>OX596074.1:75498489-78322239 GCA_951394005.1 Protophormia terraenovae | reverse complement strand
AAAGAGTGTAGATACTTTTTCGGCCAAAAAAACACAAAAAGTCGCAATTTTTGCAATTTTCAAATTCAAAATCGTTTATTTCTGTACTCGTTAAAGATATCGATTTCAAATGCAAATAACTCAAAAACTATAAGAGATATTAGGGTAGCCCAATATTAAAAGTACCGATGTTCCCAGCTCAAAATAAAATTTATCTATTTCATTCTAAGATATCGTTTCTTAAAATTTTCGTCCTGACATTATCCTTTCGTGGGCTAGATCAAAATGATAATAGGTCCTTTTTCGGGATTTTCGATTTTTTTCATATTTCTGCCAAAGGCCCCAAAGGCCCCTTGGTATCGCAAGAAAGGTCTTTGAGGCGCGCATTGAATGACTTAACAAATACTCACAAAATTTATGCTAATAAGGGTATTTGTTTATTATATATAGTTATATATCATTAAAATGCTAAGAAAAATACGCGTATTTTGATGCTAAATTCATTTAAATTCTTGTCATATGAAAACATTTGTATTCGATAAACTCTGAAAAGGACTTATTTTCATTATGATCTAGCTCACGAAGTGATAATAATGTCAGGACGAAAATTTTGAGAAACGAATCTTAGAATGAAGTAAATTTTAATTTGAGCTTGAAAGGTCCCGAGATTTTTTAAATATAAAAGTGCAAAATTGATAAATTTTTTTAGTTTTGTTCCTTTTATGGCTAAAATAATGAAAATTTTGCATTGTAGTAAGTATTGCCGTTAATAGATAATTTTCAAAAAAAAACTTGTTTACAAAAATGCTCTAAAACATCTTCCAACGAAACAAAATCCCATGGGGAAATTTTTAACAAGCTCAAAATTACGAATTTTTTGACACCCATTTAGATAATAAAAAGAAACATTGTTTGGCCAAAATGTATGGGACCCATGATTTTTCAATAGCTAGTAGGGAACTAAAGACACATTTTCTTTTTATATTTTTTCCATATTAAACATATTTTTATTCATGGTTTGAGTTGTCTTCCTACATCGAAATCCCAAAAAAGGCTTTCTTCAAGACACTCTAGTTCACACCCATTAGAGAACCAGTTAACCAGAGGGATAGAAGTATTGTTATCTTGAAAATTTTAAAAACAATACAACTTGCCTTTGATATACAAATCAATTATATTTTTTAAACTCAAAAAATTAAAATAAAAATATTTTAATAAAGCAAAAAAGTTTAGAAAAATCTTTAAAATCTAAAAATCCTTTAAAAAAAATCGTTAAAAAAAATATTTTTATAAAAATCGTGAATTTTTTTCAGAGCCATTTATACAATGGATGAAACTTTGTTCCGTCATCAGTTCGTTAACGATTTCATGGGTCGGGTAAAAAATCCAAAATCACAAGTAACTTCTTCGAATTATAAAAATAATTGTAAAATAGGAATTAAACAAATAAAACTTTTTTTAGCAAAAAACTCACCAAAGTCATTTAACAGAACCACCAGCTCAAAATTTTAAAGAGCATCCCAAAATACAGCAAAATATGCCAGAATTTGAAGCTAAACACCGAAATTTAAATCAAGCCCAAACCAGTGGTGGTGACGCTGATCGTATGTTATATTATCCCACTTGTGGTGCCACACATTATGGTAGCGATTCTTATAGACATCGAAACGTGATTGATAATGAATACAATTTGAAACAGCTGCAAACTATTCCTAAACCATCAGCTCCAGTATTAACTTCGAATTCTTCCCGAAAATATCAATCATCGGTCGTAAACAATTGTATTGGTGATCATCGCTACCTTTACGAAAACGATTCAAATTTGGGTGGTCTTGGGAATGGTTCCGAAGACAGTGCTAAAAGTCAGAAGTCATCTAAAACAGTAGTAAGTCGTAAAAGTTCTCAGGAGTTGCGCAAAATGGTAACGTCTCAATGTAAACTTCACGAAGTAATTGATGAGACACTTAAGCAGATGGGTAATACAGATGTAGATGAAACGGTAGATAATAATACTGCATGTGGATTGCAAGAACAACCTTCAACCCAGTATCCTCTAACACTGAGTCAATGTAAACGTTGCACTGAACGCATACACTCCGTGCTATCACAAAAAGATGTCATGACCGAAATTGGCAAAGGTGATTTATTGGACTGTCGAAATAATGACAGATTGACTATATCCGTAGATGACGTGGTTAATTCAAAAGTTATTTATCCTATGGTTCGTAAATTACAACGAATGTATATGAATAATCTCAAGGAAGAAATGTCTCTTATGGAAGATTTGGAACGATTGCCATACAAAGTAAATGAACTATACAAAGCCACAATATTCAAACAAAAGGACTAATATCGAATTCACGTTCAAACTATGTTTAACTATTTAGAAAGAGTTCAGTTTAAAATTAATTCAAAATAAATTGCGATTTAAATTTTAGCAAATTATATTTAGTGTGGAAATTTAATACATTATATTTTTTTAAAAAATAAACAATGCGTATTATTTCAATCAATTACAAATCTAGTTCTAACAAAACTTTCAATTGTGATTTTGCAATGGGCAATAGGGTACCTATTGGACTTCCTAGCTCAAAATCGCAAATATTTCCTAGGCTATTTATCCGATTGCAAAAATTAAGATATGAATATTCAATTAAAAGCTTGTTATAAAAACAAACATATTTAATAAAAGTTATATTTTTTGGCCTTCGGCAGGTTGGATGAATTTTTTATTCTATGATATGTCAAAAAGTCACTTCGCTAATATCAGGCCTGTTCTGCAATCACGGTGATTTCAAATCACGACGATTTGGAAATCACGCAAGTGATTTTCAGCTGTTCTGGAAATCACGTGATTTAAAATTTTTCGAAGGGATTTTAATTTTAAGAAATCATGAGCAAACAGCTAATTTTAAAATATAAAATATTTATTAAAATGCCAGAAGCAACGTTATTGGCAATAATTGCTTTAAAAAGGAAGAAAATAAATAATGACCGAATTAAAACACGGTATTTGCGGAATCTATCAAATACAATACAACAGAAGAGAAGTTGTAGGTAAACAGCTGACAGGCAAACAAAAACTGGAATCACGATATCTTTTCTAAAATAAAGAAAAATTTAAACGCAGAACTAAAGGTGTTTTCAATAAATTGCTATTTTTAATTGTTTTTCAATAAAATTAAAAATTTTCAAACAAAAATAGATAAAGAACAAAATAAATTATTTATATAAGCCATTTTACATTTGATTAACAACACAGTGTTTGCAAAAATAAGCAAGTGATTTGAAATCGACACTAAAAAGTTGACTGATTTGAAATCACGTGATTTCATAATTTTTTGTGCACAGAACACCTTTTAGGTGATTTGAAATCACTTCGACAAAAAATGATTTCCAGAACATACCTGTTCTTGATGCTAATAAAGAAATACAACATAGAATAACAAGGGGCATTCATCTAACACGTACAGTGTCTCACATAAGTTAGTGACTTTTTGTTTTTAAATAAAAAAATAGTTATTTTAATTTATAACATTAGGTAAATAAAAGAAAATAATTTTTTATGAATGGGATTTTTTTTTTTCTGATATGTCTTCTACCAAATGCTGCAAAAAGTAACACAAATGTTTTATCGTTTCCGAGAAATTGAGAAAAATAACACGTACAGTAATTTCAGGTACCTCACAAAAGTTTATATCGCCCACTTTACCTCCCACCTCCCATATAAGGTGAAACTTCATCGAAATTGTGTTCAAATAGTTCAAGGACAAATGTAAACTCGGAAACAAAAAATGGTCGTGATCCGCCCACTTCCCATATAACGCAAAATTTGAAAAAGTTGATGGTGGGTATATAGATTCGGCCGAGCCGAATGTAACATTCACGCTTGTTTTTAATTGGAGATGTAAATGTACTTTGTCATGTCTTCGAAAAATATGTTTTTTCTGTAAAAGTTCTAAATTTCGACATTCCAAGTGGTGTAATAGTTAATTATTTTATGAAAAATTGAAAATGTTTAACATTAAGCCCATTTTATTGAAGTATTGGTCCATATATTTTATCAAAACTTTCAGATTGTGTTTCTGTAGGTATTAGCTGTTATAAAATGGGAGACTTGGATACCGGCTACAAAAATACAAAGCCAATTGGTGCCATAGTATAAAACGTGTCATGAGGTATTTTTCGAGTTACTTAACTATATATACGTCTTTCAAGCTATTGGGGTACTATAAAAAGTTTAAAATAACCGAAAAAGTTTACTTTTCTGTTATTACTTGAATTGATGAAAATAAAATTGAAAATTTTCCGCTCCAGCATTTCTGGAGTACAAGTTATTAATCCAAAAATAATATGGCTAAGTAATTGGAGAAATAAAACCAAGTACAATGTCGGGGTATATTTTGGAGCCATATCGTGAATTCAGGTGTTTTAGTCTCCAAATTTATCAATGGCTATATATCGGAAAGATATTTCTCAACATTTTGAAATAAATTTTTGATACGAAGGGTATCAAAATGGGCTTGATATTTAAGACGTTATATTTTTAATGGTGAAATACCTCATAATTCACGTCTTGGACACGTCATATATGGGGTTTTAACAAAAGAACTTATAAGAAACTAAATACTTATTATTTTTTACTATAATGACAGAAACAACGTATCATATTTGTCATTTATAGAAGAAAAATAGGCGTGTTCTTCCTAAATCAATCTTCTAAATACAATAAATATAAAATTGGGCTAAAAATCCCCCAAAATTTAACTCCAAAATGGGAAAATAAATCAGTGAACAGTGATACTAATTACCATGATATAATGAATAACAAGGTACAATTATTAGAGAGAAAGTTCTCAAATTTATTTTCCTTAAAAAGTCAGTCAAAAGAAAATGTAAAAAATAAAGAACACTTAAAAAAATTTAAAATTTTATATCAAAATTATAAATTGTGAAAAATGAACTTTTTATGTGAAAAAACTAATATGTGTATAACGAATTGTGCACAGAATATCATTTTGAATTTTTTTAATTTTTTAAAAATATACGTGTTACATTTCGTAAAATATCCAACAAATATTTCCATATTTCAAATGTAAACGAAACATAGTTAACTGCCTGTTTCTGTAAATGCGAACGAAAGTTTCGTTCGAATAAATGTATTGAAAACAACAAATAAATTTCAAAATTATTTGTTGTTTTCAATACATTTACTCGAACGAAACTTTCGTTCGCATTTAGAGAAACAGGCAGTAAATTTTTTCATGTGGATTTTTGTTTTAAATTTAAAATTTAAATTTTCAATTATTTGACTTTAAGGAGTGAGATCAAAAAATTCTTAACATACATAATATTCAATAACCATAGAGTAGCATATAGAGACGATTTCTCGATTGACATTTAAACAATTGTTGTTTTGTAAACAAAAATGTGTTTTTATTTTCTTTTGGCAACAACAAAATGTATTTGATTACATGTTTGGTTGTTGCATGAGTTAGGTTTTTGACAACCGACTTAGGTTTTTGACAATTAGTTTCGTCTCTTGTTACTCTTTGGAAACTTGGAAACGGTTGATCTTAGAGTTTTCATTATTTTTTTAATCATTTGATAATTTAGCACAGATCACAGAAATATATAATTTTTATGGTTTTAACCACTAATTATAAAATTGTGGACCATTTTTGAAAACCCTTTCTTTGGAGATTTGATAGTTGCTTCAGTCACTTTTTTGGAACAGTGTTCACATCTTCTGTTAAAATCTTCGGTATTTTTGGACACCTTTTTTGTGCTCTTGAATTCACTTTTCACAAGATCTCAATATCTCTTCACTGGTCTAAGCTATGGACAATTTTGAAAATTGACCTCTCTTGGTACTAAAACTATGTTATTGATTTGGTATCACTCCAGAGCTTTCTTATACTATGTTCACATACATTAGTTTCTTACTTGTTTTTTTAAAAACACAATAAATTTAAGCATCACTGTTCATATATCATTTTATCATATTTTTCCTTTTTGCCTGTTTTTCGTTAGCCAAAATATTTTCTCAAATCTTTGATTTAATTAAAAATTTCACACGCAAACAACTTCTAATTAAAAAAATTTAATTTGTAAACAAATAAAATTTATGAACAAATATAAAATTCATTCATAATTTTTAATTTTTTCTTTTTAAATTGTTTGACAATTTTTACAATCTCTTTTTTCAACAAATTTCTATGTACTAAAAATACTAAAAATTTCTTCCCTGTATGGAAATTTAGTAAGTTTTTTGTGTGTTAAATAATTAAACAACTCGAATCGAGATGTTTTTTGGTTTTGAAATGTGTGGAAAAACAAGTCAATTTGTTTGTGTTTTTTAAGAAAACGACTCGTTTTCCATAAAACATTTATATGTGAACATAATATTACCGTAGTGACATGATACCAAATGGGTCCAAAAATATGTGGACACGTTGTGCTTTCTTAAGAAAAGAAGAAGTCTTTTTTGCAAATATTCCTTTATGCATATTTTGGTATTTATAGATCCGAATGTATCAAATGACATTCCTGTTTTGCCGCAACTGCAAAAAGCTTGTCATACCATGAATTTTGTAAGAAATTTTTGCTGC
This sequence comes from Protophormia terraenovae, assembly GCA_951394005.1. Lineage (NCBI taxonomy): Eukaryota > Metazoa > Arthropoda > Insecta > Diptera > Calliphoridae > Protophormia > Protophormia terraenovae. The sequence goes on along the minus strand of OX596074.1, from coordinate 78,315,649 downwards.
TTTTGGATCTTAAACTTATCTCCAACATTGCTTCGAGCATTAGCAATAAAAATTTTTGAGACACAAGCTGCGAAGATTCTGCCAGCACCTACGTTTCTTCGTCAATTATACAGCTTGAGTATTTTTGTATGAAATTTGGTTTTAAATTCCGAGTCCCATTTTTGGCTTGTAATTTTTTTGCAGAATTCCAGTTTGGAATTTTTTGAACTTTATATGTTATCAACTTTCCCATTAGCTTTAAACCCTTATTGATGTGCACTTACGATGAAAAAATATAAAAAAAAACGGAAGTGAATGTGGGATGTTAATTTAATCCGTAGTATTTAAATAAAAATAAAGATTTTACTTATAACTAAATTTATTTTTTTAATAATTAACCATGACGATAAATTTCTTTACAATTGTTCATAAATGACACCATCATGTTGTATCCTTCTTTATCGAAATCTACATTTTCTCCACCAAATAAAATGGCCTAAAAGAACATTTTTTATTAAAACAATTGTTAAAAATTTGCGTATACGCAGTACAAACCTCATTAGCCCTTATTGCTGAGGGACCAGCAGCCTTTCCTATCACTTCTATCCAATCACCCTTAGCAGCTCCCACTGAATCGGACAAACTGACTGTAATCTTTTGATCATCCGTTGAAATGCCTGTTAAGTTTGTACCAGCCTCATCTTCTACACATAACATAATACTTATATTTTGACCCATATGAGTTCTTAACATGTTGCCATTTACAAGGGTACGTGGTTCGAATGTTCCAGCCATTATTAACAATAAATTATTGAGTTCTTTTGCTGGTTTTTTTAGATACGGATATTGTGAAATAAACAAATCAAATGCGCCAAATTCAGAGACCTGCGCCAAACGATTTTAACGGCGGCGGCGGCTTTGCTAAAAATTGTCGGCGGCGGCTCAAAATCGGCTGTTAGCCGGCTGAACATTGGTTCACAAATGTGGTTCCAAGTCCCATTAGATGTTAAGGGATCCGAAGACCGTTTGTTTGAACATTATTTATAAGTATTTCCTAAAAGATTTATATTATACTTTTTTGTATTTTTGTACTTTAAAATTATTAAAAACGTATATATGATCTTGACACAGATCTTCTCCCTACACATGTAAAATTTCAAGCTGGAGCAGTGTTGTCAGTGGTAATTTTTAAAAATACCTACGGCTGATGAAAAAACCGATTTTTCCCTACGCGTCCAAAAAATTTTAATAAGTTCTTTAAGATTTCTTTCTAATCTTATCGTATAAAAATGCTAATTATCAACCTCCAAAAATTAAACTTTAGAAAATTATATTTTACTATGTCTACTGACATGTATATTTTAATTCATTGCGTTTTTACTATTTTATTAACAAAAAATATCTGATGAACGAGCCAAGTACTAAAGATTTTTCCTAAAGTTAGCGGGTTAAGCTTTTCCTGTTAGATGGATCAAAATGATCCAAACATTTTGTTTAATTTCTTGTTTAAAAATTGTTCTTCAGGATAATATTTTCATAATAGGGGATCAAATTCTACATTTTAAATTTTATATTTAATGATAAATATAATATTGAAAAATGTAGAATACAGATGTTTATTCCAAAAAACAAATTGACTTGTTTTTTCATATATTTCAAAGCCAGAAAACATCTCGATTTGAGTTGTTTAATTATTTAACACAATAAAAACATCTAAATTTCCATACAGGGAAGAAATTTTTAGTACATACAAAAATTGTTTAAAAATGGATTTGTAAAAATTTGCCGAAAAGTTTACAAACAAAAAATTATAAATTTACCAACAAAAAAATAAATAAATAAATAAATATTTGTTCACATTTATTATTTGTTTAAAAATTTTATTTTTGGAATTAGAAAGTATTTGTGTGTAAAATTTTTATTTAAATAAACAATAAACTACACCACTTTAAACGGTATTTTTTAAAAAATCAATTGAAAATAAGATTTTCTATTTAAATTTTAGAAAAGATCATTGGAAAATTAGATTTTTCATTTAAATTTTTAAAAATAACAATTGAAAATGAGATTTTTCATTTAAATTTTAGAAAAGAACTGTTGAAATTTCTATATTTCATTAATATTTCAGAAAAGATTAATTAAAATTACAATTTCTATATAAAATTTGGAAAATATCAATTGAAAATTTAATTATCAAATTAGCATTCAGAAAAGAACAATTGAAAGTAAGTTTTTATATTTTAAATTCTGAAAAGATCAATTTATATTTAAATTTTCCATTTTAAATTCAGAAAAGAACAAATGAAATTAAATTTTTTATTTTGAAATTTAGAAGAGAACAGTTGAAATTGAGAAAAATTAATTAAAATTTAGAACACTAAAAAAGACTGACATTGAATGATTAAATAATGTAAGGTCAACTTAATTTATGTAACCTTTAAGCAAATAAAATTAAGAGATTGTATCAAATCCATCTGAAGTGTAAAGTTTTAATTACTTTACACAAAATGATTCCTTATGCAAATTTCATTCCATATATATTATTTCAGTTGAAGTTCTGAATTTAATTTAGTTTTTTCAAAATTTCAATATTTTTCTGAATTTTAAATGGAAAATCTTCTTATAAATTGTTCTTTTCAAAAATTTAAATAAAAAATTCCAATTTAAGTTGTTATTTTCAAAATTATAAATGGAAAACCTAATTTTCAAGTAATCTTTTCTCAATTCTAAATAAAAAGTCTCACTTTCAATTGGTCAATTCTGAAATTTATATGAAAAACGTAAATTTCAATTGTTATATTCAGGAATTAAAAGAGAAATATTATTTTAATATGTTCTTTTCTGAATTATAATAAAAAAATCATAAATTAAAATGATATTTTCAAATTTTGAATTGGAATATCTCATTCTCATTTGTTCTTTTCTAAAACTGAACCTCATTTTAAATTGCTGTTTTCATAACATCATATAGAAACATAATTTTAAATAACATATAACACAATAACTCAAATAATATACTTTGTGAATTGGGTAAAGATGGTTTTACACTATAATACCTGAGATTAATACCAGAGTTTCATTTTCTATAATACATATCATTTTGATATGTATTTGAAAATGTATTATGGAAAGTATTATTGAATTTTTATTTTCTTTATTATTGAATTTATTATTTTTAAAAAATTAAAAACGAAAAATTCAACTAAACTAAATAAAAATCAAACTACAAACAAAATGGTGTTCGGAAATTTGCTTTAAGAGATGCAATAACGTTTCAAAAATTTCAGGATTTCAACATACAAAGTATTGAAGGTATTTATACCATAATACATTTGAAAATATTTTTGGTATTAATACAAAGTATTATAGTGTAAAACCCCCTTAAGTATGTATTTAGTTCATATTTTTTAAAATATTCAATATTGATGTATTTATAAGGAGTGCGATCGAAAAAATCTTAACACACGTTTTGCTTTAAACTTTTTTCTTAAGCAATTTTTAAAATTTATTTATTTATTTATTTATTTATTTACTTTATTTATTTCAATTCACAGTAATATAAAAAAGCCTTCTTAGGCCAATAAATATATATTACAAAGATTTATTCCTGAATAAAGATATGTTAAATATTAAATAAAAACTATAAAAATCAATTCCACCCATATTCATTACTCCAATTCAAAATATTTATAATTGAAAATCAGTTATTATTCTTGAAAACAACCATCTTGATTTGTTGTGATTTTGACCAAAATGATGTACATACGTGCTATAAATTATTAAAAATTTTAAAAAAAAAAAATTGGTCCTACAAATAATTGGTCAAAGAAAGAACAGCGGACATTTACGCTGTCATACTGTTTTCAACGTCATTAAACAGTATCAGAGGAATTCGACCATCGATAGGAAACATGGTTCAGAAAAAAAAGTCCACATGATATTGGATGGACAAGTAAACTGAAATCATATTGAAAAGCACTCCAAACACATCTTGTAGAAAATCACCCCGATTAGCTCAGTACTCTGACTATTTAGTGCGAAAAGTTAAAGCTAATGTGGAGTTAAGAACATATAAATTCCAAAAAGTTACAGATTGGAATGCTGCAAAAAATTTAGAAGCCAAGAATAGGACAAGAATAGGAAATTAAAATCAAATTTCATACAAAAATACTCATGTTGTATAAATAACGACGAAACGTATGCACTGGCAGATTTTTCCAGCTTTTTATGTTACTGATGTTCGAGGAAATGTTGAAGATAAGTTTAGAACCAAAAATCTAACGAAATTTCCTAAAGAATTCGTGGTGAGGCAAGATTTATGCAGTTGCGGCAAAAGAAGCAAGTCATTTGTTACAGTGGGTTCTAATAATACATCAAAGAATTTTAGTAAAAAAATCTTTTTACTTTCATAAGAGTGCGCAATTTGTATACATATTTTTGGCCTGATTTTACGTTTTTGAACACCAGCCATATTTTCCTAAAGGTACTTACAGACGATAATATTTAGTATTAGGATTTTTCGACAATAAAATATTACGTATTTCATCAGCATGTCAAAAAATCCAATAGAAAATCCTAAAGTTGTTTACATAAATTCTATATTATTTTTGCAAATATCTTACCTTTATGAAATTCATGACGAATATTGATTTAAAATTTCAGCTCTCCTAAAATCTTTTTCACACATATTACATTTATGATTGCATTTTCAAGTATTGTATATACAGTTAGGGACAAAACTATTTGTACACCCCATGCATTTCGTATATCTTCAATAATTTATAAAGAATAAAAAATTATTATATGTAGTTTTAATTCAGGTCCATTTTTATTGAATTATTTGATAAAAAATAGATTAATATATAACACATTGTTAAAAAAAAGTACAATTTAAGTAAAAAAAGTATTTGTACATCAGTACTTTGTACAATTATTTGTACGTTGGACTCTTGTATGATGATTTTTTTTAAATACCGTTATATTTTCTTCGTTAATCGAGTTTTATTTTACAAAATAAAAAGTTGGTTTTAACGTTTTGAATAATAAGCACATCAAAAATGGGAAAGCGAAAAGAGTTGAGTTTGGATATTAAAAATTTAATTATTGATGAACATAAAAAAGGAAAATCTCTCCGGAATATAAGTAATTTAGTAAATTTGCAACATTCCACAGTACAATACATTGCAAACAAGTATAAAACAGCGGATCTGTTGAAAATGTGCCAAGAACTGGACGGCCAAAAAAGGTTTCCAGACGGGAAGCGAACTTGGTGATAAAAGAAGTGGCAAGAAATCCAAGAGTAACTCGGGCAAAATTAGCGGAACAAATCGCAAATACTACAGGAACAATTGTTCATCCAAAAACAGTAGGGAGGATCTTACATTCTGCGGGATATGCAAGTAGAATTCCCCGCAAGAAACCGCTGATTAGTAAAAAAAAACCAGCATTTGCGTTTAGAGTTTGCCAAACGATACATTGATAAGGACGAAGAATTTTGGAATAGGGTTTTGTTTACTGATGAAACCAAAGTCAATCTTTTCGGAAATGATAGCAGGGGAAAAGTGTGGCGCAAAAAAAATACAGCGTTAGATGTTAACAATTTGACCCCAACAGTGAAACATGGTAGGGGAAGTGTTATGGTATGGGGGGCAATAGCAGCCAGTGGGGTAGGGCGAATGGTATTTATAGATGGTGTAATGGACCAGCATCAATATAAACGTATATTGGAAGACAATTTGAAGGATTCCGTAGATGGTTTGGGTCTTGGCCAAAGTTGGATATTCCAACAGGACAATGACCCAAAGCATACAGCGCGTTTAGTGGAGGAGTGGTTGCTTTACCATGCACCAAGACAACTTAATTCTCCTCCCCAATCACCTGACTTAAACCCCATCGAGCACTGTTGGGATATTTTGAAACGTAAAGTCGCTACAAAGCACGTCCGAAGCAGGGAAGAACTTAAAATTGCTTTGGAGGAAGCCTGGAAGGAAATATCTCCAGATGAAACGAGAAATTTGGTCCGATCGATGCCCAGAAGATTACAGGCCGTGATAGATGCAAAAGGAGGACCCACAAAATATTAAATTTTTCCAATATAAGTATATTATATGTACAAATACTTTTGTCCCAATGAATTTTCATTATTTTGTATTTTTTTTAAATAATGTGTTGGATATTAATTTTGTTTTTATAACTTAATTAAATAAAAATATATTAAAAATAATACTGCATACGACAATTTTAAATTCTTTATAAACTATTGAAGGTATACGAAATATATGAGGTGTACAAATAGTTTTGTCCCTAACTGTATATGTTTTGTATGTACAAATTCTGTGTGTAATTTAAATTTAAATTGAAAACAATTCCCAAAAGCTTACAGTTTTAACTTACAATTTAGCACATTCGAAGGAAAACCTTTTCACAGATCTCAGATCGATGCTTCAATATACTATTTGTATATAAAATAGTATACATAACATGCCAACATGTGTAGATGATTTTGTTGTAAAACCTGTCCATAACATGATTTTTATTTTTAAAATGTCGTGGAAAAACCGTCAGTAAAAATGCTGTTGAAAGATATCTGACCCTTATCCAGTTAAGAGACGATTTTTTTTTTGCGTACGAAGAAAGACTAAATTTAGAAAGTAGTTTTAGAAAAATGGAATGAAAATGGAGAGAAGCGAACTGTAGCTATTATTCCATAAAATCATAATTTATTCCAAATAATGTCTAAAGAAAATGCCGCTGAAGTAAAAGAAAAGAAAAACGACTATTTTTAGTTTTTTTTTTGCTTTAAAATTTCCCTTAATGATGCAAAAATAGATAAATAATAAAACACTTTTCAAAAAAAATTTGTCTTAAATGGAACAAATTTTATGACTGTTTTTGAAATTAATGTTACGATCATTTGACTTTTGTCAATACTATGGATGTGCGATTAATCGGTTATACAACATTTTATTTAATCTATACACATATTAATCAGTTAATCGATTAATCAACAATTCTAATTAATAAAAAAATTCAGATTAGTTATTTTTAATTTTGATTAATCAAATTTGAATAATATTATTCAATGTTCTCAAATTTAGTTTACAATTAAACAAATGAAACAAAAAATGCTAAATATATAATATATGTTATTTGGTGATTAAACGACCCACATTTTATATTTTCAAACGACTTTACATGATTTTTTTTTTTTTAATTATAAAGGAAAATTAAAAACATAAAAAAGAAAGTCAAATAAATTTAAAAGTATTCAATTATTCACGATTTTAACTATTTAAATTCCTGATTAATTGATTAATCATAATTTTGAATAATTGAAATCTAAATTAATCGATTAATTATAAATATGTTTAATCAAATTGTTGAATAAATCAAATAATTAATTTAAAGTTTGATTTTTACGTCACGTTACGGTCTTTTGCATTTTAGTTGTATAAATAAGAATATGTTTATCTATAAACTAATTCATTACAATCTATCTTGGAAGTTGAAATAAAAAGATACCATATAGGTACTGAATTACCTCCCATAGACGGACATCTCCTGATAACGGACCGTGACGATCGCTGAACGCCTATGGAAGCTTTTATTATAGAAAAAGATTGAGTGAATGCGTCCATATTGGATAAACAAATAATTCATATAACTATCGACGATTTATGATGAACACGCTAAAGTTGTCAATGACTCCGGAGAGAGAGAAATGAAATGTATATAGATGGGATTCTACCCGGTATTTACCCAATGTGTGGGTAAATACCGGGTAAATTCCCGGTAAATTCCTTTTTTGGGAATTTATTTGGGTATTTATAAAAAAACTTAAAATCTGGTTCAGGCAATCACTTTCAATTTAGTCATTTGTGGTAATGTCTTTAATGACATATTTATGTTAAATACCAAAATGTGAATGAAATAAAGATTAAATTAAATAAAATTAAAAAAACTATGTATGTATGATATTAATGAAATTCAAGAATAAGTTTAAGCCTTTTTTAGGTTTAGCCATAAGACGCAAAAATTATGAAAAAACATTTTGCATGCAACAAGTGCAACACAGAAGCAAAATAATAAAGACCCACCCAATCGGCTTGGAATCACTTTCTGAGTCGATTTAACGATGTCCGTCCGTCCATGTAAACCTTGTAATCAATCATTTTAAACAGAAATTAATGAAATTTGGCACATAGGTTTGTTACAGTCCAGGGACAAAGTCTAGTGATTTTGGTTATGATCGGTCCATTATTTCACCTAGCCCCCATACAAATGTCTTTCCAGAAAAGGGCTTAACGATCATAAATCCCTTAATTATAGCAATATTTTAATGAAATTTGCCTCATATAAGTTCTTAATAAGTGTGCCGAATTTCAAGAAGATCGGTCCATAATTGACCATAGCTCCCATATAAACCCTTTTCAGAAAATCACTTTAACGGGCATAAATGCCATTAAAATGACAATATCAAGTTAATATTCGACACAAATAAGTTTTATCTATATATATAAAAGAGTAACGTGACTGACTGACTGATTGACTGAATGACTGACTGACTGACTGATTCATCATCCCACAGCCCAAACGGCTGAAGCTAGAGAGACGAAATTTGGAACGTAGGTAGGTCTCCCACCATATAGATCCACTAAGACGGGATTTTTGGAAATTCGAATGTTTAGGGGGTAAAAAAGTGTAAAAACGGGTAAAATCGGTAACTTTATATTTATATATGGAATAAAATTTTTGATACTTCGATGGGTGAAAAAAAGTCAAGGTTGGAAACCGAAATGAATAACGGTATCGGTAACGGTATCGGTATTCAATTTATTTTTATTTCGGTAACAGTATCGATAACGGTATTTTAAATTATATCGGTATACCGTTACCGAAACAAAAATTATTATAAAAAAAAAAACTGGAAAAATCTTAAAAAAGTTAAATTTTTAAATAATTTTTAATTAAATTTCGCGAAAAAAATATTAAATTGCACATTTGTATATTTAATTTGAAATATGAATATTTTTCGTTAGAGAACTTCATAAAATTTTTACAATTGCTTGTTTTATGGCAACAAAGCACTTAGGAATATTAAACTCGACTTCTTAAAGACAAATTGGTATAATTTTTTGCAGTACAGTGAAGTTAAAAATTTGGACAAAATTTGTATTTACCACAGATTTTAATAAAGACAAAAATCTTTCAATTCATTTTGCAAAAATTTTTTTCAAAAAAAGGCTAATTTTATTATAAAATTGCAAAATGTAAAATTGTGCAAAAAATCTGTGGAGTAGCACAAAAAAACAGAATATCATGAAAAGGAATTTTGGACGAGGAATTTTGGAATTTTGTAGAGGAGAAATAGTGCTCTAGCAAGAAAGTACTAATTATGTTCCATTTACTCACTAGAAGTTTTTAAAGTTGCAGGATTAAAACGACAAATGTAATTCAAACTGAAAACGCTCAGGAGAAAATTTTCCGGACTTTTTGATCTCCCCGGTATCGCGATGAAAAAAGAAATTTAAACAATTGTTATTGTACTGATTTTACAAATTAAACTTATATATTGTGAAACGCGTTTTTGGATTTGTATTGATACATATATCAGACATGTATCAAAAAATGTCGTATTTATTAAAAATTCACTTAAAAATGTAGAGTTTAATAATTTTTAAAGTAGTGTCTGATGAACGTCTTAACCGAAACCGTTTGAGGTAATTTAAATGTTAGTTCAAATGGTATAAATGTAGATTCAATAGACTGTTCCATCAACATTATTGCAAATAATTAAAGTGTATGACATATTGAAACGTACTTACCTAAATTGTGAAAGTGATCGAATAAAATATTTTTAAAAATGTCAACTTATAATTGGAACATAATGCTATAAGGTCTGACATGACTATCTTTTTCTCTTAACATTCTAAATGTTGTTGTCCATACCAATGAAAAATGTATAGCGTATATTTAAGATGCCTACAAGATCCTTTCAATAAGTTTAAGTTTTTTTCTTGCTGCTTCTTAGTGCTGACACGATGTTTATTTGAATCCATACCTAAGATTCATCCTATACAAGAAATTCAAAGAGTAATGAAATTATATGTATACATAGTTCCCAGCTGGATTTAGCATGTTATATTATATTCGTTAAACAAATTTTGAAAATATATTACTTATTGTTGGAATTCATGCAGTTTTCTTTCACTTTTAAAATTCCCGGAAATCACGGACAAAATTACATCAGAGAATGACATGAAAAATTGCAAACTTCCCGAGAAATCTTGGTATTCATTCTTCAAAGATAGCCCAAGTTGTTACCTTCTGAAGAACATTTGTCGGTCTTTTGGAGACTCCAAAATTAAGGAAAGAATCTTCATAGAAGCAAATATCAAGAACCTATCAATACTTTCAACAGTATGTTCAAATGTAGTAAGACTTTTTATAAAATAGAATTAGCATTAGGTGAAAGACATTGAAACCTATTTAAAAATATATTTATTGCAATCTATATAACAAAGAAGTGAACAATAAATGTCCTCTTTAAAACAATATTCTACTTATAAATATTACATTAAATAAACTCTTATTATTAAGAATAATATTATGTTGAAAATTTGTATTTTTAAAATATCGAAACTAAAATACCGGTATATACCGGTACAGAGGGAAACGGTATTCGAATACCGGTATTTTTAACAAAATAATAATTTCGGTATCGGTATCAGTTACGGTAACCAACTTTAAACGGTATTTAATCGGTATCGGTATTCATAACGGTATCGGTTTTCAACCTTGAAAAAAGTACCAAAAAAGGGGTAAAGGCGGGAAATTACATTTTATTCAAACTTAATAATGAATTTTCAATTACATTAAACATAGAAACATGAAATTAAGAAAATGTAGATGGGAATTCACAAGAGTGGAAGTTGCGGTACTTAAAGATACGTGGTCCTGTGGGTAAAAATTCAAGAGGATGGACTTTGTGGTACTTTTTTCTTCTTCTATTGGTACTTTTTTTCATTTTCTGTAATATTTAACCTAGAAACATGAAAATAATTACGCATGGTCCGATGTTGTAAAGAATTCACAAGGGGGGACTTTGTGGTACTTTTTCGTTCTTCTAATGGTACTTTTTGAATTTTCTATAATTATGAACCTAGAAACATGAAATTAGGGATATGTGGTCCTTAGTTAATGAGAATCCATAAGAGGGGACGTTGTGGTACTTTTTTGTTATTTTAATGGTACTTTTTGAATTTTCTATTATATTTAACCTAGAAATATGAAATTAAGGACATGAAGTGTTAAGTGAATGAGAATCCATAAGTGAGAACTTTGTGGTACTTTTTCGTTCTTCTAATGGTACTTTTTGAATTTTTTATAATGTTTAACACAGAAACATAGAATTAAAGATATTTGGTTATAAATGAATGAGAATTCATTAGAGGGGACTTTGTGGTACTTTTTTGTTCTTCTAATGGTACTTTTTGAATTTTCTATAATATTTAAAGTAGAAACATGAAGTTAAATATGCATGGTCCTATATGAGAAAGAATTCACAAGAGGGGTCTTTGTGTTACTTTTTTGTTCTTCCAATGGTACTTTTTTAATTTTCGGTAATATTTAACCTAGAAACATGAAATAAGGATATGTGGTCCTAAATGAATGGGAATCCATAAGAAGGGACTTTGTGGTACTTTTTTTGTTCTTCTAATGGTACTTTTTGAATTTTCTATAATATTTAACCCAGAAACATGAAATTAAAGATATGTGGTCTTAAATGAATAAGAATCCATAAGAGAGGTTTTTGTGGTACTTTTTTGTTCTTCTAATGGTACTTTTTGAATTTTCTATAATTATGAACTTAGAAACTTGAAATTTAGGATATGTGGTCCTAAATTAATGAGAATTCACTAGAGGGGACTTTGTGATACTTTTTTTGTTCTTCTAATGGTACTTTTTGAATTTTCTATAATTATGAACTTAGAAACATGAAATTTAGGATATGTGGTCCTAAATGAATGAGAATTCATTAGAGGGGACTTTGTGGTACTTTTTTTTTCTTCTAATGGTACTTTTTAAATTTTCTATAATATTTAAAGTAGAAACATGAAGTTAAATATGCATGGTCCTATGTGAGAAATAATTCACAAGAGGGGTCTTTGTGGTACTTTTTTGTTCTTCCAATGGTACTTTTTTAATTTTCGGTACTATTTAACCTAGAAACATGAAATAAGGATATGTGGTCCTAAATGAATGGGAATCCATAAGAAGCGACTTTGGATTCCCATTCATTCTATCTTTTTTTCTCTTTTTTTAATGTGATGGGAAATATCTGCTACGATTATTTCAGTAAATAATTTGTATTTCAAGAAAATTTCTATAACATAATTTATACGCAACTTTTGAGTAAATACTCGGGTATTTACCCATATTTACCCAATTTACCAAATATACCCGGTATTTACCAAATGGGAATTTACCAAATATACCCGGTATTTACCAAATGGGAATTTACACATTTCCTATCTATAGAAATGTATTATATGATAATCTTGAAGAGATGATTCGTTCCTCTTCCTTTTTAAAGTGAATAACAAATTGCAAGACTTTTGAGATTTTGCTACACACTAATATACAGTGGCTCACAGCTTAAATTATGCAGTATACAATTTTATTTTTAAAGCTCCATGACAAAGTACAGACTGGAATTAAAAATAAAATTTGGTATCATTGGAAAGAGGAAGATTTCTAGTTTAACATGGAACCATTATTTATTTATTATTTATTGTTAAAGTTTACCTTTAATTTATCTCACAGCTTATTTTATGCAGCCACTAATGACATCAAAAAATTGAAAATTACGACCAATAATTGCAATATTTATTATCTGGAATGGTAGTCTTAATTGTATGCAACTCATAGTGATGATTTGTTGTACCATAGAAGCATATATTTTAACCATTTAAAGTGACCATTTTAAAACCCAGCAGGCCATGTCTTGTAGAAAATATCGACGATGTCTTGATGATTTGTCACAGTCATCGATGACACATGTACGACAGCTCCGAACAAACATTGGTGACATTTTCGAAGAAAGGGCACTTAAGTCATCAACGATAACCTGAGCGACAGTGTCATGTATGTATATTTTCATTAACCATTAAAAAAAAAAAAAAAAAAATGAAAAAAAAAATAGGGTTCCGCCGAGATTTGAACCCAGGCCACCAATTTCTCTCTTCCTTATCGAGTAGTTAAGCGCACTTACCACTTCAGCTACAACATTCTCTACTTTTTAATGGTTTTATTAATGCTTTTATTTATCTTATAGGTACACACGACATGCTGCATGACAATGTCATGCGGCATGCCGTGTATTTGGTCCAACTCACGACATTCTCGCTGTACATTTTACTCATGTTGTCACCGAACTAAATATGTACGACAATTTTTTATATTTTGTTATTGAAGTCGCCAAAAAAGGGGTATGTTGACAATATAGGTGACTTTTAATTAAACTTGTCCTCTACATGCATTTTCTTAACGACAAATTCAGACGACATCATCGATGAAAGTGTCGTTAATGGACATGTGGCCTACTGGGAATGGTTTGTAACCAATACTCCTTTATATAGCACTGTGCGTGGTCCCTGCATGGAAGTACTTTTCCAAAAAGGAGTAGTGGCTGTGAGCCACTGTATGTTGTTGTTGAAAAAATAAATTTCGTTTTTAGTAGTCAAAGCATCATCATCATGAACATGGTTCTTGAAAACTTTTCAACGAAGCAATCTCGAAATCTGGTAAATAGAAGATAAAAATCATTGATTTCGGAACAATTTGTAATATAAAAAATATAAAAGGCTTATAGTCGACAATAGCTATTTTATTTTATTATTCATTTTATTCTTATTATTTATTCTTTTTTTAATTCCATATAGCACACTAAATAAATCCAAATTTGTTTAAATTTAATTTTATAAAAAGAATTTCAATTGAATTATGTTGTTTTTCAAGTTGTTTACATTTGTGTTTACTATTTTCGGCACTCATCAAGATCTTCGGCACACTTGAAATTATTATATTTTTTTACGCCTTAATAAAAGTTTTTCTGTGTAGCCGGCCTGCGGCCGGGCTTAAGGACTTTCTCCTCTGGGTATGTCGAACACCGTCTTCGCTAAATAAGCTTTTTTCGAATATCAAAAATTTTTTTTAGTTCCGCCATTTTTATACAAAATGTCAATTTTGTTCCCAAGTAATTAATTAATATGGTAATGATATATATCATTGAAAAGGTATTTATAAGTGCTTTTAAATGACATCAATTTAATTAAGATCCGACAATTATTAATAAAGATATTCAGGAAAATATATTGAAACTTTGAAGGCCTATAACTCGTAAACCGAGCAAGAGCGGACAAAATTTTTTATTGTACTATAATCACATGTAAAAGTACTATAGAATCACTGTCAAAATTGTTTAAAAATCAACTGTGCCGAAGATCTTGATTTACGCCATATTTTCTTATTCTGCTGACTAGTTCACAGCATCGACGATGTTGTACTTGCCTTCATACACTCATCATACACGATTTACATGTAAATCAAATGGTAGGATGAATTGCACGGTTTGTGCAAATTATGTTTGGCTAAATTATGTTGTCCTACACGACTCATAAGCTCCCGTGTTAACTTGTAGGACCCTACCAAGGCTTATTTACTATTAGTAAATAAGCTGCGCTGAACATCAGTGCATCCATCAAATTCAGCAAATATCGTTGCCATGAGGGGAGCAAATTTGCCGCCGAAATTCATGAGTCAACAGCATTGCTAAAAATGTCTCCGACATTATAAGGAAATTAATGAGTCGCAAAGCAGCTCTGGGTAGATAAACATCTACCGCGTCATCGTCATTATCGCTTAAGGGCGGTCAGGCTGTACTTTGTTTTTCTGCCTTCGAGAGTTTTGCGTCTCACTCTCGCATTTGGCTAATGTTATACGCATAACTGTACCGCGTTACGGTTCTTCGAGGCTTTTCATTAACCATATGCAAATATTTTGAATTCTGGAAAATTCTATGGTTAAGCGTGGTGGAGTACCAAACAAAACTCAATTTTGATTTCGAATAGGAGTTGAGCTCGAGGATTCCGGCTTCCTGCGCGAAGGTGTGGGTCGAAGGCATTTTTCGGAGGAGACTCCTGTGCTTTATGCCGTAATTTGTGATGGCGATATAGGATAACTCCTAGCCAAATAAATCCTCTTCAATGGTATAGTGCTGTTGAAGGGGTAATTTAAAATCAAAACAAACAAACAAACAAACAAAAGGAAATTAATGAAAAAAAATTTTAAAATTTTGTAAAGTTATTTCAACTTAATACTTAAGAATTCAGAATATGTAAAGTGATGAAGTTACGTATTCTAATTCTTCAAAAGTGTGAGTTAAATGAAAGATCTTTACGATTAGCACTAAAAGGCACATGGATGCTGACGAAGATCGTAGCGGATCATAAAATGCATTCCATCCTGCTAGTGTGTCTAATAAATCTTTTTCTGTATTCTAGAAACATTATTACAATAATGAACTTGAGCCTGAATAAAAATACAATAATTATTAATTCATAAAAAAGTTCGAAAAATATTCATCATTTACAAAAATTAATATTAAAATTTAAAAAATGTAATGAATTTACTAAAGGTTTTATATTAAATTCATCAATGCTTGATCAAAATCAGCGGCTGTAATTGAGTCATGTTTAAGCCGAAATTTTCTCGGCGGCGGCTGCTCTTAAAAAACCTTCGGCGGCTCGATTCAGCCGGCTTACAGCCGATTTGGCGCAGTTTGCGCCAAATTTTCTAAAACTAAACATCTGTTTAACAACAAAATTACAAAGTTCTCATATTTTTCCCTTCTACATATATGTATATAAATTCTGCGTACTGTGAAATTGCAACAACAAAAGTCCATAGTTGCATTCCACAATTCAGCGTTGTGGCAACATAATGTCGCCGCCGTTAAAATTTTTCGGCGAAGGTCTCTGGCTGTCACTTGATTCAAAAAAATCAATTAACAACAAAAAATCCTTCTGCTTGAAGCAGCATATTGAAAAATTTTAAATGCAGACGTTTTAAATTAAAAATAATGTTTAATATTGTGTTGTGATTAAAAAAGATAAAATGTATAAGTCTAAAGTTGAGAACACATCACAAAATGATGTAAAATTTATAAAAAGTGTAATAATATAAAAAAAGAAAGAATAGACATCTTCAAAGGACAGTACTGTCTGCAGTTAAATAGAAAAAACTCCCCAAAAACAAAAGGACGAAAAATTGATTTTTCCATAACGCTAACAAGCACCAACACTTAAGGAAATTATAAAAAAAATATTTTGCTGGCACTTTTACTTAATATTAATTAATAAAAATGAGTACGTTAATATTTCTGTTTTTTTAGTGCCAAATTCAAAATAAAAATATTGATTTAACTGCTTTATTTACATTATTCCAATTGGATTTCAAAATCATTAGTTTGTAAGATGTTAGTGTGTGTTTGTGTGAACACGTACATGTTACCTGAATTCCTATACTTTTATTGCCAAGCACTTCCTGTTTTCTTGTGGCAGAACAAAATTCATGCATTTGAAAAGTACAACCCCTATGTCTAGGATTTTAAATGGCATTTATTTGTATGCATAATTTATTAAATACCAAGAATGTGACGTCATTACCAACCCTCACTTAACATCTTATAACCATCATACATATATACATCTTCCTTGAATATAATTGAAGAAGAAATAAACCACAACAAATGTTATTTTTAACTATGTCGCCATTCAACTTTGATTTATGACTATTGCATTTCTTTTTTGCTTTTTGTCGGCTTAGGTGAAGAGGAAAATGAAAAGGTTATTCTGGACTTGTCTCGCAAGCAATTAAAAAAGGTGCCAAAACAAGAAGACGCACAAAATGTTCGTACTTTACTTTTGGATGAAAATGAATTGCAAAAAATTGATAATATCGATTCATACCTTAAAATTGAAAAGGTAAATGAACTCTAAATAATTGTTTGTTATCTAAATCTAGTCAGATTTACCAACAGAAATGATCAGAATGCAAAAAAAAAAAAAAATCAAAATTCTGTCTAATCTGTGCAAACCTGTCTAGAACTGGAACACAACTGTTATGTTCATATTTACAAAAATATTGTATGTAATAAATCTGTATGTTTTTATTATTCTTTGATTTCTTTCCAGTTGTCTCTAAGTAAAAATCAATTGTTACGCATGTATGGCGTTTGCCGTTTACACTGTTTAAGAGATTTAAATCTTTCCTTTAATGGCATACTATCGATTGAAGGTCTGAAAGAGTGTGTTCATTTACGTTACCTAAATTTGGAGGGCAACAATATAAAAACTATAGAACATTTGAATACAAATGTAAAATTAGAATTTTTAAATTTGGCCGAAAATAGTATTGGCAGTATATCGGATATTTCGTTTTTGAAAAATCTCAAGGTATGTTATATTTCCAATAATCTATTTTCACGATTACATTACTTGAATTAGCAGAGAATTTTATATTTGCTTTGTGGACAATCAACAAGGTTTTTTACATTATTTGATATGTGACAGAAGTACAAATTTTTCCTGATTGAAACCTATATAAAATCATAAAAAATATAGAATTTACTTAAAAGTATTTACATTATGAACTGATTTTTTTATTCCAGGAGTTGTATTTGCACGGCAATCGCTTAACACATTTAAGACAATGTGACAAATATTTACCGACATCATTGGAAGCGCTTACTTTGGCTAAAAACAATATAAGTGATCTTAATGAAATATGTTCATTAACAAATTTAATTAATTTAAACAGTTTAACAATTAACGAAAATCCATGTGTTTCAATGACAGCTGGAGCAGAGTATGTAGTCACGGAAATTGCATTTAATAGCAAAAAATATTTTTAATATTATTTCAATTGCAGTGGTTTTGATCATCGACCTTTTGTTTTGAACTGGTGCTTAAGTTTAAAAATTATCGATGGCTTTGTTGTGGACCCAATTGAAAGGTTTGTATTTCTATCGTCTCAATATCCAAATTTCTTAAAACTAAAAATATCAATTTATTTTCAGCCTTAAAGCGGAATGGTTATATAGTCAAGGTCGCGGCCGTAGTTTTCGTTTGGGCGAACAAGCCGCCTTAGCAAAGTACTTGAGTTCAGTTTGTCCGCTCATTGGAAAGGCATTGGAAAATGAGAATGAACGTAAACTACGTTTAATATTAAGCAAAGCTCAACACCATCAGCGTCAGTTGCAAGAGGAAATTTCTGAAAACTCAAATCCATCTGCTAATAATTCACCATCTTCGGGTCGTAAAAAACCAGCAAGTCGCATACAGTCTCCAAGGTGTAAGT
This sequence comes from Protophormia terraenovae, assembly GCA_951394005.1. Taxonomy (NCBI): domain Eukaryota; kingdom Metazoa; phylum Arthropoda; class Insecta; order Diptera; family Calliphoridae; genus Protophormia; species Protophormia terraenovae. The sequence goes on along the minus strand of OX596074.1, from coordinate 78,297,250 downwards.
ATTGTATTTAATTTATTTATTTTGTGAATAATTGTGTATATAATTTTATAGTTTCTCGTTTGAGCGGTCGTCAAGGTTCACCAGAATCTATGGTAAATAGTTATCATGGAAATACCACAAATGAACAAGGTATTTATGGGAGAGTTCTATCAAAATAGCGTGTGTATATTTATAATAAATCTCTTTATAATTTAGTTGCCAACGCTAATCATTTAGTACAGATGACTACTTCGTTAATAGAGAATATTAAAAATTGTGATACTTTAATGTCGCAGAGTCTAGATGGTTCCAATGTCAACAGTTCAAATTCTAAAATGAATAACTCGCAAGATTCAACACCTCGCACTATAACGCCAAATCCCTATAATGGTAAATTAATTTAACTTTTGCAAAAACAAGTTGTTTTCAACATACATAATAAATAATATTGTATCTTTTATAGGAGGACCTCTTAATGCTGCCTCAAAAATGGTCCCTGTACCAGAAACACTAATGAGTCCAGATGTTTGTCCAGCCTCTGTAGCTCAAAGAGTTACGGTGTCTGCAATAAATACTCAAATACAACAGACAAAAATTAATAAAAACAAAGGTACCCCAGTAAATTCAAAGTCAAATAAATTTATAAAAATGTTTTTCTCATTTGAATTATATTTTGAAAATTATATTTCTTTTTTGACAGATAATCGCTTAAATTCTCCAAAAATGCGTAGTCCCCATTTAAAACGTAATACCGCGGAACGAAGTCCAACAATGAGTCCTAGAAAAACAAATACAAATTCTAGCACCACGAACACTGCACATCACCAGCAGACAAACTCAAAGACTATAGGGAATCAACAGCAACAACATGCTACACACATGGATCATCAAATTAAATCTAGACAATTTATTAGCAATTCAATGCACGTGGCTGCTCCGGATGATTGTTCAGGTGGTGGCAGTTCAGATGATGACAGCGATAATATAAATGTTGATAAACTGAAAACGATTCGTAATAAAGCTGCTCAAAGGTAAATAGCTTTTATCTAGGTTATTACTAGTTTACTTACAATATTAATTAACGATTTGTATATGAAATTGTAGATGTCAACAACTTAAACAAAATATGGAAAATTCTAGTCATAATCTTAGTCCAGACACGGAAAACTCGGCGGTAGTTATACAAAAAATATGGCGTGGTTATAGAACTCGCAAGAAAACGAAAGACATTGCAGAAAAATTGTTAAAGAAGAGAACACATGAATATATAGAGTAAGTAAATGGGATAAAACAAAAAAAAAAAAATGCGTCTCTTTCTATCATTTCATTCAAGTTTTTGGTAGTTAATTATTGTAATAACAGTTCGGATGCTGTTGAAAATTCTTCCTTGGTAAAAAAAACTTCCGGTTGATGCAGTTGTTGCTGAGTTGACAATCGTTGGTCCGACTTTGACTGGGGTTGTTTCGGAACGAAATTTCAATTGTCTGGGTACACATGATAGTAATTTAGTTTAGCTGCCTTCAGCTTTATAGACGTATAGACGTTTTGTGGTATAATTCTGCAAAACTACTAAAAAAAAAAATAGTAGAATTTATAATTTCTATAGACAAAATGGAGGAACATATATATTCAGAAATGTATCGAACGATTTTTTTTTCACGACTGACTTTTTATAATATCTATGTAGTATTCTTCCATTCCAAGATGGTAGAATCTATATAAGTATTCTATGGGCAAAATGGAAAAATAGGGATTTCTTTGAAACATGTCTGCAAAATTTCTACGTGGTTGGCTTTTAATAGTCTCCAGGAAGAATTCTTCCATTTCCTCTTGGTACTGACTGTGTTTCAAATTATGGCAGAATCTATATTTTCTATGGGTAAAATAGATAGATTTCTTGGGAACGTGTTTCCAAAATTTTTTCATGGTTACCACTTTTTCATCGGTATTCACTGATGGATCCAAAATGGATATAGGCACTGGTGCAGGTGTTTATCTGTTTGAGGAGAACGTCAGGGAATCGTACAGGCTCTCGGATAGTTGTAGTGTGTTCCAGGCAGAAATTCTAGGTATCCTTAGGCCACAGAATTGATAGCAAGGAACATAGAAGAGAATACGGAGGTAACTCTGTATGTGGATAGCCAGGCGGCGCTAAAGGCCCTGAAGGGACATTTTGTCAAGTCTATTTTAGTAAGCGACTGTAAGAAGGCTCTTAGGAGATTGATGGGCAACTATCATATTAAACTCTGCTGGTTACCGGGTCATTGCGAGATAATGGGCAATGAGGTAGCCGATGAATTGGCTAGGAACGGCTCAGCTTTGGATGGTGCTGTAAGTGAAAGTGGTGTTAGACCACCTATAGGCTTTTACTTCAGGATGATTAGAGAGTGGATTCAGGATAGAACCAATCATGCATGGAATCGTAGAGCGGACTGCAGAGTGTCAAGGGCCCTATGGCCAAAACTTGATATGGCAGATACAAATCTACTATTGTGCATGAAAAGGGGAAACCTGAAAACCATGATAGGTATTCTGACAGGTCTTTGTCCTATAGGGGGAATGATGGGGAATTGGGAGATAGGTTCCTCCGGTCTTTGCAGGATGTGCGAAGATAATAAGGAAATAGAGACAGTGGAACATATTTTATGTCACTGTCCATGTCTACAGCGGAGTAGGCAGAAATGGCTAGGCAGCCGATTCGTCGACGAGTTAGATAGCTTATCGGAAATGGATATGAGTAGCTTAATAGGATTCGTCATGGGAATAGGCAGGCTAAAAGGGTGCCGTTGGCTTACGGCGAATGAAGTAGGGCGGTAATATCTTCCATCTATACTAAATCTCTTTTTCCAATTCTTTTCTGTTCTTTTTGTTTAGGCACAGTCCAAAATATGTCGACATGAAATAAAACAAACCAAATTCAATTTTAATTGAGACGTAGATCTCTGTTTATTTCAAATAAATGTTACCTCGTAGAAGGAATAAGCAAATTTATAAATGTATTGTGGTGCACGTAGTGCTTAAGTCGAAGATAATATTAGAAGTGAAGTTAAAAGCGATTAGTTTGGTGGGAAACAATATTTAAGTAAGTTGCAAAAAAAGGAAGCAAGAATAAATTCTAGCAATGTTAAAAATAGTATATTTGATTGTTAGCAAAAAAGAGCTACCAACAAACCTACCTTCTCTACCTACCTACCTACCTACCTAGCTACCACTTTTTCTAAAAATTATTCTCCCGTTTTCCATACAAGTAGTATTTGAATCTTGCGAGATATTCTGGAATGTATAATGGTTATGTATAAATAGCCATTGTGCTATTTTAATATTCGTTGCTATTTTGGCGCACGTAAAAAATTTAATTGATTTGCAGCATGCAACAATTCTCAGAATATATGGCTAACGAAATAATGACATATTGAATTTTTTCGCATTTTGTTTTTAGTAAATTGACAAAAGATATGGAGATGACAAAGGCTCAGTTAGAAAATGAGCGTAAAATCCAACAATTGCAAATGCAGGCCATTAATGCATTATGGAAAAAAGTGTCATCCATGCAGAATACAACCTCAAGCAACACGACAATCGATAGTCAAAGTGTAGAAAATGCCAGTTCAACGACATCGATAGGTAATCAGCAGAATCAAAATACTTTAAGTTTGGATAACAGTTCAACAACAGTGGTTAATGATTTGGCTAAAACTTGCACAATGTTAACAAATCAGGTAAATATTAATTTTTTACTTATTCTAAATTATTAAAAAAAAAAATTATTGTGATTAAAATTTTTCAGGTTCAACAATTACAAGGTTCAATGAGAGATATTTTAAATTGCCTTACATTGTTTTGCAATTTACCACAAGAAAATGTGAAACGCCTTTTAACCGCTGGAGTAGCTGAAGCATTGTCGGCTACACCCCACAACAGCACCCAAACCGGCACTAATTCCACTACCATCACCGGTATATCTACTTTTATAGAAAAACGGGACTCGGCTGCTACTCAAACAGAAATCGTTGCCGTACATACGCCACAGTTGGAGAGTCAAACAAATTTCCCTTTTATAAAAATACGACCTTCTACGCTGCCTTTAATAGAATCTCAAAATCCTAATACACCAAATAGTTGTAATAGCAGTAGTTTAACAAATAATGTTGCTACCACTGCTACTGAAACCGATAACACCACTGAAACACCAACCAACAAAAGAGCTTCTTTAGAAGAAAGCGGTATCGCAAGTACTGACGACGTGCGCAGTTCCAATGATTCCGTATCAATTGTTGAGAAACAAGATGAGGATGAGAAACACAATTTAAATTTAACCACAACAATTAGTGGCTAATGAAATTTTGCAAAGTTATGAAAGAAAAACAAAACAGTGATAGATATTTGAATTTTATTGAAATATATTTTTCACATTGATTTAAGTTTAAAATTATCGAACACATACAATATATAAATCAAAGAACAACAAAATTTTAAAATTAACAACAACAATCAGCACATACATGTGTATATACATATGTATTTTTTGTTTTTGCAAGGCATGCTTAAAAAAATCATTAAAAAATAATTTAAATTCATACATCGATAATAGAACAGTGCCATTAGTTTATTCTTTATATTTTATTTTTTGTGTTCAAATTTTAAATTTTTACGGCCTATCCCACGATATCGAACGAAAAATTCGTTTCGACAATTTATATGGAAAACAAAAAATAAAGTTCAAATTTAGTTTTTGTTTCCCATATACTTCGTCGAACAAAATTTTCGTCTGACCTCGTGGGAAATACCGTTAATGTAGTTCTTATTTAACTCACTCACTTTACACATTCATCAAAACAAACTCTCACTATTTCTCAGGCTCGTAGTCGTTTCTATTTTAAAATGAATGAATGTGAATGATGAACGTTTTTCACAAGAAGGCTTAATAAAAGAAAAAGGATCTCAAATATTTTTACATTACACATTAGTATTTATTATTATCTATCTTGTAGCTTTTGCATTGAAAAAAAAAAAAAAAAAAACTAATCAACCTGATAAAAAATTAAAAGAAAAAACTGACCACCAGTTTATTAAACAAAATATAATATTAAAATATAATAATGCCACCACTTTTTAAAGCATTTTTCTATATCTTATTCTATTTCCATTTTAAAAGTCCATTTATTTGTATTATTTTTAATACATACAATAAACAAATCAACAAAAATTATATCAAAAACCAATAAATTTTCTATTGGTATTTCTATAGAAAAAAAAAAATATTTTTTGGATCTGTGTTGAAAATTATTGATATTAAACAAAACCACAGCAACATCCATCCATAAAAAATGTAATAAGAACAACGAAACTATTGCAAAAAAAAAATATTGTCTTTAGTTTCTTCGTATCTTAAAAAATATATTTCCTACTTTTGTTTACCTTTCCCCCTTTTTTATTCTCTGTGTAGCTGTAAGTTAATTATATTTCAAAGAAAAACATCTAGAATTTACAAACATAAAAATGTTATTTTAATTTCAAACTGCAATAAATATGAATAAAACTCCAGCTTTAAATAAAAAAAATATAAATTTAATTCGTTATTCGTTACGCCGCAAATCTCGTAACTGGAGTAACTGAAAATGTCACCAATAAAATACCATAGTAATAGTACAATTAAACGGAAAAATAATGCTATTTTTATATTAAAACAGAATCCAACAAAACTTTTTTTAAAAATTTCATTTAATTCATACCTAAAATGTAACGCTGCAAAATTAAGTCTCAGTGAATAAATATACCCCATTAATTTTCAGATTTTTAATGAAATTTTCTCTCCAAAATTATAAAAATATCCTCCCAAAGGTGAAATTAAATATGGTCCAAAATTTTCTAAATCTGCAAATAAATCGGTTTAAATAAAAATGTCTTGAATTATCGTTCATTGGCCGGTCGCAAATATTTTCTTTTTCAGAATTCGGGGTCAAACATATATAAACAAGAGAAACTAGAGTCTAACTTTTGTTACCAGCATTAATTTTTTGTTACCAGTTTTAATTTTATTTTTACCTCCTTTCTTATACAAAAAAACTGTTAGCCATATTTGTTTAGGTGTTATCAAGCCCATGGAAAACATGCTTCTCTGTGACTGTGACTTTTTCATATACTATTGAATGTAACACAAATTTTAAGCCTTATATCCATAGTATAATTACTTTGAGTCTACATTAGAGAAATTTGTATCAAGACAAACGTCAAATTTTTGTTTGAGTTGCAGATAATTTTTTATCTCTATCAATTATAGGGGAAAACGCATGTCATAATAAACCATGCAAAAAGTACCAACAACAATCAAGATGGCGTCTTTTACCAAGCATTATCAAGACAACGTTGTCAGAGCTCGAGCGCTGACAATTTTCTTTTAACACTGCAATAATACTGACAAATTCAGTCTACATTAGACAAATCTTTATCTTGATAAAATTTTGACGTTTGTCTTGATAAAAATTTCTCTAATGTAGACTCAAAGTTATGAAGTATACTCGTAAGAACAGCTGTTTTACAATTTTTCCATTGATATACTTCGCGGAACTGTCAAATTGTTTTTGTATTCCTATGCAAAATTTTTTTCGAGTTTTTCATAGTATAATAATAAAGTATACTCGTAAGACCAGCTGTTTTACAATTTTTTCATTGGCAAACCTCGCGGTACTGTCAAATTGTTTTTGTATTCACATGTAAAATATTTTTTGAGTTTTTTTCTCTTGCTCTCTTTCGTTCTCTCATTTTTCCGTTCAAAGCATTCTGACATTGTGGGCAGTAGTTTTACACTAACAAAATACAAGCAATTTTTGTTTTTGTAGATGTGCGAGTACTTTATTATTTTACTATGGAGTTTTTTTTACTCTTACTCTTCTTCATTTTCTCATTTTCAGTTCATCAATTTTTGACATTATGTGCAGTAGTTTTACACTAACAAAATACAAGCAATTGTTGTTTTTGTAGATGTGCGAGCACTTTCTAATTACACTATGCCTTATATCTTTAACTAGCATTTAACCCGCACTGTGTTAGCGGACTTCTGGGACTCCTACATAGAAAAACTTCATATTAAGAAAATTAAAAAGCATTGTGGTGAGTTTAATAAAAATATTTTATAAGAAATTAAAAATACAATTAAGTTCCCTTTGTTGTATTCTCACTCACTCAGAGTCATATATTAATTAAAAATTAGTTAAAGTTTGAAGTGCAAAGAAACTGCAATATTTTCGCTACTAATCTAAATATATTTAAAATTTCGTTTGCGTCATAAACAAACAGAGTTTAAATCGCTATCACCTTTTAGCAAAAGCATCTAAAAATTGCCCTTAATGTGGCTAAAATAAACATCAAAAAGCAATAGCTAACAACTGCTAAAACAAAATTAGCTCATTCCAAAGCAGAAGCAAAAATAACACACTGCTTTTTAAATTTGTCAATTTTAATAGCACTAGCTGCTGACAAATTTCAAAAATTGAACAAAAGCTAAAAGTCCTAAATCGAAAATTTTAGAAACGAAAAAAAAAAGCACCAGCACTCATTTTTTTGTGTTTATGAAAATCCACCTCAAATAAAGCAAGAAGCAAAAGCAGTCGGACAAAAAAGGCACACACAGAAAAACGAAAATGTGCTAAAAGCAGTACGACCATGAGCTAATAGCCACACGAGCAAGTGCTAAAAGCCCCTCGAACATGAGCTATTAGGCGAATGTCAAAATGTAGGTAGAATTAATATTAAATGCATTTAGAAATGTTAACATAACCGTATGTGTTTTTTTATGTAGAAATCCTTAAAATATTTAGAAATTTTATTTATTTAATTTATTTGTAAATTGTGGTTGCCTACGCTGAATTGTAATTATAACGGCAGCAACATATTGTGCTGACAGCGATCAGCTGAGAATTTTTGCTGACTACGCGCTATTGTAATTTGGGCTTAACGTGTAAAAATATTCCCGCAACAAAAAATTAAGTTCTTCTAAAAAATTTTTAAATTTAATTTAGTTTGCTTATGTATATATTTGAATGTTTTCAATAATTTCTTAATCAAAACTGAAAATAAGCGTTTTTAAGCAATGAACGGTATATTATTTGTAAGAAAACCACATTCCCTTTAAACATTTGGAAGATAAATTTGTTGCTAATCTTCCAGACGTCACTTCTTATTGACTTCTAGAAGATTGTCGGAAGATTTTTCGAAAAACACAAAAACAAAATACATTACTATTGCATATTAATCGTCTAGACGTCACTTCTTAGTGACTTCCAGATGATTGTCAGAAATGTGTACAAAAACAAAATGCATTACTATCGTCCTTTGGTCTTCCAGAAGTATATTTGGAAGTCACTTCTGGAAGATAATAAGATGATAATTCGAATTTAACAAAAACAAAATACATTACTATTGCGCAATAATCTTCTTGACGTGTGTTTGGAAGATTGTCAGTTTTTTTATGAAAAGAAAATAACACAATAAAGAAGCAGGTAAAATCATGTTTTCAGTAACAATTTAACTTTGGTACAGTTTGGCTGCAATAATAAACATAAAAAGAAAAATTTTCCTGATAATTACATAAGTGTTTTTTATTGTTAATAATTTGGAAATTATTAACAAATAAAATTTTTAAAAAGTAAGTAAATCTTCTTAATTTTTTATTTAGTAATATTGGATTTTACTCACAATTTACATATATTAATTTTAGGAAAAACTTCATTAAACAAGTATTTGCATATTTAAAGAAGTCCAAAACTTTGCCTGTAAAAGTGTCTTGCCGCATTCTTTGTACAAAAGGTAATCCGAATACAATTTAACTATAAAAATTATTATTAACCTTCTTCGGATTTGACCAAAAATTTCGCATGAAGATTTTATTATTAAATGTAAAATTAATTTATATGTGAATTATTTATTGTGCAGTTTTATATGTATAGATAATTGTGAAATAAAGATAATTATGAAATATAAAAAAATAATTTTAATTATAAATACAGGAACAAAAAATGAAAAATCATCTTCTAAAAGAGACTAAGACGACACTTTTCTGATCATCTTCCGGGTGGCGCCCAGAAGAGTCTTCTTCGACACTTCCAGAAGTGACTTCTTCGAAGTGTCGAAGAAGACACTTACACGAGGAAGACACTTCCACGAGGAACAGTTCTTCCCGAAGGAAGATGATTTTAATGATACTTTGGCAATAGTCGTGGCGATGAGTTTCAACTTCTGGAAGACTCTTCTTAGCCACTTCCGCAATAGAAAATGTTTGCAGGGTTATATTTTATATACATTATATTATACATTCATACATATGTACGCATGTAAATAAATAAAATTTCTAAATATTTTAAGGATTTCTACATAAAAAAAACACATACGGTTGTGTTAACATTTCTAAATGCATTTAATATTTATTCTACCTACATTTTGCAAGACTGTGGCTGTTGCTAGAAAATTTGAAATTTGTAGAAGCAGTAGCAAAGCCTTACTTTGAGTCTACATTAGACAAATTTTTATCAAGACAAACGTCAAAATTTTATCAAGATAAAGATTTGTCTAACTTTGAGTCTACATTAGACAAATTTTTATCAAGACAAACGTCAAAATTAACACGAATTTATGGAAGGTGGCAACAGTTGTGCAAAAACAACAATACGGCGAATTCATTAGTGTTTTTTATATGTGCAGTTTGACAGCTGTAACAACCAAAAATAATAATCAGCTGTTTAACTGAGGCTACCTTGTATAGATTCGCACTGATTTTGACGTTTGTCTTGATAAAAATTTGTCTAATGTAGACTCAAAGTAATGTAGACTGAATTTGTCAGTATTATTGCAGTGTTAAAAGAAAATTGTCAGCGCTCGAGCTCTGACAACGTTGTCTTGATAATGCTTGGTAAAAGACGCCATCTTGATTGTTGTTGGTACTTTTTGCATGGTTTATTATGACATACGTTTTCCCCTATAATTGATAGAGATAAAAAATTATCTGCAACTAAAACAAAAATTTGACGTTTGTCTTGATACAAATTTCTCTAATGTAGACTCAAAGTTAGGAAATCACTGCTTTTAAGCACTGCAAACAAATTCATGCATATAGGATAATTATAAAAAGTACGAGGTAGTTTGAAGTAGAATAAAAAGAAGAAAAAAATAGCACAAACTACTCGCTTGTGTATCTTCACCCATATAAGACTAAATATCTTTCAGGGTTTCTAGGTTCCATATAATTTATAAAAAAATTCTAAAAGAGCCATTAGAAGAACGAGAAAGTATAAAAATTCCCTTCATATAGGATCTTATTCATTAAAAAAGAAGAAGAGAAAAGATCCAGAAGATTACCTGGCGGTATCCTCTTTTTTTCATCTACATGATTGCTTAGATGTATTGCCTGTGACGCACAATCTCTCCCGATGGGGGAAATTTTCGTAAATATGAATGAATATTGTGGCAATAAAATTTCTCTTCTAAGCAATACGAATTCAAATCATTTTCGTATTATTTTGCTTGTAGGGGTGTTACTAAATAATCTAATTTGTTATTAAATAATACAAATTTCATCATCTACAGAATGAAAACATTTTTATTATCACAATAAATGCACATACATAAACTAGTCCTCTTCTGAACTAGATTCATCATCATCGCCATCATCTTCATCACTATCTTCCTCGATATTTCTTGTTGGCATAGGCCTGTTCATATTTGGTTCCAAATCATCACCGTCACTGTCACTATCAACATATTTATTGTTTTGAACATCATTTTCAATATTTTGGTTATTTTTCTTTGTGAAACGTTCCGGCCAAATGTTGGCCTTTGTATACTCCTTAATATGTTCAGGTGTAAGAATTTTACAAATTTCTGCTTTGACTTTGTCACCCTCTTCAATGGGCTCTACTAAAATATAGTCGCCGCGTTTGACCCAAACATTTTTGCGAAATTTTGTGGGCATGGTTACTGCAGAATTTAATATTCTCCATTAAACGGTCAACATAAACAATATGATATTTATGGAACTTACCTAGAAAATGTTCATCATCTGCTTGGGCGGTTTCCACCTCATGCAGGTTATTGCCACGGCTACAAACTACCCTTACGATCTGTTGGTTCTCTTTAGGTAATTCATAGTCATCTTCCATCATTTCCTTGAGTACATGTTTACGGCGTGTTACACGGGACATGGTTTTTTAGCTGGAAATAAATATATAAGTAAATACGTGAAATTAATTCTTATCTAATTTATAAAATATTATAAAATAAAATACCTTTGTTTATATTCAAGAATTCAGCTGTTTCCTTTTCACTTCAAAATAGTTTAAAAACTTTTTAAATTTTAAATGCATTTAAATCTGGAAGTGAAAATTCCTGGAGCAGCTATTTCCTAGCCACAAATGCGTGCTATGCTGTTTTTGTGGTTAAAACGGACAGTGTTGTAATGATAATGGTAACCAGCGATTTTTGATCCATTCAGTGCAGGTAAGGTGATTTTAAATCATATTTTGATAATAAAAAAATTGGCACCATTGTAAATAGTACGAGAAAAATATTTGATTCTACTACTATCTCAATCAACAATGGTAAGAGCAGAGAACCAAGCCGAGGCAAAATTGTCGGCGGCGGCTTATATGTCGGCTTGTTGTTTTTTCTAGGAAATCAAAAAATTATTTTGGGAGCAAAAAATAAATTTTTTTTTGGTACGGTAAACATATGTATAGATGGCAGTAATGTATTATAAAATACAAAAGAGTAAAGTGTTTTCTAAAAGTATATTACACCGAAAAATATGTAAATAAAATTTAAGTCAAAATAGGTCTGAAGTTCAAAAATACAGAAAATTAAATAGTGTTGTTATACTCGGCACAGCCGATTGTATCGGCGGCTTACTTTGAGCCGGCTTAGCCGTTTAAGCCGATATATGTCGGCAGCGGCCACGGCTTGAAAACTTTAGCGGCGGCGGCTAGCCGCCTATTTTGAATCGGTCGGCTTGGTTCTCTGGGTAAGAGCCAAGTAAATACAAAGATGTAAAATAGTGAAATAAAGTTGTTGTCCACACTAAGGAAAACCGTTACAGTTTAAAAATTTTAATTAAAAACAATTGTTAGTATGTATTAGTGTATTCAAAAAACCGACACCCTGTAAACATTTTCTATTGCGGAAGTGGCTAAGAGTCTTCCAGAAGTTGAAACTCATCGCCAAAACTATTGCCAAAGTATCATTAAAAGTATCTTCCGTCGGGAAGAAGTGTTCCTCGTGGAAGTGTCTTACAGACGATTCGAAGAAGACACTTCTGGAAGTGTCGAAGAAGACTCTTCTGGACGCCACCCGGAAGATGGTCACAGAAAAGTCGTCTTAGTCTCTTTTAGAAGATGATTTTGAATTTTTTTTATTTCTGTAATTATAATAAAAATTAAAGTTTTTTTATAATTCATAATTATCTTTATTTCACAATTATCTATGTATATAACACTACAAAAGAAATAATTCACATAAAAATTAATTTTACATTAAATATTAAAATCTTCATGACAAACTTCTGATGAAAGAAAAGAAGAATAGTAATAATTTGAAATAATTTTTATATTTAAATTGTATTTAGATTACCTTTTTGCAAAGAACACTTTTACAGGCAAAGTTTTAGACTTCTGTAAATATGCAAATACTTGTCTGTTTGATAGAGTTTTTTCTAAAATAAATTTAAATTGTGAGTAAAATCCGATATTAATAAATAAAAGTGTAAGAAGATTTACTTACTTTTTAAAAATTTTCTTTGTTAATAATTTCCAAATTATGATACTATTAACAATAAAACGATTAACAATAAAAAATAAAAAACATGTAATTATTAGGAACATCTTTCTTTTTATTATATTTAATATTGCAACCAAACTATACCAAAGTTAAATTAGTACTGAAATATATGACCTGCTTCTTTATTGTGTTGTTTTCTTTTCATAAAAAACTGGCAATCTTCCCAACATACGCCAAGAGGGTTATTGCACAATAGTAAGGTATTTTGTTTTTGTTAAATTCGAATTATCATCTTATTATCTTCCAGAAGTGATTTCAAAGTATACTATTGGAAGATGAAAGAACGATAGTAATGTATTTTGTTTTTGTAAATTTCGTACACACTTCTGACAATCATCTGGAAGTCACTAAGAAGTGACATCTGGAAGATTAGCAACAAATTTATCTTCCAAATTTTTGAAGGGCATTTTCAGAAAACCGGTTTTCGAATTATTTGAAAAATAGCCCTTTCTTAAAAAACCGGTTTCGAAAACGGTTTTATGTAAAAAACCGGTTAACCGTTTTTTATTAAATAATTAAAAATTTATAGGAAAATTTTGTTATATACAAAATTAATACAAATTAAATTTTTTAAATTAATATTTTTTTAAATAAGAATTAGTATTGATTTAAATTCATTATTTACTTAAAAAATATTTACTAAACTGGAAATCTAAAATACACGTTCAATATTAGTGGAGGTTGGACAAATTGTCAAAAGGCAATTCGTAATTCCAACAGACGGTTATATAAATCAACAGCGAATTCCTTAGTTTCTGTTTTTGTGAAAATCGGAATTTTCCTGAACTTAATTAAACAGTAAGTATTAGGTTATCCAATTATTTGGGTTTTCATATTAATCGGTTTATTCGACAAATAATTATTCGAGGTTAATAACCGATTAATGGCAAATTATTCGATTAACAGAATAGTCTCAGTAATATATATTAGACATATAAATAAGACTAATTATAATATTTAATCGATTGAAATAGTTATATAGAATATTAATATTGAACATAGAGTTTATCTTATTAGTTCTTTCGGCCATTTGTATGAACAAATTTCACCTTTTCGACCCAAAAAAAAAAAAAGATTTCAACTAGAATTTGAAGGAGAGAAATTAAACTTGGCATGTGGTTTCCTATTGACGTTTTATATATCCTGTAAATAATTTTATTATCAGGGCAAGTTTTTATATGCACAAAAATAATTGAAATATGCGCTTGAAAAAGCACGAAAAAATGGTATAATGTGCACAGAAATATGCAAAAATAGCATGAATATGTATATAAAAACCAACGAATATATGCATTCTTATATATTAATGTGTAGAAATATGCACAAATATGCATTTTTTAACTTTCAATCTTAAATAAATTTCGATGTTTATAAAAATATAACTACTTTAATGTTAAGTATCATATTTGACGCTCCCAATTTTTTTCTTTACAATATTTACAATATACTCAAAATACTCACAAAAAAAAAAAAAAAAAAAAAGAATTAGAAATCATTTGATTAAACTCCAAAAAATCACCAAAAAATTGTGTTTTTGTTAAGAAAACTAACTATTGTATCCATTATATGCAAATTTATGGAAAGATTTAAAATATAAGCATTTGTGAAATTCTTTTGAAATATGCAAATGCTTACTTTCTAAGCGAAAAGCTTAAAAAACTTGCCCTGTTTATTATCCAAAATTGTTGTAGTAGCAAAAAATACGTACGTTATATGTAAAACAAGAGATTTTCACGAATTTTGATTGTGAATATCTTACGCAGATCACAAGCGAAATTTTTTTACATGATGTATAAGATACCAAGACAAAACAATATGCAGAGTTTCGTTTTTTGATAAATATTTAAATAAAAAACTATTTTCATAATTGAACCATAATTACTGAAAAATACATTTTTGTTTATGCAAGATAATCCAAACACCTTTCCACATTGTATGACTAAGCCGTACGTACCTGCGATTTGAATTTTTTGAATTTTGGCAAAAAGGAATTTTTTGTAGTTTTTAAGATATAAAGTCAAATTTGCAAATTTTATAAGAAGGTTTAATAATTATTAAATCGCTAACTTAACATATCGCGATATTTTTTTAATTTATATTTAAGATATACCATTGTAGAGTAAATAAATGCAATAAGTTTTGATTTAGGACTATAAATAGAATGTTGGCACTTTTTTTCTTAAATCTCCATAACATTGACGCCGTTCGTTAAAAGTTATTCACGCGAACAGACTGTGTTGCACTAGAGCCAAGGAATATTGGTACTAAATAGTGTTGATGTGCCATTAAAAAATTTTCTAAATTTTTTTGAACCCCAAAAGTAAACGAGTTTGAAGAATTTCCCATATACAAAATTTGAACTACATCATCTATCTGTCGGAGAGCAAAAAAGTTTATATTTTCCGAGAATCGGTTCACAAATGTCAGGTATATGTATGTCTAAAAACCCGATTCTTTTGAATAGGTTTTAGATTTTCTGATGCCTCTATATAAGCTAGGGACTACGTTTTGGCATTTTTTTATGCTGAAGAAATAAACTAAATCGTTCATTTACAAACGAGACATCGGCATATTTAGATTTTTTAATAATACCAATCGTCGGTGCATAGTCTAAAAGTCCTATGACTTTCTAAACAACTTCTAAGAAGAGTGAAGAAAAGGTACCATGAAATAAATTCCAAATGAAATAAGTCCCAGCTTAAAAGGCAAAAGTGTTATAGCACCATAAGTGTTATAAGTTTTAAAAAATAAATCAAATTTTAATTGCTATTTTTATTTTTTTTTTTATTTTATTGTCTGAAAAATAAAACTTTATTTTGATTTTTTTAAATAAAAATCAGTTAGCAAGAACCGGAAACATTTTTTATTTTGTTTTTATACCCTACACCACCAAAGGTGGTTGGGGTATTATGTGTTTGTGCAGAAGTTGTAACGCAGAGAAAAAATCTTCGGACCCCCACCTTAAAGTATACCGTTCGACTCAGAATCACTTTCTGAGTCGATTTAACGATGTCCGTCCGTCTGGTCGGCTGGCTGGCTGGCTGTCCATGTAAAGCTTGTGCGCAAAGTACAGGTCGCAATTTTGAAGATAATTTGATGAAATTTGGTACATATGCTTTTTTTAACACAAGGACGAAGCCTATTGAATTTGGTTATGATCGACCCATTATTTCACCTAGCCCCCATACAAATGTCCTCCCGGAATACAGTTTTAACACTTATAGAAGCCTTAAAAATAGGAATATTTTAATGAAATTTAGTACAAATAAGTTTTATATCAGCAAAAATCTGTCTGCCAAATTTCATGAAGATCGGTCCATAACTGACCATAGCTCCCATATAAACTGCTCTCCCGAAAATCACTAACGTGCATAAATCCCATACAAATGTTAGTATTATGTTAATATTTAACACAAGTAAGTTGTATATAAGTAAAAGCAAAATTATGTAAATCGAAATGGTGTAGGGTATCATATAGTCGGGCTTGACCGACTATATCTTCTAATCTCGTTTTTTTTACAAAAAAATATTTTCATTGAAATTCAAAAATTATTTTATAACATACTAAGTAAAACAAAAAATATATAAAAGGTTTTTAAAAAAAATTGTTTTCTTCAAGTACAAAATAATAAAGTTTTCAAAGAAAATTTTTTCAAAGAAAACAAAACACAAAAAAACTTTTTTTTTTGTACAATAATTTTTCATTTCAAAGTCAAACATTTATGAAACTGAAAATAAAATATTTATAATAAATGTAAATTGTAAGACAAATAATGGAAAATTTATTATTTTCAAATGATGTTTTTAGTCTTTACCTAATGTTTTCATCACAAACTAAGATAAATTCCTGTGAATGTATACTAGGGTGGCCCTGTTTGTATGGAGATAAAATATGGTATCGATGTTCCCATCTCAAATGAAAATTTACTTCATTCTAAGGAACCGCTTCTCAAAATTATCGTTTCGTGAGCTAGATCAAAATGAAAATAGTTCCTTTTTTCGGGTTCTTCGGATTTTTTCATATTTCTGCCAAAGGAACAATATGAAAATTTGGTATCGCAAGAAAGGACTTTGGGGCTCGCATTTAATGACGTAACAAAAATTTAGGACCAGGTCCAAATAAGTCCAAAATTTTGCAACTTATCAGAAACAATTTATATATTGGAATTTTTTACACATAAATATTAAAAAAATGGGACCAAAATAATACAATATACTCCTATAGCAGTTTTCTGTTTTCTATTTTATTAGAAATTTTGAAACCATAATTTCCTTCATATACAAATGTTTCTCTATGGAAAAGATTTAAATAAATTTAGCATCGAAATATGCGGCATTGGCGTTACCAGCGTCAATATTAATATTCTTGCCGAATTTTATTACATTCGGATGATTTTTGGAAGAAATTGGCGATTTTTCAATTTTATTACAAACAAAACAATACAAATTGAAATAAATATTTAGTATTTATTATGACATTTGTTGTAATAACTTCTAAAATATTGCGAGTCCTAGAATACCACATTCCACGGTTATAGAAAACATTTTCATCATTCACCTCTATCATGAATACTTTTTCCCTCGAAAAGTTTTCCCTTTCCCCAAATTTGCAATCGTGAAAAAATTACCCTTGAATAATTTCATGCTAAAAATAAATGAATGATTTTTTTCCCCAGTGTTTTTTCACTTTTCCCTTTAATTTGTTCACTTTATTTTTGCTGGGGAACAGAACAGAAAATGTGAGTAGATCTTCTTATAATTCGGATATTAAAGTTATTTTAAGGGCACGATCAGTTAATAAGACACAAACTGATGTATTGCTCAACATAAAATAGAATTATTGTTCCAATTCTAAACATATTGTACACTTTAATTTGTTATAGTTATTTTTTATTTTTTGTTGGGTTTCCAAAAATTAGCGAATTATTTTGCTATATAACAGTTAAATAGTACAATAAACTATTGTTGCAATAAAACTATCACTCCAATACTAAATATTTTGCTTTGTTTTTTTTTTTACTTTTCTTTAAAATATTAGTATGTGCGTGTATATTTTTGAAAAAAAAAAAATCGATTTTTATTTTAATTTTCTTCCTTTTTACATTCACTGAGAACTGATAGCGGGAAAAAATGTTCACGGGAGATTCACGATAGCATTTTTCCCTTCGAGTAAATTTTTAAAAAGACCACTTTTCGAAATATTTATCCGCGAACGAAAAATCGCGAGATATGGACCATTTTGATGTTGAGAAAACAGTCATTTTATACGTCATATTAAAGGTAATGTTGATACCTTTAATATGCCATCTCAATAAATCTTATATAATAAATACTTCGAAAGATGTTTGTAATTTTGTGAATACAACTTTGTACATATTTTGAGCTATTTTGCACTTTCAAACCGCGATATTTCGCGAACCACTTGATGAAATTTTGAATTAGTATTAGTTTTGACAAGAATAATAATTGTACCAAATATTATTAAATTCGGAAGAGGTGAGAAAATCAGCTGGTTGGTGTTAAATGGAATGACTGATTTTGTTTTTGAACAGTTAAGAAAAATATTCTATTTTGAACGAAAGTGTTTTTTATTTTTTCAATGAAAACTTAAAATTTTAAGTTTTTTGTTCGTAATTTCTGGTCTCTGCCAGTTAGTGATTTTTAAAACATAAATGAAAAATAAAAATCAAATGGGAAGAAAAAATATTATAAGATTTTTATTTTTGTTTTTAAACAATATAAATATTATGTACTTAAATTTGTATTCAAATATAGAGGAAATATGTTGATGAAGTTTTTGAATCAATTTCGACTATTAAACGAATTCTTTGAGATATCTAACATCTCGCCCTTAATAAGACCAATACACGAGTATATTGTACAATAACTCGAGAAAAGGTTGTCCGATTTAGCGACACCAAAAAATGCATAGTTAAATTATAATTAAGTCATTATAACATTATTTTTTTTATCTGCTCAACAGTTTCGTAGTCAGAAATCGGTTCAGAAATAAGTACCGTACTGATTTTTTTTCATGGACATGACTATTATCACCACCGTTTAATAGTCATTCAGCGGTCACATTAGTAAAACTAGAGAACGATAATAATTCTATTGGCGAAAGATAATAAAGATTTTTATCAGATATTCCTAGTAGTTAATTTTGAACGTAACAACTTTCTCTAATCGATTTCATTTTATTTATAGATCAAATATAAACATTTTTATTAAATTAGTATTTGGCAAATTCAATTTCACCAATTTTTATTCCAAAGCTTTGACCTTATACTCATCGTTAACATAAAAGTGACTCACGCATATTTATTAGCACATACACCTGATCGAGAATCCATAAACTTAAAAACACATTAATCTAAGTTAAAAGTATAACTTTTTTTTAATTCCAGCTTTGCGATTTGAGAAATTGAGGCGAAAATTGGAAAATCATGAAAAAAATTGGTCGAATTTGGGAGACCCTAGTTATCTCAGGAATAAAATTTTTACAACTTTTTTCTTTCACACAATTATCTATAGTGTTATCTTTTAGAAAAATATAAATACTTTATATGTTACTTAAGAAAATTTGTTTATAACTAAATAAAAAGACCGTAACTACTTTTTTTGACAAAAAGATTTTTACAATTTTTTTTCTTTACATATTTTTTTTTTTATTTGTTGTTAATAAAATATTAAATATTTCCAGAAAATCGGGTGAAGTTTGGACCCGCTATAATGAAAAAACTTCACCAAGGTAGGTCAAAATGTAAAATTTTTTATCTTTGAAGCCGAATATCTCGTAAACTAAAAGAGATAAGATATTCACATAGCGATATTTTTTGTAGATATCTTCCAGTAGAATCCGTTCATGTAAAAATATATGAAATCGATTCAGATATAACGAATCAGGAATGTTTTTAAAAATGTTCATACCCGAGGTGCCCAACTTTGGGACCCGCCCCTGTAGGTCTATATGATGCAAACTCAAAACTTAAACTCGCCCACACTTCAACTATCACTGTGTAAAATTTCATTGAAATCGGATCATCCGTTCGAAAATTCCAGATTTATTTCCATTTTATTTTTGTCGTCAACATTTCGTCTAGAATTTACTATGGGTCTTGTACGCGTCGTCGTTGTTGTCTGAAGACATGGCCAACTGGGAAATATCAATTTTTAGTAGCAATATGAAATATCAATATTAAAAAATAAACTTTGTATTTTTTAACTTAAATATTCTTTTATTTCAGCGAAATTTCATATACGTATTTATGTAAAACAATAGAAATAAATATAAAATTTTAGTTTTAAGGGGAATATAACAACCATTAAATGCTCTAAATAAAAAAATACAAAAAAATATAATATTTTATTTTGGAGTGATTTCATAGAAAAAAAAATTATTGAAAATAATTTAACTTAAATATTAATAACGCAGCTTAATTGATCTACTCCGAGCATCATTCATCGTCCACTGACGGAGAAAATATGAGAAGGACAAGTAAAATGTGCTTTTTCTTTTTTCCTTTTGTTTCTCTAAGGCAATTAATTAATAAAATTGTTTTGATAAAATACTCAATATGAAGAAATAAATTAACAACGATTTTATTTTTTATTAAGACGCATAATACGTTCTTTTAGGCCACCCGGTTTCACTTTTGTAGTTTTAACAGTTTTGCGCGTTTGTACATCTTTTGTTTTCTTCAACCTGTAAGATATTTTGAACAAAGTTTTCAATAAAATATGTATTAAGAGTAACATCGCAGTTGTACTTACAACTCATTCCATAATATGGCAATTTCTTTTTTCATAATATCTTTAAAATCATTTGTAAAATTGGTCCAGTGTTCAAAGAATTTATTGGGTGTACATTGTTCTAAAGTACCGGATTTAGGTGCGTAATGATAAAATTTCATAGTCTCTATAAAAACTTCACGGCAATCATTTAGTTCCTTAAAGAGTTTGTCAATTTCTTTGGAAGCATTTTTTAAAAATTCTTCCATTTTGGATTTAAACGGCTCTATATTTTGGGGAGTCGAATGTATGATAACTTTGTCAGTAGTTCGTTTTTTAGCTAAACAGATAAAATTAATGATCTTAATATATATAAATATTAGATAAAATTTTTTTTGGTAAACTAACCATTTAGTTGGTCATTTAATTTTGAAATTTGACCTTTGACCTCATCAAAGTCCACTTGAGTTGCTCTCTCTACATCCGACGGTTCCGGTATTGGCAAAGGTATTTCCAATAACTGTACACCTTCTTTTCGTTTCCTGCCTATGTATGTTCGTACTATAAAATGAAGTAGAGTAGTTTGTGAGTCCTTGGATTTAACATCCTTCAGTTTGCTTAAGATTTCCAAAGTAAAACCATCAGCTTGACCTCTTTGACGATTACCTCCATTCATATAGTTGCCCAAAGTTAGAATTATGGCAAATATTAATTTAAGCTCTTCACTCTCCATCAGAAATTGAGATAGTTGCATGACAACTTCCAATTTACGTTCTATAACAGTGGCTGTTTCTTCGAATTCGGCCATGAATACCATGCACGATATGCGTTCGGTAAACATAGATATTTGCGAGATTTTTAGTAGGAACTGTTCGGGTTCGTCGAGAGGAGTGTCACCTTGTTCCTTGATGCGTTCTAGCTCGTCATTGGTGGCCTTATTTTTATTGATTTGCTGTAGAGTTTCCAGACTAACAACAGAAGTATCAACATGGTATATAGCGTGCTCAATTTCACAAAAGTCCACATGAGAACTTCGCAGAAGAATACCCACATTTTGAGATCTTTTGCTGTCGAGTACTTTGATTGGTCTTACACGCACCTCGGTCTTAATTTTGGGTATTACTTTGGGTACAACCGCCTCCCGGGAGAATAGTTCGGTAAACTCATCAATATTATCGAGATTTGTTTCATCGATTTCTTGCCAAATCTCCTTAGGAGGTGAAGGCGTTTCAGCAGATATTGGCTCATCTGGAGAAGTGCTGGGAGTTGAGGAGTCTGTGCTGTCACCAGTAACAGGAGCTATCGAAGGAATGGGCTTTGGAGGTTTTGGTGGTGGTGGTTGAGTTACTATACGTGTCCAATAGAGAGGCTTCATGGGCTTTGGCGGATTAACGGCAGTCTTACGTAGCGCTAAATTGGGGGCAGTTGGAGCAATTACTGATAGTTAGTTTAGCTAGGGATCTTAGGGAGATATACTTACTATTTGCTTGATTGAACCAACCTCCTTCTGCTGGATTTGGTAAAGGAGCTGGCGTCGATGTTGAAGGTGTTTTAGCTGCACCAGGCGGCGGTGGAGGAGGAACTGTTGACGTATTGAGCGTAAGTGAAGTAGACGTTAAGGAGGACCCAGGCGGCGGTGGAGGTGGTGGTCCAGCAACACAAGGGGGAGGCGGAGGTGGTGGTGGAGGTAAATTTATTGAGGCCATTGGTGGTGGCGGCGGTGGAGGTGGTGCCACATAGGGAGGTGGTGGAGGAGGAGGAGGTGGTGCAGCTGCTAAGCTCCCAATTGGTGGGGGTGGTGGTATTGCTGGCTCCAAATTTACTTTACTACTTTCTTCATTTAAAGAAACTTGAATTTCTTTATCACACTTAATTATCTTATCATGTTCCAAATACTCTTTATTATCTTTACATTTCTTGCATACAAACTCCGTTATCGCCTGCGATACTTCTTCCGTTTGTACTCCAGCCTCCTGAACTCCACTCTCACACCCGGAACTGGTTTCAGTGCAATTTTTGTCATATTGATATACTGTCGCTTCACTGGCATTCAATAGATCTGTCAATAGCACACAACGTTTTGATGGTCGTCTTAACGGTTCTCCAACCGACAACATGTCATTGACCACAGTATGTACCTCCGCTATGGTGGAACATGTTAAAAGTCTTTTTCTTAACATTTGCATGAAGCCATTATCTCTTTCCGACTGTGGCGTGTCCACTTGAATGGCTTTCGGTATGCGCGATATTGCCGAAGTGGGAGTACTACAGTACGGCCATGAGGTGACTTTATCTAATTTACCCGGTGTGTGAGGTTGTGAAGTTGTGGGCGCTTCAGTATGTGTCCATTGATACATTTGAAATGGCTGTAAATAAATAAGACAACAATTATTTTTTTTTAATTAACTTATTTCAATTTTTAAATTTATTTTGTGACGTCCTTCCCTTAGTATTTTAGCGTTCAAATAAGCAAACAGTCTTCAGTCGCAATGTTAGTCAACAATTGTGTAAACATTTTTGGAATATATTAATTTATGTATACAAACTATTTTCTAATTAGTAATACTTTAGATTTTGATATATTAAACCTAATTATCCATAATCTGAGAGTACTTATTATTTGTTATTTAAAAAAATTGAGTAAATATTTTTTTTTCTAAAATCTCTTTTTATTTAAAGTTTGAGGAAGTTTCACGCAAAGAAAAAATATGGTTCCTGTGACCATAAACTAAGAGCAACATACTATGATTGTAATATATGATTCCAGGTTACAATAAGTATATTTGTACGTAATCTTTATTATGATTCCAATTTATAATTTATTAGTAAGGTTCATAACCTTATTAATAACTTTTAGTAAGTTTTATAACCTTTTCTTAAGTATTGCTTTCAATTTCATCATGTTTTTATCATTTAATAATTCCATGTTATCATATATATAAACTAATTTCATCATATATATAATTCCATTTTAACATATATATTATTTCATTCTATCATATATATGAACTAATTCCATCGTAAGTATAATACCATTTTATTATATATATAATCCCATGTTATCATATATATAATCCCATTTTATCATATATATGATCCCATATTTTCATATATATCCATTTGTACCACGATATGTGGTACATTCATCGTACTGAATAAAAACAAAACTTGTCAATTTATATTTGTTCATATATAAACTAAATGAGAATTATAACTACTGGACTGATACACAAAAATGTGTATTCAAAAGGCATTAAAAGTTAATGGCTTAATGGTTGTAGAATTAACCAAATTTTGTAAAATGAAATGAATGGTTATGTTATTAACTAAATTGTTGTAGAATTGACTAAATTATTGGATTTATTCATAAATATGATTTCATATAAACATATTTAAATACATATTATAATTCAGTGAACCATATTAAAATTTTGATTGTGGGTAATCATTAAATGATTAAACAGAATCATAAACGTTGCTATCATGAACACAGTATGTTTAAATCAATGAAAAACGGCTATATAATCATTAAATAGTTGTGGTGATCATGCTGTAACCATGTTTTTTCTCTGCGTGTTTTTTTTTTTTTAATTTAGCGAAAGTGTTAATTAATTCGGGGAAGCTTTAACTTAAAAAATATATTTTTTTAATTATGGATAATAACACTGCGCTCGAAAAAAGACTTATTTTTTTTGCAAGATTACCCATTGGGTACATTTAAGGCGACGATGAATTTAATGGTAGTAACCATTTTTATAAGTTAGTGCTCATTCACTTTAAATGGCTAAAAGAGGTGTGAAGAAAATCAAGTTTATTTGCCTTAAGTTTCATAATTAATCGTTAAATTTTAACAAAATAAAAAACTAGGATTCTATTGAAGTAAAGAATCATGAATTCTTATTATAAAATATATTTTAAACGCTAAGTTACAAAATTTTAAACTAAAATAAATATTACTACAATTCCGTAAGCAAATTTGCTAGCGTTACCAATGAGTAACTTTTTAAACAAAAATATAAAAAAATTATAAATTGATTTAATTAATGATTGGGGTATATATTCAATAGATTTATTATTTAATTTATATAAATAATGTTCCTTTTTTTCTTTCTAATTTTCTATTATTTGTGCTATTTCCATAATAAAGTAGACGCAAAGAAAAAATATGGTTCTAGTGATCATAATATGTGATTACAGTTAAAAATAAGTATATTTGTACGTAATTAATATTATGATTCCATTTTATAATTTTTTCATCATTTAATGATTCGATTTAATGATGTTTATAACTTTTTCTTATAATATTGCTTCCGATTTCATCATGTTTTTATCATTTAATAGTCCCATTTTATCATATATATAATTCCATTTTAGAATCCTATTTTATCATATATATAATTCCATTTTATCATATATGTAATCCCTTTTTATCATATGTATAATCCCATGTAATATATAATCATATTTATATTCATTTGTACCACGATATGTGGTACATTTATCATACTGAATATAAACAAACCTTGACAATTTATATTTATTCATATATAAACTAAATGAGAATTAGTATACTAACAAACTACTGAACTGATACACAAAAATGTGTATTCAATAGTTATGCAGAAAAAAAAAAATAAAATAAAATATGATTAAAGGTAAAAATTCAGTACTTGTGTGAAATCAAATCATAGTCTAAAACAAATATTCTATATTTGAGGAAAACATAAACCTACGACATAAACATCTGACATAAAAGCAAATAAAACGAGAGAAAAAGATATAGTCGGTCAAGCCCGACCATATTATACCCTACACCATTGTGTATATTATAATTGGGGGAGGGGTCTTGACTTGGAGTCAGATGTGGACCGATACTCATAAGTGTAAAATAAAACATACGAATACAAAATATTACGTTGATGCTGACATTTATATGAATTTATTCACTTTTGGGTGATTCCCGAAAGAGGGCCTTATATGGGAGCTATGGTAAATTATGGACCGATCTTTGTAAAATTTGGCACTATCATTTATGTTCATATAAAACTTATTTGTGTCGAATATTAACTTCATACTAACATTTTAATGGGATTTATGCCCGTTAAAGTGATTTTCTGAAAAGGGGTTTATATGGGAGCTATGGTTAATTATGGACCGATTTTTAAAAATCAGCACACTTATTTAGACTTATATAAAACGTATATGTTCCAAATTTCATTAAAATATTGCTATATTTAAGGGATTTATGATCGTTAAACCCTTTTCCGGGAGGACATTTGTATGGGGTCTAGGTGAAATAATGAACCGATCATAACCAATTTCAATAGGCTTCGTCCCTGAACTAGAAGAAACCTGTGTACCAAATTTCATTAATTTTCAAGGTTTACATGGACGGACAGACGGACGGACATCGTGATCGACTCAGAAAGTGATTCTAAGCCGATTGGTATAAATTAAGGTGGGTCTTAGACCAATATTTTTGGGTGTTACAAACATCAGCACAAACGCATAATACCCTCCCCACCTATGGTGGTGTAGGGTATAAATATTGGCCTAATGGTTGCAGAATTAACCAAATTTGTAAGATGAACTGAATGGTTGTACTAAATAGTTGTAGAATTGACTAAATGTTTGAATTTTTCATAAAATATGGTTTCCTATAAAAATATTTAAATACATATTATAATTGCAGTCCACCATATTAAAATTTTGATTGTGGGTAATCATTAAATTATAAAACAGATACATAAACGTTGCTATTATGAAGACGGTATTACTCAAATCAATGAAAAGCAGGTATACATACATTGAATAGTTGTAGTAATCATGCTGTAACCATGTTTTTTCTCCGCGTGTATAAACCCAAATATCGCAAAGACGAGCGCTAACTTCGGAAAACGGTTGCCACCATTGAATTTAGATTTACTATAAGTAAAATATTATAAGTAAAATATTATAATTTAAAATAAAAATAACTTTTTTTTATACCCACCATCGAAAAAGATGAGAGGTACATATATATCGAAATCATAACTGTTCATTGTGAATATTTTCAATCAAAATATTTGTTAAAAATAAATTATTTTAATATTTTATTTATATTTTTAGAAATAAATTTCTTTAAAATTATTTTATACTTTTTGTAATATGATTTTCAGTTACTTGAAATTAATTTGAATAAAAATTATTTAAATATAATTCCATTTGTTAACAAGTTAGATAAAATAAAATTTGCACAAAAGTATTCGATTATAAATTTATAAAATATAAATCAAATTCCTAAGTCTTTATCTATCTTTATCTCTAATTTTAAAATATATTTTTTTCAATCAAAATAAATATCTTTAATGTTCAAAATATTTTTTCATTTGTTGAAAAAAATATGTGAGGGATTTTTATTTTTAAAATAAATATCCATCAATGATGAAAAAAAAAATAAATATCTTTTACGATAAATATCTTTAACGATAAATATCAGTTCGAAAAAAATTTCAAATGATTGTTTTTTTTATTCATACTTTTGTTTTATTTTCAAAATATTTTTATATTCAAATAAAATTGTTGTTGTTTAGAATTTTTTCCATCCGATGAAAAAAGTTCAAAATAATTTTCAACTTTTGAAATAACTATCACAAAAGATATTTATATTTTCATTTCCATCATGATGAAAAAAATTAAAATATTGATGAAAATAAAAAAAATCATGCTGATCATGATTTTATTTCTTTAGTTTGAATACAATTGTTCTTTGTTTTATTTTCCATTTTAAAAATAAAATAATATCTGTTTTAAAACATTCAATTTTTTTTATTCATAGAAAACTTTTGAATATTTTTATTCAACATGAATTTGTTTGAATAGTTTTAAATTTACTTTGAAAAAGAAAAATAAGTAAAATATTTTTTTATACTTGAATATTTGAAAAAATTGTATCATTTTTTGTTATTCAAGCCTTTTGAGGCTGAATATTTTTATTTTTTGGAGTTTTTGTTGAATAAAATAATAAAAATATTTATTTTAAATGTTTCTATTTGAATATAAAGTTTTTGAATAAAAATCAGAAAGATTTGTTGAACTTTTTTTATTTAAATAAAATACATATGAATATTATTAAACTTTAAAATAATCAAATAAAAAACTTTTGATTATCTTCTTATAAAAATATATTTGTTTTTCTTTTGGTTAAATAAAATATTTTAGTTTTTAATTTATTTTGTTCAATCAGATACAAATTTATAATAAATTCAATCGTTTTAGTATAAATAGAAATCCTTATAGCCTGTTTCTCTATGTCGAACGAATGCTTTCTTGCCTTCTAAGCGAACAAAAACTAATTTGGGTTTCTCTAACTCACTTCTATGCGAACAATGAGTCGAACGACAAGTCGAAAGAAAACGTAAGTGTTTTCATATAAAATTGGGTTTCTGTATGTCGAACGATAAGAACAAAAATGTCAAAATCAGTCACTTGTTACTTTGCTTTCCACTGGTTAAATTTTTTTATGAAAAATGGGAAAAATAACCAGGACATTGCAAATGTTCCTCAATCATGGTTATTATTCATTTTGGTAAATTTTGTATCGATAAATGACGATTTTGTATCTAAAAAACAATTTCTAAAGAAATTTTATAGCCTGTTTCTCTAAGTCGAACGAAAGCTTTCTTTCGCCTTCTAAGCGAACGAAAACTGATTTGGGTTTCTCTAACTCACTTCTATGCGAACAATGAGTCGAACGACAAGTCGAAAGAAAACGTAAGTGTTTTCATATAAAATTGGGTTTCTGTATTTCGAACGATAAGAACAAAAATGTCAAAATCAGTCACTTACTATTTTGCTTTCGACTGGTTGAATTTTTTAAAGAAAAATAGGAAAAATTCTCAGAAGGACATTGCAAATGTTCCTTAATCATGTTTATTATTCATTTTGATGTATTTGGTATCCATTAATTACGATTTTGTGTCTAAAAAACAATTTCTAAAAAAATCAAAGAAAATTTTTGTTTTTTAATTTTTTTAAATTATTTTATTTTTTATTGTTTATTTACTTAGTTGTATCTATGTTTAAACAATTTAGTAGTATTTTTAATATATTTACGAAAAAATGTTACTCTTAAAGAAAAATAAAACAACAACAATACGAAAAGACGTAACTCTATGCGAACGAAAGCGTAGGAAATACAGAAACCCAAATTGATTCGAATTCGTTCGACTTGCTTTCGTTCGCTTAGATTTTCGTTCGACATAGAGAAACAGGCTATTAAAAAAATTTTTATTTTTTAGTTTTTTTTTTTTTAATTTTTTTTTTCTTGTTTTTTTACTTGGTTGTATCTATGTTTAAACAATTTAGTAGTATTTTTAATATTTTTACGAAAAAAAGTTACTCTTAAAGAAAAATAAAACAACAACAATACGAAAAGACGTAACTCCATGCGAACGAAAGCGTAGGAAATACAGAAACCCAAATTGATTCGAATTCGTTCGAATTGCTTTCGTTCGCTTAGATTTTCGTTCGACATAGAGAAACAGGCTATTAATATTTTTATTCAAAAGATAGTAGATTGATTAACAAATATTTTTAATTAGAAATAAGAAATATAAATGAAATAAAAAGTATTTTTATTTTTTATTTCATTCATTCATAATCGAAATATTCATTTATGACCCAATAGTATATATATATACAATATTTGTACTTTTTCAGAGATGTAAAAAATTTGGATCAGGCAACATACGTTTTTTTTTAAATGTATGTATCCTATAATTATTCTAACCAAAAAAGA
Organism: Protophormia terraenovae; assembly: GCA_951394005.1. Taxonomy (NCBI): domain Eukaryota; kingdom Metazoa; phylum Arthropoda; class Insecta; order Diptera; family Calliphoridae; genus Protophormia; species Protophormia terraenovae. Next base: position 78,267,942 of record OX596074.1, on the reverse strand, counting down.
GTTTAAAAACAAATGTTTTTGCATACTCTGTGCATATTTCAAATTTGTGATACTTTTTTGCATTTTTTTACAGTATCCCTTAGTAGTTCAGTGTTGTTTTTTTAGCCGTAGAAGCTGCAAATCTTATTTTCTTTTCTACAATTTACATTATTGTTATAAATTTACCTGCTGATAGGAGATTTTTGACATTTTTACGATGCTTGGTTGTTATATTGGGTGTAGAACACAGTCGATAAGACGTTCGTCGCTAAATTAGATCCTTAAGCAGTTTTTAAGGAAATTTTATAACAAAATGGTTCTTTGATTTCTTTTTACATATTTTTTGAAAATACTATTAATACAATTAATGTTTAGTTTGACGCAGAAAATGTAGAGCAGTACCGATAAGTAGCACCGATAAGTCTTGAGATATTTCACTGCATATTTGGTCCAAAGTATCAATTGCGTCGTTAGGTTTTATTATAGAACTCATAAGATGAAGTCGATTTGTAATCGTTAGTACTTTACAATATGGCTTTATTCAGTCTTCAGCATGTCTTTTCTATTTGATATAGGAAATAGAGCTTCCTCATCATCATTTTGTAATGTGACAAAAATATATACTTAAGTATTTTTAAAATTATTTCTGGAAGTCATATTGTATTTATTTTCCCCCAAAAAATGTATTTCACGAATATTAAATACACTGCATTACTATATTTATTAAACTACTTTATCGCTAAAAGTTCAAAAATTCGTTTCCAGACCGCTCACAGCAACATACGTCTGGACACTTCAATACCTTATTTACGGCAGGTTTTATACCAAAATTCTCAAAAAAATATGCAACGAATAAAGAAATATCAATTAAAATAGCATTGTTGTTAGTCGAAACGACTGACGAAACCTTTCCAGGGTTAAACTTTTTATTGTAACTTTTTAACTAAAAGCTTTATTTTAATAGTTGTTAGTACCTAACCTCATTTTGTATTCATAATTAATTATGTTTTTAATTATTGTAAATAAATAATAGAACTAGATACCCAATTTAAAGAAAAAAAAAACACAAATACGTTTTATGTCAGAATAAATGTTATGACAATATTAACGAAAAAACAAGCGAGAATGTTATATTCGGCAAGGCCGAATCTGTATACCCACCATCAATTTTTTTCAAATTTAACGTAATATGGGTGGTGGGCGGTAAAGTGGGCGGACCACGCCCATTATTTGTTTCCGAGTTTAAATATATATATATATAACGCATCTATTTAATACGATTGTAACAATGTCTACGTTTCCAACAAATTGGAAACACGCCAAAATTATACCTATCCCGAAGGCTGATAAGAACTATAGGCCAATTGCTATATTGCCTTACCTCTCGAAAGTTTTTGAAAAACTAATCCATGAACAAATTAGTGAATTCTTGTATTCAAACTCCTTACTATGGTTTTAGACCAAAACATAGTTGCATTACTACTTTGCTTGACGTTTCAGAAGAAATACGAAACAAAATTGATAAACCGAACACAATAGCATTTTTAGTACTTCTTGATCATTCGAAAGCTTTTGACACCGTTCACCACTCTATTCTCAGTCTCAAACTAAAAAAAAAATGTTTAATTTTTCATCAACAGCTGTAAAACTAATTTGTTCTTATCTACGTGATAGAAGTCAGTCTGTTTATTCCGGTTCAGATGTATCCAACCGCAGTTTGATGCCTAGAGGAGTGCCACAGGGCTCGATCCTTGGACCATTGTTGTATTCCATCTATGCTAATGACCTCCCTTTATATCTCAAGCATTGCAGATAAAAAGCTGCATGCCGATGATGTGCAGCTTTATATAAATTGAAATATACAAAACATCTCCAATTGTATTAAATTGATTAACGAGGATCTTCGCAACATTCACCTATGGGCATCAGCAAATGGTCTCAGTCTAAATTCAACGAAATCTGTAGCTATACCTATTGGTCAATCAAAGCATATTTTAACTTGTCTACCATCTATAATGATAAATAACTCTAAAATTGACATTGTTGATACAGCAAAGAACTTAGGCGTCATATTTAATAAAAAGCTTGATTGGGCAGATCATGTTAAATCAAATTGTTGCAAAATATTTGGAATGTTAAGGAATTTATGGATGTCACAGTATTATACATCAATACATATCCGAATGCTACTTGCCAAAACTTACCTATTGCCTACCCTGTTATATGGATGTGAGCTTTTTTCCAGCTGCGATGGTCTTAGCAAAAGTCGACTAAAAGTAGCATACAATAACATTGCCAGATATATTTATGGTATTAAAAGAAACTGCAGTATCTCTAAGTATTCGAAGCAAATTTATAACATGACATTGGAGAATTTACTATCATATCGAACACTGATATTCTTACATAAAATTATATATACTGGACAGCCTAACTACCTATTCCGCAAAATTACTTTCTCTAGATCAAACAGAGGTAACAAAATTAATAATATTAAATATAAAAAGTCATTTTCTGAGCAGCAATTCTATATAAACGCTATTCGTCTTTGGAACCAAATACCCCATCAAATCCAAACTATAAGCAATGTAAAGCAATTTAAATCTGCCATCGCCAAATACTTTGGTTAATTTTTTTTTAATTATATTACATATGTTACTATTACAAATATTTAATTGACTCTATATATATTAACTTTTAAAAACCATATGTTAAATTTAAATTTATTACACTTTTGTTAAATTTAATGTTACTTCTAACACACAATTTATGCCAATTTCTACCCAATACTATAATATAAGACTTGTTCTTGTTGTATTGTAATTACCTAATGTAAATAAATAAATAAATAAATAAATAAATAAATAAAAAAATAAATTGGTCTTTGAACTATTTGTACAACATTTCGTTGACGTTTCACCTTATATGGGAGGTGGGCGGTAATATGATCATAACCATTTTCTATAGGCTTCGTCCTATAACTATTCATTCCAAATTTCATCAAGATATCTTCAAAATTGCGACCTGTACTTTGTTCACAATGTTTAAATCGACTCGGAAAGTGATTCTGAGTCGAACGGTATACTTTAAGGTGGGGGTCCGATGAGTTTTTCTGTGCTTTACAAACATCAGCACAAACGCATAATACACCAACCACCTATGGTGGTGTTGAATATAAAAACAAACTTCAATTTTTGCATTAATTCGTAATCAATACCGTTCAACAAAATGTGTGCTGGTAAGGAAATTAAGAAATATTTTTAAATTAGGTGCAAATTCAAAAAATTAAACAGTTTGGGAATCGCATACTAAAAATTGCTTTAATAAATGTGCAAAAACTGTATCGAATCGACAGTAAGTAATATCTGTAAAAATTTACTTAATTAGCTTTAGAGGAAAATACATTGAAGGTGTTAACCCTAAAGCTAGTGAAAAAATATTTCTTTACTTCATGCAAATCAAAGTGTTTAAAATGTACTTAATAACAGTCTAATTAATTTTAATTTGCATACGTATATGTATATAAAAAAATGCTAAAAACTTGAACTTGTAATTGCTATTCACAAAGTACGTAGTACATATTTATGTCTGAAACTATATGTATATAGTTTTCAACTTCAACAATATATTTCGAACTTGGTAATGAAATAAAAGCAACACCATTTCTACAGCAAATACCAATTTTCGAACAAAATATTACTTAAGCTAAAAATTTCGAATATGATATAAATTATAAATGTAATACATAGTATTTGATAAAGACTTTTGTGTTAAATCTACTTATCATTAATTTTCTTCACCCTATGGGTGAAGAAATGTTTCCAACAAACCAAATGATATCGTAATGATATCATAACAATATCATTTCGGTGATAAAAAAGATCGAAAATGATAACATTTATAATTCCTTCTAAAGTGTACCTTTTAAAACAAGATAATCATAAGAGCCTAAATTTCATCCTTTACCAAATAATTTTGTATGTAATACCAAACTTTTGCGATCCGAAAACAGTTTCCTTTAAAATCCAACCTGATATTGTTCTTTTACAATAAAAGAGGATATTATTGTTTGAAATTCCGCAAAATTTTGCTGTAAAAATATAATTTTCATATAGTACATACCATAAAATATTTATTTTTATTTTCATGAAATTGATTATTTTTTTCTAAGAAAAAAATATTTCGAGATTTTATTATATAGCGAGCGTATATGACTGGCAATTCCAAAAAAAAAAAAAAAATAATGAAAATATTCACAAACAAATCCGAAAATCTTAGTAAAAACATATATGATCAACAACTGAACACCATTTTTCTACCTAATCGAAGTTAATGATTTGAAGCCGATAGATATGATGGTATAATATTGATCAAAGTATTAAATTCGTAAACCTTTAAAAAAATCGATGTAAATGCGCTCCCTGGCCGAAATGCAAAATCAGTTTCTGATAGGATTTGGAGAGAAAACAATGAGTATAGCAAATCAATATTTTTTGAAACCAAAACAGACTTTAAAAAATATTATATAAAATAAAAAAAAAATTATGTATTTCCTGTCCCTGATAGAAAAATCTAGCTCAGTTAGAATTTGTACGTTGAATAGTTTTATAAGTAAGCCAAATTTTGATTTGTATTAAAGTCAGTCACCAATATTAATTTTTTTCTAATCAATCAACGGTGTAAATATTGAATAAAAACCAAGCATTTATATTAATAAGAAGGTCTGCATCATGTTTTCCTTATGACGATATTAATGGCCTTAACTTATGTATATCAAATGGATGTGATTATGTATGTAACTCTAGTCAAGAGATAAAATTACGTTAAAACTTTCAATGTTTAGGATTTCAAGGCTTCCTTATATTCCACACTTCTCAAACCACTAACGACAAAATAACAATAACGAAGCAGGAAAAAAAAAGAACTTCAGTTTTTTTGTTTGTATGTATATATTTGTTGTTTCTGTTGGTTGTAAAAGGAAATTTGTCAAATCATCATAAACGCTAATTCAAGTATCATTCACAAATCTTCACAAACACATTCACACGCACGCACATAAGATGTATGTATGTATCTGTACCCTGTAGTTTGTGAAATTTGTAAAGATTTTATCATTTAACAGTCAGTTATCTTTTTGTATAAATAAATTTAATAAATTAGTTTTAAAATTGAAATTAGTTTTAAATTCTTACCTTGTAAAGATAATTACAACTAAACATATGTAAGGTTTACCGCGAATATCTCATTTAACGGATATGTGATATTCAATAACTTTTAAGATTTTATATAGTTTATATAGTATTCCGAAATTTGGTTTGGTAAAACATTTTTTTGGTCTGAGCTGAATATTTGCTTTCGCTTACACAAAATTTGGTATAGAATTTGACTGGGTAATAAAAATTATTATATGACAGAACTATAGGGTAAATTTATCCATAAAACATTTCATATTTTTGTACGAGTGTTTGTTTATAAGCTTAAACTTCAAAAACTTTTTTTACACATCGCAACATGGTGACTGACTGACTTATTGAAACATTCATTCATTTATTCATGCATGAGATTGGAGACAAAATAAAAATCACTTATCATCGGGAGTAATCACAAGATTGCACAGTGGGGCAGAATCGAAAATTTTTGGAAATAAATCTGTAACTTCTGATAGGCTGGTTGGTTTTTCATGAAATGGTATAGGCTTAGCAGAGGAGCTTACAATGTTAAGTTTGGAAGAGCTACCCAACAGACCCCTCAGGGTTTGAGCTAAGGGGGCTCAAAGTAGACTACCTCTGACATAAAAAAATTTAATCGCTTGCAAAATGTTTGTTTCTTGTCCGATTCCCAATCCTTTTTCATGTCCTTTTTATAACTTATAGTTTTTGAGTTATTTCACGCAAAGAAAAAATATGGTTCTAGTGATCATAAACTAAGAGTAACATACTTTGATTGTAATATATGATTCCAGGTTACAATAAGTATATTTGTACGTAATCATTACTATGATTCCAATTTATAATTTATTAGTAAGGTTCATAACCTTATTAACAACTTTTAGTAAGTTTTATAACCTTTTCTTAAGTATTGCTTTCAATTTCATCATGTTTTTATCATTTAATAATTCCATGTTATCATATATATAAAATAATTTCATCATATATATAATTCCATTTTATCATATATATTATTCCATTCTGTCATACACATGAACTAATTTCATCATATATATAATCCCATATGATCATATATATAATCCCATGTTTTCATATTCATTTGTACCATGATGTGGTACATCCGTCATACTGATGAAAACAAACCTTGTCAATTTATATTTGTTCATATATAAACTAAATGAGAATTAATATACTAACAAACTACTGGACTGATACACAAAAATGTGTATTCAAAAGGCATTAAAAGTTAATGGCTTAATGGTTGTAGAATTAACTAAATAGTTGTAGAATTGACTAAATGATTGGATTTATTCATAAATATGATTTCATATAAACATATTTAAATACATATTATAATTCAGTGAACCATATTAAAATTTTGATTGTGAGTAATCATTAAATGATTAAACAGAATCATAAACGTTGCTATCATGAACACAGTATATTTAAATCAATGAAAAACGGCTGTATAATCATTGAATAGTTGTGGTGATCATGCTGTAACCATGTTTTTTCTCTGCGGGTTGCGTTTGAATTTTTAAATTATTTTTAAAATACTAGTATTTCCGACTGATTTTATTATTTTTTTTTTACCTAGTTAAAGAACAGTCTATATCTTTACCGAGTCCAAAAATAAACGATTTTGAATTTGAAAATTGCAAAAATTACGACTTTTTGTGTTTTTTTTTTTTGGCCGAAAAAGTATCTACACTCTTTTTTCTCTAAAATAAAATTTTCTTCCACTTAATTTTGTTTTTACTTATATAAACTTCATCTGCGTTAAATATTAATATAATACTAACATTTATGTCGGATTAAGTGCATTAATCCGACATAAATGTGTAAAGTGATTTTCGGGAGAGAGGTTAATATGTGAGCTATGACTAATTATGGATAGTGTTTATAAACCGGTTAACCGGTTAGCTGAAAACCCGGTTTTATATTCAAATTTCGGTTTTTTGCGGTTAATTTGAAATATTCAATTTCGGTTAACCGGTTTATTAGGTTTTTTTGTGTCGGTTAACCGGTTTTAAAATTTTACTAAAAATATCACAAAATTTCTTTCTATTGTTGCCTTTTTCTGAATTTTAAATATAAGAAAATTTTTTGAAGCCACTAAAAATACTAGCTATTTGAGTTAACAAGTAGTCAGGTGATATATTTATGTGTTGCAAGTTCAATATATTTTAAAATTGTATGTATAATAAAATCAGATAGAAATATTGAGATTCCATTTACAGAAACTTTAATTCATACGAATGAAATTTCCCAAAAGAAGAAAATAACATTACACCTACTAAAGACTTCAAAAGTAGAACTGAATAAGTGCAGAAAATTTACTTATAAATTATTAATTCTAACGGCCTTAGCCAACATAAACACGAAGTCCAACAATTTTTAACGTTGCAAGATATTGATCTGCTACTGCTACTACTGGTATCTGAAACTCACTTTACTCAAAAGAACTGTTTCAGAATAAATGGCTACTATACCTATGACACAAAGCAGCCTAACGGTAGGGCATGCGGAGGGACAGCAATATTAGTTCGTAAAGATATAAAGCATTTTCCAATGCCAGAATACAGAACGGATCATATTCAGGCCACTTCAATAAATATTCCCGATAACAATATAACAATATCCTCTATATATTGTCCTCCAAGATATTCTATTAATCGTAATCAATTTCTTGATTATTTTGCAACTTTAGGCCCAAGATTTATAGCAGCAGGAGACTATAACGCAAAACATACCTTTTGGGGCTCTCGTCTAACAACTCCCAGAGGTAGGCAGTTATTTGAAGCAATATCATCCAGCAAACTAGATTCCATATCTTGTGGCCAACCTACTTACTGGCCTACAGACCTCAATAAGGTTCCCGATCTTATCGACTTTGCTGTAATTAGAAATGTAAAACGTGAATGTATATCAGTGATTCCTTCACTTGATCTTTCGTCAGACCATACACCAACGATCCTGACACTGATTAATAGTCCAAGTCACTTTGAAACTCAAAGCTCTTGTTTCCCAAACAAGAAAACAAACTGGTTAAAATACAAAATGTACATAAGCTCCCACTTACCACAAAATATTCCACTGAAAAGCGAAAACGAAATACAATCTGCAGTTAATATCTTCACGGATATCCTGACTAATGCAGCTATATTATCCACACCTTCGCGTTTCTCACGAAGGCCAAAATATATTAAATGTTGCTCAAATGTTGAATCTCTTATTAGGGAAAAAAGGCAACTAAGACGTCAATGGCAAGATTCTCGATCACCAGCAGTCAAAACTAGACTTAATCAATGTATCAAAAGATTACGCTTCGCTCTGAAGAATCAAAAAGAATCCAAATTGAAAACATATCTGCAAAACTTAGACTCTACTAAGGAAACTGATTATAGTCTATGGAAGGCGGTGAAAAATATGCAATGCCCTATTGCATATGAGTCTCCCATACGCCTCCAAAATGGCCAATGGGCAAAAAGTTCTAATGAAAAAGTTGAAGCATTCGCTAGTCATTTAGAACACGTTTTCACTCCAAATAATACAGGTTCAACTCTAAGACCTGTTGTAGTTAGCGACCATATTCACTCTCCATTAAAATTCCGGCTCTCTGCCGTGAAATTAGCAGTAAAAGGTCTGAAGGCAGGAAAATCTCCTGGAACGGACAAAATTACCAGCACAATGATTTGTTTCTTGCCAAACTCGGCTCTAAAATTTATTTTATTCATTTTCAATGCCATTTTACGTACTGGCTACTTTCCAAGTACTTGGAAGTTGTCAGAGATAGTAATGATACCCAAACCTGGAAAAGACGTCACTCAAGTAACATCTTACCGTCCAATAAGCTTATTATCAATTTTTTCGAAATTGTTTGAGAAATTGCTCCTTGAGAGCCTATTATTGCATCTTAATAATAATAACAGTATACCTAACCATCAGTTTGGTTTTAGGAGAAAACATGGTACTATTGAACAAGTGCATCGAATTACAACTCTCATCAGAAGAGGTTTCGAGAGCAAGCAGTATTGCTCTGCGTTATTTATTGACATATCTCAAGCTTTCGATAAAGTCTGGCACGACGGACTAATACATAAAATGACCACGTTACTTCCACAGAACGTTCATAAGTTACTAAAAAACTATATAATAAATAGATCTTTTCAAATAAGATCGAAAGATGTGATTTCTTCACGCAGAAAAATTTCCGCAGGAGTACCTCAAGGAAGTATTTTAGGGCCTCTTCTTTATATACTATATACGGCAGATATGCCCACGAGCCCTATGACTCATACATCAACTTTTGCAGATGATACTGCTTTTGTAAGTATGCATACAAATCCGGTGATTGCATCCGAAAAACTCCAATCCCATATCACTGAGCTGGAAAAATGGCTATATAAATGGAAGATCAATGTGAATGCTTCGAAATGTGTCCATATAACATTTACCTTACGCAGGGAAAGTTGTCCCCCCATTCGAATAAACAATGTCCAAATACCTGAACGGGATAAAGTAAGGTATCTTGGTATTCACCTAGACCGGCGTTTAACATGGACTTGTCATATAGAATCCAAAGTTACTCAAATAAAACTAAAATCTGCCCAAATTCATTGGTTAATTGGTCCAAAGTCAGCCCTAGACTTGGACTATAAAGTACTGTTATATAAAGCAGTAATAAAACCTATATGGTTATATGGCATACAGCTCTGGGGAACAGCCTCTTCATCAAACATTGAAAAATTACAGAGAAGACAGTCCAAACTCCTAAGAACAATAACAGGTGCACCATGGTACGTCAGAAATAGCAACATCCACAAGGATCTCAATATTCCTACAATTCGTGAGGAGATAAAGAACAGTAGCATCAAATATATGAAAAAATTATCTGAACACCCAAACCCTCTCGCTAGGGATCTGCTAACTTTTGAGGGTCACAGACGCCTAAGAAGAATGGAAACACTGGATCTTGGAAGATAATACTACTAATGAAAACTCTACGTTGGATTTTGCAGTGGCAATATCAACAATAATTTAAGTTTAGGTTAAGATTTTAATACTTATTGTAAATTTCTGAAAAAGAAAGATTCAATAAAAACTAATATATATGTAAAAAAAAAAAAAAAAAAAAAAATTATTAATAATTATTCTAAAAATTAAAAACAAATCTTTCTTTAGCAGAAAAAAGGTTAATTTTTTTTTTATAAAAATTATATAAACATTTCTTTAAGAGAAAAACTTCAAAAGCGGTAAATATAAATCATAATATAAAGTACATTTTCCTAAGTCTGAAGATTCCTTTTTGTTGAGATGCTTTAAAATTTCGATAATTTAATTTTATTTTTAAATTACAAAAATTTAAAGAAGAGAATATTAAAAAAAACTTTATAGAACAATTTTAAATCATTATAAAGCTTCAAAAGATGTGCTAAAAGATGCCAGAAAAATTGCTTTTTAAATTATACACTAGTCTAAAAAAAAGTATTATTATTTGGTATATGGTTGAACCTATAATATAAAAAACACTTTTTTTAACCAAAAATATTTTTTATTAATCTTCAACTTAGAGCAATTATCAAAATGTCGGTTAACCGGTTTAACCGGTTTTTATGTAGACGGTTAACCGAAAAACCGGTTTTTAAATTTTACCCAAATTTCGGTAAAATTTTGGGTAAAATCCATAATTAGTTAAACACTAATTATGGACCGTTATGAATCCAAAGGTGGGGGTCCGAAAATTATTTCTGTGCGTTAAAAACATAAGCACAATCGAAAAATACCCCAATAACCCGTGATCCAAAATCGATTTTTTTAGAAATAATTTAGTAACTTGCGAACAATTGGAGATATATAAATAAAATGGCCAGAGCTGGGGTGTTTTCAAGTTTATTTGGAACAGTGTTACCGTTTGGCGACTTTAGTCACCAATTGCCCCTTTTTCAACCACCTGGGCACTTTTTTGGCCCCTTTTGTAAATGGCGACTAAATGGTGACTTTTTCAAACTATCTGCTAAATGGAGGGAATCTTAGTTGTTTGAAATATATAGACCTATTATATATCAATTTAAACAAATAAATTTAATTATTTTGAGATTGTTTCACAGTATAGTGATATAAAAAGCCCTGAGTATTTTTAAATGAACTGAAACTGTTAGGAACTAAAAATAATAATAAAATTTATGAACAGCTATTTAAATCATCATGTACGAATGTTTTGGACCGGATTGAAAAACAAATACGATAAATACTTATATCATAATTTATATTTTGTTTACATTGCTCGTTGCAATCCCTCGGGGGAGCATGACTTTTTACTAAATTATAATAAGATCATTTATCCAACAGACTTAAGTCAATACTTGTGAATCCACACGTTCAGGTCGACGGGAATTTGAAAGACTGGAGTACAAAAATACAGAAGTTTAATTAATAAAAATATAATTGTATGTCAACTATTTTTGTGAATAAGTCTTTACTTTTGCAATAATAAAAATTATTGTAAAAATAATTATAGATTTAGTAGTTTTTCTTAAAATACAACATTTTATGTTTCTGTTGTTATCAAATAAACAAATTTTAATGAGTTTTTTGGGGTTTCAAATCGGTTGGCCCCTTTTTTTCAAAAAATCTCCTTTTTGGCGACTTTTTGTTTTGAAATCCTCTTTCTTGGACACTTTTTAAAAATTCTCTACGGTAACGCTGATTTGGAAGAGTACAGGTCCCTAGTTGGTCACCCCGGGTATGTATTTTTTTTTTTAATTCCCAAAAAATACATTTATGACTTGAATATAAAAAAATTACATACAGTCCTTGTAATTCTCTACAAAAAACATGTCTTACATGTCTTTTTTAAAGTTTTTTAAACTTGGGATCCTTAATTTGCGACCTAAAATTTGAAAATAATCACTAGATTTCTCACAAAATTCTAAATAATATTATTATATTAATTATATATTAATCTGAAGTTGACTTTTAAAAAAATTTACATTTTTGGGGTTATTATCTAAAAAGGTGGTAATATTCTTTCACTTCTAAAATATTTTTTTGTTCCGGACTACAGAATATTTGCAATAAAATTGGAGGCGTTCTGGGCAACAGTTTCTTCCCAAGCCCTATCCAAACATTGTCAATTTTGAAACATTTTTTTATTTTTTTTTTGTAAAAATTCTAAAATCTCAAAGCCGAAATTAACAAAAATAAAAAAATATGTGTTGGATATATACTCCCATATGTTGGTTAAACGCACAAAGCCACGGCTTTTTCAATGGCTGGGCGACAATTTTAATGAAAAAGTCGATTTTTGAAACAGGTTTTCCCCGGGCTGGGTTTTGGCGTATTTTGGTTTAATAAAGAGGGCTTTTTTTTTTAATTCCTTGATTTAAAAAAATCATTGCAATACCTTTATTTGTTTAAGTTTTATTTAGCTCCAAATATTAACATTATTTCTCAAAAATATGCTTAAAATCCAAATTTAAAAAAAATTACATATCCAAGGTGACCAACTTTGGAGGTCTGCCCTCTACCCCCATGATCAGCTAGGGGCGTGTACTCCTCCAAATCAATTCGAAAGCACCTCAGCTCTGACCATGTAGGTGGTGTAGGGTATAAATAAGAATTATTTGATACGTCAAAAAATATATTTTTGGAATCTGATTTAAAATTTAAAAAATATTTTTTCTTTAAAATAAAATAATAATAAAGGAACTCTTTTTATATTATAACATTTCATCAGTTGTTTGTAGTCTAAAACGTAATTAGTTCTTATTGTTTTCACTAATAATTACTTCTGTAATACTTTCAAATCAATGAATTAATGAATAGCTTGAAAGTAATTAGTTCTTGTAATGACTTACTTAAATGCTTACTTGTAATAATATGAGGTAAGTAGTTGATGTCATCTGTGTGTTTAAATAATGGGTTATTTAGCTAATATAATAAGAAGTGAGGAGCCATTATAATAGGTTCTTAACTCATAACAGGGCAACCAAAGTTTATTAAACATTATAACCAGGAAAACCAAAATATGCTCAAAAAAATGTGTTTTATGTGCATGCTCTAAAAGGCAAAAACATGCTCTTAAAAGGCAAAGAATTTGTGTAATTTTTAAACAAAAATTTAATTTTACAATAAAACAAAGTGTTTCAAAAAAATAAATTGTTTTTACAATTTATTTTTTTCAACTTGATATTCTGCCAATTTGAAAGGCTAATAGGTCCCCTATATCATATTTCAAAAATGGCTCTAATAAAGATCAGTTAAATGGCTCTAATAAGCACTTCATGATTTGTATACAAATCAAGCTCCTCAGAGATTTTTATCGAACTTTAGCAGTATACATTAAAATTAATCATATATGGGCCATTATCAAAAATGTTTAATATTACTGAAACTGACTTAAATCCTTAATAAGTTTTGTGGTAATGATATTTTAAAAAAATTGGTTACAGAATTGAGCTCACAAGACTTGAAACTAATACAGTGCAAAATTTTAGCACAATAAGTTTCTTTTTATAATCATGATTGTTGTTCAAAGTTCAAGAACATGGAAAAACGGTTAAAAATTACTTAAGTTTTTCCCATTCTTCCACAACTTTTGTTCGAGCGTATATACTTTTTGATCTTATTCTATCATAAGTAAACTAATCGGACTTTACAGATAAATTCTGCACCATTTTTGTTGTTGTGCAGACTTTCAACAGTTAAATGACAACATTTTTTAATTTTTTAAATTTTTCAGTTTTTTGGGTGGGGTCTGTGCGCCCCTCAACTGAATACAAAATTTGGGATACTTGTTGTAATTGTACGTATTTTGCGCTATATCTTTTTGATGTGCCCGAAATAGTCAACGTAGTAGATAGTCTCAAAGTTTGGAAAACAAGAGCGAAAACTTTTCAAAAAGTCAGTTTTTCGCGGGGCACATTCACAGTTTCATATGGAGTTGCTTGGATTAATGCGTGAACTTAGTTTTTTTTTATTTCACATAACAAAATCGGAGCAACATTAAAAATAAATATTTAATACAAGAATTTTATGGACTTTTTGAAAATTATACAACAATTGCACTTTTTGTTTTGGTATTTTTATAGAGAAAATTGCAATTTAAACAAATATTGGATATATACACGCAAAGCTAAAATATGATTCCAGTGACCACAAACTAAGAGCAACATACTATGATTGTAATATATGATTCCAGGTTACAATAAGTATATTTGTACGTAATCGTTACTATGATTCCAATTTATAATTTATTAGTAAGGTTCATAACCTTATTAACAACTTTTAGTAAGTTTTATAACCCTTTCTTAAGTATTGCTTTCAATTTCATCATGTTTTTATCATTTAATAATTCCATGTTATCATATATATAAACTAATTTCATCATATATATAATTCCATTTTATCATATATATTATTATATTCTATCATACACATGAACTAATTTTATCATATGTATAATCCCATTTGATCATATATATAATCCCATGTTTCCATATTTATATTCATTTGTACCACGCTATGTGGTACATTCATCATACTGAATAAAAACAAAACTTGTCAATTTATATTTGTTCATATATAAACTAAATGAGAATTATAACTACTGGACTGATACACAAAAATGTGTATTCAAAAGGCATTAAAAGTTAATGGCTTAATGGTTGTAAAATTAACCAAATTTCTAAAATGGACTAACTGGTTGTAGAATTAACTAAATAGTTGTAGAATTGACTAAATTATTGGATTTATTCATAAATATGATTTCATATAAACATTTTAAATACATAATATAATTCAGTGAACCATATTAAAATTTTGATTGTGGGTAATCATTAAATGATTAAACAGAATCATAAACGTTGCTATCATGAACACATTATTTTAAATTAATGAAAAACGGCTATATAATCATTGAATAGTTGTGGTGATCATGCTGTAACCATGTTTTTTCTCTGCGTGTAGATATAAGAGTGGCGATAAATATAATTGATCGGGATCATAAATTTAAGTCAAATGGCGTTGATAATTAAAAACGGGACACTTTTGTCAAAACATATTTCGCAAAGGCACATCGTGTGGACAGCATGAAATTAACTATAACTGACATAATTAGTAGGTGTTTGTTATGCTTAATAAAAATTCGAGGCGCATCAAAAAATTTTGAAAGATAAACATTTTATGGACCAAAAAATATTTACTTGTATTAAAAAAGTATCACAATACAGTCGAACACGGTTATAACGAACACCGGTTATAACGAACTATGGCTATAGCGAACACTTTTCTTCGGTCCCATTGATTTTACACTAAATTTCCATACAAATTACTTCGTTTATAACGAACACGGTTATAGCGAACTTTTTTTATAACGAACACTTTTTATGGTCTCAAGAGGAATATTTCGTACAAAAAACTACTTTTATAACGAACTCCCACAAATACTAATTTTAGATGAATAAAATTGCACATTTCAAAATGTTTTAAAAATGTTAAAACTAACTTTTATTCATTTCAATTTAAATTATTTGACAAATAGAAGTAATTTTCGTTAATTTCAATTTAAATAATCGGACAAATAAAGGAATACATATTAACGAAACTAGCTAAAAATAAAATGAAATTATAAGAGGATGATAAATTAAAATATAAGAATATCGTTATTCTTCAAAGAGTAAAGATCTCAAAACATAAAAATGTCAAAACATCTGTAATAATAAAAAAAAAAACGTTTAATGAGTATAAATATATACAGTGTTGCCAGAAAATGTAATTGGTAAAGTGCTAAATTATCCAAAAAATTATGCTAAATTGTTCTGCAGCAGCAAATCACAATGCTAAATTTTTTGTGAGGAAAAATTCATATTTTCGTTGCCCTTGTTTATTGTAAAATATAGTTCAAATGATAACTCATAAATAAATTTTCTTCAGAATTATTTGTAATATTAGTAAATAGAGCAAAAGCAGGGCTTATATTTTCAAACTTACAACTAATACAGTAAAATTTTTTAAGAAATTCTTTCAAAAAATCAAAAAAGTATTGAATTAAAAAATACTGTAAAAAAAGTGCTAAAAAGCATTTAGCATATTTTTATAAATTGTATATTTTTTGCCTTTTCAAATGCTAAATCTAGCACTGAAAGTGCTAAACTGACAACGCTGAATATATATCGAGGGCTTATATTTAAAACGGGCCTCATGCAAAGCACCATTGTTCAGGAGAACAAAAGGACTGTTTATCTCCCTCATTTTTCAATATTTTGCAATCCGTTCTTCTACGAGTTTTTTTTTTGGAAATTAAAGACGTAAAACATAATATTTTTGATATTTATGATATCATACCAATCAGGAGATAAAAAAATCGAAATTTTGTGGCTGGATGTACCATCATTAATCGTTAGAAATTTCATATAACAGGAATGTTTACAAAAAGGACGAAAATGTGTTCAAAATTAAATTTTGAAAAAAAAAAAAATTGCAAAAAAAAATTTTTTTTAACGAATTAAAATTGTATTAAATTGCATATCAACAACTCAAAAATTATTAAAACCTTTAAAGGCGATGTTTATTTCACTTTTTATTTAATTATAATTTTTTTAAGAAACTGTTTTTGGTATTTAAAATATTTTTCTTATAATCACCAATTTTATTAAATTTTGTTCATTCCTGTCTTCAAATCTATGGTATAGTGCTCCCACTTAGCTTCATAAAATGTTGATAGGTGTACCCGCGTATGATCTATAAGCATCTAAAGCATCTAAATCTAACTTCAGTGGCTTTTTTCTCCAGACTGCATTGATATAACAAAATTTTTATGAGATATATTAAGATTCTAATTCAAAATGTTTAAGAAAAGTTCAAACCGCAAAGAAAATTTTCTTTTTATTTATCAATTTTTATTTTTACATTTCTTTGCAAATCAAACAAAAACTTTTGTTTGTAGATAGCCCAAAAACAAAAAGTGAAAAATATAGTGTTAGAATTGACTCCAAAATTAACACCATATATAAAAAAATAGAAAACTGAAGAGTCTGACGCAAAAAAAAAAATTTTGTAAATCTGCATGAAGCCCGATTTGAATATAAGCCCTCGATATAATTAATTTCAGTTTCCTCTTGGTCAATGACTGATGAATACAAAAAAATATTCTTCCTAATATGTGTATTAAAATCATTGCTATTTAAAACATAAATTCAGCCCATTTTAACAGGAACGAAATACGCTTTAATTAGAAATATTAGTATCGTAATCAAATACGTACCTATATATTATTAAAAAATATTTTGTATGGAATTTTACGGATATAAAGAACTACGTTTATAACCAGGGCAAGTTTTTATATGCACAAAAAAAAAAAATTGAAATATGCGCTTGAAAAAGCACGAAAAAATGGTATGATATGCACAGAAATATGTAAAAATAGCATGAATATGTATATAAAAACCTACGAATTTATGCATTCTTATATATTAATGTGTAGAAAATATGCACAAATATGCATTTTTTAACTTTCAATCTCTAATAGACTACGATGTTTATAAAAATAAAACTATTTTAAGTATCATATTTGACGCTTCCGAATTTTTTTCTTTGCAATATTTACAATGTACTCAAAATGTTCACCAAAAAATTTTTAGAGATCATTCGATTGAACTCCAAAAAATCACCAAAAAAAATGTGTTTTTGTTAAGAAAGCTAAATTTTGTATCCATTATATGCAAATTTATGCAAAGATTTAAAATATAAGCATTTTTTGTGAAATTGTTTTGAAATATGCAAATGCTTACTTTCCAAGCGAAAGGCTTGAAAAACTTGCCCTGTTTATAACGAACTAAATTTGTCGGTCCCTTAGAGTTTGTTACAACCGTGTTCGACTTTATTAAAAAGCATTTCTTTGTAATAAACTATAACAAAACATATTTTCATTCAATATATGGAGAAATAACTTAGATTCGATCCAAATATTTCGCAAAATTTTTAAATATCGAGATTTTTATTGAAAAGAAATTTTTTTAAATTTTTCTAGGAAACCCTAAAATATGCTGCACTAATACCATCAATCATTGAAAATATCATAAATGTTATTTGAATAACTCAGTAGGTTTTTACATCACGTGTAATTTTGACCAGAATTATACATAAACTAGTTTGTAAAATTTGTTATATGTTAAACTTAAAACCGCTATAACTTTCGCGCCCCTTACATGAAATGATTAACGCGAACTGAGAAACAAAAGGAGTTTAATGTGCCATCAAAAAAAATTAATATTTTTTTCAAGGGCTAAAATTAAAAAAGTCAAATTTTAAAAACCTCCCAAAACATGCTCTAAAGGATAAAATAGGCTCTAAAAATAACAAAATATGCTCTAAAGACCACTATATGCAAAAATATGTCGTTAAGGATGAAATATACAAAAATATGCGCTTACAAATCGATGCCAAATTGCTTTATTTTTTTCTGAAATGGATAAATATTTTATCGATGGCTTCATTCGACGAACAGAAAAAAAAAAACATGCAATTGCATATTTGTGGTTTCCCTGATATAACTTTTAAAACGTGTTCGATAATGTTTTTAATGCTTAAGAACCATGTTATTTATTATTTAATTTTCTTTGTTTTAAATTTTAGTCAACCATTTTTTTCGTGGATTATTCTTACTACTTCTTATATCTTTACCCAAATATATCTGCCGGAAGCTGCAATCATGATTTTCTGATACAAATTCCGATTACTTTCGTTACAACTTTTAAAAATGTAAACAAAAAGTTTTTATTTCTAAATATTTACAAACACAATTATTTTTATTTAAATATATATATTTCTTTTTTCAAATTGTTGCCATTTTTCCAGTTCAACTTGTTTTTAATTCTTCCCCTAACGTTCAATTTAACACACCACAAAATGCACTTGTCACTTAAACAAATCCACTAAAGCAAAGAAAGTCAAAACAAGATGAACTTTTGCCGTTTATTTCTTTTTATTTTTGTCTTAAATAAAGTTGACATAAGGACATTCACACACCAATTTACACATACATATAAATTCATTTGTATGTACATACCTTTAAATATACCCTGAAGTTCTGTTGGTAATTTCGCAAGCCACTAGAGTGATTCTATATCATAATGGACAGCAATCGGACTTGACGTCTCCGATGTCTATGAAATTGACTGCAGATATTGGCAATTGGAAGTGTTTCTTAAATCACAAAATTTTAAAATCAAGTCCCTTTCCGGTCAAAAAATATGACGGTTTAAAAAATTGAAAAAAAAAAGCTAATAATTTTACAAAGGTGTACTTGTTTAATTGCTAATAACTTATACCTGGTAGATATCTAGTTTTAGTGTCATACTAAAAACAAAAATATTACCTTTATAACGAAATTTATAAAATTTTTTACGTCAAAAGTTCAAAGGTCGAAAACATATAATAATCAAATAATTATATCTCAAAAATCGGTATTTTTTAAATTCTGAAAGAAGTATATAATGTTGACCTAACTCTTCTTCCCACGAACGTAAAATTTCATGTTGGAGTCTCATTTAGTTTAGAAGTTATGGACCAAAATAAAATATAATTACTTATAACTTCTAAACTATACACAATAATATTTTAGTTTTATTATTTTAAAGATGAAGATATTGCCTTCAAAATGATGTGTATTAAATTTATTTAATTCGAAAGTTCAAAGGTTAAAATTAAACTTATAAAAATTAACAGCCGTATTCACAAAAAAAATAATGTATGCTTGATAACGAGTTACTAACATTTTGTATGTAAATTTCCATAAGAAAAAGTTAGTAACTCGTTATCAAACCTACATTATTATTATTATTATTATTTTTTTTTTTGAATACGGCTGTAAATCCAAAAACGATATTTTTAAAACTCTTAAAATATTATATAATGTTAACTCTTGTCCATATAGCCATGCAAAATTTCATATTGGACACTCATTTAGTTTAGAAGTTATGTGACAAAATATAAACCAATGTAAAATTTTGTATATAAAATTTCATTTTTTTTTTTAAATAAAAAAATAATTTAAATTTATTTTTATAAATATTTTAAAATTTAACATACAAAAAAAATGCATTTTACCATATTTTGCTTCATAACTCCTAAACCAAAACAGGTTCCAACTTGAATTTTGGATCGATTATAAAACAGAGTTAAATTATCAATAAAAATCCATCCTGATTTTTTTATTTTCATCAATAGTTTAATTTTTTTCATCATGATCGAAATAAAAAATATAAATATCTTTTCTGATATTTATTACAAAAGTTGAAAAGTATTTTGAACTTTTTTCATCGGTTGGAAAAAATTCTAAACAAAAACAATTTCATTGAATAAAGAAAAATATTTTTTAAACAAAAGTATAAATAAAAAAAAAAAAAAAAATAAAAAAAAAACAATAATTTAAAATTTTTTCGAACTGATATTTATTTTTAAAGATATTTATTTTTTTCATCATTGATGGATATTTATTTAAAAAAATAAAAATCCCTCACATATTTTTTTCAACAAATGAAAAACATTTTGAACATTAAAGATATTTATATTGATTGAAAAATAAAAATAAAACGTTTTCGGGTGCTTGGTTATGAGCAACAAAGTATATACCCTTTTGGAAAAAAAAATCGATAGTTTTTTTAATTTTTAAAACGTCATATTTGTGAATGTTAGTGTGTCTTTTGTTAATGCACTACCTTTAATATAACTATTGAATACAAAAGTAGATAGCGAGTCTTAACTGCAGGGTACCAGGATACACACATCATACGCAACACAGTGGGGTCAAACTCAAATTTTTTGGTAATAAATCTGTATCTCCTAAACTACTGGTTGGATTAAATTGAAATGTTTGGCAGAGTTGCAGAGGAGGACCTAAGCTTTGAGGAAGATCATCCTGTAGTCACCCTGTGATAACACAAGAAAATCTACAGGGTGTCAAAATTGACTACCTCGAGTATGTAAAAGTTTAAAAAAATCGTAACTTATACAAATGAAGTCCGATTTCAAAGATTTTTATATTTCTGTAAAGTGCTTGACAAGATAAAGAAAAAATAAGCTAACTCACCTAAGTTATCTCTTACAGTTAAAAAGATATTTCCACTTGAATTTTGAATTTTTGAATTTTTGGCTCGACTTTCTTTCGTTTTTCGGGAATAAGTCCTGAGGTATATGAAGTAAAAAAATTTTAAAAATATCGTATCATTTGCTATATATTTCAAAATAACATACTGAAAGAATTTTTGGATTATCTCAATGCGCCTAGATCTGAAAAATATTCAAAGTCAGCACTCTGAAATTGGTATGAAAAATGGCTATTTTTGGCAAAAATTTAGTAAAATTCTTTCACTTTTTACTCAAAGTTCCGTTTAAGAAAAAAATTTTTCTTTACATATTTCAAAAGACAAGGTTTTACAAATGGCTAATGTAGAAATTTTGAACTGATTTAGGCTTGCACCCTACATCAGGCATTGGTCAAAAATGGTGGATTTTGGAAAAAGTAAAATTTTTTATCGATTAATAAAAGAAATGTCACGCGAGCTTTTTTAAATTTTTTAATGACATTTCATAAAAAAATTAATTTAGAACGATTTGACACTAAACTGCTTCCCGCCCGGCCAAAAACGAATGCAGGAGAGCAGATTTCATGAAAAAAGTCAATTTTTGAAATTGCTTTTTTTAATTGCAAATAAAAGCATATTTGCATAATATTTTCGCCACTATTTCTTATGCAGTATACAGAATATATTTTGATCTTTCATTTCTGCAAAAATCATTAAAAAACCTTTAAAACCCGATTTTTGGAAATTTTTCAAAAATAAAAAATATATAAAAACTAAAAAAATAATGTTTTGTAAAGCAAAACTCCACCTATTTTCCAAGAACTAATAAAATATTACAAGAATATAAAAATAGACTTAATTACCAATTGATTGATGTATAATATGTATATATATATTGTTTTAAAAGCAATATATCATGGTCTCAAAGCTGACAACTTAGGTCAACTCTCACCAAATTCACTGTTTTACAATATTTCCATATGTGCGTATACGTAATAAACAATTGTATTGGCACGTTTTGGTTGTTGAACGAGATAATATTAGTAATAATCGCTTGCATTTATTAACTATTTTTTATTTTTGAAAAATTGCCAAAAATCGGGTTTTAAAGATTTTTTAATGAATTTTGTAGAAGTGAAAGATCGAAACATATTTTGTATGGTGGCGAAAGTATTATGCAAATATGCTTTTATATGCAATTAAAAAAAGTCGTTTAAAAAATTGACTTTTTTCATGAAATCGGGTCTCCGGCATTTGTTTTTGGCCGGGCGGGAAGCAATTTAGTGTCAAATCATTCTAAATTAATTTTTTAATGAAATGTCGTTAAAAAATTTAAAAAAGCTCGCGTGACATTTTTTTTATTAATCGATAAAAAATTTTACTTTTTCCAAAATCCACTATTTTTGACCAATGCCTGATGTAGGGTGCAAGCCTAAATCAGTTCAAAATATCTACATTAGCCATTTGTGAAACCTTGTCTTTTGAAATATGTAAAGAAAAATTTTTTTCTTAAACGGAACTTTGAGTAAAAAGTGAAAGAATTTTACTAAATTTTTGCCAAAAATAGCCATTTTTCATACCAATTTCAGAGTGCTGACTTTGAATATTTTTCAGATCTAGGCGCATTGAGATAATCCAAAAATTCTTTCAGTATGTTATTTTGAAAAATATAGCAAATGATACGATATTTTTAAAATTTTTTTACTTCATATACCTCAGGACTTATTCCCGAAAAACGAAAGAAAGTCGAGCCAAAAATTCAAAAATTCAAAATTCAAATCCAAATATCTTTTTGACTGTAAGAGATAACTTGAGCGAGTAAGCTTACTTTTTCTTTATCTTGCCAAACACTTTACAGAAATATAAAAATCTTTGAAATCGGACTTCATTTGTATAAGTTACGATTTTTTTAAACTTTTACATACTCGAGGTAGTCAATTTTGACACCCTGTAGATTTTCTTGTGTTATCACAGGGTGACTACAGGATGATTTTCCTCAAAGCTTAGGTCCTCCTCTGCAACTCTTCCATACATTTCAATATAATCCAACCAGTAGTTTAGGAGATACAGATTTATTACCAAAAAATTTGCGTTTGACCCCACTGTGCGCAAGAAGAGAATACACAGTCACGCTCACATTCATTGACTCATCCACTTCTCTCACTTAATAGTCCTCTTTAATCCACTTGAATTGTTTTAATGAAAAAACTTTCGATATTTTTGCACTGTTCTCGATGAGTCTTTTAAAAGGAGTTTTTCCTTTTAGTGGATCAATATGGATTAGAGTTTATGGAGCTCAAAAGAAAGAAAAAAAAAAAAATACACACACATACATAGCACAAAACGAGTGCTTCGAGAAATAAAATAAATATAGCAACAAAACAAAGCTAAACTTTACAACATTCAGTGCGTTTGTGTTTATGAAATAGCTATATAGTAGCTGGGTTTGAGGGAGAGAGGGAACAAGTGGAATTTTATTAGAACACGAACGTAATTTGTGTCATTAAAAGTTTGGATTCTTTTATCTAGAGCAAAGAAAAAGTACACAAAACCAAATTTCACCAATAAAACATAAATAAATCTTTTTACACAGTTATGAGCAGTTAAAGGTTAATCCAGAATTACACGAACAGAAGTGATTGATTGATTGATTGATTGATTCCATGGTATATGTAAGTATGTTTTTCGTAATGGTATCGGGCATGACTTTAGATTTAACTAAGTAATCATGGTATATTGTTAAAAAAAGTAATTAAAAATTTTCAATTAAAATTGTGCTTTTTTAACCAAATATATGACTTAAAATAAATTCTTATTTTATACTAAAATATAAGGCCCTGCACAAACAATTAAGCCATTAAAAAGTAAGTACAGTGAGTACTAATAGACAAACCAAAATTAAACAAGCGATAATGTTATATTCGGCTTGGTTGAATCTGCATACCCACCATCAACTTTTTAAAATTTTACCTTATATGGGGAGTGGGCGGTGAAGTGGGCGCATCACGCCTATTTTTTGTTACATTGGTCCTTGAACTAAGTAATTGTACAAAATTTTGTTGAAGCTTCATCCTATATGGAAGGTGGGCGGTAAATTTAATTTTTATTGGGTCTCAAATGATCTCGAAACTCCCAATCCTTTTGATGGTGGGTATAATAATTTAGAACCTTATAAAATACAAAATAATAATATTAAACGATTTACTAATTATTTATACTATTTTAAAATTAAGAAAATTCCTTTGATTAAAAAAATTTAAATAATTCATTTTTAAGCTTAATGTTCAATCTTTTAATCAAAATATATTTTATAAAACTTGTCTTTATTTATTTTTTCTAAAGAGAATGCCATAAACATTTGTCATAATTTTCACAATGTATATACAGTGGCTCTTAGCAAAGAATATTCATATATAGAAGGCGCATCATGTAGAAGCAAAATTTCTTATGGCGGGTTCTAATCATAGAACCTGCTCTCATGTAATTCTCGCTCTCAACGTTTTGCCATGATGAGGGGGATAAGTAACAAGGGAAAACAAAATCCACCACCAAAACAGAGAGAGAGATAGAGAGTTTAAATATATGTGTTCGTACATGTGTGTATTCCTTATAAATGCACACACTCACACATGTATAAGTTTGTACAACATGTACAAATATCTTTATTTCAAATTGGAAGAAACTAATAATATTTGTTTCTTTTATTTTGAAATAAAAAGTGCCAACAGAAATTTTAGTTGTTTATTTACTAATGGAAAAGATATGAACGTTAATATTACAGTAGGGCATAGCATACATGTTTTGTTGTTTTACAAGTAGAAATACTTTGGTCTGCACCGACGTGCTTATACCTTTCTTAGTGACGTGACAAATTTTGTCAATTTATAGTTTATAGTTATATTTTTGATAAAGTAATAATTGTTATTTTTTACTTTTATATATTATATTTTTATATATTTCATAAAATGTGCAGATAATTTGCTTTTGGTGTTTTTTATTCTATTATTATTTAAAAAAATTGCAATTAAAAAAATGTTTTTATAGAGAATTTTTAATTTTAGAAATTTTTATTTAAAAAAATTTTTTAATTTTTAAAAGTACATATTTTTTCCATTTTTTGGATTTTTAGAAAAAAATAATAATAATTAAAAGTTTTTCCTTTTTTTCGAACAAAAATATTTTGTGATTTTTTCCAAGTTTTTGGGTTGTATTTTATTTGAAACAAGAAATTATTATTAAAATATATATTTTGTATAGAAATAAATAATATAAATGTTTTTAATTTTAAAACTTATTTTTAATTTATATATATATATATATATATACAGTTAGGGACAAAACTATTTGTACACCCATGCATTTCGTATATCTTCAATAATTTATAAAGAATAAAAAATTATTATATGTAGTTTTAATTCAGGTCCATTTTTATTGAATTATTTGATAAAAAATAAATTAATATATAACAAATTGTTAAAAAAAAGTACAATTTAAGTAAAAATCTTTGGGACAAAAGTATTTGTACATCAGTACTTTGTACAATTATTTGTACGTTGGACTCTTGTATGATGATTTTTTTAAATACCGTTATATTTTCTTCGTTAATCGAGTTTTATTTTACAAAATAAGAAGTTGGTTTTAACGTTTTAAATAATAAGCACATCAAAAATGGGAAAGCGAAAAGAGTTGAGTTTGGATATTAAAAATTTAATTATTGATGAACATAAAAAAGGAAAATCTCTCCGGAATATAAGTAATTTAGTAAATTTGCAACATTCCACAGTACAATAAATTGTAAGCAAGTATAAAAACAGCGGATCTGTTGAAAATGTGCGTGAAGGTATACGAAATATATGAGGTGTACAAATAGTTTTGTCCCTAACTGTATATATATATATATATATATATATGTATTTTATTTAGTAAAAAAAGTTGTTTTGAATAAAAAAGTATTTCATTTCTTTTATTTTTGGGCAGAAATAATATTTATTTTGAAAAATAAAGAAGTGTTTTGATTTATTTTTTCTAAGTAAAAAAATATTATTTTTTTTTTTTATATAAAAAGAAAAAAATATTCATATAGCAATCTTTCAGTTTATAGACTTACATTTTTTTATTAACAAAAATACTGAACAATTTTTTTAAATATATAAGTTATTTTTTGGCAGGAAATATAAGTTATTTTTTATTTATTAATTTATTTATTTTTGTCATAAAAATTTTTTATATAGTAGGTATATACAAGTTAAATATTTTTTACAAAAAGATCTTTTTTCAATAGAATTCCACCTTTTTTACAAAATAAAACAAAATTATAAAATAAAAATCAAATTTTTGTGGTGACAAATCCGATATGAATAAAAAAATAAAAATATTTTTTTATATTTTTTTTCAAGTGGATATAATTTTATATTTGTGTTTTTATTTATTTAATTAATATACTTAACTTTAACATCTGTTACTTTGAATACATAAGTAACAAAACTACACAAATCAAACTTTAAAACATAAATTTGATATTCTGAAATTATATTTACATAAGTTCATATGACGTTAAAAAGGCATAACTAGTTCGGTGCTGATTAAAGTATTTCTACTTTTAAAACAACAAAACACATATGCTATGCCCTACACTAACATACGCGATCGTATTTTATCTCCTTAAGTAAATAATATAACAATTTCTTGTTTCTACTTTTTTATAGGCACTACACCAGCGATCGCCACTCTCATACATTCACAATTATGTTTGTGTATGTTTTGTTTTTCTGTCCCATTATGAAATTATACACCAAAAAAAATAACACCATTTTTATAGTAATTTAATTTGAAAGTTTCTTCGTCAATTCAAGACTTGTAAGTGGAAATACACGAGCGCAACGATTACCATAGTAATCATAAAAATTACGATTTAATGTTTATTTTTTCTATTCTTTGATTAAAAAATATAACGATAAATTATTAATTTAGGATTTTAATTTCTTATTAAAAAATATCGAATAATTCAGCACGAACGATTATTTCAAAAATGTATTTTTTAATAAAAAATGAAAATTAAATGTAGTAAATTATTAATTAAAAAAAAAGATAGTTATTTAATAATAAATCATATTAATTAATCCTACTTAATATTAAATATTTTTCATGAGTGCAACAAGCAGTAACACAACATTCTTGCTTGAATGCTCGTGCGAGACTGACTTTCTTGTGTGTTTTTTATTCATTTCAAGAGCATAACAAAAGAGATAAAAAACACGCAAGCTTCTTTTCCTTTTGTCTTCCCTCCCGCATCCTGAAATACTTTTAAAAAATATTTCAGTTTTCATTGACATGCGCTTTCTATATGTTGTATATTCTTTGCTCTTAGCTTATTTTATGTAGAACATATTTTCATATTTAATGAACTTAAAAAAATAGTTTTATAAAACTATTTCATTTATTGCAAAAAATTGTATTTAAATAACATAAAAGTAAAAAATAAAAATATACTAAATTTTTTAGCTCACAGCTTATTTTATGCAGCCACTTTTCTCTTTGAAAAGTAAGTTCAATGTAGAGTAGTCCAGTGGACTTTATTTTATTTTATCTACTTCTAGAAATGCCCTGCGTACTATTTTTAATTTGATTTTGTTAGTTAGTGCATCAATTGGTTATAAACCATTTTAAAACGGTCACTCGCAGCAAAAAATAACTTAAATGGTAAAAAAATATATGTTTCTATGGTACAAGAAATCATTATGAGTTTTTTTCATGAAAGATCGGTTGAACAATAAAGGCTGGCTGTGGCAATCGTGGCTGCGATATATTTTAAGGAAAACAAAGGCCAACCCAAGGTTCTCAGCACCAAAACCGACATCTGAAGTTCAAGTTGACTTGGGAAAACAATGTTGTGTCAAAACTTTTTGTCGTGTATTGCATCAACACTATTTTGAAGGCCGAGTTTTACGCAAGAAGACTTAACAATTTAAACAAAAGGGGCTGCATACTCAACTTTACCAAGGAACTTGTTTCCAAGGATCAAACGTTTTGGAATTCGATTATTTTTTGTTAATGAGTTAAACTTCTATATATTTGGCTCAGATAGTATGTCCTATTTGTGGCGAGAACCGAATACCGAGCTTCATGGTTTAGGCCTGTATGTCGGTTAATTGTATTGTGATCTTAGAATTTATTGGAGCACTAACGGAAAGCATAAGATACCTTTAGATTCCTAAAGATAATTTGTGGCAGAGTGCGGAGAATCAGCGCATATTATCATATTTTTGATATTGCCAAGATAACGATCCGAAGAACAAATTTGGTATTGTTCAAAATTTGCTAATATATAAAGGCCCAAATTTAATGACGCTCCCTAAACAGTCACCAGATCTCAATATTATTGAAAATTTGTGATCCATATTGGAAATTTACATAATAAAATAAGAATTAGGCCCTAAAAATGCAGTAATAACACATTTCGCTTAATGTTACACAAAAACTGCACGCACCAGTAACAAACCGCCTCAAATCTGTTGCATACAATTAAGACCTCCATTCCAGATAATAAATACTGTAATAATCGGTCGTAATTTTGAACTTTTTGAAGTCATAAATGGCTGCATAAAATAAGCTGTGAGATAAAAATATATGATTGTTTTCATATTTTTAAGTTACTTAGAGGTATACTTTAAATATAAATAATGGTTCTATGTTAAACAGAAATCTTTCTCTTTCTAATGATACCATATTTTATTTTTAATTCTAGTCTGTTATTTTGTTATGGAACTTTAAAAATAAAATTGTATACTGCATAATTTTAGCTGAGAGCCACTGTATTTACCAAAATTAATATTTATTTTTTGTTTCTTTCTTTTATTTTTATTGTTTTATAAAATAGTTTTTCATTTTTCTTATAGTTTTCGATCAGTTTAAATAAAGATTTAACTTTATCCATTTAAATTATACAAATAGACAGACGGACATACAGTCAATTAAATAAGAAAAATTGTAAGATTGAGAAATATTTATGGAAAAAAATTGCAGCAATTTGTAGTTACTAAATAAATTGGTTTTTGTGGTTAAATAAAGAAAATAAAAAATGTCAAAGTAAATATAATTGGGATTTTTATTTTTCTGTTTATTAAAAAATGATGATTCATTAGGAATATTGGTAGTTGGTTGTAATAAACTGAATTTTATTTTCTATACGTATAATATATGTACAATTTTAGTTACTTAAAAAATAATAAAATTTTTCTATGAATTTAAAACAGTCCCAATTTGTCTGTAATACGTATAAAATAAGATTTAAATGTCTTGGCTAATAACATTGCCTTCATCTTTAAAAAAAGTCCATACATTTCATTTCCGTTTTGTCCGCATCCTTTGGCTGGTTATTGCATAATTTCCGTTTTGTGAAACATTTTTTTTTTGATATTACGAATATACGCAAAGAAAGGTCTATGTTCTATTAAAAGTTTTGATGCAAATGAATGCCGACACTAATAATTTGTTGCAATGACAGCAAGTGCATCGAGGGAAATTTAATTTCTTTCTTTTCCAGCAACAAAAATTACTGTACATTTATTGTAGACTGACAAGTTTATATTCAAATTGTACTCTACAGTAACCTTTTTAGGTAGTGGTGTATTCACAATTTACTTCTATTACAAAAGAACAATGACTATATGGGTTATATTACGAAATATGTTTGTATTATAAAATAGCTTTAATACTTAATTTTAGCAAATCAATTTATCTTGAATATTTAATTTATTATATCAATTCGAAACTATAGAAATAGGTGTGTGTTAAAATAAGAAGTAAAATTCCACTATCTGTTACACAGTCTAATATTTATATTTTTTTATACAAACAGCTTAACTAAATAAGAACATCTACCAACATTTTCTAAGGTATTAACAAATTACAAATGTGTATGGATATTTTTTCTTGCAATTTCTCTTTTTGATTTTCACAGAAAATTTAAATAACGAGGGTAACAATTCGTACTTTTTATTATTGCCTACGTCTTTCGAATTTGATTGAAAAAGGAAATTAAAAGAGAAGACTTTTTACAAATTATTCTCTGTATTTAATAGACAACAATTGTTTTATAGACTTTAAGTTACATAAACGACTATAACATAATTACAAATGCAATTAAACAGAAAATTAGAGAGAGAGAGGAAAAAAAGATTTGAAAATAAGTAATCACATACAAACATATAGAATTGTAGGTAATAAATATTGTATTAATAGAAAATATAAATATTATATAAAAGATAAAATTATATAATGAACAATTGTATAAATAAATTTCATTAAATATTAATATATACATATCGTCACCTAAAATTTAAAAGGCCCACAATTTAATTAATTTAAAAACAACATTAAATTTTTGAGTGGTTACGGTCTCGTGCATTTTAGGTGACGATATATAAATACATATACGTATGTTTACATATTAATATCATTGCATTTAAATGCACACAAATCTGTTTATTTATATTTTTATTTTTTTTTTAATTTAATAAGCTCTATTATATTGTACCGTACAACAGCATTTTTCACACACGAATGAAACTATACACATATGAAAGCAGAGACATTTTATGATAGGACTGCGTACTCAATTTTTTATTTCGTGTTCGAAAATCTTTTTAAAAAGACTTTCAAATTTCCAAAATACATAATATTTTTTTTTCACAAATTATTTTAAAATCTGTCACCTGCTCAATACTGACGACATGGGCATCAAATGATAGAATGGGATTTAAAAATTTCAGTAAAATTATTTGCTTAAGCATTTTACAGTCGTTTTTATAGACCTAAAGATGAAGCTTACAAAAAATGGTTCAAATTAGTCCATTAGTTTACCTTGCCCCCGTACAAATGTTTCCCAGAAAATCGCATTGTCTTAAATGTGCAAATATTTTTATGAAAAACGGAATAATGTTGTCATGTTACACATAAGGTAAAGAATTACTTTAAATTTAAATAGTATGCCTTTAAAAATGACTACATTGGCTTTGCATGCTCGATGTGACACTAAACTGAAAATAAAATTATGTACATTTGTCTTCAGGAATAATTTTTAAATCATTGCGAGGATTAAAGAATTAAGGTTAAAACCATAAAATGTAACTGGATATCGCCATCTTTAAAATATATTATTTTGGAAATTATTTGATGGAAACTTTCAAGGTTATTAAAGGATGAAATATTTGAAGGACTTTTTTTTGGAGTTTCAATTTAGATTATTTTAACAAATAGTTATACGTTATATTGCCAAAATTCTCATTTTTTTATATGATAACTATATCACTGTAAAATATTACATAATTATAAAGTAGTCAAATTACAAATTAACCTCGTATATCCTTCAAAACTTGAAAGTCCTTTAAAACAGAAAAACGAACACGAAATGAAAAACTGAAATCACAGTAATACTATATTAAGGCCCGTTATTATAACTTTCCAATAACTAAAGTTAGGATGTTATCGTTCACTTTAACTGTTTTTGGTTGTTATAAGTATAAGTTAAGCCAAAAGTGACCAATAAGCTAAAGGTAAGAACATCTTACCATTAACTTTTATCGGAAGGTTTATGTATTCAGAGCTGCCATATTCTCTGCTTTATAAAAGAAATAAATAAAATCATATTTATTCCGCTGTAGTTTTTAGTAATTTTTCTGTTTATATTTATATTTGCTCTGGCGTTGTCTTTTAGTTAGCTTAAACTCATTTATTTTAAAAATTTCTTTGTTTTTTATTTGTTTACATTTCCGTTAGTGGCAGTTGCGTTCAAATAGTACATGTTGCCACTACGTTAAATGGCCAAAAGTAATCGGTTTTTGCTTTGATATTGCCGTATTATCAAAATTATAAAATTTACCTTAAAACCAAGTTGTAATAACCAAAAGTAGATAAAGCTGACTTTATCGTTCACTTTAGTTTATCTTACCTTTAACTATCTGATACCTTAAAGGTAGGTTATAATAACGGCCCTAAGTCTATATTTTCACATGTATATGGAATTTATCATGCGTAAGACAAATTTTTGATTTTTGTTGCACGGTGTTATATAAGTTAAATTAACACTCTAGTATGTTACATACATGGACATCGTACATTAAATTAAATTTTGCTAAAGGTAAATATGAGTACACAATCTAACCTATAATATTTATGTTCTTAAATAAAATATACTTTCTCCAAAAAAATATATAGAATTTATTAAACATTTATTTATAAGTTATTGTTGTTAGTGTTTGTCACTTTAGTACTTCAGTATGGCTCATTTAACAACAATAAAAGTTACAGGCAAATGAAATGTTATTCTCTTACAAACAGACCTTAAATTTTCCAATATGGTAATAGGTGCCAAGTAACATTGTCTGAAATGTATTGAAAATTATTTGTATACAAATAAAGTTACATTGAATACAATAGTATTAAGTTATATTTTCCAGACAATTTTGCTTGTGCAACAGATGACACTTATTGTCTATTCATATTTACTTAACAAATTTTGTTCAAATATTATAGAATGTATGTATGTACGTATTATAAATTTAATATTTTGTTCTTTAAGTACTGAACTAGTAATCAGATAAATTATTATATAAAGTTTTATATAAATGAAATTGATGTTTACACAGCAAATAAGATACATTTGAAAGAAATTTCACTTCTTTCTTACTTTCGCGAGGTTACCCAAAAGGTACCGCAGCTTAAAATTAATATTGAGTTAAAGTTTGATAGTTTTTACCATAGATTATTAACTAGATATGAAGCTTAAAAAAACTAAATTAAAAAATACAAATATTTCTTCTTTGATTTTTGTTTTCCACAGTTAAGCACTTTAAAGGTCGAGTTCGTTTACATTGACGTTTGTTAGGGTGTCAAACGTTTTTAACTCCTCTAACAGTAGTGCAATCAACTCTGCATATTGTTCAAAAAAAAAATTGAGTCACAATAAAAGTAGGACTTTGGAGGATTTCAAACATTAATTCAATGTCGCTCTTTTTTGTTGTCCATTATAGAAATGAAAATTTTATAATAGAAGTTATGAATTATTACCATAATCTGCATTTTAGAAATATATGTATGTATATTTTAAATTGTTGTTATTCTAATAATAGTTTTATACACCTAAACAATTTAATGGAGAATTCGAAATTTGTCACTTATCAAAAAATTCAAATTACTGTAATTGACACATTTATTTTCCTTTTTACCTTTAAGTATCATAATTTGCTTGAATTTATAATATAAACAAAACTTTTTTTATTATGTCTCAAGGACATTTAGCACAAGAAGATATTGTCTAGATCCTTTTACTTTTATTTTTGTTTGTTATTCATAAACATAAACCATTAACATTGAATCTGACAATGTGTATTACGTCTATGAACTTATAAGTACATATATGTCTGTTACCATGTACATTTGTTTATTTTTTGTTTGTATCGAATGCGAATATATGTACATATATGTATATATGAGTACTTACCTTAAATGTTTCCAAATCATTTTTCTCTGAAATTTGCTTTAAAACACCCACATTGATTAAATTATTACAGTATTGAAGTGTTAACATACTAATATCCTGTTCACTCAAGTGATTGCAATTGTTTTGTAGCGATGATATGAACCATTTCATCAACATTTGACCTGGAAAGGAAAAAGCAAAAATAGATAAATAAAACGAATTTAATTTATTTGTACTAAAATTCTAAATTCGTTTTGTCTATGAAAGAAACAAAAAAACAACTACAACGAAACGTACTTAATTTAAAAGAATCGTAAAATAAATTGAAAACTTCAATTAATGTGGCCATTAATTGATGAAAAACTCTTTGTGAATCTGTTAAACTTTCTTTGTCAACTAAATAAAATCAAAAACATGGAGATTCGTTTAAAACTAAATGAAGAAAAACATGATTTTTTTGTTTTTAATTTAAAGAGAAAAGTTACAAAAGGAATATATTTTTAGAATGGTGTTTAAGTTGATGATGGTACATAAATAAACCAATGAACAATTTGAAATGAATATTGAAAAACAATACATTTTTAAAGTTAAAAAATTTTCATTCGCCTATATGCTGTAATTTAAGGAGAGAAAAAATTTTAAAATGACGGACTGAATCACATGTTTGAGGTTCGCAAATAATAAACTCGTCTGTATTCATCTATGTATGTATTTATGTAATGTGTGAGCCATAAAGCAGGAACCTGTCATAAATGGATTTTGTATGTTTGTTGGGCTATTAGTTGCTTTATTTTTATAAAAAACGTGTGCCATGCGTCTTGGCAAAGTTTTTCATTTCTATCGAAAAACGCACATAATTGATGCACATTTCCCCAGAATACAAAGTTAAATATAAAGAGTGGGTGTTGTTGAGAACATTAAAAAGGTAAAAAATGAGCTAAAATATACAAATATATTTTTCAGCTAAAATATACAAAGATACTTTTCACTTCAAATTTTACAGTATTTTTAATTAATCAATTTTAATTTAATATTTAGATTTTTTTTTTACACCTATACACAGTGGACAATTTTTATCTTTTTCTAATCATATCTGTAATTATTTAACTTAATATTTTATATTTTAGCATGTAAGAAATTTTATTTCATTGGCAAGATGGAATTAATAAATAAAAAATAAATAATAATGACCCCAAACAATTTTATATTTAAAATTATTATATTAAATATAAAATTATTTTATATTTCCTCGAGAAATTATAGCCCATGGTTTAAAATATCAGTAGGTATAGTTTATTAGATATGACTTATCGAGTCAAAAGTAAATTTTTGAAGAACCACTTTTGGACAGACATAATCATATAGTTTTTTAACGACCCATTTGCAACATTTGCCTATATACATATATGTAACTTGACATTGCACAGTGGGGCCAAATACAAAATAAATGGTAATAAGTCTGGATTTTTGAAACCACTGAACCGATTTATATGAACTTGGAACATCGATAAAGGAGGTGTTAGGCTTTCAGAATATTGAGTGTGTGGAGTGTGTAGCTGGAGCACGGACGGCGCTACAGTGGGCCAAAGTTGACCACCTCGAAGGTGAAAAACATATCGGGGCTTATAATTTTTACAAATATGAAAAATTGCACTTAATTGAGGAAAATGTGATATCTATGTTTTAATGTTTACATTATGCTTTTGATTAATCAATAAGTAAAAAATTTATTTTTGGAATTTTAAGGTTAAATTTGGCAGAATCTGTACTTATCCCTATTGGGTAATTGGGCTACTTTTAATCTTGAAATTATCTCCGTGAATATAGCTTTCAGAAAAGTATAAAATCCATAAAAGTTCTAAAGGAAGATTTTATTTTAGAAAAAAAAAGATTGTACACATTTTTTCTGCAAAAAAAAATTTTTTGAAACCTTCAAAATAAAAGTCGATTATTTTTGGTGTTTTTTGTTTGAGAGCAACAACATTTTAAAATACTTGAGGAAATCCCACTAAAATACCTGAAATTTATGGTTTCACTTTAAAATTTTACTTTAAGAAAATGCACCTAAAGTTGATAAAATTTGATTTTTTTGTTTAACTCGTTAAAGCAATTTCCGGAAGCTAGCCTCATAAGGGAGCTATGATCAATTGTGGACCAATAATTATAAAATTATGTGAAATATAATATAAAAACTTATAAATGATTTATGCACGTTAAAGTAATTTTCGGAGGAGAGTTTTGTAATGGGACTATGGTCAATTATAGACTGATCATTATCAAATTTAGTACAAATATTAATATTTATATAAAACTGATTAGTTTAATTTCCTATTCCGGAAGTACGGTTGTTAGACGCCAAACAAACGATTTCCAATTTCAATTCACTTCGTCCCCGTACCAAAATAATTTGTGTGAGTTTTCTTTAAAATATTTTTATAATTGCGACCTGTAATTTGTTCACAATGTTTTCATCGATAGTCAGCTGACCAGACGAACGAAAATTATTAAATCAAGCCAGAAAGTGATTTTTTAAGTCGAACGATATACTTTAATGTAGGGATCCAAAGATTATTTCTGTGCATTACAAATACCCTATTGTAGGGTATAATAAAAGCTATTTTTATGATATTTGTGCTAATATTTGTTGTTTAAAAAGCATAAAAATCAACAAATATTAGCGAGAAGATCGTAAAAATTCCTAGTACAAGATACCAACAGCTGTTGGTTTAATTTTTAAATAATTTATGTTTATTATTCTATGAGTCATCAACTACACCATAAATAGTGAAGTAGTATAAATTATGGTTAGGCAAAGACGTTTCAAATGATACCTTAAATATTTATATTAATTTAAGCGGTGTGGACTGAACTATATTGATTATCAGGTAAGTTTTTATATGCACAAAAAAATTGAAATATGCGCTTGAAAAAGCACGAACAAATTTTATAATATGCACAGAAATATGCAAAAATAGCATGAATATGTATATAAAAACCAACGAATTTATGCATTTTCATATATTAATGTGTAGAAAATATGCACAAATATGATTTTTTAACTTTCAATCTCTAATAGATTTCGATGTTTATAAAAATATAACTATTTTAATTTTAAGTATCATATTTGACGCTTCCGAATTATTTTTCTTTACAATATTTACAATGTACTCAAAATTCTCACGAAAATTTTTTTAGAAATTATTTGATTGAACTCTAAAAAAACACCAAAAAATTGTGTTTTTGTTAAGAAAACTAACTTTTATTTCCATTATATGCTAATTTATGCAAAGATTTAAAATATAAGCATTTTTTGTGAAATTGTTTTGAAATATGCAAATGCTTACTTTCTAAGCGAAAAGCTTGAAAAACTTGCCCTATTTTTTATAAATGTGTCGTTTTATGCAAAAGAGGTATTTAAAGCTTATATTTATTGCTGTTTTTTATATATGCATGTATACAAACTATACCCTACACCACCATAGGTGGTTGGGGTATTATGCGTTTGTGCTGATGTTTGTAACGCACAGAAAAAATTATCGCACCCCCACCTTAAATTATACCGTTCGACTCAGAATCACTTTCTGAGTCGATTTAACGATGTCCGTCCGTCTGGTCGGCTGGCTGTCTGTCCATGTAAACCTTGTGAACAAAGTACAGGTCGCAATTTTAAAGATATCTTGAAGAAATTTGGCACGAATTATTATTTTGAAACAAGGACGAAGCCTATTGAAAGTGTCAATCTTTGTGCCAAATTTCATCAAGATCGGTCCATAATTGACTATAGCTCCCATATAAATCCCCTCTTCCGAAAATTACTTTAACGTGCATAAATCCCATACGAATGAAAGTATCAAGTTAATATTCGACACAAATAAGTAGAAACAACATTGCCAAAATTTATGAGAATCGGTCCATAATTTACCATAGCTCCCATATAAACCCACTTCCGGGAATCGCCCTAAAGGGCATAAAATCATATAGATGTTAGTATCAATGCATTGTTCTGTATTTGTATAATTTATTTTAGCCACAGGTTTAATTTTTAGCTCATACACAATGGTGTAAAGTATCATATGGTCGGTCTTGACCGACTATAGTTTCTCTCTCGTTTTTTTTTCGGTTTTGATCTTAATAATTTTTAAATTAATTTATGGAATATGAAATATGGGACAGTGAGGCCAATTATGAGTTATTATGTTTTTCTATTCTATTCGGTATTACTTTTTCAGGAGAAGTTGGGATTTTCGTAGTTGGTCCTTATATATTCAAACATTTGTGAAAATTAAAATTCATAAATAAATGTATGTACATATAAGAGATAAATGTTTCTATTCGATGGGAAATAATTATGGGGACGTTTTTAAAAATTGCAGGGGCCAGAAAAGTTTATCACTAACTATTTCTTTTCCTTTTTTGCAAAATTATATTTGCATAATAACTTCAGATTTTGGAAAGTATTAATTAATAGGATATTAAGTTAGATAATGTGCAACACTAGCTCACTATCACGAGCTTGGCCAAAATTTTTTAAAGTCAACGTCAGAGTTTTAATATTTTTTACATTTATTTATAAAAAACACATCAATTAAAAAAATATTATATATAAAATATTAGTCCAAAATCTTAAACATTTTTTGAGTTATTATGGGTCAAAGTTGAAGATTGAATGTGATGATAAATTCACATGATAAATTCAAAGAAAACTGCAGAAATTGCGCTACTTTAAAATCTGGTTAGATTGTAAATATAATCTATAATTGTAAATACAATACTGTTATTGTTTAAAAATATTAACCATATGCGAAGTATCGTTATTAAAAATACTGTTCTATGTAAAGTCGAAATTTTTTAAGAAACTAAATCTTTAATAGTGAATAAAAAAAATAAAAAACAAGCGCGAAAATATACCCACCATCAAAGTAGGCAGTAAAGTGGGCGGACCACGCTCATTTTTTGTTTCCGACTTTACATTGGTCCTTGAACTATGTGAACACAATTTCGTTGATTTTCACCATATATGGGAGGTGGGCGGTAAAGTGGGCGGACCACGCCCATTTTTGGTTTCCGAGTTTATGTCGATCCACCAAGTATACGTACAAAATTTCGTTGGCGAAAGTGCTTTTATTAAAGAAATATCAACAGAAAAGTATTTCACGGACACCCTGTGTTTCTAGTTTTTAGCCCATAACTTCGCCAAATTTCGTCTCCCTACGTTGCCCCGTTCGAGCTCTATCCTGCTTTCAACAGACGGACGGACATAGCTAGATCGACTCAGAATTCAACCAGGACCCAGAAAATATATACTTTGTGGGGTCTTAAATGATTCCTTCGACATGTTACACACGGAATGACAAAATCAATATACCCCCCATCTTTTTGATGGTGGGTATAAAAATACCAAAAAAAATTGTTTCTAGTTTTTTGATATATTATTGCAAGTATACATATTAATGTATATCGAACTTCGGCTGCACAAGTTTGATTTTTTTTTGTGTCAACATCACTGCAGAGTCGTTATATTTTTTAGCTGGGGCTGAAGTTAAAGCTGAAGTTAAAGCAGAGTGCAACTAGTACTGTAATACAAAATGATATACAATTTGTTGAAAATCTTTTACAAAGAATGCTTTTAAGTGCAGACGTGAAATTACTTTTAAAATTGATGCGAAATTGAAGCAAATACTAGCGAATAAGGTTTATATATAAAAGTATAATTTTCTAAATTTTAATTGTATATAAAGACATTATAAAGACATTTCTTGGTAAGATCTTATGCATTATTTTATATCCTTAAAACTAAATATAGCGTAGAAAATTAAATAAAACATTTCTATTACGTCACAATTATAAAAAATATACAGCCGTATTCAAAATGAAAAATTTATGCTTGCTAACGAGTGGCTAACTTTCTTATATGGAAAAAAAGTAAGCAAACATAAATTTTTCATTTTAAATACGGTTGATAATGTTTTTATTTTGAACTTCATTGAAAAATATATGGATATATATTTTTTCTTAAATTAGAATTTAAGAATGTACTATTTTTAATTTTTACTCATATTAAGAAGCAGCAATAGCCTGTCATCAAAGTAGGATTTCATATGCATTGATATAATCTCTCAGTAACAGCGTTTTTGTGCAAAATCTCCCATTGTTCTTCGCTTATTTTTCTTATTTTTTCTGTGATTTTACCAAATTTAAAGATTTTTAGGTGCTATGGAGGGCATGTTAGAGACATGGCATATTTTACACTTGCATTATTCACTCTCTATAAAATACGAATCCGAAATTTGCTCTACCTTTTACCCAGAAAATTATATAAATTAAAAATTTCTTAAAGGTACATATTTAATTTGGTCATTAATGGGTTAAAAGTGTGATGTGATGGAAATGTTTCATGTTACTTTCTTCACTACATTTAGTCTTAGAAGTAAGAATTAAACAAAATTATTCAAGATATAATTTTGTTCTAATTCTTTGTCAGCTTTGTTATTTAAACTTGGATTTTTATTTTTTATTTTTTTTTTTTCAAACTTTTTGTGTCTACGCATTTTCTTTCAATGCAATTTTACTATTTTAAAATTTTTGAAATCTGCGGTCTTATATTAGTTATATCAAATACAAATTTCCTCCCTACAACCATGATTTTTCCATGATTTTATGAGTGTTAATTGAGAAATTCTAGATTTTTTACAAATTTAAAGACTTCTAGGGGCTATGTGTGACAAGTTGGAGACTTGAATAGTACTACATTTTTATAGTCCCATGTCTTGGCTATAAAACATGAGTGACAAGTTTTCTCTACTTCTTATAAACTAAAAACTCCGCAAGGAAGCAAATTTTCTTTGGTCAGTGGGTTAAAATTGCGACGTGATGGAAAATTTTCATTTGACTTTCTACACTATATCAAGCCTAAGGAATAATAATTTTGCAGAATTATTCGAGACATAAATCTTGTTTGCGATTTTGTTGATCTGTATTATTTTTCTCTTGAAAATACTATTATTTTACCATATTAAATAATTACTTTTTCTTTCTTCTAAAAATTTCAAAATCTCTGGAAGGCTTTAAAAAAATATTATGTTACACGAATTAGTCAAAATAAATTGTACCATTTCGAATTAAAATTTTGGAAAAAGGCATTAAATTGTACCAAGTTTTGTTCAATTGGAATTACAGTTTTAGAAAAAAAAAAAAAAAATTTAAATTCAGAGTGTGTGAGAGTTGGGCGTATCCTTGAACCGATTTCCATAAGACTTGATTTTTTCTTTTCTAAAGTAAAAAAAAACAATAAATTGTACTAAATTTTGTTCATTTCGAATTACAAATTTAAAAAATAGACGATTTTGATAACTTGGGATGTATGGAAGGTGGGCGATTATTTGTGCCGAATTTCTCAAAACTTCGTTTTTTTTTTTTCTTTTCTTAACACAAAAGTAATATGTACAAACTTACATTTACCTACGACAATTCCTTCTATTTTTGCCCAACTTGTATATGAAATCGAAATAGTGTGCGTTGTAGGCTCTTGATTACTTGTTGATATTTAACAAAATAAAAAGTATAGAATAAACACTTCAAAGAAATACAATTATCTTATATAAAAGGTTATTGTGTAGGGTACTTGAATAGTCCATTTCTGTTTGTTTTCTCACAATTGAAAACATCATCTTATTTAATTAGTACAATAAACGAGTTTCAATTGAGCGTGTGGAATCACTTACGTTTTAACAGTGAATCAGTAAAATTCTCCAAGTTCTTTTCTATCTTTACAATGCCATCATTTTGAACAAATGATGTTTTATCTTGTATTTTATTATTTCCAGTTACTTCAATTAAACATTTATAAAGATTTTCTGTTGTAATCGTAAAAATATAACCATTGCGTATTGTGCCACCATAGTTTTTAAGGTCAGTTTTCAAGCAACCTTCTTTCTTTGGAGGAATACGGTGTAGAGATTCATGGGAAATTATTAAAAGTAGCAATGAGTTTGGGTTTGGTTTAAAAATAAAGGACGGTAAAGGATTTTGTAAATTGTATGCAAAGAAATTTTCATTTGTAATCATTGTACTCATCGTATCTATTTCACAATAAACTTTTAAATTATTGGTAGAATCCTTAATGGTCTTTGTTATTTGGGGATTTATTGTGTCACACAGCCCACTTGTTATTTGGCGATAACGACGACAGCGGCAACAATAGCGACAGCAGTAGTTTGGATGATAATGATGAAGGTGTTTTTGTTGTTGGTATATTGTTGGCTCAGTTGTGTAGCAATTCTTTTTGTTGTTGTTGTTGCTGTTGATGTTGTTTGAAGCGTAGTATTGAATTTGTGGTTTGTATAAAACTCTCGAGTTTCCATTAAATGCAAAAGGCTTCTCATTGTTCACACTCATACAAAAGGTATTATTAGCCAATGTCATCAATAAAGGACACCAAACACCTGAGAGCTCTTGTGTTTTTACAGTTGTGGCTGGTGATGGAGCAGCAGCTGCTGTTGTGGCTTCTGTTGCTGCTACTGCTGCTGCTGCAATTGCATCAGTTGCTGGTTGTACCCTGATGGTTTGTATTGTTAAAAATGCGGACATTGGATTCGATGATGACATTATTGAACGACCTCTAAACACTCAAATGTTTGGCTAAAATGTTCATTAATTTCTTTGTGTGTTTTCAATTAAAAACGAGCATAGTATTTGTGTTCTTTTCTACGCTTTCCGACTCAGTTTTGTTATGTTTGCCTTTCGAATGATGTCTTCTTTTGTTCTCATTGAGTTGTTGTATGTGGGCTGTATCTCTCTCTCTCCCTTCAACTCATTTTTAACACCTTCGCGCGTTTTCTTCTCCGTTTAGTCATTCATTTGATTTTTTGCGGTTTCGTCGATTTGTATGTCTTTACGTTAATAAACGCGCTTTAAGACTGAATACAATTGAAATAAAATAAAAATTGTTTCTATATATTTTTGTTTAGTTTGTACTTATTATTTCTTAATGTGTGTCTAGTTTGTTTCTAAAACTAATCATCATCGTTATCAACAACATTAGGTCGTTCATTGATTCATAAGTAATAAGTATTTAGTTGATACGTACAGTGGAAACAATAGCTTATTTATTGAGAAAAGAATGAAAAAAAGGCCAGAAATATTATAATGTATCTATATAAGTATTAAGACCAATTTAAGGAACTGTTATAAAAAATCGCAACAAATTCGTATCTACTCAACGAATAGCTAATTTGCAAGATTTTAATATTATAGAGCCAATTAATCTCTAGTATTTAAAAATATGAATAAAAATATTCATCTTATTTTTCTTGTTTAAAAGTAATTTCTTCAATCGCAAAAAGTACCTACATATTTTTTTCCACAGTTCAGCCACACAAATTTAAACTTTAATCAACAAAATATTTTTCCCAAATAATCGTTATCAAATCACTGTGATCTATTTTTATATTTAAAGCCAAATGTACAGAAACAGTACTTGTAATATACTGTATGTACGTATGTATATTAAATGTTTTCATACGTAACTAAATATGTACTTTATATAACAATGTACATTGAAAATAGATTGATTGATCATTCAATGGTTGTCAATTTCATTGTTGGTATTTTGAAGAAAATGTTATATTTGCAAATAATTTTTTACGACTTTTTAGTATTTTTAATTGGAGGGTCTGTTTTTTTTTTTTTTTTAATTATAATCTTTAGTACATTTTTATTTTTTTGCTGTTCCATTGTTTATTTAATGTTTGTTTTCTTTATTTATTATAACGTTATTTTTTTTTATTTGAAATTTATTCGCTAAATAGCTTGGTAAACAACACTAGTCAACCATTTCTACTTTTTTTTTTTTAAATGATCAACTTGAAATGCTTTAATTAAATTTGATTGTCTTGTTGTCGATCTTGTTTTTGAGTTGGCATACGTGCCCTTAAAGACATTCTTTATCGAATCTATTCGATAATAGTGTTTAATAGTTTTTTCAGTTGCATTTGTTGTTGTTGGCTTTTATTATTAACACAACAGTATTTGTAATTGTAATTGATTTATTACTTGATTATTTAATTATACTCGCAAGTAACGGTGTGTGTATGCGCTTTTTAGAATGTATACATTGTATTT
Organism: Protophormia terraenovae; assembly: GCA_951394005.1. Taxonomy (NCBI): domain Eukaryota; kingdom Metazoa; phylum Arthropoda; class Insecta; order Diptera; family Calliphoridae; genus Protophormia; species Protophormia terraenovae. The sequence continues at coordinate 78,224,113 of OX596074.1, read as the reverse complement.
AGTCTCTAAATTAAAATTTTATATTTGAGTCATTGTGTTTACTTCTTAAAAATTGTTTTTACGTATTTACACTTGAAAAAATAGAATTTTGGCAAATAACAATGTGTGTGTTTTTTTAATTAAAAAAGTGGGGCATAAACAAATTAAATTTAAATAAATCTACATGTTTAAAAATAATTGCATAACAATGTAAGCATGTTTATTATTTCTCCAATCATATTTTTGTTATCATATTATGTTTAAAAATTTAATTTTCAATCCCTACTTCTTACTCGACTTAAAAGATTTATATTTATGGAATCTTTTTAGTTTTCGAGATATTCGCTTCTTAATTTAAATATTAAATTTATGAGTTGGTACTTTTTTTCCTTATAGCGTATTCAAATCTCTTCTGATTTTTTTAATTATTTCATCTTTAGTTTACAAATCACAAAATCAAATAAAAGGAATTGTGAAAAAAAATGTTTATTGAAACAAAAGTTATGATGAATTTCAAAAATTTTGGATAAATATATTATATTTTTTCTGACAGTAATCGATGTTAGTGTCAGATAGTGTGTTTTTTTACAAGCAAAGTATGTTCGTGTTAAAAATGTTTATCACTGCGCGCAAAAATTGTGGAGGTTTAAAAAGTTGATACTTTAAAACATATTTTAAAATAAAGTTACTTCTTTATCGAAACCAAAAAAAAAAAAAAAAAAACACTGCGATTTCATAGAACTTTCAAAATGCTATCAGCGAATATTAAAATACTACTGCTTCTTAAATATTTATATAAATACACTGAAAAAATATAGTTATTACTATTATTTTATTTTATTATTTTATTGATCGACTTTATTAATAAAAAAAAGTTATGCTAAAAATTTCAAAAATTATAATTATTATCTTTATGCTGAAAATGTTAACTGGTTTGAAAAATAGACTTATAATTCTTGCTACTCCTTTATATTATTTACAAAAACATGTTTGTTGTTTAATTATAAGTTCTATATCAAAAACATTCGAACTATATTTCAAAATATTTAAGGACACTTTTTGAGTTTATGAATTTTTTTGGTGCATAAAAGTATAAGTCCTTAAAATAAGTATTTTGATGCGCAATGGATTTTGTTATTATTAAGCAAAGACTTTCATTTGACATCACTGTAATCATATACATATAATCAATATAATTAACACTTCACTGTTAGCAAGCGAAATGTGTTTGGTGACAAATGGAGCTGTAGCTAGTATTAATTATGTTTCTTTAATTTTCATTCGTATTTCCAATTTTAGTTATCAAATCCTACTGATATTTTTTGATGATCTAAAGTAATTTTTTAAAATTTCATAAAAAATTTTTTGTTAATCAAATTTTATTGCATAATTGAAAATTAATAAGATGCATAAGATGTATGGAACCATTTAAATATCTTATTTATTTTTTTAAATTATGAAAAATTCGCGAATTTATTTACGATTTTAGCTTTCCGAAAAGAAAAAAAAAAAAAAAAAAATCAATATCTCTATAACTTAACGGATTTTAATGATTAATGATGTCCTCTATAAATGTAGTAATTTAAAAATAATATAATCATTTTAAAATGCACTCATAATGCAAATGCAATTTTAGGATGCATTTTTAAAAAATTCTACCCTTTCAATTTGTTTCTCCCTCAGATATTAAGATATGTTTGCTAAAAATTGTAGTATAAATTGTTTTGGGACAAAATGGTCCTTTATTTTAAAACATTTGTTGAAGATATTTCTTAAAATTGTTTCATAAATTTTTTTTTTTAATTTTTGTGTTTTTTATTTCATAATTTGTTAATTGAGGTATAATATTTTTTGTCCCCTATAAAATGCTTATGTATTATGTAGTAAACCTATATAATAAACATATTTGTCCTCAATATTAAGCAAAAATATTTAAAATCAAAAGGGTAGAAATTTCTTAAAAATGCATCCGAAAATTGCATCCTTTCGTGAGTGCATCATTAGCAAAAAAAAAAAAAAAAAAGATTTTTGATTTATACAAAAGAATTTACAATATTTATAGTAATAAACTTTATACTAGTTTTTAAATCAATAAAATCCGATATATACTTAAGGAGTTATAAACATTTAAAGCTACATATTGCTAAAAGAGTATAATCAAAAAAAGTTAGAAATCAAAATATTTTGAAAAATTTTAATTTTTGTATGAAAAAATTAATGAATTTTTTTTTTTTTTTTTAATATTAAAAATTATTTTTTATTGTCCCAGAACAGTTATTTTAGCATTTTATAGTAAAGATATTGTTCTTTAACATATTAAAAAAATTAAAATTTTGACGAATTTTAGTGCTTTTTTGAAAGTTCCCAGCAAAAACTTCCATTGTTAAAATACCACACCATTACTTAAATATAAATGCATATTAATATGCTCAACAGTTACACAATTAGTTACATGTGTTGCAGAGAAAAGTTAACTGTTGACACAAAACAACTTCTAGGTATTGCAGACGGGATGTCGATATTGGCGTTGCGTTAAAAAACATGTCGTTCGGTATAATATGTCGTTATCAAGTTTTTGCTTGGTTTTAGCTAATAACATAATCAAATTTAAATCTAATCCTTTCTACAGCCGTGATTTTCAAACTCTATACATACATAATAATGCTTTTTATGATAAGTATATAAATTTAACTGAAAAAGCTTTTCTGGGAGTTTGGTAGTTAATAAATAGAAGTTTGATGGTTACATACTGGTCAAAAATACAATTTGTTCCAAAATAATAATTTAAAAAATTTAAAAAGTTAATGAATGTATTTTATAAATGGTAACAGACCAAGTAATCAAGAACCTATTCAACGCACAGTGGGGTCAAACGCAAATTTTTTGGTAATAAATCTCTATCTCCTAAACTACTGGTTGGATTAAATTGAAATGTATGGAAGAGTTGCAGAGGAGGACCCAAGCTTTAAAAAATCGTTTAAAAAATTGACTTTTTCATGAAAATTGCTCCCCTGCATTCGTTTATGGCCGGGCGGGAAGCAGTTTAGTGTCAAATCGTTCTAAATATATTTTTTTTATGAAATATTCTCAAAAAATTTAAAAAAGCTCGCGTGACATTTTTTTTATTAATCGATAAAAATTTAACTTTTTCCAAAATTCACCATTTTCGACCAATGCCTGATGTAGGGTGCAAGCCTAAATCAGTTCAAAATTTCTATATTAGCCATTTATGAAACCTTGTCTTTTGAAATGTATAAAGAAAAATTTTTTTTCATTAACAAAACTTTGACAAAAAAGTGAATTGTACTATATTTTTGTAAAAAATAGCAATTTTTCATATCAATTTCAGAGTGCTGACTTTGAATATTTTTCATGTCTAGGCGCATTGAGATAATCCAAAAATTCTTTCAGTATGTTATTTTGAAATATATGGCAAATGACAAGGTATTTTTAAAAAATTTTTACTTCATATACCTCAGGACTTATTCCCGAAAAACCAAAGAAATTCGAGCCAAAAAATCTAAAATTCAAAATTCAAGTGCAAATATCTTTTTAACTTTAAGAGATAACTTAGGCTTTAACTTTAAGAGATAACTAGTAAGCTTATTGTTTCTTTATCTTGCCAAGCACTTTACAGAAATATAAAAATCTGTAAAATCGGACTTCATTTGTATAAGTTACGATTTTTTTAAGCTTTTACATACTCGAGATAGTCAAATTTGACACCCTGTAGATTTTCTTGTGTTATCACAGGGTGACTACAGGATTAAATTTCTTAAAGCTTGGGTCCTCCTCTGCAACTCTTCCATACATTTCAATTTAATCCAACCAATAGTTTAGGAGATACAGATTTATTACCAAAAAATTTGCGTTTGACCCCACTGTGCAACGTTGACAGTCTGTTACGGCATTGTGAATTTAATATTATTTTTAACATTTTTATTAAAATGGATCTAGAATTATAAAAGCTGCACCGCAATACCAGAAAAATATGTTATGCAAATTGCAGTTTACTATATGTTTTTTAAGACTATTATTTTAAATTTTATACATATAAGTCGTGTATTTGTCGTTAATTTTTTTTTATCAAGATAACTTATAACTTTGAAAGACAAAGAGCTATGCAGAGAAAATATAATTTTCTAATCATGACCAACGGTTCTCAAATGGGTGTTTGGGACCCACCACATTCATGGGTATTCACGAAGTGAACCTGAAAAAATTTTTGAACAAAATATTCTTAAAATTAGTACTTTTAAGAATCAAGTATCACAAGGGAATAAGAATTGATAAAAATTTTTTCGAATGGTGCGACATTAGAATGCTGATTACACAAAATTTTATTTCGCAGAGAAATTTTAATATAAATATCGATAAAATGCCAGATTTGTTTCAAAAAGAGTTAAAACGTAACTCACATCTCAAAATTTGGAATCAACAAATTTCAAAGCATTTGAGTTAAAATATTTTTAAAAACAAATTTCTTTTCAGGATCAATTTTTATGTGGAATTGCATTCTTGGTGACCAAAAATGGCTAAAAATTTTTAAGGAACAAAATGTATAAAAATTAAAAGAAAAATATAAATAACTTGTTAAATATTACTTTTTGTAATCATATAAAACGAATGTATTATTAATTTATCTTTTCAATTAATTTTTTTAAATATTTTTGTTCAAGACAATTTCTTCACTAAAATACTGCATCGCAAAATAAATACAAAAACACTTCTAAAATATTAAGGTTCTAGTGTTTATATCCTACCCCACCATAGGTGGTTGGGGTATTGTTTTTGTTTTTTTCAAATTATGTAACGCAGAGAAAAAATCTTCCGACCCCCACCTTAAAGTATACCGTTCGACTCAGAATCACTTTGTAAGTCGATTTAACCATGTCCGTCCGTCCATCTGGTCGGCTGGCTGGCTGGTTGACTGTCCATGTAAAGCTTGTGCGCAAAGTACAGGTCGCAGTTTTGAAGATAATTTGATGAAATTTGGTGCATATGATTTTTTTTGCGCAAGGAAGCCTATTAAATTTGGTAATGATCGGCCCATTATTTCACCTGGCCCCCACACAAATGTTCTTCCGGTATAGAGTTTTAACACTCATAAATACCTTAAAAACAGAAATATTTCAATGAAGTTTGGCACAAATAAGATTTATATAAGTATAAATCCGTATGCCAAATTTCGGGGAGATCGATCCATAATTGACCATACCTCCCATATGAACCCTTCTTCCGAAAATCACTTTAACGTGCATAAATCCCATAAAATTTTTAGTATCAACTTAATATTCAACACAAATAACATCTTTATAAGTATAAATGACAGTTCATAATTTTCCATAGCTCCCATATAAGACCCAATTTCGGGAATCACCCAAAAGCGCATAAGCACATGTTAATTTTATTATCATTGTATTATTCTGTATTAATACCCAGCAAAAACTTAGCTTCTATTTTGAAAAGCAACAGCTTCATGTATGCATTACAATGTAGCCTTATTCGCCACCCGCAGCATTACCTAATAGTACTTCAATAACTAGTATTTAGTAAATATGAAAGTAATTTGATTTTTACGTGGCTCAGTTGTCTAAAGCGCCTAACTATAAAAAAGCGTACTTAAATTCAAAGAGAGTTCAACCCCCACTTGAGGCAAATATTTATTTATATTTTTTTATATAAATTGAGTTTATTTATCTCCCTATATGAAAACTACATTTTAGCACATAAAAACATAGGTCGATTGTGGTATATCGAGTAAGACGGCAGACTAACAAACACAACCAGTATGCCGATGCGTGGGTTCAAATCTCAACCGAGCCAAATGTTTTTTTTTTTTTTTTTTTTTTTTTTTTTTTTTTTTTTTGTACGTAAAAAAAAATCTGCATCCAAAACAACTCTTTTGGAACCCAAATAAAAACTTATTTAATTTTGGACATCTCGAACAAAATTCATCAGTTATAGCTAGAGTTTTTCTTTTCCCGGACTTTTTCCGCTCCCGGGAAATCGGGATTGATTTTTAAATTTCCCGGGATCCCGGGAATTCCCGCCGAAAATAAATAATTAAAAGTTTTAATATTCAGTTAAATAAAAGATAAAAAATATTAAAATAAACTAATTAATCATAAAATTATAAACTAATTCTTTTTGAAATATTGAATGAATACTTTTTATTATATAACAACTCATACGAAAGTCGAATCAATACCTTGGTTTTCATTTACCCTATTTGGAAAAATCTCCAAATATTTATACGGAAGTAAGCTTGTTGTTAAGAAAACCTCAGGGAATTTTACAGTTTGAATACTTTTAGTCTCACGTTTTCGTTGGGGCATTAAAAATGTAAGTTGTTGTTTGAGGTTTCCAGACATTTTAAAAAGATTCCTCTTACAACTTTCACATGCATGCAAATTGCATCTTCAAATCGTTTAATAAATATACTTCTTAAATATCGAATTATAAAAATATTATTTTTGACCACAATGAAAAAAAATTGAAAATAATTTTTTTTTTAATTATTCAGCAAAAAAGAAAACGATATTTTCTTTTCAGACTGTTATACGAAAAATATCAAACAAATTTAGAAATTTCCTTAAAAATATTTAATCTTGTAACAAATCAAATTAAACAAGCGCGAATATATTCGGCCCGGCCGAATCTATATACCCACCATCAAAGCAGGCAGTAAAGTGGACGGACCACGCCCATTTTTTGTTTCCGACTTTACATTGGTCCTTGAACTATGTGAACACAATTTCGTTTATTTTCACCATATATGGGAGGTGGGCGGTAAAGTGGGCGGACCACGCAAATTTTTGGTTTCCGAGTTTATGTCAATCCACCAAGTATACGTACAAAATTTCGTTGGCGTACGTGCTTTTATTGAAGAAATATCAGCAGAAAAGTATTTCACGGACACCCTGTGTTTCTAGTTTTTAACCCATAACTTTTTTGTTTATTAACCGATTTTGCCCATTTTCAATACCAAACAAATCTTATGTAAGATAAACATTTTCGTCTCCCTACGTTGCCCCGTTCGAGCTCTATCCTGCTTTCAACAGACGGACGGACATAGCTAGATCGACTCAGAATTCAACAGGACCCAGAAAATATATACTTTGTGGGGTCTTAAATGATTCCTTCGACATGTTACACACGGAATGACAAAATCAATATACCCCCCATCTTTTTGATGGTGGGTATAATAAATAAAAACAAATGTAAAAACACATTATATGCTAAAATATCCATATATTAGTTGTTAAATATAAACATTTTGCATACACAAGAAATCCCGGGAATTCCCGCTTGATTTCCCGGGATTACGGAAGTGAAAATTTGGCGGGATTCCCGGGAATTCTCGTCCCGGGATTTCCCGTGAAAAACTCTAGTTATAGCACCAAAAATGGAAGCAGTTTTTCATACCGACTTCGCTTACAAATCACGTTATTTGGTAAGCGAAGTTTTTGCTGGATATTTTTTATTTTACACTTAGTACAAGTATAGGTCCATAATTGGCCCCTTCCCGAATTTTGGTACACATGGTGTAGGGTATCATATGGTCGACGACTATATCTCTTTTTCTCGTTTTATCATATCATTATTTTTAACCTATAAGTTCTGTGGTTATAATTATTGCATAATTTGTCAACATAATTTAGACCAAACTTAATGGGAATGAAATTTGAAAAGTATTTTAAATTTAGTCGTATTATTTATATATTTAATAAAAATTCTGAAAATATTCTTGATAAAATTTATAAAATAAACTTTTCACTTATGTAATTATTTGGCAACACTGATAAAAAAATCTATCTTTTGTAATCGCATAAAATAATATTAACATTCACATGAATTTATGCACTTTTGGGTGCTTCCCGATTATATGAGTGTTTAGTTGATACTAAAATTTTTATGTATCGGAAGAAGGGTTCTATTTGTCAATCGTGGACCGATCTTCATGAATTTGTATGGGGACTAGGTGAAATAATGAAATAATTGCGACTTGTAGATGCGCACTTTAAGGTGAAGGTCAGAAGATTTCTATGTGTTACACTTTCTCCACAAACACATAATATCCCAACCACCTATGATATATCTACTGTTGTCAAATTGCATATGTATTACAGAAGATTAAGCAAAAATACTTTAAATCGGTTTTAATAAATATTATTGTTAATTTAAGATAAAGATAAAGACTTCCATACAACCTTACAAAAAAAAAAATGTTTATAAAAAGAAGAACTCTCAGTAAACAGTGCAGTCTCTCTAAAGCTCTGATTTGAATTGACATTAGTTAACATTGGCAGTAGTTTAAGCATAAGTGGTATAACTTTTTCTTCGACAAAAAAAAAAAAACCCACTTTATAGGCTATATTGTTGTGTTATCAAAAATAATTGTTAATGCTATATATCGTCACCGAAAATGCAAAACAACGTAACATCACTTTTCATAACTTTACAGGAGGCACAAAAAACTTTATAAAACCTAAACAAATTGTCCTTCAAATAAGATTTTTAGGATATTACATCCTTAAACATTGCCTAATATATTGATGATGAATAATTAAAATTTTATTAAATATTTTTTAAGTTATGTGTTTTACGTTTTTCAAAATTTCAATTTTGTGAAGCCAAAAAAACGTAACATCAATACAAATTTTACAAAAATTGTAATTAAAAGAATTTTTGCAAACTTTTACTCCAAAATTTTAATACCTATTATATTTTTAAAAATTTGCAATCTAAATTCGTAAAAAAAAATAAAATTTTATTTTTTAAATTTTTTTAACCAATGTGATGTTACGTTGTTTTGACTTGAAAAAATTGTTGCTTTCGTTAATATTATCGTCATTTTTTGAGTTACAAGTCTGAAAATTTGTGATCACACGTATTTTGGAATAATAAACTATATTTCATCAAAAACACAAATTTGAAAATTTTGATGTTACGTTGTTTTGCATTTTCGGTGACGATATGTATGTATCTTTAGGATGAAAAAACATTTATTTGCTTATTTTTAAGAATATTTTCTACAATAATTTTTCATTATAGTGGCTTTATTAAATTAAGAATAAACAAGAGAATTTCTTAATAGTAATTAAAAAATAAGGAAACAAGAAAGGAAGGAACTCATGTGTAACTACATGTAAAAGTTCATTTAAAAGTTAATGAAGTTGTCTAACGTAAGACACACACTATTGTTGAAATTTATACCAAATCTAATACATGAACAACATATTCTTACTGGCAAACATAAACACACATACGAGATACTAACATTGATATCATAAAACCATTAAATTAGATAGGAAAATTAGTTTTATCAAAGAAATCTACACACACACACACACACAAACTTTACACATTAAATCACTTATAGTTAGTTCGTGTATCCGTGCACTCCTCACAAGTACATGTGTGTAAACATTTCTACAGATGCCTGTATATAAACGTGCTTTCGTCTAGGCTTTTAATACTAAAACCCTCCCAAAAAAGTAATACAGAAAAAAATACATAAATTGAAACAGAACAAAAATTATTTTTCTAATTTTCGAGTTTTTGAAAAAAAAGAAAAGAAAAAATAAAATTACTAGTTTTATTTACCGTTGTTAACTTTGCAATTCCCTCTCTCTATATTAGAAGTGGGGAGATAAATGTTCCCCGGTAATTGTGGAAAATTTATTTGAAGGAGATGTGGCACAAATGGTGACCGATATATTGTACTCATATGAGTGTATGTATGTGTTAACGTATGTTTTTCGTGTGAGTAGATGTCAGAATGTGATGAATGACTAAAAAACTATAACGAGTGTGAGTGATAGTTTCGGCTGCATAGAATTATATAAACCCTATCTATTTATTATAGTATTTTTATATATTAAAAATTTAAATTTTGCTAGTATATATTACAAAATTGGCAACCGATTCAAAAAGGTTAAAAGGTAACGGTATTGGTATTTTGAATTATTTCGGTAAGGGTATTTAAGCGGTAACGGTATTTTGGCTTATTTCTGTAACGGTATTTTAATGTTATTGGTATTTTCAGGAACGGTATTTCCAATTATTTTGGTAACTGTATTTTAGAGGTAACGGTAGTTAGTTTGAATAGGTTTATGACCGGTAAGGGTATTTTAGCCGTAACGTTAGCCAACCTTGATATATTATCATGGCATTTATACGATGACATTTCCGTGATGACAAAAAAATCGATAACATGGAATGTCATTTTTATTCAACTCAATCTAAAACATTAAATTATAAAGTACAACTCTTTAAAAAATAAAAAGATTATTTTACTTTTAAATGTTACAAATGCTAGGAAAAACGTAGGGAAAACAGTATAAGTTGCTATAATATCATTATCCGCTAACATAGATTTTATAACAACAACACAACACACTACGTTTATAATGATGTCAGTAATAGATGAGAATAGTATGGAGAATATGTAGAAAAGTGTGTGTGCATGTGAAAAAGCAAATAGTTTCAGGCAAAGTTTTTGCCATTAAAAAAGCTAAAACCTCAAAAACCACATCAACGCATGATGTTAGAGAACTAAAACTAAGACGTGGCGGTGTTGATGACGGCATCGGAGGCTGTGGTTTGAAGTGATGTCTATTGGAAACATGTTTCATTAAATTTCGTTGTTGTGTGTTTTTTCTCCTATATATATACATTTATTTTTTTTTTGTTCAATCATTCATTCGTTTTTCCTCATCCTTATTCTTTAAAATTAAATTCATTTATTCCTTTTCTTAAGGCTGTTCTACGAAAGATAACTGGAATTACATATTTCGGCCAGTCGTGGGGAGTAAGTATGTAGGTGTTTGTGGTGGTGCAATATGTTTTGTTGTCTACTTAGATCGATTGGGGCCATTCTCCCATTAGATTATGATTGTAGCCAAAGGCTTCGGTTGTGGCAAAGTGTAAACAAATTTTATTATTCCATGTTCTCGCTTAAATCGAAAATACGATTCGTGTTATAATGCCTCGTGGCACAATGAATAAAGAATTATTCATTTAGTCATTCATGTTTTCATTTCGTTTTTTTTTTTATTATTTATTAGTTTCTAGTAAATTTTATGCTGCAGTCAATTAAAGGAATATATTCATTTAAATATGTTGATTTGATTAAGTAAACATTGCTAATATTAGATTTATGTCATATCTTTAGCAAATGGAGAAAATTAAAAATGAATTTATTTTTTAAGTCAACCTTTGTGAGAAACAATTTGTCCAGTGATTTACTTCGAAATTTGAAGTCACAAATCTCAATTCAATTTTACATATGTCCATATATTTCATTCCAGACGGGAGTTTAAAAAGTATACTGATAGATCTTAGGTATTCTATGTCAGAGTATAAGATATTTGCACTGATGGAAATGGGGTGAAGGTTTCACGCTACACAGCTCTTTAATAGAATTTTAAGAAATATTAAATTTTCTCTCATGATGAAATCTACAAGATGAGTTAAGTACCTTTACAAAACCGTTTGGAAACTTTATTAATCTTTTTGCGTTGGAATCATTGATTTAAATGCTTGTTATTTTCACAAAAAATTAAAAACGTAATTTTAACAGTCCATAAACTCAAAATTCGAACTAACTTTGAAAACCCTTTGGAGATTTGATTAATCTGATGTTACACTTTCATTTCGCATTAGAATCATTTGCATAGCGTAACTTAAAACATACATATTTTCCGGACACATTTTATGACTAATTGTTGACCTGTGTAACAAAATCGCAAAAAGTTTTATATCTCGAATAATTCTGCAAAATTATTATTCCTTAAGCTCGATATAGCGTAGAAAGTTAAATGAAAATTTTCCATCACATCACATTTTTAACCCATTGAGGACCAAAGAAAATTTGCTTCCTTGAGGAGTTTTAAGGTTATAGGATTTTCCAGGTAATAGGTAGAGGAAGTTAGTCACACATGTTTTGTAGGTAAGACAAGGGGCTACAAAAATGTAGTACTAGTCGAGAATTTCTCAATTAACCCTCATAAAACCATAGAAAAAAGAGGGATAAAGAGTGGGTGTATAGGGGATATTTGTATTTAATATAACTAATATAAGACCGCAGATTTCAAAAATGGCCTTTTTAAATCGCATTGACAGGAAATGCGTTGACACCAAAAGTTTGAGAAAATAAAAATCAAAGTTTAAATAACAAAGCTAACAAAAAATTAGAAAAAACTATATCTTGAATAATTTTGAAAAATTCTTACTCCTTAAACTAAATATAGTGAAAAAAAGTTAAATGAAACATTTCCATCACATCACACTTTTAAATCACTGAAGGTCAAATGAAATATGTACCTCTAAGAAATTTTTAGGTTATATAATTTTCTGGGTAATAGATAGAGCAAATTATGGATCCATATTTGATATAGAAGGAAGAATGCAACAAAAGTGTAGAATAGGCCTTGTCTCTAACATGAAATCTTTAGCACCTAAAAGTCTTTAAAATTGCTAAAAACACTGAAAAAATAGGAAAAATAAGCGAAAACCAATGGAGCTTTTACACAAAAACGCTGTTACTGAGAGATTATATTGATTCCTACTTTGGTGACAGGCTTTTGCTGCTTCTTAATATGAGTAAAAATTAAAAAAAAAAAATACATTCTTAAATCCTAATTAAAAAAAAAAAAAATATCTATATATTTTTCAATGAAGTTCAAAATAAAAAAAATTATATATTTTAAAATTGTGACGTCAATGGAAATGTTTTATTTAACTTTCTGCACTATATTTGAGAAGTTGCAGAACAAAACGTACTTTTTTCATTATTTGAATTTGCTGGGAAATTAAGAATTAATTTTTTCGCTCCCCTACAAAGCAGTTTGAATCCGGAAATGGTAAGAAACGTTCTCCTTTCACCGCAACAAATCGTAAGGATGTGTGAGATCAAAGGACTTTTAAATGTAAAAAAGTACGTTTTGTTTAGAAAATTTTGGAAAAATTAAAAATCTAAAATCTAAAAATACTGTTCGCAAAAATTGTAAACTAAAATAAATAACAAACATTTTTGTTCTTAAGAAAAATATACCTCTTAAAATCAAAAAATTATAAGAAAAAAGAGCAATTTTTGAAAAAATGCAAAAAAGTACGTTTTGTTCTGCGACTCTTCATTTAGTCTAAGGAGTTAAAGTTGGGCCAATTTTTTCACAATATATTTTTCTTATAATTTTTTTGTTAACTCTGTTATTTAAATTGATATTTTGATTTTTTTCATATTTTTGATGGTTACTAGAGTATTCATTTTACTCGACTTTTTCATTATTCGAATAATCAAATTATTCGAAAATGCAGTTTTTAAGTTATTCGATTAATCGATTAAATCTTTTAAGTTACTCGAGTTATTCGAGTAAATTATAGCTTAGAATTTTACTCGTTTGTTTTCAATGATTATTAAAAAATAAAACAAAAATATAGCTTAAAACAAGAAATAGTCTTTCCAAAATAATTAAAATTTGCCTAAATATTTATGAGTATTTGTCTTTATTGATTATTTGACTATTATTAATTGATAGTAAACTAAATAGGTCTAGACTTTGAAATAATTAGCGATTTTGTCTCATAACCTCACTTTTCAATTTGGACACATAGTACTCTATGTGCTACACTGAGGTTTTCAGCTATATTAGAAATATATGCGCAATTTTTAAGTATCGGAAATCAACCAAACCCAGTTTTATTTTGAGCATTAAATGTCTTTAGTTATAGCAAAAACATATCTCAATATCTTTAGTATCAAAACTACACAAATTGAAGTTTGGGAACATTTTACCCATATACTACAATGACTCATAGCCTGACATAGCCAAATAAATTTTTTGATAGTCATTTAATATTGTACAAATGCACATAGTTTATAAGGATGTTACTCTTATTTACATTATAGTGATCTAGTGATTATGTTAGTTCTGTTTTATGCAAAAATTTTTCGCAACTCTTAATTTTATTTATAAATTCTATAAACTTGTAAAGTTAATTAGAATAACTTTTCTTCATTTAATACACAAATTTATTGAAAATTCTTTTTTGAAATTCTTTCTCCCAAATGTACGCATAAGAATTATAATTGGCTCTAATTCTAAATTAACTATAAATTTTACCCAAAATGTTTAATATTTTATTTTTCCTCTCTTCCTATTTTTGATTTCATCTAAGCCTTCACCATCATATCCTCGACGCCAGACTGAGAATTTATTAATATGTTTTTCTAAATCAAGTTATTAATCCTTCAATTTATCTCTTATAAAACATTTAATATAAAAAGGAGAATCAATTTTCTTTATTCTTCTTATATTATTAAAAATAATAAAAAACTATTTGAATTTTACATTATAAATTTTTAAAGGGACGTTTGTATTTTTGTTAAATTTTTGTGATTAAAAAACGACCTTTAACTAGGGTTGTAATTTAGACATATGCATATTATGTTACTTTTACTAAATATTTTTTTTTAATAAACTTCCGAGTTGTGGAGCTACTTTTAGATTCTAAACATTCTTTGAAAATTTTGAAGCATTGTTTACAAGATAATTTTTTTTTAATAAATTTAACCATCCTAAAAAATAGTTAAGAAAGGAACTATTTAAAATAATTTTTTATTCGAATTATTCGATTAATCGGCATAATTTGCTCGAATAAATTTTTAATCGAAATTCTTAATTTTTATTTAATCGAACCAATATTTGATTTTTATTTGTCGATTAATCGAGCAAACAATATTCGAGTGAATACCCTAATTTTTACGCATTTTCTGTCAGTGCGAAATTTTACATTTTTGGGATCTACGGTCTTTTGTTTGTTATACCAAATACAAATTTTCCCTCTACACCCAATCCTTACCCCTCATTTTTCAATGGTTTTATGATAGCTAATAGAGAATTTCTTTATTTTTACAATTTTAAATGCTATGTGTGACAAGTTAGTGACTTGACTAGTACTACATTTTTATAGCTCCATGTCTTGGCTATAAATCATGAGTTACTATTCTGCTCTACCTATTACATTTATTACCTAAAAACTTTTCATGGAACCATATTTTCTTTAGTCCTTAATGGGTTAAAAATGTGACGTGATGGAAAAAAACCGAAATATTGCTGGTGATTGGGATGACTATACCTACAATATCTTCAACATGATTTTCCAGATACTTTTTTAGTGTTGACCTGTGTTATTGTTTGGCAATGTGCTTTGTCGTACAGGCAAAAATCAAAATAAAAACATTTTTCATATTGTGTTCAAATATACATTTAAAGAAAGGTAATAATATAACTCATATGATTTTAAAAGTGAAAAGTTAGTGAATTTATTGCTAATATTAATGAACAGTAGAGGCAGTTTTAAAATACTTTAGAAGAAAATTTTTTTTAATTCTTTTGTAAAATTCGTTCAAAATATGCTTTGAAAAACAAAATTTGCTATAAATATACACTAAAACTCGCAATATGCAAAAATATGGCGTTAAGGGTAAAATATGCACTTACAAATCGATGCCAAAATGCTTTATTTGTTCTAAAATTAATAAATATTTTTATCGATGGTTTCATTCAACGTCCCGGGAAGTTCACGTAATTGCATATTTGTGGTCTCCCTTCTAATAAAAATACATACGTTATTTCTGAAATATCAAATCTTTTCTTATCCTTCCCAGTTTTTGACCTTGGGAACGTTCATAACAAAAAAAAAAAAAAATATATATATATTTCCCCGGATGTATATTGAAATATCAATACACTCTTTAATTATCAGAATATTATATGAAGATAAAGCAAAAGAACATGAACTCACTTGGCCGACACATTAATGTGTACGTTGCATGAACATGTGTAAGTGTGTATGTCAATACACGTGAGTCAGTGTCAAAGTTTATGTGCTGTTAACAATAAAATTCAGCATTTTATCCTGTGGAAAGAAAAACCAAAAATAAACATCTAAATATTGTACGTAGAATTGCATCCGTTCTATTTCGCATCATTGCAGCCTAAATGCGGACATTTTTTCTTTTCTTTCGCAAATTCGCAGATTTTGTACTTTATGTTTTTTTACGCGTTTCCTTCACTGCAAACAACATTTGTTGGGGCAAAAAGCAGACAAGTTGTTAAATAGAGGGAAAAATTGAAAAAAAAAAAAGAAAAAAAAACAACAACAACTACATTACTATCAATACGAATGCTTATACGCACTGAGAAAACACCAGACGATGTTCAAAAATCTGATTTATTTGTCAGGAATGTCAACATGAGAAATTGTAAAAAAACAAACAAAAAAAAAAAAAAAAAAAAGTTGTCAAATAGATGAATGAATGGATATTCATCCATCCATGATGGTTCTACTATTGATGGCCATAATTTGTCAAAATGTTTACGTTTTATTTTTCACTGAAACAGTCTATTTTAAAGTCAGTGAGTGAGTTGTGTTTGTTTAAAAAACCAAAGCAATTTTTGAGTGCTGCAAAATTATCAGATGAAGTAGCCAAATAAACAGTACAAACCACATAAATTATGATTTTGTTGTTGTTGTTTTTCTACTTGAATGTATTTGTTGTGGCAGTAGGAGGTAATACTTATAAAGAATAGTTGTTAGTAGGTACTATTATAGAAATACAAACATTTTACATTTTTATACAATTGATGAAACCATAATTTCATAATTTGTTTACTCTTCACTAGCTAATTGGATGGATATTAAAAAAAAATAATAATTTCAATTTGATAGTTAGGAAATAAAGTATAAGAATTGAATGTGCATTCATTTGGAATTTTTTAAGTTGACATTTTTGTATTAAAGTATTAAAATTAATTATATATTTAATATCAGAATGAGTTAAAATATCAAATCCAAATTTTTCGTCTAAAAACTTTCTATATTAGAAGTATTTCAACAAATTTTCATTTATCCAAAAAAAAAAATACAAACTTCTATGTACACTAGAGTGTACCGTAGATAAAAATTTTGTAGAAAGACCCATCAAACGATGCTTAAAAATTAGCTGAATATGGGAAAAATATCTACAAAATTTTTAAAATTGATCTTCAGTTCCCTACCAGCGATTGAGTCACGGGTCTAGAACATTTCGCTCAAAAAATAGTATCGAGTTTTGTCTTGAAATGGGTATTAAAAAATTCGTAATTTTAAGCCAATTAAAATTTTTAAAATTGATCTTCAGTTCCCTACCAGCGATTGAGTCACGGGTCTAGAACATTTCGCTCAAAAAATAGTATCGAGTTTTGTCTTGAAATGGGTATTAAAAAATTCGTAATTTTAAGCCAATTATTGAAAAAATATTTTAAAAAATTTTCGCAAAAATTTTGGTCCATAAACCGTCATTTTAATACATCATGCAAAACAAATTTTCGATATTTTTCTTAAAAAAAATAGATAAGAATTTTATAATTTTGTTCCTTTTAAGGCTATAATATTAAAAATTTGCATTGTAGTAAGTACTGTTGTCAATATATAATTTTCCAGATTTAAAAAAAAAGACTATTCATCAAAATACCTTAAAATGTCTTCTAGCGAAACAAAATCCTATTGAGTCATTCCATTTAAAACCAACACGAAAAATTACAATTTTTCACTTTTTCTCACAGAATTTAATGATATTTGAGATATTATAAATCGCAAACTATTGCGATAATCAAACTTGAACTCGGCATTTGCGTTACCAGCGTCAATATTAATATTCTTACCGAATTTTATTACATTTGGATGATTTTTGGAAGAAATTGTCGATTTTTCAATTTTATTACAAACAAAACAATACAAATAGCAATAAATATTTCGTATTTATTATGACATTTGTTGTAATAACTCCTAAAATATTGCGAGTCCTAGAATACCACATTCCACGGTTATAGAAAACATTTTCATCATTAACATATATTTTTTTTAAATTTTTAAAAAGACCACTTTTTGAGATACATTGAAAGCTCCCATATGCGGACAGCGATCGTCACGCTGATTTTGTCCGTTATCTGGAGATGTCCGCCTATGGGATATGGTACATATTTTTTTGTTTTACAAGGGGTAATTCATTACTATATATTTTTATTTCAACATCCAAGATTGATTGTAATGAATTAACTTATAGTTATATATATTCTTATTTGTACATATGTATCATCAACTAAAATGCAAAAGGCCGAAACCACTTAAAAATCAAATGTTGGTTTTATTTACTGGATTATAATGTACTGAAGCAAACTACAATTATACAAAAAATGTCATGCTCATATCTTCAAAAATTATATCAATATTGAAAAAAGTCAAAAGATCGTAATATTAATTTCAAAAACGAAACAGTCATAAAATTTGTTCCATTTAAGAAAAATTTTATTTGAAAAGTGTTTTATGATTCATCTATTTTTGCATTAAGTTAAGGTTTTAAAAATTGTACTTAATAGCTCAATTTTAAAGCAAAAAACTAAAAATTGTGTTTGTTTTTACTCTTGCTTCTGCTGCAAACGACGTTTTTCATCTAGACATTATTTGCAATAAATTATGATTTCATGATATTTACTTTATCGAATTTATGCTTCTCTCCGTTTTCATTTTTCGTACGCGAAAAAAAATCATCTCTTAATTGGCTTCTTTCAACAGCATTTTTGCTAACGAATTTTCCACGAAATTTTAAAAATTAAAGGCATATTGAAGACAAGTTTGAGAACAAAATCATCTACATATGTTGGCATGTCGTTGGCATTTAAAAAGAACAGGATTAACTTGGGAAAATAATTTTGGTGGCCTCAGTCTAATTACAGCGCCTAATTACATTTTTTAAATGGCTGATGACAATGTCGCTCTGCACAACACGAGCAGAATTTGTATGTCCTTTTTTCAAAAAAGTTGTCAAGATTTTTAGAAATCTGCCGCCATTCGAGCTATCATCTATTTTTAGGGATCAAGTTTTCATTTTCTTTTTTCTAGTATGAAGAATTTTTAATGAAGTGTAAAAGTCAAAATTAAATTTAAAAAATAATTTTTGCTCAAAACCAGCAAAATGTTAACTAAAAAACGAATAGTAAGCTATTTAATTAAAAAAAAAAATATAAGTAAACTCGGACAAAAAATATAATAAGTAGCATCTTATTAAAAAATATTCCGTACATTTGTTTACGGTTTAGGATTTTTGTCCGCCTACGAGAGATGTTTTATCTAAAAACAGTTGACCGCGTCCGCCCAAGAGAGCGTCCGCATAGCGAAGATTAATTTATTCTAAAAATGCCACCTAAACCATGGGACCTAAAAAATTGACTGCCTACCGGAGATGTCCGCTTATGGGAGCTGTCCGTTAAGGGAGCTTTTACTGTACGCGAGATATGGACCAGTCTGATGTTGAGAAAAAGTCATGTTATATGTCATATTAAAGGTATTTTTGATACCTTTAATATGACATCTCAATAAATCTTATATAATAAATACTTCGAAAGATATTTGTAATTTTGTGTATGCAGCTTTGTACATATTTTGCACTTTCAAACCGCGATATTTGGCGAACCACTTGATGAAATTATCTGAAATTTTGAATTAGTCTTAGTTTTGACAATAATAATAATAATAATTGTACCAAATTTTATCAAATTCGGTAGAGGTGAGAAAATCAGCTGGTTGGTTTTAAATGGAATGACTCTATTAGAAAAATTTTTTAAATATTTGTTCCATAACCAGCATAAAATTACGAATATTTTGATACCCATTTCCATTAAAAAATCGAAACTTTTTTTTTAACAAAATATATGGGACCCATGATTTTTTAATCGCTGGTAGGGAACTGAAGACCAATTTTAAAAATTTTTTAAATAATCACAAACCGAATTTCATAAGGTTATCTTTAAAATGGCGAACTTCATATTATCTAAAATTTTGATTATTGATGTGCAGACTAGAACAAAATATTTAAAAAAATTTAGAAAGATTTTTTTTTTTTTTGACGTACTAATGACACAATAATTACAATAAAATTATAAATAATGCCCTCTACCTCACACAATTTTAGGCGATTCAACCCCAATGTTAGTCGGTTGAATAATTTGACTACTCCATACATTGCAAACAATCTAACTATAAAAAGTGGGCAAAAAAAAAGCAATATGAAGATATAACTACATTGAAATTAGCTGATTTTAATGTTTTACCATTTCAGTAAATTCGTATACATAATAAGTCTCTAGTTGCTCCAATATATTGAAACATATCTCGAAAACGACTTGTTTGGTTTTGTTAAAAAAAATATATATCAAAAAGTTCTAATTAATATTTTCTTCAATTCATTCTTACATTACTATTTATAATGGTCAACAGTTATGGAGATAATGAATACTCACAATTCGTTGCATAGGAGATAACCCAAGAATTCAATTATTAAAAGTATAATTTATTTTATTGTTCAGTTGATGCAACAGCAGCTAAAGTAAAGGTAAAAATAAATAGTTTGGTTTTAAAGAAACCAAGTCACTTTAAATGGTTTTGTTTTACTTTCATTTTTCATCTTTTGTTTTTTTGAAAACTAAACAAATTTCACAATTGGCTTATTTATTGGTTTTTGATTTTGTTTGCTAACATTCAAAGTGTTTATTTAAAGTTACAAGTTAATTGATGCGTTCTCCTTTAATTAAAACCATAATAAAATGGTTCAATAATTCAAAGTATTTGCAAAGAAAAATTACGACAAAACAACAGAAAAATATAGAAACAAAAAGTTTCTTAAAAAAACAATACGAATCTTTTCAAGTGAAAATAAAACTAATTGTAGGTGGAATTGAATACAGACATACGGAAAATATACGCAGTATATTCAATACATATACAAACACATATTTACAATTGATTTTTGACTACTTAAACAAAAGTTTTTCTTTAGTGTTAAAGATTTTTTTCTTTTTCTGTTGTTTGTTTCATTCTTGTTTAAGTAAATAAGATTTGAAAGAATTAAAAAGTACCTACCTACCCATTCAATACTGTAAATATTTGGTACTGAAAGATGTGGAATAAGTTAAATTCAATACACAGAAACACACACACACACACACAGATACTTTTATACATGAATGTGTATTGATGATAACTAAGTAACGAAAGTGCAAACGAAAGTAACTTTTTAATGCAAAACAACGTTTGAGGAGTACCTCCTACTCATTTATACCTGCACTTTTATAGAAAAGGCGACTTAAACTTACCTTCAAACTTTTCATATGCAGCGAAGCTTAACTTTTCTGGCACAAACGTTGAACGTTTTGAACCGATATTTTCCAATTGTCCTAGCATGCCATAGTTGGGATCACCATTATTGATTTTACTATTGGCACTGCCACCTACTGATTTTTCAAGTGTGAAAGATGCCACTTTTTTCAGAACATTGTTTTTGGGAGTTCTTGGAGTACAGATGGGAGAACCCATTTGGGCTGTTGTACTAATGTGACTACTGTTCGCTAGTGAGGGTGTCATTGTTTCTGTTATCGTATCGTCATTGTGTAAAGGAGTAGAAATGCCTGCAGTAGATTGTTGTTGTTGTTCTAATTGTTGGTGATGGTGGTGGTGCTGTTGCTGCTGATGCTCAAATGTGAATGGTGGCTGAGATTGAACAGGTGTTTGGGATGATTTAAATGAAATTATAACGGTTGATTGAGTTTCCGTTGTTGCTGTTGTATTGTTCGTAGAAGCTAAAGTAGTGTTTGTTGGCAGCGTTGCTGATTGTAAAGTTGGCAAATGTTTGGCATCCGTTGAAGCTGAAAAGTAAAGAAGAAAGAGAAAAAAAGTGTGAATAAAGAAACAATAAAAAGAATGTACGATGCTAAGAAAATGTTTCTATTGTAAAGAAAAAGGATAATTTTTGTGCGTGATAACTCTTAACAACTAGCAGACTGTAGAAAGAATGATTCCTAAAACAATCTATGCAGATTTTAAATAAACTTAGTTAAATACATTTCACCAAATAACACATTTTTCCTAAAGTGAAATGGAAATTGGTATAGGATTTTTTTTTTTTTTTTTTACATATATATTAGTTTTTATTGAATCTTTCTTTTTCAGAAATTTACAATAAGTATTAAAATCTTAACCTAAACTTAAATTATTGTTGATATTGCCACTGCAAAATCCAACGTAGAGTTTTCATTAGTAGTATCATCTTCCAAGATCCAGTGTTTCCATTCTTCTTAGGCGTCTGTGACCCTCAAAAGTTAGCAGATCCCTAGCGAGAGGGTTTGGGTGTTCAGATAATTTTTTCATATATTTGATGCTACTGTTCTTTATCTCCTCACGAATTGTAGGAATATTGAGATCCTTGTGGATGTTGCTATTTCTGACGTACCATGGTGCACCTGTTATTATTCTTAGGAGTTTGAACTGTCTTCTCTGTAATTTTTCAATGTTTGATGAAGAGGCTGTTCCCCAGAGCTGTATGCCATATAACCATATAGGTTTTATTACTGCTTTATATAACAGTACTTTATAGTCCAAGTCTAGGGCTGACTTTGGACCAATTAACCAATGAATTTGGGCAGATTTTAGTTTTATTTGAGTAACTTTGGATTCTATATGACAAGTCCATGTTAAACGCCGGTCTAGGTGAATACCAAGATACCTTACTTTATCCTGTTCAGGTATTTGGACATTGTTTATTCGAATGGGGGGACAACTTTCCCTGCGTAAGGTAAATGTTATATGGACACATTTCGAAGCATTCACATTGATCTTCCATTTATATAGCCATTTTTCCAGCTCAGTGATATGGGATTGGAGTTTTTCGGATGCAATCACCGGATTTGTATGCATACTTACAAATGCAGTATCATCTGCAAAAGTTGATGTATGAGTCATAGGGCTCGTGGGCATATCTGCCGTATATAGTATATAAAGAAGAGGCCCTAAAATACTTCCTTGAGGTACTCCTGCGGAAATTTTTCTGCGTGAAGAAATCACATCTTTCGATCTTATTTGAAAAGATCTATTTATTATATAGTTTTTTAGTAACTTATGAACGTTCTGTGGAAGTAACGTGGTCATTTTATGTATTAGTCCGTCGTGCCAGACTTTATCGAAAGCTTGAGATATGTCAATAAATAACGCAGAGCAATACTGCTTGCTCTTGAAACCTCTTCTGATGAGAGTTGTAATTCGATGCACTTGTTCAATAGTACCATGTTTTCTCCTAAAACCAAACTGATGGTTAGGTATACTGTTATTATTATTAAGATGTAATAATAGGCTCTCAAGGAGCAATTTCTCAAACAATTTCGAAAAAATTGATAATAAGCTTATTGGACGGTAAGATGTTACTTGAGTGACGTCTTTTCCAGGTTTGGGTATCATTACTATCTCTGACAACTTCCAAGTACTTGGAAAGTAGCCAGTACGTAAAATGGCATTGAAAATTAATAAAATAAATTTTAGAGCCGAGTTTGGCAAGAAACAAATCATTGTGCTGGTAATTTTGTCCAGGAGATTTTCCTGCCTTCAGACCTTTTACTGCTAATTTCACGGCAGAGAGCCGGAATTTTAATGGAGAGTGAATATGGTCGCTAACTACAACAGGTCTTAGAGTTGAACCTGTATTATTTGGAGTGAAAACGTGTTCTAAATGACTAGCGAATGCTTCAACTTTTTCATTAGAACTTTTTGCCCATTGGCCATTTTGGAGGCGTATGGGAGACTCATATGCAATAGGGCATTGCATATTTTTCACCGCCTTCCATAGACTATAATCAGTTTCCTTAGTAGAGTCTAAGTTTTGCAGATATGTTTTCAATTTGGATTCTTTTTGATTCTTCAGAGCGAAGCGTAATCTTTTGATACATTGATTAAGTCTAGTTTTGACGGCTGGTGATCGAGAATCTTGCCATTGACGTCTTAGTTGCCTTTTTTCCCTAATAAGAGATTCAACATTTGAGCAACATTTAATATATTTTGGCCTTCGTGAGAAACGCGAAGGTGTGGATAATATAGCTGCATTAGTCAGGATATCCGTGAAGATATTAACTGCAGATTGTATTTCGTTTTCGCTTTTCAGTGGAATATTTTGTGGTAAGTGGGAGCTTATGTACATTTTGTATTTTAACCAGTTTGTTTTCTTGTTTGGGAAACAAGAGCTTTGAGTTTCAAAGTGACTTGGACTATTAATCAGTGTCAGGATCGTTGGTGTATGGTCTGACGAAAGATCAAGTGAAGGAATCACTGATATACATTCACGTTTTACATTTCTAATTACAGCAAAGTCGATAAGATCGGGAACCTTATTGAGGTCTGTAGGCCAATAAGTAGGTTGGCCACAAGATATGGAATTTAGTTTGCTGGATGATATTGCTTCAAATAACTGCCTACCTCTGGGAGTTGTTAGACGAGAGCCCCAAAAGGTATGTTTTGCGTTATAGTCTCCTGCTGCTATAAATCTTGGGCCTAAAGTTGCAAAATAATCAAGAAATTGATTACGATTAATAGAATATCTTGGAGGACAATATATAGAGGATATTGTTATATTGTTATCGGGAATATTTATTGAAGTGGCCTGAATATGATCCGTTCTGTATTCTGGCATTGGAAAATGCTTTATATCTTTACGAACTAATATCGCTGTCCCTCCGCATGCCCTACCGTTAGGCTGCTTTGTGTCATAGGTATAGTAGCCATTTATTCTGAAACAGTTCTTTTGAGTAAAGTGAGTTTCAGATACCAGTAGCAGATCAATATCTTGCAACGTTAAAAATTGTTGGACTTCGTGTTTATGTTGGCTAAGGCCGTTAGCATTCCAGTAACATATTCTTAAGGAATTCATTTTTTACTTAGCAAAATCTGCATGAGCATGCTTTGATTTTGCATTAATTGCTGCAACATATTTTGCATATTTGACATAAAACTGTTCATGGTTTCAATTAGTTTCTCAATAGAGCTTTGAGAATTTATGTTGGGAATTACTGAACCCTCTTTTAAAGCGTGAGCATATGAAAATAATGGAGCATTATTTTCATTATTTTTATGAGTTTGGTTGGGAATTACTGAACCCTTATTGAAAGTATTTGGAAATTGAGCATTTCCTTCTACGTTTAATTTCATTTGTGTAGTAGAACCTTCTTTTACCGTATGAGCATACGACAATTGCCGATTCGTGTTCAGGTTACTTCTATGTTGTGCACTAGAAGTAGGTCCATTAGGGAGGCTTGGAAAATTAGAATCCTGATATTGAGCATATACAGGTCTTCTTGCCTTTGAAGTCCCTTTAATTTGAATATACACAGGGCAACCACGGTAGTTTGCAGTGTGATTCTGACCACAATTGCTACACTTTCTTGCACTGATGTCTGTTTTTGAATGGGGACATTCCAGATTTTATGGATATCTCCACATCTAACACAAACTGATGGCAATTTGCAGAAGGACTTAGTGTGTCCATATTCCTGACAATTTAAGCACTGTGGGGGACCTTTGCGTTTAATTGGTTCTTCCACAACTATCTTGCGATTTAGAAGGTATCTTAAACCGTATATGGGATGTGTATCACTCTTTTTCTTCAATCGGGAAGAATTATAAGATATTTCAACTCTAAAAATTGGTTGAGGTACCTTATTTTTATTAATTATATTGTGAACGGACTTCACTTCATAGCCTTCAGATTCAAGAGCTTCTTTAATCTCATCAGCCGGTACAGAACTGTCAATACCTTTAATGACAACCAATAAGCCTTTTGCGCTCTTTAGTTGATATGTATAGTAGTTTCTTTTTTCACTATCAAAACAGTCAACTATAATTCTATAGTTTTTTTCTGTGAATGTCTGAATTTTAGTTTCAGAAACATTCCCTTTTCGTAGAGAAACTACGTAGAAATTTTCTTTGCCTACAAGTTGGGACAACTTTTTTACTAGAGCGTTAGTAGTAGGCTCGCGCAAGTAGAGTGGAGGAGGCTTATAATTTTTGGTACTCTTTGCAGATTCAACTTCACTTTCTTGGTTATCCAGTATCGAGAACCGATTTTGACTTACCTCATTTTTTTTCTGTTGTTTTGGATTTGGTTCAAGTTTTAATGTCCTAAGGCTGGACTTACGTTTAGTGATGGTAATATAACGGTCCATCCCTGTTGGAATTTTGTTATGTCCTGAGTTCACTAAATTATTATTATTCTTTGGTATGGCACCAGTATTTTTCATTGATTGCCGTGATGGAGAAATTATTTCACTATTATCTTTTGCCAGATCACTTTTGTTACCGCTAATGGTATTAACAGTGTTAATATTATAATAATTATTGTTTGAATTGTCATTCAATTGTGTACTACTTTTTTCATCAACCATTAAACTAGTTGTTTGTTTATATTTCTGATTTTCTTTTGTGCTATATTCTACACAATTTGGCGCACTAGTAATTGCACTAGAGAGAGGAGATCTCTCATTTGTTGTTTTTGCGGTTAAATAATTCCTGTTCTTTTGTGTATCATATAAATTATTATTATTGTTTAAGGGGCTCAATACAATGTATGCGTTTTTACCATTTGTACTGAGTCTCCTCTCACTTAATAGAGAGTTAGAGCAACTCATTAACACACAAGCACAAATGTATATTTGTATATATTTTTTTGTGTTGTACTTTGTTTTGTATTCTTTCTTAAATTTTAATATGCAGATATTAAGTTAACAATGCAACAAAATATAAATATTTTATAATTAATTTATGTATAAATGCTTTAGATTTGTTAAGCGTCCATTCGCTTTTTTTTTACTTATCTTTTGTTTCAACTATATACACTATTATTTTCACAGCACTTCACTAAGAAATTATTATTTTTAGTAGAGCAAAGTAAAAACACGTCTATAAACGAGAGAAAACTCTAAATAAACAAATATAGGAATTAATCTATAATAGTTTTGAGACTTTTTTTTACAGATTTTTCTCTGCTGCTTGGATAAATTGATACTGAAGAGTAATAGTCCATTTAATTGTGAATTCTAAAATCGCTTTAGGTATTCTGGTCTACTTAATATTCTATTTTAATTTTACATTAACAGTAACTTGAAATTTATAACCCAACAGCTTTCATGTGTGAAAACTGCCAAAGGTAATACAAACACCATAGTAAATTCGTCCTAATTTATATTTTGAGTTAGGTAGCTTATCATCTTATTGTATTTTTCACCTTAAAATGTTATATTTTGGGAGATGATTCAAAAAGTCCAAAATATATTTTTTTGTAAAGCAAATTTATTACCATGTAATTCATCCAAATAATATTAAATGTATTTTTATGAACTCTGACAACGTTTACCATTAGGACATCTTTCCCTTTTTCAATAAAATAAAATAAAAAAAAAATAAAGAAACACCTTCATTTTCTTGATTGAAAACATTTTCTAATTTACTGCGCATATAAAAATACATAAATATAATAATTAATATTTTTGCAGGTGTTAATTATGAAGACAATTCATAAATGGGTCATTGTTTTTACAAGATAAGAAACTTTTAAATTTGAGAAGTTTTAAAAGAAGAAGAAAAAATAAAAAAAAAATATTGTGTATTAATTTATTATTAAGAAATTTGGAAATTTGGAGTTTTAAATGTGGTCCTTTTTATACCCTTGTAAAGTTGGAAAATGGTTGGGTATTATTTGTGCAGATGTTTGTAACTCACAGAAAAAAATATCCCACAATCTTTCTAAGTCGACTTAACAATATCCGTCCGTCTGGCTGGTTGGTTGTCTGTCCATGTAAACCTTGTCTATGAAGAAATTTTAAAGATAATTTGATGAAACTGGGCATATATGATTATTTTGACGAAGCCTATTAAATTGGTTATAATCGGTCCATTATTTCACCTAGCCTTCATACAAATGTTCCACCACAGTACGGTTTTAATACTTACAAATGTCTTATTTATGCTTCTATTTCGGCACAAATGTGCTTTATATAAAATTAAATCGGAATGCTAAATTTCACGAAGATCGGTCCACAATTAGGCATAGCTCCCACATAAGTCTCACTATTGAAAATCACTTTATCTTGAAACAGACAAATTTAATATAGCAGTAGTCAATTTCAGATTAATTTTCTAAAATATCGAAAATAATTTTAAGACATTAATGCAGTAGTGCAGGGTATCATATTGTCGGTCTATCTTATTTGTTATATTTTAGAATTGTTATAAGGACAAAGGCAAAAAAATATGAAAGCGAATGTCGTTCAGAACAGGGTGCTACACGGCCATTTAAGATGATGATTCCTGAATATAACGTAAAACATCTAATAGTTTCTTGAAAATGGGAAAATTTTAAGTATATGTGAACTTAAATGTATATTTCGATTTATTTTTCGGACATCCCACTGTGCTCTATAATATGTGCAAAAATAAAACAATCTTTTCTGCATTGAACCTACAATACGATGTATCATCATATGGCAAATTTACAAGTTTATCCGTTTTCTTTTGATATTTAAGGTTTTCACCATATTTGAAAAGATATTCCAAACCATTTTCGGTTAAAATTTCAAGAGAGTTGTCATTGAAGTTGAAGACTTAATACCTGAAGTAAACTAAAAACCAAAAGCGGAATTTGACTTCAATATGGAAATTTGTCAGATTATGTGGTAATTTCACCCACGCCCTCTCATACATATACACACACAGACACAAACAGTACGAAATCGTACTTGCCTGGGAATACGTTTCATTTCAATTGACGTCAAAAGAGTTGGGTATCCAATTGTATTTATGGAAAGACAATATTTCAGAGTCAATTATGTGCAGCTACTTGCTTCTATATTTGGAAAATTGTACTTAAATACCAGCATTAACTTGTAATGCCACAAAATTGTGTAGGTTACACAAACGAAAGATGATGTTGCTAACAACTAGACTACGTTGTCTACGGATTGTGTAAACAAAACGTTTTTGCGAAAGAAAAGCCTATACAAAAACATATTTCACACACACATACATTTAAAGAATCCCCTGAGTATCGTTTATTTGTATGGACACTTTCCTGCCATGCATTCTAAACAACTTGATTTAATTAAAATTTAACTTTAAACATGGCCAAAAACAAAACAACAACACGACCAAAAAAGCCCTTTAACATCTCCCCAGCAGAAAAAAAGGTTTCCTTTACAAAACGTGTAGTAAAAAGAAGTTTAAGATAAATAAATAAATATTTACGTGTTAAATATAATATTCTTCCTACTTTGGTCCATGTAACATTTCAAAAAAAAAAAAAAAAACCTTAAAATTCTAATAACAAACTGAAGAACAACCTACAATTAATAATGTTTTATTTGTCTGCATCGAAAGTCTAATACCCTTCACCAATGCCAAAGGTATTAAAGAACAATTTGACCTATTTCAATTATCCACGTTCTATTATTAGTCCTGACCTCTAATCTAACTAAAATATTGTCCTTATACTTATAACCGAATTCCCGAGCACCAAAAATGTTCCTTAAATATCCAATATTTGAATATGTTTCAAATGAAATAACCAATTAAATACACACGATCTTAATGAAGAGAATTATATAATAGAAAGACCTTCCATTCATTTGTTCAGTCAGTCACTCATTCCATTTATTTATGCTATTTTTTGTTAGTTGTTCATGTTTTGAGTTTTTCTTTATATATATATTTTTTTTTAATTCTACTCTAAAAACGACCCTTCATTTAAAGAAGCAAGAATATGTCCAAATTCTATGTCTACATGTACAAAAATTCACGTTTTCGCTTTCGTGTTTTTTTCTCTTCATCTAACATTTTACGTTTTTGTTTTCGGCTAATGTTTGTTACATGTGTGTTTGTGTGTGCAGTTGTTGTTTTTGGCGAAATATATTTATGTAACATCATTTAGCATTATTTATCCAATGGGACTTTTTAAACGATCCTATAGACGAGGTGTTTTGTAATTTTCTTAACTTTTTGTTAACAAATGTTTATTGCATTTTATAATTTTTATTTTTATTGTTGTCATTGTTTTAAAATGGTCATTAAGTAACTGTTTTGTGGGTGGGTCGATGTGGTGTGAAGGGGTCTGTTATAGTTATACTATTCTGTGGTATCTGGAAGAAGCGTTAGCTTAAAGTATTATTGTCCGACTACCTGCTGGGAGGGCACATTATGTTGATGGTTGTAACGCCACTAAAAATGGCTAATTTTTTAATTATTTATGTGCAATTTAAATTCAAACAAGCAGAAGCAGTTATAAATTCCTTTACCTTAACACATTCAAATTTATTTATGAAATTCATTGTAGCATATTTTAAGGAGGCGAAAATATTCGAAACAATGGAAATAACTGCCGTTTGTTTCAATGGTATACATTTTTATCGTATTTAAAAAACAAGTTTTTAAGGGAAGACATTTTAAGTATTACATGAAAATTCAAAATTTAATAGAATTAAAAGAACTATGCAGATATTATGAGTGCTGCTATGAAGATTTCTTTTGCGGCTTTTATTAAAATTTGTAGTTTTTAATTTGAGAAAATATTAGAAAGCAGATTCGTATTCAGCATGTCAAATTCCATTTAATTCAAATTATTTTTTGCCCACCAGTGTAATAAAAAAAAAAAAAAAAAAAAAAAATACATGCTTTAAGTCATATCATATAACTATATAACTAAAATTATGTAGTTGGGGAAATAATAAGCAAAAAAAAAATAATAATAATAACAATCAATATAGTTCGAAGCTAAAATAATTTTCCATTAACATTAAGAGCATTTAACGGGGAATATTTCATTAAAACTTTAAATTCATTTCTGTTCCCTTAAAGGGGTCATTTCTAGTCCGTTTTAAGGAAATGACATGAAAGTCGATTTAAACTTGAGTTTAATGGGTTAATATGTTCTACAGATATTTTCTTCTTCAAATTTTACTAGGGTCTCCAAAGATAAAAAATTCATCCGACTTAACATATGTTGTTAAAAAACAAATTTGAATATTATATATTCAAATACAAATTTGAATATTATATTATATAGCATAGCTATAAATATATTTTAATGTAAAATATGATAAGTTCTTGGAAAGTACTATAGTACGTAAGAAAAAATTTAGAATAAGCGTAGTTTTTAAGTAAACATGTAAGAAAATGAATTTTTTGGAAATAAAGAAATGAAATGAAATGAAATATGAAATTTTCCCACATTTCTTATATAAACTCCATAAACTATGCAATGAAATATAACATAAAATTAAAAGTTTTGTACAAATCGTAAACAAAATTAATAATAATTTCATCAATTTCATTTCTTTGGATAAACGCTTCACCGTATGAACTTTGGAGCTTCGGTGACCCCTAATGAAATTCGACGTAGAAAATTTCTGTAGAATATTTTAACCCATTAAAGTAAATTTTTAATGGACTTTTGTTTAATTATGTTGAAACGGACTAGAAATGACCCCTTATTGTAAGAGATAAATGAATATAAAGTTCTAATGAAATATTGCCATTTAAGTGCTCTAAATATTTATGTAAAAATATTTGAGTTTCGAACTATATTTATATTATTTTTTTGTATTTATCTGAAGCTACTTTGGTGCAAAAATATAAAAGTTTAAGTGGTCATAAAACAAAAATTTTGCCTGCCATCGAAAAATCCTTTGGAGGGTTTATTATTATTACATATCAAGAGCTATCAATTGCAATCGGAATGATTCCGCCCCCACGCGATGATCATCAATTTGTTGCATAGTGTAATTTTACAAAAGTGTATTAGTAGCTTCTATAGTATATGGACAAAGAATAGCGTGGGTAGCATCATCCTTTAAACCCTATAAATCCACAAAACTACACAGTATTTTCCCGGCGCTATTACTTAAATCTCTATCTATATTAAGACATGGCTTATTATAATCTAGAATTAGTCAGGGTATAATTCTAGAGAATAGAAGTAGGTTACAGTGGTATTTATTCGTAAAGCCAAAAAGATAAGCCATAAAACCCAAAGACTTATAACCCAATTAGCTTATCATTGGCTTTTTGGACTAGTCGGTGCCTATTTCAGAGATGTCCTTATACTAGGTACATTAATTTCATAGAACAATTCTGTTGACTGAGTTCACACGTATTCTTACGCTCTTTCATTTAATTGTTGCTGAGAGTGTAAAAAGTACAAAATACACTGGAAAAAATTATGGAAATTAATTCTTTGGTAATCAATTTCTTTATCACAATATGCTAAAGGGCTTTCGAGTGCACTCACTTACTGCGGCCGGCCGTTTTAGTCATAAATTGAGGTTTAAATCAGGGACTGTAACCGTTATGATTTTTATAATAAAATTCAATTGAGAACGGTTTCTTTATTTTTTCAAGCTGAAATAAAATTGTTTTGTAATTTCTAAAAAAAAAAATAATAAATAAAAAAATAAAAGAAAAAACATTAAAAATACCCATTAAGCACCACTTTCCTTAAACTCTCATTCACTCGGAAAGTTATTAATTAATGTTTATGCCTTTAAGTTTATTTATTAAAAACCAAAGTTGGCAACCGATTCAAAAAGGTAACGGTAATGGAATTTTAAATTATTTCGGTAAGGGTATTTTAGCGGTAACGGTAATTTTAGTTATTTCGTATTTTAGCGTTATCGGTATTTCGCGCTATTTCGTTAACGGTTTTTTTTAGCGTTGTCGGTATTTCGAATTTCTTCAGAAATTTTGAAATAATTTGTTCTTAACGATGAAATATAAAGTGGAGTCAAGTGTTTTAAGGTCTGGCTGGGATAACCATAACACTTTTACAAGTTTTATTTAATTTTATTAGAAATAATAATTTTTCTCAAACTTAGAAATAACAGTATTTTAGCGTTATCGGTATTTCGAATTATTTCGGTAACGGTATTTTAGGGGTAACGGCAGTTAAGTTGAATGGGTTTTTTAACTTTAAGGGTATTTTAGCGGTTACGGTAGCCAACCTTGTTTAAAACACTAGAAAAATACCATTATAATGCTTATAATGCATTATAAGCAAAAATAAAAAATCAATAAATTTTAAATTTCAGGAAATGACTTTTATTACTTATTAACGAAATTATGTAAAAAAAATGAACATTATTTTTTCAATATATTTCAATTTATTTAAATTGACTACGTATGTAAATATTTTTACTCAAAATGTTTAAAACTTATGATTTTTTACTTATATCACATAAAGTCTGTCCACGAAAAAAATTTACCCTGACATTTTTGTGCCGCTTTTTAGCAAAAATGTCGTCGGTACAAGAAAAAAATTCGAGAAACAATTTTGTACAAAATGCTTGAAAATCGACGCTCTTTGTATAGTAGAGAACCTCGGCAATTAAAGGTTTCAATAAATTCAGTTGTGTTGGTTACGAAACGACACAGATGAGGGGTCTGAGTATGTACGAAAAACATTTTTAAATTTCCCAAAAAATGATCAGTTTGAAGAACATCAAAATCTTGATTTTAAATTGTCCGTTATACTTGTATTAAATATATGATTTATAGGCACTGGTATATACTGGGCATTTTTTAATTTAAATAGAAATAGCGATTTAAAAGAAAGAACAAAATTAATATTATATTCAAAATATATTCTGCTTTCTAATAGTAGTAGTTAACTTCGTCTAAGACCAATGTATTGGTGCTTTCTTTAACTCATTATGTAACACTACATTTATAATACCTATTAAGAAAAAGTTATTTAATCGTATTAATTTAAATCGTATTTGATTGATAACAATGTCCAATGGTTAATATCAATTTAAACATTGCTTTGAATACACTAAATTTAGTAATTAATAATAATTCATCTTATTTTAACGGATGCTGACATTAGGAACAATATTTTTCACCATTTTCAATAGTCGACATTAGATGCCGTCAATTAGCAAATTAAAAATTTTTTATGAATCCAGTAGCCGACACCAGTATTTTTGCTGAATTATTTTAAATATGCATTCTCATAAACTTCATTTGCATTTGAGTGATATTTTTAGATCTATAATGCGTATTTTAATTATCTCGTAAAAGGGCGTGCAATACCCACTTTAAATTCCTTTGAAAACTCCCACTGTAATGATCTAAAAGTTACAACATCCGCTTATCGTTTATTTATATTCTTCACTATTATATTCTTCACAATAATAAATTTATACATATGTACATACTGTGAGCTTCAAAAAAAGTAAACAGCAAGTATTTTTAAAAATAAAGTTATTTTATATTTAGATTAAAAATGCTATGTAGAAATGATCAATGCACATTTGTTTGGTAACTAACTATAAGAAAAAAATTTAAAAACAGCAGCACATTAAAAAATAATGCACTATTTGTGAATAAATATCTTTTTTTACGCGTAAAAAAAAGTAAACAAAAAAAAAAAGTATGTAAATTTAAAAAAATTGTAATTAATACTTTGTATGTTTTCCATTTGACTTTATTATATCCTTCAATATCCAAGGCAACGAGTCGACAAATTGTTTGTCAAAATTCGGTAATGCCACCTAGAGATGATTACTGAAAATAATGGTACTTTTTCTAATTTTTGATCAATATGTTCCAACAGATGGAACTGCTTGGGAGTACGATAAAGCAACCATTCCCTCGCAATTTTTTAAAAATGCTTAAGATCTTTGTCATTTTGGAATAAGCAGTTGTGCAAAAGCAAAATTTTCGCACACTAGGATCCATATTATATTTAAAACTATTTATATGATCTTCTATTTCATTGTCGATTCTACAAATGTGAAATTACTGATTCCTTCCAGACGTCCTCAGACCATTATCGGGTCTCGATCATGTTAAACTATCTCTAATACACATGTGACATTGACGCTTTCATACCATCTGTACAATATTTTTCGTGTTTTTTTGGCGCCAAATATTTAAATTTACTTTCGTCATTGAGTAAAACGGTTTCCGGGAAGGTTTAACACTAATTTTTATACTTTTGGGCGACATTCAAACATTTAGTTTGGCTGTTCTTCTATGGAAGCCTTTTTTGTGTAGTCTTCCTAAAATGGTACTAGCTCTAAAATAATAAGCGGAAATTAACGTAATTTTTCAGATTTTTTTAAGGTACTAGAAGCAGGACTTTCTTTGACTTCGCAAACTATAGCTTTTTTCTTTGTGTCTGTAAATGATTTGACCATCTTGCCCGAGGAAAATTCTCTGCAGTATGATGTTTGCTATATTTATATATTACTCTGCAATAATTCCTTGAAACGATTTTTGCAATTACACGCAAGGATTTTTCCTTTTTTGTATAAATCTAATATTATTTTCAAGTTTGCATTGAAGTTTGTTTTTTTATTATTAAACAATCACTTTTTTACTTCGTTTTAAAGCAAGAAACACATTTATGATTATAATTTGGTCCTTCCCTGAAACCCAAACCAAAAAAAAAAATGTAAGATCCGCTCCCACTTTTACAATTCACCGACCTTTTTATAAAAGAAAGGTGCCACTGTTTACTTTATTTTGACGCGTAAAAATTGGTATATTTTCTTAAAAATTCAATTATATCGTTATTATGATTTATTTTCGCTAATTGTTTTTATGAGTTCAATTCCTACTTAATTGCCAAAGAATTTTGGCATATCACTTTTTTTATATCATTATTTATATACATTTCACAAGACTTCGTTTAAAATGGAATGAGCTGTTTCCTTTTTTTGACGCTCACAGTATGTAGAAAAATTAAACTTAAATAGCTTTTTGCTTCTTTTCTAGAATTTAAGACATTTTAATAGAATTAAAATTTATTTAAATTATTTTTTTTAAACGTCTGTCAATATTTATTCTTATTTCTTTCTTTAGTATGCCGACTATTAGATCATTACATGACGAGTATTGGCACATACATATCTGCTCAAAATAATATATACATTTGATCTGGCAATGATACTTTAATGAAAAATATGGCAAGTATGTGCATAAAAATTAATTTACGCATTCGTTTTCGATTTAGATACCATAAATTGTTGCTCATAATAATAGATACAGTTAATTTATTTCTAATTTTTTTATATTAAATCGAATTCTATTGTACTTTTTTGATTATTTTTACATAATAGAATAAGAAAAGTTTCATTTAGGTTGAAAATATTATAAAGCAATAGTATTCTTGCACAGAAAATCAAAACAAGCGAAAACTGCAAAGTCATTACTTAAAATGGCAAAAAGGGGCTCAGGAAGACATATATATTTTTCGCAAAATGCATTATCTAAAATATAAATGACATAAACTCGTATTCGACCTCTTAAAAAACTCCAGAAACGGAAAGGGGGATTACTGTATAGGCAAAAAAAGGGACCACTTCATTTCTTTCCTATTTCCGCTATAATTTTTATTGAAATAGGTCCGCAAACAGTTTGGCTTCGTTGTATGCAAAACAAATTTCCGGAAAAAATTGCCAGAAAAGTTCTATCAATGCGTATATAAAATTTTAAGATACTGTTAAAACTTTTTAAAATATATTTACTTAAGTCCCAATTTACACGTGGACAAAAGTGGAGAAACATAATATTTTTTGACGAAATAGAAAATAATTTGTTAGGAAATAACTTTCGAAGAAGTATTTGCCACCCGGTAGGGAAAAAATTCCACGTTAAATTCATAAATATGACTGTTTCAGAGTGAGGTGAAAATATAATGGTTCGAAAATGATTTTAATTAAATTCAAATGGTAATATTTATCATATTGATAAATACAATAAATGAATATGGGTACTGGGATATTGCACAAAACGAAGGCGAACTCTTTTCGGACCTATTCCATCAAAAATTTTAGCTGAAATAGCCTTCAGAGGATTGAAGGGGTAATTTTTTGCCTATAAAATAATTCTTCTATCTGATTTTGGGGTTATTTTTGAGGTCTATTACAAGTTTCAATCATACAAAAGCATTTTATAGATAACGTAGATATTATCCTGAGCCCCTACTTGCAAATTCAAGTAACGATTTTCCATTTTTCTCTTGTTTTGAACCATTTTTCTCTCTTATTTTTTGCACCGATTGTTTCCTCCCATTTTCTGTGTCTAAACACTATTTCTTTATAATATTTTCAACCTAAATGAAATTTTTCTTATTCTATTATGTAAAAATAATAAAAAAAGTACAATAGAATTCGATTTAATATAAAAAAATTAACTGTATTATTATGAGCAACAATTTTTGGTACTTAAATCGATAACATATGTATAAATTAATTTTTATACATATTTTTATACATATACATATGCCAAATTTTTCATTAAAGTATCATTGCCAGATCAAATTGTTTACTAAAAGAAAAAAATTCGAAGTATTTCTGAAGAATTTTCCAAAGTTACCATCACTTTAATATCGTCCCACTAGGTGGGAATAGAGGTCGCCGTCATTACCATCTTTTGATCGATCGGGTGACTGTTTTATCATTATATGTGATACTGGCATTGACATACAGAGGGCGCTATTTTAAATAAATTAAATAATTTCTTAATTTATAATTGAAATAAAATATATTATTTTGTGAATTCCCATCGAAAAGAAATAAAGGAAAGTTCTGTTTTTATTTACAAATTTCTTACCCTATATAAACTTGTGTTCTCTTTTTTGTGTTATTTTTTGGTAGCCCCAGGTTGACTCGCAACCTGCTACAGTACACATATTTTTGGCTCCACATTTCTGGACACCCGTGCCACAGTCGGTGGCAAACAAGGTGTATCTATTATTTTGAGCCTACTACAGGCAGATTTGGGTTATTTTACAAAATATCTTAATTAAGGACTGCGCACGAAAAAATCCGTGCATGCAGATTTGCTTATAGAAACTAAACCAATGGGCGAATTTTTTAAATTTATATTTTTATTAATGCCTGTTATGTTCAAGTTCTAAACATAAAAGAATAAATTATTTCGTTTAGGTTTTTAAGGAAGTATCTGATATTTTCCTGAATTTTTCTAATTAAAGGTTTTATTGTATTTCGGTCACTTTTTGCTCGAATAAGTCCACTTATTTTTAAATTCCGTTTTATTTTATGCTGAACTTTTAATGTCCTTTGAATTATTTTTTACTACAGCCCAACATCTTAGGAAAGAGGGAAGTCTTTTCCAAAGGCAATCATTCACGTATATTTCTGTGTTAATGCAACCATTTTTTAAGAATGAAGTGCTTCATTCCCGCATATGCATACGACTTCCCAAATCAAAAACTTTCTTGGGAATTTTGATTTCTTTGATAGACGTTTCATCGTCTATTATGCAGAAATAAAATTTCAGAAAAAATTCGTCTGAAGTACTTTCATGTTATTTTTACCTCCAAATTCTTGCTTGCGTTTCTATTAGGATTTTTTTTTGTTACTTTATACGTCTTCAGGCTAGATTTCCTTTTAAATTTTCCGATAAAGATTCAAAGCA
The DNA here is from genome assembly GCA_951394005.1 of Protophormia terraenovae. Classification (NCBI taxonomy): domain Eukaryota; kingdom Metazoa; phylum Arthropoda; class Insecta; order Diptera; family Calliphoridae; genus Protophormia; species Protophormia terraenovae. The sequence continues at coordinate 78,185,785 of OX596074.1, read as the reverse complement.
ATTAACTTTTTGTGACACTTTTCTTCCAAAGATGAGGTGATTTTCTCTTAAAATCCTTTCTATTTTGCCTGAGTCCTACAGCCTGAAGATATTCTTTGTCTTCCATTACCAGTTTACTGTTCAGTGATCATGACTTTTTTGTATAATATTATGACACAAGAAACTGTATTTTGCGCACAACAGCCTTTCTTCCAGTTATTTTATATAACCAATATAAGATTTCATGAAAATTTTGAATTATGTGTTTTGATAAATTCCCATTTTAAGAAAAACTAGTTTTAATACATGGCTAGTGAGCATAATTGCAACTACAAACCAGTTAACAGAATTATTAATTTTTCACCACAAAATTTATAAGCCCAAGAGCATGCACTGATTTTTTCGTGCGCAGTCCTTATGTTAATTTAGCAGATAGTTTTTAGAAAAAGCTAGAAATATTTATTATAATGAAAAATCCGCTTTCCATTCAGATAGCAAATTCACGTTCATGAAGAGATAAATTTGAAAACATAAAAAAAGTTGAACTGCCGACTACCGGCGCACTTATCCTATATGTTTCCTAATTTATTTTTGTAAAAAATTCGTCCTCGTAATTTGTGCCCAGACTTTTAAAGATTTTTTGCTTTAATGTGCTTATTTTATAAGTAAACAAAAGCAAAATAAATATTTTGGAAAAAGATCTCTGAAGGATATTAGCTTGGGTCTTAATGGGTTAAAAGACGCTATTTGGCATTAAGCAGCTAAGATTTTCAGAATAATGTTGACAAAAGTATTCTAGTGAGTGGTGATAAGAAAATGGTCTGAAAATTTTGTGGAGGAAATCGCAAAATTTGTCTTTAATGTCAATATATTCAAATTTAATTAAAGTTTTAGTTGAGATTTAAATGTAGTTTTTTCTTTTTTTCTTACAAAAATTACAAATGTTACATTTCTTCGTGGACATGACTTAGCATAAGTTATATATATCGAGGGCTTATATTCAAAACGGGCCTCATGCAAAGCACCATTGTTCAGGAGAACATAAAAACTGTTCATTTCCCTCATTTTTCAACATTTTGCAATCCGTTCTTCTACGAGCTATTAATATTACGTCTACTAAACCTCATACTGAAAAATAAATCTTTTCACTCCATTATTCACGGAGTTATGGTAGATAGCCCGTTCTGTATTAATTATTTTAATGTATGTTATAAAATGTTCATATAGCCCGTTTTGTTTATTGGAAATTAAAGAAGTAAAACATATTTTTTGAAAAAAAATGTACAATATGTTAAATTTATTATATCATACCTATCAGGAGATAAAAAAAAGCGAAAATTTGTGGTCCATTTTTAATCGTTAGAAATTTAAAATAACAGGAATGTTTACTAAAAGGACGAAAATGTGTTAAAAATTAAAATTATAAATTAAATTTTGAAAAAAATGCATGCGAAAAAAATTGCCAAAAGAAATTTTGAACCAATTAAAATTATATTAAATTGCATTTCAATAACTCAAAAATTATTAAAACCTTTAAAGACGATGATTATTGCACTTTTTATTTAATTATAATTTTTGTAAGAAACTGCTTTTGGTATCTAAGATATTTTGCTTATAATCGTCAATTTTATTAAATTTTTTTTATTCCAGTCTTCAAATCTATGGTATAGTGCTCCCACTTAGCTTCATAAAATGTTGATAGGTGTACCCGCGTATGATCTATAAGCATCTAAAAAAGGTTAAAAATCTAACTTCAATGGCTTTTTTCTTCAGACTGCATTGAGATAACAAAATTTTTGTGAGATATATTAAGACTCTAATTCAAAACGTTTAAAAAAAAGTTCAAATCGCAAAGAAAATTCTCATTATTTATCAATTTTTATTTTTACATTTCTTTGAAAATCAAACAAAAACTTGCAGATAGCCCGTTTTTCCTTAAAAAAAACATACTGTTTGTAGATAGCCCAAAAACAAAAGGTGAAAAACATAGTGTTAGAATTTACTTTTGACTCCAAAATTAACACCATATATAAAAAAATAAAAAACTGAAGAGTCTGACGCAAAAAAAATTTTGTAAATCTGCATGAGGTCCAATTTGTATATAAGCCCTCGATATGTATTGTGCAATAATGGAATAATAACAATTTTAACCCAAACTTTATTATAAATTAATATTCATAAATTTTACATACATACATACATATGTATAAATGAAATATAAACTTTTTCTTCTTATGCATTATAAAAAATTTAAGTGCAACTTTTAATAATAGTAAAAAAAATGCATTAGTTCTGAAAAATAAAACAAATTAATTTGAAATAAAATAATAGTATAATAAAAATATTTATTTTTTGTTGTAGCAATTATATGTGATGAAAAAAAAAAAAAAAAAAATATTATCTTTTCATTAAAAAATGTTTTGATATCTTATCCATTTATGCTTAAAGGTAAATTTTATTTAATGAATCTAATGAAAAATCTTATGAAAGTAAAATGTATGCAAATAAAATTACTATATTATTGTAAGACTACTTCTCATATATTTGCCTGTAACGACAACACTTCAAGATTATAGCAAAGGGAAATATATAAAAATATTTATATTTGAATCTACTTAAATTATTCATGAAAAACAATTGTTTAATTTTTGTCCTTTATTTAATTAAAACATATTAGCTTTGGAAGGTAATTTGAAACACAGAAATTAATCATTAAATAACAAAACTTTGAAGGTTGATAAATCGTTCTAAAATTAATTTCACTGTAAGAAGTCTTCTTTATACATTTCCAAATGATAAGTTTGTACTCGAAACTTTTATTTGGTAGCTTTAAATGAAACAGTTTTATTTAATAATTTTATAATCATTCCCTATTTCGTACCTCCCTAAAATATGCAACATTTTACTCTAATGTAAAATTAAAACTCTTGCCATAATAAAATCAAGCACAGTATTGTGGTTGTCTGGCATGTGTGAGAAATCAAAGAATGTAAAAACATTGTAAGTATTATTGTTAAATTAAATTACATTTTACTCATTTAGTAAATACTCACATGTATTCACATTCTAAATAAAAAACAAAAACATCAACAACAACAATAACAGTAATAACAGCAACAATAACAACAAGATGGTAAAGAAATTACCTTTAAGTGTTTTATTTTTTCTTATCAACAATCAACATGAGAGCTTATTCTCAACAAGCACTTCTTCTTTAGACATACATATACATATGTATATTTTTTTTCTTTATTTTTGTTTCATTTTATTGTTTCTGCATCATTTTTCCTAAAATTTAAGATGTAAACGAACATACATATGTATGTATGTGTGTATGTATGTATGTATGTATGTATGTATGTATGTATGTATGTATGTATGTATGTATGTATGTATGTATGTATGTATGTATGTATGTATGTATGTATGTATGTATGTATGTATGTATGTATGTATGTATGTATGTATGTATGTATGTATGTATGTATGTATGTATGTATGTATGTATGTATGTATGTATGTATGTATGTATGTATGTATGTATGTATGTATGTATGTATGTATGTATGTATGTATGTATGTATGTACTTAGTACAAAGATATTTAAGATATACAAAGTGGCTTTATATATTAAGAAATCTATAAAGGATGTGTGAATTTAAAATACCGCTTAGAGAGCAATACTCCAAACAATACACATCCCTACAAAAGTATTTATATGAGGGTGGGTGAAAATGTCTCTATTTAAAGATACTCGACTCAATTTGCCCAGTATGTAAACTGAACAGAATGTATGGCTAAGGGCTTTTTTTAAATTTATATTAAACCATGAAATGATTGTGATGGTTAAGAAAATAAAATATTTCTTTATTTCCATTCACATCTATTCTATCTTAATCTATTTCTCATACCCCACATTTGTTATGCCTAAAACGCATTTATAACTATACTATTAAAGTGCCTCACGAAAAAAAAGTTGTAAATGTATTCCTTTAGAAATGAAGATTAAGTATGTTCTTATATGATTCCGAAAAAAATACATCTCAATATTTAAATTTACTTGAACTGGACACCTCTAAAATTATGTATTTCTTCAGTATCATTATAAAAAATGTTCCTTATAAGAAAATTAACTTCAAATTATACTAGAGGCATAATACGACCTTGAATATTAATTTAAATAATTATTATGTCTCTTTTCAGTCGCGGAATATAAAGAATTTTACTAAAATTTTTTGTCATATTTTCTTTATTCAAACATATAATTTTATATGTTAGAAAAGAATAAACATATTTTTCAAAATAAATAGTTTCTACTGTATCGTAGGAATAGAATATCTTGTTACTATTGAAGATAACACGTACACTGAAAAAATGTACGAATTCATTGTTTCAATGAAAACATTCTTTAAAATTCAATGAAAATACTAACGCTATTATAAACATTACATTGAAACCCATTATTTTTTTCTTAATAAAATAAGTTATTTGATTTAATGTATTAGTTCATTGAATTCGTTTATTCAATGTACTAATACATTGATTTAATTAAGATGAAACATTACACAATGAACAAAAACATTGAATCAATGAAATATTTCATAAAATTATGTAAAAATAAATGCTTTCTAACGGGAAATAAAGTAAAACGAAAACAGGAAAACAAAAACAACCCAGTTTGTTTTTATATCTTAACAAGAAATAACGCGTCTTAAATAAAATAAAAAAATTCAGTGTTGTGTTAAAAACGAAAAAAAAAAAAATATAATAAAAAGTAATTAAGTTATAAAGCATGGACTTTCGAATTATTAAAATATATAAATATAAATTTATTCACACAGGAGGTCGAGCAGCATAACTGAATACAATAAATTAAATTAATTACTCAAAAGCATGCATTTGGAGACTTGCCTTCTTAACATGTGTGTTTAATAATGTTAAGCCCAAATTACAATAGCGCGTAGTCAGCAGCAGTGTGTGCTGCCATAATCAGCTGATTATTTAGAATGCACTGTTTGTTATGCTGTTGATTACATTTGGTCAGCAGCAGTTTGCAGTGCTGTTTCATTTAGCCCTGTTTGAGCCCAGATTGAGAGCGAGACAAAGAGAGTGAGCAAATAAATGAGAGGCTAAAATACACAAGTAGAATAAAGCTAGAGTAATTATAACGACAGCAACATGTTGTGCTGACAGTGATCAGCTGATAATTTTTGCTGATACTGTTGATGACTACGCGCTATTGTAATTTGGGCTTTAATCGTTTTAAACAGTTTTTAAAATATTACATTTAATTTATGTTTGTGTAGATAAAACAATTAAGACGTAGAGGAATGTGTTATTAGCCTCAAATACTAGGGTTTCAAAAAATATCGTGAATTCAAAAACCAAGAGGATTTTATTCGTATAAAATATTTTAATTTAATTCTTAATAAAAATATATTACAAACTGATCAAAAATTGGACGCTACATCCGGCGATCGTCATAGTATTCTTTGTAACTATCGAGAACATTCTATGAAAATAAAGAAATTTCAATAGACAAAAAAATTTAAAGGTAACTTCATAGTTTAAAAAATTTAAAGTCATTGAACGAATTTTAAAAATTTTATGTTTAAACTTTTTTTGATTCAGGTTAATGCTGTTGCCATATTAACCCATTAATGTCTACGACGATCTAGTCAAGTTAGAAACTTGAAATTTTGAACAACATGTTAACTGAGGCATACAAAACCCATTGACGAGGAGAAATTGTTTATATCTGGTTTAGTAATGCAATTATAAGCCGTTACATATATGTAACAGTGGGCGCTACCCACTAATTTTTGGACCTTGTATTTTCTAAGTAAATATCATGAATTATATAAGCAACACCTAAAAAATGTTGGATTTTTTAATAAAAGGCAAAAAAAAAAAAAAAAAATTATTACTGGAAATTCCTTCCAATGATTGATCTAGTATCGCATGTTCATCATTATCTGCGTTTTTATGCTGATAGGTGGATTAACAATAAAGATTTAGAAAAATAAATCGGACCTGAATGTTTAAAGAGTGCCTAGAGCAAATTTTTCTGTAGGCCCCTTATTTATTTATACCCACAATATTATCAAATCAAAAATAATAAACAAAGACAGTTCTATAACAACTTGTTTAAACAAATTATCATGTTAACTGCTCAAATAGTATATTTAATTAAAAAAAATTTTGTCATTCAGTCCTTTTTGTATTGAAAACAGAGGGGGCTAAAAAGTACTGAGAATGACCCAGTGTTAAAAATACGTAACACTTTCTTTCTCCACTTTCTTTCATATTTCTTTTTAGACAATTAAATAAACAAACTGTTTTTTTTTAGTGTACAATAAAATTGTTTTCGTTAAAACATATACAAGGCCAATAATAAGCATTTTTGCAATCTTTCTGCAGTGAAAAACGAATTTTTGCAAGCTATCGAATAATGAACCTTATGAAATAAAATTGAGTTACCCAATTAATAATAAGATTTAAGTTTGTATTATTCTGTTTTTTGACAATTTATTTTAAAACGTACTTAGTCGCGTTACATATATGTAACAGTGGGCATTAATGGGTTAATGTGGTGTCTAAATGGATATTTCACACCATCATTGAACAATATAGAGGACAACAGGAAGTACTACAAAGCAAACACGAAGTTCAAGATCACATCTGTTACATGTATTTTGTTTTAAATTTTTTAGTGAAATGTAATATAAACACTGTATTTAATTTGTGCCATCTATGTTAAGAAAATTATATTTAATTTTTGCTTATATTAACTCAATATAATACAATTTAATCATTTAATTTGAAATAAAATAAAAATCAAAAATACAGAACAAGCCTGTTATTATAATACATTTTCAATGTATAGTTTCATTGGGGCAAAATATGAGTTCATTGTTCACTGTTCACTGGACTTATTTATTTTATTTAGTGAACGTGTTCATTGAATTAATGTAAGAATAAATTTAATCAATGAACTTGTACATTGAATTTTAATATTAATGTATGCCAATACATTGTTATTGAAACAATTAACTTTTTCATTGTATTTATGTACCTTTTTGGTTCAGTGTGATCAACCCCTTAACAACAAGAGGGCCAGTTTTATGCATTTAGTTCCCAAAAGTTTAAATATGCAATTTTTCGCAAGGAAGTATATCGATAAATTTATGAAAACATAATAAGTTCGATAATAATCGAATAGAAAAAATTTAGTAATAATTTTACACGAATTTACAGCTTTTTTGATAAATTTATGCTTTTGGTGACATTTATTTTCTTAACTAACCATTTATTTGCCATTAAAATTAACTTAACCAATTACACTGGCTGATAAAAAAATCCTCCCCCAAAGACGAATAGTTGGACTTGATGGATTTTTATGTGCAAATCTCATCTTCAAGCTATAATTTTTTTTATGTCCTCAATAGTTTCGTAGTTATTTCAAAATTAGTGTAAAAAAAAAATGCAATACAAAATTTAAGATTTTTTTGTTACTAAAATTTCTTTTGATAAATGAAAACATCAAAAATGTTTCAGTTTATCATCTTTATCTTAAAGCTGGTAATGCTGCGAATAAAATAAGGTATTTATCATCATGTATCAACATGTACAATTTTTTCTTTCTTCTTTAAACAAAAGTAGGTGGATTTTTTTTTATAGGCATGACTAATATCATTACCTTATTCAGCGGTCACATTATAAAACTTGAGAATGGTTTATCCAATTTAGACTATAACTCAAGAACCGTTTGCACGATATTGATAAATGATACACCAAAAATGCAGATGAAAATTGTCTTCAAGGGATGTCAACAAATTTTTTTTATCCCCTCAATAATTTCAGAGTTATGGATCAAAATTTTCCATATTAACTACTACAGAATAACTACGGAATTAAGAAGGCAACAAAAAATTATGTGAATGTAGCTCAAAGATAATTCGAATTTATTTAAATTGTTCTCGAGTTATACAAGTGTGACTGCCTAAAGGCGGAGTCTTATTAGTCTTGCCCATAAAATAAAATCAATAAATTATAAAAAAAATCGGAAAGCAGATTCTTGTGTAGCATGTTAAATTCTATCTAATCCACCTATTTTTTATTTAAGACAAATTTCTTTTTTTGCCCACCAGTGTATCTCCACTTAATTTTAACTTAACTGTAATGAAATCAAGATTTTTGCATCAATTTTGAAGATTCGTTTTACTCGTAGTCTTTCCAGCTTTGAGATAAAGATAAACATTTTTGATTTTTTCGCTTTTAAAAAGAAATTTTAGTAAAAAAAAAAAAAATAATTCAATTTTGCATGAACAATTTTTTCGAAATAACTCCGAAACTATTGAGCGGAAATTCAATTTTATTCCGTATAATTTTATTCGAGTAATCGGCTTATTTAAGTTGAAATATTAGTCATGCCCATAAAAAAAAATTTCGACCTAATGGGAAACAACTGAAAGCAAATTCGTGTTTAGCATGTCGAATTCCATCTAGTCCACATTTTTTTTTTTTTTTTTTTGAAGGAGGACGAACAAATTTTTTTTTTTTTTTTTTTTGTTGACCAGTGTTATGGACCAGAAATCCCAAAATATTATTTGTGCAACTATTGCTTTAAATGAATACGCGTATCAATAGTATTTAACGAGACGTTTGCAATGATGTCCTAAAAATATAAATTACAGTGGAAAATGTCTAAAATATTCAAATGTTAATAAAAAAAAGTATTTTAAATAAAATCATAGAAAATTTTACTAAAATTTTAATTTCGCGAAAATGAAAACAAATCTTAAAAATATTTTTGCTCATTATGTATTAGACGTCGTTTGTCTATCGTATGTTGTAATTTTTTTTGACAAAAAGTTAAGAATTGTGAAAACCATATTTTTGGAGGTATTTTAAAAACGGTCCAACTTACGTGAACGAAAAAACTGAGCCAAAATATTCTGAGGATTAGTTTAATACATATCGATCTTTAATTTGAGGGGTGTACATTTGCAACTTTTTTGTCCCCATACATCAATCAAGGCACTTTAATGTACATTCGTTTGAATTCTGTTTTGGTAAGTATGTAAACATGTAATTTTAGTTTTTATGAACAAAAATATGTGAGTGTATTTTTGGGACATTAGAAAAACCAACTACTGTATATAATGTGTGAATGTTTACTAAGTCATGTTCACAAATTTTCATTTGTCTCCTTTTACTTATGCCACCATCATTTACCTACCTCTAAATAAATGGCAATTGCATTAAACATTAATCCTAGTAAGTAGGGTACTTCATTATAACTTTTTACACTTATGACTAGGGGGCGGATTTTAATGCAAATTCACGTTTTTTCCTGCAACATATAGCAACTATCTTATGTAGTTATCTATACGAATCAGACATTTTACTAAAAAATGGCATCGATTTGTTAGTACGTTTTGCATACTTAGTCGAAAATTTATATTTTTGCATATCTTTAAATTTTTTTACGTTTTTTAAACTTTTTTATTTATTTTATTTTTTTGTTATTCCTCATTTTGAAGTAGAACATGCATAACAGGTGTTCTAAATTCTAAATTCGCAGACAAATAATTTCAACTTCGACTTATGTGAAGCCTTTATATCTGAAGACATTCCTTATTGAATTTCTCAAAGACGTCCACTAATGAAAAACTTATTTGGAAAAAGTGCACGATATTTAACTTGAAGAAATAGATTCGTTAAAAAACAAACTTGTATAGATGAAACTACAGATGTTACTGACCGATATATTGTAAATATTAATGTTGGAGTTTTGGATCACAACGTTGAATACAAACGAACATTTTTGATTAATATTGTACAACTTAAAAGTGTGAATCACGAAACAATTACGAGTACATTTCACGAGTCAATTAAATTGCTAGGGGAGGATATTTATAAAAATCAAATTATCTTATATTTACTATTAGCTATCAAAAAAATTTTGAATGTTGCCTGCTTAGCCCACGCGTTACACCGAGTAGCAGTGAAGGCCTCATACGAAGTAAATATTAGTTATCTCATCAAAACGGGTAACAAAGCGACCATAAAATTAACTCACAAAAAAAAAAAAAAAATTATAAACATTTATTTTTGAATGAAACAATCTGTAGAAATATTTTTATTTTTAATAGTGGACCATTTAGTCCCATGAATTCTCAAAATATTACTTGCAGGCAACATCTATTCACCTTGAATATTTCTAACCCTAAGCTCGCTTTATTGTCCACCACGATTTTTAATGACTTAGGAAAAATTTGAAAAATTCTTTAACCCACTAGGAGATAGTTTCCTGGCATGTGGCGATTATAATGCCAAACACACGTATTATAAGGTACCATTCTACTATAATAGTAACATACTATGGAAGGACTTACTTACGAAATTACCCCACGCATACTTTCTATAGAACAAACTGCCCAGCAAAAACTTGGTAATGACATGTAGTTATGGATATAGTCACTTTGTAATGACAACAACATACTGTCTGCATTACATAGAACTTGTTTAGTAACTAATTATATATAACCCGAATGTTAATAATTATATATGATCAGATTTTTTAAAATATTAATTTTTATTGATTTTTATAATAAATATGATGAAGAGATCCATAAATGAAAGGCAAAATTTACGTATGCATTAATTTTTAATCTAAAATAGTTTATTTTTATTACATTTATTTTAATTCCAATTTGGTTGTTGTTAAGTTTTTTTAAATAAAAATTTAAAAAATCTTTTTACAAAAAAAAAAAAAAAAAATAAAAAAAAATATTTTACTTATTATAACCTAAATGTATTTATAACCTAAATTTATAACCTAAAATGTAACTAGATTCTATTGTTATTAGTAATCATGACTTCAGTAATGCTGTTAAATCAGTGCGCTGTTTAACAATTTGGAAGTAATTTGTAATTGTAATGACATCTAAGTAATGTATGGGGTAAGTAGTTGCCACTAATGTCATCACCGTGTTAAAATAATGAGTTATTCAGCTAATGTGTATGAGCTATTATATTAGCTTCTTAACTCATTACATGGCAACCAAAGTTTTTGCTGGGTGGTTACAATATAGAAAATACATATGTAGTGAGACCACCCATGAAATGTATGGTATTTACAAAAGTTTTGATTTTGCTTGCTCCACCGGCAATTTTTGGTAGACGGGTATAAAAAAATAATATATGTGAAAAAATTTAGTCGATCGGTTGTAAACCGGCCAGTCGACTTTGACCTTTGTCCTAAAAAAGGTCTTAAAAGTAGCAAATATGCAGGGTTGCCAGATTTTTTTGAGCCTCTGTCGCCAAATTGTTAATCAGAAATCGCCAAAAATCGCCAAAATAGATTTTTATATATTTTTTTAAGAAAAACTAAAATATTTAGTGCTTCAAATTTTATATAATTTTAAAATGTAAATTCAGCATCAACAAAGTCAATGATAATTTCACTAGCTAATAATAATTGAATAAAAAAAATGTTAATTTCAATACATTTTTCTGACATACATACATATATATATATATATGTAGCTAAAGGTCAACAATTTTAAAAATTGATTAAAATTTATTATATTTTTAACAGAATAATTCTGAAATTATATAATCCCAGGAAAAAATTTATTAGTTCTACAACAAGTTCCAGAACATATGAAAATAGCCTGTACTGATTTTTGTTTGAAATTGTCACTTCCAGAACTAATTCTGTGGAAGTGTTAGCTAGCCAGTATCCATTCTATGGAATGATTTTTTTTTCGAAATTGCCACATTTTCATGAACGTTTTCATTTCATTATGGTCCATAAAATCTTAATATTCATACTTGAAAGATGATGGGAAACAAATTGTCAAACATTTATTGAAGATATTTATGAATTAAGGATCTTTATTTTGTTAGTCGGAGTTCGTAAACAGCAATTTTTCTTGCTGTGGTTCGTAGACGTTACTTTAAATTTGATAATTTAAAGGTATTTCTGAATATACGTATGTTGAATTTCAAGCTTGAATAAAAATTAATATTCATTTGAAAAAAAGTGATACATTCTCAATTTTATATCAAATGTTATTCCTAAATAATTCTTAATCAAAAAATAAATTAATACTTAAAGATAAAAACTAATGGCATATTCACAATTTGATACCAAATGCTTTTGTTAAATCAGGCTATATTTAAGAAAATAGTAAAAACATTTGACTTCAATTAATTATAAATTTAAGATAAAACCTTTGTATTTAAAAATGAATTTTAAAATTGCTAATAAATGTCTTACAATAGTTTTGGAATTTTTACTCTTTTTTTGCAACTTTATTTTATAAGTATAAAGAAATTAATATACATATGTGTGTTATCTGTTTAAAGAAATACTTTTAATTTTACGTTCAAGCAAAAGCTCTTTGCGAACACCTAAAAATCTTTATACGGACCCCTTGTTGAGAACCGCCGTTTTGGAAAAAAAATACTAAAAATAGATATTGGTTAGTAAGAAAACTTAATAGTTTTACTATTAGTAGTTTCACTAAATTTTAACAATTTGCCAAATAAATCGCCACCTTGTTAAAAATCGCCAAAAAATTCGCCATGTCGCAAAACAAAAAATTCAGTAGCCAAGAGCAATTAAAAATCGCCACGTTTGGCGAAAAATCGCCACATCTGACAGCCCTGCTAATATGTAGAAGAAATTAAAAAGGTGTTTGTGTGTAAAAATATTAAGATGTAAACTTTTATAATTTTTGGTTAATCGGTAACAACTAAATATCTCGTTACTATTAAATCCAATAATAATATTAAAATACTCGCTGTAGTGATCAAAAATTTCATGCTACACTCTACATTGAATGCTAACATTACTAAAATAAGTGAAAAATCTATCGAAAATAGCAAGCATATATGCCAAAATGTATTGATTTATAAAAGCTACAAATCTTGCTACATATTAAAACGAGGTCCATTTGAAAAAATTCCATGTATAAATTACTACTTTGATTGCTTATAACATCACAACAAGTCATAGTAGGCTAAAAAAGTATATGTCAGAAATTTCAGCGAATTATTCTCAATAAAAAAGGCTATATAATTTTTGTTCGCTAAATGTTAAATTAAAGAGAGCAATAAAGATATTAGTTACTTTTAAGACCCTTTTCAGAACAAAGGTAAAAGTCGACTGGCCGCTTTACGACCGATTGACCCCATTTTTGCACATATATTATTTTTTGTACTTATGGGTAGTCATATCCACACGAATCCAAATTTTCAATGTGAGGAAGATATTAATGAATATACATCAATGACTTTACGTCATTAATTACTTCAGCAATGGAACATTTTAATAGTCAAATTTTTATAAAGGATGATAAGATTACTGAAATTGAAAAACTTCTCCTTGAAAAATGAAAACTCAGAAGAGAATGGCAACAAACCAGATCTCCAGCTGCAAAGCTGAGGCTGTCCATAGCGAGCAGAAAACTAAAAAGAACCCTTCAATAAGAAGAGGATCGCCAAAGTAGAAAGTACATTGAGAGCTTAACGAATAATAATCATACTAATTTTTCAATATGGAAGGCAGCGAAGGATATTAAACCACCGGTAGAGACACAAAGTTCTTAAAGGAAGGCTGATAGTACCTGGGCCCGTAGTGCAGAAGATAAGGCCAATTTATTTGCATACTACTTAAGCACAGTCTTTTAACCCAAACAAATGATTTTGTATTGGGAGAGACAATTGACACTACACTAAACTATGACGACATAATTGTTTTTAGCTCAGAGGACATTGATACAATCATTAAAGACAATCTGATTAATATGATACCAAAGCCAGAAAAAGATTCTACTATAACATCTTCATATAGACCTTGCTTATCGAAGCTGTTCGAAAAGTATTTCAAAAAAAAATTCTACCATTCTTGAACGAAGGAAATATCGTCCCAGTTCATCAGTTTGGTTTTTGTGAAAAACACGGAACCATAGAACAAGTGAATCGTCTATCTGGAGAGTTAAGGAAATGTTTCGAATTAAAGAAGTATCTCTGCGGGAAATTTGTGACAATTGCAGTAATGGTCCGGTTTCTCTGTACCAGTTGAGTACCAATTGACACCTAACTCGTCACCAAAGTTCCAATTGAGAACCAGTTGACACAAACACACTCACTATTTAACAATTCAGAGGTAACATGCTCGTTAAGTGTGCAATTAGGAACTCGCGCGCAATAACAATCAGTGGCTGGGTGGTAAGCGTTGAAGACTATAAAACATAACATACGTCAGATGAACATAGGTTCGAGCCGGGGTGCCGCCATCGACATTAACGAAAAATTATAAAATTGAAGTAAACATAATTTAATAAAGATAATAATAAAAATAATGTTTAAAAAGTAAACAATTACCGAATTTTTATAAAATTTTTATTACATTAATCGTTACTGAACCTGTCCTCTTGGACCAGTCCTAGGACCTATCCTGTGACCTGTCCCAAGGGGCTAATTAACCACCTCCAATGACAACCCCATGTAAAAGTGACAGGTTCTTCTCATATAAAGTTCCGGAACTGGGACCGGTCACTATCCCTGAGAACCTGTCACGCGACTAGTTTTGAACCTGTTCTCTTTACTCTAGGGTCGTTACTGAACCTGTCCTCTTGGACCAGTCCTAGGACCTATCCTGTGACCTGTCCCAAGGGGCTAATTGGCCACCTCCAATGACAACCCCATGTAAAAGTGACAGGTTCTTCTCATATAAAGTTCCGAAACTGGGACCGGTCACTAGCCCTGAGAACCTGTCACGTGACTAGTTTTGAACTGGTTCTCTTTACTCTAGATATTGTTCAGCTATTTTCTTAGATATTTAGCTACGACGTGTGGAGACATGGTTGAAAAACTCGGGTATTCGCGTAAATGAAGTGAAAAGTAATCTGAGAAAGGTAAATGACCTCCAGTTACACTAAATGATGTAAGTATACCCCATTCAGATCATGTGTGTTTAATTTTTAGTTTTTAACATTTTAATACATATTGTGAGGTCTATAATAAGACAGTTTCAATATACAATTAAAACGAATAAAAAAATTGTTGTCCCAGAACAATTTATGAAATTTATAAAAGTTTTGATAAAAGGTTTAAAAAAAGGCCTTAAAATTTACATTTTTGAAAATTCCACAATTATTCATCGTCTCTTAAAGACGGTAACATAAAATAATGTAATTTTTTGAATTTTTTTAATTATCGCATCTTGTTTATTTATTAGTCATGCGTTCACCCAACAAAGCGTTTTCCGGGTTTCTAAGTTAGAAAAAGTCTTATGCTTATATTTTCTAAAGGAAAAAAAAAAAAAAAAAACTCTTTTTGTTTTTTACTATTCATAAGACTTTCAAGAACAAAAAAAAATAAAGGTTTCATGTACAAAAGATCCTATGTGTATATTTTTTTTTAAATATTTTTTCTCATTGAATTTTTTTAAAGCAAAAAATTTTCAAAAATCTTAACGAAAAATACAAAAATCAAAAATTAAAAAAGGTTGCGAATTGACAAAATAAAAATTTTTTTTTTTGTTTTTACGAAAACTAGTTAGAAACACATAGGACTTTTCGTTGGCGCTCCGACGATATGGTCTAAAATTAACATATTGGTACAAAATAGGTCAAGATCGGAGGATCTAGAATGTAGATTGACTAGACTGTATAAAATTCCACAGAACCATTGTTATGTTGAATAAATTCTTTCATAGACCTCTCTAGAACTTTTCGATTAAAATGTTGTACTTTACAACTATCTCTTTGTATTTTAGCTATTACAACAACTAATAGGCAGCTAAATTTCCAAAAAAAAAAAAAAATAAATTTTGAAAAATTTAAAAACGTCTTTTTTACATATTTTACATGGATCCCGTTTCTTTATCACATACCCACATAACTCTATCCAGCCTTGACACCCCATAACTCCATTTAAAAGCAGTCTTTGGGATTCTCATTGAAAACTTGAACTCGCATCAGCAGATGTGATTATTAATGATTTATAATCAGGCCTGTCACAGAAAACCATTCCGATCGAAAGTGGAATTAATTCCGTACTTTGTTTCTTCAAAAAACATGAAACGAAGACATTTTTTGGGGTGGAGACCACAAATCAACTCCACTTTGAAAATTTAAAGTGGTTTCATTCCGAAAAATTTCTTCGTTTCATGTTTTTTGAAGAAGAATTAATTCCACTTTCAATCGGAATGGTTTTCTGTGACAAGCCTGAATAATGTGGTTTGTAAGCAACTCTTTTTAAATTTTAACAAATAATTCATATAAAATTTAAAATAAGACTAGAAACCCTACAATTGTCTGCTGCCTAAACATTTACAATCATTTATCAATGCTGATGCCACCTGATCATGTAGTCCGCACATCTACTATAGCATAAAATGAATACATTTTTATTTTTTATTTCCTTTATAGAATTGTTGTTGGAGGTTTGTTGTTCATTCATTCATTCATTCATTCATTCAGTCATTTTATTGTGTTGGAATTTGTATTTGCTTTTCAAATTGGTTTTTTTGCAGTCTCGAATGTTTAATGTGAATAAATGTATAGATAGATGGTAATGGTGATGTTGTCGTTGGAGAATGAATGTATGTATGTATGTATGTGTGTTCCACTTGTCCTTTTTATTTTGTTACTTATTTATTCATTCATATGTTCATGTGAAGTAAAGTAAAAATGTATGTTTTCAGGTTTATGTTGTACATGAATTTACACAAATGTATGGACACATTATTTTGAATACAAATACCAATTTGTATTGTATGTAATGTAAAAAAAAGTATGCATATTAGGGTGGTCCAAAATTCCTTTTTGCGAGCTACATTTAAACGTACGTAAAATTATGAAAGGGGATGTCATTTGGAACATACTTGCTAAATTTTAACTTCCTACGATGATTGGAACAGCATGCTACACGGACATTTACGTCGATGGTCCTAGAAAAAATCTACTTTTGTTTACTCACCAATATTAATGATTTATATTTTTAATAATAGCTAATAGGATGGATAGGAAAATCGATATTTTAATAAAAATAACTGAGATTGAAAAATTACGTAGAAATAAAAAGTAAAACTACTAACAAATTTTATATAAAATGTATCTTTTTCGTTCATATTCACTTTTTTCCAAAAATCAGGAAATATGAGTAAAATTATTATTTATTAGCTATCGTTTGATATACATATATATCATTAATTTTGGTGAGAAACAATCATCAACTTAAATGGCCGTACAGCATTCTATTCAAATTATCGTAGGAAGTTTAAATTTGGAAGTTTAAATTTGGAAGTTTAAATTTGGCAATTATACTCTAAATGAGATCTCCTTTCATAATTTTAGGTATGTTTAAAAGTGCGATACACTTTGGCTTTCTTCATACAATGTTGGACCACGCTAATGTGTATGCAAAGTTGTCTGGTTGTCTGTAGGTGTGTCCTTGAATGTATTCATTATTTGTTGTTCTATATTGTTATTTTCTTTTGCTCCTTAATGTTGTTGCCTTTTATTTAGACATACATATTCCTTATACTTTGGGTGAGTATTTTAATCTCTTGGTCAAGTGAGAATTTAAATATTTTGTTTATTATTTTTCATTTCTTTTGGAAATCATTGTCACTTGAAATTTATTCTATCAATTGTCCAGTCTTTAATTTTAAATTTAGTGTTGCTAAATTTTTTAATATTGTTTAAATGTAAAAAGTTTTATTTGTTTTCATATATATTTTTTAAATAGATGTAGACTTTTTTATTACAAGTTTAAGAATACTTGAAGTGACATTTAAGAGTATTTCATATTAGTTGTTGCTATAAATTATTTATTAATACTTAAAATTAAATATATTTTTTTCATCATTATTAATGATTATTTTTTTTTAAATAATAAAAAAAAAAAAAAAAAAAATATATATATATATATATATATATATATATATATATATATATATATATATATATATATATATATATATATATATATATATACTTATGAGTAGGGAGCGAATTATTATGTGTAAGCTCCTAAAATAAACTTTTATAAATTTATGTTTACATAAGTGTAAATTATTTAAAATTTTAGTGAATATTACAACACATTTTAGGGGCTCATTTTAAAAAAGTAAATCGATGCAAATTCAGCCTCCAATTATTTTGTTTCCCCGATTCACAGTGTTTTGATTCTATACAACGATGGGGAAAAAATAGAAGGAGTTATCGTAGCAAATTGAAACTTGGTACGCATATTACTTTAGGCCTTGAATGAATAAATAAGAAGTTTTGAAAAAATCGGCTCAAGGACACGCCTACCTCCCATATATCCTGATGTTAAAAAACTAAATTTTTTCTAAAATACTGGTCTGAACTTTACCAAAATTTTTGGCAGCCATAGCTTGCTTATAAGTCTGCTAATTTATTTTTTTAATCGGAGCAAGGACACCTCCCAATATTCTGGAATTATGAAATGGATTTACTGCTCGAATATTGGTCAGAATTCCACCAAAATTTGTGATTACAGTTAAATATAGATTATTTGTGAGTGCCAATTTTTATTTGAATCGGAACAAGAACGTCCCTACCTCCCATATATCCTGAAATGAGAAAACGAATTTCTGGCTAACATACTGTTTTTAATTTTATAAAAATGGAGAGAGTTGTCGCAGAAACTTACTTTAGACCCAAAGTAAATATAAACAAAGTTTTGAAAAAATCGGAGCAAGAACACACCTACCTCCCATATAGCCCAAAATGTGAAAAACGCATTTTCTTCTAAAACACTGGTCAAAACAGTATCAAAATTTGTGATAGCCATTGGAAATAGTTTTTTTATGGGTCAGACAATATATTATTTAATAGAAGCAAGGACATACCTACCTCCCCAAGCCCTATTATATTTAAATATTGTTTTAATTTCTGCACACACATTTTATCTTCAATAACTTATTAATTTCCCTAATTTCGGCCGAATTCCGATCCAACATTTTTATTTTTTATAGTTTTCAATATAGTATTAAATTTTAAAGCAATGTCCATTTAACATCACGAAATATTTTAACTTTTGACTTGACTTTTGTGTAAGAAAAAGAAATTTTAAAATTTTTAGAATCATTTTTTTTTAGTTGTGGCAAACAATAGGAAATAATTCTTCTTTTATATATTAAAAAACCATACAAAATTTCAGAATCAAGCAAAAAAAGTTGTATAATATTTTCTATACTCCATCTAACTCATGTAATTTTTGCATTAAAATTTAAAAATGCTCTATAATTAGTGCCATCTGGAGGATTGTTAACGTAATATATTTGTTCCAAAAAATATTTTTTCTGTTCAATAGTGGTTTTTTAAATTTTAAAGTAATTTGTATATTTTTTTTTTTTTTATTTTCAATATTGAGAACTCTTTTAAATTTAAATAAAAACAGGAAATCAGACACTTTTTCAATTAAAATTTTTGTAAAGTTGTGGCGAAAAATGGGCTCTAATTATTTTTAATCTGTTAAATAACTGCAAAATTGTATAATTTTTTACAATTGTTTTATGTCCTTCATCAAATTTAATGATTTTTTAAGTTTTAAGTAAAAAATATGTGTAAATTTGAGCAATAAAATATATAAGTTCGAAACACTATTTTAAAATAATAAAAGTTTTAATTTACAAATATTCTGAAGTACTGAAAAACCAAACTTAGACGGATTTCATCAAAAAATGAATTTTTGAAAAATTTTTTCTAAAACGGTTTAAAACCAGCTTTTTGGTTCATTAATATTTGTTTTAAATTCTCTGACTTTGGCGTCGTCTAGTAGCCACAAAAATAACTTTTTCCTAGAAAATCTTTTTAAATTGTATGATCTATATTGTCACCTTTCTAAAAGCGTATATTTCAACACAATTTGAAAATTTTTTTATTTTGATTTTTGTGTATGGAACAAAGCACTATGCGATTTTTCATCAAAAAGCTAAACATCTTTCGGATTAATAAATTTATTGATAAAAAAAATAAACCCCTAAAATATACTTTAAAAATGTTATTATTAGGGTATTCAATCGATTAACCGTCATTCGGTTATCCGATTAATTTTTGTCGATTAACTGTCCGAATAATTTAAAGCTGTCTAGTTTCGAATAACGAATAAACCGAATAATTTCTATCGAATAACCGGTTAACCGAAATGTAGTTTTCTTGAGTTATAAATTAGAAATTTTTTTATTTTTATGATAAATTTATATAAACTACATCTTACTCTTACATTCCAGTAAAAATAAATAAAAATAATTTTTAATGAGGTACTTTTTCTTCTGCTTTAGAAGTAATAAAACAGGATCCAATATATATAGAAAGATTCAAATAAATTGTTCCGCTATAAGACTTTGTTATTTGGATGTTATCTTTACAAAAAAGAAAAAAAAAAACTGAAACAAATGAAAATCAATGTTATGCATAATTTTCTTTATTAAAATAATAATAAAAATTAAAACTAATTTCCTTGAGCCGTTAAAAAAAAATTGGATATTCATTGCAATTTTGCACATCGTGAACATGACATGACATAACACAGGTATCAAAAAATTCAATTCATTGAAAATTATACGAATTTGTACTATTTCTGGATCACAATTTTAGTATCTTACTAACTTCTTTGGATGCATTTTTTGTTGGGATAGAATATTTAATAAAAAGCGATAAGAAAAGGTAATAATATTATATCTTCATAAATAATTAAACTTTTATCAATAGAAATTCGTAAAACATTACTTTGATTAAAGTAAATTCAAAGTTACTCAAGTCATAATACTTTTAATTGTCATCTCCTAAATGTACCCAAAAATTATTAATTTAGACTCGATTAACAAATTATCATTCTTAGACAGAAAATATAATTACGTGAAAAATGTATAAATAAAGGGGAATTAGGAGAATATTTTATAGTATTAGCTAAAAAATTTAAATTTTTCATACAAATAGGAGAAAATAATTACGAAATGATCCCCTTGTAAAAGAATTTGATCTTATATTATGTTTCTAAGTAACTATTTCAATAGATTAAATGCTATAATTTGTGTAATTTATATGTTTTACATATATAACTAAGGTTATACGGTTAATCGAATAATTTCTCAATAATCGGTTACTAACCGATCAACTTTTAACCTCGAATAATTATTTGTCGAATAAACCGATTAATATGAATACCCGAATAATTGGATACCATAGTTATTATACATATCCTAAACTTTATGTTAATTTCTAAAAGCATATTTCCGGGGGTTATTTTTTATGTATAATTGTATGCAAATCCGCACCAAACTTTTAAAAAAGCTATTACAAAAATGTTTTTTTCTATAAATGTATGTATAACTAAGTACCAATTTTTAGTTATTAAAATAGAAAATGATAATCTTAATTCGACTGCGACATGGCGTTTTATTGGCCATCAAATTGTTATTCTTCCTTCATTTCAGAGGATAAAAATAAATGTTATAGCTTTCTTTCAATATTTTCGTTACTTTGTATCCCTTAGTGCTTATTTTGCCATTTTCTGACAATAATTTGCTTCTTTTTGAAATATTTATTAAAATGTGAGAAGGGTTTTTTTTATTAAATCACAGATATAAAAAATACTTTTTTTTTCAAGTTTTCAAGTTCATTGAAAGTACTCGCATAAACAATATAAAAGCAGAAGTTCTAAGGACCAGTTCTATAATGATTCGACTCACATATTTTTAAATTCAAAAGTAATGATAGATATTTCTATCGTAACATATGAAGACATGTAGCAATGAGTTTTACATCATACTATTCCACTTTAGGATTTAGATAAAGGGATGCAACAGAGAATTTGTTCTGAAACAATATAATAAAAGTATGTGAAATCCAGTTATTGAATGTTACTTTAATTTTAACACAATCCATGACCGTCAGTAAATAAACAGGAATTGCCTTTAGTATATCCTTAAGGATATTAAACACAAAAATGGCAACACTTAACATTCAAAGAATTTGTGTTATACACATGCATACACATGAATATGTATGTTAGTATTTAAATAAACACATACATACATATGTACATACACATATAATATTTATAGTTAAGGGGTGATTACAATTGGGATTTTAACTTTTTTTTTTAGTCTGTGTTTTCTCTATTTTATTTTCTGGTTAAACATTTTAAAATGTGTCAATAATGAAAATGTTAAAAGAATTAGGTTATTTTTTCTTTACTTTTTTTATATTTGCTCTTGGAATTTTTGCTGTTGTTGTTCAGTATTTTGTTATCAGAAAGAAAAGTTAAATACTACAAATATACTTCAAATACACTTAAGAATAATTTGGTATTTATTCAAGTTATCTCTGATTGCTGCTGCTATGGCAACTGATGTTATTCCTGCTCCAGCTGTTTGTAGTCAAAAGGTTAATTACCTCTTGTTAAATAAAGAACTTGAAGATCCTTTTTTATTTTCTATTTAGAAATACATTTAAACAATTCTAACATATACACCCAAATACACCTACAATACATATAAAAAAAATAAAAAAGCAGAAAAAATCCAACAGAGTCTGAAGTGTGTATAAATGAATGTGTGTGTGTCTGGACTTCCTTTCTGATTTTACAGTTTTTTTTTCTTTCTTTTTTGTATACTTTTGTTTTATTTTAGAAAAAGTCATTATATTGCTGTTGTAGTACTAGTAGATGCTAGAAAATAATTTGAAAAGAAAATTGCTAAATTAACAAACCAATGAATACATTTAAGGATTTTCATTATCGTTTCGTTTGTACGTCAATTGCTGTTATTGCTGCTGCTTCTACTACTATTTCATCGTCATTCTACCGCCTGTTTTGATGGGTAGGCGAGTATTTGTTAAAACGCTTTTGAAATTCTTTAGAAACATATTTGCATTGACTTGTTAACATTTTAGAGAAAATAAAGACAAAAAAAAAACGCATACTCAACTCCTCTATACAATTTTGTGTTTGAATTTTGAGCCCTAAGCAATTTTTAAAAATCAAAGGTGTAGTAGTAGAATACAAATCCATTCATCCACCCATTATCGTACGCAAACATTTATCTTTACCTGTACAATCATTCATAATTAAATTTGTTCTTTAAATGAAACAACAGAAAATGGATTTTTCTTTTATTGTAGAAATTCAGATTTTTATCGGATTATTTAATCATTTAATTATAAGGCTTTAAGAAGAACAAATGCAAACGAATAAAACAGTACATTCTTTTAACATATTATGTTGCAGAATACAACGTGCGGATATGGAGGGGATTATTGAGTTCCATAAAGAACTTTTTATTTAAACTTCTTTTTATACCCTACACCACCATAGGTGGGGAGGGTATTATGCGTTTGTGCTGATGTTTGTAACACCCAAAAATATTGGTCTAAAACCCACCTTAATTTATAACAATCGGCTCAGAATCACTTTCTGAGTCGATTTAACGATGTCCGTCTGTCCGTCCGTCTGTCCGTCTGTCCGTCTGACCGTCTTGTAATCAAACTACAAATCGCAATTTTGAACCAAAATGTATGAAATTTGGTACACAGGTTTCCTTTGGTCCAGGAACGAAGCCTATTGAAATTGGTTATGATCGGTCTATTATTTCACCTAGCCCCCATACAAATGTCCTCCCGGAAAAGGGTTTAACGATCATATATCCCTTAAATATAGCAATATTTTAATGAAATTTGGCACATATAAGTTTCATATAAGTCCAAATAAGTGTGGCGATTTTTAAAAAGATCGGTCCATAATTACTCATAGTTTCCATATAAACCCCTTTTCAGAAAATCACTTAACGGGCATAAATCCCATTAAAATGTTAATATCAAGTTAATATTCGACACAAATAAGTTTTTTATGAACATAAATGATAGTGCCAAATTTTATAAATATTGGTCCATAATTTACCATAGCTCCCATATAAGGCCCTCTTTCGGGAATTACCCAAAAGTGAGTAAATTCATGTAAATGTCAGCATTAACGTAATATTCTGAATTCGTATGTTTTATTTTACATTTATGAGTATCGGTCCACATTTGACTCCAAGTCTAATAAAGTACCCGTCCCCAAATTATACCGTACACAATGGTGTAGGGTATCATATAGTCGGGCTTGACTGACTATATCTTTTTCTCTCGTTAGATATATAATAAATTTTAAACAATTCCTTATCTGACAGTTTTTATTTTTTATACCCATATACACATATCCATTACCGATTTACACATATCCATTACCATATCCATTATATTACTAAAGGTATTAAAGCGATATAATTCAGGTTTATGTGTATTTTCAAATTCTGTTTATATTAGATCCAATTTATGTATGAAGGGGGTCGTGAAGCATAAGTTTGTGAAAACCCCTTTACTTGGCAACCATGAATCAAATCAATAAAGAATAAGTGTAATCTTTTAGCAAAATTTGACAGTTGTAAAACATTTTCAGTTTTTAAACTTTTGAAAATCCACACTCATGTAAGGCTTTTAATAAATTCAGTTGTATGTTTCGACCTAGAGAAGGGGTCTGTACAAAATATGCAAAAAAAAACATTTATACATTTCTCAAAAAATACCCTTATTGGGAAATTTATCTGACTATTAGTAGCTGTATTATAGAAAGACACAAATAGATGGTTCTAAAAGGACTAATAAACACAAAAATTTATATTGAAAGAGAGGTCCGAAAACTGTATGAAGGCAAATCACAATAAAATAATTTTTACTCTATTTTTAATTTAAATACATAAAAATTTAATTAAATAAACTTCAGATTTAAATGTAAGTTCATATTTTATGACAAAAATTTAAAAGGTTTAATTTTTCGTGAAACTTCATGTAATTTTTCACATGTAATTTCTAAACCCCAGCTACTTAATAAACATTCTATTCTACATATATAAATTAATATTTTCACTTACCAATTGTATGTGGTGTTGTTGTTGTTGTTTGCACCTCTATAGATGGTGTTGTAGCCACCAAACGTGATGATAAACTTGGCAATTCAATCTTTTTTGCTTTGGCAATGTTAAACAGTTCATTGGTGCCCGTAATTACATTGCAACATGTTATATTATCTTGCATCGGTGAACCAGGAGTTCCTGCAGCTCCACCAACACCAACATTAGAATTTACATTACCAGAGCCGCCTCCACTATTCCCACTCAAGACTTGTGCAAGTTTCTTACCCAGATGTAAAGCCATTTGTTCATCAGGACTTTCAGTTTCTAGTTCGGGGCTAGATTCTGAAGGCGGTGCCGTATCAGTTGGCAACAACTCTAAATATGTTGTTTTTGCTACGGACAGCAGGGATAACTTGTCTGCTTGATGGCGTTTTTGTAATTCGAATATTGCTCTAGCTGTTGTGGGCGACAAAATGCCCGAAGTATCACCAGAAGTTATGCTAATATCACTAAGCGGACGTTGGTGTTGTTGTTGTTCTTTTACAGTTACAGCGGCTGCAGTTGCTCGTGTTATTAGTGTTGTGTTGGCTGTTAATTCTTTGAGGGATGTTGGCAATTGTGTAGTTGATGTTGGTGTATAGAATGCTGTACCAATGTGCGTTTGATTCCTTTTTTGTTTACGTGCATCCACGGTCTCTTTGTCATTGATATCATCGCCGTTATTGTCAGCCTCGTCATCGATGTCGTCGTCGTTCTCATCGTCATCATCATCAATATCTTCAGTAGTTGAGCATGGTTCAGCTGTTGAACCCACAGGCGCAGTTAGACTAGTCGTACTTTGGGGTGGCGTTAGTGGGTCTGTAAAGAGTGAATCAGAACTAGATGACAAATCTCTAAGGACAACAATATCACAGTTATCATTATTAAACGAATAGTGAGGATGACCTCCACCCATCATCATCATTGTCAGTGAAGTGGCCATTTGATTGTTTTGAAAATCGTCATCAAAGTCGTTATCACAAAATGTATCCCTTAATATTGTATCTGTGCATTACATTGTATTTATTTCAGTTGTTGCATTTTGTTTTTATTAACCAGAGATATTTGTAAATTATTTTTTTTTGTGAAGTAGAAGTATAAAGTGTTAAAGAAGAGTAGTGCAATGTTTCAGAGAAGAAAGTAGAAAGATTATTATAAAAAAAAGAACAATTATTGTATCATATATTTGAAATATATTGAAATATTAGACTTGTTGTGATAAATGTGGATTTTAGTTGTAAGGATAAGGATTTTTAGCAGGTTCCATATACATAGATAGATTCATTTTTTATTTTTTTTACATATTTACATAAGTTTTAAATTATATTTTTATAATTGTATTGAATTTTGATTAAGTTAATTTAAATAAGAATATAAATTCGGAATAAAAGATAGCGAAAATAAAAATTGCTATAAAAGTTTCATCTTGGTGTTTTATTTACTATATACAGGATGAAAAAAAGATACTGAATATTATGATAATTATTACGAAATATTTACGCTCAAAAGTTACAGAAATCGATTTTCAGCAACTTCTAACTTCTTTTCTTTACTTTTGGCTTTATTGAACTATAATTCTAGAGCAGTTAATGGTATATAAACTACTTTAAATAAAATAAGAACATTTTAATTAAAAAGATTTGTAAAATCTCTCATGAAAAAATCGGAAAAAAAATTTCCTCTCAAACGGGTTTCAAAACTTTGAAATTTTTAAGAAAATTATAAGGGAGACAAAAAAACTCCTCCATTAAACAAGAATATGGAGGCTACACAGAAAAAAGTAAAAATGGACTTCAATTACGAAATTGCTATATTAATTAATTTTTAATTGATTTTGCTCCAATCACCAAAATAATAATATTAATAACTAGAATAATTCATTTTATTATTACTGCTTCTTTTTTTAAAGGTATAAGAGCAGATAATTGTTGGAAATTGACTTAAATTTATTTTATTTCTATATTTTTATAGAAAAATTTTTAATTAGAAAATTAATTATATTAAAAAATAATGTAATTAAATTCCAATATAAAATTAGCTAATAATTTTATTAAAAAATAATTTGAAATATTTTATTCTGTGTTGATGACTTTCTACTTTCAGGTTTTTTCTATGAAATTCTGATTTTTTAATGGGAATGTCTAGTTTACCTCCGTAATAAGGCGATTACTCGAAACTCGAGAACGGTTTGTCCGATTTAGATAGATGAAACATCTGAAGATGTGGACTAAAATTGTCTTGAAGTTATCTTTTTATTACTTTTTTATTTATTTAATATGTAGCTTCGGAGTTATTTAGAAAAAAAATCTGCTCAATATCTTTCATGACAAATTTTTTATTATTTCTTTCCCCAACTAATTTCTGAAAAACTACGGAAATATTGAGCGGATAAAAAAATAATGTGAAGATTACTTGAAGACAATTTATATCAAATTATTTTCGTCAATTAACTCAACTCCCCTACTTAGATGTAAGTTACTATTTTATCAATATTAGTGCGCTTTCTTCTCCGATATCCTCATTATTATACAATAATGATGAGCATGGATTATTAGGTATATTTGTGTAGTTTTAAAAGCTTTTTGATGAATACTTTGTAGCTTCTGTTTTTGTGACTTTACTCTGTCACACTCTATCCTCTCTATTTTAAATTATATACACAACTCTTCAACTTCATATTTACCTTTATTTATTTACACACACAATATTTAAATAATTCAATAAAACTTAACATAAAAGATCAAATAAAAATATTCAAAGCACAGTTTCATCTCTCCCTTACTCACTCTGTGTAACTTTAAGTCTTCTGTCCGAATCGTCGGTCTTTTGTATGCCCCTTCCCATTTCAGTCCATTCCATCCAAATTAAACACAACCTACTAAAATTAATCCCTATCCTGTCAATGTTTATAGTCTCCTACTTTTGGAACTGAAAACATTTTGTTTAAAAGATATTTCCGTTTAATGTGGGTAATTTTTTCAGTTTTCATATGTATTCAGAAGGGTTTTGCATCGCAAAAACTTTCGCTAAAATAGACATAAGTATTATATAAATATATGATTAACTTACTAAAATAAAGAATCATGCGAATTCTTGTGAACCCCGCACATTTCAAAACTTCCTAATTCGTCATATTTGCTCTGTTAAAAATTCTATAACCTCGTATGCTTTAAAAGAAATATATATTCTTAAATTAACCTAAAATAAATAATATGTTAATCAATGTACAATAAAAATACATAAAATGATTTTATATAATATTCGTAAATATTTTGTATTTTGTCTTAAATGTTATACCTAGTTTTACAACGTATGGTCTTCATTTATGTGTGAAAATAACTTTCGCAGGCTGTAATGAATTATGTGGACTTTGACCGCGATTATATATCGAGATTATCCGTAACATTCTATATTGAGATATAGCTTTATGTTAAATTTTATGGTCTTCCATTGCAAAATATAATAATTATCAATAAAAAAAAAAAAATAATAATAATAATAATAATAATAATAATAATAACTTT
Source organism: Protophormia terraenovae (assembly GCA_951394005.1). NCBI lineage: Eukaryota > Metazoa > Arthropoda > Insecta > Diptera > Calliphoridae > Protophormia > Protophormia terraenovae. The sequence goes on along the minus strand of OX596074.1, from coordinate 78,157,297 downwards.
GGCGTGACGGCCAATGATTTTTGTTTGAAATTGTCACCTCCAGAACTAGATTTGTAGAAGTGTTACCTAGCCAGTACCCATTCTATGGAACGGTTTTAGAACTAGTTCTTTAATCAATGATTTTTGTTCGAAATTGTCACATTCAGAATTCATGCCAAAGAAGCGTTAGAGAATGGTTTCAGAAACTGTTTTTTTTTTTTTTTTTTATTCTAATAAGCCCTTTCCTAGAGGCCAGATAAATTGATAAATTCTTTTGTTTTTTTTTTACTTTTTGAAATTTTTTTCAAATTTTTTAAATAATTCAAGGATGTCATATGGGAACCAGAAGAATTAGTTCTTAATCACTAGTTCTTAAAACATTCCTTAAAACTTATTTAGAATCATAATAAGTTTCTACTCAATGAGTTCCTGAATTGGTTATGAAACCACTAGTTCTAAGGATGTTATTAAAGAATCTGAGGTGGTTCTGAATTCACCAGTTCTAGAATTAATGATTTTAGGACGTGTTCAAAAATTCTTCCTGGGAAACTTATTAATTTGATTTTAAACAGGAAACAGGAAAAAATAAGCCTTTAGAGTAAGCTTTATCTATCTGTTTTTTTTTTTAATAAATCAAAATATATATTTTTTATATATGTCTGCTATATTTAACCCCACTGGGTTGGTTTAATGGCTTAATTTGTTTTATTTTTTTTTTTTACATATTGAGCAAGTATGTGTTCATGAGTGTTGTTTATTCTGAATTCTCTAAATTTAATAGATTAAAAATATTTTCCTGTAAACAAATTAAATTGTTTACTTAAGGGATCTAATGTATATAAACAAAATAACATGCTTATATAATACTTTACCCAGCAAACATTAAATACATATATTTTTATTAAAAATACTTAAAAAAAAATAATTTGATTTCTATACTCGATGTGTTATGTACAAAAATAAAAAAAAAATTATATTTAAAATTAATTTAAAAAGAAAAGAGATCTTCATAGTTCAATACGATAGCAAAATGTTTATTGGTGGCAATAAAAATTTTGTTAAAAAATATCAATAAAAAATTTATTTTGCCATTACTTCTGCATAAAGTATTAGTGTGTATTTAATTTTAAAACCAAACATTTTATTTATTAAAACCGACTATAAATTCCGAAGAAAAATAAAAAAAGAGAATTTATTCGGCCAAAACAGACAAATTGATACTTTATTTATCCTAACATCTAATGAATAAAAATTATGCCAGTAAGCAATTAATAATGGAATATAAACTAATTTATATAAATGAAAATATTACTTATCTCAGCGAGAATTTAAATAATTCTCTAAAATTCTATTATTACTCAATAATAATTTAGAAATGTTATAACTGATATGACCAACTATTTCATTGTCATAGCATACGATAAGAATTTTTAGTTACCATTTATAAAAATCAATGTAGGGAATGTTTGCTAAGTGTTCAGTAGATATTCAATAATAAAACAAATGCAGTTAAACATTATTGCCCATGTGATATGAATAAATAATTATTATTGGAATACGAATAAATGAATGAATGAACGACTTTTTTTTGGCTGTTATAATTTTATATTATGATGCCAATTTTTATGTGTTATGTGATTAAAAATATCCACAATATGAATATTTTGTAAAATTTGATTGGGTTTAATATTAATAAATAATTTATCGTACATTTGCACATTTTATTTTAATGGGAAATACATACATATGTATGTGTTGGTAAATTTTAAATGCACTATTAAATAACTCTTCTTTAAAATTGTTTTTTATTCATTGTTTATTAAAATATTCAGATACTTATATACCACCATAGGTGGTTGGGGTACTATTTTTAATATATTCTTGCAGAATAAAATATATTAAATGTTCAGATCTTAGATAACAATTTTATTTAAATTTCTAGTTTTCACAACGAATTGAGTATCCTAGAGCCAACACACTGACAAGTGGATTTTTAATGCAAAACTGAACTGCGTATTAAATACATATGTATAGGAAGTTATATAGGGATGTAAAACGATAAACGCATCCTTGATTTATAGAAGTAAAAGAGATTTATAATAAGCCAGAGAAACAAATATTTTATGTACAGTTTTCAAAAATACTACAAGAAATATGGTTGCAAAAAAAAAAAAAAAAAAACAAAAAAAAATATGGTCAATTAAACGATTTATTGAAGAAAAGCGTTCCAATTACTTTTTTAATTGTATCAATTATTCAAGTCCTAAAAATTAAAATTTTCAAACATTTTTTTAAAAAAATAAAATAATTTATGTATGGCTTCCAAATACGCAGGTCAGCACAAAAAAAAAAAAAAATAAATAAAAAATTGTGAAAAATATATTTTGCTGATATTGTAAGAATAATCTTTTGAATCATCAAAAACATTTCAGTTTCGCTCCATCATTGTTACACTTTTAACAAATTGACGACCAACGAAAATATTTTTATACCCTTCACCACAGATGTTTGTAATTTTCTTCGGAGAAAAAAAGTTTATATTTTCTGGATCCTAGTAAGAAATGATAACGATAGGATCATGTCCGTTCTTCCATTCGTGTGTCGCTTGAAATGGCGTTTATGAAGCCCAACGATAACTGTCATAAATAAAATATATATATCAAACGATCGGAAATCCTTTCGAGAATTTTTCTATTGGAATTCAGCAAGATCGATTAATAAACGGAGGAGATAAAAACTTTAAAATATATGTATTTAATTTTAATATAATATATCTCATCATGGGTATATAAGATTCGGCACAGCCGAATATAGTACTCGATCTCGTTTTTTTTTTCTAACGTCTCTCAAATATAAGAAACATTTAAAAATATTTAATAAGCATTAAATATTGTTAAACTAATAATTTTCATTTTACCCCAAAATTAGATGATTTAAAAATCAGCCGAAAAATGATACCAAGATACAATTAATCACATTAAGTACTTTTATGCAAAACGTTAGACAATCTATTCTATATAACCGATACCTTGTAGGGTTCAAAATATTATTGGTTTGTTTTGTATTGAAATTTTACCTTATTCTCCCTACATTTACTTTTTCGTCCGTGAAGTTTTAAAAATGCTTTTTTTTTTGTCGATAACTTCAGATTTCGAAGGTGTACTTAAATGTCGTAGAATGGAAGAACCAACGTAACGTTGTACTGTGGGACTGATTGTTTAATTCTACGTACTTTTGACCTAAACTACATGAATGGCTGACAGAAGAATGCATGTTCCCTTAAGTTTGCTTTAAATTTTAAACAAATTTATCCATTTTTAAATTTATGAAAAATTCTGAAACAAAATATTATGTTTTTAGATTCGAAGGGAAAAGTGTTCGAATTACAGAGTAATATCCAAGATAAACAGAGAACAATAAGGAATTGGAAAATAAATCTTCTCTGAAACTGTAAAATTTGAAGGTTTCAGTTTTTTTCTATCACGTATTCTCACACTAGTATAACTAAAGAACAGTTCGCCCAATTTATTATTATTGCGAATAAAATCAAGATTTGTTCATAAATTTTAAAGAAATGCTATTTATAGAATTTCGCTTTATGATTAAATAAAAAACTATAACTTTTACCGTTTTTTGTTTGTTTTTCTAGTTATATTAAAATGACATGAAGACTTTGATCCGCTCTCGAAGTTTGGTGAAATATACTTGTAACCACTATGCATATTAATGGGAAATATTTTATACATGCCTATAAAAAAAACAGAAACTGATCCAGATTCTTTAGTCATAAAATTTTTTTTCTAGACCACCTATTTTTATTAAAGTAGGAAAAATATTTATTATTAAATTAAATTTCTTGGAGCCATGGTGAATTTTACAAAATAAGGATAAAATATTCTTTACCTGGCCTTATATATGCCAGTTTTTATTGTAAATATTTATAGTTTTTTTTAATACATATTAAAAAAGGTATTACTTCAATGAACTGCAACTAGCGACACTCAAACAAAATCTAGGGGGGTGGTCGCATTATTAATTTAAATTTACTTATTCAAAGTTGTTGAATAAACTTTCGAAATAAATCAAGCCACATGAAATATAAACTAAATATGTATTTAGGTACAAGAACGTACATAAATGTGTTAAAGGCAATATTACAAGAGCAACAAAATACTGTGGTCATTTTCGGAAAATGATTTCTGTGTTGAAAAGTATGAAAAATTACAGGAAATACGATAAAAGGCGAAGGTTATTCAAGCACGACAATGACACCCCTGTACGATAACTACATTTAACGTTAACAAAAGGTTGGCCAACAACGACTACTGACTGAACAACTGAGTGAATGACTTAAAAAAGTAACAAAAGCGACAAACAATGAAACACAACGAAAACAGTGAATGAACTAACAACAAACAAACGAATGAATGAAAATGAAAAGCGATTGAAATAAAATAAAAAGTAACAAATCTTTGAGAACTGGAAAATTAAAAAAAAAAAATAAAAAAAAAATACTATGTACGAGGTCGGGTTAAAATGATTTGAGAACGTATAAGAATTAATTGTAATAGCATCGAAATAGAAATTAGCTAGTAGTTTTTACCAATTATCAGAGCTGGTCAAGTCGGAATCTATAAATTTTATAAAAAAAACCAAACTTATTATCTTTGCTAGATGTCATAATCATCTATGAATTGGATAAATCTGTTGAACATTTAAAACCCCGACGAAATAAAAGAAAATGGCCTCTTCAACCTGCCATCGTATTACAATGCTTCTACCAAACTAACAAAGGAAGCAAAATAAAATGATTGCGTGCTGCTGTCCACAAAGTACCTCTGGTTGCCAACAAGTTAGAAATGAGCGTGTGTCGCAAATGTTAGAGAAGGCAAGGGGGGCCTTGATAAATGTCATGTAAAAAATATTAGCTGTATCATGAACAAAAGTGACGTGATTAAAAAGGGCTAAAAATTGCGAAAAGAAAAGAAAATAATAGACGCGTAATTAAAATAAAAACACGAAAATGAAAACGAAACTCATAAGTAAAAGACCTTTAGAGGTTACAAAAACAAAACAGAAACAAAAAAAATTATTAATTTTTAATACAGTTTATATTGTTTTCATTTTTTGCGAACAATCCATTAAAAAAATAGAAACTTTTGTTTTATATCAATAATAACAATTAAAACAATAACAAAAGTAAGATCAACAATAATTGTTTAGTTTTAAAGAGGCTGATGAATTTGAGGTTAATGTTGGCAAATGAGCAACAATTAAAAACTAATTAAATAAAAATAATTTTCAACTCCATTAACATCATCATCTGCAACAACGTTTTCATTTCCATCATCATCATCATTACAATAATCGTTGTTTAACCAAAACAATTCAATAGAAATTAAACAAGAGGTTGTTTATATTTTGAAAACCAGAGAAAACAAAAAAAAAAAAAAAAAACACAAAAACAATAGCAACAAAAGAGGGAAAGTTTTCACCAATAATGGTTGTAAATTACACTACATAGTACTTTAGGTTTATTATGAATAAACACTTTAGCCTTGTTTGACGATATAAGAAATAGAGAGAAGAACAGTAAAAAAGAAATACTTCTTTGTATTTTCAAAATAGCTTTTTTTGTATTAGTTACAATAAGTTTAATTTTTCTGATTTTTTAAAATCCAAAAATAGTTTTATTACGAGAGATAAAGCATTAATACGTTTACACGCAGAATTATTGCAAATAAAAATATGAGAATTGTGTCGTTCATGATCGAATCGATTCAATTGAACGAATCAGTAAAATGAACGATGTTGATTTGTTCATTCTGTTTGATTCAAATTATTAATTTTTGCTGTTCTTATATTGCTTCCGACAAAATTTTGTTACTTTAATTTATTTACTTTATTAATTATATTTATAAGTTTAAGAATTTCCATAAATTATATTCACAACAAATTTTTATCTAAAATATAATATTAAAACAACAAAATATCAAAATCATGTTTTATTAGCGTTTTGTTAATAAAATATCTTATTAAAATATTTCGTTCATTCCACGAGAGAACGCCCAAAAATATTTTTTATGTCTTCCGATTTTTCCAATATTTGGCATTTTTCAAAAATAGTAGAAATTTTTCAAAAATGCATCCTAAAATTGCAATTGCATTATGAATGCATTTTTTAATAATAATATTATTTTTAAGTTACTACGTTTATAGTGCACATATTATTCTTATATATGCAAATTAAATCATTAAAAAGCGTTAACAACTTGAGATATTGATGTTTAAATTTACATACTTTCCGATTTTTTTGACTTTTCGGAAAGTGAAAATCGTGAATAAATTCGCGAATTTTTCGAAATTTGAAAAAATAAAAATGGATATATTTAAATGGGTTATATGCGTACCAAATATGAACAAAATCGGATGAGCATCCGTAAAAAAATTTGAATTCTCTCGTGGAATGGACGATATACTTTATGAGGTCTTAAATTATTTTTTCGTCATGTTTTTGATGATGGGTATAATTAAACTGTTGACAAGCCATTAAGAACGATATTCCCATGCTACGATCGGACTTAAAATAGCGACAGTATGTACAAAAAACAAAAAGCGTTTTATTTTGAGGCATAGCAAAAAAATAATGTTTTCAACTTTGGAAACGCCGCTAACTATTCTTTGATTCTAGGGTGTGACTAGCGAAAATTATTGTTTATTACTATTTTTTTTTTGTGTTCCGACCCGCTAATGTAATATGTCTTCTGATACTTTAGGAAAAACTTTATTTGTTAAATTAAATTAAAATTAATTGTTATTCAATAGAATTTTGAAAAATTTTAATTTTTTTTTTTTTTTTAATAAAAATCAAAATTTATTATTATATATTGAGGAAAAAATCATGATCGTTACGGACCCTGATTTTAACTAATGGTTATATGTTCTTGTTTTATGATTCTTACTCTTTGCTTTAAAAGTTCTTCTCTTAATTATTATAGACATAATTTCTTAATAAATACCTATATTATTTAAGCTAAAAGTAAAAGTACTGGTGATATTGTAATTTTTTTTAGAAATAATTAACACTTTTTTGTGCTAGAAGTAATTATTAATAACAAAAGTGAAAAATTTGTGCTACTTTCAAAGTGGTGAAGATATTATTATTTTTTTTTTTTTGAAAGCTCTTGCTTGTTACTTTGCTGGGTATTTATATGTATGTATATTAGTATCCCGTGGATACGTTTTTTGTGATTTAGATGTAGGAAGACCCCTCAAACTATAAGTATTAATGAGCTGAATATCCCATATATATATATATATATATATATATATATATATATATATATATATATATATATATATATATATATATATATATATATATATATATATATATATATATATATATATATATATATATATATATATATATATATATATATATATATATATATCATAGAAAATCATAGTCGGTCAAGCCCGCCATATAATACCACCACCATTGTGTATGTACATCAAAATTTGGGTCAAGGTCTTTTATGGGATCTATGGCCAATTATGGACCGATACATGCATTAAATTTAATGCATATTTTTATAAAACATACATATGCATTATATTATGTTGATACTGACATTTATATGGGATTCTGTACTTTAAGGTGATTTCCGGACGTGGCCCTTATATGAGAGCTGTGGTAAACTATGGACTACGATGGAATTATTTTAACAAGGTGTATGCATAAAGCCAACAACTACAACAATGCAATAATAACAGCCATTTTTTTCGTTGGAAATGAGACTGAAACGTCAAACAAAAGAATAAAAGAAAAACACGTGCAAATTGTAAACAATGATTAATGAGATTGATAATTAATAAGAATAAATCGTATTTTATTGTTTTTTTGGTACAATAAGATATGTTACATCTCCGTTTTATGCTTCCTTTTTATAATTAGCAATTTTCTTTATTAATATTACAAATTTCACCACCGAAAATATTTGCTTTTGATTGTAAACAAACCAACACATACAAACGTAAAAAAAATTGACATTTCAGTCTTACACCACAAAACTAAGCAAAAAATAGTCAGCTGATCTTACAATTTCACCTTGTACTCATTCCACCATGCTATGAATCAATTCTCATAAAAATTTGCATTGTATTTTCTATTTATATAAAACTTATTTGTGTCAAACATTAACTTTATACCAATATATGTATGGAATATATACAAGTTAAAGTGATTTTCGGATGAGGGGTTTATATGGGAGCTATGATCAATTATGGGCCAATCTTCACCTATGGTGGTGTAGAATATAATTAAATTCGTTTTCAGTGATTGAAAATCTCAAAGTCTGTTTGGCCAAAAAAAATTTTGAAGTTAAAAAGTCCTGGAATTCCCAAACCCCTGTCGATTAATACACCATGAGCTAAAATTGTGCTAACATTTTTCATTTACATTCTCGTGAAATTAAGATTTAAGAGAAATTTCGTATTTTTTTCCATCGTATTGTCTTGAAATATGTATTAATTATACGATTTATTAGAAAATTTAGGTTAAGTTAATTTTTATACCCACCATCAAAAAGATAAAAACTAGAAACACAGGGTGTCCGTTTCATATTTTTTTTGTTGATATTTCTTCAATAAAAGCATGTACGACAACGAAATTTTGTACGTATAGTTCGGGGATCGGTATAAACTCGGAAACCAAAAATGGGCGTGGTCCGCCTACTTTACCGCCCATCTCCCATATTAGGTGAAATTGTGTTCAAATGGTTCAAGGACCAATGTAAACTCGGAAACAAAAAATGGGCGTGGTCCGCCCACTTTACTGCCCACTTTATCGCCCCCTCCCATATAACGTAAAATTTGAAAAAGTAGATGGTGGGTATAAAGATTCGGCCGGGCCGAATATAACATTCGCGCTTGTTATTTTATACACAGAATTTTGGGAATCATATAACAACGTGCATATGCAGGGGTACATTTTTTCATAAGGCTTTTCATAATACTTTACTATATACCATGCCAATAAATATCCTATTTATTGAATGTTGCAAATCTAACGCCAAATTTCTAAAAAATTAGATGCTAGTTATCCTGAAAATTATCGTCCAATTGATGTCTGTTCTCCACTTTCTAAATTTATGAAGAGCATAGTAAGTTATCAATTACAGAGTTGCATGAGAACTCACAAACGCTTGACGGATTATGATGCTCCCTCTGTATGTATGGACAGTGCTACAATGGGATATGTTAAGATAAAATTGTGAAACTATTTGACGATACACATTTATTTTTGCAAATACTAGTTCATATACATAGTAAGAAGCAGACATTCGATTATTATCGATTGGTTAGTGGATCGCACAGCACAGGGGAAATTTTGTTTTTAGTCATACTGTTCGAATGTGGAATAAACTATCAACATTAGTGCTCCCAGCCACTTAAAATCTACCCAGCAAAAACTTGTTAACGACATATAGTCACAGAATGATATGCTCTTCAAAGTAACGCCAACATCGATATCTCGTCTGCAATATCTAGAAGTTGTTTTTTGTCAACAGTTAACTTTTCTCTCCATTACATGTAACTAGTTGTGTAATTATTGAGCAGATAAATATGAATTTATATTGGAGTAATAAATTATTTAAGATCCCATTAAAAGCATATATAGTAACGGGTTGCCTTTAATGACATCACCGTGTTAAAATAATGAGTTAAGTTGCTAATAGTAAGTTAAAAAAAATATGTATAGGTAAGTGGGACGAAAAGGATATAAAAAACCATCAATAAGTGTTCTTGGCGTATACCCCTTAGCCAGCAAATTTTATTCGTTTTGTAAACAAGCAAATTAATATCCCATAATAAATTAATTCTTCCAGCGAATATTTTCAACATGAGCTGTTTCATTTGCATTTATAACGTTAGTCCCAAGCAGAATGTCATTATGGCTCCGAACCCAAACTATTTGCACGTTTTTATATCTCACCATCTGATTTAGAGACATTTGATTTGATCAACTTGGATGTCTAATAAACATATGTAGATTAGACAAAAATAGACAAAAATTTTGTAGGAAGACCCCTCAAACGATGAGTAAAAATTAGCTTAATATGGGAAAGATATTAAAAAAAAAATTAAATTGATTTTCAGTTCCCTACCAGCGATTGAAAGTCACGGGTCTAGAACATTTCGTCAAAAAAATAGTATTAAGTTTTGTTTGAACTGGGTATAAAAAAAACGTAATTTTTAGGCAATTGTAAAAAAAAAACAAGTGTGAATGTTATATTCGGCTCGGCCGAATCTATGTACCCATCATCAAATTTTTCATGACATGGGAGATGGGCGGTAAAGTGGGCGGACCAAGCCCATTTTGGGCTTCCAACTTAAAAATTTCGTTGTCGACATGCTTTCGTTTAAAAGATATCAGCATAAAAGTATGAAATGAAGCTACAACGGACACCCTGTGTTTCCAGTATTTTGCCCATAACTTTTTTGTTTATTAACCGATTTGCTCATTTTCAATACCAAACAAACCTTATATAAGATAATTATTTGAGCCAAATTTCGTTCCCGTTCGAGCCCTATCCTGCTTTCAACAGATAGACAAACGGACAGGCAGATAGACGGACGGACATGGCTAGATAGATCGACTCAGGATCGAACCAGGACCCAAAAAATATATACTTTATGGGGTCTTAAATAATTCCTTCGACATGTTACACACGGAATGACAAAATCAATATACCCCTATATTTTTGATGGTGGGTATAAAAATATTTTAAAAAATTTTCGCGAATATTTTGGTCATTTTAGTACATCATGAAAAAAAAAATTTCGATATTTTTCTTGAAAAATGGATTAAAATTTTATAATTTTCCATTAGTCACAATCACCACATGGTTTAAAATTCATCAGAAAAATATCTTAAGTTTCGGAAGATTGGTAGTCAATTGACCAAGCTCTCCATATGTATGAGGCACACTACTGAAAATTTATTGGAAAGAAAGATTTACTTAATGATGTTAATATCAGCAACTTCCGAAAATTACTTACTATATTTTTAAAATTTTCAATTAAAATTCTTCAAACTGTTAGAACTTGACTGACTGTAACATTCTTAAAAGGTTTAGTTTACAAAACTATTTTAAACAAATTCAAAGAAAATTTAAATATGTAAAATAAATCATGAATTGGTGTTCAATGAGGGACGGGTGTAGTAAGGGTTTACATTTAGTTGGTTTCATGTGAAATGCAAAAAAATAAATAAAAATTATAAAAGTTGGTACTAAATGAGAACAAATCAAGTTCATGATGTTTCATTTTGGTTTTTTGTGTTCCCACCTGTGGCTTCTTTTTCTTTCGATTTTGCTCTTCTTGTTTTTCCACTTAAAATCGCTTGATATTATTTTCACTTGATGTTGTTTTATTTTTTTGTGGTTTGTTTTTTTTTTTTCTTTTATTATTAATTGTTACTTATTGTAGTTGTTGTTAATAAATAATAATATACATATATTTTTGTACTGTTCCCTGAGTACAATGTAAGATTCTTCTTTTTATTAACTGATATCGAATTTATTTTCACTGATATATTTTTTCAATATTTCATTAGCTAAAATCTAATTTATTTAAACATTTTCACTATGTTATAACATTCTAATGGATTTTTTTGTATGTTTTTATAAATTTATTTGTTTATTTCTAGCTGTTTGTATAATTGTAAACTGTTTTTGTTGTTGCGTGTTTATTAGTTTTTGTTCTGTTTTTTCTTATTTTTTTTGTTTGTTTTCACATTTAATGCGTCCACATTTAAAGTCGCTTTTATTTCGCGTTCCGGCTTCTACCAAATGTAAAATAAAACTAAAAAAAGAATTTATAAAAAATGTTGTTGGTTTATGACTGGAAAGTATTATGGAAATGACTTTAAGCCGCTGTTCTCTGGACGGTTGGATGGATGAATGTATCGTGTATCGTAACTTATCGTATTTGTAATGAGCGTGCTGTATTGTATTGTGTATGTATGTATGTCTGTCTGTCTATATATCTGTTTGTGTTCATATGTGCATGTTTCTTCTTTTATTTTCCCTCTATAAGCAACAGTGGTACTAAAAAAACATGTTCTGTTTGATGTTGTTGCTCTTTTTATCAAATGGTTGGTTGATTGGGTTAAATGTTTGATGGAGATGAAGAGTAGTGTTGTGTGACTACAAATTAATCGGTTTAAATAAATACACTGTTATTCGAATCTTTATAACCGAAAAGAAAAACAATAAGATCTACACTTGTGAAAATATACAAACAATTTACATACATCCATACACAGAAAAAAGTCACCAATTAACAAATATATATGAAAATAATTCATTCAATTATAAACTTGTTTAAATTTGCACCTCTCACCAAAATGATTATATCAATTACTAAAAACTATAAAAAATACAAAACAGAAAAAAATTCCCAATTAATAAATTAATTAAATCAATCAAGTAGATGATTGAATGAATTAAAAATGTTAAAATCATACAAAAAATTATTTTTATTTTATTTTTTCTTGAATATATTTATTAAATTTTGCTGCAAAATTAAACAACTGAGTTAATTGAAAAAAAGACGGTAATAATTTTTTCTGTGTATACATATGTATATCCATATACGTATGTATAGTATAGCTATTCACTTTTGAATCGGTTTACTAGATTTGTTCCGAAAAATACTTCATTGCTCATATCTACGTGATAAGAAGTTTTTTGGATGAGTTTTTAAAAAACAAAAAAACATTTAAATGTTTATATATGGTGGGAACTTCGCCTATTTGGGCTTGTCGGTCTATAGCTTCATATTTATTTTATTTAGTAATTAATCATAGACGTAGATAAGCAAATACGGAGACGACGTCTTAATCATTTCAAAACTTTTATTTTAAAAATAAAGCTTAAATAAACAAGTAAGAAATATATTGTTGATCAAGTCAAACCATATGATACTATACACCAGCGTTTTGGGGGTCTGCGACCCACTAGGGATCCGTATAAACATTTTAGGGGGGTCGCGAAGAATATTTACTTAAAGACGCTATTTAAAAATTATTTTGTTTCAATACGAAAATTGAAAATTTCAATATGATTCGAGATTTTTATTTGATTTCAAAATAATAAAGTAAAATTTATTTAACAGTTTTTGTTAAAAGAACCGAAATTAGAATCATACTGAAAATGTTAAAATTTGGTTCATGTTTAAAAAACACATTTGGTATCAAACATAATCATGTTTCAAACTTTTGACTTGACATTTCTTTTACCAAAATAGTGGGGTTCGTTCTCGATTCCTAACATCTCAAGGGGGGGTGAAGTGACATGTGGTTAATTGTGGACCGATGCCAATAATTGCAAACCTGTTTACATGGATACCCAGCCAGTCGGACATAAATCGACTGATGAATTGATTCTGAGTTGAACGGTATACTTTACGGGGCGTAATATGATTATTTATGATATTCCCAATTAGTATACGCTTAATTACACTGGTCGACAAAAAAATTTTTTTCGTCCTTCAAAAAAAAAAAAAAAATATGTGAACTAAATGGAATTCCCCATGCTAAAGTAGAATCTGCTTTCATTTTTTTCCCCATCAGGTCGAGATTTTTTTTATGGGCGTGTCTAATATTGCGCCCTAAATAAGCCGATTACACGAGTATATTGCACTATAACGGCATGCACGATTTATATAGTTGATACAACAAAATATGTGGAATAAAATTGACTTTAAGTCGTTTTACTATCAAATTTTTATTAGCTCAATAGTTTAGGAGATATTTGGAAATAAGTTTCTGAATTTTTCATGCTAAATTGAAGATTGTTTTTACTAAAATTCCTTTTTAAAAATGAAAACATCAAAAATGTGTCAAATTATCATCTTTATCTCAACGCTGGTAAAACTACAAATAAATAAAGTATCATCAAAATTGATGCACAAATTTTGATTTCATTCACAGTTAAGTTAAAATACAAATGCATACCTACAGTTAAGTGGAGATACGCTAGTGGACAAAAAAAAAAAAAAAAAATATATATATATATTTTTTTTTCATCTTAATTAAAAAAAAAATATGTGGATTAAATGGAATTTAATGCGCAAAACAAGAATCAGCTCTCACTTTTTTTCTATCACGTATTGATTTTTTTTTGTGGGCACGATTACTATGACACCGCCTTTAGGCATTCACACTTGTATAACTCGAGAACGGTTTGGCTAATTAAGATAAATTAAACTCCAATAGATAGAGATTTAAATTATATTTGAATTGAATTTATATAATTTTTTGTTATGTTAATATTTCAGTAGTTATTCAGTAATTAGTAGCGAAAAAATTATTATTATTTTTTTTTCAAATCGTGAAAATTTTCATCCATGACTCTGAAATTCTTGAGCGAATAAAAATTATTGTTCACATACTTTGAAGATAATTTTCGTATGTATCTTTTGGTGTATCAAAATTGTGTAAACGGTTCTTTAGTTATAGTCTAAATTGGAGAAACCAATGTGAGCACTGAATAAGTTTATGATATTAGTCATGCCCATAAAAAAATCAGTACGTGATAGAAAAAAAGTGAAAGCAGATTCTTATTTAACTCGTCAAAATCCATTAAGTCCACCTGTTTTTGTTTAAAGAAAAAATAAAAAAATTTTTTTTTGCTCACCACTGTATTTCTACCCAATTCTATGATTACATGAGTATTTTTACTTAACTGTGAATAAAATCAAGATTTGTGAATCAATTTTGAAGATACATGCATTATTTTATTCGCAGCTTTAAGATAAATATGATAAACTGAAACACTTTCGATGTTTTCATTTATAAAAGAAATTTTAGCACATCAAAATGCATCAAGTCCAACTATTCGTCTTTGGGTGAGGATTTTTTTGTCGACCAGTGTTATTGGCGGTAAAAATTGCAATATGTTTTTTGATTTACAAAATATTTATTTCAGTATTTATTTAGAACGCAAATTGTAAGTACATTCTTTTTTTATGAAAAAAATTTGTCTTATAATAGCATATCAATTCCATTTTCTTCCTTGCTTTTAAAGTTTTAATCTTATAGAACTTGTTGACATAAGTACTGCGTATGAACAATGAAATCAATGGGTAAATCTCTTTGAAATTTTCTTGTTTAAAAACAGTAATATTCAAGTTTTAAAGAGAAGAAAATATTTATTATTCGTTTCTTAAAAAATATTTTATATTTTCTGGAATATGCTCCGTTTGAGCTTCACATCTTCTAAGAAGAAGTTATGAATGAAGTGATTTTTACCCATCACGTACAAACGGCTTGCTAGAACAAAAAGCCTGCTTTTATAGCTTTCGCATTTCATCCAGAGTTGTAAAGATTTTTTTCTTAAAATTTGTATTACTTCGCGATCTTTTTGTATTTTTTTTTTACTTCTTATGACAACCCAGTAAGAATTTTAGTTAGCCGCCAACATTGCTCAAGTGAGGTCATTTGAGATTTGAACATAGGCAAACAACTTTTATACATGTTTTTGCTTAATTTTCATTTTAATAAACATAGTTGCAGAAAATATAAGTAATAATAAGTTAACAGTACTACATATTTTTTTATTATAATAAAATGTATAAGCCTAAAGCGTGCACTAATTTTGTCGTGCGCACTTCATAAACAAAGACTTTTTAAAGTTTTTTAAAAATATTTTTCAATGATGGTAAATTAATTTCAAAACTGTTTATACCCTACACCACCATAGGTGGGGAGGGTATAATGCGTTTGTGCTGATGTTTGTACCACCCAAAAATATTGGTCTAACCCCCCTTAATTTATACCAGTCGGCTTAGAATCACTTTCTGAGTCGATTTAACGATGTCCGTCTGTCCGTTCATGTAAACCTTTTAACCAAACTACAGGTAGCAATTTTGAACCAAAATTAATGAAATTTGGCACATATGTTTCTTATTGTCCAGGGACTAAGCCTATTAAAACTGGTTATGATCGGTCCATTATTTCACTTAGCCCCCATACAAATGTCCTCCCGGAAAAGTGTTTAACGATTATAAATCCCTTAAATATAGCAATATTTTAATGAAATTTGGCGCATATAAGTTCCATATAAGTATAAATAAGTGTGCCGATTTTTAAAAAGATCGGTCCATAATTAATCATAGCTTCCATATAAACCCCTCTTCCGAAAATCACAAATCAATCATCATAAATACCATTAAAATGTATGTATCAAGTTAATATTTAAAAACAAATAAGTTTTATATGAACATGCTTACAATGTATTGTACTGTGGAATGTTGCAAATTTACTAAATTACTTATATTCCGGAGAGATTTTCCTTTTTTATGTTCATCAATAATTAAATTTTTAATATCCAAACTCAACTCTTTTCGCTTTCCCATTTTTGATGTGCTTATTATTCAAAACGTTAAAACCAACTTCTTATTTTGTAAAATAAAACTCGATTAACGAAGAAAATATAACGGTATTTAAAAAAATCATCATACAAGAGTCCAACGTACAAATAATTGTACAAAGTACTGATGTACAAATACTTTTGTCCCAAAGATTTTTACTTAAATTGTACTTTTTTTTTAACAATGTGTTATATATTAATTTATTCTTTATCAAATAATTCAATAAAAATGGACCTGAATTAAAACTACATATAATAATTTTTTATTCTTTATAAATTATTGAAGATATACGAAATGCATGGGTGTACAAATAGTTTTGTCCCTAACTGTACATTTCAGCATCGACGTAATATTCTGTATTCGTTTTATTTTACACTTATGAGTATCGGTCCACATTTGGAACCAAGTCTAAAAAAATACCTCTTCCCGAATTATAATGTACACAGTGGTGTAGGGTATCATATGGTCGGGCTTGACCGACTATATCTTTTTTTCTCGTTTTAAATTAAAAGAGCTCTTCTATCGAACGAATACAAATATTTAATATCTTTTTATTTTGCATCACTACACAGTCCGTCTCCCAAAAAAAAATTATGTACTATATGTATGTTCATTGTGACTGATTGAACAAAGTACAACATTGTGTGAGTGTTTGGTGAAGTACACATTTTCAATCCCGTCTCTTAGTTAATTTCAATTTAAATCCGTCCGTTCGTCTCCACCAAAAACAAAAAACATACAGACAATACTTTTTGTTTGATTGTTTGTTTGTCAGTTGGTCTTAATGTTTTTTTTTTTTTTTTTGTTTTTACCATTTCTCTCATGCATAACATGGAGCTGATGTTGATGCGATGGTGATTCCAGCTGCTGATCAAATGTTTCGTCGTTTTTTGTTTTGTTTTCAGACATAAAGCTGTCATCTGATGTTATATTTCCAGTCAATACTGGAAGTGTTTTATGCGAGCCATTGTTAATGGGACGATCTATTTGTTGCATTTGAGTTGGTAAGTTAACTGCTGTTGTTGTTTCACTTTTAACGTCAGTTCCTACTGACGCCGGTAATATTTTAATTTTCGTTGTGGCGTCTCTGCTAACGTTATCTTTATTTTGTTTTGTTTCGAATTTTTCATCCGTTTTATTTGTTTTCATACACAAAACCGGCTTATCATCTATTATTTCTTGCTTGTATTCATCTCTTTCTTTCGTTACACATTCGAGTGTTTCTAATTTTATTGTGGAATCAATTAAGTTTTCGATAAATTCAAGATGATCGTGTTGTGCGTTATCGGTGTTATTTTGTGTGCTCTTGTTTGTGCTAGATGTCCCACTGTTATCGTCTTTATCTGTTGGGGTTGTTGTCTTTGCTATTGTCATTGGAGGTTTTGGTGCCGGACGTTTTCTGTGTATCGGCACTTTGTCTGATCGATTATTGTAGTTATCGTTTGATATGTTGCTTTTACATTTGATAAATAATTCTGATTTGTCTTTTTGTTTTGATGATGTTTGTTTTCTTCCTGTTAGAAGTTTAAAGGAAATGTTTTCTTTAAACAAATGTGTTTATTACAATAATTAATTGGAAAGGAAGAGCATTAACAAACCAAACAAATGCTGAGTTGTATTAATAAAATTTCAAATACAGTAAATACCATGCAAACAACTAAATCAATTAACAACTACATGAATATGATAAATTAAAAAACTAGTTTCTTATTTAAATGTTTATAATTATTTATTATTTATGAAATGGAACTATGATAAAAATCGTTAAAGTTTGTGTTTTGCTATCCCCATTTTATTATAATAAATTAAGGTATCGAAGGTTCAGAATAAAAATTGTTCATCTCTATTGAGTGTTTAGTAGAAAGTTATTTCAACGAAATTTAAAGGCTTTCACTGAAAGAGACATATAGTAATGATAATAAAAAAAAAAAAAAAAAAAAAAAGAACGAGAAAGTGCTTAAAAAAAAAAAACTTTTATCACTTCAAAAGTTCTACTTATTATTATTAAAATTAAACAAATTTTAAGGTACTTTTATTTCCCTCTAAGTATTTTTATTATCTTTTATTAAAAAAGATTTATGAACTAAGTTTTATGAAAAAAATCTCAAAAGTAATGTTTTTGAAGGCTGTCGCAGCTACATGTCGCCTAATGTGAACCTGATCATGGATTTTTATTATGAATTTTGCTCACTGATTTTGAATTTTTTTTTCTCTCAATCACTGTGAACCTGGCCTATTACAACTTTGTTTGTTCTTAAAGAATATTTTTATAACAAAATTAAATTTATAACAATTTTTCCAAAAATTATAATTTTTTTAAATTTAATTTATACTAATATGGTTTTTATGTACAATTTTAAAAAAGTACTTTGAAAAGTTTAATTTATTCTGCTGTACGAATAATCGCGCAGGGGAAATCGCCCAAAACACAAAAATGTACAAAGGCCCAATTTTTTGGGTCTTTGTTTACTTGTGAACAAAAACCCAAAATATTTACAAAATCACCCAAAATTTTGTGAATAATCATCCAAATAGCAAAATGAATAATCGCCCAACATTTTGGGTTATTATTCATAATGTCAAATAACCCGTAACTGTTATGAATATTCACCCAAAAACTAATTATACTGTTGTAAAAACTTTATTCAGCCTATTATTTTTTTTTCTTTTAATTTTTTGTCATTTCTCCTATAATTCAGTTATAGATTGTAAATAATGAAAGATTTTTATCGAACAATATTTTTCTTAATAGGCGGAAGGGTTTTTAACTCTGTGGTATATCCAAAAACGGTTTCGCTTACATAAATCTTATTTTTAACATCAACATTTTCACCGTTAAAAGTTGAAAAAAAAAAAAAAAAAAAAAAAAAAAATGAAAGTGTATTAGGGATCTCTGATTCTGAATATTTGTTTTTTTTTGTTTGGTCATTAATAAGTTTTAATATTGAAAATATTGAAGTAAACGTTTTTGAGTGCAATTGAATATAGTTATAGGCCATTGAAAAACCTTTCAAGATCATATTTATATAACTCTTACTTTTTTTTAAATAATTGTGCAAACAAGGAAAATTATGTTAGCGAAGCCGCTTTCGGAAATACCACAGTATAAAATCCTTCCGCCCGGCTGAAGGTCGGCTATTAAAAAAAATTATTTTGCCGCATGCTAAAATAAATGAATAATCGCCCAAAAAACATTTTTGGGTAATTCTACATTTATAAAATTTGGGTGATTGTTCACAATGAACAAACACCAAAATTATTAAACATGTCAAAAAACCTAAACACAGTGAACAATCACCTAATTGGAATTTGTCTTTTTTTTGGCGTTTGTTCATTTATGGGGTTTGGGCGATTTTCCCTTGGACCATTATTCGTACAGCCACTTTTTTTCATAAAATCTGCAATCCATTTAATTTTTTCCCGCATATAACACAGAACTTATTACCGAAATGCAAGTATTTCACAGAAATATAAAAATCTTTGACATCGGACTTAACTTGCAGAAGTTAAGATTTTTTGAAACTTTTACATTAACGGGGTGGTGAACTTTGAGACTATGTAGCTTATCACGTATTATACAGATTACAAAATTAAGGAGTGCGTTCGAAAAAATCTTCAATAACTTGGAAACGGTTGATGCTAGAGTTTTTATTCTTTTTTTATTTAATTGATAATTTATTACAGATTACAAAAAAATATAACTTTTATAGTTCTAACCACTACTAATGAACTTGTGGACCATTTTTGGTAACCCTTCCGTTAGAGATTTGATAGTTGCTTCAGTCACTTATTTGGAACAGTGTGCACATCTTCTATTAAAATTTTCGGTATTTTGTCACAGCTTTTTTGTGCTCTTCAATTCACTTTTCACAAGAGCTCAATATTTCTCCACTGGTCTAAGCTATGGACAATTTTGAAATTTGACCTCTCCTGGTACAAAAACTGTGTTATTGTTTTGGTACCACTCCAGAGCTTTCTTATCGTACTGACATGATACCAAATGGGTCCAAAAATATGTGGGCACGTTGCACAGTGCTTTGATCTCATACAACGATGGGACAAAAATAGAAGGAGTTGTCGTAACAAATTGAAACTTGGTACACATATTACTTTAGGCTTAGAATGAATAAATACGAAGGTTTGAAAAAATTGGCGCAAGGACACGCCTACCTCCCATATATCCTGAAACTAAAAAACGGATATACTGCGTGAATACTAGTCAGAATTCCAACAAAATTGCAGTTTAATATAGATTATTTATGATTCTGCCAATTTTTATTTAAATCGGAACAAGAACACGCCTACCTTCCATATCATGAAATGAGGAAAACGCATTTCTAGCTAACACGCCGTTTTTAATTTTATGAAAATAGAAGGAGGTGTCGCAGAAAATTGAAACTTGGTACATATATTACTTAAGTTACAGACTAAATATATACCAAGTTTTGAAAAAAAAAAAAAAAAAATCGGAGCAAGAACACGCATACCTTCCATATATTCTGAAATGTGAAAAACGCACTTTCTTCCAAAATACTGGTCAAAACAGTATCAAAATTTACAATAGCTATTGGAAATGGGTTTTTTATGGGTCAGAAAATATTCTATTTAATAGTGGCAAGGGCTAACCTACCTCCCCCAAGCCCTATAATTTTTAAATATTATTTTAGTTTCTGCGCACACATTTTATGTTCAGTAAATCATTAATTTGCCTAATTTCGCCCGATTTCCGATCAAAAATTTTTATTTTTAGTTTTAAATATTTTATTAAATTTTAAAGCATTGTCGATTTTAACAACACGAAATATTTCAATATAAAGAATTTTTTGACTTTTGTGTAATAAAAAGAAATTTATAAATTTTTTGAATTATTATTTTTGTTAGTTGTGGCAAAAAATAGGAAGTAATTCTCCTTTTATATATTAAAAAACAATACTAAATTTTATAATCAAGCAAAAAAAAATTTTTATATATTTTTTTTAATACCCCATCGAACTCATGTAATTTTTGTATTAAAATTTAAAAATGCTCTATAATTAGCGCCATCGGGAGGATTTTTAACATAAAATATTAGATCCAAAGAATATATTTTTCTATTCCATAATTATTTTTTAAATTTCGAAATAATTTTTATAATTATTTTATTTTAATTTAGCAAAATAAATTACGTCAACATTAAGAACTCTTTGAAATTGAAGTAAAAACGGAAAGTTAGACACTTTTTCAGTTTAACTTTTTTTAAAGTTGTGGCAAATAATAGGCTCTAACTATTTTTTAATATGTTAAATAACTGTAAAAAAATACATAAACCGTAAAAAAAAAAATGTATAATTTTTTATAATTTTTTTATATCCTTCATCAAATTCAATGAATTTTAAGATTTTAGGTAAAAAATATGTGTAAATTTGAGCAACAATATATATTTATTCAAAACACTTTATTTTAAGAATAATAATAGTTTTAATTTACCAATATTCTGAGGTATTGAAGAAACGAAACATCGACGTATTTCATCAAAAAATGAATTTTTGACAATTTTTTTTCCTAAAACAGTTTAAAACAAGCTTTTTGGTTCATTAATATTCTCTTTAGATTCTCTGATTTTAGCGCCCTATAGTAGCCACAAAAATAATTTTTCCAAAAAAAATCTTTTTAAATTATATGACCTATATTGTTACCTTTCCAAAAACGTATAATTCAACTCAATTTGAAAAATGTTTTTTTTTGATTTTTGTCTATGGAACAAAGCACTGTGCGTTGTGCTCTCTTACGAAAGGAAGAAATCCTTTTTGCAAATATTCCTTGATGCATATTTGGGTATTTATAGATCCGAATGTATCAAATGACTTTCCTTTTTTGCCGCAACTGCAAAAAGCTTGTTATACCAGGAATTTCGAAAGAATTTTTCTCTGCTTTTCTGTCTTTAACATTGCCTCGAGCAAAGAATACTAAGAAGTGAAGGCTTGTCAAAAAAACCTAACTTTGTTGTCAAAAAAAACCTAGCTTTAAGATTGTGTTAGTCAAATTTTATTTATATGTATTCGTGCTGAAACACCTTTCTCCACACATCATAATCATACATAGTTGCACAAAAGAGTATTTACAAATTATTAAATATATTTCATCACAATTATATTCGCAGATTTTTATCTCTTGATGCGGGTTACATCCACAAATATAACATAAATATAATATAATTACATTTTTTTGTTTTTTGTTGATAAATATGAAAATAATTTCAAATTATTTTAAATTCAGTTTTATTTTTAATACCAAAAGCAAAGAATACTAAGAAGAGAAGGCTTGTCAAAAAAACCTAACTCTGTTGTCAAAAAAACCTAACTTTAAGATTGTGTTAGTAATATTTTATATATATGTATTCGTGCTGAAACCACTTTCACCACAAATCATAATCATACATAGTTGCACAAAAGAGTATTTACAAATTATTAAATATAATTCATCACAATTATATTCGCAAATTTTAATCTTTTGATGCGGGTTACATCCACAAATAGTAATATAATTACATTTTTTGGCTTTTTGTTGATGAATATGAAAATAATTTAAAATTATTTTAAAATCTGTTTTATTTTTAATACCAAATTTAGCAACATTGTTCGTTCAATTTAAATTTCAACATACAAAAAAAGAATGTCAAAAATAAAATAAAAAAATATTTTTCAGTTTGTGAAAAATATTCGTTTAACGGGAGTGAAAATACTATAAACGCGTGTGAAAAAATAATAAAAATATCGTGTGTTAGTGGAAAAATGTGTCGCGTGTGTAATTTTCCTTAAATTTTAAGGAAAATATTTCTTTATTTTGTGTTGTTTCTCTCTCTCACAAGTGTGTTGAATTCACACCGAACTTGTATGTGAAGAGAGAGAAATGTTGTTGTTGTAGGAAAGAGTACTATTTTCCATTCTTAGTATTCTTTGACCAAAAGTATCAACATTGTTAAATTTAAACATCCAAAAAAGGAATGTCAAAAATAAATTTAAAAAATATATTTTCAGTTTGTGGAAAATATTCGCGTTACGGGAGTAAAAATACTATAAAAGTGCGTGAAAAAAATACAAAAGTATGGTGTGATAGTTAAAAAGTGTGTCGCGAGTGCAATTTTCCTTAAATTTTAAAGGAAAGGTTTGTTTATTTTCTTTTGTTTTTCTCTCTCACAAGTGTGTTGAATTCATACAG
This sequence comes from Protophormia terraenovae, assembly GCA_951394005.1. Taxonomy (NCBI): domain Eukaryota; kingdom Metazoa; phylum Arthropoda; class Insecta; order Diptera; family Calliphoridae; genus Protophormia; species Protophormia terraenovae. The sequence continues at coordinate 78,133,681 of OX596074.1, read as the reverse complement.
AACTTGTACGTGAAGAAAGAGAAATGTTGTTGTTGTAGGAAAGAGTCTATTTTCTATTCTTAGTATTCTTTGGCCTCGAGCATTAACAATAAAAGGTTTTGACACATAAGCTGCGAAAATTCTGCAAGCACATACGTTTCTTCGTCAATTATACAACTTGAGTATTTTTGTATGAAATTTGGTTTTAATTTCTGTGCCCTAAATTTTTTTCAGCATTCCTGTTTGGAATTTTTTCGACTTTATATGTTATCAACTCTGCATTAGCTTTAAATTTTTGCACCAAATAGTCGAAGCACTGAGATAACTCGTCTGCTTTTCTACCAGTTGTGGTTGGAGTTCCTTTCAATATCCTTTAAATTTTCTGGCCTTCCCAATACCATGTGCTCCTTTTTTTCTCTCCGAACCAGGTTTCATATCAATGGCCAAATTTTCCTGATACTGTTTAATAACATTATAAACAGTTTGACGGCAGAAATTTAATTCTGTAGCCAATTATTTGTAGGACCTATTTGGATTTTTTTGAAATTTTTTAATACTCTATAGCACGGAAATCCTTTTTGTCACTCATTTTGATGAAAATCATGACAAATTAACATGGTTGTTATTAAAAATAATAGCTGAAGTATTTTTCCATGATAACTAGATCAAAAAAAATGTTTAGTATTGATTCCGAAAAAAGTTATAAGGCAAAACGTGTGTTAAAATTTTTTCGATCGCACTCCTTATTTTTCTAAAAGCTTAGATCCTTCCATACATTTTAATTCGCTTCGACCAGTTTAGATGGTTTATAATCAAAATTTATTATCAAAATATATTACCAACATTTTTGCTATTGGCTCACTGAGATATATTATTAAAAACAAAATTCCCTTATAGAGAGTTGCCGTCTTTAAAAAAATAACGAATATACATATCGGTGCGCTGACGAAAAGTCCTATGTGTTTTTGAACAGCTTTTCATATGCTAACTATTTTGAAAATTTCGGAACTAATTCAAATATTTTATTAACTATAGATTAAAATTAAAAATGCTTTTAGGCGGTGTAATTTCAGAGAATTACACTTGGAACTTTTCGTCAGTGCATCGGCGATATGTATGGATATAGGGAAATTATTACTCCTATTTATAGTATTAGAGTGAGTCAAATTGTTCGGGTTAAAAAATGTAAAAACGAAACCTACGCAAATTTCTAAGAAAATTAGCCAACGAAACTGGGGCACGTTAGGGTAAAATGTGTCAAAAGTAGCGATTAATTGAATTTTGAAATTAAAATTTTTGTAATAAAGTTGGATAGCGAATAAAAAAAAATAAGATTATGTGTCAATATAAATTAAAATCATTAAGCTAGGTTGTGTTGTTTTCTTATGAGGAGCTGTCAAAGTTTAACATTTTTGAAAAAGAGTAAAAAATAAAATTTTCATAAATTTTCAGTGCATTTATTTTAAATCAAAAGTCTTTTAAAGTTAAAATTTAAAATGGAACCATCAACTTCAGGTATTTAAGTATACTTTTCTTCAAGTATTTGCAAATTTTATGTTGTCTTAATATTTTTGGTATTTTTTTGAAAATTATTATTTTTTTGAAAACTTTTATTTTTTTGAAAACTTTTAATTTTCATGGAATGCAACTTAAATTGTTACAGGATGTTTGTTCTGAAAAATACATATTGCCCTCTTCAATATTATGAAAAAAAAAAGTCGTGAGCATATATAGCCCGATTTGAGAAATTATTTTTTTTTTCGAAAAAACTCCTGTAGATTTCATACAAAAACGAGAGAAGAAGATATAGCCGATCAAGACCGACTATATGATACCCTACACCATTGCGTATGAGCATAAAAATTCGGGAAGTGGATTTATATTAGACCTGTAGACCAACACTTTTACTAAATCTAAAATAAAGCATGCAAGTACAGAGTAATGCGTTAATAATAACATCTTGATGATTTTATGCATTATAGGGCGATTTCCGGAAGTGGGTTTATATGGGAGCTATAGTAAATTATGGACTGATTCTCATAAATTTCGGCAATGTTGTTTCTACTTAAATAAAACTTATTTGTGTCGAATATTAACTTGATACTATCTTTCGTATGGGATTTATGCACGTTAAAGTGATTTTCGGAAGGGGGGTTTATGTGGGAGCTATGGTCAATCGTGGACCGATTTTAATAAAATTTGGTACAAAGATTGGTATTTGCACAAGACTTCTTTGGACCGAATTTCATTAAAATATTCTTAATATTAAGACATTTTTAAGTGTGGAAACTCTATTCCGGGGGGACATTTGTATAGGAGGTAGGTGAAATAATAGACCGATCATAACCAATTTCAATAGGCTTCAAAATTGCGACCTGTACTTTGTGCACAAGGTTTACATGGACAGCCAGCCGTCCAGCCAACCAGCCAGACGGATAGACGGACGGACGGACATCGTTAGATCGATTTAAAAAGTGATTCTGAGTCGATTGGTATACTTTAAGATGGGTGTTGGATAACTCATTCTATGCGTTACAAACATCAGTACAAACACATAATACCCCAACCACCTATGGTGGTGTAGGGTATAAAAACATCTTAAGTATAAACCACCTATGCTGGTGTAGGGTATAAAAACATCTTAAGTACAAACATTTTCATTGCTTTATCAAACATAAAATGGAAATAAACCTGTAACTTCTAATCGGCTGGTTAGATTTTCACAAAGGCGTAGCAGAGGACAGTAGTATTTTGAGTTTAGAGCAGGATACCATATACAATTCAGGAGCGGAGCTATTGGGGTTTAAAATAGGGTTCTAATGTTATAAAAAAAATTTTAACCGCTAGGGAATTTTTGTCCCTTACCCGATTTCCAAGATTTGTATACCACCTTAAAGTCCTTGATAAATTCTTTAGAAAACATGCTTACATGTACTATTTCTCTTATATACTCTTCGATATATGTACAGTCGAACACGCTTATAACGAACATCGACTAAAACGAACTATGGCTATAGCGAACACTTTTCTTCGGTCCCATTGATTTTACCAACATTTTTCATACAAATAACCACGTTCATAACGAACACGGTTATAGCGAACTTTTTTTATAACGAATACATTTTTATGGTCCCAAGAAGAATTTTTTTATACAAAAAACTACGTTTATAAGGAAATAAAATTACACATTTCAAAATGTTTAAAAAATTTAAAAACTAACAGAAATAACTTTTATTTATTTCCATTTAATTGTTGGATAAATGGAAATAATTTTCATTAATTTTTCATTTTCAATAATTTAAATTATCGGCAAAAAAAAAAAAAAAAAATGACTTTTATATTTATTGTTGTTGACCTTTTTAACATAACATACATTTATCGAAAATATATAATAATAAAACTGAAATTATTTGAGGATTAAACACTAAATATTAAAAAATCGCTATTCCTCAAGAAGTAAATATCTCAAAACATGGCAATTTAAAAACATCGGAAATAAAAGAAAACATTAAATTAGTATAAAAAATATAATCAATCTCAATTTGCCGTTTGTAAAATGAATGATGAATGCAAAAAAAAAAAAAATATATTCCTGATATTTTAATCATTAATATTTAAAAATCATAAATACCGCCCATTTTATAAGGAAAGAAAAACGCTTTCATTCCAAATATTAGTATTGATTTTTTTTTTTTAATTTTACGTATATAACGAACTACGCACAGTGGTCCCAAAATTATTTTTTTTTGGAAATAATTCTGTAACTTTAGAACTGCTGGATGTATTTGAATGAAATTTCACATGGATAATCCTGAGGTGTGTGCCAATTGATTTGGAGGAGGACAGGTTCTTAGCAAGTTCTGGCGACTCCAAAGTTGGTCACCTCGGGTATGAACATTTTTTAAAAAATCGCCAAAATTTCATTTATGATTTGATTGAAAAAAATTTTGTACTTTCGTACAAAAAATACGCTTACATAGGTAGGTTATCTCTTTTACTTTAAGAGATATTTGGACTAAAGTAAAATTATGACCCATTTTTGGACATGTTTTTTTTTTAGTTTTTTTTTTTTTTAACTTGGTGGGCTCAATTTGAGTCTTATAATTTTTCTAAAATATTCCCTGGATTCTGTACAAAATTCTAAAAAATTTTCATGCAAGGATTATATACCTATGTGGTTTAGGAAAATACCTCAGTAGTAACTATGAAATATTGAACGATTCAAAAGTTACACAAAGTTATTTAAAAAAACAGCTTGAAACTGCTGAGCACTTATGTATATAGAATGCTTCAGAACACATTTACCATAGAAATTGAAGGAAAATGTGGACATTTTGGCGAAGGGGGTAAAGTTTCAGTTAGTTTTTAAACAATTGTGTAAAGTATTTATGCAAGTATTTGGTACCGTTGGAGAGGTTATTACTTGAAAAATAATATATCAATAATAAAGTATTCGAACTAAATTTTTTAATTAAATTGATCAAAAAACGAAGAATTTTTGCATTTAGTATTATTTTTCCAAAAAAAAAAAAAAAAAAAAAATTATGTTTGAACTTAAATAAAATCTACATTAATTAAGATATCATTGTGAAATTTTGATATAATATAAAAAATTTTGTCATTAAAAGAAGAAAATAAAAAGATTCTCATTTTCTTGCTTGGAAATACCCAAAATTCCAGTTCGGGGAAAAGTTGTTTCAAAAATTTACTTTATTCAGTAAAATGGTCACCCTGTCGTTATAAGAGTCGAGTCTTATTAACTATTTTTTGTGTGTTTAGCTAACATATGTAGGTAAGTTTTCAAGGTATTATTTTTTTAATTTCAGCTTTGACACTTTTGAGCTCCATAAAATACTAAAAAAATAAAATTAACGAAATTCTGATAGGGCTAGCGGGGAGACTGTTTCCCCAACTGCCCTCGGATTTTTTTACATGCATTTAATTTAAGCATTCTTTTAGAAACGTGAAAAATAATGTATGGTCCAGAGGAAAATAATAAATTTTAAAGTGACAAAATTTGACCACTTTTTGGAAAAAAATCACAAAAAATCACTTTTTTTTTCAAATTTTCAACTTCAAAATAAAATTACTTTTTGTCTAAACCTCATCCTTGCACGAAAATTTTTTAGAGAATATTTTAGAAAAATAGTAAGACTCAAATTGAGCTCACCAAGTTAAAAAAAAACAGAAAAAAAACATGTCCTAAAATGGGTAAAAATTTTACTTTGGTCCAAATATCTCTTAAAATAAAAGAGATAACCCACACATTTAAGTGTATTTTTTGAGAATTATAAGGACTATCTATGTGAAAATTTTTTTTTCAGTCAAATCATAAATCAAATTTTGGCGATTTTTTAAAAAATTGTCATACCCGAGGTGACCAACTTTGGAGGTCCACCCCCCATCCACCTGACTTGCTTAAAACCTGTCCTCCTCCAAATCAATTAGCACACACCTCAGAATTATCCATGTGAAATTTCATTCAAATACATCCAGCATTTCTAAAGTTACAGAATTATTTCCAAAAAATTTAATTTTGGAGCCACTGTGCTATGTTTATAACGAACTAAATATGTCGGTCCTTTCGAGTTCGTTATAACCGTATTCGACTGTATATTCATTTGAAATTTCAACAAACTAAACTTTGCAAGATGTTGACCAAGTCTTTTCATTATATATCCCAACATTTTCAACCTATTTTATCATATTTTTTGCAGTTTATTAAAGAACAAAAGTGTCTGTCGTATAAAGAAAAGTCGATATCTTTATTGAGTCAAAAAATGAACGATTTTGAATTGGCAAGTTTGCAGAAATTAATAAACAGACGGACGGATGGACAGAGATTACAATTCTTTAAAAAAAAGTTTTAAAATTCCAAAAATATATTATTTTTTTTCTTCTTGATTAATATAAAAACTAAATCCATATATTAAAGTATTAATATCACCTTTCCCTGAATTAAATGTCATTTTCGAACCATTTAACTCAAATGTATAGATGGACGGATATTGCCATTTTGCCAAAAAATATTTTAGAATTCTAAAAGTGCATTTTTTACTAACAAATAAATAAAAAAAAAAAAAATAGATCGTGATCATCAAAATTCGGATATCACCTTTTCCAGAATTAAGTGCCATTTTCTACCCATTTAACCCAAATATATAGACGGACGGACATTACCATTCATCCAAAAAACATCTCGTGATTCTGAAAATGCATTTTTGTTTTTAAACGTGAACATTTAAGTGTTGATATCACCGTTTCCTGAATTAATCGCCATTTTCGACCCCTTTTATCCCAATGTGTGGGGGTCTAAAATTAAAACCCTCCCAACCAGCGATTGAAAAATCGTAGGTCCTATATATTTATAAGTATTTAAAGTAGTAATAAAAATTCAGCTGCTATACAAATAAGTACACATAATAACATGTTTATGATCTTAAATCCAAATTTGTTTTATACAAAAATGTATTGCTTTTTTTAATGTTATAAGACAAATTTTCTTTAAATAGATGTATGTGGAATCAATCTAGCAACATTTTTAAAATTATCTGACCATAAAATTCATATTAATTATTATTAGTAGTAGTACATCTTGTATGTATTAGTATTAAAAAATAATATAAATAATGATAACAAATAAGATTTTTAAACTATTTATAATTCGTTGTTTCCAAAGATTAATGCATCGATGGTTTTATTTTAAATGTAAGCAGGAATAAATTTTAAACAATAACAATTTAATTGCAATTATGCAGATTCTTTCTAATTATAAAATAAATTTTATCGTTTCAAGTGAAAAACTATTCAATATTATTTTTGATAACTTATTAAAACTATTTATCACAACAAGATGAAAAGAAAAAGAAGCAGGAGAATATATTTAATTTTATAAGTTGGGAAATAAGGTAAATTTTTGTTTATCACAAACTCATGTATGTGTAACGAAACAGGTGTTTATAATTTCTCAATTTCTATAATATATTAAAGCGTATTGAAATTCGAATAGATTATGTATTTAAAATTTTGTGTGCAAGAGAGCACCTATAGTTTTGCTCCACACTGTAACAGCAATGCCAATAATGTCTTAATAATTACGAAATTAAAAGTATGCCATAATAATTAATTTTCAAATGCACTTAGAAAAAAAAAAACTACTTAAAATCCAATTGAGAAATAACAACATTAAAAACAGATAAAATCTCTTCACAATGTTGCTTCTAGCAAACATCTTAAGATGGTGGGGTGGGGAGGAAAGAAAACGACAAGAGTAACAGGAAAAGGAAGTGTTTAAAATTTGAAACAGATTGAAAAATTGTAACATTAAGAAGGAGAGAAAAAATTTAAAAAATTGAAGCAAACAATAATAATAAAACTAAAAAATAAGTTAAATTTTTTTTATAAAGGGTAGATAAAATAACAAAAACAACAACATAAATAATATTAAAAGGAGGAAAAAAAAAACAATAATAACTTACGTATTTCCATTTGTTCAAATTCCAATTGACGTACAACTGCGTCATGTTTTTTATTCAATTCCGCCTCCTCGTCAATACTTTCTACACGACCAATTGTTTTTGTTGCTGCTGCATTTGATGTATTTGCCACATTTGTGCCACCAACTTGTGGTAGATCTGCTGCAGTAGGTGTTGTTGGTGTGGTTGGTTCTTTTGCTGATTTCTTTTGACCCAAAAGGCCAAAAACTTTTACTTTACTACCACGACGACTTCTTATTGAACCCCCAAATGTTGCTGAAGATGATGAAGTCACACCACCACTACTACTGCCGCCACCACCTCCCTCGGCACTCGTTGCCTTCGTTGCTGATGCCTGTGAGTTGCCCATTGCAAGAACAACAGTCAGCGATGTTGGTGGAGGTCTAGTTGCTGTACAAGACTACAAATTGATGATTGAATTTATTTAATGCCAGAGAATTCGAGAACATGATAAACAAAGTAAAAAGAAAAACTTCTTTTATTAGTTAAAAAAATAAATAAAAAATTGAAAAATAAGAAAAATATCAAGAATCAAAAATCAATTATAACTTTTCAATCAGATTATTTTGTCTTATAACTGACTACATAGTATAGCTACTTAAATATTTGCTGGCGTTGTTTTAGTTAGTTACGAATATTGTAATTTTTAAAATGAAAGTAGTATTTTTAAACATGTGAATAAAAGTTCAGAATTATTAACAAATTTTAAATGTTTAAAAACATAATAAGTATTGTATTTCTAAATGCCTGTTTAAAAAAACACGTAAAGTAAATTCTAGTCTAGACAATTTTAATCTACAATAAATTATTTACCCAATTCACAACTTCGTTATTGTGTTATTTGTTAAAGTTTTATATGAAGAAAAATAATACTTTTTAAAAAAATAATACACTTTGTGAATATGTGTGTTATTTTCGAATGAGTTGGTATATTGTTGTTTTGAAAAAATGTCAAAATGTAAAATTATTTTATTATTATTATTTTTCTTTAACGAAAAATGTTGGAGAAAATCTTATTTTTTGATAACTAGGATTTTTTTTTGTATTACAACAACCATCTTAAAGTATACCAATCGATTCAGAATCAATTTCCAAGTCGATTTAACGAAGTTCGACCGGCTTGCATGTTGCCTGGTTGCACAGCTAGCTTGTTGTTTGCATATTATATGTAAAACTTGTGCACAAAGAATAAGTCGTAATTTTAAAGATAATTTCATCGAATTTGGAAAGTGTGACTATTTTGGTATAACGCTAAAGTCTGCTGAAATTGGTTATGATCGGTCAATTATTTTACCTTGCATCCATGCAAATATTCCCCCGGAACAGTGTTTAAATAATCACAAATAAATTATTTATGCCACGATTTTAATAAAGTTTTGAACAAATAATTTTTATAAAATTGTTTTCAGATTGTTCCAAGAAATCGCAATTATATTTTTTTATCTCGTTTATATACTATTTTGGTAATCTAGTGTTGTTAAAATATTAAACTGTTATATTTTTTTCTATTAAGTGGTTTCGATATTTTTTATAATCCTGGATTTTTTTTTAAATATTTTCCTAAAATTATATATTTTTCCAAAAAACATTTTTGAAATAACTAAATAGTTGTAGAATTAATTAAATGTTTGGATTTTTCATAAATATGATTTCATATCAAAATATTTAAAAACATATTATAATTGCAGTCAACCATATTAAAATTTTGATTGTGGGTAATCATTAACAAACAGAAATATAAACGTTGCTATCAACGTTATTATTCAAATCAATGAAAAACGGCTATACAAACATTGAATAGCTGTAGTGATCATGCTGTAACCATGTTTTTTCTAAATTTTTTTCGTTTTTAAATCGTTTTTTTCCTCGAATCGATGTTCATCACATACCTAAATATGCTTAAAAATGCCTTGGTCGAAAATGGTCAATTTTAGAAAAAAGTTTCATTTTATCGATTTATATATAAAAAAAAAACTGAAAAAAGGTATAGTCGGTCAAGACCGACCATATGATACCCTACACCATTATGTATGACCATAAATACAAATACAGATTAATGCGTTGATACTAACATCTACTTGATTTTATGCACTTTAGGCCGATTCTCGGAAGTGGGTTTATATGGGAGCTATGATAAATTATGGACTGATTCGAATAAAATTTGGCAATGTTGTTTCTACTTATGTGAAACTTATTTGTGTCGAATATTAACTTTATAAAGTTAGTATAGTTAGTATGGGATTTATGCACGTTAAAGTGATTTTCGGAACACGGGTTTATATGGGAGCTATGGTTAATCTTGTTACAAAGATTGATACTTGTACAAAATTTCTTCGTACCAAATTTTATTAAAATATTTATATTTTTAAGGCATTTTCAATTCCGGGGAGACATTTGTATGGGGGCTAGGCGAAATAATGGACCGATCACAACCAATTTCATTAAGCTTCGTCCCTGTATCATGAAAGTCCCACGTGCCAAATTTCATTGAATTATCTGCAATATTGCGACCTGTACTTTGTGCACAATGTTTAAATGGACAGCCAGCCGTCCAGCCAGCCAGACAGACGGACGGACATCGTTAGATCGATTTAAAAAGTGATTCTGAGTCGATTGGTGTACTTTAAGGTGGGTGTTGGATAACGTTTTCTATGCGTTACAAACATCAGCACAAACGCATAATACCCCAACGATATACGATATTTATATTGAAATAAATTTGGAGGAGTGCAGATTATATCAAAAAAGTAAATTTTTTTAATGACTGCAAACATAAATCAATTCTAAATTTCTTTATTAACCGTTTATGAAGACTTGTTTTGAAATATGTAAGGAAATTTTTTTATTAAAACAGCTTTAAGAAAAAAAGTTAAATAATAGTATTGAAAAAAAGAAACAATTTTTCATATTAATTTCAGAGTACTGACTGAATATTTTTCACGTCTAGGCGAATTGAGATAATCGAAAAAATGTTCAGCATATTATTCCGGAATATATTCCAAATTACACAATGTTTTTAAAGAAACTTCCCCTTCATACCTCGGGACTTATTCCCGAAAAACGAAGTAAAGTCAAGGCAAAAAAATCATAAATTCAAAACTCAAGCGTAAATTTTTTTAATTGTCATTTATCTTGTCAAGCACTTTATAGAAATATAAACATCTTTCAAATCAAACTTAATTGGTAGAAGTTAAAATTTTTTGAAACTTTTACATACTCTAGGTAGTTAATTTTGTCGATCTGTATCTTATTTCGCGTTATCACAGGGTGACTACAAGATGATTTTGGTGAAAACTTTGCTCCTGCTCTAAAACTTTCCCATACATTTCAATTCGATCCGAAAAGTAGTTTAGCATATACAGATTTATTATCAAAAAATTGCTTTTGGCCCCACTGTGCATTATCAAAAATATTTAACCTGACTGAAACTTTTTTTTGTTATTTTACACAATAAAATCGGAGGAGCATCATGATTTTACGGGGTTTTCGAGGTTTTCAAAAATTCATAGGTTCCACAATTTTCATTTGAATTTGTCAAACGATACTTTTTTGTTTTACGAATGAAGTATAGAATTAGATTATGTATTAAAAAAGTATGTCTCTTAATAAAGTGTGGGTCAAAAATAGATAAATATTCAACATACACTGAAAAAAGTAAATTCAATGATTGAAGTACATTAAATGAAATTCATTAATTTTTTTCCAAAAAATTATTAACTTAATGTAGAAATTCATTGCTTCAATGAAAATATTCAATGAAATTATTAACGCTATTATGAACATTACATTGAAACCATTCATTAAATTTATTTCTTATTACAATAGGTAAATTAGTTAATTGATTTAATGTATTAGTTCATTGAATTAATTTATTCAATGTACTAATACATTGATTTAATTAAGAAGAAGCATTACACAATGAACATAAGCATTGAACCAATGATAAATTTCATTAAGTTGTATTAAAATAAATGATTTCTAACGGGAAATAAAGTAAACTGAAAACAAATACAACTCAGTTTTCTTATATCTTTTAACAAGAAATTACGCGTTTTAAACAAAAGCAAAAAGTAAACAAGCGCGAATGTTATATTCGGCCCGGCCGAATCTATATACCCACCATCAACTTTTTCAAATTTTACGTTATATGGGAGGGGGCGGTAAAGTGGGCGGACCACGTCCATTTTTTGTTTCTGAGTTTACATTAGTCCTTGAACTATTTGATCATAATTTCGTTGATTTTCACCTTGTATGGGAGGTGGGCGGACCACGTCCATTTTTTGTTTCCGAGTTTATATCGACCCCCGAACTATACGTACATGTTTTTATTGAAGAAATATCAGCAAAAAAGTATGAAACGGACACCCTGTGTTTCTAGTTTTTAGCCCATAACTTTCTTGTTTATTAACCGATTTTGCCCATTTTCAATACCAAACAAACCTAATATAAGACAAATATTTGTGCCAAATTTCGTCCCCCTACGTTGCTCCGTTCGAGCCCTATCCTGCTTTCAGCAGACGGACAGACGGACGGACATAGCTAGATCGACTCAGAATCTAACCAGGACCCAGAAAATATATACTTTGTGGGGTCTTAGATGATTCCTTCGACATGTTACACACGGAATGATGATGGGTATAAAAAATGAGTGTTATATTAAAAACGAAAATAATTAAAAACTAAATAAGATACATCGAATTATTAAAATACATAAATATAATTTATTCGCAAAGAAGAAGTCGAGCAGCATAATTGAATACACCAAATTAAATTAATTACCCAAAAGAAGGAATTTGGAGACTTGTCTTCATAACACGTAAGTTTAATAATGTTTATGATTTTAAACAGTTTTTAAATATTACTTTTCATTTATATTAATGTAGATAAAAACACTAAGATGCAGAAGAATGTGTTATTAGCCTTAAATAACAGGGTTTCAAAAAATATTGCGATTTCAAAATCAAGAGGATTCGATTCGTAAGTATACATAAATATATGAAATATTTTAATTGAATTCTTAATAAAAATACAGTTAAGAAAAAAACTCTACATACACCCTATGATTTTTAAATTTAAATACATTGTTGATGAAAATAGAAAAAATTTATATATCAATTATAGTTTAATTGATATTTAAGACTATCTGAAGAAAAAAAAAAAAAAATATGAATATGAATAGCATAGAAGTTACTAGCAGTAAACATAATAATTAACACGAAAAAAGTCTACATACAGTGTAATAGCTCCTAAAATGAAACAGAAAAGTTGTAACAAAGAAAGGAAAAAACACGTTAGTTTTTATAAATAGCTTCATTTTGCAAACCTTACTATCATTCAAGTGCAGAAAGTAATTATTAAAGCAAGCTTTCTTTGAATTTTATTCATTGAAAATGGAAAATAGAAAAGAAATACAGCTTTCAGTTAGAAATTTAGTGGTAAAAATGCGTAGTGAAAATAAATCATATGGTGAAATTGGAAAAATATGAAAACCAAGTCGGTCGACTGTTCCAACCATTATTAGGAACTATGAAGGCACAAATAGTACCGAAAATAAGCCACGATCGGGGACACCTAGGAAGCTTTCAAGGTGCGATGTAAGCAGTATCCTTAAAGAGGTCAACCGAGAACCAAAAATTAGTGCTCCTAAATTGTCGGAATACCTTGAAAGACATTCTAGTGTTACCCAGAAAAATAATAAATGTATTACATGACAACGGTTTTAGAAGCAAAACGGCACGCAAAAAGACTTTAATTTCAGCAAAAAATCGTCAACTTCGCCTTGAATTTGCTAAAGCTCATTTAAATAAGGATATGAGTTTTTGGAAATCTGTTTTATTCACGAAGACGAAAGTAAGTACAACATTTTTGAAAATGATAGCCAATCAAAGATTTGGAGAAAACCAAACACTGTCCTCGATCCAAAAAATATTATACCTATAGTGAAACATGGTGGAGGAAATGTTATGGTTTGGGGTGCTATGGCGTGATCGGGGGAGGGTCGTTTGGTTTTTGTCGAAGGTAATATGGACCGGTATCAATATAAGAACATATTGGAACAAAATCTAAAGGCATCTGTTGAAAGCTTGGGCCTGAGAAATCAATCGATTATCCAGCAAGACAACGATCACAAGCATACTGCGCACGTTGTTCGAGACTGGTTTCTATATCATGCGCCAAGACAGCTAAATTCACCACCCCAGTCACCAGATCTTAACCCCATTTAGGATATTTTGGAAAAATTGGTACGAAAATATGACATCAGAAGTCGCAAAACTCTCAAAACCGCTCTTAATCGTGCCTGGACCGAAATAACACCCGATATCACAGAGAATTTGGTTATGTCCTTGCCCCGCCGATTTCAAGCAGTAATTGATATCCAAGGTGGTCCAACTAAATACTAATTTTTTATTTTTAATTTGTTTATGTACAAAATTTTTAATTAATATTTATATTTTCTGGCTGTATGTTGACTTTTTTCTTATGAATTTTTTATGTTTTTGTTATTTTTGTTATTGTTATGCTTATGAATGAGCACTTTGTTTTATAAATAAACTTATTTTTTAATTCCTTACATAATGAAGTAATTTTATTTTATTTTTCTTTTTGAAAAGTCCTTAAAACGACAAAATCAAAGGGTGTATGTAGAGTTTTTTCCTTAACTGTATATTACAGACTAATCAAGATTTGAATGCTGCATCTGGTGATCGTCAAAATAAGGAAATTTCTATAGACCAAAAAGATTTAAAGGTAACTAGTTCAAATATTTTAAGCAATTGAACGAATTTTAAAAATTTTATTTATAAACTTTCTTTGTTAAGGATAATGCTGTAGTTATATTAATGTGGCATCTAAATCATTGAGCAATATAGAGGACAACAGGAATTACTATATTATTATAAATGACAAAGCATTTTTTTTATTTAAATTTTTTAGTTAAATGTAATAATTTAATTTTTATATTTGTATTCAATTTTTGCTCATATGAACTCAATATTATATACTTTAATCATTTAATATAAAATAAAATAGAAACTAGAAATACAGAACACGCCTATTATTATAATACATTTTTAATGTATAGTTTCATTGGGACAAAATATAAGTTCATTGAAACCAATGTACTGTTCACTGAAATTATTTATTTTATTTAATGAATGATTCAATGTAAGAATAAATTTAATCAATGAACTTGTACATTGAATTATAATATTAATGTATGACAATTCATTGTTTCAATGAACCTGTACATAGGGTCAAAATAAGTGCACAAATTCATTGTAACAATGAACTTTTTAATTGTATTTATGTACCTTTTTGGTTCATTGTAGTTTAGCTGTTCATTTAAATAAGTATATACTTTTGGAAAAGGATAATTCTCTGTCTTTCTAATACAGTTTAATTCGGTCAACTGGTGTTCTAGATAAAAAATTTTAAAACCGCGAAGTCCGAAAAAGCGGTCTTTCGGATATAGCTCCCGATTTTAAAGGTATATTTAAAATTCTAAAAATGGTATAATAATCTACTGACCCTAATCTATAAACTACACTATATTATATTCAAAAATTTTTAATGTTGTAAAAAAATATTTTAAAAATACTATAAAATCCCTCAGGTGCAAAATTGAGTACATGCGAGTTGTTTTCGTTTTGTCGGATTTTTTCGTAGAGTTTGATGCTTTTATTTTTAAATTATTTTATTAAATACTAAACATAAAATAAATTAAAGAAAACATTTTTGGATTTGCTATACTATTTTTATTTGTATGCAATGACAAGTGCACAAATTACAAGCATGTACTCGTTTGTGATACCTACTGTATATATACCTAGGGGTCCATTTGCGAAATCTTGCTGTAGAGTATTTATCAGTCGACTACTTTTCATTGTTCTCACATAATAATAAATTTTTGTATGAATTTCTATGATACTTTCGCACCTATCCCAGTATAAAGTATTAATTTCAAGAATTATCTTTAATTGTTCGCATTGTAAAAATAAACATTAATAGTTGTGATAAGAAATCTTTAAAAACGCTAATAATAACAAGTACAAATTTCATACATACAATAACAATGTGGCACGTGACTCATACATTTGAGGAAACATTAATGTTTTGGATAGCAATTTCTATAGTTTGTTCCACTTTGTTTTCATTTTAAGTTTTGTTGTCATGACGTTATACCAAAAACAAAACTAATTTATCAATTTATTATTTTATACATTAATTCATTTGTATGTGTGTGTTTTTAAGTTTTTTTTTTTAATTCTGACACATTCTGAACACATTATAATTAAACTAATTGATGTATAAATTTCATTTCATTCCAAATGCAATTTGGAAAAATGATCCGATATCGAGAAACTTGAATTAGAGATTTTTAACAGCTGTAATTGCGGTTGCTTCCGGTGCAATTTATTTGCAATTTTTACTAAATTTATTTGCTGTTTGGTGGCAACAAAATCACAAAATATTGTTGGGTGCGGCACACGCATTGAAACGACCACACAAAATAATATTTAAACAAATGAACAGAATCACAGCTCAAATGCGACAAGTTCGTGACATGAACAATTTCCTTTAATTTTTGTTTAATTTTAACCATCAAAAATATAAAGGAAATAGAAAAAAATATCAAATTATAACAAACTCACACATAAACTCTATTAAACTGTTAAAGAAAATTCATCACTGCTGCATGTGGCAAACACGCAATCTGCACAACAAATTTTAATCACACTTCACTTACTCACTCTCTCGCTCGCACACGAAATATAGAAAAAAGAAAAATCACTGAAAAATGGCGATATTAGTGTTTCTTAATTACATTTCCGTTTCTTTTAATTTTTGTATATATTATTATTATTATTATTTATTCTCGTTATAAATCTGTGGGCACGTGTGTGTACCAACATATTGATGTTGTTAGATTTTCATTTTCTTATTCACTTTTTTTGCTTTTGATTATAATTTTTATTCATTTTCTAAAACATCAATCACAATTTCTTTGAACTATTTTTCGCGTGATACTTTCACATTTTACAATTTATTTATTTGTCATTAATGTCCAACATTTTACTTGTATGTAGTTGTTTGTTTACATGTTTCTACAATGACACTTAACAAATGTCAAACTTTTATTTTACAACAAAACACATTCAATATGTAAACAAACATTTACTTACATGTTTGGAAAATTCAATAACAGCTGTTTTGATGCATTCGCTCACATTGGTCTCTCATTACTCACTTTGTATGTAGTTTGTTGTGACTCAGACAATAAATTCTATGTTGAACTTTGCTATAGATTCATATGTTTCTTTCCGTCTTCAATGTTTTTATTTTGCTAGATTTATTTACAGAAAATTCTGTTAAAAATCGATAACATACACTTGTAAGAGTAGTCACTGTCATTCGCATACTAAAGTAAACAAACATTCTCGCCATACATTGTTAGCGCATGTATCTTATCAACTGTCAAAATATTATTCTCTTTTTTGTTAAAAATTTACATAAAACCAGACAAACCGAATGAATATCAACCTCAAAAATATGAAAACAAAACCTACTAAACAACCAAACGACCAACCGGTCAATTATTAAACACTAAAATGAAAAATAAAAAAAAAAAAAAACATAAATTGCACAATGTTCTCAATTTTGAATGCCGCTAAACGCCAAACTGCCACAAACAAATGAACACATAAAAAAATAAACATACACACTTGCATAAATACTTATGTACATTTAAACTAAAGCAACAAAAAATAATTCATTTAAATGAACAATAATTTGCCAAGTGCGATAAAGCGATTAGCGTTTTGAAAATTTAAATGTGTAGTAATTGAGTATGAGAGTGAGAGAGTAAATTTTAAATAATGTTTTTGGGGACATTTTAAAAAGTACTACATTTAACCCACTAATGTGTTTAGAGTTTTTAATTAGAAAAATAATTATTGCGTCTGGCATTTACACTAGCATCGAAATTTATTAAAGTATTGGAAGTGTTGTAATACCGCAGATGTATTAAATTTTTTATTTTTTTTATTCCCACCTTCAAAAACATGGGGGGTTTATTGAGTTTGTCATTCCGAGTGTAACATGTCGAAAAAGCCATTTAAAAAACTATAAAGTATATATTTTCTGGGTCCTGGTAAGATTCTGAGTCCGTTCTTCGGTCCGTCTTTCTGTTGAAAGCAGGAAGCAGGGCTCGGAGAGGACCACCTAAGGGAACATAATTTAGCTCAAATATTTGTCTTATATAAGGTTTGATTCGTATTGAAAATCGTTTAATAAACAAAAAAGTTATGACCCAAATACTAGAAATACAGGGTGTCCATTGTAACTTCAGTTCATACTTTTTTGGTTATTTGTCTTAGACAACCAACCAAATTTCGTACGGATAGTTTGAGGATCGATATAAATTTGGAAACTAAAAAGGGGCGTGGTCCACCATTTGCAGATGTTGGGTGTATAGATTCGGTCAAACCGACTATAACATTCTCACTTGTTTTTATACCCTTCACCACAGGTGTAAAGGGTATATATAAGTTTGTCATTCCGTTTGTAATTCCCACAATTTTCGTCGGAGAGCAAAAAAGTTTACATTTTCGGGATCCTTGTAAGAAATGATGACGATAGGACCATGTCCGTCCGTCCGTCCGTCCGACCGTCCGTCCGTGTGTCGGTTGAAATGGCGTTTATGAAGCCCACCGATAACTGACATATATAATATATATATCAAACGATCGGAAATGCCTTCGAGAATTTTGCTATTGGAATTCAGCAAGATCGGTTCATACAATGCGGAGATATGTTAAAAAAACCGGTTTTTAGAAACGTTTTTCCAGTTTCTGAAGCCTCTGTATATACTAGGGACTTCGTTTTTACAAAGAAGTCTCGGACATTTTTTTCTGAATTTTTGTTCTGAAAAAATGAAATAAATCGGTTCAATAATAACTGAGATATCGGACAAAACGCATTTTTTATTTTTTAAAGGCCTGGTTTAAGCTATAGATTTTTATTTTTATACAGATCGGTCACAAATATTTTTATAAAATTTCGGTTTTTTGAATCAGCAGGATCGGTTTATAAATGGCGGAGATATGCTTTAAAAACCGGTTTTTGAAACCGGTTTTTCAGTTTCTGAAAAAACTGCATATACCAGGGACTTCGAATTTTCAAAGGAGGCTCGGAAATTATTTTCTGAATTTTTGTTCTGAAAAAATTAAATAAATCGGTTCAGTAATAACTGAGATATCGGGGAAAACGAATTTTTTATTTTTGAAGCCCTTGTTCAAGCTACAGATTTTTATTTTTATATAGATCAGTCATAAATGTTTTTATAAAATTTCGTTTTTTTTAATAAACCAAATTCGTTTATAATCAACAGAGTTATGGCCCAAAAACAAATCTGTTAAGAATATAAATACACACACAAACATGTATATTAAGCATTGTAATGACTATTCCCAGCAAACACAGCAATACGAGAAATGTTTCACGAAACGTATTGCCTGGATGAAAATAATTATTGCGGCAATAATCGAATTCGTATTGCGGAAGATACTTCCTTCGGGTGAAAAAGTGTCTCGATGGCAATACTCCTAAGCAATACGATAGCAATTCTTCTAGATGATAATCTGGCAATATCGCTAGATAATCACATGGAAGAAAATAGGAAGATATTGCTTAAATGATATTTGGAAGATAAAAAGAAGATTTTGCCCAGAACCCACCCGGAATAAAAATAAAATTATGCATTTATATTATACAAAATATTATAATTTTGGTAGTATTTGCATTAATTAGAAATAACTTAAAAAAGATAGTGATATTAAATCTGCTGGTTCTTATTTAGAGTTTCTTTGTATAACAGTGCTGACCTTAATACCATTGATTTTTCTTCATATACCTTTTAACAAAAAATTATATTTGTAAATTTTGCAAATGTAAAAAAACTATAATTTTATTTACCTTGAGGATTTTTTAAATATTTGTTGAAGCCAATAGAGAAACGAAATTCAATTAACATTAAAAATTATCTAAACAAAATTTAAAAAAATAAACAAATAAAAATTGACAATAAATAATTTTTTTTTTATTTTATATTGCGGAAATTTCTCGGAAGCAACAAAAGGAAGAAAATACAAAATGTAACTTGATTATTTTCTCTTAGATAATAAATGGGGGATATTGCCACTTTATCATCCAAGAAGATATCTTCCATTTGTTTGTAGGGTTAGTGACGTTTTTTGTTTTTTGTATAGACAAGTAGTTTAGTTAGAAACAGTAGTAATATAATGAATAACAGTGTTGTTGTTGTTCTTTGTATATGCAGTCTGTACAAAAATAAATAGATATGGAATTGTTGTTGTTTATTTTTAAAAACTAAAACATATCTGTTAAGAATATACATAAATACATACACAAACATGTATATTAAGCATTGTAATGACTATTAGTAACGTTTTTTGTATAGACAAGTAGTTTAGTTAGCAACAGAAGTAATATAATGAATAACAGTGTTGTTGTTGTTCTTTGTATATGCAGCCAGTTTGTATATACACACATAAAAAAATATATAAATATGGAATTGTTGTTGTTGTTTATTTTTTAAAAGCAAAGCCTGCTATGATTGTTTTTTTTATATATTCAAATTTTCGTAGTTTGAAAAAAATGTAGATTTATATATGTGAAAATATGAAAGCATACGTTAAGGCGAAAATTTTATTATTTGTCGGTAATATGGTAATATGATGTCGATAAGATAGTAAGATGATAATATGGTAATATGGTGGAGGGTATCAAAGATTCGGCACAGCCGAATCTTTTTTCAATTTCATTTTATAATAAAATTAAATTTAAAATGTATATCTCTCAAAGATTGCTTTAGGGCATCGTGACAACCTCATATAATGTGTAATAACTCTTAAAAATTTTATTTTATATATTATCTTTATATTAAATTTAGAAAACTTATTGATGTGATGTAACATAAAGATAGGTCAACATGATAGATATGGACGAGTTAGCCAATTGCTTATCAGGAAAGCGAAGGGACAATTTGCAAGCACTGTATAAGCTTAATAGAATTATCACTTCTGTAGCTAGAAAAAGACTACATCAGATAAGGAATCAAGGGAAGAAGATATTGGATATACAATTTCTGGGTTGTACGGACAATAATAATTGGGACTCTTATATGGAATAACTCTCGGTATTTTAATTGCACATAGTCTCCCATAAAAAAATCAATACGTGATAGAAAATAAGTGAAAGCAGTTCAATTTCATCTAACCACTTATTATTGTTTCCACTTAATTTAGGTATACATGAGTATTTCCCCTTAACTGTGAATAAAATTAAGATTTGTGCATTCATTTTGAAATATATATGGCTTATTTTACTTACCAGCTTTCATTTCAAAAGAAATTTTAGTAAATTGAAAAATCTTCTTCAATTTTGTATGACAGTTTTGCGGACACTAATTTATTTATTAAAAAAATTAAAAAAATCCAAATTTGTACTACAAATAATTGGCCAAAGAATGGGATTGAATTTTTCGAAATAAAAGTTGTACCGTTATATTCACTGCTACTAAAATCTTAAAAAAGTATGATATCCCAAAATCAAAAATTTTAAATTATTTTGTTTTTTTATGACTTAATTCAAATCAACGTACGTTTCTATTTTTATCATTAAGATAACAAGTATTTATTTTAAAGATATTAATTTATTTTTGGCAAGTAAAAAAGTAGTTGTTAAATATATTATATGCTTTCTTACGTATTGAGTAATTAATAAATATTTTATCAAGAAGTGAAAGCTATTTTATCAGTCTAGGTAACGAATACGTGTTTTATAATAGAATTTATTTGTATATACCTGTACTCTAAATACAGTAAATCAGTACCTGATTTCTGTAACTATTTGAGAAACTTTTTATTCGAAAAAATAATACTCATATTGTATAACAACAGGGCAAGTAAGAGAAAATCAATTATTTTTTTTTTTTTTACTTCATAAGCATTCAGTTTGAATATTATCAAATTATCCTGTGAGAAACTGAATGATTACAATAATAATAAATTATTATTCGATTCGAAAACTTTTCACAAGTTACAGAAACTAGGCACAGAATATCTTAAGCTGATTAGAATCGAATCGAAGAAAATATGTGTAACATTAGGCTATACCAAAATTTACCAACTTTCGAATTTTGACCGTAATTCCCCCTAGAATTGTTCTTTGGGTTGCGAAAAAGTACTGTGTAAATGATTAGTGAAATCGGTATCGTTAACCCGTGCCGCAATGGACCTGCAGTTTATAGGGTGCGTTTATATGGCAAAAAATTAGTATTTTTACAGAAAAATTTTGATATTAAATACTTTGTAATCTACACATATTTATCTATCAATTAAGATAGAAAATAAGTTAAAAAATGTTAAAGTTATTACGAATTCCCAGACCAATAATTGTGAGTTTGATCAAAATGAGTGACGAAAATTATTTAAAAAATTTCAAAAATATCCAAATTTGTCCTACAAAAAATTGGCCAAAAAATTAAAGGGCTGCTGTCGAACTGTTTCCAATGCTATTAAACAGTATCAGGAGGATTTGACAATTAATAGGAATCCTGGTCCGGAAAATAATGTCCCCATGATATTGGGAAGACCAGAAAAATTAAAGCATATTGAAAAGAACTCCAAACAAATCTGATAGAAAACAGACTGGTTAACTTAGTGTTCCGACTATTTGGTGCAAAAAAAAAAAAAAAAAACTTCCAGGCAGGGATGCTGCAATAATTTATAGGCCAAGAATAGGGCACAGATATTAAAATCAAATTTCATACAAAAATTTTCATGTTGTATAATGGCTGACGGAACGTATGTGCAGGCAGAATTTTCGCAGCTTCTGGGTCAACATTTTTTTGTTGCTAATGCTTGAGGAAATGTTGAAGATACGTATAGGACCCAAAAGCGGACAAAATTTCTTTAAAAATTCTTGGCTTAATGCAGTTGCGACAAAACAAGAAAGTATTTTGCTACAGTATGCTCTTTGAATCATAGAAAACAACTAGGACTTCAACTCTTTTCATTCGCTCAGCAACAAAAACTTACTCTCTTCACACGTATACATTTGTTCTGTAGAAAATTCTACTAACACAAAGAAAGAGTTAGGTTTTTTGACATTTAAGTTAGGTTTTTTGTGAGTAAGTTGGGGTTCTAGTTGTTTTCTATGCTTTGAATATCGAACTGTACATCAAAGAGTGTTCCTCATGTCACTGCGGAAAGAAAGCTTTGGTACCAAAACAATAACATAGTTTTTGTACCAAGAGAGGTCAAATCTCCAAATTGTTCGGAGCTAAGACTAATGGAGCGACATTGGGCTCTTGTGAAGACAATTGAAGACCACAAAAAAGTGTTCAAAAATATCGAAGATTTTAAAAGGACTGTTCCAAAGTGACTGAAATAACTATCAAATCTCTAATGGAAGTGTTATCAAAAAAGGACCACGAGTTCATAAGTAATGGTATATTTTTCTGTGAACTGTAATATAATATCAGTGAAATATAGAAAAGCCAAAACTCTAAGATCAACTGTTTCAAAATTATTGAATTTTATATATGTTAAGATTTTTTCGAACGCACTCCTTATATTTTTGTTTTCGCAGGATAATCCAAACACCTTTTCATGCACGGTTAAAAAATGTTGACATTTTTTAAGACTGTTTCAAAACTCCATTTTCAAACCTTAAAAAATTTTTTGATTTCCCGAGAAAGTGGGAAAAAATTTTCGACTTCCCATTTTCCGGACTAAAAACTATGACTATCATAATTTCCATTTTTTGAACAACTGAGATCCCAGTAGGATATGAGTCTTTGCATAAGCAAATTTTAAACAGGATTGTAAATGTAGAGATATAATGAAATTCGACTAATTCATTAATCTACTGAATAATTGAATACTGATAATCGTGAAAAAGTTTTTTGGATATCGACATAATATTAAGCAACATTATTATTTTTATTTAAAAGATATGAACGGTAAAACAATGACTTATTTATGACAGAAAATAGAGATATCACAAATTGAATAACAAAATATTTACTCAGACATAGATATTATTCCATTAAATTTAAGTTTTTTAAATCATTATAAAAATTTTAATTTATTAAGAGTCTACTTAAAACAGTTTAATCTGCCTGTTTATGAAATCCTCATCGGAATTGGATTGGAAACGAAATTCAAATCAAATTTCAACTTGAAATGGGTTTATGAAAACGTAACAAAAATAATTTGTTAAAAGATTGATATTTCCGCTCTTAATTTCATTTTTATGTTGTTAAATAAATAATGAACGGCTTAATCGTTGTTTTGAAATTTTTTTTATTAACTAGAGCCGAAAATATTTAAATTTTCAAATCCAATTGTTGGATTTCATAAAAAGAAATCGAATACATAAACCCAATTTATTGGTTTTGTTGAGAAAATGTTGTAAATTCAATCCGTGTTGGATTCTATAAACAAGCTGAATAATTACTAAAGTAATGGCTGAAGTTCACTTTTTAAGAAACCCTTAGGGGTGATTCAAATGTGAGTAGTATAAACGGTATTAAATTGTTTGTAGCTTCATCATCGTAATCCAATTTAAACGTAGCTTATATTTTGAAAATATTTTGAATATTTTGTTATAAATGATGACTCTATTCATAATTTAAGGTAGGTTTAAATGTAACTTAAAAAAAACTTTACACCACTAAGCTTAAATTTTATGTTTATTAATGACCCTATATTACATTCGATTTCATGTTTTAGATTCGATCAGACGTTTTCATACATAACAGAGAATATTATCTAAAGCTTAACTGAAGCTAATTAAGGATTTGTCGAACTCACTTTCTATTTTTTCTCTTAATTTTTAATATTTTGTCAAATTTCTAGGAGACAAATTCCTCATGTTGTCTATACTACTACCAACTTATAATGTTTAGGTGCATATTTAAAATGTCTACAATATACTTTCAATCAATTATACTTTTTCACTAGCTGGTTTTTAGTGCTGACATTTTTAAGATGCTTAATTGAATGAATGACATAAAGTCATCCCAAATAAACCGTTTAATAAATTGAACACGAAAACTTACTAATGGAATTGTCGTTAAGATATAGTTCCTAGCAAGATTTTTAGTCTAATTTTGTTTAAAAAATTACTAAAATGTACAAATTTTTTCTAAAATTCAAGCAATTTTCTTCCATTTAAGTGCTTTTAAAAATCCCGGGAATCCCGCAATATATTCTCGGGAAAGTGGGACATGAAAAATTGTAAATTTCCCGGGAAATCCGGGGATGCATTCCCTAATAGAAACTATAGCTCCCATATAAAACCCTTTTCCGAAAATAACTTAATCGTGCATAAATCATAAATTAAAATTGGTATCAAGTTAATATTTGGCACAAATATGTTTTCTATAAGTAGAAATAACAATAACAAATTTTATAATAGAATATAGCTCCCATTTAAGTCCCACTTATGTGAATCACCTTAAAATGCATTAATAACATAATATAATGCATACGTATCTTTCATACAATACAAAGCCCGACTACAACTTTCTTACTTGTTATATTTGTTTCTGCATAACATTTTCAACCGATTTTAAAGCACAATCTTTGTTAATTTCAGTTTATGGGTTAATTAAAAAATTGTTTATATACCCAATAGCTTCTTTTTAGAAAACATAAATTTAAATTAACTAAACATCTTTGAATTTTTCAATTGTTCAAATTGTTTTTGAAGACTATTTTCACACCCCTTATTGTGTTTGGGGGATAGATAGTGTAGTTGAATTTGTTTGCCCACATGAGCATTTGATAATAAATTTTAAAAGAAGATTCAAATAATAATATTGTTGCTAATTTAAATTATCTTTTCGCTTTTGTTTTGAGTATTGTTTTCGTTTTTGTTGAATGATTGCAACACATTAAGTCACAAGAATATAAACAAAGAAATTAAAGCATCACATTTAGATGAATCATTAGTCTTTTCATTGAGAATTTAATTATTACTGAAATAAAAGGCGTATATTAGGATTGTAATTAGGGAATGCACACATATTTTTTTTTTTTTTTTTTTGAAGGGGGAAGAAAAACATTTTTTTTTGTCGACCAGTGTAATTAACAATAGATACATTTTAAAGAAAAATACATATGTAAATTAAAAACCACTTAAGTTTTTATAAAAAATTATTGGATAATGTTAAACAAGGACTAATATCCTGACCACTAGGGTGATCCAAATTTCCTTTTTGCGAGCTACATTTAAATGTAGCTAAAATTATGAAATTAATGTACTTATCAAATTTCAACTTCCTACGATGATTGAAACAGGATGCTACACGGCCATTTATGTCGATAATCCTAGAACAAAACTTAAAAATTTTTCTCACCAATATTAATGATTTATACTAATAGGAAGGATAACATCGACATTTAAATAAAAATAACTTATATTAAAAAAATTACGTAGAAATAAATTTTACTAACAAATTTTAATTTATATAAAATGTTCTTTTTTTGTTCATATTAACTTTTTCCCAAAAATTCCGAAATATGGTTATAATAACTTTTTATTAAGGAGTGAGATCGAAAAATTCTTAACATACATATATGTTAATAAAAACGAAACCACTAAACTTACAGTTTTAATTTTTTTTATTTGATTGAAATTATTATTACAGTTTATAAAAAAAAAATATTTTTATAGTTTTAATCACTAGTGATGAAATTTTGAACCTTTTTCGGAAACCCGTCACTTTGCTCGAACATGTAGTCCATCTCCGTTTAAAATTTACCACACTTTTGGACACCTTTTTTGTGCCTTTTTTGTGCTCTTCAATTCTATTTTAACAAGAGCCCAATATCTCTCCACTGGCCTTAGCTCCGGGCAGTTTGGAGGATTAGCCTCTCTTGGTACAAATACCACATTATTGTTCTTGTACCACTCAAGGGCTTGTTTACCATAGCGACAGGATGCCAAGTCAGGCCAAAAATAAGTGGACATATTATGAAGTCTTATGAATGGAAGCAGCCTTTTTTGTAAAAATTCCTTGATGTAAATTTCGGTATTTATAGAGCCCGTTGTAACAAATGATTGGCTTCTTTTGCCGCAACTGCATATTGCTTGCCATACCAAGAACTTTTTGGGAAATTTTGTCTGCTTTTGGGTCCTAAACTTTTCTTCAATATTCCCTCGAGCATCAGCAACATATAATTTTTTACCAGGAAGTTGCGAAAAATCTGCCAGAACGAAACGTATCGTCATCCATTATGCAGCAAGAATATTTTTTTTATAAAACTTGACTTCAATTTCCGTGCTCTGTTTTTGGTTTCTAAATTTTTAGCAGCGTTCCTGTAAGGAACTTTTTGAGCCTTGTATGTTTTTAAACCTGCATTAGCTTTAACTTTTCGTACCAAATAGTCTGAGCACTGAGCTAACCAGGCTGCTTTCCTACCGGATGTGTTGGGAGCTCTTTTGAAAATGCTTTCTATTTTTTTTGGCTTTAGAAATATAGTGTGGACCATTCCTTCTACCTGAACCAGGTTTTCTATCAACGGAAAAGTTCTCCCGGTACTGTTTAATAACATTGGAAACAGTTTGACGGCAGACCATTGAATGCTTGGCCAACTTTTTGTAGGACCAAATTGGGTTATGTTGAAAATATTTAATAATTTTAGTACGCACTTTTTTCTAGTCACTCATTTTAATCAGATTTACAACAAATGATTATAATTGACATTAAACATAATAACTGACATATTTCACAAAGGTAATTTGATAAAAAAAAAATCAAATCAAATAATACTTGGGTTAAAAGTTTTAATGAAAAACATGTGTTAAGAATTTTACGATCTCACTCCTTTGCTATCGTTTGATGTATATATCATTAATTTTGGTGGGAAAAAACTTTTGTTCTGGAATCATAAACATAAATGGCCGTGTATCATCCTGTTCCTATCATCATAGGAAGTTTGAATTTGGCAAATAATTTTTTTTTTTTTTTTTTCAAATTCAAAAAAAAAAAAAAAAAGTTGAACATATAAAATTTTTTACAAAGTAGAGGTTTATGAATAATTCTGGTCAAAATTACACGTAATATCAAAACCTACTGAGTTATTCAAATAAAATTTATGATATTTTAAATGTATATTGGTGTTAGCGTAGCATATTTTATGGTTTCCTAGTAATATTTAAACAAAAATTTTCTTTATAATAAAAATCGCGATTTTTAAAAAATTTGCGAAAAATGGGGATCGAAATATATTTCGTTTAAGTTTATTACAAAGAAATGCTTTTTAATATTGTGATCCCTTATTAACACAAGTAAATATTTTTTGGTCCTTTAAAAGTTTATCTTTCAAAATTTTCTGATGCGCCTCCGCACTTTTATTAAGCATAAACAAACATCTACTAATTATGCCAATTATAGTTAATTTAATGCTGTCCACATGATGTGCCAAAATGTGTTCTGACAAAAGTGTCCCGTTTTCAACTATCGACTACATTTGACTTAAATTTATGATCCCAATCAATTATATTTATCGCCACTCTTATATCTATATATCTAATATTTGTTTAAATTGCTATTTTCTATATAAAAATATAAAAACAAAATGTGCAATTTTTGCATAATTTTCAAAAAGTCCATAAAATTCTTGTATTCAATTTATTTTTAATGCTCCTCTGATTTTGTTATGTAAAAACTAAGTTCACGCAATTCCATATGAAAATGTGAATGTGCCCCACGAAAAACTGACTTTTTGCAAAATTTTCGCACTTGTTTTCCAAACTTTGAGACTATCTGCTACGTTGACTATTTCGGGCACATCAACGGAATATAAAGCATGTAAACGAAAAAAATTTTACATTTTCATATGTAAATATTTAAGTATCTATAAAGGGTATCTCAAGAATGTTGTACTTTTATAAAACTAGATACTCCAAAGAATACAAATATGCTTTTTTCTTTTGTTTAAAATTATCAGTCGCAGAATAAATATAAAAATTTAAAAAATTCAGAAAAAAAATTTTGGACACGTTTTTCACACCATTTTTTTTAAAACATATAATAAATGGCCACAATTTTTTTACATTTTACACGTTTTTTTGGCACAATTTCAATCTGGGATTTAAAATTGTTTAACTGGTTTTAATCTTTATTAAGTATTTATGACACCCATACACTGTGTGTTTTACAGTATTTTATCTAACCTTTTTCCCTATTCACTTTTCGATGCCAAATCTAGCCAGAGTGTTAATCAACACATTATTTAGTATTTTAATTGATAGATTATGACATTGTCTTTTCTTTAATGTATCATTTACAAAAATTATCATTGTTAAAGTAGGATTTTTTTTGACTTGAAGTTGGATGATGCAGTATTCCAAAAAATTTACTCAAAATCAATTTTCTGTTATTTACCAAATTTTAAGAATATGAATTAATAGTTTGGATTTAATAAAAAAGTATTACATATTTAAAATCTTCGGACTTCGCAAATTCAGAAAAGTATTCGATCTATATCATACTGCTTATAGCGACTGAAATATTTACGTTTAAAAATGTAAAAAAATTTCGTTTACAAATTTTTTTTAAGAAATTTGTCCAAAATTTTTTTTCTGATTTTTTGCAATTTTTAAGATATTTCTTTGACTGATATCTTGAAACTGAAAAAGTAAAAGTTCATATATTCTCAAGACATTGCAGAATCAGAAACCTTTTAGCATTTTCCAATACTATATACTGTGGCTTAAATATATGCAAATGAAAATGTTAAAAATTTTCATGCTTTAGTGCAAAATATGCACAATTACAACAAGTACTAATCCCTGTCCCAAATTTTTTTCGGTTGAGGAAAAAAAATTTTTATCATCAAAACTTGACTACCCTGTATTTAACTGTTGAAGGTCTGCACAACAACAAAGGTAGTGCAGAATTTATTTGCAAAATCCAATTAGTTTATTTATGATAGAATGAGATCAAAAAATATAAACGCACCAACAAAGATTGTGGAAGAATAGGAAAAACTTAAGTAATTTTTAGACGTTTTTCTATGTTCTTGAACTTTAAACAACAATCATGATTATAAAAAGAAACCTATAGTGCTAAAATTTTGCATTCTATTAGTTTCAAGTTTAGTGAGTTCAGATATGTAACCCATTTTCTTAAAACATTATTACCACAAAACTTTTTAAGGATTTAATTCAGTTTAAGCCAAGTTAAAAATTTTTGATAACGGCCCATATATAGACAATTATTTAATTAAATTTAGTACAAACTTACGTAGCGAAAGTAACTATTAATTATAAGTAATTTTATGATAAAGGGTTTAAAACGTTTTCAATTAGGTAAAATATACCAAATAAACTATCGTCTGAAATATAAAAAAAAATATATTTGAGAAATAAAAAATTCTGTTATTTTAATATATTACCTTCAATATACCTATTTGTTACAAAAGTTTGTTTGCTGGATTCTTGATATGATCATTCGAATAGAAACAACCCACATATTAGTACAAGTATTCACTTGTGGTACGTTTGTTTTTAGATTTTCCAAGGACATTTTTGTCGTGCAGTTCTCCATAATCCAAAACGGTTAGAGATGATGATGATCGTGGTCTAGCAGTTGGTTAGTTTAATTTGTTTGTATTCGCTATCGAAATGATTTATAAATGAAATTGAAAAAAGATTCGGCTGTGCCGAATCTTTGATACCCTTCACCATATTACCATCTTACCATCTTATCGACATCATATTACCATATTACCGACAATTAATAAAATTTTCGCCTTAACGTATGCTTGCATATTTTCTAAATCTAAATTTTTTTCAAACTACGAAAATTTTAATATGAAAAAAAAACAATCATAACAGGCTTTGCTTTTAAAAAAGAAACAACAACAATTCCATATATATTTATTTTTGTATGTACAAACTGACTGAATACACAAAGAACAACAACAACACTGTTATTCATTATATTACTGCTGTTGATAACTAAACTACTTGTCTATACAAAAAACAAAAAACGTCACTAATAGTCATTACAATGCTTAATATACATGTTTGTGTATGTATTTATGTATATTCTTAATAGATATGTTTTAGTTTTTAAAAATAAACAACTACAATTCCATATCTATTTATTTTTGTACAGACTGCATATACAAAGAACAACAACACTGTTATTCATCATATTACTGCTGTTGATAACTAAACTACTTGTCTATACAAAAAACAAAAAACGTCACTAATAGTCATTACAATGCTTAATATACATGTTTGTTGGTGTATTTATATTCTTAACAGATTTGTTTTTGGGCCATAACTCTGTTGATTATGAACGAATTTGGTTTATTAAAAAAACCGAAATTTTATAAAAATATTTATGACTGATCTATATAAAAATAAAAATCTATTGCTTGAACAAGGGCTTCAAAAATAAAAAATTCGTTTTCCCCGATATCTCAGTTATTACTGAACCGATTTATTTAATTTTTTCAGAACAAAAATTCAGAAAATAATTTTCGAGCCCCCTTTAAAAATTCGAAGTCCCTGGTATATGCAGAGGCTTCAGAAACTAAAAAACCGGTTCTAAAAACCGGTTTTTAAAGCATATCTCCACCATTTATAAACCGATCTTCCTGATTCAAAAAACTGAAATTTTATAAAAATATTTGTGACCGATCTGTATAAAAATAAAAATCTATAGCTTAAACCAAGGCTTCAAAAAATAAAAAATGCGTTTTGTCCGATATCTCAGTTATTACTGAACCGATTTATTTCATTTTTTCAGAACAAAAATTCAGAAAAAAATGTCCGAGAATTCTTTGTAAAAACGAAGTCCGTAGTGTATACAGAGGCTTCAGAAACTGGAAAACCGGTTCAAAAAACCGGTTTTTTGAACATATCTCCGCATTGTATGAACCTATCTTGCTGAATTCCAATAGCAAAATTCTCGAAAGCGTTTCCGATCGTTTGACATACATATTATATATGTCAGTTATCGGTGGGCTTCATAAACGCCATTTCAACCGACACACGGACGGACGGACGGACATGGTCCAATCGTCATCGCTTCTTACAAGGATTCCGAAAATATAAACTTTTTTGCTCTCCGACGAAAATTGTGGAAATTACAAACGGAATGACAAACTTATATATACCCTTTACACCTGTGGTGAAGGGTATAAAAAAGTAAATATACCTTAAGTATTAAAAATTTTAAATGTTTAACGTTACCGTGAAAAAGTCTTCCAAATGACCATACGCTTAACAGTGCTTTAGTTCTATAGTTGCATTTTGTGCCATCCATGAATTTGCACATACTTAAATTAAAATTTTTTACAGGAGAATTATTTAATGATCGAAACTTGCTTGTTCTTGAAGATTTAACACAAATTCCCACTTATTTTTCATACTTTTATTTATTTGAGTATTAATTAAAAAAGAAAAAAATTAAATTTGTTAACACAAAAAACACGTGCACAATCTATATTATTAGTCGTTCAACTGATCTTCTTTCTATGCGTTTTCTGTATGGAAGAAATTTCTTCATTCCTTCATATATTTCTTCAATTTGATAAAAAAAAATATTTAAATTAACGAAATTTATTCAATTCTGCATGTCTTTAGTAACTTTGAAGAAATTTTGTCAAATTGAAGAATTTTATTCAATTTGACTAAAATGAATTAGTTAATATTAGCGAAATTTCTTCAATAAAGGCGTGTAGCCTTTAATAATTCAACTCAAATTTACTAAAGGATTTGAAAAAAATTTGTTGACTCGAAGAAAAAATCTATTGATTTAAAGAAAAAATCTGTTAATTTAAATATATTTTATTTTTCTTTCGTTAAAAAAAATTTAAATTTTCGTCAGTATTACCTACGAGATTTGGTTCAGTGTAAACAGCATATTCTTTAGAGGATTTGAAAACATAACAATTTCTAAAAGGAAATATTTTGGACTTAATTCATTGAAAATTTCAGCCAAAGCAGCCTTAAAAAAAATGAAGCGATTATTTGTTTGTCAATATAATATATTAGTTTCTGGGTTTATTTTATGAGGTCTACCACTAGTTTCAAAAGTTTGTTTCTCAGATAACATGTTTTAGACAAAATTTATCGTTCTCTTGATTTGAGCCATTTTTCTCTCCTATTTGGCATAATGATTATTTCTTCCCATATTCTATGTCAGTATACTTACGCAAAAGCAACAAAAAAAAGAACAATATAATTTGATTTAATATAAAAAATTAAAAGTTAATTAAGTAACTACATCATTATTATTAGCAAAAATTTTTTTGTATTTAAATCGCAAACTTTTATGTAAATCAATTTGAATGCATATACCTACTTGCCATATTTTTAGTTGAAGTGGTATTGCCAGATCAAATTGTTCATCAAAAGAATAATACTGGGAGAATTTCTGAAGAATTTTCCAAAGTTATCACCGCTTTAATATCATCCAATAAGGTGTATCTAATATTTTGTACAGACGCACAGTGAAGCCAAGCGCAAATTTTTTGGCAATAAATCTGTATCTCATAAAAAAATATGACTCAGAATAACAGCGCAGCGTGCTAATTCAGTGATGTCTATTTTAAAAAATGTAATACATACTTAAATTAGGCGACAAAACAAAGTAAATAAATGCAAAGTTAAATATTTGATTTAAATTATAATAATAATTGATTTTTATTTCAATAAATAACGATTTTTAAAAATATTATTAAAGTAAACATCTTTAAACTTTATTGTATAAAAATGTCGCAGCCTCCGGTATTCTGGGCCGACACTTACTCTTAGTTATATTTTTTTTACCATAGAAAAATACATCATTACTATGGTGTTGATCGAATTAATGGAATAAAAATTTATTTCTTGTTTCAAGCTCCAACCTAGTGTTAAATAAAAAACATCTCTATTTTCCATATGTACTTATTTATGTAATACGTATGTATGTAAATTAGGGTATTACAAAATTCTTTTTTTGTGAGCTACATTTAAATGTGCCTAAAATTTTGAAAGAGGCATCTTTTAGAGCATCTTGGACAAATGTCTAGACAAGATGTTATTAATGAAGTGCCCTTTCATCATTTTAGGTTGTACCACCCTAATGTAGATTTAAAAAGCTAATCTTTAAGTATATAAGTAATTTAATTTAGGTTGAGTAATCCCCTGTCGGCGTGAAACAAACAACGTTGTTGTTGACATCATTCATACTTAATTTTCTAAATTTATTTAAAATTTGTATAATATATTGCTTTGGGATGACATTAAGTAAATATAGTTATCATAGTCGTCACATACATACGTACATACATTTATACCCACAAGTCGCATAATGGGAATTCGAAGATACGCAAAAGTTTTTGTAGACTTTTAAAAAAATTCCTAAAGTTGTTCTTCCCATTGTCTTTAAGTTACAAAAATTAATTAGGTTTAAATAAACTAGTGTGGCTTTTTGATTTAGTTAATTAGAATTAGAAAAGCAAATAAGGCAAATTTTAACATCACCTACAAATTAGTAACATGAATTGAGAAATAGGAATAAAGCAAGTTAATTTAAAATAATTGGTTTATAGCCATAAAAACTTGAGGTAAAAAAAAAAAAATATGGCAAAAAATCTTATATGATGAACTTTTAAAATTGGCATAGAATAAATTTTATTGCAAAAGTATTTCATTAATGAATAGGTGGCATAAAACTATAGCTCTTTGATTACAGTTTAAATGGGAAATTTTAGGGTAAAAATTACTTTAAAAAATTTCTAACTCTTGGGTTTAAAATTTGTTGTTGTGTTTTTAATTGAATAAACAATTTTAGTTAGTTCACAGAGAAACAGCTTTGTTGTGGCAACCGACTTTTTGGCAATCGAAACCGGTCGGTTTTTCAAAATTCAAAAGCCGGTTAACCGGTTTCCGGTTTCGGTTTTTGAATACACTACTTGTGATGCATTATCTCGATAAGGGGTTATTAATGTTTGCACGCAGAAGCACGGACAATGTAAAAAAGCAGACGCTAGAAACTAGAAAATTTTAGTGAATTATAAACTAGAAGTTTCTAAAATCGACTTTTAAATCCATAAAACAAATTTTCGTAACAATACTATTAGCGTTATAACACAGTTTGAGAAACAATAACTATTTTGGATAAAATTAAAATAAGACTTGTAAAAATGTTATGGTTATCTCAGCCCAACAATTTAATGCTTGACTTCATTTTATATTTTATTATTGTGAATCGATATATGCGACATTTTTGAAGTAACGCGTTACCTCTAAAACACCTTTAACAAGATGCTGAGTCTGTTGAAAGCAGGATAAGGCTCGGGGACCACCTAGGGACACGAGTTTACCTGAAATATTTATATTATATTAGATTTGATTGGTATTAAAAGTCAGCAAAATCGGTGTAACTTCAGTTCAAACTTTTTACTGATATCTTTTGAACAAAAGCACAGTGGGGCCAAACGCAAATTTTTTGGTAATAAGAAGTATTGTAGAGGAAGACCTAAGCCTGTAGCCACTCTGTGATAACACAAGATAAGCTACAGCGTGTCAAAGTTGACTACCTCGAGTATGTAAAAGTTTCAAAAAATCGTAAGATTTTTGTATTTCTCTTAAAGTTAAAAGATATTTACGATTGAATTTTGAATTTTTGATTTTTTGCCTCGACTTTTTTTAATTTTTCGGGAATAAGTCCTGAGATATATGAGGTAAAATTTAAAAATATTTTGTAATTTGTTATATATTCCAAAATAAGATGCTTAAAGAATTTTTGGATCACCTCAATTCGTCGAGACGTGAAAAATATTGAAAGTCAGCACTCTGAAATTAGTATGAAAAATGGAAATTTTTTTAACAAAAATATAGTTAAATTCTTAAATTTTTTTCTCAAATATATATATTTCAATAGATAAGAATTCATAAATGGCTAATATAGAAATTTTGAACTGGTTTAGGTTTGCACCCTACATCCAGCGTTGGTCGAAAATGTTCAATTTTTATCGATTAATAAAAAAATTTAACGGGACTTTTTTTTTTAACTTATTGACGATATTTACTTAAGAAATATATTGAGATCAATTTGACACTAAATTATAAATAAAAAAATAAGTCGTCAGCTTTGAGACCATGATATAATGCTTTTAAAACGATCTATATATACAGTTTTGGAAAGTAGGCGGAGTTTTGCTTTAAAAAAGATTATCTTTTTGGTTTTTATATCTTTTTTATATTTTTTATTTTTGAAAAATTTAAAAAATCGGTTTTTAATGATTTTTGCAGAAATAAAAGTCTCATATTTATTTTATACAGCACATAAGAAATAATAGTGAAAATATTATGTTAACATGCTTTTTTGTTTTATTAAAAAAAGCTCGTTTAAAAATTGACTTTTTTCATAAAATCTGCACTCCTGCATTCGATTTTAGCCGGTTGCGAAGCAGTTTAATATCAAATCGTTCTAAATCAAATTTTTGATAAAATATCGTCAGTAAATTTAAAAAATTTTGCGTGAAATTTTTTTTATTAATCGATAAAACTGAAACTTTTTTTCTAAAATTCACCATAATCGACCAATGCTGGATGTAGGGTGTAAACTTAAATCAATTCAAAATTCCTTTATTAACCATTTATGAAAAGTTTTTTATTTCGGAATTTTGAGAAAAAAGTGAAAGAATTGTACTAAGAAGTGCGTTCGAAAAAATGTTTACATATATTAGAGATTAGTTTTTTTTTTTTTTTGTTATATTTAATTGATATTATATTACAGTTCACAGAAAAATATCCGTAGAGTAAAGAGAACCGGTTCAAAACTAGTCACGTGACAGGTTCTCAGGGCTAGTGACCGGTCCCAGTTCCGGAACTTTATATGAGAAGAACTTGTCACTTTTACATGGGGTTGTCATTGGAGGAGGCTAATTAGCCCCTTGGGACAGGTCACAGGATAGGTCCTAGGACAGGTCCAAGAGAACAGGTTCAGTAACGATTATTGTAATAAAAATTTTATAAAAATTCGTTGATTATTTACTTTTTAGACATTATTTTTTATTATTATCTTTATAAAATAATATTTATTTTAATTTTATAATTTTTCGTTAATGTCGATGGCGGCACCCCGGCTCGAACGTATGTTCATCTGACGTATGTTATATTTTATAGTCTTCAACGCTTACCACTCAGCCACTGATTGTTATTGCGCGCGAGTTGCTATTTACGCACTTAACGAGCATGTTAATAGTGAGTGTGTTTCTGTCAACTGGTTCTCAATTAGAACTTTGGTGACGAGTTAGGTGTCAATTGGTACTCAACTGGTACAGAGAAACCGGTCCATTACTGCAGTTACCACAAATTTCCCGCGGGAATAATTTTTATAGTTCTAACCATTACTTATGAAGTCGTGGACCTTTTTTGATGACTCTTCCATTAGAGATTTGAAAGTCATTTTTGGAACAGTTTGTCCATCGCCTTTAAAAATGTATGTTATTTTGGGACACTTTTTTTGTGATCTTGAATTCTGCTTTCACAAGTGCTCAATATCAATCCACTGGTCTTAGCTCCGGACCAGTGGATTGGAGAATTAACTCTCTTGGTACAAAAACTATGTTATTGTTTTGGTACCACTCCAATGCTTTCTTACCGTAGTGACATGATGCCTCTTATGAAAAGAAAAACTTTTTTGCAAACATTCTTTGATGTATATTTCGGTACTTATAGACCCGATTGTAACAAACGAATTTCTTGTTTTGCCGCAACTGCATAAAGCTTGTCATTCCAGAAATTTTTTAGGAAATCTTGTTTGCTTTTGGGTCCTAAACGTATCTTCAACATTTCTTCGAGCATTAGCAACATAAAAATTTTGACCTAGAAGTTACGAAAATTCTGCCAGCACATACGTTTCGTCATCCATTATACAATATGAGAATGTTTGTATGAAATTTGATTTTAATTTCCGTGCCCTATTCTTGGCTTCTAAATTTTTTGCATCATTCCTGTCTGGAATTTTTTGGACTTCAACTCCACATTAGCTTTAACCTTTCGCACCAAATAGTCAAAGCACTGAGCAAACCGGGCTGGTTTTCTACCAAATGTGTTTGGATTTCTTTTCGATATGCTTTCAACAGAATATATAAAAAAATTACAGAATTTTTTAAAAAAAATTTAACTCATATATCTCAGGACTTATTCCCGAAAAACGAAAGAAAGTCGAGTCAAAAAATCAAAAATTCAAAATTTAAGTGTAAAAATCATTTTAAATGTGAGACAACTGAGATGAGTGAGCTTATTTTTTCTATATCTTGCCAGAAATATAAAAATCGTTAAAATCGGACTTAATTTGTAGAAGTTACGATACATACTCGAGGTAGTCAACTTTGACACCCTTGTGTTATCGCAGGGTGACTACAGGATGATTTTTTTAGGCGTTTGACCCCACTGTGCAACGATATTTTCAGATAGTAAGAGGATTAATAT
Organism: Protophormia terraenovae; assembly: GCA_951394005.1. NCBI lineage: Eukaryota > Metazoa > Arthropoda > Insecta > Diptera > Calliphoridae > Protophormia > Protophormia terraenovae. Next base: position 78,095,666 of record OX596074.1, on the reverse strand, counting down.
AAACTTGGAAACCAAAAATGGGCATCATCCGCCTACCTCCCATTTAAGGTGAAATTTTAAAAGTTGCAGATTGTAGGTGTACAGATTTGGCCAAGCTGAATATAAAATTCTTATCTGCTATCTTTTTGAGACGGTTATCAACCTTGATTTTTAACGAAACATTTTAAAATTGATATCAAATTCATTTTTATTTCTGCTTGTTATTTTACATTCACTGCTTTTTAAAACAAAACAGAAATGATGAGTATTGTTTTACTGGAATTATACTATGACATATTTTTTTTAAATGGAAAAAGTTTAATTATTTTTAAGTAACTAAACAATAGTTGTGCAATTGTTTTGTAATATTTTATGAACTGAAGTTGTTCGTACTTAGATATAAAATGTTTAAAATAAAAAGGTAAAGAAGTCAATCATAGCTACAAAAGAGTAGCAAAAAGAAATATGTATTTTAGATGTTGAAAGTGCGAAATTTTTGCATATTATAAAAGCATTTTCAAAGTTTGGATGCGATCCGATACGGATTAGAGATATAACTAATATTACTTAACGGAATATGATTTTACTATTTAAAAATCAGTTCTAAGGGAAGTTACTTCATGTAATTTAGTTACTACATGTAATTTAAAGTTCTTTGCTTGGCTATAGTGTACAACCTTGAAGCATTTTTCGTTCCTATTCCCACACACACATATACAAAATAGAAAAGCGGATGTGGACGAGTTGTCACAAAACAAATTAAAACAATTCTTGTTTGTCTTCCTTCTGATATGAAATTTAGCAAACAACATCAACGAAATACCAATAGTTGAACAATTTCAAAAACATTTATTCAGTAGAAGTTTTGTGTGTATGTGTATATGTATTTGTGAATTTGAGACGAGTCATTTTTATAATTCAAACAAAAATTATTGTCTATGTATGATAAATTCTATATATTTTTTTCTTCTTTTCATCTAAATTGTAGAATATAGTTTGTCATTTAAAAATGAGGCAAAACTATAGAACGAAACAACAAAAACTCACTTTCCACAAGGAAATTTTTAGTTTTAACCATGAGATTTTGACACTTCTCATTAGATTTGTTTGGTTGCTGTCGTTGTTCCGCTGCTATAGTTTCTGTTGCTGTTATTGTTTTTGCTACCATGGTATACCAAAACGTTGCTGATGCTGTGGCCCAGCTAAAAATTTTGTCATTGACATTCCCATCATCGTCGTCGTGCTTGTTGCTGCTATATAGGAGATATGTATGAATGTATAAATGTGTGTGTTATACAGTTGTATGTATGTTTGTTTGTATTTGTTTTAATATCACACAATGTAATTAAATTTCAAAATCAGTTGTAGGGTTTTTAGTTGAAGGAAAACTAACCATTCAAATCATTCATTCTAACCACGATTCATGTATTTGACTTCATCCGTGACGGCAATATTCATTTTATAAATACAGTGGTTTTAAACTGATTTTTTTTTCTTTCTCTGTCGTCCTGTCTTTTTTCTCATTCATTTAAATACTTCATTATGTTAACAGAATTCTTAAAAAATTGCACACACACAATTGTATTAAAATAGAAATATTGGAATACAAATGCAAAAAGGAAAATTAGTATTGATTGATCTTTTTTTTTAATGCTGGTTGTTTGTTTTACACATACATATGTATATACCATTTAATTTAGGTTCTCTGAAATTATCAATTAATCAATTTAATTGAAGTAGAACGAACAACTTGCTTTTTCTTCAGGAATTCCACAAATTTTAATAAAAATGCACTTTTTTTTTATAAAATCTAATAAATTTTTTTTAAATGTATACTGTCAGTATACTGTCAGTTTAAAAACGAAATCGATGAAAAATTAAATCGAATATAATTTCATACTATTTACGGAATAAATTAAAAACGATAGATCAATTTCATTTCCACTTTCGATTTAAAATCTTAACCGTCATTCGGTTACCCGATTAATTTTGGTCGATTAACTGTTCGAATAAATTAAAATTTTCTATTAACGAATAAACCGAATAATTTGTGTCGAATAACCGATTAACTGAAATTTAGTTTTTTTGGAGTTATAAATTTAGACATTTTTTTATTATATCCTACACCACCATAGGTGGTTTTAATCCGTGATTAATTATCGGACCCCCACCTTAAAGTATACCGTTAGACTCAGAATCACTTTCTGGTCGGCTGGCTGGCTGACTGTCCATTTAAACCTTGTGAACAAAGTACAGGTCGTAATTTTAAAGATATCTCGATGAAATTTGGCACGAACAGTTATTTTGACACAAGGACGAAGTTAGTTATGATCGGTCCATTATTTCACCTAGCCCCCATATAAATGTCCTGCCGGAATACTGGTTTAACGATCATAAATGACTTAAATATAGTAATATTTCAATGAAACTCGGTACAAGAGAGTTTTGTATAATCTTTGTGCTAAATTTCATTGAGATCGGTCTATTATTGAACATAGCTCCATATAAATCCCGTCTTCCAAAAATCACTTTAACGTGCATAAATCCCATACAAATGATAGTATCAAGTTAAGTTTTATATAAGTGGAAACAACATTGCCAAAATTTATGAGAATCGTCCCATATAAAGCCACTTCCGGGAATCGCCCTAAAGGGCATAAAATCATATAGATGTTAGTATCAATGCACTGTTCTGTATTTGTATAATTTATTTTACATTGAGTAAAAGTGTTGGTCTACAATTAGCTACAGGTCTAATTTTTAGCTCAGATTCTCTTTCGTTTTTAAGATAAATTTATGTCAACCACATCTTTTTAATATCTATTATATTCCAGCAAAAATAAATAAAATAAATTTGTAGGGAAGTACTTTTTCATTACTTTCAAAGTATCAATAAATGTACATTGTCATTAGAAGTAATGCAATTAGCATCAAAAGATACTACATATAAAAAAATTCTTTTAAATTTGGTTGTTATTTTTTCAATTACTTGTTGCTAAAACGATCTGTTATGGAAATGAAAAATAGTGTTATGCATAATTTTTTTATTAAAAATATGTTGGTTAATATAAAAATGAAAATTAAATTCCTTTTGCCAATAAAAATTAAATTGAAATTTTGCATGAAGTCGTGAACATGACTTCCTACTCACTGATAGATATCAAAAAACAGAACAAGTCTTATGACAAGTCTATGTTAAATTCATCGAAATGATCCAACTTTGTATTACTTCTGGATCTTATTTACTTCTTTGGATATTATTTTTTTTAAGACAGTTCATTTGATAAAATGCGACATGAAAAGATTAAAATTTTTCAAATACTTTATTTTGTAACAATAGAAATTCCGAAAATATAGTTTTAAGTAAAGTAAATTCAGAATTATATAAGTCATTTAATGTTCATCATCAAATGTACGTAAAATTATTAATATTAATTTTTACTTTTGTGACAGAAAATGATTCTCACACAGAAAATAAAAAGAGTTACATAAAAAAGACTGATTTATTAAATAAAGTTGAATTAGGAGAATATTTCGTAGTATTAGGTCGAAAAGTGCAATTTTTTTAAACTCTATGTTCTATATTAAGATTCTAAATAACTATTTCAATCGATTAAATATTATAATTAGTCTTATTTATATGTCTAATATGTATTGCTGAGACTATTCGGTTAATCGATTAATATGAAAACCGGAATAATTGGATACCCTATACGACACAGAAAAACTAGTAATTAGTGTATTTTTATGTTTTGCCCCACTCTTAAAATATATCATTTTTATAATTTAAATGAAAAGATTGATTAAAAGTAACATTTCCATAAATCTGATCTCAAGTAATAGATTACATATCGGGTTAAAAGTAAGTAGTTACTAATCTACTTTCATGTAATGTAGAGAGTATGTTGTTATCATTGAAAAGTAACTACATGCCATTACCAAGTTTTTGCTGGGTAAATAAACAGTGTGTGCATTTACAACTTTAATTCGGCGATCAATAAGCCTAATCATAATAATAATCATACGTAGATTATATAATTCTTGTGCGTATTGAGTGTTAATTTTTTTCAAATTGTTATACAGAAACTTATAAATTGCTTCTCCCTCCTTAATAGCTATTTCTAATGGTTGAAAAGTTTCTAGTGCATCTTTTTCAAGGTTGTAAAGGGACTTATACCAAACTCAAACAATGCATAATTAACACATTAGTTGATTCTTAAAAACTGTTCAATAATTTTTGACAAAGAGTTCCATCTGTGTTTTACATCGCAAATTTATCGTAGCTTTTTACCTTCTTGCTTTTGTATAAAGTTTTGCAGTTGTTTTGGCTTTTCACTCGATTTATTGAGAAATTTTATATATGACCTCGCAACAGATTATTATCGAAAAAATCTTAACATATATAAAACTCAATAATTTGGAAACCCTTAGAGTTCTGATTGTTTTTCATTTAATTGATATTATACTACAGATCACAGAAAAATATAACTTTTATACTTTGTCCACTAATTATGAACTCGTTGACCTTTTTTGGTAACCCTTCCATTAGAGATTTGATAGTTGTATCATTAACTTTTTTGGAACCTTCTGCCTATCTTCTTTTAAAATCATTGATATTTTGTTACACCTCTTCTGTCCTTTTCGATTCCCTTTTCACAAAAGTCCAATATCTCTTCACTGGTCTTAGCTCCAGACAATTTACAGGATTGACCTGTCTTGGTACAGAAACTATGTTATTGTTTTGGTACCACTCCAGAGCTTTCTTACATGATGCCAAATCGGGACGAAAAGGAAAAATATTTGTTTGCCAACATTCTTTGATGTATTTTTAGGTATTTATAGAGTCCACTGTAAAAAATGACTTGCTTTTTTGCCGCAACTGCATAAATCTTGCCACACCACGAATTCTTTAGGAAATTTCGTCAGCTTTTCGGTCCTAAACTTATCTTAACATTTCGTCGAGCACCAGCAACATAAAAATTTTTACCCGGAAGCTGCGTAAAAGTCTTCCAGTACATACGTTTTGACGTTCTTTATACAACATGAGTATTTTTTTTTTTTTTAGAAATTTGGTTTTAATTTCCGTGCCCTATTCTTGGCATCTAAATTTTTTGCAGCGTTCCAGTCGAAAAATTTGTAGACTTTGTATATTCTTAACTCCGCATTAGCTTTAACTTTTCGCTCCAAATAGTCAGAGCACTGAGCTAACCGGGCTGCTTTTCTACCAGATGCGTTTGGAGTTCTTTTCTATATGCTTTAAATTTTCTTGGACTTTCTAATATCGTTTGGACCTTTTTCTTTCCGAATCATGTTTCCTATCAATTGTCGAATTCTCCTGATACTGTTTAATAATATTGGCTGTCAAGGACATTTAATTCTTTGACCAATTATTTGTACCAATTTGAATTTTTTTTTGAAGTTTTTTAATAATTTATAGCACGTACAGCTGTGTGCAAAAAAATAGTAGCACTATAACATACTTTGTAGTTTTTGTTGCTGCTCAATTCCTAGACAAAGAATTCAAAAACAATTTGTTTATATGAAAGTCTTAAACAGAGATAATCAGGTATGTGATGGAAAACGATTTCGAAAACGAATCGATTTTAAATCGAAAAAATATGTGATGCACTGATATTTAAGTTTTTGTTATTGATAAAAATTATATTTTAATCACTTTGTTTTATATTTTATTAAATATTTTTTTTAGATTTGCCTAAAAATAATTGTTATTTTTCACATGAAATTCATCACAATTTTACAAACCGATTCGTTTTGAAAACGATCGGTTTTCATCATATACCTAAATAATTATAAAAAAAATATTTTTCTTTTTCTTTGCATCTTCGGAAGTTAACGTTATTTTATTTAAGCCACTTGTGCAAAATAATAAACAATGGAAAATAGTATTATTGTTTTATTATTTTGGATCCTTTTGGTTTTTAAGTAAATTATATAGCCGTGTACTGTACATACAGTGAAATTTTGCTTTTAAAATATTTTAAAATAGGTGATGGCAAACACTGTATTCCTAGCATCCGTACCTTATTGGTAAAAATACTTTCTGAAGGTAAAACATACAAATTTCTGCAGAAGTGTTGTGGAATGTTCTTTCGCAGTTATTGCAAATTTCAAAAATTTGCAATAACTAAAAAATTTTCGTAAGAAAAAAAAATCCTCCAAGTGACTCTACGCGTACAAAGCGAATGGTTAACTCAAACACATTTGTGTCGTCCACTTAGGCAAAACAGGACTTAGAGCTGAAAGATGAAGCGTCAACTATTTCTCGACATCTCCAAAAATAAAATCTGTAATCAAGATTCCAAAGGAAAGTCCCATTACTAAACTACAGATAGGTACGCAATCGCCCTTATTACGCGATTCTTTACTTAGACTGGCCTCATACGAAATGGCGCACATTCTCTGCACAAATGCGTCCAAATTAGTTTTTTTTTGTGCATATGGGATGCGTGCATGCATGCATTGTATTGAATGTAAAAATGTTACATGTGGCACTACAACTGTGTACAAAACACAACTGTAATTCATTTTCGCCACTCATTTTGATCAAAGTCACAGCAAATCAACATGGTTGTCATTAAAAATAATAACTGACACATTTTTCAATGATAACTAGATAAAAAAAAATAAAAAATAAATATTGCTTCGGAAAAAAGTTATAAGGCAAAACGTGTGTTAAGATTTTTTCGATCGCACTCCTTATATAATTAAATAATATACACTATGAAAATATAATAAATAAAAACCACTGGGTGTTTTAGTGAAAAACCTATGAGCTTTATTCCATAAAAAACCGGTTAACCGACAAAAAAAACCGACATGTCGAATAATTCGAAAGTAGAAATTATTCGAAACCGGTCGGTTTTTTAAAATTAAAAAGCCAGTTAACTGGTTTCGGTTTTTGAATACACTATAAGCAACGTAAAAAAATATATTTCAACCATAACTGTTATCAAGCAACGTAAAAAAATTTATTTTAAAAATAAACGTTATTGAGCAACAGAAAAAAATATTTTTTAGAAATAACTATTATTCGGCAACGTAAAAAATAAAAATCAAAGGTAGAAATTATAAGCAACGAATTTTTTTTTTTAATAATTAGAACTGTTAACCAAATTTTTATTTGTTAAAAATAACTGTTTTTTAAAGAAGTTTTTTTTTTCTTTTTTTAACAGTTATAAATCAACGTTTTTTTATAAATCTTATAATAGTTATCTCTCTGTTTTTTACATTACTATTTTACTTTATTAATAAAATATTAAATTTTTTTATTTTAAATGAATGTACTTTTTTTTAGGGAGATTTTAAAAAATCGTTTTTGTGGGTGTGGTTTTTATTCCAAAATATCATAACATTCGCCATCGCGTGGTGCTAGGATGTAGCCCTAATGTACATACATATGTTCAACTAAACTGATTCTACATGCATTCGAGTCACTTTATATTTATACAAATGGATCCAAAATCAAACTTTTTTGATAATGGTCCATATACGAAGGCGGATCAATATGTCCGTGACTTTTCGAACTTCTCTCGCAGATATATGAAATGCAACGCTGTTCCCATCAAGTACCATTTACTTTGCGTTTAACAGCTGTTCAAAACATACAACCTCGTGTATTTTTCTAAAAATGGAAAAAAGTGAATTTCGAGTACTCATTAAACATTATTTTTTGCGAAAAAAAAACCATCAATCAAACCAAGGAAAAGCTCGATAAATACTATGGGGACTCTGACCATCGATTTCAATGGTAAAAAAGTGGTTTACTGACTTTCGTTGTGGTCGCACAAGTACAAATGACGCTGAACGTTCTGGACGGCCAACTGAAGTCAGTACACCCGAAAATGTCGAAAATATCATAGCCATTTCATATGGCAGTGTAGTTTCGATTTTAAATGATCAGCTGGGTTTAAAAAAGTTGTCTTCAAGATGAGTGCCGCGTTTGCTCTCAATTGACCATAAACGTAAACGTGTGACAACTTCAAAGGATAGTTTGGAGTTGTTTAACCACAATCCGAATGAGTTTTTGCGACGTTTTGTAACTGTGGATGTAACATGGATCCATTACTGTACTAAACAATGGATTTCTCCTGGTGAACCTGCTCCGAAGAAAGCCAAGGTAAGTTTGTCGGCCAATAAGGGAAAAACAATAAATGGCGAGTATTATGCCAACTTATAAGACCGATTTAATGAGGATTTAAAAATAAAACGACTCCATATGACCAAGAAAAAAGTTCTTTTTCTTCAAGATAATGTACGGGGGCACACGTGTGCAGTCTCAATGGCAAAACTCTATGAATCGGGCTACGAATTGGTACCTCATTCGCCATATTCTCCGGATTTAGCCCTTAGCGACATATTCTCTTCCTAAGAAATGGCTCGGTGGAAAGAGATTCGATGAAATTATTGATCAAACAAATGCCTATTTTAAGGACCTCGAAAAATCCTATTTTTTGGAAGGGATACAAAAACTGAAGAAACGTTGGACTAAGTGTTTTGCAAAAAAGCACTGTGTTTCATTCAAAAAGTCACGGGCTTATTGATCCGCCCTCGTATATTTTTTTCTTTAAACTTAATATCAACACGTATATTGGCATTTGTTGAATTCAACTATCCAAGTGTACGAATATTCGTTTTATATTCGAGTTAAAAACGCCCACCACACATATTTGGACAATTTGTAGTGTTACATTGTGGTCAGACCGAAGTCAAAATTTTTATAATAGAGTTATTATTTTCTTGTTTTTGTTGGTGTCGTTGTTGCTTATGTTGTTGATGATGTTAGCGGTTTTATACTCGATCCCATTGAAATACATTACCAATCTCAATTCAAGCTAAAAACCTCCCCACCAACCAACCATGCATACATACGTATGTAAGTATGTACGCATGTAACCGCCATGGAAATACTTGTTTAAACAGTGATGGTCAAGAGTGTAGTGAAATAATTAAATACATTTTTTTTAGACTTTCGTTGAATTTTTCAAATTGAAAAGCCGACCAAAAGTTGTACAAAAATTTGTACTAAATTCGTTATAGAATGCATTTTGCTCTATTTTATGTGTACACCCAGAGAAATATCAATCACATACGTGTTGAAAACGATACCATTCTGTGTCAATAGTGAATCTACACCGTATGTGTTTAAATTAAACACTGCGTGTTCAATTCTTATTGAAAATCGATACCTAATTGGCACCAAGTTGAAACCATTTCGGTATCAAATTTTTAAATTACATATGTTTTGTATTAAATTTGTTAACGAAAGGTATTAAAAAGCTGTTACCGTAAATTACCAATGTGACCACAACCGTTATTGATTTTGAATCGAATTTTTTCCCTTAGTGTATATTTCCACTTTGTATTTCCTAGTTAGACTTCTAATGAATAATCGCAGAAAAAATTTTGATTGCCATGTAATGAGGGAATGCTAATAAGTATAATGTCTCTATACTGCTTAAGCTATATTCACATTTGTCAAATATTTGACTAAATTTGCGAGACCACTAGTTTCACAAAAAAATTGCTTGGCGTTTTTATACCCTACAACACGAAAGGTGGTTGGGGTATTATGCGTTTGTGCAAATTATGTAACGCAGAGAACATATTTTCCAGCCCCAACCTTAAAGTATATCGTTCGACTAAGAATCACTTTCGGAGTCGATTTAACCATGTCCGTCCATACGTCTGGTCGGCTGGCTGTCAATGTAAAGCATGTGCGCAAAGTATAGGTTGCAATTTTGAAGATAATTTGATGAAATTTGGTACACAAGGACGAAGCCTATTGAATTTGGTCATGAACGGCCCATTATTTCACCTGGCCCCCATACAAATGTCCTCCCGGAATAGAGCTTTTACACTCATAAATACCATAAAAATAAAAATATTTTAATAAAATTTGGCACAAATAAGTTTTATGTTAGTATAATTTCGTGAAGATAGGTTCATAATTGACCATAGGTCCCATATTAACTTTTCTTTCGAAAATCACTTTAACGTTCATAAATCCCATAACAATTTTAGTATCAACTTAATATTCAATACAAATAAAATTTTTATAAATGCAAAATTTTATGAAGATCGGTTCAAAATTGCATAACTACATGTGAATCTTAGTATCTATGTTATACTCTGTATTAGTATTTTTATACCCTTCACCACAGGTGTAAAGGGTATATATAAGTTTGTCATTCCGTTTGTAATTTCCACAATTTTCGTCGGAGAGCAAAAAAGTTTATATTTTCGGAATCCTTATAAGAAGCGATGACGATTGGACCATGTCCGTCCGTCCGTCCGTCCCTCCGTCCGTGTGTCGGTTGAAATGGCGTTTATGAAGCCCACCGATAACTGACATATATAATATGTATGTCAAACGATCGGAAATGCTTTCGAGAATTTTGCTATTGGAATTCAGCAAGATAGGTTCATACAATGCGGAGATATGTTCAAAAAACCGGTTTTTTGAACCGGTTTTCCAGTTTCTGAAGCCTCTGTATACACTACAGACTTCGTTTTTACAAAGAATTCTCGGACATTTTTTTCTGAATTTTTGTTCTGAAAAATTGAAATAAATCGGTTCAGTAATAACTGAGATATCGGACAAAACGCATTTTTTAGTTTTTGAAGCCTTGGTTTAAGCTATAGATTTTTATTTTTATACAGATCGGTCACAAATATTTTTATAAAATTTCAGTTTTTTGAATCAGGAAGATCGGTTTATAAATGGTGGAGATATGCTTTAAAAACCGGTTTTTAGAACCGGTTTTTTAGTTTCTGAAGCCTCTGCATATACCAGGGACTTCGAATTTTTAAAGGGGGCTCGAAAATTATTTTCCGAATTTTTGTTCTGAAAAAATTAAATAAATCGGTTCAGTAATAACTGAGATATCGGGGAAAACGAATTTTTTATTTTTGAAGCCCTTGTTCAAGCTATAGATTTTTATTTTTATATAGATCAGTCATAAATATTTTTATAAAATTTCGGTTTTTTTAATAAACCAAATTCGTTCATAATCAACAGAGTTATGGCCCAAAAACAAATCTGTTAAGAATATAAATACACCAACAAACATGTATATTAAGCATTGTAATGACTATTAGTGACGTTTTTTGTTTTTTGTATAGACAAGTAGTTTAGTTATCAACAGCAGTAATATGATGAATAACAGTGTTGTTGTTGTTGTTCTTTGTATATGCAGTCTGTACAAAAATAAATAGATATGGAATTGTTGTTGTTTATTTTTTAAAACTAAAATATATTTGTTAAGAATATACATAAATACATACACAAACATGTATATTAAGCATTGTAATGACTATTAGTGACGTTTTTTGTTTTTTGTATAGACAAGTAGTTTAGTTAGCAACAGCAGTAATATAATGAATAACAGTGTTGTTGTTCTTTGTGTATTCAGTCAGTTTGTACATACAAAAATAAATATATATGGAATTGTTGTTGTTTCTTTTTTAAAAGCAAAGCCTGTTATGATTGTTTTTTTTTTTCATATTAAAATTTTCGTAGTTTGAAAAAAATTTAGATTTAGAAAATATGCAAGCATACGTTAAGGCGAAAATTTTATTAATTGTCGGTAATATGGTAATATGATGTCGATAAGATGGTAAGATGGTAATATGGTGAAGGGTATCAAAGATTCGGCACAGCCGAATCTTTTTTCAATTTCATTTATTTTACACTTAGTACAAATATAGGTTCATAATTTGCCCCTTCCTGAATTTTTGTACACATGGTGTAGAGTATTATATGGTGGAGCTTGACCGACTATATCTCTTTCTCTCGTTTGATCTTGCAAATGTTTTGTAAGAAAAAATAGCGTCAAAGTAGATTCGGGAAAATGTCAGCGATGATTAATATAAGCAAGAAATATTTTACCATTAAAAGTTCGATAATATTTTATATAGTGATTACATCATTTTAGTCAAATATTTGACTAGCCTGAACATACCTTTACACATTTGCAGTATCACTTATTTTAATATGGCAATGCCGTTGTAGGCAACTGCTTACCAATTGCTAATAAAAGAAGGCATTTTTAAAAGTCATTACTTAGATGTCATTGTAGTCATTAATTACTTGGAAGTATTTAAAAACTCATTGATATTTGGGTTTTACTGAAACATTATTTCTAAATAACTAATGAAAATTAAGGATACGAGGATATAATTTGTTAAATTTAAATCGTAAAAGGTTTTGAAAAATTCAACTTTCACCATAAATAAGTAATTGCATATCATGTTATAAAGAAGTTGCTGCTAAATTAGATCTATGTAATCAAGACAGTATGTTTTAGTCACTAAAACGTAATAACATATTAGATAGTTTTTCTGGGCTACTAATTCTGCATTTTGAATATCAGATGTATTACTTTATGCTAGTGGATATTAAGGTATCTGATGTGTATTGTATGGCACTTTTTTAAACTATATGACATGCCTTTGGAACGTCATTTATTGTCACTTAAATTGCAATTGCTTTTTTAATATTTGTGTACCATTTTTGTCATTAATTGTATACAAACATCAGCTAAACAATTCGTTTGTAATTGTGTATTTAAGTACATATGTATATGTATATATATGTATTATTATGTGTTTGACACAAAAATGACAAACTTAAATTTAATTTTCTTTTGTGGAATACCAACAAAATCATGGACATTTTGTTCAAAATATGATTCTAATTCACGATAGTAAACTGCGAATATGATACATGTAGTATTTTATGTTCATTGGCTAGGTGAAATTGTCGCTGTTGAAAGTTTGGTTCCAAATGATAATGCAGTTTTAATTTTATAGTCATTAATTTAATTTAATTTTATTTAAATTTTTTTTTTTTTTTTTATGGATTTAACCACTATTTAATTTTGATGTCAATATTGTGCATGTTTTGATTAAATATAAAATACCAAACCGTTGCGCAGTGGTGCAGAATTAAAATTGTTTGTTAGATATACATAGTGTTTATAAAAAACCGACTTTTCAAAAAACCGGTTTGACGGTTAACCGAAAATTGGGTAAAATTAAAAAACCGGTTTTTCGGTTAACCGTCTACTTAAAAACCGGTTAAACCGGTTAACCGACATTTTAATAATTGCTCTAATTTGAAGCTTAATAAAAATATTTTTGGTTAAAAAAAAAGTGTTTTTCAACTTATTGGTTTAACCATGCACCATATAATAATAAACAGTGCACTGCAGTGTTCTTTATAAATTGCGATTGATTTACATAGAAAATGTATAATATTTTTTTTCAGCCTTTAGACTAGTTTTATTATAATTTATAAAAACATTTTTTTTTTTTTTGGCATCTTATAGCACAGCTTTTGAAGTTTTATAATGATCTAAAATTATTCTATAAAGATTTTTTTTTAATTTTTCTAGCTTAAAAATAAAATTAAATTATCGAAATTTTATAAAAAGGAAGCTTTAGACCTAGGATAATGTACTTTATATTATGATTTTTATTCACCTCTTTTAAAGTTTTTCTCTCAAGTAAAAGTTTATATAATTCTTATAAAAAAATGTGATAAAAATACCTGCATAAAATTGGAAAAATAATTAATATTTTTTCTGCTAAAAACGGATTTGTTTTTAATTTTTAGAAGAATTATTGATTATTTAAAAGTAAGTTTTCTGCACTTATTTAGTTCTACTTTTGAAGTCTTTATTTTATCCTATTATCCTATATAAAATCTTATTTTCTCTTAAGCTATACATTAGGTGTAAAGTTATGTTCTTATTTTGGAAAATTTCATTCGCATAGAATTAAAGTTTTTGTAAATGGAATGTTTAATTATCTATCTGATTTATTATGCATACAGTTTTAAAATATATTTAACACAGAAGTATATCTATCAACTGACTACTTGTTAACTCAAATAGCAAGCTTTTTTGGAAGTTTCAAAATATTTTCTTATATTTTAAATTCAGAAAAATATAACAAAAGACGAAATTTAGTGATATTTTTAGCAAATTTTGAAACCGGTTAACCGACACAAAAAAACCGGGTTAACCGGTTAACCGAAATTGAATATTTCAAATTAACCGGTTCGCAAATAACCGAAATTTGAAGAAAAAACCGGTTTTTCGGTTAACCGGTTAACCGGTTTATAAACACTAGATATACATGAAATTCTACATAAGCATACCAGAATGGTTGTACAATTTGAAGGGTGGGTCCCACAGAACTCTCAGAATCGAAGCTATGAGAGCTCAAAATAGGATACCTCTGAAATAAAACATTCTTAACCAATTTCAAAAATTGTCATATTTTCTCGATAAAGCCTTAAATCATATACTATTTATCTCTTATAAGCAAGGTTGGCAACCAATTAAAAAATGTAACACGGTAACCGTAATGGTATTTTAAATTATATCGGTAAGGGTATTTTAGCGGTAACGATATTTTTTATTTCATTAACGGTATTTTAGTATTATCGGTATTTCGAGTTGTTTCAGAAATTTCGAAATAATTGGTTCTTAGCGATGAAATATGTCAGGCTAGGATAACCATAACATTTCACAACTTTTATTTAATTTTATTAGAAATAATATTTTTTTTTATCAAACTTAGAAATATTGGTACTTTAGATTATTTTGCATCATCGATATTTTAATCTATTACGGTAACGGTATTTTAGAGGTAATGATAGTTAAGTTGAATGATTTTTTTTAGCGGTAAGGGTATTTCAGTGGTAACGGTAGCCATCCATGCTTATAAGTTGATTTCCTGTAATTTGCATTTAAAATGATAACTATAGCAATTTTGCAGGATTTTTTTAGATATTCCTAAATATCCTCTACTTACATATAAACTCAACAAAGATTATAAATAATTTTCAATGTCAAATTACTTAGGATACATATGATAAATATTTAAATTAGTTCTTATTTATAGACCAACATTTCTGACCGATCTTACAAAAGTGAAATAGTTGAAATTCCAAATAACACGAAAACCACAAGAAATAACATAATAGGATGTACAAATATTTGATATCTGATAAGAAATAAAAATTGGGAAGTGATGAAGTGAAAAATATTTTATATTATAGATACCCTATTTTGAGTAAATAGCTCCGCTCTTGAAAGATATGTGCAGTCCCCCTTTCAAACTTAAAATTTTACACTCCTCTGCTACACAAATTTATTTTTAATCAAACCAGCCGACTAGTAACAGTATTCTTTCCAAAAAAATCGATTGTGCAATCTAGAAAATTCCAAAAGTCGTTAATTTAAACTTATTAAACTAATTTTTGTAACAATACCCAGCAAAAACTTTGGTTGCCATGTAATGAGTTAAAGAGCTAATATAATGGCTCTTCACTACTTACACATTAGCTGAATAACTCATTATTCACGGTGATGACATTAAAGCAACTACTTACCCTATACATTACTTAGATGTCATTATAATAACTAATTAGTAATAACAATAGGAACTAGTTACATTTTAGGTTGCAAATAAGTAATGAAATGTCAGGATATAAAATATTTTTTTGTTGTTGTTGTAAAAAGATTTTTTAAATTTTAATTTAAAAAACTTAACAATAACCAAAAATGTAACTAAAATAGTTGTAATAAAAATAAACTATTTTAGATTACAATTTAATTCATACGCAAATTTTGCCTTTCATTTATGTATACCTTCATCAAATATATGAATTGGTAACTGCATAATAAAAATCAATAAAAATTAATATTTTCAAAAATCTGATCATAAATAATTATTTACATTAGGGTTATAAATAAAAAGTTACTTAACAACTTCTATGTAATGTTGTTGTCATTACAAAGTAACTACATCCGTAACTACATGTCATTACCAAGTTTTTGCTGGGATATGTTTATTAGGGTAAGTTTCGAAAAAAAAAAAAAAAATTCTTTTGATTTTTAGATATGATACCTTTTTGGAAGGTTTTTGTAAATTTCAAATCCTTCTCCTGCATATTAGCGGCTAAAAACGCAAATTTTGAGCGCCATTTTGCGCAAAGACAAATCGGGATGATTTATACAAAATTTTATTTTATTCATCGATTTAACATAAAATTTTAGTAAGAATGAGCATTATTCAACCCGTTTAAAATGCATCATGTTCCAATTAGGGTGTCCGAAAAATTTACTTTTTTCAAAAAATGTTTAAAAATATATTTTTTTATAAACAAAGTGAAAATATACTATTTGCTTTAAAAAATGGCGCAAAAATAATTAATCTTTCTTTAGAGTTATAAGGCTAAAAAATTTTCAAATAATAACTATAAAAAATAACTATCTTAAAATATAATTGTTAGTACAAAATTTTAAAAAATGCACATTATAATTCATAGTAGCCTTTGCATTTTATTATTATACCCACCATCAAAAATATGGGGGGGGGGGGGGGGTGTGGGTATATTGATTTTGTCATTCCGTGTGTAACATGTCGAAAAAATCATTAAAGACTCCATAAAGTTTAAATTGTCTGGGTCCTGGTTAGATTCTGAGTCGATCTAGCTATGTCCGTCCGTCTGTTGAAAGCAGGATAGGGCTCGAACGGGACAAAGTAGGGGAATGAAATTTGGCTCAAATATTTACCTTATGTTTGTTTGAGCAAAATCGATTAATAAACCAAAAAGTTATAGGCAAAATACTAGAAACACAGGGAGTCCGTTGTAGCTTCATTTCATACTTTTCTGCTGATATCTCTTAAACAAAAGCATGTACTATAACGAAATTTTACACAGATAGTTCGAGGGTCGATATTAGAGCCCTGCAAACTGTGTCTTATAAGGCATTACAAGCCACTTGATATTTTTCAAGTGCTGTTATTAGTGTGTGTACGGAGCAATAAATACTGTTCTGCAGGCACTTAAAACCATACAAATACTGCGTGTGTGCTTCAACTTTATGAACAAATCATGAGTCTGCTATGATAGCGACCAAACAAGACATGAGAGTGCGACGCTAAAAAATACAAGCCTTTTGATCACTTGTTTGCTTCAATAAGAAAAAAAATGAAATATTTTTTTCTGTTTTCTTTGCATGTTCTTCTATGAACAACATACGTATGTATGTATATGTGTGTGTGTGTGCGATCATTACTGTGAAAAAGAAAAACCAACAATAAAATGTATACATAAATATATATGTGTGTATTAGTCTCCTGCGCAAGATGATTTGAAAAGCAAACACACTTGAATTTCAAGTATGTGTTTCATAGCCAACATGTGCAAAAACAACAATAAATACTGTTCGTACTGTTCGCTGCCCGAAGCAAAGCAAGTGTGTACTGTGTATGAGCGACTGCAAATCCGTGCGTTCAAATCATTTATCGTAAACAAGTGGTGCAAGTGGTGTGGCAAAAAAAAGCAAATCATACAAGACGTTGAGAAATGATTTAAAGATTTCAAGTGGGCTTAATGATTTGTTTGTTTTTTGTAATACGTAGTTGCTGTGTGTGGCAAAAAATCTTCATAATGTGTAAAAAGTGGTTGTTTATAAATATTCTTGCATACACACACATATATACAGTATGTCTATATTTTATTGTTGGTTCTTCTTTTCTAAATAAATGTAAAAGGGTGAATTCATAAAGTTATTAAAAAATACTCTTTATTAAGAGTTAAAAAAGTAAAAAAATTAAAGTTGACATTTGAAACTGTCAGTTACATATGTAAGTTAGAAAATTTTTATCTTTAGTATTTATTTATATTTTAAATAAAGTTAGTCTTATAATTAATTGTATGTTTATAAAAAATTTTAAAATTGTACTTATATTATGATAGATTTTATTGCATTTAATTTATATTTACTAAGTAATCATTCTATTTTAAAACTAAAAGGAAATAATATAGAACAAAAAAACCTTGTAAAAAAACTTTAAATATTTAATAAAATCTGTTTACTAATAAAACTTAATGCATGTTTCTTTAAATTGTTATAACTAGTAACATTAATAATTTATTTGATCGTAAATAACAATAAGTTTATAAACAATACTTTTAAACGACTGTTTTACTTACGAAATTACTTTATACAGTCATGAACGCACACACACACATATAATTTTAATAAAAAAGAAAACACAATTTTTTTCCTTATTGAAGCAAACAAGTGGTCAAAAGGCTTGTATTTTTTTATACAAGCCTTTGAGAGGCTTGTTTGGTCGCTATCATAGCACACTCTTATAAGGCTGTACAAGCCATGCATTAAGTTTTATTAGTAAACAGATTTTATTAAATATTTAAAGTTTTTTACAAGGTTTTTTTATATTATTACTTAAAACAAATATATACTTAATTACTTTTATACTACTTTCTTATACATATGTATATAAATACTTAAACTATATCACAGATAATAATGTTGTCTGTATTCATGTGAAGAAACATAATCTGTGAAAAGATGGTTGAGTTGGAGGAAAGATTCGTTCTTTTTTCCGATAACAATTGTCTAGCAATTGAAAAAACTCTTTCGGAACTTGCACTACTTGCTGGAGTAGCCAATAGTTTGCAGCTTAATTTATACAACAAAGGCAACTGTGTTCGATGTAAATACCACCAACTGATGACATTAAAGTTTTCTTCGAAGGGAACATCCAGGTTTTGGTATGTTTGAATTTCTCTAGCTATTTTATCATCCCATGTTAGATTTGATGTTGGCGATACAAAATTCTTGAAATATGATTATATTACTGATGTTTTAGTTGATGTTGGTGATTCCATGATTTCTTCACCTTCATTTTGCCAGAGAATTTTTAACTCCTCTGCACATTTTGATTTTATATTATCCATTTCGTCTTTTGAAAATTGTAACAGTTTATTCGCGGGTGGAAAAAGGAAATGTGCAATTTTATGCGTCATGGATATATTTAAAAATTCCTTAAATTTTTTTACGAGTTCAATATCATCATCTTCTGATATGCAAGTGTCCCTCAATCCATTGATGTATGCATAAACTAGATGTAATGTAGCATATTTTTCTCCTTCTAAAGTTTTGGACGCCTGTTCAAATTGTCTCATGACGTTCACAATTCCTTTAATGTGGCTTATGTTTATTTTTTCGACTTTTTGAAGCTCATTTTTTTGCTGCAATATATTATTGACATCCATCCAATTTTTTTCCACAGATTCCAAAAGGTAATACATTGTGTTCCACCGTGTAGGACAATGACTTTTTAATGTTTGGCTTAATTTGCAATTATCGCCAGATTTCTTGAAATATTTAACCAATTTCGAGCATAAATTACACAGTTCATTTAGTTCCTCTACATTTTTAATAGCCTTTTCGATTACATTATTAAGTAAATGGTTAATGCAATATATGTGTGGAAAACAATTGAACGCAGCAACCATGTTGGAACCTCTGTCTGTTACCATAACTCCATCTTCCAGTTTGCAATCATATCTTCCTAGTAAAGTTTGAGCTTTTAATCTAATGGCATCATCTAAAATAAATAATTATTAAAGATATGTTGTTCATTTGGTATTCATTTTTTCATTTATGTAATAGTAATATAACTTTTTAAATTTACTTACGCGTACATCTTTCCCCATTCATTGAATTAAGACCTATCAACCTGGAAATCAATTGGTAATTTTTTGTATAATGGATAGTTAGAGAGATATAACTTTTCCGTAAATAGTTGTCCGTCCATATATCTGAAGTTAATCCAAAACCATTTTTGCAGACAGCATTGATTTCATGTTTAACATTTAGGAATGTTGCTTCATATATTTTTTCAATATTCCGCGATATTGTGGTTGGATGTGGCAATAATTTTTCTACATCAACATTTGGTCCATACTTCGCTCCAATTGAAATCAAGAACTCCGAAATCTGCATTAGACCGGTATCTTGAACAAATTGAAAAGGCCGACAATTTTTTATACACCATTCGGAAAATAATCGCGTTGCTTTTTTTTTTCGTCTCCTCTTTCCTCTTTCCTTCGTGGTGTAGTAGCACTTATGTCTCACCAAGTTCGATGTGGTTCTCGAATCATATTTTAAAACAGTAAAACACTTTATGCAGGCAACTTTGTTTGTTATTTCGGCTTCTTCCTGGTTTACAATCTTTCCAAATGTGTCCCAAATCTTGCTTCTGCCTCTTTTCGTAGTTATTTTGAATGTTCCTGACAGGATATTTTGTTTGATGCTGGCAGCGTCCATTGATTCAGTAGGAGTTGAATTCTAAATACATAAATATGATATATTTTGTTTAGTAAAGTAACTTTAAAAAATAATTTTATTTCTTACCATTACTTCTGCCATTATAAGTATACGAAGATATGTATATTTTAACACGATTGTGAAAACAAATAATTTGTTGGAGCACAAAAAATTCAATTCTGAACACGAGAACACTTTTGAAATAACTGTTGAAAGATTTTCATTCATAACTTCATTTATAGCATATATGAAATATATTAGGTAATAATATTATAATTTTATTTATAAACTCATTTTTACATTAGGTAATAATATGTATAAGCCTTTTCTAAAAATAACTTTAGTCCAATAAAAACAGGTATATTTCTTAGTGTAAAAAATTTATTTAAAACAGCAAGAATTTGGCAATAAAATCTGTAGAAGCACCTAAATAGATCAATAAGAAACAGGTACATATGTTCTGCACTGTAAAAAATGTAAATTTATTTTTTATAAAACCACGAATTGAGTTCGCTTACAATCAGGTAAAACAGCATCCTTTACTTGATTATATATTGAACATGTACATATGACGGGACACACAATTTAGGTAAACGTCTTAAAATATTTCATTTATAATTTTATTACAGTGCAGATGTTCCATCGTATTCTTAACATTTGGGAAAATTTATTAGTCAAGGAGTAAACGTATATGGAAACGAATTTGAAAAATGAAAAGACATTGTTCTATATTATTTCCTTTTAGTTTTAAAATAGAATGATTACTTAGTAAATATAAATTAAATGCAATAAAATCTATCATAATATAAATAAGTACAATTTTAAAATTTTTTATAAACATACAATTAATTATAAGACTAACTTTATTTAAAATATAAATAAATACTAAAGATAAAAATTTTCTAACTTACATATGTAACTGACAGTTTCAAATGTCAACTTTAATTTTTTTACTTTTTTAACTCTTAATAAAGAGTATTTTTTAATAACTTTATGAATTCACCCTTTTACATTTATTTAGAAAAGAAGAACCAACAATAAAATATAGACATACTGTATATATGTGTGTGTATGCAAGAATATTTATAAACAACCACTTTTTACACATTATGAAGATTTTTTGCCACACACAGCAACTACGTATTACAAAAAACAAACAAATCATTAAGCCCACTTGAAATCTTTAAATCATTTCTCAACGTCTTGTATGATTTGCTTTTTTTTTTGCCACACCACTTGCACCACTTGTTTACGATAAATGATTTGAACGCACGGATTTGCAGTCGCTCATACACAGTACACACTTGCTTTGCTTCGGGCAGCGAACAGTACGAACAGTATTTATTGTTGTTTTTGCACATGTTGGCTATGAAACACACACTTGAAATTCAAGTGTGTTTGCTTTTCAAATCATCTTGCGCAGGAGACTAGTGTGTATGCAAGAACATTTATAAACAACCCCTTTACACGCATTTTTTGGTACACACAGCACTTCGTATTACAAAAAACAAACAAATCATCAAGACCACTTGAATGCTTTAAATCATTTCTCAACGTCTTGTATGATTTGCTTTTTTTTGCCACACCACTTGCACCACTTGTTTACGATAAATGATTTGAACGTACGGATTTGCAGTCGCTGATACACAGTAAACACTTGTTTTGCTTCGGGCAGCGAACAGTACGAACAGTATTTATTGTTGTTTTTGCACATGTTGGCTATGAAACACACACTTGAAATTCAAGTGGATTTGCTTTTCAAATCATCTTACGCAGCAGTCTAGTCGATATAAACTTGGAAACAAAAAAATGGGCGTGGTCCGCCCACTTTACCGCCCACCTCCTATATAAGGTGAAACGTCAACGAAATTTTGTACAAATAGTTCAGGGACCAATGTAAACTTAGAAACAAAAAATGGACGTGATCCGCCAACTTTACCGCCCACCTCACGTATAACGTAAAATTTTAAAAACTTGATGGTGGGTGTATAGTAGGGTATCCAATTATTCGGGTGTTTATATTAATCGGTTTATTCGGCAAATAATTATTCGAGGTTTAAAGTTGATCGGTTAATAACCGATTATTGACAAATTATTCGATTAACCGAATAACATTAGTTATACATGTAAAACATATAAATTACACAAATTAGCATTGATTCTATTGAAATACTTAGTTACTTAGAAAAATAAAATAAGATCAAATTCTTTTAAAAGGGATCATTTCATAATTATTTTCTCCTATTTGTATGTCAAATTTTCATTTTTTATCTAATACTATAAACTATTCTCCTAAATCCGCTTTTTTGGGTACATTTAGGAGACGATAAATAAAAGTATTATGACTTGTGTAACTTTGAATTTTTTTACTCAAAGTAATGTTTAAAGAATTTCTATTGATACAAGTTTAATTAATTATGAAGATATAATATTACTACCTTTTCATGTCGCTTTTTATAAAACATTCAGTTTAGGTTTCAACGAAACCGAATGGATAAGACACCACGAATGCTGATGAAGTGTGTAGCGGCACAGAAAATGCGTATTCCATTCTGCTGGTGTCTAATTTTAGTCCACAAACTCTGCTTTGGTACCGCCAAACAGAGACAACAAGGCAATTTACGATTGCAAACTTGTTGACATTCTATCCCAACAAAAAATGCATCCAAAGAAGTCAGTAAGAGACTGAACTTGTGGTCCAGAAATAGTGCAAATTCTTATACTTATCAATGAATTGAATACCTGTGTAATGTCATGTCATGTTCACGATTTTGTGCAAAATTGCAATGAACATCCAAATTTTTTTAACGGCTCAAGGAAATTGTTTTTAATTTTTATTATTATTTTAATAAGGATAATTATGCATCACTGTTTTTCATTTGTTTCATTTGTTTCAGTTATTTTTTCTTTTTTGTAAAGATAACATCCGAATATCAACGTCTTACAGCAGAACAATTAATTTAAATTTCTCTGTATATATATATTGAATCCACTTTTATTACTTCTAAAGCAGAAGAAACAGTACCACACTAAAAATTATTTTTATTTATTTTTGCTGGAAAAGGTCTATTACACAAAAATTTAAATTTATCACAAAAATAAAATATTTTCTAATTTATAACTCAAGAAAACTACATTTCGTTTAACTGGTTATTTGACACAAACTATTCGGTTTATTCGTTATTCGAAAATAGACAGTTCTGGGTCCTGGTTAGATTCTGAGTCGATCTAGCTATGTCCGTCCGTCTGTTCAAAGCAGGATAGGGCTCGAACGGGACAACGTAGGGAGACGAAATTTGGAAAATATTTATCTTATATAAGGTTTGTTTGGGATTGAAAATTGGCAAAATCGGTTAATAAACAAAAAAGTTATGGGCTAAAAACTAGAAACACAGGGTGTCCATTTCACACTTTTCTGCTGATATTTCTTAAACAAAAGCATGTACGATTACGAAATTTTTTGTAAATAGTTTGAGGACCAATATCAACTCGGAAACTAAAAATGGGCGTGGTTCGCCCATTTTACCGCCCAATTTCAACGAAATTGTGTTCAAATAGTTCAAGGACCAATGTTAGCTCGGAAACAAAAAATGTGCGTGGTCCGCCCACTTTATCGCCCACCTCCCATATAACGTAAAATTTGAAAAAGTTGATGGCGGGTACTAAGATTCGGCCGAGCCGAATATAACATTCGCGCTTGTTAATTTTGGTTTAAATAAAATTTTTTTTTTTCTATTACATACACAGAGAAAACACTTTCATTGTGGCAACCGAATTTATTGCCAATCGAATTTGTTCGGTTGCATGTACTATCATACAATTCTATTGTAGTTACCGAATGAAGTAGGTACACGTAACTGATTTTTAAATACTATTCGATTGTGTAGACTAATTGCACTACTGCTTATTGTGAATTATTTAAACACTTACAAAAATGTTTGTCTAAAATTTTTATTTATTGGAAAACTAAAAAAAAAAAAATCTGTTTGAAAATAATAAATTAAAAATACTTATTGGATCTAGTGTAATATTAAATAATAATGTATGAAAATGGTTCTAGGTTAATAATACATAAAAAAGTTGTACTAAGGGATCAGTCTATAATAATGTGATAACGAAAATAATATTGATATTTAAATTAATTCGCTTTAATTTAGCATGAACCGTAATAAATGCATATGGTTAGATGTTCATATCAGACTACATAAGTAATGTATAGACGTAGTAGAAAAGAGGAATTCGTTTAAAATATGAGTGATACTGGTGTACCACACTTAATGGAACGATACATGGGAAGAATTTAAAGCAACTGGATATAAAAATGAATGAAATGTCGAGAAAATGTTCATAATGAAATGACTTATTAAATTTATTAAAAATGATGGCATTAGAAGTGTATGATACAGCATACTCAACTATTCTTTTTTCGAAAAAAAAAGAAAAACAATGACATGATAAACGGGTAACATTTTCATACATGTATTATCTTCTCGATTATTGTCTCTGGTTATAAATGCACCATGAACGATCCTATGATTTAATTCACCTCTTCCCAGTGGTACGCAGATCCAAAAGGTAGGAGATTGTCTCCAGATTAGCGGCACACGACATATTAGATGTTACGTAATAATAAATTCATTGTTTGATCCCATGGTATTAGATATACCTAATTACAGATTTGTATGAACGGCTCGTATCATCTATCCTTTAAGCTACGGCTACAAGCAACGTTTTAATATACCTAATATGCGCTTCAAGATTACTGGAAAATGTGGAATCATCGTTGTGTACCTGAATATATATTTAACCGTTTGTGAAAAAATATAAATAGTACCAATGCTTAATTTCATTTCTTACCGTTATTTCGATCCATTGGAGAAGCGCCATGATGTTGTGCTTGCTTTCAGAAATAGCCGATTGTGGTTCAACATTGGATCAATGAATGAACTTTGGATCATTTCACAATATATTTTTTAATAAATAAAATGCTTACCTTCAAGTGATTCAATGATAATTTTTTCCGTATACGAGTTCTCAATATTTTTTCAAATAAATTATTTTAATTCTATTTTTCAAATGTCAATAAAAGAAAACAGACTTTATAAACTAATTTTTCGGTTGTGAACACCGATTTGCTTCTTTTAAAGGTTACTGCAAATAAATATTTGGTAACTATTTAAGTAATCTTTATACAAACAATATTTTAATAGCAAATATCAATATTTTATTTAGAATTACAAACTTAATATAATAATGTCAGACGAATATTAAAATTTATTTTAATTTGAAACAAATTGATTTACTGAACTAACTAAATATATGTGGGAATCATATTTTTATCATAACAATGTTTTTATAGCTATAAACAAAGAAAATCCTCTAAAATAATTTAATTTCAGTATTTAGGATAAAATTACATTATGTTGTATTAAATTTTAATAGTTACAACCATTTTCCAACCAATTTATTTTCTGTGTGTATATGAAAATTTTAATGCCTTATAACCTTAAATCGAAAAGTGGTAAAGTAAATATTTTTTGTTGTATTTCTAAGCAAATAGAATATTTTCATCATATTTATAAAAAAAATATATTTTTAAAACTTTTTTGGTAAAAGTAAAATTTTCGGACACTCTAATTACAACACGATTTATTTTAAACGGATCGAATTATGCTGATTCTTATTAAAAATTTTTGTAGAATTGCTGGATAAAATAAAATTTTGTATAAATCAGCCCGATTTGTCTCTGCGCAAAATGATGCTCAAAATTAGAGTTTTTATTCGCAAATATGCAGAGGAAGGAATTGGAAAATTAAAAAAAAAAAAAAATTATGCCATTATTTTTACTGCTACAAAAACATTCTAAAAAGGTATGATATCTCAAAATCAACATTTTCAAATTTACCCTAATGTTTATATATAAATAAAAGCTATATAAATAAATTATTATTAAACTCAATGACATGAATGTAATTTAAAAAAAAAATAAAAATGTTATCTGAAAGAGGACAAAATTTAAAAAGTACAAAGAATTAGCATTGATATTTTAAAACATAGCTTTAACTTTTAAAAATACGAAATGTATTTCGATTCCATTCTGTAAAAGATATTGACTTCAATCGTTTTGTGTCTAATTAAAAATTAAGTCAGCTAGACTTTTGAAAAAAAAAAAAAAAATTCGAATTAGGAGTAATTTTTTATCTGTAATAAAATATTTGCTAGTTAAGATATTTTAACGAAATTTTCAATGCAATTGCATGTTTTTTCCTGGACGTCGAATGAAGCCATCGATTAAATATGTATCCGTTTCAGAACAAATAAATCATTTTGGCATCGATTTGTTAGTGCATATTTTTGTATATTTTACTCTTGACGGCATATTATTGCATTTGGCGAATTTTAGTGCATATTTATAGCATATCTTGTTTTTAGGTCATATTTAACCATTTTAGAGCATATTTTGATACTTTAAGGATACTTTTTTTTATAACGCATGTAATGTTTTTCAAATTTGATTTTATAAAAAAATGAGAAAAGAAAAAAAAAAAAAAAAAAATTAAAAAGAAAATTTAAAATTTACTTTAATGGATACCATTTTATCGTTAAAAGCGTGTCTAGTAGAAACAAGATTTAATATTATGATTGAAGTTTATGTTGTAAACACATATTTTTTAATGAAAGCATATCGAGCCCTAACCGCGAAACTGTCGTAAGTGCAGAAAGCAAAACATTGCACATTATTGTTGTTTACACATTATTATACGTATGAAAAATGTCACTTACGATAAAATTACTTTCGCTATAAATCTGAAACGACGATACGTGGATGAAATTTTGACAAATGATCTAAATGATTCTAAATTATAGATTTTCATCAAAACACGAGTTTCGAAAATGTTGTCGCTTACGATATTTTGGCCGTCAGTGATCGATATAATAATTTTGATAATTTCCGAACTGATAATAGTGCCTAGAATTAGATGGGTAATAGAAGATCGATAACGTTTATATAAGATACAGAAAAAAAATGGGAATCAAATTTCGACACGGTTGATAAATTTAAGTTTTGCCTTATTTTATAACGTTGAAATATTAATAAAACACTTTGTTTTAATGAAAACATAATTTTGTTAAAAAATTATACAAAATCTTTGTTTATAAAGTGCATATTTTCGGGTTTTTTAGAGCATATTTTTCGTTTTTTACTGCATATTGAATGCGAATAAAACCCATTTTTTAGAGCATATTGTGGTTTCCCTGCTAATCATTTAGTAGCAGGGTGTTATTAAATACTTACATGTCTGCTCTTATTTTTGAACAGATGCAGATGTGCCTTTTAAAGTTTTATTTCTAATTTTGTCAGTTTGAAAGATATAAGGCATTAGAGTAATTCCATTTAAAACCAACCAGTTGATTTCCTTACCTCTTCCGAATTTGATAATATGTATTTGGTACAGACATTATTCTCGACAAACATAATGATTGTATCATTATCATTAAATTCGGAGAGGTAAGGACCAAAATTGTAATTTTTCGTGGAATGACTCAATACATATTTTTTATTTTTCTTTTAATATAAATTGAAATATAATTATATATACTTTAATTTATATACAATTTCAAAGAAACTATAAATTCATAAATTCAACCAACCATGCACATTATATACATAAGTAAATATGAATACTATATAAATATATTAACTTATTTATTTTTATAGTTGTAAATTGTATATAAAATAAACATTGAATATTCATTCTATGCCATCGTCATCATCATTTGCAATGATTTTTAGCAAATCGTTTACAAAAGCAAAAACTTGAAAAAATGAAGAAAAAAATAATAAAAAAATTTAAAATGAAGTCAACCACAGAAGTTTTCATACTTCTGTTGCAGTTTTACTTTTGACAATTTATTTGTCATAAACTTTAATGAACTTTTAAACAATTATGAAAAGTGAAATTTGTTTTTGAGAGAATTTTTAATTAAAAAGAACATTTAATTTATAAAGTGCCATTTTTACAAATATTTGTATGTACTTTAAACGAACCAAAACGGTTTGTGGTTATAGTTCTTAATATATTTTTAGTTTTTTCTCATCATTTAAGTTTATAAGAGTTTAATTTAATAACTAAATAAATAAAATATTTGAAATAATTTATTTTGCTCATTTGCGAAACCCACCAACATTATACAAATAGAACTATTAATTTTACACTGAACCAAATCTCGTAGGTAATATTGATGAAAATTTTTCGTAGAATTTTAACGAAAAAAAAAAAAAATACTTAAATTAACAGATTATTTCTTCAAATAATAGAATTTTTCTTCAAATCAACAAATTTTCTTCAAATCGACTAAAAAATTTTTGTCAAAAATATTTTTTTGTAGAATATGTTGATTTGAATAAAATTTCGTCAAAAAGTTTACGAAAAATCTGTTAAATCGACAAAAATTTAGTTAAGTTGGCAGTAACTATTAAACAATTAGCAGTATGAAAAACAAAACACAATTTTATTCAATTTAACACCCCAAAAAGAAGTTAATTTGAATAAATTATCTATTAAATTAACTAATATTTTTCGTAAATTTAAAAATTGACCAATATTTTTTAGTCAATTTGAATAAAATTCTTCAACTTTACTAAAAATGTGTAAATTGACTAAAAGCATACACATTTTACAAAACTAAATAATTTGTTTTATTCAAATTGAAGAAATTTCTTCAAATTTACTAACAACATGTAGAATTGAAGAAATTTCGTTAGTATTAACTAATTTATTTTAGTCGAATTGAATAAAATTCTTCAAATTGACGAAATATCTTTAAATTTAGTAAAGGCATGTAGAATTGAATAAATTTCGTTAATTGAATTAATTTCTTTTAGTCAAATTGAAGAAATATGTGTAGAACTGAAGAAATTTCTTCAATACAGAAAACGCATAGTGAAGATGATCAGTTGAAAGACAAACAATAAAGCTTATGCACGTGTTTTTGTGTCAATAGATTTCAATTGCATTTAATTAATTTACTCAAGACTACAAAAATAAGTGTGGATTTGTGTTAAATCCGATATACTTCAAGAACAAGCAAGTTTTAATCAAGAAATATATAATTCTCCTGTAAAAAATGTTAATTTATGTGCAAACTCATGGATGGCACCAAATGCAACCAACTAAAGCACTGTTAAGCATAAGGACATTTGGAGGAATTTTTTATACTTTTCACGGTAATGTTAAAGATTTAAAATTTTTAATATTTTAGGTATATTTACTTATTTTATAAATTATTTTGATAGCAAATATAAACAAATTAAATTAATTAACTGACAGAACACGGTCATCATTATCTCAAGGAACCGTTTTAGATTATGGAGAACTACATAACAAAAATTTCCTTGGAAAACCTAAAAACAAACCTACTACAAGTAAACACAAATGTTAAATATTTTTTGTATCTATTTTCGTTCTCTTTACTTTTTTTTTATATGTTGCTATAGATCATCCTGAAATAAACTTTAAAAATATTCAGATAAATCTGTATGGGTTGAAATTGAATGCAGTCCACTGATTGTTGATTACTGAGTGATTGCACATCTAACGTACTTAATAAATGGTGCAGAAATAGTTTGTTATATAAAATGAAATTTTTAATAAATGTAAATTTTTTATTTTCTCAGGTCGATATCGATTAAACACTTGTACTAAAATGTGGGTTGTTTCCATTCGAATTGTAAAGACTTTTCATAAAACATTATTTTATATAGCCATCATATCAAGGATCCAGCAAACAAACTTTTGTAACAAAATATGAAACAAATAGGTAATATATTACATATATACATATATTGTAATATATTACAATTTAATTATAAAGTAAAAAAATTATTATTTCTCAAATATATTTTTTATATTTCAGACGGTAGTATATTTGGTTTATTTTACATTTTTGAAACGGTCTAACCTTTATCATAAAACTACTTTAATTAAAACTTTTGCTACGTAAGTTTATATTAAATTTAAATAAATAATTTTCTTTATATATTTTAAAATGCTTATTTATAATATGAATTATATTTTTTACACAATAAATATTATTAAAGTGTTTAAAATGTCTTATTTGTTTTATTTTGATGATTTTAATTTATAGTTAATTTTCATACAGGGGTTAAACAGTTCTTTGGAATTGACAAAATTTTGTCAATTTGAATAAAATTGAATAAAAATTCTTCAATATGAATAAAATTTTTAGTTAATTTGAATAATATTTTCTTCAATTTGACAAAAAATTTGTCAAATTAACTACATTTTAATTAACTAATTGAATTAGTCATACTGACGAAGTTTCGTCGATTTAACTAACTTACGAAAAGTTAACAAAAAATTCTGTTGAATTGAATAACGAGTTTGTTGGTTGATATTAAATCTACTTTTCTTCAATTCTACACTCCATTTTATCGTATTTACTGATCATTTTTGGTTCAGTGTAATTATATGTATTTCTGACTTTGTTATATTTATTCAATATTATTAAAAGAAAGTTCTTTTGAAAAATAAACTTTTCCTTAAATATGATTTTATTTTTAATATACAAATAAATTTGATTGCTTTTTTGACCATAATATCTACATTGTAGTTCAAATTACTTTTATAGAAAGAACGAATTGCTAAAATTTGATATTGATTAGGATGGTTTTTAATCTTGTTTTAATTTGTGTATAGAGATAATTTAATCAGTCATTTTAAAAAGAAGAGACTAATGTTAAATTTTAAAATTTGTTGGAAAATTTAAATAAATGTGAAAAATTGGATTTTTAAAATGTTTGCAATCAAAATTAGCCATTGTACTTTTAAGGTTACCAAATTAATTTCATATATTTTAGAGAAAAGTGAAATATTTTATCAGAAATAAAATAAAACAGTTTGATATAAAAACAAATACAAAGTTAAAATCTTTATTGTTACTATTTTTAATATTAAACAAAGTTAAGGTCTTGAAAAAGTTCAAATACATTTATGCTACATTAATGTCATAATAATTTCTCAAATTTGGTCACCCCAAAATTTATATTCCAATTCAAAAGTATATAAAATAAAAGCCCCGTCATAGTTTTTGTAACAAAATCTGTTTTAATGCACGTAATGCTTTACAGCGTGAATTGTTCATTAAAAATGTTTGTCAATGCCGATAGAGAGGAAGGAATATTATCAGGAGATTTTAGCTCATAATAATATTAAAGTGAATGTTTATATTGTATAATGCCATTGAATTTTACCGCCCAATCATTATGGTACGATTCGTCCTTCTGGTCATAGTGTGTGTTTTTATTTTTTTGGGATGTGTTGAATTTTAAGTACCATTGAAAAAAAAAAAAATCAACAAAAATTCCTAAACACATAAATGGATGATGATGGGAAAGCGAGATTGTATGTATGTAAGTTTTTGGGCAAAATAATGTCGAATCATCATTGAAAGCCAAGCCCATGGTAATGACGAAATATTGGATAACAAGAATATACCTAATACTTGCCTACATTATTTTTTATACATTTAACAAAGAAGCTAAGTATACATAAGTAAAAGCATTTAGTTAGTATATTTTTATATGCTCTTTAAAAATAATTACACATGAACGTTAATTAGTTTCAACTTTAATATTTTATGTTATGTTAAGAATTTAATAATTCTTTAAATATAAATTTAAATAAATATAAAAGCAGCGTTACCGTTGAGAATTTTTAAAAAGTCTCCAAAAAAGGGGATTTCAAAATAAAAAGTCGCCAAAAAAGGGGATTTTTTGAAAAAAAGGGGCCAACTGATTTAAAGCCTAAAGAAAACTCCTCAAAATTTGTCATTTTAACAAAAAAACAATAAAAATTTGATATTTTAAGAAAAACTACAAAATTCAGTTTTATTAATAACAAAATAATTTATAATTATTTTACAACAATTTTTATTATTGCAAAAATAAAGTTTTATTCACAAAAATATTTAACATTTTCTTTTATTTAAACTTCTGTACGAGTTCTTCACTCGTACTCCAGTCTTTCAAATCCCCATCGGACAAGTTTAGGACGGAAAGCATGGATCCACAAGTATTGACTTAAGTCTGTCAGATAAATTATTTTTTATTATTTATAGTTAAGTAAAATAATCACGTTTCCCCGAGGGATTGCTATGAGGAATGTAAAAATATAAATTAGGATATAAGTATTTATCGAATATTTTTTTTTTTCAATCCAGTCCAAAAAGATACGGCATATGATGATATAAATAGCTTTTCATAAACTTTATTATTTTTAGTTACTAACAGTTTCAGTTCATTTATAAGTACACCGCGACTTTTTATATCACTATACTGTAAAACAATCTCAAAATGATGAATTTATTAGTTGAAATTAATATATAATGGGTCGATATATTTCAAACAACTTAGTTTCTCGTCATTTAGCACATAGTCTTAAAAAGTCGCCATTTAGTCGCCATTTTAAAAAGGGGCCAAAAAAGGGGCCAGGTGGTTGAAAAAGGGGCAAATGGCGACTAAAGTCGCCAAACGGTAACACTGTATAAAAGATATCACGAATATGCCAGAAATTTATTCTCTAAGATGTATAAATCTGTCATAAATAATTGATTTGAATTCAAGTAATTTGTACGAATTAGTCCATAATTGACTATAACTCCATTAATCCCAAAAATTCAAATGATTGAAAAGTTTTGAATAAAATATTCACAAAATATACCAAAATATACATTACCTGTAACTTATTTATTTTATTCAGAGAATATAAAAATGCCTTTTTGCATATCTCGTATCTTCTTTGATACGAGATATTGTTCTGGCAGAACAATATCTCGTATCAAAGAAGTAAAAATTTCCGATTTTTGTGCCCTTATACTTATTTTAAATTTTTTTAAACAAAAACAGTTTTTCCCCAATTGGTGTAAAATTGTTAGTAACATCACTTTCGATTACGTAACAGTTAGATATTGGCGAAAAAGTATGAACTGGAGTTACGATGAACACAAGTTTTTTCTATTATAAAAATCAAGTTAGCTATTTTAATGCAGTATTTCAAATATCCTGGGACAATTTCTAAATATAAATAAATTTTTTTTCTTGAGTAAAGTCCTAGGGTTATTATTTTCTGCTGCTGCTTTTTTTTGCTATAAACACCATTTATATCGCATTTTTTTGTCTTCACTGATTATATTACAAAATATTTAAATTACTACTCTTTTAGTAACAATATTAACATCATATTCTTTACGTATGAATTTGTAATGTTCATCTTTAGAAATAATATCGTTGAAATATAAATTTCAATATTTTTATATATGTACATATGTAAGAGCAGTTGCCAAGCTAAAACATTTAAGTATTTACTGATATGCTAGTACAATTAACTAAGTAGTATTATAATTTTAAAAATAAATTTAAAAAAAAACATTTCACTCACACCGAGGTGCTAAAGCAAGTAGAAAAATCAACTGGTACAAATACAGTCACTGTAAAAAAATTAAAGGCAGTTGTGTATAAATGAAATCTTAAACCATACACAGAAAAAATTATTACATACTTATATACTTTTAATAAATTTGTTAATCCTTTTTAGAATTCATTTCAATTATACTATAATTTGATTTAATTATTGGTTTCATATTTTTTTTTTTTTAATAATAAAAAAGTAACAACCTTTTTGAAAAACCCAAATGAAAATAAATTGTTAAAAAATATACACATTTTTACAACTGTAAATAAATATTTTAAACTAAATATTTTAGGTTTTTGGATTACTTAACCATATAGGTTGCTAATCTGAAAATTGATGTGAATTATTTAGGAGGTAAGTATTTATCAATAATTTATTTTAGTAACTTTTTATCAATTGCGTATTTAATAGTAAAATTCTTCTCTACCTATGCCAGTTTTTTGTGGGAAATAATTTCATATTAAAGATATGTTATTTCTTATTATTTTGAAGATTTCCTAAGTTAGCTATTTACTGCAGTTAAATCTCATTTTTGTTTCTGTTTTCTAGATTAAAAACCTAATTCGGTAATTTCACTTTCTGGAAGCGAATCGTCGAACTAAATACAATCTTCTATAGACGATTTTCAAGATTACACATACATACATATTACTTGTAAAACTCATGCCAAACTAAATATGAATGTAAATTGCTCCCATTACACAAATACCTTGGAAAAATGGGGATTACTTGGATGCAATAACAACTGTCAGAAGCCATATATTGCTTATTTAATTGCACTAAAATCACCAAAAAACACCTAAACACATAATTAAAATATTTCATGAAATCTTACATCGGTCGTATAAAACAATTGCTAGGAAGGCAGTTGTATCAAAAAATACAATTTCTTGGGTCATAATATTATACAAAGAAGTCATGGACACTGAATGGAAACCTGATAGTGGATGGAATTAGAGTCTTCAGGCTGTAGGACTCAGACAAAATAGAAAGTATTTTGAGAGGAAATCACCTCATCTCTAAAAGAAAAGTGTCACAAAAAGTTAATTACTTAGAATCTTTATCAGAAAAGTTGAAAGCAAATCGAGCTTAAAGATGTATAAAGTACAAAAAAATCCTAAAAGAAACGCAAGCAAGAATTTGGAGGTAAAAAATAACGTGAAAGTACTTCAGACAAATTTTTTTCATTATTTTGATTAGTGTATAATAAACGATGAAACGTTCGTACAGGCTGAGTTTTTTCAACTTCCTGCCTAGGAATTCTATGTTGCAGATGCTAGAGGGAATATGGCGGAACAATATCTCGTATCAAAGAAGTAAACATTTTCGATTTGGGAAGGCATATGCATATACGGGAAAGAAACACTTCATTCATAAAAAATGGTTACATTAACACAGATATATATATATTAAACATGTGTCAGTAGAAAAAATAAACAACATGAAAAATGTTGTGGCTTAGTATACGACAGAAACCTATGATGAGATAACGAATGTCGTTTAAAAGTGCTATGGAATATCAAAATCGATTATTTGGTTGTTTAATTGTATAAACGATTCGATTATCGCTAAAATGAGTTACTGAATTGCACTATAGAATTTCAAAAACGAAACCAGGCACAAGATAGCATCATGACAAACTATCATATAATTGGCGTAAATATTAGTAAAATGTATATTTTTTGCTGCTGACAAATAACGCTTTTATAGAATTTGTCTGAAATATAGCGTAAACAGTTAAAAAATTTTTAGCGCAAAAATTTTATGGAATTTGAAAAATCTTCACCAAATTTCAAGTATAAGTATAAATGATGTTAATATTTATGTCAGCTATAGGTTGCGGACTTTTTTTGGAAATAATTATGTAACTTGTGAACCGTTAAAGATATCTAAATAAAATTTCACGCGGTCAGAGCTAATGTGTTTCCGAATTTGTCCACCTCGGGTATGTAATTTTTTTAAAATTCGCACAAAAACCCATTTATGACTTGAATGTAAAAAAAATTGTACATTTGGATAGTCCTTGTAAATCTCTACAAAAAAAAAAAAAAAAAAAACAGTCTTACATGTGTAGGTTTTCTCTTTTACTTTAAGAGATATTTGGGTCGAAGCAAAGTTGTTTTTTAAGTTTTTTAAAAGTGGAGGCCTTAATTTGGGACCAAAATTTTTTTGAGAATAATTACTGGATTTTGTTCAAAATTCTCAATAATATTACTGTAAGAATCATATAAATATATCCATTCGATAAAAAGTTTTATTAATCTGAAGTTGAAACGTTAAAAAAATTTACATTTTTGGGGTTATTTTCCAAAAAGGTGGTAATATTCTTTCACTTCTAAAATATCTTTTTTGTTCCTAACTACAAAATTTTTGTAATGGTTTCAAATACATAAATGTATGTAAAGTAAAACCGGAGGCGCTCTGTGTATCGGTTTTTCACCAAGTCCTATCCAAATTTCGTCAATTTTAAAAAAGTTTTTCAATTTGTTTTCTTAAATTCATAAATGTCAAAGCTGATATCAACAAGAAAATTTATTGGCTATATATCCCCATATATTGCCGTTCCCCTAGGTGCCTCCGATTTCGGTTAAGATTTCCTTTCAATTTTCTTTTCTTGCAGTAATATTATTTAGAATTTTGTAAAAAAATCCAGTGGATATTTTCAACAAATTTTAGAACCCAAATTAAGGCCTACCAAGTTTAAAAACATAAAAAAAACGATAAAATTTGGTTCGACCTATTTCTTAAACTAAAAGAGATAGTTAGCCTGTATTACTCCAAATCAATTCGAAAACATATTAGCTCTGACCTTGTGAAATTTTCTTTAGATATATCTAACGGTTCACAAGTTACAGAATTATTAAAACAAAAAAAATTGATTTGGGACCACTGTGTGACGCCAACATATTTTAAGGACTTATAATTTTATGGACCAAAAAACATATTTTTAACCTAAAAAATCAAGCGCATTTTAGTTCAAAATTAGAAATAACAAAATAAATTTTCTATGTAAATATTATCATCGAACAAAAAACAAGATAAAATTTTTGCTAAAATTCATTTTTTTGTTAGGAATACTATCAAGAGTAGTAATGTCTGAACGTCTTAAACGTCTAATGTCTAAATTTTTTTTTTAGCAAACGATCCTAAAATATGCCTTTTATTAGTCTTAATTTTTCGAAATTTTAAACCAAAATAGTTTTTTTGCTTCTTACGAAGTCTTGAAAAAATTAACTTTTTATATCTTACACCATCATAGGTGGTTGGGGTATTATGCGTTTGTGCTGATGATGGCAACGCATAGAAAACGAGAGAAGAAGATATAGTTGGTCAAGCCCGACTATATAATACCCTACACCATTTCGATCCACATAATTTTATTTTACACATATGTACAACTTACTTGTGTTAAATATTAACATAATATTAACATTTGTATGGGATTTATGCACGTTAGTGATTTTCGGGAGAGGAGTTTGTATGGGAGCTATGGTCAGTTATGGACCGATCTTCATGAAATTTGGCAGACGGATTTTTGCTGATATAAAACTTATTTGTACTAAATTTCATTAAAATATTCCTATTTTTAAGGCATCTGTAAGAGTTAAAACTCTATTCCGGGAGGACATTTGTATGGGGGCTAGGTGAAATAATGGGCCGATCATAACCAAATTCAATAGGCTTCGTGTTGAAAAAACCATATGTACCAAATTTCATAAAATTATCTTCAAAATTGCGACCTGTACTTTGCGCACAAGCTTTACATGGACAGCCAGCCAGCCAGCCAGCCAGCCGACCAGACGGACGGACGGACATCGTTAAATCGACTCAGAAAGTGATTCTGAGTCGAACGGTATACTTTAAGGTGGGGGTCGGAAGATTTTTTCTCTGCGTTACAACTTCTGCACAAACACATAATACCCCAACCACCTTTGGTGGTGTAGGGTATAAATATAGCCAAGCCTATTGAAATTGGTTGTGATCAGTCCATTATTTTACCTAGCCCCCATACAAATGTCCCCCCGAAATAGAGTTTAAACACTCAAAAATGCCATGAAAATAAGAATATTTTAATGAAACTCAGTGAAAAGAAGTTTTTTATAAGTATCAATCTTTGCAACAAATTTAATTAAAATCAGTCCTCAATTGACCATAGCACCCATATAAACCCCTCTACCAAAAATCATTTAAAGTGCATAAAGTCATATAGTTGTTAGTATTAACGCATTATTCTGTAATGGTATATTTTATTTTACAATTGGTCCATAATTGACCAAAGGTCTAATATAAGTTCCCTTTTTGAATTTTTAAACTCATACATATCATATAGTCGGGCTTGACCAAAAGAAATCTAAATGCAAATGCGTGTATTTAAAAAATTTTCTCCATGAGATGTTGTTTCGCTAAAAGACTTTTTAGGGCATTTTGATGAACAATTTTTTTGGAAAATTATCTATATTCAGCAATACCATAACAAAATTAATATTTTTTATTAATTTAGCAAGAAAAAATATCGAACTTTTTTTTTGCATGATGTACTAAAATGACGATTTATGGACCAACATTTCTGCGATAAATATTTAAAATATTTTTTTCATAACTGTCTCAAAATTATTAATTTTTTAATACCCATTTCAAGAAAAACTATATTTTTTTGGACGAAATATCTATATAATATAAGCCATAATTTTCAATGGCTGGTAAGGAACTGGAGAACAATTTAAACTTTTTTAATGTTTTTTCCATATTAAGCTAATTTTAATCATCGTTTAAGGGGTCTTCTTACAAAAATACAATTTTGAAAGCAGAAAGAAATTAAACTTATCCTTTATTTGCATTTCTAAATCTAATCGAATTTCCTACACTGTACTTGCAAAGTGTACCATATTTTCTTGTTCCACTTTTTTTCACTTTCATTTTCTTTTTGAGTTTTGATAGTAAGTAGGTATGAGTATTACGATAATAATACGTAGTTTAGCTTGTTTGTTACACGATGACAACAACGTAAAGCACCACCAGCACAAAGATGAGACTGAGAACGACTACAACAACGGTAACAACAATAACAGGAGCAACGATAATGGCACTTGTGAAATAGAAAAAAGAAGCTATAACGTACATTTTTAACATGCCATCGAGACTAAGTGGCAATCAAATTGATTTATTCCCGCTTAAGTACAACGTGTAACAAAATGACAAAACTTTTGTTTTTCTTTATAACTTGGAGAACAATTCTTTTGAATTTCATTGTAAGTTGACTATTTCACTCAACGTAGTAAATGTGTATGTGTATGTGTGTATATGTATTCAATTTTACATTACGTAAAATATATGTTGTTATGTGTGGATTTTTTGTATGAATGAGAGCATTAGTAGCAGCATGAATGTCACGCGTAGTTATGTAGACAAATATTTGTGTAAATTTTTTTTTTTTGTTTTTAATGTTTTGATTAAGGCGATCATAATACAA
This sequence comes from Protophormia terraenovae, assembly GCA_951394005.1. Lineage (NCBI taxonomy): Eukaryota > Metazoa > Arthropoda > Insecta > Diptera > Calliphoridae > Protophormia > Protophormia terraenovae. The sequence continues at coordinate 78,056,544 of OX596074.1, read as the reverse complement.
ATATGAACTTTTATATCTTTACTTTGTGTAAATGTGAGTGTAATTATTTGATTGTATGTATAAAAATCTAATATCCATATATGTTTGTGTGCAAGAAAATATGTATGTTTGTATTAGTATCTTAAAGTAAAACTCATTACAAAACTATGTGTATTTTTGAAAGTTTTGAAAATTATTTTGTACATTGTTGCCTAAGGAATTTCTTCCAAGTATACGCATAAATATAAAGATACGTACAACAATACCACATATTCACTTTTTTTAATGTACATATTTTTAGTGGTTTATTTGAATTATTAGGAGTGACTAATTATATACAGAATACGAGTATATACGCATTAATATACGGATGCATTCGACTACGAATATTTAAGTTATTGGGTTAAATTGGGTAAATTCATGTTTTTTATTTTTTATTTTATAAATTTCTTCTAATATTAACAAAGTGCACAACAAGTTGACTTTCCATCTTAAATCCTGATTCATGCTTTTTAAGCCCATCAGTAAGATCGGAAACATCTATTGAGTTAATAGATGCTATTGCAGATTTAGGACTCTTCCAAATAAACAACGTAGTAAACAAGTTTGGGAAATTACTTGATCTTGTATTTGTTAATCAACCAGAGGAATTTAATATTTTTCGCATTAATCCATTATTAAAACCTGAATATGTTTATCACCCACTCTAGAAATAAGAATAGACTTCGAAACGAAACTATCAGTACGATCCAGTGTAAACCAAGAGATGGTTTTTGATTTTACCAAAGCTGACTATTCCAAACTAAATCACCTACTTTGTTCTGAAAACTTTTTGAATACATTCCTTATAATAAAATATGCCCTCGAAATATTGATACTATTCTGAATAAATTTTATGATGGCTTATTTAAATGTTTTAAGAAATCCATTCCAATGACGAGAAAAAAAAACTGCACATGGACCACCCTGGAATACAAAGCAACTCAGTAGCTTGAAAAATTTGAAAAACAAACAATACAGAAAATTCAAAAAGTCAGGTTTATCTATAGATTATATGAAATATTCAATATCGAGATCAGTTTACTATTCCGAAAACATCCGATGTTACAATAATTACCTCTTTAAGGTGAAAAGAAACTTTAAAAATAATCCAAAATCTTTTTACCAGTTTGTAAATTCAAAGCGCCGAGTCTCTGGTTATCCGTCCATGATGAAATTTGGAGACAAAGTATCCTCAAATGATGCAGATATTTGTGATATGTTTGCCGTTTTCTTTTCATCTGCCTACTCCGATAAAAAAATTACATCAACTTTCCAATTATCCATATTCAATTCCTGATTCATTCCTAATAAATTGTCCAACATTATATAAGTCCATGATAATGACAGCTATACAGAATCTTAAATATTCTGTTAAATGTGGACCTGATGGTGTTCCAAGTTGCGTTCTCATAAAGCGTTTAAATTCTTTTTTATCTCCAATAACTTACTTATTCAACATATCAATAGTAAATGGTTATTTTCCTGCAGTTTGGAGAGAATCCTATATTATACCTTTGTTTAAATCCGGAAGCAGATCCAACATCTCCAACTATAGAGGTATTGCTAAACTGAGTGTTATTCCAAAACTTTTCGAAAAGATAGTTACTGAAATCCTTTCGCATCAAGTCGTTTGTTATATTTCCCCATTTCTGCATGGATTCAAAAAAGGATTTTCCACTACTACAAACCTTTTGGAGTTCAAAATCTCAGTAATAACAGCATTTGATTCCGGCTTACAGACAGACACAATATATACGGATTTCAGTAAAGCTTTCGATAAAGTAAACCACGATCTCCTATTGTTCAAATTGAATAAACTAGAATTTTCTCCTGTTTTCCTTAAATGGATATCTACATATCTTAAAAATAGATATCAATGTGTATTATTTCGAGAATGTAAATCCAAAAACATTTCCGTTTTATCCGGTGTTCCGCAAGGTAGTCATCTCGGCCCATTATTATTCATAATATTTATAAATGATTTACCATCATGCATTAAGAATTCCAGAATATTAATGTACGCTGATGATGTAAAGCTGTTCCATAGCTTTACTGATTCCTATCAACATTCCTTACTCCAATCAGATCTAGACAACCTTTATGATGGGTGCATTAAAAATCTAATGGATCTGAATTCTGGAAAATGCAAACACATGATGTTCTACAGAAGAAGTCCAGTACTCTGTAGATACAAAATAAATGAATATGAACTTGAATCAGTCGACGATTTAATGATCCTTACGTTTCCAAGCATTTATTTACATCTCTTGTAAGACCAATCCTGGAGTATGATTCCGTGGTCTGGAATCCTCAATATGAAGTTCATGTTAAGAAAATAGAATCAGTCCAAAAACAGTTTCTCTTATTTTGTCTTCGTAACCTTCCATGGAATTATAATATTAATTTACCATCATATAAAAGCCGATTACAGCTAATTGATCTCTCTTCTCTTGAAAGTAGCAGAAAATATATGAATATTTCATTTGTAATTAATTTAGTAAATGGTTAAATTAATTCCGAGTTCCTGCTTCGTAAAATAGAATTTGCAGTCCCGATCCGTTCAACTAGAAATTTTATTCCTTTAAAAATCAAATATTTTCGAACTAATTATGCCAACTTTGATCCAATGCTACGTATGTGTAATCAATTCAACATTTTTTATCCATATATTGATTTTTCAGTAAATCCAATCCGTATTAAGAGGAGTATTTTTAACTTATTAAATAATAATATTGTATGATTATGAGATTTTTTCTTGTTAATAGCTTTAAGAATAATATGTATGCTAGCCTGTAAGAAATTGTAATTTCATTGGCTATTGAATTAAATAAATAAATAAATAGACGGTACGTAAGTACATGGTTGGTTTTTAAAGCAACTCGTTCTACTCTCCTAAGAAAGCTACGTTCTTTTGTTATCTAAACAAGTTTAAATGTGTAAAATTGACTGAATTATGATGCTACGATATTTATAGTAGTAGAGCTACCCTAAATATGGGTTTTTCTCCATATGTTGAATTTTAAGGGGTGTTTCGAAATTTTTAGAATTGTCTTGTGAAGTTCTCAAGAATTGAAAATAAAAATTGCAATTTTGTAACAGCGCACATTGGGGTAAAAGGGTTCGAAAATGGCGTTTAATTCAGGGAAAGGTGATACCAACATTTTAATGATCACGTTTTATTTTTTACTGATTATTAGTTAAAAAATTCAGTTTTAGAATTTTAGGATTTTTTTTTTGCAGAACGATAAGGTCTGTCCGTCCGTCTATACATTAGAGTTAAATGGGATCGAAACTAATGCATAATTCAGAGAAGGGTGGTATCAACACTTTAATGATCACGTTTAATTTCCAATTTATTAGTAAATAAAAAAATGCATTTTTAGAATTTTAAAATATTTTTTGGCAGCATGGCAATATCCGCCCGTCATACATTTGGGTTAAATAAAAATTTTAATACTTTCATTTGGTTTCCATATTTAACGAAAAGTGGAAAAAATATATTTCTCGAATTTTAAGATTTTTGTTTGTTAATTTTTGCAAACTTTCCAATTCAAAATCGTTTAACTTTTGACTTAATAAAAATAACGATTCAAAATTTTCTTTGTTCGATAGGCAATTTTGCTTTTTAATCAACTGCATGAAATATAATAAATCGGTCGAAAATATTTGGCTATATATGGAAAAATCTTAACCAAGATCTTGTAAAATTGAGATTTTGGAAATTTCAAATATTTATAACTCGAAAAATATATAAGATCAGTAGTACATGCAAGTATGTTTTCTAAAGGATTTATCAAGGACTTTAAGTTGATATAAAAATCTTGGAAATCGGGTAAGGAACAAAAATTTGCAATAGTTCCGCTCCTGATAGGTATATTGGATCCTGCTTCGAAATCCTACTGTCCTTTGCTACGTCTATGTGAAATTTCATGCAAATCCAACCAGCCGATTAAAAGTTACAGATTTATTTCGTTTCTTTCCCACTGTTTAATGTTTGATAAAGCAAAGAAAATGTCTGCACTTAAGCTGTTTTTTATGAAATCTACTGTTTTTTTTTGAAAAAAAAAAAAACAAAAAATATATATATATTTTCTCAAATCGGGCTATATATGCGCACGATTATTTTTTATAACATTAAAGTGGACAATTTATACTATTTTACAGAAAATTTTTAGAACAAACATTATGTAACATTTTAAGATGCATTCCATGAAAATTTAAAATTAGTGTATTTTAGGATAATTTTCAAAAAAATAACAAAAATATTAGGACAATATATAATTTACAAATACTTGAAGAAGAGTACACTTAAATATCTGAAGTTGATGGTTTCATTTTAAATTTTTACCTTAAAAGACTTTTTATTTAAAATAAATACACTGAAAATTGATAAAAATATAACAAAAAAAAAAAAAAAAAAAAAAACACAGCACAACCTAGCTTAAAGATTTTAATTAACGTTGATACATAATTTTGTCTATTTTTATTTCGTACCAAACTTTATTACAAAACTTTAAATTTTAAAATTCAATTAAGCGCCACTTTTGACACATTTTACCCCAACGTGCAGCGTACTATTTATTGGTTATTATTTGTGGTATAGGCTGATTCATTCCTCCATCATTTGGGGACAACTTGCCTTAAAAGCCGCTTCATATCGTAATCCATCTGCTCCTTAGTATGTGATCGATCCAGTCTCTAAACACCCAGTCAACTTAAAACTGGTTTACGGGTTGGATACTTTTATCACTTCGTACATTATTGAATCTACTTGTATACTGAAAGCGAATGTATTTTATCTTAGAAGGATTTTTCTATGTAGTGAGTGATACAAACATAAAAAGTTGGTTATTTATGTGATTCAGTCCAGTATTACTGTTTCGGTTCATCCAAGATTCCTTAATTTTAAAGCATACAATTAGTAATTCTAATTACGATCAAATAGGTTATCTATTAAATAGTAAAGGTTTTTCATTATATATTGAAACTACAAAGAATTAATATTGGTATCAACTTGGCACCACATCAGTGTCATAGCATTGTACATAGATATTATATTTGATTTCGTGTGTAAACAAACAGTGTCAAAGGCGTTTCAAAGTAAATTGTCAATGCGATCGGAAATGTTGTTGATTCATTTAATTTCAATTATTCATTTAATAATTTATTTATAGACTGCACGACTGATATGATATAGTCAAATAATTCAAAAGTTTGCGAATTAAAATTTGTAATTATTCATTTCTATTACTATTACTAAAAGAATAATCTAAAATATTTATTTAAAACATTCTGACTACACATATAAGCATTTATCTTCAGATGAGTTCTATTCTTTTATTTTTAATACACTTACACACAAACGAACTTCAACATTCATAAACATTTTAAAATGTTTGGAATATCTAAGTCATCATATAACTATTTAAAGCTCTTTTATATAGCAACTATCACTAGGTTTCGGATTTTAATACATCACACAACTAAATTCTTAACATTTAATTGAAAAGATGTTGTCTTAAAGATAATTTGAACATTGTTATATATTTTATATTAAATTACAGATGACATTAAACAAATGCCCGCACCACACCTTGAGGATATTTTAAAATTATATATCACTGCCACCACAAAGTGTTGGAGCAAAAGCATGTGTGAGTGTATATACGATTACATACATATATATCTAAATGTTTGTATGTGTGTACGTGTTTTAGCAAATTCTTAGGGAAATTGTCTGTATGTATATTAAAATTTATGTTTTTTTTTTTTGTATTTTCAAATGAGAGCAACCAATGACTTGGGTATTTAACCACAATATCTTTTACTAAAGAATACACACACACATTTATATTGTAAATTTGTTTATAGGTGTAGTAGTAGTGTCGAGAGGAGCAGACGGTGACAAAGAATCTAAAACATAACTCCAGGGAACAATATTTTCATCATTGCAGTCGTATTCTTATTCGAATGAGTATTTGTGAATATTCCAGTGTCTGTATAAGTAGACAAATGTGTGTACGTATGACTGTACGAAGTCAATCTAAAAGGTCTTTTCAAAATGTAACAAGCGCGAATGTTATATTCGGCTCGGCCGAATCTATATACCCACCATCAACTTTTTCAAATTGTTCGTTATATGGGAAGTGGGCGGTAAAGTGGGCGGGCCACGTCCATTTTTGTTTCCTAGTTTACATTGGTCCTTCAACTATTTGAACACAATTTCGTTGAAGTTTCACCTTATATGGGAGATGGGCGGACCACGCCCATTTTTGGTTTCCAAGTTTACATCGGTCCACAAACTATTTATACAAAATTTCGTTGTTGCACATACTTTTGTTTAAGAGATATCAGCAGAAAACTGTGAAATGGACACCCTGTGTTTCTAGTTTTTTTTATTAACCGATTTCGCCCATTTTCAATCCCAAACAAACCTTATATAAGATAAATATTTGTGTCAAATTTCGTTGCCCCGTTGGAACCCTATCCTGCTTTCAACAGATGGACAGACGACTCAGAATCTAACCAGGACCCAGAAAATATATACTTAAATGATTCCTTCGACATGTTACACACGGAATGACAAAATCAGTATAACCCCCATCTTTTTGATGGTGGGTATAAAAATAGTAAGTACTTAAGTCGGGATTCACACATGGCAATTTTTCGTCCCATAATTCTGTCTTCGTAGTCGAAATACAGTAAAAGCTCCCTTAATGGACAGCTCCGGTAGAAATGTACCGAATATTGTATAAGATGCTTTTTATTTTTATTTTCGTCCGTGTTTGCATACATATCGTATTTCATCTTTACTAACATTTTTTGATGTTAAATAGTTTACTATTAGTTTTTTAATTAAGGTTTTGCTGATTTTGAGCATCATCAATTTTTTTTTTTTTCTTTTAACTTTGACTTTTACACTTGATAAAAAATTCTTCATACTAGAAAAGAGAAAATAAAAACTTGGTCCCAAAAAACAGATGCTGTCCCAGTTATCAATGTCCTGAAGACAGTCTTGAGGATGGGTCCATGATTTGTCGTAGAACACAATAGCGACAGATTCTTACAAACCTTGACAATTTTTTTGAACAAAGGGCATAGAAATTCTGCACAACAAGCAGAGTGACATTGCACAGTGGGGCCAAAAGCAAAATAAATGGTAATAAGTCTGGAACTTTGAAACCAGATGAAACTTGGAACATCGATAGTGGAGGAGTTAGGCTTTCAGATTATTGTTGGCTAGAATCTGTAGCTACAGCACGGACCCCGCTACAATGGGCCAAAGTTGACCACCTCAAGGGTGAAAAACATATCTGGGCATATAACTTTTACAAATATTAACTGATTTTAAATATTTTTACATTTTTGAATTCTCCTAAACAAGACAAGGAAAAAATATGCTAAAAAAATATGAAAAAAATATATGCGTAAATCTATCTCGTATGATTTAAAAGATATTTAACTTCAAAAAATAAATTTCTCATTTTGGGCCTTGACTTTTTTGCGATTTTGCCCTATAAATTTTCAAATAAAATTTCATTTTTTTTTTTTTTTTTTCAATATGTTGAAATTCTCTATAATTTTCTAAATTATGCTAATAACAAAACAAGAAATTTTTGTTATCTCAATTCGATAGCAAGAAAAAAATTTTCAAAATCAAAATTTCAAAACAGGTCTCAAAAATTGCATTTTTTTGCCAAAAAAGTCACTTTTTAAAAAATTTAGTTAAAAAAGTTTAATATTTTTTGACATTTTCTGAAAGACGAGATACCAAGAAAAGGTGTAAGTGTAATTTTGAAAAGTTCTGAACGTTCACCCTACATCCGGCAGTGGTCAAAAATAATAAATTTTGAATGAGAAGTTTAAATTTTTGAGTCTGTAAAAAACAATTGATTGATTGTTGATTTCGGTACTTCTGTTAATTTAACTGTATAGCTCAATATGTTCTTAAAGGTTTTGCTAAAAATTGTGACAGCCTTCCGGTAAATTTAGTCACAGGATGCAATTTTCCGAAAATAACCATATTTTCAATAATAAAAATTTCGATTTTTAAAAATATATAGTAAAATTATATATATTTTTTTGATTTTTACATTTATCAATTCTCCATTAAATATTTTATATCATGTGAAAAAATTATGTTGATATGTATATATAAACATTTAGAAATTATTCATTTTTGAAATATATCCATTTAAACATAATTTGCATTTGTTCGTTTTGTTTCAAGAAAAGTGTGCTAAAAATTTTAAAATAGTAAAATTTGTTATACAAGGTTTTAAAGAAGACACAATTTCCTTTAAATTTATATATAATATGACTATCCAGACTTATTACCATTTATTTTGCTTTTGGCTCCACTGTGCATTGTCATCATTCGTATAATAAAAAAGTAATTGGGTGCTGCTTAGGATCGAGGCCAGGCCAGCAACATAATTTTCCCAAGTAACATTTTTATTTTTAAAATTTCGTGGAAAAATCGTAAGTAAAAGTTCCGTTGAAAGAAGTCTGACCCTTAGCCAATTAAGAGATGATTTTTTTCGCGTATGAAAAATTATTTAATTTAGAAAGTAATTTTAGGAAAATAGAATGAAAACGGAGAGAACAAACTGTACAAATTGTAAATAATGTCTAAATGAAAATGCAAAACGTCATTTGCCGCAGAAGCGAAAGGAAAAAGAAACCACGGTTTTTAGTTCGATCTTTTGTCAACATTGATGTAATTTTTGAAGACATGAACTTTTTTATATAAATGTAGTTTGGGTCAATACATTATAATCCAGTTAATAAAACTAACATTTGATTTTTCAGTAGTTACGCCTTTTGCATTTTAGTTGACGATATATACATATATAAAGTGCTGTGCAGAACAAAAGCAACAAAATTAGGGTAAACCTGAGAATAGTTTTATTTTTTTAGAATATTTGGTTTACAACAAAAATAATTTTACGAAATTATATACATATTTAAGGATTAACAAAAACACAAACATTTAAAGAACTTTAACTTTGTCTATTAACAAAAACTGGGATAAAACACTACAATCTTTGTATAGGAGTGTGCACAACAATAGCAACATATTCATATTTTGCTTCATTTTGCTCTATATTTTAAACTTTCCGTAAAATTTAGTAGTTTTAATGCGATTAAATTGTCAATTAATTTCTTTGGAATGAGTTCCATATGAATTTGTTGACTAAACAACACTTTGGACTGTACTAATCTTGAAACTATTAGACCACGTGGTTAACTCTTCGTCTTACAAACTGGTCTGGCCAGACCAATTGTACATTTAAATGTTGTTTTCATATATTTATAATTAAGCTAGAGACTTAAAATTTCAGGTACTCTCCTACAATTTTGTTTTCTAACGATCTGTGAAAAAAACCAGAACGATAAACCTATCACAAGAATAGTTATGAGGATAAATTAATGTACATGTCACATTCGTACCAAATATGGTCTGGCTGGACCAGTTATATTTTGTGTGAAAAATTATATAGTTTGACGATGTTATTCGTTCTTTTTTTATTGTATTTTATTTTATTAAAAACTTTTAAACTGAGATCTCATTAGTTTACTCATTTTATTTTATGATTTTCAATCTATTCGTTCATGTTTTGTGTTATGATTTTAGTACCGATAAAACCTCAAATGTTTGATAAGAAAAATTGTATGCATTTGTAAACTCAAAACAAGGAGATTAACGTGAAGTTTATCGATGGGAAAATATAATTTCTTGCAGAACTATGTGGTAGTAATGCTAGAATATAGTTACATAAATGTAATAATATAAAAAAATCACCAAAATTTCGATTAAAATATAAAAAATTACAGAGCTGGTCTGGCCAGACCATATTTGTAACGAATGTGACAATTGAAACATCTGTATGATGAAGGGTTAAAAAATGTTAAGCAAAAATTTTTAGCAATGACGTTTAATCCAATCCTTCATAAGTTTTAAAATATATTTCGCATTTTATCCATGCCAAAACGTTGAATTAAAGAAGATATTTCTCTATGTAACGAAATTTCTGTGCTTTTTAATAACCTATTAACCTAAAAATATCAAAATTCGCTAGAATTAAAGTACAGTCATTATTACATCTTTTCTCTGCCCAAAATCATTTTTTGGAACAGTGCGGTTTAAGATGTACACCTTGACAGTATACCGGGTTGTGCGACGTTGCATATCCGGTCATAGTGTATACATATAAATATTGTTTTAAATTAAATAAAGTACTTTTCTTTTTTAATATGATTAATTTTGTTAATTTCAGGTAGAAAGCAGCGTATTCATATGAAATTATAAATTGTTTCTTGTATAAAAACAGAAATAAAAAAATGTACCTTTATTGAATAAGCTTTTCAATGAGCAACTTCAATGTAACTTCTTTAAATGCTTTCAATAGACTTTGAGTATAGTATATATTAAACCTTAGAGACTAAATAATATACCTATGTAGACAAATCCGTTTTTATAACGTGCTAACTATTTATTGTTAATAATACCTGAACGAAGTTTTTAGCGGAAAAGTCATAATTTTTTAAATTGTGCTTCCAAAATAAATTTGTTTACCTTAATTTAGCAGTATTCTATAATTTGTATTATAAAAGAAAGTTACTTTCCACTTTTTTTTATTCCAAATAAACTTAAAATTTATTACACCGGCCTATATTGTCACAAATCATAATTCTTATTAAAAAAAAATATAAGTAAAAGAAAAAATAACAAAAATAATGCTGTATTCAGATATTTTTACTATAAAACTTCCATTTACTTAAAAAAATAGCAATAAATTTTAAAATTGTATGTATATTTTTACAATTGGAAATTTTGTTGCTTTTGATATGCACACTCTCATATAGAGAACATACAATATTTTTCTCGTTTTTTCGAAAAGAAAGAAAATCACATCTTCTAAGGAATAAATGTTTGTTAGTACCCAAATATGTTAACAATGTTATGAAATTAGTTTTGTTCTAAATTTAATACTTTAAACAATAATTCAACATGTAGGATAACTTTAATGTTATTGCTTATATTCTGCACAGCACTGTATATGCATAAATAAAAATATCTATAAGTTAATTCATTACAATCATTCTTGTACTTTTAAAATAGTATTTAGTTTATTTTTTATATACATATAATACGGGAAAGTGGAAAATATTTGTTTGCAATTCATATTATTGTTAGAGATAACAGTTAAATAAAGCACGCAAAATAATAGAACCATCAAACAAAATACCGATTAGAGTTTTCGATTATATCGCATTCAAAACTGTCTGTGTAATTTAAGCCAATTTTAAGAAGGCTATTTTTTCAATTTTGTAAGTTATTAATGAAGCCATTTCCATTAAATTTAATAAGCAGATAGTGCTTGCTTTTTTAAATAATATTATTCTAAAAATATATGGGTTGTTTCACAGAAGTAATCCGAGGCCACAACATAACATTCCTTCTGGGGCCGAGATGCCCAAAAAAGTTTCCTAAAAAGTTTCTTTCAGGTTTACTTTAAAAGTTTATGTAGAAAATATTCCAAAAGTTCACATATCGGTGGAAAGTCTAACAATTAGCCTAAAAATTATTCCTTTTTTCACAATTACAGCATTTATCACGACCTACATTAACTTAGCTGAATTAGATAGATTCGGAAAGACTGTTACCTATAAATAATTTCAAAATAACTCCAGAAGTGCATGCGGAATATTTATTACACAGGGAAACACAGATACTGCGCACGGGGTTTCTCAGTCTCATTAATTTACTTTTTTTTTTTTAATTGACTCTAGTTCTCGCGAGGTTGCACTTATATTGGAGAATATCTCGAAAACGACTTGTCTGATTTTGTTCAAAAAAATATCAACAGTTATGGAGATACTAAACCCATCTTTGTGGAAAAAATTAAATTTTATACATAATTTAAAGAATTTTATTTTATTTTTTTTTTTCAAAAAACCATAAAAAGTTGAAAGGTCAAAAATTCAAATTTTTATTCTTTATTCATAGACATATTTCATTAAAATCAATGCCCAAGTTTTGATTTTATTCACAAATTAGTGAAAATACTTATCAAGTTATAAAGAAAAATCAAAAAAATTACAAACTCATTTTTTTATTTTCTTTTTAATTATACCCTACACCACCATAGGTGGTTGGGATATTATGCGTTTGCGCTGATGTTTGTAACGCATAGAAAACGTTATCTAATACCCACCTTAAAGTATACCAATCGACTCAGAATCATTTTTTAAATCGATCTAACTATGTCCGTCCGTCCGGCTGGCTGGTTGGCTGGCTGTCCATGTAAACCTTGTGCACATAGTACAGGTCGCAATTTTGAAGATAATTGAATGAAATTTGGCAGGTGGGACTTTTATGATACAAGGACCTATTAAGCCTATTGAAATTGGTTATGATCGGTGCATTATTTCACCTACCCCCCATACAAATGTCCACCTGGAATTAAGTTTCAACACTAAAAATGCATTAGAAATAAGAATATTTTAATGAAATTCAGTACAAAAAAGTTTTGTATAAGTATCAATCTTTGTACCAAATTTTATGAAGATCGGTCCACGATTAACTATAGCTACCATACAAACCCCTGTTCCGAAAATCACTTTAACGTGCATAAATCCCATACTAATGTTAGTGTCAAGTGTCAAGAGTTCTGTTTTTATGATAATAAATCACTTTTACTCGTACCGTATGTTAACTCTTATTACAGTTTAATGTTTAGATAATATTTTAAAAATTTTGTTTTAAAAAGACTTCACTGCAAGGACTCGTGTAATCGAAAAGTTAGTTCGTTGGTAGGAAGTTTACGCAAAATTGGCAAAATACCAGCAATATTTTTTTCTATGTAGTTTTGCTTTTGTTGTTGCAAAATAAAGATACAGAAAGTGAATTCCACATTTTGAACATTTTACATACAATAAAGACTACTATGACAATGATGTTGTTGCCACAGGTTCAACTACTTCTACTGCTATTATTCCTGCTCCTGCTTCTACTATGGCTGCTGATGATGATGATGATGAACCAAATGCCAGTGGCACCACCTAATGACCTTGTTTTGTTGGCGTCGTTGTTGTTTGGAATGAGAAAAAAAATAAAATAATAAAGGAGCTACATACTGTCGTAGATATGGGAATAAATTCTGTTTTAAACATTTGTTATCAAAAACGATTATATTTGGCACTTGAAAGGTTGTAGAGAAAAACCAAATGCGTACTTAAACATTTCAACTTGTTCCATTTTCTATTACAAAAATAATAGTAAAAAAAAAAACAGGAAAAAGGGAAAAGCGACTAATGTCCTGAATTTGTAGAAAAAGAGAGAAATGAAATATAAATAGTCTAATATTTGTGACATCCGGTTAAGGATTTTAATTTAAACAAAAATATGTTATTGCCGTAGGAAGTGTAGGTATGTATGTATGTGGCTTCGTAAGATCGTTTTAGGAAAATATACTGTTAAATTAATGAACATTTTATTGTTATGTTTATGGGAAAATTGTTACAAGTATGTATGTATGCATTAGCGTTAGTAAGTCCGTGTGTTAGAGAGAGGGAGTAAAAAGGTATTAACAATTACGTGTATCCTAAAAATATAAACACTCATATTAATATTTGACTGCTGCTTGCATGTTGGCGTATTCAAAAGGTGAATTGTAACAGTAAATAAATGTAATTGTGATTGTAATTTTTTTATTTTTATTTTATTATTTGCAATTTATTTTTCAAAGCAATTCGAACATTTTTAACAGGAGGCGTGAAAGAAATATTTATTATCAAACAGTTGTTTCTTAATGTTGCTGTTGTTGTTACATATCTGATGTACTGAGATTTTATAAAGCATTTAAGCCGATTTGTTGTCGTCGTCGTGGAAGTACAACCTTAAATACATCAAATATTAATTCTAAAAAGAAATAATTCGATTCATTTTTGGTCACTGAATATTGCTTCAATAAATTCAACACGAACTGCAAATATACCATTAGATTAATAAAACCTTCAAAGGGTTTTGCAAAGTAAATTCCAATTTCGATTTTATGGACTCTTAAATTTCTGATATTTTGGATGACTTTTTCTATTTTGTGTGAAATCTATATTATTTTAATGAATTTATGAAAATTTATTATTTTATAGAGTACAAAGCTTCTCTTAGACTTTATAAAAATTTTTTTAATAATATACTCTTCCTTTTAGCATAAGATATAAGACTTAACATTAATTAAAATGTCACGCCCACTTAATAATAATTCACATTGAATAAAATATATTATATATTATAAAACTCAGTCTATACTTATGGGTGTCACGTAGGGTGTTTTAATTTCCCAACCTTTTTCAACTCCCGGGAATCGGGATTTTATTTTAGGTATTTTCGGGAATTTCTGTGTAGCCGAGAAGAATAAAATATTGTTGAAAACGTATAAAAAGTAAATACTAAGAGCTATTTCTAAATCTATTTCTAAATTAAAAATTTACATATGTTTGAGAACTTTTTTGTTATAATATTTTACTAAAAGAAGTTTCAAAAAACATGGATATTTAATAAATTTAATATTTTCAAAGACCACAAACATATTTCCGTGTACTCGGATTGGCTATCGATTTTGTGTACATAATTTTTTATTACTTTCTGCTAGGATATACATATGTGGCAAGTTTCAATTTAATCGGCTCAGTAGTTTAGGCATAAATAATTTCAATGATTTTTTTTTCCAATAATATTGAAGAAAGTGCTCCGAAAAATTCGAACTTCAAAAGGCCATAAAATTGAAATTCGAACTAACTTTGAAAAAACCTCTGGAAATTTTGCTAAACTTCGGATACGCTTTCATTTTTGTTGGAATTATTGATGCGATTTTTACTTGTTGCACTGTGTAATTGGTATTTTGAATGTGGATGCATTTTTTAAGCTTAAGACTTTTTTTTTTATTTACACTCTCGGTGTGGATATACGTGTTTTTACATCGCTCTCATAAATAATTTGTTTAGTAAAGTGTTGTGAAATTATCATCAATAGTTAATAATAAGATAAGTAAAAGGCGAATGGACGCTAAACCTTATTAAATATTAGTTATTTAAACCCCACAAAAATTAAAATATATACATTTTTAAATTACAAATTATATATTTAATGTCAATAGAAAAGAAACAAAATAGAAAGAATATACCCGCTTGACCTGAAACAAGAAACTAGTGAATGTTCGCAAAAACGAGGTATTTTCGAAACAAAAATATTCGAGAAATAATAAAAATTAAATAAAAAGTGAATGTTCGTAGCATCGCAACTTACTCGGTAGTTAATGTTTGAGAAATTTTCGAGAATTCTTCAAATATCGGATTATCACTATATTATATTTTTTCGATTAAATCTCGAAAGTAAATGTTTCGAGAAATTATCTATTTTTTTTAAATTTTTCGATATTTTGTTAGTTGTTTTTCTTATTTGTACATGTCATATTTTAGTCAAAGTTCATATTGATCGGTTGTAATTTAGACTTAAGTTTATGATGTAAATTTAAAAACCATTTCTGGAAAATAATTATAAAAATGGTAAGCAACATTGTAACATGTCAAAAGACATTCACAAAATTAAATATTTATCTAAATAATAATTTTTTTCTTTCAGATTAATTCAGTAAACTTGGAGCTAAGAAAAATGTGGGTTTGGGTAACAGAAAACTAATATTATTGAGACTTTAGTTAGTTTAGTTTACAATAATAAAAAAATCTTAAAAAATTAAATCAGCTTTTAATTTTAAATGGAAAACAAAATGAAAATGAAACAGAATAGAACAATTGCCAATGATTCATTAGTAATATCAATATCGAACAATTTTCGGTATCGAAAACTAATTTCTAACGAACATTTTCTCCTTTTGCTAACGATAGCACTTATTACTCGATATAGATATCATAAACAAACCTTCGATCGATTTGCTGCCACAAGCTGAACGACAGGTGAACTCTACGAGTTCATTCTCGAAACGCCTTCGATAGTCGTTCTCGAAGGTTTTGTTAGAGAAATATGCGAGAATTTTTCGAAGGCGATATCTTTATCGAAGTTTGTGGTCAAGCGAATAATAAGAAAACAAATATACATCAGTGTTTGTGTTTATGAGTTGCTCTAACTCTTAATTAAGTGAGAAGAGACTCAGTACAAATGGAAAAAATGCGTACATTGTATTGAGCTCCCCAAACAACAATAATAACAACAATATTTAAAAAAATATCCACAAAAAAACAAAAAAAAAAAAAAAAAATGGTTGACAAAAAAAAGTAATATACAAGCCAGAGATAATATAAACAGTACAAATAATAATATTAACACTGGTGATACCACTACCGTTGATAAAAGTGCTTTAATAAATGTTAATAGTGAAGCAATTTCTCCGTCATTTCCAATATTGAAAAACACTGGTGCCATACCAAAAAATAAAAATTTAGTGAGTTCTGATATTAATGGGAAAGTTCTAACAGGGATGGACCGATATATTACCATCACTAAACGTAAGTCCAGTCCTAGGACATTGAACATGGAACCGAATCCTAAACAACAAAAGAAAAATTCGGTAAGTCAAAACCGTTTTGCAATTCTTGATAACCAAGATAATGAAGCTGGACCTACAAAGCCTGTCAAAGACTTAAAGCCACCACCCCTTTATTTGCGCGAGCCAACTACTAACGCTCTTGTAAACAAGTTGTCCCAACTAGTAGGCAAAACTAAATTTTACGTAGTCTCTCTACGTAAAGGTAATGTTTCTGAAACAAAAGTTCAGACATACACAGAAAAAGATTTTAGAATCATAGTTGATAGCTTCGATAGTGAGAACAGGAATTACTATACCTATCAACTAAAAAGCGCAAAGGGTTTAAAAGTAGTCATTAAAGGTATTGACAGTGGCGAACCAACTAATGAGATAAAAGAAGCTTTCGAGTCTGAAGGCTTTGACGTGAAGTCCGTTTACAACATAATAAATAGAAATAAAATACCTCAACCACTTTTTAGATTTGGAATTATATATAACTCTTCCCAACTGAAGAAAAAGGCTGCTATTCACCCCATATGCGGTTTAAGATATCTTCTAAATCGCAAAATAACAGTAGAGGAACCGACGAAACGCAAAGGTCCTCCTCAGTGCTTAAACTGTCAAGAATTTGGACACACAAAGTCCTTTTGTAAGTTACCACCGGTTTGTGTAAGATGTGGAGATATCCACAAAAGCCTGGAATGCCCACATTCAAAATTAGACATCAATGCTAGAAAATGTAGCAATTGTGGCCAGAATCATACTGCAAATTACCGTGGTTGTCCAGTTTAAATACGAATCAAAGAAACAACAGAAACAAAAAGACCTGTATATGCTCAATATCAGGAATCGAATTTCCCAAATCTTCCCACTTCTAGTGTACAATATAGAAGTAATATAAATATAAATGATCAACAATCATCGTATGCCCATACGGTCAAAAAGGGTTCAATTACCCAAACGAAAGTGAAAGCAAATGATGCTCTATCATTTCAAAATGCAAGGGTTCAGCAACTCCCAACCCAACTCAAAAAATGGGTTCAGTTACCCAAATAAAATACAATAATGAAAATAATGTCCCATTATTTTGATATGCATTGAAAGAGGGTTCTGCAATTCCCCTTACGAATTCTCAAAACTCAATTGAGAATTTAATTCCAACTATGAACAGCTTCATGACGAATATCCAAAATATGTTGCAACAATTAATGCAAAACCAAAGCATGCTCATGCAGATTTTGCTCAGTAAAAAATTAAATCATTGAGAATATTAACCAACATAAATATGAAGTACAACAATTTCTACAAATGCAAGAAATTGATGTGCTATTAATATCCGAAACCCACTTTACACAAAAGAATTGTTTCAGAATAAATGGCTACTACACCTACGACACAAAGAATCCAAGTGGTAGGGCATGTGGTGGCACTGCAATCTTAATCCGTAATGATATAAAGCATTTTCCTATGCCAAAATACGAAACGGATCATATCCAGGCCACTTCAGTAAATATATCTTATATTAAAACAACAATATCGTCCGTATATTGTCCTCCAAAATACAATATTTATCGAGATCAGTTTCATGATAAATATATCTTATATTAAAACAACAATATCGTCCGTATATTGTCCTCCAAAATACAATATTTATCGAGATCAGTTTCTTGATTACTTTTCCACCTTAGGTCCAAGATTTATAGCAGGAGACTATAATGCTAAACATACATTTTGGGGCTCTCGCCTTATGACACCCAGGGGTAGGCAACTATTCGAGGCAATGTCGTTCAACAAACTAGACTCCATATCTAGTGGCCAACCCATTTACTCGCCTGCAGACATCAATAAGATTCCTGACCTTATTGACTTTGCAATAATCCGAAATATAAAACGCGATTTTATATCAGTGATCCCTTCACTCGCCTACTATCTTGAGACTAATTAATGTGAATGCTACGAAATGTGTCCACATTACATTTACTTTACGCAGGGAAAGTTGTCCTCCTATTCGAATCAACAATATCCAAATTCCTGAACAGTACAAAGTAAGGTATCTTGGAATTCACCTGGATCGGCTTCTAACATGGTCTCGTCACATAGAATCCAAAGTTACACAAATGAAACTAAAATCTTCCCAAATCCATTGGTTAATTGGTCCAAGGTCGGCCCTAGACCTGGACTATAAGGTTCTCTTATACAAAGTAGTAATAAAACCTATAAGGTTGTATGGCATCCAGCTCTGGGGATCAGCCTCTTCATCAAACATTGAAAAAATACAGAGAAGACAGTCGGAACTTCTAAGAATAATAACAGGTGCACCATGGTACGTCAGAAATAGTAATATCCACAGGGATTTAAATATTCCTACAATTCATGAGGAGATAAAAAACTGCTGTATAAATTACATGAAGAAATTAGCGGAACACCCAATCCCCCTTGCAAGGGATCTGCTTACATTTGAGGGTCACAGACGTCTAAGAAGATTGGAAACATTGGATCTTGGAAGATAACACTACTAATAAAAACTCTACGTTGGATTTTGCAGTGCCAATATCAACATTAATTTAAGCTTAGGTTAAGATTTTAATACTTATTGTAAATTTCTGAAAAAGAAAGATTCAATAAAAAAAAAAATCATAAAAAAGACTATATGGTAGCTTAAAAATATTGTTTGTACATTTTTTTTATTTATCGATCAGCCCATTTATGCTAATAACTAAAATATTTTTATTACCTTTCATGTCTCTTGAATAAATTCAAATTAAAAAATTAACCAAAAATCAGTTTAAGATCTAGTCAACGACCACATACGTATAAAAAAAACAATATCATTCAGTGATAATAGTAAATAGCACTGTAGGTTCATGAAAATCGATACTTAATTGGCATCAAGTTTAAACCATTTCAGTATCAAATTATTAAATTGCATTGTGTTTTCTATTAAATTTATTAACGAATGGTATTACAGTAGTTAATACATCCGTAGAAGCATTTAAATCGAATTTTTACCCTCAGTATCACAAATACAATCATTATAATAAGTCTGTTCAAAGTTTGGACATATCTGTGAAAAATTCAAAAAAAAAAAAAGTTAAAAGCTAAAATATTTAGTACTTTCAACTAAAAACACCAAGTCAGACAAATGTCAAATTATATACAAAATAAATAGAAGTTAAATGGATTTATATAATATTTCTTCTCCATAATGACATCTATTTGTGCTCGTATGCTTAGGATAATACCTTCCTATAGGCTGACTGTATAGATTCATACGGGGTATATGGATTCCGCCTATAAATATGCTGTTGTTTTTATTTAAAAATAAATACAGCAAAACACATTCCAGCAAACGAATACAATTTGTTTTCGTATCTCACGTAAAATATTAAGGTAATTTGTGGAAATTTGATGTTTATCGTTAAATTGTTTTTGTACATATTTTTTTTTCAACAGCAATTGTTGTACTTAAATATTGTTACTAACTAAATAGCTCTTTCTTATTGCAAGAATTACTGTTGATATTGATGGTGGTGGTATTGGTAGTGGTGTTGCTGTTTCTGAAGTTGTTGTTGCTTAATGTTGTTGCCATTAATGCTTTTAAACAAAATTCTATAGCCCGTTAATAGGAATGAACTTCTCTAGTATGAAACAAGAGGATGACTTTATAAGTACATGTTGCAAAAAAAGAAAAAAACATTTAAAATTGTTACACATCTGTTTGTTAATGGTTAATACACACATACAAATTCATTTGCACCCACACGTAGACATAAAAATATATACATACATAAAAGAATGAAAGTCATAATAACAATAACAATTTTGTCACCCATAAAAAAAATATTCAATGATGCTGATGATGAGGAAAAAAAAAAACAAACGACGAAATGTTTAAATACTTCTGCATGTGCGATTGAATTTAACAAATCGTATTTATTTGAACGTCCTTACGTCTGACTTTCTTATTTTCAGAATACTTTTAACTGTTTTTAGGAGTATTGGTTTGATAACTGCTAATGTGTGCGTCGATGTGATTATGGTTTTACGGGCTGTCCAACGATTCGAGGGACGAAATGTATAGAAACATTTCCAAAATTTAAATTTATTTGTTTTCTATATACAGTCGAACACGGTTATGACGAACTCGAAGGCATCCGTAAAATTAAAAAAAAAAAATAATAATAATAAAGGTACGGTCACATTAGGGAAACATTTGACTGAAACTCACAAATATTTCTTTGCCGTAATGTGACCATAAAATATTTTTGTGTGGCAAACAATAAATCAGCTGATTTTGGGCAAAAAAAATTATTTGTTAGCAAACAAAAATGTTCATAATGTGAACACAATGTGACCACATAATGGAAAATATTTTCCCATTTTTTGGGCAAATAATTATTTGAACTTACAAAATTTTTGTA
Source organism: Protophormia terraenovae (assembly GCA_951394005.1). NCBI lineage: Eukaryota > Metazoa > Arthropoda > Insecta > Diptera > Calliphoridae > Protophormia > Protophormia terraenovae. Next base: position 78,035,552 of record OX596074.1, on the reverse strand, counting down.
AGAGAAAACAACATCAAATAAAAGTTTTATCGAGCCATATTTACTATTGAATCTAAGGGTGCCAAAAATCATTTTATGCACTTTATGATATATCTAATGTTTTGTAGTATCAGCTATATTTCAGGACAATATATTTATGCAAAAAACTGATTTTTGGCACATTTAACCGTGAATAACTTGTGTAGCAGGGCGATAAAGTATTACAATTTTACTTCTAACCATCTTCTAAGGATACTTACTTATCTTCTATTGCATATATTGTCGAAAAAACTTTTTGTGGTTCAAGTTAGGGTGTCCGAAAATGTAAAATTTTCAAAGAGGCAAGGGAGTAAAATTACAATAATAAAATGAAAAGACAAAGGACTATCACTACAAGTTGGTACATAAATAATTAGTTTAACAAAATTGTTGCAAATTTTATATTCTATAGATGATGTAGTAAAAACACGTATGATGCATAATAAGCGAGATATATTCAAAAAATTGATTTTTGGATCCTTTGCGAATAACCCGTGTAGCAAAAACGTGATTATATGTTACCTTTTGCAGTATGACGACGTTATGTTGTCAATGCCGGCTATTTTGCGATAGTGTGAACTAAATTCGTTCAGTTTGAAGGTGGACTTACGACAAATGGTTCAAGCCGGGATCGTTTATGTTGATGGAGAGTGGTGGTGAGGTCGCTGCTAAGGCTATTAGTGATGCTTGTGGGTTGAAGGGTGCTGCTGCTTCCTGTGGCAAAGCTGCCGAAAAGACGCATAGAACGGAACACCCTAGGAAGAAGGCCACCACGTCGGTTGAGGGAGACGGATGGGTCGGCCATATGAAGAAGATCACGTAGGATTTTAGAGAGGTGGTGTTTAAGAAGTTGCTGGTTGACCTTCCCAAGAAGGTGATGAAGAATGGAAAAATACAGAAAATATGAGGCCCTCTTGATGAGGATCAGTACTGAAAATGAGCGGCAGCAGGGGGATCTTTAAGTTCTTGGCGCTGGTGGTATTGGTAAAATTTTGTTTATGTTCGGGCAAACTAATTTGAAACAAACATTTGCCTAATGTGACCGTACCTTAACAATAAATAAAATAACAAATAAAATTATTTGTTAACAAAATACACGTATTTCATTACAATACTAATATTTGAAATTAAAGCGTATTTCTTCCCTTGATTATGATTAATGGTAAGTGCACCTAAGTTCGACATGTACCAGTAGTCGAAAATTTTTAATTTAAACATAAATAAATAAAAATAGCGATTGTCAAATATTACCATAAGATCAATTTTACATTGTTAACATATTCTTATTGTTCTAATGATTAAATTATGCTAAGATGAGTACCTCTGTAGCATTTTTCCTCAATCCGTTGCAACACGTTTTGATAGCTTTTTTTAGAAAAAATAATCATAATAATTTACCTTATATTTTATAAAAAATGTATCCTGAGAGTAGATATCTATTCAAATAATCTTTTGAATGTGTACATTGTAGTGAAAAATGATTGCATTTTATATTTTAGTGGTTGCCGACTTTAGGAACAAAAATTTTTCATATATTCTTATATATAGGATGGAAGTCGATATTTTCCATGAATCCTAAAGTCGGCATCAGCTTCTAGTTATTATTTTATTAAAACTAATAGACCAAGAGGTCTCGAAATAGCATGCTATTTTGGGGCATGTAAAGTTTTTTGACAATATTTATATCAAAGCTCGTGGTTTTAATTTTATTTAAATTCTAATGCCATAAGTACTACAATAGTATGCCGTTGCAAAAATAGATATGCTGCCTACTGAAAAATACTAACGAAAGAATTTCATGAGTCTTGTATATTTGGCAAAAATGCTTCACATTTTATTTCTCAAGAATGATTTCAAACATTCGTAATTTTTAACTAGAGACTTTTTAATACATCATAGGCAAATATTTGCAAAACTTTGACAAAATTAATGCTTTAAAAATAGTTTTCGCTGAAACTTAGATCGATCTAAAAGTATTGTAAACAAATTTTTCGTCCGAAATCCTAAAAAATTCTGTTGTAAACCGAAATCGTTATTCCTTTGATGGACAAATTATGTATATTGGTGACATTTTTTAAGTCATTTGGCCACAGATATAGGTCCAAATAATTACTGATATCAATATTAAAAACCTATGTAATTTTTTGTCCTTTTTAATTTTAAATATTGGTCTTGGACATCGGAATGCTGTACCTAATTTAAATATATATTTTTTTTCCATAATATGTTTGAGTAAACAGAAGTATCATATTATGAAAAATTAAATTTATCCCGATTTTATAGAATAATGGACATAAAAAAACGATTTTCAGTGCAGTGACTTTTTATTTCATTAATAAAAAATGCCATGCTGACTATTGGATCATGATATGCCGAATATTGGGAAATGCATGCCGACTAGGGATGCCAATCCCGATCCCGAAAATCGCGGGATTTTTCGGGATTCACAAATCCCGAATCCCGAAAATTAAAATTTTATTATCGTACCTACACGGTATCATTTATCTCTACAGTAACACTAATTTATTATTTTTAAAAATATATGAGACGCCCTGTGAATACAACCGCCGCAATAAAATAAATAAAAGTACAACTTCGTTTTAATTTTTTTACGTGCGAAATTTAAAACAGTTTACAAGCTCAATATATCAATATTTTGTAAAAAAATGAGTTTTGAAAACCACAAAACAAAAAGTGGTAACAAAAGTTCTGTCTGGTTTTATTTTTTAATTGATGCCACCGGTGCTGCAAAAGCAAAATGCAAGTTTTGTAAAAAAGTTTTAAAAGATAATGGAGGTTCTACGAAAGGCCTTATAACACATCTTACGGTAAGTACTAAAATATATTTGCAACATTATTTACTTTTTTTTTAATACATTTTTTTAGATCCACAACATAAAATTGGAAAAAATGGAAAAGAAGAAACCCAGCCAAATACATTTCGGCGTTTATTACATCGACTGAACTTCGAAAAAGTTTAATATCCCGTGGTTTTGAAGTTCCAAAATCAAAGGAAACTATTAAAGCAAAATTTATGGTTTATTTCTTAAAGTGTAAGGGCAATGCCAAGGAAGAAATAAAGAAAATTAAAGCCAATGTTATAAAATTCAGCCTTACATTTGACGAATGGACGTCCATAGCAAATAAACGATATCAATATAATTTTACATTCCTCTGACAAATCTTTTAACCTTGGTTTGGTCAGAATAAAAAAATCTGCTACAGCTACAGTTTGTATTCAACAGATAGAGGAGAGGTTAGCTGATTTTGGAGTGTCGTTGTCAAATGAAATAGTAGAATTTACAACAGACGGAGCATCCACAATGCAAAAAATTGGAAAAATTATTGCGCCAAAACAGCAAATTTGTTTCGCTCATGGGATACACTTTGCAATATTGGATGTTTTTTACAAGTCTTTTGATCATGAAAGTGAATATGATTTATCGTCTTCAGATGATGAACAAACATTTGATTCCTTTTCTTTATATATAAAAGAAGCAAAGATTGACCTTACTGACAAATATCAAATTAAACCACTTATTGAAAAGATCAGAAAGATATCTAAATTATTCAGAAAGTCGCCAACAAAGAATGAGATTTTACAGAAATATGTCAAGGACAACAAAGGAAAGGAATTGAAACTAATTTTGGACTGTAAAACTAGATGGAATACATTATTTGATATGTGTCAGAGGTTTTCAGATTTGTAAATACCTATAAAAAAGGCATTAATTGATTTACACATTCAAGAAATAACAGATAAAGAATATTAAAGAAATATAAAAAAATGGGTTGTAAATTAGGCACCGATTTGGTTAAATCTATTTTAAAAAGAATTAAAGAAAGAAGAACAGTTTACTCAACACTTTTAAACTTTCTAAAAAATCCAAAATTAAAATCTGAATTTGATAACAATTTAGATATGTTTGTTATAAAAAATTAATTGAAAATGTTAATTGACAAGTTCATAAAAAATAACAATTCACGTGATATGCTTATATGTGACTCCGATCTATCAGTTATTGAGGAAAAAAATTATGATTCTGACGTTTCTGTTATACACAAATTGAACAAAGCGATTGACATGTGCAAAAGTCCAACTAAAACCGCTGATAACGTTACCAATGTTATGGAGGTAAATGTAGAAAAAGAAATAGATCTGTTTATTTCAGGTGGTGATAGAGGTATTTATTTGCAGATGGCATATAACAATTTATTGACAGTTTTGCCTACAAGTGTCGACTGTGAAAGATGCTTTTCATCAGCTGCACACATTGGAAGCAAAATTAGATCCAGACTTTCAGACGGTACTTTATATGCCTTAATATTTTTAAGAAGCCTTCTAAACAATGATGGTTAATTTTATACAATATTTTTCATAATTTTTAAAAATAAATATACAATTTAAACAATAATTTCTGGTCTGATGTTATAAAACGAAACTAATATCTTTATCTACAATTTGCATTGAAAACAAAAAATAAATTTTAATTTATTTGTTTTTTACAATATAAAAAATTATATAAAATTTCAAAATTAATTTTATTTTTGTTCTACAAATAAGACCCTTGAGGTACTTTCAGACGGTAATATTTAGTATTAAGATTTTTTGAAAGTAAAAAATTACGTATTTAACAGTATGTCAAAAAATCCGATAGAAAATCTTGAAGTAGTTCAGACGGTAATATATACAGTAGCGAGCATTAAAAATGCAACGCTATGTGATATGATCTTTGTTCGCATATATTTTGCTTATAGCAAGTCCTAATGTAATAGTACTAATGTGATTTTATTATTTGTGGTAATAGATACCTGTTGCATATAATTTTGTTGAATATTTTTGTGCGTAACGAAAATTATTGAACGTTTAGTAAAAGCAGTTGAAAATGTGAGCGAGCAAAAAAAATGCAACTCTAAACAAGTAAACATGATTTTTAAAATTTTGATAAAAGTTTTGATTGGAAATGGTTGGAAACTATAGTGTTGTTAAAAAACACGATTTTCTATCGTTGCATATTGTCTAAGATACTTGAAATTTACAAATAATATAAATATTTGCAATAAATTTCAATTTCATTAAATTTTGATATTTTTCTGAACTATTTTGGACATTTTTCAATAGAGATTGATATTTTTGGAATTATTATTTATTTTGTTAGTTGTTTTAAAACCAACAAGCATTTTCTATAAATAAGCGATCAAATATTTATGATAGTTTAGTTTAACTTCATAATTTATAATTGAATATGACCTTTCGACCGAAATAACGCAACCACTTTCGATCGTTATTGAGATAAAATCAACAGTTTAAAATATTTTTTTCGCAGTGATATGACATTATCGAATGCCCTGTATCGCTATAATGTTCAAATATCCCTTGATTTTGGTCCTGGAACAAATTCTAACACAAGGAAAAACAGTTAAGAAATATATCTATTTTGAACTCTTCATATGTTGAAAAATTAAAAGTGCATCCTTCGTGATAATTGGACTATTGGACTTGTTTACTATTGGAAATTGATATTTAAGTAAGTATGTCTACCTAGACCGTCTAAAATTGAAATATATGGGTTTAGAGTCAAATTAATTCAAGTTATCGTAATAGGCTCTTATTTCCATTATACAGTACTCATAAAAATAATAAAGGACCTGCCTCTAAAATTAAAGGTGGTAGTTTTAAATAAGTAAATAATATGTGTTTTGTTAGAAGGATATCTAGTTACCATATTTACATTATTAAATCAACGATTGCTGGCAATAGTAGCTTTGAATGGCCAAATGTGATCATTCAGATAATATAAAATATCTACTGTTAAATGACTTGTATCAATTGTTACAGGCATGATCGTTTCAATATTGTTTCTTTAAGATAATTTTTAAGAATCTTCATATTAGAACTACATATTAATATTATTTCACTGCAATTATCAGAATGTTATTCAAAAATATTCGAAAATTCTTAAAAAGTATGGATAAAAGAGTGTTTTCTTAATATTATTAATATCCTTTGTAGTTAAAATTACCTTAAATTTATATGTATTGGTAGTAATTAGTGGTAATACTACCAAATTATAGTTTTCATCATTTTTCAATAATTATTTTTATCAAAATTTAAAAAAATCCGATGATTTTTTATGAGTTGCATTTTTTTTGCTCCCTTAAATTTACAACTTTTTAAAAAAAAAAATTTATTAACTGTTCGTATGCCTAACAATTTGAAACAAAATAACATACAATAGTTGGCTAAGGCCGCAAAGAATAAAATCACAATAGAATTGGCTAATTTAATGACGTTCTAGCCCTAATCAATACGATCAAAAATCATATAGCCTAGCGTTGCATTTTTTATGCTCGCTACTGTATATTGAATATTATCTTGTAAATTCTTACCTTTATGAAATTAATGATGGATTTAGTGCGAAATATTGATTTATAGCCTGTTTCTCTATGTCGAACGAAAATCTAAGCGAACGAATCAATTTGGGTTTCTGTATTTCTTACGCTTTCGTTCGCATGGAGTTACGTCTTTTCGTATTGTTTTTGTTTTATTTTTCTTTCAGAGTAACTTTTTTTTGTAAAAATATTAAAAATACTACTAAATTGTTTAAACGTGGATACAACCAAGTAAATAAACAAGCAAAAATAAATTAATCTAAACAAATTAAAAAACAAACAATTTTTTAAAATTTCTTTAGAAATTGTTTTTTAAATACAAAATCGTCATTTATCGATACAATATTTATCAAAACGAATAATAAACATGATTTAGGAACATGTCCTGATGAGTATTTTTTCTATTTTTCATTAAAAAATTCAACCAGTCGAAAGCAAAATAGCAAGTGACTGATTTTGACATTTTTGTTCTTATCGTTCGAAATACAGAAACCCAATTTTATATGAAAACACTTACGTTTTCTTTCGACTTGTCGTTCAACTCATTGTTCGCATAGAAGTGAGTTAGAGAAACCCAAATCAGTTTTCGTTCGCTTAGATGGCGAAAGAAAGCATTCGTTCGACATAGAGAAATATTTCTTTTATAAATATTTTATTGTTTTATTTTTTGTTCATGAAAAATATAGCATTAAAATCAAAAGTTGTTGAACAATTTCAAAAAATTTAAAATACCATTGGTATTTTCAAAAAAATCATAAGTAATTTTTCATAATCAAACAATTTGTATTCAGACGATAATTTAATATTTAATTTTCAAATTTTTGACAAATCTTAATATTGAATATTATCGTCTGAAAATACCTTTAATACTAATATAATTGGTCTTTAATATTAATTATTAGTAATGGCATATTTATATTAAATGTGAAATATATTTTCTAATTATTTTTAAATGTAAAAAAAAATAACAAATTGAATTGAATGAATTGCTATTGTTTTCTTTTTTTTTTTTAACATTATTTTTATAAAAAAATTTAAAATTATTATTTATTTTTACAAGAATTATGTGTTTTACTTTGACAAAAAAAATCCCGAATCCCGAAAAATTCCGGGATTTGCTAAATCCGGTCCCGTTTGGCATCCCTAATGCCGACTACGTGTAAATTCGAAGTTTTTTATAAAATATATTAATTGGGCATATTTATCAATATTTTTTTAGCAAAAGTCTTGGTAAATCTGACACAACATCCTTTACTGAGGTGTAATATCTATTTATCCCTCAAAAACTACGTTCGCATTTGTAAGCTGACAACATTAAAGTATGAAAAAAAGTTAAACTGCTTTTTTGCATTTATCATTCATTTCACAAATGTCAGTCTGAGATTAATTATATTTTTTATACGATGTTTTTAAATTGGCATGTTTTGAGATATTTACTTTTTGAGGAATAGCGATTTTCTAATATTTAGTGTTTAATCCTCAAATAATTTAATAGCCTGTTTCTCTATGTCGAACGAAAATCAAAGCGAACGAAAGCAAGTCGAACGAATTCGAATAATTTTGGGTTTCTGTATTTCATACGCTTTCGTTCGCATGGAGTTACGTCTTTTCGTATTGTTTTTGTTTTATTTTTCTTTCAGAGTAACTTTTTTTCGTAAAAATATTAAAAATACTACTAAATTGTTTAAATGTATATACAACCAAGTAAATAAACAAACAAAATTAAAATAATTAAAAAAAAATTAAAAAATAAAATTATTTTTTAGACACAAAATCATCATTTATGGATACCAAATACATCAAAATGAATAATAAACATGATTAAGGAAAATTTGCAATGTCCTTGTGAGTGTTTTTCCTGTTTGTCTTAAAAAAATTCAACCAGTCGAAAGCAAAGTAGCAAGTGACTGATTTTGACATTTTTGTTCTTATCATTCGAAATACAGAAACCCAATTTTATATGAAAACACTTACGTTTTCTTTCGACTTGTCGTTCGACTCATTGTTCGCATAGAAGTGAGTTAGAGAAACCCAAATCAGTTTTCGTTCGCTTAGAAGGCGAAAGAAAACTTTCGTTCGACATAGAGAAACAGGCTATAAGTTTTATTAGCAGCTTTTTTCGATAAATGTATGTAATGTTGAAAATGTCAATAATAAAAAATGTAAAATTCATCATTTATTGGTCGATAATTTAAATTGAAATTTATAAAAATTATTTCCATTTGTCAAATAATTTAAATCGAATTAAATAAAAGTTATTTCTGTTAGTTTTTAAGTTTTTGGAAATTTTTGAAATGTCTAATTTTATTTATCTAAAAGATGTATTTGTGGGAGTTTGTTATAAACGTACGTGTTTATTATAAAAAAAGTTCGCTATAACCGTGTTCGTTATAAACGTATTTATTTGTATAGAAAATTTTGGTAAAATCAATGGGACCGAAGAAAAGTGTTCACTATAGCCATTATAACTGGTGTTCGTTATAACCGTGTTCGACTGTAAATTGTCGAAACGAATTTTTCTGTCCGACATCGTGAATAGTCCGTTAATAAATTTGAAAGACAATTTTAAAATCGAAAAAATTTCTAAAGTGGTTTGAGTTACATACTTATTTTTGAATACTTGAATATGTATAATTTTTTGGTTTCAAAATATTGATATGTTATAAAGTAAGACCCAAAATTACTTCGATCCCGTGAGATGGCCAATTTATTAAAATACTTCCAAAAATATGTATTTTTTTTATCAAAAATTAAACCTGTTTCGTGAGATACTTTAATGTTCAAAAAGACCTAGATATAATGTTACAAAATTTTGTATTGGATCTTCTGAAAGCTTCATCAATCCTCCAATTTCTATTTTAATCTATTTTAAAATATCTGGATTAGTTCCTATGTTATAAAAAGGACTGTAATGTATTTCTGTAGGTCTTTTTTTAGATTTCCCGCTGTCCTGAAAATTTTTTAAAAAGCACATAGCACTTTCTACCAGAGTACCGACAATTTGTCAGTTAATATATTAACACAGGTCAACAATAAATAATGTCGTGAAAAGTTGATGTAGATTTAATCTTTTCAATTACTAAAAACATTTCGCTTTCTTACCATCACCCTTTCTTATACTTTTGTTTAGTTTGATATATCAATTTAGATTTTTATTTATTTTCAATCTTTCGGTGTCCACAGAATCTCTTTCAGTGTAATAATTTTACCATTTTTGTAGGGACATGTGTTAGTTATATTCAAAACAAGTTTTCCCTCTACACACTCTTTACCTCTAATTTTTTTATGCTCTTTTGTTGACCTTTTTAATACATAAGTTTTACATACATATACAATAAAATGACATAATACTTTCGCGTATCCTTTCCACAGGTTTCACAGAAAAATTCTTTAAACAATAAATTACCTCGAAATTTTCAGCGTATGAAGCCATTTTTGTTTTTACATTTTGTTTGAAGTTGATATTATTTAGAATTGAATATTTCATAAGCAATACGATGTTGTCGCGCACTTTGAAAAGCAAACACAGAATTATTTTCAATACTTTTATCACAAAATCAATTCGCAAGAATTTTATTATTTCATTTTGAATTTCGTAATTCATTGTTGATAAATTTTTGTTTATTGTAATTTTTTTATTTCGAAATTTTATTTCAATGAATTGTTTGTTTTGATTAAAGAAAAAATGAATTTATAATTTGATATTTGTGAAAAGTTGTTTTCTATTCTGCAAATTATAGCTACTCATTCGAACAGAATATTCGTTGATTTGTTTTCGTGTTTATAAGTTTATTATTATTGGGTTTGTTAAATAAAATGTGTCCACGTGTATAATTTTTACTTATGGATAAATGATGGATACATGTCTTGGTTTATAAAAGCATAGTATTGTTAAAACACGTGATATTTTAGCATGTTCATGTCATAACAAAATTTCATCATAAAAGCTCTGGCGTATCTACTAATAGTTTTTAATAACTGCATTGACAATTTCTACTTCTCTGATGCAAAGAAATTTAAAAAAATGGTATTAATAAAGAAGAAGCCAAGCTTTAATGAAGTCAATAATTTAAGACCAATTGAAATGCTGTGGAATATTGAAAACTTTGTTGAAAATATACTAGATTTACAACAAGATTTTAAAAAGGAACACTCCATAGTTGATGCTATACTTAAATTTTAAGATGATGTCCTTAAAAATCTTCGTAACAAACAATGTAAAATAAATTTGTAACTTCTAATCGGCTGATTAGATTTTACATAAAATTTCACATATGCGTAGCAGAACAATTTTAAATCTGGAATGGGAACCCACATACCCTTTAGAAGCGGAGCTCTTAGGTCTAAAAATCGGGTACCTACGACATGGAAAATTATTCATCGCTTGCCAAATTTGTATACCCTATAGGTGGAGAGGGTATTATGCGTTTGTGCTGATGTTTATAACACTGACAAATATTGATCTAAAGTCCACCTTAGTTTATACCAATCGGCTTAGAATCAGTTTCTGAGTAGATTTATCGATTTCCGTCCGTCCGTCTGACCGTTTGTCCGTCCATGTAAACCTTGTAATCAAACTACAGGTAGACATTGTTTCCCAAATTTTAGTAAATATTTTCAACTCAATCATTAATACATCAACTTATCCTGATTGTTTAAAAATCAGGAAGGTCGTTCCTATTCCGAAAGTTATAAATTCATCTAATCTTAGTGACTATCGCCCGGTTGCAGTTTTATCAACTATTGATAAAGTTTTTGAAAAGTTAATTTACCAACGTCTTCTAGAATATTTAGATAACAACAATATTATGTACACACAGAAAAAGAATTGGTTGGAAAACGGTTCCAGTAAATATTTATAGGAATGGCAAATATTTTATTGAAAATAAGACAAATGTCTTAGTTCAACAGATTTTCTATATTTACAGCACAAAAATTAAAATTATGATGGAAATTTGATTGCTGTAATAGTTAATATAGTTTGTTAAATAAATATGTTCTTTTTAAAATTAATTTTGAAAAAATTAAAAGAGGCAATCGAATAAAACCAGGGTAAAAAGGTAATAATATAATATAAATAGTTGCAGATATAATATTAACAAAAAAATTCGATTACAATAAAAATTAAACTAAATTCGGTCAACCTAATCGAATAAGTAATAATCGTGGTCATAAATATATGTAAATTTATTACTTAAATTCGGGGCTCTTAACCAAATTAGAATTAGATTTTTTCTTTGACATTTAAAATAAAATTAATAAAAGAAAATATGTAAATTGTTCGAAAATAAATAATATAAAAAAATAAAAGAAATAAAAAAATATCTACATATGTATGAAAATTGATTGCTGTAATAATCAATACATTTTTGCAAAATTAAAAAGACTTGTGGAATGTCTTCAATTGTCGGTAACGGCTAACGTCTTCTTGAAATTGAATATGGAATTGGGCAAACACTTAAGTTGTTATTATATTTATCTTTCGGGATTCTCTCTTCTAAATCATTTTGAAGACTGGTAAGTAACTTTTGATTTGGTTTCTTTAAAACATACAACGAATTTTTAAATTGATAAATTTCATTATAGGTAAGGACGTTGTTAATTTGTGTTCCGATTTCCAAAAAGTTGTATGAAAGGTCAAAACCATTGCCAGTTGCGAAGCTGGTAAAAATCAAGACATTCATATGTACATATATGAAGAAAAGGATGCATCTATATCATATGTTAATGTATTATATTACTATTACTATTAAAATTATATAACATACATACATATGTTAAATAAAATGTCAAAGAAATATAAATATTTGTTTTTATTCACAATAGAGCCTTACCTTATTCTCAAACCTTTTACTGAATTACATTTTCAATTCAGTTGCATGTACCATATTCATACAGTGATTACAATTAAATTATACAATAGTTCTTGGAACCTACCAAATTCGTTTGGCAATAAATTCGGTTGCCACAACGAATCTGTTTTCTCTGTGTATAAATATCAGTTTGGATTTAAAAGAGGATGTGGAACTGAAGAAGCAGTTGTTAATGTTGTAAACTCTATTTGTAGTAGTCTTGATCATGGATCAAAAGGTGTTGCAGTATTGTTTCTAGACTTTACAAAAGCATTTGATCTTGTTGATCATGAGATAATGTTGCGTAAATTGAAATATTACGGAATAATTGGTAGAGAGTGGAAATTAGTTTAAAGTTATTTAGAAATTGTAAGCAGTATGTACAAATTAATGAGGCGAAAGTACTATACTAGATGTCAAGTACGGTGTTCCACAAGGAAGCTGTCTGGGACCTCTACTGTTTTCATTGTATTTAAATGATCTAAGTAATCTGAATCTTATTGGGCATTTATACATGTTTGCAGATGACGCACAGTGGTCCCAAAACGGATTTTTTTGGAAATAATTCTGTAACTGTAGAACTGCTGGATGTATTTGAATGAAATTTCACATGGGCAATCCTGAGGTGTGTGATTTGGAGGAGGATAGGATCGTAGCGTGTCTGGAGGATGAGGGGTGGACCTCCAAAGTTGGTCACCTCGGGTATGAACATTTTTTAAAAAATCGCCAAAATTTCATTTATGATTTGATTGAAAAAAAAAAAAAAAAAATTGCACACAGATAGTCCTAATAATTCTCTACAAAAAATTTTGACCCATTTTTGGATATTTTTTTAGTTTTTTTAACTTGGCGGGCGCAATTTCTAGAATATTCTCTGGATTCTGTACAAAATTCTAAACAATTTTTGTGCAAGGATCATATACCTATGTGGTTTAGAAAAAAGTTATATTATTTTGAATTAGAAAATTTGAAAAAAAATTTGATTTGTTGTGATTTTTTCAAAAAGGTGGTAACATTTTTTCACTTTAAAATCCATTATTTTCCTCTGGACCATATTTTTTTTCATGTTTCTAAAAGAATGCTTAATATAAATGCATGTAAAATAATTCCGAGGGCAGTTGGGGTAATAGTCTCCCCGCTAGCCCTATCAGAGTTTCGTTAATTTTAATTTTTGTGTTTTTAGTTTTTTGTAGAGCACAAAAATGTCAAAGCTAATACTAAAATAAAAATACCGTAGAAAGTTACCTCCATATATTGGCTAAACACACAAAAAATTTTTAATAAGTCACGCCTCTTATAAAGACAGGGTGACCATTTTACTGAAAAAAGTCAATTTTTGAAGTAAGTTTTCCCCGAACAGGAATTTTGGGTATTTCGGATTAAAAAAATGAAAATCTATTTATACTATTCTTTTAAGAACCATTTTTTTAAAATAATATTAAAATTTCAGAATGGTAGCTTTATAAATATAGATTTTATATAAATTCAAATATTATTTTTTTTTTTGATAAATAACACCAAATACAAATTTTTTTTTTTTTTTTTTAATCAATTTAAGGAAAAGATTTAGTTGGAATACTTTATTATTTAAATATTATTATTTTTCAAGTAATAACCTTTCCAACGATACTAAACACTTGCACAAATATTTTACACAACCGTTTAAAAACTAACTGAAACTTTACCTCCTTCCGCAAAATTTGCACATTTTCCTTCAATTTCTATGGTAAATGTGTGCTGAAGCATTCTATACACATAAGTGCTCAGCAGTTTCAACGTGTTTTTTAAATAACTTTGAATCGTTCAATATATTTCAAGGAAATTTCACATGGTTATTACTGAGGTAGTTTCCAACTGTTATGGAGGAGCACAAGTTTCTAGGTGGTCTCGGGGCAGGGGGGAGGACCGCCGAAATGGGTCACCTCGGATATTATATAAGAAATAAACAAAAGAGTTGACCACTTCGGAGGTTCTCCTCCTGCCCACAGACCAGCTAGAAATTTGTAATCCTTCAAAGTATTTTGAAAATATCTCAGTAATAACTGTGTTAAATTTCATTGAAATAATTTATCTGTTCAAAAGTTATCTTTTATTATTTAAAAAAAAAAAAAACACGTTGAAATATACATATATAAGTGCACTGCAGTTGCAATGTGTTTTTTTAAATAATAAAATGTAACTTTTACCGTAACGTAACCTCCAGCCACGCTATGAACCTGTCCTCCTTTCATTCAAATACATCCAGCAGTTCTAAAGTTACAGAATTATTTCCAGAAAATTCCGTTTTGGGACCACTGTGTGACGTATGCTTATCGTATCCCTATAAATATGATGTGGTTTTAAAAACTAATATGGAACGTGATGCCTCTCTAATCTTTGAATATGCTCGGCTAAATAAGTTGGTTTTAAATGAAACAAAACTAAATTGGTTCGTTGTAGACCATATTTTCATTCCGTTGATGACAACTTTAATATTTTTGTTGATGGTATTTTAATTTATGAAAGTTATTCTGTTAAATATTTAGGAATAACAATGCAAAGTAATTTAGCTTGGGATATGCATGTTAATGAAATTAAAAGTAAAATAGCGCCAGCAATAGGAATTCTACATAAAATGAGATTCAAGTTAAACGAAAGTATTAAAATATTACTATATCAATCTTTGATTCAAAGCCATTCCTTCATCCCTTTATATGAACGTTTGTAAACCAATATTGCCAGTTAATGGATTATATCATTATCGCGTTTTTTTGTATATATTTAAATCGTTAATATGGGTTATTACACAATTAATTTTGAACAAAATCAACATGGCATAAATACCAGGAGCCATCAAAATATGAGAGTACCATGGTGTAGACTAGAGACCACTAAGCAGCGTATTGAATACATGGGTGCTTACAAGTATAATCAGTTGCCGTTACATTTAAAAGATCACAACAGAATATTTCAATTCAAAACATTGAAACGCTTCTATTGTAATACAAGAATGTATTTTAAAATAATTTATTATTTTAAACATTAATTTTAGAACAGAAACTGTAATATAAATAGTACAAGTAATATTTACCAACTTACCTCAAAAATGCCTTAATGACGCTGAGGTTTAAGTCATTTAATCAGAATTATACATGTACATAATATGAAAATAAATAAATAAAAAAAAAAAAAAATGTATGAAATTTGGCACACAGGTTTCTTACAGTTCAAGAACGAAGCCTATTGATTATGATCGGTCCATTATTTCACCTAGCTCCCTACAAATGTCCTCCCGGAAAAGGGTTTAACGATTATAAATCCCTTAAATATAGCAATATTTTATTGAAATTTGGCACATATAAGTTTCATAAAAGTTTAAATAAGTGTGCCGATTTTTATAAAGATCGGTCTATAATTGACCATAGCTCCCATAAAAACCCCTTTTCGGAAAATCACTTTAAAGGGCATAAATTCCATTAAAATGTTAGTATCAAGTTAATATTTGACACAAAAAAGTTTTATATAAACATAAATGATAGTTCCAAATTTTACAAAGAGCGGTCCATAATTTACCATAGCTCCCATATAAGGCTCTCTTTCGGGAATCACCCAAAATTGAATAAATTCGTATAAATGTTATCATCGACGTAATATTCAGCAATCGAATGTTTTATTTTACACTTAATATGAGTATCGGTCCACATTTGGCTCCAAGTCTGATAAAAGACCTTTCCCCGAATTATAATGTACACAATGGTGTAGGGTATTATATGGTCGGGCTTGACCGACTATACCTTTTTCTCTCGTTTTTCAAATAGTTTTACATTTTCTTAAAGCTCTCATTAAGATACATGAAAAACATACTTGCATGTGCCATTTATCTCCTATAATTTTCAAGTTATTTGCATTTGAAACTTCAATTATTTTAATTTTGCCAAATCTTGTTCCAGTTTTTTCAATATATAATCCAATATTTTTATCCAACTATCTAATATTTTTACACAGTCAGTTAAAGAACAAAATTATCTATTTAATAGAAACTAAAAGTCGATAATTGGAAAAATTATGATTTTTTTTTTCCTCGAAAAAGTGTCTCCATGAAAAATATTTGAAATCGCATAAAAAATTTTATATAAATCTAACAAGTTTATTTTCAAAAAATTAATGGAAATAATTGAAAATTAATCTCAATACTTCAAAATGAGTGAGTGAAAGTTTAAATCTTTTTCTTGACAATATAATAATTCCATTGAAATTAAAAAAGCTTATCATGTAAAATAATAGGGTGCTTTAGTTAAAAAGAATTTAACTTCATCACATAGCAAATTTACCCCATGGGATGGGGTAGTTTTGTCCTTTATGGTCACTAGAAATTCATAAAAAAAATTTAGGTAACTGGAAGATAGTTTCCCCTTTCTACCCTATGCATTTATGTATGTCCACAAACTTACCACCATTCATTTATAAATTAAAAGAAATATTTTTTAATTTTGGAATTTTCAAAGATTATTTTTATTGAATTATTTATTACTATGTAGTTACTAAATTAATACAAGTAATTTGAATAGAAATTAAATAATAAAAATACAAAATATAAAACTTATTAGTTTAATACATTTACATACATAAATAAAAAAGTTTTTTCTTTCTGCAATTTTTTCACTATTTCTCTTTTTTGTTTCTTTTAATATTTATCTTGAAATAAATCAAATCATTTTTTTTTACCTACAAGGTAAATGTTTTAATAGAGATACTATTTGTTAATTTAAATTTTTACTTTTTATCTTAAATATTTCCTACTTTTTCTGTATTTATTTTTTTTTGTATTTACTTATATATGTTTTATATTTTTTGGTTAAAATGAAGTAACTATTAAGATATTGCCAAAATATTTATTTAAACAATAATAATTGAATTTTCTAAATAATGTTATAGATAGTACATGAGTTCTGCAATTTGTTAACAAATGTATTTCTTTTATTTTTTGCAATTATAAGAATATAAATAAATATTATATTCTAAAATGATTTTAGAATTCATACATGGATTGCTTTAAAAATTGTATTTAATATTATTAAAATATATCGTATATGTGGTTTAAAAAACAATCAAAATAAAATTGGAACCAGAGTTCGGTGTTTCTCGGATCCAAGAAAGATTGTTAAAAATTACAGTTTCGAAGGAAATTTTGTAAATCCCTTCACCTCACTTTGAAAAAATGTCCATACAAATTTTTGAAAAACAAACAAAATTTACATGAAAATTTTTTCAAAGTGAGGGGAACTGTTTTACAAAATTAAGCTCTAAATCGTAATTTTTTTACTGTAAATAATTTTTAAAATTATTTATTCAATATAAAAAAGCTTGAAGTCCTTCTGAAATAACTTATTATAGTGAAATATTTAAGTGGTATTAAAATAACTACCACAATAATCGAAACTTTATCACAAATAATTAAATATTTCGTTAAATTTAAAATTACTTATTTAAATCAAATGGTTTTAATTTCAGCTAGAGGGTTAAAAAATATTAATCACTACGAAAACAATTTAATATTATTTACCAAATTTTGAACAAAATTTTTATTTTATATTAAAATGAAAAAAAAAAAAAAGAGTATTTTAAGTTCATATTTTTTGTTCATAATTTTCTTGGTTAATATATACAAATATATTCCTATTCTGTAATTTATTTTTCTTGTCGTATATAATAATTATAAGTATGTTTATTATTTTCTTTCATATAATTTATTTTTAAAATAAATGCCACAAATATGTGCAGTATAATAAATATCACCAGTGCATATTAAATTTAAATACTTAAATATTTTATTTACATTTTATATTCATTAAAATCAATTACTATTATTTTTTTTTATAATACTAAACAATTACTTTTATTCACAATTATGACTTTAATATGCAGTAGAAAATAATATTAGCTGTAATTGGATTATTTTTGTATAAGTTTGCTATTTTTTTCCAAGCAAATAATTTCTTCACAAAGTAAAATAAGAAATTCAACATATTTATGTACACAGGTAAGTTTAAAAGTTTATTAAAATTTTTAGAAAATTGTTAAGGACAATTACCACAAATCCAATTTTTGAAGTCATATATCATGTTTTTCTTCTTAATTAATGGAATAAAAAATATTTAAAGTTTGTTCCACTTACTGCTTTTTTAACGTTCTAAGTTTCACCTAAGGACTGCGCACCAAAAGAAAAAAAAAAAAAAAAAAAACATAATAAAACAAATTTGGTATAAAAAATAAATAAATAAAAACCAATCCCGTTGAAAATTTGATTTTGTTAAAGTTTCTTTGTTATATTTAAATTTAAAAGAAAACTTAATTTTTTATACGTTCTTAATAAAATATTTATGCCCGTCTTATAGAATCATATTTCATTCAGAAATATAAAGATTTTCTCTTAAAATTCGTATTATTTTGTCTGCGATTATACAGTACGTAAATCAACGGGTTTCCTTTCAATGACTATGAATTCTTTGAATTTTTTTGACTAAAAACTGAATATCCTAACTCAGCTGTGCACGAATTATTTCATTGCAGAGTTCTTAAAATTGGTTTAAACTTTATTTTTTAAAGATTTAGGTCTATTTCATCCTATATACATTTTAACCAGAAAATAAAACTCTATTAGTTATATAATATTTCATTTTTTAGAGTAAACAAATTTATTTGTTTCATTTAAAAATATTTTATTATAATAAACTGACTTAAAAAAGTTCGGAAATATTTTAATTGACATTTTACTTTGTGAAATAGGTTTCAAAACTTATACTTTTGTCGTATACTGTATATTTTTTTCTACCTTTACATCATAATGTTGATTTCATACCTTTTGTTTTGGTTAAATTCTTTTAGTTGCATAAATATGCTACTACTAAATATTTACATTTTTAAAGTATATTAAATAACATCAAATATTTTTCATAATGTTGATTCAGTAAAATAAAATATGAGTTTTAAATATTTGTATGAAATTTATTTAAAAAAGTATTTCTTTAGTGCTTTTCAGACAAAAAAATTCAAAAACAAATTTTAAACTCCTTTAAGGCGCCCATAGACACATACTGCAGAGAGATACTGCCTATGAACCCCCCTATACGTGTGTGATTGACGATTTCACTACACATTGATCAATCAAATTTTCAGTTTTGCTAAAAATTTCGAATAAAAAGAAACAATTTTAAATAATTTAATTATTTTTTCTTTCAGTTTGAAAAGTCAAACTTTATAAATTTTTATAAATGAAAACTGACCTCAAGCTCAACAAAAGTCTTTTAATTTTTGAAAAAGAAAACTTAAAAAATTCATTTAAAATATCTGTTTGCAGTACAAGTTCATTTTAAAATCAAAACGATTTTGATTTTTCATACTGCATTGTCGATATGACGCACACACTGAAAAGCTCTCTAAATTTTACTAATACATACTTATTGCTTGAACTTATGCAGTATGTGTCCATGGGCCGCTTTATACTGAATTAGGCTGTAATATTATTTTATACTCATTTCATTATCTACAATCTTAAATATAAGATATATAAGTATTAATGTATATGTTTTATTTTAAATTAAAAAAAAAAAAAATAATTTATTTAGATACATGTAATGTTTTCTGCCAATTACGACAGTAAATTTTGTTAAAATAATAATAATAATCAGAAATTATAATCAAAATACGTAATATATACAAATTGTGCTATTTTTACAAGTGTTCTTATTTCAGGGTAAATCAAATACATTTATGTCTTCGTTTCGAAAATGGTATTATTACATAATTCCTCAAAAATTCATATTTTTTTTTTTTTGTTTTGTTTTTAATAATTCATATGAATTTGCACGATTTTTATTTTTTTTTTTTCCTTTTTTTGTTAAAGTTCCATAGCTTTATAACAGGAGTTTCGGCAATTTTTATATCCTACACCACCATGGTTGGGGAAGGTTTTATGCGATCGTGCTGATGCAACATCCATGCTGTTACATGCTGATGTAACATCCAAAAATATTGGTCTCTCTTATATTAAGATTTTTCTTCAAAAAATTTTGCATGTACAAAATTTGCATGCTTAATAATTTTGATCACATTAATATGTTGATTTCATATGGAAAATTTATATATTTTGAAAGCCCCAACAAGCGTTGCAAAATTATTACGAGATGGGCATCATAACTTTATGCTATAAAATATTTATTATGAACAATATTTTGACGATTTCAAGAAAGCTGTGGATGAGTTGATG
Organism: Protophormia terraenovae; assembly: GCA_951394005.1. Taxonomy (NCBI): domain Eukaryota; kingdom Metazoa; phylum Arthropoda; class Insecta; order Diptera; family Calliphoridae; genus Protophormia; species Protophormia terraenovae. The sequence continues at coordinate 78,015,044 of OX596074.1, read as the reverse complement.
TTGACAACTCTAATGCTATAGAAAATGTTGAACGAGTATTAAGATCATGAAATATTAAATCTAATATCTCACTACAATCACTCTAATATCTCATCACAATCTCAAATACATTTGTTGATGAAAATTTTTCCGTGAAAATAGAAAATCGTTTACGCTTGACAACTTAGTAAAAAATGTTTATAAAAAGAAAAGTGTATTGAACTAAGATTGTATTAAACCCAAACGGTTTAATACTAATGACTAAAGTCGCCAAACGGTAACACTGTCTGTAATCAATTTTTAAAAAATATCATTACGTGTTGTATTATTCTTAGTTCAGCTTAAGGTCATCCAAAGAATATAAATTCAATAAAAGAGAAACTTATTAGATGAGAGTGATATAACGATATTGCTGCGAAGTGAGAATATAATAATAGAGAAACTTAGGGAAAACAACAAGGCAACACATATTGAGAAACTAACGAAATTGATAGAGGAAATAAACAGAAAACTAAACTTTAAGAACAATCAAGATTGGTTTGTAAACACAACAGACACAACCATAACAACAAACGTTAGTTGTCTATTGTCATTGGGACCAAAACACTCATTACTAAATACGAAGAAGACATTCCCATTATTTGGATGTATATCAGATGGTGAAAATATTATTCAGACATTAGAGAATAAGGAACAACAAGAGATTGCGAGAAATAAATTGGCATCTCTCATAGACAATCACTTTAATATAATGAAATTGAACCAAAGGGTTGACACAGTGAAGCAGACGAAACAATTTCTTCACGAAAATGATGAAATATTAATATTAAACTCAGAAAAGGAAACAAGACGGTGGCAATGATTAGATATGATTACAAACGTAGAATGAACATCTTCGTTACAGACGAAAACCAATTTGCTAATTGACAGATTATTTAATTTAGGATTAATTCATGATACAATGTATAACAAGGTACAATTATTAGAGAGAAAGATCTCAAATTTATTTTCCTTAAAAGGTCGGTCAAAAGAAAATGTATAAAATGTATACAATAAAAAATAAAGAACACTTAAAAAAAATAAAATTAAAAATTTGATATCAAAATTATAGATTGTGAAAAATTACCTTTTTATGTGAAAAAACTAATATGTGTATAACGAATTGTGCACAGAATATCATTTTGAAAAATATACGTGTTAAATTTCGCAAAATATCCCACAAATATTTCCACATTTCAAATGTAAACAAAACATATTTAAATTTGTTTATGTGTATTTTTGTTTCAAATTTTTCAATTATTTGACTTTACATGACTTGAAAATGACAACTCTCTCTAATAATTCTACCTTGTTATTTATTGTATCATGGGATTAATTGATATAAGGGAAAAGGCAATGTTGACTAATAGAACTGCAGTGGCATCTAGAATCTATGGACTACCAAAAACTCATAAACAGAATATACCATTGAGACCGATTTGCTCGTCCATAAACTCACCAGCGTATGAATTGTGTAAATATATAGTTAGAATTCTGAAAAACTTGACGAAGAATCGAAATACAGAATAAATGATTCGAAGATTAAGAATGACAAAATCCTCATCTCATTTGACGTCATATCAATGTTCCCGAGCATTCCAGTAAATTTGGACCTTAGAACAATAGAGGGAATATAGAATATTTGCGAACAATGCACGAATATACCAGAGTATTTGTTTATGAAATAGTTAGTTATTGCATTAAGTATACACGGTATTTCAAATATGAAGACAAGATCTATGAACAGACAAAAGGAATACCTATGGGTTCACCAGCCTCACCAGTTATGGCGGACATTATCATGGAGGAGCTCTTGAATATTACTATAGAGAAAATGGAGGTGAAACCCAGACTATTTACGAAATATGTGGATGATCTTTTTGTCGTCGTAAAAAAGTACGCAGTTGACGATACCTTGAACAAATTAAACTCTTACAATAAGTCGATTCAATTCACTATGGAGATGGAAAGGGACAACAAATTACCATATTTAGATGCAGCAATAATAAGAAATGAAGGAACACTTAATCTAGATTAGTATCAAAAACCATTCTCGTCAAATAATCTAATCAACTTTTACTCAAAACATCCTAGAGGAATTATAATAAACAAGCTACCATTTTTATTAAAAGGGTATTGAATATTAGTGATCATAAATTTCACAAGGATAACATATGCAAAACATTTAACCTATTGGAGAATAATGTCTACCCACGGAAAACCATAGATGGACTAATTAGACACGTAAAATCGGAGAGAAAAAAGACAGAGACTACTAAGGATAGACCTACTAGAATTTATAAACCTATTACTTACATAACAGGATTATCTGAAAGAATTAGAAGCACAGACATTTACGACAAGGATATATATGAACTTGCAATGAGAGCCACTAATTGTGTGAATAAAACCAATGATAAATTGAAGAACGAGGAAAAATCACATCTAGTTTATAAAATTGATTGTAATGGTTATGGTTCAAAGTTATGTAAAAAGACATATGTAGGAACAACAAAAATGAAATTGAAAACAAGAATATCATCTCATAAATCCGATTTGAAGGCAAAGGACAAATCACTAGAGCATAAAACAGCCCTTGCAGCCCACTGTACAGTGATAGACCAAACATTGAGAACGTGAGAGTTTTACAGGAAGAGAGGAATTACAGAAAGAGATTTACATTGGAAATTTTACATATTATTAATATATCCATGGATAAACGTCTAAATTATAAGACCGATATAGACAATTGTGCTCAATTATATCGACATATTATTAATAAACACAGAAAGACAAAAAACAGTTGATCACTTACTATGGAGTTGAGAAGTTACAGACAAACGACACATTAAAGTTGTCAAAAATTTATGTATGTAAAAGTTAATGTTTATTGTTGTAAATTTATGTAAAATTTGAATTTCTTGTTAGATAGTTAACGAAGTTAACCGAAATATTGGAAACAATAAATGAATAGGAACAAAATATGTAATGCAAATATTGAATTGTTTATTGAATTTATATTTTTTGGATGACCTTAAGGTGACTAAGAATAATACAACACATAATAAAACAGGTCAACAATATGGAAAACCCAATATCATTACCACAAAACTTTTTAAGGATTTAAGTCAGTTTCAGCCAGGTTAAATATTTTTGATAACGGCCTATATAGTTTTACCTTTTTTTCAAATATAAAATGTGATCCAATACTTAGCTTACTATGGACTGATTTTTATTTTTTCTTACTTAGAATGATTTTTGTTTTTCCTTTTTATTTAAAGTTAAGAAAAAAAAAATGCATATATTTTTTTTTTAGGGTATATTTTGAATTTTTAAGTGCTTTTTTTATGTGCATAATTTCCAAAAATAAATGTATACAACTCCGCCCCCTAGTGATGAAATATGTGATGTAAATTGTGACAGGCAGAAATTAATGAAATAACGATTTCCTTGATTTTTAACAGAATACAGAAATATCGATATTTTTGCAAAGAGACCGCACTTAACAAGCTCCATGCATGCAAATTTTTTGCTTACCCGCTGAAGTGTCAAATTCCATGTATTAAAACATTTATGAAGTCGCCGTATTGTTTTTTATTTTTATAGAACTGCTGCCAACTGCTTCACTTCGCCATGGAGTTACCTTTGGTCTACTTTGTTTACAATAATGAGTGTTAATTAATTCAAATTTTGGAAAATTATTTATAGCTAAAATTTACAACTTTTACATAATTAATACAAATTATTTATGCATATTGTTATTAGTTAAAACAATAACATAAGATTATTTAATTTATTTATAATTTTTGCAGTGCTAATTCTTTACGGATTAGTAGCGTTTTTGCTAATCAAAAAAAAAAAAAAAAAAAAAAAAAAAAAACAATTTGTATGAACAACACGAGCATATCCATATATGTATATGTACATATGTAAATAACTTTGTATGTATATGTATTAATGTAGGACAAAAAAAAGTAAAAGTAGGCGTGTGAGGAATTGCATGTGTTGACCAGTTTTTATTATGGCCTAAATGGTAAAAACATTTACTAAAGCAAACAATATTAAAGTTTTTACATACATTATGGAGCAAAAGTGAACACTTCTCTTGGTTTTGTGTGACATAATACATTTTAAAATTAGTTAAAATGAGTTTAGTTATTACAAAATATAAAGGTATTGTTGAAATATAAAAGTATTCAGTTTTGCTCCATCTAAGAAAAAAAAATTAAACATATTTTTTAAAAATAGTCCATTTTTGCGAATTAAATCCATAATATGATGTGTCATAGTATTCAAAAATGTTTCACAATGATTAAATGCAATTTCAATTCACTATATTTTTATAATCCTTGGCTGCAATTCTACCTATCCCAATTTCATTTTTAATGCGAATCACACATTTTTAAATTTGTTTAAGTCTGGGATTTTGGTGGATCCTTCTTTAAAGTACCGCTGCATGTTTTAAGCGAATTTTCGACAAGTTTGAATAAGTAAGGACTTGTGTTTAGACTTAAGTTTGGGTTAGTATTATTCTATAACACAGTGTCTTCAACATTATATTCCCAGGAGCTGATAAAATTTTCGCAAATAATGCAGGGAAATGTTCCTAGTACGCAATGCTAATAATTAGTATTATCGGACCAACTTTTAAGTATGTGAAACCTTTAGAAAACCATCCCTTTCGTTTTATAGTTTTCTTAGCCTAGAATACTGGGACGCGATTCTTATATGAACCGAAATAAGTTGTTATATTAAAGCAAAAATATATTTGCGTTTGTCTTTTCTGCTGACTGAACTTGATTCCAGTTTTCCACGGTCCAGAATTTAAAGCATTTTTGCGAATTTATAAGGTGCACTAAACTTTATCTGATGATTAGTTCAGTTTTCTGGGTTTTTTGTTGCAACAGCAATATTTTTCTGAAGATATCGGGATCGTGTCCAAACACTAGCATTTCAATTATTAGTTTGAATAGGATTTTTGGAGATTTAATTTTTCCTGTTGTCAGCAATTTTAAAATTTGTTCAGCATATCTGTTTCTAAATACTCTTAGTCGCTCATTCTTCAAAAATTTCTAATTTTTTATGTTTCTTTATTTTTATTATCAACGTCTGAGATAACTTCGTGTCCTTGCAAATTTTTCTATAGGAAGTCTATCTTGAAATATATCTTTAATTTTTTTCGATTTCTGAACTTAAGGCTATTTAGTATTTAAATATTTATAACAGAATCCTAAGAAATTTATTTTTACACTAGACGATCTTAGCTGAATTATTATTTCATTATTATTTCATTGGCAAAATTTAAAACAGTGATAGACGTGGTTATTAATAAAAATTTGTAAGTGGTATAAAAGTGAACACTTTCATATTTTATAGATTTTATTATTTTTTTATATCAGCCAATCAACTATTTTATTGTTTAGTATTTAAATATTTTAAATTAGACCTAAAGAGTATATTCTACTATTTTGATTTAATTTGGGATCTGCCGTTAAGAAGATAATGCCTAAAAAAGTAAATTGCCATAAAAAAGTGTTCACTTTTGCTCCATAGTGTATATATAATGTAACGAACGTTAAACTGGTACTCTATTTATCCAAAGAGGGTACTACCTATAACACCAGCCTTGCTCAACGGAAAATGGGGAGATTCGTTTCTTTATCTAAATAGAGTTAGCTCATTACAATAAAATTTAAACTTAGGTAGTATTTTGAAAATTTATGAAAACGACTATCAAATATAAACTAAAAGATAGATACAAAAATAATAAAAGAAATGAAAACTAGGATGCAAATATTAATATGAAAAGGTCTAAGATGTTGTTTACCTTTTCTGCTCTTAACCCGCCCATGACCTATGTTATTCCTTAAAATTTTCCTGAATAACCCACGACGACTCTATCTAACTGATTCAAATGTTTCGCGAAAAGTAAAAAGTAATTATTTAAATGTCCATATTACAAACAAAATGTAATTTATTTAAACAAAGTAAACTTAGTTACTAAGTAACAATCAAATAATCTAATCATAGTTTAATATGTCACCAAACTAAAGTTAAACAAATTAATATAATAAATATAGTAAAATATTTAAATTAAATTAGTGTAAGTTAATATAAGTTAAAGAGTAAAGTATAAATGCAACTGTTTAAATGAAACAAAAATACAAAAATAATGAATATATTAATCTATACGAGAATTAATAATAAGAAAAAGAGCTAACATTTTTGTTTCATTTAACGGTTTCTTGTATTTATTAACTGTATTAACCCGAAATTACGAATTTATAAATTATTTTAAAGATTGATATTTCAAATATATATTTACTAAGTAAACACTCACCACATTTTATTTCCCTCGATGACTACAGGCCTGAAGTTTAGAGGTTGGTTATGGTGTCGACGGATTTTATTTTATAAGTATCGTAAATTTCAGATTTTAAGTTTAAGTATGTGTTAAATAAGTAAGGTAAGTATTTATTAATTGTATTTCTATTTCATTTCTAGATGTGTGTGTATGTTTGTGTGAATTGTGTGTGTGTGTGTAAGTGTGTGTATTTGTATATATAAAAAAATTAGATTTTACATTATTTTTAATTGAGTTTGGTGACCAATAAAATATTAATATTTAGGTAAGTATAATAAACAAAAAGTTATTTAAATTATTAAATTTTATACGTTAAGTTATATTAAGATATGGTAAGATATTTTAAATTAAGAAATGATAAGTTTACGTTATGTTTAGGGAACGTTATGTTTATGTATGGAAAAAGTTACGTTAGGTTTAGGTTTGGAAACTTCTACGTTAGGTTTAAGATGAATTAAGTTTACTTTAGGTATGTATAAGTGAGGATACTTTCACATTAGGTAAGTTTAAATGAGGTTATCAGATTTTAAATCTTTTTTATATTGCCAGGAAACTTGAGAACTCTAGATTTATTTTTGAAAAAGCTTTTTCTATACTGGATTCTGTTGAAAGACTTGATTTCGTTGAGACTTCAGTACAATTTGACTGACTATTATTTTCCTTTTTCTTATAAATAGTGAAAAAAATCTTGGTGCAATGTTGGATCACCCTGAATAGATCACAATTGCTTTCCCAAATTATTGCAATTCTACGTAGAATCTTATCTTTTGAGTCCCTTTTTTCTCTCTTTTACTTTATTGTTTCCAAATCTTTCCTTCCTCTATGTATAAATCCTCAAAATATTCACGGCTTTTCCAAATTTTTCAAAAACTATTTTGCTTTAAATTTTAGCTTCCGTTTCCTTTACAACTTTATGTGTTTGAAAATTTTCAATGAATGAAATTTCCTAAAAAATTTTCTAAACTAAATTTCAATGCTAAGTATGAACGTAAAAAAATATATATTTTTTTCCTTCATATAATTACAGAGAGACAAAATATTTTAGAAACATGTCCTCACAAAACAGAAACAGTGTAAAGCTTTATTAAGCTGAAGAACTGGTTCTGTAAAGGACAATGTTTTAAAATATTTTCCAAAGCAATTATTAGTACGTCAAGTCCATATGTCCTTTGCGTGGTAAACACCTATACAGTCACTGTCTATGTCCTTTAACTCATAATTTACATGTCCGATTTTCCTAAGAACTTTCGCTTTAATTCCGATAGGTGCCAATTTTGAATTATAATAATTAATTTTAGAACTTTGCGTGAAATTTCGACGTATTACTTCTTGTCCAACTGAAAATTCTTTTGTACGCGATCTTAAATTGTATAAACGAGCATTTTTATTATATGCCTTTTCCATATGTTCCCTAATAGAGTCCCTAATCAATGTAAATTCGTCCTGTCTCTCAATTTGAATGTCCGTTTCAGCCAATAGATTAAGTTTGTCGAATAGTTCGTAATCCTTTCCATGTGTCAACATTGTCTGTCCGAAAACTATTTCATATGGAGTTTTGCCTATAGTTTGATGTCTACTATTTCGAAGAGCACAATTTATACTGCTTATATAATTGTCCCAATTTCGTTGATCATCTCTGATGTAAGACCTTAATGCTTCATTTATTGATCTGTTGACTCGTTCGCTCGCATTAGCTTGTGGGCTATAAACAGCGGTCAGCATGTGTTGTACTCCATATTTGTTTAAAAATTTCTCAAAGTCCTTGCATTTAAACTGAGTCCCATTGTCCGATACTAAAATTTGTGGTACGCCATAACAGTCGAAAATTTCCGTCCGAAGAAATTCAATAATATGTTTTGAAATTAATTTTTTTAAAGGTTTTAGAAAAGTAAATTTTGAAAAGTGGTCTAATACAATTAAAATGCCGGTATTTCCTGTCTTAGTTCTGGGCAATGGTCCGATTAAGTCTATATAAAGTCGTTGAAACGGTCTTTCTGTCTTAACCATTTGCCCTAATGGTGGTCTAAGATTCATTGTTGGTGTCTTTGACGTCTTACATAAGTCACAGTTAGCAATATAAATTTTAACATCTGTCACGAGTCTTGGCCAATAGAAATAACGTCTTACTCTTTCCAATGTTTTGCTAATTCCTCCATGTGATGAGGTTGGCATGTCATGTGCTGAATATAACACATCTTTCCTAAGTTCAGTTGGCACAAAAAGTTTCCATAAATTTGATTCGTCGTCTTGTCCTGAAGAAAACTCTGTCCGTTTGTAAATATATTTGTCGATGATTTTGAAGTCGGGTAAACCAGAATTTAAAAAGTGTTCACGTAATTGTCTATATTCATCCGAATCAAAAGCTTTTGAGTCAAGGTCAATTGCTGGGATTCTCTCTACCTCAATACTTTCTATAAATGCTTCGCCCTCATGCGCTCTAGACAGAGTGTCTGGTACTATATTTTGCTTACCACTTCGGTGTTCAATTTTAAAACTAAAGCCCTGTAGCTTTAACGACCATCTAGCTAATCTACCGGAAAGATCTCGTTGACCCATCAGCCACTTAAGGCTTGCATGATCTGTTACCACTTTGAAATCTTGACCCTCAATATAAGATCGAAATTCCTTAATTGCTAAAACTACAGCTAAGCATTCAAGTTCAGTTATAGTGTAGTTTCTTTGTGCCTTGTTTAATTTTTGAGACATAAAAGCAATAGGTCGCTCTGTCCCTTCATCGTCCTCTTGTGCTAACACTGCACCCACACCATAAGTGCTAGCGTCACACTGTAAAATAAATTGTTTACTATAATTTGGATGTACGAGTAATGGTGCTTTAGTCAGACTGTCCTTAAGTTTGTCAAATGCTATTTGTGTCTCTTCAGTCCAGTTGAAAGTTTTCTTCTTACTCAAAAGTTCGGTTAAAGGATAAGTCAAAGTCGAATAGTCTTGTATAAACCGTCGGTACCATCCTGTCATTCCGAGAAAACGTCTTAAGTGCTTAATCGATTTTGGTACGGGAAAGTCTTTAATGGCCTTAATCTTGTCATCGTCTACTTGCAAGGTTCCATTTCCCACTATATAACCTAAATACTTCACCTTATTCAAACAGAAACTACTCTTTTTAACGTTTATAGTCAAACCTGCCTTACGTAGTTGTGATGCCACTTCCATCAAATGTGTAAGATGTTCGTCAAAAGTCTGAGATACTATAAGTAAGTCGTCCAAATAAACAAATACGTGAGTTTTTAAATTGTACGGAATAACCATGTCCATCAGTCGGCACAACGATTGCGGTGCATTACACAGTCCAAACGGCATTCTTGTAAATTGATACAAAGGCCGATTAGGGACTGTGAAAGCTGTCTTTGGTTTAGAACTTTCCTCTAGTTTAATTTGCCAAAAGGCATCTTTCAAATCAATTTTTGAAATATAGTAAACCGGAGGAAGTCTAGCAATAAGTCCGTCAATGTTAGGTATCGGGTACGCGTCTTTAACTGTCACTGAATTTAGTTTACGACTGTCCACACACATTCTAACCTTACCAGGCTTTATAACTACAACTGTCGGTGAAGACCAAGGTGAACTAGGTGCTTCTTCTATTACGCCAAGGGACAACATCCTATCTATTTCACCGCTTAATTGTTTTTCAACAGCAGGTGAAATAGGATAGTAACGTTGTTTAATTGGTTTTGCACTACCTGTATCGATATAATGTTCGATAAGGGTGGTACATCCCAATCCTTCTACTTCTGAGTTAGGAAATGCTGCAACTACTCTGTCCAGTCTCTGTTGTTCTTCGTTTGTCAATTTGATTTTGTCCGGATCATTGTCAGTACAGTCAATTTCACCTACATTAGGTACACAAATTTTTAGTCCAAATATCGTCCAAAAATCGAAACCACAAATTATGTCCTGTTGTATTGTCGGTACTACTAAAAATTCAATTAATTTTGTTTGTCCTTGGTAAGTTATGTCAAGTGAAATAGTTCCTAATATGTTTTGTCTTTGTCCGTCCGCAGTTCGTACATTGCCTTTACATCTCTTAAATTGTTTCCTATCCTGAACTTGAATCGCTAAATCGCCACCTATTACGCTTTTGTTAGCACCACTATCAAGTAAAGCAAAATATAATTTATCACTTAGTTTTAACTGTATATACGGCCTACTATCCATATCCTTATTCACAATGGACGAAATGACATAAACATTAAGTGACTTCAGTTTTTGATAAAATTTTCGAATTCGTTTTGAAGACCTACTAATTGATTTCGCAGATCCGAAAATTCGTGATCGTGCTTTCTCATATTCTCTTAGTCTTACATGGTATAGTCTTCTTAAAGGATGAATAAGTTCATTAGTCTTGTCAACTTCAGTATACGAATCCTGTACAATTGTCATTTGTCCAATGTCATTGTCCTTATTTTCGGATGTCCGTACTACTTCCAACGGACATCCCTCTGTACGTTTCCCTGTTGCTTCTTAGTACAGTTGGGACAAGTAGGTTTGTAAGTATCTTTAAGTCCACATCCGTAACAAAATATTCGTCTTGTGTCCATGCAGTTGATGTACGAATGTCCAATTTTTTCGCAATTCCAACATTTGTAATTGCTTTTAATAGCACAAATTTCACTGTCATTATTGACCTCGTCTAAGTCTAAATCTTTATCGTCTAGTTTAGTCAATTCCGAAATGCGTCCTGTAGTCATCTTGCGGTATTCAATATCTTTTATGAACTTCTCGTGTTTTCTAACTTCACGTCGCAAATGTGCTACACTATGTATTTCTAAATGAAGAAGTTCATGTCTGATTTCACTTTTTAAATTTCGCATCAAAGTTTCGCAAAGATCCTGATCGGAAACAGGATTCTTCAATTTGTCCGTCATTGCCGATATAACGTCCAAGTACTCGTCAAAATTTTCTTGTGGCTTTTGTCTACGTCGACGTATGTCATCTAAAATGTCAAAGTCACTGTAGTCCACTTTATATTGTTTTCTCAGTTCATTTGTCAGTGTCATCCAATCAATGTCGTCGTGTTGTCTGTGAAATCTCCAGAACCATACCAATGCTTTGCCTTCAAATAAGCTATGAGCATGTTTGCAAAGCAGCTCGAAATCACCTTTCAAATTATTTGTGGTCAGAATATTAACACGATATATAAACTCATCAACAGACATTTCGTTATCATGACCGCTAAATTTCAATCTCCAATTACGGATTATATTTAGAACTTTCTCCGCAAAGAAAGGTTCTTGAGAATCAATAGCATTATTCCTAGGAGATGAATTTGGAATATCTCTATTTTGTGAAACTGAAGGACTTGCATTATTATTTGGTCTAATATTTGTCGAATTAATATTTTGAAAAACTGAACGAATTTCATTCGTTATAAGGGAAGTCATTTCACTTCGAAAGTTATCTAAAGATTCAGATATCATCTGTCTAACATTGTTATCATTCATGTTTTGTTCATGTCTATGCGAAGTTCCATTGTGAACAACTCTACCTCTACCTCGTGGTCTAGTTTCCTGAATATTAGATGTATTTTGAGTGTTATTATCGGGTTCTAAATTAACTGTGAAGCTAACATTAGCAGGTTGGCTAACATCCAACAAATTCAAATTTTCCTGACTTCTTGTCAAAACCATTTTAAAACAAATAAATATCTAACCAAATTCACGTAAAATACAGTATATGTCACATTTCGCTACTCCATTTAAATACAGTTAGATAGGTCAAATTAAAAAATATACTTTGCATCCAAAAAAAAAATAAATTCTAAAAAAAATCTTATGAGAGTAAGTATCCAATTTCAATACCAGATACAGAAATCTCAATCATAATCAATTTGAACCGAAAATTTAAAAGAAAGTTTCAAAAGCTATTAAAATTGAATAGATATCGTGAGTTGAAAATCGATGAATTCCCAATAATCAAAATCTCTTACAATATCTAATCAGATGTTATAAAATACTCCATCTACAAAAGAAATTAACTGGTTTAGAAATTCAAAATGAATTGAAAAATCTAAAATTCCAAAGCTAATTCTCCTAAGACTATAATTTGCAATAAATAAAATAAAAATTAAGATCTTAATAGTCGTTATCACTATGTGAAATTATGGAGAACAGCTAGGTGTTAAACTTTGAAAATGTATCTCTTAAAAGAAGATATAAACGCTGCTGCCCCATGTTGGGCGCCATTAAATTTATGTAACGAACGTTAAACTGGTACTCTATTTATCCAAAGAGGGTACTACCTATAACACCAGCCTTGCTCAACGGAAAATGGGGAGATTCGTTTCTTTATCTAAATAGAGTTAGCTCATTACAATAAAATTTAAACTTAGGTAGTATTTTGAAAATTTATGAAAACGACTATCAAATATAAACTAAAAGATAGATACAAAAATAATAAAAGAAATGAAAACTAGGATGCAAATATTAATATGAAAAGGTCTAAGATGTTGTTTACCTTTTCTGCTCTTAACCCGCCCATGACCTATGTTATTCCTTAAAATTTTCCTGAATAACCCACGACGACTCTATCTAACTGATTCAAATGTTTCGCGAAAAGTAAAAAGTAATTATTTAAATGTCCATATTACAAACAAAATGTAATTTATTTAAACAAAGTAAACTTAGTTACTAAGTAACAATCAAATAATCTAATCATAGTTTAATATGTCACCAAACTAAAGTTAAACAAATTAATATAATAAATATAGTAAAATATTTAAATTAAATTAGTGTAAGTTAATATAAGTTAAAGAGTAAAGTATAAATGCAACTGTTTAAATGAAACAAAAATACAAAAATAATGAATATATTAATCTATACGAGAATTAATAATAAGAAAAAGAGCTAACATTTTTGTTTCATTTAACGGTTTCTTGTATTTATTAACTGTATTAACCCGAAATTACGAATTTATAAATTATTTTAAAGATTGATATTTCAAATATATATTTACTAAGTAAACACTCACCACATTTTATTTCCCTCGATGACTACAGGCCTGAAGTTTAGAGGTTGGTTATGGTGTCGACGGATTTTATTTTATAAGTATCGTAAATTTCAGATTTTAAGTTTAAGTATGTGTTAAATAAGTAAGGTAAGTATTTATTAATTGTATTTCTATTTCATTTCTAGATGTGTGTGTATGTTTGTGTGAATTGTGTGTGTGTGTGTAAGTGTGTGTATTTGTATATATAAAAAAATTAGATTTTACATTATTTTTAATTGAGTTTGGTGACCAATAAAATATTAATATTTAGGTAAGTATAATAAACAAAAAGTTATTTAAATTATTAAATTTTATACGTTAAGTTATATTAAGATATGGTAAGATATTTTAAATTAAGAAATGATAAGTTTACGTTATGTTTAGGGAACGTTATGTTTATGTATGGAAAAAGTTACGTTAGGTTTAGGTTTGGAAACTTCTACGTTAGGTTTAAGATGAATTAAGTTTACTTTAGGTATGTATAAGTGAGGATACTTTCACATTAGGTAAGTTTAAATGAGGTTATCAGATTTTAAATCTTTTTTATATTGCCAGGAAACTTGAGAACTCTAGATTTATTTTTGAAAAAGCTTTTTCTATACTGGATTCTGTTGAAAGACTTGATTTCGTTGAGACTTCAGTACAATTTGACTGACTATTATTTTCCTTTTTCTTATAAATAGTGAAAAAAATCTTGGTGCAATGTTGGATCACCCTGAATAGATCACAATTGCTTTCCCAAATTATTGCAATTCTACGTAGAATCTTATCTTTTGAGTCCCTTTTTTCTCTCTTTTACTTTATTGTTTCCAAATCTTTCCTTCCTCTATGTATAAATCCTCAAAATATTCACGGCTTTTCCAAATTTTTCAAAAACTATTTTGCTTTAAATTTTAGCTTCCGTTTCCTTTACAACTTTATGTGTTTGAAAATTTTCAATGAATGAAATTTCCTAAAAAATTTTCTAAACTAAATTTCAATGCTAAGTATGAACGTAAAAAAATATATTTTTTTTTCCTTCATATAATTACAGAGAGACAAAATATTTTAGAAACATGTCCTCACAATAATTTGTTACTCTACATACAATGCAAATGTATTGTTAATTTTAATGAAAAAATAAATTAAAACAAAAACAATATTCGACAGAATGGAATAAAATACACCCACCATCAATGAAAACTGTGGTTTTTTATTTTTGTCCATTTCTAATTTTAAAAATTATTTAAGAAAAATACCAAATTTCACCATAATAGTTCGCGACCAATAGGCGGACGGACGAACATTACTAAGTTATATTAAAATTTTATAATAACTCTTTGTTTAAAATGTTGTATTTTCAAAACGGTTCACGATATCAATAAACTTTCTTTAGTAGTAAAAACTTTGATATGTTGGCTTATATTTAAGCCTTTTTATCCTGACTATCTTCATGTTAATTTTTATTAAGAATTTGTGAGTGACCAAAAATGTCGAAACTATCCTATTCCATGAGGTAGATTCGCCAAGTGATGGGGCAGAATCGTTGTCCTATATATGATGGTTTTTTACTTCATTTTAATATCGTATTTGAAAAAACAAACAAAAATTAATATGTTTAATTGAATTTTATATAAAATAAATAACAATTCAATTAACAACGGCGACCCAAAATCTATGCATAAGAAAATCAATTACAAAAAATATAAGAGTTATCAAATAAAGTACACACAGTGAAATATTTAGAAGAGTATTGAAAAAACAGTTAATTTTTTTTGTGTTAATAATTTATTTTCTTTTCTTATATGAAAGATCTTTCATCTATCAAATTTTTAAATTTTCAACGTACAATTTTTCGAAGGTAGACGTACGTTGAAAAATTGTACGTTGAAAATTTTAAAATTTGATAGATGAAAGATCTTTCATATAAGAAAAGAAAATAAATTATTAACACAAAAAAATTAACTTCGTTTTCAAAATATGACAAAAAATGACAAAAACGAATGTGCCCCTGTGTCGAATGCTCCCCCTTCTACCCTATATGCGCTTTATGGGATTTGAGATCAATTGATTTTTTGTGGTTTACATGATCGCCTTTTCCCGTCGACTGTACAACGTTTATTGGAATTCGAACAAAATATAATATCTATAGAAAACATTCGTACTGTCCGTGACTATATACAATATATTTTACATCCATTCGTGTGCATAAAACTAGATAATCACATACAAATTTGTTGTAATAATTTTCATTAATACATGTTTACAGTCCGACATTTCCTCTCCCTATACATCTCTCCCAACTGTAATAAATAGATGGACAAAATAAAAATTTCACTGAAGAAAAAAAAAAAAGAAACTCAGTAACACAATGAAGGTAAATAATGACGATGACAATAATGATAAACATACTGATTTAATGGTTAATTAACATTTTTGAAAATTAGAACAGTATGCTAATTTTATCAAAACATTTGTTTATATGTATGTTTTATGCAGTGTATATGTAAACATATATATGTTTTTATGTAAACATATAGTATGTATGTTGATTATCTAAATGATTAGTGATATTTATGTATGTATATGAATATATTTGAATATGCATTTACTCGTATTTACAATAATATTGCATTTGTAAATGTTTATAAATTATGCTGAACTACATTTACATTAAGTATATTTGTGTACATTAGACTGCTCCTAAAAAGAACCGACTTTTGAATTCCGACAGTAACTCCACCTAAGATCCTACTAGAATGATCGGATAATGCTAACACGTGCCGCATCGGCCCTTACGGGGTTATATTATCCTACAGAAGTCAAAGTTTATTCTTCAGTAATTATGGTTCAAAATTTATATGTATATTGTTTATATACATAAGTGTTCGGATGGCTGGGGGAATTTTTAATAACTTAAATATATTTTAACTTATTTTATCTTGTTTGATAGACAACTATGTCTAGATTACGATTCCTTTGTACTAAATTGCGACATGTGTTAGCGACATCCAATCACTATAATATTTTGCACACTATGTTTTTACATCAAAGGGAACCACGCTAGGGGGGAACTAAAATCGTAAATCGGGTTTTTTTCTAGCAGTTTAATGTACATTGATATGCATAAGGGTGGAATATAATAATTTATGACTTCATGTAAATGTCAATCTTGCAAGATGGTAATACATTTCAGATATAATTGATATTGATACAAATATTGTGACTGAAACCGAAAGTTTTAAATTCCTACACAAATTATAAATTTTAAGCAGTTTATACACTCTGTTGCAGAACTATAAATACACTCTATTATTCTGAAGAAATAAAAGTCGTAGAATAATGAAAATCGGCAGTGTATGAAAGCAATTAAAATCGCTTAAGGACCTCCAGCTTCAATTATAAATTATTTTCGATGGAAATCACTTTAATATTTGAAGGTTTCAGAGTAAATCCGACGAAATAATAATCTTCAAATATTTCTAATTGGGTTTTGATCCGAAAATCAAGTGGGTGATTCAAAAAATATTCTATTGTTTTAAGGTATCGCTATTTTTGACAGGTAAATCGGGTGGACTGCACAATTTTTTTGTTTAAAAATTGGCTCATATCTGCGAAAATTGTCTACGATAGGAACAAGTTTGTTATCTAAGAACTCCATAAAATCATCGTGGGTGCAAATAAGCCCCAGCTTCAACATAGGAAAACATCAAACGTATTGCAAATCTACCGATGAAATTTACTTAAATAAAATGCCGTCTGCGTAGCATTTAGTAGTTATTAGAGAGACCTGCAAAAGAATTTTCCATATCTCCACAAAAATACAACTTGGTGGTGAATCTTCAATGGGTTTGGGATTTTTCTCTGTGCTTGTAATGCACTAACATATTCTAGACATTTCATCAACTTTTTAGAGTAAATTGGAGTATAATAAGTTCAACATGTTCCTCTCATGGACAATTTTCATAGATAAGACCCAATTTTCCATCAAAACAAACGCTTCAGACGACATGATTCGCCTGACAAAAATGCGGAAACATTACAAAAATATTATTTTTTTCATTGCCTGCACAATTTTCGGATCAAAACCCAATTGAAAATATTTGAGGATTGTTATTCGGTCGTATTTATTCTGAAAACCGGAATTATAAAAGTGTTTCCATCCAAAATAATTAATAATTGAAGCTGTAGGTACTTATGCGAAAACATGATGACAACACTGGTAAATTGGACGCCGGTGAGAATATTTTTAAATATTTAAAAATGTAACTCAACTAGTGTTTATAAACCGGTTAACCGGTTAACCGAAAAACCGGGTTTTTCTTCAAATTTCGGTTATTTGCGAACCGGTTAATTTGAAATATTCAATTTCGGTTAACCGGTTTACCCGGTTTTTCTGTGTCGGTTAACCGGTTTCAAAAATTTGCTAAAAATATCACAAAATTTCGTCCTTTAGTTGTTTTTTTCTGAATTTAAAATATAAGAAAATATTTTTAAACTATTAAAAATGTTTGCTGTTTGAGTTAACAAGTAGCCAGGTGATATAAATTTACTTGTTTGAAGTTAAATATATTTTAAAGCTGTATGTATAAATAACTCAGATAGAAAATTAAGCATTCCATTTACAAAAACCAAAAAAAGAAAATACTTATGTAACATTACACCTACTAATGTATAGCTTAAGATAAAAATAAGATTTTATATAGGATAACAAGAATAAAGACTTCAAAAGTAGAACTAAATAAGTGCAGAAAATGTACTTGATTAATAATCTTCTAAATGATTAATAATCATCTAAAAATTAAAAACAAATCTCTTTTTAGCAAAAAAAAAAAAAAAAAAAAAAAAAAGCTATTTATTTTTCCAATTTTATGCAGATATATTTATTGAATTTTTTTTTATAAAAATTATATAAACTTTTCCTTGAGAGAAAATAAATCATAATATAAAGCACATTATCCTAGGTCTAAAGCTTCCTTTTTGTAAAATTTCGATAATTTAATTTTTATTTTCAGCTAGAAAATTTAAAAATAAAACTGAAAAAATACTTTATAGAATAATTTTAGATCATTATTAAGCTTCAAAAGCTGTGCTAAAAGATGCCATAAAAGTTGTTTTTATAAATTATATTAAATCTAGCCTAAAGGCTAAAAAAAAAAGGATTATAAAATTTCGATGTAAATCAATCGCAATTTATAAAGAACACTGCAGTGCACTGTTTATTATTTGGAGCATGGTTAAACCAATAAGTTGAAAAACACTTTTTTTAACCAAAAATATTTTTATTAAGCTTCAAATTAGAGCAATTATTTAAATGTCGGTTAACCGGTTTAACCGGTTTTTTAGTAGACGGTTAACCGAAAAACCGGTTTTTTAATTTTACCCAATTTTTGGTTAACCGTCAAACCGGTTTTTTGAAAAGTCGGTTTTTTATAAACACTAAACTCAACATACCAATTATTAATTTATATTCTTTTTATAAGTAGCAGCTACGTCTATAAATTGTGTAAATAAATTTTCAAACTAAGTTCGATTAATTTTTTACGAGTAAAATTGATGAGTAAAGTTCATATTGTCAAAATTTTATTTAAGCAAATTTAATTTTTAAAAAACTATTTATTAATGAAAATATTAAAAAAAATTGATAAAAAATTGATTTTAAAACGCGATTAAAAAAATAAACAAAATTTTTGAGTTAATCGTTAAAAGCTCAAGACATAGCAGTTAAAGCCAAGAGCATAGCACATAAAATCGGTGAATGGTTTACTTATATAATTTATCTGAAGCTGAAGAAATATACATACATGTGTAAATAATAGTTTGCTGCAAATACATACATTCAAATAAGAAGAATATGATTTATGTTTATAAATTCAAGAAAATACAGGAGAAGATCTCACAGCCAAGATATAAATAATGTGAATTGTGTCATTCCTTCAACAAATATCAATGATATTGTTTGTCTTTGCTTTGTGATCATGAGATGTTATAATAATTAAATATAATCTTGTACTTTCTTTGTTGTATTTGTATTTTTTTAATTTTTATCTAAGTTAATAAAATCATTTGAAATATATTGCGCTCTCAAATCATTATATATAAATAAAAAATATAAAAAAATTAAATGCATAGGTACATATTTACGTGTACCTTTATATAAAATTTCTGATTTTTAAACACCAAAAAGGTAAATTTAAATGAAATGTTGATGTTGCTGAAAAATGTTTACATACATAAATAGGTAACTATACACACTTTGTGTTTATTTATTTAAATACAAATACTAGTCGAATTTTTTACCCTAAGTATAGTAGGAGTCAAGTTACCTACTATAAATAGAGTAAATTTAGTGGAAAATTTATAAGAGTGTATAGTTCAAATATCGATATAAACTCGGAAACCAAAAAGGGGTGCGAGCTGCCCACTTTACCACCCAACTCCCACATAAGGTGAAACATCAACCAAATTTTGTACAAATAGTTCAAGGACCAATGTAAACTCGGAGTCAAATTTTGAGGTCCGGTGGACCTGCCCCATTATGTCTTTATACTTAGTTTAAGTTCAAAACTTTAAATACACTTCACTACTACTATCACTGTGTAAAATTTTATTTTTGGATTAGCTTTTCGGAAACTGCAAATGTATTTCCATTTCATCTTTTGAATGGGCCACTGCAGTGGGGTAACCCAAATCTCCTTATTAGTATCTGAAAATGTTAATTATAGTTTTTCAGTATATTGAAAATGAGAACTAAAAGTTAAGTGATATTTATTGGGAATAATGATAAGTCCGATAGAAGTAGCACTTTCCTTTTACAACTAGAGTTTTAATAACCAAAGAAAGGCAAACGATATTCAAATACCTAATTATATTCTTCCAGTTAGATATACAGGAACATTTTAGAACCTGTTCTCAAATCATTAGTTTTAAATCTGGTGTAATGAGAACCAATTCAGATTTGTTATAACATTGTTATACGGAGTGCGATCAAAAAAATCTTAACATATATAAAATTCAATAATTTGGAAACGGCTGATCTTAGAGTTTTGATTGTTTTTTTATTTAATTGATATTATACTACACATCACAGAAAAATTTAACTTTTATATTTCTATCCACAACTTATGAACTTGAAGATCTTTTTTGGTAACCCTTCCATAAGAGATTTGATAGTTGTTTTAGTCACTTTTTTGGAACAGTCTGCCAATCTCCTTTTAAAATCTTCGATATTTTGGGACACCTCTTTTGTCCTCTTCGATTCTCTTTTCACATAAGCCCAATGTTTCTTCACTGGTTTTAGCTCCGGACATTGATTGACCTCTCTTGATACATAAACTATGTTATTGTTTTGGTACCACTCAAGAGCTTTCTTACGTAGTGACATGATGCCAAATCGGGCCACACATTTTTTTCTTTAATGTATTTTTTTTTTGGTATTTATAGAACCAACTGTAACAAATGAATTCCAAACCAGGAATTCTTTAGAATCTTTTGTCTGCTTTTCGGTCCTAAACTTATCTTCAACATATCCTCGAGCATCAGCAACATAAAAATTTTGACCCGGAAGCTGCGAAAAATCTGTCAGTACATACGTTTATTCGTTCTTTATACAACGTGAGTATTTTTGTATGAAATTTGATTTTAATTTCCGTGCCCTATTCTTGGCTTCTAATTTTTTTTGCAGCATTGCAGTCTGGGATTTTTTGGACTTTATATGTTTTCAACTCCGCATTAGATTTAACTTTTCGCAAAAAAATAGTCTGAGCACTGAGCTAACCGGACTGCATTTCTGTCAGATGTGTTTGAAGTTCTTTTCAATATGCTTTAAATTTTCTTGTCCTTCCCAATATCATCTGGACCTTTTTCTTCCCGAACCATGTTTCCTATCAATGGTCGAATTCTCCTGATACTGTTTAATAATCTTGGAAACAGTTTGACAGCAGACATTTTATTCTTTGGTCAATTATTTATAGGACCAATTTGGATTTTTTTTTTAATTTTTTAATAATTTATAGCACGTACATCTTTTTCGTCACTCATTTTGATCAAACTCACAACATATCAACATGGTTGTCATTAAAAATAATAACTGGCATATTTTTCAAAGATAACTAGATAACAAAAAATTGTAAATATTGCTTCGGAAAAAAGTTATGAGACAAAACGTGTGTTAAGATTTTTCGATCGCATTCCATAGAACGCCCAGCAAAAATTTTTTAGGTACTGGGAAGTGGTACAAAATTATTCATGCCTGTCAATAGCACATCATTGATGCGCATTTGAGTAAGCTATAAAAGGAAGCGAAAATTTACATTGGGCTCATATTTTTTTTACCGAATTACAACCTGCATCCTCTCTCGCTTACGTGGATGCAAGATTGTAAGCGAATGACTTCCTTCTACCCATTTTTGTTTACGATTTAAAACAAAAAGTTCTGCTAAGTTGGATGATGCAATATTTTCAACTGCGTAGATTAGTTGTGATTGAATGTTCAAAGTATTAAGAAGTAAGTTTGTTGGTGAAAGTCGGAAAAAAAAATAATATACTTAAAAAACCTTTTAAAATTGTAAGTAAAATTATTATATTTTTTAAATAACCATTTATAATAACAAAATAAAATTATTTATTAAATTATTAAAACTTTAAATATGTATATTGTTTTTAGTTTTCATTATAATATACAAGAAATGTCATGTTTTGTAACGCATTTTGTGTTTTATTACTTTTTTAATTTTCAGTTTAATTTGTTTTGAGAAAATTTTGTGTTTTTGTTTTTATACGATTAGAGAAAAAAAATAAATAAATAAAAAACAATGGGTTATATATGGGTTACCCAAAATTTCTACACTTATATAATATACGGAACGTATAACATATTCCATGTTTTTTGTGTTAATTTTTCTTTGTTTTCTGTTAAGTAATAAAATATTTTTATTTATTATTATTATTTGTTTTGCTGATTAAACAATTAAGGATTACCCCAATAAAAAAGGCTATTTGACTCAAATAAAAATATAAAGTTGATGAACTGATTTAACAAATTTCTGATTTTTTTTTTTTTAATTTTTTTTTATAAAATAAATCAAATAAATAATAAAAAAAAAGAAAATAATAAAAAATAATAATTTTCATAAATGCATTATTTAAATTACAGGCATGATTTCACAGCTTCTGGGATCTCTAAAAGATGCACATAAAAGAGGCATGATACCATCACATCTATGATGCCTGAATAATGTGCATAATAAAGGCATGTATGAATCTAATACGTAGCGCAGAAAAGAGACCTACCAAGTGGGACATCACGAACAAAAATCATGCCTTCTTGAAGCAGTTTGATAAGGGATAGTTCTTTTATCTCTCCCTTACAAACCTGTTCTGGGTATGCAGCAATTTTTGCTGGGACCGTATTGTCAGTCTAAATTGGCTTTTAAGATTGTTTTCTAATAATAATAATTATAATAATGTCTGTTTTTAAAAAATAAACAAAATATTAGAAAATAGTAAAACTTGCAAGTAAGCAAAAACAGACATGTAATAATAATAATTATAATAATAATTTTAAGAGAGTTTAATAGGTTTAAAAAAGTAGCCTTTATGAAATTACAGTGAAAAATAACATTAAAAAATACATTGATTTCAAAAACTGATTCTAGAATTTGTTCTGAGAGCAACAACTTTAAACGAAAATCATTGATTAAAGAACCTGTTATAGAAACGTTCCATAGAACGTTCTGGAACTAGTTCTGGGGTTGACAATTTCTAACAAAGCCAAATTTTGTAATGGTTATACTATATTTGAGACAAGGACTAGATTTGTAGTGTTTTTATACTTAGTTACACTTATATTGATGATTTAAACATTTATTCATTGTTAAATACTTATGAATGTGTTAATGTATTAATTTATATTATTTATTTAATTAATATTCTTAATAGAAATTTATTGAAATTATTTTTTAAATTGATTTTGGTTTCATAGAGCTTTTTATGTGAATCATTTAAATCCTAACCAAATAATTAGGTTTATGATAAATGTTCATAATTACTTTTAGTTCTTACATATAAATGTATGTATGTATGTATGTAGATATGGACCAAGATAAAAATATCAATTTATGTTTATTTAATTTTAAACCAAAATTATAATTTCGAAAACAAATATATATTTTTTTTTATTATTTTGTTTTGTATAAATACAAATGTTTGTATGTATATGTTTAATAACCTATTTATTATCCATAAAACCACCTACAATCATTAATACATAATGAAACAAACACACATACATACATATACAAATAACTACCCAGCAGTTCGCCGAACTAGTTCTGTTACGTCGAATTCATTAGCCACTAAGAACTACCACTAGTTACTTTTCAACCCACTCACAATGCTTTTAACTGGTGAATTTAACATGGGGATGTCATTGGAGGTAACCAATTGGCCACCCTTTGCATTACTATTCACTAGTAGTTTGGATGGTACCATTTTTCTAGTTATTTCGAATGAAACATAATACTTCACATTGAACTGTTCGTAAGAAACTAGCACTATCAGCATAACAAGTCGCTAGTATTTTAAAACTCTAGTATTTGGGACGAAAAAGTTGAAAAAATAAAGTTGTACTTTCATTTTGTATTTTTAAAGTTTTAATTTCCCTGATAAGTAAATTATTGCTTTTTTATTTCATTAATTTAGTTTTATTTAAGAATTTTCTCATGTTTTTATTTTATCCATCGATGTCTTCAGCTGGGCTTGAA
Source organism: Protophormia terraenovae (assembly GCA_951394005.1). Lineage (NCBI taxonomy): Eukaryota > Metazoa > Arthropoda > Insecta > Diptera > Calliphoridae > Protophormia > Protophormia terraenovae. Next base: position 77,990,918 of record OX596074.1, on the reverse strand, counting down.
CTTCTAACCTTCTGGTTTGTAGGCACGCATATTAACCACTGGGCTATTGATCTCTTTATTTAACATTCTGCTATGTGCTATTTTCAATTTTAAGAGAATATTTGTTGTAATTATGCATCTTCTGTGCCAAAAAAATTATACTAAAATACTAACGGCGAATTACTACATTACATGTAGTTAGTGAATTGGCTATTTATATATGGTTTTGTTTATGAATTAAGAGAAAACGTATTATGAAAACAATAATGGGGAATTTGTGCATTACATGTAGTTAGTGAATTGGCAATTTATATATGGGTCTGAATATGAAGTTACAGAAAATGTCTTATTTAACAAAATGCTAACGGCGATTTTAGGCATTACATGTAGTTAGTGAATTGGTAATTTAATGACTATTTTTTTATATTATTTATTCAGAAAAAATGTGAACATTTAACAAACAGTTAAATTATTAAAAGTAACTAGTATAAAGTTTTTAAAGAAAGAAAACTTTATATTTTAATGATTTCACTAAATTTGTAAAAAATAAATAAATAAATAAATAAATAAATAAATAAATAAATAAATAAATAATAAATAAATAAATAAATAAATAAATAAATAAATAAATAAATAAATAAATAAATAAATAAATAAATAAATAAATAAATAAATAAATAAATAAATAAATAAATAAATAAATAAATAAATAAATAAATAAATAAATAAATAAATAAATAAATAAATAAATAAATAAATAAATAAATAAATAAATAAATAAATAAATAAATAAATAAATAAATAAATAAATAAATAAATAAATAAATAAATAAATAAATAAATAAATAAATAAATAAATAAATAAATAAATAAATAAATAAATAAATAAATAAATAAATAAATAAATAAATAAATAAATAAATAAATAAATAAATAAATAAATAAATAAATAAATAAATAAATAAATAAATAAATAAATAAATAAATAAATAAATAAATAAATAAATAAATAAATAAATAAATAAATAAATAAATAAATAAATAAATAAATAAATAAATAAATAAATAAATAAATAAATAAATAAATAAATAAATAAATAAATAAATAAATAAATAAATAAATAAATAAATAAATAAATAAATAAATAAATAAATAAATAAATAAATAAATAAATAAATAAATAAATAAATAAATAAATAAATAAATAAATAAATAAATAAATAAATAAATAAATAAATAAATAAATAAATAAATAAATAAATAAATAAATAAATAAATAAATAAATAAATAAATAAATAAATAAATAAATAAATAAATAAATAAATAAATAAATAAATAAATAAATAAATAAATAAATAAATAAATAAATAAATAAATAAATAAATAAATAAATAAATAAATAAATAAATAAATAAATAAATAAATAAATAAATAAATAAATAAATAAATAAATAAATAAATAAATAAATAAATAAATAAATAAATAAATAAATAAATAAATAAATAAATAAATAAATAAATAAATAAATAAATAAATAAATAAATAAATAAATAAATAAATAAATAAATAAATAAATAAATAAATAAATAAATAAATAAATAAATAAATAAATAAATAAATAAATAAATAAATAAATAAATAAATAAATAAATAAATAAATAAATAAATAAATAAATAAATAAATAAAAGCTAATGATTAGGTATTTTATTATGTTGTTCCTGCAACTTTTGTCTCGATAATTAAAATCTACACTACCATAAGTGATTGGGGTATCATCGGGTTAGGCAGATTATATGTTTTTTATTTTTATTTTTTACTTTAAATTTATTAGGGTCCTACTCTTAATATTCAACGGAACAATTTTTTTACTATTTTTGTTATAATTTATTTAATAATTAAATAAAAAATAGTTTCATATAAATATATTGTCACTAACTTCAAATATGATATATCTTTTTTTATCGTGGCAGGGGAGTGATAATCTGAAGAACTGTTATGGTGAAAACCCTCAATCTTCATATGAACGTCCAGCTTATTATATCGCTTTGATAAAATGAAAATGGATACAAAAAAATATATTAATTTTCGCATATCTAAATGAGTATTATAGTGAAAGTCTTAAAAATGTTTGTTGTAATTTTCATATTAAAATTCGAATAAGTGCAGGAGGAGTAGTAGAAAACATGTAAAGTAAATATTAGTTGTGGCGTCAAATGGGGTAGCGAAGCGCACTGGAAAAAGCTAGTATTAAATATTTTTGTTAATAAATTAAATACATAAAAAAGTTTTATAATTTATTACCTTTTTTAGTTTAAATATCTCTTATAAAATTGCAAAATAAATATATATACCGACCAAAGTATTTGAAAACTTATATTGTATATAGAGGCACTTATAGAAAAATAATTTTAAAAATATGATAAAAACGGACTACCATTCCTAGTGTTTATAAACCGGTTAACCGGTTAACCGAAAACCCGGTTTTTTCTTCAAATTTCGGTTATTTGCGAACCGGTTAATTTGAAATTTTAAATTTCGGTTAACCGGTTAATCCGGTTTTTTGTGTCGGTTAGCCGGTTTTAAAAATTTGCTAAAAATATCACTAAAATTCGTCCTTTTGTTACTTTTTTCTGCATTTAAAATTTAAGAAAATATTTTCAAACTACTAAAAATTCTTGCTGTTTGAATTAACAAGTAGTCAAGTGACAATATTTACTTGTTTGAAGTAAATATTTTAAAACTGTATGTATAATAAAATCAGATAGATAATTAAACATTCTATTTACAAAAACTTAAATTTCATGCGAATGAAATTTTCCAAGAGAAGAAAATAACATTACACATACTAATGTATAGCTTAAGAGAAAAATAATATTTTATAAAGGATTATAGGAAAAAAAATAAAGACTTCAAACGTAAAAGTACAGAATGATTAATAATTCTTCTAAAAATTAAAAACAAATCCGTTTTTATCAGAAAAAATGTTAATTATTTTTCCAATTTTATACAGATATTTTTATTAATTACAGTTTTTTATAAAAATTAAGTAAACATTTCTTTAAGATAAAGACTTCAAAAGCGTTGAATATAAATCATAATATAAAGGTCTGAAGCTTTCTTTTTGTTGTTAAAATTTTGTTTTCAATAATTTTATTTTATTCTTAAATTAGAAAAATTGAAAAAAAGCTAATATTAAAAATACTTTATAGAACAATTTTAGATCGTTATAAAGCTTCAAAAGCTGAGCTAAAATATGCCAAAAAAAAAAAAAAATGTTTTTATAAATGATAAAAAAAAAGTTCGAAAAATATTCATCATTTACAAAAAAAAAAATTAGTGTTTTTATAAATTATAATCAAACTATTCTAAAGGCTGAAAAAAGATTTATAAACGTTAGATGTAAATCTGTCGCTATTTATAAAGAACAGTGTTTATTATTTGGTGCCTTGTTAAACCAATAAGTTGAAAAACACTTTTTTAACCAAAAATATTTTTATTATCTTCAAATTAGAGCAATTATTAAAATGTCGGTTAACCGGTTTAACCGGTTTTTAAGTAGACGGTTAACCGAGAAACCGGTTTTTTAATTTTAGCCTATTTTCGGTTAACCGTCAAACCGGTTTTTTGAAAAGTCGGTTTTTTATAAACACTAACCATTTCTTAAATAAATTACATTTGAGTAGTAAAATAAATCAATAATTGTAACGAATTTGTTTATAATGTAGGGAATTTCTAGAGATAAATGCAATACTTATTTGCTAATTGGCCACTTATTACATTATATTTCAATAGTGAATTTACTAAATTAATAGTTGTAACGAAATCGTACACATTAATGTGAATTTCTGAAAACAAAGAGCCAACAATTTCACTACTATTCAATAGTGTATTCACTAATGTAATAGTTATAAGGAATTCTTATATAATCAAGTTTAATTCTAGAGACAAATTTAAAATTTTTTTGCCGATTGGTCACTAACTGCATTACATTTCAATAGTGAATTCACTAAATTAATAATTGTAATGAATTGGCATAAATTTATGAAAATTTCTTAAAGCGAAATGCCACTATCTGCACTACATTTCAATAGTGAATTCACTAAAAGAAATTTTGCAGTATATTCATATATAATACGAGAGCAAATTTCTCAATTTACGCTTTTAAAGCTCTCAACGGCAACTCTATGCATTACATGTAAACATAGAAGTGACAGTTTTCTTTAGGATATTATATTCTCTAGTTAAAACAATAAACATTCTTTATTAGTTATTTTACTAGTGAAATGTAATGCAGAATGTGATCGTTTATCAACCACTTGCACTACCAAAAGTAACTAGTGAATCGTCTAAGTAGTTATATATCTAGTGATAATGTGTAAATTGGCACCTTTTGAACTGCTGGGTATGTGGCCACAGTCTAATACATTCATAAATATTCGTTTAATTTCATTTTGATTTGTGTGTATGTGTATGTATGTTTGAATCTATGTATTTAAATACATAGATGTTTTATGCATTTATGGGTGTTTGGGTTGTGTTTGCTTGGTTTTGTTGCCGCTGCTTCTTTTAAATGCATATTAATGTTATGCTTTGTTAATTTTAAATAACAAATTGTCATCTGTGGTCGTTATTTTTGAACTTTTGTGTTTTATGCATTATTTTTGTTAATGACATTTTATTCATTTATTTATACATCTACATACATAATTTACTTTTTTTTCTATAATTTTATAGTTTTTTTTTTTTTTTTTTTTTTTTGCTGTTTTGTTGTCAATTGCAAATGTAAAATAATTTATAATCATATTATATGGTTTTTGTGTGGACATGAGTGTATGTGGCAACGATTTTGTATTTTTTATTATTACTTTTATTTTTTATTTATTTTTGTTATGCATAGTCGTATACACTTAATATAATAATGCATATTTAATATTGATATTTTATTAAATAAAGATCCGTAGATACACAAGTATCTATTCGGATAATATAAATTACCATTTCATAAATATGCATGTGTATTAGAGCATTTTATTTAGCACTAAATCTGCATTTTTGTTTTATTCGTACAGCAAATAATATATAACAATAGAATATTTATAATTAACAATTTAAAGATAAATTCAACGCTAACTAGAGTTGCCAGGCTTAATTTAAATAAGAAACAACAAATCACTCGAATAGTACTCTTTTAAATTGATTATTTATATCAAGTAGATATTGTGATTGAATTGAACTAATTAAAAGAAATATTTTATTTCTTTGAAAGTGTGCACATCGCTTGGATGCACATGTTATGCAAATGCTTAAGAACCAAGTTTTTATATATATATATTGAAAAATAACATTAATTAGATCTGTAGGATATTAAATTTATTTCTTTATTATATTTATGTTATAAAAGAAACATTCAGCAACTCTTATACAATCACACAGTCTATTTAATTTCCTAAATTCTATTATTATTGTTATACTTATTTATGTGTGTACCAAACACATTAGTATGCGTGTATATTTAGTTTATCTAATGTTTTTTTATAATACTTAAATATTTGTTATTTAATTATGAATTTGATCTATTTAATTTATATTTTGAGCTCAAAATCCATAAAATTAAATAGACTGAAAGTTAATAAATTTATTTGCACATTTGGTATCTGATTGTACCATAATTTTATTTATATAGTTGCTACTGCTTCTATCGCCGCTGATCATTATACATTTAGACAATGAATTTTCATTTGTTTGCTATAAATTATTATATGAAATTAATAAAATGATAGCAAACAAATCATTTTGATTGAAATGAGTTTATCCGATAATAAATCATTTATATTTATTGCAAAAACACTGACAAATATTTTTATTTGCGAAATCTTATTAAAGAAACTGTAGAGATTATGGTTGTTGGATTGAAATGAAATCTGTAATAAATTAATATTAAAATAAAAAGTTTAAGTTTATTTTAAAAATATTAATTTGTAACAGTTTAGTTCAAAGACAATATTAAATTCGCTTTTTTATTAGTTTTATTAAAAAAAAAAAAAATGGGGCGTATGATAAATATTTATTTAAAAAATTATTTTACTTATTCGATGTTTCCGAAGATAACAGGTGCATAAAGCATTTCTCGAGTAGTGGAATAGAAAGGCAATATTAATTAAAATATCTTCAAAGAACATTACGTCTACAGGAAATGTATTGAATTATCCCAATGCAAAATTTGTATAAACGTTGTATGAACTCACAACGTTAAGTGCAAAAAATGAAGTAATTATTTAAGAAAAAAATTAATTGTCAAGTGCAAGGGTTCGCCGACCCTTACGGAACTTTTAAATTTTCATCGGTTTTTTTTTTAATTTTAGTAATACAAATTTAAAAAAATTAGTAAAAAATTTTGCAAGGAAATTTGTTAGTGATGCATTAATGCAAATAAATTTTTAATAAAAATGAATATTTGTTTCAAGCGAAGAAGTTTTTTTTTTTTTTTTTTATATACAGCCAATATTAATAAAAGAACGTTCGATAAGTTTTATATTAGTGAACCTTCCTTTATAATATCGAGTAAAAAACAAAGTACGCAAAGACTTTTAATTTTAATTAATTTAAAAATAAGCGTAATTGTTTTTGGTGTCACATGATGATTCCACTATAATTTATAATAACAACTACAGATTGGTATACATTTTGGCCTATTTCAATTAGCTCCATGGCTAATGAACTATTAAAATCACCGCTATCTTAAGTCATTAATACATTTTATGCAATTTTTTTTTTTTTTTTTTTTGTTAAAAACCATTTTTCGCTTAACTAAAACAATATAGATGTACTTATTATAAATTTTTGATTACGTGATCTTTTAACTTCATTGGAATTACTCTGTGAGTGTACCTTGCGAAAAGGCACACTCACGCTTTTGTCTCCCCAATTTTGGATACCTCCAGTAGCGTTTATATTGAGGGCACATTAACGAGATGTATCTTAAACGATGCATAATTACAAAGGCAACGAAACGGCGTAAATTTTCTAATAAAAATTTTGATTTCGCAACTTGTCCACAATGTATTTCAGCACTGGTCAATGACAGACTGATTGAACATACGTTGGTCTATTTCTACAAGTGTTTGTGGTTTACATTAGAAGAATCCGCGATTACAGCAATCAAAAGAAACACTTTTTGTTTTTTTAATTTTTTGACTTTAAGTGCTTGCCGGTACCACATGGAACCGTTTCAGTTCTAGATATTTTTTTTTTTTTTTGTTACTCCACCAAGTGATGTTAACATAATTGCATCAAAATTATTTAAGAAAATCAGAAGTTAAGATAATATTTGAGGATGAAATTCGGTTTCATAAAATTCCCTTTGGAATAAAAAATTCCCATATGGAATTTATTCAGGTCATAAAGTCGATCCGAATTTGTTAAATCATTGAAAATGTTTATATACAATATACATAATGTAACCAGACATCCCGCTTTTGGCGGGATAATCCCACTTTTTAAATGTCGATCCCGCCTAAAATATTTTTCCCGTTGTTCATAAAAAAATCCCGCTTTTATAACTTTAACAATTTCTTATTCGATTTCGTTATTTACGTTTTGTATAACATTCTTACCAATATTTAAGTGTAACTAAAAATAATTTTTTTCACTGGAAAGTTGATAATTTTTTACAAATCGTTTTTGATTATTAAAAGTTTTAAATATTTTGTTACGCTGATCATCTTCTCTACTGACTAATCTTAAATGTACTTTGTGTGTATTTTTTGATGACTTCGATGTAGGAAGACTTCCTAAAAGATACACATTATTAAGCTTGTTAAAATATTTACAAATTTTTTAACATATTTTCAGTTCTCTACCACTGAATGAAAAATCTCAAGTCTGATAAAGTTTAGAATTTTTTTCCAGAATGTTAGAATCAAATATAAATAATTTTTGGAGGAAGAAATTTTGTTCTTTCAAAGAGATTTTTAGATTTAAAAAACTCATTTCGTGAGAACATTTGGGTGGAGGGCTATTTGAATAATTTTTACCAATTTTGAGCCTATTTACATTGGGAATTATCGCAGGGTTTTTATGATATTTTGTTTTCAAGTTGCTTCGAAATCCCTTGTACATTTACACATATAAATTTGTGTTGTGAAATTTTTAAAAAAATGTTTGACAGAAAACAACAAATCAGAAAAATTAAAAATAAAATTGAAAAAATTTCACGAAATTTTTAGCTTTGCGACGACGTGCAACTTTTCTTACCCCGCTTGCTTCTCTACACCTCTTGACTACAAACGTAAAAGTTGCAGCGATTTTTCCCAGGGGAAATCCCCAATGTAAATGAGCTCTTTATTTACCAAAATGTGCAATTTCAAAAAAATGTTTTGACATGAACTTTGATCTCAAGGTATACATGGATATATTCATATTGTATCTGGAACCATATATGTTTCGGATTGGATACTTTTTTTATCTGTGTATAAACTGAAAGTTGTAGAAATATCTGGAACAATGTTTTTGATTAAATTTACTTAAAGTTAGTGCTTACGAAAACCTTGTGTTAATTATTTTATTTTAACATTTGATTTAACTGAATATTAGTGTTTAACTTGTTGGCAGCCGATTCAAAAAGGTGAAAAGGTAAGAGTGTATCGGATTATTTAGAAAACGGTTTTTTAAAGGTAACGTTATTATTTCGATAATGAAATTTTAAGGATAACTGTTGTTTCAGAAATATCAAAGTTTCGGTTCAGAACCATAAAATATAATCTGTAGTCAAGTATTATAATGACGAGGTGGGGTAGCCATAACTTTATTAAAAGTTTCATTTCAACTTTATTAAAAATAATAATATTTCTTTAACCCAAAAATAACGCTAACGGTATTTCGAGTTATTTCGGTAACGGTTTTTTAGCGTTTTATATTTTAGCGGTATCCGTATTTCCAATTATTTCGGTAACTGTATTTTAAGGGTACGGTAGTCAAGTTGAATGGTTTTTTATATCTGTAACGGCAACCAACCTTGATTTTGTTGTTAACGGGTCTAAGAATTATTTAAGAAAAAATGTTGCTATCAAATTCAATAAGTAGATATTTTTTTTTTTTATCAATCCGTATTTGAATTCAATCTTGAAATTTAACTAGGAATATTTTGAAAACATTTCGATTATAATTTTTAATGTTTCAGTTTGTTGGGATATATTTACTTATTTCGATGTTCCAAAATTTTGATGGGTTGTTCTCAATTTGTAACGTCTCAATTTAGTTGTGAGCCAACCACTTGGCGAGAGAACAGTTGATTCAGATTTTTAGTTGAGATATAAAAAGAAAATCCCTCTTTTTTTTACAAAACTTTTCAAAATCCCGCTTTCTCCATATAGTTTTGTTCAGAATCCCGCTTTTTAGTCGTTCGGGTTCCGCTTTTTGATAAAAACCCTCTGGTCACGTTTAATATACAATACTGTATTTACATACATATATTTAGTCCAGACATTTTAAATCCCTAAAGGTATACATACTACCCCTTTTTTATATTATTCACAATTGTTTCAACGTTAATGGGGCGTATGATTAATTATAAGTTTATTTGTTAAATGATCATACGTTTAAAATACCCAATATTAGTGTTTATAAAAAGCCGACTTTTCAAAAAACCGGTTAACCGAAAATTGGATAAATTTTAAAACCCGGTTTTTCGATTAACCGTCTACTTAAAAGCCGATTAACCGACATTTTTATAATTGCTCTAAGTTGAAGATTAATTAAAATATTTTTGGTCTAATAATAAAACGTCTGTTCGTTTGTCTGGTAGTTTTTACTATTTTTACTTGTTTTGGAATTTTTCAATACAAAAAATAAACAAAATATTGGAAAATTGTAAAACTAGCTAGAAAACAAACAGACATAGAGTGTTTCTTAGTTTATAGATTTAACCATGTACCAAATAATAAACACTGTTCTTTATAAATAGCAACTGATTTACATCGGAAGTTTATAATACGTTTTATAAGCCTTTCATATTATTTATAAAAAACAATTTGGCAAATTTTAGCACAGCTTTTAAAGCTTTATAATGACTTAAAATTGTTCTATTATGTTTTTTTGTTTTTTTTTTTTTTTTTTTTAAATTAGCTTTTTTAAATTTTTCTAATTTAAAAATAAAATTATCGAAATTTTATAGCATCTTATCAAAAAGGAAGCTTCAGACTTCATATTATTCTTTATATTCACTGCTCTTGAAGTTTTTCTCTTAAGGAAATATTTTTATAATTTTTATAGAAAAATGTAATTAATATTTGTATAAAATTGGAAAAATAATTAACCTTTTTTCACCTAAAGAGAGATTTGTATTTAATTTTTAGAAAAATTAATAATCATTTAAAAGTACATTTTCCTCAATTATTTACTTCCACTTTTGAAGTCTTTCTTTCATTTTCCTATTATCCTACATAAAATCTTATTTTTCTCTTAAGCTATATATTAGTAGGTGTAATGTTATTTTCCTCATTTGGAAAATTTCATTCGTATGAATTAAAGTTTTTGTAAATGGAATGCTTAATTATCTATGATTTTATTATACATACAGTTTTAAAATATACTGAACTTCCAACAAGTAAATACATCACCTGACTACTTATTAACTCGTTAACCTGACTATAAGTTAACAGCAATCATTTTTAGTTGTTTCAAAAAATTTTCTTATATTTTAAATTCAGAAAAAAGTGACAAAAGGAGGAAATTTAGTGTTATTTTTATCAAATTTTCAAAACCAGTTAACCAACACAAAAAACTCGAATAAACCGGTTAACCGAAATTGAATATTTCAAATTAACCGGGCCGCAAAAATCCGAAATTTTAAGAAAAACCCGGTATTTCGCTTAAACGGTTTATGAACACTACCCAATATAAAAATTGAATTAAAGGATTTTAAAATTTAAAGTTTAAAACATACAAATATTTTAGCATAATTTCTATTGAATACGTAATATTAATTAATAAGACACTTGTAAATAAGCATTAATTAATATTAAAAAGAAAAAATAATAATAATAATAACAATAATAAAAAAAATAAAATATCAGTCTACAAATCCAAAATGACGGTATACATTGTGACAAGGTATTTGCACTTTTACCTTGTAAAGTTTTGTATTTAATAATTTTACATTATAATTAAAATATAGTTGCAATTTAAATAATCTAACTAAGTTATAATAATTATGCCTAATGCTAAAAGTAAGTGAAATGTTTTATAATTGGATAAAACAAATACGTTTTCTTTTGTAATAATTTACATTTTTTTATTCATTATTTTTTCAAGTACTTATAGTTATATGTATGTATGTATATTATATGTAAGTAAATTTATCTTTGGTCAATTTAATTATCTTATCTTATTTTATTTTAATTTTTTGTTTTCTTTAACATTACATTAATTTGTTTTTTATGCCAGACTGGAAAAAAAGAGAATTCTTGAACTTAAATGAATTTTGTGTCCATTTTTTCGCCTTCAGTTCTCTTCTGCTTTTTTCGTTACAATTTAATTAATCACAAATTAGCTCAAAGTTTTATTTATTTTTTAACAAATTCTTTTGAGTTTTTTTTTTTTTTTTTCTTTTACATTCCTATTTTTTCTAATTAAATTTAGTTTATGGAATGTAAACTTAATTATATAAATAATTTAATTTAACTACATTGAAATTTCTAATGTTAATTAATGATGACAATATTTTAAATTTTATAAGAAAACAGCAAGAGTGTGGTATTTATTGCTGTTCTTTTTGTCTTTTTAATTTCTTACCATTTTGAATTGTTATCAACTCGTGTTAGAAAAGTTTCCCTTTTTTTTTTTATTAATTTTCCACATCTTGTATAATGTCAGCTGAAATTGAAAGAATAGAGAAAAAAAAATTAAAAATTTAATTAATGAAAGTTTTGTTAAAAAAAATTGCAATTGTAATTAAATAATCAATTTAGTACTGTTTGTTTTTATTTGTTTAATATTACAAATGGCACAAAAACCCCAAAATTGTTTTACGTGATGTATTTTTTTTTTGCTGCTGTAATTTACTAAATAAATATTTTTAATTTAGGCAAATAAATACTATGTATATAAATATTTGAAAATTATGAAAACAATATTTTGTTTAATTTAATATACCTACATATTTGAAAGAGCAGTAAGCATTTAAATTTGCAGAATTTTATTGTAACCTTTAACATTGTATACAAATTAATTATCATAAATATGTAAAATGTATAATGAAATATTGAAATATTTTTTCTCGTTTTAAGACTACAAAAAGTTTTTGTTGTGTATTTGTAGTGAAAGTGTCAAAGTAATGAAAATAAACAATAAAAAGTGACAGAAAATCGTTAAACGAATATTATACTTTTAGTAAAAAATGCATGTTATGTAATTAAATTTTTGTTTATAAAGCGTTAAATATTGATTTCATTTATTTTGGTTTTTAATACAAAATAAATTTCTACTTTCTATTCTGTAATAAAAAAATAAAAAAAATTGGGTAAATAAACTGTTAGTATTTGAAAAAAAAAAAAAAAAAAAAAGAAATTAAAGTTATAGTGAAAACGTTATTTTAACCACAATTATTTAAAATATGCATGATTCATGTTGTGTGTGTTTCCTCACTTTTTTTTTTTTTTTGTATTTGATAATTGTGCTAAATTTAACCACAAAGTATTTGAATTTACAAAAACACACACAAACACAAATAGACCCACCTATAGAATTGGAGAAGTACATATAGAGAGATACATTTTCATTTATACAAATAAATAAATAAATGTATCAGCATTTAAGCCACATAAAATAAATGCATTTCAACTACAAACACTTGCATATTTACATATTGCGATTTTACCATAAATATAATGGTTACAACAATATCAAATGTTAAATAATAGAAATATTTATATTTATATACATAAATACATTCACCACACACACGTACACAAGTGAAAATGTAGAGATGTAAACTCAAAACCATTACAAACATCAACACTCTTTTAACCGCACAACCAAATGTTGAAAATACTTAAACAAACACACTCACACATACATTTGTTTATATCAGTATGGGTGCGTGTTTGTTTGTCTGTCTGTGCTTGTGTGTGTATAAATATTTTCACTTTTATTCCACTGTGTTTATTCAACATAAAACGCATTAAACTGTAAATACATGTCAAAAACATGTAAAAATAAAATCACCCACCCACTCACATACACATCTTCAAAAGTACAAAAAGAAAAAATCACTCCCTTCCAAGATTCATTATTCGATTCCAATAAAGTTGGAATTCAATGATGTGTTTGCCATACCTACACTGAGTGCTGTGCATTAAATTTCACTGCAATCAAATGTTACATTTTTGTTTTGTTTGGTTTCGTTTTTTTTTTTTTTTCTTAAATATGTATTTTATATACTTCTTTTAAATTGCACTAAACGATGTCACACACAATCATTCACATATAAAACTATAGTGAGTTATAATTAATTATATGCACTAGAATGAAACTGAGAAATTCGGGTAAATATATAAATGTTTTGCCTTTAATGTGCTGAAGTGTTCAAAATAAATTCCCTAGTGAGAATTAAAAAAAAAAAAAAAATAAATTAATCTGCCATTTCCAAATGGATGGGTTGATCTCGAATTTCACAAAGCGAGGGAGAGTCTACAAGGTTCTTAAGTTGGACATCTTGGCATATCAAGAAGAACCTAAAAAGGATATATCTTAGAGTAAATTTTAACTGAAGAGTTTTGGTTGGCAAATTAGCACTTCAAATACGAACAAATGACACAAAATTTAAAAAAAAAAAAAACATAACACAATCGGGTCAAAAAGTATAATTATTTAGTTATTCAGTAAAAATTAGGGGTAGCGTGATTTAAAACCCTGAAACTTTAAAGACATTAGATTTATTACAAAAAATTCGAAAAAAATTTTAGTCTATTTTTAATTTTTTTTTGGCTTTTGCACATATATCGAGCCCTAACCGGGAAAATATCGTAAGAGCAGAACAAAAAACTTTGTAGGATAAGCATTTTTGCGATTCTTTACACATTGTTTTATATATGGAAAATATTACTTATGATTAAATTGCTTTAACCATAAATCTTAAACGTTATTTGGTATGTCGATGAAATTTTTAAAAATTAAGTAAATGATTCTGAATTATATATTTTATAAAAAAAAAAATTAATTTCAAAAATGTAGATACATATCGGTTGGGGCTCGATGTGTATGTAAATATTTATTTGAGAATTCCTTCAGTGTTCTTTTCATTCAAAAGAATATTTTTTTACATTATTGTAAAACAAACTTTACATTATAAATTTTATTACAAAAGACGCATTGAAATTATTATTCTTATAAAATAGATGTTTAAGCAAAAGCTAAAAAACTAAATTATCATCACCAGCTGTATTCTTATACATTCCAATGTATAAGTGTATGAAAACAAAAATTTACATTGCAAATGTAGGTAAAGTATAATGCACGAATACCTACATAGTTTTAGTTGTAACTAAAGTTATGTTAAGGATTATTTTCTTTTTTAAGAGGGTTTCTCATACAAAAACCACGTAACCATTAAATTATTCACACATACTTGTATATTTATACATTCATGTAATATTCGTACTCGTCAAACGTACAATGGGTCCACTTCTATGTTTATTCAACTGTAAAACTTTACGGAAGTGAAAGTACTAAAATATGTATTGAAGATTCATTTTTAAAAATTGCTCAATCATTTGTAATCAAAACTGAAGATGAAATAAAAAAATAAAAAAAAATCAATCTTATTATTTTTTTTGGAAGTATTGGGGGTTTTTTTACATACATACATATTACGCACGTACGTATTTGCTTAAGTCAATATACATTTATTAAAAATATAATGAAATATTTAAAGATTTGCAAGAAGGTCATTTATTCAGTTCTAAATACATACATATATGTATGTTGTAAGTTTATTTTTTAACTATGCTTTAATATATCATAGTATTTTATATCATAAGAGTAACAATTAGTCACAGGATGCATACTAGAGTGTTTCGTTGTAATTATTTTGTATGAATACAATGAGAATTACTAAACTTAATGCAGAAAATAAAATCACAGCTTTAGTTTACTACCAGCGATTAACTCCTTATTCATAATAAAATTTTAAAATTTATAAACATTTTATTAATTAAATTTGTATGGAAAATTTTTCTATAAAACTTAATTTAAAAATTTTATTATGAATAAGACATTAAATATCCTAATTTTATTAAGTACATTTTTATCAAAACTTGTAAAATCATGTAATTTTTTTTTCCTTGAGGGAGGGTAGAATATTACTTCCAATATAATTTTATAAAAAAGCAGTGTTGTGAACAACTTAATTTTAATCCTTAAATAAATATATCAAAAGACTTCATTGCAATAACATCATAACATAATAAACATTCAATATATTTACTATATACAAATCGAGGGCTTATATTCAAAAGATGCAGATTTTCAAAATTTTTTATTTTTTTTGTGTTAGACTCTTTAGTTTTGTATTTTTTATATATGGAATTAATTTTAAAGCCAAAAGTTAATTATAACACTACTATGTTTTTCACTTTTTGTGTTTGGGCTATCTACAAACAGTATATATCTTTTTTAAAGAAAAACGGGCAAGTTTTTGTTTGATTTTCAAAGTAGTGCAAAAATAAAAATTGATAAATAATAAGAAGTTTCTTTGCGATTTAAACTTTTTTAAAATATTTGACATTGTGTTGTCATTGGAAGGAAGTACTTAGTGGTGAAAAAGAGTTGTAGAAGTTCTTTTTTTAACCCATGGTTGTCATTGGTAAAATGTCAATCTTTTATACTTCTTGTTCATTGCTCTTGAAGAACTTCTGTTAAAATTATGTTTATAAAATTTTTTAATAAAAATATTGTTTTTGCCCAATTAAATAATTATAAAAATGCTTTAAAATTTTTAAAATTTAAATTTTGTTAGAAATTATTACCATTTTTTTCCCGCTAAAAATTCATTTATTTTCACTTTTTTGGAAGTAATTATTAAGAACTTCCAAAAATGTTTAAAATATGCACTTTGTTTCACTTTCGAAGTTGTGAAAATGTTCATTCTTTGGAAGAATTTCATCGTTTCTTGCTGGGATTTAATACAATTTTAATTGATTTGAAAATTTTTTTCCAGGTTTTAATTTACAATTTTATTTTTTAACATATTCATTTTTTTCAGTAAACACACCTGTTATTTGACAGTTCTAACGTTTAACGATCCTTCCAACCACAAAATTTATTTATCTTCTTATTTTATTTTTTATTTTCTTATTGGTATGATATAATAGATTTAACATATTGTAAATTTTTTTTTTTAAATATTATCCCACTGGTGACGATCCCACAAAATACTATATAACAATTATAACTTTTTTTTAGTATTTTGATTAGATATGTATATTTTTTGAAAAAATAATTTTAATATTTTTAAATACTTAGGTATATTTATTTTAATACATATTTTAAATGCAGAAAATTTAAAGTATTTCGTGTTTTATTAAACCCTCCAAAATAACTTAAAAAATTATTCACACTCGTATTAGCAACAAAACGGGCTATATGAACATTTTATAACACACAATTAAAATAAATTAAGACAAAAAGGGCTAAAAGATTTTTTCAGTGTGAGGTTTAGTAGACGTAATACTAATAACTCGTAGAATACCGGATTGCAAAATGTTGAAAAATTAGTTAAATAAACGGTTTTTATGCTTTCCTGAAAAATTGGTGTTTTGCATATGGCCCGTTTTGAATATAAGCACTGGATATATAGGTTTTTATATGGAACCTTTTCAAGCGGAAAATTGGCTTTCGGAAAAGTTATTGGAGACGAACAGAGATTTAAAAGCTCTATTTTTAATCAGGATCGAAATGTATTATTTTATAGTTTAAATACTGTTACTTTTTTTTTAACAAATAAATATATAAACTTTCTTCGAGTGTAGTCTGCTGTAATGCATTTAAAACTTACTGTAGTATATTTGTTTTACCAAACAATTTGTAATAAATTGTTGCCTTAAATATAAATTTCACAACTAAATTGAGTGAAAATAAAATTGTAAATCGAAAAAATAACTAATATCAACAAAATCAATGTTTGTTGGAAATTGAAAAAAAATATTTACACTAAAACATATACATGTATATGTATTTTGTTTGTGTTAAGTGTAGTATGAATATTGCAAGCAAAAAAATAAATAAATAAGAAATATACACTCATATACATATGCAACGTATTTTGAAGAATTCATTTGTATATTATATAAATAGGGTTACCATAAGTTATTGAATAACTTTGTTTAAAAAATTTCAACTGGCGGAAATGATCATTGACCTTTAAAAGGAACATAATTCCTTCTCGTTAGCTTTTCATTTCACTAAAATTGATTGCAACTTAATAAGTTATAAATATTTAAATCTTAATACTTCGTAGCTTTCTGACCATTATCTATAAACAAAAATAGCAACTGTAAAAAAATAAAAATGGAAATTTTCATTTTATTCTCTAATTTAAAAAACCAATTTTTTTTTTCTAACGATTTCTACTGTAATTCATAATATAAATGATGTCTTAAATATTTTCTCTTATACAGAAAATATATAAACTTATTTTGTTAAATTAAGCAACCAAATATATGAAAAACTTAAAACAATATTAATTATGACACATCCTACTTTTAATTGCCATCAATCAAAATTTAAACGTAAAAGTTTAAATTTATAAAGTTTTCCATTTATCCTACAATTCTTTATGCTGTCAGCAAACTAACTTTTAATCTTAATTCCAAAAAATCGTTTATAAAAAAAAAAAATTAATTTAATAATTAATTTAATAATGTTAAGATTCTTCACCAGAAACTGTTTTTGATTTGTTTATAGTTTGATACGAATACAAGTAAATACATATTATCAGTGAGAGAACATATATGTAAGTATATGAATATCATACATATGTATGTAGGTATATATTAAAAAAAAGTGTTATAAATATCAATTAATTGATTAATTATTTTATTTATTTAAGATTAATCTGAAAATATTTTATGACATTTCCAATATAATAATTTTCTATACTTTTGAAACCATAATTGTGTGCAGATTCAAATACTACTATAAAGTTTTTTATCTCAATCTGTCCATGTCTGTATAAGCATGTGTGTTTTTATGTAATTTAATGATAACAATCATTATTATAAATAATATACATACATACAGTTTTGTTAATATTTAATATAGCAACAAAAACTTCCTATGAAGGGAAAGGATTCTAAAAGGAATACTTTAAGTTTTTGATTAGATTTTAAAGTATGAATTATATATGTATTAATAATAATGGAGAACAAATGTATAAATGATTTTTCAAATCGCTTTCTATGAAGTGAATTTTTAATATACATATATATGTTAACAAAAAACATTATAATTTTCCATTAAAAATTTGCAAAAAATTTTAACATAATTTAATATTTTTGTAATATTGAAACATCCTTCTCCGTATTTTATTTATTTTCGTGGACTTATAAAAATATGTGTATTGCTCATATTTAATTTATTTGAATCAAGGTTTAAATATTGGAAAATTGCGATTTCAATTACAAATATGTATAAAAATTTACATAAGCCTAAGAGTGTGTGCACAAAATTTAGCTTGGGCATGTTATTTTGTGTGTGTAAATTTTGACATTTAAAATTCTATACAAATTTAAACATTCATAGTGTAAATTCAAATCATTATTTGTATTACTTGAATCAAAAATTTATTAATATTGTTGCCACAAAATAAACTATTAATTCTTTTATAACATATCGATGGCTTAATATAGAAGATGTATCTCGAATTTTAAAATTAATTTTTTATAATATAAATATGCTTATAAAAGAAATTCTAAATTTAATTATTACCGTCATAGTTCAATTAAATTAATTTTTAAGACAGTTGTGATTGAAAGAAAAACTAACAGGAAATACAATTTTAAAATAATTAAGATACATCTTTCCTATATTAAAACGTTTCACAATAGGACATTTCGATAGATGGGGAATGGATGATAAAAATATCAAACATGAGCATTAAAAGACTCAATTTACATGGCTTAGGCCAACGGTTCTCAAATGGGCGTCCGCGACCCACAAGGGGTCCGTAAGAACATTCGTAGAGGGTCGCAAAGAAAACCGGAAAAATATGTTTGAACACGTAATGTTTTTAATGTAAATATTATGTAGAAGTTTAAATACAAATTCCAATTATAAACTATTTAAAAATAAAAGACATCTTTGTACATCTTTGTACAAACATTTAAGACAAAAAAAAACATGTTTTTTTTTTTTTTCTAAATTAAGTTCTTTTAAGAATCAACTAGCGCTAGCTACAAAAAAAACCAATGAAAGAATTCGTGCTTGGTAAAGGCAACAATGATCAAATAAAAAAGATGCTGATCAATAAAGAAGTATAAAGAAAACTTTGTGATGTGGCATATTTATTTAAAGAAAAATTAAATATGTAGTTCACTTTAATGAAACTATCGATTTTTCTCATGAAACCCTATCCTTTTTTTTTTTTTTGTAAATATTATTCTCTTTTTATAAATAATGCTCTTTCCGAATTTTAACTATTGAATAACTTCCTGTGGAATAAGATTGTTAACATTTGCTAAATTGGTGCTGAGTACACAAAACTTTTATTCGCGGGAGATAAAAAGAAAATTTGTTGAACGACTTTATGATTTTAAAGACAGAAAATCCTTCAATATGGATATGTTTTCTATGTGTTAAATTTATGGATTCTATGTGTTAAATTTAATTCTGAATCAACAAATTTAAAAAGCATTTTAGTTAAAATATAGAACAAGGATTTCCTAGTAAAATTTTAAAAATTATAATAAAAATCGCGATTTTTAAAAATTTTGCGAAAAATGGGCATTGAATCTAAGTTATTTCTCCTTATATTGAATGAAAATATATTTTGGTAGAGTTTATTACAAAGAAATGCTATTTAATATTGTGATACTTTTTTGACAAAAGTAAATATTTTTTGGTCAATAAAATGTTTATCTTTCGAAATTTGTTTGATGCCTCCTCATTTTTATTAAGCATAACCTACTAATTGTGCCAATTATAGTTAATTTCATACTGTTCACAAGATGTGCCTTAGCAAAATGTGTTTTGACAAAAGTGTTCCGTTTTCAACTATCAACGACATTTGACTTAAATTTATGGTCCATATCAATTATATTTATCGCCGTTCTTATATCTATATATCCAATATTTGTTTAAATTGCAATTTTCTATATAAAAATACAAAAACAAAAAGTGTATTTTTACCCAATTTTCAAAAAGTTCATAAAATGTTTGTGTAAATTTTATTTTTAATGCTTTTCAGATATTATTGTTTAAAATTACAAAAAACTATGTTCACGCAGTATTAACCACATTTTCTATGTGTTGCTTTGGAAAAATAAACTTAAGAAATTGTTTGAGACACATCATAAAACATACTAAGATTTATTTGCAGGGAGTAACAGAAACACTTTTTGAGTGATTTGCCTTAACATATGTGTATACAGTTACGGACAAAAAGATAGGGTCTAGTATGTTTATTTGAAAATGTTTTTGACAAAATGTTTTGCAAAGCAATAAAATTTTTAGTGATAAATCATTGCGAATATATTAAATTATAAACGTGTACAAAAGTAATGTCCTTAAACATTATCCAAAATACGGCGCAAACAGTCCCATTTTATTGTAGGCAAAAAAAAAAAGGGTCAGCTGTAATTTTGTCAAAATTTATTGCTCTTTTTAAATCTTGCTAGCGATATGAAAAAAACTGAAAAAAGATAAGAATCATCAATGATCTCCCACTCCGAGAACTATTCGTATCAAAAATGATCCTAAGATTTGACACTTTAAAAATATGGGTAATATCGAAGGTCCCAACAAAATATGAGTACCGAAATCAATCATTATAGTTAAATAATTATATTTTTAATTAAAAGGCAACAGTTTAAAACAATTTAAAAATATTTAATGTAAAAACTGTTCTTCGGAAATAGAAAATCACCAGAAAAGTGAAAGAAAGTTTTAATTCTATTAAGTCGGTTCAAAACCTACTTGGAACATGAATTTCTTCTGGAACATCAGAAAACAATTGGAAAAACATTATTTCTTTGGAAGACCATTCTGCAGCTCTCTGATGTTCTGAGCTGACAATTGGAAATGGTAATGACCGTTGTGCTTACTTGTACAGGAGGTATTAAATGTTTCCAAACCTGTTCCTGTTTTTTTTTTTTTTTTTTTTTGAACCCAAAGTTCTGCTACTAATTTTACCTTTTATATTCATCTATAAAACAAATATTTTTTTCTTTAGAAGATAAAACACAATTTGTATACTTTAGGGTACATGAGTATACTTTTTGAGGCTTTTCTAGGATTATAAGAATGGTATTTGGAATTAGCAATTCTCCTATTCTCAGAAGAAATTTATATTCCTAACGAATTTTAGATCGACTTATTGGTCACGCCTTAATAACATTTTTTGGTGATTTTCTGTTCCCAAATAACTTTTTTTTACATTAAATATTTTTAAATTGTCTTTAATTGCTGCCTTTTAATTAAACAATTTTGACAAAACTACTGCAGACCATACTTTTTGTCTGCACTAAAAAAAGGATTATTTGCGCTTAATACGATGTAACGTTTTTTGGATAATGTTTAAGGATATTATTTTTATATAGTTTATAATTTAATATATTCGCAATGATTTGGCACTAAAAGTTTTATTGTTTTGCATAAAATTTTGTCGAAAACTTAAAAAATTTCAAATAAAAATACTTGACCTTTTTTTTTGGTCCGTAACTGTATGTAATTGAATCTGTGTTTGTTTGTCTGTCTGTTTATAGTTATTAGAGAGTTAAACCGCTAAAACGGCTTTCTTTACATTTTCAAAGCATCCTGTAAGCCACGAAATTTAAAAGGATGTTTTATTTTTCTTTCGCAATAGGGGAAATGATACTTATGTACAAAGCAAATATTAATTAACACATTTCTAAATATTATGGGTAGCGAAGCACGCGCTTTAAGATGATCTCTTTTTCGGTAGTTACATTAATGTAACTACCGAAAGAATAATTTGCACAAATAGATTTTAATATAAACCCTATTACTTAATTTAAATAACGGTATGCATTTCGCTCTTTAGAACATATTTAAATGAACATATAAAATTAAAATATTGCACTCTACCCTGTTTTATTATTCGATAATTTGGAATTATGTAGATGTAATGCTTTCTACTTTAAATATAATTTAAAAGAAAACTTATTACATAACTCTAAATTTACCTAAATGTTTTGAATAACTGGCAATTCTATTTACTCTATTCAAGTACCAAAGTGTGGAAATTTTAAATAATACATTGAAAATTATTTCTGTAATTAATTTTATTATCATTATTAAACTTTCTATTAAATCTATTTAAATCTGTTAATCGTTTTAGATAATATTTTAGTTTAACTAATACACTAATAATAGTTAAAGATTTAAGTAGTTTTCATATTTTGCGATGGGGCAAAATCATTAAAAATTATTGACATCATTAAACCATATAAACATTTAATAGAGCTACGAAAATTGTACTTAAAGGTAAAAATGGATGAAAGCACACTTGATGTTAATAAAGTATAAGTGTATTATACGTATATACATCTGCATATATATACAGATAAACACATACATATACAATACCTATCTAATAAGTACACGAGTAGATTGTAGAACAACACCTTTGGCTTATTATTTAATTTAGTGGAGAGTCGTTTAATATTACATCTTCGTTTAAACATGAATTTAATAAAATAGAATTATTCAAACTTATGTGAGCTTACGTTTGTTGGAGCGTGCATATATGTACATACATATGTATGTAAGTCTTAAATGTGAACCCTTCATAAGACACCTGGTAGACCTCACAATTATTAACGTTTTAACATCAAGCCACGAAACATTATTACAATACAATATACTTTCAAACTATCACATACACATACACACACACACAGCTAAACGCACTTTCAACACACACTTACTCACACAAAAGAAATTTAACTTTAAGTGTATTTGAGGTGAACGATAATTACATTGAGAATAAATATTTAATGTTCTAATTATATTGTGTTAATGTACACGCACTTACATACATTCAAACATACGTACATTTTAATGTACAATATGTATAAGTTTATTATACCCATAAGGGTGTAATAAACTCTACAAAACAAACATACATTCATACATACATTAAGCATAGCACTAGTGTTTTGGTACATATGTACTACTACATGTATGAATATATGCACACACTAGTATATATAATAGTAAGTTAGTGTATATGTATACAAATGTTACTTAGATTTTTAATGGAAGCTGTTCTAGTTTTAAGAATATTTACACCTACGTATATAATTTAAAAAATTATTAGAAATAAAATTCTAGTATTAAAAATGAAAATATATTCTTATATCTATCTATCTATTTTATTCTATCTATGTATTTAGAATAAAAAAAAAAAGTATATTTGACACCTATTAACCTTTAAAAAAATCCCTGTCTAAATTGTTCTTGTTTTAGAAAATAATAATAATAACAAAAATAAAAATAAATAAGTCATGAAGTAAAAAGAATACATTTTCTGAAAACATGAGAATCAAATAACGAGTGTTGCCGGGAGAATAGTGTATTCAAAAACCGAAACCGGTTTCGAATAATTTTTACTTTCGAATTATTCGACATGTCGGTTTTTTTCTGTCGGTTAACAGGTTTTTTAATGGAAGGTCCTTTTTAGGTTTTTCACTAAAATACCCAGTGTTTTTCATTTATTATATTTTCGTAGTGTAAATTTTTTAATCATATTTTATTATTCACATAGATACAATTTATACCAAAAAGCAAATTAGCGAAGAAACTAAAGTTATTAAAGATTCATCGGAAGATGAACATGATTACGACGATATCCAAAATACAGAAGCAGGTACAGTGCTTTCCCTTTTTAACGAATACTCAGTTTAACGAATTCGCGATTTTACGTACGTCCAAATTTGTAACTTATATTATGAACAATCTATATATTTTAGTACTCGATATAACGAACTTTTCCAATAAATACATTTCTCACCCTATTGAAAGAGTACTACTCTCCCATTTTTATGTAAAATAAAGAGAATTAGATATTTTCGTTTGGACGATATTTTTATACCCTACACCACCATAGGTGGTTGGGGTATTATGTGTTTGTGCTGATGTTTGTAACGCATAGAATGAGTTATCCAATACCCACATTAAATCAGAATCACATTTTAAATCGATCTAACGATGTCCGTCCGTCCGACTGGCTGGCTGACTGTCCATGTAAACCTTGTGCACAAAGTACAGGTCGCAATTTTGAAGATAATTGAATGAAATTTTTCACATGGGACTCTTATGATACAAGGACCAAGCCTATTGAAATTGGTGTTTCAACACCAAAAAATGCCTTAGAAATAAGAATATTTTAATGAAATTCGGTACAAAGAAGTTTTGTATAAGTATCAACCAAATTTTATGAAGATCGGTCCACGATTAACCATAGCTCCCATACAAACCCCTGTTCCGAAAATCACTTTAACGTGCATAAATCCCATACTAATTTTAATATCAAGTTAATATTCGACACAAATAAGTTTTATATAAGTAGAAACAACATTGGCAAATTTTATTAGAATCGGTCCATAATTTACCATAGCTCCCATATAAACCCACTTCCGAGAATCATCATCCTAAAGTGCATAAATCAAATATATGTTAGTATCAACGCATTATTCTGTATTTGTATATTTAGTAAAAGTGTTGATCTAATATAGGTCTTCTTCCCGAATTTTTATGATCATACATAATGGTGTAGGGTATTATATGGTAGGTCTTGGCCGACTATACCTTTTTTTCTCGTTTCATTTGAATTCTTTTTCTAAATAAAAAATAGCAAAAAAACAGAGTAAAAACACTTTTTTTTTACTTTTTAAATATGCTTTCGTTTGTATTTTTCCATTCCATTCAACTGTGAATCACTTATTAAGCCGATTTAACATTATGAACAGTTCATAACAGTTGCAATCAAAAACCTACTACTCTCTAGTATTTGACAACCATAATAAATTCTTTGTAATTTGTCAAAAAAAAGTTGTTATTCGAAGTTTGTTTTTTTAAGAATTTTATTTTTGCTATTTTTTTTTTATATTTTTTTATTTTTCACTTTTGTTATTAAAAGAAAACTAATTGTGTTTTAACGTTAAAAAGTAAAAATGTAGACTTTAAAATGAATCTTTATTTTATTATATATTTTTTTAGTAAAATATATTCGCGATTTAACGAATTTTTCGATTTTACGAATTGGCCTGATAATATATTATTCGTTAAACCGGGAAACCACTGTATCAATATTGATAATACTTAAACAATCTGTTGCGAGGTCGGAGTAGTAATTAGACAATTACGTAAATACGTAAAATTCCTCAATAAATCGAGTGAAAAGCAAAAACAACTGCAAAACTTTTTTATACAAAAGCAAGAAAATTAAGAGCCGGTAAACACAGATGGAACTCTTTGTCAAAAATGCTTGAACAGTTTTTAAGAATCAACAAATGTGTTAATCATGCGTTGTTAGAATTCGAATAGCTTAATTTGTGATTTAAGTTACACCATAAACAGCATTCAGACGACTTTTTATATCCGGACATATGTAACAAAAGAACAGAAAAATTGGAAAAGTTATATTATTGCCTTTTGACAATTTGTCCCACCTCAACTAATATTGCACGTCTATTTTCGATTTCCAGTTTATTAAAAAATAAACAAAAAATCGGATCAAATGTCATCATCTTAACTGTATATTATTTTGAAAAACAATAACTTATTATTTTTTATTTCCAAAATGATCTCTTTCTTTATTAAAAAAAAAAATTGTTAAGTATCAATATTAATTCTTATCTAAAAAAATACTAATTTAAAAAATTTTTAATATATTAATTTTTTATACAAATGTTATGAAAAAATAAAAAATAAAATAAAATTTTGCTATAAATTTATAATTTTTTAATACAAATCGGTTAACCGTTTTTTTTACATAAAAACGTATTCGAAACCGGTTTTTTGAAGAGGCAATTTTTCGTATAACTCGAAAACCTGAAAATGTGGGTTTTTTGAATACACTACGGGAGAGTCATAGAGAAATTGGACTTTAAGTAGGTCGATAAAGGCGATAAATATCTTTAAAATGAAGCCAGAAAAAAAGCTGACATTATTTATTTGTAATTTAAAAACTATTTTTTCTCATTCTCATTAGACTTGGGACATTTTAGAGATATTGTAAACAAATTTCTATAGAAATTTGGGTATATTTCATATGTAAAATTACTCAGCAAAGCTTTTTCGTAATTTTTTGGATGTAATTAGTTTTTGATTCACAGTTTTTATAATGTACTTTAGGCATAGACTACCATTGATCATGTTTGATATTTGATTTTGCGGTAAGTTGTTTAATTAGTCAATTAATTTACTGTTACAGTGGTTTCCAGGTTTAACGAATACTCAGTTTAACGAATTCGCGATTTAATGTACGCCCAAATTTTTAACATTGAGTACCTCATATTACGAACCATCTATATATTTTAGTACTCGATATAACGAATTTTTCCAAAAAATGTGATTTAAAATCTATAAAAATAAGAGAAAGTAAACAAAACACATTTCTCATCCTATTGAAAGAGTACTACCAAAGAATATTCATATATAGAATGCGCATCATGTAGAAACAAAATTTCTTATGGCGGGTTCTAATCATAGTACCTGCTCTCATGTAATTCTCGCTCTCAACATTTTGCGATGATGAGGGGGATAAGTAACAAGGGAAAACTAAATCCACCACCAAAACAGAGAGAGAGAAAGAGTTTAAGTATATGTGTTTGTACATGTGTGTATTCCTTATAAAGAATTGCAAATAAAAACACGCACACATATATATAAGATTGTACATGTATATCTTTATTTCAAATTGAAAGAAACAATTTGTTTCTTGTATTTTGAAAAAAGTGCCAACAGAATTTTTAGTTGTTTATTTACTAATGGAAAAGATATGAACGTTAATATTACAGTAGGGCATAGCATACATGTTTTGTTGTTTTACAAGTAGAAATACTTTGATCTGCACCGACGTGCTTATACCTTTCTTAGTGACGTGACAAATTTTTATATGATTTCGAAGTTGTCAATTTATATTTTATAGTTATATTTTTGATAAACTAATAATTGTTATATTTTACTTTTATATATTATATTTTTATATATTTCATAAAATGTGCATATAATTTGTTTTTGGTGTTTTTTTTATTATTATTAAAAAAAAGTTTTTATAGAGAATTTTTAGTTTTTGAAATTATTATTTAAAAAAAATATTTAAATTTTTGCATTTTTAAAAGTATATATTTTTCCATTTTTTGGATTTTTTAGAAAGAAAAATAAAAATAAAGTAAATAGTAAATAAAAGTTTTTCCTTTTTTTCGGAAAAAAATTATTTTGTGATTTTTTCCATGTTTTTGAGTTGTATTTTATTTGAATCAAGAAATTGTTATTAAAATATACATTTTTTTAGAAATAAATAATATTAATATTATCAATTTTAAAACTTATTTTTAAATAATATATATTTTATTTAGTAAAAAAAATAGTTTTGAATAAAAAAAGTATTTCATTTCTTTTATTTTTGGGCAGAAATAACATTTATTTTGAAAAATAAAGAAGTTTTTTTGATTTCCTTTTTCTAAGCAAAAAGTTATTATTTTTTTTATACAAAAAGAAATAAATATTCATACAGCAAAGATTCAATTTATAGACCTAAATTTTTTTATAAACAAAAATACTGATTTTTTTTAATATATAAGTTATTTTTTTGGCAGGAAATAAGTTATTTTTTATTTATTCATTTATTTATTTTTGTCATAATAATTTTTTTATATAGAAGGTATATATACAAATTAAATATTTTTCAAAAGATCTTTTTTCAATATAATTCCACCTTCTTTACAGAATAAAACAAAATTATTAAAGAAAAATCTAATTTTTTTGGTGACAAATTTGTTATGAATAAAAAAAATAAAAATATTTTTTTATATTTTTTTCAAGTGGATATAATTTTATATTTTTGTTTTTATTTATTTAATTAATTAATATACTTAACTTTAACATCTGTTACTTTGAATACATAAGTAACAAAACTACACAAATCAAATTTTTAAATACAAATTTGATATTCTGAAAGTATATTTACATAAGCTCATATGACGTTTAAAAAGGTATAAGTAGTTCGGTGACGATTAAAGTATTTCTATTTTTAAAACAACAAAACACATATGCTATGCCTTACACTAACATACACGATCGTATTTTATCTCCTTTAGTATATAAACGACCAATTCCTTGTTTCTACTTTTTTATAGGCACTACACCAGCGATCGCCACACTCATACATTCACAATTATGTTTGTGTATGTTTTGTTTTTCCCATTATGAAATTATACACCAAAAAAATAACATCATTTTTATAGTAATTTTATTTTGAAAGTTTCTTCGTCAATTCAAGACTTGTAAGTGGAAATACACGTTAATAGTTTAGAATTTTAATAGTAATAACCAGGGATCGCAACGATTACCATAGTAATCATAAAAATTAAGATTTAATGTTTATTTTTTCTATTATTTGATTAAAAAAAAAATATAACGATAAATTATTAATTTAGGATTTTAATTTCTTATTAAAAAATATCGAATAATTCAGCACGAACGATTATTTCAGATTTGTATTTTATAATAAAAAATTAATTGTAGTACATTATTAATTAAAAAAAGATAGTTATATAATTAAAAAATCATATTAATTAATCCTACTTAATATTAAATATTTTTCATGAGTGTATCTCAAGCAACAAGCAATAACACAACATTCTTGCTTGAATGCTCGTGCGAGACTGACTTTCTTGTGTGTTTTTTATTCATTTCAAGAGCATAACAAAAGAGATAAAAAACACGCAAGCTTCTTTTCCTTTTGCCTTCCCTCCCGCATCATGAAATACTTTTAAAAAATATTTCAGTTTTCATTGACATGCGCCTTCTATATGTTGTATATTCTTTGGTACTACTCTACCCCAGCGTTGCCATAACGGCATTTAAAGTGCAATTCTAGCACTTATTTTTCGGGTACTGCACTTTTTTGTGAAAAAAAGGCGCTAGATGCTTTTTAGCACTTTTTTATACTTTTTTCTAAATAAAATGATTTTTTTAGCATTAAAAGTGCATTTCTAGCATTTATTTTTAGTTTTTGCACCTTAATTTAAATTATGGATTAATAAAGCACAAAACAGCTAAAAAAAATTTTTATAAATTTTACCGATCAAATCTTTTTTTGACAGCTCTAAAACTAATTGACTTAAGGTATGGCCAGACTAATCAAAATGACGTAACTACTATAAAAATATTTTTGATTTCTCCATTTTAATGGAAACATTTTTTACTAATTATTATTCATACACTCAAAAAAATTTTTAATTTACTGATTGTAGTTTATTAAGAATGTTTTCTATTAAGTTAATAATATATGAAAATTTAGTTATTTCAGAAAGAAAATATTTTTTTAGTTTTTATGTATGTTATTTATAAAACAACCTACCATAAAAAAGTATTTTTGGTTAGAGTTAATATTTTCCGTTATTATTTCTTTTGAAAATAATTTAAGTTAATTTATACATATTTTCATATATTTAAAAAGGAAAATACATGTTTTTTATTGTCATAAAATAAAAAAACTAAGAAAATTAAAAAAATAAAACATTATCTTTAAATGAAACAAGAAATATTTGGAAAGCATTTATGGCAAATTGGACAAAACTATATATACTTATATATAATTGAACATGATTTTTACAGTTTTGTGGTGATTGTTGTAGGTGAAGTTCCTCAAGTCTAGTCCAGGCAAACGTGATATAAATTTAGCAGAAAATTTGTATCTTTGAAAAATGGTTTAGTATCCATTTATTACCTTAAATATTTCTGACTTTTTTCATGTCTAATAGGTTTTATGAAGAATTTTCCAAATAAAATTTCAAACCCGATGACAATATCCACTGATATCCCGGACAAATGCACCTTCATGTTTAGATTTATATAGATAATTATTATCCTTTAATTATTTCATAAGTTTATTTTTTATTTTTATATGATTTTTTGCAATATTATTTGCAATAAACTAAAATAGAATCGAATATATAAATTATTTGTTTTTAATTTTGTTGGAGGTTACTAGTATTTATTTTCAATAAATGATCATTTTCAATAAATGATCCTTTTATCGATAAAACAGTAATTTCTAATGATTTGGTAGGTAAATTTTCAAAAGTTAAAATAACTGACAAATTTTGTAAGTTAAAACAAATAAAAAGTAATTTATTTTACAGAATTTGTTAATTAAAAAATCAACAGTAAAAAATAATTGAACAAATTTATTATTTCAAATGAAATGTAAGCAGTCCGAAATAATATTCGTTTTTAATCATTTTTCTGTTGAATTTACTTACAAAATTTTTATGAGTGTAGCTGACATTTTACTAAATTTAGAACGATTCTGTTTTCCCATACAAAACATTAGCAATATCAAACAATTGTGAACAATTATTTATAAAATTAGTGGTTTCACATTTTTGGTCAAATATTTGACAAATGTGAACAAAGTTTTAGGAAAGTACCGATTATAAGAACAGCCTACGAAAAAAATAAAAGAAGTAGATCCATTCTCATAAAAAAGTACCCGAAATGCAATAAAAGCTCTTACATAGGGAATAAAATGTCTTTAATGTTCTTATTTTATTTTAACAAAATTATTTAAAATTATTTTATACATTTTTCAATAAGACATATTTATGTATGAAATTTACTGTGGTCTAAAAAAATAATGTGAATACGTTCATAAGTATGAAAATAGGAAGTTATTTTGAATTGATTTCTTCGTTTAGAATTAAGAATATGACCAATATAATGTGCGTAAACCATACAAATTTAAAAAAATAAAATTAAATAAAACAGTGAATAACAAAAATATTCTAATTACTTTATTTAAAATTTAGCACTTTTTTCTAAAGAATTGCACTTTTTACAATCATTTAGCACTTATTTTTACTAAATTGCACTTTTTTAATTGCCATTTAGCACTTTTTCTCAGAAAAGTTCTGGCAACACTGCTCTACCCTTTTATGCAAAAGGAAGAGAATTAGAGATTTTCGTTTGGACAATATTTTTGCATTTGAAAACTATTTTCTAAATAAATGAAATTGAAAAAAGATTCGGCTGTTCCGAATCTTTGATACCCTTCACCATATTACCATCTTACTATTTTATCGACATCATATTACCATATTACCGACAAATAATAAAATTTCGCCTTAACGTTTGCTTTCATATTTCCACATATATAAATCTAAATTTTTTTCAAACTACGAAAATTTGAATATATAAAAAAAAACAATCATAGCAGGCTTTGCTTTTAAAAAATAAACAACAACAACAATTCCATATTTATATATTTTTATACCCTACACCACCAAAGGTGGTTGGGGTATTATGTGTTTGTGCAGAAGTTGTAACGCAGAGAAAAAATTGTCGGACCCCCACCTTAAAGTATACCGTTCGACTCAGAATCACTTTCTGAGTCGATTTAACGATGTCCGTCCGTCCGTCCGTCCGTCTGGTCGGCTGGCTGGCTGGCTGGCTGGCTGTCCATGTAAAGCTTGTGCGCAAAGTACAGGTCGCAATTTTGAAGATAATTTGATGAAATTTGGTACATATGCTTTTTTCAACACAAGCACGAAGCCTATTGAATTTGGTTATGATCGGCCTATTATTTCACCTAGCCCCCATACAAATGTCCTCCCGGAATAGAGTTTTAACTCTTACAGATGCCTTAAAAATAGGAATATTTTAATGAAATTTAGTACAAATAAGTTTTATATCAACAAAAATCCGTGTGCCAAATTTCATGAAGATCGGTCCAAAACTGACCATAGCTCCCATACAAACTCCTCTCCCGAAAATCACTAACGTGCATAAATCCCATACAAATGTTAGTATTATGTTAATATTTAACACAAGTAAATTGTACAAATGTGTAAAAAAAAAACTTATGTGGATCGAAATGGTGTAGGGTATCATATAGTCGGGCTTGACCGACTATATCTTCTTCTCTCGTTTTATGTGTGTATATACAAACTGGCTGCATATACAAAGAACAACAACAACACTGTTATTCATTATATTACTTCTGTTGCTAACTAAACTACTTGTCTACAAAAAACAAAAAACGTCACTAATAGTCATTACAATGCTTAATATACATGTTTGTGTATGTATTTATGTATATTCTTAACAGATATGTTTTAGTTTTTAAAAATAAACAACAACAATTCCATATCTATTTATTTTTGTACAGACTGCATATACAAAGAACAACAACAACACTGTTATTCATTATATTACTACTGTTTCTAACTAAACTACTTGTCTATACAAAAAACAAAAAACGTCACTAATAGTCATTACAATGCTTAATATACATGTTTGTGTGTGTATTTATATTCTTAACAGATTTGTTTTTGGGCCATAACTCTGTTGATTATAAACGAATTTGGTTTATTAAAAAAAACGAAATTTTATAAAAACATTTATGACTGATCTATATAAAAATAAAAATCTGTAGCTTGAACAAGGGCTTCAAAAATAAAAAATTCGTTTTCCCCGATATCTCATTTACTACTGAACCGATTTATTTAATTTTTTCAGAACAAAAACTCAGAAAATAATTTCCGAGCCTCCTTTGAAAATTCGAAGTCCCTGGTATATGCAGAGGCATCAGAAACTGAAAAACCGGTTTCAAAAACCGGTTTTTAAAGCATATCTCCGCCATTTATAAACCGATCCTGCTGATTCAAAAAACCGAAATTTTATAAAAATAAAAATCTATAGCTTAAACCAGGGCTTTAAAAAATAAAAAATGCGTTTTGTCCGATATCTCAGTTATTATTGAACCGATTTATTTCATTTTTTCAGAACAAAAATTCAGAAAAAAATGTCCGAGACTTCTTTGTAAAAACGAAGTCCCTAGTATATACAGAAGCTTCAGAAACTGGAAAACCGGTTCTAAAAACCGGTTTTCTTAACATATCTCCGCATTGTATGAACCGATCTTGCTGAATTCCAATAGCAAAATTCTCGAAAGCATTTCCGATCGTTTGATATATTATATATGTCAGTTATCGGTGGGCTTCATAAACGCCATTTCAACCGACACACGGACGGACGGACGGACGGTCGGACGGACGGACATGGTCCTATCGTCATCATTTCTTACAAGGATCCCGAAAATGTAAACTTTTTTGCTCTCCGACGAAAATTGTGGGAATTACAAACGGAATGACAAACTTATATATACCCTTTACACCTGTGGTGAAGGGTATAAAAACAGTAAAGAAACAAAGTAAAACAAGAGAGGAAGATATAGTCAGTCAAGCCCGACCATATGATACCCTACATCATTGTGTACATCAAAATTCGGACAGGGGTCTTTTATTAAACTTGGGTTCAATTGTGAACCGATATTCTTATTAGGTGTAAAATAAAACATACGAATACAGAATATAACGTCGATACTAACATTTATAAGAATTTAGTTATTTTTGAGTGACTCCCGAAAAAGGACCTTATATAGGAGCTACGGTAAATTATGGATCGATCTTCGTAAAATTTGGCACTATCATTTACAATTATATAAAACATATTTTTGTCGAATATTAACTTGATATTAACATTATAATGGGATTTATGCCCTTTAAAGGGATTTTCAGAAGAGGGGTTTATATGGGAGCTATGGTCAATTATAATTATGGACCGATCTTCCTGAAATTCGGAAACTTATACAGTGGTGGCCACGAATTTAAGACACGACATTTCACTTATATATTTCTGATAATTTTTACATCTTATCGAACAAATTTTAGATCCATGTTATTTTTTAAAGATCCTAGTAATGTTATGAAAAAAAATCAACAATAGTTTGTTACCTATATTTAGTTTCCAATTTTTATTTACATATTATACAGATTAATACAAGTTTAAGGTCATGAATTTAGGACATATGCAAAATAAAAGTTAATTCACAAAAGTAAAGCTCAGCTTCATAAAACAATATTAGTATTTGGTGGGAAATCCTTTATTTTGAATCACAGCAGCGCATCTCCTGGGTAAACTTTCAACTAAGGCCATACAGCGCTCCTTTGGAATGGCATACCAAGCCTTTTGAATTTCTTCCCATAAATCAGTCAAATTTTTTGGCTTTACTGCTCGTACATGCTCTTCAACATCATTCCACAAGTTCTCAATTGGATTGAGATCCGGGGATTGAGCTGGCCATTTCAGAACTGTGATATTATTTTCCTCTAAGCAACTCTTCACTAGGCGTGAAGTGTGCTTAGGGTCATTATCATGCATAAATTTCCACATTAGAGGCATGTTGTCTTCAGCGAATGGTATCATGATGCTTGTCAGTATGTTTTTGTAAATATGCTGGTCCATTTTATTGATAATCTTCTGAATGGGACCTACACCATGCCAGGAAAATGCTGCCCACACCATGACATTTCCACCACCATGCTTAACCGTTTTAAGGGTGTACTTTGGGTGATGCTCCAGGTTTGGAGGACGCCATACGTACTGTTTTACATCAGAACCAAAGCGACAAAACTTCGACTCGTCGCTCCAAAGTATATTTTTCCAAAATGTCATCGGCTTATTGAGATTTTCTCTTGAAAACGCTAGTCGGGATTTAATATTTTTTTTTGACACAAGTGGTTTACGTTGTGCAATACACCCACGTAAGTTCTTCTCATTCAGACGTCTTCTTATTGTCCTGGACGATATATTAATACCAAAATCCGATGAAATCTCATTTTTAATTTTACTTGAGCTCTTGAAAGGATCTTTAGCAGCTGATTTATAAATTAAGCTATCCTCCCTGGGTGTAGTTTTTCGGGCTCTAGGGTGCTGTTTGACATTTTTGGTAGTGCCATGTTGCTTGATGTGTTCCAGTGCATTGTAAATCTTGGATCTGGAACATTTTAGTAGCTTGGAAATTTCCATTACTGTTTTTCCATCAGTATTCATTTGTTGGATCAATTTTCGCTCGGCATCCGAACTCCAAGTACCTCTGGCCATTTCTAACTAAATATTTTGATGTATTCTAACATTAAATGGAATAAAACATTCATTACTTACCTTTTAGCTTCAAAAAACACCAAAAAATCACTTAAAAACCAAATATTTCTTATATGTTTTAAATTCGTGACCAGCTTCAAAAGCACGTTTTTACGAAAATATAATAAAAACAGCAACAAAATGTATACACAAACAAAACCAAATAACGGTAATTGATCTTAACATTACAGGGTACACGGAAAAATTAACAAAATCTAATTTTATATTGCAGGGTTGTAATAATTATCACAACTTAGTTCGTTACATGTCGTGTCTTAAATTCGTGGCCACCACTGTATGTGCCAAATTTCAATAAAATATTGCTATATTTAATGGATTTATGGTCGTTAAACCCTTTTCCGGAAGGACATTTGTATTGGGACTAGGTGAAATAATGGACCGATCATAACCAGTTTCAATAGGGTTCGTCCTTGACCTAATAAAAGATCGTGCGTGAAATTTCATTGACTTATTTTTAAAATTGCGACCTGTAGTTTGGTTACAAGGTTTACATGGACAGACAGACGGTCAGACGGACGGACATCGTTAAATCGACTCAGGAAGTGATTCTGAGTCGATTGGTATACTTTAACGTGGTGGTCTGATGGTTTTTTCTATGCGTTACAAACATCAGCACAAACGCATAATACCCCAACCACCTATGGTGGTGTAGGGTATAAATACGTTACAAAGCTGTTAATTTTTTACTTTTTATACCCTTCACCACAGGTGTAAAGTGTATATATAAATTTGTCATTCCGTTTGTAATTCCCACAATTTTCGTCGGAGAGCAAAAAAGTTTACATTTTCGGGATCCTTGTAAGAAATGATGACGATAGGACCATGTCCGTCCGTCCGTCCGTGTGTCGGTTGAAATGGCGTTTATGAAGCCCACCGATAACTGACATATATAATATATATATCAAACGATCGGAAATGCTTTCGAGAATTTTGCTATTGGAATTCAGCAAGATCGGTTCATACAATGCGGAGATATGTTAAGAAAACCGGTTTTTAGAACCGGTTTTCCAGTTTCTGAAGCTTCTGTATATACTAGGGACTTCGTTTTTACAAAGAAGTCTCGGACATTTTTTTCTGAATTTTTGTTCTG
The DNA here is from genome assembly GCA_951394005.1 of Protophormia terraenovae. Classification (NCBI taxonomy): domain Eukaryota; kingdom Metazoa; phylum Arthropoda; class Insecta; order Diptera; family Calliphoridae; genus Protophormia; species Protophormia terraenovae. Next base: position 77,954,379 of record OX596074.1, on the reverse strand, counting down.
AAAAAATGAAATAAATCGGTTCAATAATAACTGAGATATCGGACAAAACGCATTTTTTATTTTTTAAAGCCCTGGTTTAAGCTATAGATTTTTTAGATTTTTTTATACAGATCGGTCACAAATATTTTTATAAAATTTCGGTTTTTTGAATCAGCAGGATCGGTTTATAAATGGCGGAGATATGCTTTAAAAACCGGTTTTTGAAACCGGTTTTTCAGTTTCTGAAGCCTCTGCATATACCAGGGACTTCGAAATTTTCAAAGGAGGCTCGGAAATTATTTTCTGAGTTTTTGTTCTGAAAAAATTAAATAAATCGGTTCAGTAGTAACTGAGATATCGGGGAAAACGAATTTTTTATTTTTGAAGCCCTTGTTCAAGCTACAGATTTTTATTTTTATATAGATCAGTCATAAATGTTTTTATAAAATTTCGTTTTTTTTAATAAACCAAATTCGTTTATAATCAACAGAGTTATGGCCCAAAAACAAATCTGTTAAGAATATAAATACACACACAAACATGTATATTAAGCATTGTAATGACTATTAGTGACGTTTTTTGTTTTTTGTATAGACAAGTAGTTTAGTTAGAAACAGTAGTAATATAATGAATAACAGTGTTGTTGTTGTTCTTTGTATATGCAGCCAGTTTGTATATACACACCAGCGTTTAATTTTAAGCACACAAAAATTTTTTTCAACTGGCGACTGTACTGGAAACAGTTTAAGTTTTCATTTTCGATCACATGCTTACTTAACAAAATTTGCTGCTCAAACACAAAACTGAAATAAGCAGCAACCAGTTTTTATTTTGTTCAGCAGTCAAATTAAATAAGCAGCGCACACACTCAGTTTTTTGCTCAGCCAAGTTGATTTTACGTCTTAGTCGTGTGCGCTCAGCACAACGTAGAATCATTTTTCAGCAACGTAAGAACAACTGGATAGTAAGACTGTATAGTTCTGTACAGTTGATTTACAAAGTTGTTTGGTTTTTGTTTTTACATTTAAGAAGGAAAATGAAGTTGATTATTTTAAATAAAAACAAATAGAAAACGGTGCAATAAAATACTACGAATTGTATTAAAGATTTTTATATGTATATTTATTAATTTTAATTAAAAAAAAAAAAAAAAAAAATTTTTATTAATATATTTATTTACAATTTATTTAAGATAATAGAACTTTTATAAAAATATTAGATAATATTTAATACTAGTAGATGAAAAAATATTAACTAAATATTAAATGTTGTTTAAATTAAAGAAAAAATTAAAAACATTTTTGTTATTTGCAATAAGAAGAAAATTTTGTTATTTTGTATAACTTTCTTTGTTTTGGTCTATTACACAAAGTTGTTTGATTTTTGTTTTTAAATTTTAGAAGGAAAATGAAGTTGATTATTTTAAATGAAAACAAATAGACAACGGTCCAATAAAATAATATGAATTTTATTGATGATATTACATACATATATCTTTATTTTATTAATTTTGAATATAGTCAATTAAACAATTTATCAAAGAAATATTCAAAATTTAAATATTCTAAAGCATTAACAAATCAAATTATAATGCGCCAACTTTTATATAAAAAGTCCCAGCAAAAAATAAAAAAAAAAAACGATCAAGAGTTTCCAAAAAAAGAACATTTTCATCTCTTCAAAAATAGAACTTTTTTGTTACAACTATTTTGTTTCAACTTTTTTAAAATTTAATAATAATTACTTCCAAAAAAAATTAAAATTAATGAATTTTTAGCGGGAAAAAAGGTTAATAATTTCTAAGAAAATTTAAATTTTATGAATTTTAAATCATATTCATTATATTTTGATAGCTCTACAACAGACTTTTTGTTATAAAATTTTATAAACATACTTTTAAAGGAAGTACTACAAAAGAAATGAACTAGAAATATAGAAGAATAACATCTTATCAATAACAATTAGGGTTTGGGGTTTCCCGTGACATTTTGTTTCCCGGGAAACGGGAATGAAAAATTCAGTTTCCCGGGAATTCCCGGGAATCCCGGGAAACTTAAAATATAAGGAAAAAGCAATGATTTTTTATAAAGAATGTTATTTTTTCTATTCAATACTATAATACAACATTATAGATCACATTAATGATTAATTAACAGAAAATAAAACAATATTGAAGTATGACTTCCAATTTAAAATTTAAAAATTTTTAAATATTTCATGCAAATAAAATAATTGACTATTGTAAGCAAAGGTTCGAAAGATATAATTCTTTAATTAACTTTTCAAAATCACATTTATTATCTCAGTCATTTCTTTGAAGCATACATAACAATTCAATTCATAGACTTAAATTCTTTGATTTGAAAGATATTGTTAATCATTATTTTTAAAAATTTTTGAAAAATAAAATACATTCGTAGTTTAAAACGTGTATTTTAAATTTTGAAAAAGTAGCGGTATGTATTTCTGATGTTAAAAGAAAAGTTGTTGTAGATTTTTCATTGGAAAATTTTTACATATTTCAAAATTAATAATTTATGTTTTTTATTGCCAAAAATAGTCCAAAATCGTGCTTTGAAGATAGTATAAAATCATGTGATACAAACTGGACTTAATTATGTCGAAAAAATCTAAAGATATTGGCAAAAAAAAAAATATGAAAAAACCTTTCAGAGCCAAGAGATTTAAATGAAGTTTGAAAATGGTACATCATCATTTAAAAGATTAAAGCAATATGTAGTTAAAAACTCGTGTACTTGAAATATGAATTGACCAAATAAATCGTTTTTTTCCCATTGAGAAGTCATCAAATAGGAATTTTCATCAGCGCACCGATGAAATGTTTTTGAATAATATAAAATATCACTTGTATCGAATTTCATGTATGTATATTTTGTACTAACATCAAAAATTGCTTTAGTAAGTAATGCGTTTATAATATAAACTTTATATTAATGTAAAATTTTCAATGAGGCGATACTAACAGTAACATTTTTGCCATAGGATTATAAAACTACGTGAATATTAAATTTCCCGTTTTCCCGGGAAAATTGAAAAAAATTCCCGGGAATTCCCGATGAAAAATTTACGGGAATTCCCGGGATTTCCCGCCCGGGAATTCCCGGACCCCAAACCCTAATAACAATCATGGGTTAGAAAAAGAACTTCTGCAGCTCTTTTTCACCACTAAGTACTTCCTTCAGCTCTTTATTAGTTCCTTTTTTATTGGGGTGCTACATTCCATGTTATCTCTTTCGGAATAGTAGGTAAATATGTTAGGAACAATTTTTAAATTTCATATAGTTTTTTTTTTTCACTCACACAGATCTACTCTAAAATTAAAATTTTTATTTTTTCTACTAAATATGATTCTTAATCAATTTAATAAAAGTTAAGATATTTTCAATTCTGTGATTAATAATATTTAATAATATATGTTTTGAGACTTGAAATTCCCTAAATAATAAAAAAAAAACTTGGGCCATTATGCTCAGAATAATTTCTGTCCACCATGGGGATTATTATGTAATTCGATTCGAAAGAAAACACTTTCGAATTTCAATGTATAAAGTATACAAATTCGAAAGATTTTCCTTTCGAATTTAGTTACAAAATAACCCTCCAGGTTTTATAGTACTTTGTAATTTTTTGATTAATTTTGTTCAATATTTAAAAAAGGCGACAATTTATTTACAAATGTTAACAATTTTGAGATAATTTACTCTTATTTGCATTAATGATCTAGTGATTATTATTTCGCAAATTCTAACTTACTAACAATATCGATGAAAAAATACATAAAATTCAACATAAATTTTACATACTTGTATAATCAATGAGTCAAATATACAATTGTTAGAACTGCTTTTTTCTATTTAATAGTCATATGTATTGCAAATTTAAAATATATAATTTTTCTTCCAAATGTACGCCTCCATCTTCAACTAAGCCATAATTTTTACCGAAAGTGTCCAAATTTTTTTTCTTTTTTATTTCGTTATAATATACGATTCTGACCAGTATAATATTGTATACATATACATATTATTAGGACTTATATCAGGTTATGAAAATATATTTATTAGTTTCTCAGTTATTGCATTTTAAAAATGACAAAAAGCTCTTTGAACCACCCTTTATTTAAAAAAATAAAAAGAGTTTCGTATTACAATTTAACGTTTTAATTCAATTAAACATTGCTTTTATTGGGTCCAAAAGTTAAGCTTAAATACAAATTTCAAAACAAAGAAAATTATACAAAATAACAAAATTTTCTTCTTATTCAAAAGAACAAAAAATTTTTTTTTTTTTTAATTTTTTTCTTTAATTTAAACAATATTTAATATTTAGTTAATATTTTTTCATCTACTAATATTAAATATTATCTAATATTTTTATAAAAGTTCTACAAAAATTTTAAATAAATTGCAAATATAAATATCTTTAATATAATTCATAGTATTTTATTGTACCGTTTTCTATTTGTTTTCATTTAAAAACTATACCACTTCATTTTCCTTCTTATATGTAAAAACCATAACCAAACAACTTTGTATATTGACTGCGCAGAACTGTACAGTCTTACTATCCAGTTGTTCTTACGTTGCTGAAAAATGATTCTACGTTGTGCTGAGCGCACACGACTAAGACGTAAAATCAACTTGGCTGAGCAAAAAACTGAGTGTGTGCGCTGCTTATTTAATTTGACTGCTGAACAAAATAAAAACTGGATGCTGCTTAAATCAGTTTTGTGTGTGAGCAGCAAAATGTGTTTAGTTATTATGTGGTGGATAACTAAATCAAGTAAACTTGTTTCAGCAAGATGCTGTAAAAAAAGCAACTGTTTAGAAAATTACGACTGCTTTAAGCAGCCATTCGAAACACTGATACACACATAAAAAAATATATAAATATGGAATTGTTGTTGTTGTTTATTTTTTAAAAGCAAAGCCTGCTATGATTGTTTTTTTTTATATATTCAAATTTTCGTAGTTTGAAAAAAAATTTAGATTTATATATGTGAAAATATGAAAGCATACGTTAAGGCGAAAATTTTATTATTTGTCGGTAATATGGTAATATGATGTCGATAAAATAGTAAGATGGTAATATGGTAATATGGTGAAGGGTATCAAAGATTCGGCACAGCCGAATCTTTTTTCAATTTCATTAAATATGCTTTCGTTTGTATTTTGAGCAATGTAATTTTTTCATGTACCTACATATGTGATGCGTTTATGCTGAAAATCCGCTTAAAGTACCCATTCAATTGAGAATTATTTACTTATTAAGCCAATTTAACATTATAAACAGTTCATAACAGTTGTAAATAGTAAATTCTTTGTAATTTGTATAAAAAAAACTGTTATTCGAATTTTGTTTTTTAAGAATTTTAATTTTGCTAATTTTTTTTTTATTTTTCACTTTTATTGTTATAAGATAACTAAATTGTGTTTGTTAAAAATGTAGAGTTTAAAATAAATCTTTTAAAGTATATTTTGTTAGTAAAATATATTCGCGATTTAACGAATTTTTCGATTTTACGAAATCGAATTTCTGTTAACTTTTACTTAGTTAATTTTACTAATGAGGTAATACTGTTATGGCAGGAACTGATGACATTGTGGACATATAGTTCTGAACTGGTGGTACCTTTTTTCTTCTTATTCTGTATTTTCCTCTTAAGAAGTGGTCTTTTCAGTTGATTGCTGTTGAAGTTACTTATAAGCATTATATTATGTATATTATATTAGCTCTTTAAATATTCAGTCTCACCCCCTAGAAATGTTCGAATTGCCCAAACACTATAAAATACTTAGTTTTAGATTGATTGAAACAAGTTTAGAGGTGACTCAAAGCGATCTAAATATTAAAAATTTTAGTTTTTTTTATTCTGTTCAACCATAACTAATTCATTAAATCTTAAATTTTTCTCGTTTTCATCTTTTTGAATTTCACAGTTTATTACCTTTCTAAAATGACCAAAACTAATAGTATCATAGTTATTAAAATAAAATTACATAAAACGAGTAATTTTCAACCAAATACACCCCAGTAAAATTAGATTTCATCCAAAATTTTTGGGAGAGAAACGAAACTCGGCATATGGTTTTGTCTTGGTATCATGTCTTGTTTTGCATATGACTCACCCACGTATTTTTCATTATTGCTACAATTTTGGATAATAAAATTATTTACAGTTTATATAAAACGTCATTAGGGAACTTTATGCCAAGTTTCGTTTCTCTCCTTCAAATTTTGGATGAAATTTTATTTTTCGGGGTCTATTTGCCCGAAAATAACGTGTTTTCGGTCATTTTATTTTAATAACTATTATTTGTTGGTTATACAATCTTCTTTTTTTTATTTTAAGAATTTCAAAATGCTCCTAATGTGTGGAATTCAACAAGATATTATTTAATTTTTAAATTAATTTTTTATGATCGATGTAAAGAACGCCCAAAAATTTACCAAGTGTCTTGATTTTCATACAATTTTGTCACGTAAATGGTCTATGTATGTCTATAAAGATTTCCTTTGTGGAAATCAATGATTTAAACGACATTTGAATTGTAATTATATCAGCTTCAACACGAATATTTTATAAATAAAAAATTTCTGTTAAAAATGCATTTTCTAAATGCATTTTTCGTTAAATATACTATTATTATTTTTTAGTTTTGTATCATATTTGGAAAGCAAGGAATCTTTACATTAAAATAAAAACTCAAATTTTTGCGACGCACACATATACTATGCAAAATTTCGCTTTTTCTTCAATTATATTTTTCTGCTAATATTTTTTGTTAAAAAAAAAGTTATTGTGTTACTTTTTAAAAATTCGTTCAAAATAGTAAATCTTTATGTACTAGACTAATTATTGTTTCAATTTATAATAAATAAAACATTTTTAAATACACCTTTAAAAAAATAAAAATTTAATGCATTCACCATTATCAAAAATGCATTTATATTTTGAAAATATTTTGGAATGAAAAGGATATTTTGTAAATGCTGACTGAAATATTCTAAACGAACACAATTGTCTTTTATATGCTTTTTGAATTACAGAAATCCATCAATAACTTCAAGAGATATGAATATTTAAAGTTGCCTATTTTTATATTTTGCTAACTTTTATACAAATTTAAAACAAAAATTTAAAAAATAAGAAAAAAAAAAAAAATATTTTTATATAAACACGTTTCCAATATGTTTTAATAACAATTAGATTTCGCTTCCCAAAAATTTTATAATTTTATTTTAATGTAAAAATTCTAAACTTTTAACAAACTAATTTCTTAATACTAAGCTGCTTTCGTAAAAAATGGGTGTGATCGGACAACTGCCGCGCCAACTTTTCAAATAACTCAATGCAATTTTGTGAAGAATGCGCATGTTTGTATGTATTTTTTAATGATAAACGATAAGAAGTATGACCTACATAAATCTTAATTAATAAAAATGATTATTATAATATTAACGGCTTTTTAACAGAAACAAAATTGCAGTTGTTACATTTGATTTCTTGGTTTTTGGTGGTTATCGTATACTACAAATTAATGGATCTGATGATATTAATAATCTATGAATCAAATATTCATTGGAGTCCCTTCTAGATATTTTTATTGCAAAAAGTTCGCAAAGGTTCTTAGAATCTCAATTTCTTGCTTCCAGCTCTTCTTCGGATAATTTACAAATTGGAACAACACATTATTCGATGATATCTTTTCCGTATAATAAAACTGTATGTAGTGTAATGGGCATATCGAGTTTTAATGACGAAAATATAAAACTCAAAATCATGTCAATATTTTATCAATATATTTAGATTTATATTTAAATTTATCGTAAGTGATGTGTTCCTCACAAAAATGTTTCTCCTATCATGTTTTGTATTCTGCACTAGTATTATATCGAGTCATGGTTAGGGCTCGATATAATACTAGTTATAAGTTCACAAACAATTGCAGAAGATGCATGTTTTCCTGCTAAACGCAATTGCATTTCGCTACCAGTGTTGCCAGTTCTTGAGAAAAAAAGAGGCTAAATTGGCCTTTAAAAGGTCAGAGAAGGCTAAATATCCCAAAAAATAAAGTCAGAAAAAGCTAATATATTTTTTCTTTTATTTAAAAACGCATTTATTTTTTTGTTTTCATTATTTTTTGGTATTTTTTAAAAGATATATTAGTGAATTTATAAATATAACATAAATAATTCCTGTAGGTATGTTCACACTAGTGAAATAATTGACTAAAATGACGTAACCACTATAAAAACATTTTCTAACTTTTTCATTTTAATGGGTAAATATTTTTTATTTATCGTTAATCATAACTAACATTTTATCGAATGTTGTTTGACGCTTTTTCTCTTACAAAATGTTTGCAAGATCAAACAATGGCAACCAATTTTTTTTTTTTTTTTGTAAAACTAGTGGTCACGCAAATTCGGTCAAATATTTGACAAATGTGAACACAGCTTATGAGTAATAAAGTTTGTTAAAAAATAATAAAAATATTCTTATAGAGTGAAGCGCCGCAGGCGAAAATTGTTGTTACATATAAATAATTTTGATTTTTTGTGCGAACTAATACACAAAAATGCTTAAATTTATGATTCTGTAGAAATAAAATTAGTAAATTTTTAGCCTTTTTAAAGCTATTTTAGGAATGAAAAAAAGCTAGAAAAAAAGCTAGAAGCTAAAACGAAAATTTTGAGGCTAAAAGCAAAATAAAAAGGCTAGATTTAGCCTTAAAAAGGCTAAACTGGCAACACTGTTCGCTACAAGTGTATAACGAAGAAGGTAACATACATTGATAAACCAGTCTTTTTAATCAACCAATTTCTTTATGTAAAAAAGGAGGCTTTGTTCTTCTCGCTAACACCAATTTTAAACATTATTTTTTGCGAAAAAAACCGTCAATCAAACCAAGGAAAAGCTCGATAAATACTATGGGGACTCTGACCATCGATTTCAATGGTTAACAAGCGCGAATGTTATATTCGGCCCGGCCGAATCTATATACCCACCATCACCAATTTTACGTTATATGGGAGGGGGCGGTAAAGTGGGTAGTAAAGTGGGCGGACCACGCCCACTTTTTGTTTCCGAATTTACATTGGTCCTTGAACTATTTGAACACAATTTCGTTGATTTTCACCTTATATGAGAGGTGGGCGGCAAAGTGGGCGGACCACTCCCATTTTTGGTTTCGATCTACCAAGTATACGTACAAAATTTCGTTGGCGTACGTGCTTTTATTGAAGAAATATCAACAGAAAAGTATTTAAAGGACACCCTGTGTTTCTAGTTTTTAGCCCATAACTTTTTTGTTTATTAACCAATTTTGCCCATTTTCAATACCAAACAAACCTTATATAAGATAAATATTTGTGGCAAATTTCGTCTCCCTCCATTGTCCCGTTCGAGCCCTATCCTGCTTTCAACAGACGGACGGACATAGCTAGATCGACTCAGAATCTAACCAGGATCCAGAAAATATATACTTTGTGGGGTCTTAGATGATTCCTTCGACATGTTACACATGGAATGACAAAATCAATATACCCCCCATCTTTTTGATGGTGGGTATAAAAAGTGGTTTACTGACTTTCGTTGTGGACGAACAAGTACATATGACGCTGAACATTCTGGACGGCCAATTGAGGTCAGTACATCCGAAAATTTCGATAAAATCCACGATATTGTGTTGGCCGACCGAAGAGTAAAAGTGCGTGAGATTCTTGATGCCATAGGCATTTCATATGGCAGTGTGGTTCCATTTTAAATGGTCAGCTGGGTTTAAGAAAGTTGTCTGCAAGATGGGTGCCGCGTTTGCTCTCAATTGACCATAAACGTAAACGTGTGACAACTTCAAAAGATTGTTAGGAGTTGTTTAACCACAATCCGAATGAGTTTTTGCGGCGTTTTGTAACTGTGGATGAAACATGGATCCATTACTATACTAAACAATGGGTTTCTCAGGGTGAACCTGCTCCGAAGAAGACCAAGGTAAGTTTGTCGGCCAATAAGGTGATGGCAATAGTTTTTTGGGATGTACGCGGGATAATCCACATCGATTACCTTCAAAAGGGAAAAACAATAAATGGCGAATATTATGCCAATTTATTAGACCGATTTAATGAGGATTTAAAAAGAAAACGACCCCATATGGCCAAAAAAAAAAAAAAATTCTTTTTCATCAAGATAATGCACGGGTGCACACGTGTGCAGTCTAAATGGCAAAAATGAAGTGGGCTACGAATTGGTACCTCATCCGCCATATTCTCCGGATTTAACCCCTAGTGACGACTTCCTATTTCCAAACCTAAAGAAATGGCTCGGTGGAAAGAGATTCAGCTCCAACGATGAAATTATTGACCAAACAAATGCCTATTTTAAGGACCTCGAAAAATCCTATTTTTTGGAAGGGATACAAAAACTGGAGAAACGTTGGACTAAGTGTATTGAGTTAAAAGTAGATTATGTTGAAAAATAAATTTTTGTTTGCAAAAAACACTGTGTTTCATTCAAAAAGTCACGGACTTATTGATCCGCCCTCGTATTTTGTTTGAAAATGATTTTATTGATTCAATATCAATATTTTTAATGTGCAAAACTTTTCATATTCTTTGATGCAAGCAACCAAACTTCAAAATTTTTTTGCAAGAAATACATTGACACATGATCAGTAATTGCCTTGCGAATTAAAAAGACGTAATTTGGAGCAAACTTTTATGACTGATTTTGGAAGACCACCTATTAGCAATTATAAAAGTGCTATTTATTTAGATAACTGAACTTTGTGGGACTTTCTAGATTTTGTCCAATAAAAATAATTATAAAAGCAAAAAAAATGGCAAAAAAGTTGAAGAGGGAAATATCTCCAAGATTATTTTGTTAGTAGCCTTTTTCAAATTCTTGTTATTTTCTACGATAGATAACACATCAATCTTTAAAATAAAATAAAAATTCATAAAGATCTTGCTTAAAAGAAATAAGTTACAATTATTCGAATTTTAACTACTCACCAAAAAATATTTTGCATTTTATTTGACTTCAACTTCTTGACTTCAAGGTTCCGTTACTTAACAACAGTTGAAATTTTTTTAATATATTCATAGTTTTTCAGTTACTTGGAAGGGGTTTAATGAGAATAATAATATATATATTTTTTTTTTTTAAACGCAGAAAAAAATTTAGGGGCTTTGATCAGCTAAATTGTCAAAACCACACACTGTGTGATGTAACGATGTCCGTCCATCTTGCTGTCCATGTATACCTTGTGCACAAAGTAAAGGTCGCAATTTTTTAGATAATTCAATAAACTTTTATAATACAAGGCGGAGCCTATTGAAATTAGTTGTGATCGGTCCGTTATTTAATCTAGCACCCATACAAATGTCCCCCTCCCCACCCGGAATAGAGTTTCAATACCCAAAAATGCCTTAAAAATAACAATATTTTAATTAAATTTTGTGCAAAGAAGTTTTGTATAAGTATCATTCTTTGTACCAAATTGTATGAAGATCGGTCCACGATTGACCATAGCTCCCATATAAAACCCTCTTTTTATAATTTACCATAGATCCAATACAAACCCACTTCCGGGAATCGCCCTATACTGCATAAAATCATCTAGATGTTATTATGAACGCATTATTCTGTATTTGTATATTTTATTTTACATTTTGTAAAAGGTTTGGTCTACAATTGGCCTCAGATCTAATATAAATTTTCTTTTTCGAATTTTTATGCTCATATACAATGGTGTAGGGTAACATACAGTCGGTTTTGATCGATCGAATGAAATATCTTTTCTCGTTTTATTTTATTTTTTTTTAATTTAACATTTTTTTATATAAATTTATTGTAAATTTCTTACATGTATATCGAGGGCTTATATTCAAATCGCGCCTCATGCAGATTTACAAATTTTTTTTTTTTTTTCAGTTTTCTATTTTTTATATATGGTGTTAATTTTGGAGTCAAAAGTTAATTCTAACACTATGTTTTTCACTTTTTGTTTTTGGGCTATCTACAAACAGTATATTTTTTTTAAGGCAAAACGGGCTATGTGCAAGTTTTTGTTTTATTTTCAAAGAAATGTTAAAATAAAAATTGATAAATAATGAGAATTTTCTTTGCGGTTTCAACTTTTTTTTTAACATTTTGAATTAGAATCTTAGTATATCTTATAAAAATTTTGTTATCTCAATGCAGTCTGGAGAAAAAAGCCATTGAAGTTAGATTTTTAGTTCATTTTCTTATAACTAAAATTTTGGTAATGATATTGAAAGAAATACAAATTTTAGAGGTGTTTTGAAAATGGCCCATCTCACGCAAATTTAAACATTCAGATGTAATATTTTGGGAATCATATAGGAACATACTAATCTTCATTTCTAGAGGGGTACATTTGCAAATATTTTTCGTGAGGCACTTTAATGTACATACATACATATATACATACCCGCTTGACCTGATATAAGAAATTAGTGAATGTTCGCAAAAACGAGCAATTTTCGAAACAAATATATTCGAGAAATTATCGCAAATTAAATAAAAAGAGAATGTTTGTAGCATCGTAACTTACTAGATAATTTATCGATAGTTAAGGTTCGAGAAATTTTCGAGAATTCATAAAATATCGGATTATCGCAATGTTAAATTTTTTCAATAAAATTTCGAAAGTAAATGATTCGAGAAATTATTTTTTCTTCTCCATTTCTCGATATTTTGTTACTTAAAAAAAATACGCATATTCTTGTTTGTACATGTCATTCTTTAGTCATAGTTCATATTGATCGGTTGTAAATTAGACTAAAGTTTAGGATGTAAGTTTACCTTTAAAAACCCTTTCTTAAAAATAATAAAAATGGTAAGTAACATTGCTACATGTTTAAAGGTATTCGCTAAATAAGATATTTAACTAAATGATAATTTTTTTCTTGCAGATTAATTCAGTAAACTTTGACCTAAAAAAAATGTGGATTTGGGCAACAGAAAAACTAATATTATTGAGACTTCCTCTGGGACCATCGACATATATCACTATGTTTTAATTGTATTAATTGTATTTTTATCTAAAGTTGACATTTAAATTTATTTTTGAATGTTTGTTTTATTAAGTTTAAAATAAAAAATTGCTTTAAAAATTAAATCAGCTTTTAATTTTAAATGGGAAACAAAAAGAAAATGAAACAGAATAGAACTATTGCCAACGATTCGTTAGTAATATCGATATCGAACAATTTTCGATATCGAAAACGAATATTTTCCCGTTTCGCTAACGATATCACTTATTATTCGCTATAGATATCATAAACGAACCTTCGATATCGATCGATTTGCTGCCACAAACTGAACGACAGGTGAACTCTACGAGTTCATTCTCGAAACGCCTTCGATAGTCGTTCTCGAAGGTTTTGTTAGAGAATTTTTCGTGATTTATTCGAAGGTGATATCTTTATCGAATTTTGTGGTCAAGCGGGTACATACAAAAATATATAAATATGCAATTGTCGTTGTTGTTTATTTTTTTAAAGCAAAGCTTGCTACGACTGTTTTTTTTTTTCGCGTTCAAATATTCGTAGTTTGGAAAAAAATTTGAAAATATGAAAGCATACGTTAAGGCGAAAATTTTATTATTTGTTGGTAAGATGGTAAAGGGCATCAAATATTCGGCGCATTCGAATTTTTTTTTAATCTCATTTAGTGTTAACCTGTGTCAGAATACGAGTATTTAAGTAAAACTATTAAAAGTCAAATCTTCCATTTTAAATAAATATTGTAACACGAATAAATACATACTTATGTTTCCTTAAAAATGCAAATATGAATACAACGTACTCAATATTAACCCTTTCAGTACATGTTTTTAATGCGTGGGTCAAAATGTATAATTTTTTCAGTTTTTATAGTTATTGGTTGTCATCAATTTCTTAAAGGAACATGTTAATTTGGATTATTTAAGTAAAATCGAAAAACACAAAAACGGTTCTACACAGAAGAAAAAAATTTCAAACTCTTATTTTTTTGAATTGATAATTAAATATTTTATAGACTTTTATGAAAAAAATTTACACTTGTATCAACATTTTTTATGTTTTTAATAAAAATAAACGAAGTATTTTTGACTCAAAAAATTAATTTGTAGAGACAATTTTTTGACCGCAGTACTTTTATAGTTAAAAATAAAGAAAACTTTAATTTTTTTTTGTAAGTTATTAAGATGGTTTAAAATAATAGCGATGTGTAAAATTTAATCTAAAAGTCTGCTTAGGTTTTGAAAAAAACGCCAAAAAATATCATTATGCCATATGGCATTAAAATACTGAAAGGGTTAAAAAAAAAAAAAAATTGAGATTAGTTTAACTAAAGATCAAAGAGTTAGAAAACAAAAATTTATTACCAGTTATTAAGAAAATATAAAAGAATTAAATGCTTATCAATCAAATAAATGAAGTATAACAAAAGGAAGAAAATAATGAAAATGAAAAGATTTATACAAATCAAAAATAATGAAAATAAATGCAAAAATCACATTGCACTGAATGTAAAACTAAGAAAGACATATATAAACACCCACCCAAAAAAAAAAAAAAAAAACAGAGATGAAAACATGAAAATAAAAAACAAATTTCACACACCACAAAACAAAACAAGACAGTCACTCACACTCTAAAAAAATATATGAACATATACCCAGTTTCCCACAAAGAGACACTTTTTGATGTACACAAACGTAGGTACATATATAAAATGCTGGATAATAAATATAAATGTAAGCCACTACAACAACAACATAACATTATTTCGTACAAAAATACATTTACATATGTATATATTAGGTTGATCGACTCGTTTTTCCAACCGGTTTTTTCAGCCAATGTGCTGTCGGGTTTTTAAAACACAAAAAACCGTTTTTAAAAATAGCTTTATATAAAAAAAAAAAAAAAAACATGTACTAAATACTGATATTTGAATCGAAATTTATGTATATTTTTTAAATATTCATAAAGTATGATTTCTAAAGTTTCACCTGCAGAATCGTTTCAATAAAATTGATTTTGTCATTTTCCACATTAACCCATGGTTTCTGTTTATGCTAAGTAAAAGTTGATATATTTTTTTATTATTTTCTTACAATTTTTGTATCCTACACTACCATAGGTATACGTTTGTGCTGATGTTTGTAACATCCAAAAATAATGGAAATACAGGTCGCAATTCTGAACATAAATTAATGGAATTAGTCCAAGGACGAAGCCTTTTGTAATTGGTTATGATCGGTCCATTATTTCAACTATTCCCCATATAAATAACTTTCCGGAAAAGGGGTTTCGGAATGTAAGTTCCATATAAGTTTAAACCTGTATACCGAATTTCATGAAGATCGGTCCATAATTGAACATTAAAAAATTAATATAAATGTTAGTATCGACGTAACATTCTGTATTCGTATGTTTAATTTTACATTTAATATAAGTATCGGGCACAATTCCACAGGTCTAGAAAAGAAGAAAAAGAAGGTTAATCGGTTTTTTTCTAAATTTAAAAAAGTGCAACAGTTTTTTTTTTAAAATACCAACAATTCGAAAACCGGTTTCTCAAAAAAAAAAAAAAAAAACGAATAAACGATCACCCTAGTATATATACACAAAATTCATATTGTTATACATTCAGATTCACATTCTGATGCACAAAACTTTAAAACGAATGCCAACAATTTAAATTTTATTTGTTTTCCTCGTTTCTTTTTTATGCTAAGAATTTTCATTTATGCATTGGTGCAACATTCCTTCCAATTGTATTTCTCTTACAATTTAGTAGCAACATCCCAGAAAATGCAGTGAGAGAGGATAAGAAAAATAATGCAAAATAATATCATGGGTGACGTATGTCTTCTTGAAGTGCTGGTGTTTGTCTTTTATTTTTATTGTGTTTTACAGAAGATTAAATCACATTGAATGCGTTATATATAAGATATTTTTTTCCATATTTATATATACTCGTATATGTGTCGTTTGTACGTATATGTGTCGTTTGTACTTATGTATAAGAATATAAAAGGATAGTATTTATGCATTTTTGTATACAACTACATACAAATGTAAATATCACTGCATAAAGTTTGTATTAATAGTTATGAATATTCAAGGAACGAATGAGTTGTGCAATTTTGTATAAAATCTTAGTAAAATCAATTGATATGAAAGATATGAAAAAAGTGAAATGTATGCTTCAGTTTAGAAATATATTGAATGCACGTCGAGAAATTGGTTTAGGTAAGAATTAATAAGAAGTAAAAACAAAAAAAAAAAAAAAAAAAAAAAAAAATGAAGAAACACAGAAAAAAATATTTCAAATAATTTTTTAATACAATTATTAATTAATTTTATATTGGAATTTAATTATATGATTTATTAATATAATAAATTTTCTAATTGGTTTTCAGTTTTGTTTTTTAATAAATTGACAGCTGTTAATAAAATATAAAGAAAAATTAAATATTTGTCTATAAAAGTACAGAAATAAAATAAATTTAAGTAAATTTTCAAAAATGTTCAGCTCAATGCATCTATTTAAGGAAAATAAGTAATAATCAAGATTGGAAACCGATACCGTTATGAATACCGATACCAATTAAATATCGTTTAAAGTTGGTTACCGTAACTGATACCGATACCGAAATTATTATTTTGTTAAAAATACCGGTATTCGAATACCGTTTCCCTCTGTACCGGTATATACCGGTATTTTAGTTTCGGTATTTTAAAAATACAAATTTTCAACATAATATTATTCTTAATAATAAGAGTTTATTTAATGTAATATTTATAGAATATTGTTTTAAAGAGGACATTTATTGTTCACTTCTTTGTTATATAGATTGCAATAAATATATTTTTAAAGAGGTTTCAATGTCTTTTACCTAATGCGAATTCTATTTGATAAAAAGTCTTACTACATTTGAACATACTGTTGAAAGTATTGATAGGTTTTTGATATTTGCTTCTATGAAGATTCTTTCCTTAATTTTGGAGTCTCCAAAAGACCGACAAATGTTCTTCAGAATTTAACAACTTGGGCTATATTTGAAAAATGAATACCAAGATTTCTCGGGAAGTTTGCAATTTTTCATGTCTTTCTCTGATGTAATTTTGTCCGTGATTTCCGGGAATTTTAAAAGCACTTAAGTGAAAACTGCATGAATTTCAACAATAGGTAATATATTTTCGAAATTTGTTTAACGAATATAATATAACATGCTAAATCCAGCTGGGAACTATGTATACATATAATTTCATTACTCTTTGAATTTCTTGTATAGGATAAATCTTAGGTATGGATTCAAATAAACATCGTGTCAGCACTAAGAAGCAGCAAGAAAAAACTTAAACTTATTGAAAGGATCTTGTAGGCATCTTAAATATACGCTATAAATTTTTCATTGGTATGGACAACATCCGGAATTAATCTCTAGAAATTTGGAAAAAACATTTAGAATTTTAAGAGAAAAAGATAGTCATGTCAGACCTTGTAGCATTATGTTCCAATTATTATAAGAAGTTGACATTTTTCAAAAATATTTTATTCGATCACTTTCACAATTTAGGTAAGTACGTTTCAATATGTCATACACTTTAATTATTTGCAATAATGTTGATGAAACAGCCTATTGAATCTACAGACAATTTTATACCATTTGAACTAACATTTAAATTACCTCAAACGGTTTCGGTTAAGATGTTCATCAGCCACTACTTTAAAAATTCTTAAACTACATTTTTAAGTGAATTTTTAATAAATTCATTAATATCGTGTTTCGAAGCTTGTGTAAAAATGTTTAAATAAAGTATATGAAATGTCTTTCATTTTCTAGCTCAAATACGACATTTTTTGATACATGTCTGATATATGTATGAATAACGATTCTGCGGATATCCAAAAACGCGTTTCACAATATATAAGTCAGAATTCATTTAATTTGTAAAATCAGTACAATAACAATTGTTTAAATTTCTTTTTTCATCGCGATACCGGGGAGATCAAAAAGTCCGGGAAATTTTCTCCTGAGCGTTTTCAGAGTTTGAATTACATTTGAATTTCTTACTTTCATTCAATCATGGTTATGACGCGTCGTTTTAATCCTGCAACTTTAAAAACTTCTAGTGAGTAAATGGAACATAATTAGTACTTTCTTGCTAGAGCACTATTTCTCCTCTACAAACTCTCTCCAAAATTCATTTTCATGGTATTCTGTTTTTTTGTGCTACTCCACAGATCTTTTGCACAATTTTACATTTTGCAATTTTATAATAAAATTAGCCTTTTTTATGAAAAAAATTTTTGCAAAATGAATTGAACGATTTTTCTCTTTATTAAAATTTGTGGTAAATACAAATTTTGTCCAAATTTTTAACTTCACTGTACTGCAAAAAATTATACCAATTTGTCTTTAAGAAGTCGAGTTTAATATACCTAAATGCTTTGTGGCCATAAAAAAACAATTGTAAAAATTTTATGAAGTGCTCTAAAGAAAAATATTCATATTTCAAACATTTCAAGAGAAAATTATTAAATTAAATATACAAATATGTAATTTAATCATTTTTTCGCGAAATTTAATTAAAAATTATTTAAAAATTTTACTTTTTTAAGATTTTTATAGTTTTTTTAATAATAACGGTATTTACCGGTATTTTTGTTTAGGTAACGTTATACCGATACCGATATAATTTAAAATACCGTTACCGAATTAAAAATAAATTGTTATTCATTTCGGTTTCCAACCTTGGTAATAATAATATCAATTATTCTAGTTATTAATATTATCATTTTGATGATTGGAGCAAAATCAATTAAAAATTAATTAATATTACAAATTTCGTAATTGAAGTCCATTTTTACTTTTTTTCTGTGAAGATTTTTTATATTATATTATTTAATGGTAAAAAGTATATTAGTTGTTATTCTTTAGAACTTTCATACGCAGTTAGGGTTTGGGGTTTCCCGTGATATTTTGTTTCCCGGGAAACGGGAATGAAAAATTCGATTTCCCGGGAATTCCCGGGAATCCCAGGAAGCATAAAATATAAGAAAAAAGCAATGATTTTTTATTAAGATTGTTATTTTTTCTATTCAATACTATACAACATTATAAATCACATTTATGATTAATTAACAGAAAATAAAGTAATATTGAAGTATGACTTCCAACTTAAAATATAAACAATTTTAAAAATTTGTAAAGCAAATAAAATAAGTGCCTATTGTAAGCAATGGTTCCAAAGATTTAATTCTTTAATTCACTTTTCAAAATCAAATTAAATTTATTATCTCAGTCATTTCTTTGAAGCATTCATAACAATTCAATTCATAGACTTAAATTCTTTGACTTTGCAATAATTAATTGTTTAAAGAATGTACTACCAATTATACAATTCAAGCTTAAAAAATATTTGGAAACATTCAAATTTTCTTCTATTTAAATCTTTTACGAATTAAATAAATAATATTTAAAAAATATAAATATTTCTATTAAGTTTGCTGAAGATTAGATTTAACAAAAATTCAATGATTTCTTTATGAAATGATGCAGTAAAACCATGATTTTTAGAATAGCGTTATGGAATAAAAAAACTAGTATTTCTAATATTTAATTAAAAACTGTTTACTTCAGATTTTTAACTTAAATAGATTTTCATGCAAAAAATTTAAAAAAAGATAAATTCTCACCTGTGGCATAAATTTCAGTATAAATAGTTATTCTTATCGTTTTAATTCGTTCTAAAACATGAATCTAAAAACTTTTAAAGTTGGTTCTCAACAATATTTTGTGGTCAATTGATATAGTTTTCGGAAATCTGATAAAAATTAGTTTTCATTTAACATTTGAAAGATATTGTTAATCATTTCAAGACGAATATTTTTGAAAAATAAAATACATCCGTAGTTTAATATATTTACACGTTTTTAAATTTTTGAAAAGTAGTTACAATACTACTTTTCAAAAATTTTAAAACGTGTATTTTAAATTTAAATTTTGAAAAAGTAGCGGTATGTATTCCTGATGTTAAAAGAAAATTTGTTGTCGGTTTTTCCTTTGAAAATTTTTAAATAATTCAAAATTAATAATTTATGTTTATTATTACTAAATATATTCCAAAATCGTGCCTTTAAGACTTTAATATGTCAAAAAGTCTAAATCTAAAGATATTGGCAAAAATATAAAAAAACCTTTCAGAGCCAAGAGATTTAAATGAAGTTTGAAAATGGTACATCACAATTAAAATGTTTAAAAGATTATAGCAATATGTAGTTAAAAACTCGTGAAATGTGAATTGACAAAATAAATCTTTTTTTTTTTTTTTTTCCTTATGAAAAGTCGTCAAATATTAATTTTCATCAGCGCACCGATGAAATATTTTTGAATAATATAAAATATCACTTTTATCGAATTTCATGTATATATATTTTGTATTAAAATCAAAAATTGCTTTAGTAAGTAATGTGTTTATAATATAAACTTTATATTAATGTAAAATTTTCACTGTAGCGATAATAACATTAACACTTTTTGCTATAGGATTATAAAACTATGTGAATATTAAATTTCCCGTTTTCCCGGGAAAATTGAAAAAAATTCCCGGGAATTCCCGATGAAAAATTTACGGGAATTCCCGGGATTTCCCGCCCGGGAATTCCCGGACCCCAAACCCTATACGCAGTTTTCCTTTTTGAGTATTTCAAAATCTTTAAATCATTGTTAATTTTGTGTGGGATCTTGGAATACAATATCTCACTTGATTAAGTTATTTAATAATTACACAGAGTTATAAAATGCGAAAAAAATTCTGCGGCACGGGGTTTCTCAGTCCAATCGGATATACGGTATTAATATGTACTAAGCCTCTAATCCACTTTTTTGAATTGACTATAGTTCTCGCGATTCTAGAAAACGAATTTTCAGAAATTCAAATTTTTATTCTTTAATCATAAAGATAATCTTGGTGCAAATAAAACAAGATATATTTTATTAAAATCAATGCCTAAGTTTTGTATTTATTCACAAATTAGTGAAAATAATCATTTACAAGTTAGGAGTCGCAGAACAAAACGTACTTTTTTGCATTTTCAGAAATTGCTTTTTTTTGTTATTTTTGTATTCAATGGGTTGAATTCTACCAGAAAAAAATTTTATGGGATAATTTGTTCACATTTTTCAACAAAAAATTTACTTTTTGCAGAAAAAATCGCACTGTTTTCATAATTTTTTTTTTTTTTTTTTTTGATTCTAAGAGATATATTTCTTTTAAGAACAAACATTTTTGTTAGTTATTCTGGTTCACAATTTTTGCATATTTTTAGATCATTCAAAAATTCTTGAAAAATATTTCCTTTAAAATACAAAGAAATTGTAAATTTTTCCAAAATTTTTTTAACAAAACGTACTTTTTTACATTTAAAATTCCTTTAATCCTTCACATCCTTAAGATATGTTGTGGTGAATTGATATCAAGGGAACAAACAAATTAATTCTCAATTTCCCCGCAAATTCAAATAAAGAAAAAAGTACGTTTTGATCTGCGATTCCTCAAGTTACATAGAAAAATTTTAAAAAAATCTCAAAATAATTTTTTTATTTTTTTAATTTTTCTATGTAATTTGTAAATGAGTAATTTCACTAATTCGTGAATAAAATCAAAACTTATGCATTGATTGTAATAAAGTATGTCTGATTTTACTTGTAACAAATTTATCTCTATGAGTAAAGAATAAAAATTTTAATTTTTGACACATTCCAATTTGCATGATTTTTTGAAAAATGTTTTTCTTGAAATTTTGCATAAAATTTCATTTTTTCACAATTTCAAAATTTCATTTTTAATATCTCCATAAGTGTTAAACGTATTAAGAGGTAATGTAAGAACGACTTGAAAATAATTAAAATTAGAATTTTTGAATATATATTTTTTGAACAAAATTTTACAAGTTGTTTTCGAGATATGCTTCAGTATAAAGTGCAACCTCCTTAATTATACAAATCGCGATTTATCGCGAGAACTAGAGTCAATTCAAAAAAGTGGAGGCTTAGTACATATTAATACCGTGTATCCAAATTGACTGAGAAACCCCTTGCTGCAGAATCAGTGTTTCCATGTGTTATTATATGAATAAATCAAATTTTATTTAATTATACTGGAAATATTGGTAGTGTACTTATCATCAATCTTTTTTTTTTTTTTTTTTTGTATGTATATCACCGGGTTATAATTTCCAAAACAATTTATCCCACATGAAAAAAACGATAGATGTATCAAACTAGAGGATGTCAAATTTCTAAGTCTCGAAAATTACAAAAATTTAAAATAAAATATAACAAGGCCCGGCCGAATCTATATACCCACCATCAACTTTTTCAAATTTTACGTTATATGGGAGGGGCGGGAAAGTGGGCGGGCCACTCCCATTTTTGGTTTCAGAGTTTACATCGATCCCCGAACTATACGTACAAAATTTCGTTGCCGTACATGCTTTTGTTGAAGAAATATCAGCAGAAAAGTATAAAACGGACACCCTGTGTTTCTAGTTTTTAGCCCCTAACTTTTTGTATATTAACCGATTTTCAATACCAAAAAACCTTATATAAGGTAAATATTTAGGCCAAATTTCGTCCCCCTAGGTTGTCCCGTTCGAGCCCTTTTTGAGACCAAAATTACATTATTATGGGAAATAACATATATTCCTTGATAGAAATTTTAAAATCTGGCTCCGTTAGGATTTGTATGATAAGTAAGTCGAGTTTTAAATTTCTACTAAAAGGATGGCCCTCTTTTATATGGAGGTGTTGAAATTCCCGGTCTTAACTTCTAGAAATTTGCGAATATTTTAAAAACTGTGGAATAGTTTATATATATTTTCACTTCACTCAATTTTTTTAGCCATATTTCATTTGATCAACGTTGTGGACAATTTTTAACTTTTTGTAAAAAAAAAAAAAAAAAAAAATTCTACATATGATAGACAAAAGAAATGTAAAACATAATGAGCAAGAAAAAAAGAAAATTTGTTTTTATTGTCGCTCTTATTTTAAATACTATTTTATTATAGTTTAAATATTTTGGATATTTTTCATCGTAATTTATATCATCATTGGATATTGATATGTTTATTCATTTAGTTACACAAATAATATTTTGGGATTTCCGGTCCATAATTGGTTAATTTAATTTTAATGGTAAATAAATAGTTAGTTAAGAAAATAAATATCACCAAAAGCATAAATTTGTAAAATAAACCTATTAATTAAAAATAGAGGCTGAATTCGCGGTTTTAAAGGAAGTTATTATGTTTTTCATTAATTTATCCATATTTCAGTATAATAATATAATTTAGCCTTTTGGGAATTGAATGCATAAAATTTAACCTTCAATAGCATCAATATATTCCATTGCAATGGTACGTTAAAACCCAATATATTTTGAAAAATTTCCGAAATATATACAATTGCATATAAAAAAAAAAATTAAATATGATAAAAATGTTTGTAAAATCTTAATATTCCGTGATATAACAATTATTTAAATGAATATTCGAGGTCGTAATATGCCTCTATTATAAATTGAAGTTAAAGTATTTTTCCGTATTTTTAGAGTTGTCTTAAAAATGGTCCAGCTCACGTAAATTTAAACAATCAGATGTAATATTTTGGGAATCATACTAATCTTCATTTATAGAGGGGTACATTTGCAACTTTTTTCGTGAGGCACTTTAATGTACATATGTATACATAAATATGTATATTAGGGTAACACATTTTTTTATGAAATTGTTCAAATTCTCGGTATTTAAGATCAAAGTTCACAAAAATCAATTCTTTATAAATTTCGATCGCTTTGAGCGATCTTAAACTTTATATTCCATAGTTTTTAAAATATTCGCAAATTTCTAGAAGTTAAGACCGGGAATTTCAATACCTCCATATAAAAGAGGGCCATCCTTTTATAGATGACATCTAACATCCACAAACTTTGCTTATTCTGACTGCAATTTTTCATGGAAATATTTATTTATGCGTTTATTAATTAAATTGATTCACATAAACTTTGTGAATATTTTCAATATAATTCTCGTGTATTGTAATTTCGTATTTATTTTTTATGTAATTTTGGCGAAAAAGAAACCGAAATATAGTACCACTACTATCAGAGAAATTGCCATTTCGTCTATGCAATAACCGGTGATGTCGACTTGAATGTAAAATACTGTTGAATGCAAAATGCAAATGAAAAGTACAGTATAAACTCGATAATCCGGATAATTGATTGCAGAACCCAATCCGTATTATTGAATTATCCGGATTATCGATTATTTATTCTGATACTTTTTTTTTGTTAAACATTTTATAGATACATATGTATAATAGTTACTTAATATTTGTTGCATTAAAATTGCAAAAATGTTTCACCCCAAATACAATTTAAGGTGTGCGTTCGAAAAAATCTTAACATATATAATATTAAATAAGTGTGAAACGGTTAATCTTAGGGTTTTTATTACTTTTTTATTTAATTGATAATTTATTACAGATCACAGAAAAATATAACTTTTATAGATCTAACCACTACTTATGAACTTGTGAACCATTTTTGGTAACCCTTCGGTTAGAGATTTGATAGTTGCTTCAGTCAATTTTTTGAAAAAGAATGCACATCTTTTTTTAAAATGTTCGATATTTTGGGACACCTTTTTTGTGCTCTTTAATTCTCTTTTCACAAGAACTCAATATCTCTCCACTGGTCTTAGCTCCAGACAATTTGGAAAATTTAACTCTCTTTGTGTAAAAACTACGTTATTATTTTGGTACCACTCCAGAGCTTTCTTACAAAGTGAAATGATATAAAATCAGGCAAAAAATGTGTGGACACGTTGTGCTCTCTTATGAGAAGAAGTCTTTTTTGCAAATATTCCTTGATATATATTTTGGTATTTATAGATCCTAATGTATCAAATGATTTCCCTGTTTTGCGCAACTGCAAAAATCATGTTATACCAAGAATTTTTTAGGAAATTTTTTTCTGCTTTTGGGTCCTAAACTTATCTTCAATATTGCCTCGAGCATTACCAATAAAAAATTTTTGACACAGAAGCTGCGAAAATTCTGTCAGCACATACGTTTCTTCGTCAATTATACAACTTGAGTATTTTTGTATGAAATTTGGTTTTAATTTTCATGTCCTATTCTTGGCTTCTAAATTTTTTGCAGCATTCCTGTTTGGAACTTTTTGGACTTTATATGTTATCAAATCTGCATCAGCTTTAAATTTTCGCACCAAATAGTCAAAACACTGAGCTAACCGGGCTGCTTTTCTACCAGATGTGTTTGAAGTTATTTTCAATATGTTTTCTATTTTCTGTTCTTCCAAATATCATGTGGACCTTTTTTTCTTTCCGAACCAGGCTTCCTATCAATGGTAAAATTCTCCTGATACTGTTTAATAGCATTAGAAACAGTTTGACGGCAGAAATTTAATTCTGTGGTCAATTATTTGTAGAACCTATTTGGATTTTTTTTTAAATTTTTTAAAAATTTGTAGCACGTACATCCTTTTTGTCATTCATTTTGATCAAAGTCACGACAAATCAACATAGTTTTTATTAAAAATAATAACTGACTTATTTTTCCATGATAACTAGATAAAAAAAAACAAAAAAAAAAAAAAAAAATTAATATTGCTTCTGAAAAAAGTTATGAGGCAAAACGTGTGTAAAGATTTTTTCGATCGCACTCCTTATATTTAAAAAATTTTAACAATTTTAACTTGGCCTTATACAAATAAGTTTGTATGTACTGAAAAATATGTTGGAATGAAATTAAATTAAAAACGTAGCTGTTGAAAAACAAACAGCTCAGTACGCATAATTTTTATTATAAATTTTAAATTACATTATTTTTTAAATAAAAATTACTATTTTCTTACTAAATCTGGATTAAAATATACAATTAATCCGGATTATAGAGTATGTAATGAGTTGGGAAATGGCCACTGTTGCCAGATTTGACGGTTTTCACTGTAAAGAATTGATGTTTGACGATTTGACGATTTTTACCCCAAATTTGACTATTTTTTAAAATTAGAAGTTAGCAACATTTTGGTTTTTTTATATTGTTTTTATGTAAACATTAGTTGTTGCAATATGAGTAAAAGAGACAACTCTGTTAATATTGCATTACTTTATACGTATGTATGCATGTGTGTGTAATGTAACAGTTCTTTATTTTTTGCCACTTGTTATTTATTGCGCGTTCTAAAACAAAGTTTAAACAAACTGTTCAAAAGCTAATATAGAAAAAAAATCTTTTAAAAATCTTCTGAATAGTGCTAAAACATTAATAAATAAAACTAGTTAAAAGGATTTAAATATGTTACGATATCTACAAAAGAAAGGTAAGTTTAAAAGACTAGCATAAATATTCAAAATCAAAAAATATTTTGTTTGTTCAAAAGTGAAGTAAACCAACCAAGATTAACACGAAAATTAATAATTCCTGAATGAATAAGCATCCGTAAAAACTAGTTTCCAAATACATATTTGATTTTGAACAAAAGTTGGATAAAATTTAGTGGCATAATCTAATAGAACTTATTTTTATAGATAATAATGATGGCACCACAAAAGACGATGAAAATGGTAGCAGCTCATCGGTAAGTACAAATCAAAAAAAAATTTCTAAGATTTATTTCTAATTATTTTACTTGATTTTTCAGTCCGAAAAAAGGAAAAAAAGAAAAATAAAAGATGACTGGCTTGATGAACCCGAAATTAAGCCATGGGCAGAAAAGCGCACCAATTCATTATTCTGTAGAACTTGTAACGTGGAGTTGAAATTATCTTCAGGTAAATCGGATTTGATTGCCCATCTACATTCCAAAAAACACACTGAAATTAATGAAATTTACAATACTGAAAGATGCTCCAATAAACATGCTGAAATTAAACTGGCTTTATTTATAGTTGAACATAATTTGCCATTCGCAGTTGCAGACCACTTAACAAAGGTATGCCAAAATTCTTTCAAGGACTCTGATACTGCAAATAATATTTGTTTAGGAAGAACGAAGGCTTCAGCAATTGTTAAAAATATAATTGTTAAAAAGCAACTTTTAGCTGTTAACGAATTACTTAGAAATAATAGTTTTTCTTTATGTGTAGATGAATCCACAGATTTATCAAACATAAAATCATTATGTATGGTAGTTCGAACGTGTATTGATTTTGAAATAAAAGATTTGTTTTATGGTTTACTTACCGTAGACCAAAGCGATTCAGAGAGTTTGTATGAACTTATAACTAATTATTTTGAAGAAAATAATGTTAATTATAAAAAGAATATGGTTGGTTTTGCTGCTGATGGAGCAGCTGTAATGACTGGCAGAAACAAATCAGTGGCACAACTTTTGCGAAAAGACAATAAAAATTTATTTGTAATAAAATGTGTTTGCCATTCATTAGCTTTATGCTTCTCCAACGCATGTCTAAAGCTACCATCTTCCGTAGAAACATTAGTGAGAAACATATATAATTATTTGTCTAATAGTCCAAAAAAATTAAACCAATTTCAAAAAATATTATCATTATTAGAAATTAAACCTAAAAAAATACTACACCCCTGTCAAACTCGTTGGTTATCGTTGGAAGAAGTTGTTGTGAGGGTATTAGAACTATTTGAATCGTTAAAAATTTATTTTTCATTTCCTGTAAATGTAGATAAAATTGACACTGCAAAAGCCATTTTTGAAAATTTAAATAATATAAATAAAATTCTTCTGAGCTTATTAAAATATATTTTAGGAACTATAAATACTATAAATAAAATGTTTCAAAGCGAATCCACAGAAATTCATATGTTATATGAACAAATGCAAAAATTGTTAAAAACGATAATGAGTAATTTTTTAAAATCCAACCTTATAAAAAATTATGAATTATATTCTATAGACTACAAAGATAAAAATAACTTTTTAAATTATAACGAAGTATATTTAGGAATTTATGTAAAAGATATTATCACTGACAGCGTTACCGTTGAGAATTTTTAAAAAGTGTCCAAAAAAGGGTATTTCAAAATAAAAAGTCGCCAAAAAAGGAGACTTTTTGAAAAAAAGGGTCCAACTGATTTGAAACCCCAAAAAACTGCTCAAAATTTGTTTATATGATAACAACAGAAACAAAAAATGTTGTATTTTAAGAAAAAATACTAAATCTAATTTTGTTATAATTTATTTATAATTATTTTACAACAATTTTTATTGTTGCAAAAGTAAAGACTTATTCACAAAAGTAGTTGACATACAATTATCTTTTTATTAAATACACAGAGAAAACAGTTTCTTTGTGGCAACCGAATTTTTCGCCAATCGAATTCGTTCGGTTATAAGTACTATCTCATAATTCGGTTGAGACAACTACGTAAATTGGTTATTGTAAATGCTGCAAAATAAATAATTTGGTTGGCATATTCACATAATTTACATACTTATATTAGGCTAGTCCAAATAAAAAATATATATTTTTTTTTTATTATTTTTAATTTATTTTATTATAATTTCACAGCAAATTAAATAAGTTTCTGATAAACAATTATTTTATAACATAGAGATTCATTAATTTTAGCTAAGAATGTATAAAAAATTACTTTTAACCAAATTAAATGCTTATTCTTTACAAGCTCTTTGACAGCTGATATATTTAGATTTCTATAGGACAGTACTTTTATTTGGTCTGTAAATAAGTATGTAGATGAAATCAAATCATTATTTGATAATACTACAGGACTAAAATTTCTTACCGTTATATATATTATACATGTATAAACAGGCTAGATTTTGCAATACATGACGTCATTTATAATTAATCATGCGAGAAAACGATCTTGATAAATATCAGGAAAGGTTGGGTAAGCAATTTAACAACTAGAACCGTGATAATTCGTTGAACATTGATTCACATTAAACTTAACTGATCTATAGACTTCGTTGCTTATGAAAATATACAAAATCAAACACAAATATCAATATTAAACCAATTCAAGGGATGTTTAATAATAGATTCTTAAACTCCTTACCTTCCGTAATAAAACTGAAACTTTCTAAATTGAAAGGCATGGTCCGCCATAATGAATATTTTATCTTATTTTAACTATTTCTTGTTGCTTAAGTTGTCCAGTTTACATTTAAGCCACCGCCACAAGTCTGTTGGAAATAAAAATATCCATGAAATATGTTATTTAAAATTTCCCACAATAATAATGTATTTACCCATTATCTGTATGTATGTACACATCTATTAGACATAAAATAAGTCAATGGTTTTTACACATTATTGAATTATTTTATTTAAAATCAATTTTATTTTATTTTTTAATAATTTTTAATTATTTCTTTCTTTTATTTTTTCAAAAGTCAAAATAGTTTATACACTATTTGATTAACACAAAATTATATAATTTTGAAACACCGAATCATTTTTGCTTTTCTATTGTTATAACCGAATTTTACTATAAATTGTAACTAAAGTTGTAACTTAAATAATTTTTAACTGCAAAAACCAATATATGGTGTTGAAATATAAATTCAGTTCGGTTGTATCTTCTGAATTTTTAAAATTTATTTTAACTGAGCACAATTGATTGCAATAACTAACTGAAGAATAATTGGAACTATTTTTCTAATAGCATTATTATAAGACTTCCATTTATAAAGATATTCAGTTAAAGTAAAAAACTTTTTATAACCATAATGAAATTTGAATGTATTATACCAAATTTTGATATTTAGAACCATTTTCCAACTAAACTTTTTGCTGTGTGTACACTTCTGTATTTTTGTACGATATCTTCACTCGTGCTCCAGTCTTTCAAATCAACGTCGAACTGAACGTATGGATTCACAAGTATTGTCTTAAGTTGGATTATAATTTAGTAAAAATGGATTATAATTTAGTAAAAAGTCACGATCCCCGAGGGATTGCTATGAGCAATGTAAACAAAATATAAATTATAATATAAGTATTCATCGTATCTGTTTTTTAGTTTCTCAATCCAGTCCAAAATATTCGCACATGATTATTTAAAGAGCTGTTCATAAACTTTATTATTATTTTTAGTTCCTAAAAGTTTCAGTTCATTTATAAATACTCAGCGGCTTTTTAAATCACTATATTGTGGAACAATCTCAAAATAATAAAATTTATTTGTTTAAATTGAAATATAATAGGTCGATATATTTCAAACAACTAAGATTACTGTCATTTAGCACATAGTTTGAAAAAGTCGCCATTTAGTTGCCATTTACAAAAGGGGCCAAAAAAGTGGCCAGGTGGTTGAAAAAGGGGCAATTGGCGACTAAAGTCGCCAAACGGTAATAC
The DNA here is from genome assembly GCA_951394005.1 of Protophormia terraenovae. Lineage (NCBI taxonomy): Eukaryota > Metazoa > Arthropoda > Insecta > Diptera > Calliphoridae > Protophormia > Protophormia terraenovae. The sequence goes on along the minus strand of OX596074.1, from coordinate 77,923,961 downwards.
TGATCACTGAAATAAAAATAAATGAATCTGTAAAAGAAGAAATTGTAAATAACTGCATTAACTTTTACATAGAATTATGTGATCAATTATTAACTAGATTTGATTTTGACAATAAATTTAAAGCCTTGAGTACAATTAATCCTTTTAACATTTTAAATAATGAAGACTTTTGTTTTTATGATATAATTAAAGAATTTTCACATTTTGTGGATAAAAATGAACGGCAAGATTTAGAATCGGAATTTAGACAGTTAAAATTTCTTAATTTAAAAAGCGTATTTCCAGAAAACGAAATTCGACTACTCGATTTTTGGAAACATATTTCAGAAATCCAACGTAAGGATTCTCGTTTTGTATTTCCTGTTTTGCCAAAATTTATTAAAAAAATTCTAGTTTTGCCACCTTCATCCGCAAATGTCGAAAGAGTTTTTAGTCAGGTCAATATAAACAAAACAAAAATTAGAAACAGGTTGGAAAAATCATCTTTAGAAGCTATACTGCCTACCAAAGATTATTTAAAATTAAGTAAGTGCAACTATCATTTTAATGTCGTCCCAGAACTAGTCAAAATGTTTAACTGTAATATATATTTATAAATTATATTGTATTTGTAATTAAAACATATAAATTATTTGTACGTTGAAATGTATAAGACTTAAAATTAGTTTTATAATTTCTGAAAAATCAGAAATGTTTACTAATTTTTTTTATTTTATGTTTATATTTTACCAAGAAATATCCCAACAAACCAAGAAACGATATAGTATCATTTATGATATCATAATTTTAAAATTATATGATAAAATATCGAAATTATTTTTTCCTTAGAAAAAAACTTCAAACATTTTCAGGAAAATAAAATGAAATTTAAAATATTTGTATTAGAAGAATATTTTATGTTATGCATTATTGAATTTTTACAGCTAAATTTGGTGGAAATGCAAAAAATAAACGAGTATCAGATAAAGATACCAATATCAGTCAGAATTTAAAGGGAAATTGTCTTCGGATTACAAAAGATTCGTATGATGTATAAAATTATTTGGAGCTGGATGAACTTTAGTTTATTATGGTCATTTTATTAATTTTTAATAAAATATTTAGAATATTATATATTGATCCAATCTTAACATATATGTATGTATATATTCTGCAATATATTGCTAAATTATCGCGCTGCTTAAATTTAATGATATCATTACTAATATCGTTATTTTCAAAAATTATGATATCATTTTCGAGTGTACCTTTTAGAATGCAACCTATATCATTTTAGAATTATAAATGATATCATTCTCGGGCTTTAATATCACTGAAATGATATCGTAATGATATCATTACGATATCATTTGGTTTGTTGGGATTGGATTATATTGTTATGTTTTTTTCTTTTAATATAATAAAATACCAAAAAACACAGAAAAATATGTTATTTTATTCTGACGATTTTTTGACGATTTAGAACGTTCAATTTGACGATTTTGACGATTTTTTTCCCGAAAATTGACGATTTTTCGCAACATTTATCTGGCAACCTTGGAAATGGCATCCAGATTACCGAATAATCCGGATTGTAGACATTCGGATTATCGAGTTTATACTGTATTTAAATTCATGCATGTTTAGCACAAGCTAAACATATATATATATATATATATATATATATATATATATATATATATATATATATATATATATATATATATATATATATATATATATATATATATATATATATATATATACATATATATATATATGTATCATGGAATGCAATAAAATAAATAACACTTTTTTTTTTTTTTTTTGCAAGTATTTTTGTAATATTGCAGCATTGCCTTTATATATTTAGTTAACTATATAGATAGTGTTTTACTTTGAATATATTACTTAGAGAAACTCATACCTACATACGTAAAATAACATTTCAAAATGTCAACTGTCATGATACAAATCGTTTTAAAAAGTGAAACATATTTTAAGGATGCAAAACTACTTTTGGGATAAAAATTTATACGAAACTATACAAAAAAATTCAAGTAAATCTAAATGATTTAAAACTGTAAAATAAAAAGACGACAATACCACCAAACAACTGAATATAATGACAATGAGAATAACATAAAGAAAAACAGCAGCAGTGAAAATAAACATTTGTATCCTTTTTTAGCTTCATCTAAATATTTTGTTAGTTTATTCCTTTGTTTATCCATGTTCTACTCCTTTTTTTTATTTCTTTTGTTCATTTGTTTATTTTGTTGTTCTTTGCATTTGCTAGTTGAATTTTTAGTTTTGTTTGTATGTATTTTTATTTAAACATTGATTTTTTTTGTTTTGTTGTGTTTCCTTGAGATTCGGTTTTGAATTTATTATTATTTTGTTGCAATTCACAGACAGTGCCAACATTTCGTATATTATTAGATTATTTTCAGTCGTAGTGGGTGATTGAAATGAAAATCTCTTGGCTGTTAATATTACTAGTTTTTCTTTGGAAAATCTATTTGATCAGTATGTATACATATGTAAGTATGAATAAAATTGAATAAAAATCAAATTTTACTGTTACTGAGGAGATTTACATATGTATTAAGTAATAACTGATTGGATCATTTAAAGTCAAGTTTACAAATTTTGGAAATAAAAAAAAAAAATTATTTGCTCTAAAACTAATGCAAATATCTTGGTATTATTCTCGATAGGAAACTATCTTGGGGACCAAATATCCAGGCTAGGGCTGATAAGGTCATTACGGCCATTTATAACTGCAGGAAAGCCAGAGGTACTACTTGGGGAATAAACCCAAAAGGTATGAAGTGGATCTTCGAGGCAGTAGTTAAACCTATACTATTGTATGGTTCTGTAGTTTGGTGGGAGGCGATGGATAAAGATATTGAGCGTACATTTTTTGTAAAGGTTCTCAGGTCGATGGCCATCCTCACAACGGATGCGCTGCGCACGACGCCGACCAAGGCTCTTTTTACGATTTTGCATTGGCTACCGCTTGACTTAATGTCGTTACAGTTAGCTTATAACTCGGCTGTTAGGCTGAATGCAGCATGTGATTATGGACATGCTCGTATATTAGGTTACTCGTCAGGTAATCAGCTACTCATTGATTATTGCATTCCGCAACCCTTCTTCGATATGCAATTCTCTGTCATTATCCCCGATGACACCGCTCCAACTATTACACATTTTTCAACGGGAGCACTAAGGGTTTACACCGATGGCTCTAAGAAAATGGGTAAGGTTGGATGTGGCTTCTATATTGAGGAAAATAATAGGAAGTTCTACTTTAGACTTCCAGATGCATGTAGTGTACTTCAGGCGGAGATATCCGCCATAAAAGGGGCAACAAACTGGCTGAAGTATCACAAGATATCGAGAGATATCTATATTTTTAATCACACAAGTGAGATTACTAGTGTCAGTAATTATTGGCCACTGTATCCTAGGGACTCATGCGCGTAGAATAGGTCTTCCTTATTATGACTTCTGTAGAAGTTGTAACGATGAGCCTGAAGAAGAGTCAGTCTTCCATCTATTATGCGATTGACAGGTATTGTCGGAGCTAAGAGCTGTTATATTAGGCTCTCCTGCTCTCAATCATGGTGACTTAGGCGCACTAAGGTTAAAGTCACTTCTTTCCTTCTTTACAGGTACAAGATGGTTTGATGCAGCTGAGATACAGTCAGTTTAGCATAGACGACTGTGAAACTGTACTGGGGTACCACAACGAGATCAGATTTTATCGTGGACCCACGTGAGATGTCTATTAAGGACACTGCCCGTAGAACCTAACCTAACCTAATGCAAATTTCTTAATATATCGATAACCTTACGATTTTATGATTTTGGAAATTAATGAATTCTTACTCTGATAGTGAAAATGTGATTCAAAATAAATTAAGAAAGGAAAGTACAATTTCTATTATATATCAGGGCTTATATATTTGGAAATGCAAGAACATGACGCCACCAAGTTTTTAAAGAATGGTAAATTAAAATTTACACGCAGATTTTTATGTGTATTTCAAATTAACTTTAATATATGACACATGTCATAAATCGACTGCTAAAACTAAATGTTTTGACAACAAGGTTGCAGAAATAATAAACCATTCAAGCATTTATGTATATATCATGCCTGTTCGATAAATTTTTTTACATTTTGAATTTGAATTCTACTAGTACAGTGTCATTAGCTTTTCCGTATATACACAAAAACATAATAAATATTCTTGTCAGATGATTTTTTTCTATTTGATCTTTTCAGTTTTTTTTTTTTAGATTTTCATTGAAGTGTAAAATGCAAAAAAAAAAAAAAAAAAAAAAAATGCTATAAATTGAAGAATGATAGAAAAACCATTTATGTATGTTAAAACTATTTACTTATAAAGACAATAAAAAAATTGTTTATTTTTACAGTCCCTCTTATTGAAATGCATATTTCAATTTTGTGGTCGATAAAAATATTACAAAACAAAGAAATACACATAAATAAAAATATTGAAGTATATATGTATGTTTTTTATTTAACACATGAATTCATGCATTGATTACACTTGAAACTAAAAAAAAGACTGCATTTGCGTAAAAAATAAATATATAAAATAACCATATATGATTACACTTGAATGATTTCTTCAAATTGCGATGAATCACTTAAATTTATTACATTTTTGAGAATGTTTCTATTTTTTTTTTTTAGCAGATTAAAATAATTTTAAAATTGTTTACGAAACTGATAATATCTCTTTATTTATATAATGCAAACAAATTTTAAAGAAAATTTTTCACTAAAACTTTAAACCTTTATTTTGCACTACATACCTACAATATACAATAGTATAGAATTTTGCATGGTAAAAGCTTTTTTATTGTTAGTCGGACATTGTCTATTAAATACAATTTAAGTATTTGCAGATTTTATTTCGTTTTTTAATTCGTATTAAATATAATCTCTCAACTTCACTGGCTATGTGCATTTACAAGGATTTTTACCATAAATTTAATCCATGTTTTAACTTTTTCTCTTAGTAGAAATTAATAGTTCGCAAAGTTTTGTAATAATACATACTCTACGGCGGATCAAAATATTAAATGTTATACGATTCATGGTTAAATAATATTAAAAAAAAGAAAATATTAAAAATATGCCGGCTTTCCAATTAAAATTTCGCAATTCAGCAAATATTTTCATATGCGTTAAAATATGAAAAATAATAATAAACAAACTGAAAACCATAAGGAAATAAATGTTTAATAAATACACACATACATATACATAAATCGAAATACGCAAATGAATATCTGTATGGTTGCACAGAATCATATACATACATACATACATATATACATACATACATACATATATACATACATACATACATACATACATACATACATACATACATACATACATACATACATACATACATACATACATACATACATACGTACATACATGTGTTTACCAATTCCCTGCAAACAATTTTATGTCGGAAATTACTAAGATGAAATTAATAATAAATTTTAGAATATGATTTTACAATTCATTTATTTTTATACCCAAATCTATCAATCATAGTACTTTTAAATTCCCGAACTAACTTAGTAGTTTACATTTGAGAGATAAAAATACGATAATAATATAATTGCTTTTATAAAATATAAACTGTTTTCCAAAAACCAGTCAAATGTCAATACAGTGTAATCTTTGATTCTTATATTCTAAATGTTTGAAGGTAATATAGACAAAAATCCACTTAAATATTGAACCTTAACCCTGGAAGGGCTTATATATTTTTACCCTTCTGAGGGCTTCGTTAGTCGAAACGACTAACACTGACTTTTATTAAAAATATTTCAATACGAATCGTTAAAATGAAAAATAATGCAATTGATTTTTGGTTGATGAATTAATTTAAATGAAATAACAGCAAAAGTTCCTTAATAATTTCTGTTGTTTTCAAAATATTAAGCAAAAACTAAAAAGACCTCAATATTTGTACTTTTTCAGAGATGGTGTTACATAAGTACCATTTGTGTTAGTTGTGTAAAAAATTTGGAACAGGAAACATACGTTTTTTTAAATGTCTGTATCCTATAATTATTCTAACAAAAACAAAAAAAAAAAAAAAAAAATTCAAAAACAACTGTTTTTACATACTCAGTGAATATTTCAAATTTGTGATATTTTTTTCATTTGATCCTTTAGTAGTTCAGTTTCTTAATTGTTTTAACATATTTTTCGAATAAACTATTAAAATAATTAATGTTTAGTTTGATGCAGAAAATGTAGATGCAGAAAATTTAAACCTCTAAGTTTTGATTTAGTGCAGGTGCGGATCCAGCTCAAGCTTTTGGGGGAGGAAAATAGAACAATTTTCCTAACTGTTTCCATAAATTGTATGATTTAGTACAGATTTTTCATTAAGTGCTTTCATTTTGGGGAGGGAAATTTCCTTTTTTACCTCCCCGTGGATCCTTTCAGTGTGATATTACACTGCATATTTGGTCGAAAATGTCAATCACGTCCTTATGTTTTATTATAGAACTCAGAAGATGAAGTCGATCTTGTAATCGTTAGTACTTTATAATATGGCTTTATTCAGTCTTCAGCATGCCTTTTCTACTCGATATAGGAAATAGAGCTTCCTCGTCATCATTTAGTAATGTGACAAAAATATATACTTACGTATTTTTAAAATTATTTCTGGAAGTCATATTGTATTTTTCTTCCCACAAAAAATATATTTCACACTATAGGAACAAATATTAAATACGCTGCATTTCTATTTTTTCTAAATTACTTTATCGCTAAAAGTTCAAAAAGTCACACAAGGTTGCTCAAAATACTAACTTCCATCCCCCTCACAGCAACATACGTTTGGACACTTCAAGATATTATTTACGGCAGATGTTATACCAAAATTCTCCAAAAAATATGCAACGAATAAAGAAATATCACTCAAAATAGCAATGTTGTTAGTCGAAACGACTAAAGAAGCCCTTCAGGGTTAAATGCGTTTATACTCATAAAAATACACCCAGAAAATAATTTTGAAAAAAGTGAAGAAGTAATTTTAAAATATTTCAATAAATTATATCGAAAAAGCAATCGATTATCATGAATTTTGTAGCCTAATGTAAAGATTTAAGAAGTTCAAGTACTCACTAATTTATAAAAGACCTAACACTGACTATTACGTTTTAAGAGAAAACAATTATATCTTTTGGTGCCAGTGCGATATATTATTAAGATTTAACTCAAACTTAACTCAAATCGATATGGATAAGGAAATTAGAGCTCGTACCACAAAGGGAGAATTGGGAGACCAATAGTAGTAGCATAGAGTGTTGAAGTTCATACCTATGATTCAAAGAAAAAAAAAATAGTGTATGTCTAAAGTTAAGCATTAAATATAGAGCTTAATTATACTGGAAAAAAAACTAGATTAAGATTTTGCAAAATTAAGATTTTTAAAATTTCAAATGCAAATAACTTTAAAACTACTTATAAGGGATACATTCACATCCGATTTGAAATTTAATAAAAAACAAAGATTTGGCAAGCGGTTAAACATTTCTATATCGGATGTACCTTATTTTGAGTCCCAATAGCTCCACTCCTGGGCGGCCTCCGTTTTAAACTTGAAATTTTACACTCCTCTGCTACGCCTTTGCAAAATCCATAATTGTATATAAATCAATATAACCGATTAGAAGTTTTAAATTTGGATTGATGGAATTTGGCATGCTAAACAAGAATCCGCTTTCGCTTTTATTATATCAAGTATTAATTTTTTATGGGCGTGACTAATATGACGACCTTATTAGGCCGTCACACTAGTTTATTAGGATTTAATTTAATAACACTTCTGCCAGTTAAAATTATCTGAAAGTTATCTTTTAATTATTATTTTTTATTTTTCTGTTTAATATTTTCTAAAAATCGGAAAAATAGATTTTGAGTTATTAAAGGGGAAATATTAGACATGCCCGTTAAACAATCAAAAACTACACAGAAAAAAATAAAAATGGATTTCAATTACGAAATTTGTTATATCAATAAAATTTTTAATTGATTTTGCTCTAATCATCGAAATAATACTATTAAATAACTGAAATAATTGTTTTTCGATGAAATTTCAATTATTTTTTTAATCGATTTAATAAGAATTATAATTAAAATTTCTTTTAAAATCAACTAAAGGATTTATTGAATTGATTTTAAAATTAATTGAAACTCTACTATTGCAAAAATGCTTTCCTCGATAATAATACACGAATTTCATCATTTTTTTATTTTTATTTATTATTTTATTATTGCAAATATTTAAATAAAAACAGTTTTATAATAATGCATCCAGGAAAAATATTTTAGTGATTGTTTGCACATCTTAAATCAATGTTAAACCCATAACTTACGAGCGTTTAATATAAAATGGTTTGAAATCTGTCACGAATTAGGAAAATGTCGATTAAGATGTTTTCGCAATAAGGACTCGATATGAAAATCTACGTAATGTACGTATATAGTATAATTAGTGTATGTAATGTATTTTTGGGAGTGTGTTCTAAATATACATATTTATAACATACTTATACTTATATCCCGGGAAACTCATACATGTTTATAGCTGTCATCTTGATGGAAGCTCCATGCACTTTTTTATGGGCTCCCAAAGATTTGGGGCCTCGGTGTCATTTTTGCAAAAAAGTGATAATTTTCTCTGGCTCATATCTTGCAAACCGTTCGGAATTTTGATTTACTCTCTGAGGCAAAGTTGTAGCTCTTGTCATAAAAATTGTGAACATGTAAAATCAAAAAAACTTCATCTTCAGGATCAAAATCGTAAAAAACTTTAAAAAATTCGATTTTTTCCCCTTTTTCCCCTGTTCAGGTAAATAGGTAGCAACTACAAAAATGTACGTAAGATCTCAATAAACAACTCACACACCGACCGCAGCAGCGCAGGCAAAGCAGTAAGCTTAGCACAAAAATCTTCAAAGGTCGCAACACACAATATAAACGACGCTCACATCGAGCATAAAGTGCTACAGCATAATTCGCACACAACATTGGCAACTGACAATTTCAATATGCAGTGTGGAAAAATTTATTTATTTTGCTACGTTTGCGGTCATCAAATCAGAAAAAAAATGAATTCACTAGTGAATTCAATAGAGCATATAAGTTGTTTTTCGACGAAGTAGACTTGACCGGTGAAAATTACATACCTAATACTGTGTGTCGCGAATGCTATAACAGAATTTACAGGAATGACTAGAGTAAGTGGTATTACTTATGAAGATCCATTTGATACCGATTATGAGCCCCAACAGGGAAGAGATGGACACAACTAATAACACAAATGGAAATGGATTTCATTGTAGCCATATTTTTGACAGCGTTTTTAAAGCAAAGAAAACTCACACATGCTAATGTTAACTCTACGGCGTACCGCAAACGGCAAGCTGAATTTCAGAGCCTCTACACTCTAAATGATGAAACATTGAAAGATATAATGAAAAAAATCAAATACTACGAAAATAAATGGAAGATTTACTGTGATTTGAAGGTCATCAACATTTTGCAAGAGATCATCGATAAGGGCGGCTTTCCAAAGTTCTTTTGTTTTCTTTGTAATTGGAATTCGCGCTCACCTCTGAATCAATTCCAATGTAATTCGTGGAGACCAAGAGGAAGTGTGGAGGAACAAATGAAACAACATAGACTGAAAAATGCATCTTTAATTGACAATACTCAAGACATCTTGCTGCCACCGCTCCACATAAAATTGGGAATTGTTAAAAAATTCATCGAAGTGGCCGTTGTAAATTGTCAAAACGCATTCCACTATTTGAAAAGCGTTTTCCCAAGGCGTAGCAATTACAGAATTAAAAAAGGTATTGTAGTAAATTTAAAACGATTTTTTGTTCACCTAATTGTACTATTTACACTATGTTAATGTTTTCTATTCTGTCTTTATTTTTTGTCTTCATTTAACAGGCGTACTAATAGACTTGACATTAGAAAGCTACACAGAAAAAAATATTCAACAAAATTTTTCAATTAATTTCTTATTTAATTTTATATATAACTTTAATTATAATTATTGATACAATAAATTTAATAATTATTTATATTTTTTTCTATAAAAATTGACAGCTCTATAAGAAATTCAAATTAAAAAATTAAAATGTTTTTTTACAAAAATATATAAAAATGTATAAATTTATATTAAATGCTGATAATTTCCTGTTTTTGTGACAAATATTCTAGTTATTAATATTATCATTTTGATGATTGGAGCAAAATCAATTAAAAATAAATTAACATTAAAAATTTCGTAATTGAAGTCCATTTTTACTTTTTTCTGTGTTGTTTTGCATTCCTTTTTTGATTTCTTTTCTAATTAGAATTATAATTCATTTCAGGGATGTTGGTGGAGTCACAAGATCACCCTGGCAGTCTGGAAGCAACGTGCCTGTGGACACCATAAGTTCTGAATCAGAGTCAGATTCGGAGAACTCGGACGACGATTTGGATACACAACTTAAGAGAGTGCGATTTGCAAGTCCAGGGCTAATAACATTATGAACATAATACGAATAATTTTTTTTATTATTTTTGTAATAGATGGCATTGTATCTCAATGTTGAAGTATAGAAAAAACAAATGAAATTAAAAAACTTTCGGGAAATTTGTCACTTTTGCGGCTACCTTAGCCCTACCTAAACGGTGTGAAGAATCATTCCTAGGAAGTTCATATGTTCTAGAAAGTTGTTTATTGAGATCTTAGGTACATTTTTGTAGTTGATTGTTTTCTTAAATTTTGAACGGAACTCGGAAAGCACTTTAACGCCCACCTCCCATATAAGATTAACGAAATTTTGTACAAATAGTTCCAGGACCAATACAAACTCTAAAACAAAAACGGGCGTGATTCGCTCACTTTACCGCCAATCTTCCATATGAGGTGAAATTTTAAAATGTTTCTGATGGTTGGTGTATAAATTTGGCCAAGGCGAATATAAAATTCTCACTTGTTTTTATCTTATTATTACCTTTTAAAGTAAAAATTTCAACTGATGAATATATTATTTATTTAAGTGTATTTTATTGATATCACGACTATAAAAGCCGCTCACTGAAATACTTCTCAATATTCATATAAATTGCAATTAATTCTTTCTTTTTTTATTTTAAACATTTAAAACATTTTAAATAAAAATATTTTACATTTAAATTCAGCAATTGTTTTGTATTTTATTCGTTTCAGCATTTAACTCACCCAAATGTTGGTCTTCTATTGTAGTTGTTGCTGCTGTTGCAGGTATATGTTGCTGCGTATGATGTTTGGACTTTTTTAATGTACCATAACGTTGGGTGGGTTGTGGTGGCTGATGATGGTGACTTTGTTGCTGCTGCTGTTGTTGGAGTGATGGTGATTCAGAGATTTTCTTTTCATATCTTTGACTACTATTGTTGCTACCCGTTGAACTGGAGGTGGTAGAATTTGAGGTGGTGGTTGCTATACTTGACGGATTGTGGCTGCCACTTTGAAAACTGTGTTGACTGCCGGATGCTGCCATCGATGTTATATGCGGCGGTGGTGGCACCGGATATCCGACATAATCGACAACATACTGTGTTAGCGGATCACTACCACCACAGCTACTGAATGCAGATGGTGGTCTTTCAATATAAATCTGTGTTGCCGGATGTTGATGTTGCAATTGTTGCTGTTGTTGTTGGTGTTGCATAGTAGCAGCTGCATGTGCAGCAGCTGCTGACATTTTCATACGCCACAGTGTATCCTGATTACTACCAATACTAGCTGATATACTATTTGAATTTGTGTAATTATTTTCGGACGCTGGATAATGTATTGATGACCCTAAAATTAAATTTACATAAAATCCATTAAACATTAAATGCAGCAAAAACAAAAACAATAAAAAAAGATAAAACACACAGAAAATAAGTACAACAACAATTGTGCATTTGCCGGAATTAAGTGCAAAAGTGATATGAGTTTACGAATATTTCATTTAGTGCATTCTTTAAGTGAATTAATTTAAACCAAAAACATTTAACTGTTTAAATACCAAATAATTAAATAAGATAAAAAAGACTGGTGCATACAAATTAATGCAGCCACTTACGTTCTTGTGATTAAATATTTGCGGTCAATTTTATGAAACAAATACATATAATACACAAACGGTTTAAAATAAATTTTTAATCAAATATACTTAAATGTATTAAATAAAGTCGAAAAAAAAAATAATATAATAATTTTTGAATATTTTATAAAGAGATAATTAAAACCTGAAACGTAAGATTTAAAAGTAATTTAAATTATACTTAGATACGAATTACTAATTGAACTAAACATCGATTCGATATTCTAATGCATTTTACATTTAACCAATATTCCTATCTGCTATTGACTCTGAAACTCTTCCACAAATAAATCGCATTAAGTTCTTACATCAATTCAATGTATTGGTTTCAATTTAAATTGATGACTGAATACTTGTTAACGAATGACAACGTCACATCACAAACGACAACATTTTAAAATGTTTACAATATACTAAGTATATACATATACATATATATGTATATAAGAGAGAGAGAGAGAAAGAAAAACAACTTGAATCAACCATAAATAAACATTTATAGAAAATGATTTAAAAATTTTCCCGACATTTAAGTCATGCTATAAATTTTACTTATTAAAATTCAAAAACCGTTCAAAAAGCATACAGACATAAATACTTATTAGGATGGCTTCATTTGTATCGACCTAAAAAATATCATTGACTTTTTCTTAACTAAGTTTGTTTTAAAATATTATCTGATTAATAGGTTCATTGAACATGATCAAAAACAAATCGCCACTTCCGTTATTCAGAAATTAAAATTTAAATTATTCAGAAATTTATATTTTAAAAGGATCAATAAGTATAACTTTTTTGTAAAATACTTTTTTATATAAATAAGTAAGGAGTGCGTTCGAAAAAATCTTAACATATATAAAATTCAATAATTTGAAAACGGTTTATCCTACAATTATCTTTCTTTTTTTTTTTATTTAATTGATATTATATTATAGATTACGGATCAAAATATAACTTTTATAGTTCTAACCACTAATTATGAACTCGTTGACCTTTTTTGGTAACCCTTCCATTAGAGATTTGCTACGTATTTCAGTCACTTTTTTGGAAAAGTGTGGACATCTTTTTTTTTAAATCTTTGGTATTTTGGGACAAATTTTTTGTGCTCTTCAATTCACTTTTCACAAGAGCCCAATATCTCTTCGCAATTTGGAGAATTGACCTCTCTTGGTACAAAACCTATGTTATTGTACCACTCCAGAGCTCTCTTACCGTAGTGACATGATGCCAAATCGGGCCAAATGTGTGTTGATGTATATTTCGGTATTTATAGAGAGTAACAAATGACTTTCTTGTTTTGCCGCAACTGCATAAAGCCTGTCATACTAGGAATTTTTTAGGAAATTTTGTCTGATTTTGGATCTTAAACTTGTCTTTAACATTGCCTCGAACATTAATAAAAATTTTGACACAGAAGCTGCGAAAATTCTGCCAGCACATAATTCGGCTGTTTTTCCTTTTTTCGAAGTGTAAAAAATGTATAAATTAACATATGCTTTTTTTTCGTATTTATTACATTAAAATTCATGATTGAATAAACATACTTATTTCAAATGGGTACTATGTACTTTTTTATGACATACATTTTATTTTTTAAATATTTTGAAAATGGAATAAGTACATAACAACATATTCATATTATATTTTAAAATTTAATTTTGGAAAAAATGTACAACTTGAGATATTATTTAAACAAAATATAAATTTTAGAAAAGGAAAAATAACATTATTACTTTTTTGCTATATTATTCGATAACCAGTGTACACATCGGTTCCAAAAATATATCAAATATTTTTCATACGAATTGCTGATATATTTACACAGAATGTAACTTAAAATTGTATACCTTGACCTTTAATTTTAATTTTAAACCTTAAAAACGGTCTCCTGAAAAGTAGTAAAAATTAATTTTGTAATTTTTCCTTTTTGTCACAGAATTATTTGTAGAATTAATTTCGATTTTTTTTAAATTTTTTAATAATTTGTAACAGGTACATCTTTTTTGTCACTCATTTTGATTTAACTCACAACAAATCAGCATCTTTTTCATTGAAAATAATAACTGACATATTTTTCAATGATAACTAGATAAAAAAAATTAAAATATTACTTCGGAAAAAAGTTATGATGCAAAACGTGTGTTAAGATTTTTTCGATCGCACTCCTTAATAGGAATTGTGTAATTTTTATTCATATTATTATACATTTAGATACAGATTAAGTTAAAAATTACTTAAGGAATGTCATAGAATTTTTAAAACATTTTAAACTTTGAAGTAGAAGAATCAGGATTTTTCGACCAAATATTAAAAGGAAATTTTTAAACATTTAAACTTTTAACATTTTATAAAATTTTCTATAAAGCACCATAGAATAATGCAATATTTATAAAAAAATTTAGAAAAAAAAACCGTAGGACTTATTGGATTTTATTTTGAATAACTTATTAAAACCCTCCTTACATTTCCAATTTTTTACCCCAAGAAATATGCATCAGATCAAATAAAGTACTTTGTTTTAAAATAGTTATGTGAACATTTTTTTGATGAAGTTTAAAATATATGAAATAACTTCTACAGTTTTTAGTCGTTTTATTCTAAACAAAATATCATTTGAAATTTTGTATACTAATATCTTTAATCTTAATCTGTGATGGCAGATAAAATTCCGCTGTCCCTTTTTCACTTCTTTTAATTTTTAAATTTTTTTCTTTAAATTTTTTTTACTAAAAATCATTAAAAATTTACATAAATATAGTTCTTGTTTGTAATTTCTTTTTATTCAATAGAAAACAAAAAACGAAAACACTTAAAATATCCAATCGGCAAATAGAAATCCTATTTTTAAAGGAGTGTGTATGATAATATTGCATTTTTTCCTTTTTATATTTAAAATTTTTGTGGTTGTTTGAGATAAATTTATACATACTAAATATATATTAAAATGTCTACTTTATCTAGTCTAAGATATATTTTTAATCAAATATACATACTTAATTTTATTAAACAAAGTTGAAGTTGAAAAAAAAAAAAAAAAACAAGCGCGAATTATATTCAGCCCGGCCGAATCTATATTCCCACGATCAACTTTTTAAAATTTTACGTTATATGGGTGGGGGGGGTAAAGTGGGCGGACCACGTCCATTTTTTGTTTCCGAGTTTAAATTGGTCCTTGAACTATTTGAACAAAATTTCGTTGATTTTCACCTTATATGGAAGGTGGGCGGACCACGCCCATTTTTGGTTAACGAGTTTATATCGATCCCCGAACTATATTTCGTTGTCGTACATGCTTTTGTTGAAGAAATATCAGCAGAAAAGTTTTGCCCATTTTCAATACCAAACTTATATAAGAAAAATATTTGTGCCAAATTTCGTCCCACTATGTTGACCCGTTCGAACCCTATCCTGCTTTCAACAGACGGACAGACGGACGGAC
The DNA here is from genome assembly GCA_951394005.1 of Protophormia terraenovae. Lineage (NCBI taxonomy): Eukaryota > Metazoa > Arthropoda > Insecta > Diptera > Calliphoridae > Protophormia > Protophormia terraenovae. The sequence continues at coordinate 77,908,324 of OX596074.1, read as the reverse complement.
ATAGCTAGATCGACTCAGAATCTAACTAGGACCCAGAAAATATATACTTTGTGGGGTCTTAGATGATTGCTTTTGATGGTGGGTATAAAAACAATTTAATTTCTGAACATTTTATTAAGATAAGAGATAGTTAAAAAATGGATCTTTAAGCTTAAAAATTATTTAAATTATAATTACGAATGACTAAATTTAGAGAGATACTTTTTTTCTGCTTTCTAAATCAGTTCAAAACATTCCTTTGTACGCAAAAAAAGCTACGGCCTCCATTATGTCTTTTTTCAAGTAAAAATATTTTATTTTTACAGTCGAACACGGTTATAACGAACACTTTTCTTCGGTTCCATTGTTTTTACCTACGTTTTCCATATAAATAACTACGTTTATAATGAACACGGTTATAGCGAACTTTTTTTTATAACGAACACATTTTTTTGGTCACAAGAAGAACATTTCCTACAAAAAACTACGTTTATAACGAACTCACACAATTACTAGTTTTATATAAAGAAAATTGCACATTTCAAAATGTTTCAAAAACATAGCTAAAAAATTAAAATTTCAATTTAAATTGTTTGATAAATAAAAACAGTTTTCGTAAATTTCAATTCAAATGGTCGGACAAATAAACGAGGAATTTTATATTTATAGTTGTAGACCTTCTTAACATAACGCATACCGATTTATAGAAAATAAATAAAAATAAAACTGAAATTATACGAGGATTAAAAACAAAATATTAGAAAACTATTTTTATAATCTCAATCCGCCACTTGTCAAATGACTAATGAATGCAAAAAATATTCTTCTTAAAATATTAAAATCATTAACATTTAAAAATCATATATACAGCTCATTTTTAAAGGAAGGAAATATGCTTTAATTACAAATATTAGTATCGTAAAGAAATACGTGTATATTGTTTACAAATAAATATTTTTAGATTTTTACGGATATAAAGAACTACGTTTCTAACGAACTAAATTTGTCGGTCCTTTCGAGTTCGTTATAACCGTGTTCGACTGTACTTGAAAAAAAGACAGTGTAATTTTATAGCAGAGTTTAATTATTCTGTTAATATTTTATGTAAGGAGTGCGATCGAAAAAATCTTAACACACGTTTTGCCTCATAAATTTTTTCGGAATCCATATTAAAAATTTTGTTTGATCTAGTTATCATGAAAAAATACATCAGTTATTATTTTCAATAACAACCATGTTGATTTGTCGTGATTTTCATCAAAATGAGTGATGAAGAGATGTACGTACCACAAATTATTAAAAAATTTCAAAAAGATCCAAATAGGTCCTACAAATAATTGTCCACATAATTAAATTTCTACCGTCAAAATGTTTCTTATGTTATTAAACAGTATCAGCAGAATTTGTACATTGATAGGAAACCCAGTTCGGAAAGAAAAAAAGGTTCACATGATATTGGGAAGGTCAGAAAATTGAAAGCATATTGAAATGAACTCCAAACACATCTGGTAGAAAAGCAGCCCAGTTAGCGCAGTGCTTTGACTATTTGGTGTGAAAATTTAAAGCTAATGCAGAGTTGATAACATATAAAGTCCAAAAAGTTCTAAACAAGAATGCTGCAAAAAATTTAAAAGTCAAGAATAGGACACAGAAATTAAAATCAAATTTCATAAAAAAATACTCATGTTGTGTAATTGACGAAGAAACGTATGTGTTGGCAGAATTTTCGCAGCTTCTGTGTCAAAATTTGTATATTGTTAATACTCGAGGCAATGTTAAAGGTAAGTTTAGGACCCAAAAGAAGAAAAAAATTCTTACAAAATTCCTAATATAACAAGCTTTTTGCAGTTGCGGCAAAACAGGGAAGTCATTTGATACATTAGGATCTATAAATACCAAAATATACATCAAGGAATATTTGTAAAAAAGACTTTTTATTTTCATAATAGAGCACAACGTGTCCACACATTTTTGGCCTAATTTGGTATCATGTCACTACGGTAAGAAAGCTCTGAGATGGTACCAAAACAATAACATAGTTTTTGTACCAAGAGAGGTAAATTTTTCAAATTGTTCATAGCTTATACCAGTGGAGAGATATTGGGCTCTTGTGAAAAATGAATTGAAGAGCACAAAAAAGGTGTCCCGAAATACAGAAGATTTTAAAAGAATATGTGCATACTGTTCTAAAAAAGTGACTGAAGCAACTATCAAATCTCAAACAGAAGGGTTACCAAAAATGGTCCACAAGTTCATAAGTAGTGAGTAGAACTATAAAAGTTATATTTTTCTGTGCTCTGTAATAAATTACACTGGTCGACAAAAAAAAAATTTTTTCGAGCTCCTTCAAAAAAAAATATGTAGACAGATGGAATTCCGTATGCTAAACTCGAATCTGCTTTCAGTTTTTTTTTCCATCAGGTCGGGATTTTTTATGGGCGTGTCTAATATTGTGCCCTAAATATGCCGATTACTCGAGTATATTTCACTATTACTTGTTAACGGTATGCATGATTTATATAAATAATACACCATGATATGCGGAATAAAATTAGTTTTAAATCGCTCTACTATTAAATTTTTATCCGCTCAATGGTTTAGGAGATATTTTGAAAAAAAGTGTCGGAAAAAATGTTTTCATTCAAAATTCAAGAATTCTTTTTTTTTACTAAAACTTTTTTTTTTTAAAGTGAAAACATCAAAAATATTTAAGCCTTTATCTCAAAGCTGGCGAAACTACGAGTAAATAAAGCCACGTATTATAAAAATTTATGCACAAATCTTGATTGGATTCACAGTTAAGTTTGGATACCCATGTATACCTATGGCTAAGTAGAAATATACTAGTGGGCAAAAAAAATTTTTTTTTTTCGTCTTAAATACAAAAAATAGGTAGATTAGATAGAATCCAACGTGCTAAATAAGAATCAGCTTTTACTTTTTTTCTATCAAGCATTGTTTTTTTTTATGGGCATCAATACTACGACCCCGCCTTTAAGCAGTCACACTTGTGTATCTCAAGAACAGTTTGTCCAATTAAGATAAATTGAACTTTAGTATATAGCGACCTAAATTGTCTTTGAGCTTAATTTATATAATTTTTTGTCCAGTTAATATTTCCGTATTATTCGGTAATTAGTACCGAACATTTTAAAATTTATTTTTTGAAAAGTAGTGAAAATTTGGATCCTTAACTCTGAAATTCTTGAGCGAATGAAAAATATTGTTGACATACGTTGAAGACAATTTTCGTATGCATCTTTTGATGTATTACTTATAAAAATCGTGTAAAGGTTTCTTGAGTTATAGTCTAAGTTTGACAAACCATTCTCGAATTTTATAGTGTAACCGCTGAATAAGGTGATGATATTAGTCATACACTTAAAAAAAAATCAGTACCCGGTAGAAAAAAAAGTGAATGCTGATTCTTGTTTAACTCGTCAAAATCTACCTAGACCACCTATCTTTGTTTCAAGAAAAAAAAAATTTTTTTTTACCACCACTGTATTTCTACTCATTTGTATGTAACATGGGTATTTTTACTTAACTGTGAATAAAATTTAAATTTCTGCATCAATTTTGAAGATACATGCCTTATTTTATTTGCAGAATTACCAGCTTTAAGATACAAATGATAAACTGTAACATTTTAGATGTTTTTATTTAATAAAAGAAATTTTAGTAACAAAAAAATCTAAAATTTTGCATGAAAATGATTTTTTTTCGGACACATATTTCAAAATAACTCCGAAACTATTGAGCACATAAAAAAATTAAGTTTAAATGATTTGAAGATATTTTTAGTCCGCATCTTTTGGTGTATCACTTTCATCAATCGTACACACCGTTCTTGAGTTATGAGGAAATATACTAGAGTAATGGCCTTACTATGGGCGAAATATTAGACACGCCCCTTAAAAAAATCCATACCTGATGGAAAAAAACTGAAAGCAGATTCCTGTTTAGCACATCAAAATACATCAAGTCCAACTATTCGTCTATGGGGGAAAATTTTTTTGACCAGTGTTATCAATTAAATAAAAAAAAGAATAAAAACTCTAAGATCAATCGTTTTCAAGTTATTGAATATATATATGTTAAGATTTTTTCGTACGCACTCCTTATTACTTAAGAAAAAAATTACTAAAGTTTGATAATAATATTTCAGAAGATATTTTCTATCATAATTAAATATATAGTTTAACAAAAGTAATTTTGAACACTTCTAATTTAATTAAATACAAACATATACATCCATTAAAATAAATACATAGTAATAAAATACACGTACTAGAGTATTATTGCATAATTTTGTTTTTGTTTTTCTTATTTTTGTGAATATAATCCTTTCTAACAAAGTGATTGACATTGAGCATTAGTTAGTTATTTACATATGTATGTATGCATGTGTATTTATATTTATACATATATGTATACATATTTACATTGTATAATTTGTTTTATGTAGATACTTATACTACTCTATAAAAACATACACTCAGAAAAATAGTTGATTAAAATACCTTTTGGAAATTTGTTTTAAACATCTTATATTGCGAATCAACAATACTTTAATAATCATTTGATTAATGATTCATGGGAAAATTTAATGTAATTTTCATAAAAGAATGATGATTTTTTAAGTTACTAAGTTTTCTTTTTAAAATATTCGTTTTCTTGATTTATTTAATACCTGTAGATATATTTGTACTAACTATTTTATCTTTCTTAATTATCGAAAATAGATAAGATTATTTGAAGTTTTTTCGGGGTCGTATATGCAGAAATTAAGTTTTCAGATAGCAATGAATGTCTACATGACTTAAGTATATGAATTAAACATATAAATTTATTGCCATAACTTTTTCTTTTTGTAAAAGATTTCTTTTGGAAACTGTGATTCAATCAAAATTAGAAAATTATGAAAAATGCTTTTTGATTTTACATTCATAGGTAGGCTTTTAACGCTTAAACTGTGTTATAGTGTTCACTATATATATGTGTCTAATATTTCCATCTAATTGAGCGTTCATATTATTATAACTTAATAACTTTTTGGAAGCAAAAAGTTTGCATTTTTAATAAAAAAAAAAAATGTTTTTCCACCACGAATTTCCGAATAACTCCGAAACTATTGAGCAGATAAAAAAATTGAAATGTATTTTACTACATTTTTTTTTTTTAATTTCATAACATACTATTTTTGTGTAATAGAACTTTTAAAATTTATTATATCGAGGGTCATAGGTTAAAATTATTATTAAGAAACCACTATAATTAAATTGTTTTTATGCAAAAAATCTATAAATAAAATATACAATGTTGCATTGAAAACTCGAGTGTCCTTAACAAGACTATACTAAGTGACACCATATTAGGATGGTCTGTGTTTAAAATTTTTACTATGTCAACGTGATTTTATATAACAATATTACATAGGTAGGTGTTAAAATAAAATATTGTAGTATTAAACATGTAGATATTACTGAAACAATGGTGGCAACAAATTTATAAATATAATAATTTAATAATCACAAAAAATTCTTATAATTCATACATTAAAAACAATGTATGTATTTGCAAACATACTTAACAAGTACAGATTTTTACTTAAACACATTTTAACATAAATAAGTGATTGATTATTTTTCATGTGTATTATACGTAGCTTGAACTGTAAACTACTAAAATTTCGATGAAAAAATATTGCGAGTTTTTCTTAAAAAAAAAAAAAAAAAAAATTTATAGGTGGGAAATAAAAAATTTGTTTTAACAATACATTTTAAATTATTAAAGGTAAAATAAAACCAGAGACCGGATTTTAATACTAAAAAAACAATCTTTTTATTTTTATTTCAATCGAAAAACAATCTTTAATGTTCAAAAAATAATAAAAATCCATCATGATTTTTATTATTTTCATCAATATTTTAATTTTTTTCATCATGATGAAAATAAAAATATAAATATCTTTTGTGATATTTATTTCAAAAGTTGAAAATTATTTTGAACTTTTTTCATCGGATGGAAAAAATTCTAAACAACAACAATTTCATTTGAATAAAAAAAATATTTTGAAAACAAAACAAAAGTATGAATAAAAAAACAATCATTTTAAATTTTTTTCGAACTGATATTTATCGTTAAAGATATTTATCGTTAAAGATATTTATTTTTTTCATCATTGATGGATATTTATTTTAAAAATAAAAATCCCTCACATATTTTTTTCAACAAATGAAAAAATATTTTGAACATTAAAGATATTTATTTTGATTGAAAAATAAAAATAAAACGTTTTCGGGTCCTTGAATAAAACATTTTAAGTCCACAAGGGGCTACTTATGGAATTATATTTTATAAAAGAAATTATTAGGTTCAGCTTTGAAATTAATTTCAATATGAATTTTAATTAATTAATAAATAGTTGTTACTAACATTACACATGTACCTACTATACCAAATTTAAGTCGAAGATTATTAAATATAATTTGAAAATTCTTTATATCTTTAGAGATATTTTTGAAATCGATATTGAGATAGCAATATTGCTTACCAGTTTTTGTAGGAAAAAATAATTTCTTCCTTTTATCAATTACAAGCAGGGTCCAAAATAAGATTATTAGGTTTACTAATTAAATCACGAAAAAGTCAAAGAACTCCAAGAAAAATGTCTAAAATTAGTATATTATCGACTTAGCATAGATCATGCTAAGTATAATACAGTGGTTTTCCGGTTTAACGAATACTCAGTTCGCGATTTAACGTACGTCCAAATTTTTAACATTGAGTACCTTATATTACAAACAATCTATATATTTTAGTATTCGATGTAACGAATTTTTCCAAAAAATGTGATTTGAAATCTATAAAAATAAGAGAGAGTAAATAAAACACATTTCTCATCCTATTGAAAGAGTACTACTCTCTCCTTTTATGCAAAAGGAATATAATTAGATATTTTCGTTTGGACAATATTTTTTCATTTGAAAACTATTTTCTAAATAAAAAACAGTAAAAAAATAAAGTAAAAATACGTTACAAAGCTGTTATTTTTTTACTTTTTAAATATGCTTTCGTTTGTATTTTTCCATTCCATTCAACTGAGAATTACTTATTAAGCCGATTTAACATTATACGTAAACAGTTCATAACAGCAATCAAAGACCTACTCTCTAGTATTTGCCAACCATAGCAAATTCTTTACAATTTGTCAACAAAAGTTTGTTTTTCAACAATTTACATTTTTTTTCACTTTTGTTGTTATAAGATAACTTAATTGTGTTTTAACGTTAAAAAGTAAAAAATATAGACTTTAAAATAAGTCTTTTAAAGTATATTTTGTTAGTAAAATATATTCGCGATTTAACGAATTTTTCGATTTTACGAATTGGACTGACAATATATTATTCGTTAAACCGGGAAACTATAGTATATAGTGAACACTATAACACAGTGTAAATATTTCAATTCCATTCTCCAGCTTGTTATTTGCTTATGTGGGAGTGTGTGTTGAAATAACAAAGTTGCATTTGATATAGAAATTGCATTATTACATGAGTCAGTACATTGTATGTACATATTTACTTGAATGTATTTGTATACGATATAAACTCATCTACAATGTAAACACATCCACTCATATTTGTAGTTGTATATGAAAATCTATTTACAAATATACATTAGTTTAAATCATATATTCTATATAGTTAAACAGCGCTATGACGAGCTACAGTTTAATAGTTACTGAAAGATAATTATATATGTATGTATGCAACTAATTTGACTTTTATTTCAATATTGAGTCAGTATGTGTGTTTGTACAGACATGTAATGATTCCTTTAAATATGTATCTAAACAAGGTATATTAAATGATATGTATTATTATTTAATACTCTTTTGATGCATCCAAATTGAACAAATTTGAACTAGACCGAAGAGCATAGAAAAGTTTTTCTTATGGTTTATTTTTTTAACATTAAATTTATGATATGATCATATATAATTTTTGTCTTCAACACGTTGCACAGAGAGATGATATTGAGAAAAATTACGATTAATTGAAAATTTAAAATTAATATTTTGAAAAAATAATTAGTTATATTTAAAAATATATAAAATAAAGCTTCATTATATATTTATTTCATAAAAAGTCGTTTTTTTTTTACAATGGAGGTGTTAAGTATAGTTATTTAAGAATATATTTATGTCTTTTTTGTTAAAAAAATTTTTGTGGAAATATTTTTAAGATTTTTTTTTTTTTTTAATCGGTCAAAAAACGTGATTTTTTTTTTTTACTTTCGTATATAAATTCAAAAAGTTTTAGACGATCTTGGGAGAAAAAAAAATTTTTATTTTTACCTACTAAGTGTAGTATAAAAATCTATAAAAACATTTTGCGGAATTTTTGCGATTTCGAAGAAAAGTATATTTTCAAAAAAAAACTACCCGTTTTCTGAACAAAACAAAATAAAATTAACTTTTTATATATTTAAATATAAAATTTATTGAACTTAATTATTCGCTTTATTTAAAAATAAATGGAATTTTTATGGAGAAATAAAACAGAAAGGCGAAAAAATCAAATGAAATAAATATATGAATTGCAATGCAATAATCCATTTGTCAGGTGCATTAATCTATTTTTGTAATTTTGGCAAAAGTTATATTGTGTGCAAAACCATAAACTTATAACCGAGTGAGATGTACAGTGAACAGTAAAATTGTGTGCGATGTTGAGAATTATGATCAGCAAATTAAATTTATGCGGATTTTCTAAAATATATTTTTATTTGTTTGCAATAATCATTGTTAATTATAAGACCCATATACATATATGCATTTCATATTGATATATTATTTACTGTATTTTCATATACATACGTAAAAATGTGTATGTATGAAGTAAATTTGTTGCCAAGCTAAAGGCAACCAACCAAAGAGGAAAAATGACATGGCGTATGGAACATAAGATGACTGTATATATACAAATGTCTGTCTATATAATACAGAATTCGCACACACATTTACTATATTCATTTATAATATTTACGGTTCTACGACTTGCGAAAAAAAGTTTTTGGCAAAACTCCTAGGAAAAAGTTCTGCTCTGATTATGGTCTTAGTTATTTTCGTATTCGTATTTGCATTCATTTTTTCGATGATGCTATTGTACGTGTATAAATGTGTTTGTGTATACATTCTTTGTAATTTCGTCGGATGAATTTTACACTAAAAACTTATATCGAATAAATACAACAACAAGAAAAGTATAAGAAGCGGTTTACGTGGTAAAATTTTGTCTTTTTACTTATTATTTTCATTTTAGTTTTTTGTATCGTCTTTTATGTTGCATGTATATTGTTGTACTTGTTGTTAACACTAATTTACAGAGACACAAATTTAAAATTAAAACCAAAAAGAATAAACGATGAAGTTGAAGTAAAAAAGATGTAGGAAATAATAACAATGACATCGTTATAACCACTCGATTGTAATGAGTTTAATAAGAAAAAAAGTTAACATTCTGAAATCAGTAACATTACGAATGCAATAAAAAAAAAGATACATTATATAGCAAGAAATGGAAATATACACACTAGGGTGGTTCAAAGTTTCTTTTTCCGATTTACATTTAAACATACCTTAAATAATGAAAGGCCATGTTGTTTAGAACAACTTGGCCAATTTGTTTATTTTTCAAAAATAGCAAAGATATTTTAATAAAAATAACTGATATTATAAAATTACGTAGAAATAAAAATTATACCTCTACTAAGAAATTTTATATAAACTGTACTTTTTTCATTCATATTAACTTTTTGGAAATATTATGAAAAGTGGGTATAATAATTTTTAACTATCTATTGTATGATGTATATATCATTAATTTTGGTGATAATTTTTTTAAGATTTGTTCTGGAATCATCAACTTAAATGGCCGTGTAGCATCCTGTTGCAATCATAGTAGGAAGTTGAAATTTGGCAAATATATTCTAAATGATGTCCCCTTTCATAATTTTAGGTACGTTTAAATATACGATAAACTCTGGTTTTCTTCATACAATGTTGTACCACCCTAATACATACATATACTTGAATAAGTATTTATATGGCTTTCATAGTGGAACAGGTGTAAAAAATTATAGTTATTTGGAGTTTCTATAGAACACTCTCATATATATATAAAAATATGGAAAATTTATGTGGAACAATGGGTGAGATTCTATTTGTAGGATTCCACCTGGCCATTCACTTGGCTCAATGAAACAACACGACACTTCATTATTAAAACAATATAATTCATTTATTTAAAAGATAATAATTACACTTATAACTATTCTTAAGTACCAAATTAATGTCCGACACTTTACTATGACCGTGTGATCATCGCGACTACTAAAACTGAACTCTTTAACTACGACTTGCTTCTTCGACGGTCTATTCAGAAGTCTATTCTCTTGTCTATTGTCAGATTTGTCTCTATCCTTTGTTCGTTTTACTGTCACTTGTTCCTCTCGATCTCATTACAGTCCGTTATCACTCTATCCATCTCCTACTATCTCCTGTCAGTCTAGGTCGACCGCGGATGCTACCCTACATATATACAGTGAAAGCTCACATTTAAGACTGATTGTAATAAATTAACTTATAGATATACATATTCCTACTTATACATATATATCGTCAACTAAAATGCAAAAGGCCGTAACTACTAAAAAATCAATCGAATGTTGGTTATATTTACTGCAGTATAATGTACTGACTCAAACTACATCTATACAAAAAATTTCATGTTCATATCTTCGAAAATGACATCAATATTCACGAAAGTCAAAAGATTCATAAACGAAACAGTTGTAAAATTTGTTCCATTTAAGAAAAAATTTACTTGAAAAGTGTTTTATGATTAATTTATTTTTGTATTAAGGGAAACGTTTGAAAATTTTTACTTAATGGCTCAATTTTAAAGCAAAAAATAAAAACTGTGGTTTCTTTTTTATTTTGTATGTAATCACTTCGTCTTTAAAATGCTGCAAATTTTCAAAACTCATAAATTTTTGGTTACATTTTTTTATTTTCAACGGATAGTGAACCGCATACTTATTCTACAGCAAATTAATTTCCTAAGTCTTGTCTTTCGACTGGTTAATGGTTTAAGTCAATATGATGTAAATTGTCGGTACAAAATTAAAATGAATCCAAAAATCCTCGATAGTTTCAACCTGTATTTCCGTGAGATTTTACGCGAATGATTTAAAATTTAAGACTTCTTAGTTATTTTGTAAGATCGACAAAGAGCCACCAACACTTTTCCTAATTTTTTTAAAACAAGCTTTGGCAATACAAGACACTTAAAGTAGGTTTCAAACAATAAAAAATATATTAGAAATGAAATATCACTTTTTTCGTTGTATTGAAAAACGTGTTTTTTGTTTCTTTTGCTAACATTTTCTATTTTTTTTTCAATATTGTTTGCTCACGTCAAGTTAAAGCGGTGCAAAATCCCTAGGGTTGCAATATTTTGAATTTTGATCTTCTGAGTTTTTTTGTGACTTTTGCATACTTCTGCATGGTTGAATGTTTTAATTAGGTATATTTCATTGAATTATGTTGTCGTAATTATTAATTTTATGTCATACTATTCTAAAAGTTTTTATGTCGATTAACAGTTTTGGCTTTCGTTCAATTCTTATTGTGAAACAATTTTCGTGTTTATATTCAAAGTTGAAACGCAATTGATTTAAAAAATATTTTTCTATATGATTAATGATTTTATATGTTTTGTACTTTTTACGACAGCAAAAAATTATTCATATACTTAATAACACTGGTCAACAAAAAAATCCTCCACCATAGACGAATAGTTGGACTTGATGTGCTAAACACGAATCTGTTTTCAGATTTTTTCCATGAGGTCTTGATTTTTTTCTGTGGGCGTGTCTAATATTTCGCCCATAGTAAGGCCATTACTCTAGTATATTTCCTCATAACTTAAGAACGGTGTGTCCGATTGATCAAAGTGATACACCAAAAGATGCGGACTAAAAATATCTTCAAATCATTCAACTTAATTTTTTTATGTGCTCAATAGTTTCGGAATTATTTTGAAATAAGTGTCCGAAAAAAATCATTTTCATGCAAAATTTTAGTTTTTTTTTTGTTACTAAAATTTCTTTTAATAAATGAAAACATCTAAAATGTTATAGTTTATCATTTGTATCTTAAAGGTCAGCATTCACTTTTTTTCCACCGGGTACTGATTTTTTTTAACTGCATGACTAATATCATCACCTTATTCAGCGGTTACACTATAAAATTCGAGAATGGTTTGTCAAACTTAGACTATAACTCAAGAACCCTTTACACGATTTTGATAAATGATACATCAAAAGATGCATATGAAATTGTCTTCAAGATATGTCAACAATATTTTTCATTCGCTCAAGAATTTCAGTTATGGATCAAAATTTTCACCACTTTTCAAAAAATACATTTTAAAATATTCGGTACTAATTACCGAATAACTACGGAAATATTAGCTGAACAAAAAATTATATAAATTCAGATCAAAGACAACTGTTCTCGATTTAAGCAAGTGTGACTGGTTAAAGGCGGGGTCATAGTAGTCATGCCCATAAAAAAAAAAATCAATGCGTGATAGAAAAAAATAATAAAAGCTGATTCTTATTTAGCATGTTGAATTCCATCTAACCCACCTATTTTTTAATTTAAGACGAAAAAAACAAACAATATTTTTTTGCCCACTAGTGTATTTCCACTTAGCTATTTATGGATGGGTATCCAAACTTAACTGTGATCCAATCAAGATTTGTGGATCAATTTTTATGATATGTTGCTTTATTAATTAGTCTGAAATACAGACTCCGACCACTGATATTTAAAATACGAATATGTATATAATTATATATTAGGGTTAAAGCTATTTTTGGACCTCAAAATTCCCTAGCACTACCTAATGGCAAATATTGCCCTGATAATAACAACCAGTTTTCTAGAGTATTTCGAACAAAAAACTTCACGCACCGATCGCGATTTCTAAGATGCTTTTGAAAAATTTTTTAAAACTTCTATTTTTATGCCGTGCATAAACAGTTCAAAATATTTAAATGGTACAACTAAGAAATATCGTATGGATTAAAAAAAGAAAAAAACTTTATTTTATTCCTCCTCCACTTAACTAATAAAAACATTGCGATATGGTCAATTATTTGAATATTACGTAAAACTTATCGAATACCGAATTGAATATAAATATTTTTCTTTTTACTAATTTTCTCATTCTGGCACATCTCTCGTAAAAAATTGGTTCGAAATGATTTTGCAGTTCATAGTTGTAGAAAAAATACCGTCCAAAGTGAACAAAAATTAAATTAAATACTTTGATTATAAATTTTATACTTATTTCGCAGTTTAACAGAGATTGCACTGACAAATGATTTTATGTCAAAGACGAAACAGCAAAGCGGCAAAAACTTATGTAATTTAGAGGAAATTATAATATTTTTTATCCCAAAGTAATAACATCAATATAAAATTTTCACCGCGTTTGATGTGCGAACTTTTTTAACAATCGCAAAAAAATATAATATCACATTCCTTTATAACTTTCAATGCTTTACAAGGATTTGCTATGGTATTTTAGATATTTCCAAAAATTGCAAGAAGTTATAACCCTATACATACTAAATTTTACATAATAATTTAAATTTTTAATATTTGGTATTTTTTATTTCTATACGGTTAATTTTTTAAAAATTGTCTTAAGAAAAATATTTGCCGTGGTAGTAATGACTCTGATATCTCGCAGCAGCGCACAGTGTCCCATTCAAAAAATTAAATGGAAATAAATTCTGGAATTTCCTAACGGGTATTCCGATTTTAATGAAATTTCACATAATGATAGTAGAGGTGTAGGTGAGTTTAAGTGTCCCAATGTTGGCCACCTCGGGTTTGAACAGTTTTAAAAACAATCCTGATTCGTTATATCTAAATCGATTTTATAGATTTTAACATGAGATGATTCTATTATTCAAGATATACAAAAAACATTGCGTGCATATCTTGCATCTTTTATTTTACGAGATGTTATGCTTCAAAAATTATTATTTTTACATTTTGACCTACCTTGGTGAAGTTTTTTTTTTTACTGAAAATTTTTTTTAATTTAATAACAACAAATAACAAAATTATGTAAAAACAAAAATTTTTAAAAGTCTTAACGGAATCAAAAGTAATATGCATTTTTCGATTATTCGTATTTTTTTGTTAATAGTTACATTCCTTTTAGATATAAAAAAAGTTTCTTAAGTAACATATACAGTAGAGTGTTCCGTAGACAAAAATTTTGTAGGAAGACCCCTCAAACGATGCGTAAAAATTAGCTTAATGCGGGAAAAATATTAAAAAAAAATTTAAAATTGATCTTCAGTTCCCTACAAACGATTGAAAGTCACGGGCCTGGAACATTTCGTCCAAAAAATAGTATTGAGTTTTGTCTTGAAATGGGTATCAAAAGAATCGTAAGTTTTAACAAATAAAAAAAAAATATTTTAAAAAATTTTAGAAAACATTTTGGTCCATAAACCGTTATTTTAGTACATCATGCAAAAAAAAAAAAAAAAATTGATATTTTTTCTTGAAAAATTTACATAAATTTTATAATTTTGTTTCTTTTATGGCTAAAATATTAAAAATTTGCATTTGCATAAGTAATTCCAAATTTTTCCAAAAAATTTTTCATAAAAATGCCTTAAAAGTCCTCTAGCAAAACAAAATCCCATGGGAAAAATTTTTTAAATATTTTTTCACAACCAGCATAAAATTACGAATTTTTTGATACCCATTTCGATAAAAAAAATCAAAACTTTTTTTTTTTTTTTTTACCAACTGAAGACCAATTTTAAAAAATTTTCAAATAATTTTTTCGTATTAAGCTAATTTTTACGCGTCGTTTGAGGGGTCTTCCTACAACGAAATCTCGAAAAAGGCTTTCCTCGGGACACTCTAATATACAGTATTTATAATTTTCTGAAAGATAACTTTATAGAAAATTGTGCGAGGGAAAAAAATTTTAAAAACTTTTTCCTGAAAGAACCACGGTCTTCCAAATTTGACTTATTTTTTCATGATTTTACAATTTTCGCCTTTATTTTTCAAATCGCAAAGCTGGAATAAAAAAATTTGTATTTATTTTACATAGTATAATGTGTTTCTAAGTTTTTAGTAATAGAAATTTTTGCTCTCCGATATCGGTTCGGAAGATGTAGAAAAAAAGTAAAAATTCCATTTTTGGAAATTTTTGAAAGTTTTTTGGGAATTGCGGGTTTTTCGTTAACAAATGCAAAAAAGTAAATAACACCTAAAATTAAACATCAAAAATCTACTCGGTTGTAGAATTGCATTCAAAAATATTCACTAAAACCAATTTTATTCCAAAATTAAAAATGATTAATATGCACAAAATCTCAAATCAATCCTTCTTCGATATTTTTTGCAAAAAGTCTTCAAAAAATTTTCATATTATAAAACTTTTATATATATTCGAAAATAAGGCGAAATTTCTTTGAAAACGATTCAGATATAACGAATCAGGATTGTTTTAAAAAATATTCATACCCGAGGTGTTCAACTTTCGGACCCTGTGGACCCGCCCCCGATAAGTCCATATGATCCAATCTCAAAACTTAAACTCGCCTATACCTCTACTATCAGTATGTAAAATTTCATTAAAATCAGACCAGCAGTTAGGAACTTCCAGACTTATTTCCATTTTATTTTTTGAATGGGACACTGTGCAGCGTTTCAAAGTGGACTGTGGGGTCCGTTGTTGTAGTTAATTGAAATACTAAGAGCTGTTATGTATCGGAAAAGATAGAATCAAATAACGATTTAATTTTCTAAATTGGTTTAAAATTAAATGAAAAGGATAAGCTTTCTTAAGCCTGCTGTGATAAAAAGTTTAGTTTAAGGGATATGCAAATAGTTTCAAAGCAGAGAAATATTTTCTAGTTTGATTTTATTTATTATATCTTCAAAGGAAAATAATATCTTGAAGTCAAACAAAACGTAGCTGTTTAACCATACATATTTATATCTCATTAAGATAATTAATTTATTGCATTGAAAATATTAATGAGTTTAATAATGATGTAAATAATATCATTTAAATTTATTTAAAATCTTACAAAATAATAGTAATAATACAGTCACTTTAAAAATAAAATCCTTTTTAACTTAAAATCATATAACAAAATAATATTAGTTGCAATACGAGTAGATACATATTTACATGAGTGTGTGTGTTTAGAGCTTTTATATTATGTGTGTGCTCCTGTGTTTATGTCTGTGTCAGTAAAAGAATTTTCACTATTATTTTTACATACAATTTTATATTTATAATGTGCAGGTGCAAGAAACGTGCTGGTAAAATATGTAAAAGTAAAATAATTGAAACGAACAAACAAACGGAAAACGAAAAGAAAAGCAACTATCATCTTAACTGTGACACCAGTAAGTAGTGTAGGAAGCAGTAGAATTAGTACAAAGAGAAGTAATATTGGAAGGCAACAACAACCTCGTGGCATTGATGATGCGTGAGTGCAACAAAATTTACCTGAAACTATGGCGGTTTTTGTATTAAGTGCCAACGCTGATGCACGTTCAAGGCTCGAAACTAATGGAGATGTACATTCTGTATTATTCAACGAAGAACTTTTACTGTTGTAGCCGTTGCTGGTATTACCTCTGCCATTATTCCTTTTGCTGGTGTTGCTGTTATTATTATTGTTGTTGTTGTTGTTATTATATACTAAATTTTCAGCAGTATTACTTGCCGCACTACTTGGTCTAGAAGTTAAACTCGTAGTAATTGTTGTAGTTGCTGCTGTATAAACAGCATTGGTTGCAAGTGTTGTATATGTTGCATTATCATCATTACAATTGTTGTTTTTATTTGGGATGATGGCATTATTACTAGCAAACGAAACGTGACCACTATTTACAAATGTTGAATTTGAATTTCTGTTGTTTTCTTTGCTGCTGCTGTTACTGTTGCTGTTGTTGCAATTGTTGTTGCTACTATTGTTGGTGGTAGTGGTGGGCTTCTTTAACTGTTTGTTAAATGTATTTGTATTCAAATCGAATAGTCCTGCCACATGGAATACAATAGAAATGACGTGAGGAAAAATAAGAAAAAAAAAACAAATATGAAAATGGCAAAAAGTTAAATAAAAGTTCGTAGTCATTTTTATCTTTATCTTATTCATCGTCATCAACAAAACATCTTTAGTTATTCACTACAACAAAAGTGCGAATCCATTTACAGTGATAATAACCAGAAAAGAAAAAATGCAAAAAGCAAATTTTCTTCTTTAGGTTTATAGTTTTTGAATTGAATAAAGAGAAAAAATCACTTTTAACTTTTCCAGAAACAATACGGAAACAAGTGCCGCAACTAAGCAGCAGTAACCACAAAAGAAAACACACAAATGCAGAAATACCCAATACATTCAAATACCCATTCATACAATGTTTACACTAAGGAAACTTTAAGACTTAGTTTTTTTTATTTCTTTTCTTTTTTTAATTTCAGATGGTCTTTTCATTTGATTGTGGTTTGAGTCCACAAAATTTAAAAAATGCTGGAATTTTATTTTTTAATCGTTAATGAGGCAATATGTTGGTTGTTCCAAGGAAAAGTTTAATTATAAATACATAAATGATACATAAATAAATTTAACTAATAAGGATGAACCCTTATGTAAGTTATTGTTGCATAGTGCAAATAAATACTTGTAGTTTAAAGAAATTACATATTTTTGTGAGAAAATCGCTTTTATGTAATAACCAGGGCAAGTTTTTATATGCACAAAGAAAAATTGAAATATGCGCTTGAAAAAGCACGAAAAAATGGTATAATATGCACAGAAATATGCAAAAATAGCATGAATATGTCTATAAAAACCAACGAATTTATGCATTCTTATATATTAATATGTAGAAAATATGCACAAATATGCATTTTTTAACTTCAATCTCAAATAGATTTCGATATTTATAAAAATATAACTATTTTAATTTTAAGTATCATATTTGACGCTTTCGAATTTTTTTCATTACAATATTTACAATGTACTCAAAATACTCACAAAAAAATTTTTATAAATTATTTGATTTAACTCTAAAAAATCACCAAAAAATTGTGTTTTTGTTAAGAAAACTAACTTTTGTATCCATTATATGCAAATTTATGCAAATATGTAAAATATAAGCATTTTTTGTGAAATTCTTTTGAAAAATGCAAATGCTTACTTTCCAAGCGAAGAGCTTGAAAAACTTGCCCTGGAAATAACAATAAATAAGGACTGCGCTCGAAAATATGAGTGCATATAATTAAGCTTATAAAAATGAAACTAATGAAACTAATGGGGTAATCTGTTTGAGATTTTGTATTGTTAAAGAATGTCGTATACAAGTTTAAAAGTAAAAAAATACTAATGTTTTATACTAAAATATATAATATTCCCTGGAATATCCTAAATATAAGCTTTATTGTATTTTCGGTTTCTTTTTTGTCGAAATGGGTCCATTTCTTGTATCCTTTAATTATTTTTTTCTACAATACAATATATTTCAAATGGACTGAATTTTGGGCAATTTTGTGGATTTTGTTCTTACTTTGTATATAAGGAGTGCGATCGAAAAAATCTTAACATATATAAAATTCAATAATTTAGAAACGGTTGATCTTAGAATTTTGATTGTTTTATTTAATTTTTATTTAATTGATAATATACTACAGATCGTAGAAAATCATAACTTTTAAACTCCTGTCAACTACTTATGAACTCGTAGACCTTTCTTGATAACTCTTCCATTAGATATTTGATACTTGTTTCAGTCACTTTTTTGGAACACTCTGCCCATCTTCTTTCAAAATCTTTGGTATTTTGGGACAACTTTTTTGTCCTCTTCGATTCTTACAAAAGTCCAATATATATTCACGGGTCCAAGCTCCGGACAATTTAGAAGATTGACCTCTTTTGGTACAAAAACTATGTTATTGCTTTGGTACCACTCCAGAGCTTTCTTACGTAGTGACATTATGTCAAGTCGCGCCAAAAATATATGGACACATTGTGCTCTCTTATGAAAGGAAAAATATTTTTTTGCAAACATTCTTTGATGTATTTTTAGGTATTTATAGAGCCCATTGTAACAAATGATTTGCTTCTTTTGTCGCAAGTGCATAAATCTTGCCTCTCCACGAATTCGTTAGAAAATTTTGTCAGCTTTTCGATCCTAAACTCATCTTCAACATTTCCTTGAGCATCAGCAATACAAAAATTTTGACCCGGAACCTGCGAAAAATCTATATCGTTCTTTATACAACATGAGTATTTTTGTATGAAATTTGATTTTAATTTCCGTGCCCTATTCTTGGCTTCTAAATTTTTTGTAGCATTATATTCTGTAACTTTTTGGACTTTATATGTTCTTAACTCCACACTAGCTTTAACTTTTCGCACCAAATATTCAGAATACTAAGCTAATCGGGGTGCTTTCAAAGAAAAAATTATGACTAGAATTTTTTTTAATAAATCATTATTTGATTTTAAACCAAATTCTATTAAAGAGTGTGTGCCAAACGGTAGCAAAGTATGTAGAAAAGTAAAATTTTGAAGTATATGAGGTGAATAAAATTTCACTAGCTCATAGAGCTACATAAATTTTTGACAATAGAATAGAAAAATTTGAAAGTCGTAAAATAAATAATAAATTAAAATAATTTGAAATTGTTTGGGATTTTTAATGTCTATTTTATAAAATTGTATTTTTTCTCTTTAAAATAAATAATTTTTAAAAATATATTAATTTTATTTAAAATTTTGTAAAATTTTGTTAACGATTTTGTCAAAATTTATCACGGCAAAAAGTTTTCATTTGGCACAGCAAAACTATAAAATTTTTTCACCATAGGAAATTTAAAATTTCCACAGAACTTTGCTACCGTTTGGCACACGCTCAAAATAATTATTTAATTTTAATATTTTGTTTTATTAGTTTTGAAAAATTTTAAATCTAATATAAAAGCAATTTCCAGTGTTTTGACATTTTCAATTAATGTATAAAAAAATATATTTATAAAAATTATTAAAACCAAAAACATATTGCAAAATCTAACATTTGTAGGGTAAGTAATTTAATTTTCCCACAGATTTGCGTAATATTTGTAATAATTGATATTTATTTATCTTATAGATAATGTTTCCAGTAGATTTAACTTTACGAACCTCTTTTTTATTCTCGCAGACCCCCAAACATACATACTTTGATATTTCCAATGCAAATGGAGTAAAACAATTCCATGCAGGATCGATGAGGTATCGTACTACATATACATGCATATAATGAGAAATGTTCTACACAGATATTAAACAATTACTAGGAAAATAGTTGGCAGTACTAGATGACTTTGAAGTGTTGACAAAAGTACTTAATCTTTCTGAGACAAAGAACTCGAGACCTAGTAAGTACATATATATAACAGCAGGTTTGATCAAGTCTCTTATTAAATTTTTCTAGATCCTATCTACCATTTTAACCAAGAAACCAACAAAACAAATGTATTCACTACATGTATGTATGGATTTCCAGGGATTTGAGATCCCCCATTTGGATACCGTCGTTATTGATAAACGACATATCATTTTATGAGTCAATTTAACACTGTCTGTTTGTATAAGTTCAACCGATCTTTATATAAACTTTGTGCGTACATGTATGATAGTTATAACTATTAGCGATCATAAACGCTTTTAATTTCGAAGAAAAATTATAATTTACGATATAAATAAATTTTACAAGAATTGGTCCATACTAGATATCTACTGCAGTCATTTAAATGTTACTTAATATAAACAAACATAGGTGAACAACTGGTCCACATTCTGGTTTTTGAAAAATACTTAACTTTTACATCTGGGTTCTTAGAAGATGTATCATATCTGATTTAAATGTGTATTTAATAGGGGCTGAATGTATTGATTTTGTCATCCACTTTGATTGATCTTGGAGGTTAATTATTTATAGGTGAATTATTTATGTATTTTCGGCATCCCTAACTAATGGTAGTTTAAGGTTTTTTAAGCATTCCGCTTAAAAAACCTTAAACTACAAATGGTAAGTAGAATTATCTTAAAACTATTTTTAATTGTAATAACGATATCATTTCTTTTTTAGGTTAATTGTATCACAATTGGATTTTGGAAGAAATGTCAACAAAATTTGCAACAGTAACTTCTTTTTTAGTTTAAAAATGTTACTTTAGAATTATATATATTATATATTTTCTTTCAGAGACAATATCAAATTGACATACACATACAGATTAATATTATATAAAACTTTTTTTAATATTCCATTTAAAAATTCTTATTAAACATTTTATAAAAACAAAAATAAATATTGTTTAACAATTTACTAAAAACTAAACATTATTTTTATTAGTTTCCTAAAAATATTTATTGAGTCTTAAGACTATTTTCAAATATTCAAATTCATAAATAGTGAAAATATTTTAATAAGAAAAAAACTAAAATTTTTTCAATAAAACATTTACGAATTTGAATGTTTGATTTTACGAATTCAGTGATAGGTCCAATTTTAGTAAAAAATATAATTGGTTTTATAAATTTAATAATAGAATACGAAATTTAATTTTTTCTGTGTTTCTACAAAATGTATTTGGAGTTCTTTTCAATATGCTTTCAATTTTCTTGGCCTCCGCAATATCATGTGGACCTTTTTTCTTCCCAAATCATGATTTCTATCAATGGTCGAATTCTCCTTGGAAACAGTATGACTGCGGACATTTAATTCTTTGAGCAATTATTTGCAGGACCAATTTGAATTGTTTTGAAATTTTTTAATAATTTATAACACGTACATCATTTTCGTCACTCATTTTGATCAAACTGACAACAAATCAACATGGTTGTCATCAAAAATAATAACTGACGTATTTTTAATGGTAACTAGCCAAAAAAATTTTTTTAAATTGCTTCGGAAAAAAGTAATGACGCAAAACGTGTGTTAAGATTTTTTCGATCGCACTCCTTAGCAGCTCTACTTGTTTGATATCACTCAGCTACTTTTTTGTTGTAATGATGAGAAGCGAGATCAAGCCAAAAAGATTAAAAATAATATAAAAGAATCATTTCTGAGAGCTCCCATATCCGTAAATTTCTCTTTTGAAATTGTCATTTGCTATGAATAAAGCGCTTTTTTCCCCGCACGTGCAAATGGCTTGCCAGAGCAAAAATTTGTTCGATAATTCAGATTTTTTAAGGATATTTAAATGCAACTTTTTTTACTTTGTGGGTTTTCAGACTACCTTTTTGAAACTTTTTTGATAATAGATGTTTAGCAGTTTTATAATTGAGTTGCATTTCATCCAGAGATATACGAATTTTCCTTAAAAATACGTATTCTTTTTCTCTGACATCATACAGTCTGTAAATCAACTTTTTCTTCGGTAATCAAGATTCCATTCGATGATCATTAACAATATGTACTTTTTTGTGACTCAAAAAACTTAATTTTCCACCTCACCTGCACTCCTAGAAATTGTTTTGTTTGCTCAACATGTATTTTGACTAAAAATTTGAATTATGCGTTTGCATGAATTATGTTAAATTTTAATTTTAAGAAAAACTAATTATGCTATTACAATAAAATTTAACACATAGTTACTAAGGGTAATAGCAAATATAAGCCAGTTATTGGTTCTAAAGTATTTTTAAGTAAACAAAAGATATAAGCTCTAAAGCGTGAACGGATTTTTTTGTAAACTACAATTCAGTAAAATTTTTGGCAAAAAATAATAAAATAAAGCGTTCAGGACCACCTTTAAATCAAAGAGAAAGAAATCCGATTAATACTTTCAAGAAAAAGAGTTTTTTCTAATACCGATATTGCACGCATCATAAAGTAATCAGAAATTATATAAAATGGCAAATCATATGGAATAAAACATAAAACTAAAGGGTTATCTAAATTATCAATGCATCATCATAAAGGGAGTATACGGTATGAACTATCGATAACTATCATTAATTGAACGCAATAAAACTAAAGTCCTAGTTTACTATTACCGTTAATTCTCTAAATATTGGGTAATTCCAAAAGTAGGTTTTATATGGGGGATGGGTAAAATTATGGAACGGTCTTCTTAAAATTTGGCACTATAATTTTTATTTATATAAAATATATTTATATCGAATATTACCTTGATACTAACATTTTAGTGGGATTTATGCCCATTAATGTGATTTTCTGAAGAAGGGTTTATGGGAGCTATGGTCAATTATGGACCGATCTTCATTAAACAAGAAATTAACATGAATGTATATAACAAACTAACCCAGCCTTTAAAGTGTTCTTTACCGTCTCCTATTGTTTTAAAATAAAGTTGGTTAAACTTCTTGCAAGTAAAATTAAGCTTGTGCTTTATCCTAATTAATTGAAGTGTGCCGTCTTCATAACGAACATTCTATGAAACATTAATTTAATTACTAGCTATCCAACAAATATAAGATATCGTACCATAGAAACATCAGATACATTCACTATTAGGAACATGTTTGCAGACTTTCTCGCTTCTACATACTCTGTCTTTAAATACAATACTTCTAAGCTGTACACGTTTCCCGTTCATGAACACCAAGCAATTGCATTTTCTCTAGTGGACTCATCTGGTATTATTTCCAATTATTTCCAATTGCATTTTAATAAACTGTGTTTAAGCTTCATCTTTCCTACTTACTATACTTTACAATGCCTCAATCGAAATTGGTTACTTTCGCAAAATAGTCACTTATCATTACGATTATTTAAATCAGTAAATAACGCAAACATAAGTAAATTTAGAGGTATAGCTAAATTAAGTGCTATCTCGAATCTTAATATCAAAAAATGCAAATATAAGCACTACTCGAGAAAACCTGGTTCTTATGGATGTTTCTATCTTGGGGAATACGAATTGGAGCCCTTAAACATATTAATATGTGTACAAATAAGGCAATTGGCGTCCTTGGGTTTATTAAACGTTGGGCTAAAGAATAAAATGATGTTAGTATAACAGATAGCTATATAATTCTTTAGTTAGACCAATTCTGGAATACTGTTCTGTTGTCTGGGACCCTTCTGATAACATTCGTATTGACCGTATTAAATCTAAGGAGTGAGATCTAAAAAATTAACACACGTTTTGCATCTTAACTTTTTTCAGAAGAAATATTTGAGTCATTCCATTTAAAACCAACACGAAAAATTCCAATTTTTGACTTTTCCTCTCCAAATTTAATGGTATTTGGTACAAATACGATACTTACAGAGAACATTCAAAATGAATCCAACCTCTACATATATATTTTTCACGAATTTAAAAATACCACTTACATGTTTCAGGTATCATTTTAAAGGTAATTTCGTTACCTTTAAATATTTGCCTTAATGAACATTGTAACGTAAATACTTTGGAAGATATTTGTATTTTTAAAAAGACAATTTTCCTAATTTTTGAGATATTATAAATCGCGAAATATCGCGGTAATCAAACTTAAACTCGGCATTTGCGTTACCAGCGTCAATATTAATATTCTTGCCGAATTTTATTACATTCGGATGATTTTTGGAAGAAATTGTCGATAATTGTACCAAATATTATCAAATTCGGAAAAGGTGAGAAAATCAGCTGGTTGGTTTTAAATGGAATGACTCATTTATTATTATTTTTTTAAATATTTTAAAAAGATAACTAGCTTTTTAAAATATGTCTGTTATTATTTTTAATGACATTATATTAATTTGTTGATGGTTTGATGAAAATGAGGGACGAAAAGAAGTACGTACTAAAATTATTAAAAATTTTCAAAAAAATTAAAATTGGTCCTACAAAAAATTTACCAAAGAATTAAAGGTCTGCCGTCAAACTATTTCCAATGTTATTAAATAGTATCAGGAGAATTTGAGCATTGATAGGAAATTTGGTTCGGGAAAAAAAAAAAGGTCCATAAGATATTGGGAAGGCCAAGAAAATTCAAAGCATATTGAAAAGGGCTCCAAACACATTTGATAGAAAAGCAGAACGGTTAGCTCAGTGCTCTGACTATTTGGTGCGAAAAGTTAAAGCAAACGCAGGCTTGAAAACAAAGTCCAAAAAGTTCCTGACAGGAATATTGCAAAAAAAAAAAAAAAAAAAAAAGCAAATTTCAAACAAAAATATTCATGTTGTATAAAGGACGTCGAAATATATGTACTGACAGATTTTTCGTGTTGCTAATGCTCGAGGAAATGCTGAAGAGGTAAAAGAAGCAAGTCATTTGTTGCAGTGGGCTCTATAAATAATAAAATATACATCAAAGAATGTTAGCAAAAAAGGCTTCTTCCTTTCATAAGAGAGCACAATGTGTTGACATATTTTTGGTCGGATTTATAATCTTGTTACTATGGTAAGAAAGCTCTGGAGTGGTACCAAAACAATAACATAGTTTTTGTACCAAGAGAGTTCAATCCTCCAAATTGTCCGGAACTAAGACCAGTGGAGAGATATTGGGCTCCTGTGAAAAGAAAATTGAAGAGCTCTAAAAAGGTGTTTAAAAGGAGATGTGTAAACTGTTCCAAAACAGTGACTGAAACAAATATCAAATCTCTAATGGAATGGGTTACAAAAAAATGTCCACGAGTTCATAAGTTCTGGTTAGATATATAAAGGTTATATCCCTGCTGGAAATTTGTGGCAATTGCAATAATGGACCGGTCCCTCAGTACCAGTTGCGTACCAATTGACACCTAACTCATCACCAAAGTTCCAGTTGAGAACCAGTTGACACAAACACACTCACTATATAACAGTTTAGAGTCAATTTATAACATGCTTGTTAAGTGCGCAATTAGCAAATCGCAATAACAATCTGTGTCTTAGTGGTTAGCGTTAAAGACTATAAAACATAAGATACGTCAGAAGAGCATGGATTCGATTCGAAGTGGTGCCATAGACATCAAAGAAAAATTATATTAAAAATAAATATAAGTTAATAAAAGTAATAATAAAAAATGTTTAAAAAGTAAACAATTGCAGAATTTTTATCAAATTTGTATTACATTAATCGACATTGAACATATCCTCTTGGACCAGTCCTCTGACCTATCCTATTACCTGTCCTAAGGAGCTAATTAGCCACCTCCAATGACAAGGTTCCTCTCATATAAAGTTCCGGAACTGAGACCGGTCACTAGCCCTGAGAACCTGTCACGTGACTAGTTTTGAACCGGTTCTCTTTCCTCTAGGGATTTTTCTGTGATCTGTAATATAATATCAAATAAATTTAAAAAATCAAAACTGTAAGATCAACCGTTCCCAAATTATTGAATTTTATATATGTTAAGATCTCAAACAAAAACAGTTCGTACTTTTTATATTAAGAAATTCCTATCCGGATTCGATATACAATTTGGCATCATAGTCAAAAGTCGAAGAACTATGTTAAATATAATTTTTGTTATCAAACTTATATTTGGCAGCATCGAAGCAGAATTTCTTGTGAATATAATAAAATCAGAAAAACTAAAAATAAATTTGAAAAAATTTCCTTTTTTAGCTTTGCTACGACGCACGTTGGGGTAAAAGGGGTCGAAAGTGGCGTTTAATTGAATTTTGAAAATTAACTTTTTGTAATAAAATTGGATACCGAATAAAAACAGACAAAATTATGTATCAACGAGCGTAACCCGGTGCGCTTCGCTACCCCCTAATAGGGAATATAAAACAATTGCTACTGTTTAGGGGTTTTAAAAAGTGGGCGTAAAATATGGGCGTGAACCCAGTTCTTACATAGCCTTAAACGACCACCGTTACTGGTGCTATCTGTGTGTTAAATTTCTTAAAGATCGGTACAGGCGTTTGAGAGTTATAAAAAGTGGGCGTGGCATACAACCCAGTTCATACATAGCCTATAATGTCCAGCGGTAATGGTACTATCTGTGTGTCAAATTTGGTGAACATAGGTGTAACAGTTTAAGAGTTTTAAAAAGTGGGCGTAAAATGTGGGCGTGGCATCCAACCAAGTTTATACATAGCCTATAATGACCACCGGAAATGATACTATCTGTGTGTCAAATTTCGTTAAAATCGGTACAACCATTTAAGAGTTATAAAAAGTGGGCGTAAAATGTGGGCGTGGCATCCAACACAGTTCATACATAGCCTATAATGATCAGTGGCCCTGATACTATCTGTGTGTCAAATTTCGTGAAAATCGGTGCAACCGTTTGGAAGTTATAAAAAGTGGGCGTAAAATGTGGGCGTGGCATCCAATCCAGTTCGTACATAGCCTATAATGATGAGCGGCACTAATACTATCTGTGTGTCAAATTTCGTGAAAATCGATCCAACCGTTTGGAAGTTATAAAAAGTGGGCGTAAAATAAGGGCGTGTCATCCAATCGAAATCTTACATAGCCTATAATGATCAGCGGCACTGATACTATCTGTGTGTCAAATTTCGTGAAAATCGGTCCAACCGTTTGGAAGTTATAAAAAGTGGGCGTAAAATGTGGGCGTGGCATCCAATCGAAATCTTATATAGCCTATAACCACCTCTGGCACTGGTATTATCTGTGTGTCAAATTTCGTGAAAATCGGTTCAGTCGTTTAGACGTGATTGACGCACAAACAAACAAACAAACAAACAA
Source organism: Protophormia terraenovae (assembly GCA_951394005.1). NCBI lineage: Eukaryota > Metazoa > Arthropoda > Insecta > Diptera > Calliphoridae > Protophormia > Protophormia terraenovae. The sequence goes on along the minus strand of OX596074.1, from coordinate 77,880,568 downwards.
ACTTACACCTCATTTTTATAATATATATTAGGATAACAAAAAAATCATTGGCCTAGGTTGCGTTGTTTTTGTGTATTGAGCTGTCAAAGTTCAAAATTTTTTTTTTATATTTTGGAAAAAGAGCAAAAAATTACATTTTCATTAACTTTCGGTGAATTTTTTTTTAATAAAAAGTGCTTTGAAGGAAAAATTTAAAATGGTTAATGGTTCCATTTTAAATTTTTCCTTTCTTCAGGTATTTGAGTTTACTTTTATTCAAGAATTTGTAAATTATTTTTTGTCCAGGTATTTTTGTTATTTTTTTGAAAATTGTCCAAAAATACACTAATTTTCAATTTTCATGGAGTGTAACTAAAAATGTTACAGGATGTTTGTTCTGAAAATTGTCTGAAAAATATAACAGACGCATTTGCGTCCCGCATTTGTAGCCCGATTTTAGAAATTTACATTTTTATGAAAAAACTCCAGTAGATTTCATACAAAAAACAACTTAAGTGCCAAACATTTTCTTTGCTTTATCAAACATTAAATAGTGGGGAAGAATCGAAATAAATCTGTAACTTCTAAAAGTTTAGAAGCGGGGGTTCAAAATAGACAACTAGTGTCATGGAAAAGGTTTAAACCTAAAAGTTAAACTAGTAACGAATTTTTGTTCCTTACCCAATTATTATATCACTTTAAAGTCCTTGAAGTTCAAAATCGTTTAACCTTTAACTCAATAAAGATAATGACTAAAAATTTTCTTTGTACGATAGATAATTTTGCTTTTAACTAACTGCATAAAATATAATAAAATCGGTTGAAAATATTTGGCTATATATGGAAAAATCTTAACCAAGATCTTGTAAAATTGAGATTTTTGAAAATTCAAATGTATATAACTCGAAAAATATATAAGATAAGTAGTATATGCAAGCATGTTTTCTAAAGGATTTTAGAAGCGGGGGTTCTTGCATATACTACTTATCTTATATATTTTTCGAGTTATATACATTTGAATTTTCAAAAATCTCAATTTTACAAGATCTTGGTTAAGATTTTTCCATATATAGCCAAATATTTTCAACCGATTTTATTATATTTTATGCAGTTAGTTAAAAGCAAAATTATCTATCGTACAAAGAAAATTTTTAGTCATTATCTTTATTGAGTTAAAGGTTAAACGATTTTGAACTGGAAAGTTTGCAAAAATTAACAAACAGACTGACAGATGGACGGACATTAGAATTCTTAAAAAATCTTCAAATTCGGAAGATATTTTTTTTTTACTTCTCGATTAATATGAAAACCAAATGAAAGTATTAATCTTTTGATATCACCTTTCCCCGAATTAAGTGGCATTTTCGACTCATTTAACCCAAATGTATAGACGAACGTACGGACATTGCCATGATGCCAAAAAATATTTTAGAATTCTAAAAATGAATTTGTTTGCTAATAAATAGAAAAAATATAAAGTGATCATCAAAATTTGGATATCATCTTTTCCTGAATGAAGCGTCATTTTCGTCCCATTTAACTCAAATGTATAGACGGAAGGACGGACATTACAATTCAGCCAAAAAACATGTTATGATTCTATAAATTCATTTGTTTACTTACTAATAAATACAAAAATTAAACGTTATCCTTAAAGTGTTGATACCAACCTTCACTGAATTATGCATAATTTTCAACTAATTTAACTCTAATGTATAGACGGACGGACAGACATTTCCGTTCTGCTAAAAAAAATCTTAAAATTGTAAAACTGAATTTTTTAACTAATAATCAATAAAAAAATAAAACGTGATCATTAAAATATTGATATTACCTTTCCCTGAATTAAACGCCATTTTCGACCCCTTTTACCCCAACGTGCGACGTGCAACTTTTCTTACCCCGCTTGCTTCTCTACACCTCTTGTCTACAAACGTAAAAGTTGCGGCGATGTTTTCCAAGGGAAATCCCCAATGAAACTGGGCTCTATTTTCGACAAAACTATGCTAACGCTGATCGCCTCGGTAGATTATGTTTAAACTTTAACGAACTTTATATGTAAATTTATATAAACGTAATTTTATTTTATTATTAAATAAGTAATGTAACTTATTATTTGTAACAATTTTGTATTTTCTGTCTGTAAGGATTTTGTCCATAGATTTAACAAATAAATAAAAATAAAACGAGAAAAAAAAAGATATAGTCAGTCAATACCGACCATATGATATTAGACCTGTGGACAATTGTAGACCAACACCTTTAATAAATGTAAAATAATATATACAAATAAAGAATAATACATTGATACTAACATCTATATGATTTTATGCATTTTAGAGCGATTCCTGTAAGTGGGTTTATATGGGAGCTATGGTAAATTAAAGACCGATTCTAATAAAATTTGGGATTAATACTTGTACAAAACTTCTTTGCACCGAATTTCATTAAAATATTCTTATTTTTAAGGCATTTTTGAGTGTTGAAACTCTATTCCGGGGGACCTTTTGTATGGGGACTAGGTGAAATAATTTACCGATCACAACCAATTTCAATAGGCTTCGTCCTTGTGTCATAAAAGTCCCACGTGCCAAATTTCATTGTGCACAAGGTTTACATGAACAGCCAGCCAGCTGTCCAGCCAGTCAGGCGGACGGACGGACAGACGGACATCGTTAGATCGATTTAAAAAGTGATTTTGAGTCGATTGATATACTTTAAGGTGGGTGCTGGATAACTTTTTATATGCGTTGTAAACATCAGCACAAACGCATAATACCCCAACCACCTATAATATTTAATAGTTTTTATTAAAATATCTACTGTTCATTGTGACAACTCATGCAGTATTCGATCGACCTTATTAACTTCAAAACGTACTATATTTGTTAAATATAAATAACATTTTCTAAGGTTCTATAAGGGATCCAAATTATGGTCGTATATTCCATTATATGAAAAATAGTTAAACGTTAATTAAGCAGAAGACATTTATTCTTACGACGACCAGGTAGGAAAGGTGAAAATAAAATCATCCACTAAAAATAAATATCTAGTAATAAAAATAAAGTAATAGTCGGTGAATCCCGACAGTAGAATGTCCAACAGAAATGTGTGTGTGTCATAGTGGTATAAGGGGCCTGTACACAATTGTTAATCGAAACTTGTAAGAAATGTAATTTATGCTTCTAGGGTATTCAATCGAATAATGTTCGTTAGAATTTCTTCAAGAATTTAAAAATGGTATTATTGAAGAATAATTCGTTTTTTTTTTTATATGGAATATTCGAATAAAACGAATCAATTATTTTTTTTTGCAATTGAAGTGAACAAATAAACAAATAAAATAGTATAAACAAATATCTAGAAATATTTCCTAGTACTAAATTTAAATAAATGCACTTTCACAAAATCACATTTTTTAAAAACATAAGAACAAAATCGACTTAAATCTACTAATTTATTTTTTTTAAGTTATTTTCCAAAGACTTTTGACAGGTTGCAGTTTTTTTTTTATCATGAAAGGGATCTTTTGAGGATGGGTTGGTTATATCAATGGATGTTATTCTAAGATGTTTTTATACCCTACACCACCATAGGTGTTTGGGGTATAATGCGTTTGTGCTGATGTTTGTAACGCACAGAAAAAATTATCGGACCCCCACCTTAAAGTATACCGTTCGACTCAGAATCACTTTCTGAGTCGATTTAACGATGTCCGTTTGATCCGCTGGCTGGCTGTCTGTCCATGTAAACCTTGTGATTAAAGTATAGGTAGCAATTTTAAAGATATCTTGATGAAATTTGGCACAAATAATTATTTTGACACAAGAACGAAGCCTATTGAAATTGGTTATGATCGGTCCAACATTTCACCTAGCCCCCATACAAATGTCCTCCCGGAATAGGGGCTTAACGATCATAAATGTCTTAAATATAGCAATATTTCAATGAAACTCGGTACAAAGGAGTTTTGTATAAGTGTCTATAATTGACCATAGCTCCCATATAAATTCCCTCTTCCGAAAATCACTTTAACGTACATAAATCCCATAGGAATGATAGTATCAAGTTAATATTTGACACAAAAAAGTTTTATATAAGTAGAAACAACATTGCCAAAATTTATGAGAATCGGTCCATAATTTACCATAGTTCCCATATAAACCCACTTCCGGGAATTGCTCTGTTCTGTATTTGTATAATTTATTTTACATTGAGTAAAAGTGTTGGTCTACAATTAGCCACAAGTCTAATTTTTAGCTCATATAGAATGGTGTAGGGTATCATATGGTCGGTCTTGACCGACTATAGTTTCCCTCTCGTTTCTTTTGAGTTTAAAGAAAATTAAGTTTTTTTTCTTTTTTTTTTTTTTTTTGTAATCGTATTTATTGATATTTTAGTTTTTCAGCTAAATTAATTAATTAAATTAATATATTGAATGAAAAAATGTTGTATAAAAATATGAAGATTATCGGAGGACTTTCTTTCAAAAAATAACACTTTTCAAACATTTTCCCTAGAATGGATGATATATTTACATTTATATTGAAAGGGCTTTTCTATAGATATTCCCAATGAATTGCTCTTTTTTATATTTTTTTTTTGTTATTTTTTTACAATAATTTTTTAAAGAAAGTTATAAAATTCATAAACAGATAAATAATTTGTTATTATCTTTTCATCTTTATTCGAATAACTTTAAATACGCCATTAAATAGTTCGAATAAAATGCATTATTCGAATTATTCTTTTTGTTCGATAGAAAATCCGAACAATTTGGATACCCTAGTATTTATACATTATGTTTATACTAACTTTTATATATGATTTATGCAGCTATGGTCAATTATAGATCCACTCTCGTATAATTTGGCATTATGCTTTCGGCGTTTTTAAAGCTTGTTTATGTCAATACTCATACACAGTGTTACCGTTTGGTGACTTTAGTCGCCAAATGCACCTTTTTCAACCACCTGGCCACTTTTTTGGCTCCTTTTTTAAATGGCGACTAAATGGCGACCTTTTAAAACTATGCGCTAATGATGAGAAACTAAGTTGTTTGTAATATATAAACCCATTATATATTAATTTAAACAAATAAATTAATTCTTTTGAGATTGTTTCACAGTATAGTCATATAAAGAGCCACGGAATATTTATAAATGGACTCAAACTGTTAGTAACTAAAAATAATAATAAAAAAGTTTTTGAATGGCTGTTTAAATTATCATATACTGAATCTTTTTGAACTGAATTGAGAAAATAAAAAACAGATACGATGAATACTTATATCCTTATTTATATTTTTACAATCTTCATTGTACAACAGACTTAAGTCAATACTTGTGGATCCATACGTTCAGTCCTAAATTGGTTCTACGGGGATTTGTAAGATTGGAGTACGAGTGAAGACCTCGTACAAAAGTATAATTTTATATCTTTATGTCAACTATTATTGTGAATTAATCTTTATTTTTGAAATAATAAAAATTGTTGTAAAGTTATTATAAATAAATTATTTTGTTGGAAACAGAATTGAATTTAGTAGTTTTTCTTAAAACACAACATTTATTGTTGTTGTTATTATCAAATAAACAAATTCTAAGGAGTTTTTTAGGTTTTGAAGCAGTTGGCCCTTTTTTTAAAAAAATCCCATTTTTTTTTTTTTTTTGGAAACTTTTTAAAAATTCTCAACGGTAACGCTGCTCATACATTTATGGAATTTACGCACTTAAAAGTGAAAAGGTTTTTATTTGATTATGGACCAATCTTCATTAATTTTGGGAAAAAAAATTAGGGGAAAATGGGTAAATCTAATTTCAATAAAATACCAACCAGTAATCTTTTGAACCTGTTGGAACTGTTATATAGGATGAATATTGTCTAATATTTTGCATAAAATGAGTGATTCATTCATCTTTTGTTATTATTTTAAATATTTTAAATTTATTTTGGTTTTTACGAAGACACACGAATATCAAAATTTAAGTAAAATTTGCCAAAATATTTTTTTTATGTAAAATAAGATGCAAATTTCGGAAAAGTAGCAGAAAAAAGCAAAAACGCAACTTAAAGGCAAAATGCCCAAAAATGCATATTTTCTTCTCTGTTAATAACTAATAAAACTACACAGAAAAAAGTAGAAATTGACTACAAAATTGCTTATAATAATTAATTTTTGTTTGATTTTGCCCCAATCATCAAAATGATAATAATAATAATAATAATAATAATAATAATAATAATAATAATAATAATAATAATAATAATAATAATAATAATAATAATAACTAGAACAATTTATTTTATTATTACAGCTTTTTCTTAAATAGATTATAATTAGCTGAAAATTGTTGGAAATGTATTTAAATTTATTTTATTTCTATATTTTTATAGACAAATTTTATATTTTTCTTTATATTTTATTAAGAGTTGTCAATTTATTTAAAATAAAAAAACATTTTAAACCAATTAGAAAAATAATTATATTAATAAATAATATAATTAAATTCTAATATAAAGTTAGTTATAAATTTTATTAACAAATAATTTGAAATAATTTTTTCTGTGTAATAGAAAATAATAAAATAAAATTTGTAAAAATAGACATTTATTTCTCGTATTTGGAATAGTCTAATTCACAGGTTGCTTTAATTGTCACATACTATGAATTTCATAATATCACGTGTATATTTATACCCTACACCACCATAGGTGGGGAGGGTATTATGCGTTTGTGCTGATGTTTGTAACACCCAAAAATATTGGTCTAAGACCCACCTTAATTTATACAAATCGGCTTAGAATCACTTTCTGAGTCGATTTAACGATGTCCGTCCGTCCGTCTGTCCGTCCATGTAAACCTTGTAATCAAACTACAGGTCGCAATTTCGAACCAAAATTTATGAAATTTAGTACACAGGTTTCTTTTGGTCCAGGGACGAAGCCTATTGAAATTGGTTATGATCGGTCCATTATTTCACCTAGCCCCCATACAAATGTCCTCCCGGAAAAGGGTTTTACGATCATAAATCCCTTAAATATAGCAATATTTTAATGAAATTTGGCACATATAAGTTTCATATAAGTCTAAATAAGTGTGCTGGTCCATAATTACTCATAGCTCCCATATAAACCCCTTTTCAGAAAATAACTTTAACGGGCATAAATCCCATTGAAATGTTAGTATCAAGTTAATATTCGACACAAATAAGTTTTATATAAACATAAATGATAGTGCCAAATTTTACAAAGATTGGTCCATAATTTACCATAGCTCCCATATAAGGCCCCCTTTCGGAAATCACCCAAAAGTGAATAAATTCATATAAATGTCAGCATCAACGTAATATTCTGTATTTGTATGTCCTATTTTACACTTATGAGTATCGGTCCACATTTGACTCTAAGTCTAATAAAAGACCCCACCCCAAATTATACTGCACACAATGGTGTAGGGTATCATATGGTCGGGCTTGACCGACTATATCTTTTTCTCTCGTTTTACAATATATTTGATTTGCCTGTACTCGAAAATCAATAAAATCATTGGGTTTAAATTGAGTTTTATATTTTATGAATTGTTTATATATGCAAATCTCAAGTACATAAAGGTAAATTTTAAATGCATGAAATTTCTAGCCCTAGTCGTGATTCTACTTTTGCTATTGACTTAATATTGGCTTAAATGGTGTTAACTTAAAAAATATGGATTTATTAAAAATTAACATTTATATTTATGAAGTTAAAAAGAAAATTGTTTAAGCATCACAGAAAGCTAAACAAAATTTATTTCCTTTTATTTCCGTCTAATAAACATCGAATGATATGAAGGAATGAATATGTTCATCTAGAACTAAAAATAAAATGGAAACAAATTACAAACGGAAGTGAATCTTAATTGTATATTGAAAGTATTCAAAGCGGAAGTAGTTATAAAACAACTTTATGAAACATAAAGAATAAAAAATATGCAACAAAATATTACAAAAAAAAAAAAAAATAATAATAACAATTAAAATAGAAACTATGTAAGAGTATTATTAAAGTTTTATTTCAATTTTAATTCTCTTCAGTTATGATTCAACTCAACCGCCAACCCGACAAAAATGTTTAGTTTTTGTTTTATTTATTGGCAACAGTTAAAAATAATTTAAAGCCTTTTACAGTCTAGATGATTGCTACAGCATGTTGGCCAATATAATTTTATCATAACTTATGTATTAATGGACTACAATAAATGATAGTACTGCTTATTTAATGGACATTTGAATTTGAGAATCTAAAATAGATGAAAAAAAAGTCACGCTGATTCGAACAAGTTGAATACAATATTTAAAAAATTCTTCTTTCATTATATTGCTGTTATAACAAACGAAAGTCGACAATGTTGTCATTACCGACGCCATACTTAGAAATTTTTTAGTCGACTGAATTTTTTGGCTAAGAGCCTTTTAGCTAGTTAAAAATTATTTTTATTGTTGTTAGTTGTGTTATGATTCTTAAAAATTATTTGTTATTTTTTCAAGTGGTCTCCCCCAGAATTTTGTCAACGAGTAAAAGAACTTTGTTGACTCTATGTAATCGCAAAAACTCTTAGTTTTTTTTTTCTTTTTTTGCAAACCTTTTCTAAATGTTATTATTAAAATTAACAATTGCAACTAAAATGTTTATTGTATTTATGTATGTGTATGTGTTTGTTTATGTGCATGTTTTTGTTACCGGTTGTTGCATAATTGCATTATTGTTCCTTTTGTGTTTAACCAACAATTAAGATTGTTGCTATAGTTCTAGTAGTTGCAATAGTTACTTTTGCTGTTGTTATTGTGGGTAAGTATATATGTATGTAAGTGAGTGGTTGGTTGGTCGGTTAGTTAACTTAAGTGTTGCCAAATGACTTTATTCTTATTAAGTTATTTTATTTTAGTTAGCTTTTGTTTAAAAATCTTTAGTTGCTTTTTGGTTAAATTTTATAACATTTAATTAAATTTATACGATTTTGGAATACATTCAATTAGGTAGCATTCTCAAAAGATTCAAGGTGGGGAAATTATGAGTGAACAATTTATTTCTGGCAAAGTATATATTTTATTTAAAAAGTACTTTCCAAATTATGAAACTTTTATTAAATATCTTTTTTGATATTTATATTAAATAGTAATAGTAACTAACAAGTAGCTTTAACGAATTTGTATTTAATTTACTTTGTAGTCTATACTAAAAAGATAATTTATTTCAATAAGAAAAGTAAAATATCTTTTTTGAAATATAGTTTTAAGATTTCAAACACATTTGTTAATATATTAAATGGACATAAAATGACCCCAAAGAGGTGTTTTGCTTTCAAAAAGGATTTGAAATGGAAACGAATAATTTTGTGTTCCTGTATTTGTATTTTTTATATTTTTTATTTTTTTGTTATTCTGTTTGTACATTTTTTTTTTTTTTTAAGTTTTTAATATTAAAAATTTAATTTGTCAACATTTTATAAAGCTTTCATTTCACACAGCAGAAATATTTCTCACGATAGTAAAAATATTTTTTTTACCATAAAACTTTCCTACCGTTTCACACAGGTATTTAGTAAAAGCTTTAAGACAATGATGCGCACACACACTACTATACACTTGCGCTTGTTTGTGTGAAGCAACAAAAATGAGATTGAATGAAATTGAAAAAAAAAAAAAAAACTATGAAGTTCTTAAAAGAAATGACATTTTCACCACTTCAAAAGTGTAACAAAGTGCATATTTTAAACTTTTTTGGAAGTTCTTTATAATTACTTCCAAAAAAGTGAAAATAAATGAATTTTTAGCGGAAAAAATTTTTAATAATTTCTAAGAAAATTTAAATTTTCAAAATTTTAGAACATTTTTATTGTTATTTAATAGGGCAAAATTAGAATGATTTAAAATTACAAGGGTTTAAATCATGTCCTCATTTACTGAACCTATTTTTATACCCTACACCACCATAGGTGGGGAGGGTATTATGCGTTTGTGCTGATGTTTGTAATACTCAAAAATAATGGTCTAAGACCCACATTAACTTATACCAATCGGCTTAGAATCACTTTCTGAGTCGATTTAATGATGTCAGTCCGTCCGTCCGTCCGTCCGTCCGTCCGTCTGACCGTCTGTCCGTTCTTGTAAACTTTTTATTCAAACTACAGTTCGAAATTTTGAACATAAATTAATGAAATTTGGTACCCACAGATTTTTATGGTCCAAGAACGAAACCTATTAACAATGGTTATGATCGCTCCAGTATAAGTCTGTTTGCCGAATTTCAGAAAGATCGGTCTACAATTGACCATAGCTCCCATACAAACCTCTCTTGGTATCGATACAAATAAGTTTTATGTAAGTATAAATTATAGTGTCAAATTTTATGCAAATCGGTCCAAAATTTACCATAGTTCCAATATAAGCCCCACTTTCAAAGATCGTGGCGTGTTTAGTTATTTGCTTAAAAATTTAAAAACTATTAAAATTAAAAACAGTTATTAACGAAAATTGTGTACTTTTTTGGAAGTTTTAAATAATTACTTCCGAAAAAGTGAAAATAAATACATTTTAGCCGGGCAAAAGGCTGAAAATTTCTGAGAAGACTGAAATTTTTCGAATTAAAACGTATTTTTATTATCTTTCAACAAAACTAAAGAAATATTTTTATTAAGAAATTTTATAAACATAGTTCTAAGAGAATAATTTCAAAACGGTGAACTAGAATCATAAAAAAGAACATTCTACCAATGACAACTATTGATAAAAAAAAAAAAAACCTGCAGATCTTTTCAGCACTAAAAACTTCCTTCCAATAACAACACAATGTTAAAATCATAAATTTTTCAACTCTTTCAGTTAATATTTTTTTATATATATATTTTTTTTTTGCTGCGTATGAAGATTATTTGGTTATTTAAAAATGTCTTATTTAAAGAAAAGCAATGGAAACCTTAACAATTTCTTTTTAGATCGATAATTGGTTCATTATATAAAAATGCAGAAAAAATCAAAACGACTGCTAACAACGAGGCCACTGGAGAAACAATTAAAAATAAAAGCAAATACAACAAATCCCTGTCAAAATAAAATCACTGATAAAGTTTCTCCTTTTTTTAATGTACTCGATCTCATTTTTTCCGACTTTTTTATTTTTAACAAAGATACATACTTATATTTATACACACACACATATTCTGAAATATCCCGCTTGACCACAAACTTCGATAACGAATAATTATCGAACATTTCTTTAACAAAACCTTCGAGAACGAGTATCGAAGGCGTTTCGAGAATGAAGTCGTAGAGTTCAACTATCGTTCAGTTTGTGGTAGCAAATCGATCGATATCGAAGATTCGTTCATGATATCTATATCGAATATTAATTGATATCGTTAGCGAAACGCGAAAATTTTCGTTGTCAATAACGAAAATTGTTCGATACAATTGCTCAAATCCATATTTTTTTTAGAGCAAAGTTTACTGAATTAATCTGCAAGAAAAAAATTTATCATTTAGATAAATATTTTATTTTGGAAATGTTTTTTAGACATGTTGCAATGTTACCATTTTTATAATTATTTTCCAAAAAAGGTTTTAACGGTTAAACAACCGATCAGTATGAACTATGACTAAAGAATGACATTCACAAACAAGAAAATACGTTTTTTTAAGTAACAAAATATCGAGAAATTAAGAACAATAGATATTTTTTGAAACATTTACTTACGAGATTTTATATTTTTTTATGATATTTAAAGAATTATAGAAACTTTCTAGAGCCTTAACTACAGAGAAATTATCGAGTAAGTTGCGATGCTTTTTATTTTATTTTCGATAATTTCTCGAATATATTTGTTTGGAAAATTCATCGTTTTTGCGAACATTCACTAATTTTTTGTCTCAGGTCAAGCGGGATTCAACAAAAATAAAAGTGCAATTTTACAAACAATGGGACACATTTTTTGAAACATTAAGTTGTATTTTGTTTTTGCTAAAAGCACTAAAAACGTGTGTATAGTATACTTTTTCAGCTTTTATATTTTTCGCTTTCCTTCCTGGAGTCTGGAAATCTGTATGTATGAAATTGGATTTTTTTTAGTGTATATGTATGTGCGAATGTGTATGTAGGATTGTCGCGTGTTTGTTTGACTACTATTGTTGTGTATATAAAACGAAAAAAAAAGAGAGCAAAAGTAGAATGAAATACTTACACTCTGTGCTACCTCCTAATGTATGAAGTCCGGACGATGGCATCACTTGATAGCTGTCCCCTTCGACACCAACGGCACTTGTCATATGATAACCGTATCCGTTTTGTGCACCATACAATGAATTTGCAGAAGACTTTTGTTGGGTGGAACATTGTGTTTGCTGCTGATTCTGATGCTGTTGTTGATGGTGCAATTGGTCGTCGTCCTGGACGGCAGAGAGTGTCAACTCCATGGCATGAGCTTCAAGTGTTTTACTATCTAAACTGCCTGTGGGATAGTAGGGCGGTGGTGGTGGTTGTTGCCCACTGGTTTGGGCAACAATCGATGGTCGACCCGAATCTAGGTCGTATTCTTTGGCAGTATTTGTGGCAGATTTCTTTGCAGATGTTGTTGAACGCCTACAGCGACACAGCATTATCGAAAAGCCAGCAAATAGCAGGAATGCAACCGTTGCTATAACAATCGCCACTATGGCAGATGTTGTTAGACTTGACGTTTCGGGTAGATATGATTTTCCAACTATAACAACAAATAAAATACACATTGACATAAATATAATGAAAAAATTCCTAAAAAAAAACAATAACAACACACTGAACAAAAAATGAGCAGTAAATACGGTAAAATGGGGTGTAGAATTGAAGAAAAGTAGGTTAAATATCAACCAACAAAATCGTTATTCAATTCAACAGAATTTTTTGTTAATTTTTCGTAAGTTAGTTAAATCGACGAAAATTCGTCAATATGACTAATTCAATTAGTTAATTAAAAGGTAGTTAATTTGACAATTTTTTTGTCAAATTGAAGAAAATATTATTCAAATTAACTAAAAAAATTTATTCATATTGAAGAATTTGTATTCAATTTAACTAAATTATTTTATTTAATTCTACTAAATTTTAGTTAAATTGAAAAAAAAAAAAAAAATTATTCAAATTAACTAATTTTTTTCTTCAAATTGAAGAGTGTTTATTCAATTTAACATTTGAATTTTATTCATATCGACAAAATTTTGTCAATTTAACCCCTGTAGGAATATTTAATATAAATTAAAATCCTCAAAATAAAACAAGTAAGAAATTTTAAACACTTTATTAATATTTATTGTGTAAAAAAATATAATTCATGTTATAAATAAGCATTTTAAAATATATAAAGGAAATTATTTAATTAAATTTAATATAAACTTACGTAACAAAAGTTTTAATTAAAGTAATTTTATGATAAAGGTTTCAAAAATGTAAATAACCAAATTTACTACCGTCTGAAATATAAAAATATATTTGAGAAATAAGAAATTCTGTTATTATATAATTAAATTGTAATATATTACCTTCAGGTATATTATCTATTTGTTTCATATTTTGTTACAAAAGTTTGTTTGCTGGATCCTTGTTATGATCGCTATATAAGATGATGTTTTATGAAAATTCTTTATAATTAATAAATGAAAACAACCCACATTTTAAACACTTGAATCGAAAAAATATATACATTTATTAAAAATTTTATTTAACATAACAAACTATTTTTGTACCATTTATTAAGTACATTAGATGTGCACTCACTCAGTAATCAACAACCAGTGCACTGCATCCAATTTCAGTCCATACAGATTTATCTTAATATTTTTAAAGTTTATTTCTGGATGATCTATAGCAACATATAAAAAATGCAAAGAAAACGAAAATATAAATAAAAAAGTTTATATACAAAGTACAAAAAGTATTTACCTACATTTGCAAATCATTTGTGCTTACTTGTAGTAGGTTTTCCAAGGAAATTTTTGTCGTGCAGTTCTCCATAATCCAAAACGGCTCCTTGAGATAATGATGACCATGGTCTGGCAGTTGATTAATTTTATTTGTTTATATTTGCAATCGAAATAATTTATAAAATCAGTAAATATACCTAAACTATTAAAAATTTTAAATGTTTAACATTACGCTTGAAAAGTATAAAAAAGTCCTCCAAATGTCCTTACGCTTAACAGTGCTTTAGTTGGTTGCATTTTGTGCCATCCATGAGTTTGCACATAAATTAACATTTTTTGCAGGAGAATTATATATTTATTGATCGAAACTTGCTTGTTCTTGAATATATCTGATTGAACACAAATTCAATTTATTTTTCACTATGTTTTATTTATTCGAGAATTTTTGTATTTGTATAAACAAAATTTTAAACGAAATTTAAATCTATTGACACAAAAACACGTGCACAAGCTTTATTGTTTGTCATTCAACTGATCTTCTACATTATGCGTTTTCTGTATTGAAGAAATTTCTTTAGTTCTACACATGTTTCTTCAATTTGACTAAAAGAAATTATTTAAATTGACGAAATTTATTCAATTCTACATGACTTTAGTAAAATTGAAGAAATTTCGTCAATTTGAAGAATTTTATTCAATTTGACTAAAATAAATTAGTTAATATTAACGAAATTTCTTCAATTCAACATGTTGTTAGTAAATTTGAAGATATTTAGTCAAATTGAAGAATATTATTCAATTTGACTAAAATAAAATTTTAACAAAATTTCTTAAATTTTACAAGTCTTTAGTAAAATTTACTAAATCTTTTAATCATATTGAAGAACTTTTATTTATTTTTACTATTTCATTTTATTTAATTTTAGTAAACGTAAATTAGTTTATTTATTAGTATATTTTATACAATTTTTTAAATATCGTTCATATACGTATATAGTACAGTCGAAAATATATATAGAAATATATATTTTTATATTTTCTACATATCAAAAACTGTAATTGTATGTAAAGACGTTCAAACTTATTTTGAAGAATTTTCTTCAATTCTACACGTCTTTACTAAATTTGAAGAAATTTCTTCAATTTGAAGAATTTTATTCAATTTGAATAAAATAAATTATTTAGTTTCGTAAAATGTGTATGCTTTTAGTCGATTTAAAAATTTTTAGTCAAGTTGAAGAATTTTATTCAAATTGATTAAAAAATATTAGTCAGTTTTAAAATTTACGAAAAATATTAGTTAATTTAACATATAATTTATTCAAATTAACTTCTTTTTGGGGTGCTAAATTGAATAAATTTATGTGTTGTTTTTCTTATTGCCAATTGTTCAATAGTTACTGCCAATTTAACTAAATTTTCGTCGATTTAACAGATCTTTCGTCAATTTTTTAACGAAATTTTTTTCAAATCAACATATTTTACAAAAAAATATTTTTGACAAAAATTTTTTAGTAGATTTGAAGAAAATTTGTTGATT
The DNA here is from genome assembly GCA_951394005.1 of Protophormia terraenovae. Classification (NCBI taxonomy): domain Eukaryota; kingdom Metazoa; phylum Arthropoda; class Insecta; order Diptera; family Calliphoridae; genus Protophormia; species Protophormia terraenovae. The sequence goes on along the minus strand of OX596074.1, from coordinate 77,865,115 downwards.
TGAAGATAAACTCTATTGATTTGAAGACAAAATCTGTTAATTTAAATATTTTTTTTCGTTAAAATTCTACGAAAAATTTTCGTCACTATTACCTAGGAGATTTGGTTCAGTGCACCCTCACAAAACGGTTTAAATGAATTTATGTGTGTGTTTTCGAAATGCATTCCAGAGCATTTCGTTGCATTCAATCACAATGCTGAAAGTGTTCATTTCAAGTGGATGCTATTTAATTAAACCAATTTCTTTGTTCTCTCTCACACTCTCTTTACCCCACGACCACTACAAAAGCTCAAAATCAAATATTGCATTCAATTACATTGTCAATGTTCAAATTTTAGTCGGATTAGAATGTTAATACTCACACAAATGCATTATACACGCAAACACAAACACAAATTGCTTTGTTGAGAAGTTTGTATGAGAGTTCATTGTAGCTTTGTAGGTCATATATATACATATACATTCCTACACACACGGTCATAAAACAAAGATCTACTCTACACTAGTGACCAGAAATATATAATCATACTTGATAATATTTCCTGATTAGCATCAAAGCTTAAACTACGAACATTGTTCTAACAATTACAAAGGTGAATACTGAATAACAATATGTGCACATTTAATTGAAATGAGCAAACACATACATATGTACATAAGTAGGTTTCAAATTTAACATTTATTAACCGAAACATTTACACCTTTAAGGTTTTAGTTCACGATTTCTAATGAATTGATATCAAAAGGCATGATATTGAACCGCTCAAACTGCTGTATATGTATTAGAGGTGTAAATTGTGTTTATTGCTTACGATAATAAAGAGAGTAGTCTCCTTTGAAATGCTTTATTTTATGATTACAAATCTCCTTGAATTAAAAAGAATTTCATCTATTGTCTTTTTACTATTAAATAAAGCCTTAAGGTAGATACTTTTAATTTGCTCTTTGTATTTGGTAAACAGACTGAAAAATGTAATAATGAAAACAATTCCATGAATTTTGCTGTTGTGATTTAGCACTAAACTATAAGGTATGTTAATTTATTTATAAAAGAAGTGAATGTCAATTTGCTTTCAACAGAATTAAATTATTTTATATTTCTTTTTCCACAGTAATTTTGCCATAGTCACCAGGAGTATCACAAATAACTATGGCTACTGTACTAAGATATTAATTTTGAATAATATAAATAGTTAAATTCTAAGAAATAATTTTCCACTAAGTGAAATATGAGAAAGATGTTTTTCAATTGTAAACGGGTTAAATAAATTTATGATTTAAACACCTAGATTTGGTTAATATATGTAAAGTTATATGTTTATGTAAGCTTTAATTTTTTTATGAAAAAATAAATATTATTTGCAAGAAAACATATCATACATCATGAATAGAGCCTTTTAAATATCTCTATTTATATTTTTTTTTATTTAGAAAAAATTGCGAATTTATTTACGATTTTCACTTTTTGAAAAATCGAAAAAATCGGAAAATTGTGTAACTTTAATATATATGATGAATATGTCCAATTTAAAGGTAGTCATTTAAAAATAATATAATCATTAAGAAATGCATTCATAATGCAAATTCTATTTAAAGGTGCATTTTGAAAAAAATCTTTCAAATTTTTATTACTCTGATTTGAAAATATTCTTATGTTTGCTAAAAATTGCAATATAAATTATTCTGGGAAAAATTGTCCACTATTTTATTTTATTTTTTTCAATATTCCTTCAAATTTTTCGGGTTTTTGTGAGTTTATTTTAAAACTAAGTTTATTTATAATATTCCATAAAGTGTTAGTACTATTTAATAAACATATTTGTCTTCAATATTATGCAAAAATATTTAAAATCAAAAGAGTAGAAATTTCTTAAAAATTCATCTGAAAGTTGCATTCTTGCTGTGAGTGCATCATTAGCAAAAACATTATTTTTTTAATTATACAATATCACTTACAATTGGGGGATTCTCAAAGTGTGCTATTATGTTGTATTGTCATATTGTTATAAAATTTTACAAAGGAAAAGCAATAACAATATTTTTTATACATTGAAATATTTTAGGACATATGACAATACGACATGATAGCACATTTTGTGAATTCCCCAAATATTTATTATAATAAACTTATAAAATCCGACTTAAAAAAAAAAAAAAAAAATGCTAAAATTTGAAAAATTTAAATTTTTATTCTTTAATCATAAAGATAAATTTATTGCAAATAAAACAAGACATATTACATTCAAATCAATGCATAAAAATGAAAATACTCATTCACAAATTACATAGAAATGAGGAGCCGCAGAACAAATTGTACTTCTTTGTTCATTTAAAATTATTAGGAAATTGAGAATTATTTTGTTCATTAACTTATAAAGCACCATTAACATAAAAATAATAAGAATCTGTTTACTAATCGTAAGATGTAGCAAATTACAAAAAATCGTCTTAAAGTGTTAAGGCTGTATGAGATCCAAGGATTTTAAATTGTAAATTATTGCAAAATATTTTAAGTCATCCAGAAATAATCCTTTTTGCTTTAAATAAAATATCCGAAAAGGATTTAATTGCATATTAAATCGGACAGATATTAGATTTGAAATCTTAGATTTTGATGAAATTCAGTACAGATATTACATATTGGAAGTGTTTCTTAAATCACAAACTTTTTGGCTCAGAGCTCTTACAGATTCCAAAAATTTTACGTGCTTATGCTTATAACTGAATTATACATAGTAAGATTCTAATTATACATTCCTTTTTTGCAATTATATGTACATTACAGTGTTTGATATGTTTTAAAATAATTCCCAAAATATTGCGATTCAATTATTTTATTTACGTGAGCTGGACCATTTTTAAAATACCTCCAAAAATATGGTTTTCAATCGACAGTATACATAGTTTTTAACTTTTTGTCAAAAAAATTACAACTTATAATAGAAAAACGACGTCTACTACATATTGAACAAAAAATAATTTAAAAATAGTTTTCATTCTCGCGAAATTAAAATTTTAGTAAAATTTTCAGTGATTTTATTTTAAATAGTATTTTTTTAAAGTTTGAATATTTTGGACATTTTTCATCGTAAATTATATTTTAGCGCATCATTGGAAAGCTCTCATTAAATGCTATTGATATGTGCATTCATTTAACCCTTTAGTTGCACAAATAATATTTTGGAATTTTCGGACCATAATTGGTTAAGTTAATTTTTATACCAAATAAATGGTTAGTTAAGGACATACCTGTCCTCAAAAGCATACATTTATCAAAAAAGCAACGAATTGGTGTAAAATGGTGGTTAAATTTAAAAAACTCCTTTTTATTCGATTATCGTTGCGGTTTTTAATGAACTTATTATGTTTTGCATAAATTTATCAATATTTGTGTAATGAGTTCTTCCATGCGATTTATTTGCAAAAATTGTTAGTAAAATCTTAATATTCCGCGACTGAAAAGAGACATAATAGTTATTTAAATGAATATTGGAGGTCGTGGTATGCCTCTATTATAATTTGAAGTTAATTTTTTTATAACCAAAATTTTGATAATAATATTGAAATAAATACTTAATTTCAGAGGTATTTTAAAAATGGTCCACGTAAATGGCTCACGTAAATCTTAACATTGAGATGTAATATTTTGGGAATCATATAAGAACATACTAATCTTCATTTCTAGAGGGATACATTTGTAACTTTTTTTCGTGAGGCACTTTAATGTACATATGAAGATATTTTCTTTCGAAAGCTCAAAGGATAAAGTTGAGGGCATAAAATTCCGTGTTTTCCATTTCATAAAACGAATTTTAAAATTCTTATTCAATGAAATGTCAGAATAAAAGCTTATTGATGTTATAACATATGAATCAAATACATATGTTCAAACAATTTAAGTTCATTTTTATTTTTATATAATTATGAGTTCAAAAATATTAGATTCATTTTTCTTTTATTTATTCTAATCTTAAAGTGGACACTAACACTTTCAAAGTTGGTTTAAATATCGAAAAGGATTTCCTAATCAATATACCCTTTTTGATATTTTTAAAAATTCTGCATTTTGAAATATATAAATAACTTTGAATTTTTATTTTTATTTAATATTGAATATGTTTTTTATAGTTACTATGAAAAAAGTACGTTTTGTTATGCACCGATTTGCTCCAGGAAAAAGTGTCCTAACTAAAATTTTTCTATTGCATTTGAGCACATATAATACAAAAATAACAAAAACAAAAATTTTTCAAAAAATTCAAAAAAGGACGTTTTGTTCTGCGGCTCCTCAAATATTAAAAAATATATTTTTTTATCTTTTCCATATTTCTATGCAATTTATAAATGAGTATCTTTATTGAATTTTGAATAAAATCAACATTTATGCATTGATTTGAATGAAATATTACTTTTTTTTTATTTGCAACAAATTTATCTTTATGATTAAAGAATTTGAATTTTTGACACATTCAAATTATTTTTCAATAAAAAGTTTTTTTTTTTAATTTTGTATAAAATTTAATTTTTTCCAGAAAATAGACTTAATATTTCCATAATTGTTGACCATAATATTTTGTTTTTAACAAAAAAATATTTTCATTGAAGTTCAAAAATTATTGTATAACATACCTACAAAAACAAAAAATATAAAAAACTATTTAAAAAAATAAATTTTCTTCAAGTACAAAATAATAAAGTTCTAAAAAAAAAAAAAAATTTCCAAAGAAAACAAAACACAAAAAAAATTCTTTTTTGTACAATAATTTTTCATTTCAAAGTCAACATTTAAAAAAATTAAAATAAAATAATGACATAAAATGTAAATTGTATAACATATAACGAAAAATGTATTATTTTCAAATGATGTTTCTAATCTTTATCTAAAGTTTTCCTCACAAACTAAGAAAACTTCTTATACCATTTAAAACTTGAATTATATAGTTGCTTTTTTTGCAATCATCCGCAGAGAAACTATGGTTATTTATTATGTCTAAAGTCCAATATGATTACTTCTTATGTTACTGCTCTTATAGACATCTTTGCAACTATAAAATTTCGAGTAAAGAATTCATTTCCAAATTGATATTTCTTGATTATTGAAATAATATAAATAAGTTCCAATATATAGTTAATAATTATACTAAAAAATAATTTGAAATATTTTTTTTCTGTGTACATAAAAAAAATTTTTTCAAAAACATTTTCTTTAAGTACAAAATTATTTTGTACTTCACATAAAACATAGAAAACAACTAGAACTCCAACTTGCTCTAAAAAAACCTAACTCATCTGTCAAAAAAATCCTAACTCTTTGTAGAATTGTGTTAGAAGAATTTTCTACAGAACTAATTTATACGTGTAAAGAGAGCACTTTTTTTCTTGTGAGCGAATGAAAAGAATTGGACTTTTCTGTCTTAAAATGTTTGTTTTAATTTTTTTATTATTTTGTTTTTGAACAGTAAAGAAAAATATTTTATTTTGAACGAAAGTGTTTTTTTTTTTTTTTCAATGAAAACTTAAAATTTTTTGTTTTCTGTTCGTAATTTCTGCTCTCTGTTAAAAACTAAAGTAAAAATGACTTGAAGACAATTTTAATAAACATTTTTTATATTTTTGTGGACAAAATCATACAAGTCGTTTTCGAGATATCCCGATTTATAGCAAAAGCTAGAGTCAATTCAAAAAAGGTGTATTAGAGGCTTAGTATTTATGAATAGCGTGTATCCGAATTGAATAAGAAACCCCGTGCCGCAGAAATTTTTGTAACTCTGTGTAGTAATTCAAAGAAAATATAAGAATATTATGTATTTTATAGTGAAGAAATTGCTTCTAAACATATTAAAAGAATATTAAAATCGAAGGGGTATACATTTTTCAAAAATGCACTATAAAACTACAAATACATTACAATTGCATTTTTAAATAAACAATTTACTTTTGAGTCATTTCATTTAAAACCAACACGAAAAATTACAATTTTGGACTTAACCTCTCCGAATTTAAAAACGATTCATACAGAGAACATTCAAAATGGCTCCATTCTCTATATATATATTTTTCACGATTTTAAAAATACCATTTTTGGAGATACGCACTGCGAAATTTAATTCGCGAATTATTTACCAATAAAATTCAACATAAAAAAATGTTTCGGGTATCATTTTAAAGGTAATTTAATTTCCTTTAACTATTCGCCTCAATGAATATTTTGAATGATATTCGTGGTTTTAAAAATACAATTTATATAATTTTTGAGATACTATAAATCGCGAAATATCGCGGTAATCAAACTAAAACTCGATATTTGCGTAATCAGCGTCAATATTCAATATTGAATTTCATTCAATTCGGATGATTTTTGGAAGCAATTGGCGATTTTTCTATTTTATTATAAACAAAACAATACAAATTGAAATAAATATTTCGTATTTATTATGACGTTTGTTGTCATAACTTGTAAAATATAGCAAGTCCCAGAATACCACTTACCATGGTTATAGAAAACATTTTCACCATTAACATATTTTTTAAAAAATTTTTAAAAATACCTTTTTTCGAGATATTTAGCCGCGAACTAAAAATCGCGAGATATGGACCATTTTGATCTTGAGAAAAAAGTCATGCTTTGAAAGATATTTGTAATTTTGTGTATACAACTTTTTGAGCTATTTTGAACATTTAAATCGCGATATTTCGCGAACCACTTGATAAAATTATCTGAAGTTTTTAATTAGTCCAAATATTATGAAATTCGGAAGAGGTAAGAAAATCATCTGGTTGGTTTTAAATGGAATGACTCCTTTGCATTATGGCCTTTAAAAAGGTCTCAATTGGTCTTCATTAGAGTCTTAAATCGTTACAATCCGTCTATATCATACAAAGATATTAACATTTAAAGTTACGTATTTTATCGGAGGTTTCAACTTTTATAAAAATGTAAATCATGAATATAATCGCGATTTTTTTGAAATTGGGAAAAATAATGATGAGAAAGATAATTCGCTTACCAAATATAAAAAAATCGGATGTCCCTCCGTAGAAAAATTTCCATTTTTTATAAATCTCACTTCAAATGAACGATAGATTTTTTTGTAAATATTTAAATTTTTGCACTTTTTACGCAGAGTGCGCAACTTTAAATATATAGAACTCGATACTTAAATTATCGATTTTATTGATTGAAAAATCATCTAAACTGTACTTTTATATGCCTTAAGCTAAGTTAGTAAAAAATACATCGTTCGATAGAAAATGCCATATTTGCTAATTCTTAAATGCGAATTTCTTCGCCAAAAAAATTTTAAAAATATATGGTATTAAAATTTGAAAATTTTTCTAATTGCTCATATATATTTGAGGATATCAAATCTGTCTGTCAAATATCTGTCCGTTTTGATATGGAACCACTCTGTATTTGATATTAAAAGCAAATTGTACTGACGGCTTATTATTGCATGAAAAAGAACTCCCGGTTTATTTATAAGAAATAAACCAACGTTTTTGAAACGGAAGAAACGTGTATTGATTTTAATCATGCAAAACATATTTTCCTCTAAACAGTTTAATTTACTTTCCCTTTATTTTCTTTAAAACCATCTAATTAGAAATTAATATTTCACACCATAATACATATAAAATTCGACTGCATAAATAATTTTCCACATCAATGGACGCTTATCGATTGATTTTGATAAAGACAAAAAATCAAATCTATTTAATGGTATAATTTTGTCCGCCATTGTTTATTCGAACAACAAGGACTTTTGTATCGAACAACAACAAACTTCTTGTGGAGCAAATAAAACAAAAGAAAACATCCATCAAAGTCAATGTTGAAAAGTAGAATATTCTTTGATTACACATTTTTCTTTTCGTTATTGTTGTACTTTTGTTGTTGTTGTTTTTTTCTTTTTGGTCTATTTTCATTTCAATCAAGTGTCTTACTTACTTTCGGCATTTGTGTATTCACCGCAATGATCGTGATTAGAACGCAAACATAATTTGACACGCACCGATAGTCCCTGCTTATTTTCCGCCAATGCCAATGTTATATCCTCAGCATGACTCATCGAACGACCGCCTGTCATACTGTAGTGCGTTCTTTGTGCAATATGATTAATTGTTGTTTCTTTGAATGTGGCTTCGTTGCCGGATGGTAACAATGTTACAGTATCAACAATTTCCCATGTGGCCATGGGTGATGCACGGTTGACTAGCGATTCGACAATTGCAATTAGTGAAAGACAAGTTGCAGCAACATTAATACCAACAATATGAGAATTTGGATCATACGTAACATGTAGGGGTGGTGGTATTTTGCTGACTTTTGTTGTGGCCAACACCTCATTGGAATAGCCTGAGCTGCCTTTGGCATTAAGGGCATAGATTTTGAACATGTACGATTGATGTTGATCCAGTGGCGCAACTTTACAGGGATTATCACGAAAACAATCAAACTCATGCCACTCGGGAGAACTCATGCCACTGCTAGAGGTAAACGTATGTACAGCACCACAATCTGATAGCAATTGCTCACGGGGTGTAGGTACTCTACGATATGTTACCAGAAATTTGGTACTCAACATGCCTCCATTAAAGCCCGGTATCCAGCTGAGTATAACAAAATTGTGTGCAGTTTCTAATACCTTTAAATTGGTAGGTCTCTCTGGTGGTCCTTTGGGTTGCAAGCGTATTTGTGTGCGTATGGTGTCTAAAGGATTTACGGCTCGACAGGCATAGTCACCATAGTCAGAATGTGATAGATGATTTATTCTTAATATCGATGTGTAAATGTCGTTGTTGTCTACTCTTGTGCTGATTTCATAGTGACCATCTGAAGACATGGTAAGAGGCGAAGGATTATTGCCAAATTGCCATTGAAATTCGGGTTTGGGGTAAGCCTGAACCTTGCAAATAACTTCCGCCGATTCACGTACATCATAAGCTACTTTATTGTATTGATGTAAAACGATTGGCTCATGTTCAATGCGTAAATGCATGCTGGAATTCGCTGAGTTTACTTCATTTTCATAGAGGCAAGTGTATAGGCCACGATCTGATGGCACCAGTTGATTGCCATTCGGGCGACCTTTGCCTCTAAATTTGAGTATACTCTGAACTGTAACCACACCGTTAGATGACTCAGTGGGTGTTGTGCGTATATCATACATTTTACGTCCTGGCAAAATTTCAGTACCATCTTTAATCCATCTTATTATGGGAGCTGGTTTAGCTTTAGCACTACATGTCACGGCATAGTCAACATCACCTACTCGGCGAGTCATATGCTGTTGTAGTTTTGCTAGAAATTGAGGAGGTTGGTGTACTTCTAATGTTATGGTAGCCATTTTGCCAATTCCCAGTTCATTGACAGCATGACAGTGATATTTTCCTTCACTGCCCAAATGAGCTTTGGGTATGGAATACTGAGGTCCTTGAGCTAGAATTTTCTGTGTATTACTAAACTCTCCATCCATGTCACGGAACCAACGATATTGTGGCACCGGCCATCCCGGTGGGTTGGCTGAACAACTAAGTGTCACGCCGTTACCCACATGTACTACCGGTTTGTTTGGTGTAATATAAGCCTGGCCAGGTCTATGACGTACTAATAGAGCCACTGTTGAATTTCCCACACCTTCTACTCTCTTGCTGCCATAAGGTTGCATAAGATTGACAGCTCGGCAAATATAGTTGCCAGCATGTTCTGCTCTCACTGACACCAAAGTCAACAGTTCGCCCATGAATCGAAAATCCGAAGCTCCTTCCTTCAACCATTCTATAGTTATGGGAGGAGGATTAGCCGTAACATTACAACGTACTAGCACTGTTTCGCCCTCTTCAGCTTCATGGGTTTTTGTCTCAATAATCACAATTGGTGGATACAACACATCGAGTATAAGATCCTTTTCACCTGTCTTTCCCAGACCATTATCGGCTGTACATGTGTATTTACCAGCATGATTATAGTTGACACGATATATCGTATGAATGGGTGTTGTACTGACGTACTGACCATTACGAGTCCATCTAACATTCGAAACCATTGGCTTGGCATCCACGCGACAATCCAATTTCGCAACATGATCTCGTTCAACACGTAAAGGATTTTGAGGACCAACTTCAACACGTGGATAGTCTAAAAGAAAGATATAAAAAAGTTTAAATTATAATATGTTCACATTAAATTAAAGCTTAAATAAAAGAAAACTGCTTTACTAATTAAACATTTCCTTTTTTATTTATACTAATGAAAGTTTCAAATTTCTATTTCTTATTTCCGTTTCCTTATTCTCTGAAAATGTTGGAAAATAGTAATTTTTTACTTACTAAAGGGAATAATTTTTGTCCAGCATTTTTATGGACTAGTTTTATGTTTGTGAATAACTGTAGTCGCAACTTCATCACCTGTGGTCGAAAGCTATAAAAAGTTTAACTAATTAACAAATTCTGCTAAATACAAATATGAGTGTATATGTGAGAGTGCTTGTCTGGTAAAAAAATAAACTTTATATTTTCATACATCAAGGAAAAGGATATATGAACATATGTATGTGTGAACACCTTTCATAGATTCTCACGTATATTCAAGCAAACATAAAACTTTTAATAAACACAAATCACCCCAGGACTAAAGCTAAAGGAAAATAAATAGAAGAATAGTATATAAAAGTTATATATGTATGTACGTATATTTGTATGTAGCTATTAGTATATTTGAATATAAACATGTACTAATAATAGAGTTACTCTAGCGTCCAAAATAGTAATAACCACGAAAAAGTTGTTACTATTTTAAGTGACGTTTATAAAAAAAATTTCAACAAAAATTTATAAAATCGCTTAAAATGTTTGAAATTGTATATACATATATATAAGTCAAACTAATTGTTCGTCCAAATGCGACAAATTAAAAGCTGATTCTATGATTAAAAATGTAAATGATCAAACGATTTTTAGGCCAGAAATCTAAAATTTCCCCCTTTCAAGAATAGAAAATCTAAAACTTGTTGCTGAACATGCTTCCGCTCTCTTCATTGACGTATTGCAAGCTGTGGCATGACGACTTGTTATATAAAATGGAACAAAATTTACCCATAAATACAAATAAATTTTTAAAATGCTATAAACTGGTCGGAAATTTATTCTTAAAGAAGGTCACTTTTTAAGTACATCACTGCCTATTGAAGACCCAAGGCAGTGTACCTAATACACACCCAGCGTTACCGTTGTGCGACTATAGTCGCAAATTGACCCTTTTTTAACTCCCTTGCCACTTTTTGTGCCCCTTTTTTAAAATGAACTATTTTTGCAACCTTTTCATATTTAGTGCGACTATTTCCCCTTTTTTAAAACCAACTGAAAATTTTTTCCCCATTTTTTAACGCTGCCACTTTTTCCCTTGCGAAAAATTGGGATCGAATCTAAATTATTTCTCCATATATTGAATGAAAATATATTTTGTTAGAGTTTATTACAAAGAAATGCTATTTAATACTGTGATCCATTTTTAACACAAGTAAATATTTTTTGGTCCATAAAATGCTTATTTTTCGAAATTTTTTGATGCGTGATTATTATTATATTATTCATTTATCAATTACTATACTTTAGTCAATTATATTTATCGCCGTTCTTATATCTATATATCCAATATTTGTTTAAATTGCAATATTCTATATAAAAATACAAAAACAAAAAGTGCAATTTTTGCTTAATTTTCAAAAATTCCATAAAATTCTTGTGTTAAATTTATTTTTAATAACAAAACAGAAAAGTTCACGTAGTAATCCATGCCATTGACTTCTTGAACAATTTTCGTTCTTGTTTTCCAAACTTTGAGTCTATCCACTACGTTGACTATTTCGGGCACATCAATGGCATATAGCGCAAAATACGCACAATTGCAACAAGTATCAATCCCTATTCCAAATTTTATATTCGGTTGAGGGGCGCACAGACACCGCCCAAAAACTGAAAAATTTAAAAAACTAAAAAAAGTTGTCATCAAAACTCGACTACCCTGTAATTATCTTTTGAAAGTGTGCACAACAACAAAGATAGATCAGGATTTATCTGCAAAGTGGAATTAGTTTATTTATGATAGAATAAGATCAAAAAGGTATAAACGCGAGAACAAAAATTGCAGTAGAATGGGAAAAACTTAAGTAATTTTTTGCAGTTTTTCTATGTTCTTAAATTTTGATTATAAAAAGAAACATATGGTGCAAAAATTGTGTACTCTATTAGTTTAAAGTCTTGTGAGTTCAGATCTGTAATCAATTTGTTTAAAATGTCATAACCCCAAAACTTATTAGGGATTTAAGTCAGTTTCAGCCAAGTTAAACATTTTTGATAACGGCCCATATATATATTTATTAAATCTTTTCTCACCTTGTAAACAATTGATTCATATGTTCTGTAATAATTAAAGATTATTAAAGATTATATTTATTTTTTGTTAAAAAAAATTAGTTGGCCCCTTTTTTTATCAAAATCCCCTTTTTATGCGACTTTTTTAAAAAAAATCCCCTTTTTGTGACACTTTTTGAAAATTCTCAACGGTAACGCTGTACACACCTCCGATATGCCAACGAATGAATGTCGATAAGAGGCGTCTCGAATTTTGCAGGACCATATATTTGATATTTAAAGATGGCTAAGAAAATAAAAATAAATTAAAATCCTAATAAATAACCTAGTAATACCCCAGTAATTAGAGGTTAAACAACTCGGAATACATTTCGATCGACGCCTTACTTGGAAATTCTTTATAGATGCAAAGTTGACCCAAATGAAATTGAAAGCACTCCAAATAAATTGGCTAATTGGCAGTTTTAAAGCCAATATGGAGTTATGGGACCCAGTTATGGGGTACGGCCTCAGCATCAAATGTTGAGAAAGTACAGACACGCCAAAACAAAATATTGCAAATTGTAACTGCAGCCCCTTGGTATGTAAGTAATACTAACCTACATAAGCATTTAAACGTTCCTTTGGTAAAAATTTATAATAACAACTTTTCAATAGTAGTTGTACGGCATGATAAAATTCCGCTTAATTCAGGAAATTATAAAAAACCTTACTTTATATTTTTTCATTTATTAAGGCACAAACAAGTAATTATAGTAAATTTTGACTATTAATTAATTGGATTTATTGTTCTTAAGCCAGCGTCTGTCCGTAGTTATTTAACAACATATTTGGTTAAAGTCCAATTGTTATTGATTTAGTAAATTTTATTCAAATCGGATTAATATTTTATATAGTAGCTCCCATACAAAAATTCTTCTGAAGTGTGGCCTTAAGTGCTTTCCACATGAACAGACTTGGATATTGAGTAAACAAGATACATTTTTCAAATGTTTTATTTTCACAACATTAATATTTAAAAATATAACAAGGATTGGTCTACTATTGGCCCTAAAAGCCATCTAAGGACCAGCAAAAAAGGGGATTTCAAGAAAAAAAAAAGTCGCCAAAAGGAGATTTTTTGGAAAAAAGGGCCAACTGATTCAATACCTAAAAAACTTCTTAAAATTTTTTATTTTTTATTTTTACAAAAATAAAATAAAAAAATCTTGTATTGTTGGATGTTTTAAATAGTTGTTCACAAACATCATCATTAGCTTTAGATTTAGAGTATATTTTAAAACAATCTCAAAATAATTAATTTATTTGTTGAAATTAATATTTTAAACAACTTAGTTTTTCGTCATTTAGCACATATTCTTAAAAAGTCGACATTTAGTTCCATTTTAAAAAAGGGGCCAGGATGTATCAAATACATAAAACTCACACTTCTAACTAAAGAAGTTTTAATGTAGAGACCAATTTAATATAAATTGATATACTGTGCCAACACTTTTTCGGCCTGTAAATTAAAAAGTAAAAGCTTTCAAATGAACTACTTTATTTTATTTGAAAAAATAGTAAATACAATTTAAAAAAAATTATTATTTTATTTACATACATATTACATATTTTTATTTACATTTCGCACTCAAGTCTGGGAAATTTTTAATAACTTTTCCATATTTTATATGACTTTTATTTATTTTTCTGTTAATTGATAAATAATTATGTATAGTTTAAAATTTTGCATCTAACTGCGTCGAATGTCTTTACGAAACCTATAACTGTTACGTAAAGTGGAGCTTTAAACTTGATAGAATATTCAAAAATAATTCTAGCTGTAATGTGGTCTATATATGATCAGTATGCTCGAAATTATTGTTGGCATTTAATGAAATATAGCTTCAGTTATAGTATTTCCTATCACCCATTTTAGGTAGCTTTATTATCACCGATTGCCTCCATCCAACAGGTATGTTTCACATTCCCATGCACGTCTAAATATGGCCTCCAGTACTTTACTCATAGCCTCAGAATCTGGCTTAAACACTCTAATATCTGATCGTTTTTCTCACTAAATGACTACAAAAAATATGTACTACTATTTGGACTATTATACAGGGAAACACTGATTTTGCGACACGGGGTTTCCCAGTCTATTCGGATACACGATATTAATAAGTACTAAGCCTCTAACCCACTTTTTTGAATTGGCTCTAGTTCTCGCGGTAAATCCCGATTTGTAAAATTAAGGAGGTTGCACTATAAGTCGAAGCATATCTCAAAAACGACACAGAAAAAAAATATTCCAAATAATTTGTTAATAAAATTATTAATTAACTTTATATTGGAATTTAATTATATGATTTATTAATATAATTAATTTACTAATTGGTTTACAGTTTTGTTTTTAAATAAATTGACAGATGTTAATAAAATATAAAGAAAAATTTAATATTTGTCTATAAAAGTACATAAATTAAATAAACTTAAGTAAATGTTCAAAAATTTCCAGCTCATTGCATCTATTTAATGAAAAGAAGTAATAATAATATCAATTATTCTAGTTATCAATATTATCATTTTGATGATTGGAGCAAAATCAATTAAAAATTAATTAATATTATAAATTTCGTAATTGACTGTGCAGATTTTATAAGAAAAATATATTTTTTGTTTTTTGGGAATTGCGGGATTCCTTTTACAAAAATCTGAAAGTTTTTTACACTTCCTCATTTTATACAATAAAGTCTACAATCGCCGAAAGATATCTTTACTAACAAAGATTTTATTACATATAACATATTTATAGTTTCTCCAAAAAACCAATTTTTTACAAAAATTTTATTTTAATAGCGAAAATCAGAAGAAGTATAAACTCCATTTTGTTCATCTAAATTATATTTCCTAGCTGACATAATTCTTCGTTATATATAAGATTAAAAAGATATATAATGCATTATATATGTTTGTCATTCCGTTTGTAATTTCTACAATATTCATCTAAGACCCCAAAAAGTATATATATTCTGGATCCTTATTGATAGGGAAGTCGATATAAAGTCGAGATAAAGATTAGTCTGTTCAAATCAGTTTTTAGAAAGCCTCAGTTATCGGATATATATTTTTTATACATCAAATTGTAAAGAATATTTCTTAGAAAATTGCTAATAAAAATGACCAAAATCGGTTGATAAATAACTGAGATATGTTTCGTAGTTTGGGAAACATTTAGATTTATTAATGTGAAAATATGAAAGCATACGTTAAGGCGAAAATTTTATTATTTGTCGGTAAGATGGTGAAGGGTATCAAAGATTCGGCACAGCCGAATTTTTTTTGGAATTTAATTTTGTATATAATTAAGAATTATATCAGCTAAAAAAGGAAATTTATTTATAAAATAAGGTTGTTAATATTCCAGATTTTTTATTTTTTTTTTATTTTGCCCATAAAGTCCACATTTATTGCAGGTTTGAAAAAAGCCATTTGCAAACTCTTTGGAACACATTAGAGCATTCGGTTTGCGGAACTAGGTTTTGGGATTTTAGAAGACACAGGCTAAATCAAAATTTTGATTTAAAATTCGGGATGGTCTGTACGTAGTCTTGTTCGGCGTATGGGCTTAATAATCCTACTTCTTTTGAAGTTGTATAAAATAAAAATATATACGAAAAGAGAAATGTTTTGACCAATATGACAGCATACTACATATCCTGAACGAAATTTGTTTTATTTCTTGTAACACCTGTAATATTTATACACCCAATTTAAATATTAAGTGCTTTTTATACCCTTCACCACAGGTGTAAAGGGTATATATAAGTTTGTCATTCCGTTTGTAATTCCCACAATTTTCGTTGGAGAGCAAAAAAGTTTACATTTTCGGGATCCTTGTAAGAAATGATGACGATAGGACCATGTCCGTCCGTCCGACCGTCCGTCCGTCCGTGTGTCGGTTGAAATGGCGTTTATGAAGCCCACCGATAACTGACATATATAATATATATATCAAACAATCGGAAATGCTTTCGAGAATTTTGCTATTGGAATTCAGCAAGATCGGTTCATACAATGCGGAGATATGTTAAGAAAACCGGTTTTTAGAACCGGTTTTCCAGTTTCTGAAGCCTCTGTATACACTAGGGACTTCATTTTTACAAAGAAGTCTCGGACATTTTTTTCTGAATTTTTGTCCTGAAAAAATGAAATAAATCGGTTCAATAATAACTGAGATATCGGACAAAACGCATTTTTTATTTTTTAAAGCCCTGGTTTAAACTATAGATTTTTATTTTTATACAGATAAATAAATATTTTTATAAAATTTCAGTTTTTTGAATCAGCAGGATCGGTTTATAAATGGCGGCGATATGCTTTAAAAACCGGTTTTTGGAAACGGTTTTTCAGTTTCTGAAGCCTCTGCATATACCAGGGACTTCGAATTTTCAAAGGAGGCTCGGAAATTATTTTCTGAATTTTTGTTCTGAAAAAATGAAATAAATCGGTTCAGTAGTAACTGAGATATCGGGGAAAACGAATTTTTTATTTTTGAAGCCCTTGTTTAAGCTACAGATTTTTATTTTTATATAGATCAGTCATATATGTTTTTATAAAATTTCGTTTTTTTTAATAAACCAAATTCGTTCATAATCAACAGAGTTATGGCCCAAAACCAAATCTGTTAAGAATATAAATACACACACAAACATGTATATTAAGCATTGTAATGACTATTAGTGACGTTTTTTGTTTTTTGTATAGACAAGTAGTTTAGTTAGCAACAGAAGTAATATAATGAATAACAGTGTTGTTGTTGTTCTTTGTATATGCAGCCAGTTTGTATATACACACATAAAAAAATATATAAATATGGAATTGTTGTTGTTGTTTATTTTTTAAAAGCAAAGCCTGCTATGATTGTTTTTTTATATATTCAAATTTTCGTAGTTTGAAAAAAATTTAGATTTATATATGTGAAAATATGAAAGCATACGTTAAGGCGAAAATTTTATTATTTGTCGGTAATATGGTAATATGATGTCGATAAGATAGTAAGATGGTAATATGGTGAAGGGTATCAAAGATTCGGCACAGCCGAATCTTTTTTCAATTTCGTTTTATCTAGTATTCTCTTAATTTTTTAATGATGTTGTATTAAAAGAAGTTTCACCTGCAGAATCGTTTCAATAAAATTGAGACACGCTTTTTCCTTATTAAGCCATGGTTTCTATTTATGCTAGGTAAAACTTAGTCTCATTTTTGATGAGATAATTTTTTTTTTTTTTTAATAGTTATTTCCAAAAATAATTATATTTAACAAATTTTGACGAATATTATAAGATTTATTGATTTTTTAAGAAATGTAGTCTTTTGATAGAAATATTAACTTCTGCAAAAAGACCGGTTAACAGTTTTTTTCTGAATTTCAGGAAGTGTAACCAGTTTTCTTTTCCAAATACTAACTATTCGAAAACCGGTTTCTCCAAAAAGCCGAATAATCTTTCACCTTAACAGATACCGAACATTGTTATAAAAATTTATTCTTAAAATTTCAACTACTACTTTGCAAATTGAATGTTAATAAAAAGTTATAAAAACATTATGTATAATCATATCACGGTAAGATTTTTTTCCTCGAGGAAAATCTCATCGTTATAAACTCATATCGACAACAGCTATCGTGGAAATATAAGTAATTTTTGAAATTTTGATATAGATACTAGAATATCAACCATAAAAACTTTCTTTAGAGCAGACTTTAAAAAGGTATCTATGTAAATACAAGTATTGTTTTTATGTTCGTCATACGTGAATTCGTATGTATGGAATAGTACACTTATTTTAATATATAAATGCTTTGTATGTATGTGTATATTTGACAGAATTTTTTCCCTTTTATTTTTAGTAGTTTATTGTTGTGGTTGTATTTATGAGCAGGAAATCAGATGGTGCTCATATTTAATTATATTAATGAAGTTGGTCATAAAATCACAGGACAACGCCTTAAGTTAATATAACTATACGTACATGTCTCTATATTTCAAAGTGTTAATATGTGTGTATGTATATGTTAAGTGTAAAACACAAAATATACACGTATAAGGTTAAACATTAAAAGGTCGTGAAATCTCGTATACATAAATAGTATTTATACTTACTAACACTGTTAACGTAATCATAATTCAATTTGTGAAAAAAAATCTAACAAAAATTGAGTATTGGAATAGACGTTGAGAAGTGAAAGCAACAGACAAACAAATTTTTCCATTTTACTGGTATATGGAATATTTTGTTGAAATAAACCTGGAGTTTTTGTTAAACATTCCTTCACATATGTATATGTATTGGTGGGTGGGTGCAATACAAAACACATACCAGAACCAGAAATGAACGGTAACAACAAACATCATGTAGGTGTCTGTTATTTGTGTAAGACCAGCAATTTGACCATGTCAGTTAATTAGTTAAACAGATTCAAACAAACAAAGAAACAAACAAATATTCCAACATTTTGCCACTAGGAAAATACCAATGCTTGACCTGAATGACATACATACATACATATATACAAGCATACACACAGCCATTTATTTACAACAACTTTGTGTAATTGTGATTTAAAAATACTTTTGAATGAATGTACTGCCACTACTGCAAGTATGAGTTTGAACATTTTTTCCACTATATGTGTTATTAACAATTTGTTTCCCCACAAGCATCTGCATTATTTTTAAAAGTTTTGTTATTGCTGTTTGCACTAAAAGAAGAATTAATGATGTTTTCATATGTTTACGTTGGGTAATAACACTAAAATTATGGTTTGTTTTACATTTTGCATACCTAGTCAACATTTGAACAATTTAAATTGCTATTGTAGTGAAATTGATTGGAATAATATAGGGGTATATAGAAATATAAAATAGAAAAAATAAAAATACCTGACAACATTTAGTAATATGTATGATTTTGCTTTCAAATGAAATTTATCATATTAAATCCAAGATTTTCAATATACTCTTTGATTTAGAAAAAAAAAAAATATATTAGGGTGGGTCAATTCTTTTTGTAGATAGGCGTATAGCAAAAATCCATGCCTCTCGAGGGAAACATGGATTTTTCCATGTCTCTCGGCTCCCGAAATTGGGGAAAATCGTTCAGTTTAACAACAGTGTTTTGACATAATTGCTACTATCTCAAAAACTACTCAAGATACAGATCCCAGTTAGGTTTCAAATAATAGGTAATGAGAGCACCTTCAAAATGGCATTCCATATATTTTTTTATAAATAAAGGTTAAAGGTCATTGGTTAGACCTTAAGTCTTGGAAAGCTATATCTCGAGCGCTATTTTGAAAAATTTTCCAAAATCCCTATGTTAATACAGATTTCCTATACTACTTAAGTTTTTAGAAACGAGAGTTGCTTGGATGCTGAGATATTGATGAAAACATAGTGGCAGGTGAATAAAACTGTGTTCTACGGTTTTAGTTTTTGAGATGTATTTTTGAAGATATATGTTTTTGCGAAATACTGTTTTGTTCAAAAAAATAGCACATTTTTCAATAATGTAGAATTTAATTCTGTTTCATCTTTTCAAGCCATATTTTAGAGACCATATAATCTGTGCAATTAAAATTAACGAGATGCTTTTTAAAAGCCCTGAGTTTAGTTAAGTCATACAATTGTTCACGACAATATAAAATCTTATTAAAGCCAATATTTTAAATTGGTTGAAGGCAAACTAGTTGCAACATATAAGCGCACGATTCTACTGGCTTTTGTTAACCAGTGGGAATGAACTATTTGTCTGGACACAAACCTTCCGATACAGCTTTGGCTATTCAAAAGAGGTAAAGATCGTCAGAAGAAAGATTTTTTCATCTTTAGCGCCCAAAGGTGGAGACATATTTTGCAATAAAATAAGTTCAAAATCAGATAAATCCTACAACGAAATGTTTGTTTTACAATGATACTAGCGTTCTGTTTATTTAGAAAACTTGACCTGGAAGAGTCAATTGACATCGCTGATGATTCTATAATTTAACGTGAATTTTTTATTATTTTTTTTTTTTTTTTAAGAAATTAACAAAGCAAATGTTTAACACCACGTTTTTACAAATTGCATAAATAGTAAATTTCTACACTGACTAGAACTATTAATAATATTGAATTCTAATTACTCTTTGTTGATAACTTTCACAGATGATTACTAAATTATACCTTTTAAAAGAGTAGAAAGGAGCTCAGCAAAATCATTCTCTTTTTTAAGGTTCGTAATTCGTACAAAAATTAAAATGATATTGATGCAAGACCAATGTGCCATATTTCTTGAGCAATACTTAGCGGGAACATAATAATTTATTTGTTATCAAATAAGGTTTAAGAAAAAATGGTATAAATAGGTCCAAAAAGAGCAACTATATTTGTGTTTTGTAGTGATATACCACACGTTCCTAGTTTTTTTTTTTTCATAATCACACCTTTTTAAAACACGGGATAGTAATCTATATTTTAACAAACTTAAAGCAGATTCTTAAAGCTTATTAAATGTACTTTAAAATAATCCCAAATTAATAATAATTATGTTTGGATTTAGTGATAACATGTTGTTTTCCATTAAATTTATGAAATTTTTTGAAATACCTTAAACTAAAATCTTCATGTCTCTCGGCGGAGCTAGGTTTTCAGTTTAGACCCATACTTTCTTTGGGTAATATTTTGCTATACGCCTGTCACGTTTTTTCTCACTCGAACAAATTCGAGTCCATAGTAAGGCCATTACTTTAGTATATGTATATATATTTGGGTTCGTTTCGAAAAGAAAAATTTCTTTTGATATTTGGATATCATACCTTTTTAGAAGGTTTTTTGCATCAGTAAAAATAATGGCGTATTTTGTTTTTTAAAATTCCAACTCCTTCCCCTGCATATCTTCGGCTTTATTAGGTTGTCCGAAAAATTGACTTTTTTCAAAAAAGTTTTAAAAATCTATTTTTTTATAATCATATTGAAAATTATATATATATATATATATATATATATATATATATATATATATATATATATATATATATATATATATATATATATATATATATATATATATATAAATCGAAAAACAATACTTGAGAATCCAATTCAAAGTATAATAATGCATTTCGGTATGGTAAAGGATCATCATTAAAAAAGAACAAATAGACAGCACAAAGCGGTTAAGATTTTTGTATTAATAAGTAATGAAGAGCTAATGTTGACAAAATACTAAAAAAAAAAAAAATTCTACGAAATTTTTATAAAGGAAAATCACAATAACATAATTTTTATTTTGTCTCTAATGTAAATAAATTTCAATTGAAATAACATAAAGTTTAAGTTGAGATTTAAATACGTATAAGTTATAATTTTTTCAACAATCTAAAATTTGTTCGTGGACAGTCCTTTTATTACACTTTGCTATAATGTCAAATCACTCAAGGAAAGACATATATTATAGGATCTCTGGGGAACATCATAAACACTGGTCGACAAAAAAAATCCTCCCCCATAGACGAATAGTTGAACTTGGTGTATTTTGATGTGCTAAAAACGAATCTGTTTTCAGTTTTTTTTTCATCAGGTCTGGATTTTTTTATGGGCGTGTCTAATATTTCGCACATAGTAAGGCCATTACTTTAGTATATTTCCTCATAACTCAAGAACGGCGTGTACGATTGACTTAAGTAATACACCAAAAAATATCTTCAAATCATTTAAACTTCATTTTTTTATGTGCTCAATATTTTCGGAGTTATTTTGAAATAAGTGCCCAAAAGAATAATTTTCATGCAAAAATTTAAATTCTTTTGTTACTAAAATTTATTTTAATAAATAAAAACATCAAAAATGTTACAGTTTATCATCTTTGTTTAAAAGCTGGTGATACTGCAAACAAAATAAAGTATGCATCTTCAAAATTGATGCACAAATTTTATTCACAGTTAAGTGAAAATACCCATGTTACATACAATTGGAATACAGGGTGGGCTAAAAAATTTTTTTTTTATTTTTTCTTGAAACAAAAATAAGTAGACTAGGTGGATTTTGACGAGTTAAAGAAGAATTTGTATTCACTTTTTTTCTATCGCGTACTGATTTTTTTAGTTGCATGACTAATATCATCACCTTATTCAGCAGTCATACTATAAAATTCGAGAATGATTTGTCAAATTTAGACTATAACTTAAGAACCGTTTACACAATTTTGATAAATGATGCATCAGAAGATGCATACAAAAATTGTCTTCAAGGTATGTCAACAATATTTTTTATTCGCTCAAGAATTTCAGAGTTATGGATCAAAATTTTCAAAATTATCTAAATTCAGTTCAAAGACGATTTAGATCACTATCTACTGGAGTTTAATCTTAATAGGACAAACCGTTCTCGTTATACAAGTGTGACTGCCTAAAGGCGGGGTCATAGTAGTCATGTACATAAAAAAAAATAAAATCAATACGTGATAGAAAAAAGTAAAAGCTGATTCTTATTTAGCACATTAAATTCCATTTAATCCACCTATTTTTTATTTAAGACAAAAAACAAATGTTTTGCCGACTAGTGTATTTCCACTTAACTGTAGGTATGCATGGGTATCCTAACTTAACTGTGAATCCAATCAAGATTTGTGCATAAATTATGATACGTGGCTTTATTTACTCGTAGTTTTGCCAGTTTTGAGATAAAGGTGATAAACTTAAATATTTTTGATGTTTTCACTTTTAAAAAGAAGTTATAGTAAAAAAAAAAGAAATCTTTAATTTTGCATGAACAAATTTTTTTTGGACACTTATTTCGAAATATCTCCAAAACTATTGAGCGGATAAAAAATTGTTAGTAGAACAACTTAAAGCCAATTTTATTTCACATATTTCGGTGTATTATTTATATAAATCGTGCATACTGTTCTCGAGTTATAGTGAAATATACTCGAGTAATCGGCTTATTTAGGGCACAATATTAGACACGCCCATAAAAAAATCTCGACCTGATGGGAGAAAACTGAAAGCAGATTCGAGTTTAGCATGCGGAATTCCATCTAGTCTACATATTTTTTTTGAAGGACCACGAACATTTTTTTTGTTGGCCTGTGAAATCAGTTTTAAAAATTTCCAATATACTCTCAAAATTTTGATTCATGATCAGATTCCTGTATAAGTGTATTCTTATTCTTTTATCCTATTGCTGATTTTTTCTTTTTCAACTTTTTTAGGAACTCGAAGATGGTACCAAAAAATAGCTTCCAAATGAAATATGAAATAATTCCTATTGAAATAAGTCACAACAAAAATAAAGAAATTCCCAAATCAAAAGAATGAAATAACTTCCAAAGTAATAAATTAAATAATTCTCAACATTAGAAAGTTTTATTAAAATATAAAATAGAATCCAAATTTATTGAAATAATTCCCAAAGAAATACACATGGGCAATTTTTCAAACTCATTTACTTTTAGGGTTTCTTCTTTTTTGTTGGATCTTTTTTCATTTGGAGTTATTTCATTGGGACTTATTTCATTTTCATTGGGAACTTACTGGTATTCAGAACTAAATGAAAAAATCCGAAACGAAATTAAATATCACCCAACAAAATTGTGTTTTATTTGGGCATTATTTCATTATGAAAATATTGAGTTTCAACCCATTGGATATTGTTTCAGACGCAGTCTTTTCAACCGTAAAATATTTTTTAATTATAAAAATATAAACATGTTCCACAATTTTTCGTCTTTAACTTATTCAATATTTTCTGGAATAATTTACCAAGTTACAAATGGTACTTTGTAATTTTTTAAAAACGAAAGGAAAATAAATTTAAACATTTTGAATAAATTAGTAATACTTTTTTTTTGAAATCGTTAGTTTTGGACATTACAAACATCAGTATAATCGCATAATATAAATTCTTTCCTAGGGTAAAATAATCTTTTTGATCTAGTCGAGCGCACCAGGTACGATTGTCACTTTTTTATGTTAGTTTAATATTTATTATTTTTATAGCCACCATCAAAAAGATGGGGGGTATATTGAGTTTGTCATTCCGTGTGTAACATGTTGAAAAAGTCATTTAAGACCTTATGAAATATGTTTTTTCTGTGTCTATATATACACATATAAACTCAGATACCAAAAATGGGAGATCCAATAAGGTGAAACATCAACGAAATTTTGTACAAATGGTTCAAGAACCAATGTAAACTTGAAAAACAAAAAATGGGAGTCCTCACAATTTACCGCCTATCTTCCATACAAGGTGAAAATTTAAAAAGGTTTTGGTCTATAACAACGCCTCACGAAATTTCTATTTTTATTTGTTGGTAAAAATAGTTTTATTCGAAATTAACCATGGATGTTGCTTCCAAAATACTCTATGTTGTGAAGTGGTGACAATATTATTAAAAAAAAAAAAAACCAATGCATGAGACCTGCTCGATGTTTATTGTTTCGATGTTATTTTGTACAACATTTGAGTACTGTTGCCAGATTTTGGGCCTAAAAATGGTCTGTTGACGATTTGACGATTTTTACCAATAATTGGACGATTTTTTCTAAAAGAAAATTCAGAACTGTTTTTACAATTTTTATATTTTATTTAATAAAAGTAAATTAGTTGGTACAAAAATATTAACAATTTAAATAAAAATCTTCTTAAATTTTCTAATGTAAATAAATGGTTCATTTATTAGGAAGGATTTATGAGAACCAATATAATTTTATTACGAAATGGCGAATAAACCCTAAAAATGGCCTAAATACTTAAATATTCGAACTAAGAATCCAAAGAAATTTTTGATGAATTCATTCAAAATTAAATTTTGTATATATTGTAGATAGGTTCACAAAGGAGCCTACGTGTTTTTTTTTTATAACAGGGTAAGATAAATAACTTATTTTGGTTTGAAAGTCATAAAAAATTACATACAGGTAACCCTCGATTTACGCGATACTTCATTTACGCAATTTCTTTATAACGCGATTCTATTATTGACCATTTTTTGAAATACGAGTTTTTATTTAACGCAAACTTGGTATAAGGCTTAAAAACAATAGTGAAAAATCTTTGAATTGCGCAAATTACGGTAGCGTATTGGAAAGAACTTATTGAAAAAATGAATTATTTAATGAATTAATGGCTACAAAATAAAAAAAATGTGAATTATAAGTGAAGTGTTGCATAATTGCTTAAAAATTTTTTGTAAGATTAAAAAAGGGGAAACGGCAAAATATGTAACAAGATTATAAAACTTTAATGAAAGTATAATAAGAACAATCCCAACAAAATGTATATTTAAATAAGTGTGCATAAGTATGTATACATATAATCAGACTTAATAGGTAATGTGTACTTGATTTTCATAATATGCCACCAATATAAAATCAATGTAATTTTTATTAATTTCTTTTCAATTAAAAATTTAATTTTTCATCAGAGAAGCATAAAAACTGTTCATTAACTTATAAAATAGGCAGTTTTTCATATTGACGATTTTTTGACGATTTCAAATAGTTGATTTGACGATCTTTTTCTCCAAATTCGACGATTTTTCACCAAATTTGTTTGGCAACTATGCATTTGGTCCAATTTTGTTACAGTTGAGTCCAATTTTGATTATATTACATTCTATTGGCAAGAATTTCACGGATTTTGTCTTTTCAATTTCCCATGTATTAGTCGTAGTTAATAAAAAAACAGACTAGGAGAATTTAATTTGTCTTAAGTTTTCCGTTTACTCATATTATTAGGGCAGAGCAATGCATTTACTGCAACTTTAATGCAAAAATTTTAATTTTCGGAAAATATAAAAAATCGAACATTTGTATAATAGAAACAAAAAAAAAAAAATCCTTTAGCATCATGTACACATTATTTATAGGCCAGTCTTCTCAATTTATAATGAACAAATTTAATTACAATGAAATTTATATGAATTTACAGTTGTACATATACCGCCTTATAACGTTGAAAATTTTCTTCGCTCTAACAATCGTCGAGTACTGGATTTAATTTCAAATCTTTGCATAAATTTTAAATATTACTATAACTTTTTTTAGTTATACATACAAAAATTTCCTGTTGCTTATTTAAGGTTTATTATTTTTAACAGGAGAATATTACCTGGAAAAACGTTTATAAATTATTCCAATAAACAATTTAAATAGACGTCAATAGCGGTAAGTCCTTGTAACAGTTGCCCATTATAGACTATTTGTTGAAATGGCCTAAAAAGAACCATGACAAGTTTTATCAAATACTCAATGAGTAAGTGTGTTTGTTCGTATTTTTTCATTTTCATTTTTGCTTAATGTTTATTGAAAACTCTTTAACTATAATTATGTTGTACCAACTAAAGGACTAAACTAATGGTGCTTACACAAATTGGGCAATAACAAAATTAGCCGATACGAGTATGTGTATTGAGAGTAAATAGTTGGCCATAACATGCACACAAATACAAATCTATTGTATATAAATGTATGTGTTTGTGTGAATAAATGTTGGCATTTTTTTTTCTTTTCGGTGAGTTAGAAAAATATCCTTAACCATTGTTGTACTGGATTCTATATGATATTTAGTTTGAAATTTAGTTGTTAATAGTTGTGCTTCGTTAAATTTACATTATTCTGACCAAATTGTCAGAATGTTTGGGTTATTCCGTCAACCAATACATTGCCTGCTGCCTGTCGAACATGTCTTGACTGACAGAATGACCAAAAGCACTGTTGTCTACAAACAAAAAAGAAAAAAAAATCCATACATATAAAATGAAAATGGCTTTATTTATTGCTCGCCTTGTGTGTGTGAGAGTGCATGAGTAAAAATTTTCTAATAATTGTATTAATTTATTTTTCGTTTAGATTGTGGTGATTAAAAGGGGGTCATAAGTATGTTACACGAATAATTTTAGATGAAGGTGTCAGTATTCGTCGGGAATACAGTGATAGCACAAATGAAAAGTGGTAAATTTGTGGTCCGTGACGTTAGAAATTTCCTGCTCAATGAGCATGAAGAGTTAAGCGCATTTATTGACACCTTCTCTTACTTACTCTCTCTTGCTAACGTAAAATTAATTACTTTAAAACATGTACTATGTTAGTGTTAGGGTAGTCCAAAATTCCTTTTTGCGAGCTACATTTAAACGTACCTAAAATTATGAAAGGGGGTGCCACTTACAATATATTTGCATCAAATGATAGCTAAAGAAAAATAAATGTAATATTTTTCAAAAACAGCTAATAGAACAATAAAATCGTCATTCTAATAAAAATAACTCATATTAAAAAAATTACATATTTTTACAAATTTTATATAAAATGTAATTTTTTCGTAATATTAACTTTTTTCCAAAAATTACGAAACATGGGAGTCATTCCATTTAAAAACAAACAGCTGATTTCCTCACCTCTTCCGATTTGGATAATATTTGGTTCAGTCATTCTGCTCGTCAAAATTAAGACTTATTCAAAATTTTAGATAATTTTATCATGTGGTTCGCGAAATATGGCGCTTTGAAAGTGTAAAATAGCTAAAAGTATTTACAAAGCATTATACACAAAATTACAAATATCTTTTAAAGTATTTATAATAAAAGATTTACTTATATGTTATATCAAAGGTATCAAAGTTACCTTTAATATGACTTTTTTCTCAACATTAAAATGGTCAATATCATTCAAAATTAAAAAAAAATATATGTTAATGATAAAAATGTTTTCTATAAACTTGGTAAGTGGCATTCTGGGACTCGTAATATTTTATGAATTATTACAAAAAACGTCATAATAAATACTGTATTTATGTATTTCAATTTGTGTTGTTTTGTTTATATTAAAAGAGAAAAATCGCCAATTTCTTCAAAAAATCATCCGAGTGTAATGAAATTCGGCAATAATATTAACATTGACGTTGATAACGCATATACCGAGTTTTATCTTTCAGCTATAGTTCGCGATTTATAGTATTCCAAGAATAAGATAAATTGTCTTTTTAAAAATGCTAATATCTTCCAAAATATTTACGTTATAATGTTTATTGAGGGGTATAGTTAAATTCAATAAAATTACCTTTAAAATGATAACTGAAACATGTTTTTATGTTAAATTTTATTGGTCGATAATTCGCGAATTAAATGTCGGCGATTTTTCTTTTTTATTATAAACAAAACATAAAACATAAATATTTTGAAAGATATTTGTAATTTTGTGTACACGACTTTGTATTTTTCACTCTCAAATCGCTTTATTTTGCGAACCACTTGATGAAATTCTCTGAGTTTTGACAAGCATAATGATTGTCCCAAATATTATTAAATTCGGAGAGGTAAGGTCCAAATTTGTAATTTTTCGTGTCGTTTTTAAATGGAATGACTTAAGGGTGTAATAATTTTAAATTAGCTATCGTTTGATGTATATATCATAAATTTTGGTAAACATTTTCACGATTTGTTCAGTAATCATCAACTTAAATGGCCGTGTAGCATCCAGTTTCAATCATCGTATGAATTTTAAATTTCTAATTTCTAAATGATATCCCCTTTCATAATTTTAGGTATGTTTAAAAGTGCGATACACTTTGGCATTCTTCATACAATGTTGGACCACCCTAATGTACTTACATATATTCACATATGTATGCTGGTATGTGTAGTAAAATCAAAAAAATGTCTTAGGGGTATGATATTTTTTTTATAAAATTGCATTTATTGCCAAAAAGCACTTCCGTGGAAAATTCAAAAGAAAAAGTTAATTCCAATTACTAATAGTTTTAGTAAATATTTTGATTTTTGTAAATTAACACATTTTCCAATAAGGCAATAAGACTTTTTTTACATCCAACACTTTAGTTACAATTAGTGTTAAACGTTATTGATTTTTGATGTTTCTTTTGTTGTTGATGTATGTAGTATATAGAAGATTAAAGGTTTTCGTTTCGTTCTATTCATTTAATATGAAATTTAAATATACTAATTATAATATTCGTTTAAATATTCTACACATGCAATATAATCTAAATCATAGTCGTATAATTTACAGCCATTAAATTAAAATACACAGATTTAAGTGTTAATACCACACAAAACAATCCATTGTTCGAACTAAAGCTGCAAAATTTATTAAAAACAAAAGTGGCACGAATTTAGTTCAATTATGGTGGAATAATATGAAAGTCTGTCTAGTCAATAAATTAAATTAAAAAAAATAAATGTTTAAATTAAACTTTTAACAGAAGAGATTGATTAAATATTCAGTGATTTTGGTTAGAATACAATAACTACTAAATTAATATAGAAAGAGATTTATATTAATACTTATCTTGAACTTTTTAGTAATATATCATGTTTGTGCATGATGCACTGTGGGAAAGTATCAAGGTATTTAGAAATAAATCGGACATTTTTAAAAATAAAAATATGGATCAACTAAAAGTAAATATTTCTATAGAAAAGCACAATGTCAATAAAATTTACATTTATGATTATTTATATTAGTAGAGAGAATGTGAACGTACAACATATGGTTGAAAGTAATATAATATGCCATTGCAAAAGACATAAAATGTTTTCTCAACAATAAAAGGTGAAATTAAAATGTACGATTCGTTTGCTATACACACCCACAAACGGACACTTTCGTACACAAACATGTGCACACAAAAATATAAACACATTTATAAACTCTTACATATACAAATTAAATTTGCAATTTGTTTAAATGTAATAAAATTTCAACAAATCTGAGCGGTATGTTATTTTATGGGATCAAATGATATAAACGTGAAACTCACGTACACTCATGCTTTTAAACACACATACTCACTCACTCGCTTACAGCAAAACATCACCTTTTTCATGTTCAAAAATAGCTGGGAAAAAAATCCGAATTGTTATATAAATGTATAAAAAATAAACCGTATACGTGTAGTTTCTTGGATGATGAAAAAAAAAAAAAAAATCGCGACGCGTCGCAATACTGTGGCATTAACGACAAAAACAACAATAATAAAAAATCATGGTTAACACGAAAAAAAAAAAAGATAAATACAGACTCTCGCACATAGTATATACAACAAACAATTCAATAGTGAAACGTGCATGATAAATGTATATATGTATATCGTTATCTAAAAAGCAAAAGTCTGAAACCACACTTTCTTGTTTACAGGAGAAGCAAAAACTTAATCTAATGATTTTTAAAAAGTAAATAATTTATCAAAAATGTAAACCAATCGGGGAAGGCGTCCATAGGTGGTTGTGGTTTTATGCGTTTGTGATGATTTTTTAATGTACAGAAAAAACTTCGGACTCAGAAACACTTTTTGAATTGATTTAACGATATACGTCTGGCTGGTTGTTCATGTAAATCTTGTGCGCAAAGTACGTCACAATTTTGAAGATATTTTAATGAATTTTAGTATATAAGATTTCTTTGACCCAAGAGCCAAGCCTATTGAAATTGGTTTAGATCGGCCCACCTACCCTCATTCAAATGCCCCCTAAACAGGGTTTAACGACCATAAATTTCTTAAATATATATTCATAAAATTTGATACAAATAAGTTTTATATAAGTATAAATCTTTGTGCCAAATTTTATGAAGATCAGTCCATTAGTGATCACAGCTTCCATAAAAACCCCTCTTCCGTAAATTACTTTAACGTGCATAAGTCCTATCTATTATTTGACGTAAATAAGTTTTATATAAGTTGAAACCACAGTGTCAAATATTATGAGAATTGGTTCATAATTGACCATAGCTACATGGAAGCTGTGTTCGTGAATCACCTTAAAGTTCATAAATCTCATATAAATGTTAGTATCAACATAAAATAATGCATATTTATATTTTATATGCATTGGATTCAATTCAAATATCGATCCAATATGGGCCTCAGTCGTCTTGTAAGACCACTCCCCGAATTTTGATGGTTGGGATTGTCTGACTATACTCTTCTTATTTGTTTTAAAATTAAAAATGGAATTTTAATATTTTGATTAAAAATTTCTTTATTTAAAAATATTAGGTTACACTGGTTGGCAAAAAAATGTGCTAAACACGAATCTGTTTTCAGTTTTTTCCCCATCAAGTCGAGATTTATTATGGGCGTGTGCAATATTTCGCCATAAATAAGCTAATTACTCGCGTATATTTCACTATAATTCGAGAACGGTGTGCACGATTTATATAATACACCAAAATATGCGGAGTCAAAATCGCTTTAAGTCGTTCTAATATTATTTTTGTTCCGTGAAAAAAAAATCATGAAAAGTTATTTTTATCTAAAATTTCCTAAAGTGCACAAATTTAGTAGAGACGCACTGGTGCGGGAAAAAAAATTTCTTCTTAACTTTGTTCCTATCATGTTCTGATTTTTTTATTGGCATGATTACTATGACCCCGACTTTAGGCAGTCATGACTGTCATGCGTGCACACTTGTATAAGTCGAGAACGATTTGTCCAATTTAGATAATTTAAAATCAAGTAAATGCCGATTCAAATTATCTTTGAGTCACATAATTGTTTGTTCACTTAATATTTCCGTAGTTATTCGGAAATTAAAAGCGAAAAAAATAAAAAATAAATTTTTGAAAAATCTAGGAAATTTTGGTTCATAACTCTGAAATTATTGAGCGAAGACAATTTTCTTTTGCATCTTTTGGTGTATCATTTAAAATCTTACAAATGGTTCTTGAGTTATAGTTTAAATTGAACGAAACATTCTTGAGTTTTAGTCATGCCCATAACTGATCAAATTTTAACACAAATTTAAAGCCAAATTGTAGACAAATTGATTAGTATGTGTGAAAAGAATGTCATTTTATATATTGTTATGCTTGAACTCTTAGTTAAAATTTGATAAGTTAACAGCCCTATGAAGTTTTATTTAATTTTTTTTTATATGGGCAATTATCAAAAATTTTTGATTTTAGCCTTTCAAAAAAATATGATTTTTTTTTTTTTGATGGCACATTAAAATCCTTTTGTACATATAAAGTGACTCGAATGCATGTAGAATCAGTTCATGTTAATCATTTCGTGTAAGGGGTGCGAAAGTTATGGCGGTTTAAAGTTAAACATATACAAATGTTTACAAACTAGAAGTTTATGTACAATTCTGGTCAAAATTACACGTAATATCAAAACTTACTGAGTTATTCAAATTATATTTATGATATTTTCAATGTTTGATGATATCAGTGCAGCATATTTTGGAGTTTCATAGTAAAATTAAAAAAAATTTTCTTTTCAATAAAAATGGCGATTTTTAAAAATTTTGTGAAAAATTTTTATCGAATCTAAGTTATTTCTCCATATATTGATTGAAAATATATTTTGCTAGAGTTTATTACATAGAATTGCTTTTTAATATTGTGATCCTTTTTTAACACAAGTAAATATTTTTTGGTCCATAAAATGTTTATCTCTTAAAATTTTTTTATGCGCCACCGAATCTTTATTAAGCATAAATAGCACATACTAATTATGTCAATTATAGTTAATTTCATGCTGTCCACACGATGTGCCTTAGCGAAATGTGTTTTTACAAAAGTGTCCCGTTTTCAATTATCAACGACATTTGACTTAAATTTATGATCCCGATCATTTATATTTATCGCCACTCTTATATCTATATATCTATTATTTGTTTAAATTGCAATTTTCTATATAAAAATACAAAAACAAAAAGTGTAATTTTTGCATAATTTTCAAAAAGTCCATAAAATTTTTGCACTAAATTTATTTTTAATGCTCCTCCGATTTTGTTATGTAAAATGACAAAAAACTAAGTTCACGCAGTAATCCAAGCAATTCCATTTTGAAAAATTTGCGCACTTGTTTTCCAAAGGATATAGCGCAAAATACGCACAATTACAACAAGTATCAATCCCTATCCCAAATTTTGTATTTGGTTGAGGAGCGCACAGACCGCGCCCAAAAAACTGAAAAATTTAAAAAACCAAAAAATTTTGTCATCAAAACTTTACTACCCTGTATTTAGTTGTTGAAAGTCTTCACAACAACAAAGATGGTGCAGGATTTATGTACAAAGTCCAATTAGTTTACTTATGATAGAGAAAGATCAAAAAGTATAAACGCGCGAACAAAAATTGTAGAAGAATGGTAAAAACTTAAGTAGTTTTTATCAGTTTTTCTATATTCTTGAACTTTGAACAACAATCATGGTTAGAAAAAGAAACCTATTGTGCTAAAATTTTGCAATCTATTAGTTTCAAGTCTTGTGAGTTCAGATCTGTAACCAATTTGTTCAAAATATCATTACCACAAAACTTGTTATGGATTTAAGTCAGTTTCAGCCAGGTTAAAAATGTTTGATAATTGCCCATATATCTACATATTATTATGAGTATTTTGTTACATTTTTAGATCATTTTTTTAAGACATAGAAATTTTATAATTTTTTTGAAAACAAACTTTCTGGATTATTCGGTAATCAGGACAGCATTTCCAAACTTTCCATTCCATAACTCTAATTAATTTCTTATTAAAATTTAATTTAAATTAAAAATACAATAAGAAATGATATATGTAATTATAATGTAAGAGTAGACTTCAGTTCAATTCCAACAGTTTTTTGTTCCAAAAATTGTAAAATGAGTACAAATTTTTTTTAATAATTATTATTGGAGAAAAATATTTTAAAAATTTTGCCCATGGGATTTTGTTTCGCTAGAAGACTTTTTAAAGCATCATGGCGAAATTTTTTTTGGAAAATTATCTATTATCAGCAATATTTACTATAATGCAAATTTTCATTATTCTAGCCATAAAAGGAACAAAATTAAAAATTTTTATTTACTTTGCAAGAAAAAATATCGACCTTTTTTTTTTTCTTTTTGTGCTTAATGTACTAAAATTACGGTTTATGAACCAACATTTTTGCGCTTTTTTTTAATATTCTTTTCATAACTGGCTCAAAATTACGAATTTTTTGATCAATATACACTCAACATATATTGTCCACTCCATGAAAGATTTATAGAAAATGTCAATTTTTTTACGGAGGGTCATCCGATTTTGTTCATATTTGATACGCATATAATCTATGGATTATATCCATTTCGATTTTTTTTAATTTTAAAAAATTTATTCACTATTTTGATTTTCCGAAAAGTCAAAAAATGCGGAAATGTGTGTAACTTTAAACATCAATAACTCTAAAAGTTGTTAACGGATTTTAATTATTTAAACTGCATGTAGAAGAAGAATATGTCCTCTTTTAATGTAATAATTTAGGATGCATTTTTTAAACAAGCTCACAAAAATTTAAAAAAAAATATTTTTTGTATGAACAAATTTTAAGAAATATTTTAAAAAATGTTTTGAAAATTGTGAACCATTTTGTTCCAGAACAATTTATATTGCAATTTTTAGCAAATATAATAATGTTTTTCATATCAGAAGAAGGAAAAAATTGAAAAGGTAGACATTTTTAAAATATGTATACTAAAATTGCATTTGCATTATGAATGCATTTTTAAATGATAATATTATTTTCAAATTACTTTATTTATAGTGGACATATTCTTTTTAAACATGCAATTTAAATCATTAAAATCCGTTAACAACTTTAGGAGATATTGGTGTTTAAAGTTAGACACTTTTGCGATTTTTTTGACTTTTCGAAATAAATTCGTGAATGGACGATATATATATATTTTTTTTTTTATGAAATGTTCTAGACCAGTGAATTTCAATCGTTAGTTGGAGCTGAAGATCAATTTTATATATATTTTTTTTTAATAATTTTTCCATATGAAGTTAATATTTACGCATCGTTTGAGAGGTCTTCCTAAAATACTTTTGTCTCTAATGTATTTGTATTATTCAATTTAATTTGAAGTACATCATAGTTCATTATCATAATTTTTCAGTAGTTCAGGCCTTTTACGTTTTGGGTAACGATATGCGCATCTTTATATAGTATGAAATTGCAATTGGTAAAATGGAAAGAAAATTGTATATTTATGTATAAATGTATGAAAATATACATACCATTTTCATATGTGGCTAAGTGTGTGCTGTTATGTAACGTTATTATTTGGCATAATTTTCACCAGGTGTCTGATAGTGGTGATGGCGGGTACGTGTATGATGTTCAATTTTCTTTTATTTATTTACAATTTTATTCCAAAAAAAAAATATATATATATATATATATATATACTCATAAAAAAACATATAGTAAATATATTGTCCCATTAAATTATTAAAAATGTTAAATTTTGCAAATACGAGTATCTAGTATATGATTTCGATTTAATTTTTACCACAGATGCAAAGAGAATATATATACTTACAAATGTAAATATGTATAAGTTTGTTACTACTTTTGAAATTTAATCCTTTTAGATGAGGGATATAATAGTAAAAAAATTGTGTTTGACCGTGTATCGATTGTTATAGCATTTTTGAAGGTCCCCGATGACATAGATATATAATATAAAAAAATTTCGGCAAACATTACATGGTATTTTTTAATGTTCATTATAATATTTTTGTAATTACGCGATTTTATCAAATTTAAAGAAGTAATCATATGATACCCTACACCATTGCCTGCCGATAGCACATCATTGATGCGAATTTAAGTAAGCTATAAAAGGAAGCGAGAAATATTCATTGGGCTCATATTTTTTTTACCGAATTACAACCTGCATCCTCTCTCGCTTACGTGGATGCAGGATTGTAAGCGAATGACTTCCTTATACCCATTTTTTTACGATTTAAAACAAAAAGTTCTGCTAAGTTGGATGATGCAATATTTTCATCTACGTTGATTAGTTGTGATCGAGTGTTCAAAGTATTAAGAAGTAAGTTGTTCGTGAAAGTCGGAAAAAAAAATAATATACTTAAAAAACCTATTAAAATTGTAAGTAAAATTATTATATTTTTTAAATAACTATTTATAATAAAATAAAATTATTTATTAAATTATTAAATCTTTAAATATGTATATTGTTTTTAGTTATCATTTTAATATACAAGAAATGTCATGTTTTGTAACGTATTTTGTGTTTTATTACTTTTTTTAATTTTCAGTTTAATTTGTTTGGAAGAAATTTTGTGTTTTTGTTTTCATACGATAAGAGAAAAAAAAAAATAAATAAATAAATAAATAAATAAATAAAAAACAATGGGTTATTTATGGGTTACCCAAAATTTCTACACTTATATAATATACGGTACATATAACATATTCCAAGTTTTTTGTGTTAATTTTTTTTTTTTTTTTTTTTTCTGTTAAGTAATATAACATTTTTATTTGTTATTATTATTATTTGTTTTGCAGATTAAACAATTAAGGATTACCACAATAAAAAAGGCTATTTGACTCAAATAAAAATATAATGAACTGATTTAAAAAATTTCTGATTTTTCTTTTTAATTTTTTTTTTTTTTTTTTATAAAATAAATCAAATAAATTTAAAAAAAAAAATAATAATTTTCATAAATGCATTATTTAAATTCAAGGCATGATTTCACAGCTTCTGGAATCTCTAAAAGATGCACATAAAAGAGGCATGATATCATCACATCTATGATGCCTGAATAATGTGCATAATAAAGGCATGTATGAATCTAATACGTAGCGCAGCAAAGAGACCTATCATGCCTTCTTGAAGCTGGTTGGTAAGGGAGAGTTCTTTTATCTCTCCCTTACAAACCTGCTTCTGGGTATGCAGCAATTTTTGCTGGGAACATTCGTATGGAATTTTCGGAAGGGGGTTTTATATGGGAGCTATGGTCAATTGTGGACCGATCTTTATTTTCTTCTTCAAATTTGGTAGAAAGATTGATACTTATACAGAACTTCTTTGCACCGAATTTCATTAAAATATTCTTATTTTTAAGGCATTTTTGAGTGTTGAAACTCTATTCCAGGGAGACAAAAGTGATTATGAGTCGATTGGTATACTTTATGGTGGGTGTTGGATAACTTTTTCTATATTTAACCCATTACAGGACACGGGCCCCCAGCGTAAGTGTAAAAAAGTTCTACAAAAAGTGTAATTATTTAAAAATCACTGTGCATTTTGTAATTTTAGGCACATGTCATAGTTGTCAGCAAATAAAATAACAACAAAACATTAAGAATAAGAAAAATATCTTTTTTCAATTAAATATTATCATAAAACCCTTAAATATAGAAATATTTTAATGAAATAAAAACATTTAAGTTTCATATAAGTATATAATTCCATAATTGATGATAGCTCCCATATAAACTAATTTTCAAAAAATCATTTTTACGGGCATAAATCCCATTAGATCTTAATTTGGACATCGTGTGTAAGGATTTTACTTTAGACACAAGTATTACGTTAAATTTAAATTTACTTATTAAAAAAATAAATAAATAAATAAATAAATAAATAAATAAATAAATAAATAAATAAATAAATAAATAAATAAATGTAGTCTTTATTTTTTAATCAAACAGTTCGCAGAGTTAGTAAAATATAGAAAATTTCATTCTATTCCTAAAAAATCTCTCAAATTGTTGATAAATAATGACACTCATACTTTTACTTGCATAAATATGTATATCACTGTTTATTTTGCCAACTACTAAATTATTGCATTATCTAAATAAATATGTACTCAATAAATAACACATAAACATACATCGAAAATAATTGCTAAAATTTGAAACGGAAACTTTTCAACTGAAATTTAATGTTGCAATAAAATCAGCAATGCGTTTCTTTGCATTTCAAACAGTGAAGTGAAAGTTTATGTACCAAAAATAAAACAGTGTCACTGAAACGCCCATTTCAATATATTTTAGTTAAATGTCGACTTCACCTGTAAAAACTAAATAACAAAAAAATAATAAAAATAAATAAAATAAAATAAAAAGTACAGCATCATATGACAATGTTATTGCTATTTTTTGTTTTTATTTTTATCAGACCTTTTCATATTCAAAATAAATGTCTGTAAAAGTGTATAAGAGAACACTTTGCTTTCAATCAGAGCTTTAAAATAAACAAATCATTAATTAGAAAATTTAATTTTACTAGTAAACATTTATAATTTATAAATGAATTTGTATTTTTAAGGATCTGATGTGGTGTCACTGAATATTGGTGGTGAAATGAGTGACGGGAGTGTTCGTTGGTTGCACTGTTTGTTTAATATTTTTTGGCGACAAAATATCCACTGAGTTGTGTATAAACGAACGTAGAAAAACGTAAAATATATTTTTGTGTTCCGTATGTTGCATTTTTTAATTCCATTTTTTTGTCGCTTTTTCATATGGGGAATTGAAATTTTATGTTTGTTTGCGGTAAAAAAAAAACAACAAATAGCAGATATAGAAAAAGAACAAGATTTCTTTTTTTTCAAAAGTATTTTGTTTTAATTTAAATTGTATGAAAACCGAATGCATTCAACGACAACAATGAAATATACGCAACAGTGCCGAAAAAGTTTAAATGGAATATGGAACAAAAAATTTTATTTTGTATCATTTAATTGAAACTTAAAAAAAAATGTATTTCTAATCACTGTTTTTCTTTAAAAATGTATATACATATTGAGGTATTTGTTATTAAACGTTAGTTATGTTTTGTATCACAAAATTCGTTGAAATTTTGGAATAATTTTTAGTTTTTTATTAAAAGGTTTTTCTTTTTTTTATTGAAAATCTGGTAATTTTATATTAGTTAACAAATTCACAAGCCATACATTTCATAAAGTTGGTAACATTTTTATCCCCACCTTAATTTTTATGCCGCTATTGCTATACCTATATAATTATACCTACTTAAATTTTTACTAAAAGTTTATATACATTACTAAAAATAAAATAATAAAGATTTTTCGTAATTTATATAAATTTTCAGTTAATAAAAATGCCACGCCTTTTTTTGTAAACAATACCTTCTTAAAGAATTCTTTAAATACCTACTAAAAATAATTCTCATAAAATTTGACATACACAAGGAATGGAAAAAATGTATAAATTATAAAAAATGAGATGAGTTTGTTCGTGTATCAAACATGACTAAACGGCTGAACAAATTTTCACGAAATTCGACACCAGTGCTAGAGGAGGTTATGTTATATCTCAATTGGATGGCACGCCCACTTTACATAGACAGGTACTCATGTTAAACATGGACTTTTCTGTAAATGTTAACCATTATTGCGCTACATTTCTAAATTATATTTCATCCATGAAACCTTAGGCTTTATTACTTTTCTAGCGTAAGCATATAAAATAAACTTAAAAAGTTTTTTTTTAAGTACAGATATTTCTGAGAATGGTATTCAAATTAAGATTATTTTTAAATCAGTGAATAGCAAATTTATTTGCTATATATTTGCTTATATTTTAAGTGCAAAAGAGTTTTGTCCAAAAAACATAATGATTTTTCAGATCTCTACTTGACGTAGAAATTATTAAATTAGGATATTGTGGTGAAAATACAATGGGGTAAAATGCAATGTATAATTTACCAATTTTTTGCAATTTTATTGAAAATACATTAATAATAATTGGTTTAATCACCAATGATATGAAAATATTTAAGAAAATTGAATAAAACAGATAAAAAATGTGATGCTCCCATATGAACCCTTCTACCGAAAATCACTTTAACGTGCATAATCCGACAGAAATGTGAGTATTATATTAATATATGACACAAATAAGGTTTATATAAGTAAAACCAATATTATTTGTATCGGAACGGTGTAGGTATCATATGGTCGGTCTTGACCGACTGTACTTTTCTCGTTTAAATTTCATTTTAATCGGTTCAGTATATTAAACATAATTTCAAGATTAATAAAGTACATAACATAACAGAAATGGGTGTAAAAAGTATGTGTTATCCAGAAAAAATATAGTATAATGTCAGTACTCTGTAAAACAACAACAACATATAATAACATTTGAATTAATATTAATACTCTACACCACCATAGGTGGTTGGGGTTTTATGCGTTTGTGCTGATGTTTGTAACGCACAGAAAAAATTATCGGATCCCCACCTTAAAGTATACCGTTCAACTTAGAATCAATTTCTGAGTATATTTAACGATGTCCGTCCGTATGGCTGGCTGTCTGTCCATGTAAACATTGTGAACAAAGTTCAGGTCGCAATTTTGAAGATATCGTTATGAAATTTGGCACAAATAGTTATTTTGATACAAGGACGAAGCCCATTGAAAATGATTATGATCGGTCCAATATTTTACCAAGCCCCCATACAAATGCCCTCCCGGAATAGTGGTTTAGTGGTCATAAATGCTCTACATATAGCAGTAATTTCATAAAATTCGGTGCAAAGAAGTTTTATATAAGTGTTAATGCCAAATTTCATGAAGATCAGTGCATAATTGACCATAGCTTCCGTATAAAGCCCTCTTCCAGAAAATACATTAATATGCATAAATCCCATACGAAGGTTAGTATCAAGTTAATATTCGACACAAATAAGTTTTATATGTAGTAGAAACAACATTGCCAAATTTTATGAAAATCGGTCCATAATTTACCATAGCTCCCATATAAACCCACTTCCTGGAATCGCCCTAAAGTGCATAAAGTCATAAAAATGTTAGTATCAACGCATTAAGTATTCAGTATTTGAATATTTTATTTTATATTTCGTAAAAGTGTTGGTCTACAATTGGTCACAGGTCTAATATAAGTCCCCTTCCCGAATTTGTATGCTCATACACAATGGTGTAGGGCAAGGTTTCCTAAATGGGGGTCCGTAGCAACATTACAGGGGGTCCGAGAGAGAGACCGAAAATGTCTATAAATTTATTGTACAATATCTACAACTACTTGCTGCTAAAACCTTATCTTATATATTTATAAGTGATCTTCAAGCTACTACTAGCGGAAAAATGCATGATTTTAACATTGGAGTGTATGTGTTCTCTTTAGAGATACAACTCGTCATTAAAATGATCATATTAATATATTCACATTTATATATACTAAAAGATTATTTCGGATATATGTAAATTAAACTGCAGATTTTATCAAAAAATTTATGAACAAATAAATACCTATCTCATTCTTTAAATTTATTTTTAATACTTATAAGAATTAAAAAAAAATCATATTCTTAAATAATTTACAAGTATAATCGAGTTAAAGTAAAGCACTGCAATTTCAAAGCTAGAAGCAATAAACAACACAGAAAAAAATATTTCCTAAATTTTTTCAATTAACGCTGTTGCTTGATTTTATATTGCAATTAGATTAAAGGATTTATTTATTCAATCATTTTTTAACAGCCTGTCCCACGATGTCGAACGAAAAATTCGTTTCGACAATTTATATGGAAAACAACAAATAAATTTAAAATTTTGTTATTGTTTCCTATACATTTTGTCGAACGAAATTTTCGTTCGACATCGTGGGACAGGCTGTAAATATTCTGAATGGTTTCGAAAAGCAAAAATAAAAATTTGACACTTTTTTAAAAAAAGAAACAAAAATATATACATACAAATATAAAATGATTGTAAAACTATTTGAATTTGAAGTTTTTACAGGAAATGGAGGAAATTTGGTAGAGAAAAAGTTCACTACCAATGGTTGAAACTACATCGCAGGTTTGTATATAAAGCATTTTGAAATATTTAATAAGTGATTCAATGATTTTGTAGGCGGTTGTTTCATATGAAATATTTTGCGAATAAGAAATCCATGTGATAGAAAAGGCCCTGTTGTCCAGTAAGTACTATACTTATTTTAATACGTAATATATGAGACTAAATGGTATTATATAATCTAGTGGTGCTGATGCCCCCATTATTTAATATAAGAATGCAAGTATGCTTAAGATCTGGAGCAAGAACAGCCTATACTTCGATGGTTGGGCTATCAGTAACGTAAATGCCTTCGTTTGGACTTTTTTGTCACCTTCAGTGGTAAGTTAAAAATCATCTGTTAATGTATCTCACAATAATTCATTGCTTCATTCTGCAGAAGAACTTTTATGTATTAATACAAAGGTGAGGGATGCAAACCGAAGAAGTATCAATATTTTGCGTATTAATGTATTTAAAATTAATATGAAAACATAATTTAACAAAAGAAAAAATATAAAAAAAAAATAAAATATTGACATAATATTTCGAAATATTAATGAAAGAAAGAAGAAATAAAAGAAATTGTAAAAACAAAAAAATATATATTATTTTTTTTTTTTTTTTTCAATTAATGAGTTGATTAAACAATCATCTGCTTAATTGAAAATATTGCTTTTTTTGCAATTAACTTTTTGTCTCATTCAATTATGAGGTTGTTTAAAGTTTTATATTTTTCAAATTATTTTTTAATTAAAAACTTAAAAGTGTTTAATTGGAAAAAAAAATATTTTGTCAGTATTTACAATTATCAGTAATTGA
Source organism: Protophormia terraenovae (assembly GCA_951394005.1). Lineage (NCBI taxonomy): Eukaryota > Metazoa > Arthropoda > Insecta > Diptera > Calliphoridae > Protophormia > Protophormia terraenovae. Next base: position 77,822,324 of record OX596074.1, on the reverse strand, counting down.
TATAATTATTTTGGTGAGAGGTGCAAATTTAAATATTTTTTTGATTGAATGAATTATTTTGGTAATTAAAAACATTTTTTACTTTTTTCTGTGAATATTAAGATTAAACTACAAGGCAAACTTTAATTCAACAAGTGCTTTTATATGCAAAAATTCTGCTAAAAAATTCCTCATTTCCACAGCAAAATGATATCTTGGAATAATCTGATGTTTAGAAAGAACATATGAATAGCGTAATACACTAAGTCACTTAACGAAGAATTTTCCCAATATTATCCGAAGCATAAAACCAAAATTCCGAACTAGTTTACTTCATAATCTATTCAACATTACCCTATAATTTGCAAGAAAAAGAAATGGAACTAAAAAATAATTCGTGTGGCAAAGCTTATTTTGAATCTTTGTTGGTTGCATATTTTTGATAAAAATATTACAAAAATTCTAGGTAGCGTATCGCAGAAATCTACAGAAAATAGATTTTTACGTAGCTGCGTAAGTTTTTAACAACCCTGTAGTTTATTTTGTTCACAAAATAACCAAAAACAGAGTTGTTTACACAATGAATGTTCAAAAACATATGATACGTTTACTTTTTTTGACTAGTTGTACAAAATGTTTCACGCTACCTTTCTTCATTCTTCGTTGCGTTGCAAAGTTGACTGGTTGGGCCTTTAGTATGAATATAAAACAAAAAATCATTTAGTTGTGTTTTAGCTTTCGTTGCGTTGCATATTGACTGGTTGGGCCTTTAGTATGAATATAAAACAAAAAATCATTTAGTTGTGTTTTAGCTTTCAACAAAGCAAGATCACGTCGCATGGTTAAGCAGAAAAAAAAAAAAACAAAACACATAACAAAGAGCGCAAGAAAAAATTTTTATTTGTTTGTGTGCTAGATATAACAAACACATTCGCAAAAAAGAGCGCAAACAAATAAAATACACAAACAAATTCAAATTTTTATGTGCCTCTTTCTGCCTTTCGCTGGTTTTGCTAGATTACAGATACGTTATAATTATTCTTTGATTCAACGTATTAATTTATTGATTTAAAGAACATGTTTGTATTTTTAATAATAATGAGTAGTGGACGGTTAATATATTTAAAGACCGAAATGGATACAACAACAGAGATTTACCTTATAATGAATTTACTTACAATAAAATATTATTAAAGTAAAATTAAGTTACCAGCAAAAAAATTAATTGAAAATGTAATAATAGTAACCTTGCTCTGTAAAAGAGATGCAAAAGTAATTATTGTAACCTCTTGTTGTCATGGCTGGATTATTCTTTATGTTAAAATGTAATGAAATTTTCATGAAATTGTAATTTTCATAGTTATAGTTAACATTTTTTGTGCTAATTCTGATGTTGTGAGAGTGTTTATTATTCAGAAGCTATTTTATTTTTTTTTTGCTGGGTATTTATATGTAGCTACTTTAACTAGATTTAATAATATTTAACATAATTAAATGTTATACGTAATTATTTACTAACACCAACAATTCTATAAATTAATTTATAAGCCATTTGAAAATTATTTTGTATGTTCGTTAGTTATGCTATGAAGATAAAACTTGTTCTCTTAATTTAATTGAAAAAATAGAACAGTAAACGGATTAAATTTCTTCGAAGAATAGGTACAATATGAAAACAGAAAATCCATGAATACTTAAATAATTGGTAGATGCATAATTAATCTAACAAAATAAAAAAAAAACTTACAGTAAATAGTTGAGAAGTTGATGCTCTATTACAGTTACTAATGAAATTGAGTTCGAAGAAATATGAAAGCTAAGAAGAAATATTTACTAGAAATACGAATAAACTAAATAAATTGAGACTTCTCGTAGCCTTCTATTTATCTTTCTATTAAATAAGATACATAATGATGACTTGATACAGAAATGGTATATCTCGACTTTTCGTAATTTTACAGGAAAAGAAAAAAAACTTGAATAAAAATAATAATAATAATGCCTTAGGTTGTTGGGGTATTATGCGTTTGTGCTGAAGTTTGCAACGCACAGAAAACATCTTTGGGCTTCCACCTTTAAGTCCGTCCGTCCACCCATTTGACTAGACGGCTGGCTGTCTATGTAAACCTCGTGAACAAAGAACAGTTCGCAATTTTAAAGATATTGATGAAACTTGGTACGTTGAATTATTTTGGTACAAGAACGAAGCCTATAGAAATCGACTAAGATCGGTCTATTATTATAGCAATACGGTGATAGGAATTGCTTTTATTATAAATTCTACAAAATTTATTTTAATTCTAATGTGAATACTTAAAAAATAAATGAAAAAGTTACGGTTTTTCCTTTAAAAATAAATTTGAAATTAGTTTATAAATCCACAAAATTGGACTGTATTCTACCAGAATATATTATAAACGAGTTTCCGAAAAATATCTAGATATGCCATTTTTTATTAAAACAACGATATATTATATGTACACATGAAGAATTTCCCAAAGCTACACTCAGAAAATAATGGAAAATTTTGTAGACCTTTAAAGAAAAAGCTTTCATAGATATTAATAATAACATTTTTTTTTATTATTTTCACATCATCTTGATTTAAATTTAAATAATTCATTTAAAATCAGATTAAATAAATTATTAAATTTCGGTCATGATTTCCTATTTGCAGCACTATATAAATAAATATGTATGTATGTATGCTAAGTTGAATGTGTATGTATGTACAGTAGGGTGGTCCAAAATTCCCTTTTACAAGCTACATTTAAACGTACTTAAAATTATTAAAGGGGATGTCATTTAGAACAACTTGGCAAGAATTCAACTTCCTACGATTATTGGAACAGGATGCTACACGGCCATATACATTGATGATCCTAGAACAAATCTTAATTTTTTTTTCTCACCAATATTAATAAATAATACATCAAACGATAGTTAAAGAAAAATAAATAACACATAGAGTTATTCCATTTAAAACCAACCAGCTGATTTTCTCACTTCTTCCGAATTTGATAATATTTGGTACAATTATTATTATTAGTCTATAAAACTTAGACTAATTCAAAATTTCAGATAATTTCATCAAGTAGTTCGCGAAATATCGCGGTTTGAAAGTGCAAAATAGCTCTAAATGCGTACAAAGTTGCATACACAAAATTACAAATATCTTTCGAAGTATTTATTATATAAGATTTATTGAGATGTCATATTAAAGGTATCAAAATTATCTTTAATATGACGTATAACATGACTTTTTTTCTCAACATCAAAATGGTCCATATCTCGCGATTTTTTGTTCGCGGTTAAATATCTCGAAAAGTGGACTTTTTAAAAATGTTAAAAAAAATATAGGTCAATGATGAAAATGTTTTCTATAACCGTGGAAAGTGGCATTCTGGGAATCGTAATATTTTAGGAGTTATTACAACAAATGTCAAAATAAATGGGAATATTTATTTCAATTTATACTGTTTTGTTTGTAATAAAATAGAAAAATCGCCAATTACTTCCAAAGTATTTACGCTACAATGTTCATTAAGGCAAATATTTAAAGGTAATGAAATTACCGACCGAGAAATTTAATTCGCGAATTATCCACCAATAAAATTCAACATAGGAAGATATTTGTATTTTTAAAAAGAGAATTTTCCTAATTTTTGAGATATTATAAATCGCAAACTATCGCGGTAATCAAACTTAAACTCGGCATTTGCGTTACCAGCGTCAATATTAATATTATTGCAAATTTTATTACATTCGGATGATTTTTGGAAGTAATTGGCGATTTTTCTATTTTATTACAAACAAAACAGTATAAATTGAAATAAATATTTCCCATTTATTTTGACATTTGTTGTAATAACTCCTAAAATATTGCGATTCCCAGAATGCCACTTTCCACGGTTATAGAAAACATTTTCATCATTGACCTATATTTTTTTAACATTTTTAAAAAGTCCACTTTTCGAGATATTTAACCGCGAACAAAAAATCGCGAGATATGGACCATTTTGATGTTGAGAAAAAAAGTCATGTTATACGTCATATTAAAGATAATTTTGATACCTTTAATATGACATCTCAATAAATCTTATATAATAAATACTTCGAAAGATATTTGTAATTTTGTGTATGCAACTTTGTACATATTTTAAGCTATTTTGCACTTTCAAACCGCAATATTTCGCGAACCACTTGATGGAATTAAATGAAATTTTGAATTAGTCTTAGTTTTGACAAGAATAATGATTGTACCAAATATCATTAAATTCGTAAAGGAAAAGTCAAAAATTGGAATTTTTCGTGTTGGTTTTAAATGGAATGACTCCATATTTTTTTAATTTTTCAAAAATAGTAAAAGGGAAAGATAAAATCGTTATTTTAATAAAAATAACTCATATTGAAAAATTTCATAGACCACCCTAATGTACAGGTTTGTATGTTTTAATGTAGTAAAGAAAGTAAATATAAATCTGTTGCAAGAATATTTGACTAACTTTGTCCGAGTTCAAAGAAATCTCCAGCTGTTGTAATATATTCTTGGCTGTGTTTATACAACAAAAAACAGTATAAAGAATATCAGTTGTTGTACTATGCAAAAAAGTGTATATAGGGGTATATAATATACACTGTTATGTATATAATCCTGCACTTAAAAAAATAAATGGGCTCCTGAACTATATATATATTTTTTTTTATTTTTTTTTTTTTTTTTCATATTTAATGCTAAAACCTATATACTATAAAATAATGTTTTCCTAATGCCGATGGGAATCACTGTTTACTTTAGGGAAGAAATGCGTAGAGGGGAAATTTGCATTTGATTAATAGAAGACCGCAGATCTGACAAATGACAAAATTTTTAAAATCGCATTGACAGAAAATGCACAGACACCAAACGGTTTAAAAAATATAAAAAAAATACATCGTGAATAATTCCGATTGGTGACTGATTTCCTCTACTTATTATCTTAAACATTTTATAACCTAAAAACTCCTCAGGGAAGCAAATTTTCCTTGGTCCTCAATGTGTTTAAAATGTGACGCGATGGAAAATTTTTAATTTACTTTCAAGACTATATCAAGCCTTAAGCAATAAAAAATTTGGCAGAATTATTCGCCATATAATTTTTTTTGGTGATTTTGTTACCTGACTAATTTTATTAAGAAACACTTTTGTATTTATTTTATTTTAAAATAGGATAATAGTCAAACACTTAATGTATTCTCAGTGTATTAAAGAAACATATTGTTAAATTATATAGAACTGTATGAATAGAGCATAAAGAAGTCTTGAATAAAATCCTTCCTTAAGTCAAACATACACAAACTACCTCTTTTTTGTGTGTAATAAATATCAGTATAAGGAAATTTAAATTGTTTATTTTTGTTTAAGTTTCAAAGATTTTGTTAGTTTTTTTATTTTATTTTAATTTTGCTATTGTTTTTCTTTTCTGTGGATTACTTTTTCTTGTTCTTGTTTTATACTTTTTAAGCTTTGGACATAACATTTCCTGTAGATACTCATTTGGTAAAAAAAAATTTAACAAATTCCTGCATCTTGTGTGTGTGAATATGAAAAGAAGGAAAAAGAAATAAGTTTCTTAAGATGGTTTTAACAGACACAAAGTTGTATACATATACATATCCATATTAACATTTACTATATGTATGTTATATGTATATGTTTGGAGGTATTAAAAATTGTGCCTTTGTTCAAAAAAAAAAAAAAAAAAAATAAAAAAATAAAAAATAAAAATAATAAAAAATACGTGTATATTTAAGGTTTAATATAAAATTATATACTGGTATTGATTGTACTCTACACTATATTTGATAAATTATTATTTTTATTATTAAATATTTGTTATTTAAACAACTAATTACAGTGTTTTTCTAATCATATGTTGCCTTTAATGCCTAATTTTTACGATGCGCGTAGTAAAAACCTTTTATATCAATAAATATTTTAAAATTATTCTCTATCTGTTCTGGTGCTGAGTGGTTAAAATTCGTTGCAGTTTAATAAAATATTATGGTTTCTTTAAAATTTTCCTTTTATAATATAAAACTAAAATTTTAATAAGATATAAAATTCATAAAACTGGAAAATATTATTATTTTAATTCTTTGGTAATTTCAAAAGTTTATGCATGTAAAATTTTGTATGCAGCATCACCCATACACTTATTATCATATATGTATATATACAAGCAAATGTATTTTCTTTCAACTGCCCAGCAACCACACAGTCAAGCATTACGAATGCTGATGAAGTGTGTAGAGGCTCAGAAAATACATAATCCCTTATGTTGGTGTCTAATTATAGTTCACAAACTCTGTTTTGGTACCGCCAACCAGAGACAACAAGGTAATTTACGATTGCAAGCTTGTTTAGCATTTGATATGGAATAAATAAAATATAACAAAGTAGATAGTATTTATACCGTACACCACCATATGTGGTTGGGGTATTATGTGTTTGTGCAGAAGTTGTAACGCAGAGAAAAAAACTTCGGATCCCCACCTTAAAGTATACCGTTCGACTCAGAATCACTTTCCGAGTCGATTTAACGATGTCCGTCCGTCCGTCTGGTCGGCTGGCAGGTTGTCCATGTAAAGCTTGTGCGCAAAGTACAATTTGATGAAGTTTGGTACATATGCCTTTTTCAACACAAAGACGAAGCCTATTGAATTTGGTTATGATCGGCCCATTATTTCACCTAGCCCCCTTACAAATGTCCTGCCAGAATAGAGTTTTAATACTTATAGATGCCTTAAGAATAGGAATATTTTAATGAAATTTAGCACCAATTTTTTAAGAGTAAAAATCCATCTGCCGAATTTCACGAAGATCGGTCCACAACTGACCATTGCTCCCACATAAACTCCTCACCCGAAAATCACTAACGTGCATAAATCCCATACAAATGTTAGTATTATGTAGGGTGATCGATTATTCGACTTTTTTGAGAAACCGTTTTTCGAATAGTTCGAATAGTTGGTATTTTGAAAAAACCGGTTAACCGGTTTTTTTCCAGAAGTCAATATTTCTGTCAAAAGACTACATTTCTTAAAGAAAAATAAATATTTTTTTTTTGAAATAACTATTAACCCATCAAGAACGAGAAAGAAATATATAGTCGGTCAAGGCCGACAATACCCTACACCATTGTGTGCATCAAAATTCGGGGAGGGGTCTTTTTTTCTAGACCTGTGGAACTGTGGACCAGTACTATGGTCAATTATGGACCGATCTTCATAAAATTCGGCACACAGATTTAAACGTATATGGAACTTAGATGTGAAAAAATTACTGCTATTTACATTTAAGGGATTTATGGGAGGTTATTTGTATGGGGGCAAAGGGAAATAATAAACCGATCATAACCAATTTCAACACGCTTCGTCCTTGGACTATAAGAAACCAAAATTGCATCTTGTATTTTGATTACAAGTTTTACATGGACGGACAGGCGGACATCGTTAAATCGACTTAAAGCCGATTGGTACAAATGAAGGTGGGTCTTAGACATCAGTACAAACGCATAATAAGCATGTAGGGTATAAACATTTTAAGAAAATAATCATCATAAATGATATTAACATTTACTTAGCATAAACAGAAACAATGGGTTAATTGGAAAAAGCAAGAATCAATTTTATTGAAACGATTTTGCAGGTGAAACTTTTTTGAAACAAAATTTTTAAAAAACAATTTCTTCGTTGAATAAAAAAAAAAAAAACTAAAACATTTAAATTAGGTGCAAAAATATTACAGGTGTTACAATAAAACAAAAAACAAATTTCATTCAGGATAATTATTAATTATTTATTTTATTTTAAACTATATTTATAAGACATTAAAAACCATACTTTATGAATATAAAAAAAAAATAATCATAAATTTCGATTCAAATATCAACATTTAGTGCATGGTTTTTGAAATAAAAAGGTATTTTTAAAACCGTTTTTTTGTGTTTAAAAAACCGATCTACTCGATATTCGAAAATTGAACATTTTGAAAAAACCGGCAGCACATTGACTGAAAAAACCGATTTAAAAACCGGTTGGAAAACCGAGTCGATCACCCTAGTATTATGTTAATATTTAACACAAGTAAGTTCTATATAAGTAAAAACAAAATTATGTAGGTCGAAATGGTGTAGGGTTTCATATAGTCGGGCTTGACCGACTATATCTTCTTCTCTCGTTTTGTAATGAACTTTTTCATAAATCAAAAATTTGAGAATTTTTTTTAATTTGAAAATAGAATTCTATGTTTGTTTGCTGGGTTGGAATTAAATTAAAAACATGTTTGTGTATGTGCGTGTGTGTCTTAGTTTCATTCGTGTTCATGCATGTGTCCCTAAAAGGATATAAATTGCATTAATTAACACTTTACAAAGGCAAACAATCATGAAATATATTTTCTAGTTTTCTTTTTTTTTTTTTGTTGCTTAAATCTCTTAGGAGTTTTTTGCTCTTATAAACTAATATGAATATTTTTTTTATAAATACACAACAATTTGAACAAATTGTTAAATAATGTTATTTTTATTTGGTTTTAATTCTCAACAAAGAAAATTATTAAAATTAAAGGCAAGTTTCAAATATTTCTTTCAAAATTATAACAAAGGTTCTTCTAGGAATATCTAATTCAAAAATATATTTTTGTAATTGAATATTAAATGTAACAAGTGTGGTTTGGCCGAATTCAAACTTAACAGCAAAATCTTGGCTTTTGTGAAAAAAATGTCAGAAAAACTAAGAAATACGAGTAGCATTTTTTAATCTAAATTTTCATTTGTTTATGGGTAAAAAATATTATTATTATTGATATACTATGGACAAAACTTCCGTTAAGAATTTAAATTCATGAAATTTTTTATAATATAAATGTGAAATTTGCTGTGACGCACAGTGGGGGAATTTTGATAAAATGTGGAAATGAATCTGCAGTTCCCAAAGGGATTGCCTTATTTGGATACACATGGTAATAGTATACGTATAGTCGAGTTTATGTTTTGATTTGGGCTGCATAAATGAAATGGCACTTAGGATATATAAAAATGTCTTATATCTCATCGTATTCGCTACTACCCATTATCGCGACGGCCCGGTTATGGCGACGACTTAATTTTTAAAATTGCAGGTTCTATAATTGCGACAGTCAGTGTCGCCAATTGCCTCTTTTTCAACCACATGGCCACTTTTTTGGCCCCTTTTTTAAATGGCGACTAAATGGCGACCTTTTAAAACTATGAGCTAAATGACGAGTTGTTTGTAATATATAAGAACTAAGTTGTTTGTAATACATAGACCCATTATATATTAATTTAAAGAAATAGATTAATTCTTTTGAGATTGTTTCACAGTATAGTCATATAAAAAGCTACGGAATATTTATAAATAGACCCAACTGTTAGTAACTAAAAATAATAATAAAAAAGTTTATGAATGGCTGTTTAAATCATAATATACTGAATCTTTTTGAACTGGATTGAGAAAATAAAAAACTGATACAAAACAGACCACGATCTCAGATCATGAATACATTTTATGCAATTTTTTATAAATTTAATTTCACGTATAGTGTGAAAAATACGCAACATTTTAGATCGATTTAAAAATGTTATACAATTTTTGCAAATTAATATTTTATCACGCCACTGTGATTTTAGCTTCATTGCAAATACGATGTTAGTGTGCCTCTTAGAGCCATTCACGTTTTGTCTCCCTAAGTTTTGGGCACCTCCTGTAGCGTTACTATTGAGGGTACATTAACAAGATATATCTAAGATGATACATAATTACAAAGGCAATAAACATCCATCCTATATTCTGTGATACAGGAAACGGCAAAACAAAAAAATTGTCTTGAATTTTTGTTGTGCTATACACCAAGTGTTGTTAACACAATTGCATCAAAAGTTATTTAAAAAAATCAGTTAAAAAATATTTGAGGTTGAAGGTCGGTTTCATAAAGGTAAACGTAAAATGAGAATTATATGCATCGGAAACACAATAAAAGTAACCAGACATGAAAGAAAAAAATCTGGAAGTTATTTACTTTGAATCCTTTAATTGCACACGCAGAAAAGAGAAGATAAAATTGTTATAAACTTGTGATTAGTAAATTATGTTTTCTACTTTAAAATATGTAAAAATCTTAAAAAATAAAAATTCGTAACCAGGGAACATTTTAGAGCAGGTTCTAAAATCATTAGTCGTAGGACTGGTTTTAATAATGATTTTAAAATTAGTGCTTGAGAATTATTTCCGAAAGAATAATCACTTCTCTGAATAATGACTACTTGGAACTGCTTAAAATTTTACAACAATTATAAAGAAAAACTGAATTTAACAAATTTAAATTAATTTAGTAAAGTTTTTTTGTTTTCTATTTTTTTTTTTTTTTTTTCATATAAATCACATTGCTTAGCTGACATAATTCTTCGTTATACAGAAAAAGATTGAAATAAATATCTTTTACAGAACCGAAACTATGCCACTTTGAAGTTTATTAAGTCACGGAAAATTCCATTTTTTGTGTATTTTTGCACTAACACACATTCGCACATTGGCTACGGGAACAAATTATTTATGTTGTTGTGACTTTTTCACATCCATAATAGTACAATGTTTTTGGAATTTTCCGTGACTTATATAACTTTAAAGTGGCATAGTTTTGGTTCTGTAAAAGATATTTATTTCAATCCTTTTCTGTATAACGAAGAATTATGTCAGTTAAGCAATGTAATTTAGATGAAAAAAATCGAGTTTACACTTTTCCTGATTTTTGAAATTAAAATAAAATTTTTGTAAATTTTTTTTTTTTGAGAAAGTATAAATATTTTATCTGTAAAAAGATATCTTAACGAAATTTTCAGTGGATATAGACTTTATCGTATAAAATGAGAAAGTAAAAAAACTTTAAGTTTTTTGTAAAAGAAATCGCACAATTCACAAAAAAAAAAAAAAAAAAAAAAACGCCGAAAATCCCAAAAATGGGTTTTTTCACATTTTCGGCTAAAAATCCACATTTTCCCGAAGTCCCATAGATTTTGATTGAGATCGTTTAACAACATATTGTACATTCTTAAACTGCATTCCGTTTGCCGGTTCATGCTTTGGAATTTGAGAAAATATAGACTAAATTCAAAACTTTCATATAAAATGGGTCGAATTCGGGAGGGTGTGTACCTTGACCGTTTGAGTTATTGGACTTGCTTTTTATTTTGAAGTTCTCTCTGCGAAGATACCTTTCAGAAAAGTATAAAATTATTATATATTGTTAAAGAAAATTTTATTTTAGAGAAAAAAGAGTGTAGATACTTTTTCTGTCAAAAAAACACAAAAAGTCATTTATTTTTGGACTCGGTAAAGATATTGACTTTAAATTTTTTTATTCAATAGATAACTTTGTTCTTTAATTAACTAAAGAAACAATAAATGAAATCGGTCGGAAATACTAAGATATATATGGACCAAGAACATGCAAAATTGAGGTACTTAAAAATTCAAATGCAATAACTCAGAAACCATAATAGATAAATAGGACATGCAAGCATGTTTCTTATCAGTCTTATCAGTGCCTACAATAATCTATAAAATTACTTGAAATTGGACAAAAATTTGGCAAGCGAATAAAAAAGTTGTCTGTCAGAGGTACCCAACTTTGAGCCTCCTTCGCTCCACCCCTGAGAGATCTGTACGGTCCCCCTTCCAAACTTAACATTGTACACTCCTCTGCTATGCCTATACCATTTCATGTAAATCCAACCAGCCGATCAGAAGTTATAGATTTATTTCCAAAAAATTTCGATTTTGCCCCACTGTGCACTGTGTGACAGTAATTTTTACACATGAAAAAATCGATATATGTGCGAAACTAAAGACCATACGTAGTAAAACTACGTACTCAGTTTTTCTCTAAAAAGGACTTCAAAGTTTCGAAGGATATACATTTAAAAAAAATATGATATGTTTACGATTATTATATCAACCCAATATTGGTGTCAAATGAAAACTCAGCATCCCAAACTTTTGAAAATGTTAACTTTTACTATTTATTTTCAAGTATATATCAGAATGCAAAAATCATTCTTACACATGAAAAAATCGTTATATGGATAAAACTGGAGACCATCCATGACAAAATCGGATAACCAGTTATGCTCTAGGATGTCAAATTTGTTCTCGAAATGATTTCAAATTTTCGAAAGATGCGCAATTGTTAAGAATTTTATAAAACATTTACGAAGATTATATCGACGCAATATACATGTTAAATAAGAGCTACGAATCCCTGCAATATAATAATATTTATTATTTTTTTAATATTCCGGTTGAAAATTTTAAGAAAATATTATATTTATTACTTAATTACATATTTCATATACATTTCGTTCTGCAACATTTGAATAAAAACTTTTGTTATATTGCAGGAATGCATAGCTTTCATCTGTCATCCATATTGGATTGATATAATTTTGGTAAATATTTTTATTATCAAAAATTTTTAAAATGGCTGAAACTGACTTAAATCCTTAATAACTTTTGTGGTAATGATATTTTAAACAAACTGGTTACACATCTGAACTCACAAGACTTGAAACTAATTGAAATTTTAGCACAATAGGTTTCTTTTTCTAACCATGATTGTTGTTCAAAGTTCAAAAATATAGAAAAACTGATAAAAACTACTTAAGTTTTTACCATTCTTCTACAAGACTTGAAACTAATTGAAATTTTAGCACAATAGGTTTCTTTTTATACCCTTCACCAAAGGTGTAAAGGGTATATATAAGTTTGTCATTCCGTTTGTAATTCCCACAATTTTCGTCGGAGAGCAAAAAAGTTTACATTTTCGGGATCCTTGTAAGAAATGATGACGATAGGACCATGTCCGTCCGTCCGTGTGTCGGTTGAAATGGCGTTTATGAAGCCCACCGATAACTGACATATATAATATATATGTCAAACGACCGGAAATGCTTTCGAAAATTTTGCTATTGGAATTCAGCAAGATCGGTTCATACAATACGGAGATATGTTAAAAAAACCGGTTTTTATAACCGGTTTTCCAGTTTCTGAAGCCTCTGTATATACTAGGGACTTCGTTTTTACAAAGAAGTCTCGGACATTTTTTTCTAAATTTTTGTTCTGAAAAAATGAAATAAATCGGTTCAATAATAACTGAGATATCGGACAAAACGCATTTTTTATTTTTTGAAGCCCTGGTTTAAGCTATAGATTCTTATTTTTATACAGATCGGTCACAAATATTTTTATAAAATTTCGGTTTTTTGAATCAGCAGGATCGGTTTATAAATGGTGGAGATATGCTTTCAAAACCGGTTTTTGGAACCGGTTTTTCAGTTTCTGAAGCCTCTACATATACCAGGTACTTCGAATTTTTAAAGGGGCTCGGAAATTATTTTCTGAATTTTTGTTCTGAAAAAAGGAAATAAATCGGTTCAGTAATAACTGAGATATCGGGGAAAACGATTTTTTTATTTTTGAAGCCATTGTTCAAGCTACAGATTTTTATTTTTATATAGATCAGTCATAAATGTTTTTATAAAATTTCGTTTTTTTTAATAAACCAAATTCGTTCATAATCAACAGAGTTATGTCCCAAAAACAAATCTGTTAAGAATATAAATACACACACAAACATGTATATTAAGCATTGTAATGACTATTAGTGTCGTTTTTTGTATAGACAAGTAGTTTAGTTAGAAACAGCAGTCATATAATGAATAACAGTGTTGTTGTTGTTGTTCTTTGTATATGCAGTCTGTACAAAAATAAATAGATATGGAATTGTTGTTTATTTTTTAAAACTAAAACATATCTGTTAAGAATATACATAAATACATACACAAACATGTATATTAAGCATTGTAATGACTATTAGTGACGTTTTAGCCTATAAGACAAGTAGTTTAGTTAGCAACAGAAGTAATATAATGAATAACAGTGTTGTTGTTGTTCTTTGTATATGCAGTCAGTTTGTATATACACACATAAAAAAATAAATTTTTTTTCATATTCAAATTTTCGTAGTTTGAAAAAAATTTAGATTTATATATGTGAAAATATGAAAGCATACGTTAAGGCGAAAATTTTATTATTTGTCGGTAATATGGTAATATGATGTCGATAAGATAGTAAGAAGGTAATATGGTAATATGGTGAAGGGTATCAAAGATTCGGCACAGCCGAATCTTTTTTCAATTTCATTCTAACCATGATTGTTGTTCAAAGTTCAAGAATATAGAAAAACTGATAAAAACTACTTAATTTTTTACCATTCTTCTACAATTTTTGTAGAAGAATGGTAAATGGCGTTGATACTTTTTAATCTTACTCTATCATAAGTAAACTAATCGGACTTTTGTACATAAATTCTGCACCATCTTTGTTGTTGTGCAGACTTTCAACAACTAAATACAGGGTAGTAAACTTATGATGACGAAATTTTTTGGTTTTTTAAATGTTTCAGTTTTTTGGGCGCGGTCTGTGCGCCCCTCAACCGAATACAAAATTTGAGATAAGGATTGATACTTGTTGTAATTGTACGTATTTTGCGCTATGTCCCGTTGATGTGCCCGAAATAGTAAACGTAGTAGATAGTCTCAAAGTTTGGAAAACAAGACGGAACATTTTTCAAAAAGTCAGTTTTTCGCGAGGCACATTCACATTTTCATATGGAATTGCTTGGATTACTGCGTGAAATTAGTTTTTTGTCATTTTACATAACAAAATCGGAGGAGCATTAAAAATAAATTTAATACAAAAATGTTATGGACTTTTTGAAAATTATGCAAAAATTGCACTTTTTTTGTGTGTATTTTTATACAGAAAATTGCAATTTAAACAAATATTGGATATATAGATATACGAGTGCCGATAAATATAATTGATTGGGATCATAAATTTAAGTGAAGTGTCGTTGATAATTGAAAACGGAACACTTTTGTCAAAACACATTTCGCTAAGGCACATCGTGTGGACAGCATGAAATTGACTATAATTGACATAATTTGAAAGGTGTTTCTTATGCTTAATGAAAATTTGGAGGCGCATCAAACAATTTTCAGAGATAAACATTTTATGGACCAAAAAATATTTACTTGTGTTAAAAAAGGATCACAATATTTAAAATCATTTCTATGTAATAAACTCTAACGAAATATATTTTTAATCAATATATGGAGAAATAACTTAGATTCGATTCAAATTTTTCACAAAATTTAAAAAAATCGCAATTTTTATTGAAAAGGAAATTTTTAAAATTTTACTATGAAACCCTAAAATATGCTGCACTAATACCATCAAACATTGAAAATATCATAAATTTTATTTGAATAATTCAGTAGGTTTCGATATTACGTGTTATTTTGACCAGAATTGTACATAAACTTCTAGTTTGTAAAAATTTTTATATGTTCAACTTTAAACCACCATAACTTTCGCGCCCCTCACATGAAATGATTAACGCGAACTGATTCTACATGCATTTGAGTTACTTTATATGTATACAAAAGAATTTTAATGTGCCATCAAAAAAAATTAATATTTTTTGAAGGGCTAAAAACAAAAATTTTTGATAATTGCCCATATATATATATTTATACCCTACACCACCAAAGGTGGTTGGGGTATTATGTGTTTTTGCAGAAGTTGTAACGCGGAGAAAAAATCATCGGACCCATACCTCAAAGTATACCGTTCGAATCAGAATCACTTTCTGAGTCGATTTAATGATGTCCGTCCGTCTGGTCGGCTGGCTGGCTGGACGGCTGGCTGGTTGGCTGTCCATGTAAAGCTTGTGCGCAAAGTACAGGTCGCAATTTTGAAGATAATTTGATGAAATTTGGTACATATTTGGTTATGATCGGCCCATTATTTCAACTAGCCCCCATACAAATGTCCTCCCGCAGTAGAGTTTTAACACTTATAGATGGCTTAAAAATAGGAATATTTTAATGAAATTTAGTACAGCAGAAATCTGTCTGCCAAATTTCATGAAGATCGGTCCATAACTAACCATAGCTCCCATATAAACTCCTCTCCCGAAAATCACTAACATTCATAAATCCCATACAAATGTTAGTATTATGTTAATATTTAACACAAGTAAGTTGTATACATATACGTAATTATGTGGATCGAAATGGTGTAGGGTATCATAGTCGGGCTTGACCGACTATATCTTCTTCTCTCGTTTTTTTTTTTTTTTTTTTTTTTTTGAGAAAAAATTTGACGTCCTGGAGAAAAACTGAGTAAGCATTTTTATCATGTATGAGCTCTAGTTTAATACTTATATAAATTTTTTCATGTGTTAAACATTTTTTGGGAAATTGTCACATAGTGTAATCAAATAAAAAAATCGCTAACTGCTTCCACAAATCACCCAATTTTAAAGAAATTTGGCAATAATATTAACATTAACACTGGTGACGTAAATACAAACTTTTAGCACGATTTTCTAAAATAATATAAATTGTCTTTATAAAAATACAGATCTGGACTTTCAATCGCTGTAAGGGAAGTGAAGATCAATTTTAAATATTTTTTTTCGAAAACTAAATTTTAAAAGTTAAAAATTAATCATAAAATTCAACGGTGTTTTTAAGAATTTTAATGAATTTGAATGAATTTCTGTTTATACTTTAAGACGATGATTTAAGACGTTTTATAAATTTATATTTTGATTCTAGAAATTGGAATTTTTTTATATTAATTTTATTTATGAGAATTAAATAAATTAATATTTTACTTTTTACTAAGGAGTGCGATCGAAAAAATCTTAACACAAGTTTTGACTCATAACTTTTTTCCGAAGCAATATTTAAAAATTTTTTTTGATCAAGTTATCATTGAAAAATATGTCAGTTATTATTTTTGATGACAACCATGTTGATTTGTTGTGAGTTTGACCAAAATGAGAGGCGAAAATGATGTACGTGCTATAAATTATTAAAATATTTCAAAAAAAAAAAAAAAAAAAAAAATCCAAATTGGTCCTACAAATAATTGGCCAAAGGATTAAATGTCTGCTGTCAAACTGTTTCCAAGGATATTAAACAGTATCAGGGGAATTCGACCATTGATAGGTAACATGGTTCGAGAAGAAAAAAGGTCCACATGATTGGGAAGGCCAAGACAATTGAAAGCATATTGAAAAGAACTTCAAACGCATCTGGTAGAAAAGCAGCCCGGTTAGCTCAGTGCTCAGATTATTTGATGCGAAAAATTAAAGAAAATGTGGAGTTAAGAACATAGATGGTCCAAAAAGTTTCAGACTGGAATGCTACAAAAAAATTAGAAGCCAAGAATAGGGCACGGAAAATAAAATCAAATTTCATACAAAAATACTCATGTTGTATAAAGAACGAAGTAACGTATGTACTGGAAGATTTTTCTCACCTTCCGAGTCAAAATTTTTATATTGCTGATGCTCAAGGAAATGTTGAAGATAAGTTTAGGACCGAAAAGCTGACGAAATTTCCTAAAGAATTCTTGGTGAGGCAAGATTTATACAGTTGCGGCAAAAGAAGCAAGCCATTTGTTATAGTGGGATCTATAAATACCTAAAACTATATCAAAGAATGTCTGCAAAAATATATTTTTCCTTTCATAAGAGAGCACAATGTGTCCACATATTTTTAGCCTGATTTGGTATCTTTGGCACTACGTAAGAAAGCTCTGGAGTGGTACTAAAGCAATAACATAGTTTTTGTACAAAGAGAGGTCAATCATCTAAATTATTCGGATTTTTATTAAAAGAGAATCGAAGAGGACAAAAGAGGTGTCCCAAAATATTAAGATTTTAAAAGGAGATGGGCAGACTGTTCCAAAAAGGTGACTGGCACAACTATCAAATCGCTAATGGAAGGGTTACCAAAAAAGGTCAACGAGTTCATAAGGAGCGGACAGAAGTATAAAAGCTATATTTTTCTGTGATCTGTAGTATAATATCCATTAAATAAAAAAAAAAGCAATCAAAACTCTAAGATCAACCGTTGCCAAATTATTGAATTTAATAAATGTTAAGATTTTTTCGATCACACTCCTTAGACCTCCTCTACGTAATATAATCTTAATTAATCAAAGAACGTGTTTACCCCTAATTTATCAGATAATATAATAGAGTTGCCACCAGTTGCACCCAATTTTAGAGCAGTTGAACCTCCTTGTTTTGAGATTCGAGAGATCGACAAGGTTATTGTTGATTTAAACTCCAAAAAAGCACCTGGTATTGACAAAATCAGTAACAAGATGCTTTTGGAGCTACTCCGGATAGCAATAAGAATAATACTTTTTATTTTTAATGCTATAGTACGCCTTGAATATTGTCCATCAGAATGGAAGGTCTCATTGGTCACAATGATACCTAAGCCTAGAAAAGATCACATTAAAGTAGAATCGTATAGGCCCATTAGCCTATTGTCAAATATATCAAAGCTATTTGAAAAGCTATTAATGAACAAGATGAAACCGATAGTGAATCGTTTCATGTACCCCAAGGAAGTTTAATGGGTCACTTTCTGTACTTAATATTCACCTCTTATATGCCAACTTATAGTAGAACCCATATATTAATATTTACAGATGACACAGCTATTTTAGGCGTGCATGAAAACCCACAAGAAGCATCTAAACTCTTGCAAAATCATAACTCTGTCTAGAAAAATTGTTAAAGCAATGGAGAATAAAAGTGAATGAACAAAAACGTATACATATTACCTTCACATTGCGAAGAGATTCGTGCCCCCCAATCTTGATAAATATTAATTAAGTTGAAATTACTCCAAATTAACTGGTTAATTGGTAGAAATTCAAAATTAAGTCTTGATTGTAAACTGTTGATCTATAACTCATAGCCTATATGGTGCTATGGTATCCAACTATGGGACACGTCCTCTGCTTCAAATATTGAAAAAATTCAAAGACTCCAAAATAAAATATTACGAATGATAACAGCAGTACCCTGGTATGTGAAAAATGATAACATTCACAAGGACCTAAATGTTCCTCTTGTCAAAAATTAAATAAGAAAACACGCAGAATCGCATTTGCGGAATCTTGAAGTACACCCAAACCCACTTGCTCGAAACATAATAAGAAGCAATGGCTACAACCGTTTGAGAAGAAGGAATACAACAGACCTCCTTTTAATAAATAAAGTTTTTTCGTCCGACAGTGGTTGGACTTAATATAAATTAAAATTTAGATTTAAGATTTGAATACTTATTATTAGTTCGCTTTTGATAAAATAATTTTCAAATTTTGTAATAAATATCACAGATGATATTTATATTTTTTATTTCGATCAATGAATGAAAAAAAATTGAACTATTGATGAAAATAAAAAAAAAAATATGATGGATTTTTATTATTTTTTGAACATTAGAGATTGTTCTTCGATTGAAATGAAAATAAAAAGTTCATTTTTTACTATTAAATTCCGGTCTCTGATAAAAATTATTTTCGTTTTTAATTTTATTCACAAGTAAAAGCTATGATTTTTATACCTAATTATTTTTTCTTAATATTTATAATTTAGTTTTTAATTGTTTAAATTCTACTTTTCATAAAAATGTTTGAAAACTTAATTTTAAGAATTAAAAATTAATTATAAAACTCAACGGTGTTTTTAAGAACTTGAATGAATTCAAACGTGAGTGTGAATGAATTCATGTTTGTACTTTCGCTTTTCCCTTTTAGTTTACAAAAGAATACGTTTTTATAAATTTATACTTTGATTCTAGAAATTGCAAAATTTTCTTACATTCATTTTATTTATGAGAATTTAATAAATTAATATTTTATTTTTTTACTATAAAATTCTTTGAAAAAAAAAAAAATATATTTTTTTATTAAATTTAATTATTGTTTTTCGATATACGTAGGTGTTATTTGAATCAAAATTACCTTTAATATGACGTATAATATGACTTTTTTCTCAACACCAAAATGGTCCATATCTCGCGATTTTTCGTTCGCGGGAAAATATCTCGAAAAGTAGTCTTTTTAAAAATTTAAAAAAAAATATATGTTAATGATGAAAATGTTTTCTATAACCGTGGAAAGTGGCATTCCGGGTCTCACAATATTTTACGAATTATTACAACAAATGTCATAATGAATACGAAATATTTATTGCAATTTGTATTGTTTTATTTGCAATAAAATATAAAAATCACCAATTTCTTCCAAAAATCATCCGAATGTAATAAAATTCGGCAAGAATATTAATATTGACGCTGGTAACTAGGGTTTGGGGTTTCCCGTGATATTTTGTTTCCCGGGAAACGGGAATGAAAAATTCTATTTCCCGGGAATTCCCGGGAATCCCGGGAAACTTAAAATATAAGAAAAAAGCAATGATTTTTTATAAAGAATGTTATTTTTTCTATTCAATACTATAATAGAACATTATAAATCACATTTATGATTAATTAACAGAAAATAAAACAATATTGAAGTATGACTTCCAATTTAAAATTTAAAACATTTTTAATATTTCATTCAAATAAAATAAGTGCCTAATGTAAGCAAAGGTTCCAAAGATTTAATTCTTTAATTTACTTTTAAAAATCGAATTAAATTTATTATTCCAGTCATTTCTTTGAAGCATTCATAACAATTCAATTCATAGACTTAAATTTTTGGACTTCGCAATAATTAATTGCTTAAAAAATGCTCTACCAATTATACAATTCAAGCTTAAAAAATATTTTGAATCATTAAAATTTTCTTCTATTTAAATCTTTTAGGAATTAGCTTTAGAAAATATTTTTTGATTCATTTTGTAAAATATTAGCTTTCTAAATTGAGAGCACGCGGGATCCCTATTTTACCGAAAAGTGTTCCCGTACTCAAAAAATGGGAATTGAGAGAGATTTTGAGAGAATAATATTCTTCTTCTTGGACGAAACAGCCCAGACTATTTCTTTGGATAGAATTAGTAAATTGTCAAATAAGCGAAAAATAAAAATATTCACAATACTTCAGATTTTTAACTTAAATAGTTTTTCATGCTAAAAATTTAAAAAAAAGATGAACACTCATCTGTGGCATAAATTTCAGTATAAATAGTTTTTCTTATAATTTTAATTCGTTCTAAAACAAAAATCTAAAAACATTTAAAGTTGGTTCTCAACAATATTTAGTGGTCCAATGATATAGTGTTCGGAAATCTGATAAAAATTTGTTTTCATTTAACATTTGAAAGATATTGATAATTTAGACGAATATTTTTGAAAAATAAAATACCCCTAGAGTAAAGAGAACCGGTTCAAAACTAGTCACGTGACAGGTTCTCAGGGCTAGTGACCGGTCCCAGTTCTGGAACTTTATATGAGAAGAACCTGTCACTTTTACATGGGGTTGTCATTGGAGGTGGCTAATTAGCCCCTTGGGACTAAAGGGGCTAATTAGCCACCCCTAGAGTAAAGAGAACCGGTTCAAAACTAGTCACGTGACAGGTTCTCATGGCTAGTGATCGGTCCCAGTTCTGGAACTTTATATGAGAAGAACCTGTCACTTTTACATGGGGTTGTCATTGGAGGTGGCTAATTAGCCCCTTGGGACAGGTCACAGGATAGGTCCTAGGACTTGTCCAAGAGGACAGGTTCAGTAACGATTAATGTAATAAAAATTTTATAAAAATTAGGTAATTGTTTACTTTTTAAACATTATTTTTATTATTATCTTTATTAAATTATGTTTATTTCAATTTTATAATTTTTCGTTAATGTCGATGGCGGCACCCCGGCTCGCACCCATGTTCATCTGACTATGTTATGGTTTATAGTCTTCAACGCTTACCACTCAGCCGCTGATTGTTATTGCGCGTGAGTTGCTATTTGCGCACTTAACGCGCATGTCAATAGTGAGTGTGTTTGTGTCAACTGGTTCTCAATTGGAACTTTGGTGACGAGTTAGGTGTCAATTGGTACTCAACTGGTACAGAGAAACCGATCCATTGCCACAAATTTCCCGCAGGGACATTCCTAGTTTAATATATTTACACGTTTTAAAATGTTTGAAAAGTAGAATTGTAATAAATTTTGTAAAAGTAGCGGTATGTATTTCTGATGTTAAAAGAAAAGTTCCTATCCATTTTTCATTTGAAAATGTTTACATATTTAATTTTTATACATATTGAATTATTTACACAGCTTCAAAGATTAATTATTTACGTTTATTATTGCCAAATATAGTCCAAAATCGTGTGTTTAAGATAGTATAAAATCATGTGATACAAACTGGACTTTAATATGTCGAAAAAATCTAAAGATAATGGCAAAAAAATATGAAAAAACCTTTGAGAGCCAAGATGAGATTTAAATGAAGTTTTAAAATGGTACATCATCATTAAAATGTTTAAAAGATTAGCAATATATAGTTAAAAACTCGTGTACTTGAAATGTGAATTGACAAATTAAATCGTTTTTTTCCTAATGAAAAGTAGTCAAATAGGAATTTTCATCAGCGCACCGATTAAATGTTTTTGAATAATATAAAATATCACTTGTATCGAATTTCATGTATGTACATATATTTTGTATTAACATCTAAAAATACCTTTAGTAAGTAGTGTGTTTATATTAATGTAAAATTTTCACTGAGGCGATTTTTAGTAACACTTTTTGCTATAGGATTATAAAACTACGTGAATATTAAATTTCCCGTTTTCCCGGGAAAATTGAAAAAAATTCCCGGGAATTCCCGATGAAAAATTTACGGGAATTCCCGGTATTTCCCGCCCAGAAATTCCCGGACTCCAAACCCTACTGGTAACACAAATGCCGAGTTTAAGTTTGATTACCGTGTATATATAGTTCGCGATTTATAATATCTCAAAAATGAGGAAAATTGTCTTTTTAAAAATACAAATATCTTTCAAAATATTTAAGTTAAAACGTTCATTGAGGTGAATACTTAAAGGTAATGAAATTACCTGAAACATGTTTTTATGTTGAATTTTATTGGTGGATAATTCGCGAATTAAATTTCGCGGTAGCGTATTTCAAAAAGTTATATTTTTAAATTCGTGAAAAATATATATGTAGAGGATGGATCCATTTTATATGTTCTCTGTAAGTATCGTGATGAGACTCTTAATGGCTTCTAAGTTATTAAAAAAAATCACATCGATTAAAGTGAACAAATTCATGCTTGAAATTTCTTTCAAATTAATTATTTTTTTTATTTTACACTGCGTTATCTTTTATAGAAAACATTTTCATCTTTAACATATATTTTTTTAAAATTTCTAAAAAGACCACTTTTCGAAATATTCATCCGCGAACGAAAAATCGCGAGATATGGACCATTTTGATGTTGAGAAAAAAAGTCATGTTATACGTCATATTAAAGGTAATTTTGATACCTTTAATATGACATCTCCATAAATCCTTTATAATAAATACTTCCAAAGATATTTGTAGTTATTTGTATACAACTTTGTACATATTTTGAGCTATTTTACACTTTCAAATCGCAATATTTCGCCAACCACTTGATGAAATTATCTGAAATTTTGAATTAGTCTTAGTTTTTACAAGAATAATGATTGTACCAAATATCATTAAATTCGGAGAGGAAAAGTCAAAAATTGTAATTTTTCGTTTTGGTTTTAAATGGATGACTCTTTACTTAAATAAAATTTTCTTTTATTGTATATTTTTTTTTTTAATTTAATTTTTGCATCGTTTTTAATTTCTCTTCACTAGTAGTTGCGTTTTGTTCATGCAGTTTTTCTTGCTTTTTTATTTGTGTTTTTGTGTTGACTGTATAATAAAATGCTAAATAATATTGTGTGTTTAGTATTTTTCATTTAATTTTGTTTATTTTTTTATTTTTTGAATTTTATTACAAAACAACCAACCAAGTATTCAGCTACTGCTGTTGTGTCTAAGTAAGGATATCATTGCATTGTTTAAGATTGGGTTTTGTAAGAAATTAATTCCTCTTAATTTTTTTTCGCTCGTCTTTATGAGTTGTTATAATAGTGCTACTTATTCTTTAGGAACACAAAGGTCTGTTTAACTATAATATATGAAATAAAACTTTATAAAACTTTTGAAATCAGTGCCTAAAATAATTAATTCGAATATTAATTTTTTTCCTTTTTAAAATCAATTTGTTCAGAATTTTTTTTTAAGAAAATTGTGTGAACTTCAAAAACTTATTTATTATGGTTTTGGTTTTCCAACCTGAAATAAATTATTTTCCGACCCAATATTTAGTTCTTCGTGGCTTGTTGCATTTCTTAGTTATTGCAGTTGTTCATAGTATCAGAAATAGTTGTTGTTCTTGTTCTTTTGCAGTTAGTGTCAATTGTACATTTGTGTAGCTTTTTTTGTTCTTCCATGCAATAAAGTTAATCTTGTTTGTTTAAAAAGTTAAAACAATTCTTTTAGTTTTTTTTTTTATATTAAATATTGTTTTCAATGTCTTACAATATGTTTTAGAAAGAATCCGGAATTTGTTATTTCTCTAAAGATGCTAAGAGTGACAAAAAGTTAAAGAAAATGTAGAAAAAGTTGATGCATGAAAAAGGAATGTTTGAAGTGTCCAGTGTCCTTGAATTTATTAAATATATAATAGGGGAAATAAAGAGGAAATGAAAAAAAATAACATTTTATCATGTCAGTAATGCAAGTTTTTAAAATTTAAATTAATGCAGTTTGTTGAATGGAAGTTTCGCATTGAAGTGTATAAAAGAAGAGATTATATCCGCTGTGCGTAATTTAAATAAAAATAGTACATTTAATTAAAGATAATAAAAAATTAAAATTTAGAAAAGTCATGCTTACTATAAGGTTGGGTCGAAATAGCAAGAAACTTACTGAAGATTTTCTGCTACTTAATATTTTCGATTTATTAAGATTTTTTTTGTCTTTAGAAAACCCCAATAATATTTTTATAACTTTATTATTAAATACATTTTAACTTTTTTTACGAATGATATTTAAGATATTCATCTTCCAATCATAAAAATTTATGTTCTTATATGTATTTTCAGAAACATTGCGCAATAACTAAAATTTCATATAATGAATATTACAGCCCTAATTTTTAATTAAATTTTAAAGATTTTTTTATAGAAAAACTCATTTACTTGCCTTTATGTTTTAACCAATAAATAAATAAAGCTCAGTTTCATAGTAAAAATATATTTCAAAGTATTTAACAATAAATATAGAAGAATAAAACTAACGAAAACTTGTTTATGTACTAGGAATAACTATTTGTTAAATATTGTATTTATATGTATACATACATATTTTCAATCAATTTTTCAAATACAACTTTTTTCACTCAATTGTTGATGTAAAATTTAGCAAAAATAAAATAAAAATCATCTAAATATAAGATTCAATACAAACGAATGCTATTTAGTTTGTGGTGATGAATGAATTTCTACATATACATACGTTCATCTTTAAATGTATGAGTAGTTACCCAATAACTTTTAGGTAACTATACTAGCGAAAAGGGGACACAGATGGAGTTTTATCACTGTTAATAGATAAAAATGTTTATTATACCATATAAAATATATACTATTCAGTTCACACAATCGATAAAAATATGTGCCTTTGGGTAAATTTTGTGAAAAAAATGGTTGTTTAGCCACAGAAAGTACTACCTGTAGTACTACCTGTAGTACTTTCTGTGGCTAAATGAAGCCTACTGTATGCAACACAACATCATATATTTGTATATAAATTAAATAAGAATAAGCAAAAACTTGATACATTTTATATATCCTGCGGGAAAATATTCTGAACTGAACTACTTAGGCCTTTATAAATATCTCTAATCTCCTTTTCAAAAGATTTAAAAAACATTCAACTTTGTCTATCTTTTGTCTAAAAAACTTGACCCGCTCACTTTACCACCCATCTCCCACATAAAGTGAAACATCAACGATATTTTTTACAAATAGTTCAAGGACCAATATAAACTCAGAAACAAAAAATGGCTATGATCCGCTTATTTTATCGCTCACCTCCCATATAGGGTGAAATGTTAAAAAGTTGCAGATAGTGGGTATAAAGATTCGGCCAAGCCGTATATAACATTGCTACTTGTTACTTTGTGCTTTATCTTCTACCTTTTTTCGAATTTTAAAATTTCCTCAAATAGCAATTATTAAACTGGGAAATACTAATTTTGTGGCACAAGGTTTGTCATTTAATTTGGATACACGGTATTATTAAGTACTATGCCTGTAATCCACTCTAGTTCTTGCGATAAATTGCGATTTGTATATTAAAGCATATCTAGAAAACGACTTGTCTGATTTTGTTAAAAAACAAATATCAAAAAATTCTAATTAAAATTATCTTCAAGTAATGTACGCATACTATTGTTTAATACGGTCAAAAGTTATGGAAATATTAAGCCGATTTTCTGAAAAAATTAAATTTTTAACCAAATCACAAAAAAAAAAAAAAAATAAAAAAAATCCAAAAATCATAAAAATTGTAAAATGTTAAAATTTAAAATTTTTATTCCTTAATCATAAAGACAAATTTGTTGGAAATAAAATTAAAAAAATCACAGAATTTTATTTTAAATGCTATATAAAAAATTGATACACACAATATTACTATTTTCTTTTACTAGCAAGCACTTATTTATGTAGTAAAGAGTAAGCAAAAAAAAAAAAAAACAGTGACACCTTATTACCAAGTAACTACTCAAATAAGTAGTTGCTATAACCGAAAACCAAAAATTGTTTTCTGGGTATATATAGAAATATGCTGAACCTGAAAATTAAAGAAGTGAAAACCGTTAGTCTTATTTTCAGTGTCGGTAGATACCGTTTAATATATATACACTGCCTGTCAACAGAATAGGGTCAAGATTTTCGTTATATTTAAACTTGTATTATTTTTAATATAATAGTTATATAGTTATATTTTTTTCACCTTGATTTCTGAAGTCTTGAATTCTAAGATGTTTAATAGCAAGAAATAATTAATAATGAACTAAGTACGATTTTTAACGGATTTTCTTTCAAGAAAT
Source organism: Protophormia terraenovae (assembly GCA_951394005.1). Classification (NCBI taxonomy): domain Eukaryota; kingdom Metazoa; phylum Arthropoda; class Insecta; order Diptera; family Calliphoridae; genus Protophormia; species Protophormia terraenovae. The sequence goes on along the minus strand of OX596074.1, from coordinate 77,795,270 downwards.
GTATTTTTTGATGCAATTTTTTTTTGTTCATCTGAATACGTTTATGTATAAAATCAATTGGCGTCAAGTATTTGTTGAATTTTCCCATAATTGTGTATTTCCTTACATTTTCAACAGTTTTCTATAAGAATCTTTAAAAATTGGTCGCGTAAACAATTTTCCTATAAAGAAAAAGCAAAATTATAGCGTATGGACAATTCAGATATAATCTATGAAATATGGCGAAGAAAAATTGTGCGAAGTCAAAGTATTGTCAACAACTTTTTAAGAAACCAGTCTGGTATGAAAAAATATGAAAAGAGGTACTTATAAAGCAACAACGAATGCTGACAGAAGATTCATCATTCTAGATACCTCCAATTTTATTGATTCTGCGTTAAAAATTAAACAAAAATCAGGTATTAAAGCAAGTGTTTTTACCGTAAAGCATGTAATTCGAAATTCAGTGCACCTAAGAAAAAAGGAATGAAACATATTATACTAAAGGATGAAAAAGAAAATTAATTATATATAAAATTCAATACTATTGGCAGACTTACTTAGTATAAAAAATGAAATCGAGTTGTGAACCCGATGAGGAGCTCCTGTTGATTCAAGGTGAATATATCATTTTAGAAGGACCCTGCAGTACTTATATTTCCCGTTGGACATTTCATACATACAGATACGAGCAAAACACAAAATACATTCAATTGAAATAACAAACGGAGTAAAAAACAAAATATTTTTCAATAACCCAACTACGATTTGATAAGTGATTATGGCAATGAAGCCCTTACACACATACAATCATACATACATATTTATATATACATACTTAGTCTATATTACTTAGTATGTATGTTTATTATTTGCATATCGAGGGCTTATATTCAAAAAGCGCTATATGCAAATTCCCAATTTTTCAATATTTTGCAATCCTAACAAATATCTTACAAATCAAGGGATAAAACAAGCGAAGTTTGATGGTTAGCAGGCTTATCTTTAAACGTTACTACTGTATAATAAAAAGTGTGGGTACTCAAAAAAATTGAAATGTATTTATAATTTAAATTATAAATAAATATTTTAAAACAAATGTTTGCGAAAAAAATTGCAAAAGACAATGAAACTGTTTAAAATTGTATTTAAGTAATTTGTAAGGAACAATTTTCAACAATACATTCCTTTGAAAATCAGATAAAAAGATGTAGATAGTCCAATTTTTCTTAAAAAAGAATATGTTTTGTAGATAGCCCAAAAATAAAAATGAAAAAAGTGTGCAAGAGTTAATTTTTCGTTTTCAAAATTGATTCCACTGACAAAAGTCAAACAAATATTTTTGGAAATCTGCAGATAGCACTTTTGGAATAGCAGCCCTCAATATGAGCAACCATTATTATAGAAGTTACTTGGTGGCAGTTACATTCATATACATATATGTAGTAGTGTTTTATGTTCCCCTATATTCACACACATTCATAAACTCATGCACAATATTACAACTACTGATGCGGTTGATGTTATTGATACCGAAGAATGAGTCAATGAGAAGTGATTGATTTTAATTTTTTTTATTTCTTTTCGCAATTTAACTGTAAAACATAAAATAGTTGAAATAAGAGACCAGATAGTTGATTGCTGTACTATTCTGCCAAGGGGTAGAACAAAAAAATATTTCATTGTAAGTACAGTGTATGTTAAAACTATTAAATTAGAATTTATAAGTTATTGAAAAATATAATATGAGTAACAATTTGATCCTAAATTAATGTACAAAAAATATGATTTAAAGTATTAAAGTATAATTATTTTAATTGTATGACCTGCAGGTAAAACTTTAGAGGGAACAGTAAAACTAAATGCGATCAATGATTTTCAATTCACTGTTTATTATATTTTGAACTATAAATAAAATAAATTTTTAAAGTGTTTATGTGTATTACTGAGGGGGTCAAGAATCTTTCATTTCATATCCATGATGAATTTATGATTGATTTACAAGTTTGTTTTTTCTACTTCTACATTTATTGTTTGGAGAATTTGTTTTGAAAAATAAGTTTTTTTTTTTTTTTTCATTGCTTAAGTATTATTACTATGAGTACTGCACAATTCGACAATTGCACATAAATACTAAAGGATGTTGTGGTTCTAAAGTATTAGTTTATTTCATTTTATTCTTACACTCAGAAATATATAAAGAGATTATAGAATAATATTTCTGAGCAGAAAAAATAATAATTGTCATGATAGGTGTATTACTATGTTTATACGTATAACTTTTAAAATATATATGACATGAATAGTCTTATCAAGGACTTTAAGGTAATATAAAAATCTTTGAAATCGGGTAGGGCACAAAATCTTGGCTAGTGGTTAAAACATGTTGGAGCCCTCATAGCTCCGCTCCCGAGATGTACGTAGGGGCCTCCTTCTAAGCATAAAATTCTACTCCCCTCTGTTAACTTATGGTAATCCAACCAGCCGATTAAAAGTTACAGATTTATTTCCAACTATGTTCGATTCTGCCCCACTTTATAATATTATATAAAACAATACAGACATTCAGGAGTTGTTTGTATGAGAACAATTAGAGTATTTTCACAAAAATTTTAATTTCTCAAATGGGGCTATATATGTGCACGATTTTTTGCAGGTTATTAAAAAGGACAATATGTAAAATTTTTCAGAAAAATATGAGAATAAACAACATATAAAATTTTAAGATCTATTTCATCAAAGTTCAAAAATTAGTGCATTTAGGACAATTTTCAAAAAATAATAAAAATATTAAGAAAAAAACATATTTTCATATACTTGAGGAACAACATACTAAAATATCTTTTAAAATTTTGGTTTAAGAAACCGTTTATTTAAAAATACAGTGCACGAAAAGTTTACATATTTTCCTATCTATAAATTTAATAAAAATATGAATTATCTTTTTAAAGACTGCAATCTAAGTGCAATAAAGGTTTTATGGAAAATGTTATATTTTATTTGGTTTATTTGGAAAATATAAAAATCTTTAAAAACTTCGAACGAAATAACCTAAACATACAAAATAAAATTTGATGATAATTATGATGCATAGTCAGTATTTAATTAAAAGAATATATTTTGGCACTAATGTTTCCTTAGTAACTGAACTCTGCACAGTGGTTCCGCTTTTTTTGGAAATAATTCAGTAACTAAAGAACCATTAGAGGTATCTCAATAAAATTTCACATGGTCAGAGCTGAGGTATTTCCGAGTTGATTTGGAGGAGTGCTAGCTCCTACCGGGTCAGGGGGGAGTGGGTAGCCCTCCAAAGTTGCCAATCTGGGGTGTGTGATTTTTTTTAAAAATCGCCAAAAATTCATTTATATAGATAATCCTTGTAAATCTCTACAAAAATATGCTTACATATGCTTTTAGTTCAAGAGATATTCAGGTCGAAATAAATTTTGACCTCATTTTTAACCTCGTCTTTTTTTATTTTTTTTTTTAACTTGACGGGCTTAATATTGCTTCTAAAATTTTTATTAATCTAAAGTTAGAACTTTAAAAAAATTTTACATTTTTTGGGTATTTTTCTAAAAAGGTGGCAATATTTATTCTGTGATAAAATTAGTTTTTTGTGTTTTTGTTTTGTTAATTTTTTTAATGTTTTCAAAAGAAATCTTAATATAAATGCGTGTAAAGCAAATGACCACGAGCCTTATCCAAATTTGGTAAATTTTGGAAAATTTTTTTTCTTTTTTTGTTATGTTCTCAAATGGCAAAGCTGGGATCGACTTAAAATTATTTTAATTTTTTAGCTCTATATGTAAAGTATACACCCAAAAAAAATTTTCTGAGGGAAGCCCCTTATAACGACAGGGTGACCATTTCAATGAAAAAAGTAAATTTTTGAAGAAGCTTTCCCCGAACTGGAATTTTGGGTATTTCGGAATAAGAAAATGGGAATCTATTTATTATCTTCTTTTAATGTTTATATTGTATTTAAATTTCGCAATGATAGCTTAATTAATGTAGATTTTTTTTAAGTTCAAATATTAAACTTTTTTTTCGAAAAATAACACTAAATACAAAAATTTTTCGTTTTTTTATAAATTTAATGAAAAAAATTAGTTTGAATACTTTATTATTTATATACTATTATTTTCCAAGTAATAACCTTTCCAAAATAACCAAATACTTGCATAAATAATTTACACAATCGTTTAAAAACTAGCTGAAACTTGGCCCCCCTTCAGCGAAATGTGCACATTTTCCTTAATTTCTATAGTAAACGTGAGCTGCAGCATTCTATATACATAAATGCACAGCAGTTTCAACGTGTTTTTTTAAATAATTTTGTTTAACTTCTGAACGGATAAATGTATTTGAATTAAGTTTCACATAATTATTACTTAGGTATTTTTCAACTGTTTTGGGAAAGCACAAGTTTCTAGCTGCTCTGTGAGCAGGGGACTGGTCCTCTGAAATGGGTAACCTCGGATATTATATAATAAATAATTAAAGGAGTTGACTACTTTCGAAGATTATCCTCCTGTTCACAGACCAGCTAGAAACTTGTGCTTTCCCAAAACAGTTGGAAAACATCTCAGAAATAATTGTGTGAAACTTCATTGAAATATACATAACGGTTTTTAACGAAATGTCCCGTTGAACATATTGAATTAAATAACAGTCCGCTAGGTTGACAGCATACAGAGAATGTGGCTGGAATTTTTGTCAAATATCTGAAAACTAAGCCGAAATAAAGGTTATCATATTACAATTACGAAGTCTACCGAAAGAACAGTCTGTAACTGTAAATAGTTTAAAATATAATTTGGAACATACTTTTTGGATATTACATTGAGTACCTTATATTAACAACAATCTATATATTTTAGTACTCCATATAACGATTTTTTTTTAAATGTAATTTGAAATCTATAAAAATAAGAGAAAGTAATGTTATTTTATCATGTACCACCATATATATGTAATCCGTTTATGGTGAAAAATCCACTAAAGTATCCAAAATTACTTATTAAGATGATTTAACATTATAAACAGTTCAGAACAGTTGCAATCAAAGACCTACTCTCTAGTATTTGATAATCATTATACATTTTTTGTAGTTTGTCAAAAAAAAAAAAAAAAAAAAAAAAAAAAACAGTTATTCGAAGAAAAAATAATTCGTTTAAGAATTTTAGTTTTGAAATTTTTTTTTATTTTTTACAATTTTTTTGTTATAAGATAACTAAATTGTGTTTTAAACAAGCATCCGAAAACGTTTTATTTTTATTTTTCAATCAAAATAAATATCTTTAATGTTCAAAATGTTTTTTTATTTGTTGAAAAAAATATGTGAGGGATTTTTATTTTTAAAATAAATATTTTTATTTTTAAAATAAATATTTTTATTTTTAAAATAAATATTTTCAATGATGAAAAAAATAAATATCTTTAACGATAAATATCTTTAACGATAAATATCTTTAACGATAAATATCAGTTCGAAAAAAATTGCAAATGATTGTTTTTTTTATTCATACTTTTGTTTTGTTTTCAAAATATTTTTTTTTTTTTATTCAAATGAAATTGTTGTTGTTTAGAATTTTTTCCATCCGATGCAAAAAGTTCAAAATAATTTTCAACTTTTGAAATAAATATCACAAAAGATATTTACATTTTTATTTCCATCATGATGAAAAAAAATTAAAATATTGATGAAAATAAAAAAATCATGATGGATTTTTATAATTTTTTGAACATTAAAGATTGTTTTTCGATTGAAATAAATATAAAAAGATTGTTTTTTTTAGTATTAAAATCCGGTCTCTGGTTTTAAAGTTAAAGAGTTAAAATGTAGACTTTAAAATAAATCTTTTAAAGCATATTTTATTAGTAAAATATATTTAATTTAACGAATTTTTCGATTTTACGAATTGGCCTGACAATATATCATTCGTTAAACCGGGAAACCAATGTACAGTGGTTCTCTTATAATTTTATTGAATATGCTTAGGTTTTTTCGCGCACTGTAGTACATCTAAAAATTATGAATTTTAATTTTTTTTATTCCAATATCTGAAAAAATTTTATCTTTGACAGCCCAGTATAAAAAACCAACGCAACCTAGACCAATGATTTTTGTTGTTATGGATACATAATTTTGTCTATTTTTAATCGGTACACGTTTTCATTACGAAAAATTTATTTTCAGAATTCAGTTAATTGCCACTTTAAACACATTTACCCCAACGTGCGCCGTTGCCACTTCCTTTTACGTTCTTAGAATTTTCAATAATAACAGTTGTACTTTTATCTTCCGCCACGACAAATAAGTAAATCTTTATAAAAATTGCTATATAAACAGTGAATTAATTAATAAAGAATTATTTTTAATTGAGATGACCGGATTTAAGAACGTAGTATATACTTTATAATTTACTACATTGAATCGATCTGTGGTTTAAGGATAAGTAGTTGATGCGAATAGTAATTCGTTCACTCTATCACATTGAACTTATGAAATTTTTTTATACTGAGAATTGTAATTCATTAAAATTACTTCCTGATGATATATTCAATGCATGTTATTCATACGCTGAGATGGCCAAAGCAAAAATATATTTTGATAATGACTAAGAAAAAGTTAAATACACAAAATAACTAACTATTTCCTTTTTATAATCTGTCTTTTGGATTGAGGAATTCTGAAATTTGTTTATTGAAATAATTGCTTACATTTGTCTCGATTCGATTAATCATTCCACTGTAGTTGTACTGTAAAATAATTATCTGATTTTAAAACTATGCTTAAACATAAAAATCTATTTTCTTTTTTAATTATTAAAAGTATAGTCGTTGACCTAGAAATATAAGTTGTCATCGAAACTAATATTTTTATTAAAAAAAAAAAAATAAAAAAAAATCCGAATAATTTTGCTAAAAAAAACAATTTCATAAAACTGTGCATAAAGTATGTGCTTTATATTTTCAATATAAACCAAAGTTTTGTCACAATTCGTTGCTTGTGGCGGTTTTGAAAATACTTTACATTTTTTTATGAGTGATTGTTTCCATTTTTTCCATGGTATTTCCAACGTTTTCAATGGTATTAGTTTATGTTTTGCTGTTTCATTTTTCTGTATTTCTTAAAAAAATATGTTTACAATTGAAATTCTGTTATATTACAAAAATTATATGTATATCTTTTTTTTACTAAAGAAATTAAAAAAAATAAAAATAAAACAAGAAAAAAATGTACAAATAACTACAAAATGCAAAAACGAATCCCTAATGTAATTGCTTTGCTGTAATGTGACGTACAACGGGTGGTAAACAAATATTATCAACATTTCAAGAAGTAAGGATCCATTTGATGTTTTGTGTGTGTGTGTGTGTGTATGTATTCCTTTTTATATCCTGCCACCTAAAAAGGTTGAATTAAATTTATTTTAAATCAAGGTGCATAAAATAAGTAATAAAGCAAAAAATGGCGTAAAATGCAAATTATTCAAATGTCAAAAAGAAAATTCTCTACAAGAAAAAATAAAATAAAAATGCAAATGAAAAACTAAAGAAAAGAGAAAAAATTCATCTGATTTGCAACGTAAACACAAGTACAAATTTCATCTGTTTAAAAGAAGAGAGATTCGTGAAATAAAACAAAAAAAAAAATGTATCAACTATAGCTAAATGAATGAAAAGGAATAAATGGATGGATGAAGGTAAGGTGTTGCTGCTATAACTCTACAAGTATTAAAGTTTAAATACATACATATAAATATATGTATGTGTATAGCACTTTCCCAGCAAACACGAAGTCAAAGGTTTGAAATATGATGACTTTATTATTTGATAAACAAACTTGTTTCTCAAACTTGTGTCAAATGTGAATAGAAATTATTTGAGAATAAAAGTTTGAAAAATTTTACATTCTCATCTTGATATCAAATGTTATTATTAAATCATTCTCAAAACTAAATATAACTTTAAAAATATTTGAAAAAGAGTATTTTTTCAATTTGATATTGAATATTATTATCAAATCTTTCATAAATCTAATCAAAAAATATTTCAAAAGATGGTATTTTTTTCAATTTATTATTTCAAAAATTATATACAAATAAATAAGTTAATAAATAAAATTATTTTTAAAAATTTCATAAAATAATTTATAATAATTAAATATACTAATAGAACAAAACTAAAAGTCTATACAAAAGAAAACTTCTCAAAAAAAAAAACAAATTACTTTAACTTATGTTCCACATGTAGTCACAATCTACATTTGAGAAAAGATTAAGAATAACATTTAAAAATGATTTGATAATAATAGCATTTCTCAATTTTACAATTAATTCTCCTTTTTATTGAGAAATCTATTATTTTAAAGTCATTCTCAAACACTTGACATTTGAGAAAGGGCTTAAAAAGGGCTGTGTTTGCTGGGTTTACACGCGTAGAGTGTAGTGCAACACTAGATAATATTTCTTTACTCTGATTTAACTTTTTTTTTATTTTTTTACTTTATTGTGGAGCGTGCACTCAATAAATGATATTATATAATTATATTTGTTAAAGAATTTTCTTTAAATATGTCTCTGTCTGTTATGTATACACACAAAAATGTGTTTAAACATAAGTGATATGTTTTTAAACTTTTAGCCTTTTACATTTTTGTCTAAGTATTTAAGAAGTAACAGATATATGCGAACAAATTTGTTATATTTGCAAAAACTTGGATATCTTACCTATTTAAAATTAAAGCTTAAAAAGCGGATGGATAGGCTATTATTTTTGTACAACTCTTTTTAGCTGCCTCTTTCAAAGAATTAATAAAAAAAGTTTAAATTTTAATTATCTCTGATATTTTTGTATAATTTTGTATATTACAAATTCTTAAATTTTGTTGTACTACTATTAATTTCATCATATGAGAAAATACACTAGCGAAAACTTAGAATAATATATATCGTTTATACGCAACTTTTTCTCGCAATTAAAAATATGGAGATATAAAAATTTTGTCGTATAAACGCTGAGTTAATATTTTATTTGCAAGTCAATAACTCATTTGAACTAATATGTAGTGATATTTTAAACTAATTGCCAAAAAAGCATACAGCGTTACCACTTCATTTTCCGTTCATTGAATTTTCGATAATGAAGATATAATTTTCCCATCCGGCATGACAAATAAGGAAATATATTTCTGAGTTATTTATTTGCAATAATCGTGCGTCTAAACGTAATAAATGGGGTCCGAAGTGCTTGTTTTCATTTTAAAAATAAATAAATATATTTTCATAATACTTCCACAACCTAACTGATATAAGTCCAAAATATTATACTGATCGAAGTCGTATTTACTAAAATAATAACAAAAATAGGAAGAAAGGAGAAAATAAATGTTGGACATTTTCGATAAAAATTATGGTTTCATTTAAGATGGAGCCAATTATAATTCTAATATGTACATTTGGGAGAAAAAAACTATATATTTTAAATTTGCAATGCATTTAACTATTAAATGGAAAAAAAAATAGTTACTTTCTAACTAATTGTATATTTGACAAATTGATTATAAAGGTTTATAGAATTTATGTAGAATTTCCTGTATTTTTTCATCAATATTGTTAGAAAGTGAAGAGTTGCGAAATATTTTTGCACAAATTGTACTAAAACATAACTACGAGATCATTTTAATACACACAAAAGTAAGATATCTCAAACATTTTGTACATTTGTATATTATCCTTTAGGTTGGTTATTTGCTGGTATGTTTGGGATAAATGATGATATTTACAGATATCACCCTTAATTTCTACCAATAAATATAACAAGAACTAACTAAAATTATGTGAGAGTAAAGTATTTAATTAATTTGGCTATGTCTGGTGATCAGCCATATATATATTTCCAAATCTCTATTAGTGTAGTTTTAATGCTAAAAAATTTTGAGATATATTTTCGCCATATCTAATCCATTTAAAAACATTTTTTGCTCAAAATAAATCTGGGATACTTAAAAATATTGTACAAACATTTTGATTTTAACTGAAAACTTTTGTGTAGCACATAGATTAGTATGTGCTCAAATTTAAAAGTGTGGATTTTAAATTATATATAAATAAATAAATAAATAAATAAATAAACAAATAAATAAATATATACAAAAGTAAATAAATAAATAAATTACAAGAATATAAAAATAGAATTATTTATCAATTCAGTTATATAGAATGTGTATGTAGGTCGTTTTAAAAACATAAGTAATATATTGGCCTCAAATCTGACAACTCAAATTAACTCCAAATTTACTTTTTATAATACTTTACTGTACATATACGTACACACAATTATTCGATTTAATAAATATTTCTTTTCTCGAAAATAGTTTGAATGTTTTAAAATTTTGTTATCGAAATTAAATTTAATAAAAATAATGTTCATAATATAATTAATCATGTTACCAAAAGAAGAGAAGATTAGTAAAAAAAATAATCATATATTGGAGGAGAAATCATTACTTCCCAGCATAAATTTGTTGGCTTTGGGTAATGGCTAGTGTTTAGTAGACTCATCACCTGGTAATGATTTGTCATTATTTTTCTCATTTCTTTGAGTAATGAAATAACTAGTTTATTTAGATTTGCAGTTATTCAGTTCGCTAGAGCGACTGCGTAGCACTCAGACGGTTGTCGATTCAACCCTAAACTAAATCCATATTTTGTATTTTGCAAATTAGTTGTTTTGTAGTATTTTATTGACAACTTATTTGTTTGTTTAATAAATACTTTCTTAATGGGTACCCATGAATTCGTGAACATCTTCATATAAATCTAATGTTTTTTGACCCGAATTATAAGTAGTTACCGCCTCTTCGCAATGTAATATGTTGGTAAGCCAAGTAAAGCTTTTAATGCTCAATTATAAACTATTTCCAATAAAATTTGGCACCTTGCTTTTGGTTCATATAAAAATATATTTGTATCAAATATTAACCTTATACCAACATTAATATGGGATTTATGCAAGTTAATATTACTTTCGGAAGTGGGTCTTATGTGATTTGACACACTAATTTATATTTATATAAAACTTATAGGTTGTGAATTTCAATAAAATCGTAAAATATTTAACATTTATAAGCATTTAAAGTATATTCCGGGAGGAAATTTTTAAGGGACCAGATTTTGTTCTCTAAGATTTAGTCTCTGTATAAATTTTCATCAAAATTTTGACTTGTACTTTGTGCACAAAGTTTACATTGGACAGCTATCAATAAATCGATGCAGAAAGTGATTTTGAGCCGAACAAACAAATAACAAAATATGCACCTTAAAGTATGCTTTCATATTTTCATATTTATACTAATCTAAATTTTTTCCAAGCTACACAAATTTAAACTGTCAGCAATCATTTCTTCCAAAGTTGATAACCGATACCATTATAAATAACGATACCGATTAAATACCGTTTAAAGTTGGTTACCGTAACTGATACCGAAATTATTATTTTGTTAAAAACACCGGTATTCAAATACCGTTTCCCCCCTATGTACCGGTATATACCGGTATTGTAAGAATAATTTCTCATAGAACTAACTTGAGAAAATAAGAAAGATAAAATTATTTTTAATAATAAGATTTTATTTCATGTAATAATTATATAATTTTATCTTAAAGAGGACTTTTATTGTTTGTTTCTTGGTTATATCGTTTGCAATAAATATATTTTTAAAGATGCTTAAATCCCTTAAACCTAGTGCGACTTCACTTTGGTAAAAAGTCTTAGTGCGAACACAAAAAAGATATGGGCACTTCAATTCACGATATGCTCTCAATTATTTATCATATGACGCCCATGGACGTACTGTTGAAATTAATGATAGGTTCTTAGTTAACTATTTGATATTTGCTTCTATGATGATTCTCTCCTTAATTTTGGTTTTTCAAAAGACCGAAAATTTTCCTTCAGAAAGTTACAGCTTGGACTTTCTTTAGAGAATGGATCCCGGGAACTTTGCGATGTTTCATGTCCCGCTTTCCGCAAATTTTGACAGTGATTCCCGGGAATTTTAAAAACACTTTAACGAAAGAATACTACATGCATTTTAACAAACGATTATATATTTCTTAACGAATATAATCCAGCTGGGAACTATTTATATGATTGTATTATTCTTTAAATTACTTGTATAGGATGAATTTAAGGTATGAATTCAAATAAATATAATGTCAGCACTAATGAGCAGCAAGTAAAAAAAAAACTTAAACTCATTGAAAGGATCTTGTAAGCATCTTAAATATACGATACAAATTTGTCATTGGTATGGACAACATTCGGAATTAATCTCTAGAAATGTGGAAAAAAAATATTAAGAAAGTTAAGAGAAAAAGATAGTCATGTCATGTTCCAATCATCATAGGAAGTTGACATTTTTCGAAAATATTATTTTATAATTTAGGTACATCTAAATATGCGACACACTTTGATTATTTTCAATAACGTTGATGGACCACCCTAAAAAATTGTTTACTATTTGAACCCACATTTTTAAGTAAAATCCCGGGAAATCAAAAAGTTCGGGAAAATTTTCTTCTGAGCGACTTCAAAGTTTGAATTACATTTAAATTTCTCACTCTCATTTAACCATAATTTCTAGTGAGTAAATGGCGTAATGGGGAGTTATGGACATAACTAGTACTTTCTTGTTGTAGCACTCTTTCTCCTCTACAAAATTTTTTGGCTGTAATTGACACATTAACTCTTACCTAAACAGTTATATAACCTAAAAAATCTTTGGGGAATCATATTTTCTTTACTAATTTTTATGGTGATTGGAACGAGTATTCCTACGATATTCGAAACGAATTTTCCATATTTTTGTAGCGTTAATCTGTGAAAAAAAAAAAAAAAAATATTTTTCTGATATTTCACGGATTTTTTTGCCTTTATGTTATTAAAAATAAAATTAGCGATTTTTGAAAAATTTTTCCAAAATGAATTGAACGATTTTTGTCTGTATTAAATAACTGCTAAATACAAATTTTGTCCAAGTTTTTTACTTTCAAGCAAAAATTATTTAAAAATTTAAAAATTTTTAGTTTTTTAATAATAACGGTATGTACCGGTATTTTAGTTTCGGTATCGGTATACCGGTACCGATATAATTTAAAATACTGTTATCGATACCGTTACCAAAATAAAAATAAATTGAATACCGATACCGATACCGATACCGTTATTCGTTTCGGTATCGATGCCTTCCTAAACAAAAACAACAACACCCCTACAAACATTTGGAAGATATCTTACTAGAAGATATTTACGCAATATCTTCTTTTTATTATTTGGAAGAAAATCATCAAAGCAATATTTTTCTAATATTGTATTTTTATCAGTTTGAAGAAAATTAGGAAACAAACACATAAAATAGATAAAATTTTATATTTTGTCATTATAAATTAATTTTTATCATCAAAATATCGCCCCTTTTTCAATAAGGTGATTATCCCCTCCGCAATAAATGTATAATATCATATTGAAATCATCTGGAAGATGTTTACGCAATACATACTTTTATTTTTCAGTCATATTTTTTCAGTTGTCGAAAAATTATTTAGAAATTAAAAAATATTGGAAAAAAATGTGTGCCTCTTAGCAAAACTAAATTATGTGAGCGTGCAAATTTTATATGCATTGATGTAACGATATGTATGCATGATTTACAAGATGTTGAAGCATAGCTTATTATATTATTTTTTGATTTCTTTAGCAATAATTTTGGTATATTATTATTACATCTTCCAGAAGATTATCTGGTGGTATCGTCTTTTTTCACCTAGATGATTATTTAGCAATATTGCTTATTTTTCATCCAGGCGTATCGATTTCTTATTGTTTAGATGTTTTGCCAGTGACGCACAATCTCTCCCGATGGGGGAAACTTCCGCAATACGAATATGAAAATTGCCGCAATAAATTTTTTCTTCTAAGCAATACGATTTCGAATCATTTTCGTATTACTTTGCTTGTAGGGACAGTACATATTTATATATTAATGTATGTATGTACATTAGGGTGGCCCTCTTTTATATGGAGGAAAAAAAAAGGTTTACCAATTTTAAGTCTCACCCCCTAGAAATGTTTGAATAGCCCAATAACTATAAAATACAATGTTTTACTTTGATTGAAACAAGTTTAGAGGTGGCTCAAAGCGATTGATATGTTAAAAATTTTAGTTTTTTTATTCTGTTCAACCATACCTAATTCATTAGCTCTAAAGTTTTACTCGTTTTCATCTCTTTGAATTCCACAGTTTATCACTTTTCTAAAATTACCAAAAAGAACAAAATTGAACAACTAATAATTCATAGTTATTTAACCAAATACACCCCAATAAAATAAGATTTCAACCAAAAATTGAGGGAGAGCAACGAAACGGCATATGGTTTTGTCTTGGTATCTTATACATCATGCCGGTAATCACGTGTTATCTGCGTAAGATATTCACGATTAAAGTTTACAAAAATGTTGTTTTGCATATAACTCACTCATGTATTTTTCACTATTACAACAATTTTGGATAATACAATTATTTACAGTGTATCTAAAACGTCAATAGGGAACTACGTGCCAAGTCTTCCTGGTTTTAGGTATTTCACAAAGCTCATAATGTGTGGAATTCAACAAGATAAACCCAGAAAATTAAATTTAAAACTAATTTTTGATGATCGATGAAAGGTAAAAAATTTAGAAAGTCATCATTTTCAAGATTTTGATCACTTTGAGCCACCTTTTTTTCAATCAGTTCAAAACTTGGCATGTCTTAGTTTTTCGACTATCCGAACATTTCCAGGAGGTGAGAACCAAAATCTGTACACTTTTTTAATGAAGGCAACCCTAATGTACATGTACTTTTTTTTAGCACGCTCTCTATACCTGCCAAAGCTATGGTCCGCGGAGTCCTTACACCCGTTATCCTCTCCAAAGGATACCCTCGCGGGTTGTATGTATGTATGTATGTATGTATGTATGTATGTATGTATGTATGTATGTATGTATGTATGTATGTATGTATGTATGTATGTATGTATGTATGTATGTATGTATGTATGTATGTATGTATGTATGTACAGTGAGACCTCGATTATCCGTAATGGTCGGGACCGGAAGCATTATTTCCCGATTAATTGAGTAATAATTTTGAGTAGTATTTTTAAAACATTTTTTATTTATATACTTCAAATATTCATATATTAAATAATTAAAGGAAAAAATAATAATTTTTGGAAAAAAAACAGGGTTTGATTGTTCAAAAGCAATCGAAAAAAATTATGCTTAGAATCCAGAATAATAGTGGTTATCACGGTTAATCGATGCAAAAAAAAATTAAATGGATGGAAAAAAAGAAAACAATTACAAATTTTTTTTCCCGAATAGTCAACGTTGCCGGTTAATCGAATCACGGATAATCGAGGTTTCACTGTATATTCAAACAAACTGACTGCATATATAAAATAATACTATGAATCACTATTATACTCTGTTGCTAACTAAACTGCTTGCTTACACAAAAAAACAACACAATTGTCATTGTCGTGCTTAATATAAATGTTTGTTTGTGTTTATTTTTAATAATTGTTTTATGTTTTTTTCCTCTATAACTCTAGTTCAAAAAATCAAAAATTCAAAAAATATTTGTAACAGATTTGTTGAAAATGCGGTTTGGCCGATATCTCAGATACTAATGAACCGATTGAGTTTATTCATTAAATAGAAGAATTTTAAAATAAAATTCGAATTTTCTGTGAAAAAATTAAATTCCTAGCTTATACAGAGGCTTCAAAAACTTGAAAAAAAAAAAAAAAGAATTGATATAGTTTATTGTTGTTGTTTTTCATTACTCATAAAAACAACAAAAATATGCATACTTTAGACAAATATTTATGACTAATCTGTTCAAGAATGAAATCCGTATTTTATATAGGAGCTTCAAAAACTATAAAAACACGTTTTGGCCGATTTCTCGGATACTAATAAACCGATTTTTTTTTTCATTTATTCAGCAAAAAATCTTGAAAAATTATTCTAAATAATTATTATTCTAATAAGTCGCTAGCTTATATAAGAGCTTAGAAAAGTCGATAACAAGCACGCTTTTTGGAGGTATCTTCGGTTTCTTTGGCGATATCTCGGTTATTTATAAATCGATTTTTCTCATTTTTATTAAATGAAATGTGTTAAAATTCAAGAATTGTTTTCTGTTTCTAAACAAAAATAGCATAAAATGCATCTAAAATATAATGGTTTACAATTACACCTGAAGGCACATTTCTCAGAAATGAACATATAAATGTATTTGTAATGAAACTATTTTTATACCCTTCACCACATATATATAAGTTTGTCATTTCGTTAGTAATTTCCACAGTTTTCGTCCTTGTATTTAATGATGAGGATAGGACCACGTCCACCCGTCCGTCCGTCCGTGTGACTGTTGAAATGGCGTTTATGAAGCCCAAAGATATCTGACATATATAATATATATATATATCAAACAATCGGAAATCTTTTCGAGATTTTTGCTATTTAGTTAGCAACAGCAGTAATATAATGATGAAGAGTGTACATACATACATACATACATACTAAAGTGCCTCAAGAAATAAAGTTGTAAATGTACCCCTCTAGAAATGAAGACTAGTATGTTCCCTGCGGAAAATGTGTGGCAATTGCAGTAATGGACCGGTCCCTCAGTGCCAGTTGAGTAAAAAATAAAATAAAAATAAACATAATTTAATAAAAAAATAATAAAAAATGTTTATAAAGTAAACAATTACCCAATTTTTATAAAATTTGTATTATATTAATCGTTACTGAAACTGTCCTCTTGGACCACTCTTGTGATCTATCCTGAGACCTGACCCAAGGGGCTAATTAGCCACCTCCAATGACAACCCCATGTAAAAGTGACAGGTTCCTCTCATATAAAGTTCCGGAACTGGAACCGGTCACTAGCCCTGAGAACCTGTCACGTGACTGGTTTTGAACCGGTTCTCTTTAATCTAGGGTTCTTATTGATTTCCAAAATATAACATCTCAATGTTTAAATTTACTTGAGCTGGATCATTTTCAAAACACCTCTAAAATTATATATTTCTTTCAATATCATTATCAAAATTAGAAATTATGAAAATTAATTTCAAATTATAATAGAGGCATACAAAGACTTTGAATTTTCATATTAATAATCATTATGACTCTTTTCAATCGTGGAATATTAAGATTTTACTAACGTTTTTTATCATATTTTCTTTGTTCAAACATGTAATTTCATATATTTCGGAAATGGAAGTACTTATTACACTTAAATATTGATAAATTTATGAAAAACATAAAAAGTTCATTTAAAACCGCGATAATAATCGAATAAAAAAAGTTTTTGAAATTTTGCCGCTATTTTACATGAATTTACAGCATTTTTAATCAATTTATGCTTTTGGGGACACTTATATCCTTAACTTATCATTTATTTGCCATTTAAACTTAACCAATTATGGACCGGAAATCCCAAAACAATATTTGTGTAACTAAAGGGTTAAATACAATCAATAGTATTTAATGAGACCTCTCCAATGATTCCCTTAAATATAATTTACGATGGAAAACGTCCAAAATATTCTAACTTAAGTAAAATACTACTTTAAATAAAATCATTAAAATTTTTACTAAAATTTAAATTTCGCGAGAATGAAAACAAATATTAAAATATTTTTTGCTCAATACGTATTAGACGTCGTTTTTCTATCATATGTTGTTGTATTTTTGTTTTTTTTTTACAAAAAGTTTAAAATTGTGTATACTGTTGATTGAAAACTTTATTTTTGGAGATATTTTAAAAATGGTCCAGCTCACGTAAATGAAATAATTGAATCGAAATACAGTGGTTTCCCGGTTTAACGAATTAGCGATTTAAGGTACGTCCAAATTTTTAACATTGAGTACTTTATATTACGAACAACTGTATATTTTAGTACTCGATGTAACGAATTTTTCCAAAAAAAATGTGATTGGAAATCTATAAAAATAAGAAAAATTAAATAAAACACATTTCTCAACCTTTTAAAAGAGTACTACTCTCCCCTTTTATACAAAAGGAAGATAATTAGAGATTTTCGTTTGGAAAATATTTTTTCATTTAAAATATATTTTCTAAAATAAAGCAGTAAAAAAAAAACAAATTAAAACTACGTTACAAAGCTGTTATTTTATGTTTACTTTTTAAGTATGTTTTCGTTTGTATTTTGTAAAATGTCATTTTATAATGTACCACCATACATACATATGTGATGCGTTTATGTTACAAAATTCGCTTAAAGTATCCATCCAATTGAGAATTACTTATTAAGCCGTTAGCAGTTCGGAACAATTGTAATCAAAAAACTACTAATTTGTTTTTTAAGAATTTTACATGCCTAATCACAGAAAAATTGTGACTGAAAAATAGTCATAAAACACAAATTGTGACTATAGTCTTTAGTTTTCTATTCACAAACAAAAATGTATTAATATATCGTTTTAAAATTAAGACCTGATATGTAGGCAGTCATAAGAATTGTGGCTATCATAAGAAAATATTTTAATTGAAAATAAAAAATATGAAAATATAGAAAAATGTGTTGTAGAAAAAACAATGCATACAAACATATTTGAAATAATTGAGGGCCAAAAAGCGACAAACCATATATAGAACAAACTCTTACTTACATTTCTTACAGATTTTCATCAAATTTTGCAGTATTCTATGCAAATTTTCATTCTTTCCTAAAAATTTCAAATTTTTTAACAAAATTTTTATTTTTAATTTTTATTTTTAATTGACAAGAAAAGTCAACATTTTTAAATGTTAAGCATGTTTTGTGACTATGTTAACAGAATATGAAGTTATGACCGAGTCACAAGTATAGTCGTAACTTAAAGTCATAATAAAATTGTGACCTTTTTAAGACTTTTTCTATGAATAGGCATGTTAATTTTGTTAATTTTTTATATTTTTGTTATTTTTTTATTTTATTTTTTTCACTTTTGTTATTATAAGATAACTAAATTGTGTTTTAACGTTAAAAACTGAAAATGCAGACTTTAAAATAAATCTTTTAAAGTATAATTTGATAGTCAAATATATCAAGGCATTTTAATACATACATTCATACATACATACAATAATATATAAATATGGAATTGTTGTTGCTTTTTTTAATAAAGCAATGCTTGCTATGACTATTTTATTTCGTATTTAAATTTTTGTAGTAGAATAAATGTAGATTTATAAATGTGAAAGTATCACAGCATACTTTAAGGCGAAATTTTTATTTGTCGGTAAGATGGTGAAGGGTATAAAAGATTCAGCACAGTCGAATATAGACTCGATTTCGTTGATTATGAAAAGGTTTTTTTCATGAAAAGAAACTAAAAACAAGCGCGAATGTTATATTCGGCCCGGCCGAATCTATATACCCACCATCAACTTTTTCAAATTTTACGTCATATGGGAGGTGGGCGGTAAAGTGGGCGAACACGCCCATTTTTTGTTTCCGAGTTTACATTGGTCCTTCAGCTTTTTAAACACAATTTCTCCTTATATAGGAGGTGGGCGGTAAAGTGGGAGGACCACGCCTATTTTTGGTTTCCGAGTTTATATCGACCCCCGAACTATATGTACAAAATTTCGTTGTCGTACATGCTTTTGTTGAAGAAATATCATCAGAAAAGTATAAAACGGACACCCTGTGTTTCGAGTTTTTAGCCCATAACTTTTTTGTTTATTAACCGATTTTGTTTATTAACAAATATTTGTGCTAAATTCCGTCTCCCTACGTTGTCCCGTTCGAGCCCTATCCTGCTTTCAACAGACGGACAGACGGACGGACATAGCTAGATCGACTCAGAATCTAACCAGGACCCAGAAAATATATACTTTGTAGGGTCTTAAATGATTCCTTCGACATGTTACACACGGACGGACATAGCTAGATCGACTCAGAATCTAACCAGGACCCAGAAAATATATACTTTGTAGGGTCTTAAATGATTCCTTCGACATGTTACACACGGAATGACAAATTCAATATATGATGATGGGTATAATGACTTAATGTAGTAAAACTGAATTAATACGAATCTTATGAATCAACAATATAAATTTTAATTGCACTTGTCTTCCTTTCTAACCCTAAGTTAATAGTTTCAACTGCGTAATCGTTAAATAAAGAATATGAACAAAAAAAAAACAAATAATAAACTATTGACTATAATGCAAAAATCTACCATTAATATCATTTATTGTAATGCCATCATAAATGTTTATGAGTTACATTTTTTCCTTCGTCCTTCTATTCTCGATCATATTTTATTATGAGGAAATCATTTAATTTTACTCTCAAACTTTTCAAAATGCTTTAAGTAAAATAAAATTCAAAAACGTCAGACGAAGAAAAAAATTAGAAGAGCAAAATAAAAACAAATAAATAAATGAAAATAAAAAGAAAGACAACAAATGAGTGTAGAAGTTTCCTTGGGATTGAACTAAATAAGTAAGATACAGCATAATGTCTTGGTTTCCTCAACTTTTCGATTCCGTTATGTTTGTTTGTTTATTTGTTGCTGCTGCTGCTGTTGTTTTTGTTTGTTGGCAATGATTCTGCATACCACTAATGCTAATGGATTTTAAATGAGCATCATAAATACCAGTTAACAGCAAATTTGTTTGAATGGGCGTATACTATGTATGAGTAAAAAATAATAATAATAAAAAAAAAAAAAACGTTCAAGATTGAAAGTGAATGACCTAATATGAATTCATGTTTATGTTATCAAGATCGATGCTTTCTGATTAGTACTTTAGAAATCAGATAATTTTTTTATTAAGCTCAAAATGGTCATTAAACCAACAGATATTGTATGTATCACTTAAGTCAAAATATAAATGATTTTAGTTATGTCTCAAAAGTTTAACACTCACGTTACAACATATAACATCTGGATAAACATATGTTTTAACACATGAGTAATTCCATATCAAAAGGGACAAAAAAAGGCATTTTCGGATTTCATATCTCCGATTTCGATTAAATTCGCTACAGTTATTACTTATTTCAAGTGTTGCTCAAATTACAAACAATAATTAGTCTGGTACTATTTTTAATGAATTTTTAAAAAGTAACACAATAAATTTTTTTTTTTTTTTTTGCAAAATATATAAAGCTACTCATAAATACCAGAAAAATATAATTTGTATATGAAAAAATTAAAATTAGTTGAAGAAAAAGTAAAATTGTGCACAGTACATGTGTGCACACAGAAAATAAATTGGTTAGAAAACGGTTCCAATAAATGAATTTCAATAAGAATAACTTACATTTTGTTCAAATTAAGACAAATTTATTAGTTATACAGATTTCCAGTGTGTATAACATTAAAAACATAATTGGTATTGAATTACAATTCTTGCAATAATATATTTAGTTCTTTCAACTAATTTCTATTTTTTTTATTAATAATAATAAATTTTAATTTTATTACAACCGAATAAAAAATAATGAATTTAGTTAAGATAAATCATAATAGTGATTGCAAGAATAAATTTGTTATAAAAATCTGTGCTCATAACTGAAAATTTGGTTAACATTTATTTTGACATATTAAAATAAATTATAAATTAAAATAGCATAGAAAATAAATTGTGCATACATTTTTTTAAAATAAAAATAATCATATAAATTTCTAAATACCACAAATATTTGCAACACAACTAACGAAACAAACTGTTATAAGTGATCTAAAACATACATATGTATATATTTTTGGAAAAGCTTCGTTCAATGTCTGCCCAAATCAAAATGAAGTGATCAATGGTTGCATAAGTTATCATACCATTCTGAGATGGTTGTTATGTTGGTAAATTGTAGCAAAAGGATTAAGCAAAATTTAATTTCAACGATTGCTGTCAATAAAGGTAAGAATATACATTTGTATAGTGTAATTTATTGTTGAAATTCTATGACTTTCAATATAAAATTTTCGTTACAGATAATTAATACCATCAGATTCCACCAATAACAATCTTTATGAATATATTTATTATCTGCAGATTAGATAATTGTCGCACAAACTTTAATCAATTGTGTGTACCAGTGTCTATTAAGTAACTTCAAGAAATTATGTATGTATGTGTGTATATTGGCGATTATTATACTAAATATTCAAGTGTTTTCCAACATGCACATAATACTAATAAGGAGCATAACAGTGTTATACTTTAATATTATTTTAAATAAAATTAAGAAAAGAAAAAAAAAAAAAAAAAAAACGTTTTTTAATTCACAATAGACTCATTGAAGTCTAGTTAAAATTCAATTACAGAAATGTTTCTTGAAAAGAGTTGTGTATACCGAATTTATACAGTAATCAGAATCGAATTGTAGGATAGTATTTAGAACCGAACAAATTCGATTGGCAAAGAATTCGGTTGCAATAATGAATTCGTTTTCTCTGTGTGCGTCCCAAAAATTTGAGATTCTTATTTTAATGTAAAGATTCCATGCTTTCTAAATATGTTAAAAAAAATTAGAACAATTTAATAGCATATTTAAAGAAAAATTCTTTTAAAAAATGAAATTGCATTAAAATGCATTATTAAAAAATATTTTTTATTTGTAAAATATTTATGTTTAAGCTGATATAATTACAATTCAAACGCCATTTAAATCATTGATTTTCTCAAAGCTTTCCCAGAAATATTGTTATTTAAAGTTGTATACTGAAATATACGGAAATCTATATATATATAGACCTTTTACGTGCTAAATTTTGTAAAAATCTAAAGTTTGGGGGTTCTTTCATGGAATGGACGATACACAAAATTACAAATATCCTTCAAACTATTTGTGATATGAGATTGATTGAGATGTCATATTAAAGGTATCAAAATTACCTTTAATATGAAGTATAACATGAGAGTCCCAGCACAATACTTACAGAGAATACTAAGAATATGTGTTGGTTTTATATGGAATTTTAATTATGCGTTTGTGCTGATGTTTGTAACGCACAGGAAAAATATTCTAACACCTACCTTAACCGTAGAATACTAACGATATTTTTTTATACGTTAATACTAACGATACGTAAATTTTACGTACACATGGATATTAGTCTAAAACACATAATTTTTTGTTGTTGCATCGGCTAAGTGCATTTTTTATTATTTATTTGCCTTAAAAAAGGATTAAGGCGATAAAATTAATTCAATAAATAAGAATAAAACATTAAAAAACCCTCCAAATTATATAAAGATTTTATTTATGAAAAGTTAAAATAAATAATGATCTGGTGCTCAGCAGCGACTTGAGATATTAATCAAACGTGATAATATGTTCTATCCTTTTGAATTGAATTGATTTGATTTTTCGGCGGATATTTGAACATTTACCCTTGCATTTCAAATCATATTTCCATTTTTAAATTCAAATTTATATTCAAATTTAGTATACCTATCTACTCAGAACAGGGATGGAAAAGTTGATACTATAGAACTATTTTTGATACCATTTAACATTCTAAAATACTGAAGTACTCCCTCGAGCTATTTGATACTGTCAAACGATTAGCTGGATATTCCACAAAACGAATTAAAAATAAAATTTTTAAATGAAAATATTTTTTTGAAGATACATAATTTTCGAATAGAAATCTATGTTTTTTTTTTTTACCAATTTTATTTATACATATTTGTAATGGGTGTTCAGAAGTAATAATGATAATTTTAATGATCATTATCTTGGACTAAATGCTGGGGCTTCGAGTTCCCCAAAAATTAAATAAGTATATAGGGCAAACAAACTATATTATAGAAACATTTAAGCTGTAGGTTTAATCAATAAAATTATAAACTCTTAAATATACAATCATTATTAAGAACTACAAGTTTCTATGCTCTGTAAATCAAATTGAACTGAAAATGTTCCAAAAGTGTGATCGATTTTAAGGAATTGATCTTTTTTCTCCTTAAGTTTAGTTTAATTAAATAATATGATAAACTAAATGAATAAAATCAAATTGAACTGAAAATGTTCCAAAAGTGTGATCGATTTTAAGGAATTGATCTTTTTTCTCCTTAAGTTTAGTTTAAATAATATGATAAACTAAATGAATAAAATCATTAAATGATTGTGTTTCGTATTTAATCCTTCGTTTTGAGTACACATATTACATTATTTGAATTTTGCACTAAATACATAATAAGTAACTATCCAAAATTTAATTTTAGTACTCTGATGGTGAAAAAAGTACTTTAAGACATTTATTTTGATACCCAAAAATATTTTCATTTTCCATCCCTGACTCATAATAATTTTTTGAGAAGGATTTCACGATGTCCGTCCGTCTGGGTTTCTGGCTGGATGGCTTGCTGAATGGCTGGTTGTCACGGCTGAAATTGGTCACCATAGGTCAATTATTTCACCTCGTCTCCATGCAGATACTCCCCGGAATATGGTTTTAACGCTAATAAATGCCTATTTATGTCACTGTTTCAATAAAATTCTGTACGAATAAATTGTTTACAAAGATAAATCTAAGTGAAATATTTCAGGAAGATCGGCCCACAATTAGGCATAGCTCCCATATAAGGCCCACTTTCGAAAATCGCTTTAACTCGCAAAAATCGTACATAAATAACAGTATCATGAAAATATTTGACCCAAATAAGTTTAATATAAGTAGGAAACATATTACCTAACTTCATATGGATCGGTCCATAAATTGCCATAGGTCCCATATTACGCCCATTTCTGAAAATTTAGGAAATCATTGTATTGCACAAACGCAATGGTGTAGGGTATCAAATTGTAGGCTTGACCGACTAAATCTTTCCCTTTTTAATTTAATTTAATATTATCTAACTTGCAAAACATATTTCTTCTGCAACGAAGTGATTATACATATCTTCCTTAAAGAAAAGCGAGCTTTTTGTAAAAGATCAAAGTATTATTTTATTATTATTTATTAAAAATATTTAAGTTATTTAAAGTTTCTAGTGTTTACGTATATAAAATATAGGTAAATATATTTGTAATTAAATCCTATATACTCGTACATTAAAGTGCCTCACGAAAAAAAAAAGTTACAAATGTACCCCTCTAGAAATGAAGATTAGTATGTTCTTACATGATTCCCAAAATATTACAATTCAATGTTAAAATTTTTGTGACCTGGACCATTTTCAAAACACCTCTAAAATTACGTATTTCTTTCAATATCATTATTAAAATTTTAGTTATAAGAAAATTAACTTCAAATGACAATAGAGGCATACTACGACCTTGAATATTCATTTAAATAATTAATATGTCTCTTTTCAGTCGCGGAATATTAAGATTTTACTAATATTTTTTATCATATTTTCTTAATATATTTTTATATTTATATTTTCAAAATATATTAAGTTTTAGTGCACCTTAGCAATGGTCTATCCTGTTACTATTGAAGATAACACGTAATTAACCTATTAAAAGCTAGATGGTAAATTTTATGCGTTTAGTTCTCAAAAGGATAAATTAGCAATTTTTGCAAATAAGTCGCATGGAAGTACTTATTGATGAATTTATGAAAAACATAATAAGTTCATTTAAAAACGCGATAATAATGGAATAAAAAGAAGTGTTTGAAATATAGCCCCTATTTTACACGAATTTACAGCTATTTTGAAATATTATTTGACCAACTAAATGAATGCACATATCAATAGTACTTAATGAGACCTTTCCAATGATGGAAAATGTCCAAAATATTCAAACTTTTATAAAATACTATTTAAAAAAAAAAAAAAATCATTAACTAAAATTTTAATTTCGCGAGAATGAAAACAAATTTAAAAATGTTTTTTGCTCAATATGTATTAGACATCGTTTTTCTATCATACGAGTATGTTGTAATCTTTGGACAAAAAGTTAAAAATTGTGCATACTGTTGATCGAAAACTATATTTGCATTTTTGATTAATTCATATTTTCCTGGGTAAAGGGTTTGCGTTTAGCTTCTACATTTTTTCTAGTCTTTTTTTATCAATCAATTAGATGATTAAATAAATTAAAAATTTAAATAAGAAATAAAAACTTACTTAAGTTTTATTTCTATTTTATTTTTACTCAAATTTGTTTATTAAATTTTGATGCAAAATGAAACAACAGTGTTAATTGACGAGAAAAAAGATATAGTCGGTTAAGCCCGACCATATGATACCCTACACCATTGTGTATATCAAAATTTGGGAAGGGGTCTTTAATTAGACTTGGGGCCAATTGTGGACCGATGATTATATTAATTGTAAAATAAAACATATTAATACAGAATATTACATCGATACTAACATTTATATGAATTTATTAATTTTTGGGTGATTCCCGAAAGAGGACCTTATATGGGATCTATGGTAAAATATGGACCGATTCTCGAAATATTTAGCAATAACATTTATATTTATATAAAACTTATTTGAGTCGAATATTAACTTGAAACTAACATTTTATTGGGATTTATGCTCGTTAAAGTTATTGTCTGCAAATGGGTTTATTTGGGAGCTATGGTTAATTATGAACTGGTCTTCTTGAAATTCGGCACACAGATTAAGACTTACATGAAACTTATATGTGCTAAACTTTTTTTCGTTAAATCCTTTTCCGGGAGGACATTTGTATGAGGGCTAGGTGAAATAATGAACCGATCATAATCAATTTCAATAGGCTTCGTGCCTGGGCTGCACAGAGGTCCAGAGAGATAGATTTTTGGCCATAAGTCGTTTTTAAGAATTTGAAAATAACGAATATGGCAAATTGTTAGGAATATTTAAAAGTATGTTTTCCGAAATTTTTTTTGTTATCCATCTACACCATTTCCTTCTGTATCGATCTAAAGTTAAAATAGTTGTTGGAAATTAATTTTATTGAAGGACCATTTTTTTGGTTTTTGCTACATATGTTTATGATGAAAGCTGAAAATTTTTTTTGCATCAATTAACATCAAAATCGGCAATTATAACCAAAATAACCCGAATTTAAATTATTTACATATAGTATATTTTTTTTAAATTTGAATCATATAAGTTAAAATTTTTCTGATATTAACCTTCTTCCAAAGAAATCCACACAAATCCTCAGTCCGATAAAAACAATTTTTTTCTATTTTTATATCTAATGGAATGTTAGTTTTTGAAAAAAGTTGCACAAACTTGCTCCAAATGATAAATGACCATATCGCACCAATTTATAATATTGTTCCTAGATATCAAAATATAATAAATTTAATGAAAACATTTAGATATTTTTTCAAATAAATAATTATCCAGTGTATTTACACAAAAATGGATACTTTCGATATAATTATAGATTCATTTAATTTTCTATCTCTATTTAAAAGAAGAAAAACAATACGGAAATAGGTCATGATTCGTCAATTATTTCAATTAGCTCCCATATAAATACCCCGCGAATAGGGTTTTAACGCATAGAAATGCTTTATTTATATCACTATTTCAATAAAATTCACTACAAATAAGTTATATGCAATATTAAATCGGAGTGCAAAATATCAGGAAGATCGGTCCACAATTAGGCATAGCTCCTATATAAAGTCCACTTTCGAAAATAACTTTAATTCCCAAAATCGAACAAAAATTACAGTATCATGGTAGTATTTGACACAGATAAATTTAAAATCAGTAAAAATCATATAAACTAATTTCTTATTAGGTCCACATCCGAAAATTTCGGAAATAATTTTAATGTACAAAAGTAATGGTGTAGGGTGTTATATCGTCGGGATAGACCGACTATAGCTTTCTTACTTGATTTTTATGTATGCTCTTAAATTCCGTAACAACAAAAACAAACAGAAAACTTAATTTTAAAAAGATACTCCAACAAAAAAATTTTAGACGCCATATTGCTTCCGCCATTTTGAATTTTTTTAATATTTTCGATAATTTTATAGAAAACATATTTCAGTTTTATTGTATTTGGTTTTTGACACATTTATCGATTATAAAAAAAATATATTTTTGAAGAAATTAACATAACATAAAGAAACATGTTGAGTACGCCATTTTGTTTTTTCAAATTCAGATTTCAGTTTCAAATTAAGTAACTCTAAAACTGCCTATACACAAAATTTTACCTAGATCTGAAATTTTTTAAAAAATTTTGGCAGCCATTTTGGTTCCGCCATTTTGAATTTTATATTTTTTAGTTCATTTTTGGAATCAGCAAGTCCAATAACCTTGAAATATGATTTTTTTTACAATATCCGACAACGATAAGGGGTTTTGGCCAAAAATCGATCTCCCTGGCCCTCTGTGGGCTGTAAGAAATCTGTGTGCCAAATTTCATAAATTTTTGCGACCTGTAGTTTGATTACAAGGTTTACATGGACGGACAGACAGTCAGACGGACGGACATCGTTAAACCGACTCAGAAAGTGATTCTAAGCCGATTGGTATAAATTAATAAATATTTTTGGGTGTTACAAACATCAGCACAAACGCATAATACCCTCCCCACCTATAGTAGTATATTGGGCGTAAAATATTTGATAAATATCAGGCCCAATACATATTATTTCTTTAATTTTTTAAAGAAAGGGGCCAACAGCTTTAATACCTAAAAAAAACTCCTTAAAATTTGTTCATTTCATACAAAAAACGAGAGAAAAAGTTATAGTCGGTCAAGCCCGACTATATGATACCCTACACCATTGTGTACAGTATAATTCGGGGAGGGGTCTTTTATTAGACATGGATCCAAATGTGGACCAATACTTATAAGTGTAAAATATGACATACAAATACAGAATATTACGTTGATGCTGAAATTTATATGAATTTATGTCCGTTAAAGTGATTTTCTGAAAGGGGTTTATATGGGAGCTATGGTTAATTATAGACCGATCTTTTTAAAAATCGGCACACTTATTTAGACTTACATGAAACTTATATGTGCCAAATTTCATTAAAATATTGATATATTTAAGGGATTTATGATCGTTAAACCCTTTTCCGGGAGGACATTTATATGGGGGCTAGGTGAAATAATGGACCGATCATAACCAATAGGCTTCGTCCCTGGACCAAAAGAAACCTGTGTACCAAATTTCATAAATTTTGGTTCAAAATTGCGACCTGTAGTTTGATTACAAGGTTTACATGGACGGATAGACGGTCAGACGGACAGACGGACGGACGGACATCGTTAAATCGACTCAGAAAGTGATTCTAAGCCGATTGGTATAAATTAAGGTGGGTCTTGGACCAATATTTTTGGGTGTTACAAACATCAGCACAAACGCATAATACCCTCCCCACATATCGTGGTGTAGGGTATAAAAAAAAAAAAAACGTTGTATATTAAGAAAAACAACTAAACTCGAATTTATTAATAACAAAGAAATTTATTTACAATAATTTTAATTACACGGTGCTACAAAGTAAAAATAATAACTCACTTGAAATCTAACTTACAAGTAGATTATTATACCATTTTTAAAGTTTTTGATATACCCCCAAAATCGGGAGTTATATAAAAAAACGATTTTTTTGACTTTTTTGATTTAACAATTATTATCTCGAATACTTATTAACCAATCAAAGTTTTTAAAGGCATTAGAAATAAAAGTGTATACATATTTATATTCATAGAAAAACTGTGTAAGATATTATTATCTTTTTTTTTTATTCATGGTTTTTATTTTAAAATATGTAATAGAATAATTTCTTATTAAAAAAACTTTGAGAAAAGTAAAAGAATATTTTTGTAAAAAATAACCATTTTTCATACTTATTTCAGAGTGCTGACTTTAAAGATTTTTTACGTCTAGACGAATTAAGATAATCCAAAAAAATTTTTCCGGCATATTATTTCGGAATAAATAAAATTTATAGAATATTTTAAAAAAATGTTTTTCCCGAAAAACGAAATAAAATCGAGGCAAAAAATCAAAATTCACGCTCAAATATCTTTTTAACTGCAAGAGATAAATTAACTGAGTAAACTTATTTATTTCTTTACATGCATATAAAAAATTTTGAATCAGACTTCATTAGTAAAAGTTTCGATTTTTGAAACTTTTACATACTCGAAGTAATCAACTTTGACACATTGAAGCTTATCTCGTGTTATCACATGGTGACTGCAAAATAAGTTTTCTTGAAGATCAGATCTTCCTCTACAATTCTTCGATACATTTCATTTGGACAAGTAGATTAGAAGATACAGATTTATTACCAAAGTTTTTGTGTTTGGCCCCACAGTGCGTCATTGAAAAATAACGTTTCATTAGTAAATTTAGTATAAATACATTTAAAATAGAGTACATACTTTATAAGTAGTTTTTAGTCAGCCATTTTGTCTGCCTTAGTTAAATGGTTACATACTCATACTAGTTTTAATATAATATGCATAATAGTTTTAATATTATTGCTTTACTTTCATTACTAGAGCGAATTATGTTTATACAAACACTATCATTATATATATCTATGATGTTTCCTTTTAAGTAATAATAAATTTATTTCAATCTTTTGACCTTCTATTCCTTTTTTTTTCGATTTCAAAAGGACTACTTTTTTTTCATTTGGTCTTGTTAATGTTGTTATCCTTACAAGAAAGATACTCGTTTATCAAGTTTCCATTTTTAAGTAAGCACCATAATGGAAAACAAACCAGAGGTAATAAATAAATGTCTTGGAGTGTTTTTTGTTTCGTTCTTGATTTTTTCTTTTCTTTTTAGAAAAATTGCTAAAGAGAAAAAATGAAAATGAATTGTATATATTTTTTTGGTAACACATGTTTTCATATAAACAAATAATATTTATGTATATTAAAATAAAAAAAAAAATAACACTCAGACACGCACACTGTTTCAAAAATATTTACATATACATATGTAAAGAAATAAAAAAGATTCCCTGCTGTTTTAAAAGCAGAAATTTCAAACTTTTCACTAACTTTAACACATTATTGTATCCGTATAAATACCATGGTATTTAGTTAAATATTATACAACTGAAGTTGTTTTATTATACGAGTGTTTGGTTATAATTAGTTATTTAGTTTGCCTTAAAACTTAATTAATTAATGTACTAATGCGATTATAAAGTAAACAGCAAAATTGTTTAACTCTCGTAAAAGAAAAAAAATTAACCAATGAAATGACTGGAGAATGGTAATGAAGAAGGTAGCCAGCTATTCGTCAAAGTAAAACAAGTTTTATGAACTGCAGAGTACATTCGTAATATATGTTTATGTGTGTGTGTACTAAATATTTAGAGAATCTCAGTGGCATATGCAGTTGTGCGGAAACAAATCCGGCGAGTATAAAAATGGCTGCAATTTATGTTTTCCTTTGAATAATATTTTATGCATTTCGTGCTTGGTATTCTCTATTACCGTTATTATATTTTTTTTCTAAAACTGCAACTTCTTCTTTTTCTATTTGTTTGTATCTGTTGATATTGTTGTTATTATTATGCATTTTGTGTCATACAGTTTTTTTATTTCTTCTATTTTTATTTATTTATATTTTTTTCTTTTTTTTTGGGTTGTCGCTTGTTGTATTAAATTTTATTTTATTGCCCTCAAGGCACAATATTCACATTTTTGGCATATATACATATGTACAATAGGGTTATAACTATTTTTGAAAATCAAAATACCAAAGCATTACTCTATAGCCAATATTGTACTGATAATAAACTCAATTCGGACAAAAAACTTCACGCACCGATCGCGATTTCCAAAATGTTTTTGAATTTTTTTTTTTTAATAATTTACATTTTTTATATACAATTCAAAATAAAATTCAAATTTAGGAATATTGTATGGATTAAAACTATTTTATTTTATGTCCTTTTCCAATTAAATAAGTAAAAAAAAATTGCGATATGGTCAATCATTTGGTGAAAATTACTGAAAACTTATCGATTATCGAATTAGATATAAATATTTTACTATAAAATAATTTATCGCGGTTATACGCATATTTTGCAACAAATTGATTCGAAATGATTTGTCATTTTAATTTGTATCATAAAATGTCAGGACATTTCATTAAAGAAAGAAAATACCGTTTAAAATTAACAACAAGCACGAATTTAATATTTGGATTGGCCGAATCTATATACCCACCATTAACTTACTCAAATTTTACGTTATATGAGAGGTGGGCGGTAAAGTGGGCGGACCACGCTCATTTTTGGTTTCCAAGTTTATATCGACCCTCGAACTATCTGTACAAAATTTCGTTATCGTACATGCTTTTGCAGAAAAGAATGAAATTAAGCTACAACGGACACCCTGTGTTTCTATTATATAGGTTGTCCCGTTCGAGCCCTATTCTGCTTTCAACAGACACACAGACGGATGGACATAGATAGATCGACTCAGAGTCTAACCAGGACCCAGTTAATATATACTTTATGGTGTTCTAAATGATTCTTTCGACATGTTACACACGGAATGACAAATTCAATATACCCCCCATCTTTTTGATGGTGGGTATAAAAAATAAATTAATTATGTACTTTGTATGTACTAAAATCGTTCACCTCTGCAATTTCTGTTAAACCGCGATATAAATATAAGATTTATATATTTATATCGCGGTTTAACAGAGATTGCAGAGGTGAACGATTTTATATCAAAGACTACACAGCAAAGCGTCCAAAAATTATGTAA
Source organism: Protophormia terraenovae (assembly GCA_951394005.1). NCBI lineage: Eukaryota > Metazoa > Arthropoda > Insecta > Diptera > Calliphoridae > Protophormia > Protophormia terraenovae. The sequence continues at coordinate 77,762,514 of OX596074.1, read as the reverse complement.
TTTGGCGGAACTTATAATATTTTTAGTCCCAAAACAATAATAGCAATATAAAAATGTTACCGCGTTTAGTGCGTGAGCTTTTTTAAAAATAGCGAAAAATTTATATCTCATTCCTTTATATCTTTCAATGTTTTATATTTTGGATATTTGCAAAAAATGTAAAAAGTTAAAACATACATGTACATTTATACATTTATGTATTAGGTTGATCCAAAAAAAAAAAAAAAAAAACAAAAAAGATAACAGCAAACGGTTTTATTTGTTTCTTATTTCTCCCAAAGAGGAATTTATTTGAACATTTTAGTAAAATCCATTTCGGTAGAAGGTAAACATTTTTAAGATATTTTCATATAAAAATTTTAATTCTTTTTGTAAAGTATTATATAAGTTCAAAAAAATTGCCCGGAAATTCTTGTCATTGCACTGGCATCTCAAAGATATTTTATTTTGTTTGTGTACCCCTAATACTGTACATGTATGTATGTTTTTATTAATTTATAACACAGACACATACTAAACAATAATAAGTAAGAAAACTTTAATTAAAGAAAATTTTTAATGCCATATTCTTATATAAATATAAGTGTGTATAGTGTCATTCCATATAAAACCGACACGAAAAATTACAAATTTGGATCTTACCTCTCCACATTTCACGATATTTGATACAATCAAAATTTGGCAAAATTTCACATAATTTTATTCAGATCGAAATATAGCGATTTAAAAGTGTAAAATAGCTAAAAATATTTACAAAGTTGTATACACAAAATTACAAATATCTGAAAATTTTACGTGTTTTACAACTTTTTAAAAAAATCATAGGACCCAAAATTTTTTTTTTCGATTTTATCAAGCGATACATTTTTGTTTTTCCAATGAAGTATAGAATTAGATTATGTATTAAAAAAAGTATGTCGTTTAATAAAGAGTGGGTCAAAAATAGATGTAAATTCAAAATAATAGAAGAACAAATTCAAAAACTGTATTTGTGTCTTAAATATCCAACATAGTTTTGCAGTTAATTTAAATCCGTGTATACTTCTTAAAAAGGATAATTTCTTGTCTTTCTAATATAGTTTAAAAAATTTAATTTGGTCAACTGGTATTTTATATATAACACTTTAAGTCCGCGAAGTCCGGAAAATCGGTCTTTCGGATATAGCTCCCGATCTTAAAGGTATATTTAAAATTCTAAAAATGATATAATAATCTACTGACCCATATCTATAAACTACACTATATTATATTCCAATATATTTTTATTGTTGTAAAAAATATTTTAAAAATACTATAAAATCCCTCAGGTGCAAAACTGAGTACATGCGAGTTGTTTTCGTTTTGTTGGATTTTTTCTTATAGTTTGATGTTTTTGTTTTTAAATTATAAATTATTTTATTAAATACTAAACATAAAATAAATTAAAGAAATAATTTTTGGATTTGCTTTATTATTTTAATTTTTATGCAATGTCAAATGCACAAATTACAAACATTTACTCATTTGTGCTCCCCACTGTATATATTAGGGTGATCGATTATTCGACTTTTTGGAGAAACCGGTTTTCGAATAGTTCGAATAGTTGGTATTTTGAAAAAACCGGTTGCACTTTTTTAAATTCAGAAAAAACCGGTTAACCGGTTTTTTTGCAGAAGTTAATATTTCTATCAAAAGACTACATTTATTAAAGAAAAATCAATAAATCTTTTTTATTTTTGGAATTTACTATTAACCCATTAAGAACGAGAAAGAAAGATATAGTCGGTCAAGACCGAAAATACCCTACACCATTGTGTGCATCAAAATTCGAGGAGGGGTCTTTTTTTAGATTTGTGGAATTGTGGACCAGTACTATGGTCAATTATGGACCGATCTTCATGAAATTCGGCACAGAAATTTAAACGTATAAGAAACTTAATTTAAGGGATTTATAATTAACCGATATAGGTGTAATAATAAATCGATCATAACCAATTTCAACACGCTTCGTCCTTGGACCATAAGAAATCAAAATTGCGACCTGTATTTTGATTACAAGTTTTACATGGACGGAAAGACGGAAATCGTTAAATCGACTTAAAGCCGATTGGTACAAATGAAGGTGGGTCTTAGACCAATATTTCTGGGTATTACAAACATCAGCACAAACTCATAATACAGGTTATAAAATAATAATCAAAAATGATATTAACATTTACTTAGCATAAACAGAAACCACGGGTTAACATGGAAAAAGCCAGAATAAATTTTATTGAAACGATTCTGCAGGTGAAACTTTTTTAAAACAAAATCTTTGAAGAACAATTTCTTCGTTGAATAAAAAAAAAGAACTAAAACATTTAAATTAGGTTGCAAAAATATTACAGATAAAACAAATTTCATTCAGGATAATTATTTATTTATTTATTTATTTATTTATTTATTTATTTATTTATTTATTTATTTATTTATTTATTTATTTATTTATTTATTTATTTATTTATTTATTTATTTATTTATTTATTTATTTATTTATTTATTTATTTATTTATTTATTTATTTATTTATTTATTTATTTATTTATTTATTTATTTATTTATTTATTTATTTATTTATTTATTTATTTATTTATTTATTTATTTATTTATTTATTTATTTATTTATTTATTTATTTATTTATTTATTTATTTATTTATTTATTTATTTATTTATTTATTTATTTATTTATTTATTTATTTATTTATTTATTTATTTATTTATTTATTTATTTATTTATTTATTTATTTATTTATTTATTTATTTATTTATTTATTTATTTATTTATTTATTTATTTATTTATTTATTTATTTATTTATTTATTTATTTATTTATTTATTTATTTATTTATTTATTTATTTATTTATTTATTTATTTATTTATTTATTTATTTATTTATTTATTTATTTATTTATTTATTTATTTATTTATTTATTTATTTATTTATTTATTTATTTATTTATTTATTTATTTATTTATTTATTTATTTATTTATTTATTTATTTATTTATTTATTTATTTATTTATTTATTTATTTATTTATTTATTTATTTATTTATTTATTTATTTATTTATTTATTTATTTATTTATTTATTTATTTATTTATTTATTTATTTATTTATTTATTTATTTATTTATTTATTTATTTATTTATTTATTTATTTATTTATTTATTTATTTATTTATTTATTTATTTATTTATTTATTTATTTATTTATTTATTTATTTATTTATTTATTTATTTATTTATTTATTTATTTATTTATTTATTTATTTATTTATTTATTTATTTATTTATTTATTTATTTATTTATTTATTTATTTATTTATTTATTTATTTATTTATTTATTTATTTATTTATTTATTTATTTATTTATTTATTTATTTATTTATTTATTTATTTATTTATTTATTTATTTATTTATTTATTTATTTATTTATTTATTTATTTATTTATTTATTTATTTATTTATTTATTTATTTATTTATTTATTTATTTATTTATTTATTTATTTATTTATTTATTTATTTATTTATTTATTTATTTATTTATTTATTTATTTATTTATTTATTTATTTATTTATTTATTTATTTATTTATTTATTTATTTATTTATTTATTTATTTATTTATTTAATATTAAACTATATTTTTAAGATATTAGAAATCATACTTTATGAAGATTAAAAAAATAATTATAAATTTCAAATCAAATATCAAAATTTAGTGCATGGTTTTTGAAATAAAAAGGTATTTTTAAAACCGGTTTTTTGTGTTTAAAAAACCGGTCTATTCGACATTCGAAAATTGAACATTTTGAAAAAACCGACAGCACATTGACTGAAAAAACCGGTTGGAAAACCGAGTCGATCACCCTAGCACGAGTCGATCACCCTAGTATATATATATTATTTAAAAATACCATTTTTTGAGATACGTGAATTTTATTAACTTTAACTATAGAACTCAATGGATGTTTTAGCGTATATACTTTTAAATATATTCGTATTTTTAGACATTTTTTGAAATACGCGGAAATCGAACTAAAACTCGGTATTTGCGTTACCAGTGTTAATATTAATACTCTTTCGTTAAATTCAGATGATTTTTGGGAGCAATTGGCAATTTTTCTCTTTTATTATAAACAAAACAATATATATTGAAATAAATATTTCGTATTTATTACACCCAGAGAAATATCAATCACATACGTGTTGAAAACGATACCATTCTGTGTCAATAGTGAATCTACACCGTATGTGTTTAAATTAAACACTGCGTGTTCAATTCTTATTGAAAATCGATACCTAATTGGCACCAAGTTAAAACCATTTCGGTATCAAATTGTTAAACTACATATATTTTCTATTAAATTTGTTAACGAAAGGTATTAAAAAGCCGTTACCGTAAATTACCAATGTGAGCACAACCGTTGTTGATCTTAAATCGAATTTTTTCCCTTAGTGTATGATGTTTTTTGTAATAATTCATAAAATATTGCGAGGCCGAAAATTCCACTTACCATAGTTATAGAAAACATTTTCACCATTAACATAAATTTTTTTAAAATTATTAAAAATACCATTTTTTTTTAGATATTTATTCGCCAACTATAAATCACGATATATGGACCATTTTAATGTTGGAAAAAAGTCATGTTATACGTTGTATTAAAGGTAATTTTGATACCTTTAATATGACACGTCAATAAATCTTATACCATAAATATTTTGAAATATATTTGTAGTTTTGTGTATAACTTATAAATATTTGTAAATATTTGTCGATATTTTACACTTTCAAATCGCTATATTTCGCGAACCCCTTGATTTGCGCCAGTCTTAGTTTTCACGAGTATAATGACTGTAACAAATATTATCAAATTCGGAAGAGGTGGGGAAACCAGATGAGGAAACCTAATTCGCTATATTTCGCGAACCCCTTGATTTGCGCCAGTCTTAGTTTTCACGAGTATAATGACTGTAACAAATATTATCAAATTCGGAAGAGGTGAGGAAACCAGATGAGGAAACCTAATTTCCCACATTGAGCATTAAAGAAGCCCCATCTACTCCAATTACAAACAATAAGCCTTAAATTAGTCGATCATGTGGACTTACTTATATGAGACTGATATTTAGAATCATATATTAAGTGAAATTGTGTAAAAATTTTAATAACATATTCGCAGAACACAAAATAAATAAATAAAAAAATAAATAAAAAACTTTATTCAAAATTATTTATAATATAATATGCTCACTACAATTATTTGTATAATGAATGCAGCCATAATATGGTTAAAATAAACCATCACACGGATTCGTAGTTAAATTAAGTTTGTAACTATCATAATTAGCAATATGCCAAAAAAAAAAAAAAGTACTTTTTCATTTTCAAGCTATGAATGCCGAATGATTTATAATGCTTCGGGGGTAGAGTCAGCAACCTTAATATATAATTAAATTATAATTAAATTATAGAGTGTCCCTCACTTGCCCTAAAACGAAAATATAGGGTGGCCTTTAAAACTTGGATTTTTCAACTTTTTATGAATTTAACGCATTATTTATGCTAACAGCTACAAATTCAATGTTTTTATTAGTTGGATAGTTAGTCTGCGTAGTAACCTTTCATTTTCAGATATTGTTACATTAATACACTGAGAAAAACAAAATGGCAACAACAAAACATGGAAGTAAGAAAATATTACTGCTAACATTTAAAGCGGCACAAATTGGGCTAAATATTATGTCTTGCCATTCAACACAGTTATTAATGACTTCAATGTCTAAAATTCTGCGGTGGTGCTTGACGACCGCATTTTTCGTTTACGAGACAATTTGTAAAATGTAGAAAAAAAAAAAAAAAAACGAAAAAAATTGAAAAAAATGCGTTTTTTTCACCTTCATTCATATATAACTTTTGAAGTAGGAATGTAATCTTCAAGCTCAATCGCGGAATTTTAGATATTGTTGTCATCAACAACTATGCTGAGTTTCAAGGCATAACATTCAGTCCAATTTGTGCCGTATAAAAAACAATAAAGCCTATTTTCGGAAAATTTTACTCATTCATTTAAAAAATATAGTGCATATTAAAGAAATAGAGTGCATATTAAAAATGCATCAAAATACCCTTTATTTGCAAATATTATGAGTTCATATGCTCAGCAAAAATTCTCGCCGAAGGATTTTGTACAAAGTTGCCAAACATCATTTGGTCGAACCTAAAAATAACGGTAATTTTGTAAATAACGGAATTATGAAAAAGTCGCAGAACAAAAGTTGCTGCTGAAGCCCAAAAGAACCATTTTCAACAATAAAAAAGTTGTTTTTTTTCGCAAAAAGTCGATTTTGGCATATTGCTAATCATCATATACATATTTATGTTCGCAATGATTTATCAAATGTTATTTTGTATCATAATTTCATGAGTTTTGCAACTTTGAAAAAAAAAAAATCTTATGTTCTACAATTCTGTTTGGATTTCATCAACTGATGCCTCATTTTACTCCTAATTTACTACTTATAAACAAATATGTCGTTCATTCCACGAGAGAATGCCAAAAAATATTTTTTATGTCTTCGATTTGGTAATATTTGATACACACACATCCTGTGGAGACATTAAATATCTCGATAATGATTTTTTTTTTTAATTTGGAAAAATTCGCTAATTTATTCACGATTTTCATTTTTCGAAAAGTTAGAAAAAGGTAGACATTTTTCAAGAATGCATCCTGAAATTTGCTTTATGAATGCATTTTTAAACTATAATATTATTTTTAAATTACAACATTTAAAGAGGACACATTCGTCTTCTATTTGCAAATTAAATCATTAAAATCCGTTAACAACATGGAGATTTTGATGTTTAAAGTTACATACTTTTTCGATTTTTTTTACTTTTCGAAAACTAAAAATCGTGAATTTTTCAAAATTCAAAAAAAAAAAAAAATAAAGGGGAGGACATTTGAATAGTTTCATAGGGTATATGCGTACCAAGTATGAAAAAAATCGGTATTAATAAGTACTAAGCCTCTATTCTATTTTTTTTTTTTTTTAATTGACTCTAGTTCTAGCGATAAATCGCGATTTGTAAAATTGAGGAGGTTGCACTATATATTGAAGCATATCTCAAAAACTACTTGTCTGATTTTATTCAAAAAATATCAAACAATTTTTACTAACATTATATTATATAAAATTATTTGGTGCGGTCAGCACTTAATGGAGTTATTAACCCTATTTTTTTTTTTTTTTCAAAAATCTATAAAAATTCGAAAGTATCAAAAATTAAAATTTTTATTCATTAATCATAAAAATAAATTAGTTGCAAATAATATAATATATATTTTATTGAAATCAATGCATAAATCTTGATTTTATTCATAAATTAGTGAAAATACTCATTAACTAGTTACATAAAAAAAAAAAATAAAAAAATAAGTTTGTGATTTTTATACCCACCATCAAAAAGATAGGGGGTATATTGATTTTGTCATTCCGTATGTAACATATCGAAGGAATCATCTAAGACCCCACAAAGTATATATTTCCTGGGTCCTGGTTAGATTCTGAATCGATCTAGCTATGTCCGTCCGTTTGTCCGTCTGTCTGTCTATTGAAAGCAGGATAGGGTTCGAACGGGGCAACATAGGGGGACGAAATTTGGCACAAATATTTATCTTATATAAGGTTTAATTGGTATTGAAAATGGGCAAAATCGGTCAATAAGCAAAAAGTTATGGGTTAAAAACTAGAAACACAGGGTGTCCGTTTCGTACTTTTCTGCTGATATTTCTTCAATAAAAGCATGTAGGACAACGAAATTTTGTACGTATAGTTCGGGGGTCAATATAAACTCGGAAACCAAAAATGGACGTGGTCCGCCCACTTTACCGCTTACCTCTCATATAAAGTGAAATTGTGTTCAAATGGTTCAAGGACCAATGTAAACTCGGAAACAAAAAATGGACACTTTACCGCCCCTCCCACATAACGTAAAATTTGAAAAAGTTGATGGTGGCGATTGTTTTAATTTTCCTATGTAACTTGTAAACGAGTATTTTGTATAATTTGTCAATAAAATAAAAACTAATGCATTGATTTCAATGAGATTTGTCTGTATTTCGAACTAAATTTAAGAAGGATCGGTCCATATATGGTCATAATATCTATATAAGACCTTTCCCGAAAATAAATTTAACTGACTATAGCTTTATTCATAGACTACTATCTTTTAGTAGATTAAAATTAAAAGTAATAAATCATCATTTTAACTTTCAAATATACTTTCAAACCATCAAAATAATGTTGTTATGTTACACATAATGTAAAAGTAACTTTAAAATTGAATACATTGGCTTAGAAAATGGCTATATTTGTTATTCATGCATAATGTCTCACTGTGATACAATGTGATATAAAAAACATAGTATGGATTAAAGTAATAAGGTTAAAACCATAAAATGTTGGTACTAGTAAATTTATATTGGCATCTTTAACATATATTATTTTGGAAATTATATGCTGGAAACTTTCAGACAACTTTTATTTGGATTATTTTAACAAAAAGTAATCTGATATATTGCCATAATTCTCCTCTTTAATTTGATATCCACATTATTATTTATAAAGTAGTTATTTATAAAGTAGTTAAATTAAAAATTAACCTCGTGCAAGCTTCAAAACTTTAAAGTAGTTTAAAAATGAAAAACGAACACGAAATGAAAAACTGAAAACGCAGTTTTACTACATATGGAAGTTATCAGGTGTAAGATAAATTTTTGACTTTCGTTGTGCGGTGTTATACACATTAACAGCGTACACAGTTCCAAACTTTTTGTCAAAAGATAATTTTTTCCATAAACTCATTGATTTTAAAGTATAACAAATACTTCAATACAACTTATTTGCAAATTGTTCTGATTTGACCTTTTGGGAACATAATGTATAAAATTTATCCTTTTGCTGTTATCATCAAAAGTATTGGGATAAACCTCTCCAATGTTACATTTGGTACATTTACAATTTTTTCGCAAGACTCTTCAATATACATACATATATTTTTACGATTTACACCAAAATATGTTATCACGAAGAGGCTCCACGTCAAAAAGTTTAACGCAAATTACCTCGTCTAATTGATATACTTTGCTCCTAAATGTGATTTTCGAAGAGATTTGCAACTTTCACTGAATTGAAATTTAGATGAATTATTAGATTAGACTTTTGGGAAAAATAAGTACGTAAACAAAGATCATTTTGCAGGCACATAGAAATCATATTTAAAAATATAACAAACATGAATAATTTTAAAATATTTGCCAAAATATTATAAGTATATAGTGAATTAAAATGTATAGCAAAATATTAAAGTAATAAATAACAATAACGAAGATTTTGAGAAGAAAGCATGAATATGATTAGATAATATTTCACTTAACTTTGGAATGTATTTGTATGTGTACTTGTGTGTATTGAAAGGGCTATTTTAACATTGGTCAACAAAATCTGAACTTTTCCCATTCATTTTTCCGGTACATTTTTGTGATTTAGTTTGCATTACATATTGCTATTGTCTGTGTTTATTTGATCACTACCTTTACTTTTGAATTCACATACAACTTAAAAATGTTGTTAAAATAGAATAATAATAATATACATATAGACATTGTCTATTAGACAAGAATAAAAAGAACTTTTCTATTCTACTCCTAGTATCGAAAACATACAAAGTCTGTAGTACAATGTTTTGAAATAAAAAAGGGACAGAGGACAAAGTTAACATGAAAACAGAGAGTATGCCAAGATTTAAGCCAATACATATATAATACCAACATCATAACGACATGTGTAGGTACACATGTACATTGTATATTAGACCTGATCGAAAAATAAAGAAATATTATATTCTACTTTAAATAATTTTTACAAAAAGATATAAAATAATAACATCGAGCGATAAATGCTAAAGTTGTATATTTCTCAAACGGTATATTCTGCAAAATTAGGAAAGAATTTTTTAATTGTTTACGCAAGAGTTTGCTATTATAATTTATTAACAAAAATGTGTATAAAAAAATTAAAAGCCAATATCTTTGATGATTATTTAATATAATATAAGATTTTTGTTTTCTACGTTAATATCAACATTTCTGATTAAAAAAAAAAAAAATTGGTATTTTTTAATACCATTTTCAAACCTCATTAGATTAAAACTTTCAAAAATTACATCCATCCAAATAATTAATTTTTAACTTGGATGTATGTTAATCAAGAATGAGTCCATAAAAATTTGAACACGTTTATTGTACACCCTTCCAAATACAATGTATGTGTATGTGAATGCATACAAACAACAAAAGAAAAATTGAAAGCTTATAACTATAATGTTATAGTCAAGTTTATTTTTCTCTTTTAACAATTCTTTTTACAAGAATTTCCATTAGTATGCACGTAGCGGTAGCAGGCTTTATACAAATGAATATAAAAACTTCACTCATACATTCATATACATAAAGAATTTTGAGCTTAAAAGTGTCAGAATATTAGCTTCACTTACAACTCACTAACAATAATAAAAATGTTTGTATGTACATGTTTATATATGTATGTATATTAGAGTGTCCCGAGGAAAGCCTTTTTTGAGATTTCGGTGTAGGAAGACTCCTCAAACGATGCGTAAAAATTAGCTTAATACGAAAAAATTATTTAAAAAATTTTTAAAATTTGTCTTCAGTTCCCCACCAGTGATTGATAATTCATGGGTCTTATACATTTTGGTCAAAAAAAAGTTTAGAATTTTTAGTCGAATTGGGTATATTCGTGTAATTTGGATTGGAAAAATTTGAAAAATTATATATTATAACTGTATTTACTACAATGCGAATTTTTAATATTTTAGCCATAAAGGAAACAAAGCTATAAAATTTTTTAAGAAAAATATCGAACATTTTTTTTTTTTTTTGTTTTTTGAATGACGTACTAAAATGACGGTTTATGGTTCAAAATTTTTTAAAATATATATTTTTTTTTATAATTGGCTAAAAATGACAAATTTTTGATACCCACTTCAAGACAAAACACAACACTATTTTTTGGACGAAATGTTCTAGACCCGTGACTTTCAATCGCTGGTAGGGAACTGAAGATCAATTTAAAATTTCTTTTTAATATTTTTTCCATATTAAGCTAATTTTTACGCATCGTTTGAGGGGTCTTCCTACAAAATTTTTGTCTACGGAACACTCTAATGTATATTAAAGTGCCTTGATTTGTACTGAGACAATAGATGATGCAAATGTTTCGGTTTAATTATTTCGTTCACGTGAGCTGGACCATTTTTTAAATACGTCCAAAATTATATTTTTTGATCTAAAGTGAACAAAATTTTTAACTTTTTGTCCAAAAAAAAAGCAACATATGATAGACAAATGACATTCAATAGAACAAATTCCCTAGCTTAGTGTTGTGAAAACGCATCAATGGTCATATCAGAGATATTTTTAAATCTTCTTTCTGAAAAAGTATTTTTATGCTATTAGTCCATTCTGGTGGTAAAAATATTGTTCAGAAAAAAATTTCCGGATCCAAAAATGGTACAATTTCCAAAATTATCTAAGCGTTCATATCTTCAGAATTTTTTATCACAATCACAGAAATAAATTTCGTAAAATTATGTCAATGGAATCGGGTAGTAGTCCAAAATGGGCTAATCTGACAACATATATAAAAGCATCAGGTTCGATGCGGCACAGGTTTACGATATCCGATTTCACTAATATTTCACACAGTACGTTTTTGCAATCCAAAGAACGATTCTAAGAGGAGTTACGGTCAAAATTCGAAAGTTGGTAAAATTTGGTGCAGTCTAATAAACACATATAGAACACCATGTACAGGAGTATGAATATATTTGTTTGCTGGTTGTATGTGGGTATTTAAATTGCAAATAAAATGTTTTATAAAATAACAATCTTATTAGATGTCCTGTGGGCTGTAATATTACTTATTGTTGGTAGAATTTTCTTTCTTGTCTCATTAATTCATGGTCTACTTAAGTACACATACATATGTATGTATATAAATACATGTTGTTTTGCAAATTCAATATAAAGTCCATTTATATTTACTCTACAATATGAATGCATATACATTAATATTATACAATAATACAGTAAATGCAAAGGTAATGAAAACATATTTTTTCTCAATTACTAGTATAAAAGACAAGTTTATATATAAATTGGGCTTTAATAAAAATATAATTCTTTTCAGAGTCCCATTTGTAACACTAAAGAAGATATTTTCTTTAAAAATCGCCACGATCTTTTTGCGAATTTCGCTTAAACATAAATTTCATTAATAAGTAAAGTTTTGTTACGTCTGATAAACACAAACAGTAATAAAGATATTACAGAAATAATATGAATCAAAATATATTTGATGAAAAGATATACTTAATTTAATACTGTTACCGGAGCTGTTCATATACTGTACTTAAAAGGAATGCAAATCATACAATATGAAAAATACTAATAGTAAAAATATTACAGTCATTCTATTACTTAAGAAAACTTCTGTATTCTTTGTACTTTCAGAAAATTAATAAAAAAAAAAACTGTTATGTATAAATCATGTTGCAAAGATCTGTTACCACTTGTTTTGTTCAACAGCAGCAACAGAAAATTCCCTTTTCTTTTGCAAAAAACAAAAATCCATGTATTGTTGTATGGGTAAGTGCGTCTGTCTTTATGTGTTTTTGTCTGCATGAAAAATGTGTAAGTTTATAATTTTTAAAAGTATTTTACTTATTTGGAAATTATGTTGAACAACAATGTTGTACCTTGTGAAACTTCAACTGCAGCATACACTATCACTTGCACACATTCATTCATTCATTCACTCATTCATTTAAATAATGAATATTTTCATACTTACAAATGTACATTTTAATGATATATTCTCATACATACATATGTTGTATGTTATACTCTCCAACACACAATCACTCACATACTTACAACATATTCATTTGAAACTAATCTTTTTCCTGTTTGGTTCTGTATATATTTTTCTTTCTATTTTCTCCATTTAGTTAGTTTTATGATTGTACTTAAAAAGCAATTAATTTTCCTGCGTACTTACAGTTCACATTCAGGGCGACAGTTGTTTCCAGTGTATGACCCTCGGTCATGGCACGATTCCAAACGACGCATTTGTATTTGGCGCCATCATCAACCCGCCTTGGTAGTATCTGCAACGTGGCATTTGTATAATGATTCTTCGAACCGCCTTTCAAAATGTATGACTGTAGTGGAACTGTACTTCCCTCACGATACCAACTGCACACAGAACGAGTAAAAATAATTGTTGGAAATGAAAAGAAAGAAAGAGAAAAAATAACAAGTGAAAATTATTTCATTATTATTTTCTTGCTTTGAAAATTAATTATTAAAAGTATGAAATCATAATATTCTATTACTTTTACATACTCAATACATACGTATATATTATGCATATATGTATGTGTAAAAGTTGAATATATCATGATGACTATCAGGACGAATGAAAAAGAATTGCAAGTGTATAAAGTATTAAATTAAAAAGGAATAGAACATAAATCTTTAAAATGATCAAAGTGTTTAAGAAAATTGAAAAATATGTAAAAATATTAAAAAAAAATATATGTCAGTATAAAAATAAAATAATGTAAAGGAAACTGGAATTTGCCATTTACTTTTTTAATTAAGTTTATTTGTTTTAATTAAAGCCTGCATGAATTAATATCTAAACCGAATGGAAGATTTTGATGTATGTGGATTTTGCTTGTGATATATAAACGAGATTTTGGGGTTCAAAGATAAAAATTCTGAAAAGGTCAAAATTTCCCTCGATTTTTTTTTTATATTTTTGTTTTTTAACAACAAATAACAGAATAATGTAAAGAAAAATCTTTTCGAAGTTAAAAGTTATTTGCTTTTGATTTTTTAAAAAAGTATTCACATTTTTGAGTTATATACACAGAAAAAATTATTGCCGTCTTCTTTTCAATTAACTCAATTGTTTAATTTTGCAGCAAAATTTAACAAATATATTCAAGAAAAAAATAAAATAAAAATAAATTTTAGTATGATTTTTTTCCTATACACATTTTTAATTCATTCAATCATCTACTTGATTGATTTAATTAATTTTTTAATTGGGAATTTTTTTCTGTTTTGCATTTTTTATAGTTTTTAGTAATTGATAATAACACTGTGATCCCTGGGGTAAAACTAAGTCGACGACGCTGATTTTAATGGTGTTAACCATTTTTAAACGTTGGCACTCGTTTTCGAGATATTTCACTTTGAATGGCTAAAAGAGGGGTTAGGAAAATCAAGCTTTTTGCCTTCAATTTAAGAATTAATCTTCGAATTTCAACAAAATAAACAACTAAGATTATATTGAAGTAAAGGATCATAAATACTTATTATCAAATATATATTTCAACGGTAAATTACAAAACTTAAAACTAACATAAAAAATTACTACAATTCCGTAAGTAAACTACCTAGTGTTACTTTTCATTAATTGATTTAATTCGTGACTGAGGTATATATTCGATAGATTTAATGTTTAATTTATATAAATAATGTCCCTTTTATTCTTTATTTAATATTATTTTTACTACTTCCATAATAAAATTTAAACGCAAATATTGCGAAAACGAGCGCTAACTTCGAACAACGGATGCCACAATTGAATGCAGCGTATTCGAATTAGCTTTAAATGTTGGGTGGCCAACTTGTTAAAATTTGCGATAGCACAGTGTAATTATATTGTCACGGAGCTGAATGATTTTCCTATGTAAAGATTTTCAAATTATTATTATTTTTATTGTTACATTTAGATCCCCTACTAGTCATACATAAGACCACCAAAGCTTTTTAGTTTTCCTGAAAAATTATCGAAAATTACAAAAGTAATTTAGTCAACACAGGGACGATATATAGTATTAATTTGTTTCATACTAGAACTGTTTTTCATATAGTATTCAAATTTTACATAGTTTGTTAAGTTTTTACTAATAAATATTTTTGTTCCCTGATATTGGCAAAAATATATATATAATTTTTTTTTTTTTTTGAATTTCAGGATTCCTGTAAATAAATCTAAAGATATAATTTAGTTTCAAATTAAAATCTATGCAGCTGTAAAATTTCATTAATAAAATTTTATTGCATAATTGAAAATTAATAATATGTGTAAAATCTCAACATAATCTTTTTTTGGAATCTTTCTGCGAAAACGAGTTTTCGTATTATAAATATTTTCATATGCATATATTTAAAAATAACACAAAGTAGTATCTTGAACTCAATTGGTTCTTTTTCAAGATATCAAAAGTAGCATATAATTATAAATATATAATATATTGTTCGCAAAATAAACAGCAAAAGATTAAATTCAACACTTTCTACTTAGTGAATATAGTTCTTTTTAAAGAAGTGAAAAAAATCAATGCTCCATAAATAAGTAAACAAGGTTTTTAATAGCCCCGGAGACCGCTTATATTTTGACACATTAGTGCCAAACGTGTTGGCATAGTAACTACATATATTCTGCATATCCCTTGACAAAATTAAGAGGTTTTAATAATAATTAAGTTCATCAATTGGTCAATTATGGGGACTCTATCTATTTATTTTTTTTTTTTATTAAATTTCACGCAATTTCGATTGGTGACACATCTGGACTTTAAGTAGATCACTCTGAAATCACTGTTGTCAGATTTTTGGGTCTAAAAATGGCCTGTTGACGATTTGACGATTTTTTCTAAAAGTAAATTCAGAACTATACCCTCGATTCACGCGATAGTTCATTTACGCAATTTCTTTATGACGCGATTCTATTATTGAACCATTTTTTGAAATACGAGTTTTTATTTAACGCAAATGGTATGACGCGTATAAACAATAGTGATAAACTTTGAATTGGGCGAATTACAGTACAGTATTGAAAAGAATTTATTGAAAGAATGTATTATTTAATGAAATAATTAATGGCTACAAAATAAACAAGTGTAATTTATAATCGAAGTGTTGCATAATTGCTTAAAGATTAAAAAAGGGGAAAACGGCAAAATATGTAACAAGATTCTAAAACTTTAATAAAAATACAATAAGAATAATCCCAAAAATAGGTATATTTAAATAAATATGCATAAGTATGTATATAACTAGACTTTAATAGGTACTGTGAACTTGATTTTCATAATATGCTACCAAAATAAAATTAATGTAATTTTTATTAATTTCTTTTCAATTTAAAATTTAATTTTTCATCAGAAAAAGTATAAAAACTGTTCATTAACATATAAATTTTGACGATTTTGGCGATTTTTTTCTCCAAATTTGAAGATTTTTCACCAAATTTATCTGGCAACTATGTCTGAAATATTTATTATTTCCTCAGCTATATATTTTGAGTCAAATTCACCCTATTTTATAGATGAATTTTCCTACTATAGGATAAAATCAAAAAAAGATTAAACAAAAACTTTTTGGAACTATTACATCTTTGAGCAGATTAAGGTAAATCCGGGAATTTATTTTACATGTGTACCACTATTTGTCCTATTTTATAAATAGAAATGTATTCACAAACCATTAAGCGCTTTCCGCCGGACTTAAGTATTGATTTTCTATATCTAAAGGTTAAAATTTAAACATTTTAGAGTCAAACGTACATATAACCTACATTATACTTCATGCGAATCATAGATTATTCAATCCAGAGACTTATTTTCTAAATTTTTCATATTTTTAGATATAATCTGCATAGAGATTTATTGCACTTATGTATAAAATTTTCCGTACAGCTAGATTATGTTTTCCGTCTTTACATATTTTTCTGTGAGTTGTAAATTCAGACCATAGTTTTCGGACTTCCAGGATAAGTTTTGATAAAAATTTTGGAGTAGAAAGCAGAAGATTTTAAAGCTAAATTGTTATCTATTCTTTTTGTAGCGATTCTTAGGCGTTTACGAGTGTAATTGCGGTCAACGCGTTCATTGTGTTTCAAGCATTTAACCACCTTGAGAATAAACTGGCCGTTTTACTAAAGATTTCTGATATATTTCTACATGTTTCACCTTTTTATTATTGTATGATGGTTGCTCTTCATTCTCCTTTACTTAGTTGTGCGCCGTTTGCCATCCTTTAGGTCGAAATTATGGTTAAATTAAGATTTTCTGATTTTATAAAATTTTCTAATATAATCGAAAAACTGATTTTTTATTTCTCTCATAATGTAACAAATAACTATTGCTGTTGTGCTAAAATCATTTTGTAACCATAAACTTCACTTACTTTTAATAAAAAATTAAAGAACTTAAGCCAAAGGATGCTTGTTTACTTATTTTTGACTGGCCCGGAAACAACTTTTATTCAACTCTCTCTATAAAAAAAACTTAAAATAGAATAATATTTGAAAACTTTGTCATCATTGTAAAAGAAAACCAATTGACTTCATCAAAAACATATAAATTTTTAAAAATGAACCTCTATATTTGCCGCTTTTTAAAGCGAAACAGAAATGATGAGTTTGTTTACTTATTTATGACACCCGCTGTATTTCTTATCTCTTGGACAGATCTAACTAAAAGAAATAAGTATTTAAAAAAAATATCAATTAAACACTATTCGATAGAGATCGAATAGTGTTTAATATTCAGTTTTTAATACATATTGTGAGGTCTAATATAAGACAGATTCAATATACAAATAAAAGATGATTAAATAAATTACTCAAAATTAAAGAATTTTAAAAAATAAAACTCAAATTTTACATAGAAAAATCTAAAATTCAATTTCAATTACGAATAATACACATTCAGTTATTTTATTAATTAAAATTCCACCTATGAAAAAATGTCTGCATTCAATTATTCTATCTTATCACTTAGTTTTAATTATATTTGATTAATTTATTAATTGATACAATAAGAAAAATAATTAAAAGCCGATAAATTGTTTCCTTTTTAGAAAAAATACTAGAAAACTTTAATTTTGGATGTCTATGAAGTATTCGTAAATATTCTGGTAAAACTTAGGCTTACAGTAGCATTAATATCTTTGTATATCACATGACCATTTTATATTTACAAATCTACTTGCTCTATAGTGAATAGATATTTCACTTAAGTACTTACATCCTTATTTCTGCAAAATGTTCAATAAGGAGCTGTTTTGACTACGCAAGTAATGTAAACTATTTTATTTATAGATCATGTAACCTAGTCAATTTTCCCTAAAAAATAAAATATTTATCTTTTTTAATTGCGTTGCTTAAATAATTTTTCCACTAATTTTTTCATTTTATAAATTCTACAAAGTAAACAAGAAAATCCTTCAATTAATTTAAAGTTTATCTTGTTTCACTCATTACACTTTACTATTTTCAACTTGTTTTTTTTTTTTTTTTTGCTCCCTTTTGTTATTTTCGGCATCCTGTTGTGTAAACATTTGCTTGCTCTTAAAGTGATTGTATTTCCATATTCTATATATTTTTTCATGTTTTGTTCATTATCTCATTCTTTAGTTTCTGGTCATATTAACTTATAGCGTAAAAATGAATGAATAGTTGGATGAATGAATGTATAGATGAATACCACAAAATAAACCCCACTTAATCTGCATCTAAACAATAACACAAGAGCACATTCATACAACCTCACACTTACATAGATGTGTATTTATGTACATGTATACAAAGATTATATCCTGATAATCATACCTCTTTTAATATTCAACACAAAAACAATTTGTGATGGGTGGGAAAAACTACAATAAAAACAAATACATAAAGACACATAATAGAATACCCTACACAGATAAATCCTGCTCAATAGAGAACAAAGAGCTCCATCGTAAGTGAGTAGTGGGTATCATTTATGTAGAAACAACTAAACTCTCTTTACCGCAATTTAAAGTAACAAAAGCTTTTTCATTGTTATTTTTATAAAATTGTTTTATTTTTTCTTCGTTATTTGTTTATTCTTTTCCTGGTTTTTATTTTGTTGTTGTCCTAGGATTTTCCTCAATTTTCTTATTTTTTGTTTATATTTAATACATAATCGACATTTTATGGAAAACAGGAAAAATTGAAAAGACGATTACTTACGTTATCATTGGATCTGGCGAACCGCCAATACTGCTGCATGTCAATTCGAGCGGTTTGTCTTCGGTAGCAATGGCAATATTGCCGGGTGATATTATAGGTGGATGGGGTGGTGTCAGAACTGTCAGATTGTAAAATTCCTGATGTACATCTGCACCTGTACCTTTGGCCTTGATGCGACACTCGAAACGTCCATTGTCGCGATTGTATGATGTATTTTTAATTTGTAAGTCATAAATACCACGACTGGGACGAAAGTCCAATCTGTTAAAGAGAGACAAAAAATATAAAAAATAAAATGTTAAGTACTGAGTAAAAAGTAGGAACAATAAAAAACAATGTATGTACATTTATTATAAATGTAAAAAAAAACAAAAATCACTCAACAACAATACCAACAATAAAAGCACTTTAAAATTGTTTCTTTTTTTTTTTTACAACTTCAGTCGAAAAGTATTTACTAAAGAAATATTCCTGGCAAGAGTGTGATTATCATAATGAGGGAAAAATTACAAAATTAATTATGGATGTGACAAGTTTTCTATTTTAATGCTAAGAACAACAATTTATTACTAGTGTTGAGTAAATTATTTATTTATTTCAATTTGAGAAGTAAGTTCTTGAGTTTTATTACAGATTAACAATGTTTAGTAGCTAAGAAGTTCTATGTTTAATACCAAAGAATACTAAGAAAAGAAGGCTTGTCAAAAAAACCTAACTCTGTTGTCAAAAAAAACCTAACTTTAAGATTATGTTAGTCAAATTTTATTTATATGTATTAGTGCTGAAACCACTTTCACCACACATCATAATCATACATAGTTGCATAAAAGAGTGTTAACAAATTATTAAATATAATTCATCACAATTATATTCGCAGATTTTTATCTCTTGATGCGGGTTACATCCACAAATAGTAATATAATTACAATTTTTTGCTTTTTGTTGATAAATATGTAAATTATTTAAAATTATTTTAAATACCAAAAGTAGCAACATTGTTCGTTCAATTTAAATTTCAACATTAAAAAAAGGAATGTCAAAAATAAAATAAAAAATATTTTTTCAGTTTGTGTGAAATAATAATGAAAATATCGTGTGTTAGTGCAAAAATGTGTCGCGTGTGTAATTTTCCTTAAATTTTAAGGAAAATATTTGTTTATTTTGTGTTGTTTCTCTCTCTCACAAGTGTGTTGAATTCACACAGAACTTGTATGTGAAGAGAGAGAAATGTTGTTGTTGTAGAAAAGAGTACTATTTTCTATTCTTAGTATTCTTTGTTTAATACGAAATATATTTTTAAAGATTTGACTTTCAAATCAATAAAAAAAAAAAAAAAAATATAAATTTTTATTCAGATGCATTGACTGCCTAAGTAATGCTAAAACACAAAAGCAATCCAATACTGTGGACAATATTTTGATTTTGTCCTTCAAACTTTTAACTAAATGTATGAGGATGTAATTTTTCACATCTAGGATAATTTAATAAGGTGTTGAACCAAAAAAAATAGGATACAATTACATTTTTATTTATTTATTTTAATTGTTATTATATACATATGTAGTTGACAATACATACTACTTTCAATCAGCTTTTTATGTGAATTCGATGTCAATTTGTTGAAATATTTATTTGTTACTACTCTGTCTTATAGACAAGATAAAATATCAATTTATTTGTCTTCAGAAATAAATAAAAATGAATCATCATTATAATTGTATTAAGAAAATAAGTATTCGCACAGTTTACAAGGAAAATTTATCATAACTAAGTAAATAAGTAATATTATGGCATTTAGACTATTACAATATTATTTACGATTGAAACATTAAGTGACAAGGAAAATATCAAAATTCAATATACGAAGATGTTCATAATGATGACAATGATGATGATTTTGATGCTGAAAACTTATTCTATGTATGTAGATGATTCCTTTTATCGTAATTGTTGGCAATTTGCATAACAATCTGAGCTGCTTGTTTTACATAATACATCTTAAAATAAACAATGATGACAACAATTGAAGGAATAAGTAAATGGGAGTAGAAAATTTAAATATTTAAACTACATACATGGATGCATAGTAATTTTAACATGTACGTATATCTCTATAAATATAAAATAATGGATGAGATATCTGGGTATTTTAGATTATAAGGGGGGTAACATACAAACACCATATCATTGCTTCAATAAATTTATGGGTAGTTTAATTGAAAAGTATAAATTTAAGTTTTCACAAAAAGTTTTTAAAAATTGTATATATTTTGAATAAAACAAGGTTATAAATCTGAAATGCCGCATTGCGATATCAGAGATAACTAAGTTACTAAGTAAATAACTAAGTATAGTTATATAACGCTAATGCAAACTGGTCCACATAGTCCCAACGTAGGACCGATTTGGAATATCTTCATGTGCAATAGTTGCTGAGATGATATTCCACCTTTACATTTACTTTTAGCTCCAAAACTATATTATTATTATTATTATTATTTTTTTTTTCAATTATTTATGTATTTTCCAACTGTAGAAGTTAACTTCTAATCTGTAACTTCTGATCGGCTGGTTGGATTTGCATGAAATTTGATATAGGCATAGCAGAGGAGTGAACAATTTTAAGTTTGGAAGGGGAACCCCACATAGGTACAGGCCTAAGAGAAGAGTGTACAATGTTAAGTTTGGAAGCGGGACCCAACCGACCACTCAGTGGCGGAGCTATAGGGGCTCAAAGTAGGGTACCTCTGGCATAAACAAATTTCAGTCGCTTGCCAAATTGTTTGTCGAAACGACAAATATTTTACTGTAAATATTTTATCTGTAATAAAATCTTTGTTAATAAAGATATCTTAACGAAATTTTTAGGGAATGTATAAAATGAGAAAGTAAAAAAAAAAACTTAAGATTTTTGTAAAAGGAAAAAATCCATAGTATTTATAAGTTAATGAAATTTTAATCACATGTAAAAATTATGGTATAAAATTTCACGGCTTTTTATTATTGCAAATATATGTCCCTAACACCTCCCGTCAGTCACTTTATTAGCAGATTCACTAACGACTCGTACAAAACGCTCTGTATTTTGAGAGTGGCATGGAAATTCTATACAAAAATAATTTAAAGATTAATATAAATTTGTGTGTAAGTTTTAATATAAATTTACCAGGTAATTCGACTATGTTTTCAGCAGAATACTGATATTTTACTAGTTCGTCATCCGTATGTATCCTATTTTTTTCGTAACCTAAATACCGTATACTTGCATCACTATCTGTAATCATTGTAATAAGTACGTTTTCAGGATGCAAATAATAACTAGTATGTTCTATTACTGGACGAATAATTTATTGAATATGTTGCGGCAGTTCTCTAATCCACACAACATAATTAAAAATGTGACGACTTCCATATATAGACTGTGGACGAATTTTTACTAGGAAACAGAATGGGGCATAAACTTTTACAATAAACATAAACAAATTTTTCAAGTTTTGTGAAGGTTTTTTTTTTTTTTGACATATAAAAACAAAGTAATCTAGATGCTGTTGGCAACCATCTTGCGGTACTTACTGGTCCAGGAATTTGGGCAGCAAGTGTAGTTTCACAGGAACCACTATTGATACCGAGAACCATACGATATAAATACAACTGGTCATCACGTATGTTCCTTATATTGTCTGGCATTGATCGCGGTTTGTTCGTAATTTGGATTTCTTTCGCTTCAAAATACATTTTTTTTTTATTTTTTTTTTTGAACGTAATATACAAATTTTAAGATTTTTTGGAAAATCATGAAACGTTTAAAAGGTTTAGTAGTGTAGTGAGAACTATGGTAAAGGCCTATTTTTATTATTTAAATAATTTTAATAAATGAATTGATTTTTTAATTACTTGTTTTACTCTCTGTGTTGTGTTAAAATTTTATTAACTTATAAATACTATGGAAAATCAAACAGTAAATTCGTTGTCTTTTGTAAATTCGTTGTTTGTGTATATAATGAAATAGTTTAAAAGCTTAAAATAAATATTTTTAAAAGGGCTTTCTTCACATTAAAATATAATATGACATTAGGGGGGAAGAATCTGAAATACCAAAAGTAATTCAAGAATTTGATGTCGGATTCAAAAATGCCATATGTTACGATCGGCCTTAAAATGGCGACACTATATACAAAAAATAAAAAGGGCGGTATTTTTAGACGTGGCAAAAAAATATTTTTTGTATTTTTCGAAATATCATTTAGTATTCTTTCATTCTAGGAGGTGACTGATGCAATTTTTTTTTCGTATGGAGATCGACCCGCTCTAGTGTATACCTTTGCCACTTGAGTTATTGGGCTTGTTCTTTTTATTTTAAAATCATCTCTGTGAATATAACCTCCAGAAAAGTATAAAATTATTATATTTTGTTAAAGAAAATTTTATTTTTGAGTAAAGAGTGTAGATACTTTTTCGGCAAAAAAAAAAAAAAAAAAAAACACAAAAAGCCGTAATTTTTTTCAATTTTCAAATTCAAAATCGTTTATTTTTGGACTCGGTAAAGAAATCGACTTCGAATTTTTTTTCAATAGAAAATTTTGTTCTTTATCTAGTTAAAATAAAACTAATAAAATCGATCGGAAATACATGCAAAATTGAGCTACTTAAAAATTGAAACGCAAATAACTCGAAAACTTTAAGATATAAATATGAAGGCAGGCATGTTTTTGTAGGTCTTATCAGGGCTTACAATAATATACAAAATCGGACAAGAAACAAAAATTTGACAAGCGATTAAAAATGTTTATGTCAGAGGAACCCTAATTTGAGCCCCCTTAGCTACGCCACTAAGGGGTCTGTTGGGTCCCCTTTCCAAATTTAGCAGTCGATCAGAAGTTACAGATTTATTTCCAAAATGTTCGATTCTGACCCACTGTGCTGTGTAACGAAACCAAATATATGAATAAGATTGTAAAAGCTTGACTGGAAGAAAAATTAATTAATGTACTGTCATGGCCACTTCAATATTCCGATCTCAATCTAATTGAAAACATGTGATTGATTGTAAAACGTAAATGGCAATGAACTTTTCGTAGAATTGTAGATGCAATAAAATACTATAACCAACTACTATATAGCTTTAAAACTTGCACAAAGAAATACTGAGCAATCGATTTTTGTTTTTATTAAAATGTTTTTTCATAATACATTTTTTAATTTGATAGGTTTTATAGGCTAGATTTTCCTCTGTGTTACCTGAAAATAGAAATTTTAGATTGAGGAAACGGAATTATAGAGATTTGGGGTGTGAGGATAAAACGTCATGATACGTCAAGTATGAAAAGTAGTTTGTGTCAGTTTTTACTGACATTCCTTTTATCATGAAAATAAAAAATTTAAAATAAACTGTAGCAAGCGCGAATGTTATATTCGGCACGGCCGAATCTATATAGCCACCATCAACTTTTTCAAATTTTACGTTATATGGAGGTGGGTGGTAAAGTGGGCGGACCACGCCAATTTTTGTTTCTGAATTTACATTGGTCTTTGAACTATTTGAACACAATTTCGTTGAAGTTTCACCTCATATGGGAGGTGGGCGGTAAAGTGGGCGGACCACTCCCATTTTTGGTTTCCAAGTTATACATGTAAACGTTGCTGGCTTATTTAAGAAGTAATTTTTCTTTTTTTACTCATGTCAGTTTTTACTCATGTACTACACTTTTATTTATTATATTCCTACAAACACATTCAAAATAATCATTGCAAATGATTTCTGTCTATTTATGTTTGATTTTGCATTTAAGTGTGTAGTTAAGATGGTTCTATGAAGTACTACTAAGTATTGCATATTTTTGAGCTTCTACAAAACACATTAGATACATTTTTATTCTCTTTTAACGTTTCGTTTTTCTATTTATTTTATATGTAAAAAAATGATGTTACTGCATTTAATGTATGCACATAAACAGCAGTCAATTATGTGCTTCAAATGAACATTTTTTCCTTTGAACACACACCTACATTAGGGGTATAACTTTTTGCAATTTTTGCGAATAACAAAATTATCAGGTTATAGGGTTATAGGACTTGAAAAAATATTCAGAGACGCGAAGCGTTAAAGTTTTGAATTTAATTTTTTTTTTTAATTTGTTCATATAATGCATTATTTTTTTTTTAGAAAGCATTGCCATCAATAAAACATTTTTTACAAGTTAAAAGTACTGATTTTAAGAAATCTTTTGAATTAAACAAAAGTTGAAAAAATTGTGATCAATATCCTTTGCCATTCTATTTTATAGTGGTTATTAAGGAAATCATTATGAACAATTTGGTACTAATCAGAATAATTAGTTTACAAATATGAAAAATATAAATTTTTGAATTTCAGCACAATATGGTATATGACGTAGTTCCTTGTGTTTTTTTTGGTTAAAAAAAAGCGTTATACCCCTAACCTACATGCATGAATATTTAATACGTTTAAAATTATGTACATGTTTGTGTGTGTGTATGTTCTTTTCCTTAAGTACGCATTAAAGCACAAATATAACAAGTTAAATAAGCTTTCTTCAACTACCTACACACACAAACAAGCTCATAAAAATTGGTAGGAGTACATGTGTTTTTGCAATTGTATGTTCACAGTAAGTGCATTAAAAAGTACCGGATATGCGCCACTACAAATGTTTAATGTAAAGAAAATGCACAAAAATGTAATTCACGTATATGTTTGTACTCGTTTGAATGCTAAATAGAAAATAATACCCTACAATAATAAGTATCTGACAGTATTTGTCAGACTTTGTTATTTATATAATATTAATTTTGATCTCTTTTTCTTGCTTAAGAATATATTTGAGGAAAAGACAGATTTATAGAGAATATCCTCTTTGGCATAAAAATAAGAATTAAAAATAAACTTATAAAATGATTTCTTCACTATTTAAATATCGTAAATATAACAAATATAACTTAGTAGATATTTAAGGTGCACCTACATACAAAATAACTATACTAACTTACATTAAAGGTAAAAACTGCCACAAAGTTATTAAATTCTCTATTATCCACACAGTTAGTTAGACATGCCTTCATAATTTAAATCATATATTTTTACTTTATTCACATTCAGCATTCGTGTTTCCAATGATTTCCTGTTGTTACTTCTACATACGTGGGATTGTATGTAAATACACAAGTAAAACTAGTATACATACATGAGTCATTCCATTTAAAACCAACACGAAAAATTACAATTTTTGACTTTACCTCTCCGAATTTAATGATATTTGGTACAACAACCATTATTCTTGTCAAAACTAAGACTTATTCAAAATTTCAGATAATTTCATCAAGTGGTTCGCGAAATATCGCGGTTGGAAAGTAAAAAATAGCTCAAAGTGTGTACAAAGTTGCATACACAAAATTACAAATATCTCTCGAAGTATTTATTATATAAGATATATTGAGATGTCATATTAAAGGCATCAAAATTACCTTTAATATGATGTATAATATGATTTTTTTTCTTAACATCAAAATGGTCCATATCTCGCGATTTTTCATTCGCGGGCAAATATCTCGAAAAGTGGTCTTTTTAAAAATTCTAAAAAAATATATGTTAATGATTAAAATGTTTTCTATAAGCGTAGTAAGTGGCATTCTGGGACTCGCAATATTTTAGGAGTTATTACAAAAAATGTCATAATAAACACGAAATATTTGTTGCAACTGATATTGTTTTGTTTGTAATAAAATTGAAAAATCGCACATTTTTTCCAAAAATCATCCGAATTTAATGAAATTCAATAAGAATATTAATATTGACGCTGGTAACGCAAATGCCGAGTTTAAGTTTGATAACCGCAATATTTCGCGATTTGTAATAGCTCAAAAATGAGGAAAATTGTGTTTTTAAAAACACAAATATCTTCCAAAATATTTATAATAAAATATTTAAAGCTAATGAAATTACCTTTAAAATGATACCTGAAACATGTTATCATGTTGAATTTTTTGAGCGGAAAATTCGCGAATTAAATTTCGCGGTCGCGTATTTCAAAAAGTGGTATTTTTAAATTCGTGAAAAATATATATCTAGAGGATGGAACCATTCTAAATGCTTACTTACAGGGAGTATCATGAGGAAACTTTAAATAGTTTATGAGTTATTGAAAAAAAGTCGCGCCTAATAAAGTGAACAAATTTATGCTTGAAATTTCTTTCAAAATAATTATTTTTTTGTTTTACACTGCGTTATATTTTTTGCAATAATTCAAAAGCTATTTATAGTCCCAGCACGATACTTACAGAGAGCACTCAGAAAGGCTAAATCATCTACATACATATTGTTCACGAATTTAAAAATACCACTTTTTGAAATACGCGATCGCGAAATTTAATTCGCGAATTTTCCGCCAAAAAAATTCAACATGAAAACTGGTTTCAGGTATCATTTTAAAGGTAATTACATTAGCTTTAAATATTTTCTTTAATGAACATTGTAACGTAAATATTTTGGAAGATATTTGTATTTTTAAAAACACAATTTTCCTCATTTTTGAGATATTACAAATCGCGAAATATTGCGGTTATCAAACATAAACTCGGCATTTGCTTTACCAGCGTTAATATTAATATTCTTATCGAATTTCATTAAATTCGGATGATTTTTGGAAAAAATTTGCGATTATTCAACTTTATTACAAACAAAACAATATCAGTTGCAACAAATATTTCGTATTTATTATGACATTTATTGTAATAACTCCTAAAATATTGCGAGTCCCAGAATGCCACTTACCACGCTTATAGAAAACATTTTAGCCATTAACATATATTTTTTAAAATTTTTAAAAAGATCACTTTTCGAGATATTTGCCCGCGAATAAAAAATCGCGGGATATGGACCATTTTGATGTTGAGAAAAAAAAAAATCATATTATACATCATATTAAAGGTAATTTTGATACCTTTAATATGACATCTCAATAAATCTTATATAGTAAATACTTCGAGAGATATTTGTAATTTTGTGTATGCAACTTTGTACGCATTTGAGCTATTTTGCACTTTCCAACCGCGATATTTCGCGAACCACTTGATGAAATTATCTGAAATTTTGAATAAGTCTTAGTTTTGACAAGAATAATAATTTAACCAAATATTATCAAATTCGGAAGAGGTGAGAAAATCAGCTTGCTGGTTTTAAATGGAATGACTCACATGTGTTATGTTCTTTCTTTTATGGCTGTCATTACACAGGAAATGTGGCTTTATGTCATTTGAGCACATTTCTTTATGCAAAATTTATTTATTAATATTTTTTCTTTGTTGCTCTTTTGCTATAACAGCAAGTGTTTTTTTCTTCTGAACATGTATGAAATAGCAAAAGTTGATTTAATTTAGAAATATGTAATGTATTTATGAAATAATATTAAGTTTTAATAGGATTTTTATTATACTTCTATATAAATATTTTAAAAACAATTTAAAATTGACAGCATGCCTACATCTATGTGTATAAAATATATAAATAATACATAAATATACATTAATGGGCCATAGAAAATAATACCTATTACAGCTTGAACTTGCAAATCAAAATACAATTAATGCAAAAATTGTATAGGCTTTTTGAAAAATTTACAAAAACTGCATTTTTTGTTTACTTAATTTTATATATCGAGGGCTTATATTCAAGACGGGCCTCATGTGTCCAGGAGAACACAAAAACTGTTTATTTCCTCTTATTTTTCAACATTTTGCAATCCTTCTTCTTCTACGAGTTATTAATATTACGTCTACTAAACCTCACACTGAAAAATAAATTTTTAAACTCCATTATTTGCGAAGTTATGGTAGATAGCCCGTTTTGTCTTAATTGTTTTTAATGTTTGTTATAAAATGTTCATATAGCCCTTTTTGTTTATTGGAAATTAAAGAAGTAAAACATAATATTTTTGGAAAAAATATTTACAATATATTAAATTTATGATATCATACCAATCAGGAGATAAAAAAAAGCGAAATTTTGTGGTTGGCTGGACCATTTTTAATCGTTAGAAATTTCAAATAACAGGAATGTTTACTAGAAGGACGAAGATGTGTTCAAGATTAAAATTATAAATTAAATTTTGAAAAAAAAAAAATGCAAAAAAATTTTTTGAACCAATTAAAATTGTATTAAATTGCATATCAACAACTCAAAAATTATTAAATCCTTTAAAGACGATGTTTATTGCACTTTTTATTTAATTATCGAACTGCTTTTGGTATCTAAGATATTTTGCTTATAATCACCAATTTTATTTAATTTTTGTCATTCCTGTCTTCAAATCTATGGTATAATGCACTTAGCTTCATAAAATGTTTATAGGTGTACCCGCGTGTGGTCTATAAGCATCTAAAAATGCTAAAAATCTAAATTCGATGGCTTTTTCCTTCAGACTGCATGGAGATAACAAAATTTTTATGAGATATATTAAGATTCTAATTCAAAATGTTTAAGAAAAGTTCAAACCGCAAAGAAAATTCTCATTATTTATCAATTTTTATTTTTACATTTCTCTGAAAATCAAACAAAAACTTGCATATAGCCCGTTTTTCCTTAAAAAAAATATACTGTTTGTAGATAGCCCTAAAACAAAAAGTGAAAAACATAGTGTTAGAATTAACTTTTGACTCCAAAATTAACACCATATATAAAAAATAGAAAACTGAAGAGTCTGACTCAAAAAAAAAAATTGTAAATCTGCATGAGGCCCGATTTGAATATAAGCACTCGATATGTAGAAAACAATGAATTTGAGGGATTTAAGACATGAGATTGCCGATGATTATAATTGACTACATAAATTTATTTTAAAATTAGTAATCGGAAGCAAACTGCTAGGTCGACACAGAATTCCGCAAGGACCCAAAATATACTATTATAGATCACGAGCTGTAAACCCGCTACTTCGTTAGCAGAATTTTTTTATAAAAACCATACTATATAATAAATTTAAGCTAAGATTCTTAACTCCCTTGGGAACATTTTTAATAATGGTGTTATGTCATCCATAAATAACAATATATCTTTAATTTCAGGTTTATAATCTTAGAATAATGAAAAACAAATATTAAAATTACGAAAAAGTATATTAGAATAAAGAAAAAGGACCACAAAATCCATTTTAAGGTTTCCGATGCACTTAAAACTTCTTCAATTTTATGTGTCTAAGGATGAAAATTGCAGAACATTCAAGAAGTACTATTAGAAGAACGAAAAAAGATACCCTTCTTATGGATTCTCATTCATTTAGAACCACATATCTTTAATTTCATGTTTCTAGATTCAGAATTATAGAAAATTAAAAAAGTACCATAGGAAGAACAAAAAAAGTACCACAAAGTCTCTTCTTATAGATTCCCATTCATTTAGGACCACATATCCTTATTTCATGTTTCTAGGTTAAATATTACCGAAAATTAAAAAAGTACCATTGGAAGAACAAAAAAGTACCACAAAGACCTCTCTTGTGAATTCTTTCTCACATAGGACCATGCATATTTAATTTCATGTTTCTACTTTAAATAGTATAGAAAATTCAAAAAGTACCATTAGAAGAACAAAAAAGTACCACCAAAACCTATCTTATGGATTCTTATTAATTTAAGACCAGATATCTTTAATTTCATGTTTCTGGGTTAAATATTATAGAAAATTCAAAAAGTACCATCAGAAGAACAAAAAAGTACCACAAATTTATCTCTTATGGATTCTCATTCACTTAGCACTTCATGTCCTTAATTTCAAATTTCTAGGTTAAATATTATAGAAAATTCAAAAAGTACCATTAAAATAACAAAAAAGTATCACAAAGTCCCCTCTTATGGATTCTCATCCCTAATTTCATTTTTCTAGGTTCATAATTATAGAAAATTCAAAAAGTACCATTAGAAGAAGAAAAAAGTACCACAAAGTCCATCCTCTTGAATTCTTCCCAAAGGACCATGTATCTTTAAGTACCACCAATTCCACTATTGTGAATTCTTATCTACATTTTCTTAATTTCATGTTTCTATGTTTAATGTAATTGAAAATTCATTATTAAGTTTGAATAAAATGTAATTTCCCGCTTTTACCCCTTTTTTGGTACTTTTTTTTCACCCATCGAAGTATCAAAAATTGTATTCCAATAAATTTCTAAATTGTAGTGGTATCCCATATTAAAATACTCATATGAATATTTCAATAGATATAAAAAAATATTATATGAAAAAAGTACCAAAAATAGGTACGATTTTTACCCCTTAAACGTTTGAATTTCTAAAAAGTACCAAATTCGTGTTTCCCATTTTTTGATAAGTTATGAATACGACATAAATTTTATCTGTATGTTGATTGATTTCAAAGATATATATGGTGCCAAAAAAGTACCAAAATACAGTTTTTACCCGTTTTCTCCCTAAAACGGCCGATTTTCAAAAAAATACCAAACACCTTTCCAATTATTTTTTAAATGGATATAGTTATCGTTATTAAATTTTTTTTTGTATCTCCATTAGTTTAGGAGATATAAAGTTACCGATTTTACCCCCTAAACATTCGAATTTCCAAAAATCCCGTCTTAGTGGATCTATATGCTGGGAGACCTACCTACGTTCCAAATTTCGTTTCTCTAGCTTCAGCCGTTTGGGCTGTGGGATGATGAATCAGTCAGTCAGTCGCGTTACTCTTTTATATACAGTGTTGGAAAAATAATAGGGACACTCTAATTTTTCAATATATTCTTACTTTTTTATTTACTATTCCATAAATATTAAAAAGTGTATACATACAATTAAATAACTTCAAATATTTTAACTTATAAAGCAAAAATAAGGAACTAGTTCTGCCAAAACATATATTTTTTTTTTTAAAGGCCTGGAAAAAATATTTATTTATTTTTTTTTTTTAACATTACCATCATTTCCAAATACTTTTTCATTACTTGGTTGAAGATCCTTACATTTTTATTACCTCCTGGCAACGGCAATTCATAGATCCCACAATATTCGCACATACCTCGGGCGGAATTGAGTACCAGGTTTCTTGAATTTTTTCCCACAACTCTTGTTTATTTTTTGATTAAAAGCTACCAATTTTATTTTTGAGGACTCCCCAGAGATGCTCAATGGGGTTCAAGTCCGGTGATTGGGACGGCCATTCCATTACAGGCACCTCATTCTGCTAAAACCACGTTTTGACGCTTCTAGCGAAATGCTTGGGATCATTATCCTGCATGAATTCCCATTTTAGTGGCATTTCATCCTCAGCAAATGGAAGCATTTTATTCTGGAGAATGTCTATATAGTCAGCAGCATTAATTTTTCCCTGAATCCAAACCAAATACAGAGGCCGAAAAACATCCCCATAGCATTATTGAACCACCACCGTATTTGACGGTTTTTTTTTGGTATATTTTGGATCAAATTCAGCATTTGCAGGACGACGTAAAAATGATTTTCCTTCAGATCGAAATAAATTGACTTTTGTTTCGTTTGACCATAGTACGTTGTTCCAGTTTTTATGGCACAGGTGTCGCCTGGCAAATTCCAACCTTTTTTGTATGTTTTTCTTGCTCAACAGTGGTACTTTTCTTGGACTGCGTCCCATTAATCCGACTTCCTACAGCCTATTTCTTATTGTTCGACTTGTCACTGAAGCACACAATTCATTTTTAAGGCTACTTGATGACATAAAGGGGTTATTTTTGGAAAGTCGAACTAAACGTTGGTCAAAACGCGCTGACGTTTTACGCTTTCTACCTCTAGTTTCATGACTTTTTTTCAAATGAATGGCATTGAATACTTTAGTTTTGGAACACTTCATTATCTGTGCAATTTTTCTAATTGATAACCCGTCCGAATTTAATTTAAGAATAAAATTTTTTTCAGATTCAGTACAATGAACACCCATTTTCAAATTTATTTACCTAAGACATAAATCATAAACACGAAACCAATATTATTAAATTAATCACATAAACTTTGCTTTACGGATTTTTAATATGTTTATGTTAAAAATAATAATTTTTATTGACTAATGGTAATTTTTTGTAGTGCGTCCCTATTATTTTTTCCAATTGAAATTACAACTTCACTGATTTTTTTTTTGCAAATAAATATAAAATAAAAGCGCAAAAGGGAAAAAGTAAACAAATAATGAAATTCCGTTATTTTAGAAACAATTAAATAGCGGAACCCCAAAAAAAAAAAAAAAACTTAATATAAAGAAACTGTTTGCATCTGTTTGCGAAAGTAAGGGTCGTCCCTATTATTTTTTCCTACACTGTATATAGATAAACATATATTTCGATATGTTACACACGGATTGACATCGTTTATACTCTTTACTAAGATTACTTAGTAAATTTTATAATTATGAGCATTTTTGATTAAAATTAAACATAAACATTAATTTTGCATTTTTTTAAATATAGGCACGAACGGATTCCTCATGCAATCGAGTCACTTCATATGAACAAAAATGATAATAATTAAATTCTTTTCAAAGTTTTTATAATGGCCCATATTGTAAAGACAAAAAATATTTATTTTAAATAAATTTGAGCTAATTAATTCTGTTTTCTTGGTGACCTTAAAAAGATTTACATTTATGAACTGAATATATCGAAAGCCTATATTCGAAACCTTTTATCTTAGATTTTCATGAAATTACGTTAAGTATAGATAGATATACTACGATCAGCGTTACCGCTACAGAATAAAACTAAGAAGACTAAAGCCGCCCAGTCTTTTTAGTTTAATTCTATAGCTTTTCAAAGCACAAAGTTTAAAATGCATTTAAATAATACATTAAGTAGAAATACAACATATTAACAACAAAAAACCCTACATATGTATGTATACAGTTATTTTATTTATACGCATTGAATATTTTAAAAGAGCATTCGCATCCTTATTTTTTGGCAATGGTGGCTGGAAATAAATACAACTCTGAGTTTGAATAAAAAAATAAAATAAAAAAATTAAATGATTATCATAATGGGCTTCGAAAAACGAAATTTCTTTCAAATATTTTGGTTCCTAATCAACAATTTGTCGAAGTAACATCCATACTATTCGTAAAGGAGAAAGCTATAATTGAAAGAAGAAGAGCTATGGAACGTGTACTCAGAAATTAGAGGTGCATTATAAAATATGTAAGAAAAAAATTAAGGCAGGAATAGTGAATCGTTCAGATTATTATTATTATTTTTTTTTACTTTTACCTTCAGATATTTTTATGTATATCAAAGGAAAACCAAGAGTCTGTGTATTTTGAACATATATTTTTATTTTCAATATTTTAACCATTGAGGTAATTATAACCTTGTAAATTTAAAATTTCCCAGCAAAAACTTTGTAACGACACATAAGTAGTTATCGAACGACATGCATTTCAACGCGACGCCACCATCGACATCTCGTCTACAATATCTAGAAATTGTTTTGTGTAAACAGTTAACTTTTCTCTGCATTACATGTATATGTAACTTGTTGTGTAAGTATTGAGCTTATAAACCCAGCAAAAACTTAGCTTCTATTTTTAAAATCAACAGCTTCCTGTATGCATTACATTGTAGCCTTATTCGCCACTCGCAGCATTACTTAATACTACTTCAATAACTGGTATTTAGTAAATATGAAAGCAATTTGATTTTTAAGTGGATCAGTTGCCACAAAAATATAAGGCGATTGTGGTGTAGCGAGTAAGACTGCAGACTAACAAACACAACCAGTATGTTGATGCGTGGGTTCAAATCTCAACCGAGCCAAATGTTTTTTTTTTTTTGCGGGAAAAAACATCATCCCAAACAGCTCTTTTGGAACCCAAAAAAACTTATTTAATTTTGGACATCTCGAACAAAATTCATCAGTTATAGCACCAAAAATGGAAGCAGTTTTTCATACCGACTTCGCTTACAAATCACGTTATTTGGTAAGCGAAGTTTTTGCTGGGAATATATATTTATATTAGAATAATTAGTTATTTAAGGCCCTACTTGGAAGCATATATGATAACTAGTTGCCTCTAATGACATCACCGGGTTAAAATAATGAGTTAAGTGCAAGTAGTGTTATTATAGCATTTTAACTCATTATTTGGCAATGGAAGTTTTTGCTGAGTTGTTAAATTAAATTTTTATTGCTTTAAATATTGTACAAATACAACTAATTTTTTGTGCCAGTCTAATTTAAGATTTATATGGGAGGTAGTCGGTAGTGTGGGCTAATCAAACCCATTTTTGGTTTCCGAGTTTAAATATTTCCTTGAACTTTTTGTACACAATTTGTTTGCGTACATGCTTTCGTGCATGAGCATGAGCATGAGTTGCGACGGAAAGCGATTTTTATTGTTTTCAACCCATCTTACTTCATCTTCCATAGAAGAACTTGATCTTGGTTCGTTATTACGAAGTAAATTGGTTTGTAATTTTGTATGTAATCTTCGTAAAATATCGGAAAAATTCATTGTGATTTCAAGTGCATTATAATTTTTTAATGTTCTTTTTGAACATCATCGAAATATTATAAAAGTGTTCTACAACATACTTCTAACATTTTTAGATTATTTTGATATTTTTAGTTTAAAAATTTGTAATAATCGTTATTTACGGTCCTTGGTATGAAGTAGTAATTCTTATATTCTGCGTTTAAATCGACTCCTAGGGCTTAGAATTATATTTCTTAAGGTACTACTTTTTACAAAATTCAGAAAAGGTGTTTACAACAAGTATTTGTAGGTGGATAACCTGATCGCGAAATATGTTTAACATGTACAATAATTTTATACACATTTTCGGTCTCTCTCGCGGACCCCTTGGAATGTGGCTATGAACCCCTAGGGGTTCGCTGACTTCCATTTGGGAAACCTTTCCTTATAGAATAAATTAATTTTTTTTTTTTTTTTATTTAATAAAAATTTAAAAATAAATGCATATTTTTATTTATTTATTTATTTCTTTTATTCACTGATTTTGCCCATTTTCTTTACCTTATATAAGACAAATAATTGTGCCCAGTTTCATTCCCCTACGTTGTGCGTCCCGAGCCATATAGTGCTTTCAACAGACGGACGATGAAGTTCTTCCAAAAAAAGAACATTTTCACAACTTCATAAGTGGAACAAAGTGCATATTTTAAACTTTTTTGGAAGTTCTTAATAATTACTTCTAAAAAAGGTGAAAATAAATGAATTTTTAGCGGGAAAAATGGTAATAATTTCTAGCAAAATTTACATTTTACAAATTTTATTATTATTTAATATGATACCCTACACAATTTTGTTTTTAATTGTATACAACTTACTTGTGTTAAATATTAACGTAATACTAACATTTGTGTGGGATTTATACACGTTAAAGTGATTTTCGGCAGAGGAGTTTATATATATATGAATTTGCATTTTTTTTTTATAAATTTTCTCCAGATTATAATTTCAAGTGTTTAAATTTAAGGCCAACATGATTACAGTAAATAAGTAAATGAAATATCTGCCTGAGTGCAATTCACTGTAGTTTCTGTAAATGTTTGTGAATACATGTCATGGCAAATAATTTAAAATTTATTCACCTGTTTCTATTTCGAGCATTCTTATAACAATGACACTAAAATATGACATTTGTGGTAACTTATCTGTTTTCTCAACCCATTTTTCGTTCTCCTTTTTTAGTTGAGATACATACGAGTTGGTTTACTGTCATATCTTGTGTCACTGGCACACATTTAATTTGACTACATATTTTAAAACTATAGCAAGTGGTATAAATAGATGTGAGAAAGAAATTAAGATTGAATAAAATCTTACAAAGATGAAAATAAAATAGTTTAAAGTAATTATTACATTTTATAAAAGTTATATAATTATATTAATATCCATTTAAGATATTAATTGTTGGATAGGTTTTATTTAGTATTTTTCGAATAATGTGAATTATATGGAAAAGGGAACCTTTAAATTTATTGTAAATAGTTATAGAAAAATTTATGTATTATTTTTATTATTTTAGTGGCAATAAAATATTAGATAAATGTACTTTGGAATGTTACTGTTATTATTTTTAGGAAAATAAGTTGTATTAACTTAATTACAAAAGTGATAATACATTAGTTGTATTTACAACGATTATATCAGTATTATGTTTATAAAAAATGTATCCTTAAAAACACACACATTTGTGTATTCATGTAAATAATCACATCAACAATTTGAACAATGATAAAATACACTCGCAAAACAAAGGCTCTGACTTATATTTACTATTCAAAATAATGAAAGCAATAACAAATAACTAAAGTAAATACGACGACATTTATAAATAAATTAGAATACATATACATAGAATATATATACATACATATACATTCGAATTTGGACCTTAAATTCCGCTAAGATTGTTATTTTGAGAAACATAGTGTGGGAAATATTACAGTAATCGCAAGTAGCTAACACATGCCACTTCAATCTTGAAGTTTGTAACATTCACTGTTTTTTTTTCTCTTTTAATATGAATGAAATAAACTTTTTCTGGAATTTAATGTAAAGGAATTGTAATCCAGACTTAATAATGTATCAAACAAGAGGGATGTTAAAATCGAAATTCGAAAATCGGTGTTTTTATTTTGGATCAGTCTATTTTATATACATATATTGTTCATTTACACAAAGATTTAAGTACCATAAAGAAACAAATAAATGTTTGTTAATGTGTATATTTTTATTAAATACATACATACATACATATTCTTTAATTTCGCTTTTGTAGCAAATAAAAAGAAATTAACAAACAAGATAATAACAAAACATTCAGGTATGTGATGGAAAACGATTTCGAAAACGAATCGATTTTAAATCGAAAAAATTTGTGATGTACTTATATTTTCATTTTTGTTATTGATAAAAATTATATTTAAATCACTTTCTATTAGATTTTATTACATAATTTTTTTATATTTCTCCAAAATTAATTATTATTTTTCACAAGAACTGTATATTCTTAATAAAAAATAGATCATTGTTGCAAAATGATTTTTGAAATCGTTCGAAATTCATCACATTTTTCAAACCGATTCGATTTAACAACGATCGATTTTCATTACATACCTGATAATCAAGGTACGGAAAAATTCGGATTACGAATTTAATTTTCAGTTTTTATTCACTGTTTTTAATATAATTCGTAAATTTAAAAATAAAATTCACTTTTTGAATTAAATTTGTATTCTTTACTTTTTTTAATTTGATTTAGAAAAAAAGGTTCGTTGTGTGCATGTACACTTATACATACATGAAGATGTGTATAAAAAAATACTTTTTTAGCGGTATACTGTCGTTTAGAAAAAAACCTAACTATAAAACTGCAATGATATTTGATGTTTTAAATTTGTAAGTTTATATGTGTGTATGTAAGTATATGAATTCATTTTTGGCTGTGATGCAAATAATTATTTAAAAAGTAGCTATCGTAAAAAATAATTGTGTTGTTGGTGTAATATCGATAAATTTTTGATTTTTGTGTAAACAAATATTTTATGGAGGTCAACATTGAAGAAATGCAACAGCAAGAAAGGATTTGTTTATAAGCAAAAAATCTTTTAAAGGTCAATAAATTTGTGTATTTTAAAAGAGTGTAGAAAGTAAAAAAGGGTTGATTACAATGACAAAAAATATTTTATGACAACCATAAACATGCATTGCATGGACTGATTGGAGAAAAATTTTATGGGATTATAAAATTTTGTAAATTAAATATTTACTGCCAAATATATATGCATCTACATATGTATGTACAAAATAATTATTTTTATTACTGTCATTTAAAATTATGAAACGATTATAAATGGATTTAAATTTCCTATATTGCTAATTGAAGAACATGTATTTACATACATGAATACATACATATGCAAATAAATAACACAAACTCAATTAACTATTGCCATTAACATTGTGTTGTTGTTTCATTTTAACAAACAAAAGAAAAACATGCAGTTATAAACACACAAGCGCATGTACAAATGTCTTTTACATCCACACGTCTTTCTTTCAACATAAGAAAACACATTTTTTATATCGTTGTACACGACTTCAATTCGAATAATTCGTTTTGAATTAATTCTTGAATAATATTTTTATTTTCGAAAATAAATTTTTTGATCTTCGAGCAAATTTAAAAATTAAATTTGCAAACAAAAAAAAAAAAAAAATTCGTTCTAAAAAATTAGGATTAAATTCGCTGATAAAAATTTTGCTCCGAACGAATCAAAAAATGAGCGTTCTACCTACCCTGCTGATAATTTTTCCCTGAGAATACAAAGAGAATACAAATTTAAAAATTGTGCCATTTAGCTTAATTAATTTTTGGTTTCCTCTTGTAACATCGAGTTCATTAAAGTTGCTAAGGAGTTGAGCAAAAATATTGAGTACTTATTGTTAAATACAGAAATATCGAACCAAACTTATTCTTATTACTATTTTTTTGTAATTCACAAATTTTTTGGAAAAGTCAAATATTTTTGTTATTATAAAAAGTTATTTTTTTATAGCAAAACCTAAAATGTGTAGAGTAGATTGTGCAAATTTCTGAAAAATCGCAGTATTTAGTTCTGATATTGAATGAAAAATTTTTTATTTCAAAAGTATTTACACACATTTTTTATATTTCATAAATATTTACACAGCTTTAAAGGATATATAATCCTTAGTTAAAGGATATCATTACATGAAAATAAAATCAATTTGAAGAGAATCTGTCAGAAAATTTTAACAGCGCACATTGGGGTAAAAGGTGTTGAAAATTACGATTAATTCGGGGAAAGGTCAATATTTTAATGATCACGTTTTATTTCTTTATTGATTATTAGGTATAAAGTTAAGTTTTAGAATTTTTTGGCAGAATGGTAATGTCCGTCCGTCTATACATTAGAGTTAAATGGGTCGAAATTTTGCATAATTGCATAAGGGAAAGGTGATATCAACACTTTAATGATCATGTTTACTTTTCCTATTTATTAGAAAATAAAAAAAATGCATTTATAGAATTATAAGAAGTTTTTAGCAGAATGGTAATATCTGTCCGTCTGTTTATAGACATATTTGGGTTAAATGGATAGAAAATGGCGCTTAATTCAGCAATAGGCGATATATGAATTTTGATGATTACGTTCTATTTTTTCTATTTATTAGTTAGTAAAAAATGTATTTTTAGAATTCTAAAATATTTTTTGGCAGAATGGCAAAGTCCGTCATTTAAATGGGTCGATAATGGCACTTAATTCAAGGAAAGGTGATATTAATAATTTTATCTTTAGATTTGGTCAAAAAGTAAAAAAAAAAAATAATATATTTTTGGAATTTTAAGACGTTTTTTTAAGAATTCTAATGTCTGTCCTTCCGTCCAGCTGTTTATTAATTTTTTAAAACTTGCTAATTCAAAATCGTTTATTTTTTGACTCAATTAAGATAGAAAGGTTTCGAAGTTGAAAGTGAAATTCAATATTTGCACAATCGTTTTTCTGTAATATAATATGCGATTTCTAAATATTATCAGACTACATTATTATTGATTTTACTTTTGTATTAAATTTTCTAAAATCGCGAGTTTTACTGTAAGAAAACAATTGTAGAACCAATGAATTTCACTTTTTATAATGCGAACATCATAACTTTTCTAAATATCACACTTTCTCTCTGAACATATAGATGGCTACTGAGAATTTTGCAAATATTTTAAACGATAATAAATTTTTCTGACAGATTTTCGATAATTTCTCTTTCAAATGTTTCTATATTCATATAAGGGATTATTTTTATTAAAGTTTACACGATTTTTTAACTTAATGCAAACTCTTTTACAAATTTTAAAGATGATGAACCATTTGAAAGCTTCATTTAAATGTCATCTTTACTCTCAATGATTTTTTCATCATTTCTGCCACTGTTTTTAGATTTTTACGGCTTATTAAAGTTAAGTTTGTATCACAAGATTTTACATTATCT
Source organism: Protophormia terraenovae (assembly GCA_951394005.1). NCBI lineage: Eukaryota > Metazoa > Arthropoda > Insecta > Diptera > Calliphoridae > Protophormia > Protophormia terraenovae. The sequence continues at coordinate 77,721,306 of OX596074.1, read as the reverse complement.
TATAGACAAGATTTGCGAAATGCATACGAATTTTTCTTTCAATATCAAAAGTAAATACCGCGACTTTTTCAGAAATTAGTACAATATACTCTACACATTTCAGGCTTTAAAACAAAAGAAAAACTTTTTCAAAATATTTTACAGCAAAAAAATATTTTCTTCTTTTCCAAATTTTCGACAAATTTTAAAATGTGTAAATATATATGACTCTGATTGTACTTTACATAAGGAATATTTAATTAACATTGTGTGCTGCATAATTTTAATGAAATTATTACAAACATTAAAATACCTGACAAATTTAGTTTAAAATCATCAATTACACCGTATAAAAATTTTCCAAAAATTTTACACACATGGAAAAATCAATATATACGTCAGTTTTTCTCCAGGACTTAAAATTTTCTGTCAAAAGGACTTCAAAATTTTGAAAATTACACAATTTTAAAATTAAATATAAAATATTTATCAAAATCTTATCAACCCAATATGCATATCAAATGAAATATAATAAAAGGTTTTGTTTAATCGTTGCTGCACAAAATGTTAAGAAAAAATCTTTCATATAAAGACTTTAATTAAATAGTAAATATAACATAAAGGGTTAAATTTTCAAATGACATTTTCTTAACTCTATGTACTACAACATTTAAATAACTGACTTTCATATTGGGTCAATATAATCCTTGTAAATATTTTATATTATTTTTAAAAGTTGCAAATTTTTCGAAATTTTAAAGTCCTTTTGAGAGGAAATTTAGCATCCTGGAGAAAAATTTGGTATTCAGTTTTACCATAGATGGTCTCTAGTTTATTCTATGTAACGATTTGTTGACGAATTAGAATGAATGTTTTATGCTGATATATATTTGGAAGTAAATTGTAAAAAGTATCATTTTTGTGCTGCAACATTTAAATAAAAAATACTATTATATTGCAGGGATTCTTATTTGATACTCATATATTCCTTTTTTCCAAAAATGCGTATCCTTTCAAACTTTTTAAGAATAAATTTGACGTATTGGAAAAAAGATGAGTACACAGTTTTACAAACGTATGGTCTTTAGTTTTATGCATACATTGACATATTCATGTGTGAAAATGACTGTCGTACGGTGTTATATGTTAATATAAGATCCTTTCCCAGAATTTTGATGCAAACACACTATGGTGTAGGGTATTATATGTTCATTCTTGACTGACTATGTTCGTCTTACTCGTTTTATATTATGGATTTATTAAGATAGTCAAGTATTTAATACCTGTTAAGACCGAAGCTGTGCAGGATGAATATGTAATTTTCTATAACTTTCAAATATATAATAAATAATTCACTAAATTTTAAGGAACAAAATTTAATTGTGAATGAATTAATCCGAAATGCCTTTGAAACAATCCTTTAAAAAGGAATAAAAACTTATTTAATTTATTATTTTTTCACGCACTAATTTTTTATCTTGATAAATTTCTTCTTTTATCTCCACATTGATCTGCTTCTAATATCATATAACAATTATACAAGTAATTAATAATCGATATAACGAAAGTAAAAAACAAAATCCTAATCTTACAGCTCTATTTATTACGTTTTAATAAAAATGTGTCTACTGTCTGGTCACTGGTTCGTGTGTTTCATATAGAATTGCGTGAGAATATCACATTACTTAAGACAAATTACGTAATTAATGAGTTTTTCAGGTAATTTTTTGTTGAGCTTAAACAATAACGATTATTACATTTAAAACTAAATTGTAAGAGATAACATTTTCCTCAGGATTTGTTATGACGTTTAATAAATAACAAGTTGTACAAGTAGATATGTATTAAAAAATAAAAATAAATAAAATAAATGAGTTTTTAGAAAATTTTTAGATGGCGCAAGAATGTATGTATGTATGTATGTATGTATGTATGCCAGAAGTATATATTCTACTTTTATATTTGAATTGAAAAAGCTCTAATTTAGTATAATATATTAAACAATTTAAGTTTATGATTGCTTAATTCGCAGTAACAAAAACGATTTAATTTCTTCTTTTAGAAAGTAGTTTAAGTACCAGTGGATTAGTTAAGAGCAAAGGATTCTAAAGGATAAATATGTGTATGTATTTAAAGGGAAAAATGTTGAGTTTATTATTCATACCAATATACATATGTATGTAAGTTTGTGCTTGAAGTACTCAAGTAATAAATAAAAAGAAAAATATTCACAACGACTCTTCATAAAAATGACTGCGAATTTGTTGCAAAAACTGCATTTTTCAAGAGAAATCAAATTGATGAGCTCATTTTACAGCGCATAAAAAAATAAATTTATACTAATAGAAATATGTAGCAGTAGTAACTTATGGAATTTGAAGTCAGATGATTTTATTTATTTTTCTTTTTTGCATACTCGTATATTTAAACTGTAAAGAATCTTAAACATACTAGCAAAAATGCACGTAAACAGTAGAGAGCAAAAGTTGTATAGCATTTAAATTAATAAGAACAATGTATTTTTTCTCATACAAATCTAAAGTTTTGTTACGCTTTTTGTTCATCACTGTATAGATTAAATTTTATTCAAACAGATACATAGTATCTTGCATATTTATGTATTTATGTGGATACATGTGCAAGATGCTTTATGAAAAGTTAAGCATATTTTGTTTTTTTTTTTCTGCTCTATTCACGACAACAACAATACAAACAATAATATTTGATGCTGCCACATCTTCAACTAAAGCTCATATTGTTGTTACTGTTGATGTTGTTGTTTGCATATGGAATTTTAGCTAAAATAAATTTTAATACACACTGACAGTTTATCATTGTCATCAACAAACAACATCATCACTGTCATTCTTTATATTAGGGAAGCGAGAAAGAGAGGGAGCGAGAGCGAATGATGAACAATAAACAATAAAATAAAGGAAAATATCAAATTCTATACAAAAATAAATATATAAACACATATACAAACATTGTATTTGTTTTCTGTTGAGTAGTAAAAATATCTCTTCATTTTATGGTGAATGCAAAATAAATAGTTCTTATACATACATACTAGTCTCCTTATAGTTTTTTTTAGTTGTTGTGCATATTTGTAAAACTAATAAAATCATTGTGTTGATGATATGATTGTACTTATGTGTGTATGTAAAGTAGACAAGAAACAAAAAAACTGTTTATAATGTAATCATATGAATGTAACCTAAATTTGTAACTTCACAATGGGACTGATCTCATCTTTGGATCTTGAAATATAAAACTTAGCCTTTTTTGGGTTTCAGAGTTGATAACTCTGTAATTCATAAATCTTTTCAACATCTTCATTGTTTATTTTAGTAAAAAAATGGACGCAGACAGCATTGCCAGCGTTTGTATTCTGATTTTCATTGAAATATAAATTATTATGTAAATATCTAAATAAATTTACACATTTCTAGTTAAAAGATAATGGAATTTCCTACTATATTTTTTTCTTTATTTATTGTTTTTTTTTTTTTTTTTAATTTATAATCTTTATGTAATCTGTTAATATCAATTTGTAGATTATAACAATAATCAAGAATGATAAAGGCTTGAAATTTGTAAAAAAAATAACATTTCTAAACAAACAACTAATCTGTAAATTCCTTACACTAGAGGTCGAATTCGTAAACGCTAATGGTCGGTGGAATTTAACATTTTCTTACTCATTTTTAATCTGTTATTTTCTATGATTGATATCAAAGCATAAAAATGCATTTTAAAAATTCAAAATATACTTGAAAAAGTTCTAAAAATATGAATTTTTTTAATATTAAATAAAAAGAAAAAACAAAAATTATTAGTAACAAAAATCAGTCCATGATAAGCTAAGAAAAGCAATATGTACATTCTGTATTTATAAAAGTTAAAGGTAAGTTATAAAAGATCAATTCTGACTCTACGTACCTTTTTTAAATTTGTACTCCTTCAGATTATTCATACTACTTCTTTTTTTGAGTTTATACAAACCTAGTTAGATAAAATTTTATTTTTATGAACAAACATTTTTATACATTAAAAATTATAATCCTATTTGAACAGATGTGATAAGGGACTCGAGATCAGAACGTAGAATAATTGAGTTTAAGTTTTGTTCAAATCTTTTATTTTAATTTTATATCGCTTCGATTTTTTCGATAGCACTATCAATTGAACTGATATGAGTACTTAACGAATCGAAACCCTCTAATTTAGTAATCTATAGTTGGAAAAAACAAACGAGAGATTAAATTTAATATTTCTAGATGTTAATATTGCAACTCGTGTAAGAGGTTTGAAATATAAATATATACGAAACAATTATCACGCACCTCCTCTGCTACTCGTTGTTATAAGGGATTTGCTTACATACACAATTTGTTAAAAAAAATTTTTAATAGTTTTTTCTGCTTTTACTTTATATGGGGCCGTATCCGCTAAATATAAGTGATATTGATTTTCATTAAAGTCCTTCCCCTACTTAATAACTTGTTTGAGAATAACCGCCAAATGTCAAAAATCGCTAGGAGGAATGTTATGTGCCTTTGAAAAACAAAAACTTAAAAAAAGTGAAAAAAAAGCTCTAACAATATCTGATTCGGATAGATAACAACATAAGATTGTTTTTAAATGCTTCAGAAAAAAAAACATGCAGTTATATAGTAATAACTAAATATGTATTGTGAGTAGAGTACATGTTGTGAACGTCAGTGTTGCCAGGAAGAAGCTAAAATGGACTTTTAGATAGGCCAGAGAAGGCTAAATGGCCCAAAAAATAAATCCAGAAAAAAGTTAAAATTTTTTTATTTAGAAACTTTATTTTTTTTATTATTAATATTTGTTGATGTTCTCATTAGTTTTTGATATTTTTTAAAGATATTGCAATAAATTTATTAATAAATCATAGAATGTATAACAAAAAATTTCAGTCTTACTTCATATCAAAAATTAGCAAATATGTTGAAGTGATTTTTAGTAATTTTTTAATTATACTTAACTCCTTTTTGATTAATTATTTCAAAATTTTTAGGTGATTTTTCGTTTTTATACGATTTTTTTTTTTTTTTCATTATATTCATAAATAGTTTTTATGGTTAATGGTGTTTATTAAAAATTAATTATAATAATTGATTATGCAAAACCATAAAGTGAGTTAAGTTGTATTTGATTTAGAGAATGAAGCACAGCAGCCGAAATTTTTTTATAAATATAAATAATCTTGATTCTTTGTCGGAATTAATAAACAAAGTAAAGGAACATAAGTAATTATTTTCTTCTTTGTTGTAATACAAAAATTTTTGCCTTTTTAAGGCAATTTATAAGAATCAAAAAAAGCTAGAAGCTAAAACGAAAATTTTGAGGCTTAAAGCAAAATAAAAAGGTTAGATTTCGCCTTAAAAATGCTAAACTGTTGAACGTATACTATTTATAATTTGTAGCTAAACCCCGTGCGCTTTGCTACCCCTTTTGATGCCATATTAGATATATTATATTATCTTTATATTGGGCTACTACTCCCCTTCGACCTATCGCCTTTAAAATTTTAAACACATATTTTTTCTACAACAGTTTTTGAAACTTTCACTAATTGAATACTTTAGATGTACGAAAACAAATACTTTTTTTGTATAGAGGATACTCTTTCCCCAGGCCCTAACCATGCTATTTTTATTTCATATATACAACATGATAAGAAAACAGTTCCCACAAAATTTGAGTGCTCTCACCATAATAGTTCTTTAGATATTCCACCAGGAATATTTGCTTTGTATGTATCTGAACGTATGGAGGTTTTTGAGAAAGTTATTCTAACAAAATGTAAAAACTTTTGCTGTTATAGTTTCTAAGATATACGATATTTAATATTTTCGTTGTGGAGGTATCATATCCGTTCCTTTTTCATTTTAAATTTGGTGGTTGATGAGAAAGATATTCCCGCGAAATTTTAAGACTTTTGCTTTAACAGTATTTAAGTTATCTGATAAATAGTATTTTCTTTGTATGGGGGCTACAACTCCCCCTAAAACTACCCGCCCCATTTTGATGTCAATTATGTAGATTGATAATAAAATTATTTCCACAAAATCTCAAAATTTGTATCTGTAATAGTCCTGGAGATATGTGATAATTAATATTTACTTTGTATGGGGGCTACCATACCCCCTGTACCTATCGAAAAATAAAATAGCATATTTTACTTTCGGGTATCGCAAAATGATACTGTGAAAATTTCAAGAATATTAGTCTAGTGGTTTAGCTGTCTAAGAAGTGCGATCGAAAAAATCGTAACACATGTTTTGCCTTATAACTTTCTTCCGAGTTATCTTTTAAAAATATGTCAGTTATTATTTTTAATAACAACCATGTTGATTTGTTTCGCGTTTGATCAAAATGACTGACGAAAAAGATGTACGTGCTATAAATTATTAAAAAATTTCAAAAAAATCCAAATTGGTCCTACAAGAGAATTTGACCATTGATAAGAAACATGGTTCGGTATGCAGAAAGGTCCACACGATATTGGAAAGGCCAAGAAAATTGAAAGCATAGTGAAAAGAACACCAAACAAATCTGGTAGAAAAGCAGCACGGTTAGCTCAGTGCTCAGAATATTTGGTGCGAAAAGTTAAAGCTAATGCGGAGTTGAAAACATATAAAGTCCAAAAAGTTCCAGACTGGAATGCTGCAAAAAAATTAGGAGCCAAGAATTGGGCACAGAAATTAAAATCAAATAAAGTTGCGGCAAAAGAAGCAAGTCATTTGTTACTGTGGGCTCTACAAATACCGAAAAATACATCAAAGAATATTTGCAAGAAAATCTTCTTCCTTTCGTAAGAGAGCACAATGTGTCCACATATTTTTGGACCCATTTGGCATCATGACACTACGTAAGAAAGTGATACCAAAACAATAACATAGTTTTTGTACCAAGAGAGGTCAATTCTCTAAATTGTCCGGATTGAAGAGATATTGGGCTTTTGTGAAAAGAGTATCGAAGAGGACAAAAGAGGTGTCCCAAAATATTGAAGATTTTAAAAGATGAGCAGACTGTTCCAAAAAAGGGACTATCAAACCTCTAATAAAATCTTACCAAAAAAGGTCTACAAGTTCATAAGTAGTGGTTAGATGTATAAAAGTTATATTTTTCTGTGATCTGTAGTATCTGTAATATCATTTAAATAAGAAAAAAAAAAAAAAAAAACAATCAAAATTCTAAGTTATATATGTTAAGATTTTTTCGATCGCACAATGCCCAAACATACACAGTTTAATTTTTATATATATTTACTTTAGAGTGTCCCGTAGACAAAAATTTTGTAGGAAGACCCCTCAAACGATGCGTAAAAATTAGTTTAATATGGGAAAAATATAAAAAAAATAAATAAAAATGATCTTCAGTTCCCTATCAGCGATTGAAAAATTATGGGTCCCATACATTTTGTCAAAAAAAATAGTATTTAGTTTTGTCTTGAAATGGGTATCAAAAAACTCGTAATTTTTGGCCAATTATAAAAAAAATATTTTAAAACATTTTCGGAAAAATGTTGGTCCATAAACCGTTACTTTAGTACATCATGCAAATTGTTGATATTTTTCTTAAAATATGGATAATAATTTTATAATTTTGTTCCCTTTAAGGATATAAAAATTTAAAATTTGCATTGTAGAAAGTATTGTTAATAATATATAATTTTCCTAATTATTTCAAAATATTGCTCATCAAAATGCCTTAAAAAGCCTTCTAGCGAAACAAAATCCCATGGGAAAAATTTTTAAAATATTTTTTCTATAATAAGCATAAAATTATGAATTTTTTATACCCATTTCGATTAAAAAATCGAAATTTTTTTTACCAAAATGTATGGGACCTATTATTTTTCAATCGCTGGTAGGGAACTGAAGACCAACTTTAAAAATTTTTAAAATATTTTTTTATTTTTTTATTTTTTTTTTTTTTTTTTTTTGTTAAGCAAATTTTTACGCATCATTTGAGGGGTCTTTCTACATCGGAATCTCGAAAAAGGCTATCCTCGGGACACTCTAATGTACATATAGATAAACATTAATCATACGCTCACATGTCCAAATTTTATATTAAGTGCATGCGTATATTAAGCTTTTTCTGTTGATTTTTTTTCTGTGGTAATAAATTAATATACCGCTAAAATAAATAAAATTAGAAAATCTTAAGATTTTTTATTTTAAGTAATAACAATAAAATATATAATATCTCTTTTTTTATCCTAAGGTTGGTCCATTTTTGAAAACTAATACATGTGTAAATAAGAGAGAAATTGCGGATTAGAGTAGTATCATAAAACTTTGACTTAAATATTTTTATATTCAAAATATTTTTATTTAAAAATAGTCTTAAAAGTCGCTATTTTTATTTGTTAGAACAGAGTAGATTATGTCGTTTTTTTTTTCTTTCCTTTTTTCTTACATTTGTTTTCACAATTTCGAATATTTTTATTATTTTGTTCTTCGTTTAACATAATTCCATTGGGATTTTTTCTATTTTATACTAAAACATACAAGTATGCGTGTGTTCATATTTTTGTGTAATATTTTTTTTGTTGTAACATTTGCTAAATTATTTCTAATTTTGCAGTATTTATTCATTATTTTTTGTTGTTATAGTGGTTTCTGCTTTTTATTTAGCTTTGTTATTCTTTAGCTGTTTTGCTTGCATAAATAAATAAAGCTAAAGCTAAACTTAATATATGATTTTTATGATCTAGCCATGAGGCATCATGTAATTTTATTACTTTTGCATGTAAGAAGAAATTTACATATCGTCAATATCAAATTAACAGGTCCTAACTTATATTTAACAAATTTTGCAGAAGTTGATGAAAACTTGCTATGATAGTTATATGTGTAGGTATAATTTAATAATATTGATATAATTTTTACATACATTTTTATTTATTAACATTTTTATTGAATTTTTAAAATATCGATGTAGTCTGGTTGCATTTTATGTGACGATATATGCATTTATAAGTAATACTCTCTATGTTTACATATACCAACAAATATAGTAAACAATAACTAGGGCATGCATCTTTATTCTGCACTATTGAAATAAACATCTTGTGTTATGTTGTTGTTTATTGTTAAAAAAAATAGACTCCTGCAGCAATATTGAAATATTGGGTACAAAATTAAATAATTTCGTATAATTTTTATTTAAATAAAAAAAAAAAAATAAAAGTTATCTACGTTTACACCGTGAATTATCAGAAAGCATATAAAAACTATTCAATTTAGCTTTCAAAAGAAAACATCATGTTAAAATTATTGATACCTTGTATCCTTAAAATATAAGTAAAATGACTGTTTACTTTCTTGTAAAAATATAAAAAATTACTACAATCAGCTTCTCTAAGCTATGTTGCAATAAGTAATAAAGAAAAATATTTTTTGTCCCACCCTATAATACTTTTTTATAGTTTAAAAATAGGGTATACTATCTTTACTTTCTACTTAGTATATAAATATATACATTAGATTACCCATAAAATGTATGGATTTTACAAAAGTTTTGATTTTGCTTGCTCCACCGGCAGTTTCTGGTAGATGGGGCTAAAAAAATAATATGTGTGCAAAAATTGGGTTGATCGGTCGTAAACCGGCCAGTCGACTTTGACCATTGTCCTAAAACAAGGCTTAAAAGTAACTAATATCTTTATTTGCGCTATAACTCTTTAATTTAAAATTTTCCGATAAAATACTTTAAAAGCTTTTTTATTCAGAATAAAATGCAGAAACTTTTGACATATAATTTTTAAGCCTATATGAACTGTTGTGATGTTATAAGTAATCAAAGTAAAAAAATTTACATGAACTTTTTTTAAAAATGCCCTGGTTTTAATATGGGCCTAATTTGCCAGCAACGGTTTTTATTATTTTGTAGAGAAGGATTTGTAGTTTTTATAAATCGATACGTTTTGTCATATGTGCTTACTATATTAGCGTAGAAGGACCAAAATCTGAATTTGGGGTATCGATTTTTTATTTATTATAAGAATATTGGTACTAAATGAAGGATGTAAAAAAATATTAACATATCAGCTTTTATAATTTTTGGTAAATCGGCAACACCTAAATTTCGAGTGACTGTTTATTCCGATAACAAATTAAAAATACTTTCTGTAATGATTCAAAAATTCATGATACACCCTGCATTTAGTACCAATATTTGTATAATAAGTAAAAAATCGATACCCCAAATTCAGATTTTGGTATCGATTTATAACAACTAAAAATCATGCTCTACAAAATAATAAAAACCGTTGTTAGCAGGCTAGGCCCATATTAAAACCAGGGCCTTTTTAAAAAAAGTCCATGTAAAATTTTTTTACTTTGTCAAAAATTTCTGCATTTTATTCTGAATAAAAAAGCTATAAAAAAGTAATAAATTACGCTTTTGAAAGCGTAAATTTATTACTTCAGTTAAAAACTGTATATTTTATATTTTTAATTGTTTCGTTCATTATTACTAAAAATTTTGTTCAGAACTTTGGATTTCATTAAAACTCAATTTATAGGAAGAATTAAAAAAATTACTAAATCTGAGAAACTTTTAAAGATATATATATATATATATATATATATATATATATATATATATATATATATATATATATTGTTTTGCTTATGCTATAACTTGATGTCTGTTAAATTAGTATTATAAAATTTTTTGTAAAATGGAAAAATTACATTTTTCATTTGAAAATTTTTGAACTGCACAATCAAAAAAAAAAAAAAAAAAATTATTTGGATGAATTTTTAAATTTATTTCAAAATTTTTATATGTACCCAGAAAAAAATAAAAAGAATATCCAAAGAAGTCTATAAGATACTGAACTTGTGATCCAGAAAAAATTCGGATCATTTCCAATGAATTTTACATAAAATTACTATTAATTTTTATATAAACTAATTATTTTTTAATAAAAAAAATTATACATATAAATTTTTTAATAATTATTTGTTTTAAACATTTTTTCTTAGCAACAAGTATTTTTAAAAATAAGAAATGATTTTCAACATTTTATGCAGAAAAAGTTATTTAAATTGCTTTTTAATAATATCTTTGGATGCTGTTTATATAAATTCTTAAGCACGAAAAAGTGTACACTTATTGAAACTTTGAAAGTAATGAGAATTTACTTCATTCTATTATTTTTCTGGGTAGTTAAACTCAGCATAACACAAATTTGAACAAAATAAAACGATAGTACTAATTTCACATTTTTTTCATACATGGTCTTATCTGATATTAGGAAAGCTAAATTTAATTTATTTTAATTTCATTTAATATGAAAAATCAGTTAAAAACATTGTGCACTCTATTATTTCTTTATTATCATTTGTACATCTTTAACGTACAACCATGCGTATGAGTAATATAGTTTATAACACCAGTGTTGCCAGGACTTGAGAAAAAAAGAAGCTAAATTAGACTTTAAAAAAAGTCAGAAAAGGCTAAATGTCCCAAAAAATAAAGCCAGAAAAAAAGCTAATATATTGTTTTATTTAAAAACGCATTTCTCAATAGATTTTGGTATTTCTTAAAGATATTTTAGTGAATTTGTAAATATAACAAAAATAGTTTTTATAGGTAACAAAGTTTGTTAAAAAATACTTATAATATTTTCGTAGAATGAAGCGCCGCAGGCGAAAATTTTCGTTAAATATAAATAATTTAGAATTTTTGTGCGAATTAATACACAAAAATGCTTAAATTGATGATTCTGTAGAAATAAAATGAGTAAATTTTTAGCCTTTTTAAGGCTATGTTAAGAATAAAAAAGCTAGAAAAAAGGCTAAAAGCTAAAACGAAAATTTTGAGGCTAAAAGCAAAATAAAAAGGCTAGATTTAGCCTTAAAAAGGCTAAACTGGCAACACTGTATAACACCTATGATTAGGGTTGCCAGACGGGCTTGAATGAGCTTGATTGTCAAGATTTTTTAGGTCTTGTCAAGTTTCAAGTTAAAATACAATTTGTCAAGCTAAAAAAAATTCTTAAAAAATATAACAAATTTAGTCAAATATAAAAAGTATGGCTTTCTCCGTTACAAATTGTATGCATTTTTGCCCACCACTGACAATAAATACAAAACATGATTTAATTGTGAAATCTGTGAGTACTTAATATTAAATATAATTGTGAGAAAAAATTAAAAATAAATAGCGGCATTGTTCAAAAAAATTTCAAAATTCATTTTAAATTTTGTAGTACCAGCAGTATTAAAGGATGAATCACTTGATTCAAAGGCTGAATTATTACTTGATTTTCATAAAATAATAGGTTTAGGTTTAACAGTTTAGATTGTCATGTCAAATTATGTTCATACTTATACTGCGATAGTAAAGTTACTAACAAAATTACTTGTGGTCGTACTAAAGGTGGTTTTTATTGAATGTCATACTTTTTATTTTTTTTTTTTTTTTATTAAATTTTTTTAAAAATTGAAAACAGAAAACTGAACTAAATTGAATAAAAATAAAACTACAAATGAAAAAGTTTGCCAAAATTTGCAATAAGAAAAGCAATAACGTTTCAAAAATCTCAATATTTCAACATACAAAGTATTGAAGGTATTTATACCATAATACATTTGAAAATATTTTTGATATTAATACAAAGTATTATAGTGTAAAACCCCCTTAAACTAGCAACAATTGTAAGAAACGTATTGACTCCATGTTCACAAGAAAAGTTTCTACTGCCTTAAAAGAAAGTTTATTTTTTGCAATTAAAAATTCGATATTTTTCCACCTTTTTTTACCTTTTCAGGTCCATAGGTAGCAAACCGTTAAAAATTCAAGGAAACATTAAACTACAAAAATGTACCTAAGATCCATCGAATATTGGAAATATAAAAACGTATCCATATGCGGTACAATATTTTAGTATTAAGAATGGTATTCGCAGAAAATTCTGGATTTCTATGAAATCAGAATGAAACTTCAACAGATATTTTCAAAAATATTAAAAGAATAACTATAAAAAATAAACTAGATCTTTAAAAAATTACTTCATACAGCCCAAACAATACAGCTGTAAATTATGGTGTCCATAATTCCATGTTTCAAAAATATAAAAATTAAAACAATAAAATAATAATAGCTAATTGCAACTGCCATGTGATAAACAATTGTGTAAAAAGTGCGTTGAATGCTTTATTAGTCGATTTGGAAAAAATCTTAATAAAAACATTTATATTACTGAGTTTTATATAATAAAATTTTGTTGAAAAAATTAAAATTTTTTTGGGATATAATTGATGCGTATATTTTCTTCGGGTTTTATCTTTGTTTAACATCTGTGGTTTTGTCAAGTCGATTTGTTCAAAATCAAGTTGAATTTTTCGAAATGTCATGTTAAACTACCAAATAATTCTGGCAACCCTACCTATGATGCACAGTGGTCCCAAAACGGAATATTTTGGAAATAATTCTGTATCCTTAGAACTGCTGGATGTATTTAGATGAAATTTCACATGGGCAATCCTGAGGTGCATGGCAATTGACTTAGAGGAGGACAGATTCGTAGCGGGTCTCGGGGATGAGAAGTGGACCTCCAAAGTTGGTCAACGCGTATGAAAATTTTTTAAAAAATCGCCAAAATTTTATTTATGATTTGATTGAAAACTATTACCCCAACTGCCCTCTGATTTGTTTTACATGCATTTATATTAAGCATTCTGGTCCAGAGGAAAATAATGTATTTTAAAGTGAAAAAATATTACCCCCTTTTTGAAAATTTTTTCTCTACTTAAAGCTGGAAACTTGCATGCATGAGAGAAAATTTAAACATTTGCGAGAAGCCTCTTTCGATAAGTTCAGATCTCTTACTAAGTCATTTAGATCTTTCGGATTAAATCGTTGAGGTTCTGGAAGCCTTAATTTGTAGTCTGGATCAGAATCTTCATGTGATGTATTTCGTTCGGGTTCATAGAGATTTGGATCATCAGAAGATTTAGATATGCTGGGTTATACCTCTGGTGATTTTAATTGAGGTCGTTGAGCAGAAGATAAGTTGAGATATGGAAATTTACTTCGATTTCCAGGGTTAATTCCGTTTATTTTCATAACGCAGAAATAGCAGTCGTCATTATAGTTTCGAGGTTCTCGCCAAACAATGGCTGTTACGAATATTATTGCACTAGACCATAACCGTAGATATGCCACACATTTCTGGCATACAATATGAGAAACCCATGGTTTTTCCAGATTACATAATTTTATTTTAAAGTATTGATGATACGTAGTTTTTACAGTATAGGTTTACAATATTTTTCACATCGAAAACAACAACAAAAATGGAAAACGAAAACCTAAGTTAAAATATTAAATGATGGTAGTTAGCTATAACTCAAAAACAATAGCTGTTAGGGAAAAATTGTTGCTGTATTTAAAAAATACGCTTCAAATAGAGATAGAAAAAAAAATATTAAAAAAAAAAAACTGGAAACATATACCTCTTTTTTTTTTTTTTTTGACTAGTGTAATAATAATAACAAAAAGAATAAATGGTTTATTTCAATTATATTTTTTTAAATTTTCAACTTTGAAGACCACAAAACTTTGGAATTTAATTGCTTAAAGTATTACTAATACAATGTTATTAGCCATTTTTCCAAAAGCAGAACCAAGTTTGAAATTATTATGACATTAACTCGGTTTCATTGATTTTAAAATTTTTGTGTTTTTGCCCATATACCTGAATATTTTTATGAATATCTCAGAAAAAATAAAAGAATTATAATCAAGTTGAAAATTTTATGATTACCGACGACCATAATAATAAATCAAATATATTTGTCTATAATATTATAAACTTATAAACCTTGATGATGATATAATTACGTCCGTCTGACACAGAGACAAATTTATGTCATTCTTTATTTTTTTTTTATCCCTTGGCTATAAACAATTAATCAAACTTTAATTTTATAATAAATTTGGATAAACGAAACTTCAACTTTAATTTTATCTAAATTAATACTTAACATTTTTCGCAAAATGGTCAGAAGCTAAAAAAAAACGTCTTTTTAAAATGTTTTAGTTTTATGTAAAATAATATTTCAAATATTCTTTATTTATTAAAAAAAAATACAAGTTCCATATATTCTTGGAGCAGTTGAATGTATATGTATATTAAACAATATTTGAAATCTTTGCTGGTACGTGAATGTATGATTCATGTACACCTCAAAATGGATAAATGATTTATCTCAGTTTGAACATAAAAACAACCACAACAGCAACAACAATTACAAAGATAAAAACATTGTTTTATTTTTAACAAGTAAAATTATCGGCTTGTTATTATGATGTTTTGAGTGGTTTTATTTTTAAGGTTATTAAAAAGCATATTTGTATTGTAAGTATAAAATATTGTGTGTATATTAAAGTACACGTATACAACTGTACTTGTATAAATACAATAATATCCCTTAAAATACAGATAAACATACTAGCATACGTATTAAGCTTAAAGTGTATCTTACCTTAAGTTGACCGGAAATGCTAAAAACTCATAAATATTTTTTTATTAGAAGCTTCACTCTCTCTGTATTGTGACCATAACTTTTATTTGTATTAAGTATATTTAAAGATATTCGTGTATATATGTATGTGCGTGAGTTTAATTTTAAGTACTTAAGTGGTTTATTTATTCAATTTTCGAGCATAAAGGAGCAATCATTAAGTACTAAGGACAACTAAAGCTAAAAATATATTTATTTACTAATGTTTACTTTGGTACGATTTTTAGTGTCTTATTATTTATAATGGGTTTTACTTCTTATCATTGTAATCCTTCTTTCCAATTATTTACCAGTATGAGCTTTAGACCACAAACAGCTTTAATTTATTATTTAATTAAAACTTTCTATCATTTCTAAAATGCGCAATGGTTAACGGGACGTATACTTCATAATTAATTAATTTACAATTATGTTCAATATATGCTTAGTGGGCACTAAAATAAAAACAAAAAATGAAAATAAACCCTAATACGCAATATTTACTACAACTGCGGCAAATTTTTTAAATATATAGCTAATTTCTTTTTATGAATTTCTCCTTCAAACATTTCAATTTTCATACAAATCCTGCGGTTTTTTTAAGTTTAATGAGCCTTTTTTCAAATATATACTTTTTTATTGTGTATCTCTTTTTTTAAATACTTATTTGTATATTTCATTATCATCCTGATGAAATGGTGTCATCTGGGCTTCATAAAAATTGCCAACACAAAGAACAGACTCGCTAAAGTAATAAAATTATTCAAATATTTATGTTGTGCGTGACCTTTCGAGGATTTCAGCAATAATTTTATTGTTTACTTTGCTACTTTTATGTGGGTGTGTACGTTAATACAATTTTAAGAAAAAACATCCAAATAAAAAACACATTTTATGCCAACAGTTCTTAACAATTATGAGTAAAGAAATGAAAATGAAATGAAATGAGTAAAGTAAAAAAAAAGTGGGACAGGAAAACAATGAGATTAATAAATCAATAAAAGTATCATCAACATTTGGTGATAGCAATAATGATAATAATAATAATAACGATGAAGATGAAGGTGATGATGAATACAACAAGTAGGATGCTGATCATCAATGATGATGATGATAAACAAAGGAAACATAAGGTCGACTGACTGTCCATGGCATAAATTAAAAGTATTGTTTACATTATTTGCATACAACAGCAATATTCGTGTGTACAAAAACAAAGCAACACAATATGATGACACGTAAAATAAAAGCAGCAACAATAACAACAATATGTTGTTATGTTTCGGTTGTTTACTTCACTTTGTTAAAACAACAAGATATTATTTTTTTATGTCATTTTTATTGTAATGTCCACACGTTTTTTATTACCTCCCATATTTTTTTTATGAGAATCTAAATAAATAAAAAAACCAGCAATATTTGCCAAATATAATAAAGAGAAAACACAATTGCTGTGTCTGATTAAAAGAAACATTTTCTGCTCCAGAAAGCATATAAAAATTATGTACTTTATAAAATGTACAAATAATTGATAAACTTTTTTAAATAATAACAGCCGTATGCAAAAAAAATTATTAACTTTGCTTTCAAGTACACTTTTGTTACCCAACACTTAAAGGCTAACAAACTTTTGTTAGAAAAACGTATGCAAAAACATTGTTTTAAAACACAAAGTTTTTTTTAGCATTGATAACGGCAACACTTGTATTATTTCCCCTCTTTATAGTTAAAGTTGTATACTACCGAATATTAATACACTCGGTTATTAAAATTTTTGAAAAAGCTTTTTATTGTTTAAATATTAAATTAATTATATTTCAAATATTGTTTCCATTTTTATTATAACTAGTAGAAAAAATAAAAAAATAATAAAAAAGCAACAATATGACAAATTTTATGGAACGGATATAATAAGTATTCGAACAACGAGTTTATTTTATTTGTTTTGATTGAACGTACATCACTAAAATATGTTTTACATTTTTATTATTTTTTATGTGATGTTATGTGAACTTTTTGGATTTTTTCTCTAAATATTTGTCTTTGATAGACAAAATGGACCTATAATGAATAAATATATCGGTCTTAAGAAGAAGAAAGGTAGAAAACTAGAATAGGGGGGAACAAGCGATAATTTTTTGAAAAACACAAAGAGAAATAGGAAATTTATCATAATGTCACTTGTAGTAACTTTAATGTAAGTTCATACCTACTTTAAAATATTTAGATTTCGTTTTTATATTTAAGTTAATAAACGTTTTTGCATACAGTTTTAAGGAATTTAGCTTAACAATACTTTGTAAAGCTGAAATAATTTTTTTTGCATATGACCGTACCTATTTAGTAATTAGTAAAGCCTTTGGAAGTTTTATAGATATTTACTTGCCAGTACAGGCAACTTGCACCACTATAGTCAATTTTGTCTCTGATCTTATGATTCCAATATCTAAAATTGCATTTTTAATTTTAAAAAATTTCGATACTCTTTTCCACATCCAAATTGCTTTATTTGATCTTTTGTTAGACTTAAAGTTAAAAACAATTATGAAATAAAAGTTTGTAGACATAAATTCATACAGAAATACCTCAAACGATTTCAAGACCCCAAAAATAATAACAGATTTGAACTAAAATTACATCTAAAAAAGTATGCTTTTAAGAAACGGTTAACGAAAATACAAAATGATGAAAGTACAATATCTTTCAAAATGACTGGGTGAAAATGTCACAGTGGGGCAGAATTAATATATTATCGAAACAAATCTGTAACTTTTCTTCGCCATTTTCGATTTTAAAAAATAGCTTAAATTTTGAAGGCGGATACCACAAACACACGTGGAAACCTTTGACATTAAATTTAAAATATTTTTATATTTTTTATCATTAATCTTTTTAGATATATACTGTCGGACAAAATAAAGTGCGGTTTTTTATTCTTGTTATTTATTTCATAATAATTGCCTTCTAGGTTCATTATGGGCTACTTTTTTGGTGTACAGGTATTTGTCATTTTATATTCTTTAATTTAATAAACAAAACAAGTTTTTGAAATATGTCCATTTCGAGTTTGGAGTAAAAGTGTTGTGTGGGTCATGCATTTTGTGCCACAAAATAAATTGACACTTTACTTAATTTCTTAAATTTGTATTTCAATTTTCAAATTTTTTGATACGAAATGGAAGGCATATACTTAAAAAGTGGTACATTTTAATATTCTATTCAAATTATTATTACATATGAAAAAAGGATAGATCCGGCCATATTATTGGAATGTCTTCGACCACAAAACAGTAAAATTTCTTGATTCCAGATAGAGAAAACAAAGTAAGATTAATGTAGCTTTATTATATTAGCACAACAATGATGTGATTTTTACTTAGAATAGGTACTTCTAAAACTCATATATTTGAGTTTTTTCTGGCAGTAAAAGCTAATGTAGTTATAATTAATTCTTGCTTTGTAACTTTAGATGATGAAACTCATTCTCTTTTGACGAGAATATTGATATCGTTACGATTTTACTTCGCAGTCTTAGGGTTTCTGCTCTCTCAATTTCTTCTAAATTCGTTTTGAATTGCTATTTTGTATAACGAAATGAATCTTTTAATCTCAGATTCTAAATTGTTAGATTTTAAAGACAAATACACTTATTTTACCTCATTTTCCTTATCTGGAGTCAAGAAATCTTTCTGGATTTTGCTCATCCTTATTTTCTAAACTTAATAATAATTTTAATATAATTTAATTAATATAATATTAAAATCTAGCACTTCTTAAGCATATGCTTTCCATTTTGTATCAAAAAATTCGAAAATTGGAAGCTAAGTTAAAGAAATTAAGTAAAGTGTCACTTTATTTTGGCGCATAAAATGCATGAACAACAATACACTTTTGCCCCAAACTCGAAATACACATATTTTAAAAACTTCTTTTGTATATAAATTTAAAGAATATAACGCGACAAATACCTGGACACCAAAAAATAGCCCATTATGCTCTTAGAAGACTATAATTATGAACTAAATAGCAAGAGCAAAAAACCGGACTTTATTTTGTCCGACAGTGTATTTTAGGTGGCTGCTTAGTTTGGTTTCTAAGAAAAGCATTTACTCGATTTTTTTTTTTTTTTTGCATTTGATGAAGGCTTTTTTTTAATATTGTCCGCATTATTTCTAGATATTTAGAATTTTAAAAAAAATTAAATTATAGTTTTTGGACAAACAGTAAATATATATTTGTAATAGAATACTTTCAAATTAGGGAAATATCCGGTATTATTCAATGTAACAAAGTCTAAAAATATTAAGGTTTCGGTTAAAGCACAATTCCTTAAAACAAAGAATCCTCCTGGGGAGAATTCCTCAAACTATTAGTAGGTCAATCTAATTTATCCTCCAAGAATGGCGTAATCAGCTACAAGGCGCTTATTAGTTGCAGATCTTTCACTGCTCATTCAGACTCTCTAGTGTTAATGGAATTGAAATAAAAATCATTTAGAGATTTTCCCCTGCACTGCTTTTGGTTAGTCTTTATTAAATGAATTTTTATTTATTTGTCATTAAATCATATAAAGGAAAACGATTTTGCCCTTAACACTTGTCGAATTTTCCCCATTGGTTGGGGTAGTTTCTTCGTTTTTAGTAACTTCAGAAAACAATGAAAAAATTTACTCTACAGGAAGACAGTCAGGATCAAAATGATATAAATATAAGCATATCTAGGTTGTTATTACTAAAAAAAATGACTGATATGGTTTACGGTTTTGAAAATACAGCACTTTAGACAAGAAATGAGAATGTTCCCTCTTCTACCCTACATATATCTGACAGGCATAAAATTTCTATTAAATTTATTTGTATTTAAAATATCCGAATGTAAAGAATTATAAGCGCTATAATAATATCATTTTGTATACGTATGTTTTCGATATATCAATGGGTATAGTGGTTAATTTTATTAGATACAAAAAATATGTAAATTCTAAAATAATATGAACTTTTAATTAAAGTCGATATTTTAAATTGTTTAATATATTAAAAAATTCAATTCTTTCAAAATTACTTTAAGTTAGAAAATTAGGAAACCAATATTATTATGTGTGGAACATAAAAAATTATACTTCAACTTTTAATATAAAAGTAATTTTGTCATTTAACACTTTTGTCACTTAACGTTTATGAACGAAGTTAAAATATTTTAGTATCATTTTGTCGGTGATAAACAATGTTGCCGGGTTATATTTATTTTATAGAGATTTTTATTTCCGTTTAATATAAATATGGTTAAGTAACAACATAAAAAATTAATGTGTATTGGCAGCGATTTTGTCTTATTTTAATTTGTCTTATCATTAATATTTTTATTCTTATTTGTGTTTTTGTAATGTTAATAAAAATTATTTTATATTTTATGTCGATGTAACAAGGCTTTATGTCAGCCAAAGGCAGAAAGAGGGACATACAATTTTGAATGTGTTTGTGTATTTTGTTATATCTAGCGCTCAAACAAGAAAATAATAATAATAATAATAATTTTTCTTGCGCTCTTTATTATGATCATGCTTTGTTGAAAGCTAGTACACAACTAAATGATTTTTTGTTTTATATTCATACGCAATTGTTTATCTTCGTTGGCATTCGTGTTGTGTATGTGAAAATTCCGAAAACACTCGGCTGCGGAGTGCTATGGGTGCCTTTGCCTGCTTTATGTTATGTTGAATTCAGTTATTGTTGTTGGATTTTCCTCTTGCACATTTTTTATGGAATATTATTATTTAATACACTAATAACACATTTCATAACATTTTTCTTCTGAGCATCTGTGGATCAACCACTCACACTCAAATTCGCTTTTTTCTATAGTGATGTTAATGGTTGAAATCAGGAATGGAAAGTTTATCTTATACTATTTATCATTCAAAAGTACCGAAGTACTTCCTCGAGTCATTCGATATTGTCAAATGATAATTAAAAAAAAAAAAAACAAACATTTTTAAAAGAATATATAATGTGGAGTAGACTACCCATGAATACAAAATTTTTAATTTTGCTTGCTCCACCGGCAGTTTCTGGTAGATGGAACTAAAAAAATAATATGTGTGCAAAAATTGGGTCTATCGATCGTAAACCGGCCAGTCGACTTTGACCTTTGTCCTAAAATATGCCTTAAAAGTAACTAATATCTTTATTGCGCTATAACTCTTTTATTCAACATTTTCCGATAAAATAATATAAAGCTTTTTTATTCAGAATAAAATGCAGAAATTTTTTACAATTAATTTTTTAGCCTACTATGACTTGTTGAGATGTTATAAGCAATCAAAGTAAACATTTTTACATGAACTTTTTTTAAAAAAACCCTGGTTTTAATATGGGCTTAGCCTGCTAGAAACGGTTTTTATTATTTTGTAGAGCAGGATTTTTAGTTTTTATAAATCGATACGTTTTGTCACATTTGCTTAATATATTAGGGTAGATGGACCAAAATCTGAATTTGGGGTATCAATTTTTTACTTATTACACAAATATTGGTAATAAATGTAGGGTGTAGCATGAAATTTTGAATCATTACAGAGAGTATTTTTAAATTGCTATCAAACTAAACAGTCACTCGAAATATAAAAGAGTTATAGCGCAATAAAGATATTAGTTACTTTTAAGGCATATTTTAGGACAAAGGTCAAAGTCGACTGGCCGGTTTACGACCGATCGACCCAATTTTTGCACACATATTATTTTTTTAGCCCCATCTACCAGAAACTGCCGGTGGAGCAAGCAAAATTAAAACTTTTGTAAAATCCACACATTTTATGGGTAATCTAATGTTAAGTATATAATTTTCGAGAAGAATTCAATGTTATTTATTTAATACCTTTGATTCATTCTTCTTTATTTATGTCTGATTATCTAAAGCAGCCAAAGGCAGAAAGAGGCACATAAAAATTGGAATGTGTGTGTGTATTTCATATGTTTACACTCTTTGTTGCGAATGTATTATATCTAGCACTCAAAAAAATAACAATTTTTTCTTGCGCTCTTTGTTATGTGTTTTGTTTTTGTTTCTGCTTAACCATGCGACGTGATCTTGCTTTGTTTAAGGCTAGAACACAACTAAATGATTTTTGTTTTATATTCATACTCAATTGTTTAGCTTCGTCAACATTCGTGTTGTGTATGTGAAAATGCCAAAAACACTCGGCTCCGTAGTGCTATGGGTGCTTTTGCCTGTTCTAAAGTCTGAAACAAAATTACTTACTCACTTACTTCAAAACTTTGATTTATATGTATTGATATTCAGAAGTAACCCAGCGGTAAAAAGAAGGGGTAAAAAGTCATTTCAGAAGGCCTTTTTTAGAGCCGGAAGGCCTTCTTCAAATATTCTACTTGTTTTCCGTGTTCATGTATTTTTTTACACGTGATGTCATTGCAATCAAGGCCTTACACATTCGCGGCCCAATGCATTCCTTCTAAAAGGCCAGATAAAGCATTTAACATAACAAAATTATTTCTTTATATTTTTTTTTTTTTTTTGGAATTTGATGTTGTTTTTGTAACGGTTTTGAATAGTTTTGTTGTTGCTTAAATACAAAAAATGTATATTCCTACTTCCCTTCTAAGAGAAGCAAAGTATGGCGATGTATTTTTCTGCAAAGTTTTGTTGTTGCTTAAAACAAAATATATTAAAAAAATACTGCTTCTATCTCGCCTTTTAAGAGAAGCGAAGTCGGACGTTCTTTTGGATATTTTGGAAGGCAAGAATGAGGCATTTTTGTAGGCTTTACTATAGAAGGCATGTTAGCATGAGCAACTCCATTCTAAAGAAGGTGTAAATTGACCATCTAGAAGCCCTGAACGATGGAGGCCTTAAAAATTTTACCGCTGGGAATAATGAAAATGTAATGAACACTATCTTTGACTAAATGTTGGGACTTCGTGTTCCCCAAAAATTACGACAATTCCAATAAGTTTATAAAAATATTTGAGCTATAGGCTTAAATTTATAAAATTGTAAATTCTTAAATATAATAACTATAATATTTAATATGAATTTGGTATCGTATTTGGTATTCTTCGTTTTGAATAAACAAATTACATTATTTGAATTTTGCATGAAATAAAAAATAAATAACTATAAAAATTAAAATTTTAGTTCTCTGAGGGTGAAAAAAGTACTAATTTATTTATTTATTTATTTATTTATTTATAATTAATTAATTATAAAAAACATGAGATTTTTTATAATTAAAAATAGTTTTGGTCTGCAAATAACCTTTAAAAATATTTTTTATTATTATGTCAATAGTACTTTCCAATTCACATTTGTACCAGAAAAAGTACAATTTTACAAAATATTTTGTTTATCCCTGATTCAGATCCTGCTACCCACAATACAGTTGTAACACAACAAATGTGTTGTTAATGGCATGATAGTGTGGCATCACAAGAAAAGGAAAAAAATCACTGAACATAAACACAATGTTTGGGATGTTTGTAGCTGTGGCTTAAATTTATCACTCACTTGCGAGTTTTTCAGATTTTGTTGTTATTGTTTTTTGTTGCTTTTTTGCTGTGGTTGTTGTACATAATTTTTACTTTCATTTGCCATAATTTACAGATTTTTTTTTTTATTATTCGTCCTCGTGCTTGTTGTTCTTATTTTTGTGTTTTTTTTTTTTTTGTTTTTATTTGTAAGAGCCATGTGTTTATAAATACTGTATTGTCCTGGTATTATGTTGTAGAGCCGAGAAGAATGACTGACAAAGGGTCAGGAGTAGGATGAGCTGAATACAGTAAATGCTTGTAAAAGAAGTAGTAGATGTTGTAGCAAAAAGAAAAATCTCTATTGAAATGATGGTAATCGGGCGTATAATACTCATAATAATCATTTCAACAAATTATGAATGACTGATTCTTTTATTTCACTATCTTTTTGTTTCGCTTCCTTGCTCCTTTGTTACTTCGTTCTTCTTCTTTTTTTTTTATTAATCGTGCGTTAAATATTAAAATATTGAATGTAATAACAACTGAAAATATTTCACAGATATTGTGTGTTAAATAATAAAATTACACAATCAGAGTATGTTTTACAATAAATAAATAAAATGAACAAGAACAGCAACAAAAACATGTAATGATTTAAAAATTAAAGTTCTTTTGGTTTTGTATGTACACTGAATAAATTTCATGTAAGAAATAATTTATATAAAAAATTTAATAAAATGTTTTATGATTGGTGTTAAAATTGTGTGAGATGATTTCTTAAATAGTTTTTCTTTCTTTTTTGTTGCTTTTAAATCACTGTTAAATTGTTATTATAATTTATTAATGTGGTTTTATCACTGAGATATGCGAACATGAAGTGCTTAAATGTTAATTATATATAAAATGTAATTAAAATAATTATGGAAAAACTTCCTTTTTGATAATTACTTTTCACTGAGGCTATTTATGAAAATTTATTTTATAATATTAAAATGTTAAAAGTTGTTTAAAGCAAAGATCAAAATCATTATTATTATTATTTTTAATGTAAGTAAATAACACTGGTCGACAATATAAATCCTCCCCAATAGACGAATAGTTTGACTTGATGTATTTTGATGTATTAAGAACAAATCTGCTTTCAGTTTTTCTCCATCAGGTCCGGATTTTTTTTATGGACGTATATAATATTTCGCCCATAGTAAGGCCATTACTCTAGTATATTTCCTCATAACTCAAGAACGGTGTGTACGATTGACCAAAGTGATACACCAAAAGATGCGGAATAAAAATATCTTCAAATTCCCCCAACTTAATTTTTTTACGTGGTCAAAAGTTTCGAAGTTATTTTGAAATAAGTGTCAAAAAAAAATCATTTTCATGCTAAATTTAGATAATTAAAATTTCTTTTAATATATGAAAACATCTAAAATGTTACAGTTTATCATCTTTATCTTAAAGCTGGTAATGCTGTGAAGAAAATAAGGCATATATCTTCAAAATTGATGCACAAATCTTAATTTTATTCACAGTTAAGTAAAAATACCCATGTATACATACAATCAGTGTTGCCAAAACTTTGAAGCTATGTCCCACCAGATTGTTTTTGAAAAACCGCTAGAAACCGCCTACACTTAAAATAAAATCGCTGAATTTTACCGTTAAAATATTTCTTAATTTTGAGTATCTGATTCAAATAAAATTTACAAACTTGTAATAAATTTGTTTAGATTTTATTATATTCGTCTGACATAGATATATAGAGCGTACAAAACCAAACATTTGTAGCAATTGCAATAATGGACCGGTTCCTAAGTACAGTTTGAGTACCAATTGACACCTAACTCATCACCAAAGTTCCAGTTGAGAACCAGTTGACACCATCACACTCCAAAATATCTGTTGAGAGTCAATAACAGAAATGTTAAGTGTGAAATTATCAACTTGCGCGAAATAACAATCTGTTGGTGAATGGTTAGCGTTAAAGACTATAAAACGTAAGATACATCAGAAGAATTTGGGTTCGAATGCCGCCATCGACATTAACGAAAAATGAAATTGAAAAAAGATTCGGCTGTGCCGAATCTTTGATACCCTTCACCATATTACCATATTACCATCTTACTATCTTATCGACATCATATTACCATATTACCGACAAATAATAAAATTTTCGCCTTAACGTATGCTTTCATATTTTCACATATATAAATCTAAATTTTTTTCAAACTACGAAAATTTGAATATGAAAAAATAACAATCATAGCAGGCTTTGCTTTTAAAAAATAAACAACAACAATTCCATATTTAATTATTTTTTTTATGTGTGTATATACAAACTGGCTGCATATACAAAGAACAACAACAACACTGTTATTCATTATATTACTTCTGTTGCTAACTAAACTACTTGTCTTACAAGCAAAAACGTCACTAATAGTCATTACAATGCTTAATATACAAGTTTGTGTATGTATTTATTTATATTCTTAACAGATATGTTTTAGTTTTTAAAAATAAACAACAACAATTCCATATCTATTTATTTTTGTACAGACTGCATATACAAAGAACAACAACAACACTGTTATTCATTATATTACTGCTGTTTCTAACTAAACTACTTGTCTATACAAAAAACAAAAAACGTCACTAATAGTCATTACAATACTTAATATACATGTTTGTATGTGTATTTATATTCTTAACAGATTTGTTTTTGTACCATAACTCTGTTGATTATAAACGAATTTAGTTTATTAAAAAAAAAACGAAATTTTATAAAAACATTTATGACTGATACTTGTCTATACAAAAAACAAAAAACGTCACTAATAGTCATTACAATACTTAATATACATGTTTGTATGTGTATTTATATTCTTAACAGATTTGTTTTTGTACCATAACTCTGTTGATTATAAACGAATTTAGTTTATTAAAAAAAAAACGAAATTTTATAAAAACATTTATGACTGATCATATAAAAATAAAAATCTGTAGCTTGAACAAGGGCTTCAAAAATAAAAAATTCGTTTTCCCAGATATCTCAGTTATTACTGAACCGATTTATTTCATTTTTTCAGAACAAAAATTCAGAAAATAATTTCCGAGCCCCCTTTAAAAATTCGAAGTCCCTGGTATATGCAGAGGCTTCAGAAACAGAAAAACCGGTTACAAAAACCGGTTTTTAAAGCATATCTCCGCCATTTATAAACCGATCCTGCTGATTCAAAAAACCGAAATTTTATAAAAATATTTGTGACCGATAAAATCTATAGCTTAAACCAATACATGTTTGTATGTGTATTTATATTCTTAACAGATTTGTTTTTGTACCATAACTCTGTTGATTATAAACGAATTTAGTTTATTAAAAAAAAACGAAATTTTATAAAAACATTTATGACTGATCATATAAAAATAAAAATCTGTAGCTTGAACAAGGGCTTCAAAAATAAAAAATTCGTTTTCCCAGATATCTCAGTTATTATTGAACCGATTTATTTCATTTTTTCAGAACAAAAATTTAGAAAAAAATGTCCGAGACTTCTTTGTAAAAACGAAGTCCCTAGTATATACAGAGGCTTCAGAAACTGGAAAACCGGTTTTCTTAACATATCTCCGCATTGTATTAACCGATTTTGCTGAATTCCAATAGCAAAATTTTCGAAAGCATTTCCGATCGATTGATATATATATTATATATGTCAGTTATCGGTGGGCTTCATAAACGCCATTTCAACCGACACACGGACGGACGGACATGGTCCTATCGTCATCATTTCTTACAAGGATCCCGAAAATGTAAACTTTTTTGCTCTCCGACGTTGTGGGAATTACAAACGGAATGACAAACTTATATATACCCTTTACACCTGTGGTGAAGGGTATAATTATAAAATAAAAATATACCTATAATTTAATAGAAATAAAAAACAAAAAAGTTTATAAAGTAAAATTTTTACTATATTAATTCAATCTTAACATATTATCTTGGACCAGTCTGTGACCTATCCTATGACCTGTTCCAAGGGGCTAATTAGCCACCTCCAATGACATTCACGTGTAAAAGTGACAGCTTTCTACCATATAAAGTTCCGGAACTTGAACCGGTCACTAGCCCTGAGAACCTGTCACGTGACTAGTCTTTGAACCGGTTCTCTTTCTTCTAGTGATATTTTCATTCTATAATGTTGTGGTGATTTAACATTTTGAGAAAAAAAAAAAAATAATTTCATTGTCTTTTTATAGAAAAATAGTTGATGTGATAAAAAATTTCCGGGTAACTACTTATTTTTAATAAATTAGTTAGTTATAGAAGTTAAATAATATCTTTAAATTTTCTTATTTCTATTTCAAACCATGTTTTTACAATAAAGAAAAGTCGCTAGAATCCGCCAGCTAGAAAAATGTTGAAGCCAGATAAACCACTTAGCGGTTTTTTACGAAAAGTACCCGCTATGTACAACAAAAAATCGCCAGATCTAGCGGGAAAACCGCCGTTTTGGCAACACTGCATACAATTGAGTAGAAATACAGTGGTGGACAAAAAAAAAAAAAAAATATTTTTTCTTGAAACAAAAATAGGTGGACTAGGTGGATTTTGACGAGATAAACAAGATTCTGCATTCATTTTTTTTCTATCGCGTACTGATTTTTTCTTTATGTGAATGACTAATATCATCACCTTATTCAGCGGTCACACTATAAAATTCGTGAATGGTTTGACAAACTTAGGCTATAACAAAAGAACCCTTTACACGATTTTTATAAGTGATACATCAAAAAATGCATGAAAAATGCATGTTGGCATATCTTGTCTTCAAGGTATGCCAACAGTATTTTTCATTCGCTCAAGAATTTCAGAGTTATGGATCAAAATTTTCACCATTTTTCAAAAAAATTAATTTTAATATTTTCGGTACTAATTACCGAATAGCTAAGGAAATATTAACTGGACAAAAAATTAAGTAAATTCAGCTCAAAGAAAATTTAGGTCGCTATATATTTAAGTTTAATTTATCTTAATTGGACAAACTGTTTCGAGTTATATATATATAGTGTGATAGAAAAAAAGTAATAGCTGATTCTTATTTAGCACGTTGAATTCCATCTAATCCACCTATTTTTTTATTTAAGACGAAAAAAAAAATTATTTTTTTGGCCCACTAGTGTATTTCCACTTAGCTATAGGTATGCATGGGTATCTTATAGGGTATCCAAATATTCGGGTGTTCATATTAATCGGTTTATTCGACAAATAATTATTCGAGGTTAAAAGATGATCGGTTAATAATCGATTATTGAAAAATTATTCGATTAACCGAGTAATCTTTTTATAAGTGTAAAACATGTAAATTACACAAATTATAACATTTAATCTATTGAAATAGTTACTTAGAAACATAATATAAGATAAAATTCTTTTACAAGGGGATCATTTCGTAATTATTTTTCTCCTATTTGTATGAAAAATTTTCATTTTTTAGCTGATAGTAATACAATAATATTCTTATAATTCCGCTTTATTTAATACATTTTTCATGTAAGTGTACATATTTTCCGTGTAAGAATGATATTTTTGAATATTTTTTTAATATTTTTTGTGTACATTTAGATGATAATTGAAAGTATTATGACTTGTGTAACGTTGAATTTATTTAACTAAAAGTAATGTTTTAAGGATTTCTATTGGTACGAGTTTAATTATTTATGAAGATATAAAATATTATTACCATTTCTTGTCGCTTTTTATAAAACATTCTATCCCAACAAAAAAAGCATCCAAAGAAGTCAGTAAGATACTGAACCTGTGATTAGAAATAGTACAAATTTGTATAATTTTCAATGAATTGAATTTTTTGATACCAGTGTCATTTGTTAAAATTGCAATGAACATCCAATTTTTTTTAATGGCTCAAGGAAATTAGTTTTAATTTTTATTATTATTTTAATAAAGAAAATTATGAATAACATAGTTTTTCATTTGTTTCAGTTTTTTTTTTTTTTATTTTTTGTAAAGATAACATCCGAGTATCAACGTCTTATAGCAGAACAGTTAATTTAAATCTTTCTATATATATTGGATCCTGTTTTATTACTTCTAAGCAGAAGAAAAAGTACCTCACTAAAAATTATTTTTATTTATTTTTACTGAATGTAACAGACCTCTTAAAAAAATTTAGTTTACATAAATTTATCATAAAAATAAAAAATTTTCTAATTTATAACTCAAGAAAAAACTACATTTAGGTTAACCGGTTATTCGACACAAATTATTCGGTTTATTCGTTATCCGAAAATAGACAGTTTTAAATTATTCGGACAGTTAATCGATAAAAATTAACCGGATAACCGAATGACGATTAATCGATTGGATACCCTAGTATCTTAACTTAACTGTGAATGCAATCAAGATTTGTGCATCAATTTGATACGTGGCTTTATTTACTCGTAGTTTTGCCAGCTTTGAGATAAAGGTGATAAACTTAAATATTTTTGATGTTTTCACTTTTAAAAAGAAGTTTTAGTAAAAAAATATCTTCAAAACTATTGAGCGTATAAAAATTTAATTATAGAGCGATTTAAATCTAATTTTATTCTACATATTTGGGTGCATCATTTTTATAAATCGAGCATACCTTTCTCGAGCAATAGTGAAATATACTCGAGTAATCGGCATACTTAGAGCACAATATTAGACATAAAAAAAATTCTCGACCTGATAGAAAAAAACTGAAAGCAGATTCAAGTTTAGCTTGAAGTACGTAGAAGATTTAGTTGAAATATCAAAACGGTCCATTGTATGTGCACTTGTCTGTAATTCTCAATTTCTTTTGTCATTCTATACTTCCGTTCTATTACAGTGTAGGGAAGATTTTAAAATATTTTGGGAATAAATTTTTAATTTCTATTCAGCTGATTTGATTTGCTGCAATTTGGATTGCAAATTTTGGAAGACGGATTCCACATACCCTTCAGAAACAAATCTATGAGGTCTCAAAGTTTTTTAAAGTATAAATATATGGGCAATTATCAAAAATTTTTAACCTGGCTGAAACTGACTTAAATCCTTAATAAGTTTGTGTGGTAATGATATTTTGAACAAATTGGTTACAGATCTGAACTCACAAGACTTGAAACTAATAGAGTGCAAAATTTTAGCACAATAGGTTTCTTTTTCTAACCATGATTGTTGTTCAAAGTTCAAGAATATAGAAAAACTGATAAAAACTACAATTTTTGTTCACGCGTTTATACTTTTTGATCTTTCTCTATCATAAGTAAAATAATCGGACTTTGTACATAAATTCCGCACCATCTCTGATGTTGTGCAGAATTTCAACAACTAAATACAGGGTAGTAAAGTTTTGATGACAAAATTTTTTGGTTTTTTAAATTTTTCAGTTTTTTGGTCGCGGTCTGTGCGCCCCTTCACCGAATACAAAATTTGGGATAGGGATTAATACTTGTTGTAATTGTGTGTATTTTGCGCTATATCCCGTTGATGTGCCCGAAATAGTCTACGTAGTAGATTGTCTCAAAATTTGGAAAACAAGTGCGAAAATTTTTCAAAAAGTCAGTTTTTCGCGAGGCACATCCATATTTTCATATGGAATTGCTTGGATTACTGCGTGAACTTAATTTTTTTGTCATTTTACATAACAAAATCGGAGGAGCATTAAAAACAAATTTAATACAAAAATTTTATGGACTTTTTGAAAATTATGCAAAAATTGCACTTTTTGTTTTTGTAATTTTATATAGAAAATTGCAATTTAAACAAATATTAGATATATGTATATACGAGTGGCGATAAGTATAATTGATTGGGATCATAAATTTAAGTCAAATGTCGTTGATAACGGACACTTTTGTCAAAACACATTTCGCTAAGGCACATCGTATGGATAGCATAAAATTAACTATAATTTACATAATTAGTAAGTGCTTGTTATGCTTAATAAAAATTCGGAGGCGCATGAACAAGTTTTAAGAGATAAACATTTTATGGACCAAAAAATATTTACTTGTGTTAAAAAAGGATTACAATATTAATTAGCATTTCTATGTAATAAACTCTATCAAAATATATTTTCATTCAATGTATGGAGAAATAACTTAGATTCGATCCAAATTTTTCACAAAATTTTTAAAAATCGCGATTTTTATTGAAAATAAAATTTTTAAAATTTTAATAGGAAACCCTAAAATATGCTGCACTAATACTATCAAACATTGAAAATATCATAAATTTTATTTGAATAACTCAGTAGGTTTTGATATTACGTGTAATTTTGACCAGAATTGTACATAAACTTCTAGTTTGTAAAAATTTGTATATGTTCAACTTTAAACCGCCATAACTTTCGCGCCCCTCAAAGGAAATGATTAACGCGAACTGATTCTACATGCATTTGAGTCGCTTTACATGTATACAAAAGCATTTTAATGTGCCATCAAAAAAAAATTAATAATTTTTTAAAGGGCTAAAATCAAAAATTTTTGATAATTGCCCATATACGTGAATATATTTCTATTAAAACCTTAAATTTATTTATTAAATTTTTATTTTTTTTTGGTATGGTCATGGCATGTACACTAGGGTGTCCCGTAGACAAATATTTTGTAGGAACACCCCTCAAACGATGCGTAAAAATTTACTGAATATGGGAAAAAGTTTAAAAAATTGTAAATTGATCTTCATTTCGTCTAAAAAATAGTATTGAGTTTAGTCTTGAAATGGGTATGAAAAAATTCGTAATTTTAAGCCAATTACAAAAAAAAAAAAAAAAAATATTTTAAAAAATTTTCGCAATAATTTTGGTCCATAAGCTGTCATTTTAGTACATCAAGCGAAAAAAAAATTTCGATATTTTTCTTAAAAAAATAGATAAGAATTTTATAATTTTGTTCTCTTTAAGGCTAAAATATAAAAAAATTGCATTGTAGTAAGAACTGTTGATAATATGTAATTTTCCAGATTTAAAAAAAAAAAAAAAAAAGAAAAAAATTCATCAAAATACCTTAAAAAGTCTTCTAGCGAAAAAAAAAAAAAACATTACTATCGTCCTTTCATCTTCCAATAGTATACTTTGAAGTCACTTCTAGAAGATAATAAGATGATAATTCGAATTTAACAAAAACAAAATACATTACTATTGCGCAAAAACTCCACCAAACTGACAAGTATTTGCATATTTAAAGAAGTCCAAAACTTTGCATGTAAAAGTGTCTTGTCGCATTCTTTTGCACAAAAGGTAATCTAAATACAATTTTACTATAAAAATTATTATTAATCTTCTTTTCTTTTTTAAAGGTACCGGATTTCACCAGGAGTTTCTCATGGAGATTTTATTATTAAATGTAAAATTAAAAAAATTTATATGTGAATCATTTATTGTCTAGTTTTATATGTATAGATAATTGTGAAATAAAGATAATTATGAAATATAAAAAACTTTAATTTTAATTATAAATACAGAAATAAAAATAATGCAAAATCATTTTCTAGAAGAGACTAGCGCGACACTTCTTTGATCATCTTCTGGGTGGCTTCCAGAAGAGTCTTTTTTGAGTCGTCTGGAAGACATTTCCACGAGGAACAGTTCTTCCCGACGGAAGATGATTTTAATGATACTTTGGCAATAGTTTTGGCGATGAGTTTCAATAGAAAATGTTTGTGGGGTATATTCATATGTACTTGTATACATATATAAACTACATATGAATACAAGCACTTAAAAGAACCCAAATAGTGTGAAATTTATACAAATTACTTTAATCTTTATGGTGCTGGTTTTCATTTTTATTATTTATTAATGTCATTATGTGTATAAGTTTGTATGTATGGATTGGTATGCGTACAGGTTCATTTCTTTTTTTTTTATATATAAAATTTAACACAACTTAACATAAATTTTCATTGAACATTTCTCATTGTCAATGAGTTTTTTGTTTTTTTTTGTTTCTGTTTGTTGTAGTTTTTTTATGGTTTGCGGTTATTTTCGATGTAGTTGTTTGCTTTTTAATAAAAAAAACTGTGTCAATTGAAAGTGCAAATACGGTAATTTGTTCAATAAGGAAGAAATAATAATGCCACTCGCAACTGTCGACAATATTACACCCAGACCATCAAAATGGCGATCGTCCTCAAAATGATTCGAATATGTATGTATATAGTATATATATATTTTTTTTTAATTCACCAACCAACACAATGCCACTAAAAGTAATGATGAACAGAAAAGACAACAAAAATAATTTAAAAAAAGTTTACACAAATCGTTTTTTAAATGAATTAAATTCAGATAAATGGTAGCAATATTCTCGAAACATATATTTCATTATATTTATTTGTATACAATTTTTCGTTACATAAACTGCAACTGGTCTTAAAAAAAAAAAACTGAACTTGAGTTTTCAAAACGTTATATAAATATTAGGGAGATCAATTATTCGGGGTTTAGTGAAAACCGGTTTCGTATAGTTAGAATATTCGGCATTTTGAAAAAAAATGAAATTGAAAAAAGATTCGGCTGTGCCGAATCTTTGATACACTTCACCATATTACCATCTTATCGACATCATATTACCATATTACCGACAATTAATAAAATTTTCGCCTTAACGTATGCTTGCATATTTTCTAAATCTAAATTTTTTTCAAACTACGAAAATTTGAATATGAAAAAAAAACAATCATAACAGGCTTTGCTTTTAAAAAAGAAACAACAACAATTCCATATATATTTATTTTTGTATGTACAAACTGACTGAATACACAAAGAACAACAACACTGTTATTCATTATATTACTGCTGTTGCTAACTAAACTACTTGTCTATACAAAAAACAAAAAACGTCACTAATAGTCATTACAATGCTTAATATACATGTTTGTGTATGTATTTATGTATATTCTTAACAGATATGTTTTAGTTTTTAAAAATAAACAACTATAATTCCATATCTATTTATTTTTGTACAGACTGCATATACAAAGAACAACAACAACACTGTTATTCATCATATTACTGTTGTTGATAACTAAACTACTTGTCTATACAAAAAACAAAAAACGTCACTAATAGTCATTACAATGCTTAATATACATGTTTGTTGGTGTATTTATATTCTTAACAGATTTGTTTTTGGGCCATAACTCTGTTGATTATGAACGAATTTGGTTTATTAAAAAAACCGAAATTTTATAAAAATATTTATGACTGATCTATATAAAAATAAAAATCTATAGCTTGAACAAGGGCTTCAAAAATAAAAAATTCGTTTTCCCCGATATCTCAGTTATTACTGAACCGATTTATTTAATTTTTTCAGAACAAAAATTCAGAAAATAATTTTCGAGCCCCCTTTAAAAATTCGAAGTCCCTGGTATATGCAGAGGCTTCAGAAACTAAAAAACCGGTTCTAAAAACCGGTTTTTAAAGCATATCTCCACCATTTATAAACCGATCTTCCTGATTCAAAAAACTGAAATTTTATAAAAATATTTGCGACCGATCTGTATAAAAATAAAAATCTATAGCTTAAACCAAGGCTTCAAAAAATAAAAAATGCGTTTTGTCCGATATCTCAGTTATTACTGAACCGATTTATTTCATTTTTTCAGAACAAAAATTCAGAAAAAAATGTCCGAGAATTCTTTGTAAAAACGAAGTCCGTAGTGTATACAGAGGCTTCAGAAACTGGAAAACCGGTTCAAAAAACCGGTTTTTAGAACATATCTCCGCATTGTATGAACCTATCTTGCTGAATTCCAATAGCAAAATTCTCGAAAGCATTTCCGATCGTTTGACATACATATTATATATGTCAGTTATCGGTGGGCTTCATAAACGCCATTTCAACCGACACACGGACGGACGGACGGACGGACGGACGGACGGACATGGTCCAATCGTCATCGCTTCTTACAAGGATTCCGAAAATATAAACTTTTTTGCTCTCCGACGAAAATTGTGGAAATTACAAACGGAATGACAAACTTATATATACCCTTTACACCTGTGGTGAAGGGTATAAAAACGGTTACAAATTTTTAAATTTAAGAAAAACCGTTCAACCGGATTTTTGCTGAAAATTTTGGAAAACAGCCTATTGTGGGGCATTTTAATTAAATAATTGAAATTATAAAAAAAAAATAGCTAATGTGGTTACTGCAATTTGGTGATCAACTGGTAGAAACAAATGCTAATGCCAGAATTAGTTTCTATATCACACACCACCATATGTGATTCGGATATTATGTATTTGTGCTTATAACGCATAGAAAAAATCTTCGGATCTTCATTTTAAAGTATTGCGTTCTACACAAAATCATTTCCTTTGACGTTTTAACTATTTCCGAAAAAAACACAGAATTCAATTTTAAAGACTTTAATGAAATTTGGTACAAGGACGTATTTTGTTTCATGTTTTTTTATTATAAAATCACAGTAATTTTCAGCATAACTTAAAATAATGTAATATTTATTGTAATTATTTTTGAATTTAATAAAATATTTATATTTTCTCATTAATTAATTTAATAACTTTTTTTTCCACATGTATGTCTTATTGACCGCCAATTAATTTAATCATGAGGTTTCTTATATTATTTGCCTATAATATTTTCACATTTTACATATGAAATATTTATTAGATAATGTAAAATGTAAATATTTTTAATTTACTGTTCATATGATAGAACCAATATGAAAGAAAAATTAATTATTAAAATCTATTGATAATTCTACCGATATCTTACTACAAATTATGACAAACATTTTTGTAATATAAATGCTATTGATTATGATACAATTATAAACTTAAATTACTTTTTTAGGCTAATTTTCTAAAGATGAAGGTTAGTTACTTAAATTACAGTAATTTAATTTATATCGCCTTCCTCTATATCCGTTTGCATTTCCTATGACGATTTATAAGTATGTGGGAAAGCACTTTATTTGCATATGATGTTTGTGTTATTGTAACATCATGTAACAAATGAAATTAAAATTCTGGTAAATGAAAATATACACTATAGAGCAAAAGTGAACACTTTTTTGGTTTAATTTACTTTTTTCGGCGGTATATTCTTAACGGCCGATAGGAATTAAAATATAAATAGTAGAATATAATCATCAAGGTCCAATTTGAAATATATGTACAATAAATATTAATATATTTGTTTGTGTAACATAAAAAATAAAGAAAACTTTAAAATATAAAAGTGTTCAATTTTGCACCAATTTCTGATTGGATATATAATCGTGATTTATTCGGTACTTTCAATTTGCAAATGAAAAAAAAAAAAAATTGGAAAATATATTATTCAATGAAGAATGTCTAGTGCAAATACAAACTTGTTAGAGTTCTGCAAAAGTTATTTAATATGAAATAACCTTGATAAAAATCCTGTAGTAGTGGAAATAAAAAAATAAGAAAATATCGAATTTTGCAAAGATTAGTTTTAAAAAATCGCAAGGACTTAAAACTATCTCAAACCTTGATGATTATGTTCAAAAAGACGTAAAAAATATTTTTTATTATGCTAAATCATCGATTATGTTAATTCATTAATAGAGATGCTGAATATTTTTTTGATAATACCTAAGATCGGGGAATATGAGATTCTATTAAAAATTAAGTATTAAATTTATTAATAGTAGAGCAAGTATTCAAACTGTTTGCAAAAAACATAAGACTCATGAGAATATTTGATAAAAACCACAAAATATGTAACTATCTATTAGATGAAAACTTATGACCCTTTTCAATATCTTGAAATCTATTAATATTGGGTCATGGTAAATTGGAAACGCGTTTTAATAGTAAATGGACAATCGTAAACTAAATTAGGTAAGAAAATAATGATTTTTTTAAGGTTTCAAAATAAATGATTGGCATGTATTGCTACACTATAAAAACTGAAAAGTAATCGAATTTTTATATAGCGAATTAGGGAGGTATCTCAGATCCAGATGTTGGTCCGATTGGACCAATTAGTGGAACTATGTCTTCATTAACATTTCGTTAAAATATATTCAGATTCTGAGAAGAAAATATTGAAAATGTGATATCACGTCATAATATTCACCACGAATTACAGTCTTATACTAAAGCTTTCGTAGAAAATCATGTTCAGAACTTGTTTAAAATAAGGATTCGATAGTTTTGGAGGGATATGTAACAAACCCAGACCAAAACATACTTAAAAGTATGAAATATATAAATAAAAGTGAAATTAAGAATCCTAGAACATCAGTCAGGAACTGTAAGGGCACTATGGCATAAAATTTGTTTTGGTGCTTTATTTATATTTATTAATATCATGACTTGTTAAATTATGAAACAAATTTGCTAAAAATATATTTTGGTTAAAGTTTTCTTAAGTGGTGCAAAACTGAACACTTTTTATTTGAAAAACATCTTAATTTTTTGCAAAAAATAAATTTGTTTTTAAACTTTTTATTCTTCATTACATTAAATAAATTCATCATGAATTAATACTATTAATTACTTTTTGCATTACTTTATATGATAAGAAGATATCACCTAAAAACATAAACAGTTACAAAAAAGTATTCATTTTTGCTCTATAGTGTAAATTCAAAATCTCCATAGTAGTAATTAATGAGAATTTCGCATAAATAAAACATTTTAGTGCAGTTTTATATTTTCATGGTCAATAATTATAAGTTCTCCAATTTAATTATTTAATACGCCATTTAAAAGTAAATAATTAACAGGGCAAGTTTTTATATACAAAAAAATTTAAATATGCGCTTGAAAAAGCACGAAAAAATTGTATAATATGCGTAGAAATATGCAAAAATAGCATGAATATGTATATAAAAACCAACGAATTTATGCATTCTTATATATTAATGTGTAGAAAATATACACACATATGCATTTTTTAACTTTCAATCTCAAATAGATTTCGATGTTTATAAAAATATAACTATTTTAATTTTAAGTATCATATTTGACGCTTCCGAATTTTTTTTCTTTACAATATTTACAATGTACTCAAAAAACTCACGAAAAAATTTTAGAAATTATTTGATTGAACTCCAAAAAATCACCAAAAATTTCTGTTTTTATTAAGAAAACTAACTTTTGTATCCATTATATGCAAATTTATGCGAAGATTTAAAATATAAGCATTTTTTGTGAAATTCATTTGAAATATGCAAATGCTTACTTTCCAAGCGAAAAGCTTGAAAAACTTGCCCTAATAATTAATAACATTTCGTATATATTTCAGTAAATTTGCCTAATTTATGACTTACACTTTTATAAAACTAACGTGACATAACATTATCTTTATACTAACATTTTTATGGGATTAACACATAC
This sequence comes from Protophormia terraenovae, assembly GCA_951394005.1. NCBI lineage: Eukaryota > Metazoa > Arthropoda > Insecta > Diptera > Calliphoridae > Protophormia > Protophormia terraenovae. The sequence continues at coordinate 77,681,918 of OX596074.1, read as the reverse complement.
ATGATAACCGCGATCAATATAGACCAAAACCTTTTTGGACGAAATTCAAAATTTAGTGCAGTGTTTTAAAACTAAATAAACATTTACTTTAGTTCTTTCAAAATGTTTTTCAACTCGACTTTATAATTATCTATAAAAACATTAGTATGTATTAAAAAAATATTTGTATATATTTTAAAGAAACAATCGTTAAAAAAATTGCATATATTTTTTTTTTATGTTAAGATATTTATGACTACATTGTACACAATATTTATTGGAAATAAATAAAATCATTTTTATATAAAATACATATTCATACACATATATATGGACCATTATCAAAAATTTGTGATTTTAGCACTTCAAAAAAATATTAATTTTTTTTTTTATGGCCCATTAAAATCCTTATTTATATACATATAAAGTGACTCAAATACATGTAGAATCAGTTCGAGTTAATCATTTCCTTTGAGGGGCGCGAAAGTTATTGCGGTTTTAAGTTGAACAAATAAAATTTTTTACAAACTAGAAGTTTATGTATAATTCTGGTCAAAATTACACGTAACATCAAAACCTACTGAGTTATTCAAATAAAATTTATGATATTTTCAATGTTTGATGGCATTAGTGCAGCATATTTTAGGGTTTCATAGTAAAATTTTAAAAATTTTCTTTTCAATAAAAATCGCGATTTTTAAAAATTTTGTGAAAAATTTGGATCGATTCTAAGTTATTTCTCCATACATTGAATGAAAATATATTTTGATAGAGTTTATTACAGAGAAATGCTTTTTAATATTGTGATTATTTTTTAACACAAATATTTTTTGGTCCATAAAATGTCTATCTTTCGAAATTTTTTGATGCGCCTCCCCATTTTTATTAAGCATAACAAACACCTACTAATTATGTCAATTATAGTTAATTTCATGCTGTCCACACGATGTGCTTTAGCAAAATGTGTTTTGACAAAAGTGTCCCGTTTTCAACTATCAACTACATTTGAATTAAATTTATGATCCCAATCAATTATATTTACCGCCGCTCTTATATCCATATATTCAATGTTTGTTTAAATTGCAATTTTCTATATAAAAATAGAAAAACAAAAAGTGCAATTTTTGCAAAATTTTAAAAATGTCCATAAAATACTTGTATTAAATCTATTTTTAATGCTCCTCCGATTTTGATATGTAAAATAACAAAAAACTAAGTTCACGCAGTAATCCGTACCGTTTAATATGAAACTGTGAATGTGCCTCGCGAAAAACTGACTTTTAGAAACACTTTTTTAAACCAAATTTTTTATTCGATTGAGGGGCTCACAAACCCCGCCCAAAAAACTGAAAATTTTAAAAAACTAAAAAATTTTGTCATCATAACTTGACTACCCTGTATTTAACTGTTGAAAGTCTGCACAACTACAAAGATGGTGCAGAATTAATCTGTAAAGTCCGATTAGTTTACTTATGATAGAATGAGATCAAAAATATCAAAAATTGTAGAAGAATGGGAAAAACTTAAGTTATTTTTAGCCATTTTTCTATGTTCTTCAACTTTGAACAACAATCATGATTATAAAAAGAAACTAATGGTGCTAAAATTTGGCACTCTATTTTGTTTAAAATATCATTACCACAAAACTTATTAAGGATTTAAGTCGGCTTCAACAATTTTTAATAATGGCCCATATGTATATTTACATAATAATATGCACGTATGGTTAATTTTTTTATATATATATATGCATGTATATGCGAACATACACATATAAATTTAAATATAAAATAAAAAAACACGTGCTAAAATCACTTGTGGTAAAAATTTTCTCAAAGAAATCCTTGTAAACAAACACATCTGCAACAGTTTATGTAATACCTATATTAACCTACATATGAACTTTATTAATATGCATAATATATTAAAGTATATTTTGCTTTAGTTGTTTTATATGAATTTAAATATTTATATATGACTTGATTTTTAAATTCTTATGTAATTATTTAAGACTTTACAAAAAACATAAACTAAAATTAGTTTAATATATTTCAGAATTTACAAAAGTTTTAAAAATGGAGTTTTATACTAATGCTCATGTATTGTACAAAGGATACTTAGTTTACACAAGTCAGAGAGGACTAAACTTTTTAATTGTGTATCAATCAATTTCAATTTATTAATAAATATGATTGATTTGTTTAATAAACAAAAGTTTTGTGAATTTTTGTTTCATGTTTATGATTTTTGAAAATATATACTATTTTATGGTTAAATTGTACATTTTTTGTTTTTAATGTGAAGAAAATATATTTTCAAAAATAATAATTTCTTAACATACTTTTTTGGGATTTTTCATGCATATATATGAAGAAAATCAATGCATGAAAATCCTCTCTTTTTTTATTAATATTTTTTATTATTTTATTATTTAGAAGATGAGAATCCAATGGGTAAAATCAGGTCGATAACGCTGAATTTAATGGTGCTAATAGTTTAAAGAATTTTGCGCTCATTTCTGTGATATTACACTGAATGTCTAAAAGAGGAATTAAAAAAAAAGATATTTTACCTAAATTTAAAAAAATTAAGATGCTATTGAAGTACACGATCAAAAATTTTTATTATTAAATATGTATATCTTAAACGCTAAACTATAAAAGTTTGAACTAACAAACAAATATGACTACAATTACGATAGCAAACTAATTAGTATAACCAATGAACAACTTTTCTCAAAAATTAGCATAAAAATTCGAGAAGGCGACTTATATTAGAACTGTTGTAGACCAACACATTTACTCAATGAAAAATTAAATGTACAAATACCCGGCAAAAAACGTTGAAGTTCTTCCAAAAAAAAAAAAACATTTTCACAACTTCAAAAGTGGAACAAAGTGCATATTTTAAACTTTTTTGGAAGTTCTTAAAAATTACTTCCAAAAAAGTGAAAATAAATGAATTTTTAGCTGGAAAAATGGTAATAATTTCTAAAAAAAATTAAAATTTTACAAATTTTAAAGCATTTTTATTATCTTTTAATAGGACTAAAGCGGAATTTTTGTTAAAAAATTGTATAAACATAGTTTTAAGGGAAGTACTTCAAAAGAAATGAACAAGAAGTATAAAAGAAGAACATCTTACCAATGACAATCATGGGTTAAAGAAAGAACTTCTGCGGCTCTTTTTCACCACTAAGTACTTCCTTCCAATGACAAAACAATGTTAAAATCATGACTTTGTCAGTTCTTTTTTTGCTGGGTACTGAATAACGCGTTGATACTAACATCTAGAGGATTTTATGCACTTTAGGGCGATTTCCGGAAGTGGATTTATATGGGAGCTATGGTAAATTTTGAACCAATTCTCATACAATTTGGTAATATTGCTTCTACTTACACAGAAAAAAGTAAAAATGGACTTCAATTACGAAATTTGTAATATTAATTAATTTTTAATTGATTTTGCTCCAATCATCAAAATGATAATAATAATAACTAGAATAACTGATATTATTATTACTTCTTTTCCTTAAATAGATGCAATGAGCTGAAAATTTTTTAAAATTTACTTAAATTTATTTTATTTCTGTACTTTTATAGATAAATATTTAATTTTTCTTAACATTTTATTAACACCTGTCAATTTATTAGAAAACAAAATCATAAATCGTATAATTAAATTCCAATATAAAGTTAATTAATAAATTTATTAAAAAATTACTTGAAACATTTTTTTCTATGTATATAAAACTTATTTGTGTCGAATATTAAATATTTGATACTAACATTCTTATGGGATTTATGCACGTTAATATAATTTCCGGAAGAGGGGTTTATAAGGGAGCTATGGTCAATTGTGGACCGATCTTCATAAAACTTGGATCAGATTGGTACTTGTACAGAACATCTCTGCACCAAATTTAAATAAAATATTCTAATTTTTAAGGCATCTTTGAGTGTTGAAAAACTATTCCAGGGGGGAAATTTGTATGGAGGCTATGTAAAATAATGGACCAATCACAACCAATTTTCATATCATAAAAATCCCTCGTGCCAAATTTTGTTTAATTATCTTCAAAATTGCGACCTGTACTTAGTGCACAAGGTGGACGGACGGACATCGTTAGATCGATTTAAAAAGTGATTCTAAGTCGATTTAAAAATGCGGGAAGGAGACTTAAGGTGGGTGTTGGATACATTTTTCTATGTATTACAAAAATCATCATGAACGCATAATATCCCAATCACCTTTGGTGGTATAGGGTATAATAAACACATAAAAAATTGGTCTGAAATTTATTTAATTCACGATTGGGGTATATACAATGTATATATCCCAAAAAATAAAAATAAAAATTATTTAAATTACTCCTTTCAAACTCAAAATTTGATTAAAAACTGTTAAATTTGATGAGAAAGTTACTTAATTTTTATCAATTTATAAGACGAAAATTATTGGGGATTTATATTAAATAAAGCAAGGACCCAAAATAATTGTTATTATAATTTTCGAAATCGAAAAAATTGGCACTTTTTAAGAGTTATTACAAAAAATTGGTTTTTAATAATTATTGAATAATATATAAATATAAGTTACTCATAACTATTATTTTTTAACTAATATTTTAAAAATTAATTAAAATATTTATTGATGAATAAATAAAATATAATTTTAAATAATTATTATTCTTCGTTATATATTAAATAACAATTATAATAATAATTTTTGATAATAATTAATTTCGAATATCATGCAATTTCATCATCTCAAGCCTCAGATGATATTAGAAATCTAATTGAACATACGTATATTGTTTTTATCAAATTTCAAATAAAATATGCATGAATTTAAAAATTATACATAATTTTAACTATTTTGGAGTATATTTTTCAATAACTATTAAAAAATTATTTTTAAATAAAGAATTAAAAAATAACTATTATTAATAATATATATTATTTTTTTCAAACATAATTATAATTATTTCGATAAAAATATTTTAATTGAAAGCAAATAATTATTAATCAGGAAAAGAATAAAAATTGCATATAATAGTTACAATTTAAGAAATTCGACATAAAAATTGTAATAAATAAGACCTTGAAATAAAGTAATTTTATATTAATAATAAGCCATGAAATTTGTAAATGTGCTTAAAAATACTTTAATAAAAATATATTCTCAGTGAAAACAAATTTAAAAACCTTAAATATGTGCAGAAATAAGAGTTCTCAGTGAAAGCTTTTAAAGCCAATGAAATTTTAGAAGTCAATGCCAAAACTATTAATTGGATATTTTAAATTATTCTAAATATTGACATGAATGTCAATATTACAAGAGATTCTGTACAATGTTTCTTAAAGAGAAACCAAGTATATAGTTGAGCCGGATATATGTGTATTTCAAGTATTTCCTTTTAGTCTTGACGTTTTATCTGCGTATGAAATAAAACAAGATTTGGAGTGTATATTTTACTCTAAAAATACGAGTAATATGGATTTAATTAGCGTGCATTTAACCAGTGTCAAATTGTGTTGTGCAAAAGTCATGAAACCAAATTTTAAAAAATTTTAAAATTTTGGAGTTTTTTCAATGGAACGGCGTAAAATACGCCGTTTCGGATATTTCAAAATTCAAAACAGAGCCTAATAGCTCTTGAAATTATGAATCATTTGACATATATCTCGTTAATGTGCCCTCAACAGAAATGCTGTAGGAGGTACCCAAACTTGGAGAGAAAAAACGTGAATGGCTCCAAGAGGTGCCTTTTTCGCGAGGCATACTCGCAACGTTATTTCAGGGCTTTTAAAATATTAATTTCCTAAACGCGTATAGCTATTTTAAAGAATTCAGCAATTTTGCATATTTTGTTATAGCGGATGTTGGCGTTATAAATCAATTTTAAACTGAAATAAGTTCCTGTGTAAAGTTTTACTTACGCAGAAAATATAATTTCACTAAAAATATTCATCAACGGTTTTCATGGGCTAAGAACGCTATCAAGTTCGTTATAGTTTAGATTTTATCGCGATTTAAAGTTCACTTTTTTCAGAATTTTTTCTTAGATACATGAAATTTAAATCAATATATCTCCGGACGTATTTGTTCGTTTTAAACAATCTTTGGCTCAAATTAATGCTTAATTAATCTAATTTGTAATTGTTTTTATGAAAATGTAATTTTTTTTAAAAGAAAAGGATAATGAAATCAATATTTGTCCTTGTATCAAGGATATTTAAAAAACATATCTTCCATTTTTATTATTTTTTCTTAAACTGTTCCTTAAAGTGCTGGCAACAACAAATAAAAAATTTAGAGTGAGACCATGAGGGGATGTTGAGAAAATTAAAATTTAGTAAAAAAAAACTCATTTATTTCAGAAATAATTTTATAGTTTTTAGTGTAGTTTTGTTTTGTATATGAAAATATGTAAATATGTAAAATGTATAAAGATTGTACATATTAAATGTGAATGTCCCAAAAAGTTTGGATTTTCTTTGTAATGAAAAAATTCCATATTTTCTAAAAATACTAAAAAAACATAAATCTATATTCAGAGAAAATTGCATCTAAAAAATGCAATTGCATTAAAATGCATTATTTTTAAAATGTGAATAATTTTCCAAATATTTAATTTTGAAATTATTGAAATATAGATTGAAATATCTTAATCTGTTAAGTGGTCTCCAGGATATTGTTGCTTAAACTAATACACTTTTATGATTTTTAAGTTTTAAGAAATATTAATAGGTAAAGAAAAACCGCAAAATCTTACGATTTCACAAAGCTGAAACAGAAACTCATAAATAGATTCCTTGGAAAATCTCAAATAATCGTCGTCAATCGAAACAGTACGATAGAAATCGCGGATTTATTGTCCAAATATTATCATTTGGTCGCACCGAGAATCCTAGTTTCAAGGAATATTCTTTAAAGCTATTTATATTGTTCCTCCAAGATATATTCATGTATTACAATTTCTCAAATTAATAAAATATAATCGCTTATAATAAGCCGAAGTTTAAAAAGTTGTCTACACATATTAAAATTTTTTCATTTAAAAAACTTTCGAAATTTTCAAATTGTTAAAGAAATAAATAATTTATTTTTACTTAATGTAATTTTCTCAGCAATCCCTCATGGTTCCTCTCTAAATTTATTATACGCTAATGCCAACACTTTATGGAACATTTTAGGGAAAAATTATAAAAATGGAAGATATGTTTTTTTTTTTAATATCCTTGATACAAGGACAAATATTGATTTCATTATTCTTTTCTTTTAAAAAATGGCATTTTCAGAAAAATAATTAGAAACCAGATTCATTGACCATTAATCTGAGCCAAAGATTGTTTAAATTGGACAAATAGTTCCGGAGATATATTGATTTAAATTTCATGTATTTAAGAAAAAATTCTGAAAAAAATTGAACTTTGAACCGCGATAAAATCTGACCTACAACGAATTTGAAAATTTTGCAGAACTTTAAATATTGTATTGGCGTAATGAGTGTTTATAATGAATTTCATCGATATCTGAGATGGTAAGTTCCAAAATTGCGTTTTTTTTTTTTCGAAAATTTTTGTTTTTTCCCGTATATGTATGTACTCTAGGGTGGTCTAAAATTCTTTTTTGCGAGCTACATTTAAACATACCTCAAATTATTAAAGGCGACTTCATTTATAATATATTTGCCCAATTTCTACTTCCTACGATGATTGGACTAGAATGCTATATAATCATTAAGCTAATAATTCTAGATAAACTTTTTAAATTTTTTCCCACCTAATAATAGAAATGATATAATTGTTATTTTAATAAAAATAACTCATATTAAAAAAATTCTTAAACATAAAAAGAAAAACTGCTAACAAATTTAATACAAAATGTCCTTTTTTCATTCAAATTAACTTATTTGGAAATATTACGAAATGTGGGTATAATAATATTTTATTAAACCTTCGTCTTACAAACTGATCGGGCCAGACCAATTGCAGATTTAAATGTTGTTTTCATATATTTATAATTAAGCTGGAAACTTGAAATTTCAGGTACCCTCCCAAAATTTTGTTTTCTAACGATCTGTGAAAAAACCAGAACGATAAACCTAACACAAGGATAGTTTTGTACCAAATATGGTCTGACTGGACCAGTTATATTTTGTGTGGAAAATTATGTGATTTGACGATGTTATTAGTTCTTTTTATTTTATTAAAAACTTTTGAACTGAGCTCTCATCAAATTACACATGTTATTTTATGATTGTCCAACTATTCGTTGATATTTTGTGTTATGAGAGAATACCGATAAATGTTTGAATAGAAAAATTGTATGCGTTTGTAGACTCAACACAAGGAGAATAACGTGAAGTTTATCGATGGGAAAATGTAATATCTTGCAAAATTATGTAATAGAGATGCTAGAATATAGTTATACAAATGTAATAATATAAAAAAATCACCAAAATTTCCATTAAAATATATGGAATTACAGAGCTTTTCTGGTTTGACCATATATGTTACGAATGTGACAATTGAAACATCTGTATTAACTATCGTTTGATTTATATATCAGTAATTTTGATGAGATTTTTTTTAAACATTTGTTCTGGAATCATCAACTTAATCCTGTCTCAATCATCGTAGGAATTTGGCAAATATGTTATAATTTTAGGTACGTTTAAATATGTGATACCCTTTGGTATTCTTCATACAATGTTGGACAACCTTAATGTAAACTCGTTCAAACATAAATATCAATTCAAAACACTTCTGTGTAGTAAGAGATTCGAGTGTGTTTCAATTGCATAAATAACAAAAATTATTGTTTCACATCAATCAGCTTGGCTTTTTTTGTCTTTCTGGGTTTTTGTTACTGCTGCAGATTGTTGAATTATCCTTTAAGTTAAAACACTTTTATTTCTTTACTTATTGTTTGACACAAAATATAAGTGGGTTTCCTATAAAAAAGTATATTTGTCATACACAGTTTTTGTCTTTATATATTTTTCGTTTTGAATTTTCTTTTTTTCTCGGGAGGGGTTTTAGTTGCTGTTCTTGTCTCTGTTTCAATTTATTTATGATTATATGAGTCAACTTATTTGAATTGCAGCCTCCATCACTTGTATCAAGCAGTATGTACATCATCAATTCCAATCATCAATTTAAGGTTCTTTACGTTTCCTTAAGCCTTTCATATGCATGTTATTGGAAGGATAAATGTATACGTTTGTATGTATTTACATGCTCTTGTATAGGTACTTATCTTTTACATATATATGAATGTAGTAAATAGAATGTAGTAGGCTAAACAAAAACATAATGTTTAAGGATCACTTCAATCATGTTGGTTGACAACAAAAGAAGAATAAACAGACGGACAGAGTTAAAAAGTAAAAAGAAAGAAATCTTTTTCCTAAAATATGCATGGTTTTAACGTATTCCTCGTACAAACGTAGTTTATTTCATATTAGTTATTTCTATACATTACTTTTTTTTTGCTTACATTTTTTCCTTTTCTTTACTTTTAAAAGTTAAAAAAAAAAAAATCACTAACAAGACTCAAGACAAAATGACATACACATGTCAAGCATACTATCATCATCTTTAGATTTAGTACCATGTAAGAGTACAAATTTATATTCATATAATCTACAAAATAAAAAAAGCAAAGAAAAAATAACGAATACAATGACATAATAAATAAGTTTACAAATACATACTCGTATGCATAAATGTTTAAACAAATTTTTTAAGTAAACTAGAGAAAGAATAAAATAAATAAAAAAAGTAATAAATTAACCTACTTTTTAGCGATTGCTACTGAAAGTTCCAAGTAATTTGTGAGCTTTTGAATGTAATTTATTGTAGTATTTATAATTTCTTTCCAGAATTAAAGAATTAAAAATATTTAAGAAACTTTCTTTCTATGAAGTATACATTTTATTCAATGTTAAGTTACTAATTACGTAATGAAATAAAATGGAAAATTTTACATAAGTAAAAAGTTTTAATACAAACTGAAACATAATATTTTTAAAAAGTAAAATCCATTGAGTAATATCATAACTTGTTATTTATTTTAAAATTAAGTATACGTTTCACAATTCATTTCCGTTTTTTTTTTTTTTTTTTTAACGCAAACAAAAAAAATAAAAAATAATAATAAAAAAGAAATACGATTTTAAATTATGGTATTTTATCATTAAAATATTTTTACTTAAAAGCGTCACATAATTATTTTCAAATACAAAAAATAATTTCACTTTTTTATAATCTTTATAAACTTTGCAGAGACATTTAATATTTTATGGCATTAAATTAAGAAAACGAAAATTTATTACCAAACACAAAGACACGAATACAAACACTCCCGCACACTTGTGTGAATGTGTGCAAATTCAATTTACAGGTACCATTTGCAACAACATACAACAAAGTGAAGAAAAGTTGATGATAAGTGAACTATGAGCAAATTTCACACTCATACATACAAGTTTTTATACTTGAGAACTGAAAAAAATGGTATAGGTGACAGGTAGCCTGTTGTTAAATAGTGAGCTTGTATATGTATTTCTTTACTTTGACATAAGTCTGTTTATTCCACCATAAAAAAAATGAAAAATTTATGAACTTTTCAAGTATAAATTTATGCCTTCCGCCGAGTAAATATTTCGACGGTCATTCACTTTTTTTTGTATTTTTTTATTCGCCAAAAACACCTCAACAACGGTGACAACAACAAAAGGTGCTGAAGGCGAACACCAAAAATTATCACCAAGTGAACGAACGAATGAATAAATAAAAGCAAAAAAAGAAAAAGTTTTATTTATTTGTTAAAATCTTCGTGTCTAACAATTTTTACCGGTGTGTAAGGCAACATTTGATTGTTTACTTTGCATGACTTTACATGCAAATATTAGTATGTGTTTGTGGTGCTGGTGGCCGGCTAAATGTATACAAACACATTCATACAATTGTGTGTATCCTTGAGGATGTTGATTTGAATTTAATAAAAGAAGCAAAGAAAATGTCATTTTATATAAATGTAGTAAATATAGGTAAAATTATTAATTGTTTATTATAACATAAAATTTTTTGGAAATTTAATTAAAAGCTTCATAAAGTTAGGGTAGAAGGGGAGCTATACGCCACATAATTTCAATGCTATCTTGTCATAAATGCAAACGATATTTATACATTTTCCTTTGTATTAAAAACATAGATATGTTGCTTTAACCCTACGGTACATACCCAAAAAAATTAACATTAGTCAATACCCGTGGTACCCGGAAACCTTAATGCAATTTGATTTTATTCAAAAAATATATAATTTTATACAAATTATTTATTACGACCATTTAACTGGCCCTAGATCTTAAAGTAAATCGATAAAAACATGTAGAAATACATGTTTGAGTATTTAAGCGATGTCCGTCCGTCTGCCTTGCAGTCCATAATAAACTTTTAATTAAGCTACAAATTGCAGGTTTTGAAATAATTGTATAAATTTTGGCTTTATATGTTGCAGATACGTGCTCTGTTAAAATTTGTTTATAATGGTTACCTATTACAAGTCCACGTTTATAAATTTTTTAATATTAGTATTATTAATATTTAGTACATATAAAAGTTTTATGGACGTTAGAAACCCTATTTAATTTTATAAAATAATTTTTATTAACGTAAAAACTAATATACAACCTTTTTTTTTATCAGGTTCGCAACTCAAAAATCCATAGCTCCCATATGAGGCCCATTTTCGAAAATCATCATAAAGTGCATAAATTAGTATTGGTAAACGTCACGTTTTTTTTGTTAAAAAAAAAAAAGTATAAATTTAAATTTTAAATTTTACAACAAGACTTGAACTAAAATAAAACACACGTTCCATATAAACTCTCTTAGAAAATCGGTCAAGAAAGATTATAACGTTCTTATAGTTCTAAAGAATATTAGCACTGTCTTCATCCACTGTCTTTGAAATCAGATGAAAATCATAAAATTGGCAAGAATTTTAAATTTAATTAATTAATTAATCGGATAAAATATAAGTATAATAAAATATTTCAATAAACATACTTTTGCAATGTTAAGCAATTTTTTTTTTTTTTTTTTTTTTGTAAATTAATTTTAATTAATTAAATAAATTTAATTTACAAACAGAAAATTGCTTAACATTGCAAAAGTATGTTTATTCAAATATTTTATTATACTTATCTCTTAAATAAGTCCAAGAAAATTATTTGTTCATCACTGCAAATTAAAAGTAAAAAATTGCACATGACATGTAGGTGTGTATTTAGCACTAATATTTTCCTCTGTAATTTATGCATTTTTAATTTTTCAAACTTATATTAGAAGAAAATTCCCTGATTTTTTTCTTGCCTTAAAGCACCTATGTACATATGTATGTATGTATGTTCAAACCCGCATTTTCTACTATAGTACATATGTATGTATGTAGGTATTTTTTTATATACAAATCTAGGAAGTAAAAAGTTTGCGGTAAATTTATACATAAATAAATAAATAATAAAGTTACTCTGTTTGTTTATAAATACTTTCCCAAAGACAGGTAAAATTTGTATGTAAAACTAGGGGCATACACATATATGTACATACATACAGGACAGTCTACATTATTTGAATAAAGAAATAATTTATTCACAAATAATATTAACAATATTAGTAAAGGTTCTAATTGCTCAATTCATGTTGCTAAATTCCTAATAACACTAAGACAATTCAAAAAAATTTCACATATACAATGAATAGAAAATATTCGGTATTATAAAATTTAATCCGTATTGGTTCCACGCCTTTTTTCCGCCTAATTTTATTATACTTTGACTCATAAAAGTGTTTATTACTCTCATGAAAATATTAATGAAATTTTAAGTTTACGTATACTGCAAAACAATGTAATCTTTTTGTCCATTTTAATCGATTCAGTAGTTAAGACATAAGGTCAAGTCAATTTAACATTATTACTACAAAAATTGGCTTAAAATGGGAGTGGCATCTATCAAAAGTTTTGTGTAATAATGAAAATAGCCTATAAAACAACAAAATTGTATAATAACATTTTAGTTAAATTCAACGAAAAATTCCAACCTCAAAAGCCATAAAACTGAAATTCGAACTAACTTTGAAAAACCGTTTGGGGTTTTGCTAGACCACTTTCTACGCTTTCAATATATGTTTGAATTATTGATGCAATTTTTTTGTTGCATTATGTAATAAAAACTGATAAATAAATTGAAATTTATTAATTTAAATACACACACAGAAAAAATTATTACCGTATTTTTTTCAATTAACTCAGTTGTTGCATTTTGCATCAAAATTTAATACATATATTCAAGAAAAAATAAAATAAAAATAAAGTTTGATATGATTTTATTTGCTATACACATTTTTAATTCATTCAATCATCTATTTGATTGATTAATTAATTTATTAATTGGAAATATTTTTCTGTTTTACATTTTTTTAAGTTCTTAGTAATTGATGTAATCATTTTAGTGAGAGGTGCAAATTCAAACAAGTTTATAATTGAATGAATTATTTTCATATATATTTGTTAATTGGTGACTTTTTTCTATGTATATTTTTATTTTTACTCATAGTGAAAAAAGTTCTCTAGAATATTTAAAGAGTCCATAGAATCAAAATCCGATGATACACTTTCTTTTCTTTCCTCGATTTTTGGAATTACTGAGCCAATATTTATTTACTCAAAATTTGTCACCTAACGTTATTGGATCACTCCAAATAAAAACAATATAAAAACAATCAACTAATTTCCTTTACTTGTTCTGGATTTATTGGCATTTGTTAGAATATAGCGAAATGTGGCGATTTAAAAATTTTAAAATTATAAAATATGCTCCAAATTGTTCTCACAAAATTGCAAATATTTCTTTAAAATATTTATGCTAGAGAACTCATTTATCAAAATTGCATTTAAAATGGCATATTAAAACTCACGATTTACTCGATTGCATTACAACACGACTAAAAAGAGTGACCGTTTTCTTAAATACGCGTTTTTATTTAATGTGAATTTGACTAAGGTGTTTGTTCGTTATACTTCGTGAACCATATAATAAAACTATTTGTAAGTTTTGTGTCAGTTAGTTGTGATGAGAGAGAAAAAGCAAACTATATTTCCAATTAAGTTACTTTTCATCCGATTGCATTAATTACTTTCAATTACAATTAGTAATTGTAATTACCAAAAAAACAAATTTTTACTTTGTATATAATTGTAAGGAAAAAAATTCATACATACGTATAAATGTGTCTATAAAATTTTATTTACATACATATATTTATACCCTATATATGTTTGTGCTGATGTTTGAAACGCATAGAAAAAGTTATTCAACACCCAACTTAAAGTATACTCGACTCAGAATCACTTTTTAAATCGATTTAACGATGTCCGTCCGTCTGGCTGGTTGGACGGCTGACTGGCTGTCCAACTACACACAGAGAAAAAACATTTCTCAATATGGTTGCCCCAACAATATTATTTTCATTGCAGAGAGATTTTTCCGTCGCAAACATTCTTATTGTTGAATATATTTTATTTTAAAAACAATTTTGTTGTAGCAATTATTCATTTGTTCTCAACTCACAATTATATTGTTGGCAAAACATGTTAAGCAATATGTTTAAATTAGAATCACATTATTGTTGTTAAAATTTCATGTGCAAAAAAAATATTTTCATTTCCTGAATATATTATTTTGTTTGTAATTTTGAATTGACAACAAAATGTTTGTTTTGTATTGGCAACAATATACATTTTTAGTACTTGACAATAAGTATACTTGGTGATTTTTATTCAGTTTAGTTTCATTGAGCTAGTTGTCTGTCGGCAAGTTAAAAATGTATTACAAAATATGCTGAATATATATTTAAAAGTTAATTACTTAAAATAAATTATTTTAATTAAAATTAAACTAGAAATAAATAAGTGTTTCATATTGTGAAAATATTGTAAACAGATAATATACAAAAAAAAAAAAAAAAAAATACATAATTGGTTATCTTCGGAGTGCTAAAAAATGTGTCAGCTTGTACGAGTATTCAAGAAATTTCTCAAGTTTCATCATTCACATTTGATAAATTTATCTTTTTATAACAAAGTGATTTATTTTACGTAAATAAATCCTAATTAATTTTAATAAAAACATTCATACGATAAATTAATTGGCTTTTATTTATTTTTAGGCATAATAATTGTTTCTCGATGATAAGTACCGTTATTGTGATTCAACCATATTATTGCTGTATACATGAATCGAGTATATATACAATAAAAATATAGTTGTGGATCAACAATATTTTTATTGTGATTTAACCATTTTATTGCTGTATTCATGAATCAAGTACAAATACAACAAAAATATAGTTGTAGATCAACAATATTTTTATTGTGATTTAACCATATTATTTCTGTATACATGAATCAAGTACAAATACAACAAAAATATAGTTGTAGATCAACAATATTTTTATTATGATTCAACCATATTATGGTGCTACATCTAACCATAATATAATTTACAAACAACCATAAAATCTAGACATAATATGACAGTACTCGATTATGGTTGCTATTCACCATATTTTTTCTTTGCGTGTAAACCTTTTGCACAAAGTACAGGTAGCAATTTTGATGATATTTTAATGAAATTTGGCACGTGGGACTTTTATAACAAAGGGATGATGCCTATTGAAATTGGTTATGATTGGTCCATAATTTCATCTAGCCCCACACAAATGTGCCCCCGGAATAGAGTTTGGTCAACACTTTAAAATGCTTTAAAAATAAGAATATTTTAATGAAATTCGGCGCAAGGAAGTTTAATATAAGTATATATCTTTGTACCAAACTTTATGAACCATAGCACCCATATAAACCCCTCTTCCAAAAATCACTTTAACGTGTATAAATCCCATACAAATATTAGTTTAAAGTTAATTAATTAATTAATTGCTCCTATATAAGGACCATTTTGGAAATCGCCCAAAAGTGCATAAAATCATATAAATGTTGGAATCAACGTAACATTATGTATTCTTATATTTTACACTTAATAAAAGTATCGGTTCATAATTAGTCAGAGGTGTAATATAAGAGTTTTGATGCACATATACAATGGTTTATGGTATCATGGTCGGTCTTGACCGACTATAACTTTCTCGTTTTTATTTAGTTAAACAAATTTTTAAAGTTAGAAAAATGAATATTTATATAAAAAAACATATCATTATTTCTTAAAACAACTTATTCATTGCGAAATTAATTTGGAATTCCAATTTTTAAATACATACTATTAAATGTAATTGAAAATATATATAATTGTAATTGAAAGATTAACAATTTCTATTTCTTTTAATTTGAATAAAAATTTTAATTAAAAACTATATTTGAAATGGCTTTATTGCTTTGTATCACCAAAAAGGACATATGAGGAATTACAAAAACTTTGTAAATTTTATGTACAAATATTTTCAATTTTTTTTTTTATTATTATTATTTTTTTTCTTCTGACTAATGCCGATTTGTGGTTCTAATAGCAAGAAAAATCTTGAACAATTTCTGTAAATGCGGAATTTGTCAGTTGCGAAGAACAGTAAACTTTTACAAATATTTATGCGAATTATCTGATAGTTTGTGATGATGTTATCCAATGTCTGGTTTCCTGACATCAACGAAATGAATGTTAAACTGTAAGTAATCACTCCGTCTTTAAAATTCTACCCTCTAAATATAAATTCACTGAATTTCACGCAGAGTTTCTACAAAAATTAAAAAATAAAAAAACTGCAAAATTTCAAAAATTATAAATTTTTGGTTTCATTTTTGGTAACCGCATAACTTTTAAACGAATAGTAAATCGGATACTTATTATACAGCAAATTAATTTCCTAAGTCTTGGCTTTCGACTGGTTAATGGTTTAAATCAGAAAAATGTATATTGTCAGTGCAAAACTAAAATGTATCCAAAAATCCATGAAAGTTTCAACTCAGCTTTTTTTACATTCTTTAGTTTTAAATGCATTTCCATTAGATTTTACGCAAATAATTTAAAATTTAAGATTTCTTAGTTAGATCTACAAAAGGCCATCAGTATTTTTCCCAATTTTAAAACAAACTTTGGTAGGTTTCAAACAATTTCGAATTTTTTGGAAATTCCTCATATATTTATTTATGTTTTATCACAAGAAAATTGTTTATTGTCTCTTATTTATGTACATGTGTACATAAAATAATACCTAACTTAGAAATGTACAAAAGTAAAATCAATTTAAAAGTTCTATTTTTGAAGAAGTAAATGAAACTTTTCAATTGCGATCTAATAATCTAATCTGTCAAACTTTTAGATTTATGAGCCAATATTAAAAACAAAAAAAAGGAATAAATTGTACATTACTCTAAAAGTACAGTTGGTAAGTGTTACACCGGCCAATAGCTTCCAGGAGTCGTTACATATAACGGAAGTTGTCGCAAGCAAAAGTGCGACTTGTCAACATGTACTTCCGTTAGTCATATATTGTAAATTTAACTGCCAGAAATTTTTCAAGTTTTGTTGTATATAAAATTGTCAAGTTTTATTTTTCTGCCTCTATTTTTTCAATAGAACTTGAGTTATTTATTTACTTTGTTCTTTTCCACCGTTTGTTGTTTTTTTTTTTTTTTTTTGTTGTCACTGCTATAAACAACAAGAAAGGGAGACCAAAGGTAAAAGTTATTCGTTCCCTCGTTCATATACGAATAAAAGTTCATAAATAATTCAAATGAGTTTTTGAATAAAATTTGTCTGAAATCCATACAAAAGTCTACCGAACCAAAAAGTAAAAGTTACTTTTGAATATTCCGCATCGCTAGAAGGACCCATATGAGGAAATGACGTTTTGTTATTTCTCTTTCTCCTATATGTATGTGTCTAAAAACTAATATGTGCTATGTACTGTAGACGCCACAATAGAAGTTGTGACAAAGTACATATGACTAATATAGTTAAAACAAATACATGTACATACATATACTTTCAAAGTAAATATGTGTGTACGTCAGTAGATGCAAATATAAATACATACGTGAGCAAATAGATGTTGATAGAAATTTAAGTTTTCAATAGAAATAAAATAATTTCACAAAAAGTAACAACTTTCAAAAACATGCGTAGAGCGCCAAGCGATATGTTAGAAGTACAGTAGTTTCTCGGTTTAACGAATACTCAGTTTAACGAATTTACGATTTAACGTATGTCCAAATTTTTAACATTGAGTACCTTATATTACGAACAATCTATATATTTTAGTACTCGATATAACAAATTTTTCCGAAAAATGTGGTTTGAAATCCATAAAAATAAGAGAAAGTAATTAAACATCATTTCTCATCCTATTGAAAGAGTACTACTCTCACTTTTTATGCAAAAGGAAGAGAATTAGAGATTTTTGTTTGGACAATATTTCTTCATTTGAAAATTACTTTTAAATAAAAAACATCTTCCCGCTGTTTAAATAAAATACGTTACAAAGCTGTTATTTTTTTAACATTTTAAATATGCTTTCGTTTGTATTTTGTACAATGTCATTTTATCATATACCACCATACATATGTTATGCGTTTATGCTAAAAAATTCGCTTAAAGTATTCATTCAATTCATAATTACTTATTAAGCTGATTTAACATTATAAACAGTTCGTAACAGTTTTAATCAAAGACCTACTCTCTAATATTTGACAACCATCTTAAATTCTTTGTAATTTGTCAAAAAAGAAGAATTTGCTAATTTTTTATTTGTCACTTTTGTTGTTATAACTAACATTAAAAAGTAAAAATTTAGTTTTTAAAATAATTTTTTTAAAGAATATTGTTAGTAAAATATATTCGCGATTTAACGAATTATTCGATTTTATGAATTGGCCTGACAATATATCATTCGTTAAACCGGGAAACCACTGTATTAACCAAAAATCATATGGCATCGTTTGAAATTTTGAAATAAGATGTTACTATTAAAGACCAAACACAAGCAGGCGGCGGCGGTTGTTGTTTTCAGATCTCAGAGAGAAATGCAAATTAAATGAAGACGGCGGCGAGGAGCGGTTTTCACATTCATTTTGTTTTTGTTTATTTATATTTTTTGCATATGGCAACAACAAAACTACATGTATTATACATTTGTTTCTTCCTCTCTCAAATTTCATACATAAAAAATATAAAACAAGTCTTTCTATCTTTTTCTTATATAAAATTAATATAAACGTATATGATTCATTTTCCAACAACGGCAACACCGACAGAGAGGGAGAGTAAAACATTGAGAGCTTTTGGGAAACCGTTGTGAAAATAAAATAGATTTTAATTTTGGACGGTTTCGCTGTTCTGTTTTAGTTGTCAAATCTTCATATAAAAAAATTATCCGCTTGCTTGTATTTGGGCACTTATGCAAGAAAAATTACTTTGGGGCATGTAAAATGCCAATTTAGAAATTCTGAAACTATTATGTTAACTGGTTTCATCGGTGTTGCATTGATACACCGAATAGATTGTTTTAATTTGATGGAATTTTAAGTATATAAATTATATGACGATGCTACAATATTCCTTTTCACACAATTTAAAAGTGTTAAGTGAATTTTTCTTTAGCTATCAGTATCATTATTTGCAATGAGATCTTAATGAAATGCATTATATCTCTAACCGTTGTAAAAATAAAACCATATAACATACATTAAGTAAATTTTCTTTCAACATCTAGTTTTTTTTTCAAACGTTTTAACGGGGCTTCTAAGCATTTTAACTAACCTTATGTCCCAAAACATTTATTACTGCTCATTTTGTTTTGTCATGTTTTACCCCTATTGTGACACCTGCTGAATAGTCCGTTGGTAGGAAAACATTTACACTTATTATCCATATTGTTGTTGGTTTTACAAGTGATGGCATTTAAGCCAGAAGGTTCTACTCGTATATCTTCACCTGTATATCTGAACAAACAAACACACATGAACATAAGAATGCGGTAGTATACATATATAGGAATTATTGTATGTAAACAATGTTCATATAAATGTAATTAGAAGGAGTCATATTGTGGAACTAGAGCTACCAGACATTTTTTGTACCTTTTAAGATAACAAAAAAATTAATGAAAAAATAGTAAATTTGAATTCTCCTCAACATTATCTCAAAACGCGATTTATTCCATTTTTCATGCCTTTAGGAACTAAAAATTTGGAATTGTAATCAAAATCTGGTAACCTTGTGTTTATGCGGTTGCATTTAATACATTGCAACAACATAAGTAAGCCCAGTTTAATACACAGCAGTTAATAAGCGTTGTTGGTTTACAATTACAAATTAAAAGGTTTTTCTACTCTAAAATTTATATTTAATTTTTTTCGTGAAGCCAACATTTACTTGTAATTAAAATTAAAAATAATAAATAATTACATGACTATTCATTCGTGCAGTGCCTAATTATCATTTTATACATTTAAGTAAATTGAAAATTAACATATTTATTTACATTTCAAAAACTGAAATGTTACCATCCAATATTATTTATAGTATAATATTAATTTTCCTATAAATTACAAGAAAAACTATAACGAAATTAGTTGGATTGGTCATAAAAATGTTTTCCGTAATTATGGAACAAAATATTAAACCACTATTTGCTTCTACATAAAATTACTTTAATTTTGTATGGATTTATATATTTTTTTTATTTTTAAAATACTGACTATACCTGCACATGAATTTATGTTCTCCATCTTCTCCAAATTTATATAAGTAATTCTTTCTTTGGATATTAAAAATGGATATTAAAAACAAACGTGAATGTTATATTCGGCTCCGCCGAATAAATATACCCACCATTAACTTTTTCAAATTTTACGTTATATGGAAAGTGAGCGGTAAAGTGGTCGGACCACCCCCATTTTTGGTTCAAAAGTTTATATCGACCCTCAAACTATTCATACAAAATTTCGTTGTCGTATATGCTTTTGTTTAAGAGATATCAGCAGAAAAGTATGAATAACTTTTTTATTTATGAACCGATTTTTCCCATTTTAAACAACAAACAAACTTTATAAAGGATAAATATTTGTGCCGAATTTCGTACCCCTACGTTGTCCCGTTCGAGCCCTATCCCGCTTTCAACAGACAGACAGACGGATAGATCTAGATCGACTCAGAATCTAACCAGTACCCAGAAAATATGTACTTTGTGGGATTTTAAATGATTCCTTCGACATGTTACACATGGAATGACAAAATCAATATACGCCCCATCTTTTTGATGGTGGGTATAATGAGACAATCACTTTCAAAGCGTATACATAATGATAAATTATGTATACGCTTTGAAAGTGATACGCTAGCTAACCAAAAAATAAAATATATAAAAATGTAAGGGGTTGAAGCCAACATATTATTAGCCTTAAAATGAGATAATTAGTTTTGTCACATTCGAACTTTTAAACTTTTCTGCCAGACTTTTGAACAAGTCATTCTCCTGTGGATTATGTCATACATACAGTCATAGTCATATATATTTACCCATTTTAAAATTTTTCGAAAATTTGGATAAGAAGTCAAATATTTTGGTTGTTATAAAATATTTTTAAATAGTTCTTTTGTTGTTGTAAAACGTGAAATGTGTAGAGTAGATTGTGCTAATTTCTGAAAAAGTCGCGGTATTTATTTCCGATATTAAAACAAAAATTCGTATGCATTTTTTACTTTGAATGTATTTACACACATTATTTGTACTTCATAATTATTTACACAGCTATAAAAGTTAATTATTTACGCTTAACTTTCCTTAAGGTGGTCCCAAATCTTGTCTATAAGATAGTATAAAATCTTTTGCTACAAACTCAACTTTAATAAGTTGCAAAAATCTAAAAATAGTGGCAAAAATTATGAAAAAATCATTAAGAGCCAAGGTGACATTTAAATGAAGGTTTACAATGATACATGGTCATTGTGGTTTGAAAAAAGGAATGGGAATAGTTAAAGGATACTATAGTCCTTAGTTAAAAGATATAATAACATAAAAATAAGAACTATTTAAAGAGAATTTAGGAAAAATCTGTCAGGAAAATTTATTATCGCTTAGAAAATTTTCAAAAATTTTATGAATCATTGGTATGTTTGGTGAGAATGTATGATTTCTAAAAGGGTTTTAAGTTCACATCACAGAAAGTGAAATACAATATTTGCACAATCATTTTCTGTAATATAATATGCGATTTCTAAATATTACCAGACTGCATTATTATTGATTTTACTTTTGTATTGAATATTCTACGTAATTAAAATAAATCAAATTTTTGTACTAAAATTTTTTTCTATAATCGCGAGTTTTGCTGTATGAAAACAATTGTGGAACCAATGAAGTTAATTTTTACAATGCGAACATCATAACCTTTCTAAATATCATACTTTCTTGCCGAACAAATAGATGACTGCTGATAATTTTGCAAATATTTTAAACGATGATAAATTTTTATGACAGACTTTCGATAAATTCTCGTTCAAATGTTTCTGTATTCATAAAAGGGATTCTTTCTATTAAAGATTACGCGATTTTTTTACTTTATGTAAACTCTTCTACAAATTTTAAAGATGATATACCGTTTGAAACCTTCATTAAAATGTCATCCTGGCCTTAATGATTTTTTCATAAATTTTTGCGACTTATTAAGTTGAATTTGTATCAAAAGGTATCTTATAGACAAGATTTGGGACCATCTTTAGAAAAGCTAAGCGTAAATAATTGACTTTTAAAGCTGTACAAATAATTTGAAAATATAAAATATGTGTGTAAATACTTTTGAAATAAAAAATGCATACACACAAAAAAATAGTTATGGTATTATTGCCAAAATCTACTCAGGTAATTTTTTTTCATATGAAAATAAATTAATAAGTTTTATTACCTAAGCCATTTGGTAATTTATACAAAATATTTTACTTAAAATAATATTTCGAATATAGTTAGGTATCTATTTCGAAATTATTTTCATACATTTTTGTTTATTTAAATGTCAACTCAACATTTTTTTGTAAAAAGGAATGTGCTGAAATTCTTTAAACATATCTCCAAAAAATTTTAATAATTTTATTTTTAAATTGTACGCAATAATAAGGCTAAAGAGGACAACATTAGATGCATAAATCGTGAATTCCAATTGGTTCGGGTGAGTTTTAAAAAAAGCATAAAAATATACATATGTAGGTATATACATACATATGTAGGTATAAATTTGCATATCAGGCCGAAGTTGAGAAATCACATGAAATATGGTACTTTACAAGGTGTTTGGAATATTTTTGCGAATTCAAAAATCCTAACAAGAAGAAGTGTTTAACGATGGCAAACCGTACGGTATCTTTGACCTCTATAGTCCTTTGCATCAGAAAACCATACACCCAAATTGTTAATGTCGAATGATTATTGTGGTTTCGGGTAATTTAAACGATGCTTTATTTTTTGAAACATCACATCATCTAATATTGTTATTTTATATATTTAAAAAATGTTAATTTGTCTAATAATGTACATGGTTTATCTCGTGTTTGTATAAGTTGATGGATCTGTCCATTATTTGAATTATGTATTTATGTACTCACGATTACTTTATTAATAAAATAATATTAATTTATCTTACATAATTCATTTATATAATACGTAAAAAAAAAAAATATGAATGTATAAAACCAGTTAATTAAACCAAAATAAATATATAAAACTACTAAATTTAATAAGGAAATTTTTCAAAACATTTTAGTAGTTTTACCAAAAGTTTTAGGGAATTTAGAATTTATCTAAAATTTGAGTTATATTACCTAGAAAACTTTGCAACTGCTATTCTACCCTTGTACTTAGTTATTTTTATAACAAGTTTTTAGGAAATATTACCTATGATTTTTTTTGTGTGTACGAATTTTTCTTTAAATATCAGAAATAAATATCGCGACTTTTTCAAAAATTAGCACAAACTACACTACACATTTTAGGCTTTACAACAACAAAAGAACTATTTCAAAATATTTTATAACAACAAAAATATTTGACTTCTTTTCCAAATTTTCGAAAAATTTGAAAATGTGTAAATACATATGACTATGACTGTATATTAATAATAATTATATTTTAAATTTTTAATTTTCAAACACTTTCATTTTAGCAAAACTTGCCCCTCACTTAAATTTATTTGTGAAATATTAATCTTATTCACAATTAATTGCAGTTACTTAAAATCGACCATATGCAAATTTTTTATACGTAAAATGTTGCAAGTAAATATAAAGATTTTTTAATAACTCCCAAAAAATTGAGCAGTTGAAAAATAATATTAAGATGGCTTAAAGGCAATTTTGTTTATTTTCATAAATCGCATATATCGAGTTGTGGTGTGCAGTGTTGCCAGGACTTGAGAAAAAAGAAGCTAAATTAGACTTCAAAAAAGTCAGAAAAGGCTAAATGTCCAAAAAATAAAAAAAAATAAATGTAAAAAAAAATAAATATTTATTTTTTTCTCATTAGATTTTGGTATTTCTTAAAGATATTTTCGGGAATTTGTAAATATAACATAAATAGTTTTTATAGGTAACAAAGTTTGTTAAAAAATACTTATAATATTTTCGTAAATTTTCGTTAAATATAAATAATTTCGATTTTTTTGTGCGAACTAATACACAAAATGCTTTAATTGATGATTCTGTGGAAATAAAACTAGTAAATTTTTAGCCTTTTTAAGGCTAGTTTAAAATTAAAAAAAGCTAGAAAAAAGGCTAGAAGCTAAAACGAAAACTTTGAGGATAAAAGCAAAATAAAAAGGCTAGATTTAGCCTTAAAAAGGCTAAACTGGCAACACTAGTGGTGAAGTATGTATACTTGTTTATTAAGTGGGACATATTAGACATGTCCATAAAAAATCAGTAATATAAAAGAAAAGGTGTATTGTTTAATTTTTTGTTGGCCATTGTAACTGAAGTTGTGATTGAGAAATATTAAGTATTTACTAAAACTGGTATTATTTCTTAGATTCTTAAAAAAGTTATTTACAAATTAATATTTAATGTCTTCCTAAAACTTTTGTTTGATTTATTATAAGATAAATTGGTTTTGTTTATAAATAGATATTTGATTGGAAGTTATTTATGTTCTTATATAAAAAATTTTTTATTTTAGGCTTTCAAAAACAAAAAATATTATTTGTATGTACATTAGACTGAACTAAAATTTACCATCTATCGTATTTTGACTGTAACTACCCCTAGAATCGTTTTTTTGTGTTGCAAAAACGTACTGTGTGAAATATTAGTAAAATCGGATAACGTTAAATCGTGCCGCATTGGAAAAAAATCGTAATCTACATATAATTATCCATCAAAAAAAAAAAAAAATATATATATATACATATATACATAAATAAAAAATCGGTTAAAAAATATTAAAGTTATTACTTGTGTATGGAGTGTACAACGAATTTTAAATTTTTTGATAAATATTTAAATAAAAGGCTACTTTTAATTAAATTAAGATTATAATTACTGACAAATATGTTTTTGTTTCCGCAGCATAATCCATACACCTTTCCATGCGCGGTTAAAAAATTTTTACTTTTTTTAAGACTGTTTCAAAACACCTTTTTCAAACTTTAAAAAAGTTTGTTTAATAAATTTCAAAAAAGTTCGAATAAAACTTTTCAGGTTTATTGCCAACACTATAGAAAATAAAATTATGAAATAATTAGATTAATACCTTGTATGACTAAGCCGTACCTTTGATTTGAATTCTGCGGATTTCGACAAAAAGGCATTTTTTAAAGATTTTTTTTAGATATAAATTGAATTTTTTGTGAACTGATGTTCAAACTAAACATATGTCAGGACATACTTTATAAAGTCGAAAAAAAAAAAAAATTGACAAGGATAACCTATGATATAAGAAGATTAGAAAAAATTTAATTTTTTTAGGAAAACATTACGAAAAATAATTTATTTTTAACAGGATTTCGACGCAATGATTTCTATGTTTTGGTTTGATGGTTTGTTATGGCTTTACTCATAGAATAGAACTAGAAGTTTATGTGAGAAACACTACTAAATTTTCAAAAAATTTACTCATTTTTTGTTTTAAATACAAAAACAAAATATATGTGTTTAAAGTGATTCGAATGCTTGTAGAATCATTTCGAGCAGAGGGCGTGAAATTAATTGGGGTTTTAAGTTGAACATATACAAATGTTTACGAACTAGAAGTTTATGTACACCCAGAGAAATATCAATCACATACGTGTTGAAAACGATACCATTCTGTGTCAATAGTGAATTTACACCGTATGTGTTTATTAAACACTGCGTGTTCAATTCTTATTTAAAATCGATACCTAATTGGCACCAAGTTGAAACCATTTCGGTATCAAATTTTTAAATTACATATGTTTTCTATTAAATTTGTTAACGAAAGTTATTAAAAAGCTGTTACCATAAATTACCAATGTGAGCACAACCGTTGTTGATTTTGAATCGAATTTTTTCCCTTAGTGTATAATTGTGGTAAAAATTGCGCTTAATATCAAAACCTGCTGAGTTATTTAAATTAACTTAAATTAATAAGTACTAAGCCTCTAATCCACTTTTTTTGAATTGACTTTAATTCTAGCGATAAATCGCGTTTTGTAAAATTAAGGAGGTTGCACTATATATTGAAGCATATCTCGCAAACTACTTGTCTTATTTTATTCAAAAATTATCAAAAAATTCTAATTAAAATTGTCTTCAAGCCTTTCTTACATTTCTTTTTAATACGGTCAACAGTTGTGGAGATATTAAGACCAGTTTCTGAAAAAAATTGAAATTTGATACAAAGTTACGAACAATTTTTTTTTTAAATCATAAAAATTGGAATGTGAAAAAAGCTAAAACGCAAATTTTGAAGATAAAAACAAAATAAAAAAAGCTAGATTTAGTCTTAAAAAGAGAGATCTTTATAAAAAAAAAACAGAGAATTTATAAATGAATTGAAACTGTTAGAAACTGAAGCTAATAATAAAGTTAATAAATACACACAGAAAATAAATTAGTTGGAAAACGGTTACAATAATAAAAATTGTTTAAATATAACCGATATTTATTTATAATTATTAAAAAATAAAAGTCCAGTAAGTAAATCTTACTTAAACCATTTTAACTTTTATTACAATTAAATTATTACAAAGAAAATTTATTCAGCTAAACCAATATGTGTATATATGAAATTCATTTTACAAATTTGATCCACTCAACTAAATTTTAGTACTATGTATTGTATTATATTAGATTATATTTATAACAAGGAATAAATATTCAGTTATAATAGGAGAAAACTAAATTCGATGTTAGCGATATTTTCGTTAGTATAAATGTGTGCAAACGTTTAACAATTTTTAGTTCGTTAAAAAAAAATCTTTAAAACAATAAAATATTTAAACAAGTAAATAAATTGTGGCTATAGCAAATCTTCAGTACCAGAATAAACTATGGTAGCATCAACAACCTATGAAAATGGTACAAATCTTAATCAATCACAGGAAGCTAAAATTATTAATTTCCATTGAATGTGTTACTTTTTCTAATATTTAACAAAATTTTTTTTACCATAGACCGATCATAGTTTTTCAAAAGATAAATATCAAGAACCTGAATTATAACGGAAATTGAGAACAATATCTTATTTTAGTTAATTCAATATACTTAAAACATACATATGTATGTACATATGTATATTTGTATAAATAAGTGCTTATAATAAATTTTTGAAAATTATCCATAATATTAAGGCTTTCAATTATAGTATATTCAGTTGTATTCGCCAACACACTAATAATTTCAGTAATTACGATCGAACTCTAGCACTTAGAACTGAAAATTGGCAACAAACAACAACTTTTAGTTGTTCTCACCGAATTTTTTTTATAAAATAGGTGTAGCTACAATATTGTACCAAATAATATGCTACCTTGACCAATATTTTGTTTGTAGTTTACAATAAGGTGTTATAAGGAAACGATATATTCTGTTGCTCAAATGCCGAAACTTGTGGGTCTGGATTGTGAAAATTAAAAAAATATACGATTAATTTATATTTTTATGTGATTTGGCGGAACGTTATTTAATTTTTTTCTTTTTCTGAATTATTAATAGTGAAAAATGCTTTCAGCCATAAATTTGTTAGACATGGATTTGGAAAACTTGAGTCCGAGTAAAGACCTCGTACAAAAACACAGATTTTTAATCAATAAAACTTTTATTTTATGTTATCTCTTTTTATGAAATAATACATATTTTTGCAATAAAAATAGGTATATTTTATTATTAACAAAATACACTTTTTTTTACCAAAAAAATAAATTTTAAAAAGTTTTTTTAGGTGTTGAAACACTTGAACCCTCGAATTTAATTTAAAAATCTCCCTTTCTCTTGTTTTCCAAACTTTGAGACTATCTGCTGCGTTGACTATATCGGGCATATCAACGAGAATATCGCAAAATTCGCATAATAACAAAAAATAGCAATACATATTTTAAAATTGTATTTCGTTGAGGGGCGCACAGACACAAAACACAAAAAATATAAAAAATTGACATCAAAACTTGTACAATATTAAATATTTAATTTATATACCACATATACGTAAACTTATAGTACTAAAATTCTTTTGTGCTGCCCACGAATTTGTAATTTATGAAACTCTTTCATAATTCAAGTTTCCACAAAATATTACATTATATATTTTCAAAGTATTTACAAACACAGTAACAGAAAAATAATTAAAGGTCATAATAACATAAATTATGGGAAATTATTACTCATTACAAAAACACACAAATAAATTAAAAATATAACAAGCAATTTAATTTTGTTTTGAAATACACGTAGTCCCACCTAAGAAATACATATTTTCCACAATTATTATTATTATTATTTTTTTTTTTTTTTGTACACCTCTAAATTGTAAAATGTCAATTTATAGTGTTTTTTCATATACAAATTTTAATATGCTGAAATCAAAGAGAATGTTTTTAATACCAAATTTCTACTCCCACATAACAAATGAAATTTTTATCAATATTTCATTTATTTTTTAAATAATGTTGTAATGTTAAAAAAAAAATATATATATCGTCCATTCCATGAGAGAACGACAAAAAATATATTTTTTATGCCTTCAGATTTTGCCAATATTTGGGATACGCATACTTTATGCCATTTAAATATCTCCATTTTTATTTTTCAGAATTTTGAAAAATTCGCAAATTTATTCACGATTTTGATTTTTCAAAAAGTCAAAAAAATCGCAAAAGTGAGTAAATTTAAACATCAATATCTTTAAAAGCTGCTAACGGATTTTAATGATTTAAATTGCATATATAAGAAGAATATGTCCACTGTAAATGTAGCAATTTAAAATAAGGACTGCGCACGAAAAAATCCGTGCATGCTCTTGGGTTTATAACTTTTGATGTTGTGAAAAATTAATAATTCTGTTAACTGGTATTTGCCATTATGCTCAATTGCCATGTACTAACTTTCATGGTAATAGCAAAATTGGTTTTTCTTAAAATGAAAGTTTAACAAAAAACACCTAAACAAATAATTCAAATTTTTCATGAAATCTTGCATTGGTCATATGAAATAATTGTAGGGAAGGATGTTGTGCCGCAAAATACAGTTTCTTGGATCATAATATAATACAAAGAAGTCATGATCACTGAATGGTAACCTGGTAATGGAAGACAAATAGTATCTTCAGGCTGTAGGACTCAGGCAAAATATAAAGGATTTTTAGAGAAAATCGCCTCATCTCTGGAAGAAAAGTGTCAGAAAAAGTTAATTGCTTTGAATCTTTATCAGAAACTTTGAAAGGCTGTCTAGTCTGAAGACGTATAAAGTAAGAAAAAAATCATATGAGAAACGCAAGCAAGAGTTTGAAGGTAAAAAATAAAATGAAAGTACTTCGGACGAATTTTTTCAGAAATTTTATTTGCGTATAATAGACGATAAAACGTTCGTGCAGGGTGACTTTTTTCAATTTCCTAGCCAGGAGGTCTATATCGCAGATGCTAGAGGGATTATGGCAGAAAAATTTCGTGTATCAAAGAAATCAAAATTCACAAGAAAGTTTTTGATTTGGGAAGTCATGAATGAAGCACTTCATTCCTAAAAAATAGCTGCATTAACAGAAATATACGTGAATGAGTGCTTTTGGAAAAGACTTCTCCCTTTCCTAATAAAATTCAGTGTATCCGCTATTTTCTGGCATGTTTCCGCTTCTTCTCATTACAACAACAAAACAATTGAGTTGCAACAAACAAATTGTAAGAGTTTATACCGAAAGAGGCTAATCCATCAAATTGTCCGAAACTCCGTGCAATTGAAATATATTTGACTCTAGTAAAAAATAATTTAAAGGACATTAAACGCTCAGCATAAAATGAAACGGATTTTAAAAATAAGTGAACTTATTCGAGCAAAAAAGTGTCCGAAACACAATAAAACCTCAAACTGAGAGAATTCCAGAAAAGATCAGATATTTCCTTAAAAACCAACAGGAACTAATTTATTCTTTCATGTTTAGAACTTGAACATAACAGTCATTAATAAAAATATCACTTAAAAAAAATTCGACCGCTAGTTTAGTTTCTATAAGCAGATTTGCATGCATAGATTTTTTCGTGCGCAGTCCTTATTATCATTTAAAAATGCTTTCATAATGCAAATGCAATTTTAGGATGCATTTTTTAAAAATTTCTACCCTTTCAATTGTTTTATTCTTCTAATATAAAAAACGTTATTATGTTTGCTAAAAATTGCAATATAAATTGTTCTGGGACAAAATCGTCCACTATTTTAAAAAAATTTTTAAAAGTATTTCATAAAATTTGTTCATACAATTTTTTATTTTTTTTAATTTTTGTATTTTTTATTTTTTGTGAGTTTATTTTAACCATAATATTTCATAATTCGTTATTTGCGGTAAAATACCTATTTGTCCCAGAATAAATGCTGATGTATTATATAATAAACATATTTTAGTCTTCAATATTAAGCAAAAATATTTAAAATCAAAAGGGTAAAAATTTCCTAAAAATGCATCCGAAAATTGCATTCTTTTCGTGAGTAGATCTTTGGCAAAAAAAATATTTTTGATTTATTCAATTTAATTTAAAATATTTATTGTTATAAACTTTATATTGGTTTATAAATCAATAATATGCGACGTATATTTAAGGAGTTATAAATATTTAAAGCTATATATTACTAAAAGAATATAACCAAAAATTTTTAAAAAAATTTAAATTTTTGAATGAAAAATTTGATGGAATTTTTTTTTAAAAAAATATTAAGAAATAGTAAGGAGTGCGATCGAAAAAATCTTAATATACGTTTTGCCTCATAACTTTTTCCGGAAGCAATATTAAAAATTTCTTTTGATCTAGTTATCATTGAAAAATACTTCAGTTATTATTTTTAATGAGTGACAAAAAAGATGTACGTGCTACAAATTATTAAATAATTAAAAAAAAAAATCCAAATAGGTCCTACAAATAATTGGCCACAGAATTAAATTTCTGCCGTCAAACTGTTTCTAATGTTATTAAACAGTATCAGGAGAATTTGACCATTGATAGAAAACCTGGTTCGGAAAGAAAAAAAGGTCCACATGATATTGGGAAGACCAGAAAATTGAAAGCATATTGAAAGGAACTCCAACCACATCTGATAGAAAAGCAGCCCGGTTAGCTCAATGCTTTGACTATTTGGTGCGAAAATTTAAAGCTAATGCATAGTTGATGACATATAAAGTCTAAAAAGATTAAAACAGGAATGCTGAAAGAATTTGGAAGCCAAGAATAGGACTCGGAATTTAAAACCAAATTTCATACAAAAATACTCATATTGTATAATTGACGAAGAAACATATGTGCTGGCAGAATTTTCGCAGCTTCAGTGGCAAAACTATTAAATGCTCGAGGCAATAAGTTTAGGACCCAAGATCAGAAAAAATTTGCTAACAAATTCTAGCTATAACAAGCTTTTTGCTGGTGCGGCAAATCAGACTTCTTCTTTTCATAAGAGTACAACGTGTCCACACATTTTTTGGCCCAATTTGGTATCATGCCACTACGGTAAGAAAGTTCTAGAGTGGTACCAAAACAATAACATAGTTTTTGTACTAAGAGAGTTCAATTTTCCAAATTGTCCATAGCTTAGACGAGTGGAGAGATATTGAGCTCTTGTGAAAAGTGAATTGAAAAGCACAAAAAAGGTGTCCCGAAATACCGAAGATTTTAAAATAAGATGTGCACACTGTTCCAAAAAAGTGACTGAGGCAACTATGAAATCTCTAACGGAAGGGTTACCAAAAATGGTCCACAAGTTCATAAGTAGTGGTTAGAACTATAAAAGTTATATTTTTCTGTGATCTGTACTAAATTATCAATTAAATAAAAAAAAAAAAAAATGATAACTAAAATCAATCGTTTCCAAGTTATTGAATATTATATATGTTATGATTTTTTCGAACGCACTCCTTAGATCTTATTGTCCCAGAACTGTTTTTTTTTTTTTTTTTGCATTTTATAGAAAATATATTTTTAAATAATTAAAAGAAAATTAAAATCGAAAGGGTAAACATTTTTCAAAAATGCATCCTAAAATTGAATTTGCATTATTAATGTATTTCTTAATTATAATATTATTTTTAAATTACTACATTTATTCATCTTCTACATGCAGTTTAAATCATTAAAATCCGTTAACAACTTTTGGAGATTTTGATGTGTAAATTTACACACTATTGCGATTTTTTGACTTTTCGAAAAATCAAAATCGTGAATATAAATTCGCGAAGTTTTTAAAATTCAAAAAAATAAAAATGGAGATATTTAAATGGCTACGTAAAAAAATTGGCATTTTTTTAAATCTCTCATGGAATGAACGATATATATTTTATTACAACTGCTGTCTGCATATTTTATACATTTTATAATTTTTTTTTTGGTGACCACATAAACAGGTTACTAAAAATAAACCTGAAATTAAATATCCATGGTAACATAAAATATTTATGTATATGAAAAAAAGTAAACTTAATAAATGTCTGGAAACAAAATAATAAAATAAAAATTAATAAATAAATAAAAGAAAATATCGTTAAATCGACAAAAGTTTAAAAAAATGGCTATTTCAATGGTTCTTCAAATTTTTTTAAAATTTGTTACGCATATTACCTATAGAGCCACTTAGACGTCAATTTTTCAATTTCGAAAATTAAAAATATAAATTTTCATAAAAAAAATATATATAACACAATAATAATAATAATAATAATAATAATAATAATAATAATAATAATAATAATAATAATAATACACATAGAAAAAAGATTAGTTGAAAAATGGTTATGTATACGTATATTTAATGAAATATATTAAAAGGTTTTGATAGTAATTAATATCTTATTAGTTTAATAGATTTTCTTTATTAACAAACGAAAAAATAAATTTATGTTTAAAATGTAGTTCTTACAATCTTTGATTTAGTCTCTGTAATCAATTGCGTTTAGTAGAACTAATTTCCGAGAAGCAATCGAATCATATATCAAAACGAAGTATTAATATTTGCAATTAAACAATTGTTTGTATTTTTATAATTCATTTAAAAAGGATATTTTCAGTTACTACAACTTCGAGTATTCGATTGTAATAACAAATAGATTAATTCAGTATTTGTAATCAAATAACCAAACTGTGGAAGTTCTTTTCTTCATCTATTCGCTTCAAGACTATAGGAACTTTACGTGATATGTAATTGAATCCGTTCCAAATTGTTAAAGTCAGTACCAGCTTCACAGCTTATGATATTATGGACACCAAAACCATTTCTTTAAATTATTGTGGTCTTAGCTACTTTCCATAGTATTATTAAACGACCACCTAAAATTAATTCCCATTTTTCAATCCTAATTACAAATTCCCTACCAAATTCATAACTGAATTATGCTCAATCAGTCTTTTAGAAGGATGAAAATTAATAAAATTAATAATAAATATGCGCATGACCGCTAGTTTTTATTAAAAAAAAGCAATAAAAGATTGTAAAATAAAAAAAAAAAACCCAATACGATATTATCTAGGTGATAAAAATTATCACTAGTGATAATCGTTTTCGAATCTAAAACGATAGTTTTTACGGACTAAAGTGTACCTTTCCTTATGATATCGTTTTTCCATAAAATTATGATATCGTTTTCGGTATCGTTATATATACCAAAAATTATGTTTATTTTTATTTAAATATTCTAAATATAATTATAAAGTAGCTAAAATAAGAAAAAATCCTAAATAAAAAAAACGCAAATGTTATCAATAATAATTGCAAGCATGATTATTTCTTAGGGAAATACATATCTCTGAAATTACGTACCTAAAAAATTGGTTTTACCATTAAAAATCTGTTGACTATTGATTTCTTTGCATTTGTTCCCAGCTTGTTTTTGTTTGTTGAAATTTTTTAATTTTCATATTTTTCTTTGAAGTTTTTTCCAAATGTTTATATTTTTTATTTTATTAAAAAGAAATATTTAGAAATAATATCAATATCATAATAATATCGTTTCCTGCAACACAATATGATATTATAATCGGCACCTAATATGATATCGTTTTCACTATAATATCTTTCTATGGTTTATTGGGAATTGAGTGATGTTTGTTGGCCACGATAATTTAGTAGTAGCAACCATTATGGTATGTGGAAATTAGTTTGAATAGTTTCCACATAGCTGGTTATCATGACGAAAATTGTTTTTTATTGTACCGATAAGATGATACTGGTAAATGAAATATTCGACGACTGTTTCACAAGATAGTTTGTGTATCCGACCAGATTCGATTGGCAAAGAATTCGGTTGCCACTACGAATCTCTTTTCTTTGTGTTATAATAACAATAATAATAATAATAATAGTACTTAATAATAATAAAAACTAGGTACTCAAATGACTGTAAAGACTACAAATGTGTAAGTGAATTATTAACAAAATCCAAAGCCTAAGGAAGTATTTGGGAGTTCTTTTATGGAATGCCAATTAAATCCACATTTATTACAGGTTTGGAAAAAACTATACTTTGGAACATTAGAGTTTCCGAAACTAAAATTAAAATAATTCTAAAATCAACTCTATGAAAATACGTTTCAGAAAATAATAAATTTGTTATATGTTCTAAAATAACATTTTATTTTATATAAAAAAAAACACAAGAAATCATAATATTTGCAGTTTTCAATTTCAAAATTGTTTATTTTTGGACTCAGAAGAGATATCGACTTTCTTCTAGACTAAAATAGAAATAGTTGAAATTTCAAATATACACAGAAAAAAGTAAAAATGGACTTTAATTACGAAATTTGTAATATTAATTAATTTTTAATTGATTTTGCTCTAATCATCAAAATGATAATATTAATAACTAGAATAATTGATATTATTATTACTCTTTTTCCTTAAATATATGCAATGAGCTGAACATTTTTGAAAATTTACTTAAATTTATTTTATTTCTGTACTTTTATTGAAAAATATTTAATTTTTCTTTATATTTTATTAACAGCAGTCAATTTATTGAAAAACAAAATTGTAAACCAATTAGAAAATTAATTGTATTAATAAATCATATAATTAAATTTCAA
This sequence comes from Protophormia terraenovae, assembly GCA_951394005.1. Classification (NCBI taxonomy): domain Eukaryota; kingdom Metazoa; phylum Arthropoda; class Insecta; order Diptera; family Calliphoridae; genus Protophormia; species Protophormia terraenovae. Next base: position 77,646,146 of record OX596074.1, on the reverse strand, counting down.
TATAAAGTTAATTAATAATTTTATTAAAAAATTATTTGAAATATTTTTTTCTGTGTAAATAACTTGAAAATTGTAGGAGAAAAATAGCACATGTAAGCATGTTTTTCATAGCTCTTATCAAAAGGTTTATGAATATGTTCAAATATTAAAAATTGCATACGAAACAAAAATTTTGCAAGCAATGAAAATTTTCGATGTCAGAGGTACCCTATTTTGCACCCTAAAGCTCCGCTGCCAAAGCTTAAAATTGTACACTCCTCTGCTACGCCATTGTGAAATTTTAAGTCAATGTAACCAGAGTTGTGGGTAGTGCACTAAATTGTGAGTTCATTCAGCTTTTCACTAAATTGCACTATAGTGAAAAAAATATTAAATTTTAACTATTTGCCACCACTATAGTTATAGTAAAATATTTCTTCAATACCACTAAAAAATTTTAAATTTAGTGGTAGTGAAAAAATTTGCACTACACTCATTAGAGCATAATCTGAACAATCACTACACATAAGCTGCAAATACAATTTTTTCACTTAACATAAATATGAAATTGCTTTTTTCACTAGACATAAACATGACATTTTTCCAATCAATCAGAACTCACTGAACTAATTTTAGAGAGCTATGATGGTAATTATAAAATTTATAATTGTTTTAGAACTATATTACATAATTTAAAATTTCTTTTAGTGTATTTTGGAAATTTTATAAGCGTATTTATGTATATTGAGACATCCATATATAAACGAGTAACGTTACTGACTAATACATCATTCCAAATATTTAATAGACTATATTTGTATAAAATATATGTTTTAAAATACATTTTAAGTTTAAAATTGGTTTATAAAAATTGAGTTTTAAAAAGCATTAGGTCATCCTTCAATTTAGTGAACAATTTCTAAGTTTCATTAACATTAGTGGAGGGTTGTTTTTTGCACTAAAGTATTTATAAAGAAAAAAATGTTGCACTAGGCTTGAGTTGAACAAATTTTAACTTTCACTAATTAATTTTAATGGAAAAAAATATTTTTTTCACTACCACTATGTTGAGTGAGGCTGATATTTTTCAACTCACTACTAAAAAGTAAAGATTGTAGTTAACAATTTTGCACTATCACTAAGTGTTAGTGGAAACTGCAAATTTAGTGCACTACCCCCCAACTCTGAATGTAACTAGCCGATTAGAACTTGCAGATTTGTTTCCAAAAAATTTCGATTCTAGGAAATATTTTCTCAGTTATAACCCAGGAAAAATTTTATTAGTTCTACAATTAGTTCCAGAACACATGAAAATAGCCTGTACTTGTTCTACTTTGGCGTTACGACCAATGATTTTTGTTTGAAATTGTCACCTCCAGAACTAGTTCTGTGGAAGTGCTAGCTAGCCAGTACCCATTCTATGGAACGGTTCTGGAATTAGTTCTTTAATCAGTGATTTTTGTTCGAAATTGTCACATTCGGAACTTGTTCCATAGAAGTGTTAGGAACCGGTTTCAGAATCTGTTTTTTTATTTTTTATTTTATTTTTTTTATTTATTAATTTTGTAAATACTCTTTTTTTAATTTTTGAAATTTTTTATAAAAGTATTTTAAACAGTTCTAGGAAGTCATTCGAGAACCAGTAATTTGTTTTCAGAAGAGATGTAGATGTCAAACGAATTTAGAATCTGAATAATGTTCTACTACATTAGTGTCAGAATTGGTTGTGATAACACTAGTTCTGAGGATGTTATTAAAGAATCTGAAGTAGTTCTGATTATATCAGTTCCAGAACTAATGATTTAGAACATGTTCTAAAATTTTTCCTGGGTATGTTTTTTTTTTTTTTTAATGATTTTTTTTTTTTTTTTTAAATACTTAAATATAAATACACACAATTTATATTATTTTATAAACTTCTCTTTTCTAACCCTTGAGTTGTAAGTTAACTTATAATTATGAACATTTCAATATATGTTCTAATTTAATTCATGATTATATATAAAGAAAAAAATGCTATTTATTTAGCTTCAGGCTTTTCTTCTAGCCTTTTTTGATTCTTAACATATCTTTAAAAAGGCTAAAAATTTACTAATTTTATTTTTACAAAATCATTAATTTAAGCATTTTTATATATTAATTGGCACAAAAAATTTAAATTATTTATATATAACGAAAATATTGACCAGCGGAGTTTTATTCTACAAGAATATTATAATTATTTTTTAACAAACTTTATAACTGCTAAGAACTATTTATGTTATATTTATAAATTTCCTAATATATCTTAAATAAATACCAAAAACTAATGAGAACAAAAAAATAAAAAGACGAAGTGATTATCTAAAGTAAATAATAATATATTTCTCGTTGATGCACTGTTGCCAGATTTGACGATTTATCGTCATTTTGAAGATTTTTGGGCCTAAAAATGATCTGTTGACGATTTGACGATTTTTACCCCTAATTGGATGATTTTTTCTAAAAGAAAGTTCAGAACTGTTTTTATAATTTTTACATTTTATTCTTTAAAAGTAAATTATTTGGTACACAAATATTAACAATTTAAATAAAAATCCTTTAAATGGTTCATTTATTAGGAAGGATTTATGTAAACCAATATAATTTTATTACGAAATGGCGAATAAACCCTAAAAATGGCCTAAATACTTAAATAGTCGAACTAAGAATACAAAGACATTTTTGATGAATTCATTCAAAATTAAATTTTGTATATATTGTAGACAGGTTCACAAAGGAGCCTACGTGTTTTTTTTTTTATAACAAGGTAAGATAAATAACTTATTTTGGTTTGAAAGTCATAAAAATTACATACAGGTAACCCTCGATTTACGCGATATATAACGCGATTCTATTATTGACCATTTTTTGAAATACGAGTTTTTATTTAACGCAAACTTGGTATAAGGCTTAAAAACAATAATGAAAAATCTTTGAATTGCGCAAATTACGGTAGCGTATTGGAAAGAACTTATTGAAAAAATAAATTATTTAATGAAATAATGGCTACAAAATAAAAAAATGTGAATTATAAGTGAAGTGTTGCATAATTGCTTAAAAATTTGGTGTATGATTAAAAAAGGGGAAACATGTAACAAGATTATAAAACTTTAATGAAAGTACAATAAGAACATTCCCAAAAATATGTATATTTAAGTAAGTATGCATAAGTATGTATACATATAATCAGACTTGATTTTCATAATATGCCACCAATATAAAATCAATGTAATTTCTGTTAATTTCTTTTCAATTAAGAATTTAATTTTTCATCAGAAGAAGCATAAAAACTGTTCATTAACTTATAAAATACGAAGTTTTTCATATTGACGATTTTTTGACGATTTCAAATAGTTGATTTGACGATTTTGACGATTTTTCACCAAATTTGTCTGGAAACTATGCGTTGATGTCAGGAAACCAGACGTGGGATAGCATCTTCACGAACATTCATATAATTGGCGTAAATATTTGTAGAAGTATGTTTTTCGCTACTGACAAATTCCGCTTTAATAGAAATTGTCCAAAATATCACGTAAACTGCATTTATTATTAAATGACACGTCGTACTTAGTCAAAATGGCGTTAAAAAATTTTAGAATGAAAAAATTTTATGCAATTTCAAAAATTTGGTTTCAAAAATTCAAACCAAATTTCAAAATTTTTTTCCGAATTTTTTCAGTGTAAGATATGACTTTAGATCATCGAAAAATATCGTAAAAGAATAATGTTAATGACAAAAATTGATGTTAAAAAAAAAAGAAAAATTAAAGAAACGTCATTTATATTGGTTACAGCGGCATTCAGCTCCAAACTTATTTTTCTTGCTGAAAACTATCGTGAAGTGTAAATGATTTTAATATTGATGTCAAATGAAGGAATTTTATTTGCTTAATACTAAGATTTAGATGGCGTCAAAATAAAATTGTATGGATCAAAAAACATGATCTAACCTCAAAAATAAACCATACATATTTCGCACTATTGTTCATATTTTGAAATAATAAAATCAATACTCTTTATTTCTATTATAATGTCTGACGATATTTTCTGACATATGAAAATAAAAATTTTATTACCCCCTTATTTTGTAAATCCCTTCACCTCACTTTGAAAAAATTTCTATATAAATTTTTGAAAAACAAAAACAATTTACATGAAAATTTTTTCAAAATGAAGGGAAGTGTTTTACAAAATTAGACCCTAATTTAAAAGTATTAAATTTTTCTTTACTTTGAACTTCAGTGAACAAACATTGTGTAGAAAAATGTCCTGTTTAAAGTCATATAGAAATTTTATGTAAAAACGCATTTTTAATTTATTGCCAAAGGTCTCCCTCCATTTAATTGCCCTTATGTGCATTGTTTGATTTTCCTCATATAAATGTATATCGTCCATTCCATGAGAGAACGCAAAAAAATAATTTTTACGTCTTTTGATTTTGTTAATTTTTGGCATACGCATACCCTATGGAGCCATTTAAATATCTACATTTTTATTTTTTTGAATTTTGAAAAATTCGCGAATTTATCCACGATTTTGATTTTCTGAAAATTCAAAAAAATCGCTAAAGTGAGTAACTTTAAACCACAGAGTAAAACATAGAGACGAAATTCTCGATTGACAATTAAACAAAATTGTTGTTTTGTAAACAAAAATGTGTTTTTATTTTCTTTTGGCAACAACAAAATGTATTTGATTACATGTATTTTGTTGTTGCATGAATTAGGTTTTTGAATAAGAATAATATGTCATTTAAAAATGCATTCATAATGAAAATGCAATTTTAAGATACATTTTTGAAAAATGTTAAACCTTCCAATATTTTTCTCTCTCTAATATAAAAAATTATTATGTTTGCTAAAAATTGCAATATAAATTGTTGTTGGACAAAATGCGCCACTATTTTAAAATAATTTTTAAAAATATTTCTTAAATTTTTTTTTTTTGGAATTTTTGTATTTTTTTATTTTTTATGAGTCTACTTAAAAATTAATTTTAATCATAATATTTCATAATTTGTTATTTGCGGTATAATACTTATTTGTCCCAGATTAAATGCTGAAGTTTTATATAATAAACATATTTGTCTTTAATATTAAGCAAAATATTTAAAATCAAAATGGTAGAAATTTCTTAAAAATGCATCCGAAAATTGCATTCTTTTCGTGAATGCAACTTTTATTTTTGATTTTTCAATATAATTTACAATATTTATTGTAATAAACTTTAAACAGGTTTTAAATCAATAAAATCCGACTCATGTTTAAGGAGCTATAAACATTTAAAGTTACATATTATTAAAAGAGTATAACTAAAAAAATAAAAATCAAAATTTTTAAAAAATATTTAAATTTTTGTATGAAAAAATTGATGGAAATTAAAAAAAAAAATTAATAATAATAAAAATAGTAGATTTTATTGTCCCAGAACAGTTATTTTTGCATTTTTAGTAAAGATATTGCTTTTTAGTATATTAAAAAAAAAAAATAATAATAATAAAATCGAAAGGGTAGAAATTTCTCAAAAATGCATCCCAAAACTGCACTTGCATTATGAACGCATTTTTAAATTATATTATTTTTAAATTACCATATTAAAAGAGGACGTATTCATCTTCTACATGCATTTTAAATCATTAAAATCCGTTACAACTTTTAGAGATATTGATGTGTAGTTACACACTTTTCCGATTTTTTTTACTTTTCGAAAAATCAAAATAGTGAAGGAATTCGCGAATTTTTTAAAATTAAAAAAAATAAAAATGGAGATATTTAAATGACTCGATAGGTTATGTGCGTACCAAATATGTACAAAATCGGATGACCCTCCGTAAAAAATTTGCTTTTTTTATGTGTTTGTGCTGATGTTTGTAACTCATAGAAAAAGTTATCTAACACCCACCTTAAAGTATACCAATCGATTAAGAATCACTTTTTAGATCGATCTAACGATTTCCGTCTGTCCGTCTGGCTGACTGGCTGGCTATCCATGCAAATTTTGTGCACAAAGTACAGGTCGCAATTTTGAAGATATTTCAATGAAATTTGGCACGTGGATTATGATACAAAGACGAAGCCTATTGAAATTGGTTGTGATCGGTCCATTATTTCGCCTAGCCACCATACAAATTATTTGTATCCTTTTGATTTTGTAATAATCATATTATTGTCTAATAATTACTTTTATTGGTTAATAATTGTTATTTTCCATATTTTAACTGTTTGCTGTTTTATTAAATATTATTATATTCACCATTTTTTCATTGTTATTTTTTAAATACTTTTATAGTTCATGTCAACAAAAGAGTTTGAAACCACATGATGTAATTTTTTACTCACTTCATCATCATCACCATTACAACAAGTATTCTCATACACAAAAAATATAAAATAAAAAAACATAAAAATTCAATTTGTTAAAAAATAAAGAGCAAAAAACAAACAAAAACAATCTGTAAAATAAACATTTTTTTTTATAAAAACGTACCATCAACATCTCCGTCACCATCATCTTCATCATCTTAAATGTCGCCGTCACAGCCACTACCACCAGCTGTCATCTTAATTGTCAACTAGACATTTACCCAAAACTTGGTAATATAGCATAAGAATATACATATAAGATGAACAAGTATAACAACGGCAGCAGCAAAGCCAAGTTAATCATATCAAACAAAAAAATAATACTGTTGATACTTAGGTTTTTTCTTCGCTTCTTGTCCTTTTTATCTTTACAGACATTTAGTACTCTTTCCTTTCGTTCATTAGAGTTCTTATTTTTGTGAATGCTTGGTGTTCATCTTTCATTTTAAGTTTTGATATGTGTTTTAATTTTTGGAGGTCACACTCTGTCGTCTGTTTAGTGTTATTTTTTGGTAAAAATTCCTACATATACATATTTTTATAATGGTCCTCTTTGCCCCCTTTTCCTGCGCTATGTTACTCTGAGAACTCTGTAAGTTTGAATTTTTTTCCGCCTTATTTGGGCATTTTCGCTCAAGCTTCTGTTCACATTCATCATCATGATTCGTACGAACATGTGTTTTGAATTTTTCTTCCATCATCATTTATACACTTTCGCGTGTGAGTGCCTCAAGGCCGTCGCCAACGAAAGCTTAGCATGGCGAACATACAATGAAGAAAAAGGAAAAACAATAACATGAAACATACGCCACCAACAATTTTATTATTTTATTTATTATTCTCTTCTTTTTTTCTCTCGAAGCGTGACATTGTTTTCGTCACTTTGGTACGTATAGCCAGTTTCTTTCTTTTTAACAATTCAGTCAACTTAAATAAACGAATATTTATTTTATTTGTAGCTATAGCTGTTATTGTTTTTGCTACTGTTTCAGTTGTTGACGCAGTTGCTATTTAAGCCTTTAGTTGTTTACTTTCATGCTGGCAAACATCGTTTAACACCTTCTTTCACCGGCTCTTCGTCACTTTATATGTTTTTAAAATATTCGAGTAGAACACGAACTGTGATTGTTTTTTGTTTTAAATAACTCCCGGAATTCTCTTTAACAAAATGATTTATTTAATATTGTCTGTCAATTATTTTAATAATTTCTAAAATTAATTGATGATTTTAAAATCACTCAGAATTTAAGTTTTTTAAAATGGACTTATCTTTGGAATAATCTTTTAAAAATTTTCGTTGGAATCTTTCACTACACCATTTCCAGTTGTATTTCAGAAGTTTCTAATTATATTTCAGAAATTCTATTTGTAGTTCAGAATTTTCTATTTGTAGTTTAGAAAATCCTAAATGTATTTTAGAAATTTTCTATTTGTAGTTCAGAAAATTCTAAATGTAATTAAGAAATTTCCATTTGTATTTCAACATTTTCTAAATGTATTTCCGAAATTTCCAATTGTATTTTGGAACATTAAACATATACTTTCTATGTAAAAGTTCTTAAATACAATTAGAAATTTCTGAAATAGAAATGGAAATTTCGGAAATACATTTAGAAAATGTTGAAATACAAATGGAAATTTCTTGAAAAGAATTTGTTTAATTCTGAAATGTAAATGGAAATTTCTTAAATACATTTAGAATTATCTGAACTACAAATAGAAAATTCTGAACTACAAATAGAATTTCTGAAATGTAATTAGAAACTTCTGAAGCATAATTAGAAAATTCTGAAATATAATTAGAAATTTCTAAAATATAAATGGAAATTTCTAAAATATAAATGGAATTTTCTGAAATATAATTAGAAATTTCTGAAATACAACTGAAAATGGTGTAGATTTGTTATATAGAAATGGTTGTTATCTATAATATGCATTAGACAGAGTCGAGATAAAATGTTTATTTTTGTATTCTTTGCAACAACGCATAATGGGGCCAAACTTATCGAATCGATGTGTACGGAAGAGTTATATAGGAGTACCTATACTTTATGAAAAAATTATATTGTAGTCACCCTGTGATACAAGGGTGTCAAAGTTGACTATATTGAGTGTGTTAAAGTGTCAAAAAATCTTCTGCAAACTTTTACAAATTAAGTCCGATTTCAAAGATTTTTATGTTTCTGTAAAGTGCTTGGAAAGATAAAGAAAAATAAGCTACTCATTTACAGTTAAAAAGATATTTACGCTTCAATTTTTTTTTCCTCAAGTTCGTCCTGAAGCCATTTTATATTTTCTCTGTAAGTATCGTGCTGGGACTCTCAATAGTTTCGTACCACTTGATAAAATTATCTGAAATTTGTCGGCAGTCTTAGTTTTGATGAACATAATGACTGTGCCAAATATTGTAAGTTTCCGAAGAGATAAGGAAACCAGGAGGTTGGTTTTAAATGGAATGACTCTTATATTTTTTTTATAATAACGCAGAAGCCTTTGGGAATATCAGCACGCTACTAACAGAGTATATGCAGAAAGTCTTCATCGTCTATACAAATGTTTTTCACGAATTTCACGAAAAACACCATTCGCGAACTATCGAATATTCTAATTCAACATAAAAATATGTTTCAGGTATGAATGAACGTCGTTACGTAAATCTGTGTGCGAAATAATTTGTACTGTGTACTGTACGTACAGTGAAATTTTAATTGTGGGGAGATCTTTGCCCAAGCTCCTTCGGAAGATTTCTTTCGAAAACAACAAAAAAACAAAAAAAAAGTGGTGGTATAGAGTATAACAAATTTTATAAGTGAATAAATATTGCCACCTTTTTGGAAAAAATTCCAAAAAATATGAACTTTTTTAGAGTTCAAACTTCAGATTAATATAACTTTTTATAGGATTCCTATATTTATGTTCTTGCAGCAATATTATTTAGAATTTAGTGAAAAATCGTCGAGTTAAAAAAACGAGGCTAAAAATGAGAGAAAAATTTATTTCGACCTGAATATTTCATAAACAAAAAGAGATAACCTAAACATGTAAGCCTATTTTTTGTTTAAATTTACAAGAACTACTATACATACTATATAAAATTTCTTTTCTATCATATTGTGAATGATTTTTTGTGGATTAAAAAAAAATGAAATACCCGAGATGGACAACTTTGGTGGGTACATTTGTGTATTATTTTCATAAATTTTTTTGTGTCGGATAAATTCACATATTCAAATCAGCTGAATATGACAGAAGGAAATAATGAAATATGAAAAGTTACAGAATTATTTCCAAAAAAAAAAAACGTTTTTGAACCACTATGTATAAGTTTTTCGAAATTGTGCATCTGCGACTTTAAATTTAAAACTTTAAAAATGGCGTTCTAAAAAGCAATAAAAATAGATTATCATTTGTAAATTACACAAAAGTATTTAAAAAAAAATTACAAACAAAAAACAAATTTTATTTTTATGTTTTATTTGCTACAAATTTATCTTTATGATCAAGGATATAAAATTCGAAAATTCAATTTCGAATTTCTATTATATTTTTAAATAATTTTTTTCGGAAATTTTGTACAAAATATAAGCTTTAATATCTCCATAAGTAAGTATTACTTGAAGGCAATTTTAATTAGATTTTTTTGATATTTTACTGAATCAAATGAGGCGAGTCGTTTTCCAGTTATGCTTCTGTATATGGCGCAACCTCGGTAATTTTACAAATACCAATTTATTGCGAGGACCAGAGTCAATTCAAACAAAATTTTTTGAATATTTTGAAACACTTCTTTCATTATGTCGAAAGATAAATACAAAAGAGAAAAACATTTAAATCAGTATATTTCAATGTATGTATCAGACTTTATTATTTTATAGAATATAAAGCTTCTCTTCAATCTTTAGAGGTACTTGTCACGACAAATGCATCAATGTTTGGCGTAAAATAATAAAATCGAATTTTAAGACTTGTGAAAAATGTTTGAAATGTATGTATGTATCTGTTAATATTTATCTAATGCTAGAAACATTATCCAAACAATACAAACGAAATAGCTCGACCGCACTTTATTTCCAATTTATATATGTATATTTGTCAATTTATTGAATAAAATGGCCAATAATTGCTAAGTTTGAATTTTTTCGATCCAATTTTGAAAAAAAATGAGTAAAGAATCGATTTCAGCGAAACGTTAAAAAATTCTTGAAAATTTTGGTCCATTACACATTTTATAAGATAATTACCAATAGCTCTAAGGCATTTTATGATAATTAACACAACAAAATTTTATTGCAAGCTTTTTATTCTGTTTTTCCTTTTTATTAAAATTAGCAAAAACGAAAAAGAATATGTTTGATTTATTGATTTTAATCCCTTTCGGCAATTAATTAACAAAAGTATAATTAATTAAGTTGGAATAAATATAACGTTGTGGTATAAAAAACTGTGTGCTTCATAACAAAAATGTATTGATTTTTTTCTTAATAAATTTTAAACACAAATAATAAAAAACATTTTTTCCCTTAGGCCATACAATTCCCAAATTAAAAATTATGTTTGTACTATATGACCTTATTTGTTAGTTTCCTTTTTTATATAACACAAAGTATATACATATGTATGATCAAAAGTTAAATTTAAAAAAAAGGACGACTGTGAACACAGGGGAAATTTATATTTTTTATTACAATTGGACTTGATGTCAATTGAAAAGTTCATTTGCACCAAATACGTTTTATGGTAGGTGTTTCATATCACTTAGATCTCACATATAACTATTTAACTAGAGATAACAAATGAAATTAATGTATATTTAATATCACTTTTATGATTATTATCTAATTCTTTATCCGTATATAGTATGCATGGTATTTACTATTATTTATTTTATAAAAATCTTCAACTTACCTGTAATTTGAATTTAATTGTACGTCTCCAATGGCAACATTTTCAAATTGTGTCGGACAACAAGTCCAACGTGCCCAATAGAATGTGAAATCCTTTGAGTCGTAATGCTCAGTAAAACGACATTTAAGTATTAAATCTGCACCTTCACGTGTATCGATGGATTCATCGGCTTTTGTGCAACTCAACAAAAAAGACAAAACTGCAAAAGAAAAGTAGAAAAAAGAGAAAAAAATAGTTTTATTATCTATTAAAGTACAAAACTTTGACAAACATTTCCTATGAAATTTAAAGGGTTAAAACCATAGAGTAGCATATAGAGACGAAATTCTCGATTGACATTTAAACAAAATTGTTGTTTTGTAAACAAAAATGTGTTTTTATTTTCTTTTGGCAACAACAAAATGTATTTGAATACATGTATTTTGTTGTTGCATGAGTTAGGTTTTTGACAACCGACTTAGGTTCTTGACAATTAGTTAAATTAAATTCAAGTTTACATAAATAAAAGATTTAAAATATACATATAGGTCATTCCATTTAATTAATAGATATTTGGTACAATCATTATACTCGACCCAAAATTTCAGATAATTTTATAAAGTGGTTCACGAAATGTATAAAGTTGTATACACAATATTACAAATATATTACAAACTATTTGTAGTACAAGATTCATTGAGGTGTTATATTAAATGCATCAAAATAACCTTTAATATGACGTGTAACATAACTTTTTTCTCAACACTAAAATGTTCCATATCTCGCGATTTATAGTCCGCGGGTAAATATCTCAAAAAATGGTCTTTTTATAATTAAAAAAAAAAAAAATAATAATAATAAAAATATATATGTTAATGGTAAAATTGCTTTCTATAACTTTGGTAAACGGCATACTGGAACTCGCAATAGTTTATGTATTATTACAAAAAAAATTTCTTAATAAATACGAAATATATATTTCAATTTGTATTGTTTCGCTTATAATAATGTAGAAAAATTGTCAATTAATTCCAAAAATCATCCAAATTTAATGAAATTTGGCAAGAATATTAACATTAATACTATCAACACACAAGGTAAAGAAATGAAACCTTTAAAATGATACCTAAAACATGTTTTTATATTAAATATCAATGGTTGATAATTCGCGAATTAAATTAAAAAAATGGTATTTTAAAATTTTTAAAAAAATATACATTTATGTAGACGACGCATACTTTCTGTATATTATCTGCAAGTATCATTCTGGGACTCTCAATGGTTATAACAAAAAATAGAATGTAGTATAAAAACAAAATATTATTATTTTAAAGAAATTTTAAGCAAGAAGTTATTCATTTTGTTCGGTGTGAATTTCTTCAATAACTCAGAAACTATTGAGAGTCCCAGCACGATACTTTCAGAGAATCTACAGAAAGGCTTAATCGCCTATATATATATATATATATTACGAATTTAAAGATACCACTTTTTGAGGTACGCGACAGTGAAATTTAATTCGTGACTTATTTATCATTCTAAAGGTAATGCTATTTCCTTTGACTATATACCTCAATGAACGTCGTAACGTATATATTTTGGAAGATATTCGCATTTTTATAAAGACAATTTATCTTATTTTAGAACTTTGTAACTCCCGAACTATCGCGGAAATCACAGTTAAATTTTGTATTTGTGTGTTAATGTTAATATTCTTGCCAAATTTCAATAAAATTGGGTTATTTGTGGAAGCAGTTGGCGATTTTTCTGTTTGAATATAAACGAAACAATATAAATTAAAACAAAAATTTCGTATTTAATTTTAAATTTTTTTTCTAATAATTCTTAAACTGTTGCGAGTAACAGAAAGCCATCTACCAAGCAGATGCGCCACCGACTTTGAGCCTCAAAGTCGTCTCAAAATAAGACGCCGAAATTTTTAAATTTTCATTGAAAATAAATTCAAAAAGTAGTGAATACTATGGCTCCATCTGATATTGTTTTTATACCCGCCATCAAAAAGATGGTATATAACGTAAAATTTGAAAAAGTTGATGGCGGGTATATAGATTCGGCCGCCGGCTAAAAGTGTCGAGTCGCTGGCGCCGAAAATTTTGAAAACTTTGCACCGAATTTCATTAAAATATTTTTATTTTTAAGGCATTTTTGAGTGTTGAAACTCTATTCTGGGAGGACATTTGTATGGAGGGTAGGTGAAATAATGGATCGATCACAACCAATTTCGTCCTTGTATCATAAAAGTCCCACCTGCCAAATTTCATAGAATTATGTTAAAAATTTCGACCTTTACTTTGTGCACAAGGTTTACAGCCAGCCAGACGGACGGACATCGTTAGATCGATTTAAAAAGTGATTCTGAGTCGATTGGTATACTTTAAGGTGGGTGTTGGATAACTTTTCCTATGCGTTACAAACATCAGCAGAAACACATAATACCCCATCCACCTATGGTGGTGTAGGGTATAAAAAAACAATTTTTGAGATATTTACCAGCGAACTAAAAATCGCTAGATATGTAATATTTTGATATGTTACACGTCATATTAATTAATATTGTACTATAAAGTATAACGTTTTTTGTTTTGAATGAAAAATATATGATTATAATTACGATTTCATGAATGAGAAATTATTTCCAACGATAATGATTTTAGGTAAAATTAAATAAATAGCTTACTTTGAATATTAAAAAAAAAAAAAAAAAAAAAAACTCAAAAGTTTTCTAAAATCTTGTTAAAGTTTCCATAACTTTTTGCAATCTTTATTTTACCAATTATAAATATTAAAGATATACTTGCATAAGAATTGCTTAACATGATTAATTGAACAAACCTATAAAGGGTTAAACATTCTGACCATTGGTCAACATATTTCAGTATTACTTTTTAAGACAAATATTTACCGACATGTAGACCTTTGAAAACATTTAAAAAGTTTTTATTTCTTTGTATTTTTTTTTATTTTTTATTTTATTTTTTTTTTTTTTTTTTGAAGAAAAAACAAAAATAAAAAAGAAACTAGAAAGTATGTGAGTTTATGTGTTATGTTACACTTCAATTGTATTCCAAAACATTTACAGACAACTTTTCAATGAAAAGGGTCATAACCAACAACCGGTATGACCAAAAATAAAGTAAAAAAAAGTATACTAACTTATAAAGAGCCCAACACAATAATATTCTCTTAAAAACAAATTTCTAAATATTAACCATAAATAAACACACATACCTACACGAAATTTGTGGTATGCTTAACTCAACGGTTCTCAAATGGGGGTCCGCGACCCACAAGGGGTCCGTAAGGACATTCGTGGGGGGTCGCGAAAAGTTCCTGAAAAATATTCTTGAACCCACAATTTGTTAATGTTATTATATTATTTAGAAGTTTAAATGATAATTCCAATAAAAGCATGAAACTATTTAAAAATGAAAATACACCATTTTACAAAATATACCCAAATTAAAGGCAAGCGTAAAGTTTTTTCTAAAATGAGTTCTTTTAAGAAATGAGAAACTACTATTGAAGGAACCTTGGATTGGAAATATTATGCTTGATAAAGACAACAATGATCACACGAAGAAAGTAATGCTGTCCAATGACACAGTAAAAAGAAAACTTTACGATATGGCAGGGAACACAATTAATTAAAATGATAAATATGTAGTTCACTTAAATTTGTTGAAACTATAGTTTTTTTCAGATGAAATTCTACTTTTATTTTATAAAAATATATTATGTCAAGAACTTTTTATAAAATCGTTTTGAGTACGCAAAACTTTTACTTCATGGATAAGTTTCCCGGCTATATAAAGAAAAATTAGCTTAAAGATTTAAAAGCATTTTAAATAGTTGAAATAGCTCCCAAATGAAATAACTCCCAGCAAAAAATTAAATAATTCCCAATATTTTTCCATACAAATTGGATTTTATTTCATTATGAAATAATGGCTTATTTTATTTTATATCATCGGAAGTTATTTTATAATGAAATAACTCCCAAATGAAATAATTTCCAATGAAATTTAGTTGGAAGTTATTTCATTAATTTTTGCAATTGGGCTTTATTTCAGCTCACGCAACTCCGAAACTAAAACTTATTAATTATTTTATTACCTAATTTTAAATTGGGAATTATTTCATTTGTGTGGGGATCTATTTTATTAGGTTTTATTTTATTGGGAGTTATTTCACTAAATGTGGCTCTTATTTCCTTTGTTGTGATAAAATTCCCAATTGTTTGGAATTATTTCATTTATCCGTTTGGAAGTTATTTATTTGTTTTTTTTTTTTGATTTGGGAGTTTCTTCATTTTTGTTGGGACTAATTTCATTGGGAGTTATTTCATGGTACCGGTGAAATATAGCAAAGTTAATCCGCTTGTTGGCTCCGAAGACCTAAAACTATTAAAAAATTTTTCTTTAACATACATTTTTATGTATAATATCTTTTTTCACTCCTTTGTCCCTCAAAACAGAGATTCGATCTTTTGTGAACGCAGAGATATTATTATATTTATTATACAAAAAAAAGTCTCTTAATATTCAAGCAAATATCGCAATTATTAATATTATTTTTTAAAATTACTTCATCTTTACATAACGTTTTTTCGATTTTTAAATTAGTCAAAGTTGTAGTGGGTCGCGCTTCCATTACAATGTCAAAAGGGGGTCGCGAAGCGAGGTCTTGTGAGAACCCCTGGCTTAACTGTTAACGTAAAAAATTGGTTGTGTAAAAATTTGAAAACAAATAAACATCGGCCAATTTAAATTGATGCTATACCCAGTAAACATTTTCTATCACGTAGGTCAACGTTTCCCAAATGGGGGCCCGCGGACCCTAGGGGTCCGTAGCAACATTCCAGGGAGACCGCGAGAGGGACTGAAACTGTGTATGGAGTTATTGTACAACATATTTTTTTTTGTGTTTTTCGGCATAATATAATTATGCCAAAGTTGAATTCTACAGGTGATTTTCAATTGGATGGTGAAAAATCAATTGAAAAGAAAAAGTCAAAAGAAAAACTCTTAAAAATGCATGGTCTGTAACAAATGAAACGACTGATATTATTATAAACATCAGGCAACTTTTATTTTATTGCAGAAAGTGAAATAAAGGAAAAATTATTGTTTACTAAACCTTTGTCTACCACTTCTATTACTAGATAAATCAAATTCTTATCTAAAAGTATGAAGTGCTGGGAACCCCTGGCGTATGTTATTTTAAATTGTATTCTAGAAGATGAAATAGATCGTCAAACATATTTGGTGTGATGGTTATCAGCGTTGGCACGTTATCCTTTTTGAGACTAAATCTATTCATTATATTTTGCCATATTTACGCAATTCCAATTAAAAAATTAATTAAATCAATTAAGTGGATGATTTAATGAATTAAAAATTTAAATAAGAAACAAATCTTACTTAAATTTTATTCCTATTTCAGTTTTATTTGAATATGATAGAAATGTTCAAAAATTAAGAAAAATCACTTTAAAATATTGAGTCATTATAACCTACACCACCATAGGTGGTTGGGATATTATGCGTTTGTGCTGATATTTGTAACGCACATAAAAAATATTCTAACATCCATTTTAAAGTTTTCCAATCAACTTAGAATATCCGTACGTCTGCTGGATGGCTGGCTGGTCCCCATAGGGTTTTAACGCTTACAAAAGTAGTATTTATAAATTTATTTATTTTATAAAATTTACTACGAATAAGCTTTATATAATATTGAATCGAAATAAAAAGTTTCAGGAAGATCGATGCACAATTAGGCATAAGGTCCACTTTCATAAAAATCGCACATAAACGAAAGCATTATGGTACTTGTTGGTGTGTAAAATGCACTTACTTAAATTATTTTTAGTGTACAAGAGAACCAGCAAAAATGTCAAGCTCTCTCTCTCTCTCTCATTTGTTTAAGTGCTATGTAAAACATAAAATGTAAACATAAAAAATCAAATAATAAAAAGCTAAGGAACGAGCAGCACCAAACCTCGCATAAAAAAAGTAAGAAAAAGAATAAAAATTTTTTTTATTCTAACCCCCACTAATCCCCCGTATTTTATTTGGAAAATTTTTCTAAAATATTCCGCTTTCCATCAACAGTACTCGTAATATTGGACACAAATAAGTTTAATGTGACTGCTAGCAAACTGACCCAAAGTAAATATAAAAAAAATCCCCCAAACGAAAAATAGCCCATAAATAAAAAAAAATATAAATTTTGCCCAAAAGAAGTGAAAAAAATACCAAATATTCAGGAAAAATCACGGTCATCCAATGTCCATTAAGTATGAAATTTTTGCAGAGTATCATATTGTCGAAATTTGCCGACTATAACTTTACTTGCTTTTCATATGAAATAAGCCAAATTTGTATGGGAGTTTTGTAGTCGATTTTTCATTGGGTCATTTTGCTGGAAGCGGTTCAATGTTTTATTTGGCTGTACGAATAATCGTTCAAACCCCATAAATGATTTTTTTTTTTACATATTGAATAATTTTGGTGTTTCTTCATTGTGAACAATCACCCAAATTTAAAATTACCCTAAAAATGTTTTTTTTTTTTTTTTTTTTGGAGATTAATCATTTATTTTAACACGAAGAAAAATGATTTTTCTTAATATCCGGAATATAGCCGGGCGGAAGGGTTTTTAACTCTGTGATATGTTCGAAAGTAGCTTCGCTAACAATATTTTTAATTTTACACAATTATTTTAAGAAAAAAAAAAAAAAGATTTTATAGGGAAGTCTCTCCTTGAAAGATTTTCAAAGGTCTATAGAGTAATTTTATGTCAAAACGGATATCTCCGATGTCTATGAAATTCACTACAGATATTAACAATTGAAAGGTTTCTCAAATCATAAAATTATAGACTCATATCCCTTTCCGGTCTAAAAATTTGGCGGTTTAAAAAACGAAAAGAAGCTCAAAACTTTACAATGATGTATTTGTTTAGTTGCTAATAACTTCTAAAATATACATGGTAAATCGCTAGTTTTAGTTTCATATTAAAGACAAAGATATTATGTTCATAACGATATTTATATTTTATTTACATCAAAAGTTCAAAGGTCAAAATGAGACATATACAAATCAAGTTATTATATCTAAAAAAACGGTATTGTTAAAATTTTGAAAGAAGTATATAATGTTAACGTAACTCTTCTTCCTATACACGTAAAATTTTAAGTCAGAGACTCTTTTAGTTTAGAATTTATGGACTAAAATAAAATCTGATTACTTATAACATCTGAACTATACACAATAAAATTTTAGTTTTAATATCATTTTAAAAATGAAGACATTGCCTGTAAAATTATATGTAGTAAGTAGATAATATTCCAAAGTTCAAAGGTCAAAATTAGAATTGTAAAAATTAAACTTTTATATGTCCAAAAACGATATTTTTAAAATTCTTAAAAAATTATATAATTTTAACAAAACTCTTGTCCATATCCGTGCAAAATTTTATATTGGAAACTCCTTTAGTTTAGAAGTTATATAACAAAATATAAACTAGTCAAATTTTACATATAAAATTAATTTTTTTATTTTTATTTTATTTTGAACATTTTCTCATAAAAAAAATAATTTAAATTAATTTTTGTAAATATTTGAAATTTTTACATAGAAAAAGATAGCTTTTTACCATATTTTGCTTCATATCTATTAAACCAAAAGAGTCTCCAACTTGAATTTTGGCTCGAGTATACTCGAAGGAAATAAACTTTATATACTCCATTTTAGACTCAATATCTTTTTTTATTAAATGAAATTAAAACAGAATTTTACAATGCACAGTGGGGCAGAATCGAAAATTTTTGGAAATAAATCTGTAGCTACTAATCGGCTGGTTGGATAGGCGTAGCAGAGGAGTGTGCAACGTTAAGTTTGGAAGGGGGACCTAACAGAACCCTCAGAGGCGGAGCAAACGGGGATTAAATTAGGGAACCTTTGATATATAAAGTTTTTAATCGGGTTCTTCAGTCTGAAAGTTTGTAATTTGAGCAACACTTGCAATAGGTAATAACTGTAGCGAATTTTATTTAAAACAGGATAAAACAAATCCGAAAATGCCTGTTTTTTGTCCGCTTTGATATGGAATTCACTCTATAACTATATTCAATTGCAATCAAAAACTAAAAACGTTTACTTCAATATTTTCACCATTAACACTATATTAATGACAAAAAAATAAAAAAAGTAGTCAGAATCAGAGATTTATAATTTAAATTTTGTTCGTTATTGATGGTACGTTTAATGATGTAAAAAAGAAAATTTATATAAGCGAAGCCGCTTTTGGATATACCACAGAGTTAAAAACCCTTCCGCCAGGCCGAATGAAAAATTAAGAAAAATATTGTTAGTTAAAAAATGTTTATTATGTAGAATCTATAGATGAATTACAGAATAAATGACAAAATATAAAAAATAAAATAAATTAAATAAAGTTTTTACAACAGCAAAATTTATTTTAGGGTGAATATTCATAAAATTTATGGGTTATTTGACATTATGAAAAATATGTTGCGCAATTGTACATTTTTATATTTAGCTAATTATTCCAAAAATTTTGGGTTATTTTGGAATGTTTTGGGTTTTTGTTCGCAGATACATAAAGACCCAAAAAAATGGCCTTTTTAAATTTTTGGGTTTTGGGAGCTTTTTCTTACCACATTTTTTTTTTTTTTTGCGGATAACCCTTTTTGGACTTCTTTAAAGTATAATCTAGTCTTTTATTTTTTTGCCAGGAGGTGAGACTGGATAGGGGACATAAAAACAGAGTGTTTGACATCAAAGAAATATTTTTGGAAATACGCAGAAAGACCTTTTTGAATATAGGCCCCGAAAAATTACTGACAACTGAATAAGAAATACGATTAGTGACACAAAAATTAGTATTTCATTTTCAAGGAAAATGTATCCTTTTTATCTTACTAATTTGCTTAGAAAATTACAGCAATAAAAACAATAAGAACAATTTAAAGCTAAAAAAATAATAAACTTTAAAATGCCTACATTTTCCATTAACTTTGCTTATTAAAGTTGTAAAAAAAAATTATAAAAATATTTTTTTTCTTTTTCATTTTAATTTTTTTCATTTTGATTTAAACAAAAAGAGAAAACTTGATAATTTATCTTCAAAAGAACTAACTTAAAAGTTTTAGAGGTTCCACGTGATGTATTCTGTAAGTACAATATTTTGTTGTTAATTCTCTTGCAATGTTTTATTAAGTTGGCTTGGAAAAAAAAAAAAAAAATAAACACAGAAAAGAAAAATAAAATAACGAAGGGAAAAAAGCAACAACTTTGTCACAAGTACTATAATATTTTTCACAAAGAATTAGTTCCCCTTAAGTGAAGCTGCCGAACTTGACTAAAAATACAATTAATATTTATGCTGCTACTTACCCTACATCATACAATGGCTCCACAATTTTAGGCGAGATGCCAGATTAATAAGTGGATTTATAATTTCAATAAAATTTCTGCTGATAACAACTTTCTAATGTCCTCATTACACGTTTATTGATAAACATAAATTGCAAAAATTTAATACTTTTGACAAACAATTTCCCTTCTGATATTTGTTTTCGCTTTTAATTTTATTCCTTTGTACAGAAAGAAAAAAAATATACATATATATTTAAATTTAAATGTCTTGATAAAAGTATTTTAAAAGTAATTTAAATCACATTGTATTGTAATTGTAACAAAACCTTTTCCCATAAGCAAATCTGGCCACCCTTCCTATAACTTAATACGGCAAAGAGTGAACGAAAGGCAGTCAGTATAAAAAAAAAAAAATACCGAAACGAATTTGAAACAGAAGTTGAATAAATACATTTTATAAAGTTTAAATAAAAATTTGTTGGCTTAAATGTTTGTGCAACTTTAATTACTAGTCGGCCACTTAAGTGGGTACTATAGCAAAGTTTAAGCAAAAGGACTATTAACGAACATGCCAAACAATCCGACCCCCAAAACAAGCAACCTCCAACCACCCACAAGCCAAGCCAATTGTTTTAACGTAGGAAAAAGGATAGCATCATTGAGGTTGTTTCACAAAAAGAAATCAGATAAAGAGAGAGAGCAACACAGACAAATGAATGATCAAAATATCAAAAAGCACGTAATTTACGCGCGAGTGCATACGCTTAATTTGATACTTAATTTTTTGCTATTGTAGCTATTGTTGTTTGGTATATGTATGTATGTAGTTGTTGATGTTGCTAGAAATTATTGTTAAATATGTTATGAAAAGGAGAAAATCTGTGAGTGTATAGATGTATTTGTAAATATTTATTAACAACAAATATCTTGAACACATACGTTTGCTGTGATTTTCGTTGGCAACTTCAATAAACGAAAGTGACTTGCTCGATGGCAACAGAACAATAACAAAAAATCATTATTCTACTTTTTTTTTTTTGGTCCTTCTCAAAGGAATAAATTCAGTGAACCAAATTAATGCTTGGCTGTATATTTGTTTATTTGGGAGTTCATTTAATAAAAATATAGTACATAGGACCTGGGTTAAGTGATTGACATGTTTTTTTGTTTCTATTTCATCCATTCTTTTTGACAATGTTTGCAACGATATCTATTTGATTTCTCAGCCAATATATTTTGATTGGTCACGATTTGTGCTTTGAATAGTAATGTAAAAAATATTATTTATTTAATTAATATATTTTTGTATAAAAAGAAATCGACTATTATTTACAGAAATTGGTAATATGGTTGCCATTAAAGGATATTTACAGTAGCAAATATATAAAACGATTACAAAACTTCAGCAAAAGATTTATTCCCACGAATATTCATGTATACATAGCTATAAAAACGCCGTAATGTGTGGTGAGTGCGGCCAAAAATCAAAAAATGATTTTCAGATTTTTCAATTGTAATGCGTTGCTATTCAAAGCGATTATACTCGAAAACAATTTTTTGAAAATATTTATTTTTAAAAAAATTATGAAATATACAATGAAAAAACCTTCACTTACAAGTAGAAACATAGGTTTATTTATAAAAATATTCTGCAAAACTATTTAATTTTACATAAAGTGCATAGTATGGTATTAAATATTAAAGTATGGTGATAAAATTTTTTTTATGAATTATGTGTATTTTATCATTAGAGAGAAATTGGAAAAAGCTTTATTTTTTATATTTTAATATGTTATTACCAGGGCAACTTTAAATATGCATGAAAAAAACTAAAATATGCGCTTGAAAAAGCACGAAAAAATGGGATAATATGCACAGAAATATGCAAAAATAGCATGAATATGTATAGAAAAATCGACGTATTTATGTATTTTTTTATATTGATATGTAAAAAACATGCATAAATATGCATTTTTTAATTTTCATAGATTTAAATTTTTATAAAAATAAAAATATATTAATTTTTAAAGTTATATTTAACTTGTCTGAATTTTTTTTTTTTACAATTTTTACAACGTACTCAAAATAGACACAAAAAAATTCTAGAAATCATTTGATTGAACTCAAAAAAATCACTAAAAAATTGCATTTTTGTTAAGAAAAACTAATTTTTATTTCCAAAATTTTAAAAACAAAACATTTAAAATATGCAAATGCTTACTTTTCAAGCGAAAAGCTTGAAAAACTTGCCCTAGTTATTACCATAAAAATAAAATTTTAAAAAAATATTGATCACTTTTGCAGTGCCCTGCAATTTCTACGAGTTTTGTCATATTTTCAGTGTAAAGTCAAGTACAAATTTGACATATTTTTGTTATTTGGCTCAATCATTTAAACCAAAATATAGCCTACATATGATTATAAAGAAGTAATAAAAATTTTGAAAGGCAAATCTAAAAGAGAGCTTGGACCATAGATTCCCTAGAGTAAAGAGAACCGGTTCAAAACTAGTCACGTGACAGGTTCTCAGGGCTAGTGACCGGTCCCAGTTCCGGAACTTTATATGAGAAGAACCTGTCCAGAGAACCAAGCCGAGACGAAATTGTCGGCGGCGGCTGCACGGCATATTTTGGTCGGCGGCGGCGGCTTACACAAGACACAAGACAGTCGGCTTGCCGTTTTTTCCTAGAAAAACCAAAATTTTTTTGGGCGCAAAAAATAAAAAATTTTAGTACAGTAATCATACGTATAGGTGGCAGTAATGTATTCAATGATTATAAAAAAACAAAAAAGTAAAATATGTGTTCTAAAAGGACATTACGACGAAAAATACGTTTTCTTGAATATATTATGGCAGAAAAAAATAAAATTTAAGTCAAAAATGGGTCTGAAGTCCAAAAGTACAGAAAATTAATTAAAAAAAAGGATTTTTTATCTTTGGCACAGCCGATTGTATCAGCGGCTTACATTGAGCCGGCTCAGCCGTTTAAGCCGATACATGTCGGCGGCGGCCACTGCTTGAAAAATTAAGCGGCGGCGGCTAGCATCCGATTTTGAGCCAGTCGGCTTGGTTCTCTGACAGTGACAGGTTACCTGTCACTTTTACATGGGGTTGTCATTGGAGGTGGCTAATTAGCCCCTTGGGACAGGTCACAGGATTGGTCCTATTATAGGTCCAAGAGGACAGATTCAGTAACGATTATTGTAATAAAAATTTTATAAAAATTCGGTGATTATTTACTTTTTAGACATTATTTTTTATTATTATCTTTATAAAATAATATTTATTTTAATTTTATAATTTTTCGTTAATGTCGATGGCGGGGCATCCCGGCTCGAACCCATGTTCATCTGACGTATGTTATGTTTTATAGACTTCAACGCTTACCACTCAGCCATTGATTGTTATTGCGCGCTAGTTGCTATTTGCGCACTTAACGAGCATGTTAATAGTGAGTGTGTTTGTGTCAACTGGTTCTCAATTGGAACTTTGGTGACGAGTTAGGTGTCAATTGGTACTCAACAACCGGTCCATTACTGCAATTACCACAAATTTTCCGCAGGGTTATAACATAGATGTGAAGTTCCGTTGTCAGAAACCTAAGTCTAAGAATATGTTTGTAAAAAATGTCATTGAAAACAAAAACAATTGTAGGACGTGGGGCGTTTTGAGTAGTTTTTTCAATTGAGTTTTTTTAAGCTTGATATCTATGTCAATAACCTATGGCTTGGACAAATAAAATGAGTAAATGAAAAACAATATTTAATTTTGACAAGAATAAAAAAAGTTTGGTAAATATACTACAAAAATATAGATGCGTTTAGAAAAATAACAATTTGCGGCAAAATTTTCATTACTGATAGGGTTCGCAATTTCCCGGACGTTATAATTTCCGGAAAAACGGGAACAAATTTTCGACTTCCCGGGATCCCGGAATTGTAAATAAACTGAAACACGAGAAATTTTATCAATTGTTTAATCTACCGATTAATAAACTCGAATTAATTCTAAAATATTATATGCCATGAAAGGATTTTTTTTTTTTTTTTTTTGATATCGATACAATATTGTCATAAACAAGTATTTGCGACAGATAAATAGATATATCTGAAATTACATAACAAAATATTAACAATTTTCTTTAATATCTTAAAAAAAAATTTATTAAAGCCCGATTTTATACCGTTCCTTAGTGTACAATAAGTACGAACTTTGTTAAGAAACATTCAAGTAATAATTCACTCTTACGTAATATTTCGTTTTAAAGTTCAAGACTTAAGTTGAGAAGAAAATAAACAAAATGCTTAAATTTTTTATGTATTTACATTAGGTTGCTTCTATTTTCAAGAGTTTTTCTTCAGCTAAATTCATAGTTTTATTTTATTTGTTATCTTAAAACTTTTTCTATTTTATTTTAATTTATAATGTCAAAAATTGTTAAAACTATCAAATCTATTATTATATGCAAAACTTTTTTCTACGGCACCTTAATATAGAATCAAAAGTAAATAAAAAAAATTATTTAATAATTTGAGAATGTAATGTAAAAATGTAATTTGCAAATGTAGGGTACAAATTAAAATCTTTAATGTTTTAAACTTATTCCCAAAACATTTCGGTTCAATTATTTAATTTACGTGAGCTGGAACATTTTTAAAAAACCTCCAAAAATATGGTTTTCGAGCAACAGTATACACAATTTTTAGCTTTTTGTCCAAAAAAATTACAACAATAGAAAAACGACGTCTAATATATATAGCAATATGCCAAAAACGGCTTTTTGCGAAAAATATTTTTTTTATTGTTGAAAATGGTTCTTTAGGGCTTCAGCAGCAACTTTTGTTCTTAAAATTTCCAGAATTCGACCAAATGATGTTGAGCAACTTTGTACAAAATCCTTTGGCGAGTATTTTTGCTGAACATATGATATAATATTTGCAAATATAGGGTTTTTTGATGCATTTTTAATAAAAATGAATTTTGCGCCATCTAGCAGCAATAATGTTCAGCAATTAGAAAGGTAATTTGAACACCTTTCCAAACAAAAACTTTTTTTGAAAATCGGTTGAAAAATAACCGGAAATCAGTAAAAAATGTTCTAAACAAAAACAGTGATACAAAGAAAAACAACAAAAAACAATAACATTACAAATGTAAACAAGCGCGAATGTTGTATAAGAGGTGGGCGGTAAAGTGGACGAACCACGCCTATTGACAAATTTTAAACACAAGTGGGTCGCAGGTTTCCAAACAATTTACGCAAAGTACAAGCGGAATAATAATTAAGAATGTTTCATAGAAAAAAAATCATATCTAATCATTAATTTATTCGTATCCTTAATTGTTACACTTGATAAATCTGTAAAAACACCTAAAATATATTGTTTCATTTATTTTATTTCAGTTAACTTTTATATCAATATCTTTGTAAAGTGTAAAATTTTTATTCGGATTAATTAAAAAATCTGTGGCGAAAAGTATAATTTTTTATACAAAACTTTTCTTAAATTTTTATAGCCACCATCAAAAAGATGGTATATTGAGTTTGTCATTCCGTTAGTAACATGTCGAAAAAA
Organism: Protophormia terraenovae; assembly: GCA_951394005.1. Lineage (NCBI taxonomy): Eukaryota > Metazoa > Arthropoda > Insecta > Diptera > Calliphoridae > Protophormia > Protophormia terraenovae. The sequence goes on along the minus strand of OX596074.1, from coordinate 77,619,895 downwards.
TCATTTAAGACCCCATAAAGTATATATTTTCTGGGTCCTGGTAAGAATGTGATTTAGCTATGACTGTCCGCTTGTCTGTTGAAGGCAGGATAGGGCTCGGAGGGAACGAAATTTAGCTCAAATATTTAGTTATCTTTCAATGATAACAACATACTATCTGCATTGCATGAAAGTAGATAAGTAACTACTTACTATTACCTTATATATAATTTATTACTTGAGATTAGATTTTTTAAAATGATACTTTTTGTTTCTTTTTATCAATCTTTTTTCATTTAAATTATAAAAATTATATATTTTAAGAGTGGGTAAAACATGAAAATTAATGATTTTCTATGTCGAACGAAAATTTCATTTCGACAAATTAGTTTCAAATTATAATCAAATTTTAACATACTTATTAAAGTAACGATGAATATCGCACCATAAATAAAACATTTGTGAATTATTTTATTTACAATAGGGGTTTTCATTCAATCACATAAATGCCTCGTAAAACTCATAAATATGAAAATATACAATCTCGTAAAAAATTTGTCAAAAAGTTGGAAACTTATTTTATTTGCCAAAATTTGCGAAAAAATTGTAAGAGAATACCAATTATTTACAAGGGGCGTTCATGCAGCATGTAAGTAATACGTATAAATTTACGAGTTGTGTAGATTTATCCGGTTGAATGAAAATCCTTAATGTTTATTGAATTTTGTATACATAAAAAATTAATTTTTAATCTAAAAACCAAAGTATACAAAGTAGTCCGACTCTATATTTTTGAAAATGCTCTCTCGCATGTGTAGGTACCGTGTGAATTTAGAGAACTGTAAACAAAGATGAAAAACACAAAACTTTTACATGGAAATTTTCGAATGATTAAGCACTTTTACGCGTTTTTTGCACTTACTCATATAATTTTACAATTGTTGTTAAACACTATTTAAACACTTTTATATTTTATACAGGTCCATTTTGCACAAACAACAAAAAAAAGTTATATTTAACATTTTGTTTTGTTCGTTTTAGAAATTATTTTATAGCACAGAGTTTCTTTTTTTTGGTATTGAAAATTCAAACAAATGTTAATTTAAGCCATTTTTATAAAACTCTGTATATGTTGGGAAAATAAAAAGGCACCAATACATTTGAGTTTTTATTACTAATACATACTTAGAGTTACCCTGCAGTCAATGGTGACTGTCCGAAACCAGTTACTTAACTGACGACTTTATGGCACCACTAGTCACTTTACCAATCACCTGACTAGTCACTTTAACATGGGGATGTCCTAGGAAGAGGTGTATTGCCACCAAAGGACCAAAAGGTGGCGATATAGTGATTAGTACGAAAAAGTCAATCTTTAAATTAGTTGTTTTCAGAATGTAAAAAAATTAAAAGATTTTTTTGCGTATATTTTTTTATTTCTTTTCTTTTTTTTTTTTTTTGCTTTTTATTTATATTTTATTTAATAAATCTTTTCATTTTCTTTTCATATTATTTTAAATTAAGCAACTTAATACATTTTTATATTTTTACATTTTTGTTTATGGCGGCACCAACGACTCGAACTCACATCGTTATTATGGTATCCAATCGATTAACCGTCATTCGGTTATCCGATTAATTTTGGTCGATTAACTGTTCGAATAATTTAAAATTGTCTATTTTCGAATAACGAATAAACCGAACAATTTGTATCCAATAACCGATTAACCGAAATTTGGTTTCTTTGGAGTTACAAATTTAGAAATTTTTTATTTTTAAGATAAATTTATGTCAACTACATCTTCTTTTTAATATCTATTCTATTCCAGAAAAAATAAATAAAATAAATTTTTAGGGAAGTATTTTTTCATTACTTTCAAAGTATCAATAAGTGTATACTGTCCTGCAATTAGCATCAAAAGATACTATAAAAAAATTCAAATGAATTGTTCTGCTATAAAACGTTGAGATTTGGTTGTTATTTTTTCAAATACTTGTTGCAAAAAAGATCTGTTATGGTAATAATTTTTTTATTAAAAAATATGTTGGTTAATATAAAAATTAAAATTAAATTCCTTTTCGCCAATAAAAACGAGAGAAAAAGATATAGTCGGTCAAGCCCGACCATATGATACCCTACACCATTGTGTACATTATAATTCGGGGAGGGGTCTTGACTTGGAGTCAAATGTGGACCGATACTCACAAGTGTAAAATAAAACATAAGAATACAGAATATTACGTTGATGCTGACATGTATATGAATTTATTCACTTTTGGGTGATTCCCGAAAGAGGGCCTTATATGGGAGCTTTGGTAAATTATGGACCGATCTTTGTAAAATTTGGCACTATCAATTATGTTCATATATAACTTGATACTAACATCTTAATGGGATATATGCCCGTTAAAGTGATTTTCTGAAAAGGGGTTTATATGGGAGCTATGGTTAATTATGGACCGGCATACTTATTTAGACTTACATAACTTATACGTTCCAAATTTCATTAAAATATTGCTATATTTAAGGGATTTATGATCGTTAAAGTTTTTTCCGGGAGGACATTTATATGGGGGCTAGGTGAAATAATGGACCGATCATAACCAATTTCAATAGGCTTCCTCCTTGGACTATATGAAACCTATGTACCAAATTTCATTAATTTTGGTTCAAAATTGCGACCTGTAGTTTGATTACAAGGTTTACATGGACGGACAGACGGTCAGACGGACATCGTTAAATCGACTCAGAAAGTGATTCTAAGCCGATTGGTATAAATTAAGGTGGGTCTTAGACCAATATTTTTGGGTGTTACAAACATCAGCACAAACACATAATACCCTCCCCACCTATGGTGGTGTAGGGTATAATGAATTTGGACATTCATTGAAATTTTGCATGAAGTCGTGAACATGACTTCTTTCTCACTGAATAGGTATCAAAAAAGAGAACAAGTCTAATGACAAGTCTATGTTAAATTCAGTGTTGTCAACTTTTTTGAAGCAAAACGCGCCGGCCATCACTTAAAAACGCGATAAATTATATTTGAATAAAATTTGTTTTTATCTTTTAGTTAAATATGTATTTTTTATTAAGAGCAAAACAGCTTATTACAGGTATATTTGTTATTTTAAGTTCATATGCAAATATTTGGTAGTAATATGCAATATTCAACATTAACGTTTTATAAAAAAAATATTTAAGGGACAAAGAGAGGTTATACATTTGATAATAACTTTTAGTTAAAAGCTTTTAAAATTAAAAATATGTTAAATTAAAGTATGAAAGTCTTAGGCCCAGCATTATACTGCTCACTCAGTATACAAATACTGTTTTAAAACTTTTTCTTTTTTTCATCCCTTTTACTAAGTATGAAAATAAAATAAATAGAAATACATATCGATGGCTGCTCTTTTTGTAATTTTACAGGAGAAGGAAAATACCGAATAAAATCTAAGAAACTTTTAATTCAAAACAAGTACCGAAACTAATTCTAACTTTTATTTCTGGACTTTTCTACGCCTTAGTAAGTTATCTTGGATAGGGATTTTTTTTCAGTAATTTAAAATTTGAATAAATTAATGCTATAATTGGTGCTTTAAATAACAAAAATTAATATTTCAATAGATTTCTGAAAAAAGTTCTTCATCTGGCAGGATTATTTTTAGATAATTGGAAATTTGAGATAATGTTTTTGACGGGGAAGGCTTGTTACAAAGACCACTTTTGGAAATAATTAGATATTGCAATTTTTCATTCCATCCATCTTTGTTTGGAACATTTGAGTCACAATTTAAAATAAGAGCTTTCCAACACAATAACATATAGTATTTTGATATGTAAATGTTTCACAAAAATTATTTTCATAAAAATTTCTATAAAATAAATAAAATACGCCTTTTTCTATATTAAGTATATATAATAATAAAAAAAAATAATAAAGTTTCTACATTTCAAATTCAGAAAAATTTAGAAAACGTGATTAAAATCTGCAACTAAAACAAACCGAATACAAAACGCTCCAATTTAGCGCCTTTTCAAGAAAAAGCGCTGATGTAAAAAAATGCGACTTTTGGGTTGCTGAAAATCACTGAATCTAGCGCGAAAAGCGCTAAATTGGCAACGCTGGTTAAATTCATCGAAATGATCCAACTTTGTATTATTTCTGGATCACAAGTTTAGAATCTTATTTACTTCTTTGGATATTCTTTTTTATTGAGACAGACAGTTCATTTGATAAAATGCGACAAGAAAAGATTAAAATTTTACAAATACTTGATCTTGTAACAATAGAAATTCCAAAAATATAGTTTTAAGTAAAGTAAATTCAGAGTTATATACTTTTATGACAGAAAATGATTCTCACACAGAAAATAAAAAAAGTTACATTAAAAAGACTGATTTATTAAATATTTTGTAGTATTAGGTCGAAAAGTGCAATTTTTTCATACAAATGGCCGAAAGAACTAAAAATGTAGAACTCTATGTTCTACATTAAGATTCTAATAAATAACTATTTCAATCAATTAAATATTATAATTAGTCTTATTTACATGTCTAATATGTATTACTGAGACTATTCGGTTAATCGAATAATTTGCCATTAATCGGTTATTAACCGATCAACTTTTAACCTCGAATAATTATTTGTCAAATAAACCGATTAATATGAAAACCCGAATAATTAGATACCCTAATCGTTATGTTCTATAGTCATACGCTCTAACCACTCAGCCACAGAGCATTCTTACATATATTGCACTATTTGTTGTTTTAATGAGCATGTTGATTTATTGACCCTTTGTAAGCGTGAGGTGGCTGTTGCTTCCACTTTATTTACCCTTTGGAAGTCGTTCCTTTTACTGGTGAAATTGAGACAGTCACCTGACAATCTTTTTAACAGGTCACTTTACCATTTAGGTGACTATTCACTTTAACATGGGGATGTCCTAGGAGGAAGTCTATTGACACCACAAATGTAGAATCATTGATTTCTTTAATAAATTGAAAATTCTTACAATAATTAGCAAGACTGGGTTTTGTATTATATAAAATAATTTAGAGGTAATCCATTTCTATTGGATGTATTCCACGTGTTTAAATTAAAAACAAATCTTATTAATGTAGTACGCATAACATAAAAATAAAAAAACATTATTAACTTTTTTCTTACAAAGTAAAATACTAAAGACTCTGTTAAGCACCAAGGAGTCAATAAATTGATATTTGACACTACACACGTCTAAAAAAGATGCATCAGAGCCAAATGTCCTACCATGTATCAAGTAACCAAACCTGTACTGCCAATGGATGAACTATTCACTTTTTTGATCGCCACCTTCACGCTCACCAAAGGGTCAACAAAGTATAAATCGCCACGTCCACGTTTTCAAAAGAGTCAATAAATGGTGCTATAGCCAACTCAACGATTTCCAAGGAGTCAATAAATAGTGCTATCGCCAACTCAACGCTTTCTAAAGAGTCAATAAAAGGTGCGATAGCTTATCTAGCGCGTGAGCGGGTGTATAAAAAACGTACACACCGAAAAAACTGCTGGTTAGGTACTGTTTTACTAACACACTCTTAGAGTTAGGTACCTCTGACAAAGAGTCGTACTACTTGTATATACTTTGCTAAAAACCTTTTAAATTTCAAACTTTCTGTATACAGTTAAGTTGTGGAACTCTGTAACTTGAATATTTTAAATTGTTTATGTTTTAAATCAATAAATTTAAAAAATATATCTGATTTTTATTTTTCCATATTTCAGTACTTATTTGTAAGTGATAATGTAACTGAAACTATTAATTTTGTTAATAATGACCTCTGTAATATTTTGAAATTAATGAGTTATAGAATAGCTTCGAAGTAATTAGTTCTTGTGATGACATTTAAGTAATGACTTTCTGAAAAGCCTACCTGTAATAATATAGAGAAAGTAGTTGCCTGTAATGTCATCACCGTATGTATGAATTGTAACTTTAGTTCATACGTTTCTGCAGATATCTCTTAATCAAAAGCATTTACAACAAAATTTTGTACAGGCAGTTCGACCCGCCCACATCACATGAGTTTAAGGTGCAACATTTTGTACAAATAGTTCAAGGGCTAATGTTAACTCGGAAACAAAAAAATGGACTTGGTCTTCCTACTTTACCGCGCACTTCCTATATAGAATGAAATTTTAAAAAGTTGCAGATGGTGGGTATATAGATTCTGCCAAGCTGAATATACCATTATTGCTTGTACTCATTAAAAATTCTTAAAGAATTTAAAACAGCAAAAGTAAATAATTTTTAATCATAAATCTACGAATAAACTCCATGTATCAATTATTCTGAAAATTTATTATTTGGAATACACAGCATATAGATAATAATTTACCTCTTATAAGAATCTCAACATAGGCGTCTTATTTATGAATAAACTCAACATTTGTTCATCAATTAAACTTCGGGCGTTTAAAATTAAAAAAAAAAAATCCGATTTTGCTTGAAAAAGTTTTTTTTATAATTTATTTTTGAATACATCCGAAAAAAAGAATACACCTTGACTGTAATTTTAGTCAATTAGAAATTAAAATTATTATATTGATAAATTAGTAAAACATTTATGTAATCAACGAAATCCTCGCTTGAAAATTACAGAAAAACATACAAAATATACAATAGCATAGCCATTTTTTTTTTTTAATCAAAATCCTCAAACATAAGTCAAACCTTATCTGTATGTATGTGTGTAGGTGTATGATTTAATAAATGATGTAACAATAAGGTACAATATGTAACTATTTAGTAGAATTATTAGAAAAAAATACTCTTAAAATATCATTCACATCTGTTCTAGAATATGAAATTCTTCTATGTCAAATTTAAATTTTTTCCTTAGAAAAATTGAATATTTTCCAAATTAATTTAATATAATGAAAAGTTCTTAAAAAAATAACATTTATTTTGTAGACAGTATATTCAGTAGAACTACAATATGCTTTTTTAATAAGAGTATTTTGTTTGTAAATATTTTACTTTTATAGATAGATTTTAATATTAAATTGATATAGACATGAAAAGAAACGAATTTATATACATACATGAACACATTAAATAATACTGGCAAACAAACACATATAATGCTGATATTTTCAATATAAAATGTATATATGTTTGTGTGTATGGGTGATATAAAGACCATGTTTATATGTGGGTGTTTAAATATATTTATACTCGTATATCTTACTTTTTTTATAATAATAAACAAAATTATTTTAAGATACATAGTCACAAAGATTTTTATAAAGATCCTGTTTTTTTTTTTTCTTTTTGTCTATGGCATGTTAAAGATACACCTCGGCTTGTTTTTGCTTCCATGATACCAACTAACCAATACATGCAGATTTATATATATGTAGGCTTTCTTTTATATGTATGTATTGTATTTATATAAACGTGTCTATGTGAACATTTTTATTAAATTTGTTTATTCTTTGTTGTGCATATATATATATATATATATATATATATATATATATATATATATATCTTGGAAAAGTGATTTGGGTTCACTTTGGAGACTTTATAGCGAAGATGAAATAAAAAAAAAAATAACGAAATAGAAAATGAATATCCAAAACAGAAAGAAAAAAAAATTATTAAATATTTTGCCAAGAAATATCAGTTATCGTACACATAAAATCCCCAAAGTATCCTTTTGACTACAAACAATATTGGAATGTATGTACGGATAGATAGATGGAATGCTATTGTAACTGTATCATCTCTTTGGGTAGCAAATTGCCAAATAATAGTTTGGGTATACTTGCGTGAGTATGCCTGTGCGTGCGTGAGAAATGGGATTTGTTTGGTGCTTCAAAGGTGCCATTAAATCTTAAACACTTGTATCGAAAAATACATCTAACACATTGTTTAAATTAACCTTTTTGTTTTTGTTATTATTATTTATTTTTTGTCTAATATTTTATAGATTATTTTATATTTTATGAAATTCCCTTGAATTCCTACTTTTTTTTACATAAAGGGAATTGATGTTAAAACATTGCAAAGATTATTTGTAGACCTGAAAAAAAAAAAAAAAATTATACATAGAGTATGAGAAAATATGAAAACACGACATAGTGGGTAGCAACTGCCCAAGCTAAAATTATATTAACAAATATATTCTTTGGATATATTCATCCAAAAGCTGTATATATGCATACATTATATTATCGTAGTGCGGCCCAACATTGTATAAAGAATGCCAAAGAGTATCGCACTTTTAAACGTTCCTGAAATTATGAAAAGGAATGAAATAAAATTCGTGATTATAAGCAAAATATCTTAAATACCAAAAGCAGTTTCTTAATAAAATTATAATTAAATAAAAAGTGCAATAAACATAGTATTTAAAGGTTTTAATCATATTTGAGTGTTGATATGCAATTTAATATAATTTGAATTAGTTCAAAATGTGTTTGCAATTTTTTTTTTTTTTGCAAATTTTTTTCGCATGCAATTTTTTTTTTTTTCTAAAATTTAATTTATAATTTTAATTTTGAACACATTTCCGCTTTTTTAGTAAACACATCTGTTATTTTTAATGTTTAAAAATGGTCCTGCCAACCACAATATTAAACTTTTTTTATCTCCTAATTGGTATGATATCATAAATTTAACATAATTTTATACAAAAATATTATCTTTTACTTTTTCAATTTCCAATAAACAAAACGGGCTATATGAACATTTTATAACACATAACGGGCTATCTACTATAACTTCGCGAATAATGTGGTTAAAGGATTTATTCAATGTGAAGTTGAGTAGACGTTATATTAATATCTCGTAGAAGACCGGATTGCAAAATGTTGAAAAATTAGTGATTTTTGTTAATGTTATTTATTAAATTATTGTATCTGCCTTTACTTCTTAGGCCTAACAATATTTATTAAAATCTTATATCTAAAAATAAAAACTATTTGCTCTCAGCTGAGAGCCATAATTGGCAAATGATTCTAAATACAGTGGTAAATCGTTTCTACGAACCCTTGTTTTAGATTGAGTTCTGGATAACAATCTTGCTAGTGAGTTAGGATGCTGTTGTAATTTACAGGCATATCTCCCTCTAATCTTTTCAAATTCTTCTTTTACTAATGCTACTTCTAAGTCTCTGTGGATGTTCTCGTTCCTTATGTACCATGGCGCGTCTGTCATAGTCCTAAGGATTTTCAAGATTAATACTAGTTTTACATGCCGTTCCCCATAATTGGATACCATACGTCCAAATTGGTTTTAAAATAGTCTTATACAGTATGACTTTACAGTCAAGGATTAATTTTGATTTGTTGCTGATCAGCCAGTGGAGATTGGAAGCTTTAATTTTCATATGAAGCCTCTTCGCTTCAATGTGCCGACGCCATGTAAGACGTCTGTCTAAATGAATACCAAGGTAATTTACATTATCAGATTGTGGGATATTTACGTTGTTAAGTGAGAATGGTGGACAGTTTCCTATCCTTAATGCAAACGTAACGCATTTTGAGTTCATTTACTCGTATTCTCCAATTTTTCAACCACGTCTCCACATTCATAAGGTATTTACCTAATTCTCTATAAACAGTTTTTATGTTCTCCTGAACAATTAAGGTTTTGCATATGGCGTTTTGAATATAAGCCTTCGATTATAATGAATACACAAACTAGTTTTCTTAACAAAAATGTTATTTTTTAGTGATTTTTTGGAGTTTATTTACTGATTTTTAAATATATTTTGTAAGTTTTTTGAATATTTCTAACAAATTGAAAAGAAAAAATATTTAGATGCATCAAAATCTATTTAAATATATTTTTTATTATTTTTGAAAAAATTTGAAAATTATCAGAATTTTTAAGTTAGAAAAATGCATGTTTATGTATATAGATTACTCCTGGGGTACGGCGCTACCCCTATTGAAATACAAATAAATAAATATCTTACAAAAGTATAACCCGCTTATTAAAAATCTAATAAAAAAAAGTCGGGAGAAACGTTTAACAATTGTTACTTATTAAATAATTAAATACTAAATAAATACTTTTCAAATATTTACCGAGTTCAATACTAAAGGATTTGAATTTGAAAATTGCAATAATTACGATTTTTGTGTGTTTTTTTTTTTTTTTTTTTTGCCAAAAATTACTACAAAATTTTTGATTCTGCAAAAATTGTTTACATATAATTTGTAGCCTACTATGACTTGTTGTGATGTTATAAGTAATCAAATTAAAAATGTTAACATATACTTTTTTTAAAAAGGCCCTCGTTTTAATATGGGCCTAGCCTGTTATTTTGTAGATAAAGAATTGTAGTTTTTATAAATCAATACATTTTTCACATGTGCTTACTATATTGGCGTAGATGGACCAAAATCTTTTAAGTCTTGTTTTAGGACAAAGGTCAAAATCGACTGGCCGTTTTACGACCGATCGACCCAATTTTTTCACACATATTATTTTTTTAGCCCCATCTAAAATCTTTTTTAAAATCCATACATTTCATGGGTGGTCTAAAATACTTTCCTTTTTTCTAAAATGTAATTTTCTTTAACAACATATACATAATAATTTTACACTTTCCTGAAAGTTATCTTTACAAAGATTATTTTAAAATAAAAAACAAACCCAATTAGCCAAGCGTTGTAAGTACATATCTTCCCGAATTTGACCCATTCTATATGAAAGTTTTGACTTTAGAATGCAGTTTAGGAATCTGTTATATGTTTTTAAGAGTTTTCAATTAAAATCCCCGGGACATCGGAGAGTCGTGGATTTTATAGACGAAAATGTGAGAAAAATTGTCCGTGTTTTTTTTTCAGAATTGTGGGATTCCTTTTACAAAACTCTTAAATTTTTTTACACCTCATTTTATACGATAAAGTCTATAATCACCGAAAATTTCATTTAGATATCTTAGCCAACAATGATTTACAAATAAAATATTTATAAAAAAACAATTTTTTACAAAAATTTTATTCAATTGCAAAAAACAGAAAAAATTACGAATAATATCGAAATTAATATCAATGTTAATGAGTACTCAGTCTTTCTCTTAATAATATATTTTAGTTGCTTTAAAGACCACTGACAGTCAATAAAGAATTCGGACTTCTATTCATCTAAAAAAGTACTAATGAGTACTAGGTAAAATATATACTCTTAGATATTTTAATACCACAGTTGGATCTTCGATCTGATTCGATTTCTTTTTTTCACTTTTATTAAAAAAAAAAGAACATATATTTAGACCTTTTTACGGACCCTCTAAGGCGTATATACAAACGGGAATACAAATATTTAGTAAGTTTTATAGATTTCCTGAAGCGGTTCTGGCAACACTGGTATATAAATATAAATGACTGGGATTCAAATATCGACTATAATTACTTTAAAATTACCACCTTCAACTGTAATAAAAGCGATGAAAAGAAATCAATATTTGTATTTAATTTAACCACAAGTTTATAAATTCACACATAAAACAATAAAATTTTAATGTTAGATATTAAATATTCTAATAAATAAAAACTTAAATAAAAAAATATAGTTTTTTGTTTTTGATTGCCTTTAACCAGAAACTGTTACCATAACTGATATCACAATTAGCTTAATTGGTTTACAACAATTAATTGTCAACAACAACAGATTTATGTGTGAGTTTTTTTCGTTGTTTTTCTCAGCAACGCATTTTAATATAATTTGGTTTTATAACGCTTTTAATGATCTCTTTTGCAGTAATGCACAAAATATCAAAAATAATAATAAAAACAAAAAATACTTCTATATAAACGATGTTTATAAACTGCCCAAGGATGGAAGTAATAAATAAACACAACAATAGGATTTTCATACATTTTACATAAAATTAAACATGGCAGCAATTACGAATATTTATTTATTTTTTTTACAAAATGTTTATTCTTGATATACACATTTTTTAATTGTTGTTGTTTTTTTTTTTTCTATTTTTATTACTAAAACAATAATTTAAACAATTATTTATTTGTCTACACTTGTGACCACACTGGACATAATACAAACACAATGTGGTTCCATCAGAAACAGAACAATAGTACTATGTTCTGGTCGAAAAAAGTACACACACGAAGCTTGCAATCTATTAGGGTAAACTAAAAGAAACTAAATTTCATTGTGAATGTTTAAAAGATACATAAATGCTATTTTAATGGGTCAGGTGGAAACAAAATTTAAGTTATAAGGACTTTGTCTCATAAAACTGAAATAGACCAATATACCGGATAAGTAGCATTTACTTTAAATTAAATGCTTTAAGTATTTAAAGGGAATCCCTATTACACATGCAGACGTTTATAAGCAAACATTTTCACTTTAAATAAATTATTTTCGTTAGAAATTATTTTGTTGCTTTCTGCATTTTTATACCCTACACCACCATAGGTGGTTGGGGTATTATGTGTTTGTGCTGATGTTTGTAACGCATAGAAAAAGTTTTCCAACACCCACCTTAAAATATACCAATCGACTCAGAATCACTTTTCAAATCGATCTAACGATGTCCATCCGTCCGTCCGTTTGGCTGGACGGCTGGCTGGCTGCCCATGTAAACTTTGTGCACAAAGTACAGGTCGCAATTTTGAAGATAATTCAATGAAATTTGGCAGGTGGGACTTTTATAATACAGGGACGAAGACTATTGAAATTGGTTATGATCGATCCATTATTTCACCTATCCCTCATACAAATGTCCCCCCAGAATAGAGTTTCCACACTTAAAAATGTCTTAATAATAATAATATTTTAATGAAATTCGGTCCAAAGAAGTTCTGTACAAGTACCAATCTTTGTACCAAATTTTATGAAAATTTTACTATCGGTCCACGATTGACTATAGCTCAACTATAAACCCCCCTTCCGAAAATCACTTTAATGTGCATAAATCCTATACGAGTGTTAGTATCAAGTTAATATTCGATACAAGTAAGTTTTATGTAAGTAGAAACAACATTGCAAAATTTTATGAGAATCGATCCATAATTTACTATAGCTCCAATATAAACCCATTTCCGGAAATCGTCCTATAATGCATAGAGATGTTATTATTAACGCATTATTCTGTACTTGTATACTTTATTTTAGATTTAGTAAAAGTGTTTGTCTACAGGTCTAATATAAATTCACTTCCCGAATTTTTATGCTAATACGTGTAGGGTATCATGTAGTTGGTCTTGACCGACTATATCTTCTTTTCTCGTCTTTTTTTTTAATTTTTTGCTAAAGTAAAATAAATGTTATACAATTAAATAACGTAATTTATCAACATGTAAGCAAAAATGACAAAAAATATATAATTAATTAAAATGTCCTTTCAAAGTTTTGCTCATAAGTATTAATGTACAACTAGCATAAACCACTGGGCTGTTATTTCAAAATTAAAAAAACAAAAACGTGACTTATTTTATTCTTTTTTTATACTATTTATTTTTGGAAGTATACTGTTATAGTTTTTGTCCATTAACTGTTAAAAGTTTTAAGAAAAAGGCAAATAATTAGTTACGATTTTAAATATAAGTAGCTCTTAAATATTTTTAATAATTTTAAATTTTATTCCCCATATTGTCGCTATACTCTATTATTAATAGTTAATAGAACCTGCTATCTCCAGACCGATAAACTAGCTCATTACCAAAGGGCTATCACTATCAATTGAAATTAATGAATCGACTTATCGTCTAATTTAGTAATAGTTTCAGAAAGAAATCCATAGCTGAAAAAAGGTGAGAGACTAATTTTAACATTTCTTGATGCTAATACTCGTTTGTCTTTTCATAGCTTAAGAGGCGTTATCATTCAACTCATCCTCAGCTTTTTTGAAATTGTCAAATTATTGTTTGTAATATTTTACAGCATCAATCCATGATGCCCATCTCGTAATAACCGGTATAAATTTCCTTCAATTGTGCAATGCGGGTAGGGGCTTTCAACTATACCGCTGTTTTCCAACGCACAAATGTGAACAAAATTATTACGCAGCTACTTTGCAGCTCGGTGTAATTAATGCGTGGGCTAAGCAGGTTACATTCTTGATAAGAAATCTTAATAGCTTTTGCTGATTTTACCATATATAGAGCAGCATCCGGAAAATATTAGATAATTTTATTCATAATTCATAACTTGCTTGAGAATAACCGCTAAATGAACACACAGTGGGGACAAACGCAAAATTTTTGGTAATAAATCTGTATCTCCTAAACTAATGGTCGAATCGAATTGAAATGCATTTAAGATTTGTAAAGGAAGACCTAAGTTTAAAAAAAAATGTAACCATGTGTTAACAAGAGATATGCTACAGTGGGTCAAAGTTGGCTATTTCGAGTATGTAAAAGTTTAAAAAAATCGTAGTTCCGATTTCAAAGATTTTTATATTTTTTATATTTCTGTAAAAATATAAAAATAAAAAAATACTTACGCTTCAATATTTTATTTTCGATTCCTTGCCTCGAATTTATTTCTTTTTTCGGAAATAAGTTCTGAGATATATTGGAGAACATTTTTTTTAAATATTGTGTAATTTGCAATATATTCTAAATTAAAAATATGCTGAAAAAATTTTTTGTTTATCTCAATTTGTCTAGACGTGAAAAATGTTCGAAATCAGCACTCAAAATTAGAAACATATAAATTTTTTACAAAAATTTAGTACTTACTATTCTTTTAATTTTTTTCTTTATAAGATTTTCTCTACATACTTCAAAAGACAATGGTTAGTAAAAAATTTTAAATAGAAAATAAGATCAGTTGATTGTCGCCCGTCGCCGCTTGCCGCGTTCATTGGACTTCTACTATTAATAATCATGTTTTTTACACACAAATAATTCCATAGACAAACAAATGAAAGAGATTTAAGAGTCATTCCATTTAAAACCAACACGAAAAATTACAATTTTGGACTTTACCTCTCCGAATTTAATAATAGCTGTATTTTGTTGCTAACGTTCATAGTCAATTTCATACAAACGGCTATGTGATGAGAATCGCATATCGCATAAAATTGGCGATTACGATGTCAAATCGCATAATAGGTGTGATGTGGTTCACAATCACAAGAAAATAGGCGATTTCAAATCGCCTGCTTATACCAAAGTGAAGTTGTCTATTTTGCTTAAACATGGCTTCAAAAAACAATAAATATGGCGTACAAATAAAATTTAATATGCTTTCTTTTCATTTAGAAAAAAAAATAGTAATATTTTCTGCCAATTTTAAGCAAAAATATGAAATTTAAAATAAGTGATTTAAGTGATTTAAGATAAGTGATTTAATAGAAACAGCTGATCAAATTGAGAGAAATCGAACAAGTAAAACGCGTGAGCTGCAGCACATGCTGAAATAAATTTGGCGATTTTCAAAACGCATGTGAAATGACAATCGTGTGATTTCCATCACATAGGCGAAAATTTAAATTTATATACGTTAGGAGTTAACGTGTAGAATTATACATGTTAACTTTAACGTCGATAAAAGTGCTGCCAATTTATGAACAAAAATACAATTATGAATATTTGAATGTCAATAAATGGAAAAAATATAAAAATACAATGAAAACAAATTTAAATTATTAGTTTTTTTAAATAAAATATAAAGATTTATTTGTGCAATTCTGTTTTGGATATCAAATTATACCAAGTCGATGGAATATCGTTTTTTTGCTAAATATCAACGTTAACACTCAACGGTAGCAACAAAACACAGCTAATATTTGGCGCAATCATTATTCTTGTCAAAACTAAGACTAATTCAAAATTTCAGATAATTTCATCAAGTGGTTCGCGATTTAAAAGTGCAAATTAGCTCAAAAAATTTACAAAGTTGTATACACAAAATTACAAATACCTTTCAAAGTATTTATGATATAAGATTTATTGAGATGTCATATTAAAGGTATCAAAATTATCTTAACCTTATAACATGACTTTTTTCTCAACATCAAAATGGTCCATAGCTCGCGATTTTTAGTTCACGGGTAAATATTTCGAAAAATACTAACGTCCGTATGCAAAAAAACTTAACACAGCTTTACAAAGTATTGTTAAGCTAAATTCCTTAAAATTATATGCAAAAACATTTATTAACTAAAATATAACAAATGTAATCTAAATATTTTAAAGTAGGTATGAACTTACATTAAACTTACTACAAGTGACATTATAATTAGTTTCCTTTTTCTCTTTGTGTTTTGCAAAAAATTCTCGCTTGTTCCCCCCTATTCTAGTCTTCTATATCTTTCTTCTTTTTCAGACCGATATTTTTATTGCGATTTGTGTATCCCAGATAAATGTTTATAGGAAAAAAAAAACACTAAAAACTTATCACATAAAAAATAATAAAAATGTAAAAATTGTTTTAGTGATGTAGTTCAATCAAAACAAATAAAATAAACTGGTTATTCGAATACTTATTTTATCCGTTATATATAATTTTTCATATTTTTGCTTTTTAACTTCTATTATTTCTTTTATTTTTTGTATTTTTACTAAGTTATAATAATAATAGAAACAATATTTTAAAAATAATTCATTTTATGCTTAAACAATAAAAAGCTTTTTTAAAATTTTGAATAACCGAATGCATTAATATTCGGTAGTGTACAACTTTAACTTTAAAGAGGGGAAAAAAATTAAAGTGTTGCCGTTATCAACGTTAAAAGACTTTGTATGTTAAAACAGTGTTTTTGCATACGTTTTTTTAACAACGTATTGTTAGACTTTAAGTGTTGGGTAACTAATGAGTACTTAAAAGCAAAGCTATTAATATTTTTTGCATACAGCTTTAAATAATTATTTCAATTTGTATTGTTTTGTTTATAATAAAACAGAAAAATCGCAATAGGATCCAAAAATTATCCGAATGTAATGAAATTCGGCAAGAATATTAACATTGACGCTAATAACGCAAATACCGAGCTTTAGCCTGATTTCGCGATGGTTCGCAATTTATAGTATCTCAATAATAAGATAAATTGTCTTTTTAAAAATACGAATATCTTCCAAAATATTTATGTTCATTGAGGCAAATAGTTAAAGGAAATTAAATTATCTTTAGAATGATACCTGAAATATTTGTTTATTTTGAATTTTATTTGTGGATAATTCGTGAATTAAATTTCGCGGTCACATATCTCCGAAAATGGTATTGAAAAATATATATGTAGAGGATGTAGCCATTTTGAATGTTCTCTGTAAGTATCGTGCTGGGACTCTCAATAGTTTTTTAGTTTTGACAAGAATAATGATTGTGCCAAATATTATCAAATTCGAAAGAGGTGAGAAAATCATATGGTTGGTTTTAAATGGAATGACTCTTAAGCTTTTAATTTATTAATATTTTGATTGGAAGAATTGCTATAAAGTCTTTTTTACAAGAAATTTAAAATATTTATGATATTAACAGTGTTACCATATGTGACAATTTATTTTATTTTTAATTTTTTTTTTAGACTTTGGAAAGTTTCAAAGATTTTTTTAATCCGAAATTAAGATTTTTTGAGTGGTCGTAAATTTCGACCATTCCCTAACAAAAAATACAGGTTTTAGTTAATAAACATTTTTTTAATTTTTGAAAAATATTTCAGTTTAAGTAACACTTTCAATAAAAAAATCTATTGTTTTGTTGGTCTGCAATGAAGAGTAATGAAAATAACACTACACATAGAAAATAGAGTGGTTGGAAAACGGTTAAAAGTATATAATTTTTGCTGATATTACTAAAATTTTATTTTAATAATTAAATATTTTAGACATCAATAGATATTTTATAATTATAGATACAAGAAGGTAATTGTAGCGAGACCTCGATCGGAACCGGAAGCATTTTTCGAACTTTTTTATGAATTAATAATTATTGTATTTTTATTCAGGCTCAAGTTCATTATTGTAATAATGTTTCTAGAATACAGAAAAAGATTTATTAGGCACTAGAGCAGAATGGAATGCATTTTCTGATCCGCTACGATCTTCGTCAGTATCCATGTGCCTTTTAGTGCTAATCGTAAAGATCTTTCATTTAACTCAAACTTTTGAAGAATTATAATACGTAACTTCATCACTTTACATATTCTGAATTCTTAAGTATTAAGTTAAAATAACTTTACAAAAGCTTTTTCTTATATTTATTGTATTCTACATTATTACAATGTTGTTTTACTGCTCTAGCTAACCGTCGGTAAGCATAGTATGCAGATTTATATGTTGTTTGTTTTGTCTGTTACATTGTTGGTTCTATACTAGAATGAATAAAATACAATAATTATTAATTCATAAAAAAGTTCGAAAAATATTCATCATTTACAAAAATTAATACTACAGAGGGCACGCTGTAACTTGTTTACTGATTGCATGTTGAAATTCTAGTATAGAACCAACAATGTAACAGACAAAACAAACAACATATAAATCTGCATACTATGCTTACCGACGGTTAGCTAGAGCAGTAAAACAACATTGTAATAATGTAGAATACAATAAATATAAGAAAAAGCTTTTGTAAAGTTATTTCAAGTTAATACTTAAGAATTCAGAATATGTAAAGTGATGAAGTTAGGTATTCTAATTCTTCAAAAGTGTGAGTTAAATGAAAGATCTTTACGATTAGCACTAAAGGGCACATGGATGCTGACGAAGATCGTAGCGGATCAGAAAATGTATTCCATCCTGCTAGTGTCTTATAAATCTTTTTCTGTATTCTAGAAACATTATTACAATAATGAACTTGAGCCTGAATAAAAGTACAATAATTATTTTACACATAAGTGTATGCATTATAATTGGGATCAAGAAACCTATGGCTTAAGAAATCTGAAACAATTTCTTGGAAAACATCGAAAACACAAAAGGTTCAGTCGTTCATGCTATGAATGTATAGATATATGGTGCCGTATAAATTCATAAAATTATTATATAAACTTGTGTATTAGTTTTCATTTTATAAAAAAAATAAAATAAAACGTACATATTACAGAACATTCTTTTAATATTTGTTAGGCACGAAAATTCGGTAATTGCAACCATTTGTGGGTTTTAAATCGACTAGTTTCCATAAATTCGATTACTATAACTAACATTTTTCTTCTGTGTATCTATAACATTATGCTGGTAAATAAAATATTCCTTGAATGCAACCGATTCACTTGATGGTCGTTGTAACCGATCGGATTCGATTGGCAAAAATTCGGTTACCACAACAAATCTCTTTTCTCTGCGTAAAAACCTTTCTATGTAATACAATTAAGTCATATTTATATACAAAATTGAAGAAAAAAGCATGTATTGAGCGATCAAAAAATTAAAAATAAAAAAAATCTGAGCATAGAAAAATTAAATCTTTTGAAAATTTGTTTACATCTGATGAAAAATTGTTATGTAATTTTTTTTTTTAATTTTCTCTTCAAATTAAATTTTAGTAGATAAATAGCATAATAATTATAAAAAATATATTATAATAAAAAAAGTAAATAAAACAAGAACTATTTCGTAATGAAATTATATAAGAATTCAAATACAAATTAAATCAACAAGCACCAACACAACATCATGTTAATGTTGCACATGTGTAAATTTATGTAAGGATATGTATAATTGTTGTTGTACACTGTGTATAGACAGGAGACATACAAATGTTTAACACCAGCAAATTATCACAGTACGAAATAATTGTTGTATGAAGCTATTGAAATTGCTGCTTATGCTATTGCAACTATTGTACTAGTAAATGTATGTAATGAATCCATATGAAATATGTTGGGGTAAAACCACAAATTATGTATTGAATTTAAACAAATTATTGTTGTTTTCTAATGTAAACATAGAAATATATATGTACATACCTATGTATGTGTAGGTATATTAATATGAACTAACAACGAATACTTGTAAAAGCAACATTCATTTACAAAGGAATATCATTTTTAACAGGTATACATTCACATTTTCAGGTGTATAATTATTCATAGATTCTTTAGTATATAGAAACAAATATACGATCATAGGTTTCTATATGAGTTTATATATGTATATGTGTATAAAGTGAAACGTAATTAAGCAAACATACATTTTAATTGAATTATTATGTGAGATATTTACCGCATACGCAATTTGTTATTGTTAAATTTATTACTTTAATTTGTATAAAATATGTTCCATGAACATTTTACATATTAAAACACACACATTACATATTAAAACACACACATACATATAACACTAAATTCATTTGATTTTGTTGTTGTATTTGCCAAATATTATTTAGTCACGTCAATTTTATTTTGAAGATTGGACACACAAAAATATTTCAGGTTAAATATAAGGCGATAAAACATCAATATGTTAAATATTTATTTCTTAATGTTAACTTTACAATAAAATTACAAGCTCTATAATGCACAACATTATGTGCAACACCTTTGTAATTAAACAAAGTAAAATTTCTTTAATATTTTAGCAGTTAAGTTTATTGCACTCAGAATAAATTCTTAAAAAAAATCTATCAGCAAAAGTTTAAAAGCATCGATTGTTTACATACTTTAAATTATGCTGTAGCTCCTTCAAGTGTCGACTTCAATCACTTACCATTTTATTTTAATTTTTCGCTGTAATAATGATTTAAATATCTAGTATTTATATATTTTCATGTTGGTTGATGTACACGTAATGCGAGATTAAAGGATAATTAATTTATGTTAGAATTTATAGTTTTGAGGTAAAACATTTTGTAGAAATTTATGTGAACAAAAAAATGAAAAATTCTATACAAATAGCTGTTGCATATACCACTCAAAATAATTTTAGAAGCTTTAGACTTCAGCTTTTGTAATTTTAGTTTTAAATGTTATATAATAGTTTTCAACAAAAAAATTAAAAAATGTTTTTTTATTACTATTTATTGTTGCTTATTGTTTAATGCTTTTGAACGTTTCAGGAGAATTTATTTTACGAAAATCATATTTTATAGAATCCTTATGATAGCATAATAAATAATAGCGATATTAGAAAATACATACATATACAGAAAAGTAAATTACATCGATGCACAGTGAATCGAGTCCATAGAATAGTTAAAAAAATGGAAGGAGATGTGCTACACTATTGAAAATTAATATTGAAATCTACATTTGCCCGCTAATTTAAAATTTAAAATCATATTTATAAATTTATTAAAATTTATTACGATATGGGGAAAGTAAGCTCCCAAAATATCAACATTCATTTAGGTTATACTGAACCAAATTTCGTAGGAAATATTGACGAAAAATTTTCGTAGAATTTTAACGAAAAAAAAAAAAAAAAAAACAATATTTAAATTAACAGATTTTTCTTCAAATCTATACGATTTTTCTTCGAATCAACAAAAAAAAAATGTTTGTCAAAATATATATTTTTTTGAAAAATATTTCATAAAAAATTGACTAAAAATCTGTTAAATCAACGAAAATTTAGTTAAATTGGCAGTAACTCTTAAACAATTTTTAGTAAGTAAAACAACACACAATTTTATTCAATTTAGCGTCCCTAAAAGAAGTTAATTTCCACATATTATATGTTAATATTTTTCGTAAATATTAACATTTAGTAATATTTACCCTATGGAGCCATTTAAATATCTCCATTTTTATTTTTTTGAATTTTGAAAAATTCGCGAATTTATGGTAGAAAACCTATTAGTCCCGGATGAAGTGCTAATATTTTATATAATAAACATATTTGTCTTCAATATTAAGCAAAAATATTTAAAATCAAAAGAGTAAAAATTTCATACAAATCCATCCGAAAATTGCATTATTTTCGGTAGTGCATCATTAGCAAAAGAACTTTTGATTTATGCAATAAAATTTACAATATTATATAATAAACTTTATACTACTTTTTAAATCAATAAAATCCGACGTATACTTAAGGAGTTATAAACATTTAAAGCTACTTATTACTAAAAGAGTATAATCAAAAAAAGTTAAAAGTCAAAATTTTTTGAAAAATTTAAATTTTTGTATGAAAAAATTTATGAAAATTTTTTTAAAAAAATATTAAAAATAGTAGATTTTATTGTCGCAGAACAGTTATTTTTGCATTTTATAGAAAAGATATTGCTTTTTAGCATATTAAAAAAATTAAAATCAAAGAGGTAGAAATTTTTCAAAAATGCATCCTAAAATTGCATTTGCATTATGAATGCATTTTTAAATTGCAAATTATTTCAAAATTATTACATTAAAAGAAGACATATTCGTCTTCCACATATTAAAATCCGTTAACAACTTTTAGAGTTATTGATGTTTAAAGTTACACGCTTTTCTGATTTTTTTGACTTTTCGGAAAATCAAAATCGTAAATAAATTCTCCATAGATTATATGCGTATCAAATATGAACAAAATCGGAAGACCATCCGTTAAAAAATTTGCATTTTTTATAAATCTTTCATGGAATGGACGATATACATATTAAGAAACTAAATAATTTATTTTATTCAAGTTGGATAAAATTTTTCAACTTGAATAAATATCTTCAAATTTACTAAAGGCATGTAGAATTAAAGAAAATTCTCCAAAAACAGATTTTATTTATGTTGAGATTAATAAATAAATAAAAACACAGTTTTTGATAATATATACAAAATATATATTTTCTTATAATTGTATTATTTAGTTTTCACTAGAAATTGTTGACTGTACTATATATGTATGTGTATGAACGATATATTTATAAAATTTGATAAAATATACTAATACATAAACTAATTTACTTTAACTGAAATTAAATAAAATAGAGTATAAAAAATAAACCAAAAATCTTCAATATGATTAAAAAATTAAGTAAATTTTACTAAAGATATGTAAAATTGAAGAAATTTTGCTAAAATCAACAATTTTACTCTAGTAAATTAAAAAAATATTCTTCAATTTGACGAATTTTCTTCAAATTTACTAAAGGCATGTAGAACTAAATAAATTTCGTTAATTTAACTAATTTTTTAGTCAAACTGAAGAAATTTCTTCACAAAAAAAAAAAAAAAAAAACGCATATTAAAGATGATCAGTTGAACGATTAATAATAAAATTTGTGCACCTGTTTTTGTGTCAATAAATATAAATCTTGTTTAAACATTTTCTATACACATATAAATACTCGAATAAATAAAATGTAGTGAAAAATAAGTGTGAATTTGTGTTAAATCAGATATACTTCAAGAACAAGCAAGTTTCGATCAATAAATAATTCTCCTGCAAAAAATTTTAAATTATGTTAATTTAAATCACTGTTAAACGTATGGGCATTTGGAATTTCTTTGTTATATTTCAGACGGTAGTTTATTTGTTTTGTTTTACCTTATTGAAATCGTATTAGACCCTTAATCATAAAATTACTTATAATTAAAACTTTAGCTACGTAAGTTTGAACGAAATTTAATTAAAATATTTTTTTATATTAGTTAGATATTTTTGATTTATTTTTAAAATTTTACAAGAATTGAAATAAGTAACGTTATTTCATTTACAAAAACAATTCCATTATGTCTTATACATATTTGTAAATCGTATGCTTATTTCTAATATGAATAATATTTTTTTATACAATATATATTATTAAAGTATTAAAATTTCTTATTTGTTTTATTTTTGATGATAGTAACTTATAGTAAATTTTCCCACGGGGGTCTAAACAGCATTTTAAAATTGACAAAATTTGTTTAATTTTTATCCAATTCAACTAAATTTAGTAAAATTTAATAATATAATTTAGTTAAATTGAATAAAAATTCTTCAATATGAATTAAAAAATTTAGTTAATTTGAATAATATTTTCAATTATATTCAATTTGACTAAAAATTCGCTTCGAGCGAGTTGCTAATTGCGCACTTAACATATCTGTTAGAAATTCACTCCCGACTGATATTTAGTGAGTGCAGTGGTATCAACTGGAACTTTGGTGATGAGTTAGGTGTCAATTGGTACTCAACCGGTACTGAGGGACCGGTCCATTAGTGCAATTGCCACAAATTTCCCGCAGGGTAATAACACATGTCAACATAATCTCCAAAAAGAAATTATATCCCGAATTATTATTATTCCTTAGGCTTGAAAGAAAAATTAAAATTTTCCATCACGTCACATTTTTAACCCATTTACGTGTGGCAAGTTAGAGAATTGACTTGTACTACATTTTTATAGTCAAAATATATAAAACATGAATGACTAATTTCCTAAAAAATTGTGACGTAATGGAGAAAAACCGAAATGGTCTTACAATAATTTTCAAGATACTTTTTAGTGTTGGTCTGTGTAATTACTAAAGGTTTTAAATAAATGAGCTTTTTATTATTACTAGTTTTACTTTCTTATTAGAACTATTTTTCAAATTTTGAACAGTATTTATTATTTTCTTAGCGCAAGGTATAACATGCTAAAAATTCTCACTTTTTGACGTTCAAAAATTTTAGGAATAATGATATCTTGAGTTAAGGCGAAATCTTTAAATCTGCGATTTCTTACTTCAGTTTTTTTCTTTTTATAAATTCTCAACCAAAGATTTAAAAACATTTGTATGTGCAATTCTAGAGATTGAAAACAGTAGATTACATAAAGATTAAAATTTAAAAAAAAAAAAAAATCATTAAATTAATAAAAAAAAAAAATATAGTATTCATTTAGATATATAAAATTTATATTACAATATAAAATCTTATTCAGACCAGTTTTTATTACTTTTCGATCTTTTCAAATAAAATTGTATTGCTTTTTATACAAAAGAGCTAAATAAATGCTTCGTATATTACGAATTTTTATTTTTTTGCATAGCAAAAGTTACGTTTTTGGATTATTTATAGTTTTGGGAATAATAATAAAACTTTAATACAATCTCATATAAAATCTTGGTTTTTCATTGATATATATTAAAAAAAAAAAATTTCTTAAGTTAAAAGTGACAAAGTGAGCGGTTCACTGTCTGACATTTAGTTTATACCCTTAATGGAATTAAATGTGCTTAAAAAGTCTCGAATACTACAAATTCTAAACTTTTAAAATATCGTATATTTTTGAGTGAATCCATACACGTATAGTAAATTTTTACCTCAGTAAACATCAATCTAATAGCTCTTAAAAATATACATGTCTTGTTTTGCAATTAATGCACACAGTGTAGAAATAAATTTATAATATTTATGTTTTTTTGTTCACAATTTTTATATAATTACTCATTTTAAATTAATTCCAATTGTTTTAAATTATCTATTGTTTAAAATATGTATTTAAAATAAATTTAATTAGTAAAATATTAATTAAGAACAGAATAATATCAACAGGTTTTTGTATTAAAATTCAATGCTTGTGCAACTTTTAAATAATTTTCAACTTTTTAAAACAAACTTAATGATTGGGAGAGATTTGATTTTTACAACAAACTATGAAAATGTTTATACATTACATATACTATATGAAACATACATACTTATGTTTCTTAGCGCCGTTATTATAACTTACCTATAAGGTATCAGACAGTTAAAGGTAAGATAAACTAAAGTGAACGATAAAGTGAGCTTTATCTACTTTTGGTTATTACAACTTGGTTATAAGGTAAATTTTATAATTTTGATAATACGGCAATATCAAAGCAAAAACCAATTACTTTTGGCCATTTAACGTAGTGGCAACATGTACTATCTGAACGTAACTGCCACTAACGGAAATA
Organism: Protophormia terraenovae; assembly: GCA_951394005.1. Lineage (NCBI taxonomy): Eukaryota > Metazoa > Arthropoda > Insecta > Diptera > Calliphoridae > Protophormia > Protophormia terraenovae. Next base: position 77,594,169 of record OX596074.1, on the reverse strand, counting down.
TAAACAAATAAAAAACAAAAAAAATTTAAAATAAATGAGTTTAAACTAACTAAAAGACAACGCCAGAGCAAATATAAATATAGACAGACAAATTACTAAAAACTACAGCGAAATAAATATGATTTTATTTCTTTGTTTTATAAAGCAGAAAATATGGCAGCTCTGAATACATAAACCTTCCGATAAAAGTTAATGGTCAGATGTTCTTACCTTTAGCTTATTGGTCACTTTTGGCTTAACTTATACTTATAACAACCAAAAACAGTTAAAGTGAACGATAACATCCTAACTTTAGTTATTGGAAAGTTATAATAACGGGCCTTAATGTAGCCATTATTACTTAATAATACTGGTCGATAAAAAAAAAAAAATTTATATATATATATATATATATATATATACTTATATATATATATTTTTTTTTTTAAGGAGGACGAAATTTTTTTTTATATATATAGACTAGATGTGGACTAGATGCTTAACTCGAATCTGCTTTCAGTTTTTGCCCATCAGGTCAAGGTTTTTGCCCACCACTGTATTTCTACTTAATTTTATATATACATGGATAGTTTTACTTAACTGCGAATAAAATCATGCCTTATTTTATTCGCAGCATTACCAGCTTTGAGATAAAGATGATAAGCTGTAACAATTTTGGTGTTTTCATTTATCAAAAGAAATTTTAGTAACAAAAAAATCTAAAATTTAGCATGAAAAAGTTTTTTCGGACACTTATTTTAAAATAAATCCGAAACTATTGAGCACATAAAAAAATTAAGTTAGGGTGACGTGCAGATATTTTCCACATCTTTCGGTGTATCACTTATCTCAATCGTACACATCGTTCTTGAGTTATGAGGAAATATACTAGAGTAATAGCCTTACTATGGGCGAAATATTAGACATGCACGTAAAAAAAAAAATCCAAATCAATTTAAAAATTTCACTTTTTAGATTGATATTATGTTAAGGTTGTATTTTATAATTTATGTCATGCGTCTATAAACAATTTTTTTTTTTATGTTATCTTTTTTTTTTTTTCTGCATCTTCTACTTTAGTTAAGTTATATATGATTAAAAAAATAAATGGCTTTTAAGCAATATTTTCAAAGTTAATGGAAATGATTGTACGATTACCGAAAAAAAAAAAATGAAAAATAGAAATGTCTTTATGAATTTTGGCATACATACTTATGTATGTATGTGTTGTAAAGATGACTATGAGCTTACGCATGGAAATACAAATAATTATGTCATACAGATGGAAAATTGTTAAATCTGTAACTCATTTCAACTTTAATTAAAACATGCATTAAGACAAGAACAAACCATCTTCGACATTAACCATGTATGTTCTATGTACAAATACATACATGCATACTTAGTTAAGAATGTTACATTGTATATAATTTACAAAGAAGACCCTATAGTTCTGATTTTATAATATTTTACATCCATTTTTCTATTTTATAGTCAAAATGAAATTTTGACAAAATCTATTTATAATTTTTAACCGGATATTGTAGTCTTTTTGTAATCTATGTTGAGTCAAGTATCTAGTCACATTTTAGTAGCCAGTGGTGAACAGAAAAGCCTAGTCAAATTTGGAGACAGCTACCAGAACTTCTGGGGTACTACGAGTATAAGTTTAAATTATTGCCATTTTATACACTCACTCTCATTATCTTTCTCACACACTCACACACAAACATACATATGTTTTTTTGCACTTGCAATTTCCGTTTAACGTTCATGCACTTTAAAAATTACTTACACTTTTGCATCTTTTAAACATTTTAAGCAGCTTGTTTATACAAATACAAAAATACATATAGACATACGTACTCGCAAAGATACAGATGTGGTCCAGTGTATATGTATGTATGTTCAGTGGCAACATTTGTGTAACTGTAGACTTATTACATAATATGCCATTAATAAAAGTGTTTAAAGTTCACTTAAGTGTTGAACTGAATGACTGCTGAAGCTTTAGTCTTATCGAAAGAATATTTTTCCTTCAACTCACAACATCTTTGTACATTTGTGTGTACATTAGAGTGGTTTAAATTTTTTTATTTGTTTAATTTTTACGTACCTAAAACGGTTGAAGAACTCATCGTCTGTATTATCAATATAAAATTTCAAAGTTTTACTATATTTGGAACAGAGATATATGGGCCGTTATAAAAATGTTTAACCTGGCTGAAACTGAACTAACCCCCTGTTTTTATAAAACGAACGAAAAATTCGTTTCGACAATTTATATTGAAAACAACAAATAAATTTGAAATTTATTTGTTGTTTTCCATACATTTTGTGGAAACGAATTTTTCGTTCGTTGTTTTCAATATAAATTGTCGAAACGAATTTTTCGTTCGTTTTATAAAAACAGGGGGTAAATCCGTAATAAGTTTTGTGGTAATGATATTTTAAACAAATTGGTTACAGATCAGAACTTACAAGATTTGAAACTAATAGAGTGAAAAATTGTAAAATGGTTAAAAATTACTTGATTTTCCTATTCTTCCACACTTTTTGTTTGCGCGTTTATACTTTGTGATCTTATTCTATCATATATAGTGTATTAAAAAAACCGACATTTTCAGAAAACGCCTTTCGAGTTATTCGAAAAATTGCATTTTCGAAAAAAAACCGGTTTGGAATACGGTTTTATGTAAAAAAAAAAAAAACCGGTTAACCGGATTTTATTAAATAATTATAAATTTATATCAAAATTTTATTATTTTTTCATAACATTTGTTATTTAAAAAAACAAGAATTCTTATATAAAAAAGTAATATACATTTTTTTTTTTTTTTTTTTTAAATTAAAATTTTTTGTAAATAAGAAGTAATATAGATTTCAATTAATTTTTTATTTTAAAAAATATTTACTAAAGAAAGAGATCATTTCACATTTTAAAATAAGTACAAAAATAATAAGTTATTGTTTTTTTTTTTAAATAATATACAGTTAATGTAATGACATTTAAGCCGATTTTTTTATACTCTACACCACCATAGGTGGTTGGGGTATTATGCGTTTGTGCTGATGTTTGTAACGCACAGAAAAAATTATCTGACCCCCACCTTAAAGTATACCGTTCGACTCAGAATCACTTTCTGAGTCGATTTAACGAAATTTGTCCGTCTGGTCGGCTGGCTGTCCATGTAAACCTTGTGAACAAAGTACAGGTCGCAATTTTAAAGATATCTTGATTAAATTTGGCACAAATAATTATTTTGATACAAGGACAAAGCCTAATGAAATTGGTTATGATAGGACCATTATTTCACCTAGCTCCCATACAAATGTCCTCCCGGAATAGGGGTTTAACGATCATAAATGCCTTAAATATATCAATATTTCAATGAAACTCGGTACAAAGGAGTTTTGTATAAGTGTTAATCTTTGTGAGAAAATTTCATCAAGATCAGTTAATAATTTACCACAGCTCCCATATAAATCCCCTCCTCCGAAAATCACTTTAACGTGCATAAATCCCATACGAATGATAGTATCAAGTTAATATTCGACTCAAATAAGTTTTATATAAATAGAAACAACATTGCTAAAATTTATGAGAATCGGTCCATAATTTACCATAGCTCCCATATAAACCCACTTCAGGGAATCGCCCTAAAAGGCATAAAATCATATGGATGTTAGTATCAATGCATTGTTCTGTATTTGTATAATTTATTTTACATTTAGTAAAAGTGTTGGTCTATAATTAGCCACAGGTCTAATTTTTAGCTCATAAACAATGCTGTATGGTCGGTCTTGATCGACTATAGTTTCTTTCTCGTTGTTTTTTTTTTTTTTTTTTGTGATTTGATTATTTTTTGCTAAACTGGAGGCACATCATGTGGACAGCACAAAATTAACTTAAATTAACATAATTAGGTAGTGTTTGTAATGCTTAACGTAAATGCGGAGGCGCATCAAAAAATTTCGAAAGATACAAATTTTATGGACCAAACAATATTTACTAGGGTAAAAAAAAGGATCACAATATTAAATAGCATTTTTTTATAATAAACTGTAATAATATATTTTCGTATATTATATGGAGAAATAACTTAGATTCAATGACGTTTTTTCGCAAAATTTTTAAAAATCACGAGTTTTATTATAAAAAAAAATTTTAATATTTTACTAGGAATTTATTTTACTATCAAACATTGAATTTATCATAAATTTAATTTGAATAACTCAATTAGTTTTGATATTACTTGTAATTTTTACCACAATTATACATAAAATTCTAGCTTGTAAAAATTTTTACATGTTCAACATTAAACCGCTATAACTTTCGTGCCCCCTGCACATAATTATTAAAAATATTTTTTTCTGAAGGCCCAATATGTATGTTAATCCCTTGGAAAAAAGGAAACTTGAATACTTCAATGAAATTTATATGTATCGTAGCACAAAATAATCAAAATTTGAAAAATGTCTTCTCTTATGCACGCGTAGCACTATGTTCCAAATTTCATAGGATGCAAAATTTGGTTCATGAGTTTTGAACCAGTCTAACATCTTGTATAAACATAAAAAATTCATTCAAAATTTAATAATTTTAAATCCAACTGGAACTACAACATTGTTAGCAATTCCAGTCAGCAACCACAAAATGAAAATACAAGTAAATAAGAAATAAACGAAATTCAATGTAAATAAAAACTAAAGCCCCACAATATCAGAAATTATACAACAATTGTAAATAGAAATACCACTCGAAAGAACAAATGTAAAACACAAAGGAAAATTTTACTTAAAAGTGAGGGTGACAAAATTAATTCTGTTTTCAGTGTGAATTCGAATTAAGATCCAAGGCTCAAAAAATATAAAATATTTATGTGGTTACTTAGAAAATATTTTTTGGAATAGAAGTTAGAGAAAACAAGGAATATTTTTTAGCTAATTTTAGCTTTTAACAATTGTAATTCAAATAATAATTTAATCGTAGCTTGCAAAGCGTTAAGAATTTTCTGAAGAATTATTATTTTGTTCTTTTTTTTAGCAATGGAATAAAGTCTAAACAGAAAAACCTTAAAATTATCCATAATTTTGAACCTAGACAATCAAAACGGCATTCTATCATCTTCCAAAGAAAAACGATTACTACACAGAGAAAACAGATTCGTTATAGCAAAACGAATTTTTTGCCAATCGAATTTAGTCAGTTGCACGTACTCATCATCTCAGAAATCGATTACAGCGACTGAATATTTCGTTTTATTATATCACATTAATGAAAACTGCAAAACAAAATATTGGTAAATATAACATATTATTTAGTACAATATAGTAGGTACAACTATTTTATAAAAGCAATTCGGGAAGAACAACTAAATGTTGTTTGTCACCAATAGAATCTTGTTGGTTCTATGCAATATATTGCATTCGATTGCAAATACTGTAATTATTGGTATTACGCATTTGTTTTCAAAATGTAATATGCGTGTTTTAAAAAATTTCTCCCACAAAACGCAGTAAAGTTTGGAAATCAATAATCCCAATGCAACAGTGTGCATATGTTGCTACGCTGTTGCATTGGTATTAATGGACAAATATTACAGAATATTTGTCCATTGTGGAAAACAACGCGCACAATAAATTTGAAGTTTATGTCTTTTAAAATTTACACAACATTTTTCACTTTATTATTTTACTTTATTAATAAAATATTTAAAATTTTTTATTTAAGATGTAAGGAGTGCGATCGAAAAAATCTTAACACATATAAAGTTCAATAATTTGGAAACGGTTGATCTTAGAGTTTTGATTGTTTTCTTATTTAATTGATATTATACTACAGATTACAGAAAAATATAAATTTTATACTTTTGTCTACTATTTACGACCTCGTAGACCTTTTTGTGTAACCCTTCCATTAGTGATTTGATAGTTGTTTCAGTCACTTTTTTTGGAACAGTCTGCCCATCTGCTTTTAAAAATTTTGATGTTTTAGGACAATTCTTTTGTCGTCTTCGATTCTCTTTTCACAAAAGTTCAATATATCTTCACTGGTCTTAGCTCCGGACAATTTAGGGGATTGACCTCTTTTGGTACAAAAATTATGTTATTGCTTGGAACAATTCCTGAGCTTTCTTACGTAGTGACATGATGCCAAATCGGGCTAAAAATATGTGGACACATTGTGATCTCTTATGAAAGGAAAAATATTTTTTTGCAAACATTATTTGATGTTTTTTTCGGTATTTATAAAGCCCACTGTAACAAATGACTTGCTTCTTTTGCCGCAACTGCATAAATCTTGCAACACCACGAATTCTATAGGCAATTTCGTCAGCTTTTCGATCCTAAACTTATCTTTAACATTTCCTCGAGTAGCAGAAACATAAAAATTTTGACCCCCAAGCTGCGAAAAGTCAGCCAGTACATACGTTTCATCGTACTTTATACAACATGAGTATTTTTATATGAAATTCGGCTTTAATTTCCGTGCCCTATTCTTGGCTTCTAAATTTTGTAGCATTCCAGTCTGGAACTTGTTGGACTTTATATGTTCTTAACTCAGCAATAGCTTTAACTTTTTGCACCAAATAGTCAGAGCACTGAGCTAACCGGGCTGCTTTTCTACCAGATGTGTTTGGAGTTGTTTTCAATATGCTTTCAATTTTCTTGGCCTTCCCAATATCATGTGGACCATTTTTCTTCCCGAATCAGGTTTCCTATCAATGGTCGAGTTATCCTGATATTGTTTAATAACCTTGGAAACAGTTTGACAGCGGACATTTAATTCTTTGTAGGACCAATTTAAATTGTTTTGAAATTTCTTAATAATTTACTGCACGTACTTCATTTTCGCCACTCATTTTGATGAAAATTGCAACAAATCAACATGGTTGTCATTAAGAATAATAACTGACATATTTTTCAATTATAACTAGATCAAAAAATATTTTAAATATAGCTTCGGAAAAAAGTTATGAAGCAAAACGTGTGTTAAGATTTTTTCGATCGCACTCCTTATGTACTATTAAAATATGATCTTGTTCTCAGTATATTATGAATCTTGTTATTGTCCTTATAGCATAGTTTCCTCTTTCTCTGATCGGGATAAGGTAAAGAAACGTTGTTTAATATTACAAAAGGCAACATATTTAATGTAAATTAACCATTTTATTTTTTGTGTTAGTTTAACATTAGTGCCATGTCCAGAGCTTGTTGTTACTGTCATAGTTTAGGCTGGTACTGAAGATATCCCAGCAGGCCGTGTCTTGTAGAAAATATCGACGATGTCTTGATGATTTGACACATTTTTCGATGACACATGTACGACAGCTCCGAACAAACATTGGTGACATTTTCGAAAAAAGGGCACTTAAGTCATCAACGATAACCTAAGCGACGCGTCATGCATATTGTCGTCAACCATATTAAGAAAAATGAATGAAAAAAAAAAATTGGGTTCTGCTGAGATTTGAACCCAGGCCACCAATTTCTCTTTTCCTTATCGAATAGACAAGCGCACTAACCACTTCAGCTACAACATTCTCTATTTTTTACTGATTTTATAAATGTTTTTATTTATCTGATAGTTAAAAATAGTTCTTGATGACATTGTCATGCAGCATGTCATGTGTTTGGTTTAAATCACGACATTCTCGCTGGATATTTAACTCATGTTGTCATCGAACTATAAATGAACGACAATTCAGTATATTTTGTTATTGAAGTCGGCGAAAATGGGATAAGATGACAATATAGGTGACTTTTAATCAAACTTGTCCTCTACATGCATTTTCTTGACGACAAATTTTGACGACATCGTCGATGAAAGTGTCGTTAATGGACATGTGGCCTGCTGGGATGATAAAGCCACAGTTTATTTTTTAATTCTTTCCTTCTTTTAAACATTTTTTGTAGCGAAATAAAAATTTTAAAACATTTGAACACAAATTTTATTAAAAATAATTTCTTTATGAAATGTAAACATATATACTAACGAAAATATTGCTTGCAAACGCCAAATTTAGTATTTTTCTATTATAAACGAATATATATTTACTTTTTTAAATTTAAAACTAGCTAAATAAATTTTCTTTTGTAATTATAAATTAATTACAATTCAAGTTAATGTTTTAAGTACAAAAAACTTGTTAGATTCATAATTTTTAATAATTGTTTTCCAACTAATTTCTTTTCTATGTCTACATTTGAAAATTAGTTACCATTTTAATTAATAAAAATTTATCAATAGAAATTGAGGGGCAAAAGTTTTAAAAATTAACAAAATTAAAGAACAAATTGCAGTTTATAAACAAAAATTTTAATAGTTATTTCGTGATTATTATTATTATTATTTTTTTAATATTTGTAATTAATACTTGATCTCTCGATTCTCTTTTTATTCTTTTGACAATAAAACAAATTTAAAAGAAATCATGATTTATAGCATATTCTTCTTTACATTTTTAATATTTAGTTAAAGAGCTTTCCTACACACTGAGCTTATTTATATGGGAATTTGTTCCCAACTGTACTATGTACTTAATTCATTGTAATCAGTCATTTCTAAACCTTTGTTAGGATTACAAATAAAAATCTGTCCATTTGCTCAAACAAACATTTACTTTTGTATGGATGGATATAAACGAGTGGTATTGGATTTTAATATTGGAAAAATAAACGCAAAACTTTTGCGCTTCTTTTTTTTTACTATTTGCCTCCTGTCAATGTGCCTGTTTGTGTGCGTGTTTTTTTTTTTTTATAATTCTTCTATATTCATATTGTGTTGTTCGTAGAAAAAAATACAGTGGCCGGAAAGATATCGCTGTTCTGGCAAACTCTTTAAAAAAAATATGGGATGTAAACAATAAAAATAAATAAAAAATGGGCCACTAAACATACAAATGTTTGCGTGTCTGTGTGTCTATATAAAATTTTACACGATATTCATACATCGTCTTTACAATATTGCATTATTTGTCAATGCAAAATACACATATTGTATGTACATGAGCTTATTTGTATGTAATTGTGCTTATATACTCGCTAAGAGCCATTGTTTTTGATATGCTGTTTCCATATCATTTTTAAAATGTCTAGTAACAATGACGAGAGCTACAAGCTGACTACATCTACTGTTCTTTCGAAGGCAAGTTACTGATCATCATAACATTCGTTTGTCATTATTTCTACACAAATATTTATCCGTTAAGCCCACAAACATACATAGAAATCAGTGCTGCCAGTTTAGCCTTTTTATTTTTATTTTTACAGATCATCAATTTAAGCATTTTTGTATATTAATTCGCACAAAATATCGAAATTATTTATATTTATACGAAAATTTTTGCCTGCAGCGCTTCGTTCAATAAGAATATTATGATTATTTTCTAACAAACTTTATTACCCATAGATACTATTTATGTTATATTTATAAATTCACTAAAATATCTTTAAGAAATACCAAAAACTAATAAAAGAAAAATAATAATAATAAATAAATGCGTTTTTTATTAAGCAATATATTAGCTTTTTTCTGGCTTTATTTTTTAGTACATTTTGCCTTTTCTGGTCTCTTTTAAAGTCTAATTTTAATTTTTTTTCTCAAGTCCTGGTAACACTGATAGGAATGTATGTAATACTGTATGTATACATACTATGTATATACCCTTTTGTCGGTGTCGTAGTAATGAATTTTTTATATTGGTGTATTTTTAGTTTATTTTTTCATTACAAAAACAATAAGAGGACATATATGTACGATTTTTTAATATAGTAACTAGAATTAAAAATAATGAAATTTGTAGCTGGAGCACGGACAGCGATACAGTTGACCAGAATTGCGAAAAATAAATTTAAATTTTTTTACATTTTTGAATTCACTTAAGCTAGTAAAAAAAAAATATTAATAATGTGCTAAATTATCTCTTATGGTTTAAAACATATTTTTCTTCTTAAATTTCTCATTTTTGACTTTAACTTTATTGCGACTTTGCCCCATAAATTTAAAAATAAATTTAAGTTTTTTTTTTTTTTTTTTTTTTAAATACGTCACACGATAAAAATTAAAAAAAAAACAACATATTTTCAATATAAAAAATATTGACCTTTAAAATTATGTAGTAAAATTATTTATATCTTTCTGATTGTTACATTTATCAATTTTTTATTAATTACTTTATAATATGTGAAAAATTTATTTTGATACCTATAAGCATTTAGAAAGTATTTAGGCTAAAATTTTTGAAATTTACCCCTGTAAAAATTTTTTTTGTCTTATTTTACGAAAAGTGTGCTAAAAATTTTTAAATAGTAAATTTAAAATGATATATTAATCGCAAAAAGTAATGACCAAATTGGGAAACTTAATGTCTTAAGTCAAATATATTTTAAGCTATAAGAGGTGATTTAGCACATTATTAATATTTTCGTCTGTTTCGATTTGAACTAAAATTCCAAAGATAAAAGTAGAAAGATAATTAGAGTTTAAGTTTGAAAATTTATATCTACATTCATGTATAATATGTGTGAATTTCGAAAATTTATATCTTTTAGAGAAGTAATAAATATTTTAAAAATCGCTTAATTTACAGAATTTAAAAAAAAAAAACTCAATTATATAACTCAGGAAATCATTGAAAATTTCACTGATTATTTTTGAAATCAGAAAACATGAAAAGTGCGCCCGATACATGAAAAAAATTGGACCAAGGTTTTGTGTTAATGTAAAATGGTTAGCTGTTCCTAGACCTTAAAGGCATATTATTAATAAAATATAAATATTTTTTAAAATTTAAAGAGAGATTTTTTATCAGTATAAAATTAAAACTAGTATAATTCGTCGAACATAACTTCTTTTATATTCAGTTTGTTTACAAAACAAGTAAAAATACTTAATTTTAAATTTTTTTTTTTTTTTGAATTTTTTTGTTCTTAGGGTAGCGTCTTTCTCTATGTCTATGTCTCTATGTTAGTTGAATAGATTTTTGGTTAAAGTCTAGATGTCAAGTCTTAAATATAATCATAGAAAAAATTGTATCGGTAAATTCACCAGTTTAATGATCAGATGTTGTCAACTGGTATCTAAGGAATTAATTACATTTTAAATAAAGGATCCAATAGTGTTCACATGATGAATTATTTTTTTGAAATATGTTACTAACTCAAGTTTATTTTAAATTGATAGTCAAAGGTTTGCACTTTAACCTTTGACTAACGATATTCAATCTCCTTTTGTTTGCAGGAATAAATTTGTTTACTTTAAAAAATATACAAAAACAATTTCATTTGTTTATGAAGTAAAACAATGTTGCTATTTATTTAAAAAAAATGTACATACCTATTTACAAACATAATATTTTTCCCACATAAACTCAAATACACCCCAGCGGTAAAGTTTTGAAGGCCTCAAACGTTCAGGGCTTCTAGAAGGTGTATTTACACCTTGTTTAGAATGGAGTTGCTCATGCTAACATGTCTTCTATAGTAAAGCCTACAAGAATGCCTCATTCTTGCGTTCCAAAATATTCAAAAGAACTTCCGACTTCGCTTCTCTTAAAAGGCGAGATAGAAGCAGCATTTTTTTTTTTTATATTTTGTTTTAAGCAACAACAAAACTTTGCAGATAAATACATCACCCTACTTCGCTTCTCTTAGTAGGAGAGTAGAAATATACATTTTTTTATTTAAGCAACAACAAAACTATTCAAAACCGTTACAAAAACAAGATCAAATTCTAAAAAAAAAAAAAATAAAATAATTTTGTTATGTTAAATGCTTTATCTGGCCTTTTAGAAGGAATACATTGGGTCGCGAATGTTTAAGGCCTTGATTGCAATGACATCACGTGTAAAAAAAATACATAAACACGGAATGCAAGTAGAATATTTGAAGAAGGCCTCCCGGCTCTAAAAAAGGCCTTCTGGAAAGACTTTTTACCCCTTCTTTTTACCGCTGGGACATAATATCACAAACATACAAACACTTTGTATATGTACATACGTATGTATGTATATGTACATTAGGCTGCACCAAAATTTATCAACCTTCGAATTTTGACCATAACTCCACCTAAAATTGTTCTTCGGGTTGCAAAAACATACTGTATGAAATATTAGTGAAATCGGATATCGTTAACCTGTGCCGCATCGGACCTGAAGTTTTATGGTGCGTTTGAATGGGGAAAATGGTATTTTTAAAGTTTTTTAAAAATGTATTGACTTAATTCTTTGAATTGAAAATAGCTTTCTACTAAACATTTATCAAAAAATTAAAAATTTCGTTGTACACTCCTTACATATGTGTTCTAAAACATATTAATCTGGGGAGTTTGTAATAACTTTAACGTTTTTTAATCGATTTTCTCTTCTTGTATGTTATTTGATAGATAATTATGGGTAGATTAAAATTGTTTAATATTTAAGTGCAAAACAAAGTATTTAATAGCAACATTTTTCTGAAAACTGCAAAAATACCAACTTTTTTCCATATAAACGCACCCTACGAACTTCAGGTCCGATGCGGCACGAGTTACAAATATCCGATTTCATTAATATTTCACACAGTATATTTTTGCAACCCAAATAACAATTCTGTGGGGAGTTATTCGAAAGTTGGTAAATTTTGGTGCAGCCTAATGTACATGTAGTACGTGTGTTTGTCCTCTTATGGCCACATACATTTATGCAATTGAACGCAATTGTTGTCGTTTGAATGTTTTAATGTTTGTTTTATTGTTTTTATTTTACTTTCTCATTGTATTGTTGTGGCCTTTGTTTGTTGTTGGTTTGTATGTGTAAGTGAAAGGATTTTACTGATTTTCATTCATTTCATTGTTGGTTTGTTTTCATAAAAAATATTTGCTACTTGTGTTGTTATAACGAACAGAAATACATATACATACATGCACATTATCCGGTAAAGCCCTTCAAACATTTGGAAGATAAATTTGTTGCTAATCTTCCAGAAGTCACTTTTTAGTTACTTCTAGATGATTGTCGGAAGATTGTTCGAAAAATACAAAAACAAAATACATTGCTATTGCGCATTAATCGTCCAGACGTCACTTCTTAGTGACTTCCAGATGATTGTCAGAAGTGTGTAGAAAATTTACAAAAACAAAATATTGTTTAATCTTCCAATAGTATACTTTGAAGTCACTTCTGGAAGATAATAAGATGATAATTCGAATTTTACAAAAACAAAATACAGTCGAACATGGTTATAACGAAGTATGGTAGCCCTCTTTTCTTCGGTCCCATTGATTTTACATAAAATTTCCAAACAAATAACTACGTTTATAACGAACACGGTTATAGCGAACTTTTTCTATAACGAACACATTTTTATGGTCCCAAGAAGAATATTTCATACAATAAACTATGTTTATAACGAACTGCTACAAATACAAATTTTGGATAAATAAAATTGCACATTTCAAAATATTTTAAAAATGTAAAACTACTAGAACTAACTTTTATTTATTTCAATTTAAATTATTCGACAAATAGAAATAATTTTCGTTAATTTCAATTTAAATTATCGGAAAAATAAAAGAAATTTATTTTTATAGTTGTTTAACATAACGCATATCCCTGCGGGAAATTTGTGGTAATTGCAGTAATGGACCGGTTTCTCTGTACCAGTTGAGTACCAATGGACACCTTACTCGTCACCAAAGTTCCAATTGAGAACCAGTTGACACAAACACACTCACTATTAACATGCTCGTTAAGTGCGCAAATAGCAACTCGCACGCAATAACAATCAGTGGCTGAGTGGTAAGCGTTGAAGACTATAAAACATAACATACGTCAGATGAACATGGGTTCGAGCCGGGGTGCCGCCATCGACATTAACGAAAAATTATAAAATTTAAATGAACATAATTTAATAAAGATAATAATAAAAATAATGTTTAAAAAGTAAACAATTACCGAATTTTTATAAAATTTTTATTACAATAATCGTTACTGAACCTGTCCTCTTGGACCTGTCCTAGGACCTATCCTGTGACCTGTTCCAAGGGGCTAATTAGCCATGGAATTTTATGGAATTTTACGGTTATAACGAACTTCGTTTATAACGTACTAAATTTGTCGGTCCCTTCGAGTTCGTTATAACCGTTTTCGACTGTACATTACTATTGCGCAATAATCTTCTTGGGGCGTGTTGAGAAGATTGTCAGTTTTTTATGAAAGAAAACAACACAATAAAGAAGCAGGTAAAATCATGCATTTCAGTAATAATTTAACTTTAGTACAGTTTGGTTGCAATAATAAATATAAAAAGAAAAATCTTCCCGATAATTACATAAGTGTTTTTTGTTGTTAATAATTCATAATTTGAAAATTATTTACAAAGGAAATTTTTAAAAAGTGAATAAATCTTCTTAAACTTTTATTTAGTAATAATGGATTTAAATATATTTTAGGAAAAACTCCATCAAACAGACAAGTATTTGCATATTTAAAGAAGTCCAAAACTTTGCCTGTAAAAGTGTTCTTTACAAAAAGGTAATCTAAATGCAATTTAACTATAAAAATTATTATTAATCTTCTTTTCTTTTTTAAAGGTACCGGATTTCACCAGAAGTTTCTCATGAAGATTTTGTTATTAAATGCAAAATTAATTTTTATGTGAATTATTTCTTTTGTAGTGTTATATGTGTAGATAATTGTGAAATAAAGATAATTATGAAATATAAAAAAAAACTTTAATTATTATTATAAATACAGAAATAAAAAAATGCAAAATCATCTTCTAAAAGGACTTAGACGACACTTCTGTGATCATATCCGGGTGGCGTCCAGAAAAGTCTTCTTCGGCGATTCCAGAAGTGTCTTATTTGAGTCGTCTGGAAGACACTTCAACGAGGAACACTTCTTTCTGACGGTAGATGATTTTAAAGATACTTTGGCAATATTTTTGGCGATGAGTTTCAACTTCTGGAAGACTCTTCTTAGCCACTTCCGCAATAGAAAATGTTTGCAGGGTGTATTTATTCATTTGTAAGTATATGTGTAATGAACTGATTGTATTTTGTGTTGTATTGTGCTATTTATATGTCATTTTCTTATTGAAATTGTATATACATACATATGTTTCATATACTAAGTATATGTGATTAAAGATGTATGTACAATATACAGTATGGCAAAAAAATGTTTTTACATTGAAAGAAAACAAGATTTTTTTTCAAAGTTTATCTTTAAAAAAGTATATAATTTATAGATAATGTAATATTTTTTTAAGCCAAACTTGTTTGTCAATATATGTCAATGATACGCACACTCATTACTATACATTTGCGCTTGTGTGTGTGAAGCAGTAAAAAACTTGACTCGATTTGCTTTGACATTAATGAGAGAGCAGCAATTGAACGAAGTATTTTATAGTGTACGTGTGAAGCAGCGTTGCGTAAGCAGCATTTGTAGTCTTACCTTGCAAGTCAGGAAATTTGCAAATAGCGCATCTCTGATATATGTATATATTATTATATAACACATAAAAGCATAACATCTTAAGATTTAAACTATTAAAATTGGACAAAATGATACAAATTTTTAAACATGTTGGCCCCATAAGAGTGTTTCTTTCCACGTAGCTTTCAGCCTGTACTTGTATTCGATCAGAGTTTTCTTATTGTTTCTTGAATACTCTTCTTAGAGTCCTTCATCAGGAGCCCTGGTGGATATTTGCCAAGTTTCCTTAACTTTTCTTTGTTCCACTCAGCCGAATATTTTAAGTAGACATCTATTACGAGATGTAAGCTCCAATGAAACGTCATTTTTGGAGCGATTTAGTACGCTATTAAGTATTTGCCTTAATAAGAAATACATTTATGCAATATCTTTAACACTTTTCCTGAATTGGGGGTTAAAATAAACTCCAAATGCATATATTATGGATTTCAACGCATATTCTTGTACTACGTGATTACAATCATCACACAAAAGTCTTAGTAACTATAAATACATTCCAAAGTTTCAAGAATTACTTTAAATGGCAACAAAAATGCATATGTAAAAAAATTTTCTTGACAGGTAGATTAAAGGGTATGTGTAGTTTTTTTATTGTACTTTCGAAATTACCATCATAATTAACTTTTTTTTGGTAAAACCCGTTAAAGAAATATACATAAAATAAAATGTAACAATAAAAATTTGCAATGTTTTAAAGCATTTGCGGATATTGTAAAATAAAGAATAATTTTTTGTTCATTGTAAAAACATTTTCTTGACATACTCTACTCTATATGTGCTCACTTCAATGCTGACCACATGTACTATGTAAGGCTATGTATGTGTAATTGCTTGTTTACTCTGGTTATTGTTGGTTTTTGTTTTCTTTTTTATATTTATTTGTTGTGTTTTTTCACCCATTTTCATTGAGTTTTTCAATGAGTTTCAATTGTTTTGCAAATATTGATTTTTATGTTGCGCGTCATTAGATCTGAATTATTGCTACGATTATCGCATCAATAATGTATTGAACTTGTTTTTTGTTCATTTTGTTTTGTTATATTTTTTATATCTAGAAAGAATTTTTATATAATTCCTATTTTTATTTTATCGTTTATTTTTCCGCTATCATATTTTACCGTTTTATTTATTTATTTTTAAAGTCGTTTTCATTTGTTTCCATTTTACTAATCGAAAACCCATTACAATTATTGTTTTGACCATAACTATGTGTGAACGAAAGCAGTAATTGAATGTTTTTAAATATTTATTCTAGCCAGAGTTTCGTAGTTTTTTAATAATTTTGAAATTTCATATTTTCTATGTCCTTCGTGTGAGCATTTGCCATATCCATTCAGATATTTTTAAGTATTTCATAAATTTGGAGAAAACTTAATAAAATCAAAGATTATTTTAAAATTGTTCTCGTATCTTTGTGCATGTGTATGTTTATTTGAACTATGTATTAAGATTTTGTGCGAATTATTTATTGTAGTATAAAATAACACTTTAAATGAAAACCCCTTAGGTGAATGTGTATGTAATTTTGATCGACATCAAAGTAAAATGTAAAATATAAATTATGGAAATCCCAATCACTTTGGGACATGCAGCCATCACAATAAAAGCTTATAATTTGTAACAAAATTTTGTGTCTGCACTAGGGGGCGTTGCAAAACAAAAAGGCTGATGATGAAAGCCATTATTACATTATCCAGCCTATAAATATCTGAATGTTATAAATAGTTTTGGCATTTATTGAAAATCCATAACTTTAAATGATAATGTATTATGTCTGTGCACACAGAATGTGGCCATAATTTGTGGTGATGTTAAAGAGGAAGAATAATAGATCATTTTGCTGAATGTTTTATTGTTGGGGAGAGTATTAAAAATAGTTTTTTTTTTAACATTTTATTTTGTAAATTAAAATTTGATTAATTGAAAAAACATAGTTTGTCTAAATGGGTTCCGATATTAAGCATGTTAAAAGATGCAAATATTTTAGAATTGTTATAGCAATAAATCAGAAAATATAGTTAAACTGTTCATATTTGTCCAATTAATATTTCATTTAATAAAATATATGTTTGTTACGTATATCTAAACTGTACATATTTCTCAAATATAATAAAAGTTTACAATTTAAAGCAAACAAATAAACATTTTCTAATGATTATGAAATCTGAATAGTTTTAAATAATTTTTGCTCTACCACACATAAAATATCCACTAAAAATTTTACACACCTCAACAGAATCCATAATTATTAAATCTCAAAAAATAATTTTATTTTTCATATTTAAATCATTCATTTAACAACTTTAACAAAATACTTATTTACGAAAAATAATTTTTTGATTCTAAAATATTTTTCCAAATAATATTTATTTGTTCGAGTGCAAACGTTTCAAAATAAATTGAGTTTTTATGTAAAATGCGATTAAAAAAAATCTCGTACAAATAAAACTAAATTTACAATTCTAATAAACTTACATAAAATCGGTTTTTCTCTTTCATTTTTAATACATACCATACAAATAGAAAACGCGGTTAAAATAATATTTATATTCATTTAACATGAAGAGAATTTTGTATAAAAAAAAATTAAAAAATATATTTTCTATTTTTAAACAATTTAAGAAAAATTTAGGAAATATGAATTAATAAGGTATATAAATTTTATTTTAGTAAAATGATTTAGTGTTTTCTTTATTTTTACATTCTTATTAATCGTTTAAAAGGTCACATATCTTATCTTTATTTTAGATATACTAAAACTGTCGTGTTAATTAAAATTGAGTTTGCAAAAAATGGTAAAAAACAAAAATCAAAACACTACGACTTAAAACAAAATAATTTCATAAGTGAGTCATTCCATTTAAAACCAACCAGCTGATTTCCACACCTCTTCCGAATTTAATAATATTTGGTACCAGTGTTCCCAAAACCAAAGTGGGAAAAAGTGCTAGAATTTACTAAGAAAAGTGCTAAAAATTAAAAAAAGGTGATAGAAAAAAAAAAAAAAAAAAAAAAAAAAAAAAAAAAACTCTTTGTATTTATTTGAAAAAAGATATATATTAATTATTTTCAAAGTTAAAGCTATAAGAAAATTAAATAAAATAATACAAATACATCCTGAAATTGATTTTTTAGAAATTAAACAAATTTTTTTTAGTGGATTTTTTTAAATTTCTAATTTTATCATAAGTTAACCAAGTATGTGTTATCTGGATAATGTTTACCGAAAATTTTGATTTTTAAAATTTCATTTATTATTAAAAACCAGATAAAGTATAAACACGAGAATCTGAATAAATATTGCAGACCTAAATCCGGATTGTCGAAATGCTTCCTTCTGGTGCACCTTTGTTAAAAAATTCTATCGCAATATATCTTTTATTTAATATGTGAAACACATAGGGTATTAAGTTAAAATTTACTTCAACTTTCATTCCATATTATAAGTTTTTTATCTAAAATAAAAAATTTTTGTACTCTTTTTACTGAAGCATTTTTGGAACAAACTTAACTGAAAATGAAGGAATACAACAAGAATCAACCTTTAAATTAGGTTATATCATTTCTTATTGTATTTTCTAAGTTATACTATAATTTTAATACAAATTTTAATACATTATAGAATTATGGAATGGAATGTTAAGAAATGCAGTCCGGATTACAGAATACTCTAGATTATTGAGTTATTTTGTTCATGAAGTTGCTTAAAACATTTTCTCTTTAAATGAACTCCTCTAGCATTTTTTGATTTTCAAAAATGCCTTAAAAGGGATAAAATGTTTATATTTCAACAACGAAGACAATAATTTCTTATTTCCGATTATTAATTTTATTTGTAGAATCATCCATTTAAGCATTTTTTGTATTTATCCACAAAAAAAAACTTTTTATATTTAACAGGCGCTCCACATTCCAAATCTTAAATAACTGAACTAATTTTATGGGCTTAGAGCCCAAACACAACAAAACGGGTTTCAATGTTGTTTTCCGCTCTAAGAGAGAAATGCAAATTAAATGAAGACGGCGTCCAGCATCGGATTTCATATACATTTTGTTTCTTTATATTTTTCTTCCTCTCTTATTTATCTTACTCTCTTAAATTCCATACATAAAAAATATAAGGCAAATCTATCTATCTCTTTATTATTAAAAATAATAACTGATATGAGGCAAAACGTGTGTTAAAATTTTTTAGATTTTAAAATAGATTTTAATTTCCAGCGGATTCCGCTGTGTTGTTTTAGTTCCCAAATCTTCATATAAAAACAAGCGCGAATGTTATATTCGGCCCGGCCGAATCTATATACCTACCATCAACTTTTTCAAATTTTGCATTATATAGAAGGGGGTGGTAAAGTAGGCGGACCACGCCCATTTTTTGTTTCCCAGTTTACATTGGTCCTTTAACTATTTGAACTCAATTTCGTTGATTTTCACCTTATATGGGAGGTGGGCGGTAATGTGGGTGGACCACGCCCATTTTTGGTTTCCGAGTTTATTAGAAATATCAGCAGAAAAGTATAAAACGGACACTCTGTGTTTCTAGTTTTTAACTCATAACTTTTTTGTTTCTTAACCGATTTTGCCCATTTTCAATACCAAACAAACCTTATACAGGAAAAACACTTGTGCCAAATTTCGTCCCCCTATGTTGCTCCGTTCGAGCCCTACCCTGCTTTCAACAGACGGACAGACGGACGGACATAGCTAGATCGACTCAGAATCTAACCAGGACCCAGAAAATATATACTTTGTGGGGTCTTAGATGATTCCTTCGACATGTTACACACGGAATGACAAAATCAATATACCCATCTTTTTGATGGTGGGTATAACAATAATCCGCTAGGTTGTGTTTGGGCTCTTACTTCTAATAGAAATTATTTATGAATATAATTATAAAAATTTTTACAAATACTTAATGAAAAAGGAATTATAGTTCAAAAAAATAAGCCT
Source organism: Protophormia terraenovae (assembly GCA_951394005.1). Lineage (NCBI taxonomy): Eukaryota > Metazoa > Arthropoda > Insecta > Diptera > Calliphoridae > Protophormia > Protophormia terraenovae. The sequence continues at coordinate 77,573,749 of OX596074.1, read as the reverse complement.
TAAAATTAAGAAAAAAAAAATATATATATATATATATAAGATTTTTTCAGGCATTATTTTTAGGGCCTTTGACCTATTTTAAAGCTCAATTTAGCTTCTTTCCTTTCTCAACTCCTGGCAATACTGACCAAGAGTTAAAGTATAAAATAAAATTACATTCACACAAAAAATCAATTTGTCTACAATAAGGCTTTAACTTTGAGTTAAAATTTGATCAGTAAAAGGCCCTAATGTCTTGTTATGATGTTTTAAATTGGGTAAATTGTTGTTTAAATATGTACCTATAAATATTTTTATTTTCAAGGAGATTCAAAATTGATAAATATTTTTTTTATTTTGATTAACTTAAACTCGATGTTATTTTACCATAATTATTTCTTATAACAAAAGAATTGCAGTTTACTATACTATCATAATTTTATTTTCTAGGTTAACTATTTATAATTGTATTGGTTTTTATAAAGTTTATTTTGCTAAACACACTCCATAAAGATCGCATTAGTTAACATCGTTAAAAACACACAATTTTAGTTACAGTTTTTATTTTTGAAAAAAACTGATAATGTTTTTATAGTACAAAACTACATATTAATTTTTAAAAAAGTGCTAAAAAAAATGCAAAAAATAATTCGAATAGTGCTAGAAAAAAAGCTAGATTCACTTTTTTGGTGCTAAACGAGTTTAGAATGTGCTAGATCTAGCGCTAAAAGTGCTAAATTGGCAACACTGTTTGGTACAGACCACATGCTCATCAAAACTAAGACTAATTCAAAATTTCAGATAATTTCTTCAAGTATCATTTTTAGAGATACGCGACCGCGAAATTTAATTCGCGAATTATCGACCAACAAATATTCAACATAAAAACATATTTCAGGTGTCACTAATTTCATTGTTTTGAACCATTTGCCTTGATGAACGTTGTTGGAAGATATTCCTATTTTGAAAAAAAAACAAATTATTGTATTTTTGAGATAGTACAAATCGCAAACCATCGCAGAAATTAAGCTAAAACTCGGTATTTGCATTATCAGCGTCAATGTTAACATTCTTGCCGAATTACATTAGATTCGGATGATTTTTGGAAGCAATCAGCGATTTTTCTATTTTATTATAAATAAATCAATACAAATTAAAATAAATATTTCGTATTATGAGATTTTTAAAAATATCATTTTTTTGAGATATTCACCCACGAACTAAAAATCGCGAGTTATGGACCATTTTGATGTTGAGAAAAAATATTATACGTCATATTAAAGGTAATTTTGATACCTTTCTTCCGTTTGAAGAATATTTGTAATTTTGTGTATACAACTTTATACATTTATTTAGCTATTTTACAGTTTCAAATTGCTATATTTCGCGAACCACTTGATGAAAATTTAGTCATAGTTTATACAAGCACAATGATTGTACCAAATATCATTAATTCGGAGAGGTAAGGTCCAAAATTTTAATTTTGCGTGTTGGTTTTAAATGGAATGACTCAAATGTTTTATTGAAATTATGTATGTCTAATACCATAAATTACACAAACACTCTCTCAAAGTCAAATACATAGGTAAACTCACACCCCTTTTAAACACCGCTAAGCGTTTAAAAGCTCAAACACTTTAAATATTAATTTCTTTCGTTAAAATACTTTAAGGGGTAATAAAATAAAAAAAAAGTAAGTCCAAAATAAAAGGAAAGAAACCAAATAAAACTTTGCCATCAAAGAATTTATAATAAATCCACTTGTAGCCACAATCTTACAGCTACAATCTTAGAACGAGTATAGTCAACATAATAAAAAATATAAAATGCCACAACAACTACAAATTCTACTAAGTATAACTACAACAGTAACGATAACAACAACAACCATATGGTAGTACATTGAAGGTATGTATTCGTAATGTATATATTTTAGAAAGTAAAAAAAATTTTGAACAATTTATGGCTTGTTAAAACCTACAATAATTCTTATATTACATTACAAGGTAAAAAGCTATTATTTTATGGTTACGTAGTTATACACTTATGTAAGTATGTATTTTGTTTATTTTTGGTTTTTATTTGCTACAGTACATATTTCTTTTGGATAATGTTAGTTAGAGCTCTAGTTTGTTGCATTAAAATAAATTAAAACTATTATTTTTCTAATTTTTAACAGTAAATATAGTTGAAGTGACCATAATCTAAGAGCAAAATATTATGATTGGAGTATATGATCACAGCTAAAAATAGATAAAATTCCATTTTATCATATTGTGTCCGATTTATATATCTTGTTCTTAAACCAAATGGTTTGAAAACAAAATATGGTTAAAGAGCAAGGAAAAAATTTATAATATAATTATTGCAGAAATAATTATTTTTTTCGTATTAACAAAATTTCAACAAATTGTCATAAATCGAGTTTGCATCGATGTCATTAATCAAAATAAAACAAAATTTTAATCAATTTTGAATCTCCTTGAAAATTAAAATATTTATAGGTACATATTTAAACAACAATTGACCCAATTTAAAACATCATAACAAGACATTAGGGCCGTTTACTGATCAAATTTTTTACCCAAAGTTAAAGACTAATTGTAGACAAATTGATTAATTTATGTGAAAAGAATGTAATTTTATTTATACTTTAACTCTTGGTCAGTGTCTCCAGAATTGAGAAAAAAAAGAAGCAAAATTGACCTTTAAAAATGTAAGAAAAAAGCCTAATGCCCTAAAAAATAATATCAGAAAAAAGCTGATATTTTTTTATTTTTTTATTTTAATTTAAGGCTTATTTTTTCTAGTTGTCATTATTTTTTATATAAAAAAAAATTTAGTACATTTATGAACAAAATATAGAACGCCTGCCAGCAAAACGACCTGTTTAGGTTTCAACGAAACCTAAATGGATAAGACCACGAATGCTGATAAAGTGTGTAGCGGCACAGAAAATACGCATTCCATTCTGCTGGTGTCTAATTATAGTCCACAAACTCTTCTTTGGTACCACCAAACAGAGACAACAGGCAATTTACGATTGCAAACTTATTTATGGTCCTTCGAACCGGATGTCGGCTTACGACACTATGTAACCTCTTTTTTACTTGCCCCAAACGCCTGGCGCTGCTAACTGAGTCCCTCAAAATTGCACCCAGTGCAAGGCGGGCGACATGTTATACTCTGCTTTGGAACCGCCAAACAGAGACAACAAGGCAATTTACGATTGCAAACTTTTTTACGACCTAATGAAAAATCGTACAAAAAAATCCCATACAAATTTGTATTTGTATTTCATTTGAAAAATAATCCAATGTTTTAAAGTATTTTTTTGTTAATTTTGAAAGCATTTCCAAAAATGTTTATAACTATATTCATAAATAAATTCTATTAGAAGTAAATCCATAAAATTGTCAAGATATTAACAAAAAAAAAAAAAAAAAAAAAAAATCTGTTATGTATAAAAAATCTTGATTTTTATTTTTTTTTTTTTTTTTCGGATAAATACACAAAAATGCTTAAATGGATGATTCTGTACAAATAAAATTAATAATAGGAAATTTTATTTATCCTCTACGTTGTTGAAATATAAACATTTTAGCGCTTTTTGAAAAAAAGGAATTTTTGAAAATCAAAAAGGCTAGAAACTTTCATTTAAATATAAAATGTTTTAAGCAATTTCATGAATATAAAATCTCAATAATCTGGATTATTCGGTAATCCGGACGGCATTTCCTAACATTCCATTCCATAACTATAATGTGAATTAAACAATAAAAAGTCCTTTCTTATTGAAATTATAGTATAACTTAGAAAATACAATAAGTTGAATTCCTTCATTTTCAGTTAAGTTTGTTCAGTAAAAAAGAGTACAAACAATTTTTGTCTTTTTTGGTTATAAAACTTAAAATGTTAGTAAATTTTAACTTAATACCCTAAGTGTTTCACATATTAAATAAAAGATATATTGTGATATAATTTTTTAACAAAGGTATATCAGAAAAATGCATTTCGACAATCCGGATTTAGGTCTGCAATAATTATTATTTGGTTTTTAATAATAAATGAAATTTTAAAAATCAAATTTTCGGTAAACATTGTTCAGAGAACACATACTTGGTAAACTTATGATAAAATTAGAAATTTAAAAAAAACACTCAAAAATTTAGTTTAATTTCTAAAGGATCAATTTCAGAATGTATTTTTATTATTTTATTTAATATTATTTTAACTTTAACTCTGAAAACAATTAATATATCCCTTTTTTTAAATAAATACAAAAAGTTTTTGTTTTTGAACATACCACAGAGCTAAAAACGCTTCCGTCCGGCCGAAAGCCTGCTATTAAGAAAATATTTTTCCACATTTTTTTTCTCTCTGCACTAGAAATTACAAAATATAAAAAAAAAAGTTGTGTTAATGAAACTTTTATATTTTTTATAAATGCACTATTAGAAGCTTTTAACTGACACCTTAATCTTTGCAATCGGATAAATAGTATATGAAATATTTACGATTTTAAGTGAGTTATTGAGATATATGAGTACCCATTAATCATAAAAATTCGTAAATGCCGAAAATTAGAAATTGTATTCTTTATTTGTTAAGATTAATATTTGAGGCAAATAAAACAAGACATATTTCATTCTATCAATGTTTGCATTTTGAGTTTATTGACACATTCAAAACAAATGGTTTAGAACTTATTTCTTATAATATTGTGTATCCGAATTGACCGAGATTTTTTCAACCAGTACACAGTGGTTCCAAAACGTTTTTGGTCAAAGTAGTGGTGTTTTCGAGTTGATTTGAAGGTGTACAGGTTTCTAGCGGGTCAGGGGGGAAGTGTGTAGCACTCCAAAGTTGGCCACCTCGAGTATGTATTTTTTTTTTTTTTTTTTTTTTTTTTGGAAAAATCGCCAAAAATTCATTTATTATATGACAGAAAATAAATTTTATATATAGGTAGTCCTTATAAATCTCTACAAAAAATATGCTTACATGTGTAGTTTATCAGTTTAGTTTCGGGTCGAAATAAATTTTTACCTCATTTTTAGCCCCGTCTTTTTTTAGTTTTTTAAACTTGGCGGGCTTAATATTTCCCTGAAATGTTTTTATTCCTTACAAAATTCTAAATAACATTGCTGCAAGAATCATATAAATATATGAACCCGTTAAAAGGTTATAATAATCTGAAGTTAGAATTTAAAAAAAAAATAAAAAATAAATTTGGGTTTTTTTTCCAAAAAGGTGGCAATGTTTATTCACTGATAAAATTTGTTTTCTGTTCTGGGCTTTATCATTTTTTTTTATGTTTTCAAAAGAAATCTTAACGCATGCGTGTAAATTAAATCGGGAGGAGTTTGGGGCAAAAAGTCTGCCCACAAGCCCTATCCAAATTTTGTCAATTTTGAAAATTTTTGGTAATGGTCTCAAATCGCAATGCTGGCATCGACTTAAAATTATTTTAATTTTATAGCTCTGTATGTAAGATATATACACAAAAAATATTTTCTGACGGAGGCTCTTTACAACGACAGGGTGACTATTTCAATGAAAAAAGTAAATTTTTTAAAACGTTTTATACGGATTGGGTTTTTGGGTATTTTCATGTAAAAAAGTGGAAATTTTTTTAATTATATAATTTTGGGACAATTTTATACATACTGAAATTTCAATAAAATATCACTATTCGTTTAAATTTTATTAATGTTTAAATATTAATGTTATGTTTTGTAAAAACTCTAAAAAGGCTAAATTTTTAATCCTTCAAGAAATTCTGCGATCAAATTACATTCCACTAACTTTTGTTTTATAAATTATAAATCTCCATATTCTAACTTTTTCTTAGATATCAAATACTTGTATAAAAAGTTTATACTTTTGCTAAAAGTTTATACTTTTGCTAAAATTTAAAATTTCTCTAGCCAAATTATGCTATTTTCCATACATTTGTACGCAAATGAATGACTAAAAACTAAACAAGTTAAAAAAGAACAAAAAAAGACGAAGCTAAAAATGAGGTACAAATTTATTTCGACCCTAATATCTCTTAAACTAAAAGAGATAACATACACATGTAAGCGTAGAGATTTACAAGGACTATCTATATATAAAATTTCTTTTCTGTCATATCATAAACGAATTTTTGACGATTTTTCAAAAAAAAAATACATACCCGAGATGGCCAACTTTGGAATGCCACCCACTTCCCCCTGACCCGCTAAGAACCCGAAAACACCACAGCTCTGACCATATGAAATTTTATTTATTATTATTTAAAAAAAGCGTTTTGGAACCACTATGCAGTGGGAATACTAAAGTAGTCGATTGCTAGTAGGAAAATGCAATAGTTTTTCTCCACAAATACCTATTGAATAACATTTTAAAACTTAGCCAAATAAATCGCAACCTTGTTTTAAATCGCCAAAAAATTCGCCATGTCGCCAATTGGAAAATTCAGCCGTCAAAAGCAATTAAAAATCGCGACACTTGGCGAAAAATCACCATATCTGACAGCTCTGCAAAGCAGTTTCATGTCGCATGGTTAAGCAAAAACAAAACACATAACACGAGCGTGAGCAAATTATATTTTTTTGTTAGCTAGATACAACACACACATTTACAACTTAGAGAGTAAACCAACCAAATTCAAATTTTTATGTCCCCTTTGTGCCTTTGGCAGGCCTAGACTCGCAAGATAGGATATTTAAAAAATTACCTTCACTAAACCCTCTAATGGTAGTTAATCAATATCTGAAATTGCTTGAATCACACCGAATATATCCAAACTTGTCTATTTATATTTATTCATATTAAAACTAAATGAGAATTACAATAAAGTTTTAAAACAAGCATTAAAAACCAAATATGTATATTGAAAAACAAATAATTTATGAATTTTTCCACTAAATTTGTGAAAAGGATAAGTATTATATTTATTTGAAACATTTCATTTTTACGGGAATATTAGTTTAAGAACAAGAATAAAGACTGCAAATATTTAATGGCTGTAGTCTGGGTACCCAGCAAAAAAAAAAAAAAAAAGATGAAGTTCTTTCGAAAAAGAACATTTTCATAACTTCAAAAGTGGAAAAAAGTGCATAATTTAAACTTTTTTTAGAAGTTCTTAATATTTACTTCCAAAAAAGTGAAAATAAATGAATTTTTAGCAGGAAAAAATTTCTAACAAAATTAAAATTTTACAAATTTTAAAGCATTTTTATTATTATTTAATAAGGTAAAAACAGAATTTTTATTAAAAAATTTTATAAACATAGTTATAAGAGAAGTGCTTCAAAATCAATGAACAAGAAGTATGACAACCATGGGTTAAAAATATAACTTCTGCAGCTCTTTTCCACCACTAAGTACTTCCTTCCAATGGCAACACAATGTTAAAATCATGACTTTTTCAGTTGTTTTTTTGCTGGATATATGTACTAATATTTATTGTACTAATATTTTATTTAATACCTATCGGAAGTATTAAGCTATTATTAGTATATTCCTTACTTCTACATATCACTGTATATAATTTATATGTTTGAACATTTTGTTTTTAAATGTTGGCATATAAAAAACAGTGCAGCTTGTACAATGTTATGTTATTATGGCAATTTTTTTTTCGTGTAATATTTATATATGAAAAAAATGCCTCAACAAGTCTTTAAATATAAAAGGGAACACATACACATACAAACATTACGTTATCAATATAACACATAAGTCAAACATATTACCCAACAGTATTATGAGGACAATACAGTGAGTGTTGTCCCCTTTACAGTCTCCTAATTACTAATTGAAAGTACAGATGGTACAAATATTTTACTGCTGGATTGTAACCAATAAATGGATCTGGATGCAAAAAAGGTCACCTTATAAGCGTAGAGGAGACGAATAGTTTCCTCTTAGGGCTACTGGGAAAAATTCATATATGTATGTGCTAACACCTACATTGAAAATATACAAACATGCATTCATATATGTTTGTGAGTAGACCTGTTTGTATGTTTGACTTAATAATATGACTATGTGTATGTCTATATAACAGCAGGTATTTCATTTTATGGATATCTTACTACGGCAAATGAACATATAAAAACCCTTTTTTTATGAGTTGAAACATTTGTTACACATTTTTCTAGCAGATTTATTTCATTAATGCACCCACTTACAATAACAATACACTACTACAACAATAGCAACGACAATAATAATAAAAACACCAGCCAATGGAACAGAAACAATAGCAATATTTGTTGTAAATAACAGTAGCAATTTCATATAAAATAGTAAAATATAAGCAAGTGGAAAAAATCCCAACAATGTTAAAAACAAAATAAAATATATCAATGAAAATAATACAAAGAAAATTAAATTAATGAGATTATTTTCTACAAAAGTTCAAGCAAAGTTTTTCCATAGTTTTGCTATATGGATAAGGTAAAATATTAATAAATATCTATAAGCAACACATTTATTACTCAACATAAAATACAAAAACATAAAACTTTAAAATTTTTTTTTAAATTTTTAATAAAAGATCTAAACAGTTCAATAACATAAACTTTAAATTGAGAATAAAATTGATTTGTAGAAATTCTATGATTTTCAATTCAATTGCAAAATTGTAAATTGTAAATTGTAAAATTGTAAAGTAAATAATATCATCTCTTATATCGTATATAAATAATCCTTATAAAAAATCTAGTATTTAACACTTATCATTATTTGAATATTAATATACCATAAACAACCACACTACATTTTACTTTTATAAATATGTAAATGAAAAAGGTGTGTGTATAAAGTTTTAATAGGAATATGGCACGTATAATTAATGAATTATATTTTTATAAAGTATACGTAACGTTAAACACTTTAAATAAACTAGTAATGTTTGCAAACTAAACTCTTTAATGATTTTTTAATTTTTATTATTGTAAAACCATTAACTTAAACGAGCATAAAATTTATTTCATTCTATGAATTTCCTTTATGCCTTCATTTCTTATCATAATCTTACTCATACAACATTACTTTAGAAAACACAACGTTTTCCAACGGAAAGGAATAAGAATAGAGCCATAAACTTAGAAAAGAAAATTGTTAATGTTTTAGTTTTTGTTTTTTAAGATATTTTAGCCAAGATTTCTATAAAATATGACATAGAATTTATGTTTTAACAGCATATTGTATAATGTTGTAATACATAATGTATTATTATTATTATTTTGCTATAATTCCATATTGTGTGGTCTAATGTGGTTTACGCGTAAATTCTAGCAAAACATAAGGATAATAAAATACACTTCCGGTATACTTACTATATAAATATAAAAGAAACACACGTATACATAAACACTTACACGAGTATTGTGTTTAAAAGGAGAAAAACCATATTAACAAATATTTAACAATGGATTTGTAATTTTATATTTAATACATATAAGTAAAATAAATGAAAATGTTATATAATATACACTTACAAAAGGAGATAAAGTTATGAAATGATTTTGTAATAGTTGTAAATAGAATTTAATACGTATAGTATATACGGTATTGACTTGATAATCCGGAATCCGCTAATCCCAATCATCGATAATGCAGACAAAATATTCCAAATACTACATACTCTATATACCGGACTGATTGCAACTAGGTAATCCGGACTGAATAAAAAAAAAAAATAATAATAATAATAATTTAATTAAATTATAGCTTTTTTTATTTAAAAATTGCGCATCTTTCGACATTTTCAAGTTATTTTGAGAAAAAATTTGACATCCTGGATAAAAAGTGGATACAGTGTTTTAAACCTCTTTATAAAATTACATTAACGGGCTTAAATCCTATTAAAATGATAGTATCAAGTCAATATTTGATACAAATTACTTTTTAATAACTATAAGTGATGAAGATCGGTCCATAATTTACCATAGCTCCCATATATATCTCGCTTTTGAGAATCCCCCAAAAGTGCATAAATATTATAAATTTTAGTATCAAATATATATTCTGTATGTTTTATTTTACACTTAATACAAGTATTGGTAAACAATTTGCCACAAAACTAACAAATTTGGTACATATACACATTTTTTCAGGCTTGACCGTCTATATCTTCCTTCTTTTTTTTTTTAACTAATTTATGATATCCTTAGGAAAGCCTATAACGTGCGATGTGTCATTTCACGACTACTTTTCACTGTAGCAGCATTTAATTAATGATATGTGGAACTTACTTCTTGTATTTTTTTTACACTTATACTGTTTTCTTAAAATTTTATAAATCAAATTCTGCATGATATAAAAAAATAAAAAATTTTTAATAAGAATGTATAATTTACAAAAAATAATGCAAAATCCAAAGAATATCTGCAGAAAATGTGAGTAAGTTTGAGTTTGAGAGTGAATAGAATTTTAAGTTTATAGTCACAATTTGTATGTTATGACTATTTTTCAGTCAAAATATTTGTAACTGAGATTTCAAATTTCGATTGAAATAAAGTGACAAATAAAATCTGAGTAATTTTCCAGGTATATTATCTACATTACCAATACAATCTCTTATTTATAAGATAAAATTAAAAAATTATTAGCCTGTTTCTCTATGTCGAACGAAAATCTAAGCGAACGAAAGCAAGTCGAACGAATTCGAATCATTTTGGATTTCTCTATTTCCCAAGCTTTCGTTCGAGTAGAGTTACGACTTTTTACATTGTTTTTGCTGTTGCCCCGATTATGTATGTCGATTTTTGTCGTTTTCCGCCTGAAATGCTATTGAGTTTTTATTTTCATATTCTCTATATCATTTGCGACTGTTTAGGTTTTTGTCTGTGATAATGACAATATATTACGTTATTTCGCTCAAAATTTTTTATTTTGTAAGTCGATATTAGTCGATTGAAATGCCAAAACAGTCACAAATAATTTTGTTTTACCGCCTTGAAAAAATATGCAACAAATTGAGCTGCATTTTTAATATTATTCAATTATTCCTTTTAAAGAACCTAATCAAAAGATGAGAGTATTGTGCTTATTCAGAGAAAAATACTAAATTGACCCACAATAGCAAAAACATCTTATTTTTAGAAATTTTATTATAAAAAATTTTATTTAACATAGTAGATGAAACTGTATAATATATTGGTTTATACTTGACTATTTGTTGTAGATTCGCATTTTGCTTTTGGAAATAAACACCTCAGGATACTTTAAAATGTTCTTTAACTTGTTCGTGTTTTCTGTAGCTCGTTTTCTCCGATTAGATTTTTCTAAAGCATCAACAAAATTAATTTACTGGTAGCAGGTCCAATCACTTTAGAGATGTAGTAACCATTATTGGTAATATTATTTTTAGCCGTCCAATAAGATTCACCCAATTTAAAACACTCAAAAACATTTTCACATATTGGTCATTAAAAAACAGCAGCTGTAGGTGATTTTCTACTTTTTGATAAATATATTGCTGGAAATTTGATTGCCTTCGTTACAGGTAATTGGCGGTATACACAACTGCGGACGACTATCAGGATAAATTCTGCTTCGCCGCTAATCTTATAGTTATTTAATTAGAACATCGTAGCAATTCATTCATTATAAAATTATATTTTATTTTTTATAGATGTTGTTTTTATTGAATTTTGCTTTCTTTTTAATTGTCATTTTTTGTACTTAATGAAAGTAAAATTAAAAAAAGTAAAATTATTAAAAAATAATTGAATAGAAATTTTTTCAATTCCTATTGTCTTTAATATTGGCAACATCGTATTTGAAAAAAAACGTATATCATGGACATATACCACGTAACGCAAACGAAAAAATTATTTCGATTTAGAGCATAGAAATTGTGACTGATTTCCGTCTACAGACGGAACGTAAAATCGAGATAGGGAATACGGGCATGTATTTTTCTTTCAGAGTAATTTTTTTTAGGAAAAATATAAAATATACTACTAAATTGTTTTATCATATACACAACTAAGCAAATGAAATAGAAAATAAAAATAAAAAAGAAATAATTTAAAAACAAACATTTCAATAAATTTTCTGAGTTATAAATATCTGAACCAAAATCTTGGTTACACGATGTGGGGCTTTTTCAAATGAATACCAAAGATGATTGAGGGTAATTTTCAATGTCCTGGTAAGTATTTTTTATTGTTTTTCATAAAAAAATTCATCCAGTTGAAAGCAAAATAGGAAGTGACTGATTTTGACATTTTCGTTCGTGTCGTTCGAAATACAGAAACCCAATTTTGTATGAAAACAATTACGTTTTACTGCCTGATTCTCTATGTCGAACGATAAAATCGTTTCGAATAAATGTATAGAAAACAAAAACAAAATTTAAATTTTTTTTTTTTTTTTTTGTTTTCCATACATTTATTCGAAACGAATTTTTCATTCGACATAGAGAATCAGGCATTTGGTTCAACTTGTCTTTCGACTCATTGTTCGCATAGAAGTTAGCTAGAGAAACCCAAATCAGTTCTCGTTCGCTTAGAAGGCGAAAGAAAGCATTCATTCGACATAGAGAAACAGGATATATATTGCATAAACAACGATCAAAATATAAAATCATTCCTTTGATTTAATTTATATGAGAAAAATCTAACAATTTCGAAATTGTTTGAAACATACTTTAAGTGTCCTATATTGCCAAAGTTTGTTTTAAAATTAGGAAAAGCGTTGATGGCTTTTTATAGATCTTACAATATAACTAAGAAATCCAAAAATTTAAATAACTCGTGTAAAATCTCACTACAGGTATTTAAAACTGAAAGTCGTAAAAAAACTGAGTTGGAACTTTCGAGGATTTTTGGATTCATTTTAGTTTTGCATTGACAATTTTTTGCGAAATTTTAAACCAATATTTTTTATTTTTTATTTACGAAATTGTGCAAAACATAAAATTAGCCATTTTTCTTTTCAGTGTATTTCGATAAATATTGAAGATTTTGTAATAATTTTGACATGAGCTGATAGTGTTTTAGATGATAAAGCCAAAGGTCTATTTTTAAGATTCTTTTGAAAGTTTTAAATTCAAACTTCTACAACTTTTGCTCGCATTGATAAATATGATTAACGCAAACAGATTTTATAAGTATAAATAGTCGTTAATAAAACCGCAAATCGACGTCAGTGTTAGAAGAAAAAAATAAAAATAAATAAATTTGAAAACATTTTTACTTAAAATGTTTGATTTTCCCTATATACATAAAACATAATTGTTTATATTAATGTTATTATTTCTTTAAGTGTATATAATATAGTTTAAGTTTTATATATTTGTGTAAGATTCTATGAATATATGTATTTATGAACATATGGGGATGAACTTTTGTCTGTGTTGATGTATGCAGTAAGAAACTGCATTATAAATACAAAACAAACACATTCTAAGGAGGTCGTATAATATACGCACACATACACTAAATTACATAGGTACACATACATATCTACAAATGTATAAAATGTTAACAAGGCAAGATTTTGGTAAACACTAACATGAATAGAATAAAAGTTTGTATATACTTTTGTATGCAAGTAGTTAGATGTCTGTATATTACATATTCTTATTGTACTTTTATATAAAATAATAACTGGCAGGTCTGTAATTTTATTTTATTTCTTTTTATAATTTTTTCTCTCTCTCTTTTTTTTTTTCTTATTTTGTTGTGTATAAAATTTATAACATTTTGTTTAGTATCAACTTAAAAGGATGAAGAAAAAAAAAAAGAGTTTGCCTTTATTATAATAAGTGTATTTGTTCGTACACATACTACATGTTTGTTTAGGTATATACATTTATTATTGTTGTTATTATGTGAAAAAAAAAAAAAAAAAACGTACACACATATATAGCAAAAAGTTAAATATCCTTAACAAAAGTCTCTAAATTTCTTAAAATAAGAATAAAAATAAAGATGATGAAAAAGAAATAAATAATATAAAAAGAAATGAAACTTTTTACCACACAATACCTTCGCATTTTAGATCCTCAGATTATGGTACTTTACCGACTCCTACGCCCTATTTTCACCTGGAAAAACACTCAACGAACAAATAAACATTTTAACAAGTTTAAAACAAACGTTAAAAGTTTCAAACATTCTTTTGTTGCTTTTTCTCTGCTGTTTGTTTACAGTTATTTATTATTATTATATTTTTTTCCTTCCCATTTTGTCTGTCCCTCTCATACTCATTCTTGTGTTTGTATATGTATTCTCATCATCTGCTTCCTTGGCTTCATCTTTTAGTTCTTGTCAGTCTTGTAAATGCACTTCAAGATGACTTTTTATATTTTTGTTGATTTCTTTGCAAGATTTTTAAGTGTTTCTTTTGTTTTTTAATTTCTATCCTTTCTTTCCCTTTCCGCCTAAAATGAAGAAGAACTAACTTTATTTTTTACTAGTTATTTTTGACATATAATCGTGTAAGTTTACGTACATGTATGTACGCATACATACACACACTCACTCACTCACACAGAAACATATTTAAATTGTTATAATTTTAGTAAACTTTTCAACATTTATGTATTAATGTTTACAGGTTAAAAAAGAAGTTCATGTAGTCGTAGGAATGTACATACATATCTTTTGTTTGTATTTTTAATAATTGTTGTTATTGTTATGTGTGTATGAAAAATAAATTCACTTATATTATTATAAGGTAGAAAAAAAAAATACAAGAGAAATTGTTTTTAAACATTTACTAAGAAGATTTAAAATTAAAAAACTTTTTCTTTTCAAACCAAAGCAAAATATATTCAACCAAAATAATGAAAAACAAAATACATTACAAATACAATAAACGATTCTTAATCATATTTTGGAATTCTTCAAAATTTTATTCAGGAGGTGGCCATCCATACACTGGTCAAATTTTCGTTCTTATATGAAAATATTTTTGTTTTGGCAGATGTTTAGAAAAAAATAATAACAATATATCAACGTTTGATATGTACCATATCTTCAGTCAGCAGTTTTTGATTTAAATGGGAGGTAGAATATATGAATTGTTTTCTAAGGAAAAAATATAAATTGATATGACCTTTGACCAGAGTTAGACATTTAAATAAAATTTTTATTACATTTTCTATTGCAAGTCATAAATAAACACCCTCAAAATCTGAAGTTATCGACAAAAAAAACAATTTTTTTAAAACATTACCAATCTAAAAAAAATTCCTATAAATTTATTTTTAATCATATTTAATATTTATTTATAATCTAAGTTTTTCGGAAGTACTACCGAAACTATCTGAAGTTTTATACTACTATTATTTTAAAGAAGGTATAAATATATGAAAAGGCAAAATTTGCATCTGAATTAATTTTTAATCCTTGTTTTATATTGTATAGTTTTTGAAATTAAAATTTGTAAAATCTTCTTACGTTTAAAATAAAATCATTACATGGTAACCAAATTTTTTCTTAGTTCTATCCAGTGTTGCCAGGACTTGAGAAAAAAAGAAGCTAAATTAGACTTTAAAAAAGGTCTGAAAATTCTAAATGTACCAAAAAATAAAGCCAGAAAACAGCTAATATATTATTTTATTTAAAAACGCATTTATTTTTTGTTCCCATTAGTTTTTGGCATTTCTTAAAGATATTTTAATTAATTTATAAATATATTTATGTTACATTTTCTATGGGTAATAAAGATTGTTAAAAAATAATTATATTCTTGTGGAATGAAGCGTCGCTGGCGAAAATTTTCGTTATATATAAGTAATTTCGATATGTTTGTGCCAATTAATACACAAAAATGTTTAAACTGATGATTCTGTAAAAATAAAATGAGTAAATTTTTAGCCTTTTTAAGGCTATGTTATGAATCAAAAAAGGATAGAAGCTAAAAAAGTTTTCAGGCTAAAAGCAAAATAAAAAGGCTAGATTTAGCATTAAAAAGGCTAAGCTGGCAACACTGGTTATATCTGTTTTTTTAAACATTTGGCAACACCTTTTGTAGTATTTTGTTAGAAACTATATAAATTTCTAAATTTTATTAGGAAGTCTTTCAAATTATCAATAACACAAGACTAACCAGCAAAAACTTTGCTTGCCATGTAATGAGTTAAGAAGCTAATATAATGGCTCTTTAGTACTTTTACATTAAGTGAATAACTCATTATTTTAACACAGGCAACTACTCTATATTATTACAGGTAGGCATTTCAGAAAGTCATTACTTAGATGTCATTACAAGAAGTAATTACTTTGAAGCTATTAAATAACTCATTAATTTCAAAGTATTACAGAAGTCATTATTATCAAAATTAATTGTAACTAGTTACATTATCGTTTATAAATAAGTACTGAAATATGGAAAAATAAAATATATATTACTATGATATTTTTTAAATTTATTTACTTAAACCATAAACAATTTTCAAATTACAGAGTTAAACAACTTAACTGTATACTAGAATTTTTAAATTTAAATGGTTTTTAGATTAAAAATAAATTTACAATTAATTTTTTATATGTATATACAAAATAGTTTACAAAATTCAATAAATATTGTAAATAAAACAATTCTCAAATGTTTTACGGAACATGGCCCTATAATTTTAAACTTAATTGTCGAAATGAAATTTTCGTACGACACAGAAAAACAATTAATTAATGTATTTTTATGTTTTGCCCCACTCTTAAAATAGATCATTTTTATAATTTAAATGAAAAGATTGATAAAAGTAACATTTTCAAAAATCTGATCTCAAGTAATTAAAAGTAAGTAGTTGCTAATTTACTTTCATGTAATGCAGGCAGTATGTTGTTATCGTTGAAAAATAACTACATCTGTAACTACATACCATTGTTAAAAAATTTTTAAAGTTATACATTTTTAAAATCAGTTTGTCCTGGTTCACACACAGCAATTTTTCTTGCCGCAATTCTGAGTTTATAGAAGAGAGAGGAGAAGGGAAGAATAAACTTTTATATTCTCTTTGCTTCTCTCGCCTACGAAGTCAGAATTACTGCAAGAAAAATTGCTGTGTGTGAACCCGGACTTTAAAATATTTTTTTTATTAAAAGAAAAATTTTAAATGGTATCTGAAAAATTAATTCATATTTTAAGTTAAAAGCACAAGTTAAAACAAGTTCCATTTAAACAATAAATAATATTTTTTCCAAATTTGTCCAATATGAATCATAAATTTTCATTTTTGCAAAATAAAATATATGTATATAAAAGATATAGTTATGTCTAAAAAAAAAAACATTATTTTTTTAATAAAAGTGAAAACAGTAAAGAGATCCAGTATTTATGAACATTTGGCAAAAAAAAAATGTAAAGAATGAAAGAAAAACAAACTGGCGACACATAATAAATCATGTAACGATTTTGTGGTGTATCCAGGCGTTCATACATGGGACAGAACTTAATATTACAGACACACGCACACTTGTCCACAATCATATAAGTTCTCATAATATGCTACATATGAGTTTTCAATGGAGGGGAAACGAAAGTATAAAATTTTTTTTTATTAAACGCTAACATAGAAACACACAATAAAATAATAAAGACCAAAAAAATAAAATAAAAATCTAAATAATTTGCTTGTATGTGTGTTAGTTTTTTGTTTAATATTTTTTATGACTTTAAGCCATTTTTAGCATTTTAGTCTGATGAGAAATTTATTTATTTTTCATACATTTAGTAAAAAAAATTGTTTCTCATTTTTATGAGCTTAGCTTTTCAAAAACGCATTAATAAATAAAACAATATCCTGGAAGCAATGATTTATAAACCTGACATATTTTTCCTTCTTTGTTCTTGTATATGTATGTGTTATTTCTAACAAAGCCAATATACTTGTAGTTATATAGACCCCATATCTATAGACTAGTGTATTTTTATTAAGTTAAGTAGTGCAAGTTTGATAAAGAGATATAAAATTTTTTGGCTTATCCCAGCGAAAATATTTTTAGAAAGAAAATTAAAACATAGTTTTATTATCTACTAATCATTCAATAATATTTCGTTATCTACAAACAAAGTTTTAATATGAAGTACATACATTTTAACTATAGACGCTAAATTGGATGGTTCAAAATTAATACTTGTTGCATTGAAATCAAATCCTTTTCAGCTCACTTTTTATAAAAACTTATAACCAAGCCCCCGAAAACTTTTTATTTTTATTTTTTCAATCAATATATCTTTAATGTTCAAAATGTTTTTTCATTTGTTGAAAAAAATATGTGAGGGATTTTTATTTTTTAAAATAAATATCCCTCATGATAAAAAAAATAAATATCTTTAACGATAAATATCTTTAAAAATAAATATCAGTTTGAAAAAAATTTCAAATTATTGTTCTTTTATTCATACTTTTGCTTTGTTTCAAAAATATTTTTTTTATTCAATAAAATTGTTGTTGTTTAGAATTTTTTCCATCCGATGGAAAAAGTTGAAAATAATTTTGAACTTTTGTAATAAACATCACAAAAGATATTTATATTTTTTATTTCGATCATGATGAAAAAAAGTAAACTATTGATGAAAATAAAAAAATTATGATGGATTTTTATTATTTTTTTAATGTTTTTTTTTTTTTTTTTTTTTTTTTTTTTAGTATTAAAATTCGGTCTCTGCTTATAAATTTTAAATAGTAAATATTTTATTATGTTTCTATCAAAATAAGGTGGATCATATTTTGATTTAAGAGATTTAACCCCAACACTTGATTTAATATGGTCGATCCTACGAATGTCAGTAAATTGCAAAAGATTATATAAAGTAATATTGATTATATTTAAAACATATTATTCATACGTTGGCTTGTGCGGACAATGAGGATATGGAACGCTGTGCTACAATATATAAATCTGTATAACAGTATAGAACCATTTCTGAAACTTGAATAAATTAGTCTACATAAATAAACCATAAATTTTAATTTAGACCCAATATCATCAAAACCGCAATAGATTATATCGGAAAGGCCATTTTAAAATTAAAATTTTGAACTCAAAAAAGAGCGTATCTTCTCTTTTTAATGCAATTTATGTTTCCTGCTGGGACATACTCAGTCTGACCAAATTCTCAAATGTCTGCTTCCTTTAATTGTTCCATAGAGCTTCCTTAGCCTCCGTTACGCGAATAGCAACTATAGTAGAAAACTGCCAAATTCCGACGAGACATTCTGCTCTCGATTTCTATGTTTCTATGAGTAATATAGTTTGTTTAAAAAATAATTAAAATATTTTTGTAGAATGAAGCACCGCAGGCGAAAATATAAATAATTTAAATTTTTTGTGCGAATTAATTCACAAAAATGCTTAAATTGACGATTCTGTAAAAATAGAATGAGTAAATTTTTAGCCTTTTTAAGGCTATGTTAAGAATCAAAAAAGGCTAGAGAAAAAGCTAGAAGCTAAAACGAAAATGTTGAGGCTAAAAGCAAAATAAGTAAAAAGGTAACTGGCAACACTGGATACAACACAATGAGAAAAATGTTTCACCTCTCTTCTGCAACTGGTTGTGCAAGAGTTACAAGCAAGCTATAAGGATATAGCGGAAACTATAAAAATTCAATCACATGACAGTTTATAATCATTTTAAAAGGGCTGGGTCTCTCAAAAGATTAATATTTGGGTGTCACATGAAATATGACAAAACAAAAAAAAAAAAACGATAATAATAATACTAACGCAGGTTAACAAAATCGAAAAAAAATGTATATCTGGAATAATTCTGCAAAATTATTATTCCTTAGGCTCGATATAGCGTAGAAAGTCAAATGAAAATTTTCCATCACGTCACATTTTTAACCTATTGAGGACCAAAGAAAATTTGCTTTCTTGAGAAATTTTAAGGTTATAAAATTTTACAGGTAATAGGTTGGAGGAAATTAGTCACACATGTTATATAGGACATGGGGCTACAAAAATGTAGCACTAGTCAGGCCCCTAGAAGTCGTTAAAGTTGTAAAAATCAAGAATTTCTCAATTAACTTTTATAAAACCATGGAAAAATGAGGGATAAGGAGTGGGTGTATAGGGGAAATTTGTATTTGATATAAATAGTACAAGACCGCTGATTTCAAAAATGGTAAAATTTTTAAAATCGCATTGACAAGAAATGCGTAGACACCAAAAGTTTGAAAAAAATAAAAATCCAAGTTTAAATAACAAAAAATTAGAAAAAAATTATATCTTGAATAATTTTGTTTAATTCTTTCTCCTGAGACTAAATGTAGTGAAAAAAGTAACATGAAACATTTCCATCACATTGCACATTTAACCCATTGATGATCACATGAAATATGTACCTCTAAGACATTTTTAGGTTATATAATTTTAATTGTAATTGAAAATTTCTGGGTAATATATAGAGCAAATTATGGATCCGTATTTTATAGAGAAGGAATAATGCAACAAAAGTGTAGAATATGCCATGTCTCTAACATGCCCTCCATAGCACCTAAAATACTTTAAAATTGCAAAAAAACACCGAAAAGAAAATAGTAAAAATGGGCGAAGAACAATGTGAGCTTTTACACCAAAACGCTGTTACTGAGGGATAATATCAACGCATATGGAATCCTACTTTGGTAACAGACTATTGCTGCTTCTTAATATGAGTAAAATTTAAATTAAATCCTAATTAAAAAAATCCATATATTTTTCAAGGAAATTAAAAATAAAAAAATTAAATATTTTAAAATTGTGACGTCATGGAAATGTTTTATTTAACTTTCTGCACTATATTTAGTCTAAGGAGTTAAGATTAGGCCAATTTATTCACAGTATATTTTTCTTATATTTTTTTGTTAACTCTGTTAATTAAATTGGTATTTTTGTTTTTTTATATTTTTGATGCCTACGCATTTTCTGTCAGTGCGATTTTAAAAATTGTACCATTTTTGATCTCTACACCCACTCCTTACCCCCCATTTTTCAATGGTTTTATGATGGTTAATAGAAAATTTCTTTATTTTTACAACTTTAAAGACTTTTAGGGGCTATGTGTGACAAATTAGAGACCTGACTATTATGACATTTATGTAGCCCCATGTCTTGGCTATATGAATAACTAATCTGCTACACCTATTACTTGGACATTTTTATAACCTAAAAACTCATCATGGAACCATATTTTTTTTTTTTGTCCTCAATGGGTTACAAATGTGACGTGATTGAAAAAAAACAAAATATTACTGCTGATTGGCATGCCTCTTCCCACAATATCTGCAGATACTTTTTTAGTGTTGACCTGTGTTATTGATTGAATTACTTTCACTAAAACATAATGAAATAAAACCACTTTTGAAGCGGTTAAGATACTTTTTTCTACTGTTAACAACTAGACCGTTTGAATAAAGCAATCAAGAAAGAGCAATCAGAAAAAGTTCCATCTTGACAATGCCAGGCCACACACATTATGATAACCCGCCAAAAATTCACTGTACTCGGTGGGAATATTGTTGTACCCATCGTATAGTCTGGACCTTGAACCGCACAGTGGGGTCAAACGCAAATTTTTTGGTAATAAATCTGTATCTCCTAAACTACTGGTTGGATTAAATTGAAATGTATGAAAAAGTTGCAGAGGAGGACCTAAGCTTTGATAAAAATCATCGTGTAGTCACTTTGTGATTACACAAGAAATTCAACAGGGTGTCAAAATTGACTACCTCGAGTATGTAAAAGTTTAAAAAAATCGTAACTTATACAAATGAAGTCCGATTTTAAAGATTTTTATATTTCTGTAAAGCGCTTGACAAGATGAAAAGATACTTACACTTGAATTTTTGATTTTTTGGCTCGACTTTCTTTCGTTTTTTGGGAATAAGTCCTGAGGTATATGAGGTAAAAATTTTTTAAAATATCTTGCAATTTACTATATATTTCAAAATAACATACTAGGAGATTATTTACCAAAAAATTTGCGTTTGACTCCACTGTGCACCTGTCTACCACTTTTTACTGTCTCTGCAAAGCTCTCTTGATAATAAAAAAAAAATCGCATATATATAAAAATGAATTGTATTTGTTTCAGCGCTGGGGTGTAATCATTACTTTAAGTAATCTATTACATGCACAATTACAATTACAATCACAGGTTAATTGTAATTGAAAATTTTAAATTACCTTTACATGTAGTTGAAAAGTTCAGATTACAATTACAACTAACTGAAATTGAAAATTCCAATTACTAATTAATTTAAAAGTGTAATTAAATACAATTATTTCCAATTACTTGTAATTGTAACTGAAAATATTTTATTACAATTACATGTAATTTTATTTAATTGTAAACGTAATCATTAACCCCAACCCTGATTTGTTTGTACCTTAAAAATAGTTGGGGCTGGTTGGAGTGGTCCCCCTCATACAAATATTAAATATTATATATTCTAAGAACTTTTATATAAACGGTTATAAGGTTTTTCTATTAATAATTTTCTCATCAACCTCTATAATTTAGGGTAAAAAAATCTACCCGAGATACATAACTACGGTTTTGGCTACGAAACAGATTATCCTCCCAGTCTTGACTATTTATGTTTTAATTTGCATAAACTCAGTGAGAATTATAAAGTTTAATATACGTAACTACTATAGAAATAAAATACTTTCATGGTGAAATTTTACGTTACGTCTTAATAAATCCTATGTGAAAGGAAATTTTTTAATTAGTAATTTAGATCATATAAAACTAAATGTTCAAGAGGTTGCCTTGGAAAAATGCATATTCAAATAAACACTGACTGAACAGTTTTAAATGTTTCATTAATGAAAAATAAAACTATGTATGGTTGAAATAACATTTACTTGTTAAGGATACTGTAACACATAAATATAATATTCACGATTAAGATCAAAATTTAAAATTTAAAATAAGAACATCAAACAACAATTGTTGGGATATCATTTATATTTATTTGTATGTAGTTATTCCGTAAATGTTTAGGCATTCTAGTGTTCTTTGTCTTTGCATTTGCCAGTGCTTTTGTAACACAATAAGTTACATGCTTTGCAGTTGTTGCTTTTGTAGTTGTAGTTCTAGTGGTAGTGGTAGTGGTGTACAACAACACATATGATTGTTTAAGCGTGTATGCATAATACTTTTTGCAATACCTAGAATATGGTCATAAATTTTAACTGGACTAAGTGGAAAATATTGTCACGGGTATACCGGATACATACGTAACACACTCTTAATACTCTTATAAATACACCGTATAATTCACAAAAACGTATGTATGTCTATATATATATAGGTATCTATAGCACGTATATACCTATGTACCTATAATATATATACATATATATATGTATATACACAAAGGTGGTCCAACATTGTATGAAGAAAACTAAAGTGTATCGCACATTTAAACGCACTTAAAATTATGAAAGGGAACATCATTTAGAATATATTTAGAATTTCAATTTCCTACGATGATTGGATCAGGATACTACACGGCCATTTAAATTGATGTTTCTAGAACAAATCTTGAAAAGAAAATTTCTAACCAAAATTAATGATTTATATATGAAACTATAGCTAATGAAAATTATTCTTCCTATATAAAAAGAACACTTTATTTAAAACTTGTTAGTAAAGCTTTACTTATTATTTCTACGTAATTTTTTTATATGAGTTTTTTTTTTATTGAAATGACGATTTTATATTTCCTATTAGTTATTTTTGAGAAATTAAAAAATATGCATATAAATATTATTCTTTAGCTATCGTTTGATGTATAAATCATTAATATTCGTGACAAAATTTATGATTTTTTTTAGGAAAATTTGGCATTCCCTTTCATAATTTTAGGTACGTTTAAATGTTGCTCGTAAAAAGGAATTTTGGACCACCCTAATATACACACATACCTATCTGCTCATATCCTCATCTATCTATTCATCGGTATATTTTACTTTATATAAAACTAAAAACAATTTCACTTAACTACTAGTCGAATTTTCATAGTAGAATGCGGCATGAAGCATGGAGTATTTTTTTTTTTTCGTAAATAAATATGTGGATTTTGGCCATGTCATAGTCGTTTGTACGATACAAGAATGCAGTGTCGCTTTTGTTATTTCTAGTAAATACAACGATTTTTCTCATAAAGCTCTATTATCTTTTTTTTTCTCTCAAGTAGACGCAAGTAAGCATTAATATGACACTCAAATCTAAAATAAATATAAATATTTCCTTTTTAACCTTCGTGAACCCTCCCATTAGGCCAGCAAAACAGCTGCCAGAAATGAATGACTTCTGTTGAAGCATAAATTTTCAAAAAAAATCTCATTGTTATTTCTATTTGGTAACGATGTTTATGTGGTTATATATGGATACATGTGTGTAAACATTATAAGAAAACAAGCTTAAAATTTAAGGATATCATGTGCTAAAAGTATTTATGTAACATGTTAATAGAAATGTATGTAGTATTATTTACTGTATACGAGGGTTATATGGTAGGTGAAATTAATAAATTATATATTTTAAATTACTAGAGTAAATTTGATGAATGTTTAAGGAATATATAATAAATATTATATGTGAATTTATATTTTCATTTTCGTAACTTAATATTTAGCATATTTGTTATAATGAATCATGTTAATATTCTTAGTAAATATTACACGATCCCCGTAATTATATAAAATGTATATGATTACATTTTAAAATAACTTAAAGTACTGATAATTTCTTTTCTTGCCGTTTAAAATTTCAACGAATTTTCTAATTTCGTTCGTCTATTATTTTCTCAACAAATGAAAAAACATTCAAAATACAAAATAAACATACATATTTACAATTGTTTCTCCCTATTTTCGTTATGGTTTCAAATGAAAACCCCTTTTTTTATTTTTATAAAAAAAACGAAAACTCGTGTTTCCTTTTTTAGAGGGAAAAGATTCAGCTGCTGTTGGTGGAAAATCTTGTAGATACACACGTACAAATGTTTGTATGTCTTTAGAATGTGTTGTTTAAAAACCACAATCTTTTTGACACTAAATACTCTGGTTGGGTTTAAAATTTTGATATTTTATTTAAATTGCTTTGAAAAGTGTGTCAGTTAATAGAAATAAGTTAAAAGAAAATGAGATTTTTCTTAAAGAATACAATTTCACATTGACTGCCTAGTATTTCATTCAAGAACTTGTAAAATCTAAAATGTTTAGAAAAAAGGGTGTTTTGCATATTTCTTTGAAATGTAATAAGTTTAATCAAAGATTTCTTTAAATTGTTTTCGATTGTAGTTACATTAAGAAAATGTATGTACATTTATAAATGAAACAAGTTAAAGATTTACGCAAAGGTCTCATTAAAAAATAATTTATGTAACGTTCTCTGTTTAAAATATTTAATTTTTATTCTAAACAAAATAATTTATTAGCGTAAAAGGAAAAACTTGAAGATTTCACTCTTTTCAACTAATATTATCTAGTGCCGTTTTGCGACTTTAGTCACCAATTGCCCCTTTTTCAACCACATGGCCACTTTTTGGCCCCTTTCCTAAATGGCGATTTTTTTGTGCTAAATGACGAGAAACTAAGTTGTTTGAAATATATAGACCCATTATACATTAATTTCAACAAATAAATTAATCATTTTGAGATTGTTTCACAGTGTAGTGATATAAAAAATCGCGGAGTATTTATAAATGAACTGAAACTATTAGTAAATATAAATAATAAAGTTTATGAGCAGATATATGTATCATCATATGCCGAATTTTTTTTATAGTGGATGGAAAAAATTATAAAGGGATTCGATGCATACTTATGTCC
The DNA here is from genome assembly GCA_951394005.1 of Protophormia terraenovae. NCBI lineage: Eukaryota > Metazoa > Arthropoda > Insecta > Diptera > Calliphoridae > Protophormia > Protophormia terraenovae. Next base: position 77,547,983 of record OX596074.1, on the reverse strand, counting down.
TAATTTATATTTTTAAATTCCTCACAACCATCTCTCGTGGGAACATGTTTTTTTTTAACTAAATTATCAATAATAAAAAATAGTTTGTCTAACAGACTTAAGTCAATACTTTTGGATCCATGCGTTACGCCCTAAATTTGTCCGAAGGGGATTTGAAAGGGTGAAAAATTCGTAGAAAAGTACAGAAGTTTAAAAGAAAATACAAATTTTTTTATTATTATTATTTTTTATCAAACAAATTTAAAGGAGTTTCTTTAGGGTTTAAAGCAGTTAGCCCCTTTTTTCAAAAAATCCACTTTTTTGGACATTTTTTAAAAACTCTCAACGGCAACGCTGATCCAGTGTTGCCAGAAAATAATGAGATAATGAGCCCATTTTCTGAAAAAAAAAAAAAAAATAAAATAATAATAATAATAAATTGTAGACAAAATTTCAAGAAAAAGATTTAAAAAAAAAATCATAAAAATTTGAAAATGTAAAAAAATTAAAATTTTTATTTTTAATCATAAAGATAACTTTTGCAATTAAAACAAGACATATTTCATTAAAATTAATGCATGAGTTTTGATTTCATTCACAAATTAGTGAAAATACTCATTTACAAGTTACATAGAAGAATTAAAAACGAGAAAGATATAGAGATTTGCGTTTGTGCACTAAATTTATTTCCAAAATTTTCGGAAATGGACCTAATATCGGACCTATGGCAATTTATAGATCGATCAGTATGAAATTAGTTAATATGATTTCTACTCATATTAAATTTATTTGTGTCAAATATTACAATGATACTGTTATTTATGTGCGATTTTTGCAAGTTAAAGAGATTTTCGAAAGTGGGCCTTATATGGGAGCTATGCCAAATTGTGGACCGATCTTCCTCCACTTTGATTTATTTTATATAGAACTTATTCGTTCTGAATTTTATTGAAATAGTTACATATATAAGGCACTTGTTAGCGTTAGAACCTTATTCCGGGGAGTATTTGTATGGGGTCGAGGTGAAATAATGAACCGATCATGACCAATTTCAATAGCGTTTGTCATTATGCCAAAGTAAACAAATGTGTTAAATTTCATAAAATTATGTTTAAAATTGCGACCTGTACTTTCTGCACAATGTTTACATGGACAGACAACCAGCCGACAGACAACCAGCCAGACGGACATCGTTAAATGATTCTGATTCGATTGCTATACTTGAAGGTGGGTGTTGGGATATTTTTTCTACGCGTTATAAACATCAGCACAAACGCATAATACCTCAAACACCTTTGGTGGTGTAGGGTATAAAAATACATATAAAAAAAAATATTTTGTGATTTTTTAAATTGTAAATGAGTATTTCCAATAATTTGTAAATAAAATCAAAACTCGTACATTGATTTTAATGAAATATGTCTTGTTTTATTTGCAACAAATTTATATTTATGATTAAAAAAATAATTTTAATTTTTGATACTCTCGAATTTTTATAATTTTTTTAAAAATTTTTTTCTTAAAATTTTGTGTAAAAATTAATTTTTTCTCAGAAGATGGGCTTAATATCTCCATAACTGTTGACCGTATTAAAAAGTAATGTAAAAACTAGTCTCCTGCGCAAGATGATTTGAAAAGCAAACACACTTGAATTTCAAGTGTGTGTTTCATAGCCAACATGTGCAAAAACAACAATTCATAAAGTTATTAAAAAATACTCTTTATTAAGAGTTAAAAAAGTAAAAAAATTAAAGTTGACATTTGAAACTGTCAGTTACATATGTAAGTTAGAAAATTTTTATCTTTAGTATTTATTTATATTTTAAATAAAGTTAGTCTTATAATTAATTGTATGTTTATAAAAAATTTTAAAATTGTACTTATTTATATTATGATAGATTTTATTGCATTTAATTTATATTTACTAAGTAATCATTCTATTTTAAAACTAAAAGGAAATAATATAGAACAATGTCTTTTCATTTTTCAAATTCGTTTCCATATACGTTTACTCCTTGACTAATAAATTTTCCCAAATGTTAAGAATACGATGGAACATCTGCACTGTAATAAAATTATAAATGAAATATTTTAAGACGTTTACCTAAATTGTGTGTCCCGTCATATGTACATGTTCAATATATAATCAAGTAAAGGATGCTGTTTTACCTGATTGTAAGCGAACTCAATTCGTGGTTTTATAAAAAATAAATTTACATTTTTTACAGTGCAGAACATATGTACCTGTTTCTTATTGATCTATTTAGGTGCTTCTACAGATTTTAGTGCCAAATTCTTGCTGTTTTAAATAAATTTTTTACACTAAGAAATATACCTGTTTTTATTGGACTAAAGTTATTTTTAGAAAAGGCTTATACATATTATTACCTAATGTAAAAATGAGTTTATAAATAAAATTATAATATTATTACCTAATATATTTCATATATGCTATAAATGAAGTTATGAATGAAAATCTTTCAACAGTTATTTCAAAAGTGTTCTCGTGTTCAGAATTGAATTTTTTGTGCTCCAACAAATTATTTGTTTTCACAATCGTGTTAAAATATACATATCTTAGTATACTTATAATGGCAGAAGTAATGGTAAGAAATAAAATTATTTTTTAAAGTTACTTTACTAAACAAAATATATCATATTTATGTATTTAGAATTCAACTCCTACTGAATCAATGGACGCTGCCAGCATCAAACAAAATATCCTGTCAGGAACATTCAAAATAACTACGAAAAGAGGCAGAAGCAAGATTTGGGACACATTTGGAAAGATTGTAAACAAGGAAGGAGCCGAAATAGCAAACAAAGTTGCCTGCATAAAGTGTTTTACTGTTTTAAAATATGATTCGAGAACCACATCGAACTTGGTGAGACATAAGTGCTACTACACCACGAAGGAAACTAATACAGAAAAAGTAGAGGTTAACAACGAGACGAAAAAAAAAGCAACGCGATTATTTTCCGAATGGTGTATAAAAAATTGTCGGCCTTTTCAATTTGTTCAAGATACCGGTCTAATGCAGATTTCGGAGTTCTTGATTTCAATTGGAGCGAAGTATGGACCAAATGTTGATGTAGAAAAATTATTGCCACATCCTACCACAATATCGCGGAATATTGAAAAAATATATGAAGCAACATTCCTAAATGTTAAACATGAAATCAATGCTGTCTGCAAAAATGGTTTTGGATTAACTTTAGATATATGGACGGACAACTATTTACGGAAAAGTTATATCTCTCTAACTATCCATTATACAAAAAATGACCAATTGATTTCCAGGTTGATAGGTCTTAATTCAATGAATGGGGAAAGATGTACGCGTAAGTAAATTTAAACAGTTATATTACTATTACATAAATGAAAAAATGAATACCAAATGAACCACATATCTTTAATAATTATTTATTTTAGATGATGCCATTATATTAAAAGCTCAAACTTTACTAGGAAGATATGATTGCAAACTGGAAGATGGAGTTATGGTAACAGACAGAGGTTCCAACATGGTTGCTGCGTTCAATTGTTTTCCACACATATATTGCATTAACCATTTACTTAATAATGTAATCGAAAAGGCTATTAAAAATGTAGAGGAACTAAATGAACTGTGTAATTTATGCTCGAAATTGGTTAAATATTTCAAGAAATCTGGCGATAATTGCAAATTAAGCCAAACATTAAAAAGTCATTGTCCTACACGGTGGAACACAATGTATTACCTTTTGGAATCTGTGGAAAAAAATTGGATGGATGTCAATAATATATTGCAGCAAAAAAATGAGCTTCAAAAAGTCGAAAAAATAAACATAAGCCACATTAAAGGAATTGTGAACGTCATGAGACAATTTGAACAGGCGTCCAAAATGAAGGTGAAGAAATCATGGAATCACCAACATCAACTAAAACATCAGTAATATCATCATATTTCAAGAATTTTGTATCGCCAACATCAAATCTAACATGGGATGATAAAATAGCTAGAGAAATTCAAACATACCAAAACCTGGATGTTCCCTTCGAAGAAAACTTTAATGTCATCAGTTGGTGGTATTTACATCGAACACAGTTGCCTTTGTTGTATAAATTAAGCTGCAAACTATTGGCTACTCCAGCAAGTAGTGCAAGTTCCGAAAGAGTTTTTTCAATTGCTAGACAATTGTTATCGGAAAAAAGAACGAATCTTTCCTCCAACTCAACCATCTTTTCACAGATTATGTTTCTTCACATGAATACAGACAACATTATTATCTGTGATATAGTTTAAGTATTTATATACATATGTATAAGAAAGTAGTATATAAGTAATTAAGTATATATTTGTTTTAAGTAATAATATAAAAAAACCTTGTAAAAAACTTTAAATATTTAATAAAATCTGTTTACTAATAAAACTTAATGCATGTTTCTTTAAATTGTTATAACTAGTAACATTAATAATTTATTTGATCGTAAATAACAATAAGTTTATAAACAATACTTTTAAACGACTGTTTTACTTACGAAATTACTTTATACAGTCATGAACGCACACACACACATATAATTTTAATAAAAAAGAAAACACAATTTTTTTCCTTATTGAAGCAAACAAGTGGTCAAAAGGCTTGTATTTTTTTATACAAGCCTTTGAGAGGCTTGTTTGGTCGCTATCATAGCACACTCATGATTTGTTCATAAAGTTGAAGCACACACGCAGTATTTGTATGGTTTTAAGTGCCTGCAGAACAGTATTTATTACTCCGCACACACACTGATAACAACACTTGAAAAATATCAAGTGGCTTGTACAGCCTTATAAGACACAGTTTGCAGGGCTCTAGTAAAAACGACTTGAAGATAATTTTAATTAAAATTTTTGATATTTTTTTGAACAAAATCAGACAAGTAGTTTTCGAGATATGCTTCAATATATTGTGCAACATCCTTAATTTTACAAATCGCGGTTTATCGTGAGAACTAGAGTCAAATCAAAAAGGGTGGACTAGAGGTTTAGTACATATTAATGTCGTGTATCCAAATTGTCTGAGAAACCCCGTGCCGCAGAATTTTTTTCCATTTTGTAATTCTGTGTAATTGAATAATTTGAATTTCTTTTATATTTTTTTAATTTTCCTTGTAATTTAAACAATTTAAAAAATTATGTGGTGCAAAATCTTTAGAAAATGTAAATTTAGAATCTTAAAATACCAAACAACACATATTTTGTTACACTATGCACTATTTTTAGCATTTTTTCATTTGTTTTATTTGTTTAATTGTAAACTAAATTTGAGAACTTTGAATAAAATTATTTAAATTTGATTAATCAAAATTTAAAATAATTAATTAGAATATTGATTAATTAGAATTGTTGATTAATCGATGATCTTATTAATCTATATATGATTAATAAACATTTTAAATAACCGATTAATCGCACATCCCTACTTTCGATGAAACTTTTTTCTCTGATCTAGAGTTTGTTTTAGTAGTAAAAATTAGTAAGAAATTTGGGACAAGCACTTCTCTTTTCATGTGTTGAAAATTAAGCTTAAAATCTGCTTTCATTAAGATTATAATGCTAAAAAGTAAACCATTCTATCAGAAAATATGCGAAAGTTAAAATTCGGACTATACATAATATGGATATATATACCATTAAATATTTTAGTATTAATTAAAGAGATTGCTATAAATACCTTTTAATAATTGATTCTTTGTCTACAACGTATCTAGCTAACTGAACATCGTTTGTATAAATAATGTTTACTTATAATTTGTAAAATACTAATAAAATAAACTTATAATTAAAAGTATCTTGATTAAAATGTATTTCATTAAAATGGTCAACCTTAAGTTACAAGTTTACTTCAAATCAATTCATATTTACTTTCAATGTCTTGGCAAACAACATTACATCAGATTGTAATTATTCAAACAACATAGTATGTATGTATATTTAAATAGAAGAAAGTATATTTGTATTTTCATCGGTCTTGTTATTCAAATGTAGTTATATTAAATATATGAAAAGAGTAATGGAACAACGAGTATTTGACAGAGTGATTCGGTTTGTCTACTTTTATGTAAGTTTGTTTATTTGTTGGAATCATGAAACCACAGTTAATTGTTTACGTGTGGTCAACAATGTAGAAAAGTCAAAATCAACCAAAACAAAGGAAGAATTGTTGACAGGACTTTGTCCAAAATTTACAATGTGTGACTGTAACACATGTTAACAAATATCAAAAATACACACATATTCACTAGCTCATACAACAATGTTTAACTGTGTGTGTATAAGTAAAGGATATAAATTTATAATACATATATATAATATATGTATGTACCTACATATACAATATTTATACAATTAAGTAACCTTGTTTGCCACCCTCATTATTTATCTAAACTTCTACGCAAACACACACACATATATACTACATATGCATAGACAAGAAATAGAAAATATATTAAAATGGCAAGTAATAATTCAATTTATGTCATCTAGTGGTACTTCTTGTCTAATTAAATTGACACAATGACAGGTTGTACTCATTAGTAAAGGTTTCTGAAACTTCCTATTTTACACATACTTACATATATGTATAAATAATATGAGTTAATATATATGTATATCTGAATAATATTATATACATTTTTGTATGCGGAACCGAAATATAGTGAAAACATACACTAAAAGGAAATAGGCATACACTATAAGCACCGTTGCGCAGCAGTTCAAAACGCTTTTTTTTTTTTTGGAAATAATTCAGTAATATTCACATGGTCAGAGCTGAGGTGTTTTCGAGTTAATTTGGAGGAGCACAGGCAAGAGTCTCTAAGGAGATTCAATCCCTAACTACCATCTAGTTGTAATTAATTAAGAAAAATAACTGTAACATATTTAGTAAAAGGTATATTTTTCTACTGAAAAAAAAAAAAAAAAAATTAAATTCAGCTATGAAGGTTATAATCAGTCCTCCCGGAATAGAGGTTTAACGATCATAAATGCCTTAAATATAGCAATATTCTAATGAAATTCGGTGCAAAAAGGTTTTGTATAAGTATCAATCTGCCAAATTTCGTCAATATCGGTCCATAATTAACCATAGTTTGATATACATACAAGACGGTGTAGGGTATTATTATTATTATTATTATTATTATTATTATTATTTTTTTTTTCTTGAAAAATATAACGGAAATAATCTTAAAATATAGTCTTAAAGTAGGGTCGAACCAATATTAAAATTTTACAATGGTTTACCAAAGGTATATTAAGCAAATCATCGTTAGTAAAGCAGTGTTAAGTTTTCTTGAATACGGCTGTAACTTTAATAAAATAGTATTTAAAATAAAATCATAGAAAATTTTTTTTAAAATTTTAATTTCGCGGGAATGAAAATAAATTTAAATTTTCTTGGATGAGGATTAGCTTACAACATATCAATATTTAATCTAATTTAATGCAACTTTTTTGTACCCATGCAAATCAAGGCACTGTAATGGAGGGTATTTCAGAAAATATTAAATATTAAAATAATTTTTCATTTAAGCAATTTTTTCATTTAACAAATTCAAAATAACAAGGAGATTGATTTATTTTTATAAGCTTTATTGTAGGCACTAAATTTGTAGCGCGCAGTTTTTATTTGTGTCTTATCTACTGCTAACATTTGTGTTGGATTCATGCTTTGTGTGAGCCATTATCAGTTATGGCAAATCCTTACGAAATTTTGAAGAAAAGAAGCATATAGATTTACATGAATGGACAGTAGGACAACATGATAACCTGCCTTATTACAGACCGATCCTTATGGTATTGGATACCATGATTTCTGCAAATATTGTGTCATATATTATGTGCAATTTATGCGAGTTAAAATGATTTTCGAAAATGGGTCTCATATGGAAGCTATGTCCAATTGTTGATCGATAGTCTTTAAACTTGGCATTCCGATTCAGTCTTATATAAAACTTTCGACTTTTATTGAAATAGTTACATAAATAAATCATTTGTGTGTTAAAATCCAATTCCTTAAAGTATTACTATGGGGGCAAGTTAAAAAATGTACCGATCATGAACAATTCCAATATGTTTCGTTATGCCAAAATAAACATATGAGTCTGATTTCAACAAATTACTTTAAAACTGCAACATGTAGTTTGTACATGGACATACGACCAGCCAGCCGTCCAACCAGGTAGACGGACGGACTTGTTAAAGCGACGCAGAAAATAGTTCTGAGTCGATTGGTATACTATAAGGTGGATGCTATATATTTTTCTGTGTGTTGCAAACCCAGCACAAACGCATTATACTACGATTACCTATGATATAGTACTTATGTTCTTGGAAACATGATCAAGGTGCTCATTTTATATTTAATTATTTTTTTATTTTTATTTGCAAACGTTTCAATTTAAAACTTTATTTTTCTATTCACATGTTTAAATTATAGTCTAATGAAATCATTTTAAATTGATATCTTATTGGTTAATAATTTATTCCAGTGTATTAATGTTTTCTATTACTTATTATAAAAGGATGTGTGGTAATGTTTTTGTACCTTAAAACGGACATGAATGTAGTTTATAAACATATAATATTGTATAAATAATCATTGATTACATACTCATTCATATATTTACATGTTTATTTGTATTCTTAATTTTACCCTTATAGACATGAAACAGAAACATATATTAGAGCATAAGTAGATATATTTACTTAGAAAGTTTAACGTATTTATATCCCTACATTATAAATGAATAAAAGTAAATATCTAAATAAATATAAACACATAAGTATCGTTATATATTTGTCTTGTTTAAATTTATTACTTCTACCTCAAATTAAGGTGAAAAGGGTATTTCTTTCTATGAGGACGGTTACATAATAAATATTTTAAAAGTCGAAATTTAATTGAAGACCACATCTTAGATAATACTAATTCTAACTAACCGTTTTCTTAAACGTAGGTGTATATGTCTTTAAAAGGTGAAAATATCATTTATTTCTTAGTTTATTCCACATAAGAATGATGACAAAATTAAAAAAAAAAAAAAAAAAAAATGTCTGCGGCAGAGGATATCTCAGTCAATTTGGATATACGGTAAAACAAAATTTTGAACAGTCTGACCACTTTACTGCCACCTTTTATATAAGATGAGATTTTAAAAAGATTCAGATGGTGGGTTCTGTCAACATCTATCCCACTTATTTAAATTGACTCTTGTGTTCACGATAAATCGCTATTTTTAAATAAAATTAATGAGGTTGCATCATATATTGAAGCATAACTCGAAAACGACGTATATAATTTTGTTCAATGAAATATCTAAAAATTCGAATTAAAATTGCTTTCAAGCTATACTCACATTACTTTTAAATACGCTTAATAGTTATGGAGATATCTAGCATATTAAAAAAATAAATGAAATGAAATCTTTGTGAATAAAATAAAAATTTATGCATTGAACAAAATATATTTGTTTTATATCAATTAATTTTTGTAAATGATGAATATAATTTCGAACTTTTATATGAGTTAATAATTTTTGAATATTTATTTAGGCCAGGCGCGGATCCAGCTCAAGCTTTTGGGGGAGGAAAATAGAATGATTTTCTTAACGATTGTATGATTTAGTGAAGATTTTTCATTAAACGTTTTCATTTTGGGGAGGGAAATTTTCCTCTTTCCCTCCCCGTGGAATGAGCCTGATTTAGGCTCAAGTTCATTGTTGTAATAATTTTTTAGAATACAGAAAAAGATTTATTAGAAACTAGCAGGATGGAATGCATTTTCTGATCCGATACGATCTTCGTCAACATCCATTTGTGCCTTTAGTGCTAATCGTAAAGATCTTTCATTTAACTCACACTTTTAAAGAATTAGAATACGTAACTTCATCACTTTACATATTCTAAATTCTTAATATTAACCCTTAAATGCCCAAGGCCAGCTATTTTTATGAAAAAAAATATATTATATGTAAAATGTCGAAAAAATACAAACTACGCTTTTAGTTTTGAAAAAAAAAAAAAAAAAATAAAATAAAATAAATTTATAGAAGTTATTTTAAAAAAAGTGGTTGTATCTTTAAAGATACACTGGGTAGTCACCCCTAACAAAAATTATATAGAAAAATTGGTAAAGGGAAGAAATAGCTTTATAAATTGTAGTATAAAATGTAATAAAATGATCAGAAATAAGGTATATTAATACAATGATTAACAAAAAAATCAATAAATATGATATTTATGAAGCATTTATGTACTTTTTGAATTTAAAAATTTATTTATTTTGAATTAAATTCTGTCAAATTTTGCGCCTGACTCTCGCATTGGCTAGGGTTTGTCGTCGAGTAAATATATATTCACAGCTTTCGAGCCTTTTCTTTTGTCATATCCATTCGGATTATATAAAACTCAGAATTGATATTGGTGAAGACCATGATGCTCAAGAACTGAATTCAGGAATTCTTACTTTCTATAAGAAGGTATAGATTGGCGACAGTTTTCGAATGAGCATTCTGTTGTGTCATACACTGGCAATATATTATAATAGTTAGCCATTTAGTTTCAAAGCCTCCCAAAATAAACACTGTTTTATTCATTTTGTCAAACGTTTTCTCAGTTGTTGATTGTTCTGTCTTAATTTCAGCTCTACAGAGTACATGTTTTGCTCCGATGTAAGTTGACACTTAACTCACCACTAGTCGTATATTATCTTTCCAAGACAGTGAAGTTTCATTTATTCCAATTATATACGCAATATATTCTTAACTGGTCCCACATTCGAATTTCAGCATACTCTATTAATGTAGAAAAGTTTTACGAATAAAAAATGTGGAATAATAAAAAATATTTTTTGACTTCATTTTGAAATATTCCCAAAACGACGTAATTTAGAAAAAAAAAAAAGATTTTTTTTACAAAGATATGTTTTAAACAATACAAAACCACTTTAAGAAAAATTTAACGAAAATTTTGGCCGTAGGAATTTTTTTAATGGTTGTATCTTTAAAGGTGCCAGGGGCATTTAAGGGTTAAGTTGAAATAACTTTACAAAAGCTTTTTCTTATATTTATTGTACTCTACATTATTATAATGTTGTTTTAGTGCACTAGCTAACCGTTGGTAAGCATAGTATGCAGATTTATATGTTGTTTGTTTTGTCAGTTACATTGTTGGTTAAATGAAAGATTTTTACGATTAGCACTGAAGGCACAAATGGATGCTGACGAAGATCGTAGCGGATCAGAAAATGCATGCCATTCTGCTAGTGTCTAATAAATCTTTTTTTGTATTCTAAAAAATTATTACAATAATGAACTTGAGGCTAAATAATTATTCAAAAGTTTTATATCAATGAATTTAGCTTTATGATCGAAGAATAAAAATTTAGCATTTTTTTATTTTCGAATTTGAATGATTTTTTGAAAATTTTGTATGAAATTTCATTTTTTTTTTTTCACAAAATAGGTTTAATATCTCCATAACTGTTGAACGTATTAAAAACTAATGCCAATTATAATTCTAGTCTTTTACAAAACCCTATTCATTACGAGAACTAAGTCAATTAAAAAAAAAAAAAAATTAGGATCAGTGTTTCCCTGTGTTATAGATGAATATCTTTTTCCTTTAGCTAATTAATATTTTTTTTATGATCTTATAATTAAGACTGTCTTTTCTGTTTTCTGTAGCAGTACACAAGTTGCAAAATGTTTATGATCTAAAAAATATAAAGAAATATGTAAATCAAAAAATCTCTATTTCTTCAGATACACTATTCATTAAAAATCGAAAAAGGAATTCTACTACTAAATACAATTAAACTCAAGTCATTTAACACAATAACCACATATTGAATAAAAAACCTCGTTGTATTCTTCTCAACTACCTCTGTCAAATAATTATATGTGCAATATTTGTTTTCTGGTTTTTATATATTCCAAGAGTGATATACATTTCTTTGGTTTACAATTTTTTTCATTCTTACCTAATGTCCCTATTTGCAAAATTTTAGGTTCCTCTTGGCATTGTATTTAAAGTACCGTTAAAATAAACATATCATTCTCTAAATTTTAATAGAAAATAATTATATGTGCAAATTGAAATTTTTACTCAACAGACTGACATGAAGTCCACATTTTGAACCGTTTAACCAATTAAAGTTAAAATTAAAGTTATTTGGGGAATATTTAAAATGATTAGACCTAAAATACCCAAATTTTTTCATTAATTTTTTTTTATTTTTTTTTATTTATATCCAAAATATGTCACCAGGTCATGAACTGTTAGTTGAAGTGCTGAAATCATTAAAGTAAGACGACAGTTTATGTAAAATTCCAAAAAATGGTGTATACTGAAAATGTTTATCATAATACTGTTGAAAATTTTTAAAAAATCTGAGAAATTGCTATCATTCTAGGAGCGGTAACCCATAATCAATTGCTGATTAGCGGGGCTTAAGGACATTTTTCGAAGAAAAACAACATGTGTTACAGAAAAATAACGGCCAAATGAACGGGTTTTAATAATTGGACGTGAGCATAAAATAATAAAAGAGGTTTTAGATTAAAATTATGACCTTTGGATGGCAAAAACATAACTAATAGAGCGGTACAAAAATCCACACGCAGGATTTTATGATAAATATAATTTTTTGGTTAAAAACTTTAATTGTACCATGAGTTCATGTGCATAAGGGATGAAAAATATTATATTTAAATTATCCAAGTGTTTATCAAAAATATTACATGGGTATTCGACGTCTACAAAAGACTTGCTTGAAGCGTAATCATAGTGTCGAATCGCACATAATATAAGTAAATTTTAGTTCTAGATAGAAGTTGAAAATATTTATTGGACGTAGCTAAATTAACTCACAGCACAACATAAATTTACTGGACAAAAAAATCCAATAGCTTCGTTGATGAATTTCCTACAAAAATTAGATTTTTCAGTAAATTAATGTGACGATGTTACTATATCGGGCCTCAAAATCGGTTTTTAAGTCACATAATATTATATTTCTGCAGCGACCAGTAATGAACCTCAGACCTTCATGACATAAGGATTTCCAAAGAATACTGTATGCTGAGATATATTTAGATTCAGAGCTATATGACAATATCAAATGTTTCAAATTGATTTTGTATAAGTATACTACAGTTTTGACCTATATATATGTAAAGAAAAAAGGACGAATCTGTATAACGAAGGATGCATCTGGTAACGTTATATTAGGACAACACAATTCTTTAACAACTTCAATGAATATTGAAAATTAACTTTATTTAAATAAAGGATTTTAATAAAATTCTTGTCGTGCACATATAATTATTTTCTATGAACAATTTTAAAATCAATTAAATTTTGCCACAAAATACACATAAGAAATAAATTTTTCATTTGACTAATAAAGCTCTAATAAACATTAAAAATATAAAAAAGATTTGAATTTGAAAATCCTATTTTTGAAGAAAATAAATTACTTTATAGGTATGCACATATAATTATTTGACTGGGGTAGTCTATTAAAAACATTAATGTTTTGCAAAATGTTTATTGTTATAAATTGTTATGTTGTTGTCGTTATGTCGTTTAAATTCTTTTGTGTTTTAACGTTATATTTGTTTTTTTTTTTTTTTTTTTTGTTAATTATTTTTTATTCTTAAAATTAACAACAAAAGCATTTTATGAAGCATGTAATTACGCAAATTAACTTTAATGACAGTTTGTTGAAATTTTTTATGTTTTTTCTTTTTTTCTGTACATTTTATGAAAACAAGTATGGATCGTCATCAAAGTGGCCACTGGAAAAGTAAAAAAAAATCTCAAGAAAAACAAGCATCACAGCTAATTAGCATCTAATAATTGAAGTATATGTTTGTATTTAAATGTAGTAACATTTAGTGGGGTGTAGTTTTACCAGGAAATAAGTTAAGAGATTTTGAAATCTGACTGAGAAACTAAAACGTTTATTTGAGCATTAAAGAAAGTGGTTGTTAAAAGCTTAAATACATATTTAGCTTACAGTATGTTTCTGTTCTAAAAATAAATTTCTAAAATATATTCTGTTAATTACTGAAGGCTATTGTTTTAAGTTATATTTGGTAAAATTAATTTGTTACATACATTTTAAGATTTGGAAAATAAATAAATTAAAGCAATACACATAGGGACAAAGGTATACCAAACGTGGCATTAAAAAAACCGCGGTATTTTAACAAAAGTGATTGGTATCGTTGAAAAGATAACTTTCTCTAGATTTTAATAACATAACCCACCGAAGAATATTAATGCAAAAATAATGAAAATATACATTTATATTTTTTTAATTTTGTTCTTTGGTGAATATTAAATTTTTAAATACTATTTTTTATTAAATAATTATAAAAAGGTCTAAATGCCAAAAATTGTACCGTTATGATGATTATTCAACATAAAAGGAAATTATAAATTTGAGAAAAATTTGTTTTTTCAATGTATACCACTGTGTTACCTACCGTTTCTAACGCCCATAAAATTGTAGAATCTTATAAATAAAAGCTAGTTGTGCCAAATGTGAACCTAACGTTAAAATAATTATAAGGTTTATGCCCTTTATGTAAATTTCGTGAAGTTATTTATATGGACACTGTGGTCTAGTGTGCACCAATTCCTTTGAAATTTTGTAGGGTAATTTATGATTACCAAAAATTAAGCATTGAAAAATTTCATCAACATCAGACTCCAAATATGACATATGTATATAATAATTTAACTCCAATTCCGGGAATATATTTATATGGGAGCTAGCTGAAAATATGGACCGATAAAAAAATTTTTGTAATAATTTTTCTTGTGTCAAAAAAAAAAAAAAAAAAAAACATTTACACTAATTTCATTCATTTATTTTCAAAATTGTGAGCTACAGGTCCAAAAAAATCAATGATCATTAAACATTTCAAAATTGTTTAAAAACGAAATTCGCAAAAATTCTCAAAATTTTAAATTGGAATATATATATATATATATATATATATATATATATATATATATATATATATATATATATATATATATATATATATATATATATATATATATATATATATATATATATATATATATATATATATATATATATATATATATATATATATATATATATATATATATATATATATATATATATATATATATATATATATATATATATATATATATATAAATATATATATATATATATATGTATATGGACATTCTGATCTTTAAAGTGTATATAAATACTATGGATCATACTGGATATTTAACTTAAAACCAAATAATAGTAATTATACTATTTTGATAAATTGTCATAATTAGTTAAAAATCTTTATATTATAATGCATAGATGCCCACTTCAAGCACATTTGTGCTGAGAGCTTCACACATATTCTTATTCTCTTTCATTTATTCTTCGCTGAGAGAGCGATGAGTACACAAATGCACTGAAAAAAATTGTATATTATGTGTGAAAACAATTTTGAATATTTCCAGTTAAACATTGTTTTTATAAAATTGTATTAGATTTTCACATTAGATATAAATGACTGGACAAGGGAAAATATTTTAACAATACATGTTTATAATTAAGCTTTCCAAATAATATAAGGTTAATACTTACATTATATTTTGTTATATTAAATATAAAAATAACATCATTTATTTCCTTATTTTTTAAATTTAGCAATGAAGTTTCAATAAATATTATTTGTGTTATTTTTCGATTGTTTTTTTATTTTTTAACGATTAAACTTGAGGACATATTTTATTTAATTCACCCATTTTTTCTTTTAGTGCATTTTTTTTATTTTACTAACACATGTTATAATGTCAGATGATATTTTCTTACTCTAATGTGTATAGGGTTGCCAGACGGGCTTGAGTGAGCTTGATTGTCAAGATATTTTAGAAGTTGTCAAGTTACAAGTTAAAATGAAATTTGTCAAGTTGAAAACAATTTTTAGTTATGAAGATTTTTTATTTTTTTATTTTTTATTTTTGATAGTGAAAAATATTTTTATATTTAAGAGAATACTATGCCATTTGATTTATTTCACAATGAAAGTGAAACTTGTACCGAACTCCACAGCATAATGACTGAATTTTAAATAATCTTAAAATCATATGTATATGTGATATACGAATCGTTTTAAATTTAAGCAACTTTTTTCAGAACAAACTGAGTACCATAAGTTAAACACAGATCACTGTTTCCTCGAGATTTATTTGAAAACTTCCAGAACAAATTTATTTTTTTCCTCCTTATAGTTATAGTTTATTCTGTTATTAAAATTTATAAAAAGTGTTTTATGGTTTATTATTATGTCACAAAGTCACTTAATGTAATTTTATTGTAGGTTCACACCTATCTAACCTAATAAATGTTTTTGCGTACAACTTTTAGGAATTTATCTTAACAATTCTTTGTGTTAAGTTTTTTTGAATACGGACGTAAATGTTCAAAAACAATATTAATGGATATTGATATATTTGCATTGAGTCAACAATTGCAAAAATATAATATCGCATTTCTTAATATTTTTCAATGGCACAAATGGATATGCTATGTAAAGTCTTATCTTCGAAAATATTTAAAACCTTTATCCCTATTGCACAGAAATTTGTATATACTCAATAGGTTTCATATAAAAAATTTTTGGCGAAAGTCGATTGTCAAGTTTTTTTAGAAATCAAGCTTGTTTTCACCCAGTAAAAAAAAAAAAAAAAACATCCAAAGTCAATTAGATCCTGAACTTGTTATCCAGAAGTAGTGCAAATTCGGACCATTTCCAATGAATTTAACATAGGCTTGTCATTGGAAGATTTTCTTTTTTTTTGACGCGTATTCACTTAGTAGGAAGTTATGTTCCCGATGTCATGAAAAATTTATTTTTATGGTGTCGTTTTAAAACAGTGCAAGGAATGTAATTAAAACAGCTTCTATGGAGTTATTTCCTTCGAATAGAAACAAATGTGATTTTTAAAGTAATTTTTGTTGAAAGTAGACATAATCTTTTTTATGGTCAACAAGGTAAATATTTGTCATAACAGAAACCGTTTATCAATGGTTTGCAACAGTAAACTTCATTTGAATAGCTTTTTAATAACATCTGCGAATGCTGTTTAAATTACTTTTTAAGAAGAAGAAAGCATCACTATTTGATACTTTGGAAGTAATGAAAAAGTACTTCCTCAAAAATGACTTCCATTTATTTTTGCTGGGCAGGAATCTCAAGTTAGATCAGAATTCGAATCTGGCAACCCTAAATGTGTACCATATGAAAATAAAACAAGCGCGTATGTTATATTCGGCTCGGCCAAATCTATATACCCACCATCAACTTTTTCAAATTTTACGTTATATGGGACGGACCACGCCCATTTTTTGTTTCCGAGTTTACATTGGTCCTTGAACTATTTGAACACAATTTCTATGAAGTTACACCTTATATAGGAGGTGGGCGGTAAAGTAGGCGGACCACGCCCATTTTCGGTTTTCGAGTTTATATGGACCCTCAAATTATTTATACAAAATTTCCTTGTCATACATGCTTTTGTTTAAGAAATATCAGTAGAAAAGTATGAAACGGACACCCTGTGTTTCTAGTTTTTAGCCCATAACTACGTTGTCACGTTCGAGCCCTATCCTGCTTTCAACAGACGGACAGACGGTCGGACATAGCTAGATCGACTCAGAATCTAACCAGGACCTAGAAAATATATACTTTATGTAGTCTTAAATGATTCCTTCGACATATTACATAGGGAATGACAAAATCAATATACCCCCCATCTTTTTGATAGTGGGTATAAAAATTATTAATTTCTTTCACTTTGGACTACAGTCACGACAACGCATTCGCGTTGACGAAAAAGTTCGCTCACATTAAGTTAAAAAAGTGCAGAATTCCAATGGTTGCAAAATTTCGATGTGAAAACCTTTATTATTTGCTTTCAACATGTTCAACGAAAATATGTCAACCCAGGAAAAATTTTAGAACACCTTCTAAAATCATGAGTTCTAGAACTGGTGTAGACAAAATTACTTCAGACTCTTTAATAACAACCTTAGAGCTTGTGGTTTTACATCCAATTCTGAAACTCATTGAGTAGAACCTTATTATGATTCTAAATTGGTTTTAAGGAATGTTTTAAGAGCTATTGCTTAAGAACTAATTCTGTATGACTTCTACGTCACTTCTCTGAACAAATTTCTGGTTCTCAAATGAGTTCTTTGAGCTTTTTAAAATGATTTAATAAAAGATTTAAACAATTTACAAAATTAAAAAAACAAGAGTTTAACAAAATTATATTGATTTAAAAAATGGTCTGGAATAAAAAATAAAAAAACATAATCTGAAATCTGGAGTTCTAAGTTTGACAGTTTTGAAAAAAAAAATCATTGATTAAAGAACTAGTTTTAGAAACGTTTCATAGTGAAAAATTTGTCTATAAAAATGTAGAAATAAAATAAATTTGAGTCAGTCTCCAACAATTTTCAGCAAATTATATCTATTGAATAAAAAGAAGTAATAATAGAATCAATTATTCTAGTTATTAATATTATCATTTTGATGATTGGAGCAAAATCAATTAAAAATTAATTAGTATAAGCGATTTCGCAATTGATTTTTATTTTTTTCTGTATAGAATAGTTTTTGCTAATTACACATATCAACACTAAAAAGTACCGTGAAAAATATGTTATACATATTGTAGGTACAGTCATCCCAACCAAAAGGAATATTTCGGTTTTTATCCATGACGTGACATTTTTAACCCATAGAGGATCGAAGAAAATAAGCTTCCTTGAGCAGTTTTTAGGTTATAGGTAGAGGAAATAAGTCAATCATGTTTAATAGACAAGACATTGGGCTACAAAAATGTTGTACCAGTCAAGCCCGTAACTTGTAACACACAAGCCCTAGAAGTATTTAAAGTTGTAAAAATTTAGAATATCTCAATTTGCCCTCATAAAACCATGAAAAAGTGAGGAATAAGGAGTTGGTGTAGAGATTTTTAAATCGCATGTGAAATGATGTTCTAGTGATTTCAATCACATAGGCGAATAATTCAAATTGCCTCTTTACAATGTATTTTTGATTTAAAGTGTGTAGCGGTACGTATTCCATTCTGCTGGCGTCTAATTATAGTCCACAAACTCAGCTTTGGTACCGCCAAACAAAGTGAGGCAACAAAGTAATTTACGATTGTTTAAATATGATTAAAAGCAATAAGTATCTTTACTACAAAATGCAATAGTAATTGTTCTGAGACATACTATTTTTAATATGTATTAAAAAAAAATTTTACACAAAATTTTATTCTTTCATAGCATTTTTGTAACTAAGTGTTCTAAGCTCTTTAACTATACATCCAATTTTATTGATTTTAAAACCAGTATAGGACTTATTACTATAAATATTTTAAATGGAATTGTTAAATTAATTAAAAATATTTTGCAGAAGGTTTTAAGAATTTTCAACCCTTTTGATTTTAAATATTTTTGCTTAATATTTAAAACAAATACATATGTTTATTACAATGTACATTAGGGTCCCGTAGAAAAAAATTAGTAGGAATACCCCTAGAAGATGTATAATAATGTGCAGAATATGTTTAAAATAAGTATTTCAAAAAATTTTAAATTAATTTTTAGTTCACTACCAGCGTTTGAAATTCATGGAACATTATGTCCAATGAGAATAAAAAAAAATCGTAATTTTGAGCCATTTATAAAAAAAATATTTAAAAAAAATGTTCATGAACATTTCGCAAACCAGACTTCGGATTTTCAATCGCTGGTAGGGAACTGAGGATGAATTTTAAAACATTTTAAAATTTATTTCCATATTCTGCTCATAAATACGCATTGTTTGAAGTTTGAAGGATCTTCCTACATCGAAATTCCAAAAACGGGTTTCAACGGTACACTCTACCCCCCATACAACTTAAATAATAGCATTTTTAAAGAACTATTATAGAGAAAGCTCCTAAATTTTGTGGGAACAACTTTCTTATCATATTGCATTCATAAAATTAAAACTTGGACGGATAGGGGTAATAGTTTTTGTATATCTGAAGAAGTGATGATTTGAAAGTATTAAAAAATGTATAAACAATATTTATATAAAATTTTGAAAATGGCTGAAAGATCAAAGCGAAGTAGTAGTTCCAATATAAAGTAAATATTAATTACTGCATAAAAAGGGGTAGCGAAGCTCAGAAGGATACTTTTAAAAAAATCTATTTTTTCAATGCACGTTATCAATGAAGCTATTTAAATGCAGTTTGAGAAACAAATAGCGTTTGCACAGGAGAATTTTATAGGCTATGTTTGATCTTAAATGGATGCCACGCCCTTATTGTATGTCCACTTTTTAAAACTCTCAAACGCCTAAACAGAAAAAAATCTTTCAAATTATTTTTTAATAAAATTATTAACTAACTTTATATTAGAATTTAATTATATTATTTATTAATATAATAAATTTTCTAATTGGTTTAAAATTTTTGTTAAAATAAATTGTCAAAGTTTGTCTATAAAAATATAGAAAAAAAAAATAAATTTAAGTCTATTTCCAACAATTTTCAGCTCATTATATCTATTTAAGAAAAAACTGTAATAATAAAATCAATTATTCTAGTTACTAATATTATCATTTTGATGATTGGAGCAAAATCAATTAAAAATTAATTAGAATAAGCAATTTTGTAATTGAAGTCCATTTTTGCTTTTTTCTATGTACATTAAATTTGACACACAAATATTGCATGCACTGTAGAATTTTGTAAAATTTTATTTGAAAATAAACCCACTTAAAATAAAAAACACAAAAAATTAAACAAAAAAAAAAAAAAAAAAAAAAATATTTATATAATCTGTATGAATATGTAACATAGTAATAATGTATATAGTGGACCATTTGGGTACCGTGAAATAACTCCCAAATGCAATAAGCAGTGATGCTTGTTTAGCCTTTTTAAGGCTAAATGTAGCCTTTTTAGCTTTTAGCCTTAACATTTTCCTTTTAGCTTATATCTTTTTTTTCTAGCCTTTTTGGATTCTTAACATAGCCATAAAAAGGTTAAAAATTTACTAATTTTATTTTTACAAAATCATCAATATAAGCATTTTTGTATATTAATTCGCACAAAAAATTTAAATTATTTAAATTTAATGAAAATTTTTGCCTGCGGCGAAATTCACTAAAATATCTTTATGAAATACTAAAAATTTTTAAATTAATCAGCATGTCTCTTCAATATATAGTCCTAACAAAAATGAAGAAAAAAATCCACAGACAAGAAATCCGAACTCAATAAAAATGAAAAAAGTCACAAAAGAAATTAAATAACTCCCAATTGTAAAATAACATGAAATAACTTTCGACAGAAAAAAATGAAATAAGTTCCATAATGTTATTTCATAATGAAATAAAACCTCATTTGTAAGGAAAAAATGTTGGGAGTTATTTAATCTTTTTACTGGGAGTTATTTCATTTGGAAGTAATTTCACGCTTTTAGGCAATCGTAATTCATTAGTATTTTTTAAACTCTATGCAAACATATTTAAACTAATATGTAATTCAATTAATTTATCTGCAGAACAAGAAGCTTTTAAAATAAAATCCTTTCTTAAGTATAATTTTCAAGATAAGGAGTTAAATCCCAACGCACATTGGGGTAATGTGGGTCGAAAATGGCGATTAATTCAGGGAAATATTGATGTCAAAATATTTTAATTATCACGTTTTATTTATTTTATTGAACATTAGGAATTTTAAGAATTTTTTCTTGACAGAATGGTAATGTCCGTCATTCTATATATAAGAGTTAAATGGGTCGAAAATTAAAGTAAGAAAATTAAAATATGTTTTTTAGTTTAATGGTAATGTCCGTCCGACTCTCTATAAATTTGGGTTAAATGGGTCTAAAATGGCGATTAATTCTGGAAAAATTGATATCCAAATTTTGATGATCACTTTCTATATTTTTTTTTATTTATTAGTTAATAAAAAATGCATTTTTAGAATTCTAAAATATTTTTTGGCAGAATGGCAATGTCCGTCCGTCTATACATTTGGGTTAAATGGTTCGAAAATTATTATATATAGATTATATAGTTTTTATATTAATGAAGAAGTAAAAAATAATATAACTTTGGAATTTTAAGACTTTTTTTAAAGAATTTTAATGTCTGTCCGTCCGTCTGTTTATTAATTTTTGCAAACTTGCCAGTTTAAAATCATATATTCTCTGACTCAATTAAGATATCGACTTAAAATTTTCTTTATTCAATAGAAAATTTAGTTTTTTAATAAACCGCAAAAAATATGATAGAATCGGTTGCAAATGTTAGGATATATATGGAAAAGGCTAGACTAAGATTTTGCAAAGTTGAGAATGTTGAAATATAAAATGAATATATAAGAGAAATAGTACATGCAAGCATGTTTCTAAAGGATTTATCAAAGACTTTAAGGTGATATAAAAAATCTTGAAAATCGGGTAAGGAACAAAAATTCCCTAGTGGTTAAACATTTTCTATAACATTAATGCCGATTATAAGATTTATTTGGATTAATGTTTGATAAAGCAAAGAAAGCTGTTTTTTGTATGAAATCTATTGGAGCTTTTTCGAAAAAAGATTAATTTCTCAAATTGGACTATATATGCGCACGATTTTTTTTCTTAATATTAAAGTGGACAATATGTACTATTTTTCAGAAAATTTTCAGAACAAACATCCTGTAACATTTTAATTTGCATTCCATGAAATTTGAAAATCAGTGTATTTAAGGACAATTAAAAAAAAAAAAATATATAACAAAAATATTAGCACAAAATATAATTTACAAATACTTAAAGAATAGTAAACTTAAATACCTGAAGTTGATGGTTCCATTTTAAATTTTTACTTTAAAAGACATTTTATTTAAAATAAATACTCTGAAAATTGATGAAAATTTAATTTTTTACTCTTTTTCAAAAATGTAAAAAAATGTTTGACAGCTCCTTATAAAATACAACACAATCTAGGTTAAAGATTATAATTGATATTTATATATAATTTTGTCTATTTGTATACGGTACCCAACTTTATTACAAAAATTTAAGTTTCAAAATTCAATTAATCGGCACTTTTAACATATTTTACCCCAACGTGCAATGATGGAAACAGTGTGTGGATCGAGGCGAGGGAAAAATGTTAATATGATGAACTCAATTAGATCATAGTAAGTACATAATAAAAATGTTCCTTCCATGATGAAAAATAAGTAGTTTTAAAGGAAATTATTTATTTTAATTTTTTCACTTTTAGACTTGAAAGATCCATGGAGTTTTAAAACCTGACAAACACTTTAAAGGTATTGCCAACTCAACAATAGCTGAATAGTATGCAGTGATTTAAAAGGATTATCAACATTTTTAAAACACATAACAATCCATAAAGTATATGTTCCAAATAATATATTATTTGGATTACTAGTGGCCAATGCTTTTAAAAATTTCATTTAAATGTAAAATGAAATGTATGTATTAATAATTAAGTTTTCAGTCCATTTAATCACTAATACTTTATTATATTCTTAAAAATTTTACAATCAGCTTTGAAAATGGTTAAACAAAAAAATAAAAAAAAAAATAAAGTAAAATCTGAATCTAATGTAAAAACAGTGGTTAATATTTCTGAGTTAATATAGATATTTAAAAAGTAGTTTTACTTTTTCGGTATATACATTTTACGAGTTGAAATTAATGAAAATACAGTTAATATACTGTTTTCAAATCTTATATTTTAATAGTAGAAATTTAAAGATCTGGTAGTTAGTGCTTGGAAGTCTGTCCCACAGGCTACCCGACTACTGTAGCATTACACAGGCCGAAGTGATGGCCATAAATGTAATAAGGATATTCGCATACTTACTGACTGCAAGGCGGCCATTAGTTCCCTGACAGGTGTGTACACCACATCAAGGATTGTCCATGAATGCCGATTGTCTCTGGGGGAGATCGCGAGACATTCGTTGGTTACCCTCACTTGGGTTCCAGGACATGGGGACATTTACGGTAACTGCGAGGCCGATAGACTTGCGCGTGCAGGAGCCAATTTGAACCAATATGGTTACAACGATGATATAGGCGCTCCTTTAACAATAGGTAAGCAGCAAATATCACGCAAACTTCATCTTGAAGCTATGGAAAAATGGACCAGGGAACCCACTTGTGTAGAGTCCAGTAAAATCTGGCCCATAATAGAAGAGCAGCGAACTATTCAGTTGTTGAAGCTGCCAACGACCCATCTAAGGAACCTCATTGGTATCATCACAGGTCATTGGCCCTTCGGAGAACATGCTAGAAGGCTGGGACTCCCCTATAACGACTTTTGCAGAAGTTGTAAAGACGTGGAAGAAGAGGAAACCACTGAACATATTCTATGTCACTGTCCGTCCTTTGAGAACCTACGGGAACGGCTATTTGGTCTAAGGACTTTGGTAGACAAATCCTGTCTCTTTAGAGCTGAACCGAGCAGGATCAACTCCTTTGTAGGGACCACGAAGTGGTTCGATAGATCGGATGGTCAGAATGATTAGGCCTTGGCGCAACGGGAGCTTTCTATGGTAACACAACGGGACCTTATTTTGGACCCAAGTGAGCTTGGCCTAAGGCGGCTGCCAATATAACCTAACCTAACCTAGTGCTTGGAATATTGAATTGAAAAAGAAATTAGTTATTTTTAAGAATTAGTAGTCAGTAATGTCAGTAAAAAATATTTGATAAAACTAATCAGCCTAACCACAAAAGAAATTTAAAATTCTGTTTTTTTTAAAGTCAACTTTATTTTAAAATAGAAGTTTTGTTTTTCCATACCATAAGAAATATTTTAAAATCTATTTTAAAAGCTTTTTTAAAACTCATACATTGAAACATTTGAAAATATTTTTCAATGAAATGAAATAACAAAAAGAAATTTAAAAAAAATATAAAAACAAATTATACATGAACTTTCAATACTATAAAAACCAAATAGCATATTTTAAAATTTAAAATTAAATTTTAAATTTTTTTTGGAAAAAAGCTTTATGGTAAAAAATTGTAAATAATAGTCGACTTTTGGGTTTAAAATCGACTTTTCTGCTTTTATGGTTAGGCTGAATATTTTGTAAGATAAAATAAATACAAAAACCTTTATTTTTACATAATATGTTAGTTGGAAAATCTACATTTAAAAATAATTAAAAAACTCATTTGTTTTAAATGAAATGTAAGCAGTCCGTTTTTTAAATTAAATTATATTTGTTTATAATGATTTTTCAGTTAAATTTTATTCTCAATATATGTAAATAATTTAATTAATGTTTGGCATTGAATTTTTCGGCAATGACTAGCAACAAATACACACACACATACATACATACATACATACATACATACATACATACATACATACATACATACATACATACATACATACATACATACATACATACATACATACATACATACATACATACATACATACATACATATATACATACATACATACATACATACATACATACATACATACATACATACATACATACATACATACATACATACATACATACATACATACATACATACATACATACATACATACATACATACATACATACATACATACATACATACATACATACAATAACAACCAACAAAATTCACACATTAAATCAATTCGATTTTGTACACAAACATAAAACAAAACTACATGAGGAAATATGCAGGATATTACTATTAGTGTAAGTTTGTTTAAAAATTCATATATAGTACATATTGACTTGTATGTATGTATATAAATATAATCTACAAATACCAACATTATAGATGACATCACTCAAACTGGCGCTTTGCTTAGCATGTCAATTTGTTTTGTTAAATCTTCTTTGTATCAACGGAAAAGCATAAATAAGAGTAAAAAGATTGTCAGTAGAAAAATAAAGTAAAAAGAGACCTAGAAAACGGAAAAGGAACTAAAAAAAAAAAACAATGATGCAGTTTAGTGTCGAAACAACCATTATTCTTCACTAAACTTTTTTCAGATTTTTATTTTGTTTTTTCATTTGCAAGCAACAGAGAACATGTTCGTTTTCAGAAAAGAACAGAAATAAAATTCATGCACACATAAATATCTATCCATCACTACTGAATGACTGACTGGCTGGCTGGACGAATCGTATGCACTCTAGGAGTGCCAGTATAAAATTGTTGACCCAAATATCCCTTAAATGAGTTCATAGTTTTGGCAACTAGCTGCAAGCATTTTGGAGTTTTTCTTTTCCATCCTTTTACAGTGTTAAAAGTCAAGTTTGTATACTTTTTTCACTCATACTTTCTTTTTCTTTTGTAAAATTTACAGATTTTTCATTGTATTTTACAGTGAAAATACGAGCAAATATAGAAAACACAGATGGGCACAACTTTTAAGTTTATTTTTTCTTTAAGTTTTCCTTTTTCCGTTTTGTTTTGTTTTACTGAAATAAAAGTAACAAAGATTGTACATTTTCTTTGCTTCTTGATGCTTTCAAAAATGCCAATATTAAATGTTTACAAAAGATTTCAATGGCCATTGAGGGCTAGCTATTGAAAAAACAAAAATAATAGTAAAATAAAATACTTTTCACAAAAATAAAGAAACTACAGTGAAAAATAAGTACATAAAGAATAAACGAATTCTTAAAAATGGCTTAAAGTGGTACTTGGTACAAGTGTTTATTTTTAAAACTAATAGTACCAACCGACTAAAATTCTTTAGGTTCATACATAGGTTCGTACATACTTACATTTAACAGGAGAAAAAGAAAAAAAAAAAAAAAACATTGGAAACAGTATTATATTTCAAAATATTTTAGTTAGAGTTTATGAAAATAGTTTTCAAGAAAAACATTTCTATGTATACATAATACCATTGCACAAGTTATGTAAACTTTAATTAAAGATAACAATGAAAAATGTTTTAAAAATACTTCAAATTTTGTATTTCAAATACAAAACTTATAGCACCATCCTCGTACCTACAGTCGATTACTTATACTCAAGTCATTTGTAACAAACTAAAACAAATTTGCAGTGGTTTGAAAATTTTCGCTCAAGGCCATTAAGTTTGGCCAATTAATGATCTCATTAATTTAATTTCAGTGCACAGTTTTAGAAAACTAAATGATTATCCATTCATACACACTAAATACCATTTGTTGCAATATGTTACGGGTGAAAAATGAAAAAAAAGAAACTAAGAATAAAGTTTGAAACTATAAATGATATGGCAAAAACTTTCTCTTGTTTTAACTTCTAACTACATACTGAAGAAAAATAGACATATTTTTTTTTCAAATATGTAACAGCAATTTAGAGTAGATATGAAAATGGGGAATTATTTTAAATAAGATCAAGTTTTGATAATGGCGCCACAAGCGATTCGTTCCGATAAAAAAAAAATCGGAAAAAGAAAAGAAGTTTTAACACAGAAAACCTTAAACCAAAATTCTTTTGCAAAAGAACAACTGTTCATTTTTATACCCTACACCACCAAAGGTGGTTGGGGTATTATGTGTTTGTGCAGAAGTTGTAACGCAGAGAAAAAATCTTCCGACCCCCACCTTAAAGTATACCGTTCGACTCAGAATCATTTTCTGAGACGATTTAACGATGTCCGTCCGTCTGGTCGGCTGGCTGGCTGGCTGTCCATGTAAAGCTTGTGCCCAAAGTACAGGTCGCAATTTTAAAGATAATTTTATAAAATTTAGTACATATGCTCTTCTCAACACAAGTACGAAGCCTATTGAATTTGGTTATGATCGGCCCATTATTTCACCTAGCCCCCATACAAATGTACTCCCGGAATAGTGTTTTAACACTTACAGATACCTTAAAAATAGGAATATTTTAATGAAATTTAGTACAAATAAGTTTTGTATCAGAAAAAATCCGTCTGCCAAATTTCATGAAGATCGGTCCATAACTGACCATAGCTCCCATACAAACTCCTCTCCCGAAAATCACTAACATGCATAAATCCCATACAAATGTTAGTATTATGTTAATATTTAACACAACTATGTTGTATACATATACGTAAAAACAAAATTATGTGGATCGAAATGGTGTAGGGTATCATATAGTCGGGCTTGACCGACTATATCTTCTTCTCTCGTTTATTATAAACTTAAAACTATTTTAACACTTATTTAATTTAATAATAATTAAAAGTCAACGAACTGTTCATTGGTATTATTTACTTTATTTAACGAACGTTTTCATTAAAACAAAGTACTAATAAGTTGAATCAATTAACTTGTACATTACATTTTAAAACGGTGTGAATAAATAGTGACGTAAGGTAATACGTGATTCAATGTATCTGTACGTTAAGTCAAACTTATGGAACAAATTGTGGAAACAACAAACTGTTTCGTTGTTTTATTTAGCTTTTCGTTTCAGTGTATCGAATCTCGGTCCGATAGTTGACAAAAATGTATACATCATGTGCTGTTTGATATTAAATATAACTGAGATTAAAAACTTTGTACATTACACAGTAGGGCAGAATCGAAATTTTTTGGAAATAAATCTGTAACTTCTGATCAGCCGGTTGGATTTGCATGTAATTTGGTATAGGCATAGCAGAGAAGTGTACAATATAAAGTTTGGAAGGAGGACCGAACCGACCCCTTAGGGGCGGAGCAAAAGGGGATCAGCTTGCTAAATTTTTGTTTCTCGTCCAATTTCAAATATTTTTATACACTATTGTAGGCACTGACAAGACCTTCAAAAAATATGCTTGCATGTCCTATTTATCTCCTATAGTTTTTGAGTTATTTGCACTTGAATTTTTAAGAACCTCAATTTTACATGTTCTTGGTCCAGTTTTTTTTTCATATATATCCTAGTGTTTCCGACCCATTTCATTTATTTTTTCTTTAACTAATTAAAGAACAAAATTATCTATTGAACAAAAAAAAAAAAAAATTGTAGTCGATATCTTTACCGAGTCCAAAAATAAGCGATTCTAAATTTGAAAATTACAAAAATTACGACTTTGTAATTTATCGAGTTTATACTTTTTCTGATTTTTGCAATTAAAATAATATTTTTGTAAAAAATTCGTTTTTTGAGAAACTATAAATATTTTATCTTTAATAAAATCTTTGTTAGTAAAGATATCGTAATGAAATTTTCGGAGAATATAGACTTTATCGATGAGAAAATGGAAAAAACTTTAAGATTTTTGTAAAACAAATCCCACAATTCCCAAAAAACGACGAAAATCCCATTTTTTTTTTTTACATTTTCGGCTATAAAATCTACATTTTTCCGAAGTCCCGTAAATTTTGATTGAAAACTTTTAACAACATATTATAGATTCTTAAACTACACTCCGTTTGCCGATTCATGCTTTGGGATTTGAGAAAATATAGACTAAAGTCAAAACTTTCATATAAAATGGGTCCAATTCGAGAGCGTGTGTACCTTTACCACTTAAGTTATTGGGCTTGTTTTTTATTTTAAAGTCTTCTCTGAAGATACCTTTCAGAAAAGTGTAAAAGTAATATATGTTTTTAAAGAAAATTTTATTTTAGAGAAAAAAGACTAAAGATACTTTTTCGGCCAAAAAAAAAAAAAACAAAAAGAGGTAATTTTTGCAATTTTCAAATTTAGAATCGCTTATTTTTGGACTCGGTAAAGATATCAACTTCAATTTTTTTTGTTCAATAGATAATTTTGTTCTTTAATTAGTTAAAGAAAAAATAAATGAAATCGGTCTGAAACACTAGGATATATATGAAAAAAAACTGGACCAAGAACATGTAAAATTGAGGTACTTAAAAATTGAAGTGCAAATAACTCAAGAACTGTAAGAGATAAATAGGACATGCAAGCATATTTTTTGTAGGTCTTATCAGTGCCTACAATAGTGTATAAAAATATTTGAAATTAGATGAAAAACAAAATTTGGCAAGCGATTAAAAAATTTGTATATCAGAGTTACCCAACTTTGAGCCAACCAACAAACTTCCAAACTTAACATTGTACACTTCTCTGCTATGCCTATACCAAATTTCATGCAAATCCAAACCGGCAGATCAGAAGTTACAGATTTATTTCTAAAAAATTTCGATTCTGCCCCACTGTGCATTATAATAAAATTTATCACTTACTTACTTGAATATTGATGCGTTTTCACAGTTTTTATACATACATACATACAAATTTATTTTCATAAAAAAAGAAAATATATTTATTTATTTAACGCATTAAAACTTTTGCAAAATAAAATTCAAATTGTCTGGAAAATGTTATTTTAATCATTATGTTCAGAAGTTACACATTTATTTTATTGAATTAATAGTTGAATGTACAGTCTTGTTAATAGGATTTCCACTTACCTGAAAATAAAGTAAAAAATAGAGTGCAATTAATATTTTGTAAACAAAATTATGATAAATAAGGAGATTTAAATAGGTACTAGTTACTAGTTATTTTGAACATAATTTTTAACAACAATTTCTAGCACATTTTTAAAAGCTTTATAACGAATTAAAATTTTTTTATCGTAACGTTTTTTAAAAGATAATTTTGTTGTTACAATACAATAAAATTATAAAAAGTTTATAACAGATCAACATAAAAGAAGCTTCAGAGCTGAAGGAATTTACTTTTTATGATTTTTTCACCACTTGAGGTTTTTCTATTAAAGAAATTTTAAAATAATTTTTTTAATTGGTTAAATAAAAAACGTTTATTTTAACTTTTTTACAATTTTCCTTTTTTTCCTGATATCAAACATTTTTCTATACATTAGTGTGTAAATTAGAATATGTAAATATATATTATAGAAGAATAAAAATGGAATATTTCTCTAGCAAAGTTTTAGTACTCGTAAATGGAGTGCTTAATTACTTATCTGATAAAATCAGATATTATTATAGATATTTTAGATATATTTTTAAAATATTGTTAATTTAAGGAAGAAGAGATTTAGTAACATTTTTATAAAAATTGTAAAACCGGTTAACCGACTGAAAAAACCTGAATAAACCAATTTAGAATAACTGGTTCAGAAAAACCGGTTTTTCGGTTAACCGGTTTATAAACACTAGCTCTAATGAACATAGGAATAACATTGAACAAAGGTTGCACTTATTTTTATGACGTAAAGTTTACGCTTCTTTAAATAAACAAAGTCTGATTTTGAAAAGGTTATAATACTGGCAATTTATTACTAAATAATTTGCAAAATTTAAACTTCTAAATAACTTATTTCATATATTCATAAGTTTAAATTTTGCAAATTAATTAGTAATATATATCGTCCATTCCATGAAAGAACTCCCGAAAAACGGTATTTTTTTACTTTATGGCTTTCAATTTCGACAATAATGTGTATACACAAACTCCATTAATCCTTTTATCAATTTCAGTTTTCAGTTTCGCGAAATTGAAAAAACTTGCTTTCTCAAAAAACAAAAAAAAAAAAATCTAAAGTATGTAACTTTGAATAACAACATCTCTGAGAAGGCTTTGTGAATTTTAATGATTTAAACTGCCTTTGAATTTCACATATGGCCGCTTTACGACGAACATTTTAAAAATAAGAAAGATTTTTTAAAAATGCATTTTAATGCAATTGCATTTTTCTTTTAATATGCTATTAAAATTTTTAAATTTTTTAACATAATTGAAAAGTTTGGAATCTTTACATTAAAATAAAAGTTTAAAATTTTTGGGACGCGAAAATCATATGCATAATCCAATTTTTATAAAAACATATTCCCAATTTTTCATATAAAAATAAAAATTTGTCTTGTTTTTGGAATTTTCTCTAAAATTTGTATAAAAGTTAACAAAATATAAAAATTATGTAATTTAAAATATTCATATCTCTTGAAGTAATTGATGGATTTCTGTAATTTAAAAAGTATTTAAAAGGCCATTGTATTTTTTTATGTAATTTAGTTAGCATTTTCAAAATCTCCTCTTCGGTCCATACACCCAGAGATATATCAATCACATACGTGTTGAAAACAATACCATTCTGTGTCAATAGTTAATCTACACCGTATGTGTTTAAATTAAACACTGCGTGTTCAATTCTTATTGAAAATCGATACCTAATTGGCACCAAGTTGAAACCATTTCGGTATCAAATTGTTAAATTACATATGTTTATACCCTACACCACCATAGGTGGGGAGGGTATTATGCGTTTGTGCTGATGTTTGTAACACCCAAAAATATTAGCCTAAGACCCGCCTTAATTTATACCAATCGGCTTACAATCACTTTCTGAGTCGACTTTACGATGTCCGTCCGTCTGACCGTCTGTCCGTCCATGTAAACCTTGTAATCAAACTACAAGTCGCAATTTTTAACTAAAATTTATGAAATTTGGTGCACAGGTTTCTTTTGGTCCAGGGACGAAGCCTATTGAAATTGGTTATGATCGGTCCATTATTTCACCTAGCCCCCATACAAATGTCCTCCCGGAAAAAGGTTTAACGACCATAAGTCCCTTAAATATAGCAATAATTTAATGAAATTTGGCACATATAAGTTTCATACAAGTCTAAATGACTGTGCCGATTTTTAAAAAGATCGGTCCATAATTACCCATAGCTCCCATATAAACCCCTTTTCAGAAAATCACTTTAACGACCATAAATCCTATTTAAATGTTAGTATCAAGTTAATATTCGACACAAATAAGTTTTATATGAACATAAATTATAATGCCAAATTTTAGAATGATCGGTCCATAATTTACCATAGCTCTCATATAAGGCCCTCTTCCGGGAATCACCCAAAAGTGAATAAATTTATATACATAAATGTAAGCAAAAACATAATATTCAGTATTCGTATGTTTGTTTTTTACACTTATGAGTATCGGTCCACATTTGTCTAATAAAAGACCCCTCCCCGAATTATAATGTACACAATGGTGTAGGGTATCATATGGTCAGGCTTGACCGACTATATCCTTTTCTCTCGTTTCTATTAAATTTGTTAACGAAAGGTATTAAAAAGCTGTTACCGTAAATTACCAATGTGAGCACAATCGTTGTTGATTTTGAATCGAATTTTTTCCCTTAGTGTAATATTTTAAAAATATAAATGCAGTTTATAAATGCATTTTTGTTAGTTGCGAATTTATTAAATTTAAATTTTTCCAAAGTTTATTTAAAAATGCTTTATTATAAATTGAAACAATAATTAGTCTGGTACATAAAGGTTTACTATTTTTAACGAATTTTAAAAAGCAACAAAATAGATTTTTTTAATAATATATGTAATGCTACTCATAAGTAATACCAGAAAAATATAATTTTTATATGAAAAAATTTTAATTAGTTGAAGAAAAGGCAAAATTGTGCACAGTACATGCGTGCGTCCCAAAAATTTTAGATTTTTGTTTTAATTTAAAGATTCCATGCTTTCCAAATATGTAAAAAAATTAAAAAAATTTAACAGTATATTTAAAGAAAAATGCATTTAACCTTCCCAGAAATATTTAAAGACACTTGGTAAATTTTTGGCCGTTATTTCATGTAATGGACGATATATATATATATATATATATATATATATATATATATATATATATATATATATATATATATATATATATAAAGACACTAAAGACACTTGGTAAATTTTTGGCCGTTCTTTCATGTAATGGACGATATATATATATATATATATATCGTCCATTCCATGTTTAATACTTTTACTAATTTAATACTTTAATCACTATTATCTAGAGAATGCATCCCGATATTTCCCGGAAAATTTTTCTTGTCCCGCATTCCCGGGAATTTTTAAATCATTTAAATTTAAACTGCATAAATTTTAGCAAAAACTATTTGAGTAATGTTTTAAAGAATATTAAACTAAAAATCCAAGTGGGAACTATATCTATATCTATGAAATAACTCTATGAAATGAATTCAATTAAACATTTGAATAAAATGACAGTATTAAAAACCAGTAAGTGAAAAAGTATGTATAACTTTATTAAACAATCATGTTGATATCTTAAACATACATTATAAATTAACCAGTAGTATATGGTGAAGGCACGTTAAAATTTTTATATTTCCATACAATGCACTGTTACAAACTACTGAAAGCTACAAAACAATTTTTAATTGACATTTGAATTGCCCCGAAGGTTTTTTGAAAAGGTGGTCATAAATAATTGAATTTAATTTCTGATATGTTTATTTTTTGTCGCAAATACGACATTGTTTTAAGGTACATATCTTTTAAATAATAATAACAGTACTGCTTAATATTGTCTTTAACTTCACTTAGGAAAAGGCAAAGCGTCAAAATGTTCATATATTTTTTTAAAGATTTTCGAATTTGTTTGTGCATATTTTTTTATAACACTATGCAACAGTATTTTGTAGGTGGAATCATTCCATCTGCAATTGATAGCTCTTGATATTTGTAATAAATCCTCCACAGAATTTATTACACAAAGCTGATAAGCATAATTTTTGTTTTATGATTTTCTTAAATTTCCTACTTTTGCACCAAAGTAGTCTAAGATAAGGTAATTTCTAGTCCTTTTTTAAGAATTGACATAAAAGTCGATTAAAACTTGGGTTTAATGGGTTAAAATGTTCTACAGATGTTTTCTTCGTAAAATTTTACTAGGGGGCCTCCAAAGGTAAAAAATTCATGCGACTTATAATCTGTTGTAAAAAAAGAAAATTATAAAATATTCCCACAATTCTTATATAGACTCCTTAAACTAGGCAATGAAATAAAATTAAAAGTTTTATTGAAATCGTAAATAAAATTACTAGTAATTTCATTAACTTAATTTTTTATTTTTTTGATAAATGCTTCACCATATTAACTTTAGACCTTCGGTGACCCCTAGTGAAATTCGACGTGAAAATTTATTTAGAACATTTTAAATTTGGCATTGGCAGTCTTATACACTCGTCCACATATTTAAAAGAGTAACGTTACTGATTCATTTTTTGATTGATTTATCATCGCGCAGACTAAATGCCTGTAGCTAGAAATATAAAATTTGGTCTGTATGTTGGCCTAATGTCACATAGATCTTCTAAGGCGAGATTTCTTTGGAAATTCGAAGATTAAGAAAGTAAAAAGGTCAAAAACGGGTAAATTTTGTAATATTATGTTTCCTAAATTAATATAGATACGAATAATATTTAATATCTATTAATTTAAAAAATAAGCTGTGTCTGGTACTTTTTCCAAATTCAGTCATTTTGTTTCTATTTATTGGCATATACATATGAACAGTAAAATTTTAAGATTTAAAGATTGCACATTAGAGTGTCCCGTAGACAAAAAATCTGTAGGAAGACCCCTCAAACGATGCGTAAAAAAATATTTAAAAAAAAAAATTTTAAATTGATCTTCAGTTTCCTACCAGCGATTGAAAGTCATGGGTCTAGAGCATATCGTTTAAAAAAATAGTATTAAGTTTTGTGTCGAAATTCGTAATTTTAAGCCAATTATAAAAAAAATATTTAAAAATTTATTATCAGTAGTAAGTACTGCTGATAACATATAATTGTTAATATTTTTCAAAAAAATTGCTCACCAAAATGTCTTAAAAAGTCTTCTATCGAAACAAAATCCCATGGGAAAAAATTTAAAAATATTTTTTCCATAACCAGCATAAAATTACGAATTTTTTGATACTCATTTTGATTAAAAAATCGAAACTTTTTTTTACCAAAATGTATGGGACCCATACATTGGAACTGTAGACCAATTTAAAAAATTTTTTAAATAGTTTTTTCGTATTAAGCTAATTTTTACGCATCGTTTGAGGGGTCTTCCTACATCGAAATTTCGAAAAAGGGTTTCCTCGGGACACTCTATTACACATAGGTCCGAATGACTACTTCTATTGGCCAAAAATATATACATATATTATTGGCATTGCAAATTTCTAATAGTTATATGTCAATTTTTGTTTTTTCTTAACCCTTTTGTGACCAAAAGTAAAAATGGGACCATTAATATTATTTTTTTTTTTTTTAATTTTAAAACTAATATCACTATATATCAACTAATAATTTAATTTTTTTCTATTTTCGAGTTAATTTTTAGCCAAATTTAAAAAAATAAATATTTTTTTAACATAAAATTCTATTAGGGCTATAACTTTTTCACATTTTTTTGCATCGTAAACAAGTTTGCAATCGTAAATTGCCTTGTTGTCTCTGTTTGGCGGTACCAAAGCAGAGTTTGTGGACTATAATTAGACACCAGCAGAATGGAATACGTATTTTCTGTGCCGCTACACACTTCATCAGCATTCGTGGTGTCTTATCCATTTCGGTTTCGTTGAAACCTAAACACATCGAAACCATCGAAAGTTATTTTAAAAAATGGTATTACTTTTTCGCGGTTGTCAAAAAAGTTCACCCATAAAACACGATAAAATTTGGAAATCAATAACCACATTGTAACAACGAAGCAACATATGCACACAACGTGGTATTAAAGTAGTACAGAACATTTATCCATTATGCAAAACAATGTCCACATTAAATTTGAAGTTTATGTCTTTAAATAATTGAAAACAAAATTGTTCACTTTACTACTTTACTGTATTAATAAAACATTTAAAATTTTTTATTTAAAAGGTATGCACTTTTTTGTGGGGTTATTGTGGGTGAGGTTTTTATTCCAAAATGACCCGAAAAAATTGTTTTCGTAAATAATACAACATTCGTCATTGCGTGGTGCTAGAGCCAACATTTGGTTATATCCCTAGTGCACATTCTTCACAAAATTCCATTGAGTTATATAAAAAGTACGCGTGGCAGTTGTCCGATTACGCCCATTTTTTCACGAAACCAACCTTGTGTTTAAAGAATGGTTTGTGCCAAATTTCATCAATATACGTAGCTTTCTTAATTACAAAAATATAGACATATATCAGAATGCGAAAATCGCATACTGTGCACTGCAGTAAATTTTGTTTGTTTGCGCGAGTTTCGTTTTGGCTAAAAAACTGTGTCTTTGGACCTATGTGGATTTGTTTTGTTCATTTATTCACAGAAAATAAGGTAATGATATGCTATTTGGACGTAGGTAGGACGAAATCCGGCAAAATTGTTAGCTTTTTTATAATTAACCTAGAAATATGAAATTAAAAATATGTGGTCTATGTGGTAATTTTTCTTTCTTCTAATGGTACTTTTTAAATTTTTATAATATTACTGCTCTAAGAAAAAATAGACGTTTAGTAATTTATGAAAATTAGAGCGCTAACATGAATGCTGGTGCTTTTTTAGTATCCTAAATATCTTTTAAATAAAAAAAAAAATATTTAATATCGTATTATTTTTAACTGCAAAGCATAATTTTAAGGGTCTCTTTTTGGCACTTTTACCTTCAGGTGGCCAAAAGGGGTAAAGCCGGAAAGGTGGAGAGAGATGAACTAGAATAGAATGTTCAGGAGTGGTCGGATAATTTTAAATTTGGCATATCTAAAGATTTCATAATTTAAGAGAACTACTATCACATCGAATTGCGTAATGTACGCAACGAAACGGGCAGCAAAGCACACCGGGTATTATGTAGTTTATTAAGAAGTCACTCAACACATATACATTTTTTTATTACATTGAAATTTGTGTTAGTTAAAGTATATGTCTATGTTAACTTTGTGTACAATTAACCCTAAATGTATTTACTTAAAACTTCACTTAATTAGCACTTTAATAGAGTGACCCTTGTCGATATGCACTAAAAATTGCAATGTGAACGAGAAATAGATGGAATAAAAAGTACATAAAACTTAAAATGCTCTAAAGCATACAATGTTTATATCGCCAGCTTGTAATAGCATTTAATATCTTACAGTTCCTACATATTTTTTACTATAAGAATATGTCACAAGTTTATGACAGTTGTTAAGTCACATTGTTACGAGCTTATAGCAAACAGTACGAGTAAATAGTTGATATTGTAGCATTTGCTGTTCATCCATCCACTGCGTGTGGATGAAGTGGAGAAGTTGATTGTCAAATTGAAGCTTATCACAATGTATTTGTATAGAAACAAACTGTCATTCAAACACTTTAGAATGGCAATAACAACAACAATGACAAATATTTGTAGCAGGTGTAGCGGATGTTACGAAATAAAAGCAGTTATCATTTCACTATCTACTCTTACAATGTCAGTGATAAAGTGAAATTGTTTTAAATTTCCTATCTCTATAAAAATTAAAAACCCTAACTCATACTTTTTCACAAACATCAGCATTTTTAAAGGGAAATACTTTTTAATTTTGTTTAAGTAAAAACAACAATAATGGCAGAAAAGCCCCAAATTAAAGTGTATTTAAGAAAATTTCATTCAATGGAGAATAAATTGTTGAAAACTCCAGATAAAATCAGATACTTTGTAATTTTGGAAAAATAAAGGACAGTGGCTGTAGGAGTAAGCGGTAGGTAATGAAAAATGAAGAAGGAAAAACTTTTAACTATTAAAAAGAAGCTTTTTTTTTTTTTTTAATGAAACTAAAATTTAAAAACTTTGTTCTAAATTATCACTATTTACTTGAACAATGTATGAGTGAGTGAATATTGGTATATGTATGTACATTAGGGAGGTCTAACATTCCTTGATACTACACGGCCATTTATGTTAATGGTCCTAGAACAAATCTCAATGTTTTTATTTTTTGTCATCAATAAAAATTATTTATACACCAAACGATAGCTAAAGACAAATAAATATACCCATATTTTTATAGTTTTTTTTTTTAAATAGCAAATATGTATGATAAAATCGTCATTTTAATAAAAATTACGTAGAAAGAAAAAGTAAAACTGCTTACAAATTATATTTAAATGTAATTTTTTCGTTCATATTAACTTTCAAAGAATACTAAGAATGGAAAATGTGTCAATTTAGTACAAGAACAACAGCAACAACATTTCTCTCTCCTCACATACAAGTTCTCTGTGAATTCAACACACTTGTGAGAGAGAAAAACAACACAAAATAAACAAATTTTTCCCTTAAAATTTAAGGAAAATTACCCACTCTACACATTTTTAAACTAGCACACGATTTTGACTCCTGTTACACGAATATTTTCACAAACTGAAAAAATATTTTTTTATTTTACTTTTGACATTCCTTTTTTGTATGTTAAAATTTAAATTGAACGAACAAAGTTTCCACTTTTGGTATTAAAAAAAAAAAAAAAAAAGATTTTCAAATAATTTCAAATAATTTTAAATTATTTTCATATTCATCAACAAAAAGCCAAAAAATGTAATTATATTATTATTTGTGGATGTAATCCGCATCAAAAGATGAAAATCTGCGAATATAATATTGATTAATTATATTTAATAAGTTTTTAATACTCTTTTGTGCAACTGTGTGCGCTTATGATGTGTGGTTAATGTGCTTTCAGCACTAATCCATAATAAAATTTGACTAACACAATCTTCAATTCTTAGTATTCTTTGTTAACTTTTTTGGAAAAATTACGAAATATGAGTATAATATTATTTTATTGATGTATGAGTAATTCCAAAAAATTTCGACCCAGCATGGACTTTTTACCATCTCCGATTTTTATTCAATTCAGCACATAAAATCTAATCCTAATGGCGTAGAAACCTGCTACATATCGCTAATAGTTTATATTCTATTTACCTCTAAAGTTGGAGCTTTTTTTTTGTCAAAAATGAGCAAAATTTAAGCTTGAATAACTTTTTTAAGCTTCGTCAGATTTAAACAATTTATCGGAAAGGACTTAAATTCCTCTTTATCATAACATCAGAAAAGTTATACATCTTACTGGAGCCAGGACCTGTAAAATGAAAAAATATCCTTTCTCCTTGGATATCCTGAGAAAGAGTATTTCAGTTTTCATTACGATATTTACAATAGATTTATCGTTGTACTGTAAAAATTTCAACATGGGATCTTAATGGGTTCCGAAGTTACAACAATTATTCTTTACGATGTTCTAAATGCAAATACAAATAATGTTACTACGTAAATTTTACGTATCGTTAATAATAACAGTATAAATTTGAATATAAAATTGAAAATGTGATTTGAAATGGTAAAGTAAATGTTGAAATATTCGCCGAATAATCTCAATTTGAGGGATATAGTAATCTATTCTAACTTTTCAATGAAATTAATGTAAAAATATAAAAAAATTATGAGCTGGCGAGATTACCGTGTATACCAAGAAATTTCCACAGAAAGGCAAGAAAAATGTGATGTTAATTTATCTATTATGCAAAAAACGAAAGAATGAAACATATTGTCATGTTTAATAAGCATGTCAAATCTCTGGCGAACGTCAGATAATAATTTATAATGACTTTTTATAAACAAAATATAAGTATAATTTAAAGGATTTTTTAGTAGTTTATTCTTATTTATTGAATTTGTTTTTTTTTTACTTTAAGCCTTTTGGGAGACAAATAAGTAATAAAAATGCACTTAGCTGACATAGCAACAACAAATAAACTATTTTAGAGGTAAAATTTGCGTATCGTTAGTATTAACGTATAAGAAATATCGTTAGTATTCTAGGGTTAATATAAGACATAAATATAGCACATTTGTGATTGTGTGAAAAAATAATTTGATATTATTTTAGAAGTATCAGGAACACATTAATCGACTTTTAACCCACTGAAACCTACTTTAAAATATCAGCCAAATTCTTTGTAAAGATAAGTTTATGAAGTTTATGTATGTATATCTGATCATATTTTTCAAGCAAGTTCTACTTCTTAAAAATTACCAAAATTTTTTTTTGTTTTTAAGATTTTATCCTGAACCTTAAACTTAAATGGCTTTTGCAGCATCCTGTTCCTATCATCGTAGGAAGTTGAAATTTGACAAATATATTCTAAATGATAACCCCTTTTATAATTTAAGTATGTTTAAATGTACGATACACTTTGGTTCTTTTATACAATGTTGGTTCACCCTAATGTACATAGATTTGGATTTTTCTATGAGTGTGTGTGTGTGTGTGAAAAAAAGAAAAATTTCAACTTTACGAAATATATCATTTATCACTATTTCTATTGAAAATCTACTGAACAAGCAGTAGCAAAATGTAACAAAAACTAAAGGATGAAGAACGAAAAAGAAAAGAAGAAGAAGAAGAAATAGCAAAAAAAAAAATTAATAGGAATACGGATACAAAGTAAAATAAACCTATAAAATTGTTGGTTACATTCATTTACTAACATACATACTTAATATCAACTAGTTCATACTTTCAAACCACAATATTGCATTTCCGTTTCCTGTACTTAGTTTTAAAGATTTAATATACTGTATGTGTTTGAGTGTTTAAAATAGTGTTTGTTTGTAAATTGCCTATAGCTGTGGTTGCTAGTACTTTTACACAGGTGGTCGGTTTGTTGGTCTACTGTTAAACTTTTTAATAATGCTTCTTATAAATATTTATTTTAATGAATTTATTTGAAAACTTTATGCATTAGAATTATTTGAAAATCGGCAGTAAGACCTTTGAGGTATTTGCGTTTAAATTATCTTTAATGAAAACGTTGTAAAAAAAACAAAATAAACAAATTACTTTTAATGTACATTAGGCTGATGAGCAGAATAAATAATAAAGAATTTGGTCTACAGTTCCCTACCACATTTCTCTGATATACCTCAGGACTTATTCCCAAAAACCGAGGCAAAAAATAAGGAATTCAAAATTCAAGCGTAATTATCTTTTTAAATATAAGATCCCAGCAAAAAAGGAACTGAAAAAGTTATGAATTTAACATTGTGTTGTCATTGAAAGGAAGTGGTGAAAAGAGCTGCAGAAGTTATTTTTTTAACACATGGTTGTCATTGGTAGGATGTTCTTCTTTTATACTTCTTGTTCATTTCTTTTGAAGTACTTCCCTTAAAATTATATTTATAAATTTTTTTAATAAAAATTCTGTTTTAGCCTTATTAAAATAAAAAGGTATTAAAGTTTAAACAAATTTAATTTTCTTTGAAATTATTAAGCTTTTTTCACACTAAAAACTCATTTTTTTACTTTTTTGGATGTAATTATTTAGAACTTCCAAAAATGTTTAAAAATGTTTGTTCTACTTTTAAAGTGGTGAAAATTATATTTTTTGGAAGCTCTTGATTTTTTATTTTTTTTTTTTTTTTTTGCTGGGATATAAGTTAGTTGAGAATGTTTTTCTTTATCGACAAGCTCTCTAAAGAAATATACAAAACCTTTGAAATGTACATTTTAATTCGGATCTGATTAGTTATTTATAAAATACAAATTTATTACCAACA
Source organism: Protophormia terraenovae (assembly GCA_951394005.1). Lineage (NCBI taxonomy): Eukaryota > Metazoa > Arthropoda > Insecta > Diptera > Calliphoridae > Protophormia > Protophormia terraenovae. The sequence continues at coordinate 77,505,599 of OX596074.1, read as the reverse complement.
ATTTTGCGATTAAATCGTGCAGGGGTTTTCGTGTTTCTAAATTCTTTTATTATTTATATTTTTATTTTATTTATGTTACAATATAATTACTAGGGTTTGGGGTCCGGGAATTCCCGGGAATTTTTTTCCAATTTTCCCGGGAAAACGGGAAATTTAATATTCATGTAGTTTTATAATCCTATAGCAAAAAGCTTTACTTTTTATATCACCTCAGTGAAAATTTTACATTAATGTAAACATAATACTTACTAAAGGCATTTTTAGATGTTAATAAAATTAATATAAAATTCGATTCAAGTTATATTTTATATTAATAGAAAAAAAAAACGTTTTATTTTTGTCAATTCACATTACGAATACACGAGTTTTTAACTACGTTTTCAAGCTGTGTAAATAATTTTGAAATATGTACAAAAATTAAATATGTAAACATTTTTTAAAGGAAAAATAGATAAGAACTTTTCTTTTAACATCAGAAATAAATGCCGCTACTATTTCAAAAATTATTACAATTCTACTTTTAAAATGTGTAAATATATTTGACTACGAATGTATTTTTCAAAAGTATTCGTCTTGAATTGATTAACAATGTTTGTCAAATGTTAAATGAAAAATAATTTTTATCAGATTTCCGAACACTACATATATCATTGGACCTCAAAATATTGTTGGGAACCAATTTTAAAAGTGTTTTAGATTTGTGTTTTAAAACGAATCAATACGATAAGAAAAACCATTTATACTAATAATAGATTAGGGTTTATTTCTTTTAAGTTTTTAGAATGAAGAAGTATTTAATCTAAAAATCTGAAGTATACAGTTTTTAATTAAATATTAGAAATACTAATTTTTCATTCCATAACACCATTCACAAAAGCATACATTTACTGAATCAATTTGTAAAGAAGTCATTGAATTTTTTTTAATTTAAATTTCTGCAAATTCATATTTTTTTAAATATTTTATATGTATTTTTTTCTTTTATTGAATTCATTATATTTTATTTTTTAATAAGTTTGTTCCCGTACTTTTTGGGTAAAATTAGAAAAGCCTGATGTTTCTCTCAAAAATGAGCAAAAAACAATTTGTTTAGCCATAAAGAAAACTCCAAACTATTTGGAAATTCATCAGTGAATGTCATTTTATTTTTGAGTATATATGAACGTTCTTAATTTTTTTAATTGAAACTTTCTTCTTAGTAACAAGAACAAAATATGTTTTATGTATTTTCATTCAAATTTTTTATTTATATATTTTTATTTTTTGTTTATTTGACAATTTACTAAGTCTATTCAAAGAAATAGTATGGGCTGTTTCGTGCAAGAAGTTGATCATTATTCTCTCAAAATCACTCTCATTTCCTAATTTTCGAGTACGGGAACACTTTTCGGTAAAATAGGGTCCTGCATGCTCCCAATTTAGAGTACAGGAACAAAGGTAATATTTTACTAAATGAATAAAAAAATATTTTCTAAAGCTAATTCGTAATAGATTTGAATAGAAGAAAATTTGAATGATTCAAAATATTTTTTAAGCTTGAATTGTATAATTGGTAGTGAATTCTTTAAGCAATTAATTCTTGTGAAGTCAAAGAATTTAAGTCTATGAATTAAATTGTTATGAATGCTTTAAAGAAATAACTAGGAAAATAAATTTAATTCGATTTTGAAAAGTGAATTAAAGAATTAAACCTTTGGAACCTCTTCTTACAATAGGCACTTATTTTATTTGAAATGTTTAAAATTTTTAAATTTTTAATTAGAAGTCATACTTCAATATTATATTTTTTATGTTAAAGGGGGTTTTACACAATAATACTTTGTATTAATATAAAAATTATTTAAAATGTCTTAAAGCAAATTTCGGCACATTATTTTATTTTTAGTTCTATTTGTGGTCAATTCTGTTCAATTTTTTGTTTTTTATTTTTTAAAAAAATATTTTAATAAAGAAAATGAAAAATGTAACATTTAATAATAAATTTTTTGATATGTATTATAGAAAATGAAAACCCTAATAATTACAAATTAGACGAGCAGAGTAACGTGGACTACATTATTAATATGTGGGGTCATCAAATATTGCCTCAATGATTCCAATGCGAAATAAAAGTATACCAATAAATTAATAAAATCTCCAAAGTGTTTTGCAAAGTTAGTTGGAATTTCGATTAATTTGAGCTTCGGATATTTTTAGAGAACTTTTTTCATTATCTGTGTAAATTAAAATATTCAAATCAGTAAATTTCAATATATTTATGGGTATTTATTGCTTTTATATAGCACAAGGCTCCTCCTGGATACTTTGTAAGATTTTTATTTAATGCTTGTCTTTTTAACGCCCACTTTTCATAACAAGACTGCTTTCCATATATGAGCACTCAAATTATTGAGCTGGTATTGCATCTAGTCTGTACTTCCTTCAAGGATACACATATATGAAATTAGACTGCTTCAAAATATTTGCTAAGTATAAGTTTTACATTATTATAAATTACAGTGCCAAATTTTATGAAAATCGGTCCATAATTGGCCCTAGCTCCCATATAAATCCTACTTCCGGAAGTGCATACATATGTAAATTTCATATAAATGCTTAATAGAAACCTTGATTCAAGGGGAGAGTTGGGGTCGCATATAAAAGTCCTCCACGAATTTTGATGCACAAAAACAATGGTGTAAGGTATAATATGGTCGGGCTTTATTAACTATAGCTTCCTAACTTGTATTTGATTTGAAACATGAAGCGCCGCAGGAAGAAATATTTCTTAAATATAAATAATCTCGATTTTTTGTGCGTATAATACACAAGAATTCTTAAATGGATAATTCTTTAAAAATAAAATTAGAAAAAGCAAATAAGAAATTATACATTATTTGTTGAAATACTTAAATTTTAGCCTTTTTAAGGCAATTTTAAAAATCAAAAAAGGCTAGAAAAAAATGTGTAAAGCTAAAACGAACATTTTTAGGCTAAAAGTCAAATAAAAAGGTTAGATTTAGCCTCAAAAAGGCTAAACTGGCAACACTAGTGACGATATAAGTATATATCAGGGGTTCTCACAACATCTTGCTTCGCGACCCCCCTTTGACATTGTAATGGAAGCGCGACCCACTACAACTTTGACTAGTTAAAAAATCAGATAAAATGTTATGTAAAGATAAAATAATATTCATAATTGCGACACTGTTTCTGCTAAATGATTTCTTTAATATTAATAGACTTTTTCATATACTGCATATCTAATATCATTCTCTGGGAACACAAAAGTTCGGTACTCTAGTTTTGATGGAAAAGAGCGAATATGAAAGTTCCACATAAAAATTTATGTTGATGAAAATTTTTCTAATTCTTTTAGAACTTAGGAGCTAATTTTGCTATAAAACTATTTTTGAAATGAATCTGGTATTTTATCAATATTCATATTGAAAGGATTTTTATGCATTTGAATTATAAAGTCGTTTAAGGAAAATTAACTTTCTCTGCGAAATAAATGTTTTGTGTACTTAGCATTGAGAAATCATACCATTCGATAAAATTTTAATAATCTTATTACACAGGTTATTCCATCGTTAAATTTCAAAAAGGCATTGAAACGACTTTATAAAAAAATTATTGGCACAATAAACTTCCAAGAAGTAAAAGTGAAAAATTTTTAGTTTCATCAAGTTAAAGTGAACTATTTATCTTTTTAATTAAACCTTTTCCCTGCAACATCGTAGTTTTCTTTATATTGTGTCATTCGACAGCATCACTTTCTCTATTCGATCATTGTTTTCTTTATGAAACAGAATATTTCAATCAAATTTCTTGCAGCTAATGCTAGTTGGTTCCCAAAAGAACTCATTAAAAAAAAATCATTACTTGTATCCTTAATTTGGGAATTTTCTGTATAAAAATATCTTTCCAATTTTATATAGTTTCATGCGTTTATTGGAATTTTTATTTAAACTTCTATATAGTATTTACATAAAAAAGTTGTGTGTTGAAGAAATTTTTTCAGAATCTCTTAGCGACCCCCCACGAATGTCTACACGGACCCCTTGTGGGTCGCGGACCCCCATTTGAGAACCGTTGGTATATATGTACCTAATATTTATTGTAATTGTTTATTCTTAATATTTTAATAACAAAAAATAAAAATAAGTTTTATATTATAAACCCTTTTAGACAATATAAATGATTTCAAATTTCTGAAAATAAGTAAAAACAACATTTACTGACAAAGAAAAAAATTAAATTCAGTTAAAGATTATCTGATAGTTTTTTCAATAACATACAAGTAAAGATGGATGTTTATCCATCTTTTCTTGTATAGTCAGTCATAAGTAAGTAAGAAGAAATGTGTTAACATTTACAATATGTGATGTGATGCAACATAACATGTATGTAAGTACTTACTATACACTTACAGTTTTCGATAAATGTTTTTTTCTATTTTATAAGGACATGAAAATAAGTGTATGGCAAATATAAAAGTATATATGTATGTATATACATATGTTGGTATATATCCAATAGCTCGAGTTTCTTATATAAGTAATTTTGCAGTTGTTACATAAGAAAGGATGAAAGTAATACGAAATGAAAATAAGTAATAAATGGAAAGAAAACTATATTAACTTCAATAAATATAACGAATACTCTTTTTAACGGTAAAATTAATGGGAAATACAATTTATTGAAACAAACTTAAATATTTTCTATGTGCATATGTGTAGGAACATGTTAGAATAGGATTTCGGTGCATTTAAAGTAATTTTTGTTTGATTACATGTTTGATCTAGTTTATGTTTGATATTACATTAAACATAGAAAAAAAAAAAAAGACATAATAAAGTAGTAGAACTAGATTTACTTAATAAATTTTGGGGTAACGAAGGCAACATCTGTTGGAAATAGGAGCTATAAAATTCTCTAAACAAGGAAAACTATTTCGATTTTATTAGTTTTTTTTTTTCTCACTTTATTTTAGCCATGATTTAAAAAAAAAAACAATAATAATAATTACTGTATTCATTTCCAAAAATTTAAGGTAATTTTCATCAACTTAACAATGAAATATGGCTTGAAATTATTTAACCAGTATGTATTTCAGATTCTTTTTATATCATAAATATACAACTTAGCAATATCATTCTGTAACAGCCTCTTTCTTTCGTATGTATCAGGGTTGGGGGGTAATCATTACTTTAAGTAATCTATTACATGTACAATTACAATTAATCTGTAATTTGTAATTGGAATTTTCTATTTCAATTACAGGTTAATTGTAATTGAAAATTCCAATTACTAATTAACTTCGATATGTATAAGTTTTTAAAAGAAATAATGATTGTATTGCGTTAGAAATATGTAAAATTACTGGAAATAAAAATCGTATTTTGAATTTTTTTAATAGCATTTCGATAAAATTTAATTTGTAAGGATTTAAAAGTTTAATTAAATACAATTATTTCCAATTACGTTGTAATTATAATGGGAAATTTTCAATTAAAATTATAGCAATTGTAATTGAAAAATTTCACTTACAATTACTTGTAATTGTAATTAAGATTATTCAATTACAATTACAAGTAAAGTACTTATTTGAAAATGTAATCATTAACCCCCAACCCTGGCAAGTGTATTAAAGGATTCTTATAATTGCAGTTATATCGTACCAATATTAAACAACTGCAAAATGGATAATAAAATATTTTCATGCAGCGAATCCATAACGAAACGCCCAAATACTTAAGGCTGCATTACATTAATAATTGCATTCCATACTGAAGTTTCACAGTAAAGCAAAAGAAAAAAAAACTACAACAATGAGCAAAAAAGTGAATAAATATTAAGATTGAGAGATTGTAGCCTTCAGCTAATAATATCACTATACTATGACTTTATGTGCTTCACTGTAATGGATGTGGCTGTGTGGAGGTGGCAGTCAGTAGCTGAGATTCATATTTAAATGGATATGAAGGCTGGTTAATGTTTCCTTTAGGTAGCTCTCTGTTCGATTTCAATAATTTTGATTAATGGTTTTATTTATTTTTTTTTTCTCACATGTATTTATCTATAAATTGGTTATATTTCAATGTCTTTTGGGTTATTATCGAATCAATATTATCTTCTTGTGTTGCCCTTGATGCTCTAGCTGCTCCTGCCACTGCTGTCAGTCTATTTTTATAATGATAATGATGATAAAGATTGTGATGATGGTTGCCGACTATACGAATATGTAAACTTGCAGATATACAAACAATATTTAATATCATTATAATTACATAAATACTGTTGCTGACTGGAAATACATATTTATGTACGGTAAATGATTATGGTGGTAATTTATTATTGCTGAACATCTAAATATAGTAAATAGTAAGTGAAAAACACCATAAAATGCTTCATGTAAATTTTCTATCAACCTGAATTTATATGAAAAGTGAATGGAAATAAAAATAGTTATTATATTAGATTTTTCATATATGATATGCATTTTCTATTAAAATAATTAACTAATAAAAACATATATTACTTTTCTCCATAATAAGTTGAATAAGTTGAGACATAGTTGAATTATTTAATGCAGGTTCGCAAAGAAAATATATGGTACATGCTTAGTTTCTCATCGTTTTTTAAAGAAAAACTATTGTTTATTCCAAGCTTGCGATATATTTTATTCAAAGCACTATCTTACGGATTCCACATTAAAGGCGCTTCTCACTTTTTGAGACCAAAATTTGATACCTTTGTCATTAAGGGATTCTAAATCGAAAGAAACAGTAGTTAGAATGAAAAATGTCTTGGCTATACAGCAGGTGGAGCTAAGCTTTCTAACCGCTAATTTCCGCTGTGACTAGCATCATATTCTAGCTCTTTTTACAAGTTTTAGCACTTTGGATATATTCCTAGTTAGGTTCTTCAGGTTGCCGCCAATGAAACTGGATTACGGCTCACTTGGGTCCTGAGAGGTCCCTTTGTGTTAAATTCCTAGTTAATCCTCATTGAATCAAACCTTATATGAACCATATTGTTAGTAAAATTATGTTTTAAAAACTATGAAAAAAAAACTATAGAACTAATAAAATTTTAATATCTAAATAAAATAAAGCTGTCAACAATTTATCAAATATCTTAAATCTTTTTTCGTTGTGAATTAACAATGCTTTAAAGCAGAGATGCGCAATTTTCAAATTTCCTGACTTGCGAGCAAAGACTCTATATTTATAAAGATGTTGCACTCAATACATTTTAAGCAAACAAAAAATTTGTGCTTCTTTATGATAAGGGGGATAAGTAACAAGGGAAACCAAAATCCACCATCAAAACAGAGAGAGAGAGCCCTGCAAACATTTTCTATTGCGGAAGTGGCTAAAAAGAGTCTTCCAGAAGTTGAAACTCATCGCCAAAACTATTTGCCAAATTATCGTTAATATCATCTTCCGTCGGGAAGAACTGTTCCTCGTGGAAGTGTCTTCCAGACGACTCTAAGAAGACACCACTGGAAGTGTCGAAGAAGACTCTTCTGGTCGCGACCCGGAAGATTATAACAGAAGTGTCCTCTTAGTCACTTCTAGAAGATGATTTTATATTTTATAATTATCTTTATTTCACAACTATTTATATATGACATTACAACAAATTAATTTTAAATCTAATAATAAAATCTTCATGAGAAACTTCTGGTGAAATCCGGTACCTTTAAAAAGAAAAGAATATTAATAATAATTTTTTTAGTTAAATTGTTTTAAATTACCTTTTGTGCGAAGAATGCGATAAGGCACTTTTACAGGCAAAGTTTTGGACTTCTTTAAATATGCAAATACTTGTCTGTTTGATGGAGTTTCTCCTAAAATAAATTTAAATTGTGAGTAAAATCCGGCATTACCAAATAAAAGTTTACTTACCTTTCAAAAGTAGCCTTTGTTATGATATTATTAACGATAAAAAACACTTATGTAATTAATAGAAATATTTTTATTTTTATATTTAATATTGCAGCCAAACTATACCAAAGTTAAATTACTACTGAAATGCATGACTTTAGCTGCTTCTTTATTGTGTTGTTTTCTTTTCATAAAAAACTGACAATCTTCCTAACACACGCCAAGAAGATTATTGCGCAATAGTAATGTGTTTTGTTTTTGTTAAATTCGCATTATCATCTTATTATCTTCCAGAAGTGACTTCAAAGTATAAAATTGGAAGATGAAGGGACGATAGTAATGTATTTTGTTTTTGTAAATTTCGTAAACACTTCTGACAATCATCTGGAAGTGCCTAAGAAGTGACGTCTGGACGATTAATGCGCAATAACAATGTATTTTGTTTTTGTATTTTTCGAACAATCTTCCGACAGTTATCTAGTCACTAAGAAGTGGCGTCTGGAAGATTAGCAACAAATTTATCTTCCAAATGTTTAAAGGGAGCGTTCAAATACAATACACGTGTTTGTACATGTGTGTTCTGCTTATAAAGTTATCTATTTCGAAATACAAGAAACAAATTATATCCTGTGTATAAAAATGTTGGTTGTTTATTTACTAGTTGAAAAAATATGACCGTTTATATTACTGTAGAGCATAGCATACGTGTTTTGTTGCCTTATAAGTAGAAATACTTTGATCCGCACAGACGTGATTATACCTTTCTTAGTGACATGTAAATTTTTGTCTAGTTTCGAAGTAGTCAATTTATTTCTTAAGCTTTCAATTTAATTTAAATATTATATGAAAATTTGATGGTAGTTTAAGAAATTATTAAAACATTATAATAATAACATAACTAATTGTAATTGTTATATTTGATTTTTATAGAAAGTAAAATTTTCCATTTTATTTTTGCTAAAGTAATAATTATTATTTTTGACTTTTATTTTTTCATTTTATTCTTAATGAAAAATTTATTTATTTATTTATTTATTTTTGGTGGCCACTCCAAAGTGGTAAAATTTTGACTTCGAATTCATTGTCTTACCACTCCGGTGGTGTGAAAAGGGGCATTGTCCAGCTGGAATGTCCATGTAATGAATTCAAATAGTCTATAAAATGAAAAAAAAAAAAAAATTCCATAATTCTATGCGAAGAAAATAGAATTCTCATAAATAAAGCCACTAAACTTCCTTTGCAACTTTATTGGATACATAATTAACGAAATACGAAATAATATTTATAGTCACTGGAGCCTTCCTGATTGATTTTTTTCATCCTATAGAACAATATGTTTCATTTCTTTTGTAGAACATTCGTTCACAGGTAAACGGAAGTAGTTTTACTTTACTAATGGTAGAGGCAGGTTATTTATAATTTTTAGTCTTCTTAGGAGGACTGAATTTCGAATAGAACGTTTTACGGTTAAAACACTTGCTTTAATACCAGATTTTTGTTTAATTTTTGACGCAGATCGGCTTTCGTCAGCTTTCGTTGTTGCTTTATAAGTACCCCTTTTCATATTTTTTTACAACGAGACTGATTTCTTAAAAAGTTGTTGACAATAATTTGACTTCATTCAATTTTACTTCGTCATATTTCAGATGACCCAAAAATAAATATTGCCTTAAAAATTAATTTGTTTAAGAAAAATCGTACATATTTCTTTGTTAATTATTTCTTGCTATTAAACATCTTAAAATTTATATATTTTATATAGTAGATACCTACTAATAAAATTTAATTTGTAACCAGAAATTCGATTTTAATAAAAAATAAAAATATTTTTCAATTTTATTTACATAATATATTTTTACTTAATATATTTAACTTCAAATCTGCAACTTTGAAATACATAAGTAACAAAACTACATAAATCAAATATTAAAATATAAAAAATCTGAAACTATATTTACATAAGTTCATATGACGTAATAAAAGGCATAATTAGTTCGATGCGTATTTAAGTTTTTCTACTTTTAAAACAACAAAACACATATGATATACCCTACAGCTAAACAGCTAAAATCGTATACAATCTGTTTCTTGTATTTCTTTATAGGCAGTAGACACATGTACAAACTCTAGTACACACACGTACAAACTCGTGTATGGCTTGACTACCTTGTTTTTATACCCTACACCACCATAGGTGGGGAGGGTATTATGCGTTTGTGCTGATGTTTGTAACACCCAAAAATATTGGTCTAAGACCCACCTTAATTTATACCAATCGGCTTAGAATCACTTTCTGAGTCGATTTAACGATGTCCGTCCGTCCGTCCGTCTGTCCGTCTGACCTTCTGTCCGTCTGACCTTCTGTCCGTCCATGTAAACCTTGTAATCAAACTACAGGTCGCACGAAGCCTATTGAAATTGGTTATGATCGGTCCATTATTTCACCTAGCCCCCATACAAATGTCCTCCCGGAAAATGGTTTAACGATCATAAATCCCTTAAATATAGCAATATTTTAATGAAATTTGGCACATATAAGTTTCATATAAGTTTAAATAAGTGTGCCGAGTTTTAAAAAGATCGGTCCATAATTACTCATAGCTCCCATATAAACACCTTTCCAAAAAATCAATTTAACGGCCATAAATTCTACTAAAATGTTAGTATCAAGTTAATATTCGACACAAATAAGCTTTATATAAACATAAATGACAGTACCAAATTTTATAAAGATCGGTCCATAATTTACCATAGCTCCCATATAAGGCCCCCTTTCGGGAATCACCCAAAAGTGAATAAATTCATATAAATGTCAGCATCAACGTAATATTCTGTATATGTATGTCTTATTTTACACTTATAAGTATCGGTCCACATTTGGGTCCATGTCTAATAAAAGACCCCTCCCCGAAATATACTGTATGGTGTAGGGTATCATATAGTCGGGCCTGACCGACTATATCTTTTTTTCTCGTTTTGTATTGCTTTTTAAATCACTCAGCAAACACTCTCTTTGCTCTCACGGGATTTTACGAAAATCCACAATGGATTTTAGCGCCGACAGTACAATGTATGCGCTGGTGTGTGTGAAGCAGCAAAAACGAACGCGGATCAAGTGTACACTGAAACAAACTTTTCATTTGTAGAAAGTAAACACCCAAATAACGAAACATAACCATATTTTTTGTTATTGACGACTTTATTTTTTCTTAAGAAAATTGGTTTTCTAGTTATTTCAGTTTAAATACACCTCCTGTAAAAAAAACAAAATAAGATATGATGGCAGTATCAAATGTATAAAAAAGAAATTAGTTTCCCATTTTTCTTCAAAAATTTTGCTTAGTGTATTTTTTTAAGTTGTGAGCGCAATCTGTAGAGATAGCAACAGTCGAACAATGTAGCAGAATTTGTAGTCTAACCTCGCGAGTCAGGAAATTGAAAAATTGCGTATGTCTGCTTTAAAGACATCGGACCATAGGATATTAGTTCAGCTCTTAACTCAATGAGACTTATATTCTTCTAGTAACACTTATAAGTACTAAACAATACACATTAAACTTATTTATACAACAATTGTATTCTATAAAAAAAAAACAAATGAGTTTATATAATAAATTGTTAAACTTTTTCGCAGACTTCCTACAATGTTAGTATGGATCTTAGGGTCCGCGGACCCTCATTTCGAAACCATTGGTTTGTATGGTATACATTTTTCTATAATTTTTTCTTCAAAATTATTCCATTTCAAAATGGTATTTTTCTATTTCCAATGCACAATTCCAACATTTCTAAAGTACATTTACTTAAATGTAAGTGATAATGATTAATGACGTAAAATTTAGCAATTTTTAATGTTTAGTTTGTTCTTAGTTCATGTTTTTCATATTTTTCTGACATATTTGTTGCATGCTAATAACAACAACACTTCAATCATATCAAAGCTGTTGCATGAAATTAGCAAAAACCATTTGAAAAGCAAATTATTGAAGTACAGTTTTAAATTACTGAAAATGTTGTCGGAACCAGCTTGAAAAGTTAAATTTGTTCGTTTTTGTAACTACTCGATATATTTAAAATTTACTTGATATATGAATTTTTGCATTCTTTAACTAAAGATTACTATTTTTATTCCATTCATATCCATAATTGCTTGGAAATTTAATAGAACATAGATTCACATAGCTAATATTGATACTTATATAGGGTTGCCAGATTCGAATTCTGATCTAACTTGACATTCCTGCCCAGCAAAAATAAATGGAATTCATTTTTGAGGAAGTACTTTTTCATTACTTCCAAATAGTGATGCTTTCTTCTTCTTAAAAAGTAAATTAAACAGCATTCGCAGATGTTATTAAAAAGCTATTCAAATGAAGTTTACTGTTGCAAAACATTGATAAACGGTTTCTGTTATGACAAATATTTACCTTGTTGACCATAAAAAAAATTATGTCTACTTTCAACAAAAATTACTTTAAAAGCCACATTCCTTTCTATTCGAGGGAAGTAACTCCATAGAAGCTATTTTATTTGTATTTAACGTTTATATTTAACGTAAATTTTTACTGCGGCGCACGTTGGGGTAAAAGGGGTCGAAATTGGCGTTTAATTGAATTTTAAAAATTAACTTTTTGTAATAAAATTAGATACCGAATAAAAATAGACAAAATTATGTATCAATAACAATAAAAATCATTACTTACTTCAGGTATTTGAGTTTACTTTTATTCAAGAATTTGTAAATTATTTTTTGTCCAGGTATTTTTGTTATTTTTTTGAAAATTTTCCAAATATACACTAATTTTCAACTATCATGGAGTGCAACTTAAAATGTTACAGGATGTTTGTTCTGAAAATTGTTTGAAAAATATAACATATTGTCTACTTTAATATTCTGAAAAAAATCGTGCGCATATGTAGCCCGATTTTAGAAATTAAAATTTTTGTGAAAAAATTCTAGTAGATTTCATACAAAAAACAGCTTAAGCGCCAGACATTTTCTTTGCTTTATCAAACATTAAACAGTGGGGAAGAATGGAAATAAATCTGTAACTTCTAATCGGCTGGTTGGATTTGCATGAAATTTCATACAGGCGTAGCAGAGAACAGTAGCATTTTGAGTTTAGAAGCAGGGTCCAATATTCGCAACAAGAGCGGAATTATAGGGGTTCAACTAGTGTTATGGAAAAGGTTTAACCACTACCGAATTTTTGTTCCTTACCCGATTTCCAAGATTTTTATATCACCTTAAAGTCCTTGATAAATCCTTTAGAAAACATGCTTGCATGTACTACTTATCTTATATATTTTTCGAGTTATATACATTTGAATTTTAAAAAATCTCAATTTTACAAGATCTTGGTTAAGATTTTTTCATATATAGCCAAATATTTTATGCAGTTGGTTAAACACTAAAACTATCTATCGAACAAAGAAAATTTTTAGTCATTATCTTTATTGAGTCAATAGTTAAACGATTTTTAACTGGAAAGTTTGCAAAAATTAACAAACAGACGGACAGATGGACGGACATTAGAATTCTTAAAAAAAATCTTCAAATTTGAAAGATATTTTTTTCCCACTTCTCGATTAATATGAAAACCAAATGAAAGTATTAATCTTTTGATATCACCTTTCCCCGAAGTAAGTGGTATTTTCGACACATTTAACCCAAATGTATAGACGGACGGACATTGCCATGCTGCCAAAAAATATTCTAGAATTCTAAAAATGCATTTGTTTACTTACTAATAAATAGAAACAATAGAAGATGGTCAACAAAATTTGGATATCACCTTTTCCTGAATTAAGCGTAATTTTCGTCCCATTTAACCCAAATGTATAGACGGAAGGACGGGCATTACCATTCAGCCAAAAAATATGTTATAATTCTAAAAATAAATTTTTTTACTTACTAATAAATAGAAAAATTAAACGTGATCATTAAAGTGTTGATATCACCCTTCTCTGAATTATGCATAATTTTCAACCCATTTAACTCTAATGTATAGACGTATGGACAGACATTTTCGTTCTGCTAAAAAAATCTTAAAATTCTAAAACTGAATTTGTTTAACTAATAATCAATAAAATAATAAAACGTGATTATTAAAATATTGATATAACATTTCCCTGACATTTTTTTAAATTAGCATAATTTGAGTTCTGGTTGTCACATTAAATTGAAAATTTAGATGTTTGTCAACAATATTGTTAGCTATGATATTCTGAAGAACAGTTAAAAATTTGATAGCCATAGTTATAAGCGTTTTAGTGGCGATACCCCTTACGTTTACAACCAGCATACCCGGGTATGTACAGAGCAATTTATGGAAATATTTTATCGAATACAAGTAAAATACTTATTATGTTTAATTTTTTATAAATAATAGATACATTAGCTTATAATAAATTTAGGCTGCGCAGTCCTTACATTCCGTAATATCTTTTGAATATTCAGCACATACCGGTTTACGGCATTTCCTACATGGCTTTCGCGTTGGTCTTCTTCTAGAACACATAAAACAATTCACTTTATTCTTCATTCTTCCACTAATGTCTCAAACTTCTTGGCTTCGGACAAAAAAATATTCATCTCTTAATCTTACTGGGCCTTCCAAAATGCTTTCGATTCCACTTCTAGGGCAAAAATGTAGCATAATTTGTACATTTTTTTTAAATTTCCTCTACAGTTAGTTATTCGCTCAGCTGCAGCAGGAATTACCTTCTACGATTTGTTGAAGTTTTTAATTGTGGATTGTTTTCCATACATGTATATAATATTTGTAGCAAAAGTAGCCACATTCGAATGTTCTTCTTTTGTTGACGGTTCCCAAAATTGACAAATTGTAGTCCAGCATCAAATTAGAGGACAAATTGTATCTTGTGAAGAAATAATCACATACAACGTTTTCGTTCTCCAGAAAATTACATCTCTTCCAATATATGTGTTCATTGAGGCTTCAAGTGCATCTGCATCCATTTCTTCATCCGAAACAGTGTCATATGTAGGATCATATTCTGGTTACTACATGAGTCATCTACATTTCTCACGCAATCTTCAGCATCTTCATCTATTGATAAATGTTCCTGCTTATCCTCACTTTCTGTATTCCTAACTTTCTGCAGCATTCGACTTACGTACTCTTCTTTGTCTTTAACATTGCTTTAGCTTCAAATTATAGGAAAACCAACAACAGGTGCATCTCAAAAGTACCATTTCATTTGAATTGGAGAAACTTAAAATTAGTTTACAAAAACCCTTTTTAGTCTTGTGCTTGCATTTTATTATCATTCATTCAAGATTAGTTGAAAATGGTTATACAATAATTAGCAAATTATCATAAAAATGTAAAAATCTCAAAAAAATTTATAAAAAAAGAATTTGAATGAGTGAATTCTTCAGGTACTTAGCAAAGATCAATAAATGAATTGCAGAGGTTTTTAAATGCACATGGAACAAATGAAACTGTTATACTTTCGAATAAAGGGAAAACCGGATTATTCTTGAATAGGAAAAAACTCAAGGGTACTATAAAACCTTTTAGATCATTCTTTTTGTATTTTTAGTAACACTCAGTCAAAATTAGGTAAAAACGGTTGTAACCAAAAAAAAATTAAAAACATCAAAATTCTATCATAAAAAACACTTAAAAAAGTGTAAACAAATCATATAGGAATAATTTCCATTAGTAAAATTTACAGGTACTTTTCAAAGATCAATAAATGAATGAGAAACGCAATCTGAAATTTTAATGCACGAGGAAAAAATAAAGCAGTTATGCCTTCAAATGATGGGAAAGCCTGATTTTATTTAAGTGGGAAAAATTCAAATGTTCTTAAAAAACCCTTATATTTTTTGCTTCACTCAGTCAATATTAGGTAAAAACGGTTATATTTTTAGCAAATGATAATAAAAATTTTAAATTATATAATTCCTCACAAGAACTTATTATTATCAAATACCACGTGTTTTTCTTTCTATCGTAAAAACACTTGAGAACATCAATGTGTCAAATATTGCATACAAAATGTATAACATACCCAGGTATGTTGGTTGTAAGGATACGTATAAATTTTTGGTTGTAAACATAAAGGTTAAGATAAATTCCTAAAAGTTGTATGCAAAAACACTTATTAGGTTAGAGGTATGAACCTACAATAAAATTACAATAAGTGACATTGTGACATAATAATAAACGATAAAACACTTTTTATAAATTTGAATAACAGAATGAATTAATATTCGGGAGTGTACAGCTTCAACTATAAAAAGGGAAAAAATAAAAGTGTTAAAAAAAACTGCTATAAGAAAATTTGTTCTGGAAGTTTTCAAATAAATCTCGAGGAAACAGTGATCTATGTTTAACTCATGGTACTTAGTTTGTTCTGAAAAATGTTGTTTAAATTTAAAACGATTCGTATATCACTAGGGTGATCGATTATTCGACTTTTTTGAGAAACCGGTTTTCGAATAGTTCGAATAGTTGGTATTTTAAAAAAACCGGTTGCACTTTTTGAAATTCAGAAAAAACCGGTTAACCGGTTTTTTTTTCAGAAGTTAATATTTATTTATATCAAAAGACTACATTTCTTTAAAAAAATCAATAATTCTTATAATCAAGTTAAAATTTATTAAATACAAGCGTAAAAGCCTGACAATGTCAGGAAAAATAATATAATGAAAATATGCACAAACAAATCCGAAAATTAAAAGAAAAAAATATGAACAACATTTAGACACCTTCCTCTCCCTAATCGAAGTCAATTATTTGAAGCCGTTAGAATTTATTGGGATAATATTGAATAAAGTTTTAAACTTGTAAACCTTTCAAAATAAAAAAATCGTCGTAAATGAGCTCCCTGGCCGAAATACAGAATCAGTTTTTGATATGATTTGGAAAGCAAACAATAAGTATAGCAACTCAAAAGTTCTTAATACCAAAACAGACTTTTCGGTCCCTGATAGAAACATCTGGATCTGTTAGAATTTGTAGAACGAATAGTTTTATAAGTAAACCGATTTTTAGTTTTTTACGTCGTCTGGGAGCTTCAGAAAGCTCTGGAGAGGAAACAATGCTTTAGAAAGATATATTTGGATTTATATATAGATCCGAGTATTTTCGCTTCCTGATAGAGATTTCAAAATCTGGCTCCGTTAGGATTTGTAGGACGACTAGGGTTATAAGTAAGTCTATACGTCTTCTGGGAGCTTTAGAAAGCTCTGGAAAGAGAAAAAATTCTTAGAAAAAGACACATAAATCCACTTATATCCGCTCAGTGATAAAAATTTCAAAATATGGCTCCATTAGGATTTGTTGGACGAAAAGTTTTATAATTAAGCCAAATTTTAATTTTCTACGTCGTTTGGGAGCTTCAGAAAGCTCTGGAAAAAGAAAAAATGCTAAGCAAATTATATATCTAGATGACTAGAAGATAGTTATGTTTCAAAGTTTTTGAAAAAAGTCATCTAAATTTTAGTTAGCATAAACAGAATCCATGGCTTAATATGGAAGCCTGTCTCAATTGAAACGATTCTGCAGGTGAAACTTTTTTAACACAATACCTTTAAAAAATAAAGGAAATATTAGATAAAAAAAATTAAATTGGGTGTAAAAATATTACAGATATTACAATAGATTAAAAAATTCATACAGGATAATTATTTATTTGTTTAATATAATATACAGAATAAATTCCAATTTAGACTTAAAACTATATTTTTAAAACATAAGAAATCAGTCTTTTTGAATATTTAAAAAATTATTCCTAAATTTCGACTCAAATATCACTATTTAGTACATGTTTTCTGAAATAAAATGCTATTTTTAAAACCGGTTTTTTGTGTTTAAAAAAACCGGTCTATTCGACATTCGAAAAATGAACATTTTGAAAAAACCGACAGCACATTGACTGAAAAAACCGGTTTTAAAACCGGTTGGAAAACCGCGTCGATCACCCTATATATCACATATGATTTTAAGATTTTTTAAAATTCAGTCATTATGCTGTGCAGTTCTGTACAAGTTTCACTTTCATTGTGAAATAAATCAAATGGCATAGTATTCTCTAGAATATAAAAATATTCTTCGGGATTATCGCTATCAAAAAAAAAAAAAAATCTTTATAACTACAAATTGTTTTCAACTTGACAAATTCCATTTTACCTTGTAACTTGACAACTTCTAAAATATCTTGACAATCAAGCTCATTCAAGTCCGTCTGGCAACCCTATACTTATACCCATCAAACATTTGATGTAAAATTCATAATGTTTTGCAAATAACATATGTGAGTATGAAACTTGTTTAAGAACTTCGGTATTTGATAGGAAATCAAATATAATAAAACTTCCATAAAAAAAAAAAAAAAAATAAAAAATAAATAAATAAAAAAAAAAAAATAATTAAATAACTTTAGATTTTTGGATTTAAGGCTACTTAATTATTACATTTAAAGCTTATTTGTAGACAAAATTCGTTTTTTATTCAAAAAATTTTCAAAATTATTTCATTCACCATTAAGATACTTTTGATATTTTTGTTTGTTGGGCAATTTCTTTGATTGTATAAACATGTATACAAATCTTTCGATATACAAAATAACTCAACTACATTCATTGCAAGTCATTTTGATTTCTTAATTTTTTATTTTTTTTATTTTTGGTAACCTTTCATTTTTGATTCATGTTTTTTCTTCACTTTTCTTCTCTATCAGATTTGATTTTAAAATTTCCAATGAATTAAAATTTATTCGTAATTGATTTTGAATTTTTTAGTATTTTTTGCAAACAAATTTCGCCCTACATTCCTAGGAATATATTGTTGTACATGATTTATATTTCAAGCAATCAGATTGAGTAAAATTATGATAAAAATCTTTAATACGAGCTATTTTGAATTTCACTTTTTTTGCTTAATATAATATAACATGTTTTAGCAAAGAATTCTAAAAAAAAAAATTAAATTATGTGTTTTTTTCATTCGTAATTTAAAATTTTTCATATTGATAATATTAAATAAAAATACTCATTTTGAAAAAGTTTTATGCCCCTGCAATCTGTTAAAAACAAAGCTTTAATTGAGTTCAATGGTTTAGAGCAGCGATAACCAAAAAGAGAGGCACTAAAATAAGTAAGTGTTAGTGTCTTGTACTCTTGCAATGAAAATTGTTACACACATACTCATTACATTTATTTTAAAAAGCAATGCGACAAAGACCTACTTTGTTGAAAGCTAACATGCATGATTTTTTCATTGTTTTGCTCTCAAAGATGAGTGTTTCGTTGACGTTCGCGTTATGTCTGTGTAAATAGCTGATTATGTTCGGACCCTGGGGCTAAGTTGGCGATCATTGGTTTAGAGCTACTTGTTCTCAAAAAAACTAACTCAGCTGCAGTGTTGCCGATTTCTGTGTAATTATCCAAAAATGGGAAAATTTTAAAATTTCTTGGATAATGAAATTTCTGTGTAATTTCAGTTGAACTTCATTTCATAAATTAGTAAATTAACTGTTCATAAAAAGTCTTTATTTGTATATTTTTTGTATATATTTTGCTCCAATGAATTTAAAAAAGTAAACATCAAAAATACCGTTATATTCTAATACAAGATTGCAATTTTTTCAAAAAAAAAAAAAAAAGTTGATATCAATGTATTTTTAGTCATGATCTTAACAATGTGTTGTCATTGAAAGGAAGTACTTAGTGGTGAAAAAGAGCTGCGGAATTCCTTTTTTAACCCATGGTTGTCATTGTTAGGATGTTATCCTTTTATACTTCTTATTTATTGCTTTTGAAGTACTTCTCTTAAAACTATGTCTTATAAATTTAGAGTTCGCAGTATTTTTATAAGATACAAATACTTATTTAACAAAGTTATTCATTTAAAGTTTATGATTCAAGTGAGTAAAAAAGAAATTATTAAAATAATTTATAAATAAAAACTTATATGATTGAAATACAATTATTGAAACAAGTATAAACACAACACTATGTTTATACAATTTTGCCCTATTAAATAATAAAAATGCTTTAAAATTTGTAAAATCTAAATTTTGTTAGAAATTATTACCATTTTTTCCCGCTAAAAAATTTATATTTTTTTCACTTTTTTGGAAGCAATTATTAAGATCCTCAAAAAAGTTTAAAATATGCACATTGTTCCACTTTTGAAGTTGCGAAAATATTCTTTTTTTGGAAGAATTTCATCGTTTTTTGCTGGGAATGAAAAAGGTTAATTTCTAAGAAAAATAGAATTTCGCAAATTCTAATGTAATAAAAACCTAAAACAACGGCTTTGTTAAATAATCTTATAAACATTAGTTTTAAGAGAAGCAGTATACATAAAAAGATTTGTCATTGGTGGGACACTGCAGTTCTTTTTGAGCACTAAAAACTCCCTCCCAATGACAACACATTGTTAAAATCATCGCTTTTACAGCTCTTTTTATTGCTTTTTGCTGGGATATTTATATTTTGGAAATCATAGGCTAACACAAAATAAATTTAATTTTTTTTTTAATTTTTAAAAAATTTTCATCTTTGTGTAATTTTTAGAATTTTGGATAATTTGAAGGCTTTAGTTGTGTAATATGAACTACCGACTCAGGCAACACTGCTCAGCTGTCAAAAAAACCTAACTCTTTGTATGTGTTAGTCGAATTTTCTACAGAACTAATTTATACGTGTGAAGAGGGTAATTTATTTCTGCTGAGCGAAAAAAAAGAGTTAGTTAATAGTGGAAAATATTCACTTTTTCCGACTTCTCATTGTATACAGTAGTGTTCAAGCTCGTGTCAAAAAAACATTATAATATTTCCTTATCCACTTAAAGTTTTATTTATTATAGCAATAGGAAAAAATCCAAGTTAACAAAATAAATTTTCCAAAAAGTAAAGTTCAGAAATGAACAGATTACATGGTACCCATCAAGTTTACTATCATTAATAATAAATTAATGACAATCCTTCGCTTGGATTTAGTTTTTCTTAAAAACAAGGAACATGTTCATTCGATCTGTGAAACACTTTTAAAAATATCATATACTAATGGATGTATTTTAAGAATACTTTAAATTATTGTTACCCTTATCATTAGTATTAAAAAAAGAAAAACTAGCAAATTAATAAAAAAAAGCAGTACTTTATTACTGTGGTCAAAATATATTTTTCAGGGGCAGTGCTTCTAAATTAGGGTTTGATAAAACTATTTACACAACATTGTTTTAAGTCAAAGATGTCATTAGTGTTGCAGTATCCACATCAAAACATGTGACACATTTCACTGACCAGTCAGTCTAACTTTATATGTTTCCTCATATGTGTTGTGGTCAAAACCAATTTTATATTTCCACATATACAGTCAGAAAATATTTGAAACAAATTAAATATTAAACACTTTTATTTTGTAATAAAGGGTTAAGAACTTGTTTAAGGTTATTACAGTTAATGTCGAAAAAAATTTTTCCAATATTTAATTAAGAAATAATAATCAAGTTGTTATATGTACCTAAAAAGTGTAAAATACTGTTTAAAAATAACAATCAAATGATAATATATCTGAAAACAAGTTCATGGGCATTTTTAAATTTTATTATTATTAGATTATACGAGTATTATATAAAAATACATACATATATTTTTTTTTTTTTTCGAAAAAT
Source organism: Protophormia terraenovae (assembly GCA_951394005.1). NCBI lineage: Eukaryota > Metazoa > Arthropoda > Insecta > Diptera > Calliphoridae > Protophormia > Protophormia terraenovae. Next base: position 77,484,067 of record OX596074.1, on the reverse strand, counting down.
ATTAGAACAAATTATTATATTCTAACACAGTATGTATAATTATTCGTTATAATATGTTCAATATTTAATTTCAAATAGATTTTACCGTAATTAATTTGTTTCCATGTCTTTTTGAGTGGATTTTATTTAGATTATTTTTAACAACATGACAACAGTCTAATTTTATCCTGCTGTAAGACTATTTATATCAGTAATAAGCAACAGTATTATATTAATATAATTTAATGTAAAATAATTTACAAAATTACTCTATTATTAAATGATTATTATTTTTATTATTAACAAATAAAAAAAAAAATATATGAAAACAAGGTATTAAATAACCATAACAACTAATAGAAATAAAGTGACATTAAATACATATTTTTTATAAAATCATTTAAATCAAGCAAAATATTTATAAACATTTATTTAACTTATATTTTGACATTTTATTGAAAATAGTCAAGTATTAATAACAAGTATTTACAATGATTTTAATGCTGTTCATAAAAATCTAAATGATATTCTCATTGTTTAAATGGCATAAATTAAGATAAGTAGTGGAAATTGATCAATTCAGAGAATTGTATTTATACATTTTAACAAATCAAAAATCGATGATGTCGTTGAAATTTGTCGTCAAGAAAATGCATGTAGAGGACAAGTTTGACTAAAAGCTACCTATATTGTCATCTTACCCCATTTTCGCGACTTCAATAACAAAATATACTGAATTGTCGTACATATCTAGTTCGGTGACAACATGAGTAAAATGTCCAGCGAGAATGTCGTGAGTTAAACCAAACACACGACATGCTGCATGACAGTGTCATCAATAACTATCAGATAAATAAAAGCATTTATGAAATCATTAAAAAGTATAGAATGTTGTAGCTGAAGTGGTAAGTGCGCTTGACTATTCAATAAGGAAGAGAGAAATTGGTGGTCTAGGTTCAGATCACAGCAGAACCAAAACTCCTTTTTTATTTATTTTTCTTAATATGGTTGACGACAATATGCATAAAGCGTCGCTCAGGTTATCGTTGATGACTTAAGTGCCCTTTTTTCGAAAATGTCACCAATGTTTGTTCGGAGCTGTCGTACATGTGTCATCGAAGACTTTGTCAAATCATCAAGACATCGTCGATATTTTCTACAAGACATGGCCTGCTGGGTTTGTGCCAAATTTTAAGAAGACTATCTCATAATTGGCCATAGCTCAATTATAAAATACTCCTCCGTGCATAAATCACATACAAATGTTAGATTAAAGTGAGTACTTGACGTAAATAAGTTTTATATAAATAGAACTGGGACAAGTTTTATAAGAATTGTTCCATAATTGACCATAAATTACATATAAGACTCACTTCCAAGAAGCACTTTAAAGTACATAAATCCCATATACATGTTTGTATCAACATAATAAGGATTTTCATCCAAACGGATAAATTTTCTCAATTAGTAAAAATTAGTAAATGCAAATTATTGTGCACCGTTTTATTTTTCTTGAGAAAATTTGCCAAATCAAATGAGTTTTCAAACTTTTTTCATGAATTTTTTTTGTTCTTCATTTGAAATGAAAAAATAATTTTAATTGTTTATTTCAAATTTGATTTTATTAAAGTAAACCCAGCAAAAACTTGGTAATGTCATGTAGTTACGGATGTAGTTACTTTTCAATCACAACAACATACCGTCTACATTACATAGATGTAGTTCAATAACTACATATTTATAACCCGATATGTAATTATTTATTTATGATCAGAGTTATTGAAAAACGGCGGTTTGTTCATTTTTTATTCAGTTTACAAATTAATATATTTATGGAAAGAATAAATATGTGATGATAATAATTACTCCATATATGAAAGCAAAAAAAGTGAAACATATATTTTTAGATACACTTTGAAAATTATATCTATATATGTAGATGTTGCTTTTATACATAATTAATAATTTCAATAAATTTGTCTTCAAAAACGAGCGTTTTTAAATATTAAATTATAGAGTCTCAGGAGCAACAATTGAAAATATTAATTCGTATAAAAGGTTTCGACACTGAATAAATTGGTTTATGGTGTTAATAATCGTTTGTCATTATTTTCTAATAAAATTTTTGGACATTAAAAAAATAAAAATTATAATTTTATTGAAAAATTCATTTAATTCAAAAATTTTATAAAAAAAAACTAATATTTAAAATAATGTGAATCAACTTCTTCGTTCAGCACCTAACTTGGAGTCTACAGAAACTAATTGCGGTCAAAGGATTGTAAGTATGTAAATGCTATTATAGAATTTCATTAAATTTAACTCTTTTACACATTCCTTTTCATCCAGCAGAGGAAAGTTAACAATTCATCAGTCTGCTCCAAAATCTGGATGATTCCTGTCAATCATTGATATCAAAGGTAAATTTTTTACGTTAATAACTTTTTTTATTAACGAGTTAAAATCTTTTTCACGTTAAATTTTCTATCTTCAGAAAGATTGGTTGGTTTCAAATCCATGGCTATTTTTAAGGAAGTTGGAAAGGAATATCACATTCATATTATGTATATACATATGTACTAAGACGAAAAGATATGCAGTGTTCATCCACCTATAAGTGCATAGCTTTACTGTTTAAAAAATTTATTATGTGTTCCCTCTCCTCCATTAAATAAAGATACAAACAAAAAAATAGTTTTAATGCAATTCGCAATAGACCTTCCGATGTATACATATATTATTAAACAACTTAAAATCAATTAGTTCTTGTAATGACATCGAAGTAATGAAATAAGGTAAGTAGTTGCCTCTAATGTCATCACCGTGTTAAAATAATGAGTTATTCAGCTAATGTGTAAGTAGTGGAAAGCCATTATATTAGCTTCCTAACTCATTACCTGGCAACCAAAGTTTTTGCTGGGAAAGGTTTACGATGTAGTTTACGCATTGAAATTGAGGCGTAAATATTTTTAAATTGTGTAAATATTTTTTCGTACAAAGTTTGACAAATTTTTTACGAGCTTATATATTTATACAGTTTATGATCTATACGAGGCATTTATTTCATTGTATGAAACCCCCTAATATAATTTCAAAAATGTTGTAACTCTTTGAAACCTACTTTAAGTGTTTCATATTTCTAAAGTTAGTTTCAAAAGTATGATAAGTGTTGATGGATTTTAGTAGATCTTACAAAATAAATAGGAAATCTATTTTAAGTCATTCGCGTGAAAACTCACTGAACTACAGTTATTTGAAACTAATAAATATAAAGAAAACTATGTTGATACTTTCAAAAACTTTTTGTTTAATTTTAGTTTTGTACTGACAATTTTTTCCGAGTCCAAATGTCGTTTAAAAAAAATTTAAATACAAAAATTGTATGCAATTTGTAAAATTTTCACCAAATGAAAATATTTTCTTCTGAAAATATCTGTAAATAATCTTCTTAATGGTTTAAATTGATATTATGAAAAAATAAAATAAAAATTAAATTGAAATTGAAAAAAGATACGGCTGTGTTGAGTCTTTGATGCCTTTTACCATCTTACCGACAAATAATTAAATTTTCGTCTTAACGTATGTTATCATTATTTCACATCTATAAATCTACATTTTTTTCAAACTACAAAAATTTGCTTTTAAAAAATAAACAATAACAAGAATTCCATATTTATTTATTTTTGTATGTGTGTATATACAAACTAACTGCATATACAAAGAACAACAACAACAATGTTATTCATTATATTACTGCTGTTGCTAACTAAACTACTTGCCTTATAGGCAAAAACGTTACTAATAATCATTACAATGCTTAATATACATGTTTGTGTGTGTATTTATATTCTTATCAAATATGTTTTAGTTTTTGGTCCATAACTCTGTTGATTATGAACGAATTTGGTTTATTAAAAAAACCGAAATTTTACAAGAATAAACAAGGGCTTCAAAAAATTAAAAATGCGTTTTGCCCGATATCTCAGTTATTATGAACCGATTTATTTCATTTTTTTAAGAAAAAATTCAGAAAAAAAATGTCCGAGCCTTCTTTGCAAAAAAGAAGTCTCTAGTATATTCAGAGGCTTCCGAAACTGGAAAACCGGTTTTCAAAACCGGTTTTATAAGCATATCTCCGCAATGTATAAACCGATCTTGCTGAATTTTAGTAGCAAAATTCTCGAAAAGATTTCCGTTTGATATATATTTTTATCGGTGGGCTTCATAAACGCCATTTCAAACGACACACGGACGGACGGACATAGTCATCGCTTCTTACAAGGATGCCGAAAATATAAACTTTTTTGCTCTCTGACGAAAATTGTGGAAATTACAAATGGAATGACAAAGCTATATATACCCTTTACACCTGTGGTGAAGTGTATAATAAAGAAACGTTTGTTAAATCGGCTGAAACGGTATTCATCTCCAAACCCATTTAGCTTGCTGACAACTATCGCGAATTAAAATTGATATTAATATTGATGTCCAATGAAAGCATTTTATTTGCTTAATACTTAAATTCAGATGGCGTCAAAATATTTCAAGGACTTAAGATATTCCCAACATCAAAAATCTGCTCCTCATATTTCGCATTAGAGTTGAAATTTCGTTATAATAAAATCTATTTTCGGTGTAAAGTTTATCATCAAATAAAAACAAGTAAAAAATTTAGCTAAAATTTACTTAAAAAAATCAAATCGTGCTGTTTGTTAATAATACTGTAATGAATAGTAACGTTTTAACGACTATATTTTCCAAAATAGAACCAATATTCACTTAATTTGTTCATCACATGATCACAAGATGTGTCTTTTATAGCTTATAGTTTTGCAAAAATTTAAACAAATATAGTTTTTTTCCTATTAAGAAATCATGCAAAAAAAAAAAATATTAAAAAATTTTTCTTTCAGTGTATTTTGATAAATTTTGAAGATTCTGTAATTTTGTAATTTTGACATGTGCTGAAGGTACGTTAGAAGTTTTATAAAATCACCTTCTTTTGATTTCCATAAAGCCAAAGATCTATTTTTAATTTTTATTTTTTTAATTTAAAATTTAAACCTCCACAACTTTTGCGCTCATTGATAAAAATGATCAGTGTTGCCAGTTTAGCATTTTTAAGGCTAAACTTATACTTTTTACTTCGCTTTTAGCCTCAAAATTTGCGTTAAGCTTCTTGCTTTTTTTTTTTTTTTGCCTTTCATTATTCTTAAAATTTCCTTAAAAAGGCTAAAATTTTAGTATTCACATTTAATTTTACTTCTTACAGAATTATTAATTTAAGCATTTTAAGCATATTAATTCGCACAAAAAATTTAGATTACCTTTATTTAACCAAAATTTCGCGCGGGGCACTTCATTTTTCAAATCAAATATAACTCAAATCAAATCATTTAAATATAATTCTTCAAAAAATTGTATAAAAGCGAAAAATCACGTAAACGATTAATCAAAAAGGAATTATAATTCAAAAAGGACGAAAAATAGCTTCAAAGTATTAAGGTGTTTCTCATATGAAATATAAAAAAAAAAATGTGTATTAGAATTTTGTGGGCGATTTTACATTGAATCATTTTGTTGACAACCGTTTTATGTTTTATTTATACATTTAAAAAAATATAAAAAAATAAGGAGAAAAAAACTTAAAATAAAAAATATTAGCTCTATTCTGGCTTTATTTTGTGGGGCATTTAGCCTTTTCTGACCTTTTTTAGAGTCAAATTTTCCGTATTGGGTGCCCCAATGAGCTAGTCTGTCAGCTTGGGCATTCTGGGTTCAATTTCCACCAGAGTCTCTGCTATGCTGCACTACAACGAGCAATAGTCTTCGTTAAACAGCTCGATTAGAATTAGAATATAATTTGTAATTGTTTTGTAATTATTCAATAAATGAAATTAAGATCAGCTGGTTTTAGACGGAATGACTCCTATTTAACTAAAATATTTAGTTAATTTTTGTTCTAATTCAATGTATGAACACATTATTCTAAAAATACATTTTAAACGTCAGCTTAAAAGAAAATTTGAATTAAAATTTTAATAATTAATGTTATTCTTCACACATTTTTTTAAAAACACACCAAACCAAAACATCCACTAAATACACACACTATACCATAAAATACATTTAATAAACTTTTATATAAATATATACACATACACATATATGAATGTGTACGATTATATATGTAAGTGTGAATAATAATGTGTATTTTTTATATAAAAAATTAATAATAAAAGCCACATTAATATAATAAGAAATCTAATTAAAACATACAATAATACAAGAAACTTAAATGTCTAGCGGCAAAATTATTTATTTGCGATTTTCCAACATTTGTTTTAATCAAATTCATTTTTCACTTTATACAAGAGTGTGTGTGTTCGTAAAGACCAAGCGACTTTGAATGTGTTCGTTATGCGCATCTGTATGTGGCATTGAGCTTTCCCAGCAGGCCATGTCTTGTAGAAAATATCGACGATGTCTTGATGATTTGTCACAGTCATCGATGACATATGTACGACAGCTCCGAACAAACATTGGTGATATTTTCGAACAAAGGGCACTTAAGTCATCAACGATAACCTGAGCGACAGTGTCATGTATATTTTCGTCAACCATTTTAAAAATAATAAATGAAAAAAAAGTAGGGTTCCGCCGAGATTTGAACCCAGGCCACCAATTTCTCTCTTTCTTATCGAATAGTCAAGCGCACTTACCACTTCAGCTACAACATTCTCTACTTTTTAATGGTTTTATTAATGCTTTTATTTATCTTATAGGTATACACGACATGCTACATGACAATGTCATGCAGCATGTCGTGCATTTGGTCTAATTCATGACATTCTCGCTGTACATTTTACTCATGTTGTCACCGAACTAAATATTTACGACAATTTTTTATATTTTGTTATTGAAGTCGCCGAAAATGGGGTATTATGACAATATAGGTGACTTTTAGTCAAACTTGTCTACTACATGCATTTTCTTGACGACAAATTTAGACGACATCATCGATGAAAGTGTCGTTAATGGACATGTGGCCTGCTGGGTTTGTATAAGTATGTGTGTGTGTGTGTGTCTTTTTATGAAAGTCTATATAATTCTTCTATTTAAGAATGAGTCAACATTTTGGCTGGTTCTCTTCTTCACTTATTATTATGGGGCTTTTGAGTATTTTTTTAATGAATAATTAAATTAAAACTAACATTAAATGAATGAATGACTGCATACAAGTATAAAACACTCATACATATCAACATACATATATGTACATTACAGTGCCTTGATTTTTATGGGGACAAAAAAAGTTGCTAAAAGTTTGATACGTTTTAAGCTAATTCCCAAAATATTTCGTATCAATTATTAAATTTGCATGAGCTGGACCATTTTTAAAATACCTCCAAAAATATAGTTTTCGATCGACAGTATACATAGTTTTTAACTTTTTGTTAAAAGAAATTACAACATATGATAGAAAAACGATGACTACTACATATTGAACAAAAAATAATTTAAAATTTGTTTTCATTCTCGCGAAATTTAAATTTTAGTAAATTTTTTAATGATTTTATTTCAAATAGTATTTTATTAAAGTTTGAATATTTTGGACATTTTTCATCGTAAATAAAATTTTAGCGCATTATTAAAAAGCTCTCATTAAATACTATTGATATGTGCATTCATTTAACCCTTTAGTTGCACAAATAATATTTTGGGATTTCCGGTCCATAATTGGATAAGTTAATTTTAACGGCAAATAAATGGTTAGTTAAGGACATATAAGTCCTCAAAAGCATAAATTTATCAAAAAAGCGGCGAATTGGTATAAAATGGCGGTTAAATTAAAAAAAAAACTCCTTTTTATTCGATTATCGTTGCGGTTTTAAATTAACTTATTTCGTTTTTCATAAATTGACCAATATTTAACTGTAATAAGTACTTCTATGCGACTTATTTGGAAAAATTCCTAATTTAACCTTTTGGGAACTAAATGTATAAAATTGACCCTCTAGCTCTTAATGGGTTAATTAAGTGTTATCTTCAATGAAAAATGTCCGAAATATATAAAATTACATGTTTGAAAAAAGAAAATATGATAAAAGATGTTAATAAATCTTAATATTCTGCGACTGAAAAGAGACATAATAATTATTTAAATGAATATTGAAGGTCGTAGTATGCCTCTATTATAATTTGAAGTTAATTTTCTTATAACTAAAATTTTGATAATAATATTGAAATAAATACGTAATTTCAGAAGTGTTTTGAAAATGGTCCAGCTCACGTAAATCTTAACATTAAGATGTAATATTTTGGGAATCATATAAGAACATACTAATCTTCATTTCTAGAGGGGTACATTTGCAACTTTTTTTCGTGAGGCACTTTAATGTACGTTAGACTCTCCACGACTACTCGTACACTTAAAAATACATATATATACAACTATCTATCTAGATATGTATATGTGTATAATAAAGTAGTATATAGAAGTCATGTTGCAAGATAAATACTGATATACAACTACGTGTGTGACTCTGAGTTAAATCAAATTGAATGCTGTCAAGAAAATTTGCCATATTCACAGGTGTAATAAACTAAATACTAATTTAACATATACATACACAAACTCACATAGACATTTTCACATATATGTACATACATATAAACATAATTATTAAGAACGTTGAATATACGTTTGCACAAGAAGTTATGATATAAAAACAAAATTTTAGTTTTTAGTTGCCTTAAGCATTCATTTGATTAGAAAGATATAAAAATAAGTATTTAAAAAAATAAAAAAAAAGAATTAGATGTTAAATAGAAAATTATGAAATTTATGTGAATCATTAATTTTCATATGTACAGCTGGATTTTGGTTTTAAAATTTACATATGTATGTTTATTACAATGATTAATTTAAAGAGTGAGTTTTTATTTTAAATTTAAGATATTGAAGAAATACTGGAACACATTTGGCGATTTTGATTTATTTTTATTTAAAACTCTAGGAATTGAAAAATAAGAAATACGCAAAATTTTCGTATTAACATCTCTATTTCTAGAAAAATAATTGTAAAAATAATATTCACAGAAAAATTTATTCCATAAAATTTTTCAATTAATTGGTTATTTCATTTTAAATTAAAACTTATTAAAAATATTTTATTAATGTAATTAACTTTGTGTTTGTTTTAAGTTTTTTTTTTTGTAAAATAAATAAAATTAAATAAAAAAATTTTGAAACAGAATATAATTTTATGATAATTGAAGATTCCCAACTGCTTGGGCTCTAAGAACAAAAAATAAAAAATTAGAACAAAAATTCAAGAAGGGCTAATTTCATTTTTTTAAGAAAAAAATCAAAAAAAAATGTCCGAGCCTTCTTTGCAAAAACGAAGTCTCTAGTATATACAGAGGCTTCCGAAACTGGGCTTAGACCTTTGGCTAGTGTAAAATAAAATATACGAATAAAGAATAATCCGTTAATACTAACTTCTGCTAACTACTGCTCTAAAATACATAAAATTTCTATATGATTTTATGGATTTTAGAGCATTTCCCGGAAGTGGGTTTATATGAGAGCTATGGTTGTTTCCACTTACATGAAACTTCTTTGTGTTGAATATTAACTTGATACTAACATTTGTGTGGGATTTATGCACGTTAAAATGATCTTCGGAAGAGAAGTTTATATGGGAGCTATGGTCAATTATGGACCGATCTTTATGAAATTTGGTACAAAGATTCTCTGTGCCAAATTTCTTTAAATTATTTGCTATATTAAAGGTTTTTATTAGCGTTAAGACCTATTCGGGAGGACATTTGCTTGGTGGCTAGGTGAGATAATAGACCGATCATAACCAATTTCAATAGGATTTGTCCTTGTGCAAAACTAATTCTTCGTGCTAAATTTCATGAAGATATCTTTAAAATTCGACCTGTACTTTGTTTTCATGTACAGACAGACAGACAGACGGACGGATGGAGATACGGACATCATAAAATCGACTCAAGAAGTGATCCTGAGACGAGAATATATAATTATTAGGTAAGTATAAGATTTAATGATTTGCGAGAATTTTATAAGTACAATAAGATTGTTTCGGTTTTACTGTACTTAGAAGTTCCTATTTAGTCCAAGTGTGTATATTTCAAGCAAAAACTATTTTATATTGACTGCTCATTACCCATAGGTTTAACCATAGATTATAACATAGATATGATCAGTTTTCAAAAACCTAAGTCGGTTGTCAAAAAAAACCTAAGTCTATGAATGTATTAGAAAAAATTTTCATTGAAAACAAAAACAATTGTAATACGTGTGCCTTTTTGAGTATTTTTTTTTTTTTCAATTGAGTTTTTTTAAGCTTCATATTACAAAAAATCTATGGTTTTAACCATAGATTATAACATAGATATGAAGATCCGTTGTCAGAAACCTAAGTCGGTTGTCAAAAAAACCTAAGTCTAAGAATGTATTAGTAAAAAATTGTATTGAAAACAAAAACAATTGTAGTACGTGTGCCTTTTTTGAGTAATTTTTTTCAATTGAGTTTTTTTAAGCTTCATATCTATGTAATAATCTATGGTTTTAACATTGACTTAAAATGTGCAAACAATCACAAAAATGCTCCTCCTGAAAAGTTTTGAGTTCTGCTCATAAGCTATTTTCGGGGTAAGGGCTCGATATATACATACGTCGTTATTAACATTGATTATTATTAATTCAAAAATTAATTGAAATTTAAACGAAAAACAATTTTTCAGTTAATTAATAGTATAATTTGGTGATTGGTGATTAACTGAAATCCATTTTTATTTTTTTTTTATACCCACCATCAAAAAGATGGGGGGTATATTGATTTTGTCATTCCGTATGTAACATGTTGAAGGAATCATCTAAGACCCCACTAAGTATATATATTCTGGGTCCTGGTTAGATTCTGAGTCGATCTAGCTATGTCCGTCCGTCTGTCCGTCTGTCCGTCAGTTGAAAGCAGGATAGCGCTCGAACGGAGCAAGGTAGGGAGACGAAATTTGGCACAAATATTTGTATTATATAAGGTTTGTTTGGGATTGAAAATGGGCAAAATCGGTTCTCAAACAAAAAAGTTATGGGCTAAAGACTAGAAACACAGGGTGTGCGTTTTATACTTTTCTGCTGAAATTTCTGCAACAAAAGTATGTACGATAGCGAAATTTTGTACATATAGTTTGGGGATCGATATCAACTCGCAAGCCAAAAATAGGCGTGGTCCGCCCACTTTACCGCCCACCTCCCATATAAGGTGAAAATCAATGAAATTGTGTTCAAATAGTTCAAGGACTAATGCAAACTCGGAAACAAAAAATGGGCGTGGCCCGCCCACTTTACTGCCCACTTTACCTCCTAAAAACTAGAAACACAGGGTGTCCGTTTTATACTTTTCTGCTGATATTTCTGCAACAAAAGCATGTACGATTGCGAAATTTTGTACATATAGTTTGGGGATCGATATCAGCTCGGAAGCCAAAAATGGGCGTGGTCCGCCCACTTTACCGCCCACCTCCCATATAAGGTGGAAATCAATGAAATTGTGTTCAAATAGTTCAAGGACTAATGCAAACTCGGAAAAAAATGGGCGTGGCCCGCCCACTTTACTGCCCACTTCACCGCCCACTTTACCTCCTTCTCTCATATAACTTAAAATGTGAAAAAGTTGATGGTGGGTATATAGATTCGGCCGGGCCGAATATTTGCGCTTGTTTATTTTTTCTGTGTTTTTTATTTCGTGTGGTAGTACTATTCTAAACAGATTACACATCTGACTCAACCGACTTGAATCTAATTGAGTGCAAACTTTTAATAATGCAACTTTTTTTGTTTAATCCATTTAAACTTTTGATCTTATATAGACTATCAGATTTTTTTCTTTGTTTTGGTGTTTCAGGTGGTTTTGTGTGCCCTTCACAGAATAGAAATATTGAAACAGGGAGTAATACTCCTTGTAGTTATGCGTATCCTGTGCTATATACAGTTAATATGTCCTTAATAGTCAATGCAGTAGATAGTTCTGCCCGAGGCACATTCGCAGTTTCATATGAAATAGCATAATATACAGCACGAACTTTTTTTCGAAAGCTCACTTAAAATATATTAAATGCAAACGTCTTATACTGAGAGAAAAAATTCGATTCAAGATCCACAACGGCTTTTTAATACGCTCGTTAAATATACAAAATAGAAGACAAATAATTTGACTGAAGTTGTGTCAACTTGATACCAATTGGTATCAATTTTCGTTAATCATTTGAACATGCAGTTTTTTCAAAACACATTTTACAAACGGCACTTTATTTGCGCGGCATGAAATTAACTATAATTACTATAATTAGTAAACGTTTGTAAAGCTTCAACGAAATGTAGAAGCGAATAAAAAAAAAAAAAAAAACGAAATATACATTTTATGAAACAAAAAAAAAAAAAAAATATCTCGGTATAAGTTCAATGAAATATATTTTCGTACAATATTTGGAAAAATAATTTAGATCCGGTCTCCATTTATCTCAAAATTTAAAAAATAGTGGCGAATTTTACTGTAAAGAAAACTTTTTTAATTTTGCTCGGAAAATCTAGAATATTCTATACTAATAACATTAAACATTTATTGTAAAAAAAAAAAATAAATAAATAAAAAATCTAATTATATACATTTTATATTCAACAGATATCATTTCTGTTTCTCATGTTAAACAGACGTGTTTTTAACTCGCTCCGCGATTTTTTAATTATTCATCGAGATTCATCGAAATTAATTTTAAAACAATACGCGATTGGACGCTTTAAAAATTTTATTAAATTACTTGTGTTTATTTTATTAAATATAAACATACAACACATAAACAAATTAAATAAAACAAAAATAATCTGCATAATATAAGCAAACAAAAGAAAAGTTGTGATAAAGTGTTATACATCAGTGAAATATAATTTAAAAGAGTCTATGAGTTCTCATGATGAGAGTCGACTCAGTTTAAACGGCAGAAATGCTTATATATTTCTCAATGGGGAGAGTGTTAAAAATAAAAATATTTGTGATCCACAATATAATAAAAATTATTTAACCGCCAAACCACTTGAGAGAGCTCGCTCTTGTTCCCCCGTAATTCAATTACATGAAGAAAATACACAAACAATATCAACATCCAAAAACTGTTTAGAACAAAACATAAAAGAAAATATGAAAAAACAAAATACAACAACAACACTCATGGATATAAAAACAACTCAATCATTGTCTGTTAAAACACAAGCTTGTAAACCACTAGCAACAACAACTAGTGAGAGTTTGAATGTAATTAACCCTACTGGCAGCATAGATAGAAATGATGGTACACAAAAAGGTGCAATCCCGAAAAAGAAGATAAGTACAAAATCTCCAATTCCAACAGGTATGCTTAGATATGTAAGTATTAACAAAAGAAATTTAAGCCCACAGAAAAGTTTTACTTCTGCTAAGAAACAAAAGGTAATTGATAAACCCTTGATGAATAACCGTTTTGCCTTATTGAGTGATGATATAGAAAAAAGTCATTCAAATGATAATTCTATTAAAAAATCACTTAAACCCCCACCAATATATCTTCGCGAACCTAGTTCCAATAATTTGGTTAAGACATTTATTGAGCTTATTGGTAAAAGCAATTTTCATATTGTTCCAATAAGAAAAGGTGGCGTGCAAGAAACAAAAATTGTAGTATACACTGAGGATTGTTATAGAAAAATCTCTCTTTACCTAAATAATAGTAACAAAAATTTTTACTCATATCAACTGAAAAGTAGTAAAGGTTTGACTGTTGTAATTAAAGGAATTGAGTCCAGTGTAGAACCAACTGAAATCAAGGAGGCCCTAGAGGAGTTGGGCTATCAAATAAAAGTTGTGGTCAATATTTTTAATAAGGATAAGATTCCCCAACCAATGTTTAGAGTTGAGTTGGAGCCGAACGATGATAAGTTAAAGAAAAATGAAGCGCATCCTATATACTCTTTGCGATATCTTTTGAATCGCAGAGTCACTATAGAGGAACCTCTTAAGAGAAAAGGACCTGTCCAATGTGGCAATTGCCAAGAGTTCGGTCATACTAAAAATTATTGTACCCTACGTACAGTATGTGTAGCATGCGGAGATCTTCATTCATCATCTCAATGTGATGTTGTGAAAAACGGTCTCAAGAGAAAATGTGGTAACTGCGGTGGCGACCATTCCGCCAATTACCGTGGCTGCCCAGTATATAAGGAATTGTTGAAAAGGTTAAGAGAGAATCAAAAGCTAAAAAGAAATGGAATTGCTGAATACGCACCTGTAAATACCATTACTAACCAAATAAATTCTAGAGTAAGTGTTAGTAATGAGGGTATGGCTTCAGTTAAGCCAAGTTTAAACACTGACCAATCGAGTACAGCCAATCCTGGAAATATCTCCTATGCCAGTGTTTTAAGAACAAGTTTCCAGCAACCTAATTTCCCCCGAAATTCGGGAGGGTTAGAAACTTTAATGCAAACTCTTACGCAAACCGTTACCTCTCTAAACCAAAATATGACAAACTTTATGTCATCCATGCAGAACACAATACAAGAGCTTTTAAGAGCACAGAACCAAATGATTCAAATACTCTTAACGAAAAAATGAGTTATTTGAGAGTATGTTTTTGGAATGCAAATGGTTTAAACCAACATAAATCTGAAATATCATACTTCATGAAGCAGCAAGATATTGATGTGATGTTAGTCTCAGAGACTCATCTCACAAATAGATACAATTTTTATATTACAGGTTATTCATTCTACTTTACAAATCATCCGGATGGAAAAGCACATGGTGGTACTGGTATATTAATTAGAAATCGAATACGACATTATGCCCTAAATGAATTCTCGAAAGATTACCTGCAGGCAACCTCTATTAACCTTGAGTATTTCGCTGGTGACTTAACGCTAAGCTCGGTGTATTGTCCACCAAGATTTTCTATGACCAAGGAAAAATTTGAAGAATTCTTTGAGACACTAGGAGATCGTTTCCTGGCATGTGGCGACTATAATGCCAAACATGTTTACTGGGGTTCCAGATTGATAAATCCCAGAGGTAGACAGCTCTATAAGGTACTAGTTGATCGCAAAAATGGCATGGATTTTGTGTCCCCTGGACATCCGACATATTGGCCGGCTGATCCTAGAAAAATTCCTGATCTCATAGATTTTGCCATATCTAAAAATATAAACCGAAACTCAATAACTACGGAAATTTCATATGATTTAACTTCTGACCATTCTCCGATAATAATAACTTATTACGGAAGGACTAACATACCAAATTATCCTACTAATACTTTTTATAGGACAAATTGGTTAAAATATAAAAAATACATCAGTAGTCATATCCACACAGATCCATATTTTCAGTGTGAGGAAGATATAAACAAATGCGTACAAGACTTTACGTCGTTAATTAATTTAGCTATAGATCACTCAAAAAGTGAAACTTTTAAGAACGATAATAAGCATATTTCTAATTATGAAATTCAAAAACTTCTTCTTGAAAAAAGAAAATGTAGAAGAGAATGGCAACAAACCAGATCACCAGCTGCAAAGTTGAGGCTGTCTACAGCAATTAAGAAACTAAGAAAAGCCCTTCAATTAGAAGAGGATCGCCAAAGTAGAAAATACATTGAAAGTTTAACAAATAATAAATATACAAATTTTTCCCTATGGAAGGCAACGAAAGATATTAAGCCACCGGTAGAGACACAAAATCCTTTAAGGAAGGCTGACGGTACCTGGGCCCGTAGTTCTGAAGATAAGGCAAATTTATTTGCACACTATTTAAGCTCTGTCTTTCAACCAAATCCCCAAACAAATAATTTTGTATTGGGAGAGACACCTGACACTACTCTAAATAATGATTATATAATTGTTGTTAGCCCAGAGGATATTAATACAGTAATCAAGGAAAATATAAATATTAGAAAATCGCCAGGATATGATTCGATAACACCATCCATGATTAAAAACCTACCGAATGTGGCAATTATCGTGCTTTCAATTATTTTTAATGCGATCTTAAAACTAGGAGTTTTTCCAAAAATGTGGAAAACGTCTCAGATCAAAATGATACTAAAGCCAGGAAAAGATTCTACTATATCATCATCTTATAGACCTATTAGCCTTCTATCCTGTTTGTCAAAGCTGTTCGAGAAAGTATTTCAAAAGAAAATTATGCCATTCTTGAACGATAGAAATATCGTCCCAGTTCATCAATTTGGCTTTCGTGAAAAACATGGAACCATAGAACAAGTGAATCGTCTAACTGGAGAGATAAGGAAATGTTTTGAATTAAAGAAGTATTGCTCAGCTATTTTTTTAGACATCTCGCAAGCTTTCGACAAAGTTTGGCACAAGGGCCTAATATATAAAATTAAATGTTTACTACCACCATGTACCCACAAATTGCTGGAGTCTTACTTATCTGACCGATTATTTAGAGTAAAATATAACGAATTTGTAACGGAAGAATTTGAAATAAAAGCAGGTGTACCACAGGGAAGTGTTCTTGGACCTACCTTGTACTTAATTTACACTTCTGATTTACCAGTGAGCGATGGACTGACTGTTTCCACATTTGCTGATGATACTGCAATACTCAGTTCCCACGAAAACCCACACTTAGCATCTAGACAACTTGATATTTACCTCCGACGTGTGGAGACCTGGTTGAAAAACTGGCGTATACGAGTAAATGAATTGAAAAGTAACCACGTTACATTCACCCTCAGAAGAGGAAATTGTCCTCCTGTTAAACTTAATGACATAAGTATACCCCAGTCAGACCACGTTACATACCTTGGTATACATTTAGATAGGCGACTAACGTGGCGTCGTCATATAGAAACCAAGAGACTTCATATGAAGTTAAAAGCTTCTAGCATTCACTGGTTAATAAACAGCCAATCAAAACTAAGCCTTGACAATAAAGTCATCCTGTATAAAACCGTTTTAAAACCAATTTGGACATATGGTATCCAATTATGGGGTACAGCCAGTAAAACGAGTATCGATATTATACAGAGGGCCCAATCAAAAATTCTTAGAACCATGACAGGTGCACCATGGTATATAAGAAATGAGAATATCCATAGAGATTTAGAGGTTCCATTTGTAAAAGACGAGTTTGAGAAAATCAGTGCAAAATACATTGTAAAATTGCAGACTCACCCCAACCCGCTTGCAAGACTACTTACTGAAGTTCAACCAAGTTCAAGGCTTCGTAGAGCCGATTTTCCACCCCGTTATTAGCGAAGACAAATTATTCACTATGGCATGCTCTCATTAGAGATAAAGTAGTATTTAATTTTTAGTTTTAAGATTTGATTACATATTGTGAGGCCTTAAAAAAGGTAGATTCAATATATAAATAAAGAAAACGTTAAAAAAAAAAAAAAAATTGAAGTTGTCATAAGTTTTGATATTCCGTATAATTTTCACACGATTTATGTCAACTTAAAACCGCTTAGCTTTCGTGTTTTTTATTTTAAAAAATCATTATTTTTAAAAATCATTATTAAGAAAATTTATGGGGACTGGATCATACAATAGCAAACAACATTTTATTAAGTATGGCTCATTATAATGATATAGAAAGAATTTATTATGTCTGTCCAAAAGTCTTTCTATAAAATTAGTCTATGACCCAGATGACTATTGTAGCCTTTCTAATATAATATGTTCTCTGTAAGTATCGTGATGCGACTCTCAATGGCTTCTGAGTTATTACAAAAAATAAAATGCAGTGTAAAATAAAAAAATAATTAATTTGAAAGAAATTTCAAGCATGAATTTGTTAACTTTATTCAATGTGATTTTTTTAATAACTAAGAAACTATTGAGAGTCCCATCACGATACTTACAGAGAACATTCAAAATGGATGCATCCTCTACATATATATTTTTCACTAATTTTAAAATACCATTTTTGAAAATACGCGACCGCGAAATTTAATTCGCGAATTATCTACCAATAAAATTCAACATAAGAACATGTTTCAGGTATCATTTTAAAGGTAATTTCATTACCTTTAAATATTTGCCTTAATGAACATTGCAACATAAATATTTTGGAAGATATTTGTATTTCTAAAAAGACAAATTTCCTCATTTTTGAGATGTTATAAATCGCGAACTATCGCGATTTATTTTATAAATAAACCCATTTATTTACTTAACATTTTTCGAAGGAAAAATAAGATAAATACTTTTTTCTAAACATAGTTTGTCCGTTCTTAGGCTATATTGAAGATAAATTCATTCTGCCTTCTTTTATTTTCACTAAAGAAAATTTTTCTTAAAGAATTTTTATTTTTTCCTTTTCCTATTGGAAATTTTTAATTTTTTTTTTAGTTCGAAAATCCATTTTGGGGGGGGGGGGGGGTAAATTTCCGATTAACCCCCCCGTGGATCCGCGCCTGCTTTGAGATAAATGCATAAACAATACAATTATTTTTCTATAATTCAATTGAGATTTAAAGTCTCTGAGGTATTATGTTTCCATAATTGCTTTAAACATTTTAAATGCATTCTAACAACTAGATGATGATGACAATTTTGATTTCCTTTTGCGTCTTCAGATATCATTATAAGAAGCTACATTTAATCGCTGTTACAAATCCCCTAAGTCTTCCTTTCTTCTATGTGTACTATGTACATAGGTAGGTTTAAAAATAAAAAGTATTTTAAAAATGTAATTGTCTTTATTATTTTTTTGCAAAATCTTGAAAAAATAACACGTTCAAAGGCAATTGGATTTCGTTTTATTCCTTTTCTGTCAACATAATTGTTTTCCCATTACTGATACAGACGTACATACATTTACTTTTTACTTTTCAGTGCTGCAACCCACAAGGGGTTGTTGTAGAAATATATATTCTATTCATATAAATATGTACTTTATATATAAGTGTGTATAACATAAAAGAGTAAATAAAAAAATATTTAAGTTGTTTTTGATATTAAATAATCATCTTTGTTAAATAACTGTTGATGATAATGACGACAATGTTGATGATAAACTGCCACTTTTGAAAAGATTAATTTAAAAAGAATTTGCTTTCAACTTTCACATATAATCTGAATTCATTTCACGTACATGAAATTATCCAATGTCTAGACATATGTCGACATATGTGGCGACACTGTTTTTGAAATCAAAATCAAACTAAAAGACAAGATATTCCAAAAACAAAAAAAAAGTTTTTTTTTGTATTGGAGGACAAATAAATGAAAGTAAAAATTGTAAGGAATAAGAAAAACTTAGAAAACATATATACATGGGGTCATAATAAAAAATGTTTGATTTTTACCCTTACAAAAAAAAAAAAAAAAAAAATATGTGAGGAAAATCAAAAAAATTGAAAATTTTAAGTAAAAATATTTTCAAATTTGTTTTTCTTCTGCACGCAGAGAAAAAAAATTTCTCAATATGGTTGCCCCAACAATATTATTTTCATTGCAGAGAAATTTTTCCGTCGCAAACATTCTTATTGTTGAATATATTTTATTTTAAAAACAATTCTGTTGTAGCAATTATACATTTCTTCTCAACTCACAATTATATTGTTGGCACAACATGTTAAGCAATATGTTTAAATTAGAACCACATCATTGTTGTTAAAATTGCATGCGCAAAAAAAATATTTTCAATACCTGGATATATTATTTTGTTTGTAATTTTGAAATGACAACAAAACGTTTGTTTTGTATTGGCAACAATATACATTATTAGTACTTGACAATAAGTATACTTGTTGATTTTTATTCAGTTTAGTTTGCTTCTTGCTTTGAGCAAGTTGTCTGTCGGCAAGTTAAAAATGTATTAGAAAATATGCTGAATGTATATTTAAATGAAATTGAAAAAAGATTCGGCTGTGCCGAATATTTGATACCCTTCACCATATTACCATCTTACTATCTTATCGACATCATATTACCATATTACCGACAAATAATAAAATTTTCGCCTTAACGTATGCTTTCATATTTTCACATATATAAATCTAAATTTTTTTCAAACTACGAAAATTTGAATATGAAAAAAAAAACAATCATAGCAGGCTTTGCTTTTAAAAAATAAACAACAACAATTCCATATTTATTTATTTTTTTATGTGTGTATATACAAACTGACTGCATATACAAAGAACAACAACAACACTGTTATTCATTATATTACTTCTGTTGCTAACTATACTACTTGTCTTATAGGCAAAAACGTCACTCACTAATAGTCATTACAATGCTTAATATACATGTTTGTGTATGTATTTATGTATATTCTTAACAGATATGTTTTAGTTTTAAAAAATAAACAACAACAATTCCATATCTATTTATTTTTGTACAGACTGCATATACAAAGAACAACAACAACACTGTTATTCATTATATGACCGCTGTTTCTAACTAAACTACTTGTCTATACAAAAAAACAAAAAACGTCACTAATAGTCATTACAATGCTTAATATACATGTTTGTGTGTGTATTTATATTCTTAACAGATTTGTTTTTGGGCCATAACTCTGTTGATTATGAACGAATTTGGTTTATTAAAAAAAACGAAATTTTATAAAAACATTTATGACTGATCTATATAAAAATAAAAATCTGTAGCTTGAACAAGGGCTTCAAAAATAAAAAATTCGTTTTCCCCGATATCTCAGTTATTACTGAACCGATTTATTTCATTTTTTCAGAACAAAAATTCAGAAAATAATTTCCGAGCCCCCTTTAAAAATTCGAAGTCCCTGGTATATACAGAGGCTTCAGAAACTGAAAAACCGGTTTTTAAAGCATATCTCCGCCATTTATAAACCGATCCTGCTGATTCAAAAAACCAAAATTTTATAAAAATATTTGTGACCGATCTGTATAAAAATCTATAGCTTAAACCAGGGCTTCAAAAAATAAAAAATGCGTTTTGTCCGATATCTCAGTTATTATTGAACCGATTTATTTCATTTTTTCAGAACAAAAATTTAGAAAAAAATGTCCGAGACTTCTTTGTAAAAACGAAGTCCCTAGTATATACAGAGGCTTCAGAAACTGGAAAACCGGTTCTAAAAACCGGTTTTTTTAATATATCTCCGCATTGTATGAACCGATCTTGCTGAATTCCAATAGCAAAATTCTCGAAAGCATTTCCGATCGTTTGATATATATATTATATATGTCAGTTATCGGTGGGCTTCATAAACGCCATTTCAACCGACACACGGACGGACGGACGGACATGGTCCTATCGTCATCATTTCTTACAAGGATCCCGAAAATGTAAACTTTTTTGCTCTCCGACGAAAATTGTGAGAATTACAAACGGAATGACAAACTTATATATACCCTTTACACCTTTGGTGAAGGGTATAAAAAGTGAATTATTTAAAATAAATTATTTTAATTAAAGTTAAATTAGAAATAAATAAGTGTTTCATATTGTGAAAATATTTTAAATGGATATTATACAAAGAAAACTACATAATTGGTTATCTTCAGAGTGCTAAAAAAAATATGTCAGCTTGTACGAATATTCAAAAAATTTCTTAGGTTTCATCGTTCACAGGTGATAAATTTATCTTTTTATACCAAAGTGATTTATTTTACATAACTAAATTATAATTAATTTTAATAAAAACTTAATTACGATTAATTAATTGGCTTATTTATTTTTAGCCATAATAATTGTTTCTCGACGCTAAGTACAGTTATTGCGATTCAACATTTTATTGATGTATACATGAATCAAGTATATATACAACAAAAATATTGTTATAGATATACAATATTTTTATTATGATTTAACCATATTATTGCTGTATATATGAATCAAGTATATATACAGCAAAAATATTGTTGTAGATCAATAATATTTTTTATTATGATTTAACAATATTATTGCTGTATATATGAATCAAATATATATACAGCAAAAATATTGTTGTAGATCAACAATATTTTTATTGTGATTTAACCATATTATTGTTATATACATGAATCAGGTACATATACAACAAAAATATGGTTGCAGATCAACAATATTTTTATTATGATTCAACCATATTATTGTGCTACATCTAACCATAATATAATTTACAAACAACCATAAAATCTAACCATAATATGACAGTACTCGATTATGGTTGCTATTCACCATATTTTTTCTTTGCGTGTGACGTTAACGTTGATTTGTTGTTTTATTAATGACTATCTATGCATACAAAATCTGTTTGCGTTAATCACTTTTGTCAATGCGCGCTAAAGTTGTAAAGGTTTGAATTTAAAACTTTAAAAAAAATTAAAAATAGAGCTTTGGCTTTATCAAAATCAATCGAATCAACGCGATTTTATATGTCAAAATGATTACAGAATCTTCAATAATTATCGAAATACACGAACTTACACAATTTCGTAAATAGCAAAAAAAAAAAAAATAATATTGGTTTAAAATTTAGCAAAATTATGAGTAATAAAAGACATACATATCTTGGGATCGTTTACTGAAAAAAATTAATTGTATATCGGCTTTAGTTTGTAAAATATAGTCGTTTAAACATTACTACTCTAGTATTCATTTTAGAAAAATTTTCAAATTATTTCTTATTTGAGAATAAATTTTACCTCGAAAATTGATTTTATTATTTCAAAATTTGAACTATAATGCGAAATATGTGGGGTTGATTTTTGAGGTTAAGAACATGTTTTTTGGTCCATACAATTTTAAGTCCTTAAAATATTTTGACGCCATTATAATTTTAGTATTGAGCAAATAAAATGCTTTTGGTTTAATTTTTCAACGGATAGTAAACCGGATACTTATTATACAGCAAATGAACTTCCTAAGTCTTATTTATAGACTGGTTAATAGTTTAAGTCAATAAGTTGTAATAAGAATGCAATTTTCAGATGCATTTTTAAGGAATTTCTAACTTTTTGATTTGAAATATTTGTGCTTAATATTGAAGACAAATATGTTTAATACATTAATTAAATTAGCATTATTCTGGAATAGAAAATTAAAGACATAGAAGAGAAAATTAAAGACTATAGTCTTTAATTTTCTATTCACAAACAAAAATGTATTAATATTTCGTTTTCAAATTAAGACCTGATATGTCAACAGTCATAAGAACTGCGACTATCATAAAATTAAATTTTAATTGAAAATAAAAAATATGAAAATATAAAAAATGTGCTGTAGAAAAAACAATGTGTACATAAGTACATATTTGAAACATTTCAGGGCCAAAGAGCGATAAAGCATATATAGGACACAATATTATTCACATTTCTTGAAGATTTTCATCGGATTTTGCAGTATTATTTGCAAATTATCCATTCTTCTCTAAAAATTTCAAATTTTTTACAAAAAAAAAAAAAAAAATATTTTTAATTTTTATTTTCAATTGACAAGAAAAGTCAACATTTTCGTGAATATGTTAGCAGATTACGAGGTTACCCAGTTGGCTATGTCTTCAAGACAACATCTACGACGCGTACAAGACCCATAGTAAATTCTTGACGATATGTTGACGACAGCCCATACAATTCGTCGACGACTTTTTCAAACAAATGTCCGCTAAATCGTTAACGACATTATAAACAACAATGTCTTAAAAATTGTCGTCGATGATTTTATGGAGGACAATAAACGACACTTTTAAATCGTAGATGACCATAATAACAACAATAAATTTTATAGAATAAAAATATTATAAAAATTATTTACTTTTATTGTATAGACCCATAAAAGTCATTATGTAAGAAATATAATTTTTTCTTTCTGAATATATACGGCATTCTTTGTTGATTTTGCAGAATTTTCTTAGTAACATCTTTCGCCATCCTGTTGGAACCGATATCGTCTGTTTCAATTTCATTTAATTCGGACCAAATATCATTAAAGCAGTACGCACAAATGATGCCGCCGAAAAAATATCCACGCCAAATGAATGCATAATTCGCACAATACCAATCTTCATTTATTTTTATTTCTTTTAATTTCAACATACGCTAAATAATTAGTTATATGTTTATTTTTTTTGTTAGAGAAAAAAAAAAATATTATTTTTTACAGAAATAAATAATTGTTTGACAATTGAAATAAAGTTTAAATATTACGAATAAAGGACATTATCGCTCATATAGTCGTCAATTGGACTGGAAGCACGACAATATTCATGGAATTGTTACTTAATTTGTCCTGAATAGAATTTTATAAACGACAAAATATAAAATTTCCTGCAGACAATGTCGCACAGTGGTCCCAAAACGAAATATTTTAGAAATAATTCTGTAACTTTAGAACTGCTGGATGCATTTAAGTGAAATTTCACATGGACAATTCTGAGGTGTATCCCAATTGATTTGGAGGAGGACAGGATCTTAGCGAGTCTGGGTGACGGGAGGTGGACCTCCAAAGTTGGTCACCTCGGGTATGAAATTTTTTTATAAAATCGCCAAAATTTTATTTATAATTTGACTGAAAAAAAATGTTGCACATAGATAGTCCTTCTAATTCTTCACAAAAAATATGCTTACATGTGTGGGTTATCTCTTTTACTTTAAGAGATATTTGGACCAAAGTAAAATTTTGACCCATTTTTTTTTTTTTTTTTTTTAAGTTTTTTGAACTTGGCGGGCTAAATTTGAGTCATACAATTTTCCTAAAATATTCTCTGGATTCTATACAAATTCGAGCAGCCTGTGTGGTTTAGATAAAAAGTTATATTATTTTGATGTAGAAAATTTGAAATAAATTGTTACTTTTTGTGATTTTTTTCAAAAAGCTGGTAACATTTTTTCACTTTAAAATCCATTATTTTCTTCTAGACTATATATTTTTTTTTTTTTTTCATGATTCTAAGAAGAAGAAGGGCAGTTGGGATAACAGTTTCCCCGCTAGCCCTATCAGAATTTCGATAATTTTAATTTTAGTGTTTTTAGTTTTTTGTGGAGCACAAAAATGTCAAAGCTGATATTAAAATAAAAATATCTTAGAAACTTACCTCCATATGTTAGCTAATCACACAAAAAATATTTAATAAGCCACGCCTCTTATAACGACAGGGTAACTATTTTACTGAAAAAAGTCAATTTTTGAAGCAAGTTTTTCCCGAACTGGAATTTTGGGTATTTCGAAGTAAGAAAATGGGAATCTATTTATTTCCTTCTGTTAATGACAATTTTTTTTTTAATTATACTAAAATTTCACAATGATAACTTAATTAATGTAGATTTTATTTAAGTTCAAATATTAATTTTTTTTTTTTTTTGAAAAATAACACTAAATACAAAAAAAAAAAAAAAATTCGTTTTTTGATCAATTCAATGAAAAAATTTACTTGGATTATTTAAATATTATTATTTTTCAAGTAATAACCTTCCCAACGATACTTTACACAATCGTTTAAGAACTAACTGAAACTTTACCCCTTTCGGTAAAATTTGCACATTTTCCTTCAATTTCACATAATTATTACTAAGGTAGTTTCCAACTGTTATGGAGGAGCATAAGTTTCTAGGTGGTCTCGGGGCAGGGGGGACGACCGCCGAAATGGGTCACCGCGGATATTATATAAGCAATAATTAAAAGAGTTGACCACTTTCGGAGGTTCTCCTCCTGCCCACAGACCAGCTAGAAATTCAAAATTTTTGGAAAATATCTCAGTAATGACTATGTTAAATTTCATTGAAATATATTTATCCGTTCAAAAGTTACACAATATTATTTTAAAAAACACATTGAAACTGTTTTGTATACGTGTTAATTTTTGTGCTAAATTTCATTAAGATTGGTCCATAATTGACCATAGCTCCCATATAAACCCCTCTTCCGGAAATTACATTAACGTGCATAAATCCCATACGAATGTTAGTATCAAGTTAATATTCGACGCAAATTAGTTTTATATACGTAGAAACAACATTGCTAAATTTTATAAGAATCGGTTCACAATTTACCCTAAAGTGCATAAAATCATATAGATGTTAGTATCAAGGTATTATTCTGTATTTGTTTATTTTATTTTACATTTAGAAAATATGTTGGTCCACAATTTGCCATAGGGTTAATATAAGTCCGATTTTTATGCTCATGTACAATAGTGTAGATTATCATATGGTCGTTCTTAACCGACTATATCTTTTTTTCTCATTTTTATTTGCTTTTATTCATTTTATTTTTACAGAATCATTCATTGAGGAATTAATTCGTACAAAAAAAGAAGAATTCGATTTTATTTAACAAAAAAATTCGACTACGGCGCTTCATTTTCCAAATCAAATATAACTTAACCAAATTTTTGAACTGACAAAATAGCAAAATATACTAAATATACAATTATATTTCATTTACCGTAGAAACTATTTAGGAATTTAATTTTAAGAAAATTCTTACAAAGCTAAAAATCTCC
The DNA here is from genome assembly GCA_951394005.1 of Protophormia terraenovae. Lineage (NCBI taxonomy): Eukaryota > Metazoa > Arthropoda > Insecta > Diptera > Calliphoridae > Protophormia > Protophormia terraenovae. The sequence continues at coordinate 77,457,584 of OX596074.1, read as the reverse complement.
TAAAAATTTATAAATACTTAATCAAAAAGAAATTACGAAAAATCTCATAAATCGTTTGGTAACTTTTCATATAAAATATATCCCAAATTTGTATTTTTTGGGCGATTTTACTTTGGGTAATTTTCCCGGCCGCCATTTTATGTTTTATTTATGAATTTATTATAATATCAATAAAAAAATTTACATTAAAGACTTTAGAGAAAAAAAATTATAAAAAAAAAAATATGTATATACACTGTCGGACAAAATAAAACGGGTTTTTACTCTTGCTATTTAGTTCATAATTGTTGTCTTCTAAGTGCATAATTGGCTACTTTTTTGGTGTCCACGTATTTGTAGTATTATATTCTTTAAATTAATATACAAAAGAAGTTTTTGAAATATGTGTATTTCGAGTTTGGGGCAAAAGTGTTGTGTTGGTCATACATTTTGTGCGACAAAATAAAGTGACACTTTACTTAATTTCTTAAATTTGGCCATAGAGTAGCATATAGAGACGAAATTCTCGATTGACATTTAAACGAAATTGCTGTTTTGTAAACAAAAAATAGTTTTTATTTTCTATTGGCAACAACAAAATGTATTTGATTACATGTATTTTGTTGTTGCATGAGTTAGGTTTTTGACAACCGACTTAGGTTTTTGACAATTAGTTTCGTCTCTTGTTACTCTTTGAATTTGGCTTCCAATTTTCAAATTTTTTGATACATTTTAATATTATATTAATTAAATTTATTATTAAGATTAGAAAATAAGGATGAATTCGGCCATATTATCGGAAAGTCTTCGACCACAATCCAGAAAGATTTCTTAACTCCAGATAAGGAAAATAAGGTAAAATTAGTGTATTTGTCTTTAAAATACAACAGTTTGGAATCTGAGACTAAAAGATTCATTTCGTCATACAAAATTACAATTCAAAACAAAATTTAGAAGAAATTGATAGGGCAGAAACCCTAAGACTACGAAGTAAAATCGTAACGATATCAATATTCTCACCAAAAGAGAATGAGTTTCATCATCTAAAGTTATAAAGAAAGAAGTAATTATAAATACATTAGCTTTTACTGTCAAGAAAAAGCTCAAATATATGAGTTTTAGAAGTACCTATTCCATAGAATAGAACTAGAAGTTTATGTGAGAGCCACCCTATACTAAATTTTCAAAAAATTTACTCATTTTTTTGAAAATACAAAAACAAAATATATGTGAATACATGTATTTTGTTTTTGTATGAATTAGGTTTCTGACAATTGAATTAGGTTTTTTTCTCTCACATAAATATCTAGTTGTTAATCTATGACCTATTCTATGTAAAAGTCACATCATTGTTGTGCTAATATAATAAAACGACCCGTAATAGAAAAATAATCGTTAAAGTCCCAGAACCATTCTAAAGTACAGTTATTTGGATGAATAAACAAAAATCTTATTAAAAGTTTTAAAAATCTGAGAAAATTTTGACAAAAAAAAAAAATTGGAAAAGTGTGAAGTTTTAAATTTTTGTAATAGGAGCTCGTATAAAAAATATTTTCTTAACTTTTGTACATATAAAACCAATTTGTTTGATGCTTGTCTGGACAGTTTGGCTAGTAATAATTAAAATTACTTCCTCCTTTATTTCTCCACTTATAAAAAAAGAGATTCTTTTTGGCGAAAATTGCGATATAGCTCGATTTTAGGGTTTTTGACCCATCAATTTCTTCTAATTTTCATTTTAAATTGTAATTTTGTATAATAGAATGGCTTTTTTGACCTCAGATTCTAAAAAGTTGCTCTTTAAAGACAAATACATTAATCTTACTTCATTTTCTCTATCTGGAATCAAGAAATCTTACTGGACTGTGGTCGAAGACTTTCCGATAATATGGCCGGATCTATTCTTATTTCTTCAAAAGTAAGAATAATTAGAATAGAATTTAATGGATAGAATATTAAAATTTAGCACTTTTTAAGCATATGCCTCCCATTTCGTATCAAAAAAATTAAAAAATGCGAAGCCAAATTTAAGAAATTAGGTAAAGTGTCACTTTATTTTGTCGCACAAAATCCATGACTCACTTTTTTAAAAAAGGCTTTTGTTGATTAAACTAAATAATACAAAATGTTACAAATACGTGGACACCAAAAATGTAGACCATAATGAACATAGAAAGCAAGTATTATCTGGATTTCTTTTTTTGGACCTCTTTTTAGCCTCCTTTTCTTATCACCCTCCGGCACACTGGTAAAGAGTATAAAAAAATATTTTCTTAAATAAAAATTTTACAAAAATAAAAGTTTGTCTTTAATTTCATAATTTAAGGTTTTTTAGTGAATACAATAAGTTCAAGTTTAAAACATTTCAAAAAGAAAAGATATCACTGCAACAAACCAGGAAAGCAGCCATTACTATCCTATTACGTCATTTGCCAAAGATTAAATATAAATCTTTATTTATGTATGTCTCTTGACATTACATAAATAGACTTTGTTTAATAATTATAAAGTTACTATAACAAAAGTGCGAATTAATTTGTAATGTAGATAGACTAAATATTATATACATAAAAGGACTTAAGTAAAATTGTTCCTTCATATATTTTTATTTATACGTAAGCAAAATTTCATATATAATTGAAAATTGAAAGCCCGTCCGTTCTTAGAACTATTTCTTCAAGTGTAATTGTACACTTTAATGACTTTTCCACAAAGTGTCATTGTGTGGCAATGTCTGAAGGCTATAATCTTAAACTGATGCTGTTGTTGTCAGCGTATGTCGTAGTTGTTCATATGTTATTTACATTTTCAGTTAAAAACAATAAAACGACGACGTCAACAACAATAATAATAATAATACAAATGGTTAAAAAGGAAATGAAAGAAGAAAAACACAAATGCACAAGTCAAAGTTAAAAGAAGCAAAAGAATCTGAAATGAAAAAAAAGAAAGAAAAGGTACAAATGACAATTTTACAAAAGCTTATTTTTCTGTTCTCGTTTGTTGGTTCTTGCTCTTCATGAAAAGAGCCACCATTTGTTTGAGTGGTGACAGTGGCATTTCATCTGAGTTTAAAGTTGATAGAAATCATGTGCACATATACATACACACATACATGTAAATGTAAGTACAACCATATAAATGCTTATTGTACTCCATTTGCTAGAGTTTATCCTGCGGGTTAAAGATACCACTCATTTTACGCATTCAAATATTGAAATTGAATGGTCACAACAATTTAAATGTGTGAGAGAGAACATAACAGTGACAACTGCACAATGGGTTTGAGTTTTGCATTATTAATATATGTACTCAGAAGCATAAGGGTTACATGAACGTACTCATACACATATACAACTTATAATGGAGACAGATGATGGCAATGATGATGGTATATACCCTGTTGGTTTTTTAACTGTTTCAAATAGGGTATGCATATACGTTTTTACATATATCTTGTAGAATATATACAGTATAGTGCAAAACAAAAACAAGAAATAATATCGCATTGCAGAAATTCTTTTTAATATATATTTTTTTTTTTTGTTTGTTTTAATTTTTGAAGAAAAGTCATATAAAATTTCAAAACAAATATCGCATTCGTATTATAAAAAATCTCTAAGTCACTCTATTTTGCAACTTTGTTTTTTGCTCAGAACAGTTTGTATGAAAGAGTATGATGAAATTCATCATTATTGTCATCAGTATTGCAGTTTATGTTTTTTGATTTATTTCTTCGCCAGGATGGGAAATTGCAATATCAAAGTTTTTATGTCATTTTTGTAATCATAAAGCAAATTACTTTTTGCTATTGGCAGGGTGAGTTTATCTGCATGTCTGTGACAGTATTTAAAGATTTGACCATGTGTGATTAAACAGAAAAAAAAAAAAATATTTAATCAAATTTCAAGTCCTTTTATTAATATGGTCCTTCGGGTTTTAAAATAAATACATATGGATATATTTCACTTAGCAACAAAAACCAAAAGCAATTTCAAATTTAAGCAGTAAAGCTGGTTTGTTATTGGAAACGAATTTGCTTAAAAACAAAAAAGAAGAAACATTTATCTCTGAGTATTTGCCCAGTAATCGGCTTAATATTTAATTATGTTAAGTCAAGTAGTTTGTTGTAATTATATATTATGGTCATACTAATGTGTTTTTTTGTTCTTTTTAGGGCTGGTATTTTTATATCAAAGTCGAAATTTATGAAATTTTTTGCAAAAATACTTATATGCTAAAAGAAAAAAAAAAAAAAAAAAATAAAAATAAAAAAAATATTGCATTAATAATGAATTCTTCATAAAGATAAAATAGCGATATGATTTTGCTACTGAAAAATAAATAAATAGCCCAAACAATTATTATGAAATTGAAACAAAAAATAAAACAAAAAATTTAAGAAATGTAAACTTTGAAGCAAAAACTTGGTAATGACATGTAGTTACGGATGTAGTTACTTTTTAATGACAACAACATATTGTCTGCATTACATAAAAGTTGTTTAGTAACTAATTATTTATAACCCGAATATAAATAATTATTTATGATAAGATTTTTTAAAATATTAATTTTTATTGATTTTTATAATGCAGTTACCAATTCATATATTTGAATGAGGGATATATAAAAGAAAGGCAAAATTTGCATATAAATTAATTTGTAATCTAAAATAGTTTATTTGTTTATTACATTTATTTTAATTACATTTTGGATTGTTAAGTTTTTAAATTAAAATTAAATTTTTTTTTTGTAAAAACGAAAAAAAATATTTTATATCCTGACATTTCATTACATTTTTATGACCTAAAATGTAGTTCCTATTGTTTTTACTAAAAATGACTTCAGTAATGCTTTAAAATCAATGCGCTATTTAACAGCTTGAAAGTAATTAGTTATTGTAATGACATCTAAGTAATGTATAGGGTAAGTAGTTGCCTCTAAAGTGATCACCGTATTAAAATAATTAGTTATTCAGCTAATGTGTAAGTAATAAAGAGGCATTATATTTGCTTCTTAACTCATTACTTGGCAACCAAAGTTTTTGCTGGGATATTTATGAATTTTTACAAAACGTTTTTCAATTCTACCAATAGAAAAAAATTTTGTATTTCAATTACTTTTCCTGGGTTTCTTAAAGCATTTCATTAAATTCAAGCTTAAATTTTACATACGATTGAAAATGTTGGTTCACTATATAGTCATTCCATTTAAAACCAACCAGCTGATTTTCTCACCTCTTCCGTATTTGATAATATTTGGTACAATCATTATTCTCGTCAAAACTAAGACTAATCCAAAATGTCAGATAATTTGATCAAGTGATTCGCGAAATATCGCGATTTGAAAGTGTAAAATAGATAAAAATATGTACAAAGTTGTGTACACATAATTAAAAATGCTCTATATATCTATGTCAGACGAATATAGTAAAATCTAAGCAAAAAATATATTATAAGTTTTCAAAATTGATTTGATGACTCTGAAATGCATATAGGTACTCAAAATGAAGATTTTGAAGGATTAGCTATCAATTGTAAACTTGTTTAAAAAGAGTAAATATTTTAGCGGTAAAAATCGGCGATTTTATTTTAAGTGTAGTTGGTTTTTCAAATACAATCTGGTGGGACTTGGCCTCAAAGTTTGGCAACACTGTTCAAAATTGTAATATTTAGTGTTAAAAATTTGAGTGTTTTGCTTTGTATTAGATCTCTCACAATTCACACAGCGCCCGTATATGTGAGAATTTTTACTAAAAGAGAGTCGGACTACTTTGTATACTTTGGTACCAAATATTATCAAATTCGGAGACGTAAAGTCAAAAATTGTAATTTTTCGTGTTGGTTTTAAATGGAATGACTCTATACGGATTTAATTTATAAATAAAATGATGGAAGTTTAAGAAAAATCTTTAAACAATGTTGATTGAAAATATACATAATTTTGTGTTAAGAAAAAAATGTAACTAAAAATCATTAAAAATTTAAAATTTTCGCAAGAAAATGTCAACCATTTTCCTAGAGAACGATAACAAAAATAATACTTTTCATGTAATTTTCCCAAAATATTTTATTAAACCATATGAAAGTTTTATTTATATATTAGACTCATTTTAAATTTTAATCCGCTTGTATTAGTACAAAAAAATATATTTTTTTTTTCGCTTTCCTGAAGAGTTGTTGGACTTTTTGTCTGCACACCTGTGTGAACAATTTTCAAATTCAGATATTATAAATAAGTTTTAGAAATAACTCTCAAAATTTAGAGTTAGGTTACATTTTTTTTGTATGTTATTGTATTTTTATACCAACCTCCAAAAAAAAAAAAAAAAAAATAGCAAAATCGGTTAATAAACAAAAAAGGGCAAAATACTAGAAACACAGGGTGTCCGTTGTAGCTTCATGTCATACTTTTCTCCTGATATCTCTTAAACAACAGCATGTACGATAACGAAATTTTGTACAGATAGTTCGAGGGTTGATATAAACTTGGGAACGTGGTCCGCCCACTTAATCGCCCACCTCCCATATTAGGTGAATCGTCAACGAAATTTTGTACAAATAGTATGAGGATCAATGTAAACTCGGAAACAAAAAATGGACGTGGTCCGCCCACTTTACCGCCCACCTCCCATATAACGTAAAATTTGAAAAACTTGATGGTGGGTGTATAGATTCGTCCGAGCCGAATATAACATTCGCGCTTGTTTCTATTAAGCTTTTTTGAAAGTAGAAGAATCAAGTTTGTTGTCTGCATAAATTTCTTTCACCCCTATCATGAATACTTTTTCCCTCGAAATGTTTTCCCTTTCCTTAATTTTGCAATCGGTAAAAAAATTCCCTGTAAATAATTTCATGCCAAAATAAAATTCCCCTTATCGTTAATGATTTTTTCCCTCGAGTTTTTTCAATTTTCCCTTTAATTTGTTCACTTTTTTTGCTGGGGAACAAAACAGAAAATGTAAGTAGTTCTTCTTATAATTCGGATATTAAAGTTTACAAAATTTATTTTAAGGACACGATCCGTTAATAAGACACAAACTGATATATTGCTCAACATAAAAAAAGTTATTGTTCCAATTCTAAACATATTGTACACTTTAATTTGTTATATATATTTTTTTTTGGGTTTCCAAAAATTATAAGAATTAATTTGCTACATAAAAGTTAAATAGTAAAATAAACTAATGTTGTAATCCAACTTCCATTCCAATACTAAATATTTTGCTTTGTTTTTTTTACTTTTCTTTAAAACATTAGTATGTAAATGTATATTTCTGAAAAAAATGTTTCTTTGATTTTTTTTTTTTTTTTTAATTTCCTTTTTTTTACATTCACTGAGAACTGATAGCGGGAAAATTTTTTCACGGGAGATTCACGATAGCATTTTTCCCTTCGAGGCGAATAAATATTTCATGGGAACAAAAATTCCACTTGTTATTCACAATAGGGGTGTTTGTGTTTTGGAAAAATGTTTGAGTTTTTAAACGTTTTTAAAGATTGACATCTCATTTTATTGTAAACAAAATTTCATTAATACTTTATATAGAAATACGTATGTTTAGTCTTAAAGAAAAATTCCATCAATGTTGAAGTTTTGAAATATAAAAGGATTTTAATATAGTTTTATAACTACGTTCTTCTTAATCAATTAAAAAAAATTTAAAATTTACTTAAAATTTAGGGAGCTTTAGATTTTTAGTGCAGCATCTAATTACAAAACTGTTTTTTTTTTTCGAAATATCTAAATTTTTGGAGGTACTTAAGAAGATCGTTTTTCGAATGAAACTAAAAAATATAATTTTGTAGTAGAGATCAAACTAAAACAAAGTACTTATTTTGTTTATATATTAACCCTGGAAGGGCTTCGATATTTTTACACTTCTAAGGGCTTCGTTAGTCGAAACGACTAACACAAATTTTTATTCAAAATATTTTAAGACGTATCATTAAAATAAAAAATAAATCAACTGATTCTTAGTTGATGTATTCATTTAAATAAAATAACAGAAAAAGTTCCTAAATAATTTTCGTTGTTTTCTAAATATTAAACAAGAACTGAAAATACCTCAATATTTGTACTTTTTCAGAGGTGGTGTTACATAAGTACCTTTTGTGTTATCGCACAAAATAGCATTGTTGTTAGTCGAAGCGACTAACGAAGCCCTTCTAGGGTTAAAAAAAATCTATGAAATTTTAAAACTTCAGACTGAAATAGTATAAATTTTCCAGTGATGTATTTACTCAATTTTGAGTAGATTTTCTGCACTAGCTTCTTTTCACAAACAAAATTATTACCGTATATTTTTCAATTAACACAGTTGTTTTGTTTTGAATCAAAATTTTAATAAATATTTTCCAGTAAGAGTAAAATTTAAGTAAGATTTTATTTCATATTTGAATCATCTACTTTATTGATTTATTAAATTTTTTAATTGGAAAATATTTTTTTATTTTTCATTTTTTACAGTTTTTAATAATTTGCAGGGCAAGTTTTTCAAGCTTTTCGCTTGGAAAGTAAGCATTTGCATATTTCAAAAGAATTTCACAAAAAATGCTTATTTTTAAATCTTTGCATAAATTTCCATATAATGGATACAAAAGTTAGTTTTCTTAACAAAAACACACTTTTTTTGTGATTTTTTGGAGTTCAATCAAATGATTTCTAAAATTTTTTTTGTGAATATTTTGAGTACATTGTAAATATAGTAAGGAAAAAAAAAATCATAAGCGTCAAATATGATACTTAAAATTAAAATCGTTATATTTTTATAAACATCGAAATCTATTAGAGATTGAAAGTTAAAAAATGCATATTTGTGCATATTTTCTACTCATTAATATATAAGAATGCATAAATTTGTTGGTTTTTATATACATATTCATGCTATTTTTGCATATTTCTGTGCATATTATACCATTTTTTCGTGCTTTTTAAAGCGCATATTTCAATTTCTTTTGTGCATATAAAACATTTTAAAAATTTCTCATACATATAACGAAGTGATAGTTAGTTCGGTGTACTTGACCTCCTATCTAGTATTACACATAGTTAAACAGCAGTCGCTAATCCTGTTCTTAACTCAGTTCGAAAGGTTAAATTTTGAAAATTAATGCTTTTTAAATTTCAGCAGAATTTCTTTTCTAATTGAAAGTTCTTTGTTTTCTTTATTATTGGCCAAGTTTTCAGAAAAAAATTAAACTATAATTTGTATGATATCATTTTTTTAATTAGTTAAATTTTATCATGTTAGAACTATTACACTAGAACCAACAAATTAAATTATAACATTTCAAAGTTCAAAAGTTCAATTTGTCCTATTATTTTATACATCCTAGTAACACTAGTAGTAAACATGATTCCATGTAAACCTTTGAACAAAAATTAATGAAATTTGGCACACAGTTTTTTTACAGTCGAGGGACGACTATTGAAATTGGTTGTGATCGGTCCATTATTTCATCTAGCCCCCATACAAATGTCCTCCCGGAAAAGGGTTTAACGATCATAAATCCCTTAAATATAGCAATATTTTAGTGAAATGTGGTACATATAAGCTTTAATCTGTGAGCTGATTTTCAGAAAGATTGGTCCATAATTGATCATAGCTCCCATATAAACCCCTTTACAGAAAATCACTTTAACGGGCATAAATCCCATTAAAATGTTAGTATCAAGTTAATATTCAACACAATTAAGTTTTATATAAAAATAAATAATAGTGTCAAATTTTACAAAGATCGGTCCATAATTTACCATAGCTTCCATATAAGGCCCTCTTTCGGGACTCACCCAAAAGTGAATAAATTCATATAAATTTTAGTATCGACGCAATATTCTGCATTCGTATGTTTCATTTTACACTTAATATGAGTATCGGTCCACATTTGGCTCGGAGTCTAATTAAAGACCCCTCCCCTAATTATATTGTACACAATGGTGTAGGGTATCATATGGTCGGGCTTGACCGACTATATCTTTTTTCTCCCGTTTATTTATTTTTTTATTAATATTTTCTTATTTAACTTTTAAAGAGAGGGAATAATGAAATAATTCCTACCAAAGAATGTACTTCCTTTTTCAAAGAATTAAGAAAAATACCACAAATAGAATAAGCAATAGTTATCCTTATATTGTTATATACATAAGTATATATAAATGCATATAAATATTGTAAAATAAAGTGTGTATTTATTTGTTTGTGATGTTAATGCAATTTTAAATATAGATGAATTTTAAAGTGGAAGGGTCTAATTTACCACCCACTGTACAAAGATATCTACTTAAATTTTCTTAACAAATTATCGGGGAATATCTTTCTGTGGGAGGACTGTCCCTACAAATTTTTATTATAATTAAAAACGAATTTAAATTTTTTCAATATTTAAAAAAAAAATGTGTATGAAAAAACCTTATAATATCAATAAATCTACTTTTATAATAATTTTTTATAATTTCTCTAAAGCTATTAAGCAGATAAAAATGATGAAGATAATTTGTACATATTTTTTCTTTTATTCTGTTAATCCAATCAGACAATTCTTTCTCAACATACTTTGCAATATATGATGCAACTAGTTAAAAATTATTTATAGGCTTAGAACTTCATCTATCCAAAATGACTGAAAAATATCGCGTCACAGTATCATTGTTGCCCTATGTAATATATATTTTTTTAAGTTTAGAATATCAACAACTATTTTGCTGCATACAAACGAACCCACCTTAATATACACACATACATACATATTATTTGATAGTTGGAAATATAAATAAAGTTTATTATTTTAAGAAAATAAATATTATAGAAATCAATATTATTATTAAATTCGGTACTATTTTAAAAGTTAATATTTTTTTAAATATCGATAACTAATTAAAATCTTTCTAAGTATCTTAGTTCTACTACCCAGAAAAAACGTTGGTTGTCATGTAATGAGTTATGAAGCTAATATAATGGCTCTCCACTACTTACACATTAGCTGAATAACTCATTATTTTAACACGGTGATGACATTAGAGGCAACTACTTACCCTATACATTACTTAGATGTAATTACAATAACTAATTACTTCTAAGCTGTTAAACAGCGCATTGATTTTAAAGCATTACTGAAGTCATGATTAATAATAACAATAGGAACTAGTTATATTTTAGGTTATAACTAAGTAATGAAATGTCAGGATATATAATATTTTTTTTGTTGTTTTAAAAAGATTTTTTAAATTTTAATTTAAAAAACTTAACAACAACCAAAAATGTACTTAAAATAAATGTAATAAAAATAAACTATTTTAGATTACAAATTAATTCATACGCAAATTTTGCCTTTCATTTATGTATCCCTTCTTTAAATATGTGAATTGTTAATTGCATAATAAAAATAAAAATAATAAAAATAATTAATATTTTTAAAAATCTGATCATAAATAATTATTTATATTTGGGTGATAAATAATTAGTTACTAAACAACTTCTATGTAATGCAGACAGTAGTTGTTGTCATTACAAAGTAACTACATCCGTAACTACATGCCACTACCGAGTTTTTGCTGGGTAGTTCTTATTTAATATGAAAATATTAAATATTTTTCAAACATATCAATACACTGATTTACGTATTTTGCATTTATTTCTATATAAATTCAGTTCAAGAATATATCGATGAAATTGTATTAATGAGATAATATTAAGCATCATTTTCGAAAGATGAATATTTTGTAAATATTCATCTTTTATTAATGTATATAATCATACTAAATTATGATGGTAATGATGTCCATAATAAACAACAACAACAGTTATAATAATAAAGATAATAATCCAAAGTAAAATTTATATCCTTTTCATATAAATTTACTTAAAAACTCTCTATTTTGATTTTCTATATTAGAAAATTTTGTATTATTTCATGTTATTGTTTTGTTTAAGCACAAGTTAGAAAGTATTGATTGTGTTTAAAATTCATTTTGCATTGTTTGCATTTCAATTTGTATTCCGTCCATTCATACATTCATTTATTCTCAGTTTTATTTTCAATTTCATTCTTATATATGTACATATATATTATGAGTTTTTGATTGTAAAAGAAACACAATCAGAAAAAAAGATATCATCATATGTAGTTTGTTAAGTTTCTGGGGGCAAGAACATGTTGTTGGTTTTTTGTTGGTGGTTGCAACAAAATATTTTGAAATAAACATAAATATAAATGATATACTCCCACATGTGTACATATATAAATTGATTGTATTCGAATTTCGAAACAATGTTGTTGTTCCACTTCACTTTCTTTTATTTTACTTTTCTTGCAAATTTTACCAATGAACAGAAAGAGAAATATTTAAAATTCTCGTTTGTTATTATTTAAAATTTTATAAAAATATACATATTTTATTTAAAAATAAGGCAAATCGAAATAAAAGTTAATATGTTTTCTTAAACGATTAATATAATTATTTTTTTTACTTATCATAGGTGTATACAAACATACATTTTTAACATTTATTAAACATTTTAAGATTTGTTATAAAATGTTTGTTGGGTAAGTGCAAGATGGGCATATGTATGTGCGAATTTGAATAGATTTTGTAAATAATAATCACAAGATAAATGAAATTGAAAAAAGATTCGGCTGTGCCGAATCTTTGATACCCTTCACCATATTACCATATTACCATCATACTATCTTATCGACATCATATTACCATATTACCGACAAATAATAAAATTTTCGCCTTAACGTATGCTTTCATATTTTCACATATATAAATCTAAATTTTTTTCAAACTACGAAAATTTGAATATATAAAAAAAAACAATCATAGCAGTCTTTGCTTTTAAAAAAATAAACAACAACAACAATTCCATATTTATATATTTTTTTATGTGTGTATACAACAACAACACTGTTATTCATTATATTACTTCTGTTGCTAACTAAACTACTTGTCTATACAAAAAAACAAAAAACGTCACTAATAGTCATTACAATGCTTAATATACATGTTTGTGTGTGTATTTATATTCTTAACAGATTTGTTTTTGGGCCATAAATCTGTTGATTATAAACGAATTTGGTTTATTAAAAAAAACGAAATTTTATAAAAACATTTATGACTGATCTATATAAAAATAAAAATCTGTAGCTTGAACAAGGGCTTCAAAAATAAAAAATTCGTTTTCCCCGATATCTCAGTTATTACTGAACCGATTTATTTCATTTTTTCAGAACAAAAATTCAGAAAATAATTTCCGAGCCCCCTTTAAAAATTCGAAGTCCCTGGTATATGCAGAGGCTTCAGAAACTGAAAAATCGGTTTCAAAAACCGGTTTTTAAAGCATATCTCCGCCATTTATAAACCGATCCTGCTGATTCAGAAAACCGAAATTTTATAAAAATATTTGTGACCGATCTGTGTAAAAACGAAGTCCCTAGTATATACAGGGGCTTCAGAAACTGGAAAACCGGTTCTAAAAACCGGTTTTCTTAACATATCTCCGCATTGTATGAACCGATCTTGCTGAATTCCAATAGCAAAATTCTCGAAAGCATTTCCGATCGTTTGATATATATATTATATATGTCAGTTATCGGTGGGCTTCATAAACGCCATTTCAACCGACACACGGACGGACGGACGGTCGGACGGACGGACATGGTCCTATCGTCATCATTTCTTACAAGGATCCCAAAAATGTAAACTTTTTTGCTCTCCGACGAAAATTGTGGGAATTACAAACGGAATGACAAACTTATATATACCCTTTACACCTGTGGTGAAGGGTATAAAAACAATCCATAAAAAAATATATTCAATGAATAATTGAGTATTTAGAATTGTCATTTGATTAAGATAAATGAAGTGTATTTAAAAAATGAAAGGAATTGCTATTGAAAAATTGTTTTCATTTAAAAGCAATATCATTCAAACATATAATCTTGTGATAGGAAATATGAAGAATTTAAATAAATGTTTACAAATCATTTTTAGATATTTTAAATCTTTTCTATATACTTTAAATTTTCGAGAAAAAAATTTAAGAGAAAAAAAGTTGCATAATCGGACTTAACCAGATTATATAATACCCTACGCTATTTGGGTATTTTTTTTTATTTTTTATTTTTTTTGATACTGGTCGAAATCACTGTTGCAGTGGCATTCAATTCAAATTTTAGAAACTTTAAGTCGTTAAATATTAAAATATTTTGCTTTGCAGATTACCAATAACATTAGCCTGCTGTTAGTGAGTGTTTTTAACATTGTTAACGAAGATGATTGTTAATTTTAAAAACTATTTTTTTTTTTTTTTTTTTTGAAAATGGAAGGCACGTTTAAATTAAACATTAAATTTGTGTGACCTTTACTTGTCTTGTTTAATGAAAATTTATTGTAGATGCATTTGAGATTGTATATTTAAAGTGTTTCGTAGAAAAATTTTTCCAATTTCAAATATATTTTCAAATTAGGGTTCTTTTACTTAAAAACAAAACAAAAGTATTTAAACGATTAACATAAAATCTGTGATGAAAAGGAAAAACTACATAATTCATTTTTATTACTTTTCACGAGAACGTTTCTAAGGTTTAAAATTTAAATTAAAAGTATTGGTATACAATTTTAAATTACCTTCCGTGTTAATATATGCGCAATTCGTATAAAAATTATTTGGTATATTTTTGGAACCGATATGTATACTGGTTATCGTATAATATAGCAATAAAGCAATGGTGTTGTTATTCCCTCTATAAAATTTATATTTGGCTTAAATATATCACAAGTTATAAATTTTTTCCAAAACGGAATTTTCAAATATATTATGAATGTGTTGAGTTATGTACTTATTTCATTTCCAAAATATTATAAAAATAAAATTTATGTCTTAAAAAACTTAATATTTCAAATAAGTATGTCAAATTCAATCATGAATTTTAATATAGGAAATATGGAAAAAAGCATTCGAGGGCTAATATTCAATACTAATATTCAAAGCACCATTTTTCAGGAGAACATAAAAACTATTTATTTCCCTAATTTTTCAACATTTTGCAATCCGTTCTTCTACGAGTTATTGATTTTACGTCTACTAAACCTCACACTGAAAAATAAATCTTTTAACTCCATTATTCGCAAAGTTATGGTAGATAGCCCGTTTTGTTTATACCAATCAGAAGATAAATAAAACGCGAAATTTTGTGGTTGGCTGGACCATTTTTAATCGTAAGAAATTTCAAATAACAGGAATATTTACTAAAAGGACGAAAATGTGTTCAAAATTATAAATTAAATTTTGAAAAAAAAAATTGCATGCGAAAAAATTGCAAAAAAAAAATTTTTGAACCAATTAAAATTGTATTAAATTGCATATCAACAACTCAAAAATTATTAAAACCTTTAAAGACGATGTTTTTTGCACTTTTTATTTAATTATCATTTTTTTAAGAAACTGCTTTTGGTATGTAAGATATTTTGCTTATAATCACCAATTTTATACAATTTTTTCATTCCTGTCTTCAAATCTATGGTATAGTGCTCCCACTTAGCTTCATAAAATGTTTATAGGTGTACCCGCGTATGATCTATAAGCATCCAAAAAAGATTAAAAATCTAACTTCAATGGCTTTTTTCCTCGGACTGCATTGAGGTAACAAAATTTTTGTAAGATATATTAAGACTTTAATTCAAAACATTTAAAAAAAGTTCAAATCGCAAAGAGAATTCTCATTATTTATCAATTTTTATTTTTACATTTCTTTGAAAATCAAACATTAGCATATAGCCCGTTTTCCTTAAAAAAAATATACTGTTTGTAGATAGCCCAAAAACAAAAAGTGAAAAACATAGTGTTTGAATTAACTTTTGACTCCAAAATTAACACCATATATAAAAAATAGAAAACTGAAGAGTCTAACGCAAAAAAAAAAAATTTAGTAAATCTGCATAAGGCCCAATTTGAATATAAGCCCTCGATATGTTAATTTATACATTTTTTATGCTTCGAAAAAAGGGAAATCAAGTGAATTATGTTGTTATTCAGATTACTATCTCCTAAAGCAATGGACAGATTTCTGTAAAAAATTTATACAATACGTAATGAAAAACATCAATTATAAATTTAATGAAATTGAAAAAAGATTCTAACTAACTAACTTCGCATATTTTGTGAGCTATAGTTAAGCTATCGTACCTTTTATTGACTCTTTTGAAAGCGTGGAGGTGGCGGTTTATACTTTATTGACCCTTTGGTGAGCGTGGAGGTGGCGATTGCTTTTTTTATAAGTCACAAAAACGTCTAAAAAGGGAATAGTTCATCCATTGGCAGTACAGGTGGGTTACTTGACTAACGGCAATAAATACATGGTAGGACATTTGGCTCTGATGCATCTTTTTTGTTGTTAAGTATCGAAAATTCGTCAGTAAGCAAATTTTGTCGTTAAGTGTTATTCTGTACTAAAATTTTACCGATTTTTGTCGTTAAAGTTACCGAAAAGTTTCGATAAGTTAACTACAAAAAAAAATAGTTGTCGTAAAACCTTATAGAAGCTATTTGGGCTATTAAATATAATTTTTTTAATTTTTATAACATTGTTTCATAAATAATGTAATTAGAAAAAATATAATGAATAATAAGAGCGTTCGTTTACGTAAAAGTTTCGTTTATTAAATGTTTTTACTGAATTTTAGCAAAAATGTAGAAATTAAAATGAGAGTTTACAACTGAATTTTTAGAATTTTGAAACGGATTTGTTATTATTAAGTTTTAATTACATTCAGTTCTTAGTGAAAGCTTTTTTGTAGTGAAAAAAGTTATTTTACTGAAAATACAGAATTTTGGTAAAAATTTTAATTTTTAATAAAAAATTAAATTTTAAGTAAAAGTTTTTTGATTCTTACTAAAAATTTCTCCTTTTTAGAAAATTTGAATTTATTTGCAAAAAAGATTGATTTTTTCAAAAATCAGAACTATGGAATTGGTATTTTTAGAGGAAATAAAATATTTGAATAATTTGTTTAAACGAAAAATATTATGGAGTTTTTAAACATAAGTTTCTATAGTTATGTTATTTTAAAATTTAATTCAAATTTTTAATGAACGGGCCTAATATAAGAAACATTTAACATTAAATTAATTTTACAAATATTTCCAACATACCATACATATATTTATATTGGTTAATTGTTGGAAGACAATCTGCACACATTTATATAATATTTACACTTTTTTCACATTTTTTTTTTTAAGACAATTGTTTTGTTTTTCAATAAAAATCCAATTAAAATTTAAAATTTTTATTTCAAATAATGACGTTCTATCATTTCTATCGATATTTGTCGTTAAAATATACTTACAAAAAAATCGTTTACTTATAGTAGAGAATAGCAAAATCAAAAACAATCAAAAATTTTCGTTAATTAACGATATCGGTAGTAAATGAAAAAAGTTACTAAATGGCGGTACTAGTCTTGCTAATTAGGATTTTACAATTAATAAAAAAATCAATTATTCTGCATTTGTGTTTTTTTTAAACTGACTTTTTCGTACTAGTCACAATATCGCCACTATTTGGTCCTTTGGTGCCAATACACTTCTTCCTAGGACATCCCCATGTTAAAGTGACTAGTCAGGTGATTAGTAAAGTGACCAGTAAAAAAGATTGTCAGGTGACTGACTCAATTTCACCAGTAAAATTTTATTGTGATACCTATAACCGTTCTTTAGTTTCGTGTGTGTATTTATATTATTAACAGATTTATTTTTGGGCCATAACTCTGTTGATTATGAACGAATTTGGTTTATTAAAAAAAACCGAAATTTTATAAAATTTCGGTTTTATAAAATGATCTATATAAAAATAAAAATCTGTAGCCTGAACAAGGGCTTCAAAAATAAAAAATGCGTTTTCCCCTATATCTCAGTTATTACTGAACCGATTTATTTCATTTTTTCAGAACAAAAATTCAGAAAATAATTTAAAATAACGAAGTCCCTGGTATATGCAGAGGCTTCAGAAACTGGAAAACCGGTTCTAAAAACCGGTTTTTAAAGCATATCTCCGCCATTTAAAAACCGATCTTTCTGATTCAAAAAACCGAAATTTTATAAAAATATTTATGACCGATCTGCATAAAAATAAAAATAAAAATCTGTAGCTTAATCAAGGGCCTCAAAAAATAATAAACAAAAATTCAGAAAAAAAAAATGTCCGAGCCTTCTTTGCAAAAACAAAATCCCTAGTATATACAGAGGCTTCGGAAACTGGAAAACCGGTTTTTTTAAGCATATCTCCGCAATATATAAACCGATCTTGCTGAATTTCAATACCAAAATTCTCGAAGGGATTTCCGATCGTTTGATATATATATTATATATGCCAGTTATCGGTGGGCTTCATAAACGCCATTTCAACCGACACACGGACGGACGGACATGGTCCTATCGTCATCTCTTCACGAAAGAAATTTATGTCGCTCAAATAGTTTGTAAACTATATGTGACATTTTTAAACAAATATTAAATAAAACTGGAAAACACAAAATATAAAACAGAAGAAACAATATGATTTCTCCGGGAAAAGATATGGGTAGTTGCTTCTTCATTGTTGTAAGAAATTTGAATTAATTTATTTCTATACTTCGGTATTTCTGCAATTGACATAATTGGTTTCTGATAGTTGCTTTCGACTTTCCTTTAAGGAAAGAAATTTTATAATGGAAAATTCTACGGAATGATTATTTGTTTGGCGGAGACAGATGAACTGAAGAAAACCTAAATTTGCAAATTAATATTAAATTACATTTGCGAATGGTCAATTAAGGACTGCGCACGAAAAAATCCGTGCATGCTCTTGGGCTTATAACTTTTGATGTGGTAAAAACTAAATAATTCTGTTAACTGGTTTACATTTGTCGGTATGCTCACTAGCTATGTGCTAAGTTTCATGGTTATAGCGAAACTAGTTTTCCTTAAAATGGAAATTGAACAAAAACACCGAAACACATAATAGAAATTTTTCATGAAATCTTACATCGGTCATATAAAACAATTGCCAGGAAGGCAGTTGTGTCAAAAAATACAGTTTCTTGGGTCATAATAATATACAAAGAAGCCATGGTCACTGAATGGAAAACAGGTAGTGGAAGAAAAATAGTATATTCAGGCTGTAGGACTCAGACAAAATTGAAAGGATTTTCAGAGAAATTCCCCTCATCTCTGGAAGAAAAGTGTCACAAAAAGTTTATTGCTTTGAATTTTTATTAGAAAATTTGAAAAGTAATTTAGCCTGAAGACGTATAAAGTACAAAAAATCATAATAGAAGAGCAAAGCAAGAATTTGGAGGTAAAAAAATAACGTGAAAGTTCTACAGACGAATTTTTCCATAATTATGATCTGGATATAATAGACGATGAAACGTTCGTACAGTCTAACTTTTTTCAACTTCCTGGCCAGGAATTCTATATTGCAGATGTTAGAGGGAATATGGCAGAAAAATATAGTGTATCAAAGAAATCAAAATTCCCAAGAAATTTTTTGTTTCGGGAAGACATATGCATATGCGGAAAAGAAGAACTTCATTCATAATGAATGGTTCCATTAACACAGAAATATACGTGAATGAGTGCCTTTGAAAAAGAATTCTCCCTTTCCTAAGAAAATACAGTGTGTCCACTTTTTTCTGGCCTGTTCTCGCTTCTTCTCATTACAGCAACAAAACAATGGAGTGGTAATAAAGAAATTGTTAGTGTTTGTACCGAAAGATATTAATCCATCAAATTGTCCGGAACTCCGAGCAATTAAAAGATATTGGGCTCTAGTAAAAAATAATTTGAAGGACATTAAAAGCTCAGCATAAAATGAAACGGAGTTTAAAAATAAGTGGACTTATTCCGGCAAAAAACTGACGGAAACACAATAAAACTTATAATTTGAAGAATTTTGGAAAATATCAAATGTTTTCTTAAAAACCATTAGCAAATAATTTATTTTTTTATGTTTAGAATTTGAACATAACAGTCATTAATAGAAGCAGATTTGCATGCACGGATTTTTTCGTGCGCAGTCCTTATATTAAGATAAGCAATTTTTAAACATATTATGTGTGATAATATTTTTTGTTTTCAAGTAACTTTAAAATTTTTTTCTTTTTACAGATATTATTGAAACAACCAAGAACCAAGATATCAATTTTACTTCATTCCACTCAATGTCAGCGATCCCAACAACCTACGATCAGATAATGATGGGTGCCATTAAAAGTTAACATGTTTTAATATTAAAAGCAGATAAAACGCAGCGAACACCACAGCAATAGATGGTTTGCAAATTCTATTCAAAATAGATCTATATCAACATTAAAATAGTCACCATTTACAACCGACAAACAGCAATTACAGTTCTAAAGAAAAAGCTATCACTGTTAATAAGTTCTATGCGTGCGATTTGTGTGGCTGCCAAAAACAGTTTTTTACTCTTTTGGTCTTTATGCGTTTCCAGATTTCATATTATGAATTTTCTGTAAGAAAATTATGTCCCACATTATTATTAAACCATTGCCTAATAGTAATATATATTTACTTTTTACAGATTTGACCACAATTCCCCTCAAATTATATAAAAATTTTAAAAGCCGTTAAAAAATTGCACTTAATCGTCCAAATAATATATTATTGTTGAAAAATAAATATACATTTTATATGATTATAATTTATAATAAAAGTATAATACAAAATGTTTTTTTTTTTTTTTGTTTTTTTTTTTTTTTTTAGTGTTCTAATGTACATATGTATATTTTGAAGTTATGCTAACCGAATTCTTTTTTCTAAGAAGCCGATAAATATAGTTATTCCAATTGAATTAGAAGTACATACAACCGCCTAAATTCGATAGGCAATAAATTCGGTTGCTACAACGAAACTGTTTTCTCTGTGTACGTTAAATTTTAATATGATGCCATTCAAAAATTAACCTCTGAAATTATTAAGATATTACTTTACAGCAACGTTATAAATACCGATACCGATTAAATACCGTTTAAAGTTGGTTACCGTAACTGATACCGATATCGAAATTATTATTTTGTTAAAAATACCTGTATTCAAATACCGTTTACTTCTGTACCGTTATATACTGGTATTTTAGTTTCGGTATTTTAAAAATAAAATTTTTTTCAACATAACATGTTATTGTAAGAATAATTTCTCATATAATTTAATTCAGGAAATAATTAAGATTAAAAAATTATTTTTAATAATAAGAGTTTATTTAATGTAATATTTAAAGAATTTTGTTTTCAAGAGGACCCATATTGTTTGTTTCTTTATTATATCGTTTATCGTTTGCAATAAATATATTTTTAAAGAGGTTTAGTGCCTTAAATCTAGTGCGAATTATTTTTGATAAAAAGTTTTAGTGCAAACACAGAAAATGTATTATCTAAGATATGTGCATTTCAACTTAAGATATGCTCTCAATTATTTATCATATGATGCCCATGAACTTACTGTTGAAATTAAAATTTCATTCAGAAAGTTACCTTAAGAGAATGCATCCCGGGATTTCCTGGAAAATTTGCGATTTTTAATATCTCGCTTTCCGGCATTTTTTTCCGTGATTCCCGGAAATTTTAAAAGTACTTAAATGAAAGAAAGCTGCATGAATTTTAACAAAAGATTATATATTTTCAGAAATTTTTAACGAATATGATTATATAGGATGAAGCTTAGGTATGAATTCAAATAAACATCATGTCAGCACTAACAAGCAACAAGTAAAAAACTGAAACTGATTGAAAGGATCTCTTGTAAGCATTTTAAATATACATTATAAATTTGTCATTGGTGTGGACAAACAGTTTCAAAAAGACGTTCATTTCCATACCCTTCTCTACCGATGTGTATGGCTTGAAACACACCGAACAACTAACTAGTTTAGTAAACTTATCAACATATGCAGGGCTGTCAGATGTGGCGATTTTTAATTGCTCTTGGCGACTGAATTTTCCGTTTTGCGACATGGCGAATTTTTTGGCGATTTTTAACAATGTGGCGATATATTTGGCTAATTTTTAAAGTTTTATTAAATAGGTATTCGCATAGTAAAATGTTTATGTTTTCTTACTATCAAACGTCTATTTTTAGTATTTTTCTATCCAACACAACGGTTCTCAAATGGGGGTCCGATGTTCTCAATAAGGGGTCCGCACAAAGATTGTTAGGTGGTCGCTAAGACCTTTTGCTTGAACATAAAATTAAAAGTATTACTTTAAAGAGATAACACACATTTATTAATTTCTCCATACTTATAAAATAATTCGAAGTTACTAATTAAAGTTGCAAAAAATATAGAGTAAAAATTCGAAAACTATTGTTTGTGCCTGATTTTTATTATCATCCTGGTCATTTTTGCAAATTGTAAAAAACATTTAATGGTATTTCGTCCTTGGAATAAGACATTTAGTAGCAATTTTTCAAATCCATTTTTAAATACAAAGGTTTTATCTTAAATTTATAATTAATTGAAATAAAATGTTTTTACTATTTTCTTAAATATAGCCTGATTTAACAAAAGCATTTGATATCAAATTGAGAATATACCATTTTTTATACCCTACACCACCATAGGTGGTTGGGGTATTATGCGTTTGTGCTGATGTTTGTAACGCATAGAAAACGTTATCCAACACCCACCTTAAAGTATACGAATCGTCTCAGAATCACTTTTTAAATCGATCTAACGATGTCCGTCCGTCCGTCTGGCTGGTTGGACGACTAGCTGGCTGTCCATGTAAACCTTGTGCAAAAAGTACAGGTTGCAATTTTGAAGATAATTCAAAATTCTGTATTTATATATATTATTTTCCATTTAGTAAAAGTGTTGGTCTAATATAAGTCTCTTCGCCGAATTTTTAAGGTCATACATAATGGTGTAGGGTATAAGATGGTCGGTCTTAACCGACTATACCTTTTTTTCTCGTTTTTTTTTTTTTTTCTTTTATATAAGTATTATTTTATTTTTATATTAAGAATTATTTAGGAATAATATTTGATATGAAATTGAGATTGTATCACCTTTTTTTCAAATGAATATTAATTTTTATTCAAACTTGAAATTCAACATACGTATTTTCAGAAATACCTTTAAATTACCAAATTTCAAAGATTTTAGTTTCTTAGGATACAGTTAATTTACTACTCAAAAATGCTTGTGGGTCGTTTTCAAGTTAAGTGGGCCACGAAGCAAGAGTTTGAAAAAACCCCTGATCTAAGTCGGAGATCACACACAGCAATTCCTGCTGCAATTCTGAGTTCGTAGGAGAGAGAGGAGAAGGGAATACTAAACATTTACAAAGAACTCTCTCGTCTACGAACTCAGAATTGCAGCAAAAAAAAAAAAAAAAAAATGCTGTTTATGAACCCCGACTAACAAAATAAATATCCTTTATTTATAAATATCTTCAATAAATGTTTGACAATTTATTTTCCATCATCTTTCAAATATGAATATTAAGATTTTATGGGCCATAATGAAAAGAAAACGTTTAGGAATAAATTAATTCTTTGAAACAATTTATAAGTTTAATAGGACAAATGTTCATTATATAATTTTAGAATTATTCTGTTAAAAAATATAATTTTATATAATATAAAATTTTTTACCTAAAATGGAGCTTTGAATGTTTTTAAATGCTTTATATTATTTAATAAGTATTTTATTAAAATTTGGATCATGAAGATCGGGAGAAAACTGAACGTGGGTTCCATATAAGCCCCTTATCCGAAAATCGTTATGAAGTGCATAAGATCCATATAATATGTTTTATATGGCAGGAAAAGCTAGTGTAAAGTTTTATCACAGTAATTCCATAATTGACCATAGTTGTCATATAAAACCTACTCTCGGAAATCAAGATCATAATAAAGCCATATAAAGAAGTTTGCTATTATTAATTGTCTTGTTGTCTCTGTTTGACGATACCAAAGCAGTGTCAAAAAAGTGTATTAAAATTTATAGTTATATTTTTTTCAATTATTATTATATATTGCAATTATCATTGACTTTGTTGATGATGAATTTACATTTTAAAATTATAAAAAATGTTAAGCACTAAATATTTTAGTTGTTTTTAGTTTTTCTTAAACAAAAATATAAAATTTAATTTTGGCGATTTTTGTCGATTTCTGATTAACAATTTGGCGACAGAGGCTCAAAAAAATCTGACAACCCTGAACATATGTTGTTAAAAAGCATCGAACACACCATGTCGTGGTATGTTCGATGGTGAAAACAATCAAACATCAAACTCATCATAGTTGCATGCCTTTGTGTTTATCAACATTCATATTAAGGCGAACACACACACATGCACTCCATATACAAATTATAACATGATGTTTAAAGCCCCAACCACTCAACTAAAAATCATCGTATCGCAATCAGCTGTTTCAACCTGCTTTATGCAGATGTGTGTATCTAGCTATTAACACAAAAATTCTAGGTAGCGTATCGAAGAAATCTACAGAAAATAGATTTTTACGTAGCTGCGTAAGTTTTTAACATCCCTGTAGTTTATTTTGTTCACAAAATAACCGAAAAACAGAGTTGTTTACACAATGAATATTCAAAAATATATGATACGTTTACTTTTGTAGACTGGTTGTACAAAATGTTTCACGCTACTTTTCTTCATTCTGCGTTGCGTTGCAAAGTTGACTGGTTGGGTCTTAAGAAAAACTTACGGCGTTGAAATCAAAAAACTGTTCATATTTTTGTTTATAACTTTTCTTCTAATGAACCGATTTAGCCAATTTTTGGCAGTAATCTAAAGCAAACATTTTGGCTAAATATTATTTAAATCCGTTTATTGCTTGTTGAAATATTAGCAGTTCAAGTTTGGTTTAGGGGTTCTTTCAGATTTGGTTATATAACTTTTTTATACTGAACCGATTTGGCTGGTTTACAATCCCAAACTTCTTAGAGGAACGACAAATAACCTGAGTCATTTTCTTTCTAATAGCTCAATTTGTTTAGACGTGAGAATGTTTTCAACAGACGGACATTGTTTAATCGACTCAGAATTTCATATGGTTCAAGAATATATATACTTTATGGGGTCTTAAACGATTCTTTCCAGGTGTTACACACGGAACGACAAGCTTAGTATACCCTCTTTCACCACTAGTGGTGGTGGAAGGTATAAAAATAGAAATAAATTAACTGTATCTATTAATATGAGCAACAATTTTTGGTAATTAAATCGAAAACGTATGTGTAAATTAATTTTTATGCACATACTTGCCATATTTTTCATTAAAGTATCATTGCCAGATCAAATTGTTTACTAAAAGAAAAAAACTCGAAGTATTTCTGAAGAATTTTCCAAAGTTATCGTCACTTTAATATAATACCACTAGGTGTATCTATTATTTTGAGCAGATGTATATATATATATATATATATATATATATATATATATATATATATATATATATATATATATATATATATATATATATATATATATATATATATATATATATATATATATATATATATATATATATATATATATATATATATATATATATATATATATATATATATATATATATATATATATATATATATATATATATTACATCCAAATATTGCAACATATTTGGGCGTAATAAAGGCATAGTTCAACTAAAGAAACTGGTTTAAATATAGGCCATACTTTGTGTAATATGTAAGTCCAATTTGTTTTTAAAAAAGTGAGTGCAAAATGTGGACGTGGCACTCTTTCAAGCTTTGTCAAAACACAAGTTGTGTATAAAATAGTTCTTTAAGCAATTAAACACAAAATATTAGTTCAAAATTTCGTTTTTAAACGGATTCTTATTAAGCACATTAAAGTCCTTATATATATATATATGTATGCATGTCCTATTTTTTAGGGGAGCAGTGATATTAAACCATTAATATTAATTTAATTGTGAAAAAGTATTTGGTTTATTAAATATTTTAATTATTTATTTGTTTAAGTAAATAAATAAATCGCATGTCATTTAATAATAAATACATATATTGAAAAAAGACAACTTTAAATGTGTGATTTACAATCTGGAAATTTTATGACAGCGATAATATTTACCACTTATCTCTGTAAAGGTTAAAAAATATATTTTTTTTAGAAAGGATTTAAATTTTTTTCAAACATGTATATTAAGGGTACACCTTTTTTTTGCGAATATCAAAATTCACAGGATATAACGTTATTGGGCATTAGAAAATATTAATAAACACTATATTAAAATTTCGCGATCGTAAAAAAAGTTTCCTCACAATACGCGTTGAAGTTTTGAATTTAGTTTTTTTTTTTTTTTATTTGATCAATATGGCTACGATTTCATTTTATAGTGGTTATTAAAGAATTAATTAAGAACCATTTAGTACTGAGGAGAATATTTAATATAGCGCCATTTTTTACTACCAATATGAAAAATATAAACTTTTTTTAAAATTAAAAAAAGAATAATTTAATAAAAAAAAAATTCAAATGGTTTTAGAAATTTTTTTCATCGAAATGACTTTTGAAAACGGGTTTTAATATCAGTACAACATAAAATGGTATCTTGTGTTTTTTTGGTTAAAAAAAGTTGTATCCCTAATGTACATATGTCAATAATCGTATCAAATAACATTCACATACATACAATATTAATAGAAAATTTGAAATGCAATTTATAAAATAATCAAAACAGTTGTTATGTTGATAACCCTTCATTAAGTGCTTGTGATATTTCTGTGATTAATGCTCTCATATTTTCACCTTATAGATTTTGTGAATATTTTGTTTTAAGATGAAACATTTTAAAATTCAACTTTTTTATAGAGTGAATTGTTAATGAATAGAAAGCGTTTATTACATGTGTTTTATTAAATTCAAATTAAGTGTTGAGTATACATTTTTTGCAATAAAAGTACAAACAAAAAAAAAAAAGTATGGTCAACTGTACATTATTTCCACTTTAAGGTTTTTGATTTCAAGTATGTATGTATGTTTTTATATTAAATAAACAATCCACTTATTTCTACTAACTTACTACCAGTTTTGTAAACATTTAACTCTTTTTCGTGTTTTATAATACATTTAATTAACTTTTTTGCGCTGTTTTATTGGAAAGTAATTGAGTTTTAATTTTATTCCTTATTTTTTATATCAACCTACATACATATGTATGTATATATAAAATAATTTGTACATATTTAAACATTTATATGTGTATGTACGTTAGGGTTATAACTATTTTTGAACTTCAAATTACCATAGTACTATCCTATAGCCAGCATTGTTCTGATAATAAAACCCAGATTTTTTACTCAATTCGGGCAAAAAACTTTACACACCGAGCGATTTCTAAATTACTTTTTTTTTTATATAGTCAGTGGTAGAACTTATACCTTTTTTATATCATATTCCACTTAAATAAGAAAAACGAAATGGTCAATCATTTGACAATAAGAAAATTGCTTAAGACTTATTGATTACACAGGTCAACAGCAAAAAAAGGCTTCTATAACTACTATATAGATTTGATGTAGCATGGTTCCAGTAGTCCAAAAATGGGCAAAATTTAAAATTCTAATGAGAGGTTTTTTTTGAATTTTTTGTAAAATTACAAATTTTCTTAGGCGTTTTTCCACATAATTAATGATAACTTAAAAAGTTTCAGTCCGATATTATTGAAATAAATTTAGAAAAATTTATATTTTCATAACCTTCATATATTGCGTTTCAATCGGCTGAGTAGTTTCGGAGTTATAATAAAAAATTAAACAAAAAATATATTTTTTACGTGAAAATAGCAAGTTTTTTTGTTTTAAAAAAATCATTAAAAATCGAAAACTTAGAAATCGATCATAAAAAATTAGAAAAATTAGATATCGATCATAAAAATCTATTGATTATTTTCGAATTTATTCGCAATTAAGTGAATTCGCTCATTTTCACAAAATTTAAGTTTTTTGAAAAATTACTCCACTTATGTTGTCATAACTCAAAAACAACTTGTCCGATTTTGTTAAACTAAATTTAAAAAAATATTGGCTTACAATATCCTTAAATGATGTATACAATTGATTTTGATGCGATCAATAGTTTCAAAGTTATGAAAAAAATTTTTAGGCAAAAAATATAAAGTTAGTAAAAAGAAATTAAAAAAAAAACATGCGATAATGTTATATTCGGCTTGGTCGAATCTATATACCCACCATCAACTTTTTCAAATTTTACGTTATATAGGAGGTGGGCGGTAAGGTGGGTGACCGCGCCCATTTTTTGTTTCCAAGTTTACATTGATCCTTGAACTATTTGTACAAAATTTCGTTGACATTTCACCTTATATAAGAGGTGGTCGATAAAGTGGGCGGACCACGCCTATTTTTTGTTTCCAAATTTATATCGACCCTCATACTATTTATACAAAATTTCTTTGTCGTATATACTTTTGTTTCAGAAATATTAGCAGAAAAGTATGAAACGTACACCCTGTGTTTCTAGTTTTTAGCCCATAACATTTTTATTTATTAACCGATTTTGAAAATTTTCAATATCGAACAAACCTTGTATAGGATAAATATTTGTGTCAAACTTCGAATTTGAATTCCGTATGTAACATGTCGAAAAAATCATTTAAAACGCCCCCTGGTTAGATTCTGAGTCGATCTAGCTATGTCAGTCTTTGTGAGCAGGTTAGGTCTCGAACGGGGCAACGTGGTAAGACGAAATTTTGCACAAATATTTATCCGATACAAGGTTTGTTTGATATTGAAAATGGTCAAAATTGATTAATAAATAAAAATGTTATGGGCTAAAAACTAGAAACATGCCGAAAAAATCATTTAAAACCCCCCTGGTTAGATTCTGAGTCGATCTAGCTATGTCAGTCTTTGTGAGCAGGTTAGGGCTCGAACGGGGCAACGTGGTAAGACGAAGTTTGGAACAAATATTTATCCGATACAAGGTTTGTTTGATATTGAAAATGGTCAAAATCGGTTAATAAATAAAAATGTTATGGGCTAAAAACTAGAAACACAGGGTGTCCGTTTCATACTTTTCTGCTAATATTTCTGAAACAAAAGTATATACGACAACGAAATTTTCTATAAATAGTAGGAGGGTCGATATAAACTTGGGAACCAAAAATGGGCGTGGTAAGCCCACCTCCAATATAAGGTGAAATGTCAACGAAATTTTGTACAAATACTTCAAAGATCAATGTAAACTCGGAAACAAAAAATGGGCGTGGTCACTCACATCTACCCACTTCTAGTGCACAATATAGAAGTAATATAAATATAAATGATCAACAATCATCGTATGCCCATACGGTCAAAAAGGGTTCAATTACCCAAACGAAAGTGAATGCAAATGATGCTCTATCATTTCAAAATGCATTTAATAAGGGTTCAGCAACTCCCAACCAAACTCAAAAAATGGGTTCAGTTACCCAAATAAAATACAATAATGAAAATAATGTCATATGCACATGCATTGAAAGAGGTTTCAGCAATTCCCCATACGAATTCTCAAAACTCAATTGAGAATTTAATTCAAACCATAAACAGCTTCATGACGAATATGCAAAATATGTTGCAACAATTAATGCAAAACCAAAGCATGCTCATGCGGATTTTGCTTAGTAAAAAATGAAATCATTGAGAATATGCTACTGGAACGCCAACGGCCTTAGCCAACATAAATATGAAGTACAACAATTTCTACAAATGCAAGAAATTTATGTGCTATTAATATCCGAAACCCAATTTACACAAAAGAATTGTTTCAGAATAAATGGCTACTACACCTACGACACAAAGAATCCAAGTGGTAGGGCATTGGTGGCACTGCAATCTTAGTCCGTAATGATATAAAGCATTTTCCTCTGCCAGAATACAAAACGGATCATATCCAGGCCACTTCAGTAAATATACCTTATATTGAAACAACAATATCGTCCGTATATTGTCCTCCAAAATACAATATTTATCGAGATCAGTTTCTTGACTATTTTTCCACCTTAGGTCCAAGATTTATAGCAGCAGGAGACTATAATGCTAAACATACATTTTGGGGCTCTCGGCTTATTACACCCAGGGGTAGGCAACTATTCGAGGCAATGTCGTTCAACAAACTAGACTCCTTATCTATTGGCCAACCCATTTATTGGCCTGCAGACATCAATAAGATTCCTGACCTTATTGACTTTGCAATAATCCGATACCTTCACTGGATCTCTCGTCGGATCATTCTCCTACTATCTTGAGACTAATTAATAATCCAAGTCAACTGGAAACCCAAAGCACTCGTTTTCCAAACAAGAAAACAAACTGGTTAAAATACAAAATGTACATAAGCTCACACTTACCACAAAATATTTCACTGAAAAGTGAAAATGAAATACAATCTGCCGTTAATATTTTCACAGACGTCCTAACTAATGCTGCTATAGTATCTACACCTCCGTGTTTCTCAGGAAGGCAAACTCTTAGGCGTCAATGGCAAGAATCTCGATCACCAATTGCCAAGACTAAACTTAATCAATGCATCAGAAAGTTGCGCTTCGCTCTGAAGAATCAAAATGAATCCGAATTGAAAACATATCTGTAAAACTTAGATCCTACTAATAAAACAGATTACAGTCTATGGAAGGCGGTGAAAAATATGCAATACCCTATTGCATATGAATCTCCCATATGCCTCCAAAATGGCCAATGGGTCAAAAGTTCTAGTGAAAAAGTGGAAGCATTCGCTAGTCATTTAGAAAACGTTTTCACTCCAAATAACATAGGCTCAACTCTTAGTCCTGTAGTAGTTAGCGACCATACTCCTAAATAAAGTTCCGGCTCTCTGCCGTGAAGTCAGCAGTAAAATGTCTTAAGGCAGGAAAATCTCCTGGAACGGACAAAATTACCAGTACTATGATTTGTTTCTTGCCAAACTCGTCTCTGAGATTTATTTTATTTATTTTCAATGCCATTTTACGTATTGGCTACATGTACCTGGAAACTTTCAGAGATAGTAATGATACCCAAACCCGGAAAAGACGTCACTCAAGTAACGTTTTACCGTCCAATAAGCCTACTATAAATTTTATCAAAATTGTTTGAGAAATTGCTCCTTGAGAGCCTATTATTATATCTTAATAGTAAAAACAGTATACCTAACCATCAGTTTGGTTTTAGAAAAAAACATGGTACTATTGAACAAGTTCATCGAATTACAAATCTCATAAGAAGAGGTTTCGAGAGCAAACAGTATTGTTCAGCGTTATTTATTGACATATCTCAAGCTATCGATAAAGTCTGGCACGAAGGACTTATACATAAAATTACCACGTTACTTCCACAAAACGTTCATAAGTTACTAAATAACTATATATTAAATAGATCTTTCCAAATTAGATCAAAAGATGTGATTTCTTCACGCAGAAAAATTTCCGCAGGTGTACCTCATGGAAGTATTTTAGGGCTACTTCATTATATACTTTATACGGCAAATATGGCCACGAGCCCTATGACTCATACATAACGTGACCAGAGGGTTTTTGTCAAAAAGCGGGACCCGAACGACTAAAAAGCGGGATTCTGAACAAAATTTTATGGAAAAAGCGGGATTTTGAAAAGTTTTGTAAAAAAAGAGGGGTTTTACTTTTATATCTCAATTAAAAATCTAGATCAGCTGTTCTCTCGGAAGCACCTTGTTCACAACCCAATTGAGACGTTATAAATTGAGAACGACCCATAAAAATTTGGAACAACGAAATAAATAAATATATCCCTACAAGCTGAAACATTAAAAATTATAGTTTTAACGTGTTTCTCTCAATGTTTTCAAAATATTCCTAGTTAAATTTCAAGATTGAATTCAAATACGGATTGAACAAAAAAAAAAAAAAAATCTACTTTTTGAATTTGATACCAATAGATTTTCTAAAATAATTCTTATACCCGTTAACAATAAAACCAAAGTTGGTTGCGTTACCGCTAAAAAAAAAACATTCAACTTGACTACCGTTGTTCCTAAAATACAGTTACCGAAATAATTGAAAATACGGTTACCGATAAAATATATAACGCTAATAAACCGAAATAGCTCGAAATACCGATAGCGCTAAAATACCGTTAGCCTTATTTTTGAGTTTAAGAAATATTATTATTTTTAATAAAGTTTAAGCACGTCATTACAATATTTGACTACAAATTATATTTTATTGTTCTGAACCGATACAACGAAATTTATGAAACAACAGTTACCCACAAAATACCATTACCGAAATAACTCGAAATCCCAATAACGCTAAATACCGAAATAACTAAAAATACCGTTACCTCTAAGAAACCGCTATCAAAATAATCCGATATTCTGTTATCTTTTCACCTTTTTGAATCGGTTGGATTTCTGGAAAAAAATTCTAAACTTTTTTGGTCAAAATATATCAGACGTATTTTTTTGGAAAGTTTTTATCAACTTTCCAGTAAAAAAAAATGATGTTTGTTACATTTAAATATTGGTAAGAATATTATAGAAAATTTAAATAAGGAAATCGAATAAGTAATTGTTAGAGTTAGAAAAGCGGGATTTCTTAATAAAAAGCGGGAAAAATATTTTAGGCGGCATCGAAGTTTAAAAAGCGGAATAATTCCGCCAAAAGCGGGATGTCTGGTCACGTTACTCATACATCAACTTTTGCAGATGATAGTGCTTTTTTAAGTGTGCATACAGATCCCGTTATAGCATCCGAACAACTACAATCCCATATCACTGAGTTGGAGAAATGGCTACACAAATGGAAAATCAATGTGAATGCTACGAAGTGTGTCCACATTACATTTACTTTACGCAGGGAAAGTTGTCCTCCTATTCGAATCAACAATATCCAAATCCCTGAACAGGACAAAGTAAGGCATCTTGGAATTCACCTGGATCGGCGTCTAACATGGTCTCGTCACATAGAATCCAAAGTTACACAAATGAAACTAAAATCTTCCCAAATCCATTGGTTAATTGGTCCAAGGTCGGCCTTAGACCTGGACTATAAAGTTCTCTTATATAAAGTAGTAATAAAACCTATATGGTTGTATGGCATCCAGCTCTGGGGAACAGCCTCTTCATCAAACATTGAAAAAAATACAGAGAAGACAGTCGAAACTTCTAAGAATAATAACAGGTGCACCATGGTACGTCAGAAATAGTGGCAATATCAACATTAATTTAAGCTTAGGTTACGATTTTAATATTTATTGTAAATTTCTGAAAAAGAAAGATTCAATAAAAAAAACTAATCATAAAAAAAAAAATATGTATCCTTTCTTCAAATATATGAATTGGTAACTGTATTATACAAAAAAATAAAAATTAATATTTTAAAAAATCTGATCATAAATAATTATTTGCATTCGGGTTATAAATAATAAGTTACTAAACGTCTTCTATGTAATGCAGTCAGTATGTTGTTGTTATTACAAAGTAACTACATCCGTAACTACATGTCATTACCAAGTTTTTGCTGGAAAATCAAAAGAATGAATAAATAAACAATAATTTGAAATTTTTTCCATACTGATAATTATTTTTTAAGATATTAATCGTTAAAGATATTTATTATTTTCATCATGATGGATATTTAAATTAAAAAATAAAAATCCCTCACATATTTTTTTTTTTTTTTTCAACAAATGAAAAATTATTTTTTGAACAGTAAAGATATTTATATTGATTGAACAATAGAAATAAAAAGTTTTCGGTGCTTACATTTTACCTCAAAATGAGAAATATAAAAATAAGACTGTAACAAAAAAATGTTTAAAAACAAAAAAAAAATGAAAAATATGCATTATTATGTAAAATATGCAAAAATATGCATTTTCAACAAAATATGCTAACATATGCACTAACAAATCGATTCTATTTTTAGTAAAATGTCTAATTCGGATAGATAACAACATAAGATAATTTTTAATTGCTCCAAAAACAAAAAAACATGCATTTGCATATAAATCTGCCCCCTAGTTAAAACCCAAATGTGCATACATATGTAGTTGAATTAGAAATTATATATTTTATTATAACATATATACTTATCGAGTATTTAACGCAGTGTATAAAATAGAGAAGATATGAAACATAAAATTAATAAAATTAATATTATTTAAAAACTATACTAAAAGTTTCAATAGGTTCACATTAGACGCCTGTGTAAGATGATTTGAAAAGCAAATCCACTTGAATTTCACGTGTGTGTTTCATAGCCAACATATACAAAAACAACAATAAATACTGTTCGTACCAAGGCGAATTCAGATTAGGTAAGAACAACATATATTTGTTCTTGGGCAAAAATTTGTTTCACTGTCAAAATTTTGTTTCCGGGTAATATTGACATTTAGAAAAAGTAAACAAACAATTGCTTATCTTAAGAAAAATTTAAATTTGTGAATTGTTTATTATAATTAAAATGTTTCGTAGGGTACAGAAATCTTTCCCAGACGAATTCTATCAAATTAAATATTTTTCACTCCAAGTGTCACAACACATTTTGTTTTTTAAGCAAAAAATTTTACGTTTTGCTAAATTTCCATATGGAGGAAATAAAAGTCAACTGACGAGTTGCTGTCACCTAATCTGAATTCGCCTTGGTTCGTACTGTTCCCTGTCCGAAGCAAAGCAAGTGCATTTTTTTTAGCAGACACTCGAACGATAATAAAAAAATGAATAAATTAATTTTGGGATGTCCAATTCGTATATATACAGACAATTAGTAATATATTTCATATTTTTAATTATTTTTATCACATATCACACCAAAATTAAAAATCATTCTTTTAAACGACTGTTTTGCTTACGAAAATAGTATCGTTTACACAGTTACCCAGCAGGCCACATGTCCATTAACGACACTTTCATCGATGATGTCGTCTAAATTTGTCGTCAAGAAAATGCATGTAGAGGACAAGTTTGATTAAGTTTGACCTATATTGTCATCATACCCCATTTTCGGCGACTTCAAAACAAAATATACTGAATTGTCGTACATATTTAGTTCGGTGACAACATGAGTAAAACGTCCAGCGAGTATGTCGTGAGTTAGACCAAATACCCCATTTTCGGCGACATCAATAACAAAATATACTGAATTGTCGTACATATTTAGTTTGGTGACAACATGAGTAAAATGTCCAGCGAGAATATCGTAAATTAAACCAAACACACGACATGCTGCATGACAATGTCATCAATACCTATCAGATAAATAAAAGCATTAATAAAATCATAAAAAGTAGAGAATGTTGTAGCTGAAATGGTAAGTGCGCTTGACTATTCAATAAGAAAGAGAGAAATTGGTGGCCTGGGTTCAAATCTCAGCGGAACCCAACTTTTTTTTCATTTATTTTTCTTAAAATGGTTGACGAAAATATACATGACACTGTCGCTCAGGTTATCGTTGATGACTTAAGTGCCCTTTGTTCGAAAATGTCACCAATGTTTGTTCGGAGCTGTCGTACATGTGTCATCGAAGACTGTGACAAATCCTCAAGACATCGTCGATATTTTCTACAAGACATGGCCTGCTGGGAAGTTGAACCGCACACACATTATTTGTTGCTCCGCACACACACTGATAACAGCACTTGAAAAATAACAAGTGGCTTGCAATGCCTTATAAGACACAGTTTGCAGGTCTCTAGTTCATTTATTTTTAACTGAAGATATTTCATTTAAATTCTGGCAGATTGTATTGTTTTAAATGATAAACAATTAATAACTCTTTCAATCGCCTCTATTTAAACAATAATTACTAAGATAGAAATGAAAAAAAGATATGAAAAATGGAATATCAAACTAAATTTGTAATTTTATTTGTTTTCAAAACCTTTACACGAATTTATTCACATTCAATTATTCAAGCAAAATATTTTCAAACAAAAACAGAAACATACATGCATACATACATACATATGTATGTATGTGTTAAAGAAAAACAATAAGAAAAACGAATTCTTGGTTAACAATTAAACGAGAAGAAACAAACAAAAGATTGAAAAATTTTCAATTTACTTTTACAAAGAAAAATCTAATGAATAAACCTTAAGAATGAAAATTTGTTTTTGAATATTTGATAATAAAAACTATAGAAATATGAAAAAGAGAATAATAACGAAAAACAATGCCACAATAATAGAGCAAGATTATTATTTTCCTTTATTATATTTTCTTTCTTTTCGCAGAAAGTTAGAAAAAAAAAAGATGCCTGTTAAGAAAGCAAATCACGTCTTACACTTTCTCTATACTTCTGGATGCACATCAGTGCATCACCCAGCAACATAATCATTATTATCATCAACACCAGCAGCATTCTAACAATAAGGATTGATGGGCGTCATATTAATTATGATTATGATGATGTTTATGGTGTTTCTTATAGTGACAAGAACAAATAATTTTGTCTTATTAAACACGTTTCCTAAGAAGCCATGGGCTGTACTTCTTTTCAATTATTTATTATTATATTTTTTTGCATCTTGGTTTATAAAAGTAGTAGTGCAATCATCACAAATAGATTGGTAACACCTAGGGTGATCGACTCGGCTTTCCAACCGGTTTTTAAACCGGTTTTTTTCAGTCAGTGTGCTGTCGGTTTTTTTAAAATGTTAGTTTTTCGAATGTCGAATAGACCGGTTTTTTTAAACATAAAAAACCAGTTTTAAAAATAGCTTTATATTTCAAAAAACCTGTACTAAATACTGATATTTCAATTGATATTTACGATTTTTTAAATATTCATAAAGTATTATTTCCAATGTTTCAAAAATATAGTTTAAGGTTAAATCGAAATTAATTCTGTAAGATTAAATAAATAAATTAGTAATAATTATCCTGAATGAAATTTGTTTTATCTATTGGAACACCTGTGATATTTTTACACTTAGTTTTAATGTTTTAGTCTTTTTTTGATTCAATATATTTCAAAGATTATGTTTTTTAAAAAAAGTTTCACCTGCAGAATCGTTTTAGTAAAATTGGTTCTGGCATTTTCAAATTAATCCATGGTTTCTGTTTATGCTAAGTAAAAGTTAAATATAATTTTTGATGGTTATTTTCTTACAATTTTTATACCCTACACCACCATAAGTGGGAGGGTATCATACGTTTGTGCTGATGTTTGTAACACCCAAAAATATTGGTCTCAAACCCACCTTAATTTGTACCAAAAAGACCCCTCCCCGAATTTTGATGCACACAATGGAATAGGCTATTGTCTTTCTTTCTTTATGAAACATAATTATAATTTCCAAAAATAATTATGTTTCATAAATTTTAACATGAACATTATAAAATTTATTGATTTTTCTTTAAGTAATGTAGGTCTTTGATAGAAATATTTTTTCTAAATTTAAAAAAGTGCAACCGGTTTTTTCAAAATACTATTCGAAAACCGGTTTCTCCAAAAAGTCGAATAATCGATCACCCTAGTAACACCTCACCCCATATTTATATAAACAATTCATAGACTAGCGTCTTTTTCTTTCAACTTCTTTGATTTTAATACCTTTTTATTGTTCTTCATTCTTATGAAATGCAAACTCCTGAGGGTTTGTTAGATGTTAGAAAGTAAATTAAAAATGTATTATATTTTCTTTATTTATATTCTTATCCTTTTAATTTAATTTCATATTAAGTTAATAATAATTCCTTGGGCTCATATTGTTTTATTAAACATATACTAAATCTATACTTAGATTTATTATATAATTTGTAAATATACATAAATGTAGACAGAGTTAAGAAAAATTTTAAATAATTTTTGCAAGCACTTCTGGAAATATATAAATTATTAGCTGGTTCAATTAAAACAACTGAACTAATTAATTCATCACGTAGGTTTTCAAATATCTAGAAATTTCTTTTAAGAACAAAATAACAGGAAGTAACAAGAAATTGCCTGGTGAAAAAAAATTACATGACACGGAAATTAAAAAATTACTAAGGAAATTTCTATGAAGTACTTTTGCCTCACAATTATTTTTCGTTTCCAACTTGTGTATATTTCAAGGACAGAAAATAATCATTATTCTTGAAATGTTAAACAAAGAAAATCATATACAAGGAGTGATCGGATAAAAGTGTTAAATACAGAAATGTTATCCTCAGAACAGGTTTTATCGAAATCCATTAAGATTTTTTTTGTTGACTTTTATTAAAAAAATTATAGATGGGATTCTACCCGGTATTTACCCAATTTGTGGATGAATACCGGGTAAATTCCCAGTATTTTCCTTTTTTGAATATTTATAAATAAAAAAATAAAATCTGTTTCTGGCAATCAATATAATATTTAGCGAGTACATTTTGCTTTTAAAGACATTCGACATTCCTTTTTAGTACGAATAGATCTCTGAATTAGATATCATTAATAATTCTTATCTGATTTTTCAATCTATATATATAAAAATAAATGTGTGTTTGTATGTATGTATGTATGTATGTATGTATGTATGTATGTATGTATGTATGTATGTATGTATGTATGTATGTATGTATGTATGTATGTATGTATGTATGTATGTATGTATGTATGT
Source organism: Protophormia terraenovae (assembly GCA_951394005.1). Taxonomy (NCBI): domain Eukaryota; kingdom Metazoa; phylum Arthropoda; class Insecta; order Diptera; family Calliphoridae; genus Protophormia; species Protophormia terraenovae. The sequence continues at coordinate 77,418,987 of OX596074.1, read as the reverse complement.
ATGTATGTATGTATGTATGTATGTATGTATGTATGTATGTATGTATGTATGTATGTATGTATGTATGTATGTATGTATGTATGTATGTATGTGTGTATATATGTATGTATGTATGTATGTATGTATGTATGTATGTATGTATGTATGTATGTATGTATGTATGTATGTATGTATGTATGTATGTATATATGTATGTTTGTTTGACGTCCATAGACGCTTAAACGGGTAAACCGATTTTCTTGAAATTTTCATAGTATGTTCCTATATGCCTGGAAGGAAAAATATGCTTTTTATTTTGAAATTCCATGTGGGCGAGGTGCCACGCCCACTTACTAAAAAACTATTAAAAGTAGTATATCTCGGAAATCGGTAACACTAGAGTCCTCAAATTTTGCACGAACAGCTTTGACACCTATATGAACATTCTGGAAAAAAGTAGGTGAACTAGCAACAGGGGGTGTGGCACATCCCACCTAATATTGCTTGCCATACCAAATGCCGTAAATTTAGGAAACTATAACAGTTACATTTTGTACAATAAACTTAAGTGTCAATGTGAACATTTTGTGCAAAAATGGGCGGAAAAGAAATAGTGGGCGTGTCATCTCTGATATAAAGTTAATACCAAAATTTTTATATCTGGGAAACTCTAAAAGTTAAAGAGCTAAAATTTTGTACGACTAGCATTAGCTTCAATATGAATATTTTGGACAAAAATTTGTACACTAGCAATAGTGGGCGTGGCACCTCCCATTATAAAGAAAATATTAAATTATCATATCTGAGAAAATATAACAGTTAGAGTTCTAAAATTTTGTCGGAGCCACTTTGGTATCAATATTAATATTTAAGAAAAATATGGGCGGACTAGTATTTATTTATTTGGGGGGGTGGCGAAGCACTCCGGGTATTAGCTAGTATAAAATAAAACTAAAAAAGCATTCATTAATGTAGATGGGAAAAGGGTAAATACCCATTTGGTAAATACCGAAATTTTGACGTCCTGGAGAAAAATTGAATACGTAGTTTTATTTTGTGTGAGCTCTAGTTTGACGCATACATATAACGATTTTTTCATGTGTTAAAATTTTTTTTAGGTAAATGTTACATGAATATTTTAAGACAGTTATATTTTCATAAAACATTTACAGTAAATTACAATTTTTATAAAATTTCAGAAATCAAAAAATGTTTATGATCAGCTCGCAAGTCCAGAAATAACTGACTCACATATTTAATAACAATGACGAGAGATGAGGATAATTAAAATCATAAAACTTTGTTGTTGTAAATCCACAGTAGAAATTACACTTAGCTAAAGTATTTAAACAATGACACCCATTTCCATCTACTCTTATATGCAACACCTTCTAAATAAATATATGGAAACATTTCAAGTATCCGACGTTGTTGTTTATGATGTTTATTTATTGTTGTCATTGTTGCCACAGTGGAACAATATAACAACACTAAACTGAACAATGACAACAAAAAGATCTCATGACAATGGCTGCATCGTAAAAAAAGTAAAGAAATAATTGAAAGAAAGGTGTAATTTACAGCACTTACCGTAAGATGACAAAAATATTATATAAAAAAAAAAAAATACATAAACATTAAAAAGGCATGAAGATGAACTCCCATCTTTGTAGCAACTTCTTATGAATATAAATTGTTCAACATCTTCAAGTGACAAAATGCACCTGACACAAATGAGAAAAGACAATATTGCATGTTCCTAAGTTGTACAGAAGCTACAGCCGAAGCAGCATTAGTAAAAAATGAAAATAATAGTAACAACAAAAGGTAAATTATAGCAAAAACAACAACTGGAAAGATTAAAAACTGTTATTAAAAAAGGAACAGATATACATACATAAAATAAAAAAAGTATGTACGATATTACGTAAGTATTAAAGGGCTGCGCAAACACATTCATTTTCTTGCCGGCGTAAAACATTCACTTCAATGAACTCTGTTATAGTGAAAAATTTTATGTATAGATAAGTGTACCATTCATTCATTATAAGAAAGTGTGAGTAGATAAAACGAAAATAAAATGAAATTGAAAAAAGATTCGGCTGTGCCGAATCTTTGATACCCTTCACCATATTACCATCTTACTATCTTATCGACATCATATTACCATATTACCGACAAATAATAAAATTTTCGCCTTAACGTATGCTTTCATATTTTCACATATATAAATCTAAATTTTTTTCAAACTACGAAAATTTGAATATATAAAAAAAACAATCATAGCAGTCTTTGCTTTTAAAAAAATAAACAACAACAACAATTCCATATTTATATATTTTTTTTATGTGTGTATACAACAACAACACTGTTATTCATTATATTACTTCTGTTGCTAACTAAACTACTTGTCTATACAAAAAAACAAAAAACGTCACTAATATTCATTACAATGCTTAATATACATGTTTGTGTATGTATTTATGTATATTCTTAACAGATATGTTTTAGTTTTTAAAAATAAACAACAACAATTCCATATCTATTTATTTTTGTACAGACTGCATATACAAAGAACAACAACAACACTGTTATTCATTCATTATATTACTACTGTTTCTAACTAAACTACTTGTCTATACAAAAGAACAAAAAACGTCACTAATAGTCATTACAATGCTTAATATACATGTTTGTGTGTGTATTTATATTCTTAACAGATTTGTTTTTGGACCATAAATCTGTTGATTATAAACGAATTTGGTTTATTAAAAAAAACGAAATTTTATAAAAACATTTATGACTGATCTATATAAAAATAAAAATCTGTAGCTTGAACAAGGGCTTCAAAAATAAAAAATTCGTTTTCCCCGATATCTCAGTTATTACTGAACCGATTTATTTAATTTTTTCAGAACAAAAATTCAGAAAATAATTTCCGAGCCTCCTTTGAAAATACGAAGTCCCTGGTATATGCAGAGGCTTCAGAAACTGAAAAACCGGTTTCAAAAACCGGTTTTTAAAGCATATCTCCGCCATTTATAAACCGATCCTGCTGATTCAGAAAACCGAAATTTTATAAAAATATTTGTGACCGATCTGTATAAAAATAAGAATCTATAGCTTAAACCAGGGCTTTAAAAATTAAAAAATGCGTTTTGTCCGATATCTCAGTTATTATTGAACCGATTTATTTAATTTTTTCAGAACAAAAATTCAGAAAAAAATGTCCGAGACTTCTTTGTAAAAACGAAGTCCCTAGTATATACAGAGGCTTCAGAAACTGGAAAACCGGTTCTAAAAACCGGTTTTCTTAACATATCTCCGCATTGTATGAACCGATCTTGCTGAATTCCAATAGCAAAATTCTCGAAAGCATTTCCGATCGTTTGATATATATATTATATATGTCAGTTATCGGTGGGCTTCATAAACGCCATTTCAACCGACACACGGACGGACGGACGGACGGACATGGTCCTATCGTCATCATTTCTTACAAGGATCCCGAAAATGTAAACTTTTTTGCTCTCCGACGAAAATTGTGGGAATTACAAACGGAATTACAAACTTATATATACCCTTTACACCTGTGGTGAAGGGTATAAAAACAATTCTGTGTATGTTTTGGCAATGATCGTAGGCTAACAGTTACTTCGTTGTGAGTTTTTTTTCGCTGTTCGTATCAACTTCACTCAGTGTACGACCATTTTCATGAATAATTCGAATTATCAGTAGATACTATGAATGTTTATGCTTTATGTGATGGATATTATGTTTTGCTTGTTTGGTGGTTGCTTTATAACGTAGTAAAAAAAAAAAACAGAAGTTTTTGGTAACATTCTAAAGATTTTACATATTGATATATGTAGTTACAAAATGAAATATTGGGATATTTTAATTGTATTTTTATTTATAATACATCAATTAAATTTGTTATAATTTTCTATTTTATTAAAAAAAAAACAAATAATTAAAGAAGAAAATATTTAAATTAATCAAAATTAAAAGAAATATTTTTTCTTAAGAAGATATACATACGTTTTTATATGATTATTGTAATCTTAAATAATATTCATATATATTTAAATGAAAAAAATTCAACAAATTTTTATGATTTTGATTGCAAAACAATATATTTAAATAGAAAAAAAAAAAAAAAATATTTTCATAATTTTATTAAGCAAAAACTCCAAAGAAATAAAAATATTCCGCCACAGAAGGTTTGAAAAAAAGTTACATAGGTTTTTTCAAATATTTAATTATAAAAATGAAAATATTACTTATTTTTATTATTCCAGTCAAATTTAAAAATATTACAAAATATTAATGATGATCAAAAATATTCAAATATTTTCTAAGAATAGAAAAATTTAAATGTTTTGAAAAATATTTTTTAAAATTGAATATAAAATATAGATTAATTGTATTCAACCTAAGGAAATAAGATATGTATATTTTCAATTTAGTTGAAGACTTTGGAATTTGATTTAAAATTTTTATTTTATATGACAAATAGAAAAATATTTAAAAAAATTTATTTCAAATTATTTTCAAGCAATTGAAGAATATTTTACATTTTTTTATTTTACATCTAAAATATAAATAAACTACATAAAATAATTTATTTTTAACAAATATTTTAGATGAAAATATTCACAAACATTCAAAACTTAATATGTTATATATAAACGCCTGAAATAATAATTATTAGTTTAACAGAAATAAAACTTATTTTCATCAGAGAAATACAAAACAAAATAATGGAAAATTTTACTTTCAATAAAAATCAAATAATAATTTCTTAAACAACTATCAAATTTTCATATAACATTTAAATTAAGTTGATAAAGTTTAAGATATAAATTGACTATTTTAAAAGTAGATATGTCACTGAAAAAGGTATAATCAATTCGGTGCGGATCAATGTATTTCAACTTGTAAAACAACAAAACACGTATGCTATACCCTACAGTAACAAAAAGGTCACAACTCGTCCATTAGTAAACAAACAACCAAAACTTCATATTAAAGAACACACATGTACAAACTAATGTATTGCTCTGTATTTTTTGTATTTCTTTATGGGTAGTACACACATGTACGAACTCATATATGGCTTTTGATCTTTTTTTTGTGCTTCTTTGGTGGTGGATTTTGTTTTTACTTTTGCCACGCACTTTTTATATACAAATAAAAACAAAAGCGAAAAAGAAAATATAATGAATTATCTATTTCATTGCACAATGAAATCGTATACAACATATCCACACAACTCACATAGGTTCTGTACTATATGGTTTTGTATTTTCTACTCATATGTTTTGAGTTTTCGTGGTCAATTATTGTGGATAATACTCATTCATTCATTTCACAATGAAAAAGCACACAACATGAACTAACTGTTTTTACGATGAATGTATTCAGCATTCATTTTTCGGCATTCATGCAGCCCTTTAGTAAGTATACATGAAGAAAAAACTTTAAATATTTCTTTTTTATTTAAAAAGCTGCCTAATTACTTTTGTCTTTATTCGTTAATGTCTGAGGTTATGAAACTTTTAAGATAAGTTTAAGTTTTCAAATGTAAAAAGCACAAACCTTTCATTTAAAGAAGACTATTCAGTTTAATTTTAAATACCTTTTATCTATTAGGGAAGGGCCGAAAAGTGTCTTATGATTAAAAATCTAAAACTTGGAGTTGAAAAAACTTAAATAACCATCGTTTGTATTATATTTAGTTTCCAAATATATAATGGCATGATATTATATGGACGGCTATAGCCTTATTATTCACAGAAAAATGTCACCAATTAACAAATATATATGAAAATAATTCATTCAATTATAAACTTGTTTAAATTTGCACCTCTCACCAAAATAATTATATCAATTACTAAAAACTGTAAAAAATACAAAACAGAAAAAAATTCCCAATTAATAAATTAATTAAATCAATCAAGTGGATGATTGAATGAATTAAAAATGTGTATAGGAATGAAAATCATACTAAAATTTATTTTTATTTTATTTTTTCTTGAATATATTTATTAAACTTTTATGCAAAATTAAACAACTGAGTTAATTGTAAAAAAGACGGTAATAATTTTTTCTGTGTTTCTACACATTTCGAGTATTAAAAGTTAATTTTTTTTAACAAAATAGTCATATTTGCATTCATAGAAGTATTCAAATTACCATTCTGTAAAATAAGTAGTAAAATCATACAGTTTTTATTTTAACTTTCGCTATTAGTATTGTAATAAGCGTTCATAAACCGGTTAACCAAAAAACCGGTGTTTTCTTCAAATTTCGGTTTTTTGCGGACCGGTTAATTTGAAATATTCAATTTCGGTTAACCGGTTTTAAAAATTTGCTAAAAATATCACTAAATTTCCTCCTTTTGTTACTTTTTTCTGAATTTAAAATATAGGACAATTTTTTGAAACAACTAAAAATACTTTGCTGTTAACTTATAGTCAAGTTAACAAGTAGTCAGGTGATATATTTACTTGTTGGAAGTTCAATATATTTTAAAACGGTATGTATAATAAAATCAGATAGATAATAAAGTATTCCATTTACAAAAACTTTAATTCATGCGAAAGAAATTTTCCAAAAAAGGAAAATAATATTACACCTGAGTCATTCCATTTAAAACCAACACGAAAAATTATAATTTTTGACTTTTCCTCTCCGAATTTAATGATATTTGGTACAATCATTATTCTTGTCAAAACTAAGACTAATTCAAAATTTCAGATAATTTCATAAAGGTATCAAAATTACCTTTAACATGACGTATAACATGACTTTTTTCTCAACATCAAAATGGTTCATAGCGTTTTTTCGTTCGCGGGTAAATATCTCGAAAAGCGGTCTTTTTAAAAATTTTGAAAAAATATATGTTAATAATGAAAATGTTTTCTATAACCGTGGAAAGTGGCATTCTGGGACTTGCAATATTTTAGGAGTTATTACAACAAATGTCATAATAAATACGAAATATTTATTGTAATTTGTATTGTTTTGCTTGTAATAAAATAGAAAAATCGACAATTTCTTCCAAAAATCATCCGAATATAATAAAATTCGGCAAGAATATTAATATTGACGCTGGTAACGTAAATGCCGAGTTTAAGTTTAATTACCGCGATAGTTTTTAAAAATACAAATATCTTCCAAAATATTTACGTCACAACGTTCATTAAGGCAAATATTTAAAGTTAATGAAATTACCTTTAAAATAATACCTGAAACATGTTTTTATGATGAATTTTATTGGTGGATAATTCGCGAATTTAATTTCGCGGTCGCGCATTTTCAAAAATGGTATTTTTAAATTCGTGAAAAATATATATGTAGAGGATGCAACCATTTTGAATGTTCTCTGTAAGTATCGTGATGGGACTCTCAATGGCTTCTGAGTTTCTACTTCTTGATTAATATGAAAACCAAATGAAGGTATTTAAATTTTGATATCACCTTTCCCTGAATTTAGTGGCATTTTCGACCTATTTAACCCAAATGTATAGACGGACGGACGGACATTGCCATGCTGCCAAATAGTATTTTAGATTTCTAAAAATACATTTTTTACTAACTAATAAATAGTAAAAATTGAAAGTGATCATCAAAATTTAGATATCACCTTTTCCTGAATTAAGCGTCATTTTCGTCCCATTTAACCCAAATGTATAGACGGAAAGACGGACATTACCATTCAGTTAAAAAACGTCTTATGATTACTTACTAATAAATAGAAAAATTTAACGTGATCATTATAGTGTTGATATCACCTTTTCCTGATTTATGCATAATTTTCGACCCGTTTAACTCTAATGTATAGACGGACGGACAGACTTTACCGTTCTGCTAAATAAAATTCTAAAATTGATTTTTTTTAACTAGCAATCAATAAAAAAGTAAAACGTAATCATTAAAATATTGATATCACCTTTCCCTGAATTAAGCGCCATTTTCGACCCCTTTTAGCCCAATGTGCGTAGGCTATAGTTGCAGACGATACAGTTCTAAACGCTATTGCTGGTTGTTCTGGTTATTTTATTGCTTAATGAAGTCTTTTTTAGAAAATCCAGTAGAATATAGAACATTTATTTGTAACATATCGATGCATAAAATACAAAATGGCCATTAATAAACTAAAATTAAAAAAAAAAAAAAAAAAAAAAACAAAAACTATAAAAAAAAAAGAACTAAGTAATTAATAATTGTGTGTGCTCAAGGTGATAGTGTTGTCAGTACTATTAACAGGGTGTACAGTAGGGTCGATGTCAAATAACCCGAGTTATTTAAGCACAAAAAACCGTTATTAAAAATAAAATTTTATTTCAAAAAACATTGTACTAAATACTAATATTTTTTCTGGATCATCTTATGTTGTTATCTATCTGAATCAGACATTTTAATAAAAAAATGGCATCGATTTGTTAGTGCATATTTTTGCATATTATTCGAAAATGAATATTTTTCTTAATAATTTATATAAATTTGCATATTTTAAAAATTTCTCACATTTCTAAACTGTTCTGTTAAAGTGCATCGATTTTTTAGTGCATATTTACTCAAAAATACCATATTTTTTGAACGTTTTTCTTAATAATGCATTTTTTTAAACTTTTTCGTTAATGTTATATATTTCTAACGCGCATAACGATTTTTAACTTTCATTTAGCGGTTATTCTCAACCAAGTTATTAAAGAAGAAACTATTTCCTTTTTTTAAATGCTGACATTTTAGGAAAAAAACTAAAGCTAAAAAGAAATTCAGCCTTAATAAAAAGGCTAAACTGGCAACACTGGTTACTTTATATGTACACAAAAGTTTTTAGCGTACTATGAACAAAATTTTTAAATTTTGTGTAACCCTAAGAATAAAAATATTGATAATGGTCCTATATGATATCATTAATATCAGAGATACAAATTTTGTGTACATTTGTCCTGAGATCATAAGAATAGATAGCCGAGTAGCATTTAGTTCCAATCATAACAGAAAGATTAAATTTGGAAAATCTATGGAGATCCTTCTCTATTATTGTTCTAATACAGAATCTTTTTAAAGCTAAATATAGCCTTTTTATTTAGCTTTTAGCCTCAAAATGTTCCTTTTAGTTTCTAGCTTTGTTTGATGCTCAAAATTTATTCAAAAATTATTCCAACTAAGAAGTAAGTAACTTCTAATTTGCTTTTATTATTATTATTATATTTTTTTTTTTTTACAGTATTTTTATGTATTAATTAAGTATTTTTATGTATTAATTCGGTAAATAAAAAAACGATATTATTTATATTTAGCGAAAAATTTTCCATGAACCGCTTTATTCTCCAAATCAAATATAACTTAACTCATTTTAAAGACTTACTTAATTAAATACTATAATTGATTTTTAGTAAACTTCATTAACTATACAAACTATTTGTGAATACAATTTCAAAAAATTATTTCTCAAAAAGGAGTCTTAATTAAAAAATGATGAAAAATCACTTTTATATAAAATGTAATCCAAAATTGTATGAGAATTTTAGTAGGCATTTCTATGTTTTATTTATAAATTTATTACAATATTTTTAAAAAATATTTAAAACTAATCAGAAAAAATAAAATAAAAAAATAAACAATAAGTTTTTACATAAATAAAAAATATTGTCTTTTTTCTGGCTTTATTTTTTGGGCCATTTAGCCTTTTCTGACCCTTTTTAAAGTCAAATATAACTTCTTTTTTTTTCACCTCTTGGCAACACTGTACAGAAGCAATATGAAGGGCCCAGGTGGGAAAGCTAGAGACGATTGACTATTTTTTAATATAATATACATATGTATATGATTTATTTTAGGGCATCTAATTTCGTATTGTTACTTAAGGCTCTTGGCATTTTATATAACTATATAAAGACGTATGTATTCCTGTATGTATGCAGGAATATTTGTTTTATACTGATGTATATGTCCCTTCAACGGTTGACAACACGTTGATTGATGTGATTGTCTGTAACAGGATAATTTATGCGTGCGTAAAGGAAAAAAAAAATATAAATAGTATAAACGAATAAAAACCCACTCGGATAATATCTAAGTATTTCATATTCTTACAAACATAAATAAATAAGAATACCAGAAAATATAAAATACATACAAACAAACATTTATCATGTACATAATTTTCTGCGTGTTGAGGTTTGCAAAACAAAAGATATATTTACAATCTTAACTTTGGTTTGCCAGTAGGTGTTAAATTTTGATTGTAGCATGTGTTAAGTAGTATAAAATAAAGCAAACTCTGTTTTCCACAGCAATTCGTCAGTCACTCATCCATTTAACTAAAACAATTTATGTCTGCCTGGATATATTTCATTTTGTAGTCCAGATTTATAAAGACACATTAGGGGCAAACACAAAGGCAAATAAATAAAAAAAAAACAAAATTATTGTCTTTTTATTAAAAAAAAGAATGTCCGGAATATTTATTAAAATATAGACATAAGTGATAGATATAGCCGAGTTTTTTTATACAATATAAATTGTTAGGCTTTTCTTCGAACAATTTGATAATAGAACTTTCGCACATAGAAAGAAAATAGGGAAATAGCTTGGCAAAAGTTGAGCTATATATCATTAAAAAATTCTGATCATCGCCTAAACTTATTTTTGAAAGAAATAATACTGCCGGCCTTTTAAATAACTATTTAACTCAGTCTATAAAGTTTTAGAGGTATTTTGTGGTTTTGTATACCAAATGTGTTCTAAGTGACTGTATTAATAAAAATGTTGAAAGACACATATTTTATTAAAATATGTCTTAAAAACTCTCGTGAATTTGTAATTGATTTTGTCCAACGTCACTCTTATCGCACACATTAAAACATTAAATATTTAATATACTTTTTTCCTGTGTTAATAATTTTAACTGACCAAAAAAATACAAAAATAACAGAAAAGAAAATTATAATATTTAATTTGTAAGAAGAAGTTAAACGAAAGAAAAAAAGGTCCCTTAATCCTTTAATAGTCATGATGTAATTATCTCTATGAATACAGTTCTCGTTTAAATGTTAGAGATTTTTAATTGAAATGAAAAAATAAACTATAATTTTAAATGAAAAAAAAAAAAAAAAAATCTTGTAGACCAATTATGTGAGAAATGCAAAAAATCTCATAAGAAACAGAAAAAATCTACTCAGTAGCCAGAAGCAGCAGCAGCAACAGCGCACAGTAAAGGATAATTTTTTGAAAAACTTACTCAACTCTTTAGTATGCTGTACTATGCTGTGTGCTACTAAATGGCATGACCCAAAATGACCTAAATATCATTTAAAAAATTAGGAAGAAAAAATATATATAAAGTTGTATTAAAAAGAAGAAACATTTGAGGATAGAAAATACAATGGAAGGAAATAAAAAGGAAATTCACATAAAATTTATGAAAAATTCATAACACATAATGAGTGACAGTAGTACGAAAAAGCGTCAACTTAAGGTTTATTTTCACCGACAAAATACCGGAAAAACAGACATTTTACGAAAAGGGTGCGTGGCATGCATATGCAAAGGATATGAACACATACACAAGGATATATACATATATATATAAATACATACATAAGTTGTAGTAGTACTGAAGGCAGAAAAAAACAAAAAAAAACTAAACAGGAGACCTACTCATAGTTTGCACAAATCTTAGTTGAAGAAAAAACAAACTGAAATTACAAACGAAAAATATATTGTATGTAGAAATAAAAATAACTGACAGTTAGAACTTGTGACGACGGGCAAGACAGGTGAAATATGCCGCGCAAACAATGCGAACAGAACAATGAGTGTGGAAAACGGAAAGACGCTAATTAAAATGTAATAATACACATTTCCATTTATTTACCCATATAAATACACACACATGCAAATATAAATATATATATGTAAATATGTTTGCACTTGTGTATGTATATGACTTTAAATATAAACTTGTTTAATAATAAAATTAAGAAAATGACAGGAAAAAGAAGTGAATACGCACACACACATACATATATAGACATTCGAATACAAAAAAACATGAGACGTACTTAGTATTATTATTTTCTTTGATTCTTAAACAGTTTTCTTTAAATTTATTTTATTTGTACCCTACATTAGTGTAAAAAAGATTTGTAACGGACTTAAATGAGCAAAAAAATAATATTAAAAAGATACAATTTTCAGATTGGGGTACGAGGAAAAAACAATAAAAATATTTTTTTTTATCTTAACATAATATTCTTTTAGGTCAATACACTGTACAACTTGTTTCCTATTATTTTTTACTTTTGAATTTAGGTCCTCAAAATAAATTTCTGCTGAGACATTTTTTCTTTTTGTTAAAAACATTTTCTTTTTGCCAAATGTAATCGTTTTTTTTTGTCCGACGATTTGTTACAATAAGTTGACAAAACTTTCTCCTTGACCATTTTCATCGCCGATTTAACCGGAGAAATACATTTTTAAGATGCAAAGTTCAAACGGTTATAAACATCAATATTAAATTTAATCTCTCTTACTAAATTAGAAGGTTTCGATTCATTAAGTACTCAAATCATTTCAATTGCTAGTACTATTGAAGGCCCTTTTACTGAAAAAATAAAATTAAACCTGCAAGCTGTTATTTAAAAAAATTAAAGGATTTGAGAAAATTAAAACAAAAAAGTCAAACTCAATTATTCTACGTTCAGATCTCGTGTTTAGAAGAATACCCACTTTTGAACTACAATTATTCAAATATGCTCCCTTCACATCTGTTCAAGTAGAAGGATCATTTTCTATGTTTAAAAATGTTTAAGGCAAAATAGACAATCGTTTCGTTTGACATCTTAAACAAGTTTGTTGATATAAATAAAAGTTTATTTAACTAATATAGTATTTAACCCAATGTCACGAATATAAATAAAAAAAAAAAAAATAATAATCTGAAAGAGTACAAATTTGAAAAAAGTACATAGTATCAGCATTGATCATTTAAAACTTAGTTTTAACTTTTAAAAATACAAAATATAATGCAATACTTAGCTTACCATGGGCTGATTTTGTTATTTCTTATAGAATATGAGTGATTCCATGTCAAAACGGACATCAATCGGATTTGACATCTTCGATTTCAATCCAAAACATGAAATTTTAGACCCATGTTTCTTTCCGGTCCGAAAATATGACGGTTTAAAGAACAAACAAAATTTTAAAAACTTTACAAATGAATACTTATTTAACTTCTAATAACTTCTTAACTACACATGCTATTTCTCTAGTTTTTGCTTATATATAAAATACAAATATATTACCTTCATAACTATATATACAAAGTTTTTTACATCAAAAGTTCAAAGGTCAAAGTTACATATAAAAAAATTCTAACTATTATATCTCAAAACAAGGTATTTTTAAAATTCTTAAAAATTATGTATTGTTGACATAAATTTTCTCCTTACTAAATTTAGAAGTTATTGACAAAAATATAATCCAATTATTTATAACTCCTAAGCTATAGAAATAAAATGTTGATTTCAGTGTAATTTGTAAAAAAAAGAAATTACCTTTAAAATGATATATAATGAGTTATTTTAGTTCGAATGTTTGAAGATTAAAATAAGACTTAAAAAAAATAAACCATTATATATCCGAAAAAGATATCTTTAAAATGCTAAAAAATATACATAATATTAATACAACTCTTCTTGATACTTGTGCAAAATTTGTTTGAAGTCAAATTTTGTATATAAAATTTTATTTTTCTTTAAATATTTGCTCGTAAAAAATAATAACTTCAAAATAATTCTTGTAAATATTTTAAATTTTACATGCAAAAAATGTGCTTTTTACCGTAATTTTCTTCATAACACCTAAACCAAAAGAGGCTCCAACTTGAAATTTGGCACAAATATAGAGTAGAGTTAAATTATCAATATATATATATTTTAAGAACTTTAAAATACCGTTTTTTGAGATATTAAGCTTTGATCTTTATATTATCGATATTGACCTTTGAAATCTTTTACTTGTCATTTTAAAGTCAATGCGTTTTTCTGTTAAATTAAATAAAAATAAGAATTGCACAATGAATATTTTAGAAGTTATGAGCAAGTGTGATTACTTTGGAAATCGGAGGTATCAATTCCGAAAATGTCTGTTTTTTGTCCGTTTTGATATGGAATCACTCATATTTTATCCTTTTTTCTATTTAACAAATATTACAAAAATAAATGCATATTTTTTAATTTTTAGGGTATATTTTGAATTTGTAAGTGCATTTCTTAGGCGCATATTTTCAAAAAATAAGTGCATAAAAATCCCTGCCCTAGTACTTAGATTATATTTTGGTCCATACCTTCTAAACTAAATTACAGTCCAGCCTACAATTTTAGAATATTTTTTTTTTTAAATAGCATTTATTGAGATATAATAGTTAGATTTATATATGTTCAGTTTTTTAGACAGTAAGATGTCGCTCTTCATCAGTCACTAATGAGCGTAATGGTAATTGCCACTTTACTGAGTCTATCTATGGGAAGCGGGAAGAAAACGAATAGAAGATAAAAAAAACTTTTAACTGACTCATTGTTACCAGGAAAGTGGTTGTGAACGCTCAAAGGGACATTTTGTAGCAGTGGAGGTAATTGTGTATGCAAAAAAAAAAAAAAAATTGCCATATCGTAGTCGTGGAAGTGTTTATTGTCATTTTATTGACCAAAAAAATGACACCATGTAGTCGTTGAGGTGGCAATAGACTTCCTCCTAAGACAAGCCGGTTAGGTAATTTGTACGCAAAAGCCACCATAGACTTCTGGGGACCTTTGAGCTTTTAATATAAATAAACTTTATACATATCGTTATAAAGGCAATATTTAGAGATATTTTCTGTTTGTTTTGATACGAAATAACTCGTTTATTTTATTATTAGCAATACATTTTATGACTGCATTTTTTCTTATAAGAAACTGTTTTTTAAATAAATTATTAAATTAAAATTTTCCGACGCAATTTTTGAATTATAGTAAGTTTGTCCTACTAGATTAACATTGAGAATCACAGTGAGAAGCAAGGATTTTCAAGAAATCATAATAATAAAAAATATATTTTTTTGGAAATTCTATTTTCAATGGACTGGAACTAAAAAGTTCCAACGAGTTCTAATTTAAAATTAGGATTATTATATAAAAGAACATTAACAAAATTATATATAAGAATATTGGGTGCGACTTTTTGCGATCTTTTAAATTATTAGAAAAAATGTCCGATACCTCATATTAGCAATTGCTTAAAAATTATTTAATCATTTTAAGGTAATGGCTGAAAATTTTTTATGCAAATGTTACACTACGATTGGTGGTATTAGATCTTGCCAAGTCTACTTTTAAAATATCCTTTATTTTAATAAATTTTGAAAAAAATATATCCGAAATTCATACAAATAAAGTAATTTTGTTCAGTATGAGAGTGGCAGTGATTCTAACCGCCCATTTTTAGTGGGAGTGTTTAAGGCCGCATCTACTAACAGAATATACAATTTCAGGCCAATATCTCTAAAACCGGATTCTTGTCGTTCTAAAACTGCCAAATGTGACACTGTGCGACGGTAATATTAGAAACGTTTTTGTACTTAACTTTTTGAATTATTTATTTTGTATATAAATGAAATGAAATAAAATAAGAAAATTATTTTTCCGTCTACTTTATTACCAAAAATTAAGTTTTCAAAAAAACACATCACTGGGCCAATAACAGTCAAGCAAAGTAGTTGTTGATGTTAATTGAGTTTTCAATTCCTCATGACATCTTGAACTTCTGATATTTCTAAAGACCTTCTCATAAAATTCATTACTAAGGAAGATACATATGTATGTACGGAACAGAAATACTCCTACTCCTGCTTTCAGTTTTCTTTTTCTATTACATAAAGATTTTTTAAGGACATGTCTAATATTTCCCCTCTTATACAAAAAACTTAATTTTTTAGCCTTTATAACTTGCGAAGCGTACATGTAATTATCGGTGACTTTAACCACTTTAAGATACCCAGATGAATCTATATGCAAAAGTTCAATTTTCTCCAACATATTCTCAGGTTGAGCTATATTTTCGTCCTAAAAATGTAGCGCATATTTAAGTTATTATGAACCCTATAAAATTTTTTTTCTATTTGCATTATTTTTCCTTTTCTTCATTTTGAAAACAATGTAACACTTGAGTCCTCATGCAAGTGTTACTCTGCAAATTATGTTGCAACACAACTTCCTCTTTTATGTTCACAATCTTACACTTTGTTGCTTTTTCATGTTTTTCCTTTTTTTTTGTTTTCCCAGTTTTCTAAGAAACTTTGACGTCAACATTAAAGTTTTTGTGTACTTAGAAGGAAAGTTCTATACAGTTTCTCAGCTGATACTTCTTTTTGACTTGTACTACTAAAAACACCATACAAGTACATATATGTATACTGTATACTTGCACTGCATTCAGACGCATTTAAATATACTATGCACACAAACGTAGAAGTCAGTACAATAAATACTTTGCAGCTCAATGTGCCAAAGTTGTTAAATTATTTAATTTCTTTACAGTTGAATTTCAAGCTCTGGGAATAAATAATTCTACATGGACACATGATCGTTCAATTAAATTTAAAAGATTATATATAATTGAAAGTGATTCAGTTGGTGAATGTGAAATATTGATTCTTAGACAATATTTATATTTCAAAATTTTACTTTATGTCAATTGTTATTGAAAAGTACTTTTATATAATATAAATAAAGTTTAATCGTGTAAGTTCAGTTTTTGTATAATAATGATTTAAGTGTCTAGCATAATGAGCAGTGTTGTTATTTAAATTTGACAACTTTAATAGAAACCATAAAAGTGATCACATTTGTCTAAATAACAAATTATAATTCATATTAGCTCTTTTCAGAAAAATAGCACAATAGATGAAAGTTTTAAGTATGGAAATACTTTCCTTTAAATTCTAACTAAAACCTATACTGGAACAGAGCTATTATGAGTGAGCTTATTGTAAAAACCTTCCTTAATAGTAATTTTATGTTTGTGTATTAGTTTAAGTATATATATTTCAAAGATTATAAAAATTTCCTCTGCTTTAATAAATACTTTATTTGGATTTATAAATCAAACCAATAATATTTAGCTTTGATATTATATATAAATTATTTCAATGTTTCAGCTTTATTTCAATTAAATACTGGCATTAAAATGAAGTAACATTTACAATATAAATTATGTCTCTAGAGTAGGGATTATTTACACATTATTGTAAGTGAACGTAAGTATTTATATGTGTCTTGTTTATAAACAGAAATATGTTTTAAATTACCCTCATACTATTTATGAAACCACATACAGTGAAGTGTAAAAGTTAAACATTGACATTTTAAATTAAGGTTACTTTATAGTGATAATTCGTTAAATGTATGTTGTGAACTTTTAGGCGACTGACTCAAAAAAGTAGTTTTGTTATCCCGCTGAAAATTAAACATCTAATGTTTTATAAAGTTTCCCAAAATATGTCCGTTTTACTGTTGACCCTTCGTGAGCTGGACAGTTTTTTAAAAAGGTATTTATTTTTTTATTTTTTTTATACAAAACATGTCGAATGATGATCTCGATATTAATATATTCCACAAAATATGAAAGTTTTCAATGTTTTTCCATAAACATAGTTAGTATTGGTATCAAAATTATTCTTTTAATGAGCTATAAGTGATTTTTTAAATTTGAATATTTATGCCCTACACCACCATAGGTGGTTGGGGTATTATGTGTTTGTGCAAATTATATAAAGCAGAGAAAAAATCTTCCGACCCCCACTTTAAGGTATACCGTTCGACTCAGAATCACTTTCTGAGTCGATTTAACCATGTCCGTCCGTTCGTCTTGTTGGCTAGCTGTCCATGTAAAGATTGTGCGCAAAGCACAGGTTGCAATTTCGAAGATAATTTGATGAAATTTGGTAAATATGATTTTTTTTGCACAAGGACGAAGCCTATCAAATTTGGTCCACAATTGGCCCCTTCCCGAATTTTTGTACACATAGACAATGGTTTAGGGTATTATATGGTCGGGCTTGACCGACTATTACTTTTTTTTCTCGTTTTTGTATATCATTGGAAAAAGGCTAGGAACTCAAAGAAGCTCGATATTTGGGTGCTACATATATTATCGTAGAGAAATTTAATTGACTGAATCACTATCAGTGAATCGCTGCTGAAACGCAACAAAATCGAACCATTTTTTAATATTATAATTGCGGTCGATGAAAAATAGGTTAATTACGCCAATATTAAGTGATACGAAATTAAAAAAGGATTCGGCTGTGCCGGATCTTTGATACCCTTCACCATCTTACCGACAAATAATTAAATTTTTTGCCTTAACGTATGCTTTCATTATTTCACATTTATAAATCTACATTTTTTCCAAACTAGGAAAATTTTAATACGAAAAAAAAAAAAAAACAGTCATAGCAAGCTTTGCAATGCTTAATATACATGTTTGTGTGTGTATTTATTAGGGTGATCGATGCGGTTTTCCAAGCGGTTTTTAAACCGTTTTTTTCAGTCAATGTACTGTCGGTTTTTTCAAAATGTTCATTTTTCGAATGTCGAATAGACTGGTTTTTTTAAACACAAAAAACCGGTTTTAAAATAGCTTTTTATTTCAAAAAACACATACTAAATACTGATATTTGAATTGAAATTTATGAATATTTTTTTAAATATTCATAAAGTATTATTTCTAATGTTTTAAAAATATAGTTTAAGGTTAATTCGAAATTAATTCTGTAAGATTAAATAAATAAGTTAGTAATAATTACCCTGAATAAAATTTGTTTTATCTATTGTAACACCGCGGTGCTTCGTTTCAGTAAAATTGATTCTGGCTTTTTTCATATTAATCCATGGTTTCCGTTTATGCTTAGTAAAAGTGAAATATCATTTTTGATGATTATTTTCTTAAAATTTGTATATCCTATACCAACAAAGGTATGGAGGATATTATGCGTTTGTGCTGATGTTTATAACACCCGAAAATATTGATCTAAGACCCACATTAATTTGTACCAATCGGCTTTAAGTCGATTTAACAATGTCCGTCCGTCTGACCGTCTATCCGTTCTTGTAAACCTTGTAATAAAAATCAAAATACGCAATAAATTAATGAAATTTGGCACACAGGTTGCCTATAGTCCAAGAACGAAGCCTACAAATAATCTCCCGGAAAAGAGGTTTAAAATCCATAAATCCCTTAAATGTAGCAAGAATCTTTGCACATGTAAGTTCCATATAAGTTTAAATCTGTGTACCGAATTTCATTAAGATCGGTCCATAATTGACCATAGTATTGGTCACAATTCCACAGGTGTAGAAAAAAAGACCCTTCCCCGACTTTTGATGCACACAATGGAGTAGGGTATTGTCGGGCTTGACCGTCTATATCTTTCTTTCTCATTCTTATTGGGTTAATAGTTTTAACTTGAAAATTATAAGATTTATTGATTTTTCTTTAAGAAATGTAGTTTTTGATAGAAATATTAACTGCAAAAAAACCGGTTAAATGGTTTTTTCTGAATTTAAAAAAGTACAACCGGTTTTTTCAAAATACCAACTATTCGAACTATTCGAAAACCGGTTTCTCCAAAAAGTCGAATAATCGATCACCCTAGTATTTATATTCTTAACAGATTTGTTTTAGTTTTTGGCCCATAACTCTGTTGATTATGAACGAATTCGGTTTATTAAAAAAACCGAAATTTTATAAAAATATTTATGAACGATCTATATAAAAATAAAAATCTATAGCTTAAACAAGGGCTTAAAAAATCAAACATGAGTTTTGCCCGGTATCTCAGTTATTATGAACCGATTTATTTCATTTTTTTAGCAAAAAAATTCAGAAAAAAATGTCCGAGCCTTCTTTGTAAAAACAAAGTCTCTAGTATATACAGAGGCTACAGACACTGGAAAACCGGTTCAAAACCCGGGTTTTTTAAGCATATCTCCGCAATGTATGAACGGATCTTCAATAGCAAAATTCTTGAAAGGATTTCCGATCTTTTGGTATATATATTGTATATGCCAGTTATCGGTGGGCTTCATAAACGACACACGGACGGACGGACATGGTCCTATCGTCATTATTTCTTACAAGGATCCCGAAAATGTAAACTTTTTTGTTCTCCGAAGAAAATTGTGGAAATTACAAACGGAATGACAAACTTATATATACCCTTTACACCTGTGGTGAAGGGTATAAAAATCATGATAAAGATTGGTAATCCTCTACAAACTACCTCAAGGCTTCTTTTGAGGTCAAACAATTATCCATTATGATCTACTACAATCTGGAGAAACGATCAATTCTAAATTCTATTGTTCACAACTCGACCGTTTGAATGAAAAAAAGCGATCAGAATTGGTCAACAGAATATGTGTTTGATCCATCATGACAATGTCAGGCCACACACAAGAAGTTTTAATGCACCCAACGTATAGCCCGGACCTAGTACCATCCGACTACTATTTGTTTCGGTCTATCCAAAACTCCATTAATGGTAAACAATTGGCCAACCCAAGAGCCGCTAAAAATCATTTGACTAAATATTTCGCCAATAAACCACAGAAGCTAAACAAAAAAATGCAAAAGATCACAGATAATAATGGCGAAGAATTGATTTTCATTAAAAATTATTTTAGTTCAAACATTGTCCAAAGAACCGCAGACAATTTTTATATAATTAATATAAAACATCTTGTTAATTTAATATTTTTTTGTCACACACTGTAGTGTTATATACAAAAATATAAATGCTATTTAGAAATTGTTTGAAAGATTAACGCCATACTCTCCAACTTACACGAATATAAATATATACCATTTTATATGTATATGTGTATGTAACTTTCTACTTTGTAACTATGTAGATGAAATCCCTAGATTATTAAAATGTTTAGGTTGAGTTTATTCCTTTTTTTCCTACTCAGGTAATAATATATGTATACATAAGAAGGTATTGTTAAGAAATTTTCATTTATATGTATGTAATGTTTGTTCTAAAAACTCTATTGGTATTGGTAATGTTGTTGATGCGTGCCTTTGATTGACTTCCGTTATTGTGTACTTTAATCGATGTAACACCCAAAGGACATTTTGTTGGATTTGTGGTTGCCATATTTGTGTGAGAATACATTTGTTTTCTTTCATTCGTTCGTTTATTCATTCATATATTTTTACGAAATGTTTCATCAGCAACAAGAAAAAAAAAAAATTTACCGGATTTCATAAGTATTACTATTGATGCGTGTGGTTGTGTATGTATATGTGTGCTTATATTTACAGGAAATAGGTATACAACAATCGTACAAATATCTAAATATCTCTATAGGTACTTACTTTCACATATATAAGTTTATATTATTTTTCTAATTTTTTTTCTTCTTTGGTGTGTTTTGTGCATGTGTCAAACTCAATGATCATATTGCAAGTACTTTTACTTCTTTTGATTGTGAGAGAAAATATTTGTTTGTTATGTGGTTTATTTCTTTACTCCAAAGGTTTGGTTTGATTGTGTGACAGTACTTGCACAAAAACATACATACGTACAATCAATACATAATATTTTGGTACAAGTAAGTAATTTTAAGAAATAATTTTTTTATCCCTCTGTGCTTAAAAGAATTGTATGTATTTAAGTTTCGAAAAGTATGTGATGTGTTTCCCAAGTGGATTTCATTTTCATGTTCAATTACTTGCATCTACGCACATATACACATATAAATTTTCAAACACTGTTTACTTTTCAGGTGGTAGTACTGAGGTTTCTACCAAAATAAATAGAAAATATTAATGAAAATTCCCAAAATTATTTTTACAACTGCTGATATTGTCATTCCATAACTAAATACTTTCTAATGTGATATTTTCTAAAAAAAAAAAAATATATATATATAAAAAATACAAACACTTCACCAAAAATAATCCCATCTGTAAAATTTATTAAAAATAAATAAAAATACCATTTTGGTTATTTATTTAATATTTTTCAAACTGTGTTTAATAAATGATTCAGCTGTGTACAAAGGAAAAGTCATAAACACAAAAAAATTAACAGCAATTCAAGTGTTTATTTCCGTTTGTTGAAAATTTTAAATTTAAAATAAAAAATTTTGTTTTGGATTTTTATAATTTAAGAAAAATAAATTCCATTTGTCGATATACCTTTACCTTATATTTTACTGTTTGTTTTTAATTGAATTCTAATAAAGTTTTATATTTTTTTACATTTTTCAGTAGTTTTATAATATTATCATAGCTAAAACTTTTTATGTATTTGTTTCTGTTTTATGTTAGGATATTTGAAACCAAATTTAATTAAAATTGCTCTTAATAAGTTTATTACAATGCACAGTGGGGCAGAATTGAAATTTTTTGGAAATAAATCTGTAACTTCTGATCGGCTGGTTGGATTTGCATGAAATTTGGTGGTAGTAGAGGAGTGTACAATGTTAAGTTTGGAACAGACCCCTCAGAGTCGCAGTTAAAGGGGCTCAAAGTTGGGTAACTCTGATATACACATTTTCTCGTCCAATTTCAAATATTTTTATACATTATTATAGGCACTGACAAGACCTACAAAAAACATGCTTGCATGTCCAATTTATATCTTATCGTTTTTGAGTTATTTGCATTTGAATTTTTAAGTACTTCAATTTTGCATGTTCTTGATCCAGTTATTGTCATATATATCCTATTGTTTCCGACAGATTTCATTTATTTTTTCTTTAGCTAATTAAAGAACAAAGTTATCTATTGAATGAAAATACGCAAAATATGTAATTTTCCGTGACTTAATAAACTTTAAAGTGCCATAGTTTCGGTTCCGTAAAAGATATTGATTTCAATCTTTTTTTACATAATGAAGAATTATGTCAGCTATGCAATGTAATTTAGATGAAAAATATTGAGTTAATATTTTTTCTGATTTTTGAAATTAAAACAAAATTTTTGTAAAAAAGTGTTTTTTTGAGAAACTATAAATATTTCATCTGTAATAAAATCTTTGTTATTAAAGATATCTTAACGAGATTTTCGGAAGATATAGACTATATTGTATAATATAAGAAAGTGAAAAAAACTTTGAGATTTTTGTAAAACGAATCCCACAATTCCCAAAAGAACGCCGAAAATTCCAAAATTCGGTTTTTTCACATTCTCGGCTATAAAATCCACATTTTTCCGAAGTTCCGTAGATTTTGATTGAAAACTTTTAACAACATATTATAGATTCTTAAACTGCATTCCGCTTGCCGATTCGTGCTTTGGGATTTGAGAAAAAATAGACTAAATTCAAAACTTTCATATAAAATGGGTGAAATTCGGGAGAGTGTGTACCTTGACCACTTAAGTTATTGGGCTTTTTTTTACTTTAAAGTCTTCTCTGTGAAGATACCTTTCAGAAAAGTTTAAAATTGTTATATGTTTTTAAAGAAAATTTTATTGTAGAGAAAAAAGAGTGAAGATACTTTTTCGGCCAAAAAAACACAAAAAGTCGTAATTTTTGCAATTTTCAAATTGAAAATCGTTTATTTTTGGACTCGGTAAAGATATCGACTTAAAATTTTTTTATTCAATAGATAATTTTGTTCTTTTGTCGGAAACACTAGGATATATATGAAAAAAACTGGACCAAGAACATTCAAAATTGAGGTACTTAAAAATTCAAATGAAAATAACTCATAAACTATGAGAGATAAATAGGACATGCAAGCATGTTTTTTGTAAGCCTTATCAGTGCCTACAATAATGTATAAAAATATTTTAAATTGGACGAGAAACCGTGAGGGGCCTGTTTGGTCCCCCTTCCAAACTTAACATTGTACACCCCTTTGTTATACCTGTACCAAATTTCATGCAAATCCAACCAGCCGATCAGAAGTTACAGATTTATTTCCAAAAAATTTCGATTCCGCCCCACTGTGCAATGTGTTGTAAAGGAAGTTTCAAAAAAAAAAAAAAATCAATTTAAAAATTTAAAACGAAAAAAAAGGAAAAGAAATATTTCTTTTAGAAAACAATATTTTATCAAGAACGAACAAGTTGCAGGATTCATTTCTCTACATTTTGTTGGTATCAAATAATTTTATAGGATGCATTTTCATAATTTCTTCCTTCTTAAAAGAAAATAAACAGCATTTTAAAATTAGCAATAAATAGGAAGCGCAAGTGTTTTTTTTTTTTCTATTTTAATATG
This sequence comes from Protophormia terraenovae, assembly GCA_951394005.1. Taxonomy (NCBI): domain Eukaryota; kingdom Metazoa; phylum Arthropoda; class Insecta; order Diptera; family Calliphoridae; genus Protophormia; species Protophormia terraenovae. The sequence goes on along the minus strand of OX596074.1, from coordinate 77,394,704 downwards.
GAAACATGTTGAAGATTCATATATTTGTTACTAGTTTTGTATTTCAAAATTATTACATTAAGTTTAAATTAAATTTTCTGGATGTCTTTAAATACTATTACAATAAAAGCATTTCTAAATACAGATAAATATTTAATAAAATAAATTTAATAAATATAACGATTTTAAAATTATTTTTCTCCAAATATTCTTAATAACATATTTTCCTAGATACTATTAAATTGTGCATAACAAAAGTTTTACGTATTTGGCAAATATTGAGCTAAGTTTTTAATATTTCTTTGCTGAAGCAAAATAAAAATAGTTATACGGCAAAATATTTTCGATAAAGATCACATTTTTTATTTTATTTTTTAACATTTTATAAGTACGATTGAAAATTTGCATAGTTTTTCCATTCTTTAACATTTTTATAAAAAATGCAATGATGACAGTGATGTGACCGGAAATTAAAAAAATTTACCAAAAACTTACATTTTCTTATAACCCATTCCGTTTTTTTTTTTTTTTTTTTTTATCGAATTTTAAGGTAATAAGTAAACATTCACATTAATTTATATTTCTGCCGAAAATACGGACGGATTAAATATATCACTACCAAAAAAAAAAAAAAAAAATTACTAAATTAATATTATTTACCCGAATCACAACATCGTTATTGTGTTCAGTGTTACCGTTTGGCGACTTTAGTCGCCATTTGCCCCTTTTTCAACCACCTGGCCACTTTTTTGGCCCCTTTTTCAAATGGCGACTAAATAGCTACTTTTTAAGACTAAGTGCTAAATGACGAGAAATTAAATTGTTTGAAATTAATTTCAACAAATAAATCATCATTTTGAGATTGTTTCACAGTATAATGATATAAAAGTCCGCGGAGTACTTATAAGTGATCGAAACTGTTAGTAAATAAAAATTGTAGTAAAGTCTTTGAACAGCTATTTATATCATCATATGCCGAAACTTTTTGGATTGGATTAAAAAATTAAAAAATTGTTCGAGGAATATTTATATACTAATTTATATTTTTACATTCCTCATAGCAATGCCTGGGGAACGTGTTTTTTTTACTAAATTATCAAAAATAAAAAAACTAGTTTGTCTAACAGATTTCAGTAAATTTATGTGGATCCATGGGTTCCTTCCTAAATTCATCCGACAAGAATTTGAAAGACTGGAGTACGAGTGAAGAACTCGAACAAAAGTACAGAAGTTTAATTAATAAAACGAGGATTATATGGTAACTATTTTTGTGAATTTTTACAATAATAAAAAAATAATAAAAAAATAATAAAAAAATAATAAAAAAATTTTAAATTATTTTGTTATTAATAAAACTGAATTTTGTAGTTTTCTTGCAATACAGGATTATTTTGTTGTCGTTGTTATCAAATAAACAAATTTTAAGGAGTTTTTTTAGGTATTAAAGCAGTTGTCCCCTTTTTTTCAGAAAATCCCCTTTTTTGGCGACTTTTTATTTTGAAATCCCCTTTTTTGGACACTTTTTAAAAATTCTCAACGGTAACGCTGATTGTGTTATTTTTTAAATTTTTATATTAAGAAAAATAATACTTTTTAAAAATAGTTCACTTTGTGAATATGTTATTAATTTATTTAATTTTTTTAATGTAAAATGTTGGAGAAAATCTTATTTTTTTAAAACTAGGATTTTTTTTTATATTACAATACCCATCTCGTATGCTGCCTGGTAGGACGACAGGCTTGTTGTCTGTCTATGTAAAACTTGTGCATAAAGAACAAGTCGTAATTTTAAAGACAATTTGATTAAATTTTGGAATATATGACAATTTTGGTATAACGCCGAAGCCTACTGAACTTGGTTATGACCGGTCCATTATTTTACCTTGCCTCCATAGAAATTTCCCTCCGGAATTATATTTAAATACTCATAAATACCTTATTTATGCAACGATTTTAATAAAATTTGGTACAAGTAAATTTTATAAAAGAGTGAATCAGTATACCAAATTTTATCGGTCCATAATTAAACAAAGCTCCAATATGTATAAGACCCGAAAATTACTTTAACTTGCATAAAAACCTCATAAATGACAGTATTAAGATAATATTTGACGGAAATAAATTGTGTATAAGCAGAAATCATAGTACCAAAGATTTATAAGGATAGGTCCAGAATTGGCCTTTGGTCACATATAAGGCCATTTCCAAAAAACACGAAAATCATTTTGAGTCTCAAACGCAATGGTATAAAATATCATATTGTTGGACTTGACCGACTATAACATTTTGACTTGTTTTCATTGATAAATCGATTTTTTTTTTATTTGATTTTTTGTGGAAAATTGGATTTGAAGTGAAAAAAAATTTTTTTGATTTGATTTTTAGTGAGAAGTCGAGTTTTTACTGAAGCATTCATATTTACTAAATTTTTGTGACTTTTACAACAAAATTTTAACAGGTATTATATTTTTAATAATTTTCAATCTAAATTCGTAAAAAAAAGAAAAATAAATTTAGCAAATGGTATTAGGTTATTTTGAATTAAGAAAATCATTGCCTTCGTTAATATAATCGTTATTTTTCGAGCAGCAAGTCTGAAAATATCTGATCACATGTGTTTTGGGAAAATAAATTTGAAAATTTTGATGTTACGTTGTTTTGCATTTTCGGTGACGATATGTAACTTCAACAATAAAAATTCATTTAAAAATAATATTGAGTAAAATAAAAAAATAAAAATCCAGTCAATATTCCCAGAAATATTTCTGTTTTAAGAAATTCCCAATAAACATCGATTCAAACCTTATAAATTTGTTGGAAAATTTCCTTTAATAAATAGCATAAATATCAAATTAAATTCAAATTTAAAAAATATGGGTTATGAAATAAACAAGACATTTTCAAAAATTTCCAGTTAAATTATAATGTTAGGTTTTTATAAAATTTTCAAATAATTGTAAAGTGTAAAGATAAGTTTTTTTATAATTTATTTATCTTGTATTTTTTCTATTGTTTATGAGAAAATATTCAAATGTTTTTCATATTTAAAAAAGCTTTAAGTTTTTTTTTTTTTTTTTTTTTTTTTTTTCATAAAAAGGTTTAAAACTTAGACATGTTTGTTCAAAAAATAAAATATTATACATACATTATAGAAAGAAAATATTTGTACGCATTTGTGCCACAATAAAATGGACAAAATTAGCTATTAAAGTCCATGAAATATGATGAAGAATATGCTCAAAATGATGAATGCAAAATTTTCTTTTCGGCTATTATAAAAAATATATCATTATATAATTTATTACTATAAAATTTCAGTTTTAAAAATAGTTTAGAAAAAACTTTGTTTCATGTTTAACTCAAGCGTATTTTAAAATTTGTAAAAAACGTTATGAAAATATTTGAGAAACATTTGTTTGTTAAAGATACTTCCAGCTCAGTTTTAAGTTATGAAAGCGTTTGACAAATACAATTGTTATATTAGAACCCTTTTGTTGGAGAAAGGCATAGTTTTGTATTTGAAATAATATGAATTTAAAGCCTATTCTCACAGCTAATGTTTGAAATTTAAACTTGCTTTCAAATTAATAAATATGAAATTTCAAAGGTTTTTGCTTATTGGGTAAATTTTTATAAATTAATCACAAAAAAAAAAAAATAAATAAATAAATAAATAATAATAATGATAATAACACTAAACAACAAAAAAATCCTCCACCAAAGACGAATAATTGGTCTTGATGTAATAAACATGAATTTGCTATCAGTTTTTTTCCATCAGGTCTGGATTTTTTTTATGGGCGTGTCTAATATTTCCCCCATAGTAAGGCCATTACTCTAGTATATTTTCTCATAACTCAAGAACAGTGTGTACGATTGATATAAATGATACACCAAAAGATGCGGACAAAAAATAACTTCAAATAACCAATACTTATTTTTTTTATGTGCTCAATAGTTTCGGAGTTAAAATAAATGTCAGAAGAAAAACTTTTTTATTTTTTTGTAACTAAAATTTTTTTTAACAAATAAAAACATCAAAAATGTTTATCATCTTTATCTTAAAGCTAGTAATGATGCAAATAAAATAAGGCATGTATCTTCAACATTGATGCACAAATCTTGATTTTATTCACAGTTAAGTAAAAATACCCATGTTAGATACAATTTTATAGAAATACAGTGATGGGCAAAAAAAATATTTTTTTTTTTTTTTTTATTTTTTCTTAAAATAAAATAGGTGGACTATATGGATTTTGGGCATGACTAATATCATCACCTTATTCAGCAGTCACACTATTAAACTCGAGTTTGTACAATTTTGACTATAACTCAAAAACCGTTTACACGATTTTGATAAATGATACACCAAAAGATTCATACGAAAATTGTCTTCAAGGTGTGTTAATAATATTTTTTATTCGCTCAAGAGTTTACAAATCTCACCCTTTTCCTAAAAAAAAATTAAAATTTTTTCGCTACTAATTACCGAATAACTACGGAAATATTAACTGAACAACAAATCATGTAAATTTTTATGATACGTAGCTTTATTTACTCGCAGTTTTACCATCTTTGAGATGAAAATGACAAACTGAATAATTTTTGATGTTTTAACTTTTGAAAAGAAATTTTAGAAAAAAAGAAGAAATCTTGAATTTAGTATGAAACATTTTTTTTCGGACACTTATTTCGAAATATCTCCTAAACTATTGAGCAGATAAAAATTTGTTAGTGGAACAACTTAAAGCCAATATTATTCCACATATTTTGATGTATCATTTATATAAATCGTGCATACCGTTATCGAGTTATAGTGAAATATACTCGAGTAATTGGCTTAATTAGGATGCTATATTAGACACGCCCATAAAAAAAATCTCGACCTGATGGGAAAAAACTGAAAGCAGATTCGAGTTTAGCATGCGGAAATACATCTAGTCCTCATACTTTTTATTTATTTTTTTTTTATTATTTTTTTTTTTTTTTTTTTTTTTTTTTGAGGTTTTAAATATTTTCGAAAATAATACTTTACATAGCATATCCATTTGTGTCACTGAAAAATATTAAGAAATGCGATTTTTGATTTTTTGCAATTGTTGACTCAATACAAATATTTCAATATCCATCAGTGTCGCCAGGACTTGAAAAAAAATTAGCTAGACTTTAAAAAAGGCCAGAAAAGGCTAAATGTCCCAAAAAAATAAAGACAGAAAAAAGCTAATATAGTTTTATTTAAAAACTTATTTATTTTTAGTTTTTGGTACTTCTTAAAGATATTTTAGTGAATTTGTAAATATAACATAAATAGTTTCTATGTTTAATAAAGTTTGTTAAAAAATAGTTGTTCTATTGTTGTGAAATGAAGCGCCACTAGCCAACATTTTCGTTAAATACAAATAATTTCGATTTCTTTGTGCGAATTAATACACAAAAATGTTTAAATTGATGGATCTATAAAAATAAAATGAGTAAATTTTTAGCCTTTTTAAGGCTATGTTAAGAATTAAAAAGACTAGAAAAAAGCTAGAAAGTAAAACGAAAATTTTGAGGCTAAAAGCAAAATAAGAAGATTTAGCCTTAAAAGGACTAAACTGACAACACTGATATCCATTAATATTGTTTTTGAACATTTACTGAAGTATTCAAAAAAACTTAACACAGCTTTACAAAGCATTGTTGAGCTAAATTCCTAAAAGTTTTATGCAAAAACGTTTATTAGGTTATGTAGGTATGAACCTACAATAAACTAACGTTAAGTGACATTTTGACATAATAAACGATAAAACACTTTTTATAAATTTGGATAAAAGAATGAATTGATATTCGGAAATTACAGCTTTAACTATAAAGAGGGGGAAAAATAAAAGTGTTAAAAATTGCTATAAGCGAATTTGTTCTGAAAGTTTTCAAATAAATCTCGAGGAAACAGTGATCTATGTTTAACTTATGGTACTCAGTTTGTTCTGAAAAATGTTGTTCAAATTTAAAACAATTCGTATATTTCATATACATATGATTTTAAGATTATTTAAAATTCAATCATTATGCTGTGCAGTTCTGTACAAGTTTCACTTTCATTGTGTAATAAATCATATGGCATAGTATTCTCTAAAATATAAAAATTTACTTCGCGATTATCGCTATCAAAAGAAATCTTCATAACTACAAATTTTTTTCAACTTGTTAAATTACATTTTAACTTGTAACTTGACAACTTCTAAAATATCTTAACAATCAAGTTCATTCAAGCCTGTCTGGCAACCCTATGTAGCATACATTTCATATAACATCTTCATTATTTATTATTAAAACACGTTCAGTTAAAGTCATTATTATTGTTATTTGCAGTAAATACTAAATGAAATGCGGTCAGTTGTGAATTAAAATTCTTTCATGTTTTCATCTAAATACTTGAAATTCAAACAAACAAACAAATGCAAATATTTTAATTTAGAATCATCGCATTCCAATCTAAAAAAGAAAAAGCAAATGATGAAGAAATACTCGTGCGTATACAAATAAGTCTTTGGTGCATGAGTTTTTTTAATGTCTATAGAATATTTAGAAATTAAATATTTGAGTATTGCATGTTTCTTAATACAAATCTTATTGCAACACAAATTCTTGAAGCGCATTTGCAGAAAGTGACAACCAAGAATGAAGAAAATAGTAAGATTAATTTAACAGAAAATAAAAAAATGTAAGGACACACGTACAAATTCTCGTCTATTTCACGAATGCCACATGGTAAAACAAAAAAATAAATATTAATCGTATTTTCTTGTATTAAATAAACACAGTCTAACAAATACAAATAACTATCAGACAAACGAGCAAACAAATAAACATAATACATTCTTATTTATTCGCTTTAAGTTGGTATTAAATTTCAAATAATCATGAAATGGTACTTAAATATTTAACATTCGTCTATACATTGTGACACGCCAGTTATATTCGTTCTCATAAACTGACTTGAATACACATACATACGTATATACATTCATTCATTATTCATTTATTTGCGTTGGTCTGTCAAATATCAGTCAATTTGTGGTCGCACATTTATACAGATTATTCAAATAAAACTAAATGATCAATTTTATACATCTTTTGATGGTATGACTACTATATGTCAGTATTAATAATTTTATAAATGTTTATACTAATTTAGGATTGTAAGAAAATTAAATATATTTATATTATTAATTTAATAAATATATGAAATATGGACGCGTAGAAGGGCGTATAAATCAACTTTTTTAACTCATTTTTCTCTTGGATTTTTAAATTTTTTTGAGTACAGGAAATACAATATATTATTCGAATGAAATATAAATTTCAGAATAGAAAGAAAACCTATTAAATGTACTCAATATTTACTCGCAATGCCAAAGATTGTATTATCTGAGTTTTAATGCATTAAATTGAGAACAAGTAAATAATATAATAAGATTATCTTTTGATGTGATTTTGTTAATAATTTCAGCAAATTTATGAAAAAAAAAAAAAAAAAAAAAAAAAACAGTAAACAACATGTAGTCGTTCAAATCTGATCTTACATGGGATCTATCAGAATAAAATGCAGAAACTTTTGACATATAATTTGTATGCCTACTATGACCTGTTGTGATGTTATAAGTAATCAAAGTAAAAAATTTTACATGGACTTTTTTTGAAAAGGCCCCGGTTTTAATGTGCGCCTAGTCTGCCAGCAACGGTTTTTATTATTTTGTAGAGCATGAGTTTTAGTTGTTATAAATCGATACATTTTGTCACATGTGCTTACCATATTAGCGTAGAAGGACCAAAATCCTAATTTGGGGTATCGATTTTTTACTTATACAAATATTGGTACTAAATGCAGGGTGTAGCATGAATTTTTGAATCATTACAGAAAGTATTTTTAATTTGTTATCGAATTAAATAGTCACTTGAAATTTAGGTGTTGCCGATTAACCAAAAATTATAAAAGTTGACATGTTAATATTTTTACATATAAACAACTTTTTTATCTCTTTTACCTTAAAAAAAAAAGTCCATGTAAAATTTTTTACTTGGATTACTTATAACATCACAACAGGTCATAGTAGACATAAAAATTATATGTCAAAAGTTTCTGCATTTTATTCTGAATATAAAAGCTTATATAGTTTTTTTTTTTTTTTTTTTTTTTTTGCAAAACGTTAAATTAAAGACTTATAGCGCAATAAAGATGTATGTTACTTTTAAGCCTTGTTTTAGGACAAAAGTCAAAGTTGACTAGCCGGTTTACGACCGATAGACCCAATTTTTACATATATATTATTTTTTTAGCACAATCAAAAATTTTGTATTCATGGGTAATCTAATATACACTAATAAAACTTGCAAAAAAAAAAAAACAAATTTTTGTGCATGAATTTCGAAATAAAAATAAACATTTGTCACGGAATATTTAGAGAAGATATTTATTTCCTTTAAATTATCGATGGTGATGTCGACTTAAAATGACAACGACTACGAATTGATGATGACGTCCACAACGACTTACATAATAGGAGTGATTAATAAAATCTCGGAAGAGTTTTGCAAAGTTAGTTCGAATTTCTTAAACCATTTAATTCATTAGATTACAATGTATTTATGGGAAAGGGAGATTTGGATAAGGTCTAATTATAACAAAATACCAACCAATAATATTTTGATCCCTCTAATAAAATCGTACAATTCTCTAGTACGATTTTTTTTTTTTTTTTTTCTTAGAAACGTCAGAATAAAAAATGAAATATAATTTAGAAATATAGTATAATGGCAAACATTTGCGTTTTTTGCAAAAAATAAAAACGAATACATTTAAATTTGCTTCATTAACCGATACGCTAAAATAACATTAATTTTATAGATTACAAGAATTCTCTTAAATAATATTTATGATTTTTATTAAATGCCCCTGCCTTTTTACACCCAGTTTTAATAACAAGATTATATATCCCAGCAAAAACTTGGTAATGGCATGTAGTTACAGATGTAGTTACTTTTCAATGACAACAACATACAATCTGCATTACATAGAAGTAGTCTAGTAACAAGTTACTTATAAGCCGATATGTAATTATTTATTTATGATAAGATTTTCAAAAACACTACTTTTTCTTGATCTTGAACATCAAGCTTAAATTTAAGCAAATAAATTTATTTAATTTTTTTACAGAAAAAAGGGGTAATAAAAGCTTATTAAGGTCCGCGGAATATTGTAAAATTATTTGAATCTTAAATAGACAACAAACATATTTATTTGCAATTATTCAAAATGTTATAGTTAATTTTTGTTAAATTGTATACAAAAATTTAATTGGTATTGAGAGTTTGAATACTGAATAAATTGGTTTGTGGTTTCAATTGTGTTTATGTGTCAAAAATAAATTATTTTTCTTGACACTAAAAAAATCAAGATAATAAAAAATTAAAATAAAATTTTACAATAGCTCCAAAATAACTTCAAATAACAAGATCTTTTGTAAACCATTTAGAGCTAAAGAAGGTAAGTAAATGTAAATTCATATTATTGATATAAAATATAAAGTACCATTAATCTTTTGAAAGTCAAATTACTTCCACAGAGCAAAAACATTGGCAAATTGATATCAAACCCTATTAAAAATAAACGTAAGTAAATTTTCATTCACTTATTATTACGAATATTTAATCAATAGACGAAAATTATTTTCAGATGGACCCAAAAAATTTTCACAATAGCAGTCGTAATCTAAAAGAATGTCTTATTGATTTTCTTAACAAATTTCCATTGGTAAAATATTTTTTCAAAGTACATAAAGTTATGGAATTCAGAAAATATATGTAAAATGTACAGAAGGTAAATTAGAATGTTTCCATAAATTGAACTTTTGTTTTTACATAACAAAGTGCCACCAATAAATATAAATTTACGGTTAAAATAAAAAAGTCAGGGTTCTTACATCCTGTTATTTCATTACGTCCCAATAAACCAAATTATAAAGGTGATAAAAATTATCACTAGGAAAGAAATATTTCGAAATCTTAATATCATAATAATATCGTTTTCCGCAATACAATATGATATTATAATCGGCACCTAATATGATATCGTTTCCGCTATCATATCGTTCTATGGTTTATCAATGAGTTATTGAACAGCTAAAAAGTAGTTAGTTCTTGTAATGACATCTAAGTAATGATTTTAGGTAAGTAGTTGCCTCTAATGTCATCACCGTGTTAAAATAATGAGTTATTCAGCTAATGTGTAAGTAGTGAGAAGCCATTACATTAGCTTCTTAACTCATTACATGGCAACCAAAGTTTTTGCTTAGATGTCATTACAATAACTAATTACTTCTAAGCTGTTAAATAGTTCATTGATTTTAAAGCATTACTGAAGTCATGATTAGTAATAACTATAGAAACTAGTTACATTTTGGGTTATAAATAAGCAATGAAATGTCGAATATAAAACATTTGTTTGTTGTTGTAAAAAGATTTTAAAGTTTTAATTTAAAAAACTTAACAACAACCAAAAATGTAATTAAAATAAATGTAATAAAAATTAATTCATATGCAAATTTTGCTTTTCATTTATGTATCCCTTCTTCAAATATATGAATTGGTAACTGTATTATAAAAATCAATAAAAATTAATATTTTCAAAAATCTGATCATAAATAATTATATATATTAGGGTAATGCAGACAGTATGTTCTTGTCATTACAAAGTAACTACATCCGTAACTACATGTCATTACCATGTTTTTGCGGGGAATGATACTAAATTTTTATATTTATGTACAAACTTTTTTCTGTTGTATTTTATACTATATTTTCTATTTGCTCAAAACTGTATTAAAATTTCTTTTATCAATTTCTCTATAAAACAATACGAACAAATTCTGTTAAATGAAACAACGATTTAAACAATTAAGTGATAGAATTTCATATTAAATGTTAAAACCAAGCAGGCAAAAAGCACGCTCGTTATTGTATACGAGTATTTGTGTACGTTAAATATTTGCTAATTAATTTACTTCCTCCTTCAAGCACATTAATAAATCTTTGCTCTATACGGATGTGTGTCCATATTAAATGTCTGTTTGAATGAGCCTGGCATACGTATAACACTGTTATAATATAATAACAGTGTATGTGGGTGTTTTTTTATTTATAAAATAAATAATAAATAATACACATTACAAACCACAAAAAAACACGAACAACAGCGTTCGTTGTTGGCAATAATACAAATAACAACAAGTCATCACATACTGTCCAGTGACAACCTCAAGCCATTGCCACTGAATAAACAAGAACAACGGCAGCAACCAGTATGAATGAATAAATAAATAAAAAATAATAATAACAACAAATATAATCCCGACGATATTGTAATATTGAAACTGAACTGCGACAGTCTTTATTTAAGATACAATTATTTATTTGAGAGAAATAACAACTACAAACAAAAGGTTGTTTGAGATTTAGATTCTGACCGTCTAGCTTATAAAGAGTCTATAAATTTTATTTATTTATAAAAACTAATTTAATAAATAGTGTTGGAAATATTTGTTATTATAAGCGGTGTATACTTTATATTTTTGGATACTTCATTTTCAAAATGTGTTAAAGGCAAGGACCGTAATGATTATGAGTTTTAAAATAAAAATAATAATCATTATTTTTTGATTTTTATTTTTTCGCTCAACTTTTAATGATTATTTTTGATTTTTATTTTTTTGCTCAACTCATAATGATTTTTTTTTTGCTCAACTTATAAAGATTATTTTTGAAAGTAAATTTTTTCATTCTTTTACACACTCTTATCCATAAGGGAAATAAAATATCAATAAATTTATATTAAATTTTTTAATTTATCTTCAATTCTAAAAATATATTCATAGTTTTCAAAATGATTAGCAACAAACACACATGCAATTCTATTTATCTCATTAGGTGCCTGCCTCCCTTTTGATTCTTGGTTTCTTTGATAAATGTTTAATTAATTTCATTTATATTTAACAAAATAAAAGCTTAAATAACATTTTCAATTGCTCTTAACGCATTTGTATAAAAACCAAAATGTAATTTAAACACTAACACTTACCCATACATATACGCATATTCACTTGCGACAGGTACACAAAAACATACGTTATTTAACACCATTATTAATGAGCCCCTATAGATATCACATATACACACGCAACATACAAACACATAAGAACACATCTGGGCCAAGTTAAATAATAATAAAATGAAAATAAACAAGAACAACAGCAAAAGCTAAGATTTTTTTGTAATAAAATATTTCTTTACTGTTGCAAAGTGTGTGTGACTGTATGTGACGAAAATGATCCCCACTTTTATGGGGTCACGCATAAACGTTTCATTTCATTTTAATATCAGGTGAGGACTCGTATACATATATACTCATACCTTCATAAATTTAACTACGATTACGGCAAAAATGAACTTGGTCGGTTTTAGATGGAAAATGAAACCATTATAATGACGGTTTAATGCCAAACATACAAAAGGACCGACACCCAAATATCCTCTCACATATTTAAATGAACAATATTATATTATATCTTTATTTGCGTTTGAGTTTTTTGTATTTGGCCATTTGTTTATTCTCGTAAAAAATATGACAACAATATAAAAGAAAAGTTAAATCTACATAGAAATAAACAATGTTGTCAATGTTTTAAATTAAAGATATAGAAAAACGCAAAGTCATAAACAACATTGTTTTTGAAAATACAGTGAAGTTTACTGAAAATAAATTCTGGCAAATTTTCGCTTGTAACAAAGACCTTTGATCGATCTAGTTAGAGGTAAGTGAAATCTTCTATAATATAAATAATATAACTGACAATAAAATGTATTTTAAAAAATTTTACATATAGAACCATTGATTAACTTAGGTCCTTTTTTATAATGAAGTTTCGGCTTTATGAAATAGCTCCCAATGAAATAACTTCGAAAAACGAAAATTAAATAAGTCCTAAGAAATCCCATACATTTTAGAAGTTCTTTCATATGAAAAAACTCCTAATTTTTTTTTTTTTTTTTGAAATTGTTGCATTTTTTAGGGAGTAATTTAATTTTCTTTTGAAATTATTTAATTAAAAAAAAAAAAAAAAAAAAACGAATAATGAAATAAGTCCCTTCAACAATTTATTTTGGGATTTGTTTCATTTTTCAAAGAAGTAAGAAATTATTTAATTTTTTAAGGATTTATTCCATTTTCTTAAATTTGGGTTGATTTTATAATTTCTGAATGAAAGTCTAATTAAAACTTTATTTATGAACTTTATTTTCATTTCTTTTAAGAAATTATTTATTTCAGCAAGTTTGAGGTGTGTTATCTTGAAATTTTACTTGATATGCAATGCATATCGCTCATAACTCAAAGAATCTAATTTTTTAGGAGACGCATTTTTAGATATTAAAGATATGTAATTTTTTTAACTCTTAAATGTAAATAATATTACTGTCAATTAGGTAGTTTTTCTAGATATCTTAGTGATGATGACTATACAAAAGCCGACGCATGACTTAATATATTGTTTCAGTAATACGCAATAGGTAATGTAATTAGAATAACATGATTTTGCTCAGAATCTGAAATGTTAAGACACTAGACTTTTTTAGTTAATAAAACAACTTTATTTGCTTAGTGATTAGTGATTTTAAACCGACATCAGCACTTTTGCTGCTATTAAATTCACCATTCACCATTAATGAAGATGAATGTAATAACTGGAAGCGATGAAGCTCGATTTTTTATTAAAATTAAAAAAAAAAACTATTTTGAAATTTGTAATAAATATATGGAAAAAATAATGTGTATGGTAAAGCGCCGCAGACGAAAATTTTTATAAAAAATCGCGCGATTTTTTATTAAAAATTTTTAATAGAACAAGTTCTTCATTATACTATTTTTTATTAATAGCTTGAAAAAAAAATATCATTTAGTTGAAAGCCAACAGCATAGAAAACAACTAGAACTCCAACTTGCTCACAAAAAACCTATCTCAGCTGTCAAAAAAAACTAACTCGTTGTATGTGTTAGTAGAATTTTCTATAGAACAAATGTATACGTGTGAAGAGAGTAATTTTTTGTTGTTAAGCGAATGAAAAGAGTTGAAGTTATAGTTATTTTCTATGGCCAACAGCACTACAAATTTTCAATAAAACGTCACCCGATTTTTATAATTTTTTTTATTTAACAACTAATTTTTAAATTTCTAATAGAAAATGAGAAATTTTTATAAAGGAAAGCATTGACGCAGTACTCTTAAATATTTAAGCTTCAAACACTTTTAAAATATACATACGTATGTATATAATTTAGGAAATATTTCATTTCTTTTTGAAATTATTTCCTTTACATTTATTTCATTTTCATGCATGGAAGCAGCGTTACCGTTGAGAATTTTTAAAAAGTGAGCAAAAAAGGGGATTTCAAAATAAAAAGTCGCCAAAGGGGATTTTTGGAAAAAAGGGGCCAACTGCTTTAAAACCTAAAAACTCCTTAAAATGTGTTGATAAAAACAGAAACAAAAAATGTTGCATTTTAAAAAAACTTCTAAATCCAGTTCTGTTACTAAGAAAATAATTTAATTACACAGAAAAAAGTAAAAATGGACTTCAATTACGAAATTTGTAATATTAATTAATTTTTAATTGATTTTGCTCCAATCATCAAAATGATAATATTAATAACTAGAATAATTGATATTATTAATACTTCTTTTCCTTAAATAGATGCAATGAGCTGAAAATTTTTGAAAATTCTCTTAAATTTATTTTATTTCAGTACCTTTGTAGACAAATGTTTAAATTTGTTTTACATTTTATTAACAGCTATCAATTTATTAAAAAACAAAACTGTAAACCAATTAGAAAATTAATTATATTAATAAATCATATAATTAAATTCCAATATAAAGTTAATTAATAATTTTATTAAAAAATTATTTAAAATATTTTTTTCTGTGTATAATTATTTTATAACAATTTTTATTATTGCAAAGATAAAGATTTATTCACAAAAATAGTCTTTTTATTAATTACTTTTATGTTCTGTTGTACGAGGTCTTCACTCGTTCCAGTCTTTCAAATCCCCGTCCAACCAAATTTGGACTGAACGTATGGATCCACAAGTATTGACTTAAGTCTGTTTATTATTGATAATTTAGTAAAAAGAAACAAAGGACAGAAAATAATCATTATTCTTGAAAATTTGAACAAAAAAATCAGATACAAGGAACGACCGGATAAAAGTGTTAAATACAGAAATATGATTTTCAGAACAGGTTCTATCGAAATCTGGAATGATTTTTATTTTTTTGATTTTTATTAAAAAAATCAATATAAAGTTTTTTTTTTTTTTTTTTTTTTTGAAATGAAACTATTACGCAATTTTTAATGAAAAAGATTTCTCATCTTAACTTAGATTTTTTACTAAAAGGCAAGTGTGATGATATCTTTTTTATCAAATTTTTCACCGAAAATCCGATTTTTTTTTTTACTAAAAATCGAATTTTTTACTAAAAATCACATTTTTTTTTTTTTTTATTAAAAATCAATTTTTTATTAAAAATAAAATTATTTCCAATAAATCGAATGTTTTACTAAACGAAAATTTTTTACTAGTTAATAGTTTCATTTCTCATGTTAAGTTTTATATTGTGAGCAAAAAAAGTAAAAAGCAAAAATAATGATTATTTGTTGAGTTTTATTTTAAAACTCATAATCATTACGGTCCCTGAAAGAAGCACGTTCCCCCCAGGAATTGCTATGAGGAATGTATATATACTAATATGTATATAAGTTTTCATCGTATCTGTTTTTTATTTTTTCAATTCAGTCCAAAAAGATTCGGCATATGATGATTCTAATAGCTGTTCATAAACTTTATTATTTTTAGTTACTAACAGTTTGAGTTCATTTATAAATACTCCGCGGCTTTTTATATCACTATACGGTGAAACAATACCAAAGTAATTAATATATTTGTTTAAATTAATATATAAAGAGTTGATATATTTCAAAAAAACTTAGTTTCTCTTCATTTAGCACATAGTCTTAAAAATTCGCCATTTAGTTGCCATTTAAAAAAGGGTCCAAAATACTGGCCAGGTAGTTGAAAAAGGGAAACGGTAACACTGCATGGAAGTTATTTCATTATAAAATAAAATTTAAAATTTTGTTTTATTTCAACATTGTTTTTGAAGTTATATTTCATTTCTTATAGGATTTATTTCATTTAAAATATTTTGGATTTAATTCTTTTTTTTTAATGACAAACATTAGAAAATTTCTAACCATTTATAGGCGGAAAATAATTGAAGATATTTGATTTAAAAAATTTCAAAAACTCAAAAACAAATCAATTTAGTGTGACTGCTGAATAAGGTGGTGCTAATAGTCATGCCCATAAAAAATCAGTGCTAGAAAAAAATTTAAAGCAGATTCTTGTTAAGCTCTCCAAATTCCATCTAATCCACCTACTTAAAAAAATACTAGATATCAGTGTATCTCCACTTAATTGTAGTTAAACATGGGTATTTTCACTTAACTGTGAATAAAATTAAGATTTTGTGCATCAATTTTGATGATGCATTTTCTATAGGAGAAGCATTTTTAGTTTTTAAGTTGATATATATTTTTTAAAAATCATTTATGAAAATGTCATCATGATCAAATTTGTTAACTTTTCAAAATAACTTCCCTATGTTGACTACACGAGATCCAAGGCACAAACAAATTAATACGTTGTTACAAGGAATACATAATACATTATGAAATTTGGTCAAAATGCTTTTATCGCAATCCTGCAAGAAATATAAAGAATTTTTACACAAGATTTTGTCAGTTAATAAAACTCATTATTTACTATACATTTGTGATGTTAGCTCATTTGAGCATTTTTTGAGTTATAACGTTGTTGCAGCGAATGAGCGATATGTAGTTAACAGAACTGTAATCTAAAATAGCTAAATTGACATTACCAATAATGAATATAAATTCCGCAAGGACCAAAAGTCAAATAATGAATATTTGCGAATTCAATTTATTTTCCAAATAAATTACCAAGTATTAGAAAATTTTGTTTTTCGGGTTAAAAAAAAAATACTTTTAATTGCTAAAATGAACTCACCAATAATAAACAGCTTAATGGTCGCCATGTTGTTTACTCCTTTGTTTTTGTTGACAAACAAAATTAAGTACGAGACAAATATGCCCACAAATGATGATGAGGCAAAATAATACTGATAATGTTAATTAAATGTTTTATACACAATTTTTTTCTGGGTTCGTAAATATAAATATTTTTTTTTTATATTTCTTTTCAAATTTTAATTATGACACAAAAGAAAGCACTTGTACAATTTGTTTTATTCATAAAAATCAATTAATTCATTATTATTTTTTTAATATATTAATTTTGTTTTTTGTTTAATCTTTTTATATTAAATCGATTTTTGTTATATACTACAGCTGTTTTAAGTGATTAAATCTTCATTTATTAACATTATTTTGATAATGTTTTAAATACAAACACACTTTCGTACATACATACACACGTACTTATACATATATACATATTAATGGTCATTTGTAAAGTATTTTATTGCACTAAGTATATTTTTACTGTTTTTACCTTCAATTGTTTATTTCCGGTGAAGCTGTGAGAGAAAGTAATTAAGTGTGTGTATGTTTGTGGTAATAAATGTTGCATTTGAATTATTAATATACACACATATACATGCATGAAAATATTTTCATTTGGATTAAATTCTCTCACACATATTCGTAAACATATTTTAACATGTTTTTTATAAGTTTATTTCTTTGTATAAAGTTTTTTACTATTTTCATGTTAGTATGAGAAATAGTGTGTGTGTGTGGGAGAAAGAATTGTTATTGCGTTTTATTTCTCATTTTATTAACATTTATTACTGTTTATTTTGTTTATTGTTGTTGCATTTTTTTGTTTACTCATAATGTGCATAATAAATTTGTCAATTTAATTTGTTTGCAGAATTTACATACATTATTTTTATATATTTTTTATGGTATTTACGTATATTTGTTTTTTTTTTTTTCACTCACTATATATTTTAAACATTTTAATTTGTCGTAATTAAATGAAATTTTTATTTTTCACTCATGATATTAAACCATTGTAATGCGATCATTTCTATATATTTAATTCAATTGAAATTTTTACCATTTTTTTTCGTGTTAAATCACTTCTACTTGTTATAATTGGAGTTTTGTTTATATTATTTATGTAATTGCTGTTGTTGTCGCTGCTGCTGATGTTGGTGAAAAATTAAATAATTTTCTCTTCATAATAATTTCATCATTTTGAAGTATACAACATCTGTATAAATTGGAAATAAGAAAAAAAGAGAGTAAAATAAATATACGCATATAAAGTATAAATCATTTATATTTTATTTTATTTATTAATTTCGTATCATTTAAATTATATGTACATTTTTTGCATTTCAATACAATGCTCTTGGCTGATGGCACTGGTGATGATGATTAAATTACTACAATTTTTATATTAATACGGCAAATTAAACCTGATATATGGATTAATATACCACATACATACCATACACACGCATACATACATACATACATACAGTGTGTCACATAAGTTTGTGAATTTTAATTTTTAAATAAAAAAATTTGTTATTTTTTATATATAACTTTAGGTAAATAGAAAATAATTTCTTATGAATAAAAATTGAGAATAATTTCAGGTACCTCACAAAAGTATTTGAATTTATTAATTTTTTATATTTGAAGATAATCAAAAAACAAAAAAAGGTTAAAAAAGATATATTTTTTATAATAATTGTTATTAAGTAATCGGGTAATTTTTCCTAAATTATTTCATTAATTTAATTTGCTTTATTTGGAAATATAAGTGGACTTTTTCGTGTCTTCGAAAAATAATTTTTACTGCAAAAGTTCTAAATATTGACAGCGGTGCACATTGTTTCATTATTTTGTTAAAAATTAAAAATCTTCAACATTAAGCCCATTTTACTGAAGTATTGGTCCACATATTTTAACAAACCTTTCAGATTGTGTTTCTGTAGGTATTAGCTGTTATAAAGTGGGAGACTTGGATACCGGCTACAAAAATACAAAGCCAATTGGTGAAATAGTATAAAACGCGACAAGAGGTATATTTTAAGTTACATAGCTATAGGGATACTATAAATAGGTAAAAATACCTGAAAAGGTTTACTATTCTGTTAATATTACTTAGGTTGATGAAAATAAAATTTAAAATTTTCCGCTCCAACATTTCATGAGCGCAAGTTATTGATCCAAAAATAATACGGCTAAATAATTAGAGAAATAAAACCAAGTACAATTATGTGGAGCAATATCGTAAAGTCAGGTGTTTTAATCTCCAAATTTATCAATGGCTATATATCGGAAAGATATTTCCCAACATTTTGAAATAAATTTTTAATACGAAGTGTACCAAAATGGGCTTGATTGTTAAGATATTATATTTTTAATAGTGCAATGCCTCACAATTAACGACTTGAATCCTTCACATACGGCGTTTTAACAAAGAAACTTATAACAAACTAAATAGTTATTATTTTTTACTACAATGACAGAAAATATTATCATATTTGTCATTTATAGAAGAAAAATAGGCGTGTTCTTCATAAATCAACCTTCTAAATCCACTAAATAAAAAATTGGACTAAAAATCCCGCAAACTTTAACTCCAAATTGGAGTAATATATCAGTAAACATTTAATGGTGATACTTATGACCTGTTATTAATAAAAAATTGCATAAATTTCTTATATTTTTATTTTGTTTGACATTCTCAAATACAAAAGTGATAAAAATTCGAATACTTTTGTAAGGTGAATTCGATGACTTTTCATATTATTTCTGGAATAACTTGGAAACAATGCAATATTTTTGATTGCAGTTTTTTGCATTAGAAAGTTAACAAATAGACGAACAAAATCATGTAATAAAACCGTTTTTATTATTAATTTAAAAAAATTTAATTACTTTAGTGAGACACTGTACATACATCCATATAAACATGTACAAAAGTGTTTATGAATTAAAAATGGTATTATTTATGCTTTTAAGTGGTTTAAAGAGTTTCCAATAATATATAATATGGATTCTTATATTTAATGCTGCCTTACTATATCAAATTACGAAAAAAGGAGATTAAAAAAAATAACTTTGATAATTAAAAGTGATAATTTGTTTATTGTCTTGTAAAAAATAAAAAGATTTTTCTTTTGCAAGAATTAAAAAAAAGTTTCTCGGAAGAATAAATACAAAATTTAAGCTAAACTAATATTAAAAGCGCTTTTACAAGGGACAATCAAGAGTTTTAAAATTATTTATTATTATTTTATTATTTAGCTTATAACAACATTTAAACAGTAATTTTCAAACATAAAAAAATCGATATATGAGTGAACCACTGTTAAAATAGGCAGCAATAATAGGGAGAAGAATTATGTCTGCATTATGTATTTTTTTAACAATTTAAAGACGAATTTAATTTTTTTTTTATTTTTATTTGTCCAATTTTTACCTTTGAACTTTTGATTACGACCAGTGTTGCCAGTTTAGACTCAAAATTTTCGTTTTAGCTTCTAACTTTTTTGTTAGCCTTTTTTATTTTTAATATAGCCTTAAAAAGGCTAAAATTTTACAAATTTTATTTTTACAAAATCATCAATTTAAGCATTTGTGTATATTAATTCTTACAAAAATATCGAAATTATTTATATTTAATGAAAATTTTCGCCTGCGGCGCTTCATTCTACAATATTACAATTATTTTTTGACAAACTTTAAAAACTTTTACAAATTCACTAAAATATATTTAACAAATACCTAAATCTAATGAGAACAAAACAATTAATGCTTTTTTAAATAAACAAATATGTTAGCTTTTTTCTGGCTTTATTCTTTGGGGCATTTAGCCTTTTCTGACCTTTTTTTAAGTCCAATTTAGCTTCTTTTTTTCTCAAGTCCTGGCAACACTGATTACTACACATACAAAAATTGTTTTTGGCATTTAATATCTCGCTAGTGAATATTAACTAAAGATAAATTTTTTAAAATTAAATTAAACTTTATTTACACGATATATTATAATTCATAATAATTCAGGAATACGTGTTCAAAACAAAAAAAATTAAATTAAATTCAATAAAAGCTTAAATTTTCGAACCTTTTCAATATCTATTTTTATTTCTTGGTTATTTTAGTAATGTGTACTTCCTCTTTTATTAGAGATAAACTCAAAAATGCGGTTTGGAATTGAGTCGTAAAGGCTTTTTATGTAATCCAAAGAAATCGTACTCCACGCTTTGTTAATGGCTTCAATTAGGTCGGATTTTGTTTCATATTATTTCCCAGATTCATACTCTTTACGAGCTAATCATCCCTATACATTTTTCATTATATTTAAATCCGGGGAGTATGGCGCCCAATCAAGTAATGTCACATTTTGTTTTCTAATCCAGTTTTTAACCACATTTGCAGTATGAATAGTTGTATTATCATGTTGTTATATCCAAGATATAGAGCTAAAAATATTTGAAAAATGTGGAAATGCTTTTTCCAGAACAGTAATATACGAATTCGCGTTCATTTTTGAGGTAAAATATTGTAAATTGCTTGTTCAATAGTAGGAAACTGAACCCCTACCATCACACCTCCAGCACAACTATGATGACGCTCCAAATAAATTTATTTTCGCAAATCGTGGAAATAATACTGTTGCTAAGCTTGCTTTAAAGCCAGTTTTTCCTTTGATTTTAGCAGCAGAGTCTTGGGAGTTTGAAGCACTTCTGATAATTGATCTTCTATCTGCAGCCGAATGAACAGTATAATTTCATATTTTTTCCATAATTGGATGGATTACGAAGATAATTTCTGACCACACAACGAGTTCGAACAATTTTATTTGCTATTTGGCTAATATTTAGTCCACATTCCTTATAGGCTTTAATTTTTGCCAATTTTCTCGTTGGACAACGCCATTTTTCGTCCCATTTTGTAGGAATTCAAAAAAAAAAAACTAGTTTAGTTTTTATTAAATTCATTAAAAACATACTTTTCAGTTGTTACATTGTTACAAAATAAAATAAATAGAAAAATGTCGTATTCTGATGAGCTAAAAAAATCAAAATTTTTTAAAGAAGTTAAAATTAACTTTAATAATTTGTAAAAGCAATCTTTAAAAATGCTTTGTTTAGTCTTAATGAAGGACATTAATGTTAACATAAAACTGAAACTTTAAATACTCTTATGAATTTTGAGAGGGAAGCCGGAAAATCTGAATAACATTTATGTCGTATTCAGATGAGCGGCAGTGTATGTTTAAAAATAGAAAATTAAAAATTCCTGTGTGTAATTTTTTTAATAAATAAAATATTAGTAATAATTTATGACGTTTGAATTATTGAATGTTGCCATATTTTCCATTTTACACATTGGGTAGGTAAAAAAAGCTTTGAGATTATCAATTCAATTTTACCAGATAGGTAAAGAATCCAATAGATATTTACCTCCGTAGTTACCTATTTGTTGAAATTACGGGCATTAACAGCGAATATCTCACGTAGAATACATGTGATTATCGGAGACTTTTATATGAAAAAATTCCGGTTACCTTTGAAATAACCTTCCAGTGGGATACTACATTTCATTCATTTGCAATATATAACTAATAACTATATACAAATATTTATGTTGACTTCAAAATTTTATTACAAAAAAAGAAATATATTTTTATATAAACTTAACTCAAATGTTCACTACTAAAGTTTTGATAATAAAGATGATTGGTTTATTATTTACCTTATTTTTATCATTTACATAAAAAACAGTGATTTGACTTCGTTTTAACAAAAAATATAGTAAAATATAAGACTTTTTCCTAATAAAAATACGTTTTCCAATTTTATTAACAAAATCAATGGATTAATATGTGTTTTTTTCTTTTTCGTTTTTGATACAAGAAAGTTATAAAATATAAATAAAAAAAGTTCAAAGCAGGTGGAGGTAAAGTTAAATTCAAATATATTTTTTGTGTATTTATATGAATAAATATTTCATATAAATAAAACGTGGTTATAAAAATATACACATGTATAGATTAGGGATATAACCAAATTTTGGCCCTAGCACCACGCGATACCGAATGTTGTGTTATTTACGAAAACAATTTCTTCAGGTAATTTTGAAATAAAAACTTCACCCACAAAAACGACTTTTTAAAATCTCCCCAAAAAAATAAAAAAATGTTAATATTTTATTAACAAAGTAAAAAGTAAAGTGAAAAGTTATGTAATTATTAAAAGATATACAATTTAAATTTAACGTGCTCGTTGTTTTTCATAATGGATAAATGTTCTATATTACTTTAATACCAGTGCAACAGCTAAGCAACATACTCTTGCAATGGGATTATTGATTTCCAAACTTTATCCCGTTTTGTGGGTGAAGTTTTTTTGACAACAGCGAAAAAGTAATACCATTTTTTTAAATAATTTTCAATGGCCTATTCGACTATCCTAGGGCCAATTTGATATCTGCAAAAAATGTGAAAAAGTTATAGCCCTAATACACATATATATGTGTTTTCGTTTTTATGTTTAAATAACTGGATTGTAATCGTGGTATTCATAATCAAATATATATGCAGTATTTGTGAATGTATTTATGTATTTGTTTTTGTATGTATTCATATTTGTGCAATATTCTGTTATGCCAAATAAATGTTTCACTTGGATTAGTACTTAAATTTTTCTGTGGGTATGTAGTAGGCTGATCGATTATTAGACTTTTTGGAGAAACCGGTTTTCGAATAGTTCGAATAATTGATATAGCACTTTTTTAAAATCAAAAAAACTGGTTAACAGATTAAAAAAAATGAACTAGAAGTATAATAGAAGAACATCCTACCAATGACAACCATGGGTTAAAAAAGAATACCTGCAGCTGTTTTTCAACACTAAGTACTTCCTTCCAATGACAACACAATGTTAAATTCATGACTTTTTGAGCTCTTTTTCAGTTCCTTTTTTGCTGGCAAAAGATTTCGCTTTGACCTAATATTCTACTTAAATCAAAACGATCATTCAGCAAAAGTTTCTGTTAACGCCTGTTCTCATTTTATAACATGTAAAATATAGATTTATCTTAAGAACTAAATAAAAAGATAGTAATTTCTAACTGATTTCCGATTCACATAAAATTTTGCGTGTGTATCACAGCATTTTTCAAGTTAAATTTTTACCATTTTAAAATACGACGCCCCTAAATATAAAATTTGTAAGAGCTTTCTAAAAACGACGTGTAAGGTTTTCATACTGAAAAAATTCACGCGAAATATATTTTTGACAAATATTAATCTATTATTCTATTCATCTATCTCTGATTATATGGGGTCATTCCTAGTCCGTTTAAACAAAATTAAACAAAAGTCCATTAAAACTTGAGTTTAATGGGTTAAAATATTCTACAGAAATTTTCTATGTCGAATTTCACTAGGGGTCACCGAAGGTCCAAAGTTCATACAGTGAAGCGTTTATCCAAAGAAATACAATTGATGAAATTAATTTTGTTTAGGATTTGTGCAAAACTTTTAATTTTATGTTATATTTCATTGCCTATTTTAAGGAGTTTATATAAGAAATGTGGAATAATTTCGTAATTTTCTTTTTTAACAACATATGATAAGTCGGATGAATTTTTTATCTTTGGAGACCCCTAGTAAAATTTTACGAAGAAAATGTCGGTAGAATATTTTACCATTAAACTCAAGTTTAAATCGACTTTCATATCATTTCCTTAAAACGGACTAGAAATTACCCCTTATAAGGTAAGATAAATTAATTTAAAGTTCTAATGAAATATTCCCCGTTAAATGCTCTAAACATTTATGGAAAATTATTTTAGCTTCGAACTATATTATTATTATTTTTTTCGATTTATCTGTAACTACCTCGGTGCAAAAATAAAAAAGTTTAAGTGGTCATAAAACAAAAATTTTGCCTACAAGCGAAAAATCCTTTGGAGGGTTTATTACACATATCAAGAGCTATCAATTGCAATCGGAATGATTCCGCCCCCAAAATACTGTTGCATAGTGTTATAAAAACTTAATGTGTTTGAATAAAACTCCTGAAGTTTTATGTCAAGTGTTTTTATACATAATGTTAGTTAGTACATATTAACATTTGTGAGGGTCGTGGTAATAACGATTTTTTTTAATCTCACTTTTTTTCACAAATTTTTAATTGTTAAAACTATATTCGAAGATCCTGAAACATAAATTTCTTAAAGCACTTTATTTTTAACAAATTTCACTTTCCAATGATTTTTTATTCATAAAAAATTAAAAAAGAAAAAAAAAAATAAGAAAATGCTCTTATTTGCTCTCATTTGGGCACAACGGTTTGTTGGATTCCCTTCCGCATAATTCGAATATATTTGTTAAAATTTGCCTCTTTTTGTACATTAATTAAAAGAGCTATGTTAGTCTCCAAAGTTAATTGGCACAAATTTTTTTTTGCCAAAAAGTTTACACCAAATTGTACACAATAATATCTTGAAAACATCAAAGGTCTCTAAAAAAAAAAGAATTTTGTTTTCTTAAACATTTATTAGTTTCTTATTACATGTTGTTCTCTACGGAAAACTCTTGTATTACAATTAAGGGTATGGGGTCCGGGAATTCTAGGGCGGGAGATCCCGGGAATTCCCGGAAATTTTTTTTCAGTTTTCCCGGGAAAACGGGATATTTAATATTCACGTAGTTTTATAATCCTATAGCAAAAAGTGTTACTGTTATTATCGCCTCAGTGAAAATTGTACATTAATATAAAGTTTATATTATAAACACATTACTTACTAAAGCAATTTTTGATGTTAATACTTTTTAATAGGGAAAAAACGATTTATTTTGTCAATTCACATTTCAATTACACGAGTTTTTAACTACATATTGCTATAATCTTTTAAACATTTTAATTATGATGTACCATTTTCAAACTTCATTTAAATCTCTTGGCTCTGAAAGGTTTTTTTAATTTTTTTTTATTATTTTTTTTTTTTTGCCAATATATATTTTTTTTTTTCATTCCCGTTTCCCGGGAAACAAAATAACCCTAATTACAATCCATTATCTTCATTAGTAATTTTCCAAATGAATTATTCTTTACTCGAATTCATTTCTTAAATTATTATTTTATCTCCAAAAGTCGGGAAACTGTTGGAAATTATATTGATTTTGCTTTCATCATTTTTATCAGGTATTTTTGTTACCAATGTTACATAAAAAGTTTGCCATTATGATGTTGTCGTTCATGTCTAGGATAAACCTGTAGCGTAATTCAGTAACTTTTAACGATTCGACAATCGATAAATATGTCGATGGCTTTTGTTGTTTGCAGTAACGATTATATGATTCACTATGTACATTTAAACAACAGTATGGCAGCTCTGTCAAAATAAACAGAAGACTTAAATAGGAGTAGAAATAAAAAAGAATTTGGGAATTATTTGCAAATAGTGCACATGTATACTTACTGCTTTTGTATGTTAAACATATGTATTTGTTGAAAAAATAAAAAAACACAAAAATTATTGTGGTTTAGTTAGCGATAGAAGTAGACAACGAATGTCGTTAAAAAGTGTTACAGAATAGAAAAATCGATAATTTTGTTGTTTATCTATTTTAAACGATTCGATTATCTTTACAATAAGTTACTGAATTGCACTACTGGGGATGTTTGTACAAATACATGGAATAAATTAAATTAATTTTAAGAAAATTTACTTTAGTTGCAAATTTATCTAAAATTATGAATATTATGGGATTCAAAATCAATTACTATCTGCCCATGTCCACAAAGTACAGGTCGAAATTTTGAAGATTATTTGATAAAATTTGGCACATACTTATGTTTATTTTGGCATAACGATGAACGGTATTAAAATTGGTCATGATCGGTCCATTATTTCACCTCGCCCCATACAAATGTTCTCCCGGAACAGAATCCTAATACTTATAGATGCCTTAAATTTCATGAAGATCAGTCCATAACTGAACATAGCTGCCATATAAATCACTCTCCCGAAAACCACTTAACGTTCATTAATCCGACAGAAATGTTAGTATTAAGTTAATATTTAACACAAATAAGGTTTATATAAGAAAAGTCAAAATTATGTGGATCGGAATGGTGAGGGTATCATATGGTCGGTCTTGACCGACTAAAATTTTCTCGCTTGAAAATGAAGTCAAAAAAATAATAATAATTATAATAGTAATAGAAGTAATCCACAATATGTCCTTAAAGTTCTTGGATCACATTGTCTTTTAATTTTTGGAAAAAAAAATTAAGTTACAACCTCGTTTAGTAGATCGTACATATCGTCATGGTTTTAA
Source organism: Protophormia terraenovae (assembly GCA_951394005.1). Classification (NCBI taxonomy): domain Eukaryota; kingdom Metazoa; phylum Arthropoda; class Insecta; order Diptera; family Calliphoridae; genus Protophormia; species Protophormia terraenovae. The sequence goes on along the minus strand of OX596074.1, from coordinate 77,367,211 downwards.
AAATATGTATTTTCCAAATATGAAGTAAATTTTTTTAATAAATTTCCAAAAAAAATTACTTTCATACAATTTTCAATAAATTTTGAAAATATAGAAATCTCACACTTCAACATTTTTAAAATAGACCTATAAACGTAATAGATATTTTTTTTCTCTGACGACCAAATTAATCTTTTAACAATTAAAATCATTTCCCCCCCAAAAGTTTTGGCTGGATCCGCGCCTGATACAAATCTTGTTATAACAACTAATGACTACTACGTTCAAGTTTTAATATAAAAGGAATAATTTATTTCTTATTGGTTTTTAATAAAATATCTGATCTTCCGGAACTGCTCCCATTAGAGTTTTTATTGGCTACTTTTTTGCTGAAATAAGTCCACTTATTTAATCCGTTTAATTTTTTGCTGAGATTTTAGTGTTTTTTACTAAGGCCAAAAAAAGCTTAAACTCAAATCTAAATAATACTTTTTTTATAAAAAACTTATGAAACGTGCGTAGAAATTCTTACGTTTCGTAATATTTTTTTGTTTATTTTTTCGATAATAAGAACTTTAATATTTTTTTTTTTAGAAAAACAAAAATTTACAAGGAGTCCCGGAGATATATGGGAAATTCTTAATTCACATCAACAATATTTAGTACCAATATTCCTGGGCTCTTATGGAACACAAATCTGTTCGCGTGAATGACTTTAAGCGAACGGCGACAATGTTGTGGAGGTTTAAGATAAAAATTTATAAAAAAAATTGCCAAAATTCTATTTATATTCCTAAATCAAAAATTATTGCATTTATGTACTCTACAATGGTGTACCTTAAATACAAATTAAAAATATCGCGATATGTTAAGTATGTGTGGTTATATTAGTGATTTAATAATTATTAAACCTTCTTATAAAATTTGCAAAGTTCAGTTTTTAGTGATGTAGTCTTGTTCATATTCATCTATTTATTGCAAAATTAATTTTTTTTTTTTAATAAATCATAAGACAATTTCATTTATATACATTTTTAATTGCACTTACTCAAATTTCAGCTACAGATTGTCATATACCATAGCAAATTTTAACTAATGCCTTGGGTGTGCCTCGACGATTAATGCTAAACTAAAAACATCGCGCTCTTACCCCATGAAAACCGTCGTTGAATATTTTTAGTGAAATTATATTTTCTGCGTAAGAACTTATTTCAGATTAAAATTGACTTATAACGCCCAAATGCGCTACAACAAAATATGCAAAATTTCTCATTTTTTAAAGATAACTATATACTTTTAGCAAATTAATATTTTAAAATGCCACAATGATTTTAAAATGTAATTTGGAAACCTTCTTTGATAACGTGATACTATAGCTTCATTGAAATAATGTTGCGAGTGTGTTTCGCGAAAAAAGCACATCTTGGAGCCATTCACATATGTCAAATGATGCAAAATTTCAAGAGCTATTTGGCTCTATTTTGAAATTTGCGATACCCAAAACGGCGTAAAATCCCTATTGAAAAAAATGCAAAATTTTTAAATCTTTTAAAATTTGGTTTCAATTTGGTTTTTGCACAGCACAATTTGACCATGATGGTCTTTTTCTACAAGTATTTATAGCCTACATTAAAAGAATTGAACATATATGCTAAAATCCGCGATTACAGTAATCAAAAGAAAGAAAAAAACTTGTTAGTTTCAAACACAAAAGATCAGAAGTTGAAAAAATATTTTAGGTTTAAAGTCGGTTTCATAAAGGCAAACGTAAAATGAGAATTGCCCATATACATATTAATGTACGGAAATATTACATATTATAAAATTTTTGAGGCTGCTCTAGAAAAACTCTAGAATTCCTAAACGAATTTCCCTGAATTTCAATACCAAGATTTTCCAGACTATATGTCACATATGTGTTGAAAGTGAAATGTATTTATTAGACTATGGGTTTCAAAAAATCCACTTCAGAAGTTATCTTTAATCAAAATAATCATGAATATTTTTATATCCCACACCACTATAGATGGTTGGGGTATTATTCGTTTGTGCTGATGTTTATAGCGCACAGAAAAAAATCTTCGGACCCCCACCTTAAAGTATACCAGTCGACTCAGAATCACTTTGAATCGATTTAACGATGTCCGTCCGTCTGTCTGTCTGGTCGGCTGGCTGTCTGTCTGTCCATGTAAAACTTGTGAGCAAAGTACAGGTCGCAATTTTAAATATATCTTGACGAATAATTATTTTGGCACAAGAACGAAGCCTATTGAAATTGGTTATGATCGGTCCATTATTTCACCTAGGAACCCTATAAAATTTCCTTCCGGAATAGAAGTTTAGCGATCATAAATGCCTTAAATATTGCAATATTTTAAAGAAATTCGCAAAGAAGTTTTGTGTAAATGTCAATCTTTGTGACAAATTTCATCAAGATCGGTCCATAATTAACCATAGCTCCCATACAAACCCCTCTTCCGAAAATCACTTTAACATGCATAAATCCCACACAAATCTCAGTATTAAGTTAATATTCGACACAAATAAATTTTATTTATGTAGAAATCACAGTGCCAAATTTTATGAGGTTCGGTACATAATTTATAATAACTTCCATATAAACCCACTTTCGGAAATCACCCTAAATTCATATAAATGTTAGTATTCTCGAATTTTGATGCACATACATGGTGATGTAGGGTATCATATGGTCGGGCTTGATAGACTATATCTTTCTTTCTCATTTTTAAAATATATTTTGATTATTTGACTTTCGTTATAAGAGAACGTATTTTCTTAATTATGTAAATTACTTTGATCGAAATTGTATAATTTTTTTTTGGTAATTATATCCTCCACCATAATAAAGGTATTACGCGTTATTTCTGATATTTTTAACTCACCGAAAAATATCTCAAAATTTAGATGGTACCATATGGTCAAGCTTGACAAACCATAACTTTATTACTTGAATCAATGAGTTTTATATTTATTTTTATACTCTTCCCCACAGGTGTAAAGGGTGTATGTATATTAAAGTGCCTTACGAAAAAAAAGTTGCAAATGTACCCCTCTAGAAATGAAGATTAATATGTTCTTATATGATTCCCAAAATATTACTTCTCAATCTTTAAATTTACGTGAGCTGGACCATTTTTAAAATACCTCTAAATACCTAAAAATTAAGAAAATTAACGTCAAATTATAAAAGGGGCATACTATGATCATGAATATTCATTTAAATTATTATGTCTCTTTTCAGTCGCGAAATATTAAGATTTTACTAACATTTTTTATCATATTTTCTTCGATCAAACTTGTAATTTTATATATTTCGGACATTTTTCAAAATATATTAGGTATGTAATGTAAATATTGATAAATTTATGAGAAACATTATAAGATCATTTAAAACCGCGATAATCGAATAAAAAAGAGCTTTTGAAATTTAGCCGCTAATTTAAACGAATTTATAGCTTTTTTGATAAACTTACGCCTTCAATATGTAGTAGACATCGTTTTTCCATCATATGTTTTAATTCTTTTGACAAAAATTTAAAAACTATGTGTACTGTCGAACGAAAACCATATTTTTGGAGGTATTTTAAAAATGGTCCAGCTCACGTAAATTAAATAATTGAACCGAAATATTTTGGGAATTAGTTTAAAACATATTAGACTTTAATTTTAGAGAGGTACATTTGCAACTCTTTTTGTTCCCATACAAATCAAGGCACTGTAATGTATATAAGTTTTTCATTCCGTTTATAATTTCCACAATTTTCGTTGGAGTGCAAGAAGTTTATTTTTTATTGATCCTTATAAGAAATGATGTCGATAGGATATTAAATTTTTAGAAAGCCCCAGTTATCGGATATATATGTTTTATATATCAAATTATAGAAAATATTCCTTAGAATGACGCTAATAAAAATAGGTAAAATCGGTCGAATTTGTTTTCGACTTTTCTAAACCCCTATATTGCACAGAAAATTCGTAAATATTTCTTGGCATGTCGGTTCATTAGTAACCGAGATACTTTTTTATATAATATTTTTTTTATACTTTTTTTTATAATATTTTATAAAATATAATATTTTTCATTATACTTGTGTTGATATTTGCTTTCATATTCAGCTGTTTATGTTAGACAGTACTAACTTGGGTTTAACTGGCGATTTTAGCTGAGTTAAACTTAGATTATATATCATATAAATATAATTGAAAAATATTATTAATGGCTTAAGCTACGTTTTTCTGATAAATTTATATAATCGACTTCCTAAAAACTAACCCCAAATGTATGATTTTAAAAGTTAATAAAATAGTGATTTGAAAAGCTACATAATTAAAATATGCTATAGTCTTAAAATTGTGTAGGACTAATTTCCCTAAAAAGATTCATAAGTGGAAAGAAAATAGGGTCGGAAAATTTAGTGAAAGTGTTAACCCACATACAAGTTAAATTATAATTATCACATATCTAAGGATCTATTATTGTGAAAATCTCGAGAATTTTGTGAGAATCATTTTCTTGTTAAGTTCCACAATAGAGATGCAAGTATGAAGTAGTATTTGTTGTTAAGATATTTAAGATATTTAATTTTTACTATAGATGAGGGTTTTTTTTAAATATAAGATACTATATTTCTGAATAGAGACCCTCAAAATATACTTTTTTATTAATCCGAACATTTTTTCAGTGTTGGAAGATATTGTAGCATCAACAATCTTGATTTTTTACAGCACATGACTTATGTTGCCTTTTTGGAAATGTCGATATCGAATACATCGTTTCTTAAGCTATTAAAAAAATAAACAAAAATACATAATTTTCTATCAAGATGTCAAACCATACTAAACAAACAAAAACTATTTTTTAATTTTCACGAAATGTTTCTGTTCAAATATTATAAACAAATTTTGGTAAAAAAAAGTGAGTTAAATGATATCTTTAACATTTCTCAAGCTCTGCTCCCAAAAGAAAAGAAATCCTTTAAATATTGCTCTAAATATGTTATTTTTTTTATTTTTTTTGCATATCCCATTTTTCACAGTTATATGCTCCGAATTTATAGTCATATTGACTCGCTCCTATATGAGCAGTGTTTATTGGCTAACATTCTTATTTTTGTTGTTCAACTAACTTTACAAAAAAAAAAAAAAAATAAAAAAAATATTTTCATAAAAATTTCACATATTGGTATTATATTTTTATGTGAACAAATATAGAACTTAAAAATTCAACATTTGAAAAAAATTTTAATGCATAAAGTAATCAATCTTAAAAATGTATTACTTTGTCTTTATATCCAGTTTAACCGTTCAATATGATAATCTAAAATTAACCTTAACTTTAATTGGAAACACTTACATCCTTTTGCTATTTTCATACATATAACCTAATTAAAATTCATTTATCACAGTTCTATTTTACTTTTTGCCACTTTTTATGCTATTCTTCGATTTAGATTTTAAAATTTGTGCTTTCTAATTGTATTGTTTAGTAATTGGTTGTGGTTGTAATTTTATTGAAACTTTTTCATTTTATATTTTTAATTGAAAAATTTAAAACTTTATCTTACGTTGCTTTTTGAAAATAATACGAGAAATGTTTATAGTTCAAACAACTAAAAAAAAATACTTCTACATTTACTATCTCGAAATTGTCATAGTTATATTTAAATTCACTACACTTCAGAGACAATGTCTGGTAATAATTCAAATTTTGTTTTTATTTTATGGTAGTGAATATATAGTTTACCGGTCCTTAACCAGTTTTCATTTACATAAATAATTTTCAATTTTCTTCGTAAAAGTTTATATTATAGTACGGTGTAAAGTTGAATGAAATTTTTTAGGAAAAATTTTTAATATTTTTTAAAATTCAACACACAATCAGCACGCACACAGATACAAAAAATAAAAGACATATACATGATGCTAGTACATGGAACACACATTTGTCTCATAAATATTCATTAAAATTTATTTTGCATAAAAATTAAACACACTCATTCACAGGGCACAGGCACTTAGAAAAGATGCTCTACACACATACGCACGCACACATTCATCAGCAATGAGATCCGCTCAGAGGTGTCGTTACAGACAACCAACACAATTATCACTAGTTGCACATGTTTTTACTGTTGTCGTTGTAAGTATGAGTGTAATATAAATTTATGTTTCTTTGCACATATGTGAATGTCTGTGAATGTATTCGTTACTATTCAAATAACGCTATAAAGTAAATGTATGTAAATGTAAAAGTGTAAATATGTTATTGTTGTAATTTTAATTACAATGAACAGGTAAAGCAGTCTTGTACTTAGTAGCAAGAGAGTAGTAGTTGTATAATAGTATTAAAATTGTATTGTGGCGGTAGGGATGTCAACCTGCTTTACTAATTTTTCCTGTTTTGTTTCAGTGAATGTTGTTTTCTTTGTTATTGCTGCTGCTGTTGTTTGTTTGACATTTTGTATCATTTGTCAAATGAACTTGACAGTATTTGCTTTGTATTTTATTTTTTCATAATGTTGCTAGCTAACTTTCATTAATATACAAACAAACACTTATATTAATATATATTTTTACAGAGTAGCAACTGAATATATTCTAGTTTAACTTTGTTCTTTTTGTATAGGTATAGGTATGTATGTAGGTGAGTGACAGTATGGTTCTATGTTTGCGTAAATAAATTGTAAACTCAACACCGGGTTTTTACACATTTGCATAATAAAATTTCATTTGTGGTTTATAAAACTTTTAATACCTTTAACAAATAGTTGTACTTAAGTACTATTTTTTGTTTTTATTATTATTTTCTTATATTTATTTTTTATTATTGTTTACCTACACGTATGATGAATATTTTGCTAGTAGATTTTTTTTATTAAATATCACTTATACGCCGTGTTAGTATTTGGTTTTACCAACGATTTATATATATTTTTTTATCCAAATGTATTTCACTGTTTCCGTTTTTTTTCTTATCGCTTAACTTCCATTTTCACGAATTTATTTGTTTATTTATATTTTTATAAGTTTGTTTATTTACTTCAACACTTTAATTTAATGCTTTTGCTATTTATTTAGTGTAAATGTTAAATGTGTATTAAATATGCCGACATTTGTGCCCGTAGCTAAAGGACTCTTATTAACAACTAAACGCCGACTAAGTTTTGTAACTGTTTATGAATTGTGCCATTCGCCACGACGACCTAACAAACAAGAAAATTTTTAGCATAAAAATATACACATTTATACTGAGTACGTTAACAAATGACAGACAGCAGCAGCATAAGTATGCGAATTCGCCGTAATATGTTCGCGCGTTCAACATGTTTTTTAAACATTCGTAATTACACCACTGCCGAGTGTCATAAATATTCTATTACAATCTATACTATACTACTGAGAGCCCTAAAGAGAGAGAAAATATCATAACTGAGAGCTTTTATTAAATGTAGAGAAAAACTGAGCAAGCGCATTCTATAAAGAGTTTAATATTTAATTAATTGAGTAGGTAAGTATTGTTTTAAACACTCTTAGTGAGAGCTTTAACTTCCTCTTAATATAAAAACATCTCTTATTTATAAAATAAGTCGCTGTAAATTTCTTAACAGTCTCCTGTAAGAGTATTTTTTAATTAATTGTCTAAGGTTAGTTCCATATGTCAAATTTAAAGATTTGTATTTAGATATTATTAGTTCAATGTAAAACAAATAAAGCAAAGAAATTGTTTCATTCATATATTTACAGATATTTACTATCATAAATGCAGGCAAATACTATACTCGCACATCAAAATTTAAAATTTCATATACATGCTCTTTAATTTACAGTGTCAATTGTTTTTATGTTAAATTTATTTAATCATTAAATTAAATTTATTTCAATAATAGACGACAACCTGATTTATTTATTTTCTGCAACTACTGTCCTCCACATGTCCCCAATTCACCATTTGTTTTTGTTGCAATTGTGTGTAAGTGAGTGAGTTTGATACTTTGTTCTAAACTAAACAAATAAACCGACCAACTATCCATCCATTCATCCAACATACACACACACACTTTCACATTGTACAATGCGAGTATATTTTGTTCATTCCCCATTAAGAACTGGGTCATTCAATTCTGTTTACATTTATTTTACACAGTAATCACAAGGATTTTAGTGCATTCACATGTGTTACAATTTTGATTTCTGTTTTCTTTTCATTTTTCATTCAGGCCAAAATTTGTTTCCGTTTTTTCTTTCTTTTATTCACTAAAAAAAGATTTAATATTATTGCTAACAATGTTTTCATCTTTTTTTCACACGCTTAATTGTTTTACGAGTATTATTATGATATATATTTCTTTTTATTATTTTATTACTCGCAGAGATTTATATTCTCTCACTCTTGCTTAATGTTTCAATTCTCTTATCGAAATTTTAGAACTCTTAAGTTTAACTCTTAAAGTTTTAGCCGAAAAATAAGCACGTGATGTATACTTTTGCTATTTTATAGCAACATGAATAAGGATAACAATTCGCCATAAATGATTGTGTGTAGAGTGAGAAGAGTTTCGATTATAAACAAGGATAAAAAAACACGGAAAACTTACATGCACTTTTAATTATTGAGAATAAATCTTCGATTGGTTTAAGTTAAAGGAGTTATGTTTTTAATATTCCTCTGATGTATCGAAAAAAATAAAATTAAACATCGCGATTTTTCTTTGATTTCAATTTCTGCAACTTCTAAATAAGTATATGAGAAGACATAATATGAAGCAATGCACGGTGAAATTTTTTTGTAATTTTCTCATCATAAGTTTATAGCTTGTTAATCTTTAGCAAGAAATTAACAACATTTTATGTCAATAATCTTAAAAGTGTTTTTTTTTTTTTTTTTAATTATGGTAGTTAATATGAACCTAAAAAACATTGTAAATTATTTGAAAATTTCTCTTTAAATTTGAAATTTATTGTTATTTGATTATATAAGTTTAAAATATATTAAAAATGTATACCATTAAGGTCCGTTAACAACAAAACAATAACTGGAAGTTAAATACTAACTTTCAGTTAAAAAAAAAAGTTAACATAAATTCATTAACACAAAGTTTTAGTTAGCACTAACTTTAAGTTAAATTTAATAAAAAAAAAATGTCCAGTTATTTTTTTAACTTTCAGTTTATACGATACAAAAATAATATAAAAAAAAATATTTTCAATGTGAAACAATAATAAACCATATAAACAGGTTTCAGCTATTTATTAAAAGGACAATACGAAAATATCCATGTTAACCTTAAGATCAAAGTTCGGGTCAAAACGAATTTTTAAAATGACACATTGTTTAAACTTTTTTAAATAGCTACCACACAAATATTTGATCATATCTCCTATATTTGTTCCACTCTCAAAAATTATGTTCATATACATATTTATCTCCAATAAACTGATGATGAAATTTGGCACAAATAAATTTCAACTGCCCAGTAAGATTTAATATATTCTTCGTATTTATTAAACATCATATTTATAATTTTGCTAATCGGACCTTTTCGTGAACACTAGAGTTGGACATAATCGTTCAGTTTACTGTTTCGTTCTCATCGTTCAAAATTGTAAAATGATTCAGTTCGTTCATCGTTCATTTTTTAACGTTAATCAGAGTCTGAACGATGAGTGTGAGAATGTATATAGACAACAAATGAAACAGGGTCTGAACGATTAATGTTTGAGTGAAGAGACAACAGCTGAAACTGAAGCAATTGCTTTATTTATTTCTTAGAATACTTTATTAGCAAACAATAATGAATAAGAATAACTTTAAAATAATTGTTTTTTTTTTTAAATAATTTTTAAAAGTGTAATAAAATAAATAAAAATAACAAAATTTTATCTGAAGCAATATAAAAACAATGCGAAAATGAACGATATGAATCAAAAAGAAAGAACGACTCAACATCGTTCATTTTACTGATTCGTTCAATTGAATCGATTCGTTCATGAACGACACAACTCTAGTGAACACCTTTAAAAGTCTCTGCTTACATATATACCTATTTAAAAATGTGGTATTTAAGGATGCCTGTCCACTGTCTGTCTGTTCATGTAAACTTTATAAACTTTTAATTTCCCCGTTTATAACACAGGTCAACAGCAAAAAAAGACTTCAATAACTACTATATAGATTTGATGTAGCATGGTTCCAGTAGTCCAAAAATGGGCAAAATTAAAAATTCTGTGGAGAGGATTTTTTTTTTTTTAATTATTTTTTTAAAATTACAAATTTTTTTAGGCGTTTTTCTACATAATTAATGATATCTCAAAAAGTTTTAGTCCGATATTATTGAAATAAATTTAAAAAAATTTATATTTTCATAGCCTTTAATCCGCTCATATATTGCGTTTCAATCGGCTCAGTAGTTTCGGAGTTATAATAAAAAATTTAAACAAAAAATATATTTTTACGTGAAAATAGCAAGTTTTTTTGTTTTAAAAAAATCATTGAAAATCTAAAACGGAATAAACTGTTCAAATTTATTGCTTTATCGTAAGCCCACATGTTATAGCAACAAAATGAGATATCGTTGATAAAAATCGATTGATTCTTGTCGAATTTATTCACAATTAAGTGAATTTGCTCATTTTCCCAAAATTTTAGTTTTTTGAAAAATTTATCCACTTATGTTGTCATAACTCATAAACAACTTGTCCGATTTTGTTAAACTAAATTTACAAAAATGTTATCTTATAATATCTTTAAATGATGTATACAATTGTTTTTGATGCGATTATTATTTTCAAAGTTATGAGTAAAATTGTTAGGCAAAAAATATAAAGTTAGTAAAAGAAATTAAAAAAACAAGCGATAATGTTATATTCGGCTTGATCGAATCTATATACCCACCATCAACTTTTCCAAATTTTATGTTATATATTAGGTGGGCGGTAAGGTGGGTGAACACGCCCATTTTTTGTTTCCGAGTTTACATTTATCCTTGAACTATTTGTACAAAATTTCGTTGACATTTCACCTTATATGGGAGGTGGTCGATAAAGTGGGCGGACCACGCCCATTTTTGGTTTCCAAGTTTATATCGACCCTCATACTATTTATACAAAATTTCGTTCTCATATATACTTTTGTTTCAGAAATATTAGCAGAAAAGTATGAAACGGACACTCTGTGCTTCTAGTTTTTAGCCCATAAAATTTTTATTTATTAACCGATTTTTACCATTCTTATGAAGTAAATATATTTTATATAAAAAATATTAAAAGTAATATTTTTTATATCCTTTAACAAAAAGAAAACTCGTATTGTAAATTCCATTTTTTTTACCTGATATCTAATAAAAAGAATTTAATGCCAAACGACCCAATAAGTGACATTACTGAGAAGTTAAATAGGGCGTTAACCATAACCCAAGCGACCGGTGCTTCCAGCTCAGCTGGTCTTACAGGACTAAATGAGGTACAGAAAGAACAAATAAAAAAATTGATTACGGACATAGAAGGAACGGGAAATGACATCCTGCAAGACGAGGGGACGGACCAACCAGTAGGTAGAGTTACAGGAAGTTTAGAAGAACTTAATAAAGTTCCGGATTTAGTAAAGTCCATACGGGAATTCTCCGGAAAACCGGGAGAATTCAATTCTTGGCAAAAATCGGCCGATAGAGTATTAGAATTATTCGAAACGGTTCGTGGAACAGGAAGGTATTACGTAATCTTACACACTATTAGGACTCAAATAATAGGCGATGCCGATATGGCATTGGAATCATATCGAACTCCATTAGATTGGGGTAGAATAAAAAAGTGTTTGATGATGCATTATTCTGATAAACGGGACATTGGTACAAGAGTACCAAATGACAGTACTCTGTCAAGGTAACAGGACAATAAATGAATTTTATCAAGCTGTGTACCAGCATCTTTCTCTTATCCTCGATAAAGTTTCTTGCCTCGATCTACAAGAAACATCTCTACGCGCAATGACCAACACTTACAGAAAAAAAGCATTAGACAGAAGGGGTCTCAATGGAGATCTTCCTCGGTTGTTAAGTATTCGCGAGCCTACATCTTTACCACAGGTATTACATATCTGCCTGATAATATGACATTCCGTAGAAATTATGCTTATGCTCAAACCCCAAAAGCAAATGTTCAAAAGGATAAGACCGGTTCTGCAATACCTTCGAACGTACGAAAATTTTATCCCGAGCTTGCTCATACTGGTGCGATTAGACCACCAGTACCACTTCGTTACAATTCAACTTATAACAATCAAAACCCAAATGTAATGCAACCTAATTATCGGAATTGGATTCAAAAGACTCATCCTAACTCAGGAATTCAGAACGCATTGCCCGGTCAATGGAATGGACCTCAATATTTGAATGTATCCAATAATTATCAGAAACCATTTGTAATAGAACCAATGGAAGTAGATCGCTCAATCCAAACAAGTGAATTATACGAATCAACCCCCATTAAATCAAAATCCAAAAAGATCTGCAGGAAATTCTATTCAAGGACCGATTAATAAAATGCAGCGGAACTATCATATAAACGCCGACTACGTACCTGAAAATACAGGGTACGAATGGACAGGTTACCCACCTAAGGGTAGCGAGTTCGATATGCGTCAACCGAATGATGAAGCAGATTATGTTCAAGAATATCTTCAACAAATCCCAGGAGAATATGAAAATACTGCGGGAGACCAAGGGGTTCAAGACGATTTCCAGATGGTAGTAAATTTTTTAGATTAAATTGTTCCTCGTTACCGTACTTTGAAGCAAGAACAAGGAACGGAGACATAATTACATTTTTAATAGATACAGGTAGAAATAAGAATTATATTAAACCAAATTTAGTGAAGAAACCAACGGACAATGAAAAGGTTTTCTATGCAAAATCTGCCACTGGAGGAATTAGAATATCACAATACACCCTTTTGAACTTTTTAGGAACCGACAACACCCCCCTTAAATTCTACTTATTACCAGGTTTTGATTTATTCGACGCAATATTAAGGCATGACAGTGTGAAGGAACTCTCTGCCGTTATTTATACAGCCAAAAATTATTTCACAATTGGAAGGGGAGAACGAATTAAGATAATTAACATTAAACAATGTGTTTCACAGAGCGTGAATAACATAGAATAGCGAACAGAACATTTGAGCGAAAGCCAAAAACTTTCCCTCAAGGACATTATAGATCATCATAGCCAATTATTCGCTGAACCCGATGAGAAACCAACATATTCCACTGTAGTTGTAGGAGACATTAGGACTGAAAATGAGACACCAATATACGCGAAAAGTTATCCATATCCTATGGCTCTAAAAAACGTCGTAGAAGAAGAAATGAATCGACTTTTGCGAGATGGTATCATAAGACCATTTCGATCCCCATATAATTCTCCTATATGGGTTGTACCTAAAAAAGATGATCACTCTGGAAAAAATAAATTCAGATTAGTCGTAGATTTCAGAAGACTAAATACAGTAACGATAGCAGACAAATACCCCATTCCGGAAATTAATGATGTTCTTGCAAATTTGGGTGGAAATCAATATTTTACCGTTTTAGACCTTAAAAGTGGTTTTCATCAAATTCCACTTAGGGAGCAGGATAGACAAAAGACAGCATTTTCCGTTAATAATGGTAAATATGAATTTACCAGATTACCATTCGGATTAAAGAATGCCCCGTAAATTTTTCAAAGGGCACTCGATGATATACTAAGACAATTCATTGGAAAAATATGTTATGTTTATGTGGACGATATTATTATGTTCAGTAAGGACGAGAAATCGTAAATCAGGTATTTGAGACATTAAAAAGAGCAAATATGAAAATTCAACTAAATAAGTGCGAGTTCTTTAAGCGCGAAGTAGAATTTTTGGGATATATTGTATCAAAAGAGGTTATAAAAACGAACCCAAAGAAGGTGGAAACGATATTAAAATTTAATTACCCTAAGACATTAAAAGAACTTCGCTTATTCTTAGGTTTATCAGGGTATTATAGACGTTTTATTAAAGAATACGCTGATATTGCGAAACCACTCACGATCCTTTTACGAGGTGAAGAAGGAAAAGTATGACGAACAGAAACTAATTAATGTCCTTAAGAGATACCTTAACCCATCAGTAATAAATGGTATTAAAACTCCCGAATCAATTATGGGCAAGATTCAAAACATATACGCGGATCATTTCTCAAATTATAAACGTAGATTCACTCAACTAGTAGTTGAAGATATAACCTCCGAAAATCACCAGGAAAACATAATTTTGGAAGAACATACTAGGGCACATCGTAGTGAAAGGGAAAATAAAGTACAAATTATTGAAAATTATTATTTCCCAGGGATGGCACGGAAAATTAAAAGAATAATAAAGTTGTGCTCAACCTGCAAAAAGAACAAATATGAAAGACACCCAAATACACCGAAATTGAGAGAAACACCAATCCCAACATACAAAGGCCATACAATCCACATTGACATATTTTTAACCGATCAGAAACTGATTCTGACTTCAATTGATAAATTCTCAACATATGTACAGGTTAAACAACTTAACGTCTATCGAAGATGTAAGGAAGTCACTTAGGGAACTTTTATTTTTCTATGGAGTACCAAAGAATGTAGTCATGGACAATGAACCCCCATTGAATTCTGCTTCTAATTTATTTATGATGAAAGAGAATCTGAAAATTAATATTTTCACGACGCCTTCCTATAAAAGTGAGCCAAATGGCCAAATTGAGCGCTTCCACTCCACCTTGGCAGAAATAATGAGATGTCTTAAAAGAAGAAGGAACGTCAAGGAATTTTGAGGAATTGTTGGAAAGATCAGTAAATGAATATAACCACTCTATCCATACTACCACTAATAGAAAACCAGTGGACCTATTTTTCGGACGAACAGTTGATTTTTCACCGCAAGATTACGAGACGACAAGACTGTCAAATATCGAGCGATTGAAAAGAAAACAGGAAAAAGACCTCAGTTATCATAATAGGAAAGGACCTCAGTTATCCTGGACAACTGGTCTATGTAAAATCAAACAAGCGATTGGGGACTAAATGAAGCAACCGGTTTAAAAGGGAAATCGTGAAGGAAAATCGCGGTACGACCATTGTAACGGAAAGTGGTCGCGTTGTTCATAAAAGTCATATTAGGAATTAGAATCTTCTACACTCCTAAAAGTAAATTTTTTTTTACCACTTCATTTTTAGATTCTTTTTGGTGACCGTCATGGCAGACTTAAGTATTCTTGACTACTCTAACGCCAGACTTGTGACGATTCATAC
Organism: Protophormia terraenovae; assembly: GCA_951394005.1. NCBI lineage: Eukaryota > Metazoa > Arthropoda > Insecta > Diptera > Calliphoridae > Protophormia > Protophormia terraenovae. Next base: position 77,351,893 of record OX596074.1, on the reverse strand, counting down.
TGGAATGGCGAGAAGACAAAACGGGACATTTAAAGTTATACACTCAATCAATCTTGAACAATACAGAGATCTTGTGGACAATTTAGAATCTTCTTTGAACACGAACATTACCTATAATCATCCATTCCGTCCGTTTCTAACATAACAAGCCCTTGACATTAAAGGACTTATCAAATGCCTTAGTCCAAATAAAGGAAAAAGATCGATTGATTTAATCGGTACAGCATGGAAATGGATTGCCGGAACGCCGGACAACCATGACTTTGAAACTTTGGGCCAAAAAATGCCAAATCTCCTAGAAAACAATGATAGACTATTAGTTATTAACGAACTGACTATTAATAGAATACAGGAGATATCCAACATTACTAACGAAATATTAAAGTTTAGAAGGGAAGATTGGAATAGTGAATTAACAATAAGATTACAAAATAATTTTAATATAATTGAAAAAGAATTGCAAAACATTGAATATGCCATACAATGGGCAATAGTTAATATTGTGAATTCATTTATTTTATATAAAACAGAAATGGAAATATTAAATGATGTATTAATGAATTATAACATACCAATATTTAGTATAGATGAATTGTTAAATGTAAAAATTGTAACAAATAGTAAAGAAATTTTGTATATTTTAAGCACACCAATTACGCAAAATGATATCTGTGAAACATTTTTAGCAAAACCCATAAAATTTGGAAATTAATTAGATAAAATTGAATTTAATGAAATACTAAATTGTAATAATGTTTTATTTGCCATTAAAGAGAAATGTAAAAATTACAATGATTGACAATACGTAATAAAAATAATTTAATTAATTTAAGAGATGATTATTGTATAATTAGTCTATTTAAAAACAGAGTAGGGACTATTGAAGAAATCGGAACCGATATTATACTACTGAATCAATACCATGGCAAGATCACAACGAATGATGAGGAAATAAAACTAAATGGAACATATTTGGTAAAGTACTTCAACACAACAATAACTATTGATGGACATGAATATTTTTCACGTAAAATAAGCGGCAGCAAACCCCTACCAGCCTCTCTGCAACCAAAGGCGACTGGTGACAAGATAGAAGAAGTACTATCGCTAGAAAGACTTCAGAAAATAAATTTGGGAAATATTAAATGATTAGAGTTGTTGGAAACCAAAAACAAAGCAATGACAATAATTGCTATACTAATGCTAATTGCTGCTTTTGGAATTGTTGCATGCATCAAGGTTTGGAAAAAATTCCGTCATCAGAAGAAGGAAGTAAAAGAAACTCCTCCAGAAACAATTGAAACATCAGAAACGAAAAGAGAAACTCAGAAAAAGCAGACGAGTATTTACGATCTGCAATCATTCTAAACAATCGGGACGATTGTATTTAAGGAGGGAGGAGTTAACACCAAATATGTTAAAAACTAAATAAATAAAATATTTTCACACGGTTAACAAAGCTGACGTTGCGTCTACAATTACATTCCAGTCACAACGTAGCTTTGTTCGTTCCCATCAAAAGTGCTGACAACATGTCTAGACATTGCATGAGCTAGTGATATAGCGGTGGCGTGATAAGCAGAGAATATCGAAAACCTTTTAGGGTAGTTTGTAAGAAACAATTACTGTAAATATTGCCTTGATTAAAAAAGGTTGTGTGTTTTAAACAACACTCAACATTTTTTTAATAAAAAATATTTTTAAATATTTTTAAATTTTTAATTTTAGTTTATATACAGAATGGTTTAAGGTATCACATAGACGGGCTTGCAATGCACAGCATCACATTTGGCTGTTTCAGAACGACAAAAAACCAAGTTTTAGAAATATAGGACTTAAATATTACATTCTTTTAGTAGACAAAGCCGTAAATACTCCCTCTAAAAATGGACAAGTAGAATCAATACTACCCACACATTGAAAAACTGATGTTTGTTTTTTTATTTTTGGTATGAATTCGGACATATACTTATAAATTTTATTAAAATAAAGAAAACTTGAAAGGTAAGCATGGCACAATCTAATCACACCAATCTTAGTATAATATTTTCTTAACAAATTTCTAGCCAATACCTTAAAACTTTGTAATAATTCTTTAAAAATTGGTAATATGAAGTACCTCATATTATTTCTGTTTTTTTTTTTTTTTTTAAAGATCACAAAGGGTTACAGCCAATATTCTTAAATATAATTTTATGGATGTTCTTTTATATTTGAATCGTATTTTTAAATGAAACCCACTGGAATTATTTAGTTTTTTAATGGACTAAAAGTAGAATTTCCCCAAAAAATTATTTGAAGCGATGTACCGGCACAAATTAGCTTATACCTGAAAATTAAAGTATTTTAATATCTTCGTCTTTTCGACATCCTATTTTTTAAAACCCTATCCGACACTTCCAATTAAACTGTAACTCCGCAAAAGGGTTTTAAAATTTAACTTTTATAGTTTTTGGATCTATCTTCCACAAAGGAAAAAAATGATCATTATTTTTCAGGATAATCATTGTTGCCACATAGTATTGTATTAATTTTTATCTTTATAGGTGTTAATTTTATACGCACAAAAATTTATCCTGCCCAATTTTTTTCTTCTCTTTCAGAATTATCATTTGCCCAGAAGCTTCACCCAGAAAGTATAAAACTTAACTTTTGATAATTTTTTATTAAACAATTAACATCCAGTAAATTATAATATAATAAAATAAAATTTATTTAATTTACATAATACAAATTTTAAAATTAATTTGTCGTGATTTGACAAGAAACACATAAAACATAAACAAAAATGGAAAATGAAAACGATCGAAATTCACCACCACCTGATCGACCAGATTATTTTTTTAACCTTAAAAAACAAAAAAAAATTGGCATATATTAATTTATATTGTATTTATATCTTAGAAGAAAACTATATTCATTGTTTAAGCACATTATTTTGTACTATTAACCATATATGATGGCCTATTTGGGCTCGGTTAAATAAAGGAATTAAAAAAATATATATAATAAAATAATTTGGATATATTTGATATTACAAACCATAAAAATCATATCAATATGTGAGGTATTTACTGAGATATATGAAGTTAAAATTAACATGCCTCCTTACAAAAATTTTAAATTAAATTAAAATATTTACTAAAGTAGCAACTTTGAAAATCCATAATTTTCATTATATACATTTTCCAATATCCCAGCAAAAATTGCTGCATACTCAGAAGCAGGTTTGTAAGGGAGAGATAAAAGAACTCTCCCATACCAACCTGCTTCAAGAAGGCATGATTTTTGTTCGTGATGTCCCACTTGGTACATCACATTCCACATTCCACGCCCACTTTTTTAAAACTCTTAAACGGCTGCACCGATTTTCACGAAATTTGTATGTCACGCCCACTTTTAAAATGTTTGTAAATGTTTGATATTCCTTAATATGGGGTAGCGAAGCGCACCGGGTTACGCTCGTAATAAATAACAAGCGCGAATATATTCGGCCCGGCCGAATCTATATACCCACCATCAAAGTAGGCAGTAAAGTGGGCGGACCACGCCCATTTTTTGTTTCCGACTTTACATTGGTCCTTGAACTATGTGAACACAATTTCGTTGATTTTCACCATATATGGGAGGTGGGCGGTAAAGTGGGCGGACCATTTTTGGTTTCCAAGTTTATGTCGATCCACCAAGTATACGTACAAAATTTCGTTGGCGTACGTGCTTTTATTGAAAAAATATCAGCAGAAAAGTATTTCACGGAAACCCTGTGTTTCTAGTTTTTAGCCCATAACTTTTTTGTTTATTAACCGATTTTGCCCATTTTCAATACCAAAATAAGATAAATATTTATGCCAAATTTCGTCTCCCTACGTTGCCCCGTTCGAGCGCTATCCTGCTTTCAACAGACGGACAGACGGACGGACATAGCTAGATCGACTCAGAATTCAACCAGGACCCAGAAAATATATACTTTGTGGGGTCTTAAATGATTCCTTCGACATGTTACACACGGAATGACAAAATCAATATACCCCCCATCTTTTTGATGGTGGGTATAAAAATGTTATATTACTTAATAGAAAAAAAAAGGAAAAATTAACACAAAAAACATGGAATATGTTATATGTACCGTATATTATATATACAAATTTTGCGTAACCCATAAATAACCCATTGTTTTTTTTATTTTTTTCTCTAATCGTATAAAAACAAAAACACAAAATTACTTCAAAACAAGTCAAACTGAAAATTGAAAAAAGTAATAAAACACAAAATACGTTACAAAACATGACATTTCTTGTATATTATAATGAAAACTAAAAACAATATTTTTAAAGCTTTAATAATTTAATAAATAATTTTATTTTGTTATTATAAATAGTTATTTAATTTTTCAATAATTAAATAACTATTTATAATAATTTTGTTTTATTCTGTAAAAAAGGTGGAATTCTATTGAAAAAAAGATCTTTTGTAAAAAATATTTAATATGTATATACCTACTACACAGAAAAAAGTAAAAATGGACTTCAGTTACGAAATTTGTAATATTAATTAATTTTTAATTAATTTTTAATATATTTTATTTCTGTACTTTTATAGACAAATATTTAATTTTTCTTTATATTTTATTAACAGCTGTCACTTTATTAAAAAACAAAACTGAAAACCAATTAGAAAATTAATTATATTAATAAATCATATAATTAAATTCCAATATAAAGTTAATTAATTATTTTATTAAAAAATTATTTGAAATATTTTTTTCTGTGTATATAAAAAATTGTTATGACAAAAATAAATAAATGAATAAATAAAAAATAACTTTTATTTTCTGCCAAAAAATTACTTTTATATATTTAAAAAATTTTTCAATATTTTTGTTTATAAAAAAATTTAAGTCTATAAATTGAAACATTGCTATATGAATATTTTTTTCTTTTTGTATAAAAAAATAATAACATTTTGCTCAGAAAAAGCAAATCAAAAAACTTCTTTATTTTTCAAAATATATGTTATTTCTACCCAAAAATAAAAGAAATGAAATCCTTTTTTATTCAGAACAACTTTTTTACTAAATAAAATATATATAATTTAAAAATAAGTTTTAAAATTAAACATATTTGTATTATTAATTTCTATAAAAAATATATATTTTAATAACAATTTCTTGTTTCAAATAAAATACAACTCAAAATCATAGAAAAAATCAAATATATTTTTTTTCCGAAAAAAAGGAAAAACTTTTATTTACTTTGTTTTTTTTTTTTTTTTTCTAAAAAATCCAAAAAAAAATGGAAACAAAATATGTACTTTTAAAAATGAAAAAAAAAAGAAATATTTTTTTTTTTTTTTTTTTTTAATAAAAATTTCTAAAATTAAAAATTCGCTATAAAAACATTTTTTTAATTGCAATTTTTTTTAAATAATAATAAAAAAAAACACCAAAAGCAAAATAGAATAAAAATAACAACTACTAGTTTATCAAAAATATAACTATAAAATATAAATTTACAACTTCAAAATAATACTAAAATTTGTCACGTCACTAAGAAAGGTATAAGCACTTCGGTGCAGATCAAAGTATTTCTACTTGTAAAACAACGAAACATGTATGCTATGCCCTACAGTAATATTAACGTTCATATCTTTTCCATTAGTAAATAAACATGAGAGCGGGTTCTATGATTAAAACCCGCCATAAGAAATTTTGCTTCTATATGATGCGCCTTCTATATATGAATATTCTTTGGTATTATCCATTTTTAAAATGATTTGTATTTACGAAATCATTCGAATATCAAAATTCAAAAAGACAAGTAATGAGTGATAAAACAACTAGAATATAATAAAACTAAATTTATAAAAATAGGCAGTTATTTTTCGAATTTGAAATAATCTAACTCAAAGTTGTAATAAATTTTCTATAATTTTCATACACAGACCATTTGTTCATGAGTTTCATCATAAAACTTGGCAAAATGACCAATTCTGAATCCTTCTGTTTACAACTCGATCGTTTTAATGAAGCAATAATGAAAGACCGACCAGAATTCTGACAAAAATTAACTGGCTGTGAAATAATGGTGCACTCACCGTATAGCACGGACCTAGCACAGTCTGACTACCATTTGTTTCGGTTTCTACAAAACTCTCTTGAGAAGAAACTGGGAACTTTTCAAAAGGAGGGCCACCATAATATTGTACGTACCAAATAAAAACTTTTTAGTTTTCCAGAAGATTGCTGGTTCAACCCTATTCTGATGCTGTTAGTTTTTATACCCTTCGCCACAGGTGTAAAGGGTATATATAAGTTTGTCATTCCGTTTGTATTTCCCACAATTTTCGTCGGAGAGCAAAAAAGTTTACATTTTCGGGATCCTTGTAAGAAATGATGACGATAGGACCATGTCCGTCCGTCCGTCCGTGTGTCGGTTGAAATGGCGTTTATGAAGCCCACCGATAACTGACATATATAATATATATGTCAAACGATCGGAAATGCTTTCGAGAATTTTGCTATTGGAATTCAGCAAGATCGGTTCATACAATGCGGAGATATGTTAAAAAAACGGTTTTTAGAACCGGTTTTCCAGTTTCTGAAGCCCTTGTATATACTAGGGACTTCGTTTTTACAAAGAAGTCTCGGACATTTTTTTCTGAATTTTTGTTCTGAAAAAATGAAATAAATCGGTTCAATAATAACTGAGATATCGGACAAAACGCATTTTTTATTTTTTGAAGCCCTGGTTTAAGCTATGTTTTTATACAGATCGGTCACAAATATTTTTATAAAATTTCGGTTTTTTGAATCAGCAGGATCGGTTTATAAATGGTGGAGATATGCTTTAAAAACCGGTTTTTGGAACCGGTTTTTCAGTTTCTGAAGCCTCTACATATACCAGGTACTTCGAATTTTTAAAGGGGGCTCGGAAATTATTTTCTGATTTTTTGTTCTGAAAAAATGAAATAAATCGGTTCAGTAATAACAGAGATATCGGGGAAAACTATTTTTTTATTTTTGAAGCCCTTGTTCAAGCTAAAGATTTTTATTTTTATACAGATCAGTCATAAATGTTTTTACAAAATTTCGTTTTTTTTAATAAACCAAATTCGTTTATAATCAACAGAGTTATGGCCCAAAAACAAATCTGTTAAGAATATAAATACACACACAAACATGTATATTAAGCATTGTAATGACTATTAGTGACGTTTTTTTGTTTTTTGTATAGACAAGTAGTTTAGTTAGAAACAGCAGTAATATAATGAATAACAGTGTTGTTATTGTTCTTTGTATATGCAGTCTGTACAAAGATAAATAGATATGGAATTGTTGTTGTTTATTTTTAAAAACTAATACATATCTGTTAAGAATATACATAAATACATACACAAACATTTATATTAAGCATTGTAATGACTATTAGTGACGTTTTTGCCTATAAGACAAGTAGTTTAGTTAGCAACAGAAATAATATAATGAATAACAGTGTTGTTGTTGTTCTTTGTATATGCAGCCAGTTTGTATATACACACATAAAAAAATATATAAATATGGAATTGTTGTTGTTGTTTATTTTTTAAAACCAAAGCCTGCTATGATTGTTTTTTTTATATATTCAAATTTTCGTAGTTTGAAAAAAATTTAGATTTATATATGTGAAAATATGAAAGCATACGTTAAGGCGAACATTTTATTATTTGTCGGTAATATGGTAATATGATGTCGATAAGATAGTAAGATGGTAATATGGTGAAGGGTATCAAAGATTCGGCACAGCCGAATCTTTTTTCAATTTCATTTTTTTTTTTGTTTTGGTAACAAAATTTCTAAAAATATATTTTATAGTAAAACAAGTTTTTGTCACTTGAAAAATTATGTGCGAGAAGGTGTACTGAGTAAGACTTTAGTCATTAAAAACGATTAGTTTATTTGGTCCCGAGTAGAAATCTCAGTGCCGGCAAAATTTTTTTCGTTGTTTTTTATTTATATTTTCGTTTAGGTACATATTTTTGAGTATCCCTAGAGCAGGGGTTCTCACAAGAACTTGCTTCGCGCCCCTTTTTGGCATATCAATGGTAGCGCGACCCGCGACAACTTTTATTGGCTTATAAATATAAAATAACCCAACATAAAAACGATTAAATCCTTCTAAACTTTTTTGGATGCTCCTTCTAAAAAGTGAAAATAAATGAATTTTTAGCTCAAAAAAGGTTAATTATTTTTACAAATTAAAATTTCGCTCATTTCAAAACCTTTTTATTATATTTTAATAAGAATAAAACTGAATTTTTATTAAAAAATGTTATACACATAGTTTTAAGAGAAGTACTTAAAAGCAATGCATACAAAGTAGGGTGATCGATTATTCGACTTTTTTGAGAAGCCGGTTTTCGAATAGTTCGAATAGTTGGTATTTTAAAAAAACCGGTTGCACTTTTTGAAATTCAGAAAAAACCGGTTAACCGGTTTTTTGCACAAGTTAATATTTATATCAAAAGACTACATTTCTTTAAAAAAATCAATTCTTATAATTAAGTTAAAATTTATTAAATACAAGCGTAAAAGCCTAACAATGTCAGGAAAAATAATATAATAATGAAAATATGCACAAAAAAATCCGAAAATTAAAAGAAAAAAATATGAACAACATTTAGACACCTTCCTCTCCCTAATCGAAGTCAATTATTTGAAGCCGTTCAAATTTATTGGAATTATATTGATTAAAGTTTTAAATTCGTAAACCTTTCAAAATAAAAAAATCGTCGTAAATGCGCTCCCTGTCCGATATACAGAATCAGATTTTGATAGGATTTGGAGAGCAAACAATAAGTATAGCAACTCAAAAGTTCTTAATACCAAAACAGATCTGGCACTGTTAGAATTTGTTGAACGAATAGTTTTATAAGTATGCCGATTTTTAGTTTCTTACGTCGTCTGGGAGCTTCAGAAAGCTATAGAACATTGCTTATGAAAGATATATTTAAATCCATATATATAGATCCACGTATTTTCGCTCCCTGATAGAGATTTCAAAATCTGGCTCCGCTAAGATTTGTAGGACGAATAGGGTTATAATTAAGCTGAATTTTAATTTTGTATGTCTTCTGGGAGCTTTAGAAAGCTCTGGAAAGAGAAAAAATTCTTAGAAAAAGACACATAAATCCTCTTATATCCGCTCCCTGATAAAAATTTCAAAATATGGCTCCATTAGGATTTGTTGGACAAAAAGTTTTATAATTAAGCCAAATTTTAATTTTCTACGTCGTTTGGTAGCTTCAGAAAGCTCTGGAAAGAGAAAAAATGCTAAGCAAATTATATATCTAGATGACTAGAAGATAATTATGTTTAAAAATTGTAGAAAAAAATCATTTAAATTTTAGTTAGAATAAACAGAAACCATGGCTTAATATGGAAGCCTGTCTCAATTGAAACGATTCTGCAGGTGAAACTTTTTTAACACAACACCTTTAAAAAATAAAGGAAATATTGGATCAAAAAAATTAAATGGGGTCATACAGGATAATTATTAATTATTTATTTGTTTAATATTACAGAATAAATTCCAATTTAGACTTAAACTATATTTTAAAAACATAAGAAATCAGTCTTTATGAATATTTAAAAAATTATTCCTAAATTTTCAAATATCACTATTACTATTTAGTACAAGTTTTCTGAAATAAAATGCTATTTTTAAAACCGTTTTTTTGTGTTTAAAAAAACCGGTCTATTCGACATTCGAAAAATGAACATTTTGAAAAAACCGACAGCACATTGACTGAAAAAACCGGTTTTAAAACCGGTTGGAAAACCGCGTCGATCACCCTAATACAAAGTATACAAGAACATCCTACCAATTACAACTCAATGTTATATTCATGAATTTTTCAGTTCCTTGTTTTTGCTTCACGATATCTTTGTATAAGAAACGAGATAGTTTCACATTAAAATATTTGTTGATGAAATTTGTTCTAATATTTTTAGGGCTTCGGACCCAACAAACGGATAAACTTTTCTGTGTTTATAAAAAAATGGTTTGAAATCAAAATAAAATTTATTTCATGAGTTACTTTTTTAACTCCTTTTGAAATACATAAATATGGAATATTAAATATCGTTATTCATATTAAAAGAATTGTTCCGTCTTCAAATTATAAAAAAATGTTATTTATAGCCGAAAATTTCTCTGAGAAATAAATGTTTTGATCACTCAGCATTAAGAAGTCGCACCGCATCTTTCAAGCAAATTTCAATAATCTATTTGCACAGATATTATTCTATGATTACTTACGGAAAGCCATTCAACTTTATAAAAAAACTCTACAAAAAATTTAGGGTTTCATGTAAAAAACTGATTTACTCAAAAGTGAACTATGTTTCCTAAAAGATCTCATTTTATAAAATAATCTTTACTCTTGTCTTTTATTCCATTTCTGAATAGTGTCAAGCATTCATTAGAATTTTTATATAAATTTTTAAATTATAGTTACATTAAAAAATCTTGTGTTAAAAAAAATTTCTCAAGATGACTTCCTGACCCCCCATGAATGCCATTGCGGGCCCCCATTTGAGAACCGTTGCCCTAGAGTCTAAGAATTCGTGGACAATTCGGACAAAAATATTATTTATTCAGAGAAAAAAACAAGTAGTTAATATTGTTTCCAATTATACTTGCTAGTTTAACAGGAAAGCAAAGTTTTTGATAGGTATATATAAACATTAATGTTTAAATAAATTTTCTAGAAATGTTTTTTTTTTTTTTTTGCAAAAATTGACACTGGTATCTAAAGAAGCTCGATTTTTTACAGATCAAGTTTTTTAATATACCAATAGTAATGACTGCATTATAATACTACTTCTTAAATGTTTAGTAACATCTCTACTAAATTGGGTTGTAGAACATTTATATATATACACTGCTCCCTCATTTATTGAATTTATTGAAAAAATTAATAATAGTGTTGTGTTGTTAACTAAATTCTTGATGTATTTTAATTCATAAAATTGTAAAACAAAACAAAAATTTACAAAAACAACAATAACACTATTACTATATATAAATACCTAAACTTTATATTGCAACGTGTTTTGAATAATTTTATTAGAATACAAGTATACATTTTTTCTTTAACAATGTAAAAGTTGATTAAATCTCTTACCCAATATGTAATTTCATAGTTAGTTTGGTTTAAATTTATACGTTATCGAAATATTTAAGACAATAAGTCAAGCCATGCTTAAGAAAAGCGCTACAGGGCTTTAAAAAAATAAGATATTCTATAGTTTATATATAAATCAACAAATAATTCCTTTCATATCTATATAGAATTGTTTATACATTATATGTTTTAGAAAGTTGCAAATGTACTTTCACCATTAATAAATTAATGTTAAATCGTAGCTAATTGTTATACTATTTCTCTGTATGCGAGATAGTCTTTTAATATTAAATAATAATGAATTTAAAATTACTTCATCGCTTTACATAAATTAATATATAATATTTTGTTTATTGGTTGATTTAAATATTTATAAACCTGCAGACACGAATATCTTGTATACATAAGTATTCGTCCCTTTACTGTACATACACACATACATACATACATATCTATAAATAAACTTTGCTGATACTGCTATTTTCTTAGTTAAAAGTGAGACGAAGAATTGCAACAAAATGAATAAAATTCAACAACAACAAATGTAAAGGCTTTTATTCGAAACGATATTAAAATTATTCTGTTTCATTCTGGGTTTTTTACTACGAAAAATTTTAATTAAATCTTATAATTTGATACTGTAACTGACTCCATAAATGAACATGTATATGTTTTAGTGTGCAAGTGTATGAATGGGCATTTGTAAATGTGTAAGTTTGTACTGTTTTTATTGCAATATGGTTACGATAGAGTAATTACAACAAATACCTGTTCGAAAGCATGAATAAATATTAAAATTACTTTTTATTAAATTCTGAAATACTATTCAATACTTAAAGTTTTCTTATAATTTAAGAATTAAATAAAAAAAATGGTTGAATTAAATGTATATTTAAAAATTTCGTATAACGTATAGTATAAGAAAATCTTGTATGCACTACATTATATAACAAAAGTAAAAAACGCTTGATTCCATTTTAAAAGCTGTTAATGGTTAAACATTATTAGAGAATTAAGAGTAAATTAAAATGTTAGTATGGCTACCGTATTTCTAAATTACTGAATTTTGTTCTGCATCGATGTGGACCCGTTATAGAGGAAAAACTTCACCAAAGTAGGTAAAAAGGTTTGCATTAGAGATACAACAATATTTCCTTGTAGATTTTTAAAAATCGTATATGGATTCACGTACCCCCCAAATGCTCCGAAATTAAAAATTTCAATATTTTCTATAAATTTAGGACAAAAAATCCGAAAGTTGATCAACGTTCAACATATATAATTTTGTTTATATCGTCACCTCAGTGCACAAAACTGCTTAATCCACTTCTTAAAATATGTGAGATTTTAATGTAAATATATAATACAATTGCAGACACAAAATTTACAATAAAAAAATTACAGTAATGTCATTCAGAGGTGTTGTTACACAGAAAAAAGTTATACATTATTTTAATTACCAAAATGCTTCATTCCATTAAAAAATTAGTAAAATATGCACCTCTCACCAAAATTATTATATCAATTGTCAAGAATTTTAAAAACTGGCAAACAATTATTTTTTCAATTAAACACTACTAGCACATTGTTTGAAAAATATAACTTCAAACAATGTGTTGATTTAATGAATCATTATTTTATATGAAAATAATCTGTACTTTAATTATATGAATCAAGTAGATGATTTTATGAAGCAATGAGTTAATTGAAAAAAAATATACAAAAATATATATAAATATGTATATACAGAGGCCCAAAAAAGTATTGGCATAATATCACGAAAGATGCCAAAAAATAAAACCTCTAAATATAAAATCGTTTTGAAGAACTATTAATATCAAAATTTATCTGAAATTAATACAGTTAATAAATGCAGTCACTACAATCTTAGAAACATTTTAAATTTTTCAAAATTTAACAAAATTTAACAGCATCATTCCAATGATGTAGTAAAAAGTTAGCAAAAAACACTTTTTAGTGAAAGTACATATATCCAAAACAAGCAATTGATAATAATATAATCTCATTATCTGAGCGGAATACTTTAAAATTAGCTGGGTATATATCAGGAGTTTTTAATAAATAAATTTCCATACGAAAAACTATAAAACGTATGGAAATCCATGATGGAATTAGTTTAACAAGGTGTATGCATAAAGGCAACAACTACAACAATGCAATAAAAACAGCAATTTTTTCATAGGAAATGAGACTGAAACGTCAAACAAAAGAAATGAAAAAACGTGCAATTTGTAATCAATAATTGCTGAAATTGAAAAATAATTAAAATGAATTGTATTTTATTATTTTTTTGGGACAATAAGACATGTTACATCTCCATTGTATACTTCCTTTTTATAAATAGCGCAATAACGCATTTTCCTTTATTAATATAACAAATTTCACCACCGAAAATATTTGCTTTTGATTGTAAACAAACCAACACATGCAAACGTAAAAAAAAAAATTACATTTCAGTCTTACACCACAAAATTAAGAAAAAAATAATCAGCTGATCTTACAATTTCACCTTGTACTCATTCCACCATGTGGAAATCAATGTTCGTAAAATACCCCCAGTATTTTTTAAAGAGATTTTGACATATTAGAATACAACCAGTGTTAACTACCTTTTCAGTATCCCAACATTCTATATAACGGATGTGATTTGTTAATTCTTCATTACATCATTGAAATAATTCTACTCGTTTATATTAAGTTTTATTGGGAACCCAGTATTTCGGCGAAATCTTTTACATTTTTGAAACACTAAAATGCTTCTATGGGTTTAGCGACTTCATTTATCAATTGTACTAATTTCTGACAGATTTTAAAATTAGAAGTCCCTTAAAATAAGTTTGTACTAAAGGTTATCATTTTTAACGTCTTTCGTGATAAATTTTTAGTTTTTAGTATTCTTCTCAGTTTCTGATGTCCATTCATACACACACAATAGACTTAAAAGGTTTCTTGGGTATCGGGCCTTCCTCCGGACTCAGACGTCTTCAACTTTGGTGTATTTCAGACACCGGATTCTCTGGCTATGAAAAAAGCAAAATCAAGCATTTAATATGGTGAAGGGATATACATACATAAAAAAGAAAAAAAATAAAAATGGACTTCAATTACGAAATTGCTTATACTAATTAATTTTTAATTGATTTTGCTCCACTCATCAAAATAATAATATTACCTCTTCTTCTTAAATAGATATAATGAGAGGAAAATTGCTGGTAATTGTCATAAATTTATATTATTTCTGTATTTTTATATACAAATTTGTAATTTTTCTTTATATATTATTAAAAGCTGTAAATTTATTCAAAATAAATTTGTAAATCAATTAGAAAATTAATTATATTAATAAATAATATAATTAAATTCCAATATAAAGTTAGTTAACAATTTTCTTAAAAACGAGAGAAAAAGATATAGTGGGTCAAGACCGACCATATGATACCCTGCACCATTGTGTACATTGTAATTCGGGGAGGGGTCTTTTATTAGACTTGGAGCCAAATGTGGACCGATACTCATAAGTGGAAAATTGTAAATTTTGAACCGATCTGTAAAATTAGGCACTATCCTTTATGTTCATATAAAACTTATTTGTGTCGAATATTAACTTGATACTAACATTTTAATGAGATTTATGCCCGTTAAAGTGATTTTCTGAATGGGGCTTTGTATGCGAGCTATGGTTAATTATGGACCGATCTTTTTAAAAATCGGCACAATTATTTAGACTTATGTGAAACTTATATGTGCCAAAATTTCATTAAAATATTATGATCGTTAAACCCTTTCCCGGGAGGGCATTTGTGTGGGAGCTAGGTGAAATAATGGACCGATCATAACCAATTTCAATCAGCTTTGTCCCTGGACTGTAAGAAATCTTTGTGCCAAATTTCATTACTTTTAGTTCAAAATTGCGACCTGTAGTTTGATTACAAGATTTACATGGACGGACAGACGGACATCGTTAAATCGATTCAGAAAGTGATTCTAAGCCAACTGGTATAAATTAAGCTGGGTCGAGGACCAATATTTTTGTGTGTTACAAATATCAGCACAAATGCATAATACCCTTCCCACTTATGGTGGTGTAGGTTATAAATATTTTGAAATATTTTTTTCTGTGTACATATACATATATTAAGGCGACTCACTCTCTATGAGAGGGAAAAAATTTTGTTTTTTTACCCCTCTGAAAATTAACCTTGGTATGCTTTATGATGTTTCCTTATATATTTCTGTTCTACTCCTGACCGTTCGTGAGCTTGACCGTTTTTAAAAAATGTATTTTTATACCCACCATCAAAAAGATGGGGGGTATATTGATTTTGTCATTCCGTGTGTAACATGTCAAAGGAATCATCTAAGACCCCACAAAGTATATATTTTCTGGGCCCTGGTTAGATTCTGAGTAGATCTAGCTATGTCCGTCCGTCTGTCTGTCTGTTGAAAGCAGGATAGGGCTCGAACAGGGCAACGTAGGGGGACGAAATTTGGCACAAATATTTGCCTTATATAGGGTTTGTTTGGTATTGAAAATAGGCAAACTAGAACACAAGGTGTCCGTTTCATACTTTTTTGCTGATATTTCTTCAATAAAAGCATGTACGACAACGAAACTTTGCACGTATAGTTGGGGGTCGATATAAACTCGGAAACCTAAAGTGGGCGTGGTCCGCCCACTTTACCGCCCACCTCCCATTTAAGGTAAAATTATGTTCAAATAGCTCAAGGACCAACGTAAACTCGGAAACAAAAAATGGGCGTGGTCCGCCCACTTTACCGCCCCCTCCCATATAACGTAAAATTTGAAAAAATGTTGATGGTGGGTATATAGATTCGGACGGGCCGAATATAACATTCGCGCTTGTTTTTAGTTGTTTAGTTTTTATATTTTTCCCCAAAGCAACACATAGAAAATGTGGTATCATTTAAAAGGTATTCGGAAGCCGCGTCTATAGATATATAAATCATATCCAAGAGTGATCGCAGTCTTAATATATTCCACAAAATATTATATTTTTCAAGGTTTTTTCACAATTTTGTTTGACATTTTTAATGAAAACTCAAATTTCTAAATTTCTACTTATTTTAAAATATAAGTTGTTGGCAAGATGGTAAAAAGACATATTTTAAAATTATTAGTATTATTTTTAATTTAATTTTTTTAGGAACGTCAAACTTTCTTGTCTTTTTTGAAAGCATTTATAACCAATTAAAAAAACTGATTGAATCAATTAATCCTTTAATTAGTTTTTAGTATGGAATCAAACTACTGAGTTGATTGAAAAATTTTAATCAATAATTTTATCTGTGTATGCAGTAATATGCAAATGTGCTAAGTCCACTAACAAACAAAAGGAAACAAAATCATATGCTAAGTCCAGCTGAATATAAAAAAGCCATATTTATCTCTTGTTCAAGCAAGAGAAGCTCGATTTTGACTTTTTTTAATTATAAATTGAATTTAGCTAAATAAGAGCATAAATATTGTCAAACTTGAGCCAAAAAATGTAAGTATTATATACGTATGTGTTCGAGAAAATCATATTGTATTACAAATTTTACAGATAAATAGATTTCTTTGTATTTCTGTTTTCTACGAAACATTTGATACTTAAAATCTTACCTTGTTTGCCGGTTTTCAGTAGGAAACCTTTCGCAAGAAGAATATACTATACAGCAGTCTATATAATCGCACCAAATTACAGGTTCACAATTTAGTTTTTTAAAACATTAGAAGCAAAGAAGCTCACTGATTTTTGTGGAATGAAATATGAAGACTTGCAACTCTTAAAATGGTGTTATGATGATTTACCTCACGAATTATTTTATTCTTATGATTTTCAAAGTAAAACTAGCATTTAAACAATAAAGTTTATTTTTCTTAACAACGATGAAGTAAACTACTGTATATTATTTATTTGAAACAATAAAATATCTTTTAATATAAAAAAAATAAATAATAGAACAAAATCACAGAGTGCGATTATGCTAATTCCTAATTGATCCAGACACATTTTTATACGAATTTAATATTGCTGTATAAAAAGGATAAATAATAGAAGAATATTACGTTTACAAATTTAAAAAATATCAAACCGGTTTTATGTGGCGGTTTTATGTCCTTCCTGAAAATTTTAAAAAGACCTAAGTAGCAGTTTTTAAACTTTTATAAATTTGCAAACTAAATATCATAATAAAATTTTTTTGTTTATCAAAACCTTTTAAAATTGGTTTATTTATTCAAAAGCTATAAAAATATGAACGTTTCTCAGCAGAGTTGGTTATTTGAGAGTATACTTACTATAATTAATTGATATCACTCATACGTACATAATGCAAAATATATTGAAATATACATTTTTATTTTATTTTTGATAAAACATATTGTCGAATTTTCTTTTTTGGTAACAAATTAATAAACTACAAAAAAAAAATATCAATTATAAGAAAAGAAAATTTAACATTATTTTTACTACCTCCAATTTTATATTTTTGGAAAATTAGAAGTGATTTTCAAAGAAAGTGCATTTCACGAGTTTAACAATATTTGGCAACTGTTCTTTTTTGATTATCATTTAATGGATCTCAATAATTTCAAAAAACTTTAACATACTTCTTTTTTTACTCCAAAGTTTGCCCCTTTCGGAAAATTAGCATAGAATTCAGTTATTTGCTTAAAAAAATTGCTTTTGCAAAAGTGTTCTTTATTTATTGTCAAAAAAAAAAAAAAAAATGCATTTTGTTTTTTTTTAATTTTCTTCCTTCTTAAAATTTGCATAGAATAAATCGTTTTTCTAAAAATTAATCAACCTTGAAAAAAAGAGTTTTCTCAGAAATAAAAAAAAAACTGGAAGTTGTTTTTGTGCTGGTTAGATTCTGAGTCGATCTAGCTATGTCTGTCCGTCTGTCTGTTAAAAGCAGGATATGGCTCCAACGGAACAGCCTAGGGGGACAAAATTTAGTTCAGTTATTTATCTTATACAAGGTTTGTTTGAAATTGAAAATCAGTTAATAAACAAAAAAAAGTTATGGGCTAAATACTAGAAGTACAGGGTGTCCGTTGTAGCTTCATTTTAACTTTTCTGCTGATATCTCTTAAACAAAAGCATGTACAATAACGAAATTTTGTACAGATAACTTGGAAATCAAAAATGAGCGTGGTCCGCCCACCCATATCACGTAAAATTTGAAAAAGTTGATGGTGGTATATAGATTCGGCCGAGCCGAATATAACATTCTCGATTGTTATTAATTATTTTCTATTTATTTCGCATAATTTTAACATTCTATAACTTTAACAATTTCTATGTTTTCAGTGCGCTTTGAAGAGTTACTATATCTGTTTTGCAAAATTTTTCGAAAGATTTTTAGATTTTAAAAAAGGCCTATTTTAAAGACCTTTTTTGGATCTGCTCTACGGGGGATAAAAATTTCTTGGAACTCTAATTTTTTTCTTAATTTGTTTAGTTTACATTCCAAGCTAAATATTCATGTATAAAACGTTAACATTAATTTTAAAGTAAATTAGATATCGTATAGGTAAATTTACTGATGCGAAAATTCATTGCCCCCATAATTCCAACGCAGATTAAAAGATTACCAGAAATCTATCCAATTCTCCAAAGAGTTTTTAAAGTAAGTGCAAATTTCGGTTTTATGACCTTTTTAAAATCAAAATTTTCAGAGCCCTTTTTTCAATATGATTGGAAATAAAAATGGTCGATTGTACGACGCAGTTTTCAATGATGTCGATTTTTACTAAAATCCTCGTCGTCGATTCGACGAAGTGTATCCTTTCACAATAAAAATAATTATATATGGTCCAGCTATATCATATTTGTTACGAATGTGACATGTACTTCAATTTATCCTTGTAACTATGTATATTGTATCGTTCTGTTTTTATTTTTCTTTTTATTTTTTTGCCTCTCCGAATTTAATGATATTTGGGACAATGCTTGACAAAACTAAGCCTTATTAAAAATTTCAGACAATTTTATTAAGTGGTTCCCGAAATATGGCGTTTTGAAAGTGTAAAGTAGCTCAACATATTTACAAAGTTATATACACAAAATAAAAAATATCTTTCAAACTATTTATGATAAAAGATTTATTGATGTGTCATACTAAAAGTATCATAATTATCTTCAATATGACGTATAACATGACTTTTTCTCAACAATAAAATGATCCATATCTCGCGATTTAAAAAAAAAAATAATTTAAAAATTAAAAAAAAAATATATACTTATATATGTTAATGGTGAACATTTTTTCTATAACCGTTGCACAGTGGTCACAAAACGAATTTTTTTGGAAATAATTCCGTAACTTTAGAACTGCTAAATATATTTGAATGAAATTTCGCATGGACAATCCTGTGGTGCATTCCAATTGATTTGGAGGAGGACAGGTTTTTAGCAGGTCTGGGGGACGGGGGGTGAACCTCCAATTTTGCTACCTCGGGTATGAAAATTTTTAAAAAATCCAAAAAATTTCATTTATGATTTCATTGAAAAAGTAAGCTTACATGTGTGGGATATCTTTTTTACTTTAAGAGATATTCTGACCGAAGTCAAATTTTGACCCGTTTTTTAACACATTTTTTTATTATTATTTTTTTTTTTTTCTTTTTTAACTTGGCGGACTCAATTTTGAGTACTAAAATTTTTTTAAAATATTCTCTGGATTTTGTACAAAATTCCTGTCCATAGATCAGCTAGAAACTTGTGCTTCTCCAAAACAGTTAGAAAATAAGTAATAACTATGTGAAATTTCATTGAAATATATTTATCCGTTCAAAAGTTAAACAAAATTATTAGAAATGAAAAGAAATGTGAAAATTTTGCTGAAGGGGGTCAAGTTTAAGTTAGCTTTTAAACGATTGTGTAAAGTACTATGTAAGTATTTGGTATCATTGAAAAGGTTATTACTAGAAAAATAATAATATATAAATAGTAAAGTATTAGAACTAAATTTGTTCATTAAATTTATTAAAAAACGAAAAATTTCTGTGTTTAGCGTTATTTTGTTTAAAAAATAATAATATTTGAACTTAAATAAAATCTATATTAATTAAGCTGTCATCATGAAATTTTAGTATAATATAAAAAAAGTTGTCCTTAAAAGAAGAGTATAAATAGATTCCCACTTTTTTATTCCGAAATATCCAAAATTCCAGTTCGGGTAAAGCTTGCTTCAAAAATTTACTTTTTTCAGTAAATTTACTTTTTCACTCCGTCGTTATAAGAGGCATGGCTTATTAAATATTTTTTATGTATTTTGTCCTGGTTCACACACAGCAATTTTTCTTGCCGCAATTCTGAGTTTATAGAAGAGAGAGGAGAAGGGAAGAGTAAACTTTTACATTCTCTTTGCTTCTCTCGTCTACGAAGTCAGAATTGCGGCAATAAAAATTGCTGTGTGTGAACCAGGACTTAGCGAACAAATGTAGGTATGTTATAAAGTTTTTTTAATTCAGCTTTGACATTTTTGAGCTCTACAAAAAACTAAAAAATAAAAATTAAAATTAACGAAATTCTCATACATGAATTTATGTTATGCATTCTTTTAGGAACGTGAAAAAAAAAAATTTATAGTCCAGAGGAAAATAATGGATTTTAAATTGAAAAACTGTTACCACCTTTTTGAATAAATTCACAAAAATTATTTTTCAAATTTTCTATTTCAAAATAATATAACTTTTTATCTAAACCACATACATAGGTACACAGAAAAAAGTAAAAATGGACTTCAATTACGAAATTTGTAATATTAATTAATTTTTAATTGATTTTTCTCCAATCATCAAAATGATAATATTAATAACTAGAATAATTGATACTATTATTACTTCTTTTCATTAAATAGATGCAATGAGCTGGAAATTTTTGAAAATTTACTTAAATTTATTTAATTTATGTACTTTTATACAAATATTAATTTTTTCTTTATATTTTATTAACATCTGTCAATTTATTAAAAAACAAAACTGTAAACCAATTAGTAAATTAATTATATTAATAAATCATATAATTAAATTCCAATATAAAGTTAATTAATAATTTTATTAAAAAATTATTTGAAATATTTTTTTCTGTGTATATAATTCTTGCACGAAAATTATTTAGAACTTTCTACAGAATCCAGAAAACGTGTTCAAAAATGGGTCAAAATTTGTTTTCGGTCCAAATAAAAGTAAAAAAGATATCCAACACATGTAGGCTTACTTTTTGTACAGATTATAAGGACTATTTTTTTTTCAATAAAATCATAAATGAAATTTTGATGATTTTTTGAAAAATGTTCATATCCGACGTGACCAATTTTGGAAGTCCACCCCCGTCCCCCAGATCCGCTAAGAACCCGTGCTCCTCCAAATCAATTGGAATACATCTCAGGATTGTCCGTTCGAAATTTCATTCAAATACATCTAGCAGTCCTAAAGTTAAAGAATTATTTCCAAAAAAAATCGTTTTGGGACCACTGTAAGTGGCATTCTTGGACTCGAAATATTTTATGAATTCTTACAAAGAATATTATAATAAATACAAAATATTTATTTCAATTTGTGTAAATTGTCTTTTTGAAAATTCGAATATCATCCAAAATATTTACGTAAGTATCATACTGGGACTCTCAATAGTTTCTGAGTTATTGAAGAAAGTCGCACCGAATAAAGTGGAATCACTCGAGATTACAATTTATTAAGCCCTGGTTAGCGATCTCGTGGAATCTATTTGAAAATGGGTTATTTAGCTAATGTAAAAGTAATATAAAGCCATTATATTATATTCTTAACTCATTGCCTGGCAACCAAAGTTTTTTCTGGGTAATAAAAAAAAGTACTCCAAAATATTACAGAGCCCATAAAGTCGAAATTCGAACTAACTTTGAAAACCCCTTTGGAGATTTAATTAATCTGATGGTATACTTTCACTTTGCGTGGAAATTATTGAGGCAATATTTGATAATCAACAATTTGTCACGTAGTATAATTTGAAAATATTAATTCTCTTATTAATTTATTTTCGTAAATTAATATCTCTCCAATAAATTATTACGTAATTTTTATATAAATTAAGGGTTCACAAAATATAATTTATTTTGCTTATTATGGTTTTCCAATAAAAATAATTTTAAGATTTATTTGATGAAAATTATATTTTATAGCAATAGATACGTGAACGTTTTTCTTTAAATTTAAGTAAGGTGCAGTTAATATTTTCTTTTTTAATAATATTTAAACCATAACTCTATATATAAATATTAAGAAATAAAATATCATTATCCTGACATATAAAAATAAAGTGTAAGTTTTTTTGTGCGTCAATCACGTCTAAACGGCTAAACCGATTTACACGAAATTTGACACAGATATTACCAGTGACGTACATTGGGGTCAAACGCAAATTTTTTGGTAATAAATCTGTATCTCCTAAACTACTGGACGGAATAAATTGAAATTTACAGAAATTTACAATTGTAGAGAAGGACCTAAGCTTTCAGAAAAATCATCTCGTAGTCACCATGTGATAACAAAAGATAAGCGACAGGGTATCAAATTCGACTGCCTCGAGCATGTACAAGTTTCAAAAAATTTTTCTTTCTACAAATGAAGTCAAATTTTTCTTTAAAGTGCTTAACAAGATAAAGAAAAATAAATTTACTCGCCTAAGTTATCTTTTACACTTAAAAATATATTTACGCTTGAATTTTGATTTTTTGACTCGACTCGAACAATATGCTGAAAGAATTTTTGGATTATATTAATTCGTCTATTAGTGAAAAATATTCGAAGTCAGCACTCTGGAATTAGTATGAAAAATTGAAATTTTTTATCAAAAATATAGTTCAATTCTTTCACTTTTTTCTAAAGGTTCCGTTAATAAAAAATTCTTTTCTTTACATATTTAAAAAGATAAGGCTTCATAATATAATAGAGAAATTTTGAACTGATTCAGCTTGCGTTGGTCGAAAATGGTAAATTTTTTAAAAAAGTTTAATTTTTATCGATTAATAAAAAAAAATGTCACGCAAGCTTTTTAAATTTAATGACGGTGTTTTCTAGGGGAATGTATTCAGATCAATTTGACACTAAACTCCTTGTCGCCTGGCCAAAGACGAATGCAGGAGTGGAGATTTTATGAAAAAAGTAAATTTTTTAAACGACCTTTCTTTAATAAAACAGAAAAGCATGCTAACATAATGTTTTCAATATTATTTCTTATGTGGTGTATAAAATAAACATCAGTCTCTTATTTCCGCAAAAATCATTAAAAAATCTTTACAAACCGATTTTTGGCAATTTTTCAAAAATAAAAAATATAAAAAAGATATTAAAACCAAAAAAATTATCTTTTGTAAAGCAAAACTCCACCAACTTTACAAAAACTTATGAAATATTACAAGAATATAAAAATAGACTTATTTACGAAATTCATTGATCTATAATATGTATACATAGATCGTTTTAAAAGCATTATATCATGGTCTCAAAGCTGACGACTTAAGTCAACTCTCACCAAATTCACTGTTTTACAATATTTCCATATGCAAGTATATGTAACACACAATTGAATTGACGCGTTTTGGTTGCTGAACGAGATAATATTAGTAATAATCGCTTATATTTATTAAATATTATTTATTTTTGAAAAATTGGCAAAAAAAAAAAAAAAGGATTTCACTCCTGCAAAAATCTGTTTAAATGATTTTTGCAGGAGTGAAGGGTCAATATATATTTTATACATTACATAAGAAATAATGCCGAAAATATTATGCTAGTATGCTTTTTTAGGCAATTAAAAGAAATATTTCGTTTATCGCAGCTTAATTATTTTGAAAAAAGTTAAAAAAAAAAAAAAAAAATCACTTTTTTCATAAAATCTGAACTCTTGCATTCGTTTTTAGCAGGGCGGGAAGCAGTTTAGTGTCAAATTGATCTTAATATATTCCCTGACAAAACACCGTCAATAAATTTAAAAAACCCCGCGTGACATTGTGCTTTTCTTTAATAATCGGTAAAAATATAGGGTGCAAGCCTGAATCAGTTCAAAATTTCTATATTAGCCATTTATGAAGTCCTGTCTTTTGAAATATGTAAAGAATTTTTTTTTTTTTTATAAACAGAACCTTTAGAAGAAAGTGAAAGAATTAAACTATACTTTTATTAAAAAATTTCATTTTTCATACTAATTTCAGAGCATTGATTTTTAATATTTTTCACGTCTAGACGAATTGAGATAATCCAGAAATTTTTTAGCATATTATTTTTAATTATATAGAAAATTACAAAATATTTTTAAACAAACGAAAGAAAGTCGAGTCAAAAAATCAAAAATTCAAGCGAAAATATCTTTTTAACTTTAAGAGATAACTTAAGCGAGTCAACTTATTTTTCTTTATCTTGCCAAGCACGGAAATATAAAAATCTTTAAAATTGGACTTCATTTGTATAAGTTACGATTTTTTTAAACTTTTACATACTCCAGATAGCCAACTTTGACACCCTGTAGCTTATCTTTTGTTATCACAGGGTGACTATAAGGTGATTTTTCTTAAAGTTTAGGTCCTCCTCTGCCACTATTTCATACATTTCAATTTAATCCAACCAGTAGTTTAGGAGATACAGATTTATTACCAAAAAATTTGTGTTTGACCCTACTGTGCGGTGGTTGTTATAGGTTATGTAAGAACTTGGTTGGATGTCACGCCCACTTTTTTTTAACTTTTAAAAGGCTGTACCGATTTTCACAAAATTTGACATACTGATAGTACCAGTGCCGGTGGTGGCTATAGGTTACGTAGAGCTCGGTTAGATGTCACGCACACATTTTACGCCGCTTTTTTAAAACTCTTAAACGGCTGCACCGATCTTCACGAAATTTGACACACATATAAGACATAATTGAAAATATTTAAAACAAATACAATAAAATAATCGAAATATATATTTGCACATTGTTGAAAATAAACTGTAGAACAATATATTACAAATTCAACACTTAAGTTTGGCACATGTGTGAGTAACTTTTAAGATGTTTTCTAAGTTTCATCTTTTTTTCTTTTTTGGCAAAAAGTGGCACTTATTATAAAAGGTTTTATTTTTGTAAATCCAGGTAAGACCTTAAAGTGTTACATTGAAAACAAATTTAACAAAGTAATATGGGTACATAAAATTTTAAATTACACGCTACCCCCTCCAAATGGATTTTCCAACTAAGAAAATTTTAAAACAAAGAAAAATTTACAATTGAAAAGAAATATTCCCAATAAGGAATGATGTTGTAATTTCATTTGCTTTCCTGAGTTTCCAAAAGTATTTAATTAAATTTAAGCTTAAATTTTACGAACGATTAAAAACGTAAGTTTCAATAAAATTATCTAAATTATATTAAAATTACAATAACAAATATTACTTAGAAATTTCGGCTTCATGAAAAATATTTTTTATTTTATAAATCCGAATATAACCAAAACTTTGTACGACATGGAATATAAGCAACATTATTTAAGTAACAACACAGAAAATATTCCGTAAATATTAAAAATTGTTTAATAAATAACATGACTTTTTTCCAAGCTTTTTTCATACAATTTAGCTTTGTTTCAGAACTTGTCACATTTACAAGTTTTAGTCATTATTAGTCAGAAAAAAAGCTAATTATGTGGAAATTTTGAGTACGGGAACAGTTTCCTGTAAATTATGACTATTGTAATATTTTTAATATTAAATTGTACATAATGATGACAATTTTGGTATACTATTCAAATTTAATTATGGAAGATAATTAAAAATCATTCAAATATCAACGATAAATGTCTAAAAATGCAAATTTTTCAAGAGAAATCTTTAAAAAATCTCGATTGAAAATATGCATAATTTTACATTAAGAAAATAAAACAAATCATTAGAAATTTTACATTTTTCCATAAAATCATTTTAGAGGGCTATAACAAAAAAAAAAGACTTGTGTAATTTTCTTAAAATATTTTATTATACCATCTGAATTAAAGACATATTGAGTCATTCCATTTAAAATCAACACGAAAAAATCAAATTTTTGACTTTTCCTCTCCGAATTTAATGATATTTGGTACAATCATTATTCAAAATTAAGACTAATTCAAAATTTCAGATAATTTCATCAAGTGGTTCGCGGAATATCGCGGTTTGAAAGTGCAAAATAGCTCAAAATATGTACAAAGTTGCATACACAAAATTGCAAATATATTTCGAAGTATTTATTTTATAAGATTTATTGAAATCTCATATTAAATTTAATATGATGTATAACATGACTTTTTTTCTCAGCATCAAAATGGTCCATATCTCGCGATTTTTCGTTCGCGGGTAAATATCTCGAAAAGTGGTCTTTTTAAAAAATTAAAAAAAATATATGTTAATGATGAAAATGTTTTCTATAACCGTGGAAAGTGGCATTTTAGAAGTTATTACAACAAATGTCATAATAAATACGAAATTTTAACCTCAATTTGAGTTGTTTTGTTTTGTAGTAAAATAGAAAAATCGCCAATTTCTTCCAAAAATCATCCGACTATAATAAAATTCGACAAGAATATTAATATTGACGCTGGAAACGCAAATACCGAGTTTCAGTTTGATTACCGCTATAGTTCGCGAATTATAATATCGCAAAATTTTCCTCATTGTCTTTTCAAAAATACAAAAATCTTCCAAAATATTCCTTTAAAATCATACCTGAAACATGTTTTTATGTTGAATTGTATTGGTGGATAATTCGCGAATTAAATTTCGCGGTCTCGTATTTCAAAAAGTTGTTTTTTTAAATTCGTGAAAAATATATATGTAGAGGATGGAACCTTTTTGAATGTTATCTGTAAGTAAAGAGGAAATAGAATACATAAACAATTGTTGGAGAAAAGCGAGGTAGCATATAATGGAAGTTTTGGATGGAAAAGTCTGCAATACAGCAACGGACACAAAATCCACAATGAGGTGTTACATTTGCGGCAAAACTTCCAAAAATTTTAACACATTGCAGAGGAATGTTCCTTTAAACCCTGATGCTTTGAAATTTGGATTATCTACATTACATGCACGCATTCGCTTTTTAGAAGCGAATAAATATCAAATAAATTGGGACTAAAAAAGTGGTAAGCAAGGAGCGATGAAGAAAAATTAATTATTAAGGAAAGGAAGATAATCATCAAAAAAAAATTAAGGACGAGATGGGATTATTTGTGGATGTTCCAAAACCAGGATATGGGAGCACTAATAATGGCAATACATCAAGAAGATTTTTTTTCGGACCCAAAAACTGTATCGAAATGAAAAACTAATCAAACGCCTTAATATAATATTGAAAGCTATAAAGAGCGGACATCGCATAAACATTTAAAAATTTGAAGAATATGCATATAAAATTGCCGAAATGTATGTACAACTCTATAGTTGGCAGAAGCGATACCAATCGAGATGTCCTGAATAGATTACTTTTAAGCAGTGACCCTTCTATAAGCTGCAGTACACAAAAATCGCGAAGGAATAGAAAAGCATTTTCATCAGATACTATTAAATTACTCCTTCCTGACATTGATGATGAAAATGATAACGATTTTAACGATTGTAGTTAGTTTCAGTTTTTAAGTATTTTTAAGTTAAGTATTAAATAATGTAAAATAAATATTACAAATAAATATTAATTATCATAGAACTTTAAAAACTTAATTACATATATCGACTATTATAACAATATGAGATGTATGTTTGATTTTCTTAATGGGCCGTATGTGGTACCTAGGCGCACTTATGACCCGATCATAATAAAATCAGGTAAAATGATTCACATTCATATTAAACGTGTTCATGTCGAGTTTAATGGAGGTAATAAAATTTTTAAGCCAATTATAATTGCTAAACATATTTTCTTAAGGGGCCTTATTTTGGACCTAGGGGCAATTATGGACCGACCATAACAAAATTTGGTAATATGATTTATATTTACATAATACATGTTCATACCGAATTTCATCACGATACCGATGTTTTTAAGCTATTTATAAGCGTAAACGTGAATTTTTAAAGGGAACTTTATATGGGGACTAGGGTCAAATATGATCCGATTTTCACCAAACTTTACACCATGATTTCTTAGTACACAGAACTGATCCATGCTAAATTTGATCATGATTGTTGCATAATTACCATAATTATGTGTAAATAAGTGCAATTTCGAGGGGAATTTGTATGGGGGCTAGGCGAAATCACGGACCGATTTGAACCCAAATCAGTTGGGCTCATCCTTGGGCCTAATTAATACTAACACTATCAAAAAATTCCAGCCATTAATTCAAAAAACACTTCTAATAATTTTGGCCAGGTTTTCAGCCAAATTGCCTGTCTGTGGATCGGTCCATAATTGATCATATCTTTAATTTTTGTAGATTACACTACCGAACAATTACTTAAACGTGCATAAATCTTATATTATTGTTAACATCAATATAAAATAATATACTTATAAATTTTATATAAGTATAAATTATCACATATAAGCAGGTCCAAATTTGGACATGGTTCCCATATAATCCCAATTCCCAAAAAATCAATTAAACTTGCATAAATCCCAGATTAATATCAATATCGGGATAAAATTTCATAAATCTCACATACATTTGTGTGCAATATAATGTGTGCAATAATATGTAACATTTTTATATTCAATAAAATGAAGATGTTTTTGTTGATTTCAAGAAATGTTTGTTGTTGCAATTTATTATATATTTCCTAAATTTTATAAAAAATAAGTAAATCTTAAAATTAGATATCGTAATTCAGATAAAATACTTAAAGAGAAAAAAATCAGCTGTGCAAAATAATAGTAGCATCGATAAAAAGCACCTGTGCAGACAAAACTACGTGATAAAGTTTTTCTTTTTTTTTGGCATATTTTGTTTACACACATTAATATTTTGTGAAATAGCCCTTATTGGTCCTTTGAGCGGCGCAGCGGCGAGTACTGAGTCCACTAATAAACCCTGGTCCTCTCAATGGGAATATTTTTCCAAGCTGACTGCACTGATGTCCACAATTCCTGCAAATTTCCCGGTTTCTTTTCAAAAAGAGCATCTTTGTCATCTCCCCACAGATTTTTCAATGTAGATCAGATATGGTGACTGAGTCGATCACTCCAAAATATCACTTTTATTTTCAGAAAACCATTTTTTTTTTTACAATTTACTCGTTTCTTAGGCAAATTTTCCTGCTAAAACACCCATTCTTCACAGAATAAGATAAGATGACTGTTCTTACTATTTCCACATACATTGGGGCATCCATATTACCTCTTATCCAAAATATGGACCATGATATGAAAAGCATCCCCAAGAGTTGATTTTCCCACCATAGTGCTTGACGGACTTGAACAAATTTTGAGTCATATTATTTATTATTCACATATATTCTTGTCCCATGCGTCCCATATGCACCAAAAAGAACTACTTTGGACGCAGTTGTGCAGAGAATATGCGCCATTTTACTTTTTTTTTTTTTTTTATAATTATTGTCCCTGTTTACGACTTTCATATAAAAAAATTGTGTTTGAATTCTTTGTCTATGAATTGAGCAGCAACAAAACTACAGTGTATGTTGTAGTGCTACTATTTTTTTGCACGTCCCCAATAATAGCCAAAACACAAGCATGTTCGGTGTTATATAGGGGATCTTGACCAACACTGCTTGTTTTTATTTTTTTGTTTTTATAAAAAATTTAACCAGAAGTATCAGAACACCTTAAAAGATTTCATGTGAAAAAAATAAGGAAAATAAAAAGACCCTTTTTTCAGCATATCCGAGGATAAAGGATATTTTTCACTTTAGAGGTCTTTGCGCCAGGAGGATGTGCAACTTTTATTATAAAGAGAAATATTAGTATTTTCTATTGACAGAAATCGGATAATGCACTTAAAAGTTATTAAACATTAAACTTTGTTATTTTTTTACAAAAATGCCTGCGTTGTTCCAATTTAGAGGTCCATAAAATATGAACCGTAAGTACACACTTTTTAAAACTGTAATTTTTGGGTTCAGTAATATAGGTTGTATATAACCATGCAAGACCAAAAAAAAAAAATACAACACTTGGTGATTGTCGCAAAGAAATATCAAGAAAACAGCAAAATATTGCAAATAAAAAGTAGCAAGCAAAATATCAATTTTTTTCTAAGATTTATCGCAATAGTTGAGAGATCCCTGACGCATAATGGTATTGAATATTAACATTATTCTATTGAAAAACTATTTTTTTTTTTTTTAATAGGACACAATTATATTTTAAATTTCACTTTACTGCGTTTAAAAGGAACATATTCGTTTTAAATAAATAAGAAAATTTCAAGTCTTTGCATATTTTCAATATATAACAGAGAACAAAATTTCATAAATCTGGAACCAATTCTTTTCTTTTTTTCTAGTCCTTATATGGAAATGAATCACTGTGTGATATTATATTAACTTTGCTACCTTACAGTTGCATACTTTGTTAAAAGATCATTCACAGAATCATACTTATATCTACTGATTTCTAAATATATTGTGTAATGACCAGGGAAACCACAATATGCTCTGAACAAAAGGGTTTTATGCGTATTAAATATGCAGTAAAAACGAAAAATATGGTCTAAAAAATGCGAAAATATGCACTTAAAAACAAAGATTTTGAATAATTTTTGTAACAAAATTATGTTTCTCATTAAAACAAAGGGTTTTTTTTAATATTTTTGAAATTTATCAACCGCGTCGAAATTTGATTCCCCACTGTATCTCATCAAAACGTTATTGATCTTCTATTTTCTTACCCATCTAATTCTATTACTATTATTGACACTATTATCAGTTCAGAAATTATCAAAATTATCTAATCGATCACTGACCACAAAAACATCGTAACCGACAACATTTTCGAAATTCGTGTTTTGATTGAAGTAATTTTATCATAAGCAACGTTTTTCATACATATAACAATGTGTAAAGTTTTGCTTTCTGCACTTATGATATTTTCGCGGTTAGGGCTCGATATGCTTTCATGAAGAAAATCTTTTTTTTACAACATAAACTTCAATCATAATATTCAATCTTGTTTCTAAAAGACAAGCTTCTCAACAATAAAATGGTATCCATTAAAGTTAATTTAATTTTTTTTTAACTCTATCACGCTTCCGAATACAAATTATACTGCTAGAATATTAAAAATGTTCAATAGTTTTGCCAACACTGTTGAAATTTGAAATATGTTATACATTACATATGATGCAAAAACAAGTGCTACTACAAATAAGGTTCTCAATCTCCTTTTTCATTTTCAATTTTTATCTAAAAGAGTTGAAAATAGCAAATATTTCTAAATATACAATGTATTACTTAGAATTTCTAAGAAATTGTACTTGTAAAATATCACTTTTCTATAATTACAACTTGAGCTTCTATTTACATGTTTTTTTTTTCTCACTTTCTAACAAGTTGTGGTGTGAAGAGCTAGTGAAGCCAATATAAAGAATATATAAAAAAGTAATAACAACAACGATCTAAAAGGAACACAATTCACCTGATGGTGGTTTTGTTGCGGTTTTTGTACCAACAACATTTTTACAACATCGATATTATCATCATCATCATCTTCACATGATACTTCTTGTACGGCTTTGAAATTATTAAGGAAATAAAGTGAAATAAAGCCAACATGAAGGAATAATACTTATATATAAAAAAACAATAAAAGTTTAAAATGTTTAAAGTACTTTTTTATTTAAATAAACAAAATTTTTAAAAGTCAAGTTTTCTTATTTTTAACACTTTTTCATAATTCATTCTAGTTGGGTTGTAGTTATTGTTGTTGGTCTTCTTTTGCCATTTCCTTGTATTTCCTTTTTGTTTTTCCCTTTTTGTTTTCCTCTTTAAATGTTTTACAACATTAATGGATGGCTTGAGTAAGTAACGTAAAAATAACAATAACAAAAAAAAAAAAACGTAAACAACAAAAAAGTTGTTAAAATAATATGGCCCAAAACAAAAAAAAAAAACAAATATTCTTTTATGACAACTCAATTTGAAAACAAAAGAAATGTCTAAAATACATGCACATTCAAACACACGTGTATTTTGGTAATGTTTATATTCATATATATATGCATATATATATATACTTGTGTGTGTTTGTGATATAAATTGCGTGTGTATTGGTTGGTAAGTTGTAATATTACAAAATTCAAACACATAAATTTATGTCAAATAAGAAACACACGAAAAAAAGTGAAGATAGAACACCTTGTTTGACAACAAATTTATTTCGACTTTTAAGTACCATTATACCCTACACCACAATGTGGTTATACACATTCTATTATAATTTTGATATTCACATATAAAAAATAATTAATTAATTTACTTTGTATATTTTAATGGCCTTTTGACTTTGAAGAAAAATAGTAATATCACATTATGTTAGTAACCAACCAACTACTTACTACTTATTTCGATATACATACATATAGTAACACTTTAACATTACTCAGCGGTAAAATTGAGTGGAAACCCAGAATTAAAATACATATTATTGAAAATAATTAGTTTACGAGAACAATAAAATAACTTTATTGAACTTAAGATGTTGAAATATGTACTGCTTTTCATGCAAACTTTTTTAATATTTAATTCATATTAATATTTGATTTCGGTAGAGTTCGCTTAAGGTTGGTGTTGACTGTTTATAATATATAAACATGTCATATATTATTTTTAAATATACAAATAATAGAGCAAACACATTAACCCTTATTCATATTAACATTTAAATACACACACGAATTATTAGACTTAAATTTAATGCCATTAAATACTTTCAACACACTTACATTACACTTATATAAATATATAAAACCTCATTTTCTTACGCAAACACGCAAGAAACCATTAAAAAAGGGTATCGAATTGAATTATGATCCTCTAAGTACTTTAGATTTTTATGCATATTTATTGGTTTTGGGGCCAAGTCAATTTAGTTGAAAAGAAGTTAAAATAAATTTATTTTCAAAAATGATAGTAAAGTACTATTGTCTTCCCAATTTAAAATTTACTTTTAAACGGTCCTTTGAGAAAATATACAGTATACGAGCAGTATAGCCGCTACTTCGTTAGCTTAGATTCTTTTTAAGAAAAACCATAATATATTATAAACTCAAATTGTGTTAAGTTTTAATTTTATGACTATAAATTTTTGAACAATATTTCTAATAGCATAAACACAGTGCGCTTCGCTACCCCATTGTATTGAAATCAAATAAAAGCATCGAAATAAAATTGTAAAACAGAAAAATCCTCTTTTCTGGACTCTTGTTCACTTAGAACCATATTTTAATTTCATATTTGAAGATTCAATATTATAGAAAATTCAAAAAGTACCATTGGAAGAACGAAAAAGTTTCCCTCTTCAATGCTTACCCACATAGGACCATGTATCTTTAAATTCATGTTTCTAGGTCCAATTTTGTAGAAAATTCAAAAAGTACCATTAGCAGAACGAAAAAGTACCAAAAAGTCCCTCTCTTGAATTCATATCCACATAGGACCATGTATCTTTAATATAGAAGTATAGAAATAAAATATACATCAAGTTGTATATTTTTATTTTTATTTCACTGCATATTTGGTCGAAAATATCAATCGCGTCCTTAGGTTTTATTATAGAACTCATAAGATGAAGTCGATCTGTAATCGTTAGTACTTTATAATATGGGTTTATTCAGTCTTCCGCTCATCTTTTCTATTTGATATAGGATATAGAGCTTCTTCATCATAATTGCGTTATGTGACAAAAAAATATACTTATATGTTGCTAAAATTATTTCTGGAAGTCATATTGTATTTATTTTCCCCCAAAAATATATATTTCACACGGTAGGAACAAATATTAAATACACCGCATTGCTATATTTACTAAATCGCTTTATTGCTAAAAGTTCAAAAAGTCACACTAAGTGCTTCGTTAGTCGTTTCGAGTAACAAGGCTGCTCAAAATACTAACTTCCAAACCGCTCACAGCAACATACGTCTGGACACTTCAAGATCTTATTTACGGCAGGTGTTATACCAAAATTTCCAAAAAAAAAAAAAATATATATGCAACAAATAAAGAAATATCACTCAAAATAGCACTGTTGTTAGTCGAAACGACTAATGAAGCCCTTCCAGGGTTAAATGAACTTGCTATAATTTACTTTGATGCATGTAGGTATTTAAATCGGTATTGAAAAAATTGCGATTCGAGATTGCTTCGTAGTATTTTTTTTTTTTTTTTCCAAATATTATTTTGTACAACAAAATGGTTATTTTAGCCTCAGATTCAGAAATTTTTCATTTTAAAGATAAACATATTAATTTCACTTTATTTTCCCGGTCTAGAATAAAGAAATATATCTGGATTTGGAACAAAAAATTGGAAGATTAAAAAATTTCGTAAAGTGTCATTTTTGGTCGCACAAATTCCACAAATGAAGTCCGGTTTTAAAGATTTTTATATTTCTGTAAAGTGCTTGGCAAGATAAAGAAATATTTGTTATATATTTAAAAATAATATGCTAAACGAATTTTTGGATTATCTCAATTTGTTTAGACGTGAAAAATATTCAAAGTCAGCACTCTGAAATTAGTATGAAAAATGGCTATTTTTTAACAAAAATATAGTTCAATTCTTTAACTTTTTTCTCAAAATTCCGTTAATAAAAAAAATTTTCTTTATATATTTCAAAACATAAATGGTTAATAAAGACATTTTAAATCATTTAGGATTGCACCCTACATCCAGCGTTGGTCCAAAATAGTCTATTATACAAAAAAGTTTCATTTTTATCGATAAATAAAAAAAATTTCACGCGAGCTTTTATAAATTTATTGGGGATATTTTATGAAGAAATACATTGTTCACGCCAGTGAACAAACATGCCCAACCCTGACGTTCTTATTAACGCCCCTAACTGCAGCCAACTTCACCCCAACCTTTTGTCATTGATCGGCAACAATCATTAATAAGATCAATATCCCAACCCGAAGTGTATACCCGAACAAACCCAGTGCAACCCAGTGTATTTAAAAATATAATTTAATTATTAATAAATAAAAAAGTGTTAAGTTTTATAACGTTTTTAAATAAAAAGTGTGTTTTTTATTTGTATGAAAAAATAACTCACAAGTTATTCTACTCTCACCCTATAACCCGTCTTTTCATGGTCCTATCGAGCCTTAAAGTTAAAATAAATCAGTCCACAACAATAAAACATAAAACAAAAATTAAAATATAAATTTTAAAAACAACATATAGTGCGCAGAAAAAGAACAAAACAAACCCAACAAACCAAACAACACAGTTTTTAATAAAAAATTACACACATAGTAAAACAATAGACTATAAAAACCAAATTATAATTGTAAAAAGTTAAAAAAATAAAAAACCCTTGTTTATTTTAAACATTAATGTACAAAAATATAAATAAAACAAAACATTGTGTTTAACAAAACGAACAAGAAATAAACAAATTAAAAATAAATTGCAATAACACCCAATACTAAAAAAAAAAATAATAACATATTATACAAAAACAAATTTGTAATATTTTTACAAAATAAAAATCTATCAACAAAAATATAAAAAAAAACAATAATAACAATATATGTACAAGCAACATATAACAACAACACTACCCATCAACTCAACACTGAGTTGATTGAAAGTTATATTGCAAATATTTTTTTCATATTTTATATATTGTTAATAAAGAAATAATATTGCCTAACACATTGTGTAGCGTACACTTTGACTAATAAAGTGCCCAGTTGGAAATTTTGTCGCTGGTACAAACATTTTTTTAAAGATCTAAAACTTTAAATTTTTTACCCGAACCCAGAATTAAATTTATTCCATATTCAAACATTTATTTATTTCTCAATTTATATATTTTTTACCAACAATGTCTCATTTAAAATCTTTGGCCGCCGATTTAATGCGATATATCAAAATCGATTTGGAAGCTTTTGATGAAGATTATCGCGCTACCCCACAGAATACTCAATCCTTAGCCGCATTAAAGTTCAAAAAACGTGAACTTGAAGATTTGTGGAAAAACATTGACCACAAATATAAACAAATTAGGGAATCAATTGATTTAAATGACCCAGAAAAGGCTAAGACAATTGATTTGATGGAAATTGTGAAACAAGTGAGGTCTGCTAAAACTTTTTATAGAAGAAGCATCATTTCAGTAGATGAATCAATTGAGGAATTTACTCAAAATAACACCCGACCCTCTTTACCCGAACCTCCAATTTCAAATAACAATTTCGTAGTCTTTAATTTACCCCCATGTGATATACCCACTTTTAGTGGCGATTTTAAGCTTTGGGCCTCTTTTAAAGACCTTTTTATAGCTATTTATGGCAATAATACCCGTTTAAGTGCAGTTGAAAAACTGTTTTACCTTAAACAAAAGACCAGCGGCGAAGCCAAAGAAATTGTAGATAACGCACCATTAACAAATGAAGGCTTTCTTATCGCTTGGACCCAATTAGTGTCTCAATATGAGAACAAAAGGATGCAAATTAATGCACAATTGAAAACCTTATTTAATCTACCCACTGTAAACACTATGTGTAGTGCTTCAATAAGAAAGCTTCAGAGACAAATAAACTACTGCATTTCTAATCTGAATTCGTTAGAGATTGATACGGATAATTGGGATCCTATCTTTGTATATCTCTGCTCTACTAAATTACCCAAAGAAACTCAGAGAGAATTTGAGAAAACCCCTCAAGATTGAGCTGAAATACCATATTGGACAGACATGGATCTGTTTCTAACGAACACTTTTAAGGAATTAACATCGGTTAATGATGTTTCAGATCTTTATTGTAACCCTAAACCAAATACCCACCCAAAAGTCAAACATTCTCAAGAAAATATAAATATTTTCAATAGAAGAGGACATACATTTCACAATGTATTACATCCTATAAATACCCAGAATCTCCCATTTACCCATGATACCCCCGATGGCTCTATCTGCAAACTTTCAGAAGATAATCACACCCTTAGAGAATGTTCAACATTTGCTTCGTTCGGAGTAAATGATAGGATTGAATTTGTGAAAAATAACGGAATATGTTATAATTGTTTGGCCATTTCCCATATTATTAAAGATTGTCACAGCACGTTTACGTGTAGATATTACACAAACCTGTTTCAAACCAAAACCTGCCATTAGACGATGATCAACCTTCAACATCCCGAAATGCAGTGCAGTCATTCTCAACCCATACCCGGTCAAGCAGACCCACCCTAGATGACAGAACAAAATTATTAGGAACAGTAATTCTTACGTTGAAGTTCAGGGAAAATTATTCCCAGAAAGAGCACTATTAGACCCAGCTTCCGATTGTTCGTTTATTTCAGATAAACTTACAAGAAAGTTGCGCTTACCCACTATACACATTGTTGCTAAAATGTAAGGGTTAAATGAAGTTATTTCAGCCCGTTCAAATAAACTTTGTGAAGTTTCATTGAGATCCAACACCCAAAACCCATTGAATATCCAAGCAATTGTTGTAAAAACACTCACTACAAATTTGCCCACCCAAAATATACAACCTACCCTTGTAAAAGACTTGGATAATATTCAGTTAGCTGACCAGAAATTCTATGAAAGTAGACCTATAGATTTAATTATTGGCAGCGATTCTTACCCAAAAATATTAAAACCCGGTGTTAAGAGAGATTTACTTAACACATTAATAGCTCAGAAAACTGAGTTTGGTTGGATTTTAACGGGTCCTATTCAGCTAACACAAAACACTCAACCCATAGTTTCGTACTTTAGTTCTGTCAAAATTGATAAATGCTTCACCCAGTTCGAAAAAATTGAAGATGTACCCATAAAACCCAATATCTCTAAAGAAAAATGTTCTTGTGAGAAAATTTACACGACAAATACCCGTCGTTTACCCAATGGCCGTTATCAGCTAAATTCGCCATTTTGATACCCATCCGTCGAGTTATGGCATAATTTATACGAAATGACGAGAAATTGATGATAACCCGAACTCAAAAATTTAGTATGATAACGTGCTACAATAACATATTGACTGAGTCATATGAAACCCGTGAAATATAACCCAAACACATCTTCAATTAACACAATACCCCAGGTCATTTTTAATTAGTTCACTTGATATAAATAATGAAAATATTACATTAGCCAATAGATTGCAGAGGTTTTATCCCACTAGTTAGACTAACACAACTAATCTCTAACTCTATTTAACTAACCCTTTATAACCCATTACTTTAACCCAATTTTGAACCCATGAAAATAATTGTATTTTTGTTCACAGGTTGCCAGGCCCGCCA
This sequence comes from Protophormia terraenovae, assembly GCA_951394005.1. Classification (NCBI taxonomy): domain Eukaryota; kingdom Metazoa; phylum Arthropoda; class Insecta; order Diptera; family Calliphoridae; genus Protophormia; species Protophormia terraenovae. The sequence continues at coordinate 77,313,275 of OX596074.1, read as the reverse complement.
GTCAACAAATATGCCCAACCCTGACGTTCTTATTAATGCCCCTTACTGCAGCCAACTTCACCCCAACCTTTTGTCAATTGATCGGCAACAATCATTAATAAGAAGATCAATATCCCAACCCGAAGTGTATACCCGAACAACCCAGTGTATTTAAAAATATAATTTAATTATTAATAAATAAAAAAGTGTTAAGTTTTTTATTTATATGGAAAAATAACTCACAAGTTATTCTACTCTCACCCTATAACCCGTCTTTTCATACATTTAAAACGATTTGACACTAAACTACTTCCCGCCCGGCAGTTTTATGAAAAAAGTAAATTTTTGAAACGACTTTTTTTAATTGCATAGAAAAGCTTAATACTTTCACTATTATTTTGTATGTAATATATAAAATAAATATCAGGGTTTTATTTCTGCAAAAATCATTAAAAAATCTTAACGAACCGATTTTTGGCCATTCTGCAAAAATAAAAAATATAAAAAAGATATAAGAACCAAAAAAAAAAAAAAATTTTTTTGTAAAGCAAACCTCCGCCTACTTTCCAAAAACTTATAAAGTATCAAAATAATATGAAAATAGATTTATATACAATTCATTGATGTATAATATGTATATATAGATCGTTTTAAAAGCATTATATCATGGTCTCAAAGCTGACGACTTAAGACAACTCTCACCAAAATCAGTGTTTTACAATATTTCCATATGTGCGTATACGTAACACACAACTGTATTGGCGCGTTTTGGTTGCTGAACCAGATAATATTAGTAATAATCGCTTATACCCCAGTCAAATAATTATATGTGCATACCTATAAAGTAATTTATTTTCTTCAAAAATAGGATTTTCAAATTCAAATCTTTTTTATATTTTTAATGTTTACTAGAGCTTTATAAGTCAAATGAAAAATTTATTTCTTATGTGTATTTTGTAGCAAAACTTAATTGATTTTAAAACTGTTCATAGAAAATAATTATATGTGCACGACAAGAATTTTATTAAAATCCTTTATTTAAATAAAGTTAATTTTCAATATTCATTAAAGTTGTTAAAGAATTGTGTTGTCCTAATATAACGTTATCAGATGCATCCTTCGTTATACAGATTCGTCCTTTTTTCTTTACATATATATAGGTCAAAACTGTAGTATACTTATACAAAATCAATTTGAAACATTTGATATTGTCATATAGCTCTGAATCTAAATATATCTCAGCATACAGTATTCTTTGGAAATCCTTATGTCATGAAGGTCTGAGGATCATTACTGGTCGCTGCAGAAATATAATATTTTGTGACTTAAAAACCGATTTTGAGGCCCGATATAGTAACATCGTCACATTAATTTACTGAAAAATCTAATTTTTGTAGGAAATTCATCAACGAAGCTATTGGATTTTTTCTCCAGTAAATTTATGTTGTGCTGTGAGTTAATTTAGCTAAGTCCAATAAATATTTTCAACTTCTATCTAGAACTAAAATTTACTTATATTATGTGCGATTCGACACTATGATTACGCTTCAAGCAAGTCTTTTGTAGACGTCGAATACCCATGTAATATTTTTGATAAACACTTGGATAATTTAAATATAATATTTTTCATCCCTTATGCACATGAACTCATGGTACAATTAAAGTTTTTAACCAAAAAATTATATTTATCATAAAATCCTGCGTGTGGATTTTTGTACCGCTCTATTAGTTATGTTTTTGCCACCCAAAGGTCATAATTTTAATCTAAAACCTCTTTTATTATTTTATGCTCACGTCCAATTATTAAAACCCGTTCATTTGGCCGTTATTTTTCTCTAACACATGTTGTTTTTCTTCGAAAAATGTCCTTAATCCCCACTAATCAGCAATTGATTATGGGTTACCGCTCATAGAATGATAGCAATTTCTCAGATTTTTTGAAAATTTCCAACAGTATTATGATAAACATTTTCTGTATACACCATTTTTGGAATTTTACATAAACTGTCGACTTACTTTAATGATTTCAGCACTTCAACTGACAGTTCAAAAAAAAAAAAAATTTTTTTTCTTGGTATTTTAGGTCTAATCATTTTAAATATTCCCCAAATAACTTTAATTTTAACTTTAATTAATTAAACGGTTCAAACTGTGGACTTCATGTCAGTCTGTTGAGTAAAAAATTCAATTTGCACATATAATTATTTTCTATTAAAATTTAGAGAATGATATGTTTATTTTAACGGTACTTTAAATACAATGAAATTCAAGAAATCTTGAATTTTGCACTTTTTTCGAAATATCTCCAAAACTATTGAGCGGATAAAAGTTTGTTAGTAGAACGACTTAAAGCCAATTTTATTCCACATATTTTGGTGTATTATTTATATAAATCGTGCATACCGTTCTCGAGTTATAGTGAAATATACTCGAGTATTCGGCTTATTTAAGGCGCAATATTAGACACGCCCATAAAAAAAATATCGACCTGATGGGAGAAAACTAAAAGCAGATTCGAGTTTAGCATGCGGAATTCCATTTAGTCCACATATTTATTATTATTATTTTTTTTTTTTTTGATGGAGCACGAAAAAATTTTTTGTTGGCCAGTGTTATTTAACTTCGTATTTTTTTTATTTTTTTAATAATCCAATTTATAACAGTATACCAAATTTCCTTCTATTTTTGTCCAGTCGTTATATGGGAACGAATCACTGTGCGGCGTGTCTTTTACTTGAGCTGATTCAAAAACTCTTCTAGATAATATACAAGTTATTATATGCATTGTTAAAGTAAATTATTTCACTTTTTAAAAAATTAATATGTTCTCTAATTATTATTCATCTGTTAATGAAAATATTGTACATACTTTGTAAATTTAATAATCAGTTGAAAAACAAAATTTAATATTTGAATAAAATACAAAATACTAATTTTGTAACTAATTATTATGAAATAAAGAAGGAAAATGAACACAGCAAGCAATTTGATTAAAATTTGTTTAAAATCCATAATTATCTTTTAATATTTATTTAAATGTAATCGCTGAGTACTTTCTCAAATAGACTGATACTTTTGCTATATAAAATGCAAAGTTTGTCCATTATCATGTGTCGTTCAGTGTGTTCTAAGTCTTTCAAAGAAATTTTTAAGTTTCTTTCATACATTGTAAATATTAAAATAATAATTCAAAGTCTTTTATTTTAATTATATGCCAAAGATATACAAAAAACAAAAACAGACAAACAAATGAAATAAACAAAAAACAATAACCAAAAGCAAATGAATAAATAAATTCCACCACCAATGTGAGTGATAATGAATTAAGAAAGTTTGTTTTAACACTTTTCCTTTACTTTTATCGCATGAGATTCTCAAAAGAAATTCGCTAATTTATGGATGAATCTTTTAATTAGTTTATATTTACAAATACAACAATTTTGTAACATTTTGTACCCACAATTTCTACTTCTTCTTTCTCCAAAACGAACACTTTTCGAGGCTGTCAAAACAAACATAAAATGGCATCTTACCAAATAAAATACTTATAAGAACAAATATAAATTCAAATATATGTACGTAATACAATTAAATATGTATAACGACGAGGATAACAAGGCTACAACTCAAGGATAATAATCATCAAGGGAATAATAATAATGACGGCAATTTCGATAGTCTTCATTATTAAATTACCAAAATAACCAACCGTTTGTTTAGTAAATAAAATTTGTACCTGCTGACAAACGCATATTAAAATTGATGGTTTCAATCGAAATGGAGGAGTTGTTAGACAAACACTTTTTCATAATCAAGAAACAAAAATGAATATAATATTAAGGAATAATAAGAATGTGAATAATATTATGGAAATATATAAACATATTATTTTGAATAACACCTTCAATAAAGTTTTTGCCACTTAAATTAAGACTATTAATATTTGGTTCTACCTCAATTTGAATTCATTTATTTGTTTCTTTATTAAATTATTATGGGTTTATACCCTACATTCTGTATTGAGAAAATTTCAGTTACTTTGCGGCTCTTTAAAAGTATTAATTTTCAAAGTTAAGAAAACATGTCTAAACAAATTTACGACTTATAAACTGATTTCAACATTCATATTAAAATATCATTTCCAGCTTATTTCCATTAACTTGTAGTTAAAGAATTTTAGAATTTTAAACTATTAAAATTCTTTCTAAATATTAGTTCATGTTGATAGAGTTTTTCTATTAGTCGCTTTCAACTAAATACATTTAGTTAGTTAACAAAAAGTACGGGGTGTGAAATGTTAAACATTTTATTCGTTCATTTAATTATGAATTCAATGGTTTGTTTTAATATAACTTCCCTTTAGCAGAAAAAAAAAAGAAAACCTAAACGTGTACACCAGCCAATTCTAGTTGGTAGCCGAAGAAAGACGTGTTCATACAAAAGCTTCACTGTTCTATTAATTTTTCGTATCGACACCATTTTTATATGTCTGTCTAAAATTTTACCTTTTTAACATGAATTAGTTGTAAGAAGAACTTACAAATTAATATACAGAAATAGACATTCTATGTTTACTTTAACATACATAATTTGTGGAAATTTGCAGAAAAAGCAATAAATATTACAATTTTACATAGATTTTATTGCTACGGCAATGAATTAGAAGAAAATACTATTTGCAAAAAAAAAAAAAAAAAAAATCTGTATTTTTCTTGATTTTTGAGTTAAACAAATTCTTTTTAATGGCACGTTAACAATTTCTTGTGTACTTACATATAAAGTATCTCCAATGCACGTGTAATACACTTGCTCAAATGCACAGTGATTTGTTTCCATACAAAAATCGAAAGAGTTATTCTGCACAGAGAAAAAATAATTTTTACAATAACCGAATTTTTGGCAAACCGAATTTATTCGGTTCTGACAGCTATTGCATAATTGTACTAAAAATATTGTAACGCCCTTCTGTTTAATCCTGTTGAAAGTAATGAAACAATTACACAGGCCAACACTAAAAAAGTATCTGGTAAATCCTGTTGCAGATATTGTAGGTATAGTCATCCTAATCGCCAGGAACATTTCGGTTTTTTTCATCATGTCACATTTTTAACCCATTGAGGACCAAAGTAAATATGGTTCCATGATGAGTTTTTAGGTTATAAAATTTTTGAAGTATGTAGAGCCGATTAGTTACTCATGTTTTATAGCCTAGACATGGGGCTACAAAAATGTAGTAATAGTCAATTCTATAACTTAACTCACATAGCTCCTAGAAAGGGTTGCCAGACGGCCTTCAATGAACTTCATTGTCAAGATACAAGTTGAAATGTTACATGTTACAGTGAATAAATGTTCAAAAGCAATATTAATGGATATGAAATATCAGTATTGACTCAATATAAAGAAGCCGTGACATATACTTATTGTTTCAAATAAAAATTTCAAAAATCTAATACCGTATTCTAATTTTTTTTTGCATGGCGTAAACGGATATGCTACTAAATAAACTCTTTTTTTCGCAAACAAATTTAAAAGCTTTATTCCTATTATATCGACAATATGTTTTTTTTACTTCTATATAGGTTTCATATAAAAAATAAAAGATTATTGGCGGAAGTCGACTGACAAGTTCTTTTTTGGAAATCAAATTCGTTTTTCAGGAATGCAAATAAGGGCAACTATAATGAGACCTTTGGCAATAAATCAAAAATGTGTGTTTATGATAAAATTTCTATATAATTTTAAAAAGGACATTTTTCTACACAATGTTTGTTTTCAACATTTTTCGTCAACGCTAATGCGTGGTGTGACTGAAGTCCAAAGTGAAAGAAAAATTTAATACTTTTAAATTAATCTTTTTATCTTCATATGGTAGAGTCAGAAAATATTATCTGACATTATAAAAGAAATAAAGATTTTTTACTATTTATGATGGCAAATTCTGTTAAGAATAAAATTAACAATTTTTCAAAATAGTATAATTACTATTATTTTTTCTTAAGTTTCAAAGTGGTTTAAAGCAAAACAGTAACATAAATATCCAGAATTATCCATAGAATTTACATACACCTTATAGATCAGAATGTCCATTTATATATTCTATTTTGCGAATTTCGATTTTAAACTATTTTGAAATATTTGATGCATCATTGAATATTTTAGACCTACAGCACACAGTTTTGAAAATAATTGAATAAAATTTGATATGAATAACTTTTTTGACACACGAAAAATATTACTAAAATTTGTTATGATCGGTCTATATTTTCACCTAGCTCCCATACAAAGATATTCCCGGAGTAGAAGTTAAATGATTATATATGACATATTTATAGTCAGATTTTTATGAAATTTTGATGCAATACTACATGTTTGGTAACAAAAAATACTATACCAAATTTCAAAGGAATTGATCCACACTAGACCACAGTGTAAATAAATTTTTCTCAAATTTATAATTTTCATTTATGTCGAATAATCTTCAGAATGGTACAATTTTTTGGCATGTATTTACACGTTTTTTAATTATAGAATAATAAAATAGTATTTAAAAATTTCATTTTCACCAAACGGCAATATTTTAAGAAAATAAAAAAAATAAAAAAAATTATGTTATCTTTTCATTATTTTTACATTAATTTTGTTCGGTGGGTTATATTATTAAAACATATTTAAAATCTAGAGAAAATTTGCTTTTCAACGATACCAATCACTTATGTTAAAATACCACGGTTTATTTAATGCCACGTTTGGTATACCTTTGCCACTATGTGGAATGTCTAGTTAGATCACTAGTTGAATCTGGCAACCCTACCCCTATAAGTCTTTAAAGTTGTAAAAATAAAGAAATTTTCTATTAATCTTCATAAGGAGGGCATATTAGAGACATGGCATATTCTACACTTTTGTTGCATTGTTCCTTCTCTATAAAATACGGAGACCAAGCAGCAGTTTAAACAATAGGTTTCTCCGGGTGAAACCCATTTGTCTGCCAATAAGGATAAGACAACAGTTTTTTGGGATGCACGCGGGATAATATACATCGATTACCTTCAAAAGGGAAAAACAATAAATGGCGAATATTATGCTAACTTATTAGACAGATTTAATGAGGATTTAAAAAGAAAACGACCCCATATGGCCAAAAAAAAGTTCTTTTTCATCAAGATAATGCATGGGTGCACACGTGTGCAGTCTCAATGGCAAAACTCTATGAATTGGACTACGAATTGGACCCTATCCACCATATTCTCCAGATTTAGCCCCTAGTGACTACTTCCTATTTCCAAACCTAAAGAAATGGCTCGTTGGAAAGAGATTCAGCTCCAACAATGAAATTATTTACCAAACAAATGCCTATTTTAAGGACCTAAAAAAATCCTATTTTTTGGAAGGGATACAAAATCTGTAGATACGTTGGACTAAGTGTATTGAGTTTAAAGGAGATTATGTTGAAAAATAAATTTTTGTTTTGCAAAAAACACTGTGTTTCATTCAAAAAGTAACGGACTTATTGATCCGCCCTCGTATATCGATTCTCAAACTATTTATACAAAATTTCGTTGTCGTACATGCTTTCGCTTAAGTGATATCAGCAGAAAAGTATGAAACGGACACCCTGCACTAAGAGAAAAAATTCGATTCAAAATCAACAACGGTTGTGCTCACATTGGTAATTTACGGTAACAGCTTTTTAATACCTTTCGTTAACAAATTTAATAGAAAACATATGTAATTTAACAATTTGATACCGAAATGGTTTCAACTTGGTGCCAATTAGGTATCGATTTTCAATAAGAATTGAACACGCAGTGTTTAATTTAAACACATACGTTGTAGATTCACTATTGACACAGAATGGTATCGTCTTCAACACGTATGTGATTGATATTTCTCTGGGTGTGTGTTTCTAGTTTTTAGCCCATAACTTTTTTGTTTATTAACCGATTTTGACCATTTTCAATACCAAACAAACTTTATATAAGATATAATTTTATATTTTTGATATAATGCCAAATTTCGCCCCCCTACGTTGCCCCGTTCGAACCCTATCCTGCTTTCAACAGACGGACAGACGGACGGACATAGCTAGATCGACTCAGAATCTAACCAGGACCCAGAAAATATATACTTTGTGGGGTCTTAAATGATTCCTTCAACATGTTATACACGGAATGACAAAATCAATATAATTATGGGTATAATAATTTTGCAGAATTATTCGAGATATAAAACTTTTTTGCGATTTTGTTGACCTGTGTTATTTGTAACAATTAATATATTATTTCAAAATTTTTCATTATATTTTATTAAAATGCAATAATATTGAATAAAAAAAATACATAATAAGCAACTTAATAACATTCTTCTGGAAAAAAAAATGATTTGGTACTGATTGTTGTTCTAAGAATTAATTAATTCTAGGAATTATACAAAAATATCAATTATTTGAAATATATGTTTAAAAGCAAAATAATTTGAACCTCTACTTTGTTTCTCTGTCTTTCTGAAGTTCATTGCGTTTAGTACGAGTTGCGAAAATGTTGTAACTGCTTCAAGGAACTACTAAAGTGATTAAGAGAGAGAGACAATATCAAAAGAGAAGAGGAATTGAATGAATTAACAAATGGAACCAGGTTAATTCCGGAGTTACTTATACGAAACGTGTTAGTTCAGATATGCAGGAAAAGAAAGTGAATGTAGACAAACATGAAAATATTTCATATGCCAAAGTTTTAATAATAGGTGTCCAACATTATTATGGTCCACAAAATATGGGAGGGCTAGAGATATTTATGAAGAATATTACCTCCCTTAATAAAAATATGACAAACTTTATGTCGTCCATGTAAAACATAACACAAAATCTTTTAAGAGCACAAAATCAAATGGTACAAAACCTCTCAACAAGAAAATTAGTTATTTGAAAAATTCAAATAGTGTAAACCCACAAAAATCTGAATTATCATACTTCATGAAAAAAAAAAAAAAATATCGATGTGATGTTAGTCTCTGTGACTCATCTTACCACTAAATATAATTTTTATATTCCATACTAATTAGAAACCGATTAAGACATTACGCGCTATAAAAATTCTCCACATCCTCTCATCTTGAATTCATTTTGATCGTAAAAATGGCTTGGATTTTGCGTCCCTTGGACAACTGACATACTGCACGGCAGAGACTAGAAAAATTACTGGTCTCATTCCATATTAATCGAAATTCGATAACTACATAAATTTCGTAAGATTTATCTTCTGATCATTCTCCCCCAGCAAAAAAATTGCTTGCCATTTAATGAATTAAGAAGCTAACATAATGACATTTCACTACTGACACATTAGATGAATAACCATAGTTGCCAGATAAATTTGGTGAAATATCGTCAAATTTGGGAAAAAAAATTCGTCAAATCAAGTATTTGAAATCGTAAAAAAATCGTCAATATGAAAAACTACGTATTTTGTATGTTAATAAACAGTTTTTATGCTTTTTCTGATGAAAAAATAAATTTTTAATTGAAAAGAAATTAATAAAAATTACATTAACTTTATATTGGTGGCATATTATGAAAATCATGTACACATTACCTATTAATTAATGTATACATACTTATGCATACTTATTAGGGTGATCGACTCGGTTTTCCAACCGGTTTTTTAACCGGTTTTTTCAGTCAATATGCTGTCGGTTTTTTCAAAATGTTCAATTTTCGAATGTCGAATAGACCGGTTTTTTTCAACACAAAAAACCGGTTTTAAAAATACCTTTTTATTTCAAAAACCATGCACTAAATATTGATATTTGAATCGAAATTTATGATTATTTTTTTAATATTCATAAAGTATGATTTTTAATGGCTTAAAAATATAGTTTAAGATTAAATAAATAAGTAATAATTATCCTTAATGTAATATTTTTTCACCTAATTTAAATGTTTTAGTTTTTTTTATTCAGCGAAGAAATTGTTTTTCAAAGATTTTGTTTTAAAAGAGTTTCACCTGCAGAATCCTTTCAATAAAATTGATTCTAGCTTTTTTCATATTAACCCATGGTTTCTGTTTATGCTTAGTACATGTTAATATCATTTTTGATGATTATTTTCTTACAGTTTTTATACCCTACTTGTCTATTACGCGATTGTACTGATGTTTGTAACACCCAAAAATATTGGTCTAAGACCCACCTACATTTGTACCAATCGGCTTTAAGTCGATTTAACGATGTCCGTCTGTCCATTCATGTAAAACTTGTAATCAAAATATAGGTCGCAATTTTGGTTTGGTTTCTTATGATAGGTCCATTATTTCCTCTAGCCCCCATACAAATAACCTACCAGAAAAGGGGTTTAACGATCATAAATCCCTTAAATGTAGCAATAATTTTTGCACATCTAAGTTCCGTATACGTTTAAACCTGTATGCCGAATTTTATGAAAATCGGTCCATAATTGACCATAGTACTGGTCCACAATTCCATAGGTCTAGAAAAAAAGACTCCTCCCCGAATTTTGATGCACACAATGGTGTAGGTTATTGTCGGTCTTAACCGACCATATCTTTTTTTCTCGTTCTTAATGGGTTTCCAAAAACAAAAAAGATTTATTGATTTTTCTTTAAGAAATGTAGTTTTTTGATAGAAATATTAACTTCTGCAAAAAAACCGGTTAACCGGTTTTTTCTGAATTTAAAAAAGTGCAACCGGTTTTTTCAAAATACAAACTATTCGAACTATTCGAAAACCGGTTTCTCCAAAAAGTCGAATAATCGATCACCCTAATACTTATTTAAATATACATATTTTTGTGATTGTTCTTATGTACTTTTATTAAAGTTTTATAATCTTGTTACATATTTTGCCATTTCCCCCTTTTTAATCTTACAAAAAAATATTTAAGCAATTATGCAACTCTTCGCTTATAGTTTACATGTTTTTTATTTTGTAGCGATTTTTTCATTAAATAATCTATTTTTTCAATAAATTCTTTCCAATACGCTACCGTAATTTGTGCAATTCAAAGCTTGTCACTATTGTTTATACACGTTATACCAAGTTCGCGTTAAATAAAAACTCGTATTTCAAAAAATGGTCAATAATAGAATCGCGTTATAAAGAAATTGCGTAAATGAAGTATCACGTAAGTCGAGGGTTACCTGTATGTAATTTTGTATGACTTTCAAACCAAAATAAGTTATTTATCTTACCTTGTTATAAAAAAAAAAAAAAAAAAAAAAAAAACTCGTAAACATAGGCTCCTTTGTGAACCTATCTACAATATATACAAAATTTAATTTTGAATGAATACATCAAAAATTTCTCTGGATTCTTAGTTCGACTATTTAAGTATTTAGGCCATTTGTAGGGTTTATTCGCCATTTCGTAATAAAATAATATTATATTGGTTCCCATAAATCCTTCCTAATAAATGAACCATTTACATTAGCAAATTTAAGAAGATTTTTATTTAAATTGTTAATATTTTTGTACCAACTAATTTAATTTTAAAGAATAATATGACCATAAAAATTATAATTAAATTTATTATGACACCATTGTGTATATTATAATTCGGGGAATGGTTTTTTTATTAGACTTGGAGTCAAATGTGGACGGATACTCATAAGTGTAAAATACAATATACGAATACAGAATATTACGTTGATGCTGACATTTATATGAATTTATTCACTTTTGGGTGATTCCTGAAAGAGGGCCTTATATGGGAGCTATGGTAAATTATGGACCTATCTTTGTAAAATTTGGCACTATCCTTTATGTTCATATAAAACTTATTTGTGTTGAATATTAACTTGATACTAACATTTTAATGGGATTTATGCCCGTTAAAATGATTTTCTGAAAAGGGGTTTATATGGGAGCTATGGTTAATTATGGACCGATCTTTTTAAAAATCGGTACATTTATTTAGACTTATATGAAACTTTTATGTGCTGAATTTCATTAAAATATTGATATATTTAAGGGATTTATGATCGTTAAACCCTTTTCCGGGAGGACATTTGTATGGGGACTAGGTGAAACAATGGATCGATCATAACCTTTTTTCTTTTTTTGTTTTAAAGACTGATGTGTTATCTATAGTAGAAAATAAAGATAACACAGTTCAATAGCAAAAATGGGCTTGAAAAACCACTATGCAATTTTGATGTATTGTGGTTCCAGTAGTACAAATATCGTCCAAATTTTAAATTCTATGGAGAATTTTTTTTTTTTTTTTTTTTGAAATGTTTAAGTTATAATTTTTTTTTAGACATTTCTCTATATAATTAATGATAACTCAAAAAGTGTTAGTCCGTTTCAGAATGCTCAATTTTGGCATGATGTATAAGATACCAAGACAAAACCATATGCCGCGTTTCGTTTCCCTCCCTAAAGTTTTGGATTTATTTTAATAACTATGATATTATTAGTTGTTAAATTTTCTTAGTTTCGTTAATTTTAGAAATTTAGTAAACTAAGGATTTAAAAAAGATGAAAACGATGAGAATTTATGTTCTACTCAGCTATTTGTGGTTGAACGGAATAAAAAAAACTAAAATTTTTAAAATTTCAATCGCTTTGAGCCACCTCTAAATTTGTTCCAATCAATCTAGAACTTTGTATTTTACGGTTTTTGGGCTATTCGAACATTTCTAGGGGGTGAGACTGAAAATTGGAAAACCTTTATTTTCCTCCATATAAAAGAGGGCCACCCTAATACATATATACATTATATAAAATTAAATGCTTACTACCACCATTACACTCCACCACATTGCTGGTATGTAATCTCTATGACCATCTTTTTCGCAAAAAACGGTGAAGTTCTTCCAAAAAAATAACATTTTCACAACTTCAAAAGTGGAACAATGTGCATATTTTAAACTTTTTTGGAAGTTCTTAATAATTACTTCCAAAAAAGTGAAAATAAATGAATTTTCAGCGGGAAAAAATGGTAATTTCTAATAAAATTTAAATTTTACAAATTTTAAAGCAGTTTTATTATTATTTAATAGGGCAAAAACATAATTTTTATTAAAAAATTGTATAAACGTAGTTTTAAGAGAAGTTCTTCAAAAGCAGTGAACAAGAAGTATAAAAGAATAACATCCTACTAATGACAACCATGAGTTAAAAAAAGAACTTCTGCAACTCTTTTTCACCACTAAGTACTTCCTTTCAATGACAACACAATGTTAAAATCATGACTTCTTCAGTTCTTTTTTTGCTGGGGAGTTTATAATTTAAAGTTCTCAATGTGCTTATTCTGTATAAAAATAAGATACAAAATGGTCCCTCATTTTCGAATTAGAGTTCTATTTCTTTGATGGACTTTTTATTGTTTGAAAAATTAAAAATGATTTGTATTTTTATTTAGTTTGTAGTCATAATAATTTTTGTATTTCACTTTAAAAAATTTTCATCATGAGCACTTGAAACAAAAATGTTAATGGGTGCACTTATGTTTTTATCCATATTTGTAAATATATCTTGTTCTAATAATCTCAAATGTGAAAAATTAAGTATATTTACTCACATTGCTCATTGCTTTATTTAAAAGAAAAAAATACAAATTAATTATTGAGATACATTTGTATTAATTTTAATTAATGCTAAATTCAATTCATTGAAACGTGATACCTTCCACATGATATATTTAATATGAACACTTAAATCATTTAATTTATGAATTAATGCACTTTAATTGTTTCCAAAGAAATTAATTAACATGATTAAAATATTCAATATGTTTTTCTTTTTCTAAATAAAAATATTTATTTTTTTGTTTTTCAAATATCTAAATAGCTTGAAGGATTAATAATAATTGGCCTTGGCACGTTATGCATATATATTTATGTTATTTAAAATAAAATAAGTAAATTACTTTGTTAACTTACAGTCAACCCTTCAAACTATTTGGGGGAATATTTCAATAGAACATTAAATCGATCAATCTCTCATTATAAGGGCTCATTCTAGTCTGATTTATATTAAAACTTAGGTTTAATAGGCAACACGTCTCAAATATTCTACCTTGAATGTTATTAGGAATCTCCGAAGACTATCCTTAAAAAAGAAAACTAATAGTTTTTCCCACATTTTATATGATAAAGCCTTAAACTATGCATTGAAATGTTACATCAAATCAAACGTATTGTTGAAACTATTAATTTGTACAGAAAAAATAGTGAATGATGATGTTGATGATGTTATTTTTCCAATTTCAAATTAAAATTTTAATATTTTTTGTTAAAGATATCTCAATTTATAAATTCTTTTTCCAAAATTGTAATTTAAAATTTCTCTTTATATTGAGGACTCTCTACCTAAGATTTTCATGACATTGTATTTTTGATACCCTTATATTTCCTATAGTAACATATGATTACTATGACATAAATTCAAATGAAAATTCACAGTTTTTCAAATTTTATCGATGTTTTTTGTATTAGAAGATATATTTTTATTTTTGAGTGGATCTATATCTGTAAGTTATTATTATTACGAGAGTATACCTGGGGTGCTCCGCTTCCTATATTATATTGAAGTAAAAAAGTTTAGTGTGAATAAAATGAATTATTGTATATCAATATTTTACAAAAATACTACCTGCTTATAAAAATCTAATAAAAAATTTCATGAGAAAACGATTGTAACTAATTAAGTAGTAAATAAATACTTTTCAAATATTTTATTAACCCATTTTAAAAGGCAATAAATCTTGATTTTTCCAAAAAAATAAAGAAAAAAAACTGCGAAAATTGGTAAAAAAAAATAAATAACCAATATAAAATTCACGGTTAAATACGTAGACAAACTCCTGAAAATTTTAATGAAGAGACGGCGATCATAACTCCATTTTTTCATCTATCTATATAATTAATAGGCAAAAACATTTCCTGTAATCCCTTTTACGCTTACTAATATTTTAATAAAAAATATGCCATAAAAATATATTTTCTCATAGATGTGCACAATATAAATTTTATTAAAATCCGTTCAGCATTTGAGTTACTACTAATACGAATATCAAAACTCACATGTATATTTGTATAAACAAAACAAAGAAAAGATTTTTTCATATTATTTTTTGTAATTTGACTTTTTTTCATTCTACATTTTCAACCGATTTTCAATTTTTTAACAATCAGAAATCGCAAGTAAAGTAATAAAATTTTACATAAAAATGTGTTTCTTATAAGTAATACAGAAAAATATAAACAAAGCAATTCAAAGTATTTAACTCTTTTCTATTTTGTTTTGATAACGCAAGTAATTAATTTTACATAAAAATGTATATTTTCTGAAAATAAAAAGAAACAGTAAAAGAACAAAAACAAAACACTTTTAAAAAAGCAACTCAAATTGTTTACATACATATTTTATTTTGTTTCTCATAATGCATACGACTCGAAAAATAAACAAAGCAATTCAAAGTATTACATTTTTATACCCACCATCAAAAAGATGAAGGGAATATTGATTTTGTCATTCCGTATGTAACATATCGAAAAAATCATTTAAGAACCCATAAAGTATATATTTTCTGGGTGCTGGTTAGATTCTGAGTCGATCTAGCTATGTCCGTCCGTCTGTCCGTCTGTTGAAAGCAGGATAGGGCTCGAACGGGACAACGCAGGGGGACGAAATTTGGCACAAATATTTGTCTTATGTAAGGTTATGGGTTAAAAACTAGAAACACAGGGTGTCCGTTTCTGCTGATATATCTTAAACAAAAGCATTTACGACAACGATTTTTTTTATAAATAGTTTGGGGGTCGATATAAACTCGGAAACCGAAAATGGGCGTGGTCCGACCACTTTACCGCCCACCTCCCATATAAGGTGAAATTGTGTTCAAATAGTTCAATGAGCAATGTAAACTCGGAAATAAAAAATGGGTCCGCCCACTTTACTGCCCATCGCCGAAAAATTTGAAAAAGTTGATGGTGAGTATATAGATTCGGCCGAGCCGAATATAGCATTCGCGCTTGTTTTAAATTATAAAAATGAGACTACTTTGAATGAAAGAGTTATATACCTGTAGAATAAAATAGAGTTAAAAAAATTGAGACGCCCTTTTCTTTCTTTTATTTATACAAATATACGTGTGCATGTGAGATTTGGTATACATATTAATAGTAACTTTTACCGCTTATAACTTCTCAAATACCGAACGGATTTTAATAAAATTTATATTGTGCACATCTATGAGAAAATATTAAAAAGGGTATATTTTTATACCCACCACCAAAAAGATGGGGGGTATATTGATTTTGTCATTCCGTGTGTAACATGTCGAAGGAATCATTTAAGTATATATTTTCTGGGTCCTGGTTAGATTCTGAGTCAATCTAGCTATGTCCGTCCGTCTGTCCGTCTGTTGAAAGCAGGATAGGGCTCGAACGGAACAACGTAGGGAGACGAAATTTGGCACAAATATTTATCTTATATAAGGTTTGTTTGGTATTAAAAATGGGTAAAATCGGTTAATAAACAAAAAAAAAAAAAATATATACGGGCTAAAAACACAAGGTGTCAATTTCATACTCTTCTGCTGATATTTCTTAAACAAAAGTACGACAACGAAATTTTGTATAAATAGTTTGAGGATCGCTATAAACTTGAAAACCAAAAATGGGCGTGGTCCACCCACTTTACCGCCCACCTCCCATATAAAGTGAAACTTCAACGAAATTGTGTTCCAATAGTTCAAGGACAAATGTAAACTTCACCCACTTTACCGCCCACTTCCCATATAACGTAAAATTTGAAAAAGTCGATGGTGTGTATTTAGATTCTAAAAAATAAAATAACATTCACATATGAATTTCCAAATAGTTTGATGTTTTCTTTCTGGCTAAACAAATTGGTTTTTGTGTTCCCGTATTTTTGTAAATTTTTGAAACATCAGCCTTTTCTCACTTTACCCAAAAAGTACGGGAACAAACCTATTAAAAAACGAGAGAAAAAGATATAGTCGGTCAAGCCCGACTATATGATACCCTACACCATTTCGATCCACATAATTATACCCTACACCACAAAAGGTGGTTGGGGTATTATGTGTTTGTTCAGAGGTTGTAACGCAGAGAAAAAATCTTCCGACCCCCACCTTAAAGTATACCGTTAGACTGAGAATCACTTTCTGAGTCGATTTAACGATGTCCGTCCGTCCGTCCGTCCGTCTGGTCGGCTGGCTGGCTGGCTGTCCATGTAAAGCTTGGTCGCAATTTTGAAGATAATTTGATGAAATTTGGTACATATGCTTTTTTCAACACAAGGACGAAGCCTATTGAATTTGGTTATGATCGGCCCATTATTTCACCTAGCCCCCATACAAATGTCCTCCCGGAATAGAGTTTTAACTCTTACAGATGCCTTAAAAATAGGAATATTTTATGGTTATAATCGACCCATTATTTCACCTAGCCCCCATACAAATGTCCTCCCGGAATAGAGTTTTAAGACTTATAGATGGCTTAAAAATAGGAATATTTTAATGAAATTTAGTACAAATAAGTTTTATATCAGCAGAAATCTGTCTGCCAAATTTCATGAAGGTCGGTCCATAACTGACCATAGCTCCCATACAAACTCCTCTCCCGAAAATCACTAACGTGCATAAATCCCATACAAATGTTAGTATTATGTTAATATTTAACACAAGTAGTTGTACATATGTGTAAAAAAAAAAAAATTATGTGGATCGAAATGGTGTAGGGTATCATATAGTCGGGCTTGACCGACTATATCTTCTTCTCTCGTTACGTATATGTATACAACTTACTTGTGTTAAATATTAACATAATACTAACATTTGTATGGGATTTATGAATGTTAATGATTTTCGGGAGAGGAGTTTATATGGGAGCTATGGTCACTTATAGACCGATCATCATGAAATTTGGCAGACAGATTTCTGCTGATATAAAACTTATTTGTACTAAATTTCATTAAAATAATCCTATTTTTAAGCCATCTATAAGTGTTAAAACTCTATTCCAGGAGGACATTTGTATGGGGGCTAGGTGAAATAATGGGTCGATTATAACCATAAAATATTCCTATTTTTAAGGCATCTGTAAGAGTTAAAACTCTATTCCGGGAGGACATTTGTATGGGGGCTAGGTGAAATAATGGGCCGATCATAACCAAATTCAATAGGCTTCGTCCTTGTGTTGAAAAAAGCATACGTACCAAATTTCATCAAATTATCTTCAAAATTGCGACCTTTACTTTGCGCACAAGCTTTACATGGACAGCCAACCAGCCATCCAGCCTTAATCTTAACACACATTTTGCCTCATAACTTTTTTCGGAATCAGTATTCAAAATTTTTTTGATCTAGTTATGGAAAAATACTTCAGTTATTATTTTTAATAACAACCATGTTAATTTGTCCTTATTTTCATCAAAATGAGTGACGAAAAAGATTTACGTCCTACAAGTTATTAAAAAATATCAAAAAATCCAAATAGGTCTTACAAATAATTGGCCAAAAAATCAAAATTCGGTAAAAAAAAGGACCACATTATATTGGGAAGGCCAGAAAATTGAAGGCATATTGAAAAGAACTCCAAACACATCTGGTAGAAAATCAGCTTAGTTTTCTCAGTGCTTCGACTATTTGGTGCGAAAATTTAAAGCTAATGGAAAAGTTGATAACATATAAAGTTCAAAAAATTCCAAACTGGAATTCTGCAAAAAAAAAAAAATTACAAGCCAAAAATAGGACTCGGAATTTAAAACCAAATTTCATACAAAAATACTCAAGCTGTATAATTGACGAAGAAACGGGGTTGCTGGCAGAATCTTCGCAGATTGTGTCTCAAAAATTTTTATTGCCAATGCTCGAAGCAATGTTGGAGATAAGTTTAAGACCCAAAAGCAGCAAAAATTTCTTACAAAATTCATGGTATGACAAGCTTTTTGCAGATGCGGCAAAACAGGAAAGTCATTTGATACATTCCGATCTATAAATACCATAATATGCATAAAGGAATATTTGCAAAAAATACTTCTTCTTTTCTTAAGAAAGCACAACGTATCCACATATTTTTGGATACATTTGGTATCATGTCACTACGGTAAGAAAGCTCTGGAGTGGTACCAAATCAATAACATAGTTTTAGTACCAAGAGAGGTCAATTTTCAAAATTGTCCATAGCTTAGACCAGTGGAGAGATTTTAACAAAAGATGTGCACACTGTTCCAAAAAAGTGACTGCAACAACTATTAAATCTCCAAAAGAAAGGGTTTTAAAAAATGGTCCACAATTTTATAATTAGTGGTTAGAACCATAAAATTATATATTTATTTGATCTATGCTAAATTATCAAATGATTAAAAAAATAATTAAAACTCTAAGATCAATCGTTTCCAAGTTATTATACCCTGCACCACCAAAGGTGGTTGGGGTATTATGTGTTTGTTCAGAAGTTGTAACGCAGAATCTCAGAAAATCTTCGGACCCCCACCTTAAAGTATACCGTTCGACTCAGAATCACTTTCTGAGTCGATTTAACGATGTCCGTCCGTCCGTCTGGTCGGCTGGCTGGCTGGCTGTCCATGTAAAGCTTGTGCGCAAAGTACAGGTCGCAATTTTGAAGATAATTTGATGAAATTTGGTACATATGCTTTTTTCAGTACAAGGACGAAGCCTGTTGAATTTGGTTATGATCGGCCCATTATTTCACCTAGCCCCCATACAAATGTCCTCCCGGAATAGAGTTTTAACACTTATAGATGCCTTAAAAATAGGAATATTTTAATCAAATTTAGTACATATAAGTTCTATATCAGCAAAAATCCGTCTGCCAAATTTCATGAAGATCGATCCATAACTGACCATAGCTCCCATATAAACTCATCTCCCGAAAATCACTAACATTCATAAATCCCATACAAATGTTAGTATTATGTTAATATTTAACACAAGTAAGTTGTATATAAGTAAAAACAAAATTATGTGGATGGTAATAGTGTAGGGTATAATATAGTCGGGCTTGACCGACTATATCTTCTCTCGTTGAATATTATGTATGTTAAGAATTTTTCGATCTCACTCCTTATAACAAAATATAATGAATTCAATGAAAGAAGGCCTTTCGACGCTAACTGAATATGAAGTGTATTTTGTGAAGGATGCTACTATAATGAATATGATCACAAGAATTCAAGGAGTTACCTTTAAAATATCGAAAACTGATAAATGAAACCAAAAAAATTATGTAATTTATTGATAAATTTTTTCAATTGTTTTAAAAAGAGATAATAAATTTTCTTCAAAGGTCATAAAATTTGCAAAAGAAAAATATAATATTTGCAATTTTTATGATTTCACATTATTATTTTTTATTCAAAGTATTAAAAAAAGTTTAAAAACTAATGTGAATAGGTAAAATTTCATAATTTTCGAAACAGACTTTTTCTATAAAAGGCTATGCTCTCTACTCAAAGTGATAGTTCATTTTGGGTTTTCAATTAAATGAGATTAAGAGGTTATCAAAATACAAACAAAATAAAATCTCCAAGGATATTCAGGGTAGTAATAAAAGAAAAATCTGTGAATATATGTGCACGGATAAACGAGAACAAACAAATTTTGTTCTTAGTCATTTGAAAATTGGTACATTACCCCAATTTTCAAATCCTGATTCAATAAGAATGCATCATATTAGGAGCCACTGCATTTGGTACATTACCAGGATTTAATATTTTACAAATTCGGGAATATTCTGCAAGAATAACAGAATCGATTTACGTAACATTATTGTTGGAAACACAGCGTGGTTAGGCAGCCTATACGAAGGACCAAAATGCTTTCCTGACCACCGTATTGAAATCCTAATCGAGATGATGCTCAAACAGATAATCGAACACAATGTACATTACATTCCAAATGCTTTAACATATAACATATTTTATTTAATATATAATCTATTTTATACATTATATGAAATTATTTTGTCTTACGCCGTAAGTTATTTAATGTTTTTACGTCATTATTTAATTGCCTTAAATTTCAATTTTACAATTCAGTTTGTAAAATGATCACAAAACTAAATTTAAATGACAAATAAAACTCATTTTGCCATACAATTTGTTTAAACGTCTACTTCTTATATGAACGAAAAACATACCCCTAATTGACCATTGATGCGTTTTCGCAACACCCGATATCTCGGAAACTAAAAAAGCTAGGATCACAAATCTTTCGATTTTATGATCACAATCACTAAAATAATTTATCTTAACGGGATCGGGTAGTGGTAAGAAATGGGTTAAAACAATTGGAAACATTTTCAATAAATTCTAAATTTTATTTGTTTAATTCATTAGTTTTTGGCACATTTCAGGTAACTTCCTGAATTTTTGTGATATTTTTCGATATGCCTTTATGCCTTAACAAATTACACTTCATATACAAGTAGCATCGATCCTTTGAAAATTATATTTCTTACATTTGTTCCCAATGATTTTAAAATTTTAGCACTTGAAATTTGCTGACAATTGCTTATTATACCCTACACCACCAAAGGTGGTTGGGATATTATGCGTTTGCGCTGATGTTTGTAACAATCGACTCAGAATCACTTTCTGAGTTGATTTAACGATGTCCGTTAGTCTGGCTGGCTGACTAAAAATAGGAATAGAAATAGGAATTTAGCACAAATAAGTTTTATATAAGCATAATCCCAAAATTTCATAAATATCGGTCCAGAATAGCTCCCATATAAACCCCTCTGCCGAAAATCACTTTAACGTGCATTAATCCGACAGAAATGTTAGTATTATGTTAATATTTAACACAAATAAGCTTTATATAAGTAGAAAAAATTATACTGATCGGAATGGTATAAAGTATTATATGGACGGTGTTGATCGACTACACTTTTCTCGTTTTTTACTGCAAAAGTCATTAAAAATCTAGAAAACATTTTTTTATAAGGCTACAGTAAAAAAATTCTAATGCATATGTAGCCTAAATTCAAAGAATTTTTTATTCGTTTATATACAACATTTTTAACAATTATTTTCTATTTATTTTGCATTATTTTAATATACTATATAACCTAACAATTTCCATTTTTTTTCAGTGCGTCACCTTGCGTAATGTTGCTAAATCACACTAACCCTAATAGACCAATTTTGAAGAGCTTGATGTTCCTATCTCATGCTCATTAAATTATTTCTGAAAAAGTGAATATCTTCTTATTTTTTAGATGTTTTGGCTATCGTCTGAAAAGTTATTCTAGATCAGTGCTAGCCGCCCTGAGAACTCATTACATTCACATTTTGTATTATTATAGGTTCTGTATTACTCTCCCGCTATTATATTGTACACAGAAAAAATTGTAACTTTATAATTAAATAGTTTCAATTTAGAAAAGGCCTATTGTTCAAAAAAAAAAAAAAAAAAAAAAAAAAACGTATTTTCTGTAATGAAAACTGTAAATGAATATTAAAACAATTTTCTTAAAATAAATGCAGCAGATATAATAAATTTATTATTGTTCACCCACATCTCATTAAACATTTCTTTCAGTGTTTTTTGAAAAGCATGCGATAGCACAACCTTACTGTTAGAAAGCTTATGCAAGACTGAGTGATTTTGTTAATCTGTAGGAGCATGTCGGTGAGAAAAACTAAGAGAACGTTCGCACATATGCGCCAGTTTGGAGAGCTCTGTTCTAGATGTTTTGCAAAATTTTTCGAATAATAAATCTGTAACTTCTAATCAGCTGGTTCGATCTTCATAAGTAAAATAAATGTACAATTTTAAGTTTGGAAGGGGTCCTCACATACCTCTCAGGAGCGGAACTATGGGGGCTCAAAATAGAGCATCTCTAACGCTTGCCAATTTTTTGTTTCATATCCTATTTTAAATATTTTTAATCTATTAAACCCCTTGATGAGGCTTATAAAAATATGCGTACGTACACAGAAAAAATTATGAATACAATCTTTTTGAACAAATCAGAATTTGGTTTGAAATCTAATTTTAATAAAATAATTTATTTGATTTTAATATTTTGTTTTATTGATTTTAAAATTTTTTAAAAAGTAAGTACAAAATAGAAAAGCTGTTCAATATTTTGACATTTACAATGAAATTATTAAAAAAAATATTTTATTTTTATAATAGAAAAGAATATTCGCATGATTTAAATGCTCGTCTCGTCTTAATAAACAAATTTGATATATTTTATAATTAAGATCAATGTCATGCCAATTGGTAAATACCTACTAATTAGGGTTTGGGGTCCGGGAATTCCCGGGCGGGAAATCCCGGGAATTCCCGTAAATTTTTCGTCGGGAATTCCCGGGAATTTTTTTAAAATTTCCCGGGAAAACGGGAAATTTAATATTCACGTAGTTTTATAATCCTATAGCAAAAATGTTACTGTTAGTATCGCCTCAGTGAAAATTTTACATTAATACTATAAAGTTTATATCAGAGACCGGATTTTAATACTAAAAAATCAATCTTTTTATAATTATTTCAATCGAAAAACAATCTTTAATGTTCAAAAAATAATAAAAATCCATTATGATTTTTTTTATTTTCATCAATATTTTAATTTTTTTCATCATGATGGAAATAAAAATATAAATATCTTTTGTGATATTTATTTCAAAAGTTGAAAATTATTTTGAACTTTTTTCATCGGATGGAAAAAATTCTAAACAACAATTTTATTTGAATAAAAAATATTTTGAAAACAAAACAAAAGTATGAATAAAAAAAACAATCATTTTAAATTTTTTTTCGAAGTGATATTTATTGTTAAAGATATTTATCGTAAAAGATATTTATTTTTTTCATCATTGATGGATATTTATTTTAAAAATAAAAATCCCTCACATATTTTTTTCAACAAATTAAAAAATATTTTGAACATTAAAGATATTTATTTTAATTGAAAAATAAAAATAAAACGTTTTCGGGTGCTTGGTTTATATTATAAACACATTACTTACTAATGCAATTTTTGATGTTAATACAAAATATAAATACATGAAATTCGATACAAGTGATATTTTATATTATTCAAAACATTTCATCGGTGCGCTGATGAAAATTCCTATTTGACGACTTTTCATTAGTAAAAAAAAACGATTTATTTTGTCAATTCACATTTCAGGTACACGAGTTTTTATCTACATCTTTTAAACATTTTAATGATGATGTACCATTTTCAAACTTCATTTAAATCTCTTGGCTCTGAAAGGTTTTTTCATATTTTTTTGCCAATATCTTTAGATTTTTTTCAACATAGTCCAGTTTGTATCACATGCTTTTATACTATCTTAAAAGCACGATTTTGGACTATTTTTGGCAATAATAAACATAAATTATTAATTTTGATATATGTAAAAATTTTCAAATGAAAAATCCACAACAACTTTTCTTTAATATCAGAATACATACCGCTAGTTTTTAAAAATTTAAATTCAAAATACACGAATGTATTTTATTTTTCAAACATTTTCGTCTTGAAATGATTAACAATATCTTTCAAATGAAAACTAATTTTTATCAGATTTCCGAATACTATATCAATTGACCACAAAATATTGTTGAGAACCAACTTTAAAAGTTTTTAGATTTATGCTTTGGAACGAATTAAAACGATAAAAAAAACTATTTATACTGAAATTTATGCCACAGATGATGATTTATCTTTTTTTTTAATTTTTAGCATGGAAATCTATTTAAGCTAAAAATCTGAAGTATACAGTTTTTAATTAAATATTAGAAGTACTATTTTTTATTCTACAACGCTATTCTAAAAATTATAGTTCTACTGAATCATTTTATAAAGAAATCATTAAATTTTTGTTAAATCAAATCTTCTGCAAATTTAATGGAAATGTTTATATATTTTAACTATTTTTTCTTTAAATTGTAAAAAATTCAATATGGTTTTATTTTCTGTTAATTAATCATGAATGTGATTTATAATGTTGTATTATAGTATTGAATAGAAAAAATAACATTCTTTATAAAAAAATCATTGCTTTTTTCTTATATTTTAAATTTCCCGGGATTCCCGGGAATTCCCGGGAAATTGAATTTTTCATTCCCGTTTCCCGGGAAACAAAATATCACGGGAAACCCCAAACCCTACTACTAATCCAAAATCGTAATTGCATGCTAAAATCCCAATACATTGATTGTCTACTTTAACCAGATTCAACGTACTTCAAACACATCTTTTTCGAGGTTTTAAAAGTCAGAAGCAATGATTGAACACATCAAAGACGTTATCATCAATTGTTCATCTCAGTACATAAATATCGCATTTAAAGGAGAGCGTAAAGAGAGAATAGATTATATAATAGAAGAACATAAGTCAAAAAAATATATCTTGAAATTTGTATTTTCAGAATTTCATTAGATTGTAGAATCATTGCTATGAGATAATACCATAAGATGATTCTGTCAAATACAAGCAAGGCATTTATTTTATGGTCTCAGATGGAACAGTGCCACTTCCAAATGAAAAAACGCTAAAGGGAAATCGGAGACTCCCACAAAAGCTGAGTTAACAGTTGACAAGACTTTCAGAAAGGAAAACCCGGAAAACTAATGAAATATATATGAGCCTATTTACATTGGGGATTATAGCAGCGTTTTTTGATGATATTTTGTTTTCAAGTTGCTTCTAAATCCCTTCTACATTTACACATATAAATTTGTATTGTGAAATTTTTTTTTTAAATGTTTGACTAAAAACAACAAATCAGAAAAATTGAAAATAAATTGAAAAAATTTCCTGAAATTTTTAGCTTTGCTACGACGTGCAACTTTTCTTACCCCGCTTACTTCCCTACACCTCTTGCCTACAAACGTAAAAGTTGCAGCGATTTTTCCCAGGGAAAATTCCAAATGTAAATGAGCTCTATGTTAAATATTAGATGTACTATATACACATAAGTATTTTTCGTTATTTCTAACGTAATTTTATATATATTTTTCTTTTAATTACTTATATTATGTTTACACATTTTATTTATATTGTAAGAAAACTTTAGAGCTAACGAAATTCAGCATTAAAGAATGCAAACGAAAAATATATATACATACTAGGGTGATCGATTATTCGACTTTTTGGAGAAACCGGTTTTCGAATAGTTCGAATAGTTGGTATTTTAAAAAAACCGGTTAAAAAACCGGTTGCTCTTTTTTAAATTCAGAAAAAACCGGTTAACCGGTTTTTTTGCAGAAGTTAATATTTCTACCAAAGATTATATTTCTTAAAGAAAAATCAATAAATATTATAATGTTCAAGTTAAAATATATTACAGATAATTATTTTTGGAAATAACTATGTATATAAACCCAATAAGAACGAAAAAAAAATAATAATAATAATAATAATCGGTCAAGACCGACAATACCCTACTCAATTGTGTGTACCAAATTCGGGGAGGTGATGTTTCTAAACCTGTGGAGTTGTGGACCAATACTATGGTAAATTATGGACCGATCTTCAAGAAATTCGGCACACAGATTTATACATATATGGAACTTACATGTGTAAAAATTCTTGCTACATTTAAGGGATTTATGATCGTTAAACCCCTTTTCCGGGAGGATTTTTGCATGGCGCCAGGTTAAATAATGGACCGATCATAACGAATTTTATAAGAAACCCGTGTGCCAAATTTCACATTTAATATACATATGTTAAAAATTTTGACCTGTTTTTTGATTATAAAGTTTACATGGACAGACAGACAGACAGACGGACGAACATCGTCAAATCGACTTAAAGCCGATTGGTACAAATTAAGGTGGGTCTTAAAGCATAATATAATATAAAAATTTTAAGAAAATAATCATCAAAACTGATATTTTTATTTTACTAAGCATAAACAGAAACCATGGGTTAATATGAAAAAAAAAACAGAATCAATTTTACTGAAACGAGTCTGCAGGTGAAACTTTTTTTAAAACAAAATCTTTGAAAAATGAAGAAAATATTGAATCAAAGACAAAAACATTAAAATTAGGTGTAAAAATATTACATAATTATCACTAATTCATTTATTTAATATTACAGAATTAATTTCGATTCAACCTTAAACTATATGTTTAAAACATTAGAAATAATACTTAAAAAAAAATATATATATATATATAAATTTTGATTCAAATATAAATATTTATTACATATTTTTTGAAATAAAAAGCTATTTTTAAACCCAGTTTTTTGTGTTTAAATAAAACCGGTCTATTTGACATTCGAAAAAT
The DNA here is from genome assembly GCA_951394005.1 of Protophormia terraenovae. Lineage (NCBI taxonomy): Eukaryota > Metazoa > Arthropoda > Insecta > Diptera > Calliphoridae > Protophormia > Protophormia terraenovae. The sequence goes on along the minus strand of OX596074.1, from coordinate 77,286,025 downwards.
GAACATTTTGAAAAAACCGGTTGGAAAACCGTATCGATCACCCTAATACATACGTTTTCTTAGAATTATTTTTAATTACTATTTTCATTTCAATAAAAAATGTTGTTTGATTGTCGGTCCAAAACCAAATAATAGTTTAATTGCTTTGGTAAAAAAACTTTATTTTTTTTTTTTTCGCATTTTCAAATATCATGTTTTATAAATAGCCAAAAAAAACAGTACTTTTTCATTTTCAAGCTATGAATGCCAAATGATTTTTAATACTTTGGGGGTAGAGTCAGCTACCTTAATATCTAATTAGGGTGTCCCTCACTTGTCCTAAAATGGAAATATAGGGTGGCCTTTAAAAATTGCATTTTTTACTTTTTATGAATTTAACGCATTATTTATGTTAACAGCTACAAATTCAATGTTTTTATTAGTTGCATAGTTATTCTGGGTAGTAGTCTTTTGCGATATTGTTGCAATAATACACTGAGAAAAACAAAACATGGAAGTAAGAAAATACTACTGATAACATTTAACGCGGCACAAATTGGATTGAATGTTATGCCTTGAAAGTCAACATAGTTGTTGATGACAATAATATCTAAAATTCTGCGGTGGTGTTTGACGATCGCATTTTTCGTTTACGAGAAAATTTGGAAAATGTTAAAATATAATCGAAAAAATTGAAAAAAATGCGTTTTTTTTCACTTTCAATCATATATAACTTTTGAATGTAATCTTCCAGCACCACCGCAAAATTTTAGATATTATTGTCAACTATGTTGACTTTCAAGGCATAACATTCAGTCCAATTTGTGCCGTACAAAAAACAATAAAGCCTATTTTCGGAAAAATTTACTAATTCATTTAAAAAATATAGTGCATATTTAAAAAAACGAGAGTTTATGTTACTGAAATGATTTATACAGTAGTAATTAAGATCATTCACACAATTTTTAATTTAAAATCCCAGCTATGTCCGTCTGTTGAAGCAGGATAGGGCTCGGTCCAAATATTTATCTTATATAAGGTTTGTTTGATATTGAAAATGTGTAAAAACTGTAAATAAACAAAAAAGTTATGAGCAAAATACTAGAAACACAGGGTGTCCGTTGTAGCTTAATTTCATACTTTTCTGCTATATCTCTCTTAAATAAAAGCGTATAAACTTGGAAACATAAAATATAAACTTGGCCGTGGTCCGCCCACTTTACCGCCCACCTCCCATATAAGGTGAAAGGTCAAAGAAATTTTGTACAAATACTTCATGAACAAATGTAAACACGGAAACAAAAATAGGCGTGGTTCGTCCACTTTACCGCCCACCTCTTATACAACATTCGCGCTTGTTTACACTTGTAATGTTATTGTTTTTTGTTGTTTTTCTTTGTATCACTGTTTTTGTTTAGAACATTTTTTACTGATTTCCAGTTATTTTTCAACCGATTTTCAAAACAAGTTTTTGTTTCGAAAGGTATTCAAATTACCTTTCTAATTGCTGAACATAGTTAGTACAATTTATTGCCGCTAGATGGCGCAAATTCATTTTTTTTATTAAAAAAGCATCAAAACACCCTGTATTTGCAAATATTATGAGTTTATATGTTCAGCAGAAATACTCGCCAAAGGATTTTGTACAAAGTTGCCAAACATCATTTGGTCGAATTCTGGAAATGTTAAGGTCAAAATTGTGATTTTCTTCAATAACTTTAAAATAACGGTAATTTTGTAAATAACGGAATTATGAAAAAGTTACAGAACAAACGTTGCTGCTGAAGCCCTAAGGAACCATTTTCAACAATAATGAATCTACACCGTATGTGTTTAAATTAAACACTGTGTGTTCAATTCTTATTGAAAATCGATACCTAATTGGCACCGAGTTGAAACCATTTCGGTATCAATTTGTTAAATTACATATGTTTTCTATTAAATTTGTTAACGAAAGGTATTAAAAAGCTGTTACCGTAAATTACCAATGTGAGCACAACCGTTGTTGATTTTGAATCGAATTTTTTCCCTTAGTGTATAGTTTTCGAGTTATTCGCATTTTCTGTGACTTATTAAACTTTAAACTTTGAATTAAGTCCACTAAGTAATGTAATTAAGATGAAAAAACCGAGTTTGTACTTTTCCTGACTTTAGCAATTGAAGTAATTGTAGACTGTATTGTATAAAATTAGAATGTGTAAAAAACTTTAAGATTTTTTTCAATAGATAATTTTGTTCTTTAATTAGTTAAAGAAAAAAACTAATAGAAACGATCAAAAATACGATATACGAACTTATAAATTGAGGTAATTAAAATTTACAGATTTATTTTCGACTGTGCAGCGCTAAATGATTGTGTCGGATCCCTGTATACAACACTACTCAAATGCCAATAACTGCATTTGGAGTGATTCTGTTCCTAGACGATGAGGCGTATAGCAAAATCGAAATCTACTTAAAATTCTAAGAAAATTAATTAAAGAAATTATGGGTCTAAAATGAAAACCTAGCTCCCGCCAAGAGACATGAAGATTTTAGTTTAATGTATTTCAAAAAAAAATGTCATAGATTTTATGGAAAACAACATGTTATCACTAAATCCAAACATAATATACTATTAGTTTGGGCTTACTTTAATGGAAATTTTATGAGCTTAAAGAATCTGCTTTCATTTTGTTAAAATTTAAAAAACTAGCAAATTCTTGTATATCACTACAAAACAGAATATAGTTGCTCCTTTTGGACCTATTTATCCCATTTTTTTCTTAAACCTTATTTGATTACAAATAAATGATTATGTTCCCGCTAAGTATTGTTCAAGAAATATGGCACATTGGTCTTGCATCGATACTACATTTTAATTTTTGTACGAATTGCGAAGCTTAAAAGGTATAATTTAGTAATCAGCTGTGAAAGTTATCAACAAAGCGTAATTAGAATTCAATATTATTACTAGTTCTAGTCATTGTAGAAATTAACCGTTTATGCAATTTGTAAAAACGTGGTGTTAAACATTTACTTTGATTGATTTATGCACTCGATAGTTAACTTCCAAAAGCGTGTGTTAATTCCTTTAAAAAATAAAAAGTTCACGTTAAATTATGGAATCGTCAGCGATGAACAAAACGCTAGTATCATTGGCATACCAAGTGCCTTAAAAGTAAAACAAACATTTCGTTGTAGGGTTTATCTGATTTTGAATCGATTTTATTGGAAAATATTCCTCCACCTTTGGGCACTAAAGATGAAAAAATCTTTCTACTGATGATCTATACCTCTTTCGAATAGCCAAAGCTGTATCGAAAGGTTTGCGTCCAGAAGATATAACCAGCGTAAAGTCGGGAAAAATGGTTCATTCGCGCTGGTTAACAAAAGCCAGTAGAATTGGGTTGCCAGGCGGGCTTGATTGTCTTGATTGTCAAGATATTTTAGGTCTTGTCCAGTTTCAAGTTAAAATACAATTTGTCAAGCTAAAAATATTCCATACTACTTTAAAATATTTTACAATTTAAATTTCTTAAAAAATATAATAAATTTAGTGAAATATAAAAAGTATGCTTTTCTCCGTTACAGATTGTATGAATTTTTGCCCATCACTGACAATAAATGCAAGAAATTATTGTAAAGCTTTATTAATTTGTGAATACTTAATATCAAATATATTTTTGCGAAAAAAAAAAAAAATAAAATTAAAAAGCGGCATTGTTCCAAAAAATTTCAAAATCCATTTAAAATTTTGTAGTACCGGCAGTATTAAGGGATGAATTACTTGATTCAAAGGCTGAATTATAACTTGTTTTTCATAATATAATACATGGACTTAGTTATAACAGTTAAGATTGTCATGTCAAATTATATTCATATATATACGCGATAGTAAATTTGCTCACAAAATTACTTGTGGTCGTACTAAAGTAGCAGCAATTGCAAGAAACGTATTGGTTCCATATTCACATGAAAAAGTTTTCAGTATTTTTTGTTTAAATTAATTGTTTAGTTTCTAATAATTTTTTTTTTTTTAAAACTAAAATTTTTTTGGATATAATTGATGCGTCTACATTTTTCTTCAGGTTTTTATTTTTTTTAGCATTTGTGGTTATGTCAAGTTGATTTGTTTAAGATCAAGTTGAATTTTTCGAAATGCCAAGTTAAATTACCAAATTCTGGCAACTCTACAGTAGAATTTTTCGCTTATATGTTGCAACAATTGTATGACTCAACTAAACTCAGGGCTTATAAAAAGCACCCCATTAATTTTAATTGCACAGATTATATGGTCTCTAAAATATGGCTTGAAAAGATGAAACAGAGTTAAACCCTACATTATTGAAAAATGTGGTATTTTTTGCACAAAACAATATTTCGCAAAACATATGTATATCATCAAACATATATCTCAAAAACTTAAAGCGATAGAACATTTCCAAGGTCATATTCAAACTCAGCAGGCAAAACGCATTTAAAAGCATGCAAAAAACATTTAGAAAAGTGTACTTTGGTACCAGTGTCTTTAAGAAAAAGCTAATTTTTTTCTAAGGAAAATACACAGTTTTATTTACCTGCCACTAAGTTTCCATTTATATCTCAGAATCCAAGCAACTCTCCATTCTAAAAACTTAAGTAGTATAGGAAATCTGTAATAACATACGGGTTTTTGCAAATTTTTCAAAATAGCTCTCGAGATATAGCTTTCCAAGACTTAAGGTTTAACCAATGACCTTTAACATTTATTTATAAAAAATGTGGAATGCCATTTTCAATGTGCTCTCATTACATAATATTTCAAACATAACTGAGATAGCAGCATTTATGTCAAAACACTGTTGTTAAATTTGAACGATTTTCCCCAATTTCCAAGATACCATTATGTCTCTCAGCGGGAGCTAGGTTTTGATTTTAGACCCATAGTTTCTTAGACAAGTTTTCTTAGAATTTATTGTAGATTACATCTTTGCTATACGCCTATCTATAAAAAGAATTGACCCACCCTAGTAAAATAAGACCAAATACACCCCAGTAAAATAAGATTTCTTCCAAAACTTTAATGAGAGAAAGGAAACTCATCGTATCAAAAATTTTTGGTAATCCCTTGTGATCTGCTTAAGATATTCATGATCAAAATTCGTAAAAATCTCTTGTTTTGCATATAACTCACCTAAGTACGTATTTTTTGATATTATAACAATTTTGGATAATAAAATTATTTACAGGTTATATAAAACATCAAATGTAAACTACGTGCCAAGTTTCGTTTCGCTCCTTCAAATTTCGGTTGAAAACTTATTTTTCGCGGTCTATTTGCCCGAAAATTATGTGTTTTACGGTAATTTTTTTTAATAACTATTATGTTATTAGTTATTCAATGTTTTTGATCTTAGTAATTTCAGAAAGGTCATATGTGCGGAATTTAACGCTATTTAAATCCTGAAAACTGCATTAAAAATTAATTTTTCATGATCAATGAAAGAAAGAAAAATTTAAAAAGCAACTTCCTAAATTTTAGTTTGTATCTTTGAGGTTGTAAAGAAATGCACTGAGTTGTGACCAGCGTTACCGTTGAGAATTTTTGAAAAGTGTCCAAAAAAGGGGATTTCAAAATAAAAAGTCGCCAAAGAAGTGAATTTTTTGAAAACCTAAAAAACTCCTTAAAATTTTTTTATTTGATAACAACAAATTACTTCATTTTAAGAAAAATTACAAAATTCAGTTCTATTAAAAAAAAAAGTGGCCAGGTGGTTGAAAAAGCGGCAAATGGCGACTAAAGTCGCCAAACGGTAACGCTGGTTGTGACTAACAAACTTATTCAATGAATAAATACTTAGTAATTGTTAAGAATTTTTATGAATATCTAGTATGTATGTATATGCGTACCTACGTAGTATATATGAAGCATCCGAAAACGTTTTATTTTTATTTTTCAATCAAAATAAATATCTTTAATGTTTTTTCATTTGTTGAAAAAAATATGTGAGGGATTTTTATTTTTAAAATAAATATCCATCAATGATGAAAAAAATAAATATCTTTAACGATAAATATCTTTAACGATAAAGTTCGAAAAAAATTTCAAATGATTGTTTTTTTTATTCATACTTTTGTTTTCAAAATATTTTTTTTTTTTATTCTAATGAAATTGTTGTTGTTTAAAATTTTTTCCATCCGATGAAAAAAGTTCAAACTAATTTTCAACTTTTGAAATAAATATCACAAAAGATATTTATATTTTTATTCCCATCATGATGAAAAAAATTAAAATATTGATGAAAATAAAAAAATCATGATGGATTTTTATAATTTTTTGAACATTAAAGATTGTTTTTCGATTGAAATAAATATAAAAAGATTGTTTTTTTAGTATTAAAATCCGGTCTCTGGTATATATAAAGAACTTCAATAATTTTTAATAATTTCTATAAAAATATTTTCCAATTTTTTTTTCCATTAAGATTAACGTCGATTTGTGTTTTTTTTTTTAACAAATATTTATGCATGCATAGTATGTCCTCTTTAATATACGTACATATATATTTTTTTAATGAGTTCAAAAGTTAAAACTTTCAAAAAAAAAAATGCCCCTTTCCGGTCCAACTCTCCATTCTAAAAACTTAAGTAGTATAGGAAATCTGTAATAACATACGGGTTTTTGCAAATTTTTCAAAATAGCTCTCGAGATATAGCTTTCCAAGACTTAAGGTTTAACCAATGACCTTTAACATTTATTTATAAAAAATGTGGAATGCCATTTTCAATGTGCTCTCATTACATAATATTTCAAACATAACTGAGATAGCAGCATTTATGTCAAAACACTGTTGTTAAATTTGAACGATTTTCCCCAATTTCCAAGATACCATTATGTCTCTCAGCGGGAGCTAGGTTTTGATTTTAGACCCATAGTTTCTTAGACAAGTTTTCTTAGAATTTATTGTAGATTACATCTTTGCTATACGCCTATCTATAAAAAGAATTGACCCACCCTAGTAAAATAAGACCAAATACACCCCAGTAAAATAAGATTTCTTCCAAAACTTTAATGAGAGAAAGGAAACTCATCGTATCAAAAATTTTTGGTAATCCCTTGTGATCTGCTTAAGATATTCATGATCAAAATTCGTAAAAATCTCTTGTTTTGCATATAACTCACCTAAGTACGTATTTTTTGATATTATAACAATTTTGGATAATAAAATTATTTACAGGTTATATAAAACATCAAATGTAAACTACGTGCCAAGTTTCGTTTCGCTCCTTCAAATTTCGGTTGAAAACTTATTTTTCGCGGTCTATTTGCCCGAAAATTATGTGTTTTACGGTAATTTTTTTTAATAACTATTATGTTATTAGTTATTCAATGTTTTTGATCTTAGTAATTTCAGAAAGGTCATATGTGCGGAATTTAACGCTATTTAAATCCTGAAAACTGCATTAAAAATTAATTTTTCATGATCAATGAAAGAAAGAAAAATTTAAAAAGCAACTTCCTAAATTTTAGTTTGTATCTTTGAGGTTGTAAAGAAATGCACTGAGTTGTGACCAGCGTTACCGTTGAGAATTTTTGAAAAGTGTCCAAAAAAGGGGATTTCAAAATAAAAAGTCGCCAAAGAAGTGAATTTTTTGAAAACCTAAAAAACTCCTTAAAATTTTTTTATTTGATAACAACAAATTACTTCATTTTAAGAAAAATTACAAAATTCAGTTCTATTAAAAAAAAAAGTGGCCAGGTGGTTGAAAAAGGGGCAAATGGCGACTAAAGTCGCCAAACGGTAACGCTGGTTGTGACTAACAAACTTATTCAATGAATAAATACTTAGTAATTGTTAAGAATTTTTATGAATATCTAGTATGTATGTATATGCGTACCTACGTAGTATATATGAAGCATCCGAAAACGTTTTATTTTTATTTTTCAATCAAAATAAATATCTTTAATGTTTTTTCATTTGTTGAAAAAAATATGTGAGGGATTTTTATTTTTAAAATAAATATCCATCAATGATGAAAAAAATAAATATCTTTAACGATAAATATCTTTAACGATAAAGTTCGAAAAAAATTTCAAATGATTGTTTTTTTTATTCATACTTTTGTTTTCAAAATATTTTTTTTTTTTATTCTAATGAAATTGTTGTTGTTTAAAATTTTTTCCATCCGATGAAAAAAGTTCAAACTAATTTTCAACTTTTGAAATAAATATCACAAAAGATATTTATATTTTTATTCCCATCATGATGAAAAAAATTAAAATATTGATGAAAATAAAAAAATCATGATGGATTTTTATAATTTTTTGAACATTAAAGATTGTTTTTCGATTGAAATAAATATAAAAAGATTGTTTTTTTAGTATTAAAATCCGGTCTCTGGTATATATAAAGAACTTCAATAATTTTTAATAATTTCTATAAAAATATTTTCCAATTTTTTTTTTCCATTAAGATTAACGTCGATTTGTGTTTTTTTTTTAACAAATATTTATGCATGCATAGTATGTCCTCTTTAATATACGTACATATATATTTTTTTAATGAGTTCAAAAGTTAAAACTTTCAAAAAAAAAAATGCCCCTTTCCGGTCCAAAAATATGATGGTTTGAAAAACGAGAAAAACCTAAAAAATTTACAAAGGTGCATTTGTTTAATTGCTAATAACTTCTAAACTATAAACGGTAGTTATCTAGTTTTAGTTTCATAATAAAGACAAAAATATTACATTTATAAAGATATTTATAAATTTTTTTTAAATCAAAAGTTCAAAGGTCAAAGTTGGACTTATAATAATCAAATCATTATATTTCAAAAAACGGTATTTTAAAAATTCTGAAAAAAATATATAATGTTGACGTAACTCTTCTTCCTACGCAAGGGAAATTTCAAGTTGGAGTCTCATTTAGTTTAGAAGTTATGGACCAAAATAAAATTTAATTACTTATAACTTCTAAACTATACACAATAAAATTTAAATTTTAGTATCATTTTTAAGATTAAGATATTGTCTTCAAAATTATGTAAAGTAAATTTATTTAGTTTGAAAGTTCAAAGGTCAAATTTAAACTTATAAAAATTAAATCTTTATATCTCCAAAAACGACATTTTTAAAATTCTTAAAAAATTATATAATGTTAACACAACTCTTGTCCATACTCGTGCAAAATTTCATATTGGACATTCATTTAGTTTAGAAGTTATGTAACAAAATATAAACCAAAGTCAAATTTTGTGTATAAAATTTCATATTTTTTAAATAAACAAAATAATTTAAATTAATTTTTGTAAATATTTTAAATTTTTACATACAAAAAAAATTCTTTTTTCTATATTTTGCTTCATAAATCCTAAACCAAAAGAGACTCCAAATTGAATTTTGGCTCGAGTATAGAATGGAGTTAATTTATCAATATATAATTTTTTTAAAGACATATTTTTGGACCGGAAAGGGTCTTAAGTCTGAAAGTTTGTAATTTGAGCAACATTTGTAATAGGTAATTATTGTAGCGAATTTCATTGAAATTGGAGACATGAAATCCGAAAATTACTGTTTTTTGTCCGTTTTGATATGGAATTACTCATTTTATTAAAAAAACTAACACCATCAGAATGGGGTTGAACCAACAACCTTCTGGTTGTTCTTCAAATGATGTTAACAAATAAAAAGAGGCAAATATTAATTATATTACTATAAAATAAAGTTTTCAATGGCAAAAATACATACGCTAAAATTTTAAAAATTGCATTAAATTCAAAGGCATAATTGTTTTTGAGTGCCACTTAATTCCAATATAAGTTATAATAACAGCTACACATTGGTATACATTTGACAAATTTCAATTAGCGCCTTGGATGTGCCTCGACGATTTAAGTATGAAATATTAAAGGCACGGCGATCTCAGGTCTTGAATACGTTTAATGAAATTTTTTTTCTTGAAACCCTTTTTTTCGTTTAACTAAAACAATATAGTTGTATTTATTATAAATTTAAATTCATACATAGCGAAAAAATTCTAATATAAAATACGCAAAACTTTAGATCGATTTAAAAATGTTATAAAATTTTTACAAAATTCATATTTTATAGCGCCACTATATGGGAACATTTTTTGATTACATGATACTTTAGCTTCATTGAAATTACGCTGTGAGTGTGCGTCGCGAAGAAGGCACCTCTTAGAACCATTTTGCTTTCACAACTAGTCCACATGTTGGCCTATTTCTACAAGCGTTTTTAATTTATATTAGAAGAATTGGACACACATGCTAAAATCTGCGATTAAAGCAATCAAAAGAAAGAAAAAACGAGAAAAAAAGTATAGTCGGTAAAGACCGACCATATAATACCTTACACCATTATGTATGAGCTTAAAAATTCGGGAAGGGGACTTATATTAGAACAACACTTTTACTAAATGTAAAATAAAATGTACAAATACAAAATAATGCGTTGATATTAACATCTACATGATTTTATGAACTTTAGGGCGATTCTAATAAAATTTCTTAATGTTGTTTCTACTTATATAAAACTTATTTGTGTTGAATATTAACTTGATACTAACATTCGTATGGGTTTTATGCACATTAAAGTTATTTTCGGAACAGGGGTTTATATGGGAGCTATGGTCAATTTTAGACCTATCTTCGTAAAATTTTGTACAAAGATTTATACCTGTACAAAACTTCTTTGCGCCGAATTTCATTAAAATATTTACACTTTTAAGGCATTTTCGAGTTTTGAATCTCTATTCCGAGGGGACATTTGTATAGGGGCTAGGTGAAATAATGAACCGATCACAACCAATTTCGTCCTTCGTTCTTGTATCATAAAAGTCCCACGTGCCAAATTTCATCGAATTATCTTCAAAATTGCGACCTGTATTTTGTGCACAAGGTTTACATGGACAGCCTGCCGTCCAGCCTGCCAGCCAGACGAACATCGTTAGATCGATTTAAAAAGTGATTCTGAGTCGATTGGAATACTTTAAGGTGTTGGATAACTTTGCAAACATCAGCAAAAAATGCATAATACCCCATTCACCTATGGTGGTGTAGGGTAAAAAACGTGTGAGTTTCAAACACTTTTTTTATTTTTTTTACTTCGAGTGCTTGCGGGCACCACATTGAACCGTTACAAGCAATGTTGCCAATTTAGCCTTTTTAAGGCTAAATATAGCCTTTCTTGGCTTTAAAAAGGTTAAAAATTTATTAATTTTATATAGTGCATTTAAGAATTTGCACAAAAAATCAAAAATATTTATATGTAACGAAAATTTTCGCCTGCTGCGCTTCATTATACAAGAATATTTTTATTATTTTTTAACAAACTTTATTACCCATAGGAATTATTTATGTTAAATTTATAAATATATCTTTAAGAAATACCAAAAACCACCTTTGGTGGTGTAGGGTATAATTAGAATTGCCCATATACATATTAATTAAATAAACATTTAACAATTAAATATCAAATTGAATCCAACGATTTCAACTTCCTTACAGGTATATTTTTTAATCAATGTAGACTTCTTAGGGACTCTATTCAAGTAGAGTAAGTAGAACTTGGTGGATTGTACAAGAGGCGGGGACGTGATGTAATCCGGTAAGTGTAAATGATTAACAATTTCATGTTGTCTTACGCAAAGAACTAAGTCCAGCAATAGTAAATTGGACATTATAATTTTTCCAATCATATTTTAATGACAAATATATTTTTGTTAAATAAAATAAAATCCAGTGGTGGTCAAATACTTAGGGACAACATAATGTTCAACATTTTTAACGAATCTATGCATCGTAGGTAAAAGTTAAAACACAATTTAAATTCTTTATATGAAATAATATTTGTTCAAGAAAAAAATAATTAAAAAACAAAATATGTTCAATGATAATAACAAAAACTTTAATATTTCACTTTTATTGCCTGGACTTTTTCATATGACAAAAATATTCAAAAATCTATTCAAAAAATATGTAAATTCATTTTAAAATTAATTTTGAAATTAATATTTTCTAGGATATCTTTTAGATTTAATGACTGCTTTGCATCTTCTTGGAAGACTTTAAACTAAACTTGACATCTTTCAACTGGTATATTATTATTTCATATATTCACCACATTTTTAAAACTTTCATCGGAATTTCAATTTGTTTTATTTTTTAATCCCCTTTCAACTTCCGCCCAAATTTTCAATTGGGTTTATGTCCGAACTCTGCGCAGGCCAATCCAAACCATTAATATTTTCTGATAAAAACCACTGCTTTACTCCCCAAGCAGTGTGTTTCGGCATATTTTCATCTGCTTCATTGTGTTAGATACGTTCAGATATTCGACAAATAGGACCAAGAAAATGCTGCCCAAACCATGATTCTCCCTACACCATGCTTTACAGTTTTTAAAGTATAGCGAGTGTACTCTAATTAGCTTTACAAGTTAAAATTTGCGACTAGTACAGTGTTAATATTAAATTCTGATATTAATATTATAACTACTTACTAGGGTATCCAATCGATTAACCGTCATTTGGTTATCCGATTAATTTTGGTCGATTAACTGTTCGAATAATTTAAAATTTTCTATTTTCGAATAACGAATAAACCGAATAATTTGCGTCGAATAAACGATTAACCGGAATTTAGTTTTTTTAGAGTTATAAATTTAGAAATTTTTTATTTTTAAGATAAATTTATTCCAACCACATCTTCTTTTTAATATCTATTATATTCCAGCAAAAATTATTATGGAAAAACTTTTTCATTACTTTCAAAGTATCAATAAGTATACATTGTCATGAGTTTTAAAAGTACATATTGCAATTAGCATCATAAGATACTATAAAAACAATGAATTATTCTGCTATAAAGCGTTTAGATTTGGTTGTTATTTTTTCAAATACTTGTTGCTAAAAAGATATGTTATGGAAATAAAAAATAATGTTAAGGATAATTTTTTTTATTAAAAAATATGATGGTTAATATAAAAATTAAAATTAAATTCCTTTCGCCAATAAAAATTTATTTGGACATTCATTGAAATTTTGCATGAAGTCGTGAACATAACTTCCTTCTCACTGAATAGGTATCAAAAAAGAGAACAAGTCTATGTTAAATTCATCGAAATGATCCAACTTTGTATTACTTCTGGATCACAAGTTTAGGTTAGATCTTATTTACTTCTTTGGATATTCTTTTCATTGAGACATTTGATAAAATGTGACATGAAAAGATTAAAATATTACAAATACTTGATCTTGTAACAATAGAAATTCCGAAAATATAGTTTTAAGTAAAGTAAATTCGGAGTAATATAAGTCGTAAACATTTAAATTTTCATCATCAAATGTACGTAAAAATATTAATATTAATTTTTACTTTTATGACAGAAAATGATTCTCACACAGAAAATAAAAGAGTTACATAAAAACGACTGATTTATTAAATAAAGTTGAATTAGGAGAATATTTTGTAGTATTATGTCGAAAAGTGCAATTTTTTTCATACAAGTGGCCGAAAAAACTAATAAGATAAACTCTATATTCTATAACATGATTGTAAATAACTATTTCAATCGATTAAATATTAAAATTAGTCTTATTTATATGTCTTATATGTATTACTGAGACTATTCGGGTAATCGAATAATTAAAACTTAAAACCGATTAAAATTTGATCGGTTATTAACCGATCAACTTTTAATCTCGAATAATTATTTGTAGAATAAACCGATTAATATGAAAACCCGAATAATTGGATACCCTACTACTTACACGGAAAAAAGAAACAATTCGTTTTAATTATCAAAATGATTCATACAATTGAAAAAATTTTTTAATTTGCACATCTCACCAAAATGATTATATCAATTACCTAAAATTGTAAAAACAGAAAAAAGACAACAATTTTTCCAATTAAAGGTTATAATTAATGAAATTATATTTTGTATATTTTAAAAACCTTGTTTATTTCTATGAATCATAAAAAAATAAAATAAATTAAATTTATTATTAATATTATTTTTTTAGTTGATAAAAAATTTGACTGAAATTTATTTTACATTATTGACACATTTTATTTTTTAAGAAAAAGTAAAAAAAAAAATGGTTTTTGTATTTTTCGATCTTAGTCTCTTCCGTTAAGTTCTTGTTGTAGTTGAGATTCTGTTACAAAATTTTTAATTCGTTATCAGCTTTTATGGATTACATTCAGCCCAACCCTCACCACTGCAAAAAAAAAAAATCTTTACAACGAAATACAACAACGAATTTTGTTGGGATAAAAGAGTTTTTGGACAAAAATATCGAATTTTTACGCTTTCCCTTTGGATCTAAATGTTATACTTGATGTTATAGTAATTTTTAATAGCTAAATTTAACATTTCATACTCACTGGACAACTTAAATTTCCAATTCTGCTTAGAATTATTATTTCCTGTAAATCTAAAACATCTAAAATGGTACGTAAGAATTGATCTCCATGTCTATCATATTATAATCATAAATAACATACAATTCAAGTCCTTTTTGTCCACGGAGGATACAAATCCATTTCATAAAATACATGTAAACATTTGTTGCTAATAAAGAAAAATGTATATATTTCTCAATATTTTAATTTTTTATTTATTTTTTTCATTTGAAATTCTTTAAACAAAAGTCAAAATATTGCATGCTTTTCGAAAACAATTATAATCAATTAACAACCCAGCAAAAACTTTGGTTGCAATGTAATGAGTTAAGAAGCTAATATAATGGCTCTTCACAACTTACACATTAGCTGAATAACTCATTATTTTAACCCGGTGATGACATTAGGGGCAACTACTTACCTCATCTCATTGCTTAGATGTTATTACAGGAACTAATTACTTTTAAGTTATTTTATAAAGCATTGATTTAAAAGTATTTCTGAAGTTATTATAATTGAAAACAAGATTGTTGCATTTTTTCTTTTTTAATTTTATTAAAAATGTAAAAAGCAAATCCTAAAAATAAATAACCTTTAAAATAAATAAATATGTAAATGATTTATGCTATAATTAATATACATACCGGGTACTTTCGGTCTGTGCCGCAGTTGAATCAAAATCCAGAACAGATTTGTGCTTTGTTTGCAAAAACCTACTGCACCTCATGTAAATACAACTATGGTGCAACTCTTGCTTGGTGTAGATTCATCTCCAGATCTGTTTCGAACTTGACCTTCGCGCAGAAACCCCACACTGAAAATTTTTAGATTTTTATCCGTTTTAAAATTTGTTTAAATATTGAATGAAAATGTCTTACCTTCTATGAAATTGTTATCTGTTGAAATGTTGACCTTTCTCCTCTGGATTAATAATTGTGTGCCTAATACAAAAAGAACAATAAAAATTAGAGAATGTTTCGCAAAATATTTTTACACTTACCATAATTCATCTTTGTTGAATTACAAAAATATTGGGAATTGTTAGAATATTTTCATATTTAATTTTTGTTTTATTATTATTTTTTTTTTTTTTTTTAATGTCAAGAATTTTTATTTTGAATATTTTGTCAAATATTTTGATTATAAAAGTTTTAAGTGTTTAATGTACTTCAATATAATTTGAACGGTATGTTGTTGTCATTGAAAAGTAACTACATCTGTAACTACATGCCATTACCAAGTTTTTGCTGGGAACTGATTGAAAAAATTAATTTTTTAATTAAATTTTAATAAGAACACAAACAAAAGTGTTATGTGAACAATTTTAGGCAATCATTTTTCTGTGTATGCAACATATAAATTTACTAAGCCATTGTAATGGCTGACGTCCAAAAGTTGTAAGTGGCGAGTGCAAAACTATAATGAATAAAAAAAATCCTCGAAAGTTTTTATATTTCTATGGCTTTAAATGCCGAATGAACTACAACTAAATATTTCTTAGTTATTTTGTAAGTTATATCATAATCCATCAACACGTTTCCTATTTTTAAGACAAAATTAAAATATAAGAAGCATAAAACAAGTTCTAAAGAATATCGAAATTTTTGGAAATTTCTCATATACATTTACAAGTATACATATATTTGCTTAAGTGAATAAGCAAACCACAGGACAACACATCACAAATATTCACTACAAATTAAATCAAACATGGGAGAAGTCGTGTCGACTTCACCGAAAAATAATGCTGACAATTTTCCAACTCAATGCACTGATTAAATGAAAATAAACGAATGCTTCTTGGACTTTTATGGAAATAATTTCAATATTATTACAAATGTTCACTAAATGTTTAGTCACAGTAGAGAAATAAGTACATAAAAGAAATGAAGCAAGACAATGAACAATTATACACACGTAACTAAGTGTGAAATGGTTTTTGTCAACGAACTTAAAATGCCCTTCTTAAAGTGCAGAATATAAGATGAAAATATTGAATTGATTTGCAAAAATAACTCAATATTATTATTTTCAGTATTTAACAGAGTGTATCACATGCAGAATGATAAACTAATTTATACACCACTGATGTTCGTTAGAGGATATAAAATCACAACTTTGAAAATGTAATTAACAAATCGGATTCTTAATAAATATTCTTTCACAGAAAAGACATCTAAAACTTCTAATCAAATAGTATTAGACAAAATAAATACAAATATATAAATAAGTATATATGAGAGTGTATGAATTGAATTCATTTAAAACTCAACTCTCCTCCTACAAACACAATTTAATTTTCATGAATAAAAAAACAAAAACCCAAATCTATTCGTATGTATGTGCAAATGTATTTATGTATATCTGTTTGTGAGTATAATTGTGACAATGGTGTTAAAGAGGGGTGTAAGACAAATTGACGGCTTACGCCTTAAATGTTCAATTATGTGAAAATAAGTGGGTATGGACTCCTAAAAGTATGCAATTATAGAAATGCTGAAAGTTTTATTTTTCTATTCATTTCTATAACGCTATGTTTTTAAACTTATATTTATGTACGAATGAGTGTATGTGTGTATGACTAAATGTGTTTTTATATTAACGAATACTATTTTTGAATGTTGTTCGCTATTACAACATAAATGTTTATGAAGTTCCAGAATGTCGTCCATTCACATGTACACTAATCCAGAGGTAAGTTCAACAAAAATAAATGTATACAAGAGTGTATTTGTGAATGTTAAGTTCATTTGTGCCTTTTGTTCGTCTTTGAATTTACATTTCCTTTACAAATTACCGCCTAAATACAATACTACTCAGACATGTCTCCCTCTATATTCAACAATCACTTGCTTTCCTATTCCAAGGAATATTTTTGTTCAATTGTGATTTATGTCTGTAATCAGAGAACGAGCAACTACTATTTATATACTTATGTACATATACATAGTAAAAATATGCTACATAAATATATATGTACACGATTTACATACATATGTATATGTATAATAATATACATTTATACAGTGGTGGCCACGAATTTAAGACACGACATTTCACTTATATATTTCTGATAATTTTTACATCTTATCGAACAAATTTTAGATCCATGTTATTTTTTAAAGATCCTAGTAATGTTATGAAAAAAAATCAACAATAGTTTGTTACCTATATTTAGTTTCCAATTTTTATTTACATATTATACAGATTAATACAAGTTTAAGCCTGGTCATGAATTTAGGACATAGGCAAAATAAAAGTTAATTCACAAAAGTAAAGCTCAGCTTCATAAAACAATATTAGTATTTGGTGGGAAATCCTTTTATTTTGAATCACAGCAGCGCATCTCCTGGGTAAACTTTCAACTAAGGCCATACAGCGCTCCTTTGGAATGGCATACCAAGCCTTTTGAATTTCTTCCCATAAATCAGTCAAATTTTTTGGCTTTACTGCTCGTACATGCTCCTCAACATCATTCCACAAGTTCTCAATTGGATTGAGATCCGGGGATTGAGCTGGCCATTTCAGAACTGTGATATTATTTTCCTCTAAGCAACTCTTCACTAGGCGTGAAGTGTGCTTAGGGTCATTATCATGCATAAATTTCCACATTAGAGGCATGTTGTCTTCAGCGAATGGTATCATGATGCTTGTCAGTATGTTTTTGTAAATATGCTGGTCCATTTTATTGATAATCTTCTGAATGGGACCTACACCATGCCAGGAAAATGCTGCCCACACCATGACATTTCCACCACCATGCTTAACCGTTTTAAGGGTGTACTTTGGGTGATGCTCCAGGTTTGGAGGACGCCATACGTACTGTTTTCCATCAGAACCAAAGCGACAAAACTTCGACTCGTCGCTCCAAAGTATATTTTTCCAAAATGTCATCGGCTTATTGAGATTTTCTCTTGAAAACGCTAGTCGGGATTTAATATTTTTTTTTGACACAAGTGGTTTACGTTGTGCAATACACCCACGTAAGTTCTTCTCATTCAGACGTCTTCTTATTGTCCTGGACGATATATTAATACCAAAATCCGATGAAATCTCATTTTTAATTTTACTTGAGCTCTTGAAAGGATCTTTAGCAGCTGATTTATAAATTAAGCTATCCTCCCTGGGTGTAGTTTTTCGGGCTCTAGGGTGCTGTTTGACATTTTTGGTAGTGCCATGTTGCTTGATGTGTTCCAGTGCATTGTAAATCTTGGATCTGGAACATTTTAGTAGCTTGGAAATTTCCATTACTGTTTTTCCATCAGTATTCATTTGTTGGATCAATTTTCGCTCGGCATCCGAACTCCAAGTACCTCTGGCCATTTCTAACTAAATATTTTGATGTATTCTAACATTAAATGGAATAAAACATTCATTACTTACCTTTTAGCTTCAAAAAACACCAAAAAATCACTTAAAAACCAAATATTTCTTATATGTTTTAAATTCGTGACCAGCTTCAAAAGCACGTTTTTACGAAAATATAATAAAAACAGCAACAAAATGTATACACAAACAAAACCAAATAACGGTAATTGATCTTAACATTACAGGGTACACTGAAAAATTAACAAAATCTAATTTTATATTGCAGGGTTGTAATAATTATCACAACTTAGTTCGTTACATGTCGTGTCTTAAATTCGTGGCCACCACTGTATGTATTTATATATATTTCCTTACTTTATCGTCTGTCATGCTTTATATATGTACATATGTATGTATATGCTGTCTATAAATGGTTATAAAGTCGGTTTCCAATGTACAAACAAAAATTCTTTACATCACAAATTCGAATTGAAGTTAACAGAAAAAGCAAAGACTGAATAATTAACAAACTACAAATCCTGAAAAATCTAACAAACTATCAACTTAAAGCTCTGACGGAAGTGGAAACTAAAAAGGTGTCAACAAATATCCAAATCGTAATGTAAATTTGACATTTCTAATACAATAAAATGTGGTGGTGAAAGGCCAGTAAAACATGTTAAATATTTCCCAAAATCATGTAATAATTGGGAATGATTTGGTTTCTTGAATATTTATAAACATTCCAACGCTACAGCAAAGAATAGAAATAAGAACTGGTAAAAAATTAAAATATGGAAGAAATTATAAGTAATTTTTGCATGAGCTGATTAATTATTTATTTATGAAAAAACACTAAAAGTAGAATGGAATTAAATGTGTAACTTAAATGTTTATTGCATTTTAAACATCAGAAGGTTAAACTGAAAACGCAAATGGAAAATGAAAAATTAATTTCAAATAGTACTCTTTTTCACCCTCAGAGTACTAAAAGTAAAATTTTTGATAGTTGTTTATTTTTCATTTAGTGAAAAATTCAAAGAATGTATATGGGCAATTATTAAAAATTTTTAACCTGGCTGAAACTGACTTAAATCCTTAATAACTTTTGTGGTAATTAAACAATCTGAACTCACAAGACTTGAAACTAATAGAGTGCAATATTTTAGCACAAAAGGTTTCTTTTTCTAACCATGATTGTTGTTCAAAGTTCAAGAATATAGAAAAACTGATAAAAACTACTTAACTTTTTACCATTCTTCTACAAATTTTCTTCACGCGTTTTTTGTGTCAATAAATTTATATAAATACTCGAATAAATAAAACATACCGAAAAATAAGTGTGAATTTGTGTTAAATCAGATATACTTCAAGAACAAGCTAGTTTAAATAGATAAATAATTCTCCTGCAAAAATTTTTAATTTATGTGCAAACCCATGGTTGGCACAAAATGCAACCATAGAACTAAAGCACTGTTAAACTTATGGACATTTGAAAGACATTTTAATATCTTTCACGGCAAAGTTAAATATTTTAAGTTTTTAATATTTTAGGTATATTTACTTATTTTATAAATCATAGCAAATATAAACAAAATAAAACAATCAACTGCTACACCACGATTATCATCATCTCAAGGAGCCGTTTTGGATTATGGAGAAGTGCACAACAAAAATTTCCTTAGAAAACCTGAAAAATGTGGGTTGTTTCCATTCGAACTATGAATCATTTTCATTAAACATCATATTATTTAATGAACATATCAAGGATCCAGCAAGCAAACTATTGCTACAGAATATGAATCAAATGGAGAATATACCTGAAGGTATATTATATATAAATTTATTATAAAATAACAGAATTTCTTAATTATCTCTTTTTTATTTTATATATTTTTTGTTATATTTCAGACGGTACTTTATTTGGTTTGCTTTACTTCATTGGAAATTATTTCTATATATAAATTATTTCACTACATAAGTTTGAACTAAATTTAATTAAAATATTTTACTATATTTTTATATTAATAAATTAATAATTAGATATATGTACTTAAAATATTTCTTCTCTTTTATAAGAATTAAAAAAATAATAGTTTTTTTGTTTTATATGTGTATATTGTAAATCGTATGCTTATTTCTAACATGAATTATATTTTTTTACACAATAAATATTATTAAAGTGTTTAAAATTTCTTATTTGTTTTATTTTTGATTATAGTAACTTATAGTAAATTTTCCTACAGGGGCTAAACAGCATTTTAGAATTAACAAAATTTTGTTAAATGGAATAAAATTCAAATGTTAAAATTAATAAACATTTTCCAATTTGAAGAAAAAAATTAGTTAATTTGAATAAATTTTTTATTCAATTTAACAAAAATTTAGTAGAATAAAATAAAATAATAGTTAAATTGAGTAAAAATTCTTCAATATGAGTAAAAAATTTAGTTAATTTGAATAATATTTTCTTCAATTTGACTAAAAATTAGCCAAATTAACTACTTTTTAATTAAATATTTGAATTAGTCATATTGACGAATTTTCGTCGATTTAACTAATTTAAGAAAAATTAAAAAAAATGTCTGTTGAATTGAATAACGATTTTGTTGGATGATATTTAACCTACTTTTCTTCAATTCTACACCTCATTTTACCATATTTACTACTCTTTTTGCTTCTTTTGAAATTAAAAAAAATTTTTTGTGTGGATTTTTTTAAATTTCTAACCAAGTATGTGTTATCTGAATAATGTTTACCGAAAATTTGATTTTTAAAATTTAATTTATTATTAAATACCAAATACAGTATAAACTCGAGAATCTGTATAATTATTACAGACCAAACTCCGGATAATCGAAATGCTTTTTTTCTGGTCCACCCTTGTTAAAAAATTCTATCACAATATATATTTTATTTAATATATGAAACACTTAGGGTATTAAATTAAAATTTACTTCAACTAACATTCCATATTTTAAGTTTTTTATAAAAAAAAAAAAATGTTTGTTACCGAATAAACCAGATTATTGAATTATTATATTCAATATTCAATTGCTAAAAACATTTCTTTAAACGAACCCCTCTAGCCTTTTTTTACTTCCAAAAGTGCATTGAAAGGGCTAAAATTTTTATATTTCAAAAACGAAGACAATAATTTCTTATTTCCTATTATTAATTTTATTTGTACAGAACATTTAAGCATTTTTGTGTATTTATCCGAAAAAAATCAAGGTTTTTTATATTTAACAGAAATTTCGTCTGCGGCGCATCACACTCCAAATCTTAAATAACAAATTTTATGGACTTACTGCTAATAGAAATTATTTATGAATGAAATAGGAATTATAGTTCAAAAATAACAAAAAATCATTTTAAAACATTGGATTATTGTTTCAAATGAAATATATTATAAATTTGTATGGGATTTTAGGTTTAGGGCGTTTTGCTGACAGGCGTTCTATATTTTGTTTATAAATGTATTACATTTTTTTTAAATACATATAAAAAAAAATAACGACAACTAGAAAAAATAAGCCTTAAAATTAAAAAAAAAAATAGCTTTTTTCTGGTAGGGCATTTGGCCTCTTTTTGTCCTTTTTTAAAGCTCAATTTAGCTTTTTTCTCAACTCCTGGCAACACTGACCAAGAGTTAAAGTTTAAAATAAAATTACATTCACACAAACTAATCAATTTGGCTTTAACTTTGGGTTAAAATTCTATCAGTAAACGGCCCTAATGTCTTGTTATGATGTTTTAAATTGGGTAAATTGTTGCTTAAATATGTACTTATAATTATTTTATATTTCAAGGACATTCACAATTGATTAAAATTTTGTTTTATTTTTATTAACGACATCGATGCAAACTCGATATTATTTTACCATAATTATTTCTTATAACAAAAGAATTGCAGTTTACTATACTACCATAATTTTATTTTCTAGGTTAACTATTTATAATTGTATTATAAATATCATCGTTAAAAACATCAAATTTAATTGCAGTTTTAATTTTTGAAAAAAAAAACTAATAATGTTTTTATTGTACAAAACTAAAAATTTAAAAAAAAAAAAATTAAAAAAATGTGCTAAAAGAAATGATAAATATAATTCGAAAAGTGCTAGAAAAAGTGTCACGTGCTAGATTCACTCTTTTTGTGCTAAACGAGTTTAAAAAGTGCTAGATCTAGCACTAAAAGTGCTAAATTGGTAACACTGTACAGTGGGTCCAAAAGCAAAATAAATGGTAATAAGTCTGGAACTTTGAAACCACTGAACAGATTTTGATGAAACTTGAAACATAGAGGAGGAGTTAAGCTTTCAGAATATTGTTGGACAGAGTCTGTAGCTGCAGCACGGATGCCGCTACAGTGCGCCAAAGTTGACCACCTCGAGGGTGAAAAATATATCGGGGCTTATAACTTTTACAAATATTAACTGATTTGAAATATTTTTACATTTTTGAATTTTCCTAAGCAAGACAAGGAAAAAACATGCGTATTGTGCTACGCATGTTTTGGCCTTGACTTTTTTGCGATTTTGCTCTATAACTTTTAAAATAAAATTTCTAAAATTTTTTTAAAAATATTTTGAAATTCTCCACAATTTTCTAAATTATGATAATAAATTTTTTTTTTTATTATCTCAATTCGATTACAAGGAACAAATTTTCAAAGTCAAAATTTCAAAACAGGTCTCAAAAATTGCGATTTTTTGCCAAAAAAGTAACTTTATATATTTAACTTTTTTAAAAAATTTTGTTAAAAAAGTTTAATATTTTTTGCAATTTCTGAAAGACGGGACCTCAAAAAAACGTGTAGGTGTGATTTTGAAAAGTTGTGAAAGTTCACCCTACATCCAGCAGAGGTCAAAAATTATCAATTTTGGATGAGACGTTGAATTTCTTGAGTCTGTAAAAAAAATTGATTGTTGATATCGATACTTCTGTGAATTAAACTATATAGCTCAGTATGTCTTTAAAGGTTTTGAAAAAAATTATGACAGCCTGCCGGTAAACTTAGTCACACGAGGCAATTTTCCGAAAATACCCAATTTTTCAATAATAAAAACTTCGACCTTTAAAAATATATAGTAATATTATATATATTTTTCTGATTTTTACATTTATCAATCTCCCATTAAATATTTTATATCATGTGAAAAAATTATGTTGATACCTATAAGCATTTAGAAATTATTCAGTCTCAAATTTTTAAAATATGTCCATATAAACATAATTTGCATTTGTTCGCTTTGTTTTAAGAAAAGTGTATTACAAATTTTAAAATAGTGAAAATTATTATACATAGTTGTAAAGAAAACAAAATTTCCTTTAAAATGATGTATAATATGACTATTTTGTGTTTTCAACGCTTCTTGTAAATAACTTTGAAATTAGCATTGAGTTGCAAATTGTAAATTCTTTCGTTTTTTCATGTTGTTTTTAATACGGCCTTACCGCACTGTCTTATCTCACTGCATTACCAAAAATTGTAAGAAACATGAAGAGTTCAACATTTTTTTCGTTTTTCTTATTTGAAATTGATTTACTATAAACGCAATAAGTTCAAAATAGTCACATTATATATCAATTTAAAGGGAATTGTGTCTTCTTTTAAACTATGTATAATAAATTTCATTATTTTAAATTCTTTAACACACTTTTCTTAAAACAAAGTGAACAAATGCAAGTTAAAAAATTTGAGACTGAATAATTTCTAAATGCTTTTAGGTATCAACATAATTTTTGCACATGATATTAAATATTTAATGGAAAATTGATAAATGTAAAAATCAGAGAAATATATATAATTTTACTATATATTTTTAAAGGTCGAAGTTTTTATTATTGAAAATATGGGTATTTTCGGAAAATTGCCTCGTGTGACTAATTTTACCGGTATGCTGTCATAATTTTTTTCAAAACCTTTAAGAACATACTGAGCTATATAGTTTAATTCATAGAAGTATCGAGATCAACAATCAATTTTTTTTACAGACTCAAGAAGTTCAACGTCTCATCCAAAATTGATCACTGCTGGATGTAGGGTGAACTTTCACAACTTTTCAAAATTACACCTACACGTTTTTTTGAGGTCCCGTCTTTCAGAAAATGCCAAAAAATATTAAACTTTTTTAACAAAATTTTTTAAAAAAGTTAAATATATAAAGTTACTTTTTGGCAAAAAATCGCAATTTTTGAGACCTGTTTTGAAATTATTACTTTGAAAATTTTTTTCTTGTTATCGAATTGAGATAATAAAAAAATTTTTTTATTACCATAATTTAGAAAATTGTGGAGAATTTCAACATATCTTTAAAAAAATTTTAGAAATTTTATTTCAAAAGTTATGGAGCAAAATCGCAAAAAAGTCAAAGCCAAAAATGAGAAATTTATTTTTTGAAGTATCTTTTAAACCATACGAGATAATTTAGCACAATACGCATGTTTTTTCCTTGTCTTGCTTAGGAGAATTCAAAAATGTAAAAATATTTCAAATGGGTTAATATTTGTAAAAGTTAAGCCCCGATATATTTTTCGCCCTCGAGGTGGTCAACTTTGGTTCACTGTAGCGGCGTCCGTGCTGGAGCTACAGACTCTATCCAACAATATTCTGAAAGCCTAACTTCTTCTCTATCGATGTTCCAAGTTTCATCGGTTCAGTGGTTTCAAAGTTCGAGACTTATTACTAGGGGGTGGATTTATATGCATTTATTTTTGGAAAATATGCGCCTATAATATGCACTAAAATAATTCAAAATATACCCTAAAAAATTAATAAAATATGCATTTATTTTGTTTAATATTTATTAAATAAAAAGAAAAAAATAAGTTATTTCAAAAGAAAAAAACAAACATCAGTCCATCTTAAGCTTAGAAATGTAATACATTTTGTGTTTTTAAAAGTTAAAACTATGTTTTAAAAGATCAATACTAATTATTTGCACTTTTTTAAATTTTGTCTCCTTATGATCACATTTTTTTAAACTTATATTAGTGACATTGAGTTTAATACAACATTAGTTAGTTAGGTTTTTATTTATATAAACAGATAAACGGACATATTTTTTACTAAGTTGTCAAATGTAAATGATTGTCTATTTTGGCGTAAAAAATTTATACATTGAAAATGATCTTTCAACATCAACAGAAGTAATAGGAGCATATTTGAATAATTGTAGTTCAGAATAAGAGTATTCATCTAAACGCAAAACATCATCTGAACGTAAAGTAATTGATTTAGATTTTTTTTTTAATTTTCTCAAATCTTTTTTTTTTTAATAACAGCTTGCAACTTTAATATTATTTTTCAGCAACGGAGCCTTCTGCAGCTTCGATTATTGCAATAGTTGAATCAATTAAACTGATTTGAGTACTTAATGAATCGAATTTATTAATAGTTTCAGAAAGAAATCCATAGTTGGAAGAAACAAATGAGATTTTATTACTCGTTTAACTTTTTTTATAGCTTTAGAGTCGTTATCATTCAACTCATCCACAGCGTTTTTTAAGTCATCAAAATACTATTCGTAGTATTTTACAGCATCAAGCCTAGATGAACATCTCGTAATTACTATTTGAGACGGAAGTGGCAAATTGGAAAAATCAGTTTTCTCTAAGAAATCGGCAAATCAATGTGATCAAAATTATTGCGCACATCCTCCATTACTAGGGCTACTACATCTACAATTACATTAACAATGTACCGGCCGGTAATGTTAGTTGTTTCGTCCGTAGACATTTATTTTTTAAAAAATATTTTATTTCTTCCAACTGAATACTGTAAAATTTTTCCACATAACTTCTTCTAAGCGTCCTGTACGTTTTAAAGAAATTCTATAAAATTGGATGAGATAGTTTTTTTAAAGAGTGTCTGCAGATATAAAAACTTCACATAAATCCAAGTTGAAATTTGTTTGCAAATTTATCGTCAACAAATATCATTTTAAAAAATTTTATTCTATATACATATATTTAACAACCTTTTCTTTGCAAGTTAATGTAATATTCTTACCAAATTCTATCCTAATTTGTTTGAGAATAACCGGAAAATTAGTGTTAAAATCGCTTTAACACCTGTTATGCACACTTTACCAGAGACCGGATTTTAATACTGAAAAGCAATCTCCTCAACGTTCAAAAAATTATAAAAATCCTTCATATATTTTTTTTTTATTTTCATCAATAGTTTAATTTTTTCATCATTATCGAAATAAAAAATATAAATATCTTTTGTGATCCTTATTACAAAAGTATAAAATTATTTTCAACTTTTTTTATCGGATGAACAAATTTCAAACAACAACACTTTCATTGAATAACAAATATTTTTGAAAAAGAATAAATAAAAAAACAGTATCAATCGTTAAAGATATTCATCATGATGGATATTTAAATTAAAAAATAAAAATCGCTCACATAATTTTTTCAACAGATGAAAAATAGTAAAGATATTTATATGTATTGATCAACAATAAAAATAAAAAGTTTTCGGGTGATTGCTTTTACCTCAAAATGAGAAATATAAAAATAAGATTGTAAGAAAAAATGTTTAAAAACCAAAAAAGAAATTAAAAATATGCAATAAAAATATACATTATTAGGTAAAATATGCAAAAATATGCATTTTCAACAAAATATGCAAAAATATGCACTAACAATTCGATGCCATTTTTTAGTAAAATATCTGTTTCGGATAGATAACAACATAAGATCATTTTTAAATGCTCCAAAAAAACATGCATTTGCATATAAATCCGCCCCCTACTTATTACCATTTATTTTGCTTTTGGCCCCACTATGCACTGTTTGCATGTGTAAATTTTTCAATGAGGGTACAAGCTAAAACTACAAGCTTAAACTGAAAAACTTCAGGCAAATAATTTAGCAATAAATTTTCATTAGAAATTTTTCAACATTCCAATCACTGTGGATTTAAACAATTATGTAAGTTATTCATAATTTTTAGAAAAACCATAGTATTGTCAATTCCTTTATATACTATCATTTATAATGGAGTGCAACAAGATAAAATTGACTTAATAATTCCAAAGGAAAATTAAAGCTTAACAGTTGCCTAACCAAACCCCCAAAAGGGTTTTTTCAAATTTATTTCAAATTTAAGTTTCATAGCCTAAGGGGTGGATAATTCATAAAAATTTTAGATTATACTTAAGAGATCCCTTGCATTACATATACAAAATAAGAACCAACAAATTTATTGAAAATGGCAGATTTATATGTTTTATGTATTCACATATAATGAAAAAAGTGCCAAAATATCCAAAAAAGTAAAATCGAAATTCGAACTACACCTTTTATACTTCATTAATCTGATGGTACATTTTTACTTCGCATTGGAATCATTAAGACAATATTTTATGATCCAAAGCTAGTCGTATAATGTATTAAGAAATTCGTATCCGATTAAAATACATAATATTAATCATATTATAAAATTAATAAAGCTCAACTTTATTATGGTTATAATGAACTAAACCAAATAGTTATAAGCAAATCATATACAAGAAAGCAGAATTTTGATAAATCATCTGTAATTTGTTGCTCTAATTTTGTCAGTATGTGAATCGATTTTAATGCCAGGTACCACCTGCTGCTTTGTAAGTCACATAGTTTCATGCATTCACTTAGTCAGTCAGTCAGTCATTCTCTCATTTGTATCATTCAATACAAATAAGTGGCACCTGTCACTTAATAGATTGAACAGTCAGTAGTTCATTCTTCTAAGGAAAGAAGGTAAAACTAAACTCAAATATCTACAAGAGAAAGTATTTTTATTTATGTATATATTTGAATAGCGTTGTATTTGATTTTAAGTTTCTATGAATGAATGCCAACTATTTGTTGCTTTAAGAATATTGCTTATAATTTGTAAAATTTTGTACTACATAATTGCTACATATTTATGTATGTACTCATATACTACATACAAATGAATGTTTTAGTACTCGTAACAATATTTTACTTTCAAACTTAATTCAAGTCAATTGATAGAATACAGCTAGTACATACCTCATAGTAAAGCTAATCATCAACATCATTACCATAATAATGATGAAGACAATCATCATGGTGGAAAGTAGCTAACAATAATAAAATTTGTTCGTGTTTAGGCGCATTGGGTCACATTTCCTTTTTTGCATGTCGTGTGCAATTTGGCACATTTCAACCGATATGCAAATTAAGTTGTTGCACTAAATGCCACCTTCATCACTATTTCATATATTTTCCATATACATATGTACATAAATTACCATTATACATATACACAAACTTATTCTAAATATATATACATACGTATAAATACATATGTATATGTATGTAGTCATTACCCAGCAGTTCAAAAGGTGCCAATTTGCCTATTATCACTAGATATATAACTACTTAGACGATTCACTAGTTACTTTTGGTAGTGCAAGTAAAATAACTACTAAATAATGTTTATTGTTTTAACTAGAAAATATAATATCTAAAAGTAAACTGCCACTTCTATGTTTACATGTTATGCATAGAGTTGCCGATGAGAGCTTTAAAAGCGTAAATTGAGAAATTTATTCTTGTGTTATATATGTATATGCTGAAAAAATTTCTTTTAGTGAATTCACTATTGAAATGTAGTGCAGATAGTGGCATTTCACTTTCAGAAATTTATATTAATGTATGCCAATTCGCTACAACTATTAATTTAGTGAATTCACAATTGAAATATAATGTAATAAGTGGCCAAAAAGTATTGCATTTATCTCTAGAAATTCCCTGCATTGTAAACAAATTCGATACAACTATCGAACAACTACCCAGCAAAAACTTGGTAATGGTATGTAGTTACGGATGTAGTTACTTTTCAATCTTAACAACATACTTTCTGCACTACATGAAAGTAGATTAGTAACTACTTACTTTTAACTTGATATGTAATCAGTTACATAAGATCAGATTTTTGGAAATGTTACTTTTTATCTATCTCTTCATTTATATTATAAAAATTATATATTTTAAAAGTGGGTAAAATATGAAAATAAATTAATTATTTATTAAAGTCACGAAGACTTAAACAAATAATTAATCGTGAACACACCAGTCTCCGGTGAAGTCGAAACCACGACGTAAGCAGACAGAATAGCTTATTGTTAACAAATCCATTAGGCCACTTTATACGTACATGAATTCATTCATGAACTCTGTAATTTGAGTTTAAGTAAAATACTACATCAAACATAAAATACGGTATAACTCTTAAACCAATAAAGGGGTATAAAAATGTACTAGAGGAAATCTGTAGGAAATTTTATTATCTATAAATGTTGTATTAACATCAAAATACGTACTATGCTCAATAAGCTAGTTATATGCAAAAAGTGTTATTGTTCATTTAATTTTACTGTCTTGTGTACTAAATAAATTTTGTGTCTGAAAAAATTTTTGTAAAATTTTTCAAAATTAAAAATTCTTGACATAAAAAAATAAATTCAAGAAAATACAATTTTTTGTTAATGTTTACAATAATCAATTTCTTATTTCAAAAGGCTATTGGTAAATTATTAGTGTTTAAAAGTGGTAAGAATCTGAATATTACTAAAAAAATATCCACTAATTTGTATTGTTTCTCTTAGGCACATTGGCACAAATTTATAATACCTTTAAACTCAACAGGCAACAATTACATAAAGGTAAGAAAAATTCATTGGCTATCTTAAAACAATTTGTTAAACTCTTAACATTTTTCAGACGGGGGCAGATCAGTAAGGTCCGGTATTTTATTCAATTTCTGCACGGGTCACAAGAATGCGCTTCAAGAATTAACTCCAAGTCTATGGTATGAAATAGTATGTCAAATCCTGATTTCAGCATATTTTCAAATAAATAAATTTCAAAAAAAAAAAAAAAATTATCTGCTTTTAATTTTCAATACTTCAGTACTTGTAACCGATAATGTAACTAGTTACTATTCATTTTGCTAATAATGACTTCTGTAATACTTTGAAACTAATGAGTGATTGAATATCTACAAAGTAATTAGTTCTTGTAACGACATCTAAGTAATGACTTTCTGAAATGCCTACCTGTAATAATATAGAGTAAGTAGTTGCCTCTAATGACATCACCGTGTTAAAATAATGAGTTATTCATCTAATGTGAAATTAGTGTAGAGCCATTATATTAGCTTCTTATCTCATTACATGGCAAGCAAAGTTTTTGCTGGGTATGATTATATCAATTACTAAAAACTGTAAAAAATACAAGACAGAAAAAAATTCCCAATTAATAAATTAATTAAGTCAATTAAGTGGGTGATTGAATGAATTAATAATTTAAATGAGTAAAAGAATATTACTAAAATTTGATTCTTATTTGAATATATTTATTAAGTTTTGAAGCAAAATTAAACAACTTTGTTAATTAAAAAGTATATGGTAATAATTTTTTCTGTGTATAAACTAAAAAAAGTCAATAAATTATAAAACTTTTTTATGTATGTAATTTATTAACAAAAATATTTAATACTAGCTTTTTCCAGTGCGCTTCGCTACCCCATTTAACGCCACAACTAATATTTACTTTATATGTGGGCTACTACTCCCCCCACACCAATTCGAATTTTAATATGAAAATTGCAACAAACATTTTTAAGACTTTCACTATAATAATCATTTAGATATGCGAAAATTAATATATTTTTTTATATCCATTTTCATTTTATCAAAGCGATATAATAGGCTGGACGTTCATATGAAGATTGATGGCTTTCACCATAATAGTTCTTCAGATTATCACTCCCCTGCTACGATAAAAAAAGATATATCATATTTGAAGTTAGTGACAATTTATTCATATGAAACTATTTTTTATTTAATTATTAAATAAATTATAACAAAAATTGTGAAAAAAATTGTTCCGTTGAATATTGAGATTAGGACCCTAATAAATTTAAAGTAAATGAAGTTGAAAAAAGATTCGGCCGTGGTTCACCATGTTACTTAATACCATATTACCATCTTACCCACAAATAATAAAATTTTCGCCTTAACGCCTAATTTTTTTTAACTACGAACATTTGAATACGGAAAAGAAAGTCATAGCAAGCGCTGATTTAAAAATATAAACAACAACAATTGAATAGTTATATATTTTTATTTTTGTATGTATGTATGTATGTATGTATGTATGTATGTATGTATGTATGTATGTATGTATGTATGTATGTATTTATGTATGTATGTATGTATGTATGTATGTATCTATGTATGTATGTATGTATGTATGTATGTATGTATGTATGTATGTATGTATGTATGTATGTATGTATGTATGTATGTATGTATGTATGCATGTATGTATGTATGTATGTATGTATGTATCTATGTATGCTTAATATAAAAATTTTTCTGTGTATTTACTTATTAAACTTTTTTTTTAGTTTTTGGTCCATAACTCTGTTGTTTATGAACGAATTGGCTTTCTGTAAAAAATTGAAATTTTATAAAAATATTTATGACCAACCCGTTTAATAGGAGCTTCAAAAAGTCAATAAAACTCGTTTTTGCCGATATCTGGAATATAGTGGACCGATTTAAAAAAAAAAAAAAAACTAAGAAAGAGAAAAGCCGACTATTTCTAACAATTTGATATATAAAACATATATATCCGATAACTGGGGCTTTCTAAAAACTGATTTCAACAGACAGACGGACATCTTTATATCGACTCCCCTATCAATAAGGATCCAGAATATATACACTTTTTGTGGTCTTTGACGAATATTGTAGAAATTACAAACGGAATGACAAACTTATATATACCCTTTACACCTGCGGTGAAGGGTATAAAAATAAAAAAACATATAATCACCTATGGTAGTGTAGAGTTTAATTATCGAGACAAAAGTTGCAGGAACAACTTAATAAAATACCTAATCATTAGCTTTTATTTATTTATTTATTTTTTTTTTTTTTTTTTAATTTAGTGAAATCATTAAAATATAAAGTTTTTTTTTTTCTTTAAAAACTGTTAAAAAAAGTAAAAAAAATAAAAATCTTTCATAAGACAACATTACACTTAATACATTATTATATATAATATCTTATATTAGTTACTTTTAATAATTTAACTGTTTAATATAAAAATAAGAAAGTATACGTATAAATTACCAATTCACTAACTACATGTGATGCCTAAAATCCCCATTAGTATTTTGTTAAATAAGAAATTTTATGTAAATTCATAATCAGATCCATATATAAATTGCCAATTCACTAACTACATGTAATGCACAAATTTCCCATTATTGTTTTCATAATACGTTTTCTCTTAATTCATAAACAAAACCATATATAAATAGTTAGTATTTTAGTATAATTTTCTTGGCACAGATGATGCATACATTACAACAAATATTCTCTTGAAATTGAAAACAGCACATAGCAGAATGTTAAATAAAGAGATCAATAGCCCAGTGGTTAATATGCGTACCTACAAACCAGAAAGTTAGAAGTTCAAGCCCAGCTGAAGACATCGATGAATAAAAATATAAAATAAAAACATCAGAAAATTCTTAAAAAAGCTAAATTAATAAAATAAAAAAAACAATAATTACTTATCAGGGAAATTAAAACTTTAAAAATACAAAGTAAAAGTACAATTTTATTTTTTCAACTTTTTCGTCCCAAATACTAGAGTTTTTGTACTACTGAAAATACTAGTGACTTGCTATGCTGATAGTGCTAGTTTCTTACGAACAGTTCAATGTGTAGTATTATGTTTCATTCGAAATAACTAGAAAAATGGTACCATCCAAACTACTAGTGAATAGTAATGCAAAGGGTGGCCAATTGGTTACCTCCAATGACATCCCCATGTTAAATTCACCAGTTAAAAGCATTGTGAGTGGGTTTAAAAGTAACTAGTAGTAGTTCTTAGTGGCTAACGAATTCGACGTAACGGAACTAGTTCGGCGAACTGCTGGGTAGTTCATACATTTACTTATTGCATTACGATCATTGTATGTAGGTGGAATGCTCGAGTATACGATATAAATATAAACGTGGCCACCACCGCCAATAAGTTTTGACAAGAAATACATACATATGAACAAGCCTTGAATCACTTTATGTTTTTTTCACACACGTATCACGAAACATTTTTAAACCCAAGCAACAATTTTATTTTACATCAACTACTTAATTGTGAGTTTACTTAAATTTCGTTTAAACCATTTTTATACCCACCATAAAAAAATG
Organism: Protophormia terraenovae; assembly: GCA_951394005.1. Lineage (NCBI taxonomy): Eukaryota > Metazoa > Arthropoda > Insecta > Diptera > Calliphoridae > Protophormia > Protophormia terraenovae. Next base: position 77,252,088 of record OX596074.1, on the reverse strand, counting down.
GGGGATATATTGATTTTGTCATTCCGTGTATAACATGTCGAAAAAATCATTTAAGGCCCTATAAAGTATATATTTTCTGAGTCCTGGTTCGATTCTGAGTCGATCTAGCTATGTCCGTCCGTCTGTCCGTCAGTCCGTCTGTTGAAATCAGGATAGGGCTCGAACGGGACAACGTAGGGGGACGAAATTTAGCTCAAATATTTATCTTTGAGCTCTATGGGTATGTTTGGGATTGAAAATGGGCAAAAATCGGTTAATAAACAATAAAGTTATGGGCTGAATACTAGAAACACAGGGTGTCCATTGTAGCTTCATCTGCTGATATCTCTTTAACAAAAGCATGTACGATAATGAAATTTTGTACAGATAGTTCGAGGGTCGATATAAATTTGGAAACCAAAAATGGGCGTGGTCCTCCCACTTTACCGCCCATCTCCCATATGAGGTGAAATATCAACGAAATTTTGCACAAATATTTCAAGGATCAATGTAAATTCGGAAACAAAAAATGGGCGTGGTCCGCCAACTTTACCGCCCACCTTTCATATAACGAAAAATTTGAAAAAGTTGATGGTGGGTATATAGATTCGGCCAGGCCGAATATAACATTCTCGCTTGTTTGTTTTGAATTACAATACAGTTTTGTTCGAGTCTTTAGTTCAAATTTTATTTTATCTTCTACATGTATATGTTTAAGGATATGGAATTTTCAGACTACGTATGTCAATCATATAAAATAATTTTCTATACCACAACATTTGCTTGCCTAATTATTATACGCCACACTAAATTGTTCATTGGGATATATGTATAAAGTTATTGCATAAAAACTTAAACATATGTACATACATTGTAGGAGTAGGTTCACATACATATATACCTACATCCATCCATATCTATCAGAGTTATTAATATTTCTTTATGTGTCGGTTTGACGAGTTGGCGGTGTAGTTCTAGAACTTTTGCTTCCAGTAAATTTTCATAAATTTCATGATGTGTTGAGATTGATGGTATGAAGTTTCATTTTTGATATACAGTGTGTGAAATGTGTCAGAGTAACAAATAGAAAAAGTCGACAGGCACACTTTTCAATTTTTGTGAAAGATGTGTAAGGGTTGGATGGTAAACTCCTTCTTATGTTCAAGTGCATTATAAATGAGTTGCAACAAATTTATTAGTTTTTATTTAGAAATGAAACATTTTCGTTCAATGGTTTGTTCGATCAAAGCAGAGGAAGGGAATTTATAAATTATTGTTTAAATTTTTTACTTATGGAGTGGCAAAGGTGTAATAAATCGTTATTATAAGAAACTTTTTAAGTGGGCATATAGTATTTTTATTCATAAGGCTACTTAAAATAAAATATATTTTAATTAGCATTATTTTTATTTTTTAATAACATATGTATGCTGAGGGAAAATTGTACTGCAAATTGTACAGATTTTTCGGTCACATTAATAATTTACGGAGTATACAACTATTAAAAGCACTGAATTGATTTTCATTAAATTTAGCACTGTGATTTCTACTCCTTTAAAGCTTATTTGCGTCAAATATTATTTCTTGTATCCCATTTCAGAGCAGTTGAACCTTTTTGGTTTGAAATTTGAGCGATCGACAAGGGTATTTTTGATTTAAAGTCAAAAAAGGAACCTGGTATTAATAAAATCATTAACAAATAATACTTTTTATTTTTAACGCTTCATTGCGCCTTAAATATTATCAACTGATTACCTAAGCTGGAAAAGGTCACACAAAATTAGTTTCATATACCCCCATAAGTCCATTATCTATTATGTCAAAGCTATTTGAGAAGAACCTAATGAACCAGTTTAAACTATAAAAAAGCTATATAACTGGTCGGAAATTTATTCTAAAGGAAGGTAACTGTGAAGGTTTTGAAATCATTATTGATATTGAAATTTGTATACCCCCCATCTTTTTGATGGTGATTTTGATTTGATTTTGTCATTCCGTGTGTAACATGTCGAAGGAATCATTTAAGACCCCACAAAGTATATATTTTCTAGGTCCTGGTTAGATTCTGAGTCGATCTAGCCATGTCTGTCCGTCTGTTGAAAGCAGGATAGGGCTCGACAACGGAACGGGACAACGTAAAGGGACGGGACAAGGTAAGGGGACGAAATTTGGCACAAATATTTGTCTCATATAAGGTTTGTTTGGAATTAAAAATGGGCAAAATCGGTTAACAATAGTGTTTATAAAAAACCGACTTTTCAAAAAACCGGTTTGACGGTTAACCGAAAATTGAGTAAAATTAAAAAACCGGTTTTTCGGTTAACCGTCTACTAAAAAACCGGTTAAACCGGTTAACCGACATTTTAATAATTGGTCTAATTTGAAGCTTAATAAAAATATTTTTGGTTAAAAAAGTGTTTCAACTTATTGGTTTAACCATGCACCAAATAATAAACAGTGCACTGCATTGTTCTTTATATATTGCGATTGATTTACATCGAAAATTTATAATACTTTTTTTCAGCCTTTAGACTAGTTTTAATATAATTTATAAAAACAACTTTTATGGCATATTTTAGCACAGTTTTTGAAGCTTATTAATGATCTAAAATTATTCTATAAAGTATTTTTCAGTTTTTTTTTTTTTTTTAATTTTTCTAGGTTAAAAATAAAATTAAATTATCGAAATTTTACAAAAAGAAAGCTTTAGACCTAGGATCAGGCGCGGATCCAGCTCAAGCTTTTGGGGGAGGAAAATATAATGATCTTCTTAACTATTTCCTGAAATTGTATGATTTAATACAGATTTTTCATCAAGCGTTTTCATTTTGGGGGGGGGGAAATTTCCTTTTTTCCCTCCCCGTGGATCCGCGCCTGCCTAGGATAATGTACTTTATATTATGATTTATATTCACCGCATTTAAAGTTTTTCTCTCAAGGAAAAGTTTATATAATTTTTATAAAAAAATGTAATAAAAATAATTAACATTATTTCTGCTAAAAAGAAATTTGTTTTTAATTTCTAGAAGATTATTAATCACTTAAAAGTACATTTTCTGCACTTATTTAGTTCTACATACTATTGAAGTCTTTATTCCTATTATCCTATATAAAATCTTCTTTTTATCTTAAGCTATACATTAGTAGGTGTAATGTTACATAAGTATTTTCTTCTTTTGGGAAATTTCATTCGCATGAAATTAAAGTTTTTGTAAATGGAATGCTTAATTATCTATCTGATTTATTATACATACAGTTTTAAAAGAGTTAACTTCCAACAAGTAAATATATATCATCTGGCTACTTGTTAACTCAAACAGCAAGCATTTTTAGTAGTTTAAAAATATTTTCTTATATTTTAAATTCAGAAAAAAGCAACTAAAGGACGAAATTTTGTGAAATTTTTAGCAAATTTTTGAAACCGGTTAACCGACACAGAAAAACCGGGTAAACCGGTTAACCGAATTTGAATATTTCAAATTAACCGGTTCGCAAATAACCGAAATTTGAAGAAAAAACCGGGTTTTCGTTACTAGTTAACAAACAATGTTATGGGCTAAAAACTAGAAACACAAGGTGTCCGTTTCATACATTTCTGCTGATATCTCTTAAACAAACGCATGTACGACAACGAAATTTTGTACACATAGTTATATAAACTCTGAAACCAAAAATGGGCGTGGTCCGCCAACTTTACCGCCCACCTCCTATATAAGGTGAAATTGTGTTCAAATAGTTCAAGGACCAATGTAAACTCGGAAACAAAAAAAAGACGTGGTCCGCCCACTTGCCCCCCACCTCCCATATAACATAAAATTTGATGGTGGGTATATAGATTCGGCCGAGCCGAATTTCATGAAGATCGGTCCATAACTGACCATATAAACCCCTCTCCCGAAAATCACTTAAACGTTTATAAATCCCATACAAATGTTAGTATTATATTAATATTTAACACAAGTAAGTTGTATATAAGTAAAATCAAAATTATGTGGATTGAAATGGTGTAGGGTATCATATGGTCGGGCTTGACCGACTGTATCTTCTCTCGTTTTTTTCTTTTTTGAGAAGTTATCAACCAAGAAAGATCAAAAACAGAAGGATTAATTCAAGTACCAAGATTGAATCATTTGAAATAGAAATCAAGTAGCAAGATTAAAATTCGTCTTATAATTAGAAGCATAATTAAACAGGCATTTATACACACTCATTAGATTATAAATATTGTTTGTTAAAATTATATTTCTTGATAATAATTTAAATTCGTTATTAGTTTTTATAAATATTTTGATTTGCATTACATATAATACATGCTATAATAAATGCTACCGTCTTCACGTACAAATAATTTAGTTACTACAAAGGAAAACTTAGAAAATAATAGTGACAATGAAGCACCAAAATCAACGTCTCAGACAAATATTGAATTTACGCTGCTTCAGTTAAACTTCCACAGTTTTGCAGAAATGAAATTTACAACTAAATGCATCACACAAAAAAAAAAAAAAATATATATGAATATATCGTAACTGCATTGCCTTAGAATGTCATTGTTACAGTCAGTGTTGCCAGTTTAGCCTTTTTAAGGTTAAATCTAGCTTTTAGCGTCAAAATTTTTGTTTTAGCTTCTAGCCTTTTTTGATTCTTAATATAGCCTTAAAAAGGCTAAACATTTACTAATTTTATTTTTAAAGAATCATCAATTTAAGCAGTTTTGTATATTAACTCGCACAAAAAAATCTAACGATAATTTTCGCCTGCGCCGCTGCTTCATTCTACAAAAATATTATAATTATTTTTTAAAAAATTGTATTACCCATAGAAACTACTTATGTTATATTTATAAATTCACTAAAATATCTTTAAAAAATACCAAAAACTAATGAGAACAAAAGAAAAAAAAAATAAAGTTTTTTTTAATAGAACAATATACTTACCCTATATTACCCACATAAGTTTGGCATGCACCAGTAGTAGGTAATTTTTAATTAAAACATAAATAAATAAGAATAACGATTGTCAAATATTACCATAAGATCAATTTAACATTGTTAACATATTCTTATTTTTAGTTCTAATGATTAAATTATGCTAAGATGAGTACTTCTGTAGCATTTTTCCTCAATCTGTAGCAACACGTTTTGGATAGCTTTTTTTAGAAAAAATTAGTGTATAGACCAATTTTAAAAAGGAAATTAATCATAATAATTTTCTTTATATTCTATAAAAAATTTATCCTGAGAGTAGATATCTATTCAAATAATGTTTTGAATGTGTACATCGAAGTGAAAAATGATTGCATTTCATATTTTAGTGGCTGCCGACTTTAGGGACAAAAATTTTTCATATATTCCTATAGTCGGCATAGACTGCCGACTACAGGCGAATTCGATATTTTCCATGAATCCTAAAGTCGACATCAACTTCTAGTTATTATCTTATTAAAACTAATAGACCAAGAGGTCTCGAAATGGGATGCTATTTTGGGGTATTTAAAGTTCTTTGAAAATATTTATATCAAAGCTCATGGTTTTTAATTTATTTAAATTCGAATGCCCTAAGTACTACAAAAGTATGCCGTTGCAAAAATAGATATGCTGCCAATGAAAAATACTTAAATTATATTAATTTTCATACCAACGAATGAAATTCACGAGTCTTGCATATTTGGCAAAAATGCTTCAAATTTTGTTTCTCAAGAATGATTCCAAACATTCGTAATTTTTAATTTTATGAACAAATATTAATCATTTCGGTCTTTTAGAGAACTTTTTAATACATAGGAAAATATTTGCAAAACTGTGACAAAATTAATGATTTAAAAATAGGTTTTGCTGAAACTTAGATCAACCTAAAAGTATTATATACAAATTTTTCGTCTGAAATCCTAAAAAATTCTCTTGTAAACCGAAATCGTTTCCCTTTTATAGTCAAATTATCTATATTGATTACTTTTTTTAAGGCATTTATGACCAAATATATATATATATATATATATATATATATATATATATATATAGGTCCAAATAATTACTGATATCAATATTAAAGACCTAAGTAATTTAGTTTGTCCTTTATAACTTTAAATATTGGTCTTAGACAACGGAATGCTGTACCTAATTTAAATATATATTTTTCTTCCATAATATGTTTGAGATTTTCAGTGCAGTGACTTTTTATTTCATTAATAAAAAATGCCATGCTGACTATTGGATCATGATATGCCGAATATTGGGAAATACATGCCGACTACATGTTAATTCGAAGTTTCTTATAAAATATATTAATTGGGCATATTTAGCAATATTTTTTTAGCAAAAGTCTTGGTAAATCTGAAACAACATCCTTTATTGAGGTGTAATATCTATTTATCCTTCAAAAACTGCGTTGTAAGCTGACAACAGTGATGTCATTTTCCCATTTTGAGGGAATTTTTTAGGTAAATTTCAGATGAAGGGAAAAAGGGAGGGAATTTGTAATTTTTCCTTAGTCCTAAAACAAGTCTTAAAAGTAACTAATACTTTTATTGCGCTTTTCAAAAAGTTGTTTATATGTAAAAATATTAACATGCCAACTTTTATAATTTTTAGTTAATCGCCAACACCTAAATTTCAAGTGACTGTTTAATTCAACAACAATCTAAAAATACTCGCTGTAATGATTCAAAATTTCTTGCTACACTCTGCATTTAGTAACAATATTTGTATAATAAGTAAAAAATCGATACCTCAAATTTAGATTTTGGTCCATCTGCGCTAATATAGTAAGCACATGTGACAAAATGTTTCAATTTATAAAGACTACTAATCCTGCTCTACAAAATAATAAAAACCGTTGCTAACAGGCTAGGCCCATATTTAAATGAGGGCCTTTTTAAAAAAAGTTCATTAAAAATTTTTACTTTGATTGCTTATAACATCACAACAAGTCATAGTAGGCTAAAAAATTATATGCAAACAATTTCTGCATTTTATTCTGAATAAAAATAGTTTTTTTTTTCGCAAAATGTTAAATTAAAAAGTTATAGCGCAATAAATATATTAGTTACTTTTAATCCTTGTTTTAGGACAAAGGTCAAAGTCGACTGGCCGGTTTACGACCGATCGACCCAATTTTTGCACACATATTATTTTTTTAACCCCGTCTACCAGAAACTATCGGTGGAGCAAGCAAAATCAAAACTTTTGTAAAATCCATACATTTCATGGGTAATCTAATGTTTAGCCTTTTCTGACCTTTTTTAAAGTCTAATTTTATGAATACCTAAAAAATATATTAAGAGAGTGACGCTCAATCAGTGAAAATAGACGGTTAGATAAATTATTATCAGACTCCAAAATTGGAAATCAAAGGCCCTGAATTTAATCGTTCACTCACGCTATTAGCAGGATCTAATTTTAGCCCTGTGATTGTAAAGCAAATTTGGTTAAGGAAATTACCAAAAAATTTAAGTATAGTTTTAACCGGTTCAAATATATCAGATATTAACCAGCTAATTAGGATAGATGACAATTTATGAGAAGCGCTTAATAATACTGAAATAAATTTTCTTCTAATAAAATATACTAAAATGATAGAAAACCTTACTATAGCAACAGCAAACATAGCTGAAAGTTTTAAATTACTTTGTACAGAAATTTCATCAATAAGACGACAAATAGATAATGAACAGTACATACCACGTCTAATTAATTTAAGAGAAATAGATCAAGATCTAGAGGTAGATCTACTAGAATATAATGTCGATTCTATTACAGATTCAGCAGTCAGGCTTGAAATGAGCAATCATGTTCATATTCTGAACAAAATGAAACAAAAACTAAATAAATCCATTGTTGAAGCGACTGACAATGGATATACATGTTTACTTACACGTCGCCTATGCATTTATGATCAAATTAAGAAATTGATAGTGGTGCAGAAATATCTGTTCTAGCATCATCTAAATTTAGATCACATAAAGGAGTTTCTGATATTATTTTGATAGCTGTAAATGGTACCATTATATCAACTTTTGGTAAAAAATTATTGAATGTTGGGGAATACACTTTTACTTTCATATCGCTAACATAAAAAATACTAATTATCGGTGCTGACTTTCTTCATAAATATGACATTTTAATAGGTATAAAGAATAAATTATTAATTGGTCCATTAACGAATTTAACTGTTAATACATTTTCACAATACTATAAAATACCTTTACTGAAATTTTTTTCAGTAGAAACTCAATATACAAATCCATTGAGAAATTTTCCTTCACTGATAGCAGAACCAGACTATTCAAAACCCGTTATACATAAATGTGTCCTCTAGTTAGAAACCAATGTAATATTACCTTTCACTAAACCGAGACGATTAAATCCGATATAATTAAAAATTGCCAAAACCACCAGCATTACAATTAGTACCAAAGAAGGACTCAAGAGATTAGCACCCTTGTGGTAATTTTAGACGCTTAAATTTTGTAATAGTCCCAGGTATATATCCCCTTCTACATATTCATGATTTTAATTTTAGTATGAAAAAAAATAAATAAATGCATATTTTCTAAATTAGATTTGGTGCCTACCATACAATTCCAATGGCAGATGAAGACATTTATAAAACCGCGATAACAACACCATTTGGAATGTTTGGGTTTGTTCGCATGTCTTTTGGGTTAAGAAATTCTGCACAAACATTTCAAAGAAGTTCTTGGCGGTCTCGATTTTATTTTTCATTTTTATTGATAACGTACTCATTCACAGAGAAAACAGATTCTTTATGACAACCGAATTTATTGCCAAATTTGGTTGGTTACACGTTCTACCTTAGAAATCAGTTGGAGCATTGGTTGCTCCAACTGATTTCTAAGGTAGAATGTATAACCAACCAAATTTGGCATTTCGTTTCCTAATTTAATTTTACCGGAAACTACAAACAAAATATTGGTCAAGATAATATATTTTTTAGTAGTTGTAGCTATTATATTGTAGCTACAACTATTTTAAATAAGCAATTCGGTCAGAACAACTAAAAGTTGTTGTTGCCAATAGAGTCATGTCGGTTAAAAGCAACGCATAGAATTTGATTGTAAGTACTGAAATTACTGCAATGTGCAAAGATTTTTAAAATGTATATTTGGCGAATATAACTGAATATATCAGTGAGAGCCAATAATATTAGGAATAAATTTTAAAAATTTATGTTTGTTCGCAATTTATTTTTAGCACTTATTTATATAAAAATACACATATTATATTGAACAAAATAAATAAAATAGGACCTTGTTTTCTGTTTCCATTTGCGAAATAAAATAATTATTATTCTCATTCTTGACGTTTATCTATTAGATCTTCTTATTGTCCATTAGGAGCATGGTTTTGCTCTTACAACGGTAAACACTAATGTGGTTAAATATTAAAAAAGGCAATTAATTCAATGTAAATGAATCATTTTACTTCCCTGTAATTGTTTAATATTGGTGACATGTCCATAGCTTGTTTTTACTCTTGATATTGCTATCACAGCTTAGTCTGGTACTGAGGAAATGCCATAGCCTAGGTTTATTAGTATTTTTTTTTTTAATATTTTCTTCGTATCTTAATGGTGTATTTATTTGTATCGAACATTTGAATACAAATTTTAATAAAATTAATTTCTTTTTGAAATGTCAACATTTATACTAACGAAAATATCTATTGCAAATACTGAATTTAGTTTTCTTCTTTTGTAACCGAATATTTATTTCCTAATATAAATATAATGGTTGTATACTCCAATTCATAGTACTAAAATTCAGTTGAGAGGATAAAATTTGTTAAATGAATTTCATATTGGTTTAGCTGAATAAATTTTCTTTTATAATAAGTAATAATAAATTAATTACAATTAAAGTTAAAATGTTTTAGGTACAAAAAACATGTTGGATTTATAATTTTTTAATAATTGTAATTAAATATCAGTTATTTTTGCACAATTTTTATTATTGTTACCGTTTTCCAACAAATTTTTTTTCCGGTGTGTGGCTACTAAAAATGAAGATAAGATTTAGAAATGGTTTTTAAAAGGTTAGAGGAATATGAATTAAATATTAAACCAGGTAAATGTTTATTAGGAGTAATGGAAATTGATTTTCTTGGTCATAATATATAGGAAAATGGTATTAAACCATTAGAAGGCAAAGTAAGTGCAATTAAAAATTATGAAAGGCCAAATTCTGTTAAGCAGATGCAAAAATTCAAAGGTATGGTGAATTACTATCACCGATATATATCGAAATTATAACACAATTTGCCAGGATAACTTAGTAGGACCAGGAATTCTTTTTTTGTTCACTATTTATTTATTTACAAAATGTATTATTCTTACATTTACATAAGTTATTGTATACGGAAAACCAGCAAGAACCAGGATAACCGTTCACAACCAGACGTGAGACCAGAATCTCTGTTTTGCCTATACAGAAAAAATTATTACCGTCTTTTTTACAATTAACTCAATTGTTTAATTTTGCATCAAAATTTGATAAATATGTTCAAGAAAAAATAAAATAAAAAATAAATTTTGGTATGATTTTTTTTCCTATACCCAATTTTAATTCATTCAATCATCTAGTTGATTGATTTAATTAATTTATTAATTGGGAATTTTTTTCTGTTTTGTATTTTTTATAGTTTTTAGTAATTGATATAATCATTTTGGTGAGAGTTGCAAATTTAAACAAGTTTATAATTGAATGAATTATTTTCATATATATTTGTTAATTGGTGACTTTTTTCTGTGTGTGTTACGGACCTTATATTCTTGGAGTATTTCTTATTTGTGAAGTTAGTGCATTAGTTACTAATACCTGTGAACTATGGCTATGAGAACCAGTAGTTTCACTGTGTGCTACTACAACTACTACTGTGCCTGGGGTCTATGGCTGTAAACACCAGTAGATTCCCTATGCACTACTACAACGTCTGGGACCTATGACTGTTAACACCAGTAGAGACCCTACGTACTACTACTGAGCTGGGATGTGCTTGTCTGTGTACGGCTGCTATCGAAGCTATTACACACTTGCGATAGCTGTCCGTCCACTACGACAGCTCAAACCCAACTGAAGTAGTAGTGATTAATTTGTAGTAGTGATAATTAGTAACGCTTAAAGCTCTACTTAGTCATATCATTATAAGAGTGAAATTTCTATACTACTTTTATACATACTGCTCTTAAACTAAATATTTCTGTTTCTTTTCTTATTTTTATACAAACTCAATATAATTGACAAAATAAATTTTAATTCAAATATATACATATAAAAATTAAGAGATTAAATATATATATATAAAAAAAATATACGAAAATTAAAATAATATATATAAAAATAAATATGTAACGAAATACTTCGTTACATATTAGCAGAACTTTCAAGTTCCATATACTCTTTGATAACAAATATTTTAAAAAAGAAGAAAAAACTGTAGATTTGAATGATCAAGCTCAAAAAGCTTTTGATATTATTAAAGAAATTTCTGCATCTAGAATTTTGTTAAACCATTTTAATGAAAAAGCAAATTTGACTTTAACAGTAGATGCAACTAAAATTGCAATTTTACAACAAATCAGTAGTGGTGTAGCTGAACCTCATTTTATTTTAAAAAATTATAACACTCTGAATCTAAATACAATACTTTTAATAGAGAATTATTAGCAATATATCTCAATACTAAACATTTTAGACACATGCTTGGGGGAACAATTTTCACAATTCATACTAACCCTAAACCTTTGATCTTCTCGTTAACTTCAAAAACAGAAAGGAGCCCTAGACAGACGAGACATCTAGAATATATTTTTCAATATTATAGCTGATACTTTCAAATATATATAATACAAATTTTAATATGAAAGTTTTATTTGAAGAAAAACACAAGGATAAAAAACTATATATTAGAGGCTAATGATAACAATGCAAATTCAAAATTATTACAAATAAAGTGCTTTAATTTTGAATTATGGTGCGAAGCATATTAAATAATTACGTAGAGTGGAGTTATATTTGAAAAATTACATTATATATCACATCCTGGTATAAGAGCAACAAAACGAAGGAAATCAATACATGGATAAAATATTGTATCAGTTGTCAAAGTTCAAAAGTTTATAAACATACAAAATCTCCAGTATTCAAAATAGATATTCCAAAAGGTAGATTTGTACACATCCATATGGACATAGTTGACCCATTACCACCAAGACATAAATATATACATATTGACAATCATAAACAGATATACACGATGGCCTGAAGCATATCGACTCAAGGATATCTCAGCATCCTCACTTGCTCAGACGTTTTTTTCTAATTATATAAGTGCAAGCATTTATATCGTTGTTAATGGTTTAAAAACTGCTTCAAATTTCTCTTCGGTGATTTTTGAATCTGACATCAAATTTAGATGTTACTTCTGGTATCTCGGATACATCCCTCCTATTTTCCAATTATTTTTATATATAATGAAAGCCCTTCATAAACCAACTACCTTTTGTTTTTAAATTATTTCATTTTATGCATAAGTGTAGGCCCAGAATACCGGAGACAGCGATATTTTCATACAAATTTGACAGATAAACAGCGTTGCTCACTGTCGCTATGGAATAAAATTTATTTTATTTTCAGAGCGACACTTCTCATTCTCTTAAAGTTTCTCTCACATACATTCAATAGGGTTGCCTAGTTTTTTGTTCTTTTCGTAAACAAAAAACTGTAAAGTGTTGCATACACTTAAATATAAAGTCGTATTCGAAGCTTTTAAAAAACGTTACCAAACAAAAAAAAAAATTATGTTATATAATTACTGCATATTTAAAAGATATTTGATTTAACAATAATGTTAAAAATCATTATTTATTTAAATGCAAAATCAAAACCAACAATATCATAAGTAGTATAAGTAGAAAAGTTGTATAATTTTAATATTTTTTAGTAGTTTCAAATTATAAATTTTTTCGTAAAATCAAATATTTTTTGGATTAAACTTTATAAATTATATAGAATTTAAATAGTTTGATCTTTAATTCATCAAAAATAATTAAATTTTTTATCAAATATTCAACTTTGAATTTAATATATTTTTTATTTTATTTTGCGGCTCAATTTACTAAATGTATTAAAAGTAGATCACTGTATAAAGGCTCAACTACATAGAATACTTTCGCTTCAACTGCGAAAGTATTCTACTGAATTTAATATATTTTTTATTTTATTTTGCGGCTCAATTTACTAAATGTATTAAAAGTAGATCACTGTATAAAGGCTCAACTACATAGAATACTTTCGCTTCAACTGCGACTGACAGCTACGCAACACATAAATGATATTAACCCAGTCGTTGCATTATTTTGTTATTAAAATTTTATATAATAAAATATAAAGATGTAAAAATTCTATTATGTTCTCAGTTGAAATAATGAATTGCAAATTAAAATTTCCGACTTAACGAAAAAATATTAAAATAAGAATAAAACAACCGACAAAACATATTTACGTACTTCGGCACTTCAAAGTTGAACATTTTTCATCTTTGAAGTACTTCACGCAGAAGTTTGGCGTTCTGATTTGGTTCAGCTCAATATAAATGCATGTATTTAACTTAGCTGTCAGTCGCAGTTGAAGCGAAAGTATTCTATGTAGTTGAGCCTTAAGTGCGCAGCGCCGTGCGCTGTTATTCTGGGTAAAATTTTTGGAGAGAGAAAAATTAGTGTCGCTGTCTCTCGTATTCTGGGTCTACACTAAATATCAAAATTGCAAAGGTTTAAATAACTGTTTAAGTTTAAAGCAATTTCATATAACAAAATTAAGTAAAAATATACAGAAGTTTAAATAAAAAAATTTTCATAGTTTCACTTAAACAGTTTTTATACCCTACACCACCAAAGGTGGTTGGGGTATTATGTGTTTGTGCAGAAGTTGTAACGCAGAGAAAAAATCTTCCGACCCCCACCTTAAAGTATACCGTTCGACTCAGAATCACTTTCTGAGTCGATTTAACGATGTCCGTCCGTCTGGTCGGCTGGCTGTCCATGTAAAGCTTGTGCGCAAAGTACAGGTCGCAATTTTGAAGATAATTTGATGAAATTTGGTACACATGCTTTTTTCAACACAAGCCTACTGAATTTGGTTATGATCGGCCCATTATTTCACCTAGCCCCCATACAAATGTCCTCCCGGAATAGAGTTTTAACACTTACAGATGCCTTAAAATAGGAATATTTTAATGAAATTTAGTACAAATAAGTTTTATAGCAGCAAAAATCCGTCTGCCAAATTTCATGAAGATCGGTTCATAACTGACCATAGCTCCCATACAAACTCCTCTCTCGAAAATCACTAACGTGCATAAATCCCATACAAATGTTAGTATTGTATTAATATTTAACACAAGTAAGTTGTACATATGTGTAAAAATAAAATTATGTGGATCGAAATGGTGTAGGGTATCATATAGTCGGGCTTCTTCTCTATATATCTTCTTCTCTCGTTTAAACTGTGCATAAAATGAAATTATGCATAAAATGAAATACTTTAAAAACAAAAGGTAGTTGGTTTATAGAGAGCTTTCATTATATATAAAAATAATTGGAAATTACGAGGGATATATCCGAGATACCAGAAGTAATATCTGAATTTGATGTCAGATTCAAAAATCTGAAGCAGTTTTTAAACCATTAACAACGATATATCATTCTGCAATCGGACTTAAAATAGCGACGCTATACACAAAAAACAAAAAGGGCGATATTTTGGGGCGTGGCAAAAAAATAATTTTTGCATTTTTGGAAACCTCAGTAACTATTCTTTCATTCTAGGGGGTGACTGGCATTACTTTTTTTTCGACCCGCCCTACTATAACATCATACCATCCACTGTACAATAGAATAATTGAACGATATCATAGACAATTAAAGGCGTCCATAATGGCTAGAAACAATAGTGAAAATTGGTACGATATACTTCTGATAGCCTTACTAGGTTTAAGGTCGATTTTTAAAGAGGATTGTCAACCCATAGGATTACCAAGACAAATTGTAATTCATGATAACTAAAATGCATGTGCGGATATCTTAAGTTCAATTAAAGAATATTTGAAAAACATTCACTCTAATATGTCACATCATAAAGATTGTGAATCAAACATATATTTACCAAAAGACCTATATAGTTGTAAATATGTATTTCTACGTGTGCAACATAAACGTTCTTTACAAAATCCATATGAAGGACCATACAAAGTTATTGAAAAAAATGAAAAGTTTTTCAAAATTGAAATTGATGGAAATGTTAGGACTGTATTAATAGATAAAATCTTGCACTTTTAGAACAAACAACTATTATTAGCAATCAAAATAATAAGAAAAAGGATTACATTCAATTTATTAGACATTCTTTTTACCGGATGGGGAACTAACTTATATTTTTGTTTATATATAAAAAAAATTTGGAGAAGAAATGGTGTTTATTATTGCTTTTGTAATTTTGGGATTAGACTAAGTTCAAAATATGTAAAATTAATTTAATTGTCTACGTAAAAAATGTATTTGTAGCCAAAATTTTTGAGATATGGAATGTCTTGTTGAGAATAAATCAGAAAATATTAATCACATTTCAATAAGCCTTGGCCAATTTGGTAATTTCGTAAGATAGTTTATAATTATTAATAGCTAATTTGATTCTACAAATACAGTAAACTCATTTTAGTAGTTTCAGACCTACGCAATTTAATGAAACCCATGGTAAGAATTATACTTATTGTAATTGGACTTTTATCTCAATTATTTTCCAATGAACACACCTGATTATTAATATTCACGCAATTCCTAATACAAAAATTAAAAATTGGATACAATTTATTTCAAAATAACCATAAATAAAGGCTAGATATTATATTGCGTATATGCAATAACTTCCGGAGCTATTAAAGCAATAAAAAATATCTTTACAAGATATATTTACTAAATATCTTTAGTACAGTTAGCAATTATTATTAATTAGCTTACAACTGACTTTCTGGTCAATTTTTATTAAGACATGATAAATATTTTCTGATTTATTCTGAACAAGACATTCTATATCTCAAAGACTTAAGGCTATAAATAGATTTTTTACGTAGAAAAAAACATTCGTTTTACATATTATGATACAAATCTAGTCCAAAATTACAAGAACAGCAATAAACAGCACTTTCCCATAATCTTTGTTAATATACAAAGAAAAAAATAACTTAATTGACCCTTTGGGCTTATTTTGTACATTTTATCGATTATATCACAAAAATATATTTGTCCCACTGTACCAAAAATTAACTCTGATCTAACTCTGTACAACATTTATTAATAATACCAACAAAAAAAATTAAAAATTTTGAAAACATAATCCATTTTTTTAAATATTTAAAATAGTTCGTCATATTTGGTCTTATAATTATTTCGTTCGAAGCTCAAGTAAAAGTCCCGTTGTTTTTGCACAGGAGTAACGTAAACAACTTTTTTTACATATAAAAAAAACTGTCTTACTTGTCTTCATATGTGTGCCAAATATTTCTGGAATTGCACTTGTAGTTCCATAGAAATATAAAAAACTATTTTGGTCTTATAAATATTTCGGGGAGTGTATAGTTTGGCTGGCTTACGATATGTAAGGCTCTTACGTGGTGTTCTTCTATGGAAGCCATATTTGTGTAGTGTTCCTAAAATGGTACTGGATCTAGAATAATAAGCGTAAATTAACGTTACTTTTTCAGCTTTTTTTAAGATACTAGAAGCAGGACTTTCTTTGACTTCGAAAACTATATCTCTTTTCTTTGTATTTGTAATTTGGTCATCTTGCCCGAGGAAAATTCTCTGCAGTATGATAATTGGTATATTTATATATTACTCTGCAATAATTCCTTGAAACATTTTTTGCACTATCACGCAAGGATTTTTCCTTTTTTATATAAATCTTATATTATTTTCGAGTTTGAATTGAAATTTGTTTTTCTATTGTTAAACAATCACTTTTTTTAATTCGATTTAAAGCAAGAACCACATTTATGATTATAATGGTCCTTTCCTGAAACCTAAACCAAAAAATAATAAAAGATCTGCTCTCACTTTTACAACTCACCAACCTTTTTATAAAAGAAAGGTGCAACTGTTTACTTTATTTTGACGCGTAAAAATTGGTATATTTTCTAAAAAATTCAATCCATACGTTATTGCCAAAGAATTTTGACATATTACTTTTTTTATATCATTATCTACATCTCACAAGACTGTTTAAAAAGGAATGAGCTGATTACTTTTTTTGACGCTCACAGTATGTCATCATCAATTTAACATAAATTACAATTTTCTAGACACAATTTTTCATTACCAAAAAAAACGAGAGAAAAAGATATAGTCGGTCAGGCCCGACTATATGATACCCTACACCATACAGTATATTTCGGGGAGGGGTCTTTTATTAGACATGGACCCAAATGTGGACCGATACTTATAAGTGTAAAATAAGACATACAAATACAGAATATTACGTTAATGCTGACATTTATAAGAATTTATTCACTTTTGGGTGATTCCCGAAAGGGGGCCTTATATGGGAGCTATGGTAAATTATGGACCGATCTTTATAAAATTTGGTACTATCATTTATGTTTATATAAAACTTATTTGTGTCGAATATTAACTTGATACTAACATTTTAGTAGTATTTTTGGCCGTTAAATTGATTTTTTGGAAAGGAGTTTATATGGGAGCTATGAGTAATTATGGATCGATCTTTTTAAAACTCGGCACACTTATTTAAACTTATATGAAACTTATATGTGCCAAATAATATTAAAATATTGCTATATTTAAGGGATTTATGATCGTTAAACCCTTTTCCGGGAGGACATTTGTATGGGGGCTAGGTGAAATAATGGACCGATCATTACCAATTTCAATAGGCTTCGTCCCTGGACCAAAAAAATGCTGTGTACCAAATTTCATAAATTTTGGTGCAAAATTGCGACCTGTAGTTTGATTACAAGGTTTACATGGACGGACAGACGGACGGACGGACGGACATCGTTAAATCGACTCAGAAAGTGATTCTAAGCCGATTGGTATAAATTAAGGTGGGTCTTAGACCAATAATTTTGGCTGTTACAAACATCAGCACAAACGCATAATACCCTCCCCACCTATGGTGGTGTAGGGTATAAAAAAACTAGTAATAGCTTTTGGCTTTGATTGAAAAACTTCATGAACTTCTTTAGTTCTTACATATAAATCGAATCTAGTTTTATTAAAAGCCAAATAAAATGTAAAACATTTATAACAATAATAAAATTTCTAATTTCATTATTTTTTTAAATAAATTATTTTTAAAAGTTTACTAAATCATAGTATATTTTTTTAAGATATGTAGCTATGACGATTTTGAGTTATTAAACTACTAGCTAACAGTCTGTTTGGCTGAGTTCTTGTTCCGCTAATACCTTTTAATTTCATATAAACTACTTGTACATTTATACATAAATAAAATTAAAAGAAAAAATAAAAATCAAATGCAAACTAAAATGAAACCAAAAACAAATCAAATCAGTATAATGTTAAGAACAAATCTGTTGCAATTTATTATAGTTTCATCTAATTGTTACCTATATGACACCCAAGATGTATTTGGGGTCAACGCCTCATAACCCTCCCTACCAAATGTTTCAGCGGCGTAAATTTTGCTGAAACCCATAAATGATTTCATCCTAAGAAAAAAATTAAAAGTTTACATTTCAATTATTATTTGACAAAATTTATTCATTTGACAGTATTCATATTGAATATTTAAATTGTTAAAAAAAATAAAAAAACAAAAAAAAAATAATTTTTTATGTAAAAATAAAAAAATAAATAAATCTAAATTTTAATACATAACATCAGAAGTAAAAACATATGTATAAGTATTTAGAAACAAAGTTGCCAAACATTTAAGAGAAAAGTTAGCTCTTTAATTCTATAAATTAAATTTTTTTGTGATTTTTTTTTATTCGTCACTGGAAAAATTATGTTTTTATATATAAATTTGGAACTATGAAAATTTAACTTTTTTTTTTTTTTTGCCAGAAAAACTAGTTATTTTACTATATTATTTCAATTTATTATTTTTTTAATTACAAACAAAAATGCACAATTACAAATTTTTCAGGGAGTATTGAATAGATTTTAATTATTAAAGCTGTGTTTTTACTTTTGTGTTATCCTTTTAATAATCTAAAATAAAATAGTTCAAATAAATAATGCATTATCAGAAAAACACAAAAACTTAAACTATGTAGATCTTGATCTGATGTCAAGCACAGTAACTAATTATCTCATTGTTATATGAGAAATTTTTAAAATGACATTTTTTACTTAGATGTGAAATTTGAAGCTAATCTGATAACACCGAAAAAAGTCTCCAACCAACAAATGTATTAGTAAATAAATCATTCAATTAAAAACTTTTTAATTTGCACCTCTCATCAAAATGATTATATCAATTACTAAAAACTGTAAAAAATGAAAACCAAAAAAATTTATTAAATCAATCAAGTATATGATTGAAAATCTTATTTAACATTTATTTTTACAGGAATATATTTATTAAATTTTAATACAAAATGAAACAACTGTGTTAATTGCAAAAAATATACGGTATATATAATTTTTTCTGTAAAAAGGAGCCCGTGCAGAAAATCTAGTGAAAATTGTGTAAATATATCACTTTCTAAAATTTCATATTATTTCAGTCTGAAATTGTAAAATTTTATAAAATTTTATTTACATATAAACAAAATAAATACTTTGTTTTCATTTGACTTCTGCTAAAAAATTACATTTTTTAGTTTCACTGGAAAAACGATCTTCTTGAGTACATCACCAACCAATATTCGAAATTTTGAGAAATTTTGAAAAAACTGTTTTGAGATTAGTTGCTGAACTAAAGATATCGTAGCTCCCTAAATTTTAAGTAAATTTAAGATTTTTTAATTGATTAAAAAGAACGTAGCCTTTAAACTATATTTTCTATTTCAAAACATCAACATTGATGGAGTTTTTTTCTTAAATACTAAACTTACGTATTTCTATATAAAGTTTTAATGATATTTTGTTTACGATAAAATTAGATGCCAATCTTTAAAATTGTTTAAAATCTCAAAAATTTTATCAACAAATCATATCTTATGATGTAAATTAAAATGCAGAATCATTTCCTACCAACATGGCACAAAATATGTGCAAAAATTTGTAAAATTAGTTTTTTGTCAGATTTTTATATTTTATTCGATAACCGATAAGTTTAAAAAGTTTTTCTTTCAGAATACTTGATCATATCACAATATTTTGCTTATTTAGATGGGAGGGTAATATAAAATGAAGTAATATTATCTAGAAGTAATACCAAATTCCTACGACTTAAATATTTAAAACTTTATATAAAAAAATATATAAATAAAAATATTAAAAACTGTAAAAAGTTATTTTAGAAATCGCGTTCGGTGTGTGTAGTGTTTTTTTTTTTTTTGACCAAATCGACTAAAGGGTTATTTTTTTTTTTATTATTAAAACAATATTGGCTATAAGTCGGTGCAATGGTATTTTGAGATCAAAAAAAAAGTTATAACCCTATTTTTTAATTATTATGCAAGCAACTTGCTATTAAAGTTACATTTTAATCTAACTTAAAATTTTGCTAATTTACACATTGTATTTATTAAAAAATCTTAAAAGGATTTAAATATTAAGTACAATTATGAAATTTTAAAACTAAAACTTATACAAACTATCCAGCCTTTTTATATACCCTACATTTGCTACTAGATAAATAAAAATTTTATAATGCATGTTCATAAAATTATTCTTTGATAGAGTTGTTGTATTAACACTTTTTGATAACTATTTTTTAAATCATTTTCTAGTGGAAAATATATTTTATGTACAAAAAGTAAAAGAATGAAACATTGGATTTGATTACTGATATTACATGTTCAAAACTAAAAATTCAATAATATTATGCGCACATAATTACTTTGAATTTTCATTCATTCGAGAAAAACAAATTTCCTTTCTACTATAATAATAAAAATAATAATAATATAGTCAATATAAGTATGTAATTATAACTATAACGTAACATAAAATTATATGAAATTGTAGCAAATCTAACAGTCTAAATAAACTGATTGCCTTAATATTTTGTCTTTTATTAAAGTTCGTTTTATTTATTTATTTATTTTTTTTATTCATTTATTTTTTACTTTTTTGTTTTGAATTTTACTTAATGCATTGCAATATGTTGAAGAAACTAAGTTCTTCTGACAAGAGCAAATTACGACCTAAAGTAAATATGTATGTATATTGTTTTTTTTTTACAATTTTCCTTATGAATTTTTCAATAAAATTTTGAATTTTTAATCGTCACATTAAATATTCTCTTAGGATTCTGCCAACAAACATTCTTTCACGTCTTTTATGCCGATGCATTTTACGTAGCTTAAGTGTCCATGATTTTTTGATTTTTATTTAAAAGTGTGCTGAAATTGTTTGTATTATTTTTGTCGGAGTTGTCAATTTAGCAGGATTATGAAATAATGAAAACGCTGAAATATTTAAAGTATTTATGAACTAGCTTATACATTATTATTACTATTAATAGTATATAGTTATATCAAATACATGTTTCCCCTCTACACCCACTCTTTACCACCATGGAAACTTGGTTTTATGAGAGAAATTCTTGATTTTTACAACTTTAAAGACTGAGAGTTATATGTGGCTTGACTTATCCTGTATTATTGTAGCACTACTTTTTGTAGTGAATGGATAAAACCAAAATGTTCCTGGTGATTGAAATGACATATCACAAAACTTTGTTCACGATACTTTATTAGTGTTGACCTGTGTTATTATGTAGTTTTTATAGTTTGAAAGACATAAATCTTCCAATTCTACCCGTTTTTCCTCTTTTCTACTCTGTAAATTTCTACTCTTCTTAAATTCGTCCTTTGAGCTTTCAACGGTGGGAAACGAATCTAAAGATTAAGCTTCATACCTTCTGTCGTTAGAGCTGGGTGATGTTGAATGACTCAGTCAGTCAAGTGACCTTGAATCTAATAAAATAGGCACTATAACTCTTAAACTAATGATGGCACATAAATTAATGTATTGCATAATGTATTATTGCATTTAAAAAAGGTGGATCAATTGTTTTTGGCAAAAGGCATATAGGAAAAATATAATCTATGAACAATTGTAATTAATCATCCCCAAGAAACTATTTGTCTAAAATACGAACGTAGCTCCCGCTGAGAAAATACACTAAATTTTCGTCCAGAGGTCTTAAATCCCTTGAAAAAATTTAAAATATGGAAATATGTTTTTTTTAAACAAGAAAAAAATGTCAAATGTGTTGACACCCTTTTCGGGTAAAAATATAACTTTTTCTTTGCCTTAATTTATGAGACCTTGGTTTTTCCATTGCTGGTAGAGAACTATTGATACCCTGCACCACCATAGGTGGTTCGGGTATAATTTGTTTGTGCAGAAATTGTAACGCAGAGAAAAAGTCTTCGGAATTCCACCTTAAAGAATACAATTCGTTTCGGAATCACTTTCTGAGTCGATTTAAAGATTGTGCGCAAAGTACAGGTCATAATATTGAGGACAATTTAATTAAATTTGGTACATATTATTTTTTCAAAACAAGGAAGAAGCCTATTGAATTGAATCATGATCGAACCATTATTTCACCTAGCCCCCATACAAATGTTCTCTCGGAATAGAGTCATGCACAAATAAGTTTTATATAAATATAAATCCGTTTGCCAAATTTTATGAAGATCACTTCATAATTAGCCATAGCTTCTATAAAAACTCATTTTCCGAAAATCTCTTTAACGTGCATAAATCCTACAGAAATGTTAGTATTATGCTAATATTTAACACAAATCTGAATGTTTAAATTGATGTGAGCTGGACCATTTTCAAAACACCTTTAAAAATACGTATTTCTTTCAATATCACTATTTCGTTAATAGAAATATTAATTCAAATTGTGATAGAGGCATACTAAGGCCTACAATATTTATTTCAATATTTGTTATGTCTCTTTTCAGTCACGGATTACTAACGGTTTTTTTTAAATTTTTTTTTTATGCTAAAAATTTTATAAAATGATATTTTATATATCTTGTTAATTTTTCAACGTATATTTAGTTTTAATATACTATATATCTTGATACTATTAAAGATTACACATAACTAACCGTTTAACAGCAAGAGTGTCAGTTTTATGCATTTAATTGCCTAAAGGTTAAATTAGCAAAATAAATAACACGGAAGTATTTATTATATTTAGATATAGATAAATTTATCAAAAATATAATAAGTTCAGCGGTATTAAACGCTATAATAATCGATTTAAGAGATTTTTGAAAATTTGTCGCTATTTTACATGATTTAATTGTTTTTATGATAAATGTATGCTTTTACAGATATTTATTTGACATAAACATTAACTTAACCAATTATGGACCGGAAATCCTAAAATATTACTTGTGCAACTAAAGGGTGAGTACATATATAAATAGTATTGAATAATAATTTTCCGTTGATGCCCTAAAATATAAATTACGATGGAAAATGTCCAAAATATTAAAATTTTAAAAAATAGTAGGTACTTAAAATAGTAAAAAAATAAAATAATAAATAATAATTTACAAAAATCTTAACTTCGAGACTGAAAACAAATCTTGTTTTTTTTTTCACATTATGTATTAGACTTTGTTTGTCTACAATATCTTATAATTTTTTGGGCAAAATGTTAACTGTCCATTGATCGATAATAATATTTTTGGAGGTATTTTAAAAATGGTCAAGATCACGTGAACGAAATAATTGAACCTAAATATTTTGGGGATTAGTTTAAAACATATCAATCTATTATTTTAGGGGGGTAAATTTGCAACTTTTTTTGTCTTCATACTTTAATATAATGTCATAGTCAAATATTTTGTATTTTTTTTTAGAAAATTGGAAAATACTCAAATGTTGTTGTGGTTATAAAATATTTTTAAATATCACGCTGTTACAGTAAAAAGTCACTCAAGAACTTCTAGAAGATTGTCAGAAGATTTTTCGAAAAATACAAAAACAAAATACATTGCTATTGCATATTAATCGTCTAGACGTCACTTTTTATTGACTTCCAGATGATTGTCAGGAGTGTGTACGAAATTAACAAAAACAAAATACATTACTATCATCCTTTGATCTTCCAGAAGTATACTTTTATGTCACTTCTGGAAGATAATAAGATGATAATTCGAATTTAACAAAAACAAAATACATTACTATTGCGCAATAATCTTCTTGACGAGTGTTGGGAAGATTGTCAGTTTTTTTATGAAAAGAAAATAACACAATAAAGAAACAGTTGAATCATGTTTTCAGTAACAATTAAACTTTGGTACAGTTTGGCTGCAATAATAAACATAAAAAGAAAAATGTTCCTGATAATTTCATAAGTGTTTTTTATTGTTAATAATTTGGAAATTATTAACAAATACAATTTTTAAAAGGTAAGTAAATCTTATTTTTTTTTATTTAGTAATATCGGATTTTACTCACAATTTATATTAATTTTAGGAAAAACTTCAATAAACAAACAAGTATTTGCATATTTGAAGAAGTCCAAAACTTTGCCTGTAAAAGTGTCTTGCCGCATTCTTTGTACAAAAGGTAATCTAAATACAATTTAACTATAAAAATTATCATTAATCTTCTTTTCTTTTTTTAAAGGTACCGGATTTGACCAGAAATTTCTCATGAAAATTTTATTAATAAATGTAAAATTAATTTATGTATATGAAAATTATTTATTGTGTAGTTTTATATGTATAGATAAATAAAGATAATAATGAAATATAAAAAAAATAATTTTAATTATAAATACAGAAATATAAAAATGAAAAATCATCTTCTAGAAGAGACTAAGACGACACTTCTCTGATCATCATCCGGGTGACGACCAGTAGAGTCTTCTTCGACACTTCCAGAAGTGTCTTCTTCGAGTCGTCTGGAAGACACTTCCACGAGGGACAGTTCTTCCCGACGGAAGATGATTTTAATGATACTTTGACAACAGTCGTGGCGATGAGTTTCAACTTCTGGAAGACTCTTCTTAGCCACTTCCGCAATAGAAAATGTTTGCAGGGATCATTATTGTGAACAAGAAAAACCAACAATAAAATGTAGATATAAATATATACAGTATGTCAAGAAAATGCTTTTACATTAAAAGAAAACATGAATTTGTCGAAGTTTGGCTTTTAAAAACTATATAATTTTTTGTTAATGTAAAAATTTTTAATACGAATTTGTTAAATAATATATTTATTATTATATAACTCAAAGAAACTTAATATTTAATGATTTAAACTCTTAGAAATGGAGCAAAAACTAAACAAACACAAAAATCTTAGTGTCAAGAAATTCTTTTTACATTTATAAAACTGCTTAAGAAAATCAAAAATTGTCGGAATTTTTAATTTAAAATGGTAACAGCTGGTATATATAACTGCTTGTGGAACCTTTTTCATCAAATAAAATTATTACTATGTTGATGCAAGAACATTTCTAAACAACCCAATTTAGTTTTTTTTTATACAAAATTTACCAAATTCGAATAAAAAAAAAAAAAAACTATATATTTTTTTTAAATTGTATTTTTTAAAATTTGGCTAAAAGGTTACTTGAGAATGGCACAAAATTAAATTTTTAGTGAATATATTTTGAAGGAAGTCGGAAAACAAAGTAATATTAGTTATAAACAGTGTCGCCAGGAGTTGAGAAAAAAGAGGATAAATAGGACTTCAAAAAAGGTCAGAAAAGGCTTAAGCTCCAAAAAATAAAGCCAGAAAAAAACAATATTTTTTATTTACAAACTAAGTTTTATTTTTTATATTTTTGTTTTTCTCATTTGTTTTCAATAATAAAGGTATTCACCTCAGAAATTGCAACTTTGCAAGACCCTTTCAAAGTAAGTTGTGCAAAATTTATTCTATGTGGTTGTTGTTGTGTTTACAGAAATCTATGCAAATTTTCTACTTTGCAAGGGTCTTGCAAATTGCCCACGAATTTCCAATAAATTTTGAGTTATATTTTATACGAAATTTACTTAATTTTTTAGTTATTTTTAACAATTATTGAATTATAATTTCTTCATAAATTTTTGGTTTATTTTACGATTTTATAGCATTTTTTTTTTAATTATATTCATAATTAGTTTTTATAGTTGATGAAGTTTATGAACAATTATAGTAATTGATTTAGTCGATAAAATTAGTGGAGAATGAAGCGCCTCAGGCAACACTTTTTGTAAAATATAAATTATCTTGATTTTTTGTGCGAATTAATACACAAAAATAAATAAATGGATGATTCTGTAAAAATAAATTTGTTAAACCCAATAAGAAATTATTTTCTTCTTTGTTAAAATACTGAAATTTTAGCCTTTTAAGGCAATTTTAAAAATCAAAAAAAGGCTAAGAAAAAGGCTAGAAGCTAAAAAACAAATTTTGATGCTTAAAGCAAAATAAAATGGCTAAATTTAGCCTTAAAAGGCTAAACTGGCAATACTGGTTATAAATTGAATTAAAATTAAAAAATAATAGTGGTCCTCATTTTTATTTTTTGATCACAAATGGGTTAAAGGAATCAACAGATTGTTGAAATATAACTTTTTATCCGTTTGTATTATATTATTTTTAAATTATCTTTGCAAAACGTTTTATCCGATTTTTAAATCAATGTTGTAGTGGGTCGCGATTCCATTGCAATGTCAAAAAGGGGTCGCGAAGCAAGATCTTGTGAGAGTCCCTGCTTTAAATCATTGCTCAACGTCTTGTATGCTTTGCTTTTTTTTCCACACCACTTGTTTACGACAAATGATTTCAACGCACGGATTTGCAGTCGTTCATACATAGCGCTGCTTCGGCAGCGAACAGTATTTATTGTTGTTTTTGCACATGTTGGCTATGATACACACACTTGAAATTCAAGTGTATTTGCTTTTCAAATCATCTTACGCAGGAGTCTAGTATACGTTAAATCCCTTCTTGAGGAAATCATAAATCAGTTTTAAAAATTTGCGTTAAACCCTCAAAACTTCGAGTTATTCGGAAAAAACATTTACTCTTTTGTTTATTTTTCCATTTTAAACTTCTTTGGAAAGTAGATAAAACAGGCTTTTCAACTCCTTGAATTTAATATGTCTTGTTCAAATACAAATTTTGACTTTTGACCTCTGTATTTTAAAGGTTATCCTTGTCCATTTTTTTTTTAACTTTATAATGTATTTCTTTATATATGTTTTACCTTATTACATAATAATTTTGTTTAGTTTAAATATCAGTTCAAGAAAGTTGACTTGCTTTTTTGCCGAAATCCGCAGAATTCAAATCGCAGGTACGGCTTAGTTATACAACGTATTGACCTAATTATATTTTAATTTTAATTTTATTTTCTATAGTGTTATTTATAAGCCTGCAAAGTTATTTTTCGACCTTTTTTCAAATTTGTTTAACAAACCTTTTTAAAGTTTGAAAATGGAGTTTTGAAACGGTCTTAAAAGATATAAAAAATTTTTATCCGATCATAGAAGGGTGTTTGGATTTATCTGCGGAAACAAAAATGTATTTTTCTGTAATTATGGTTCAAATTGAATTGAAAATTGCTTTTTATTTAAACTTGTATCAAAAAATTAAAAATTTCATTGTACACTCCTTACACAAGTGTTCTAAAACACATTAACATCTGGAGAATTTGTAATAACTAGGGGGCGGATTTATATGCATTTATTTTTGGAAAATATGCGCCTATAAAATGCACTTAAAAATTCAAAATATACCCTAAAAAAATTAAGAAAAATAAAAAAAAATATGAAGTTATTCTATAAGAAAAAACAAAAATCAGTCCATCATAAGCTAAGAAATGCAATACATTTTGTATTTTTAAAAGATCAATTCTAATTATTTTTACCTTTTTACATTTTTACTCCTGAAGACATTGAGTTTAATACAACCTTAGTTAGACTAAGTTGTTAAATTTTTTGGCGTACATACATAGAAAATGATCTTTCAACGTCAACAGAAGTGATAGGAGCGTATTTGAATAATTGTAGTTCAGAAGAAGAGTATTCTTCTAAACACGAAACATCATCTGAACGTAAAGTAATTGATTCTAAATTTTTATTTTTTTTTTTATTTTCTCAAATAATTTTTTTTTTTTAAATAACAGCTCTCAACTTTAATTTTATTTTTTCAGCAACGGGGCTTTCTGTTGCGTTGATTTTTGCAATAGCACTATCTATTAAACTGATTTGAGTACTTAATGAATCGAAACCCTCTTATTTAGTAATAGATTCAGAAAGAAAAATTAAAATGACGACAGTTTTTGATTGAGAATAACCGGAAAATGAGTGTTTAAAAACTCGCTAGAACAACTGTTCAAAAGTATGAAAAAAAAAAAATAATAATAATTTGAAATTTTTTTCATACTGATATTTATTTATTTATTTATTTATTTATTTATTTATTTATTTATTTATTTATTTATTTATTTATTTATTTATTTATTTATTTATTTATTTATTTATTTATTTATTTATTTATTTATTTATTTATTTATTTATTTATTTATTTATTTATTTATTTATTTATTTATTTATTTATTTATTTATTTATTTATTTATTTATTTATTTATTTATTTATTTATTTATTTATTTATTTATTTATTTATTTATTTATTTATTTATTTATTTATTTATTTATTTATTTATTTATTTATTTATTTATTTATTTATTTATTTATTTATTTATTTATTTATTTATTTATTTATTTATTTATTTATTTATTTATTTATTTATTTATTTATTTATTTATTTATTTATTTATTTATTTATTTATTTATTTATTTATTTATTTATTTATTTATTTATTTATTTATTTATTTATTTATTTATTTATTTATTTATTTATTTATTTATTTATTTATTTATTTATTTATTTATTTATTTATTTATTTATTTATTTATTTATTTATTTATTTATTTATTTATTTATTTATTTATTTATTTATTTATTTATTTATTTATTTATTTATTTATTTATTTATTTATTTATTTATTTATTTATTTATTTATTTATTTATTTATTTATTTATTTATTTATTTATTTATTTATTTATTTATTTATTTATTTATTTATTTATTTATTTATTTATTTATTTATTTATTTATTTATTTATTTATTTATTTATTTATTTATTTATTTATTTATTTATTTATTTATTTATTTATTTATTTATTTATTTATTTATTTATTTATTTATTTATTTATTTATTTATTTATTTATTTATTTATTTATTTATTTATTTATTTATTTATTTATTTATTTATTTATTTATTTATTTATTTATTTATTTATTTATTTATTTATTTATTTATTTATTTATTTATTTATTTATTTATTTATTTATTTATTTATTTATTTATTTATTTATTTATTTATTTATTTATTTATTTATTTATTTATTTATTTATTTATTTATTTATTTATTTATTTATTTATTTATTTATTTATTTATTTATTTATTTATTTATTTATTTATTTATTTATTTATTTATTTATTTATTTATTTATTTATTTATTTATTTATTTATTTATTTATTTATTTATTTATTTATTTATTTATTTATTTATTTATTTATTTATTTATTTATTTATTTATTTATTTATTTATTTATTTATTTATTTATTTATTTATTTATTTATTTATTTATTTATTTATTTATTTATTTATTTATTTATTTATTTATTTATTTATTTATTTATTTATTTATTTATTTATTTATTTATTTATTTATTTATTTATTTATTTATTTATTTATTTATTTATTTATTTATTTATTTATTTATTTATTTATTTATTTATTTATTTATTTATTTATTTATTTATTTATTTATTTATTTATTTATTTATTTATTTATTTATTTATTTATTTATTTATTTATTTATTTATTTATTTATTTATTTATTTATTTATTTATTTATTTATTTATTTATTTATTGTTAGAGATATCGGAAACAATAAATGAATAGGAACGAAATATGTAAAGAAAAACTTAAAAATTGTTTATTTGAATTTATATTTTTTGGATGACCTTAAGCTGAACTAAGAATAATACAACATATTTATTATTGTCATCATGATGGATATTTATATTAACAAATAAAAATTCTTCACATATTTTTTTCAACAAATACAAAATTACTTTTTGAACAGTAAAGATAAAATAAAAATGAAAAGTTTTCGGTGATTGCATTTTACCTCAAAATGAGAAATATAAAAATAAGATTGTAACAAAAATATTAAAAATATACATTATTAGGTAAAATGTGCAAAAATATGAATTTTCAACAAAATATGCACTAACAAATCGATGCCATTTTTTAGTAAAATGTCTGATTCGGATAGATAACTACATAAGATCATTTTAAAATGCTCCAAATTAATTTGTAATAACTTTAACAGTTTTAAATTGATTTTCTTTTTTATACGTTATTTGATAGATAATTATATGTAGATTAAAATTGTTTAACACTTAGGTGCAAAACAAAGTATTTAATAAAAATTTGTTTCTAAAAAACTGCAAAAAGTCCATTTTTTTCCCATACAAACACACTCTACAAACTTCAGGTCCGATGCGGCACGGGTTAACGATATCCGATTTCACTAAAATTTCACACAGTATGTTTTTGCAACCCAAAGCACATTACGGTCAAAATTCCAAAGTTGGTAAATTTTGGTGAAGCCAAATACATAACATATATGTATATTAGAATGAAGCCCATTTTTTTAATAATCGATTGAAGCCCTATCCTATCCAGGCGGACGGATATAGCTATATCTTCTTAAATTATACATATTTTTTTGGGGTCTAATATGAATTTTTCAATATATGTATTACAAACGGAATGATAAACTCAATATACCCCCAATCTTTTTGCGTGTTGGGTATAAAAAAATTTTAACAAAAAATTAATTTTCCATTATAAATATAATCAAAAGTGTGCACAAACAAATCGATGCCATTTGTAATAAAATGCTTTATTTCGATAGTTAACTACATAAAGGAGTTTTTTAATGCTAATGTAAAAAAAACCCATGCATTTAAATAAAAACAGGAGAACAGTCTGCTGTATCCACATTAAAAATGGAAAATTTAGTTTTTTACTCTATTGATAAATTTTTATTGGGTAAACTGTAGTAATGTTGTGTTTTTGTTAGAACAAAATAATACTTGATAAAAATAGTAAATCATAAACTTAATCCAAATAAATAACTGTAATAAATATTTAGGAAAAAATAGTAGATTCCTTGATATTTTTATAGGAGTTTAGATAATTTTTTAGGTAATTGAATTTGACCTATTTTTGTTTTCAAGTTGTATATGAAATCGGTTTGTTGTTTGATAGTTGTCCGTTTCTAATATTTTGGTTGATGTATTTAAATGTTATTCATAGTAATAAATTTAATTGCAAACAAATAATATTTTCCACTATTTAAAGATAATCTTGAATTCTTTACATTATCTTTAAAAAGGACGAAAATTCATTTAACTTTAACCATTTCCTAAAAATTGTAAGTTAAATAGATAATGTTTACAGAGAACACCACGTGGGACACTGAAGAGTGCTGATGACGGTCGTGGCTGACTAGAAAATGCATTCCATTCTGCCTAGTGTCCAATAAACTTTTACAATGTATTCTTCCACAATTATTTAATGAACTTGAGCCCGAATAATACAAATTCTAAAAACTCTATAAATAAGTTCAACAAAAATTACAAACAAATTAATCTTCACACTGGGCACGGTGTAAACTTGTTACTTGACTTCCCTGCTAGGCTTTCTAAAAATAGAAACAAACAGAAGGGACAAAACAAATAACAACAACAACATTGTTCATTGCTACTTAATAAGTGGCTAAACAATAACAATTATACATTGCTTCATTTGCTACCTAACTGATAGCTTTAAAGCATATAAATAATAATAATTGTAAGAGAATACAAATAATTGTAAAAAGCTTTATCGTAAACCATTCGTCTAGGATAACATCTTAATAACATTTAGGAAAAGAAGTCACAGATTCCATTTCCTAAAAATTGTAAGTTAAATAGATGATGTTTACAGAGAACACCACGGTGGGACACTGAAGAGTGCTGATGACGGTCGTGGCTGACTAGAAAATGCATTCCATTCTGCCGAGTGTCCAATAAACTTTTACAATGTATTCTTCTACAATTATTCAATGAACTTGAGCCCGAATAATACAAATTCTAAAAACTCTATAAATAATAAGTTCAACAAAAATTACAAACAAAATAACTTTAATATTTTTTGGTTTAAAGCTATTTTGAGTAGTAATAACACAGGGCAACATAAACTGAGTATAAGATTTATCTGCTAATAATGGATTTTTAAGTTTAAGAATACCAAAAAATTATATAATGTAATATAATGTTTTCATCTGCTCGAAAGCTTCAGAGATATTAAAAAATATGTGTCGGAAAAAAATTAAAAATTTAAAATCTATATTTTTCTTTTTTTTTATCATAATTCGGTTTATGTTACAATTAAAACAAACCATATTTTAAAAAAATCTATGCAAAAATTAAAAATTTAAAATATATTGCGGCCCTTGTCAGTTCTGATAATTTTCAAAATTGGCCTTTAAAGCAATTTACGTGCCCACCCTTGATATGTACGTTGATATTTCAATGTTAAAGACTTTTTAATATCAGTAAAATTTATTATGTGAAGTAGTATTACATCTTAATGGTCTATGCATTATAACAAAATATCACAATGGTATGAATAAAAACTCAAAATGAAAGAATAAGGAGTGCGATCGAAAAAAATCTTAACACACGTTTTGCCTCATAACTTTTTTCAGAAGCAATATTTAAAATTTGTTTGATCTAGTTATCTTTGAAAAATATGTCAGTTATTATTTTTAATGACATACATGTTGACTTGTTGTTAGTTTGAATAAATAATTGACAAAGAGATTAACGTGCTATAAATTATTAAAAAAAAAATTTTAAAAATGTACATTTGTCCTACCAAAAATTGGCCAAAGAAGTAAATGTCTGCTGTCAAACTCTCTTCAAGGTTATTAAACAGTATCAGGGGAATTCGACCATTGATAGGAAACATAGTTCAGGAAGAAATAAGGTCCACATGATATTGATATTGAGGCCAAGAAAATTTAAATCATATTGAAAAGAACTAAAAACACATCTGGTAGAAAAGCAGCCCAGTTAGCTCAGTGCTCTGACTATTTGATGCGAAAAGTTAAAGCTAATGCGGAGTTGAAAACATATAAAGTTCCAGACTGGAATGCGGTAAAAAAATTTAGAAGTCAAGAATAGAGCACGGAAATTAAAATCAAATGTCATACAAAAATACTCATGTTGTATAAAGAATGACGAAACGTATGTACTGGTAGGTTTTTCGCAGCTTCCGGGTCAAAATTTTTATGTTGCTGATGCTCGAAGAAATGTTAGAGATAAGTTTAGGACCGAAAAACTGATGAAATTTCCTAAAGAATTCCTGGTTTGACAAGATTTATGCAGTTGCGGCAAAAGAAGCAAGTCATTTGTTACAGTGGGCTTTATAAATACCGAAAAATACATTAAAGAATGTTTGGAAAAAATTCTTCTTCCTTTCATAAGACAGCACAATGTATCCACATATTTCTGGACCAATTTCGCATCATATCACTACGTAAGAAAGCACTGGAGGGGTACAAAAATAATATATTTTTTGTACCAAGAGAAGTCAATCCTCTAAATTGTCCGGAGCTAAGACCGGTGAAGAGATTTTGGGCTTTTGTGAAAAGAGAATCGAAAAAGACAAAAGAGGTGTCCCAAAATATCGAAGATTTTAAAAGGAGATTGGCAGACTGTTCCAAAAAAAGTGACTAAAACAACTATAAAATCTCTTATGGAAGGGTTACTAAAAAGGTCTACGAGTTCATAAGTAGTGGCTACAAGTAAAAAATTTATATTTATATGTGATCTGTAGTATAGTAACAAATAAAATACAATCAAAACTTTAAGATCAACCATTTCCAAATTATTGAACTTTAAATATATTAAGAATTTTTCTATCGCACTCCTTATGTACTTTTAAAACTATTTTTTTTTGACTAAAATTTAAACAACTACGAAAATGATAAAAATCGGTTTAGTTCAATTGTGTAAGTTTTATTATTTTTGCCAACATTTGACAACATTCTCAAATTTATAATGCACAAATAAAAAAACATATTTTCTTGTGTCGGTTTATATATTTTTTTTATCTTAAGTTATGAAATTTAGTTAAGTTTAAACAACTTTGTCAGGCTCATGTTCAACAGTCAAAACTATCGTCTACTTACAACATTTGCAAATCTCTAAAATAAAATGGAAAAGAAATGAATATAATATAATATTCTAAAAAATAAAATAAAGAAAAAAATATTGTAAAGTGTGTTGTAAGGCGTATACGAGTACAAAAAAAAAATATCAAACTACAACATTGAGTCAATTTTGATGAGATAGATGATGTCTATGGTAGTATCACCAAAGTACTTATTTATGTATTTCAACCACACTTGTTTACTTACTCTTATTTATTCACTTACATACATAAAATTCTTGTAAATAATACAATTTAAAATGTGAGTTTGTGTAAACGTATATGAAGAAAAACAAAAAATTTTTAAATTTTAGGTAAAAATATTTTAATTTTGGATTTATTAACGACTATTTATACATACAAAATCTGTTTTCGTTAATAATATTTACTAATGCGAGCAAAAGTTGTGGAGGTTTGAATTTAAAACTTTAAAAAAATCTTAAAAATAGAGCTTTGGCTTTATCAAAATCGAAACAACGTGATTTTATAGAACATCTAAAGTACTATCAACACATGTAAAAATTATTACAGAATACACTGAAAAAAACAAATTTTTTTTTTTTTTTTTAAATTTTGTAAATGGCAAAAAAAAAATAATATTGGTTTCAAATTTTACAAAATTATGAATAATAAGACATATCAGCGTTTGCTGAAAAAATTAAGTGTATATCGGTTTTAGTTTGGAAAATATAGTCGCTTAACCATTACTACTCTTGACAGATTTCTTAAAAGTGAATTTAGCAAAATTTTTAACTTGTCTCTTATTTGAAGATAAATTTTAGATCGAAAATTGATTTTATTATTTTAAAATGTGATCAATGGTGCGAAATGTGTAGAGTTGATTTTTGAGGTAAAGAACATGTTTTTTGGTCCATACAATTATAAATCCTTCAGATATTTTGACACCATCTAAATTTTAGTATTAAGCAAGTAAAATGCCTTCATTTGACATCAATATTAAAATCATTTATACTTCTCGAAGTTGTCAGCAAGCAAACTAAGCTTGGTTATGAATGCCGCTGTAACCGATATTAAGAACGTTTCTTAAATTTTTTTCGTAATATCAATTTTAATCATTAACGTGATTCTTTACAGATATTTTTCAATGATCTGAAGTCATATCTTACACTGAAAAAATTTAGAACAAAATTTTCAAGTTTGGTGAAAATTTTCGAAATTGCATAAAATTTTTTCATATCAAATTTTTTTTACGCCATTTTTACCACAACATGCCATTTTATAACAAATCCAGTTTATGCGATATTTTGGACAATTTCTTTAAAAGCGGAATTTGTCAGTAGAGAAAAACATACTTTTACAAATATTTACGCTAATTATATGAAAGTTTGTGAAGATGCTATCCTATTTCTGGTTTCCTGACATCAACGAGATATACATTAAACTATAGGTAATCACTACGTCTTTAAAATTCTGCCCTATAAATTTTAATTCACTGAATGGCGCAAATTTTATATCAAAAAAAAAAAAAAAAACTGAAAATTTTCAAAAATCGTAAATTTTTGGTTTAATTTTTTATCACCTTTCAACGGATAGTTATTATATAGCAAATTAATTTCCTAAGACTTATCTTTGAACTGATTAATGGTTTAAGTCAATAAGTTGTAAATTGTCAGTGTAAAATTAAAATGAATTGAAAAACCGACGAAAATTTTTAGTTTTAAAAGCCTGTATTTCAGTGAAACTTTACGTAAATGATTTAAAATTAAGGATTTCGTATTTATTTTGTAAGATCTACAAAAAACCATCAACAATTTCTAAATTTTTTGATTTTCCTCATATAAACACATAAATATGTATGTATGCATGCACATTGATACCCAACCATCGACTGAACGAACCACATTAACTTTATTATCTTCCTTTTCAACTTCTGCAAAATCTTCTTGTCTTCAATAAAGTTGGTTTTTCTTCTTTTGTATGGACTTTATAGTTATTTTTATCTGAAGTGTTTCTATGTATTTGTAACTTTATTACCAGCCATCAGCAGCATCATAACCACCATCTTTATCTGCATACCAAAAAAAAACACATACACAAACACTCTCTCACTGACTGTCTTATTCACCCATCGTCATCGTTTAGGTTGACGTCTTTAGGAAATGCGTTTTTCAGTTGCGCATTCATATTTGCTGAGTTATCGTTATTTTCTAATGTATTTTTTTTTTTTTTGGTTTATTCCTTCTTTTTTGAGTATTTTGGATATTTTTTTCTTTATAAATATTTTAAATTTCATAGTGCTTTCCATTTGACAGTTATCGATTTACTTTTATAGTTGTTTCTTTTTTATTTCATTTTTTATAATGTTGCTGTTTTTATATTACATGGAAATGATGTACTATTATTTTCAATATTTCCGTTGTTTGTTAAAAATATTTACAACAAATACACTCTCTTTATCTCATGACATTAAGTTACTAGCTACAATATTAGTTACTTTTACCAAAAGAAGCTTTTCTTTATAAGATTCTAAGATTTTTATTAACTCTGTATATTGTGTAATAATTATGTAAACTAATTGGCTGATTAATTTTGAAATAGACTTTTCCTATGACTTATTCTTGTCAACTGCACATGTTTTTTTTCCTGCATACAGTATTTTTAACTAATTAATGTGTTCCAAAAACGAATAAAAATTATTTCAAATAATTTCACTGTACCCTAATCTATATTGAATACATACTGAAACAGAGTATTTTCGGTGTAAGAAATATTGTGAATATTATTTTTTATAGTTGCAAAATTTTGACATTTACTGTCATTGCAATATTTATAAAATACAAGTATGTGCTTCCTCGAACTTCTTTTTTGAAATCAAACACAAAACATGTAAATAACTCGTGTATAACATATATGTACATTAAAGTGCCTCACGAAAAGAAGTTGCAAATGTACCCCACTAGAAATAAAGATTAGTATGTTCTTATATGATTCCCAAAATATTACATCTCAATGTTAAAATTTACGTGATTTAAAACACCTCTGAAATTACGTATTTATTTCAATATTATGATTAAAATTTTAGTTATAAGAAAATTAACTTCAAATTATAATAGAGGAATACTACGACCTTCAATATTCATTTAAATAATTATTATGTAACTTTTCAGTCGCAGAATATTAAGATTTTATTAAAATTTTTTATATTTTCTTTTTTAGACATGTAATTTTATATATTTCTGACATTTTTCAAAATATATTAGTTTTTAATGTACCATAAGAATGGTCTATCCTGTTACTATTGAAGATAACACGTAATTAACCCATTAAGAGCTAGAGGGTTAATTTTATGTAATTAGTTCCCAAAAGGTTAAATTTGCAATTATTGCAAATAAATCTCATGCAAATACTTATTACACTTAAATATTGATAAATTTATGAAAAACATAATAAGATCATTTAAAACCCCAACAATAATCAAATAAAAATGAGTTCTTTAAATTTAACCGCCATTTTAAACCAATTCGTCGCTTTTTTGATAAATTTATGCTTGTGAGGACAAGTAAACTAACTTATCATTTATTTGCCGTTAAAATTAACCAATTATGGAACGGAAATCAAAAAATATTATTTGTGCAACTAAAGGATTAAATGAATGCACATATCAATAGTATTTAATGAAAGCTTTCCGATGATACGCTAAAATATAATTTACGATGAAAAATTTCTAAAATATTCAAACATTTATAAAATACTATAAAATAAAATAAAATCATTGAAAATTTTACTAAAATTTTAATCTCGCGAGAATGAAGACAAATTTTAAATTATTTTTTGTTCCATATGTAGTAGACATCGTTTTTCTATCATATGTTTTAATTGTTTTGACAAAAAGTTAAAAACTATGTATACTGTCGATCGAAAACCATATTTTTAGAGGAATTTTAAAAATGGTCCAGCTCACGTAAATTAAATAATTGAACCGAAATATTTTGGGAATTAGCTTAAAACGTATCAAACTTTAATTTTAGGGGGGTACATTTGCAACTTTTTTTGTCCCCATACAAATCAATGTACATATATATTTCTATACCCACCATCAAAAAAATGGGGGCATATTGATTTTATCATTCCTTGTGTAACATGTCGAAAAAATCATTTAAGACCCCATAAAGTATATATTTTCTTGGTCCTGGTTAGATTCTGAGTCGATCTAGCTATGTCCGTCCGTTTGTCTGCTGAAAGCAGAACAGTGCTCGAACGGGGCAATGTAGGGGGACGAAATTTGGCTCAAATAAAAGCATATACGACAACGAAACTTTATACAAATAGTTCAAGGACCAATGTAAACTCGGTCCGCCCATCTCCCATGTACTGTAAAATTTGAAATTTAGTGGGTATATAGATTCGTTCAAGCCGAATATAACATTCCCGCTTGATTTTTTTTTTTTTTTTATATACAAAATAAAACAGGCAAGGAATATATACAAAATTAAACCGGCAAGGAACAGCATTTTTGGTAGTTAAATTTTTTTTACGATTTGTCTGTATAATTATACCTAATTTATAGGTATAGAATTTCAAGTTCACATGTAACTGTATCGACTAAGAAATCGCTTGCTGTGTGTAATGCAATATAAAAAGAGTAAGTTCTTTCATGCTCACAAATTTTAGTAATTAAATCAATTAAATAAATGTATAGAGTCATTCCATTTAAAACCAACACGAAAAATTACAATTTTTGACTTTAACTCTCCGAATTTAATGATATTTGGTACAACCATTATTCTTGTTAAAACTAAGACTTATTAAAAATTTCAGATAATTTCATCAAGTGGTTCGAAATATCGCGAAATGTTGCGGTTATCAAACTTAAACTCGGCATTTGCTATACTAGCGTTAATATTAATATTCTTGTCGAATTTCTTTAAATTTGAATGATTTTTGGAAAAAATTTGCCATGCTTTAATTTTATTACAAACAAAACAATACCAGTTGCAACAAATATTTCGTATTTATTATGACATTTATTGTAATAATTCCTAAAATATTTCGAGTCCCAGAATGCCACTTACCACGCTTATAGAAGACATTTTACCATTAACATATATTTTTTTTTTAATTTTTAAAAAGACCACTTTTCGAGCTATTTGCCCGCGAATAAAAAATCGCGAGATATGAACCATTTTGATGTTGAGAAAAAAATCATATTATACATCATATTAAAGGTAATTTTAATACCTTTAATATGACATCTCAATAAATCTTATATAATAAATATTCCGAAAGATATTTGTAATTTTGTGTATGCAACTTTGTACGCATTTAGAGCTATTTTGCACTTTCCAACCGCGATATTTCGCGAACCATTTGATGAAATTATCTGAAATTTTGAATAAGTCTTAGTTCTAATAAGAATAATAATTGTACCAAATATTATCAAATTCGGAAGAGGTGAGAAAATCAGCTGGTTGGTTTAAAATGGAATGACTCTATAGTAGTACAGAAATTCTTTAGAGAACGGTGTATATTTTCTAGCTCATTTCGTTACAGTACTGTTATTAGTACTGTGGTCCCACTGTGGTCTTCTCTGTAAACATCATCTATTTAACTCAAAACTGTTTATATATATAAAAGAGTAACCACAGAAAAAATTATTACCGTCTTTTGTTCAATTAACTCAGTTGTTTAATTTTGCAGCAAAATTTAATAAATATATTCAAGGAAAAATAAAATAAAAATAAATTTTGGTATGATTTTATTTCCTCTACACATTTTTAATTCATTCAATCATCTACTTGATTGATTTAATTAATTTATTAATTTGGAATTTTTTTCTGTTTTGTATTTTTTATAGTTTTTAGTAATTGATATAATCATTTTGGTGAGAGGTGCAAATTTAAACAAGTTTATAATTAAATGAATTATTTTCATATATATTTGTTAATTGGTGACTTTTTTCTGTGACGTGACTGACTGACTGATTCATCATCCCACAGCTCAAACGGCTGAAGCTAGAGCGACGAAATTTGAAACGTAGGTAGGTCTCCATCAGAATAGATCCACTAAGATGTAAAAAAGGGTAAAAACAGGTAAAATCGGTAACTCTATAACTCCCCAACTAATAAAGATACACAAAAAGTTTAATAGTTGTCGTTATTCATTTAAAAAATAATCGGCCCCTTTAGGGAGATAACGGGTAAAAACTGTATTTTGGTACTTTTTTGCCACCATATGTATCTTTGAAACCAATTAACATACAGATAATATTTATGTCGTATTCATAACTTATCAAAAAACTAGAAATATAAATTTAGTACATTTTCGAAATTCGAACGCATAAGGGGTAAAAATCGTGCCTATTTTTGGTACTTTTTTCATAAAACATTTTTTTATATTTATTGAAATATTCATATGAGTATTTTAATATGGGATACCACTACAATTTAGAAATTTATTGGAATACAATATCAAAATGAGTGAAAAAAAGTACCAAAAAAAGGGGTAAAGGAGGAAAATTACATTTTATTCAAACTTAATAATTAATTTTCAATTACATTAAACATAGAAACATGAAATTAAGAATTCACATGAGTGGAATTTGTGATACTTAAAGATACATGGTCCTGTGGGTAAGAATTCAGAGGATGGACTTTGTGGCACTTTTTTCTTCTTCTATTGGTACTTTTTTGCATTTTCTGTAATATTTAACCTAGAAACATGAAATTAAATACGCATGGTCCGATGTTGGAAAGAATTCACAAGGGGGGACTTTGTGTTACTTTTTCGTTCTTCTAATGGTACTTTTTGAATTTTCTATAATTATGAACTTAGAAACGTGAAATAAGGGATATGTGGTCCTTAGTTAATGAGAATCCATAAGAAGGGATGTTGTGGTACTTTTTTGTTATTTTAATGGTACTTTTTGAATTTTCTATAATATTTAACCTAGAAATATGACATTAAGGACATGAAGTGCTAAGTGAATGAGAATCCATAAGAGAGAACTTTGTGGTACTTTTTCGTTCTTCTAATGATAGTTTTCGAATTTTCTATAATATTTAACATAGAAACATAAAATTAAAGATATTTGGTCCTAAATTAATCATAATTCATTAGAGGGGACTTTGTGGTACTTTTTTGTTCTTCTAATGGTACTTTTTGAATTTTCTATAATATTCAACCCAGAAACATGAAATTAACGATATGTGGTCTTAAATGAATAAGAATCCATAAGATAGGTTTTTGTAGTTCTTTTTTGTTCTTCTAATGGTACTTTTTGAATTTTCTATAATATTTAAAGTAGAAACATGAAATTAAATATGCGTGGTCCTATGTGAGAAAGAATTCTCAACAGGGGACTTTGTGGTACTTTTTTGTTCTTCCAATGGTACTTTTTTAATTTTCTATAATTCTGAATCTAGAAACATGAAATTAAAGATATGTGGTCCTAAATGAATCTTTTCTAATAGTACTTTTTGAATGTTCTGCAATTTTCATCCTTAGAAACATAATATTTTCCCAAGTGAATCAGAAATAGGGCTTGGGGTTTCCCGTGATATTTTGTTTCCCGGGAAACGGGAATAAAAAATTCGATTTCCCGGGAATTCCCGGGAATCCCGGGAAATTTAAATTTTAGGAAAAAGCAATGATTTTTTATAAATAATGTAGTATTCAGTACTATAAAACAACATTATAAATCAAATTTATGATTAGTTAAGGTGGTTTTACACTATAATACTTTGTATTAATACTATTAAAAACGAAAAATTGAACAGAGTTGACTGCAAATAAAAAAATGTGCCGAAATTTGCTTTAAGAGATGCAATTACATTTAAAAAATTTAAAGACTTCAACATACAAAGTATTGAAGGTATTTACAGCATAATACATTTGAAAATATTGTTGGTATTAATACAAAGTATTATAGTGTAAAACCAATTAAAAATTTAAACAATCTTAAATATTTCACAAAAAAAAAAAAAAAATAATAATAATAAGTGCTCCAAAGGTTTGATTGTTTAATTCACTTTTGAAAATCGAATTAAATTTATTTCCCCAGGAATTTCTTTAAAGCTTTCATATTTAATTCATAGACTTAAATTCTTTAACTTCACAAGAATTAATTGCTTGAAGAATCCACTACCAATATTACAATTCAAGCTTAAAAAATATTTTGAATCATTAAGATTTTCTTCTATTCAAATCTATTACGAATTAGATTCAGAAAATATTTTTTGGTTCATTTTGTAAAATATTAGCTTTGTTCATGTACCTAAATTGGACCACGGGGGATCCCTATTTTACCGAAAAGTGTTCCCGTACTCCAAAATTGGGAAATGATAGAGATTTTAAGAGAATAATGTTCTACTTCTTGCACGAAACAGCCTAGA
Organism: Protophormia terraenovae; assembly: GCA_951394005.1. Taxonomy (NCBI): domain Eukaryota; kingdom Metazoa; phylum Arthropoda; class Insecta; order Diptera; family Calliphoridae; genus Protophormia; species Protophormia terraenovae. The sequence continues at coordinate 77,209,195 of OX596074.1, read as the reverse complement.
CTATATCTTTGGATAGACTTAGTAAATAGTCAAATAAACAAAAAATAAAAATATACAAATAAAAACTTTTAATGAAAATAAATAATAAATATTTAGTTTTTAGTACTAAGAAGAAAATTTCAATTAAAAAAATTTAAGAACGTTGATATATGTAAAAAAATAAAATAACATTCACACATGAATTTCCAAATAGTTTGATGTTTACCTTCTAAATAAATTGTTTTTCGTGATCCCGTATTTCAGCCTTTTCTCATTTTACCCAAAAAGTACGGGCACAAACTTATTGAAAACTAAAAATATATATATATCGTCCATTTCATGAAAGATTTATAAAAAATGCAAATTTTTTGACGGAGGGTCATTTGGCACGCATATTTCCTATGGAGCCATTTAAATATCCCCATTTTTATTTGTTTGAATTTCAAAAAATTCGCGTATTTATTCACGATTTTAATTTTTCAAAAAGCAAAAAAAAAAACCGGAAAAGTGTGTAACTTTAAACATCAATAACTCTAAAAGTTGTTAATGGATTTTAATGATTTAAACTGCATGTAGAAGATGAATATATCCTCTTTTAATAGTTAAGAAATAATATTACAATTTAAAAATGCATTCATAATGCAAATGCATTTTTAGGATGCATTTTTGAAAAATGTTTACCCTTTTCACCAATTCACTTTTGTGAATGATGTTATGGAATGAAAAATTAGTATTTAAATCAAATTTTAAAATGGTACATCATCATTTAATGTTTAAAAGATTGTAGAAATATAAAGTTAAAAACTCGTGTATTTGGAATGTGATTGGACAAAATAAAACGATTTTTCCTAGTGAAAAGTAGTCAAATAGGAGTTTTCATCAGCGCACCGATGAAATGTTTTCCAATAATCTAAAATATCACTTGTATCTAATTTTATTTATATTTCGTATTAGCATCTAAAAATTTCTTTAGTAAATGTACAATTTTCACTTAGACGATACAAACAGTAACATTTTTTCCTATAGGATTATAAAACTACATGTATATTAAATTTCCCGTTTTTCCCGGGAAAATTTAAAAAAATCCCGGGAATTTCCTGCCCGGGAATTATCGGACCCCAAACCCTAATCAGAAACCTTAAAATGGAGTTAAGAATCTTAGTTTAAATTTATTATATAGTATGGTTTTTATAAAAAAAAATCCGCTAACGAAGTAGCGGGTTTTCAGCTCGTGTAATATATAAAACGAATACTTTACTAAAATCTTTTTACAATTTTCCCTAAAAATTGAGAGTCAAATAGATTAAGTTGACAGAGAAATCCATAGTGAGTGAAGTTGATATTTCTGAAAAACAAGCTTGGTTTCTAAAAAATAACTTGGCAATCGACTTTTGCCAAAACTATTTTATTTTTTTTATACGAAACCTACAATATATGGTTTATAAAAATTTCTGTGCACTAAGGATATAGGTTTTAAATTTGTTTCGATAATAAGTGTTTACATAGCATAAACGTTTGTGCCATGGAATAATTTTAAGAAATGCGTTATTAGATTTATGCAATTGTTATTTAAAAAAATAAAAGAAAACTTATAGCACACCATCCTCGAACTGACTCAATACAAATTTAATTTAAATTTAAAACGTTAGTCTATGTTTAAAACAGTCCTCTATTTTTTATCTCATATACATATGATTTTAAGATTGTTATAAAATCAGGCATTATGCTATGTATTTCTGTAAAAATTTCACATTTATGGTTTGATGATTGCTTTAGATTCTCTAAAATATAAAAATATGCTTTGGGATTAACGCTATAAAAAATCTTCATAACTTCAAATTGTTTTAAAATTGAAAAAATACAATTGAACTTGTAACTTGACAACTTCTAAAATATCTTGACAATCAAGTTCATTCAAGGCCGTCTGGCAACCATAATAGTGGGACACTGAAGTGTTGATAACGATCGTAGTGGGCTAAAAAATGTATTACATTCTCTTAGTTGTATATTAATAACTTTTACAATGTATTCTTCATAACTATTTCAATTAACTCAAATCTAAAAATTTTAATATAAACAATTATAAAATCCATTAACTTAATACATGTATTCAGGGACGTTCAAAAAAGTGATATGTTTCAGTTAAGTATTTTCCAAATTATTATACGAAAAAATGCAATAAAGAATATTTTGAAACAAAATTTTTAGCACTCAATAAAGCAGCAGGGTTTTTCAGAACTCTTCAGACCTTTGAATTTCATGAAAATCTAACAGTTTGTTGCACAATTATTGCAAGATTGGATCTCGAATAGAGTACCTACTTGTATCACTTCAAATTTGTGAACATTTTAAAATAATTACTTAATAACACTAGTATGCTTTCAGTATTTTTCTATTATGCCCGTAATTTCTACAAATAGATATCTTTCAGTGCCTGGATATCTATGGTGTAAACTAAATTTGATAACTTCTAATCGTAGGTATGAATTACCGAATACATAGATAACTGTAGTGTTTCTTATACCACAAATTTTGTTTGGATAACGTATTAGGTAAATAAATAATAAACATTTTCTGGAGAAATGTAGGTTAAATACATTTGAAATGCTAAAAAAATTACTGGAAATCACATACATATTTAGCTAGAGAGTGACTGCGGTCAATTGATAATCTATTTTTACGAATTTTAAAATTTTTATAACATATAAAACTTATGTGTGTAATTTTAGTTAGTATGTGGTCCTTAATGGGTGCTCTAATCTGTTATGGAACCATCCAAAAACTGTGATTTCTGCATGGAACTGTGGTCAAATATGAACTAAACATATTTATGCCAAGTTTTATGAAAAAAATAAAATGACTTATTTGAGATATTCATTGATGTTAGTACCCGGAAAGGCCCTTGAATGTTGCGGTCAAAACAACTTTATATTCACGGATAGACAGGTGGTCGTTTTTTTTTACCAAATTACAATGTTTTCAAATTGTCCAGTGTACTTTAATGTGGGATGTCCAATTGTCCAAAAAAAAGGAATTTTCAAAACGTAGTGAGCGAAAAATTGACTAAATAACAACGGTGTGATTAATAGGTAATTACACCCTTAGTTATCTACTTATTGAAATTACGGGTATTAGTATTATTTTAAACAACAAAATTATCGATTTTGCTATTCTATACAAATTTTAAACAACATTCGTTATCGTTACATCTCACAGTGCTTTGTCCCATAGATCCCAACATCCTACCAATGACAACCATGGGTTAATAAAAGGACTGCAGCTCTTTCACCACTAAGTATTTCCTTCCAATGACAACACAGTGTTAAAATCATAACTTTTTCAGTTCTTTTTTTCTGGGGACAAAAAGAAAATAAAAACAATTTTCAAATTGTGTTGAAATGTACGCTTTTAAAAAGGCAACAACATTGTTCATTTAAGTTCTGAGCGGAGATCATATAGACCTACCGGGGACGGGTCCACAGGGTTCCAAAGTTGGACACCTCCTGTATAAACATTTTTAAAAGCGATCCTAATTCGTTATATCTGAATCGATTTCAAAGATATTGGAGGATTTTACTAGTCGAGATCTACAAAAAACATCCTCGTGTGCACACATCTGCTCAAAGTAATAGATACACCTTGTAGGATGATATTAAAGTGGCGAAAACTTCTTCAAAAAAATTCTTCAAAAATACTCACTTTTTTTTTTTTTTTTTTCATTTAGAAACAACTTCATCTGGCAATGCCAATTCAATGAAAAATATGGCAAATATATGCATTCAAATTGATTAGATATATGTTTTTGATTTAAATACCAACAATTTTTGCTCATATTAAGACTGGTCGACAAAAAAAAATTTATCGTCCTCCTCCAAAAAAAATATGTGGACTAGATGAAATTCCGCATACTAAACTCGAATTTGGTTTCAGTTTTTTCCCATCAGGTCGAGATTTTTATGGGCGTGTCTAATATTGCGCCCTAAATAAACTATAACTCGAGAACAATATGCACGATTTATATAAATGATACAAAAAATATACGAAAAAAATTTGGCTTTAAGTCGTTCTACTAACAAATTTAAATTGTAAATAAAGCTACGTATCATCAAAATTGATGCACAAATCTTGATTTCATTCACAGTTAAAATACCCATGCATACCTACTAGGGTATCCAATTATTCGAGTTTTCATATTATTCGGTTTATTCGACAAATAATTATTCGAGGTTAAAAGTTGATCGGTTAACAACCGATTATTGGCAAATTATTCGATTAGTCGAATAATCTTAGTTATACGTGTAATACATATAAATTACACTAATTATAGCATTTAATATATTGAAGTACCCAACAAAAACTTGGTAATGGCATGTAGTTACGGATGTAGTTACTTTTCAATGATAACAACATACTATTACTTGAGATAAGATTTTGAAAATGTCTTTTAATCAATCTTTTCATTTAAATTATAAAAATATATATAATTATATTTAAGAGTGGGGCAAAACATAAAAATACATTAATTACTAGTTTTTCTGTGTTATACGAAAATCTCATTTCGACAATAAGTTTCATTTTATAAGGCCATGTTCTGTATTTAAAAAAGAGACTTTAAATCGAAAGTGGAAATGAAATCATTCTTTCGTTTTTAATTTAAAAGTAAATGTAATGAAATTATATTTGATTTCATTTTTCATAGATTTAATTTTAGTTTTGACCCACTGAACAGTTTTCTGTTATAAATATTATAATAAAAATAAAAAATATTAAAAATATTTATTTAATTAAAAAAAGCACATTTTTATTAAAATTTGCGGAATTCTTCAAGAAAAAGCAAGTTAGTCGTTAGGTAGTGATTCCACTTCAATAAAATTTGTGTCTTTTGGTCCGTATTTATGCCAAACTTTAGGGTAAAAGAAGTTCCTTTAATAGATTTGAACAAAGAACATGCTGGAGCAATTATTATTTTAAGACAAACATGTTTCCATTTTGTTGAAAGCTTGATTCTTTTCTGCGGTGTCTTTTTTGCAATCTGCGAAAACCTTATGAAATTTGGAAACTTATATGTAAGTAAAACATAATTTCTTGTTTTAACGGTTTTCTCCACCCATATATTTACATATTTTTACCATTTGACTTAGGATCATTTTGTGAATCGATTTAAGGATGTTCGTCCCTTCTTTTGGCAGCCTGGCTATTCAAGTAATACTTTTCGCAAAACCCACTATTTCAACTTTCGCAACTGGCCGAAATTATTTTAACAAAATTTGCGCAAATAGTCCATAATTTACCACAGCTTTCCTTACATTTGTCCTTGTAATTTGTTTTAAAATAACCGTTCGAATTAAAATTACTATCTCACTTGATTTAAAGAAAAGGTCCGTCCGTTGGCTAACTAGATGGCTGGCTATCAGTCGATGTAAGTCTAGTGAATTTTAAAGATATTTTTATAAAACTCACCTAGCATCCATACAAATGTTCTCTATGAACAGATGCATTAAATTTTATATAAACTACTTCTAAATGACAATTTAATGAAGATCGGTATTTAATTAACAATGTAAACTCTACATCCAATAGCCATTTTAAAGTACATTTATCACATTGCGTACATTAGTCCTTAAATTCTATATCTATAAAATCTATAAAATATCAGCTTTTTATTTTTCCATATTTCAGTACTTATTTGTAACCGATAATGTAACTAGTTACTATTCATTTTGATAATAATGACTTCTGTAATACTTTGAAATTAATGAGTTATTGATTAGCTTTGAAGTAATTACTTCTTGTAATGATATCTAAGTAATGACTTTCTGAAATATAGAGTAGGTAGTTTCCTCTAATGACATCACCGTGTTAAAATAATGAGTTATTCATCTAATGTAAAAGTAATGAAGAGCCATTATATTAGCTTCTTATCTCATTACATGGCAAGCAAAGTTTTTGCTGGGTAGTTACTTAGAAATATTTCATTCCATTTAAAACCAACAAGAAAAATTACAATTTTTGACTTTTCCTCTCCGAATTTAGTGACATTTGGTACAATCATTATTCTTGTCAAAACTATGATTAATTAAAAATTTCAGATAATTTCATCAAGTGGTTCACGAAATATCGCGGTTTAAAAGTGCCAAATAGCTTAAAATATGTAAAAAGTTGCATACACAAAATTACAAATATCTTTCGAAGTATTTATTATATAAGATTTATTGAGATGTCATATTAAAGGTATCAAAATTACCTTTAATATGACGTATAACATGACTTTTTTCTCAACATCAAAATGGCTCATATCTCGCGATTTTTCGTTCGTGGGTAAATATCTCGAAAAGTGGTACTTTTAAAAATTTTAAAAAAATATATGTTAATGATGAAAATGTTTTCTATAACCGTGGAAAGTGGCATTCCGGGTCTCACAATATTTTACGAATTATTACAACAAATGTCATAATAAATACGAAATATTTATTGCAATTTGTATTATTTTGTTTGTAATAAAATAGAAAAATCGACAATTGCTTCCAAAAATCATCCGAATGTAAAAAAATTCGGCAAGAATATTAATATTGACGCTGGTAACGCAAATGCCGAGATTAAGTTTGATTACCGCTATAGTTCGCGATTTATAATATCTCAAAAATGAGGAAAATTGTCTTTTTAACAAAGACCGGAAACATTTTTTATTTCGTTTTTTACAAAAAAATATTTTCATTGAAGTTAAAAATTATTTTATAACATACTAAAACAAAAAATATAAAAAAAAGTTTTTAAAAAAAAATGTTTTTCTTCAAGTACAAAATAATAAAGTTCTCAAAAAAAAAAATTTTCCAAAGAAAACAAAACACAAAAAAACTTTTCTTTTTGTACAATAATTTTTCATTTCAAAGTCAAATATTTATTAAATTTAAAATAAAATATTGATAATAAATGCAAATTTTTAAGACAAATAATGAACAAATTAAATGATTTTGTTCATATTTATCAACAGTTTTCATCACAAACTAAGATAAATTCATATGAATGTTTGTATGGAGTATTTTATCTGATAACGATGTTCTCATCTCAAATGAAAATTTATTTCATTCTAAGGTACCGCGTCTCAAAAGTTTGGTTCCTATATCTGCCGAAGGAACAATATGAAAATTTGGTATCGTAAGAATGGACTTTGGGGCTGGTATTTAATGACGTAACAAAAATTTAGGACCAGGTCCAAATAAGTCCAAAATGTTGCAATTTTTCACAAAAAATTTTAAAATTTGAATTTTTTACACAAATATTTAAAAAATTGGGATCAAAATAATACAATATAATCCTATAATGCACCACCATAGGTATGTTGGTGCATTATTTGTTTGGGCAGAAATTGTAACGCAGAGGAAGAATCTTCGGACCCACACCTTAAAGTACACAGTTCGACTCAGAATCACTTTCTTAGTCGATTTAACAATGTCCGTCCGTCTGGTCGGCTTTCTTGCTGGCTGGCTGTCCATATAAAACTTATGCGCAGTTTGAAGGTAATTTGATGAAATTTGGTACATATGCTTTCTTCAACACAAGGACGAACCAAAATTTTGATCTTATTTGAATCTGGTCCTTAATTTTTCTTATGTCATTAAATGCTCGCTCTAAAGTCCTTTCTTACGATACCAAATTTGTATACTGTTATTGAAAAAAGAACCTATTTTCATTTTGATCTTGCTCACGAAAGGATAATTTCAGGACCAAAATTTTGAGAAACGGTACCTTAGAATGAATCAAATTTTTATTTAAGATAGGAACATCTATACTTTTCATTTCGCGGCCACCCTAATGTATACCATTTAAAACGTTGCTTTTTTCCGATAATCCGCAGCGACTTTAGTCATTTATTATATTCAAAGTCCAATATGATTACTAAGCAACTACCAAATTTCCAGTCGTTTAAAATGAATTCATTTCTAAATTGATATTTTTAAATTATACAAAGAAAAAGTTTTTTCGTACATAAAAAAAAAACTTTTTTTAAAACATTTTTTTAAAGTACAAAATTATTTTGTACTTTACTTAAAATGTTTGTTTTAATAATTTTATTATTTTGTTTTTGAACAGTTAAGAAAAATATTCTATTTTGAACTTAAGTGTTTTTTATTTTTTCAATGAAAACTTAAAATTTTATGTTTTTTGTTCGTAATTTCTGGTCTCTGCTTTTTAATGAAATTGAAAAAAGATTCGGCTGTGCCGAATATTTAAAGGTAATTTCATTACCTTTAAATATTTGTCTTAATGAACGTTGTGACGTGAATATTTTGGAAGATATTCACATTTTTGAAAAGACAATTTTCCTCTTCGCAGTAATCAAACTTAAACTCGGCATTTGCGTTACCAGCGTTAATTTTGATATCCTTGCCGAATTTTATTATATTCGGATAATTTTTGGAAGCAATTGTCGATTTTTCTATTTTATTACAAACAAAACAATACAAATTGCAATAAATATTTCGTATTTATTATGACATTTGTTGTAATAACTTCTAAAATATTGCGAGTCCCAGAATGTCACTTTCCATGGTTATAGAAATCATTTTCATCATTAACATATATTTTTTTTTTAAATTTTTAAAAAGACCACTCTTCGAGATATTTACCCTCGAACGAAAAATCGCTAAATATGGACCATTTTGATGTTGGGAAAAAAGTCATGTTATACGTCATATTAAAGGTAATTTTGATACCTTTAATATGACATCTCAATAAATGTTATATAATAAATACTTCGAAAGATATTTCGTCACCGAAAATTCAAAACAACGTAACATCACTTTTCATAAGTTTACAGGAGGCACAAAAAACTTTCTAAAACCTAAACGAATTGTCCTACAAACAAGATTTTTGGGTTATTACATCCTTAAATACTGCCTAATATATTGATGATGAATATTTTTATTTTTAATAAATATTTTCACTTAGGATTTTACATCTTCAATTTTATGTTTTTAAGGATGAAAATTGCAGAACAATCAAGAAGTACTATTAGAAGAATGAAAAAAAGATACCACATGTTTCTACTTTAAATATTACCGAAAATTCAAAAAGTACCATTAGAAGAACAAAAAAGTACTACAAAGTCCCCTCTAATGAATTCTCATTCATTTAGGACCAAATGTCTTTAATTTTATGTTTCTATGTTAAATATTATAGAAAATTCAAAAAGTACCATTAGAACAAAAAAGTACCACACAAACCTCTCTTATGGATTCTTATTCATTTAAGACCACATATCTCTAATTTCATGTTTCTGGGTTATATATTATAGAAAATTCAAAGAGTACCATTAGAAGAACAAAAAAGTACCACAAAGTCCCCTGTAATGAATTCTCATTAATTTAGGACCAAATATCTTTAATTTTATGTTTCTATGTTAAATATTATAGAAAATTCAAAAAATTATGGATTCTCAATCACTTCATGTCCTTAATGTCATATTTCTAGGTTAAATATTATAGAAAATTCAAAAAGTACTATTAGAAGAACAAAAAAGTACCACAACGTACCCTCTTATGGATTCTCATTAACTAAGGACCACATATCCCTAATTTCTTGTTCCTAGGTTCATAATTATAGAATATTCAAAAAGTACCATTAGAAGAACGAAAAAGTACCACAAAGTCCCCCCTTGTGAATTCTTTCCAACATCGGACCATGCGTATTTAATTTCATGTTTCTAGGTTAAATATTACAGAAAATGCAAAAAAGTACCAATAGAAGAAGAAAAAAGTACCACAAAGTCCATCCTCTTGAATTCTTACTCACAGGACCATGTATCTTTAAGTACCACAAATTCCACTCTTGTGAATTTTTATCTACATTTTCTTAATTTCATGTTTCTATGTTTAATGTAATTGAAAATTCATTATTAAGTTTGAATAAAATGTAATTTCCCGCCTTTACCCCTTTTTTCGTACTTTTTTTTCACCCATCGAAGTATCAAAAATTGTATTCCAATAAATTTCTAAATTGTAGTTGTATCCCGTATTAAAATACTCATATGAATACTTCAATAAATATAAAAAAATGTTTTATGAAAAAAGTACCAAAAATAGGTACGATTATTACCCCTTAAACGTTTGAATTTCTAAAAAGTACCAAATTTGTATTTCTCATTTTTTGATAAGTTATGAATACGACAAACATTTTATATGTATGTTGATTGGTTTCAAAGATACATGTGGTGCCAAAAAAGTACCAAAATAGAGTTTTTACCCGTTTTCTCCCTAAAACGACAGATTTTCAAAAAAGTACCATACACCTGTCCAATTATTTTTTAAATGAATAACGTAAGTATTCAACTTTTTTTTGTATCTCTATTAGTTTAGGAGATATAAAGTTACCGATTTTACCCGTTTTTATCCTTTTTTACCCCCAAACGTTCGAATTTCCAAAAATCCCGTCTTAGTGAATATGTATGATGGGAGACCTACCTACGTTTCAAATTTCGTCTCTCTAGCTTCAGCCGTTTGGGCTGTGGAATGATGAATCAGTCAATCAGTCACGTTACTCTTATATATATAGATTAATTACTTGCGTTATCGAAATATTTATATTTTGTTTTGATATATTTTTCTGTTTTATGATAAAATAATTACTTAACTTGCGATTTCTAATGTTAAAAAATTACAAATCGGTTAAAAATATAAAATGAAAAAAAGTCAAAGTAGAAAAAAAAATCAACATGAAAAAATCTAAAAATTTAGTTATGATCGCCGTCTCTTCTTTAAATATTTTCAGGAGTTTGTCTACGTATTTAACCGTGATAATTATGTTTTTTTTTTTTGACAATTTTTCCAAAGCATTTGTTGTATTTTTGTAAAATATTTATATAAAATAATTCATTTTATTCACACTAAACTTTTTGTTTCAATATTATAGGGGTAGCGGAGCACCCCGGGTATACTTTCGTATAATTTAAATTTTAAATCATTAAAATCTATTTACAGGGTACAGAGATATTGATGTTTAAAAATATACACTTTTTCGATTTTTTGACTTTTCAAAAAATTTAAATAATAAATAAATAAACCCGCAACTTTTTCAAAATTCAAGAAAATTAAAATGTAGATATGTCAAATGTTTTCACTTTATAATATTCACCATCCCAATCGAAAGAATATTTCTTATAATCATGACTCAGAACAACCTTTTTTCTAAATTTTCGAATCTAACAATATTAAAAATACATAAAGTATGTCAAGAAAATGTTTTTACATCAAAAGAAAACATGAATTTATCGAAGTTTGGCTTTAAAAAACTATATAATTTTTTGCTAATGTAAAATTTTTTAATACGAATTTGTTAATTAATATATTTATTACTATATAACTCAAAGAAACTTAATATTTAAGGATTTAAACTATTAGAAGTGGAGCAAAAACTAAGTAAAAAAACACAAAAATCTTAGTGTCAAGAAATTCTTTTTACATTTATAAAACTGCTTAAGAAAATCACAAAATTTCGCAATTTTAAATTTAAAATGGTAACAGCTGATGTGTATAACTGCTTTTGGAACCTTTTCCATCAAATACAATTATTAGTGAATGTCACAGTCACTTGTAATTTTGTATATTCCAACATTAGTGCGTTTTTTTAGTTCATTATGGTCCTGTAATACCTTTTAGTCACTTTCTTCTTAAAATAAGTAGAAAAAAATAATGTGGGATTAAAGTGTGGACTCGATGCTGGTATATTTAAAACTTTTTGCTAATAAACATTGCCGCATTATCACTCATATATACTTGGAGTCATTATTTTTCTCATGACTTGAATTTTAGTTGTCGTCCTTCATAAACTCATATTTATTAACACTTTTTATTAAATAAGCTTTAAAAGCCTAGAAATGTTACTGCACACCTATTATATTTCATAATAAAACCGATTTTCCAACTATTTTGAATAAAATTTATCTGTATTTAACAATATCTTTTAAATACGAAAGTATGAATATCTATTTTTTTATTTTCTAAATGCTTTCTAAAGGCTTTTGAAGGTTTCCGGCGTACTCTGGCCAGATTAAATTTTACTTTTATATAGTATAAACATTCCTGTACAACATATAATTCGCCCCATAACTTTTTAGGCTTACCAACCTAAATCATTGGGAATGATAATAATTGTTGAATATATTGTCCCCATAAGAGTGTTTCTTTCTATGTAGCTTTCCATCTGTAATTGTATTCCATATGTGTTTTTTTACATTGTTTCTTGGAAGATAAAATTGACATACTCTTTCCACAGACCTTTATCATAAGCCCTACTGGATATTTTCCTTAATGTTTCTAGGTTTGACTCTGCCGAATATTTGAAGTAGACGGATATTAACAGATATGAACTACAATATTACGGAAGTTGTGGAGCGATTTAATATTCTATTAAGTATATATCTTAATAAGGAATACATTTGTGCAATATCTCTAATACTTTTCCCGAATTGGGGGTTATAAAAAACTCCAAATGGGTTTTTGATCTGGAGTTTTTTCTCTTGACATACTTAATATATAATTTATGAATTAGTCGTAATATTTATTATGGATTCGAACGCATATTCTTGTACTATGTGATTATAATTATCACACTGACGCCTTACTGACAATAATACATCCCAAAGTTCCAAGAATTGTTTCACACAGCGAAAAAAACGCAAATGTAAAAACATTTTCTTGACAGATTAAAGGGTATGTGTAATTTTTGTTGTTGTACTTTCGTAATCACATTCATATTTAATTTTTTTGGTAAAACCCGTTAAAGAAATATACCTAAAATAAAATGTAACAATAAAAATTTGCAAAGTTATAAACATTTGCAAATATTGTAAAATAAAGTTGAAATAATAATTTTTTCTTCAATGTAAAAACATTTTCTTAACATACTGTATGTACATGTAAATTTCAATAATAAATATGTTCCTTCCAAATGCTGCTGTGCTAAATGTTAAAAGAATTATACTTTTGCAACTTAATAAGTGTTGAAAAAAGAAAAGATTTTAACTTCAGGTTCGTTAGTAAAATATATTATAGTTTTACAGTATGTGTGTGTATGTAAAGTTTGTTTGTGGTAACTTTGAATTTATGAAGGAATGAATCCATTCAGTGTTTATTTAAAACATGTGTGGATTTATGTTGCTTTACTTTTAAAGTATAATGCAGTTATACATATTTGATATGTACATATGACTATTGTATTTATTTTGGAGTATGTCAAGTTCTAATGTATAGGTGTAATATTTAAAACGAATACACTTTTATTTATTTATACTTTAAATAAATGTGAATGAAGGAAAAATAAATGAAATAAAAAAATGTATTTGTTTATAAATGCACATTTGCCATTAAAAGTAAAAAAAATATAAAAATATTTTAGAAAATTATTCCCAGTAGCACGTTTTTGTATGTTCACACAAATAAATGTACATATACACTCACGCATACATTCATAAATTTTCTTATAAATATATGTATGTGAGAGTTAAATTCATGCCTTTACAATTTGTCACTTTTAAGTGGATGTTTCACAAAAATTTTCTTATAAACACACACATAAATTTTTAAATAAATGTACATGTATATATTAATGTATTATTTTTATATATCTGTGTGTGTGTGTGAATCCATAATGTCGAGTTTCATTATAATCTTACATTTAAAATATAATTTATTGTAAATATGATATATATTTTTATTTATGTTTCTACTGGCTGCTATTTGTTGCTGCGACATGCTGCTGCCTTTGATTCTGTTGTTGTTATAAAATTTACAAATGTTTTTTTTTTTTCTTCTTTTTTGCAGAAAATATGAAAACAAAATAATTTAGGCTAAAATGTATAATATTGTATAGATATCCATTTTATGTAGACTTTTATAACCATACAATACCTATGTTCTTGGTTACACACAAATAAACCCAGAAGTTTTCGGAAATAAATAGTTCCACATTTAATTACTCATTTTCCTACTTTTCATTTTAGAATTTTACACTGTTGTAGAGTGTTTTGTCCTATAGCAAAAATCAAATTAAAAATATTATCTGAAATTTTTATTTTTTTATTTTTTTAATCTATATATATATATAATTTTCGAAGCATATTTTCTTTTTCCAGAGCTGTCTGAAGAAATTTTTATCAGGGAGCGAAGATAATCGGCATAGGGAGGGGAAAGGTGTCTAAATGTTGTTCATATATATGTATATATATTTTTTAAGATTTTCGGATTTCTTTGTGTATATTTTCATTATTATATTATTTTTCCTGGCATTGCCAGCTTTTCATGCTCTTGTATAATAAAATAATTATATGAATTATAACTTAAAAATTAATTAATTTAAACAAATTCATTACTTATTTCTTCTAACTCAAAACTGTAAGATTTTTAAGATTATGGGATGTTAAATTTAGTACAAGATTAAAAAAAAGTCTAAAGCAGTGTCGGGTATTTTTACAATTTCCCTTCCATGAGGTGTTAGGCTACAATATTTTGCTTAAGCAACGTTGACCGCACTTTAAGAACTGCAGGAATAATTCTTCAGAACACTATACGTTAGAGTGTTCCGAAGAAAAAAAAATATATTAAGACCCCACATCTTCAGATCCCTATCTTTCTATATTAAAATTTAGAAAAGCGTTTCCTCGGAATACCCTACTGTACATTAGAGTGTCCCGTAGAAAAAAGTTTTGTAGGAAGAACTTTTAAATAATGCGTAAAAATTAGCTTAACCTATTAATGCCCACGGCGGTCTACCCAACTTAGGGATTTTAAAATTTGAACAACATGTCAACTGAGGCATATAAACCCATTGACTTTTAAAAATTGTTTATATTTGGTTTAGTAAGCAAGTTTTAAGCCGTTATATATACGTAACAGTGGGCATTACCCACTAGCTTTTGGACCTTATATTTTCTATATAAATATCATGGGTTACATAAGCAAAACTTATAAAACGTTTTTTTTTTTTTTTTTTTTGAAAAATGCACAATCAAATTGATATATTTAAGAAATCTTACAACATACATATGTACTAATTCGTCATTGAATTATATGGGACCAAGTGACTACATCCGGTTACCGGAAATGCCTTCCTCTGCTTGATCTAGAATGGAATCTTCCATATGATCTGCGTTTTCAAGCTGATAGGTGGCACAACAATAAGGATATAAAAAAAAAAAAATCTGATCTGGATGCGTAAATAGTGCCTAGGGCAAATTTTTCTGTACTTATTTATACCAACAATACATATCGAACTGCAAATAATAAATTAATACGGTTCTATAACCAGTTGTTTGAACAAGTTTGTGGAGACACTTGATTATCATTATTTTATTTTAGTTTAATTAGTTTTTGATTTTTAAAAATTTAATAAAATAAAATATTTAGTTTTTGTTAAAAATTTCATAGTAATGAAAGTATATATATTTTCCGTAAGTTTACTGCTCAAATAGTACACTTAATTGAAAAAAAAAAATTCATTTAGTCCTTTTTATATTGGAATAGAGTAGACCAAAAAGTACTGGGAATGACCCAGTGTTACAAATACGTAACATTTTCATTCTCCACTTTCCAATTTTCTTTGAACACATTATATTTAATTTTAAACACTTAAATAAACAAACTAGCTTTCTTTTCTTTCAGTATATAATAAATTTTTTTCGATAAAACATGTGGAAGGCCAATGCAATCTTATTGCCTTGAAAATCTAATTTTTTCATGCTATCGAAAAATGATCTTTATAAAATTCCTTTTTGCCACAACAACAAGAGTGAAAGTGGACAAAACACCATTTCAGAACACAGAACGAATATTGATTTACCCAATTAATAACAAAATTTAAGTTTATCTTATTTTGTTTTTTGACAATTTAGTTTAAAACTCAGACTTCACCGCGTTACATATATGTAACAATGGGCATTAATGGGTTAATAATAAAAAAATTTTTAATTGATCTTCAGTTCCCTACCAGAGATTGAAAGTCCGGGTATAGAATATTTCGTAAAAAAAAATAAAATAGTATTATTTTTGTCTTGAAATGGGTATCAAAAAGTTCGTAGTTTTTAGCCAATCATGAAAAAAATATTTTAAAAAATTTGGTCCATAAACCATCATACACACATGTTAGGACTGCATACTCAGTTCTTCATTTCATGTTCGAAAATCCTTTTAAAAGGACTTTGAAATTCCAAAAATAACAATTTGTTTATAAATTATTTTAAAATCTGCTACTTGCTTAATAATGTTGATATGGGTATCAAATAGGGTGATCGATTATTCGACTTTTTTTGAAACCGGTTTTCGAATAGTTTGAATAGTTGGTATTTTAAAAAAACCGGTTGTACTTTTTGAAATTCAGAAAAAACCGGTTAACCGGTTTTTTGCAGAAATTAATATTTATATCAAAATACTACATTTCTTTAAAAAAATCAATAATTCTTATAATCAAGTTAAAATTTATTAAATACAAGCGTAAAAGCCTGACAATGTCAGGAAAAATAATATACTTTATAATGAAAATATGCACAAACAAATCCGAAAATTAAAAGAAAAAAATATGAACAACATTTAGATACGTTCCTCTCTCTAATCGAAGTCAATTATTTGAAGCCGTTAGAATTTATTGGGATAATATTGATTAAAGTTTTAAATTCGTAAAATAAAAAAAAATCGTCGTAAATGCGCTCCCTGGCCGAAATACAGAAGCAGTTTTTGATATGATTTGGAGAGCAAACAATAAGTATAGCAACTCAAAAGTTGTTAATACCAAAACAGACTTTTCGGTCCCTGATAGAAACATCTGGCTCTTTTAGAATTTGTAGAACGAATAGTTTTATAAGTAAGACGATTTTTAGTTTCTTACGTCGTCTAGGAGCTTCAGAAAGCTCTGAAGAGGAAACAATGCTTAGGAAAGATGTATATAAATCCATATATTTAGATCCACGTATTTTCGCTCCCTGATAGAGATTTCAAAATCTGGCTGCGTTAGGAGTTGTAGGACGAATAGGGTTATAAGTAAGCCGAATTTTCATTTTCTACATCTTCTGGGAGCTTTAGAAAGCTCTGGAAAGAGAAAAAATTCTTAGAAAAAGACACATAAATCCTCTTATATTCGCTCCCTGATAAAAATTTCAAAATATGGCTCCATTAGGATTTGTTGGACGAAAAGTTTTATAATTAAGCCAAATTTTAATTTTCTACGTCGTTTGGGAGCTTCAGAAAGCTCTGGAAAGAGAAAAAATGCTAAACAAATTATATATCTAGATGTCTAGAAGATAATTATGTTTCAAAATTGTAGAAAAAAATTTTAGTTAGTATAAACAGAAACCA
Organism: Protophormia terraenovae; assembly: GCA_951394005.1. Lineage (NCBI taxonomy): Eukaryota > Metazoa > Arthropoda > Insecta > Diptera > Calliphoridae > Protophormia > Protophormia terraenovae. The sequence continues at coordinate 77,191,877 of OX596074.1, read as the reverse complement.
TGGCTTAATATGGAAACCTGTCTCAATTGAAACGATTCTGCAGGTGAAACTTTTTTAACACAACACCTTTAAAAAAAAAAGGAAATATTGGATCAAAAAAATTAAATTGGGTGTAAAAATATTACAGATATTACAATAGATTAAAAAATTCATACAGGATAATTATTAATTATTTATTTGCTTAATATTACAGAATAAATTCCAATTTAGACTTAAACTATATTTTTAAAACATAAGAAATCAGTCTTTATAAATATTTAAAAATCACTTTTTAGTACATGTTTTCTGAAATAAAATGCTATTTTTAAAACCGGTTTTTTGTGTTAAAAAATCCGGTCTATTCGACATTCGAAAAATGAACATTTTGAAAAAACCGACAGCATTTTGACTGAAAAAACCGGTTTTAAAACCGGTTGGAAAACCGCGTCGATCACCCTAGTATTAAATGATAGGATAATATTTAGAAATTCTAGCAAAATTACGTATTTAAACTTTTGAAGTTAAAAATGTCCTTCAAGTACTTTATCCTTAAATATCCTTGAGATTTTTCATCAAATATTTCTAAGATAATATTATTTATTTTTTAATTTTACACACATCACAATATTTCTTTATTACCCACACCACCGTAGATGGTTGGGGTATTATGTGATTGTGCTGATGTTTGTAACGCATAAAAAAGTTATCCAACAGCCACCGACTCTGAATCACTTTTTAAATCGATCTAACGATGTCCGTCCGTCCGTCCGTCCGTCCGTCCGTCCGTCTGGCTGGCTGTCCATGTAAACCTTGTGCACAAAATACAGTTCGTAAATGAAATGAAATCTGGCACGTGGGTCTTTAGAGTTTCAACACTCAAAAGTGCCTTTTAGCTTTTTTTTTTAGTCCTGTCAGTGTTTATGTCAATTTTGTTTTTGTTAAATATACTGTAATTTTAAATATTATTTAATAATAATTGACACAATCGCTTTTTAGACGTAAGGACGAAGTTTGTAGAAAATGGTTCAAATGGGTAAATTATTTTACTTTTAAGAATTATCTTAAATACACGAATATTTTTATGAAAATCGGAAAAATAATGTTTTCTAACGACATTACACGTACATTAAAATTTCAAGAGGTTGGGTTCATATTTGATAATAGTTTCCATATGAGACCCCCTCCATATAATAAATACCATAAAAATGTTAGTATAGAAATACAATTTGGCACGATTATTTTGTATGTAGGTATAAATCGTGCTATTAAATTTCGCAAAGATCGGTCACTAATAGTCCTTATATTCCATACAACATCAATTCCAGAATGTAACTTTAAGACGCATAAATAGCATATTTGCAATAATTAACATTTATATAACTTTAAATAACATCACTAAATTTCAAGATGATCGGTCCATAATTGAAATAGTTTCCATATTAGAGTCATTCGAGAAAAACACATTAATGCGCATAACTTTCATAAAAATGCTAGATTTTGAACTAAATTAAATAAGTTTTGTATAAGTGCATAAACCACAGTATGAATTTTAAGAAGGATCAGTCCATATATGATCTTTTCGTAGACTAAAATTATAAGTAATAAATTTAAAATTAAATAAATACAAATACCAAACTTACCACAATTTTAACTTTTCAATATATTTTAAAATCATCCAAATGATTTTATGTTACACATAAGTTAAGAATAACTTAAAATTTAAATATCATACCTTCAAATGGTTTTGCAAAAACAATGTCTCATTAAACTGAAAATTAAATTTGTACATTTGTTCTTAGGAATAATTTTCATATTTTCATTTTTACTTTGAATTTTGCTACTTGAAACTGGAAACTGGATACCAAAATTCTCCTCTTTCATTTGATATCCATATCATTATAGAATGTTAATTATATAGTATTAAAATTAAATATTAACTTCGTGCATCCTTCAAAGCTTTAAAGTCCTTTCAAAAGAAAACACGAAATGAAAGCCTAAAACCGTAGTTATACTAAATTAGGTCTATATTTTTCACATGTATATGGAATTTATCATGTGTGAGAAAATTTTTTGTTTTTTGTTGCACGGTGTTATAGATAATTTTCCAAAAAAATTTTCATCAAAATGCCTTAAAAAGACTTAAAAAAAAAAAAAATTCCCATGAGAATTTTTTTTAAATATTTCACCATCTTAAAATTACGAATTTTTTGATACCCATTTCGATTAAAAAATCTATTTCTTTTACCAAAATGTATTGGATTGGATTGGATTTTTCAATTGCTAGTAGGGAACTGAAGACCAATTTTAAATAATTTTTCGTATGAAGCAAATTTTTGCGCATCGTTTGAGGGGTCTTTCAACATCGAAATCTAAAAAAAAGGCTTTCCTCGGGACACTCTACTCTACAAATGTGTGTATTTCTGTATTTGTATGAGTTTATGAAATGCGTTAGGACAGCAATGTAGCCAGACTATACAAATAATTGATTCTAGTATTTTTTCAAAAAGTTCTGCAACTGACTCAAATAATTTATATTTTTAATATAAAATAATGTCATAACTGAGCTTGAGGTTGCTAATAATAATAATAAAATAACAAAACCTTGTTAAAGTATTAAATGTATGCAAAACATATGTACATATATTATATTTGTATGTATATTTGAAAAAAGTCTGGCAATTCTATACTGCAGTACTTTTGAAAAAACAAGATAAATTTAGTCATCATGTATTAAAAGTGTATTCATATTTGCTTTACTTTTTTTATGGTTAAAAAGTGTTTCACCTTTTCTTAGTGAAAATATAAAAAAAAATATAAAGAAAATGATAAATGTTATTGCCCTAAAATATGTTTAGATCAACGAAATAAGGTTTTTAAATATGCCCTTTTATACAATTTATTTATTCTTTGAATTTCGTTATAATATTCATTCGAAGTACCTTATTTCGTTGATATGTATGTATGTGTAATACTTGTATTTGTATGTAGGTGCGTATAGGAATATTTTGGTGTTATCTCCATGTTCATTTGTTATTCCAAGTAGAACATTTTTTTGGCATCTACGCATGAGTTAATACATCATGCAAGTATTTTTTATAAAAAGTTTTTACAAAGTCTCAATAAGAGTATAGACTAAAATCTGCATCAATTTTCTTTAATTTCTCTTTGTACGTGTAAAAGAACACAGTACTTTTTTAAGTGCTTAGATGTATGAAAACCATTAGAAATTATTTCAGTTAAGTTTTTAAAAGTTGCATCATCTAGAAATATAAGAACGTATACTTAATGCAAAGGGGGTTTCTTTTTTATTAAGTTATAAAATATTTTTTTAAATAGAAATAAAACTAATTTTGAAATAAATTTTTAGTTGTATGCAGTGTTGCCAAAATCTGGGAAATTCCCTTCTTTTTTGGAAAAGAAGAGACAGATATTATATTTTATATCGATTGTAGGGATTTTTTAAACTTGTTTCTTTTTAGCAAGAAGATATGAAATTGCGTTAAAGCTATAACACTTTTTTCCACATTTATGATCAAATTACTATTTCCCAAATAAAAACTTCCAAAATAAAAAACAGAGTTTAACAAAGCTAAATTGATTGGAATTAAAAATAAATTCAAACTGATTCTTCAGCCGAAAAAAATATGAAATATGAAAAATATGTCCAAAAATAAATCATATCGAAAACAAATTCGTTCCGCGTATTATGTTTCCTTTTTCTCCCCCATGAATCCTCACCTGATATTAGGGGTATGATATAGATAAAAAATATATGGGATATCACGTTATGGATAATACTGTAATGATATCAGAAATCTTTTTTTTTTTTTTTTTTTTTGAGTCATTTTGTAACAAAAGGCAAAGGAATTTCCTATTAAAATATTTTTAATTTGTAAAAAAAAAAACTAATTGTAAATACTGTGTACGGCGTTGCCACTTCCTTTTACTTTCATAGAATTTTCAATGACAATAGTTGTATTCTTCCCATCTGGCACAACAAAAATTAAAATATATTTCTTTATGTAATTTATGTTAATTATTTGAAAGTTATTTTTATTTGCAATAATCGTGCGTATAAAAGTAATATAAGATTAAAAAGTGTAAAAATTGCAATGTTTTTAATGTTTTTTGTAATACAAAATATATTTTTACCCTTCACAAGCATAGGTGGTTAGATTATTATGTGTTTGTAGCACAAAGAAAAATCTTCGAATACCAACTTTAAAGTATTCCGTTCGACTCAGAATTACATCCAGAGTTTAACCGATTTTGCACATTTGCAATACCAAACAAACCTTATGTATTTATTTATACCAAATTATATGAACCAAATTTCGTTACCCTAGATGGTACCCTTCGAGCCCCATCCTACTTTCAACGGAAAGAAGGACATAGCTAGATCGACTCAGAACCTTAAAAGGACCCAGAAAATATATCGCCCCTACGCTGACTGAATTACATATGTAATTTTCAATAATTTTTCAGGAAAGCTAATAAACTGTTTAATTTTGCAGTTTTTTTCGTTACTTCGTTAATTTTTTATAAAATTTATGAATAGGCTTAGTAACACACATGTCGTCAGATCATAACCAAACAAAAAAATTCCAAGCTTTAGACTCGATTTCAGTCATTGATTTGAGAGATGCTAAAATTTCAGAAGCTTCTTTCGACAAGTTCGGATCTCTTACTAAGTCATTTAGTTCTTTTTGATTAAATTGTTGAGGTTCTGAAAAGCTAAATTTGAAGTCTGGATCAAAGTCTTCACTTGATGTATTTCGTTCGGATTCACAAAGATTTTGATCATGAGATGATTAAGATGCGCTTATTTAAATTGAGGTCGTTGAATGATTTCCAGGGTTAACTCCGCTTATTTTTACAACGCAAAAGTAGCTGTCGTCATGCCGGTTTCGAGGTTCTTGCCAAATCACGGGTGTTACGAACATTTTTGCAGCTCCACTGGACCATAACCGAAGACATACCACATATTTCTGGCATACAATATGAGGAACCCATTGCACATCTTCTTGACGAAGCTATATCGAAAACAACAAACATAAAAGATACGCGTCAATTTTAGATAAAAAAATTACAGGAAACAAAAAAATGTTTTGATTTGTTAACCAGTGTAATATGTATTAAAGTATGACTATCAATTTAAATTTAAACAATTTGTTTGCTTACAATAGGCACTTATTATATTTGATAAAATATAGTAAGTTTCTATTGTAAGCTAATGTTCGAAATGCTTAATTCTTTAATCCCCTTTTCAAAATCCAATTAAATTTATTATCTCAATCATTCTTTTAGTTTAAGGAATTCATAATTATTTAATTCACAGACTTAAATTCTTTGACTTCACATGAATTAGTTGCATAAAGAATTAATTCCTTAAAGAATTCACAACCAATTATACGATTCAAGCTTAAAAAATATATTGAATCATTTAAATTTTCTTCCATTTAAGTCTATTACGAATCAAATTTATAAAATATTTATTAATTTTTGAATTAACAAAAATTTAAATATTTTTTAGGAAATAAATATTAAATAAAGAATTAATTCTATTCAAACAAAAGACTTTGAATGAAGCTTTAAAATCCTGTTTTATGGGAATACACTATGAAAAACTAGTATTTCATAATTCATAATTAAGATTTAAGGAAATTAAGCTTAAATCTAAATAGTTTTTTTAAGCTGTGAGTATTAAACTACACCTCAGATTTTTTGTTAAATAGTTTTTCACACCAAAAATAAAATAATAAACCCTAATCTATGGTATAACTTTCATTATAAATAGTTTTAATTCGTTTTAATTTGATTCTTAACAATATTTAACTGATAAAAATCATCCTTATCAAAATCAAAATCATTTTAAGACGGTAGAGTTTAAAACTACGTGAATATTAAATTTCCCGTTTTCCCGGGAAAATAAAAAAACAAAAATTCCCGGGAATTCCCGGACCCCAAACCCTATCTACAACTCTTCTACAGGAGCTTAGGAGACACAGATTTAGTGTGTGCCACCGACTGTGGCACGGGTGGCCAGATATGTGGAGCCAACAAAATGTGCACTGTTGCAGATTGCAAGTCAACCTGAGGCTACCAAAAAATAATACATAAACAACACAGGGTTAAGTATGGTGATAAATTACCAAATCAAAATAAAACTTTTTACGATGCGGGTTTACAAAAAAATCCAATATTATATTTTATTCATAAATTTACAAATAATTTATTATATTTTAATATCAAGAATAACTATTTAAAATTCAATCAAAAACTCGACTTTAATCACGACAATATATCAACGAACTATATACGAATTATATTTGCCCGCCAACAACAACCAAACTTCAAAGTTGTCGTCTGAAACTTGACATAAGTCAAATATATTTCAAAAATAGCGCCCTCTGGATGTCAATGCCGGTATCACATATAATGATAAAACAGTCACCAGATCGATCAAAAAATGGTGATGCCGGCGATTTAGTACTAAGAAAATTGGCCCCACTGTGTATTCGTAGCTTACATGAAGTTCAAAAATGCGTTTTGACTGATATCTCGGTAATTAATGAACTAATTTTGTTCATTCCTTCAGAATAATAATAATAGAATAATAATACAAAACAAGATTTCTGTGCAAGAACAAAATCGCTAACTTATATATGGGCTTAGAAAAGTAAAAAACAAATACTTTTTTTTTTGGAAGCATCATTAGTTCTTTGGCGATGTCTATTTATAGACAGATTTTTCTGATTTTTATTAGTGCTATTCCGATGACAACACTCTTAACAACTGTACTGAACCAAAAAAAAAAAAAAAAATCAGTAAATACCAGGGACTGAAAATAACAGTTATTTTTAAATTTTGAAACAAAAAAAGCAGTTATAACGAAATATCGAACAAGTCATTTATATACACCATTGTGATCGTTATGTGCTCGACTTTCTTACAGTACTATGCTTTTTAAATTTTTGGTTATTATTTTTTGAGCAGAAATAAAAGTTATTTTGTGATTTTTATCATCTTTAAACCTAGTTATTAAGAAACGTCAAAAATATTCATCATCCCACAGACCGAAGGCCTGTAGCTAGAGCGACGAAATGTAGAACTTAGGTGGGCCTTCTTTATATAGATCCATTAAGACGGGATTTTTTGGAAATTTGTTTGTTTAAGGGGTAAAAACAGTAACATTATATGTTCTAAACTAATATAGATACCAAAAAGTGGAACAGCTATTGTTATTCATTTAAGAAATAATAAGACAGATGTCTGGTACTTTTTTGAAAATCGGCCCTTTTTTGGAAAATGCGAGTAAAAGCAATAGTGGAAATTGTGGTACCTAAAAATACATGGATACAAGAATTGAAGAAGATGGACTTTGAGGTACTTTTTTGATCTTCTTATGGTACTTTTTGAATTTTCTATAATGTTTAACCTGGAAACATGAAATTAAATATATTTGGTCCTAAATGAATAAGAATCCATGAGGAGACTTTATGGTACTTTTTTGTTCTTCTAATAGTACTTTTTGAATTTTCTATAATATTTAATCTAAAAACATGAAATTATAAATATTTGGTCCTAAATGAATGAGAATTTAAGACGCCATAAAATATATATTCAGGATCCTGGTTAGATTCTGAGTCGACCTAGTTATGTCCGTCCGTCTGTTTGTCTGTTGAAAGCAGTTTAGGGCTCGAACGGGACAACGTATGGGGACGAAATTCGCTCAAATATTTGTCCTATATAAGGTTTGTTTGGTATTGAAAATAGGCAAAATCGGTTAATAAACAAAAAAGTTATGGGCCAAATACTAGAAATCAGGGTGTCCGTTAGAGTGTCCCGAGGAAAGCCTTTTTTAAAATCTCGATGTAGGAAGACTCCTCAAAAGATGCGTAAAAATCAGTTTAATACGAAAAAAAATACTTAAAAAATTTTATAATTGGTCCAGTGGTTGAAAAATCATGGGTCCCACACATTTCTGTCAAAAAAAAGTTTCGATTTTTTGATCGAAATGGGTGTAAAAAAATCATAATTTTAAGCCAATTATGATAAAAATATTTTAAAAACTTTCCCCATGGGATTTTGTTTGGCTAAAAGGCTTTTTAGGGCAGTAAGTATTAACAATACTTACTGCAATACAAGTTTTCGTTATTTTAGTGATAAAAGAAGCAAAATTAAAAACTTAATGTTCAAATTTCAAGAAAAAAATTTCGAACTTTTTTTGCATTATGTATTAAAATAACGATTTATGAACCAAGCTTTTTGCAAAAAGAATTAAAATACTTCTTCATAATTGCCTAAAAATTATGTGACACCCACTTCAAGACAAAACTCAATATATATATATATATATATATTTTTTTTTTTTTTTTTTTTTTTTGACAAAAATATAGTCCTGTAACTTTTAATCGCTGGTAGGGTACTGAAGAAAAATTTTAAAAAATTTGAAAAAGTTGATGGTGGGTTTATTTGCTATTATTAATAATATCATAATTTGAAAATTATCATCAAAGGCAATTTTTAAAAAGTAAAGGTATGTTCAGACTATGTTTTACAAAAACTTCTCCATTTTAATGGAAAAATATTTTTTACTTATCATTAATCATAGATGAAATTTTACCGAATTTTGTTTGACGCTGTTTTCTCTTACAAAACATTTGCAAGATCAAACAACGGCAAAACATTTTTTGTACAATTAGTGGTAAAGCAAATTTGGTTAAATATTTGAGATATGTTCAGATTTGTCTTAAGTAAACTAAATTTGCTTAAAGATTAAAAATTGGAAGCCAAATTTAAGAAATTAAGTAATGTGTCACTTTATTTTTTCGCACAAAATGCATAACCAATACAACACTTTTGCCCCAAACTCGAAATACACATATATCAAAAACTTCTTTTGTATATTAATTTAACGAATATAATACGACAAATACCTGGACACCAAAAAAAGTAGCCCATTATGCACCTAGAAGACAATAATTATGAACTAAATAGCAACAGTAAAAAACCGCACTTTATTTTGTCCGACAGTGTATATGCAAGTAAAAATTTATAAAGAAGACAAGTTACCAAACCGGCTACGTGACTAGTCACATTAACATAAGCTTGTCCTAGGAGGAAGTCTATTGCCACCTCAACGACTACATAGTTTAACTTTTTTGTACACGCAATCATCTCACGACTACCGAAGGGTGAATAAAATGACAAATAGGCACTTCCACGACTACAAGGTGCCCCTTTTTTACATACACAATCACTTCAACGGCTACAAAGTGTAACTTTTGTGCACACACAACCACTTTACTGGTTACAATGAGTCAGTTAAACATTTTTGATTCTTCTTTTCGTCTTCTTCCCGCTTACCATAGAGTGAGTAAAGAGGCAATTGCTAATAGGCTAATTGGTGACCGATGGAGAGCGGCAGGTGACTATACACCAATGAATCTTACTGTCTAAAAGCGGGTAAATTGCCACCAAATAAACTGTTGGAACTTTTCCAATGACTTTCTGTTATTTTGCAAAATTTCTGATGTGTTTTTGTATGTTAATTTAATTTACTTTATACACATTCATAGGTAAATACATAAGTATGTCATCTAGGTGCTAGTATTCATGAATGTATTGAAAATAAATACATATGTTTTACAAGAATATTTAAATAAACAGCCTACAGCTGTTTGGTACATAAATAAATTTATTATACAAAAATTATTAAAATAACAGAGAAACCACAGACCAAGAATCTTTTCATAGCCAGCCAAGCAACCAGCCGCCTTACAAACACTACAGACAGACAGACGGTATGGTAGACAAACATACAGACCGAGTGGAAACACAAAAAAAAAAAAAACATTATATTAAAAACCAACTGGTATAGAACATTAATAAAAGTTTGTTTTGTTGTCCACAATGGAAATGAAAATTTCTAGAAGAACAATTAAAAGTGTGAAAGTAAAAAAAAAAATGGAATTAATTCACAAAATACAAACAGCCACTACACATTTGCACTTTATGTATTTCTATATCCTCATGTGTATGCTTTCAGGATTCTATAGTTGTATTGAAAAATAACTTTCAGTATGAAGCCACCAAATACAATCCTTTAAAATCCTAGTAAAACTAGAAAAAGAAGTCGATACTGAATTCAAAAACAAAGACATTTTTACTCCAGCAACAAGAACAAAATGGAAGAAATAAAGAATAAGGGCCAACAGGAGAAAAAGAAAAACAAAAGATTTTTAAACAATCGCTAGAGCAACTATTCACCATTGGAGTTTTCATTGTAGTCTTACAAATGACTTATATAGACTAAATACGAACAACTACAGCAACTTATCAAGGTGTAACCTATTTTTAGGCTACAGTTTATGATTTGACTGCCTGCCTACTGCACTAGCCCTACTCTAATGCCATAGAAATTAAAAAAAAAAAAAAAAAATTTTCATAGCCTTTCAATGTTCGTTGTATGTTGTGAAACATTAAGTCCTACATTCAACATGCAAAATTGTAATTCACGCGATTCAAATGCAATAAAATAAAAGTTAAATGTAGAAATTGTCGGAAACACCTTGTTTTTCCATTTACAATACAGTGTGGAAGAACCGTAATAGAGCAACTAGAAATTGGGGCGAAAATACTTAACAAGAATATTGAAAAATTCACATGTGTGTAAATAATTGCTGCTGTTCACTCCTTTTACCATAATATTATGCCATTACAGTTAGGAGATATTGTGAGAGTGTTAGTAAAATTTCGTCTTCAATGAGAAGGTTTACCAAAATTTTAGTTTTATTAATTCTTACAATTGTGTAGCTATAGGGCTAGATTCCCAGATTTTTTTCATCTTTGTGAAATTTTTTCAAATATTATATTTATTGCGCATAAATTTAAAGTTTGCGTTTTATCACACTGTTATTCGTTCGCCGTTTTTTGTTTGACCATCCTGCTGATTGCTTACTTGCAAACTTCCTAGAATGGATATCAATGTGAATGTATGCGATAAATTAACTACGGCAAAATAACACAAAACTTTGCAAACAATTAAGCTTATGTTGATACATTCCAACACACACAGCCAACATGTATACATACATGTAGTACATATAGACTCTACTTTAATTTACTAGTATCTATTTCATAACAATCCCACGAATTCTATGCAACGCGTTACGTCTAGTAATAAAGGTAGAAATATGAATTATTATAGTGTTAAATGAAAACTTCAGCACCAACTAGATGCACTAGTTTCTGTTACAAGCAATTTGTTTTAATTGCACAAATTAAGTTAGCAACACGGCTAAGAATGTAAATTCATTTTAATTATTTTTGCATGATACAAAGACTTTCATTATTCTCTTTTGTGTTTCCTTAAATATCGATCGCTTTGGAAAATTAAGATTGTCATTTTGATTGTAAACTGTATTCAATATAACATACAAATATTAAGGTGGTTAGATAATTCATTCAAAGTTCAAGCTATGTATTTTCGATTTTTTTTTTTTTGGAAAATTCCCTGTTTCCTAAAATCATTTACCCATTTTTGAGAGCTTGAGCAGTGTCTAAACTTTCAAAATAATCTCCTTGTAGTCGCCCTCTAATAAATACGAGATAAGCTACAGGGTGTTAAAGTTGACTACCTCGAGTATGTAAAAAATTAAAAGAATCGTAACTTCTACAAATCAAGTCTAATTTCAAATATTTTTAAAGAAAAACATTCTTACTAACCCAAGTTACTTCTTACAGTTAAGAATGTTTATGATTGAATTTTTTAGTTTTGATTTTTTGATGTAACATTAAGTTAAATGTAAATTTCCAATATGGACCACAAATTTTAAATAATATTGATGTCTGGCGATTGTATAGGGAGCTTCGTTAAATTTGGGCGTTTATATACTAGCAAATTTTGCACACGATTGTTAAAATGTTTATTCGGTACTTCATTGCCTTTATTGTTCAACCGATTTTCATGAAAAAAAAACTCATAATGATTTCTTGTACCATACAAGCATATATTTTAACCATTTGAGTTATTTTTCGCTGCGAGTAACCGTTTTAAAATGGTGTGTCGACTAATTTTACATTTACATTGTAATTGACGCATTAACTAACAAAATCAAATCAAAAATAGTAAGCAGGGCATTTCTAGAAGTAGATAGAAAAAGTAAAGTTCACTGGACAATGCTACATTGAGCTTACTTTCCAAAGAAAAGTGGTTGCATAAAATAAGCTGTGAGCTAAAAAATTTAGTATATTTTTATTTTTTACTTTTAATTTATTTAAATGCAAATTGTTGCAATAAATGAAATAGTTTTGTAAAACCTGAGTTTTTTCTCTTTCAAATTATACTATACTTTTTTAAAGTTCCTATCTGCTGCATAACTATGAAGCATTAAACATGAAAATATGTTCTACATAAAATAAGCTGTGAGCAAATGTATTTCAAAAGGCTTCATAAATGGTTAAAAAAAACTAATTTAGATTTGCTCCCATTTGCACATTTTTACTACTATTTCTTATGCATTAGTCTACTATTATTTATATTATTACTATTTCTTATATTAGTCTTTTATTCCTCTAAAAATCATTTGAAAAGCACAAACAACCAATTTATTTTCAAAAATAAATAATAAAAAAAAAACTCATAAAATATTAAAAGAATTATTTGTAAAATTTATTTGTATATAACATGTCTATATATCTAGGTCTAAGATAAAACAGACAACTCATGTCAATACTTACTAAATTCACTATTTACTATGTAACGAGATAATATTAGTAATAATCGATTAAATTTATTAAATATGGGCTATTTTGGAAAAATTACTTGAAATTTGTTGCTAAAGCTATTTAAATGATTTTTGGACGAATGAAAGATGTATATTTGTTTTATACAAATGTTTTCTAAAAATTTGCACTTCTGCATTCGTTTTTGACCGGGCGGTAAACAGCTTAATGCCAATTTGGTCTAATAATAGTTTACAATTAAACAGCATCAAGAAACTTAAATAAATTTGCGTGAAATTTGTTTATTAATCGTTAAATATTAATTAATTTTTCCTAAAATTCACTTTTTTCGCCCATTAACCCAAATTGACCTAGCGCAAACAACGGTTACATAAAAAGCTATATAGCATAGAAAATATTAAAAATTTTGAAAAAAAAGTACATATCATATGGAAACTTGTTAATAATATTAGCATAATAGAAGGTCATTCATGTTATGTGTTTAGAAGCAAATGATAATTTTTGAAACCCTTAAAAATATTATTGTTAAAAATTTAAAAAATGAATGACATGAAAAAGTAATTCATAAATTTTTGACACTGTGTAAATTTTCAGAAAAATTGTTTATGATTTTTATATAAACAAGAAGTACTATATTATATTGGTATAAATCAATAAAATATATAAAATGTTTTTATAGACTATATATTAGCACAACATGGGAAGTTTTTTCGTAGTGCATTCCTTTGAAAATTTTGTCAAGAAATGTATTTTTTTTTTTATAAAAAAGTAGTTTTTCGGAAAATTTGTCCGTTAATGAAGCTTTGAAAAACTTAAAAGTAACAATGATGAAAATTCATAATTCAAATAATTCAAATTCATTCATAAATTATAAATTACCATATTAGAACTCATATCGAATTGCATGTCCTTAAATATATATATTATATATATATATATATATATATATATATATATATATATATATATATATATATATATATATATATATATATATATATATATATATATATATATATATATATATATATATATATATATATATATATATATATATATATATATTATAGATTTTTTTCTTACAAAAAAAATATCTATGTAGCGCCTGGCGTGATCATATGGTAACGGCCCTTTCTGCCCGACCTAGGGACCGAAACATAATTTTATGTAATAGGTAAATTTTCTTAGGCTCCATGGACCTACAATTGCAAATTTCATCATTATCTGAAACAAAAAACATTCCCGGTCAATTTGGGTTAACCACTTTATGAAGCCTTGTCTTTTGAAATATGTAACGAAAAAAATTTTTATTCATAAAACTTTGAGAAAAAAGTGAATGAATTTTACTACATCTTTTTAAAAAATACAATTTTCATATTAATTTCAGAATGCTGACGAACTGAGATAATCTAAAATTTTTTTCACCATATTAATTCGGAATTTATTTGAATTCATCGAATATTAAATATTTTCTCATACGCATTAGGAATAAATTCGAGGAAAAATATCAAAAACTAAAAGTTCAAGCGTAAATATCATCTTAACTGTAAGAGTTAACTTAGGTGAGTAAGCATTGTTTTTTATCTCTCCAAGCACTTAAGACAGCACTTTTATATAGTTGAAGTGATCAGCTTTGACACTCTGCAGCTTACATCGTATTTTTACAGAGTGACTACAAGATGATTTTTCTGAAAGCGTAGGTCCTCCTCTATAATTTTCCATTCGATCTGACGAGTAGTTTACCAAAGGTTTTGTGATTGGCCTCACTATGCATTGAGCCATGATCATAATTTGTTGTTCATAAATAAATTCAAATAACACTGGTTGGCTAAAAAAAATTGTTCATCCTCCTTCAACAAAAAAGTAAATAAAAAATCTAGATGGAATTCAACATGCTTAACACGAATCAGGTTCCAGTTTTTTAAGATCGAGATTTTTTAATGGGCGTGTCTAACATTTCGGCCTTAATTACTCGAGTATATTTCGCTATAACTCAACAACGGTGTGTTCGATTGATATAAATAAAAATTCAATTAATTTTTTATGTGCTCAATAGATTCGGAGTTTTTTTTAAATTAGTGTCCGAAAAAATCGTTTTCATACTAAATGGAAGATTTTTTATAAAATTTCTTTTTAATAATGAAAAAATCAAAAAACGTTTCAGTTTTCATATTTATCTCAAAGTAGGCAATGCTACGAGTAAAATAAGCCATGTATCTTCAAAATTGATGCACAAATTCACAGTAAAGTGAAAATACCTATAATTAAGTGGATATACACTGCCAAGCAAAAAAATTTTTTGTTCCTTAAAACAAAATACATTTCTATTGCCCAATAATCATCTTGGCGTGTGTTGGGAAGATTGTCAGTTTTTTATGAAAAGAAAACAACACAATAAGAAGCTGGTAAAATCTGCATTTCATTAATAATTTAACATTGGTACAGTTTGGCTGCAATATTAAACATAAAAAGAAAAATGTTCCTGATAATTACATAAGTGTTTTTTATTGTTAATATCATAATTTGGAAATTATTAACAAAGGAAATTTTTAAACTTAAACTTTTATTTAGTAATTTCGGATTTATTTTTAGGAAAAACTCCATCAAACAGACAAGTATTTGTATATTTTAAGAAGCCCAAAACTTTGCCTGTAAAAGTGTCTTGTTGCATTCTTTGCACAAAAGGTAGTCTAAATACAATCTTACTATAAAAATTATTATTAATCCACTTTTCTTTTTTAAAGGTACCAGATTTCACCAGAAGTTTCTCATGAATACGTTATTATTAAATGCAAAATTAATTTTTATGTGAATCATTTCTTTTGTGATGTTATATGTACATATATTAGAGTGTCCCGAGAAAAGCCTTTTTCGAGATTTAAAATTAGCTTAACACAAAAAAAATGATTTAAAAGATTTTTAAAATTGGTCTTCAGTTCCCTACCAGCGATTGAAAAATCTTGGGTACCATATATTTTGGTAAAAAAAAAGTTTCGATCATGTTTATGGAAAAAAATATTTTAAAGCTTTTTCTCATGGGATTTTGTTTCGCTAGAAGACTTTTTAAGGCATTTTGATGAACAATTTTTTGGAAAATTTTGGAAAATTAGATATTTTCAACAGTACTTACTACAATGCAAATGTTTAATATTTTAGCCTTAAGGGGAACAAAATTATAAAATTCTTATCCATTTGCATAATGTACTAAAATGACGGTTTATGGACCAAAATTTTTGCGAAAATTTTTTAAAATTTTTTTATAATTGGCTAAAAGTTACGAAATTTTTGTTACCCATTTCAAGACAAAACTCAAAACCACTTATTTTTTGGACGAAATGTTTTAGACCCTCGACTTTCAATCGCTGGTGGGGAACTGAAGATAAATTTAATTTTTTTTTTAATATCTTTCCGATAAGCTAATTTTTACGCATCGCTAATTTTTACGCATCGTTTGAAGGGTCTTCATACAAAATTTTTGTCTACAGAACACTCTAATGTATATGTATAGATAATTGTGAAATATAAAAAAAATTTTAATTTTAATTATAAATACAGAAATAAAATAGTGCAAAATAATCTTCTAAAAGAGACTAAGACGACACTTCTGTGATCATATTCCGGGAGGCATCCAAAAGAGTATTCTTCGACACTTCTAGAAGTGTCTTTTTCGAATCGTCTGGAAGACACTTCCACGAGGAACAGTTCTTCCCGACGGAAGAAGATATTAACGATAATTTGACAATAGTTTTGGCGATGAGTTTCAACTTCTGAAAGACACTTGTTGCCACTTCCGCAATAGAAAATGTTTGCTGGGAAAGTTGTAATAAAACATTAATGAATAATTTTTTATGTATAATTTAAATAAATGTAATGGTGATTTAAGAATAACGTGGCAATTTTTAAACAAAACACTTAACAAGGAAAACAAACCAACTAAGGAAATTGTAACTAACAATAACGATAATATTACTTCAAATGATCAAATAGCATTAGAGTTTAATTAACTTTTCTTTAACACAATTCATAACTTGAAATACAATTTTAAACAAAGTGCTAATGATGATATTATGTTTTTTAATACATAAGTTTCTCCTGCAACTTGTTTTAATCTACATGCTGTAGAAAATGCAAAAGTTGAATAAATTTTGAGCCACATGGACATACACCAAAAATTAGTGTAATCCGAAAAATAACTATAGCCAAAATAATTACAAGAATGTTCAACAAAATAATTATGAATGTAAATATCCGGCGGCTTTAAAAATACATAAATCATCCCTATACCTAAGTCTGGAGGAACAAATAAAATTTAAAACTTACGTCCAATTCCGTTCTTTCTATTTTATCTGAATTTCTAAGAATAAATAAATTAATATTAATTTATTTCTAGATTTTAAATATCTAGAAATAAACCTAAGACACAATCTAATATGCGAATCCCATATAAAAAACTTGAATCAAAGTTATAATCAGGAATTGGCATTTAGGTTAGGTTATGTTGAAAGAGGATCACACAGAACTGTGTGTATTCGCAAGACCAATGATGCTGATCCATAGTGAATCCTCAATAAAAAAAGAAAAGAAAAATAACAAAATAAAATAAGTTCCTTCTCTTTACAGTCAATCTTTTGATGCCTTGTCAATCCATTCAAGGTCTCGATTGTCTTGTTGCTGGACCTCCATTGTTAATTTAATGGACTTATCTCAGGTTCTGAAAAAAATAGGAATCAAAACATTTAAATCTATAGCCCAATAGTGCAGCGCACTAGCAGAGGAAATAATATGTATCCTCTTCCTCCTCGCTGCACTATCTGCAGTTATTATCGCATAAACCAATTTTCTTGAGAAAATATTTGAAGTCGTTATGACCCTTAATAATACCTACAAACATTCTCAGTTCATTCTTTTCCATATCTAGAACTTTCCTCAATGTATTGTTATCCCTTGGTTCCCATTACGCCTTTATCTGCTTATATCTCGATGAGTTATCCTAGAGTGCATCGACTTCCACTTTGAAATTATCTCTAATTTTTCGATATAAATAATATAGTTCAGGATAAATGTCTTCACATGCGTTAGTCGATTCCATATCTGCTCCCGTTCGTGCTAGTTCATCAGCTATTTCGTTACCTTGAATATTATTGTGACCCGGTACCCAGCACAGTTTTAAAAAGTGTTGTTCGTTGAGAACTCGTGCATCTCTGCGACAACGGCTGACCACCTTTCATCTAATATTCCTATTACAAAGTGCCCTTATGGTAGCCTGACTATCTATGTATATTGTGATATCGAAATTGGCATTAGTAAAAAGTTTAAAAATTAATTAGATGTAAATACAAAAATTTTAATTTATCAATCATTAATTGACTCACACTTAACATATCTTTTTGGAATTATGGCTTTAAAACAAGTACAGTATTGCGGTCATTGCAGTCAGCAAAAAATAAAGCCTTACAAATTGTCTTCAATTTACCATTGCGTCTCATTACGAAAAATTTGTTTAAAGACTTTGCAAAAAATATATTACCAATTAAAGTTTTATATAAACAACAAATATTGTTATAAGTTTCTAAATGTTTAAAACCTATTGGTACACATACTATACAATTTAACCGAATATGTCATAATCGTAAGATGTCGACTTGAATTGACAGAACAAAGAATTTTGTTTACTGGCCTTATCGAGTACAACCAACCACCTGATCGTTTAAAAATATCCCTACATTATCCACTTTTAAAAGTAATCTAAAAGAATATTTACTTTAAAATATTGAAATACATCTTGCAAATTAGATTCAAAAAAATAAAAGTATATAGTATAAAATCACTTACTTGTAATATAACCAAAATGTAAATAGTTAAGTTGCCAATTGCTTCTATAATGACATGGTCGGTGCTGAGGCAGAATCTATTAATTGTTATACAGTTAGGGACAAAACTATTTGTACACCCATGCATTTCGTATATCTTCAATAATTTATAAAGAATAAAAAATTATTATATGTAGTTTTAATTCAGGTCCATTTTTATTGAATTATTTGATAAAAAATAAATTAATATATAACACATTGTTAAAAAAAAAGTACAATTTAAGTAAAAATCTTTGGGACAAAAGTATTTGTACATCAGTACTTTGTACGTTGGACTTTTGTATGATGATTTTTTTAAATACCGTTATATTTTCTTCGTTAATCGAGTTTTATTTTACAAAATAAGAAGTTGGTTTTAACTTTTTGAATAATAAGCACATCAAAAATGGGAAAGCGAAAAGAGTTGAGTTTGGATATTAAAAATTTAATTATTGATGAACATAAAAAAGGAAAATCTCTCCGGAATATAAGTAATTTAGTAAATTTGCAACATTCCACAGTACAATACATTGTAAGCAAGTATAAAAACAGCGGATCTGTTGAAAATGTGCGTGAAGGTATACGAAATATATGAGGTGTACAAATAGTTTTGTCCCTAACTGTATGTAGAAATGAAATAATAAATAAAATTTTTATTAAAAAAAAAAAAAAAAAAAAACTGTCTTGAAGACAATTGTCGTCCGTATCTTGAGCTATAGGCTAAATTGGACAATTCATTCTTGAGTTTTTTTTTTTTTTTTTGTCCACCAGTTAATTATAGGTATTCACTTAATTTTATGTATATACGGGTATATTCACTTAACTGTGAAAAAAAGATTTGTGCATCAATTTTGATAATACATGCCTTGGCAGCTTTGAGATAAAGATGATAAACTTTTTTATGTTTTAAGTTTTCAAAATAACTTTTAGTAAATAAAAATTCTTTAATTTTGCATAAACAATTTTTTTCTGATACTTATTTTGAAATAACTCCGAAATTATTGAGCACATAAAAAATAAAGTTAAAGTGACTTTAAAACATTTTTAGTCCGCATCTTTTGGTGTATCATTTGTACCAATCGTACACACCGTTCTTGAGTTATGGTGGCGTGTCTAATATTTTAAGCGCAATCAAAATCCATTAATTTTAACTATTCGTCTATATGAAAGGATTTTTTGCCGACCAGTGTAATTAGCTTATATAATTTTTTCTGAACTCAGTTTATACACATAGATTTGGGGCGGCTAATTTCAAATATAAAATCCAAATTTAAAAATTCAAAATGGGTAATTAAATATGGCAAAAAATAATTGTTAATTATATATTAATATTAAAAGTAGGAAAAAAAAACACAACACAGCTTTACAAAACGAGTGTAACCAAACCTTGTCTATTTATATTTATAAAGTTAAAAATAAACATTAAAAAACTTTAAAAACTAATATTAAATAAAAAACTATAAATTTACAAACAAACAAGTTAGTTATTTTTCAACTATATTTATATGAAACATTTAATTGTTATGGGAATAATATTAATATGGTTTAAAAACAAGGAAAAAGATTGATAATATTTAATGATTGTATAAATAATGATACTTATTAATATTAATAAAAATATAGTTTCTGATAACAATATTCAAAAAATACATTTTTGAAATTTTTATTGAATGTAAACATTAAATGATAAAGCTTAAACACCACTGGGTATTTAATATGTATTTTGTTAAAGCTCACTTATTCAATTATATTATTCTATAAAAATTCTCCGGTGTCACAAAATTTATATTTTATTTCCCGGGTGCAGGAAAAGTACGAAAAATTAGGAACCGTAGTAATAGCCAATACATATTTTGTTTAAAACCCGAAATGTTTTATAAAATTTGAAAATATGTTTTTACAATTAAAGATCAAATTATGTTTCTGAGATATTTAATACTTCTATATATTAATACATATCAAACACCTTGTCAATGACTCCAAACTACTTTGTCTTTCTTTATTTTACTGTGATAGTTGTTCCAGCTTGATAACATGGTGGCGGAGGATCATATACTACAGTCTGGCAGACTTGTTGTGGTGGTGGTGATGGAGGAGCTACTACAGTAACAATTGGATTCTTCATACGACGCCTACAATAACGACAAGGTCTACGTTGTTTCCAAGGCATCAGAATTGAAATTAAGCTGGGACCACGATGAGTGCACTCTGTATGTAATTCCACTCTATATTCCATAGACATAATTTTGTAATTATTGAAGTTACTTTCAGCTGTGATTTGTTAATTATTACTGTTCGTAAATTATTAAACAAAATTTGTTTAAATATCTAAAATGAAAAATAACTTAAAATGGATCAAAGTGAATAAATATATTGATGCGTAAAAGTTATTTGTACATAAATCGTTATCTTATCATTTGTAATAGATATTGTCAACGTTATATTGATCACTTAATGTACATTTTGTTGAATAAACACTATCGAAATACTTATTTGCACTTAAATTATTTATTGTATAAATTGAATGAAATTAAATAAGTTATAATTTCATTAAGTGTACAATTTTGATATAACAGTAAATAATCTCCAGCCACAACAAGCAAATATTTGCACATATCAAATAATAACTTCGAAATATATTCTCAAACCGCTCTTTTTGCTCAAATATTAACACAAAATAAATTTGAATAATAGTACGTCATCTCTATAATTTTTTTTATTAAACTTTTTTTAAAAATCATAGGCGACGGAGAGAGAAATTTTGATTATGGGACACTCTGACTTTTCACTAATAATTTTGACAACTTAATGCATAGATGCCCACTTCAAGCACATTTGTGCTGAGAGCTTCACACATATTCTTATTCTCTTTCATTTATTCTTCGCTGAGAGAGCGATGAGTACACAAATGCACTGAAAAAAATTTTACATTATGTATGAAAACAATTTTGAATATTTCCAGTTAAACATTGTTTTTATAAAATTGTATTAGATTTTCACATTAGATATAAATGACTGGACAAGGGATAATATTTTATCAATACATGTTTATAATTATAATATAATTATAATGAGGTTAATACTTACATTATATTTTGTTATATTAAATATAAAAATAACGTCATTTATTTCCTTATTTTTAAAATTTAGCAATGAAGTTTCAATAAATATTATTTGTGTTATTTTTCGATTGCTTAGTATTTATTTTTTAACGATTAAACTTGAGTACATATTTTATTTAATTCACCCATTTTTTCTTTTAGTGCATTTTTTTTTTTATTTTACTAACACAACTACATGTGTTGTGTTAGTATGCGTGGGCATCTATGACTTAATGCCTTAGACGTCATATCACACATATTATTTATGTATTGAAGACAAATCTTATCATATGTACAGAATTAACTGCTAATATTGTTTACTGTTTTCAATAATTAAAATAAACATATTAAAAAATTGATTATTCCAAACATTTATTGCAACTAATTTGTTCAGTGTAATAAAAAAAAAAACACATTTAAGCTAATTTTAACAGTTTAAGATAGAAAACAAAAAAAAAAAATAAAAATTTTAATATTTTTCTGAGTCATTGCCTTTTCTAACAAACAACTAAGGATATATTTTTGTTGGGTTTTTAAATACATTATTACGTCAACACCCGCATGAATCATCATTGTATTTTACAAAAAAAATTGAAAACTGAAATTTTCAAACATTATTTCAAATTCGTTATGTCTACAGCAGTGTTCCCCAAAACCAATGCACGCGTGCGTTTTGTCTCTTGTGTTATTCTCTTGATATGAATAAAAAACACACATATCAATTCAGTCTAGCACTAGTATTCAACGAAGCAGGTTGTGTTATCGCTTGTTGCTTGACATACACTCATAAAAAATGTTTAATGTTATGTGTTAGTGAGGTACATAAGAATCAAAATATGAATATTTTTAATTTTTACTAAAAATAATATCATTTATTAATCAAAATTATATGGTTAATTTGAAAGATTTATAAATTTTTATTTTTTATACAAAAAACAAGATCTTTTATTTTCATTTCCATTTTATTATAAACAATTTTACTATAAAAAGGAAGATAATTTTTTTGGTGTATAATTTCAGAGCGGGAGAGTTATACAGAACACACATTAACAAAATGTGAATGTATAAGTGTGGGGATCACTGGTCTACAGTCAAAGTATATACAAGTAGTCCGACTCTCTTTTAATCAAATTTCTCTCTCACATATACGGGTACTGTGTGAATTGTGAGAGAACTAATACAAAGAAATAGAATCAGAATTTTACCACTAAATTATGAAATTATTAAGCATTTTTGCACTATATTTCACTTGCACACATGTTTTTACAATTTTTTCTTACACTATTAGCACAAATTTATTTCTTAAAACGGTAAAATTTACGCAAATCACAAATATTTTATTTTTATATTTTTTGACAATTTGTTTTGTATTCTTTCATAATTAAATTCGTTAACAGAGTTTCAATTTCTGGTATTGAAAATTCAAACAAAATAAAATTTAAAACATTTTTATAAAACTCTGCGTGTATAAAAAAATATAAAGGTACAAACACATAAATATTTTTGTTACTAACACATACTTACAGTTAGGTACTTTTTTACTAACACACTCTTAGAGTTAGGTACTCCTGCCAAAGAGTCGGACTACTTGTATATACTTTGTCTACAGTATTCGTTTTCGAGTCGACTATTTTGTTATTCAATTAATCAAATAACTCGAAAATGTAGTTTTTAAATTACTCAATTTATCGAGTATGTCTTTTAAATTACTAAAGTTATTCGAAAAAATTACACCTTAAAATTTTTCTAGTTTTTTCAATGCTTATGAAAAAATAAAATTTGTTTTGTGTATTTTCTTAATGTTTTATTAAAAGAGAAAACAAAAGCAATAGTTCAAAATGTAAAAAATATAACTACATGAATTGAGATCACTTAATTTATCAGAAAGACTTAAAAAACACTTCTGAAATAGTCTTTCAAAAATAATATAAAATTAAAATTTGTGTACATTTTTCTCTTTTGTTTTCATAAAGCCAATGTTTCTCTGAATTTAATAAATTCTTTTATTGTATATATATATATATATATATATATATATATATATATATATATATATATATATATATATATTTATATATATATATATATATATATATATATATATATATATATATATATATATATATATATCTATATATATATAACGTCTCCGACTTCTATCAAAATTTCAAAGGGCAAAATTGGTGGTATAAAAATGGAAACCTTGTATCTTACAAAAAAATAAATTTTTCTTTCTGATTGTGCATTTTCATAATGCACACTTATAAAGTAAAAAAAGTTGTAACGCCATATTTTGTATTCGAAATTTTTAAAGTTCTCAAAAAAAAATTTTGAATTCTCTCTTGTATTTAATCATTTTGATTTTAGTTTACTTTACATCTGTAGTAATTTCTTTGACCTGATTTGGTTGAAAATTTTAATTTTGCCATAAGACACTGCTATTCTATAATAGTTCTTCCATTTCAGACGATTCGTTATATGGCAACAAAGTGCTGTGCGACAATTATCTTTGTAAAATAATTGTAGGTATATTATATAATAATATTTCATCCAATCATACTTTATTTGGTAACATTTGAACAGTAGGTTTATTTAAACAAAATTATAATAAACAAAATTAAAAATATATCTGTATGTTTTTCAGCACTCGCAGTTTTTAACGAGAGAAAAAGATATAGTCTGTCAAGCCCGACCATATGATACCCTACACCATTGTGTACAGTATAATTCGGGGAGGGGTCTTTTATTAGACATAGAGTCAAATGTGGACCGATACTCATAAGTGTAAAATAAGACATACAAATACAGAATATTACGTTGATGCTGACATCTATATGAATTTATTCACTTTTGGGTGATACCCGAAAGGGGGCCTTTTATGGGAGCTATGGTAAATTATGGACAGATCTTTGTAAAATTTGGCACTATCATTTATGTTTATATAAAACTTATTTGTGTCGAATATTAACTTGATACTGACATTTTAATAGGATTTATTACTGTTAAAGTGGTTTTCTAAAAAGGGGTTTATATGGGAGCTATGGGTAATTATGGACCGATCTTTTTAAAAATTGGCACACTTATTTATATGAAACTTATATGTGCCTTATATATACTTATATGTATATTGCTATATTTAGGGGATTTATGATCGTTAAACCCTTTTCATAAGCAATTTCAATAGGTTTCGTCCCTGGACTAAAAGAAACCTGTGTACCAAATTTCACTGTAGTTTGATTACAAGGTTTACATGGACGGACGGACATCGTTAAATAGACTCAGAAAGTGATTCTAAGCCGATTGGTATAAATTAAGGTGGGTCTTATTCCAATATTTTTGGGTGTTACAAACATCAGCACAAACGCATAATACCCTCCCCACCTATGGTGGTGTAGGGTATAAAAATATAAATATAGTCACCTAAAATACAAAAGACAGTAACCACACTTTTTAATTTTTTGCTTTAAAGTTAAGCAATTAAGTATAATTTTTAGTAGTTCAATTAAAGAAAAATTACATAAAGCATAACACTTTTTTTACCAAATTTTTCTTAAATGTAACAAATTTTACGACTGTTCATTTTATCAAATTAATGTAACGAGCTTTTAATTATACCCTTCACCACAGGTGTAAAGGGTATATATAAGTTTGTCATTCCGTTTGTAATTTCCACAATTTTCGTCGGAGAGCAAAAAAGTTTATATTTTCGGAATCCTTGTAAGAAGCGATGACGATTGGACCATGTCCGTCCGTCCGTCCGTCCGTCCGTCCGTCCGTGTGTCGGTTGAAATGGCGTTTATGAAGCCCACCGATAACTGACATATATAATATGTATGTCAAACGATCGGAAATGCTTTCGAGAATTTTGCTATTGGAATTCAGCAAGATAGGTTCATACAATGCGGAGATATGTTCAAAAAACCGGTTTTTTGAACCGGTTTTCCAGTTTCTGAAGCCTCTGTATACACTACGGACTTCGTTTTTACAAAGAATTCTCGAACATTTTTTTCTGAATTTTTGTTCTGAAAAAATGAAATAAATCGGTTCAGTAATAACTGAGATATCGGACAAAACGCATTTTTTATTTTTTGAAGCGTTGGTTTAAGCTATAGATTTTTATTTTTATACAGATCGGTCACAAATATTTTTATAAAATTTCAGTTTTTTGAATCAGGAAAATCGGTTTATAAATGGTGGAGATATGCTTTAAAAACCGGTTTTTAGAACCGGTTTTTTAGTTTCTGAAGCCTCTGCATATACCAGGGACTTCGAATTTTTAAAGCGGGCTCAAAAATTATTTTCTGAATTTTTGTTCTGAAAAAATTAAATAAATCGGTTCAGTAATAACTGAGATATCGGGGAAAACGAATTTTTTATTTTTGAAGCCCTTGTTTAAGCTATAGATTTTTATTTTTATATAGATCAGTCATAAATATTTTTATAAAATTTCGGTTTTTTTAATAAACCAAATTCGTTCATAATCAACAGAGTTATGGCCCAAAAACAAATCTGTTAAGAATATAAATACACCAACAAACATGTATATTAAGCATTGTAATGACTATTAGTGACGTTTTTTGTTTTTTTTGTATAGACAAGTAGTTTAGTTATCAACAGCAGTAATAAGATGAATAACAGTGTTGTTGTTGTTGTTCTTTGTATATGCAGTCTGTACAAAAATAAATAGATATGGAATTGTAGTTGTTTATTTTTAAAAACTAAAACATATCTGTTAAAAATATACATAAATACATACACAAAAATGTATATTAAGCATTGTAATGACTATTAGTGACGTTTTTTGTTTTTTGTATAGACAAGTAGTTTAGTTAGCAACAGCAGTAATATAATGAATAACAGTGTTGTTGTTGTTCTTTGTGTATTCAGTCAGTTTGTACATACAAAAATAAATATATATGGAATTGTTGTTGTTTCTTTTTTAAAAGCAAAGCCTGTTATGATTGTTTTTTTTTCATATTCAAATTTTCGTAGTTTGAAAAAAATTTAGATTTAGAAAATATGCAAGCATACGTTAAGGCGAAAATTTTATTAATTGTCGGTAATATGGTAATATGATGTCGATAAGATGGTAAGATGGTAATATGGTGAAGGGTATCAAAGATTCGGCACAGCCGAATCTTTTTTCAATTTAATTTTTATTAATATCGATGTCATTTTTGAAGATAGGAATATGAAATTTTTTGTGTAGATGTAGTTTTGGACAGTACTTTATAATCCCGTAAAAAACAACATTCGATTTTTGAGTGGTTACGGCGTTTTGCATTTTAGGTGACGATATTCTCATTTTGTATATACTAGGGTGATCGATTATTCGACTTATTTGAGAAACCGGTTTTCGAATAGTTCGAATAGTTGGTATTTAAAAAAAAACGGTTGCACTTTTTGAAATTCAGAAAAAACCGGTTAACCGGTTTTTTGCAGAAGTTAATATTTATATCAAAATACTACATTTCTTTAAAAAAAATCAATAATTCTTATAATCAAGTTAAAATTTATTAAATTTTTCCTGACAATGTCAGGAAAAATAATATACTTAATAATGAAAATATGCACAAACAAATCCGAAAATTAAAAGAAAAAAATATGAACAACATTTAGACACCTTCCTTTCCCTAATCGAAGTCAATTATTTGAAGCCGTTAGAATTTATTGGGATAATATTGATTAAAGTTTTAATTCGTAAAATAAAAAAAATCGTCGTAAATGCGCTCCCTGGCCGAAATACAGCATCAGTTTTTGATAGAATTTGGAGAGCAAACAATAAGTATAGCAACTCAAAAGTTGTTAATACCAAAACAGACTTTTCGGTCCCTGATAGAAACATTTAGCTCTGTTAGAATTTGTAGAACGAATAGTTTTATAAGTAGGACGATTTTTAGTTTCTTACGTCGTCTGGGAGCTTCAGAAAGCTCTGGAGAGGAAACAATGCTTAGGAATGATATATATAAATCCATATATATAGATCCACGAATTTTCGCTCCCTGATAGAGAAATCTGGCTGCGTTAGGAGTTGTAGGACGAATAGGATTATAAGTAAGCCGAATTTTAATTTTCTACATCTTCTGGGAGCTTTAGAAAGCTCTGGAAAGAGAAAAAATTCTTAGAAAAAGACACATAAATCCTCTTATAATTGCTCCCTGATAAAAATTTCAAAATATGGCTCTATTAGGATTTATTGGACGAAAAGTTTTATAATTAAGCCAAATTTTAATTTTCTACGTCGTTTGGGAGCTTCAGAAAGCTCTGGAAAGAGAAAAAATGCTAAGCAAATTATATATCTAGATGACTAGAAGATAATTATGTTTCAAAATTGTAGAAAAAAATTTTAGTTAGCATAAACAGAAACCATGGCTTAATATGGAAACCTGTCTCAATTGAAACGATTCTGCAGGTGAAACTTTTTAACACAACACCTTTAAAAAATAAAGGAAATATTGGATGAAAAAAATTAAATTGGGTGTAAAAATATTACAGATATTACAATAGATTAAAAAATTCATACAGGATAATTATTAATTATTTATTTGTTTAATATTACAGAATAAATTCCAATTTAGACTTAAACTATATTTTTAAAACATAAGAAATCAGTCTTTATAAATATTTAAAAAATTATTCCAGAATTTCGATTCAAATATCACTATTTAGTACATGTTTTCTGAAATAAAATGCTGTTTTTAAAACCGGTTTTTTGTGTTAAAAAAAAAAACGATCTATTCGACATTCGAAAAATGAACATTTTGAAAAAACCGACAGCACATTGACTGAAAAAACCGGTTTTAAAACCGGTTGGAAAACCGCGTCGATCACCCTAGTATATACATAGAATTAATGATGTAATGGTTTGTGAAATAAAATAAAAAATAAAATAAATTTTACTAATGGCCTGCCTCTATGCATAAGAGTCCATAGTTTTTTATTAAAACTAGAAGGTTATTTCGATCCGAAAGTAGAAGGCACTTTATATTGTACATCGTATGCTTCGACATATCTAATCATTATAGGAATTAATGAATTCCATTCCAAAACCGCTTTTTATGTTTGAGGCAAAAAACGATTACCCAAACCATGGTACAACAATTTAACAAGGTATATGCATAAATGCTACAAAGCTAATAACAGCCATTTTTTTCGTCATAAATAAGACTGAAACGTTAAACAAAAGAGAACGAGAAAAAAAGAAAAGCACGTGTAAAGCGTAAACAATGATTGTTGAAATCGAAAAATAATAAAAAGAAATTGTAAGAAAATAATTTTTAATGCTTTTATAAATTTAAGTAAATTAAATATTTCCATATAGCACTTTTTTCTTACTAAAAGTACAAATTTTACCACTGAAAATATTTACGTTTTTTTGTAAACAATACATGCAAATTTTACATTTCAGTCTTACACCAAAAAACAACAAATAATCAGCTGAGCTTACAATGACACAAGGTTACTCGTTTCACCATGACCCAAACTTTTACACCTTATTCTGAAGTGATGTGTATATTATTATTCTGATTTGAACGAAAAAGTTGTAGTCGGTAGGGGGAAATTCTAAACTACACGTTGGCTTAGGCAAAACTTTCAAAGCACGATTCTTGTTTAAGCATAAGAATTGGATTCTTATTCCTCAAACTTTTTTCGTCCATCGAAATTGTCACTTTTAAAACGACTAAGCCTCACGAAAAAATATCTCTTCTAAAGAACAAAAATAAGTTGACTCCGCATAGATTTTCTTAAAAAAAAAAGTAAATCTTCCCAATCTATTCCACGTTAAACAGATAAGAGTACTTATCTTATACTAATATTTGTTGAACAAAAAATAATTTAAAATTTGTTTTCATTCTCGCGAAATTAAGGTTTTACTAAAATTTTCAATGATTTTCTTTTAAATAGTATTTTATTAAAGTTTAACAGCCTTATTCACAAAAAAATTTCCATAAGAAAAAGTTAGTAACTCGTTATTAAACCTACATTAATTTTTTTGAATACGGCTGTATATATTTTGGGAATTTTTCATCGTAAATTATATTTTAGTGCACCATTGGAAAGCTCTCATTAAGTACTATTGATATGTGCATTCATTTAACCCTTTAGTTGCACAAATAATATTTTGGGATTTCCGGTCCATAATTGGTTGAGTTATTTTTTATACCAAATAAATAGTTAGTTAAGGACAGACATGGCCTCAAAAGCATAAATTTATCTTCAATAGTAACAGGATATACCATTTCTATGGTACATTAAGACCTAATATATTTTTAAAAATGTCCTAAATGTATAAAATTACATGTTTGAAAAAAGAAAATATGATAAAAAAATGTTAGTAAAATCTTAATATTCTGCGATTGGAAAGAGACATAATTATTTAAATGAATATTCAAGGCCTCTATTATAATTTGAAGTTAATTTTCATATAACTCAAATTTTGATGATGAATTAGAGGTGTTTTAAAAATGGTCCAGCTCACGTAAATCTTAACATTGAGATGTAATTTTTTAGGAATCATATAAAAACATACTAATCATCATTTCTAGAGGGGTACATTTGCATTTTTTTTTCGTGAGGCACTTTAATGCTCATAAGTATTTATAAAAATAAATTCTCTTAAAAGTTGATCTATAAATATCATTATTGCTTTGTTCGGTTATTTATATTTTCACAACAATGAATATCGGTGTTTTTCTCTCACCTGTGCACATTTTCTATTTCATTTTTCAAAATCGAAATGAGTGAGTATTTATAAGAAATTTATAACTTCATTATCTATTTTTGCCGATTTGTTTTAAATCGAAAACAAAACTTTGACAAGATAAAATATTGTACATACATATGTATGACGTATCGTTAAGTCCCTTTGCTTTAACGTTGTAGCTACTTTAATGATAAAACAAAAACAAGCTTAATTATTTATTTAAATTGATATAATTTTTGGTGAAAAGTCACAGTTAAGTTGTGGACATCATTGCATTAAAAGCTAATTGTGGAATCAGTTCAAAAATAATTGATTATTTTTTAAATTTCGGCTGCAATTCATTAAAAGACAAATCGAACTAAATGGCACCACATTGGGATGAACCACATCATCACCACCACCATCATCACAGTCCACATCGTCCAATTGTAGAAGTGGATATCGTAAGTCCATTTGCTCGACCACCACCACCTCGTGTAGAAGTGGATATTGTGAGTCCATTTGCTCGTCCACCACCTCCACCTCGAGTCACTACTGAAGTAATTATTGCACCACAACCAAGACCAACAGAAATTGTGTATGTGGAACAGCAAATGCCACGTCCACCACCACCTCGTGAAGTTGTTATGGTAGTTCCGGGATCTCAACCACCTCCAGAACATTGGGATAATCGTCCTCGTTGGTAATAGATATACCATAAAAAAATGTATTACTAATTTATAAATATTGTTAAATGTGGTCGCTAAGAAATATAAAAAAAAATAAAGTAAAAAAAACAATGGAATTATCTTTCTTAAAAAACAAAAATCATAAATACATACATATATTTTCATAAACACTATCGTTAAAAGAAATATGACAGTGAAACTGGATATATTATTTATTTCCATAAAATTTATTTTTGGAACATCCATTAAAAAATAAAGTGTCGTATTGTAAAAAAAAAAAAAATGTTAATAAAACAATATTTACAGCGGAGTGTTTCCTACTTACTTTTGTAATGGCAAATTCTCCAAAATTATTACTTTTTCTTTGTGCTTGCTGGAAAAAAATCCCTCAAATTTTTTGTCAAGACAACCGTTAATTTTTTCTGAACTATAGAAAATTGTTCATAATAATTAAATTATGTAAAAAGTACCTAAAACAAGCAAAAATTGTCAGTACTAAAGCCCCGTATAAGATGATTTGAAAAGCAAATCCATTTGCTGTTTAAGTATGTTTTTGGTAATAAATCTGTATCTCCTAAACTACTACTCGAATCAAACTGAAATGTATGGAAGAGTTGTAGAGGAGGATCTAAGTCTTCAGAACAATCTTCTCGTAGTCACCCTGTGATAACATAACCTACGGGGTGTCAAAGTTGACTAAATCGAGTAAAAATTTAAAAAAATCGTAATTTCTACAAATGAAGTCCGATTTTCCGTAAAGTGCTTGGCAAGATAAAGAAAAAATAAGCTTACTCACCTAAGTTAACTCTTACAGTTAAAAAGATATTTACGCTTGAATTTTGAAATTTAGATTTTTTGCCTCGACTTTCTTTACTTATTCGGGAATAAGTCCTGAGATATATGTGGTAAACATTTTTTTAAAAATATTCTGAAATGTTTCTATATATTTCTATAAAAGATATTGATTAAAATTTTCTGTATAACGAAGAATTATGTCAGCTAAGCAATGTAATTTAGATGAAAAAAATCGACTTTATACTTTTTCTGATTTTTGAAATTAAAATAATATTTTTGTGAAAAATTGTTTTTTGAGAAACTATAAATATTTTATTTGTAATAAAATTTTTGTTATTAAAGATATTTTAACGAAATTGTCGGTAGATGTAGACTTTATCGTATAAAATGAGATAGTGAAAAAAGCTTCAAAATTTGTGTAAAAGGAATCCCACAATTCCCCAAAAAAACGCCGAAAATCCCAAAAATGGGTTTTTTTACATTTTCGGCTATAAAATCCACATTTTCCCGAAGTCCCGTAGATTTATATTGAAAACTTTTAACAGCATATTATAGATTCTTAAACTGCATTTCGTTTGCCGATTCGTGCTTTGGGATTTGAGAAAATATAGACTAGAGTCAAAACTATCATATAAAATGGGTCAAATTCGGGAGGGTTTGTACCTTGACCACTTGAGTTATTGGTCTTGTTTTTTATTTAGAGTCTTCTCTGTGAAGACACCTTTCAGAAAAGTATAAACTTATTATATGTTGCTGAAGAAATTTAAGAGGATTTCACTTTTTCCACTGGATATTGTTCTCCACATTCTTATTTATATCTTTTTTTATTTTTTATTATTATATATTAAAAAATATTAAAAAAAAAAAAATTATTTATATTTTTTTTTGTGTACTTAACACTGGTCTACAAAAAAATCCTCCCCAAACACGAATGAATGCCTAAAGGCGGGGTCATAGTAGCCATGCCAAAAAAGCAATACTTGATAGAAAAAAAGTGAAAACAGATTCATCTTTAGCACGTTTAATTCCATCTAATCCACCGATTTTTTATTTAAGACGATTTTTTTTTTTCACCAGTGTATCTCCACTTAATTGTGAGTATATATGAGTATTTTCACTTAACTGTGTATGAAATCAAGATTTGCGCATCAATTTTGATGTATTTTTCTCGTAGTCTTACCAGCTTTGAGATAAAGATGATAAACTGAAACATTTTTGATGTTTTCACATTTCAAAAGAAAATTTATTACAAATAATTTCAATTTTGCATGAAAGATTGTTTTCGGACACTTATAAAAATTATATACTTATATATGTTTTTCCTCATATTTTATTAGGACGAAATATTAAACACGCTCATAAAAAATATCGACCTGATGGAAAAAAACGGAAAGCACATATTTTTTTGAAGAAGGACGATTTTTTTTTGTTTTGTTTTTGTTTTATCGAGAAATTGTTAATTCTAATTCACCCCTATCATGAATACTTTTTCCCTCGAATTTTTTTCCCTTTCCCCAAATTTGCAATCGTGAAAAAATCCCCCGTGAATAATTTCATGCTAAAAATAAAATTCCCCTAATCGTGAATGATTTTTTTCCCCCGATTTTTTTCACTTTTCCCTTTAATTTGTTCACTTTATTTTTGCTGGGGAACAGAACAGAAAAAAGTTATTTTAAGGGCACGATCAGTTGATAAGACACAAACTGATGTATTGCTCAACATAAAATATAATTATTGTTCCAATTCTAAACATATTGTACACTTTAATTTGTTATAATTATTTTTTTATTTTTTGTTGGATTTCCAAAAATTAGCCGAATTATTTTGAAACATAAAAGTTAAATAGTACAATAAACTAATATTGCAATAAAACTATCACTCCAATACTAAATATTTTGCTTTGTTTTTTTTTAACTTTTTTTTTTTTTAAAATATTAGTATGTACGTGTATATTTTTGAAAAAAAAAATTACTTTGATTTTTATTTTAATTTTCTTCCTTTTTACATTCACTGAAAACTGATAGCGGGAAAAATTGTTCACGGGAGATTCACGATAGCATTTTTCCCTTCGAGGGGAATAAAAATTTCATGGGAACAAAAATTCCACTTGTTATTCACGATAGGGGTGATTAAGTTTTTTTAAGAAAATATGGACAATTCTCTTTTTACGTTTGCCTTTATAAAACCGACCTTCAATCTCAAATATTTTTTTAAATTCTGACTTTTTTTTTAAATTTTGATGCAATTATGTTAACAACACTTTTTGCTGTACCAGAACAAAAAATTCAAGACCTGAAACGGTTCCATGTGGTGCCGGCAAGCACCCAAAGTCAAAAATTCCAAAAAAAAAAAGTGTTTGAAACTAACAAGTTTTTTTTATTTCTTTTTATTGATGTAGTCGCAAATTTTAGCATAAATGTCCAATTATTCTACTGTAGACTATAAACACTTGTAGAAAAGGACCAGCATGGATTTAATTCGCGTACAATTAACCAGTGTCAAATTGTGTTGTGCGAAAGTCGTGAAACCAAATTTTAAAAAATTTTTAAATTTTGAATTTTTCTCACTGGGGATTTTACGCCGTTTTGGATATTTAAAAATTGAAAACAGAACCTAATAGCTCTTAAAATTATGCATCATTTGACATATATCTTGTTAATGTGCCCTCAACAGAAATGCTGTAGGAGGTACCCAAACTTGGTGAATGGCTCCAAGAGGCGTCTTTTTAGCGAGTCATACTCGCAACTTTATTTTAGTAAAGCTAGAGTATCGCGTTATCAAAGAAGGTTTCAAAATTACATTTAGGCGTTTTAAAATATTAATTTGCTAAACGTGTATAGGAATTTTAAAGAATTCAGCAATTTTGCATATTTTGTTATAGCGGATTTTTGCGTTATAAATCAATTTTAAACTGAAATAAGTTCATGTGTAAAGTTTTACTTACGCAGAAAATATAATTTCACTAAAAATATTCATCAACGGCTTTCATGGGCTAAGAACGCGATATTTTTAGTTTAACATTAATCGTCGACGCGCACCCAAGGCGCTAATCAAAATTAGCGATGATATATGTCAATCTGTAGCTGCTTTAATACCATATATCAAAATCAATATGGCGTTAAAAAAAAAATAATAATAATTTTTTTCATTTATTGCAACTCAAGAGATTTGACTAAGTCTATACAAGGTAATAAAAATATTTATGAATTTATGAAATTATAATTTTCTTACAATTAATTAACTTTTTTTTCTGCTCAAAATACATTTATTTTCACTTTTTTTGAAGTAATTATTAATAATTTCCATAAAAAGAAAAACATGTACTTAGTTCTAATTTTAAAATGAACTCACAAGATGTGAAACTATAGCATAAAATTTTAGCACCATAGGTTACGTAGGTGGACAAAATTTATCTTATAAAAGGTTTGTTTGGTATTGAAAATGGGCAAAATCGGTTAATAAAAAAAAAAGTTATAGGCTAAAAACTATAAACACAGGGTGTCCGTTTCATACTTTTCTGCAGATATCTCTCAAACAAAAGCATGTACGACATCGAAATTTTGTATAAATAGTTTGAGTATCGATATAAACTTGAAACCAAAAATGGGCGTTGTCCGCCCACTTTACTGCCCACCTCCCATATATGGTGAAACTTCAACGAAATTGTGTTCAAATAGTTAAAGGACCATTGTAAACTCGGAAACAAAAAATGGGCGTGACCGCTCATCTCCCATATAACGTAAAATTTGAAAAGTTAATGGTGGGTATATAGATTCGCCTGAGCCGAATATAATATTCGCACTTATTAAAATTGTTTAATTATTTTTCTCGGGGTTTGTCCGCCCCTCAACAATTTAAAAACTTTGTAACATGTTGTAATTATACGTATTTTGCGCAACATCACGTTGATGTGCCCTAAATGGTATTTCGCGAGGCACATTAGTAGTTTCATATGGAATAGCATGGATTACTGCGAACTTAGTTTTTTTAATAAATTTAATA
Source organism: Protophormia terraenovae (assembly GCA_951394005.1). Classification (NCBI taxonomy): domain Eukaryota; kingdom Metazoa; phylum Arthropoda; class Insecta; order Diptera; family Calliphoridae; genus Protophormia; species Protophormia terraenovae. Next base: position 77,156,029 of record OX596074.1, on the reverse strand, counting down.
AAAACGTATGAACTTTTTGAAAAATACGTAAAAATTCACTTTTTCTATTTTTATATAGAAAATTACAATATATACAAATCTTGGACATAAATAACGGCGATAAATAAAATTTATCAAGTCAATATTTAAATAAAAATTTAAGTCAAATGCCATGACAGTTGAAAACGGAACACTTGTCAAAACAGATGCTGCTATCCAGATCGCATGGACATTATTAGGTAATCTTTATAATGCTTAACGGAAATTTAGAGGTACATAAGTAATTATACATTTCGGTTTCGTTGAAACCTAAACATGGCGCCTGCCTTGCACTGTGTTCAATATTGAGGGACTAAGCAGCGAAAGAGGTTGAACATAACGTCCTAAACGATGTCAAAGATGTGGTTACATAGTGTCGTAAGCCGACATCCGGTTCGAAGGACCATAAACAAGTTTGCAATCGTAAATTGCCTTATTGTCTCTGTTTGGCAGTACCAAAGCAGGGTTTTGTGCACGATATTTATACACCAGCAGAATGGAATACGTATTTTCTGTTCCACTACACCCTTCATCAGCATTCGTGGTATCTAATCACGAAAGTGATTCGAATTTGTATTGCTTAGAAGAAAAAATTATTTATAATTCTGGCGATACATCTAAGCAATAAGAAATTAATATGCCTGGAAAAAAATTGGGCAATATTGCTATTGCCTAATCTGAAGATACCGCCAGATAACCTTCTCGAAGATGTAATAATAATATACCAAAATTATTGCTAAAGAAATCTATAAATAATAAAATAAACAATGCTTCAACATCTTGTAAACCATCATTTATATTCTAACATCATAAAGCATGTAAAAAATAAAAAAAGGGGATAATCACTTTGCTGAAAAAACGGCGATATTTTGGTGATAAAATTTACTTAATAAATGACAAATAATAAAAATTTAATCTATTTTTTGTGCTTGTTTCCTAGATTTTTTAAAACTGTTAAAAATACCATGTTACAAAAATATTGTCTTGATGTTTATCTTCCAAATAATAAATAGAAGATATTGCGTAAATATATTCTAGGAAGGTGTGTCTGTCCGAAATGTTTGTAGGGTATTAGTGATGATGTTTTTTGTATAAGCAAGCAGTTTAGTTATTTGCCGTCCACACGAGCCTTTTTCATGCTCGCACATTGAACAAAATGTTGTGCGCACATGCATTTGGATAGTGTGGACCCAAGTTGTTCATGTTTTGTTCTTGTTCGCACACCGTTGTTCGCACAATTGTTCGAGCAACCATGTCTGCCATCAAACGTCATTTTGTATGCGGAAGAAGATGCGCTGCATGTAAAAGTATCGAAGCGACACTGACGGCAAACAAAAAATTATGATTTGTTCGACAAATGTTCTGCCCACTGAAAACAAAATTAACAAAATTGTGTATGTTGCTCTGCCGACGTTTTGTTCTTGTGCGAACAAGAAAAAGGCTAGTATAGACGGTACGTTAGCAACAGCAGTAATATAATGATTAAAGGTGTTGTTCTTGTTTTTATACCCACCATCAAAATGATACTTGCTGACAACTGTCGCACAGTGGTCCGAAAACGATTATTTTTTTTTTTTTTGGAAATAATTTTGTAACTTTTTTGATCAATTTAATGAAAATTTTTGCTCGAATACTTTATTATTTATATATTATTATTTCTCAAGTAATAACCTTTCCAATGATACTAACTGAAACTTTACACCCCTTCACCGAAATGTGCACATTTTCCTTAATTTCTATAGCAAATGTGTGCTGCAGTTTTCTATATACATAAGTGCACAGCAGTTTCAACGTGTTTTTTAAATAATTTTGTGTAACTTTTGAACCGTTAAGTATATTTCAATGAAATTTAACACAATTATTTCTAAGGAATTTTCCAATTGTTTTCAAGGAGCACAAGTATCTATCTGGTCTGTGGACAGAAGGAGAACCTCCGAAAATGGTCAACTGGTTATATGGTTATATGGGAGGAAGGCGGTAAAGTGGGCGGACCACGCCCATTTTTTGTTTCCGAGTTTACAGTTTATATTTACCCCCGAATTATTTATACAAAATTTCGTTGTCGTACATGCTTTTATTAAAAATATCAGCAGAAAAGTATGAAACGCACATCCTGTGTTTCTAGTTTTTAGCCCAAAACTTTTGTTTGTTAACCGATTTTGCGGGAGGAAGGCGGTAAAGTGGGCGGACTACGCCCATTTTTTGTTTCCGAGTTTACAGTTTATATCTACCCCCGAATTATTTATACAAAATTTCGTTGTCGTACATGCTTTTATTAAAAATATCAGCAGAAAAGTATGAAACGCACATCCTGTGTTTCTAGTTTTTAGCCCAAAACTTTTATAAGATAAATATTTGCGCCAAATTTCCTTCCCCTACGTTGCCCCGTTCGAGCCCTATCCTGCTTTCAACAGACAGACAGACGGACGGACATAGCTAGATCGACTCAGAATCTAACCAGAACCCAGAAAATATATACTTAGATGATTCCTTCGACATATTACACACGGAATGACAGAATCAATATACCCCCCCCCCCCATCTTTTTGATTGTCGGTTTAAAAACACGTTGAAACAGCTGTGCACTTATGTATATAGAATGCTGCAGCACACATTTACTATAGAAATTGAAGGAAGATGTGCAAATTTCGCTGAAGGAGGGTAAAGTTTCAGTTAGTTTTTAAACGATTGTGTAAAGTATTTATGCAAGTCTTTGGTATCATTGGAAAGGCTATCACTTCAAAAATAATAAAATATAAATAATAAAGTATTCGAATTAAACTTTTTCATAAAATTGATCAAAAAACCTAAAACTTTTGTATTAAGTGTTATTTAAAATAAAAATATATATATATTATTTAAATTTTAGCACATTATAAAAAATTGTTCTTAAAAGAAGAGTATAAATAGATTCCTACTTTTTTATTCCGAAATACCCAAAATTACAGTTCGGGGAAAACTTGCTTCAAAAATTTACTTTTTTCAGTAAAATGGTCACCCTGTCTTTAAAAGAGGCGTGGCTTATTAAATATGTTTTATGTGTTTAGCTGTAGGTAAGTTTTCAAAGTATTTTCTTTTTAATTTCAGCATTTTTGAGCTGCACAAAAAACTAAAAACATAAAAATTAAAATGAACGAATTTCTGATATAGCTAGCGGGGAGAATGTTACCCGAACAGCCCTCGGATTTGTTTTACATACATGTATATTAAGCTTTCTTTTAGAAACATGAAAAAAAAATTATGGTCCAGAGGAAAATAATGGATTTTAAAGTGAAAAAATGTTACCACCTTATTGAAAAAATCACATAAACTCACAATTATTTTTAAAAAATTTCTAATTCAAAATAATATAACTATTTGTCTAAACCACATAGGTATATGATACTTGCAAGATTTTTTTAAAATTTTGTACAAAATACAGAGTTTTAGAAAAATTTTAGGACTCAAATTGAGCCCGCCAAGTTGAAAAAACTGATAAAAAACATATCCAAAAATGGGTCAAAATTTTACTTTGGTCCAAATATCTCTTAAAGTAAAAGAGATATCCCACACATGTAAGCATATTTTTATAGACCATAAGGACTATCTATTATGATTTTTTTTTTTTTTTTCAATCAAATCATAAATGAAATTTTGCCGATTTTTTAAAAAATTATCATACCCGAGGTGATAACTTTTGAAGGTCCATCCCCCGTCCCCCAGACCAGCTAAGAACCTGTGTTCCTCCACATCAATTGGAATGCGCCTCTGGATTGTCCATGCGAAATTTCATTAAAATACATTTAGTAGTTCTTATGTTACAGAATTATTAAAAAAAAAAACGTTTTGGGAGCACTGTGTGTCGCGAAGTATAAATGATGTTAATATTGATGTCAAATGAAAGCATTTTACTTGCTTAATATTAAAATTCAAATGGCGTCAAAATCTTTTGTTCTTAACCTCAAAAATCAAGCCCAAATGTTTCGAATTATAGTTCAAATTTTGAAATAATAAAATCAATTTTCGATGCAAAATTTATCCTCAAATAAGAAAATATTTGAAATTTTTGCTAAAATTTTGTTCTTAAAAAATTAAAATTGCGCTTTTTGTTAGGAATATTATCATGAGCAGTAATGTTTAAACGACTATATTTTCCAAACTAAAGCCGATATACACTTAGCAAACGATCCTAAGTTATATCTTTTATTACTCCTAATTTTAAACCAATATTATTTTTTTGCTGTTTACAAAATTGTGGAAAAAATAAAATTAAAAAAAAAATCTTTTCAGTGTATTTCGATAAATATTGAAGATTTTGTAATAATTTTGACATGTGCTGATAGTAATTTTGATGTTCTATAAAATTTATAAAAATTATTAACGCAAACAGATTTTGTATGTATTAATAATCGTTAATAAAACCACAAATTAAGGTTAGTGTCAAAAAAAAATATATATATATCGTCCATTCCATGAAAGAACGCCCAAAAATATAACAAGTGTCCTCCGATTTTTATAAAATTTTATACGTATAAGGTCTATGGGTGTCTTTAAATATTTCCGTTTTTAGATTCGCTAAATTCATAAAATTCCCGATTTTATTTAGCTTTTTCACTTTCAAAAAAATCTAAAAAATCTCGAAAGTGTACAACTTTAAATACAAATAATTCTGGGAACGCTTAATTATATCAGCTTAAAAATGAGTATTTTACAAATAAAAAATACTTTTTAAAAATGCATTTGAATGCAATTGCATTTTTTAAATGCATTTTTCTTTAAATATGCTATTAAATTTTTTTGATTTTTTTTCGTATTTGGAAAGCATGGAATCTTTACATTAAAATAAAAATCTAAAATTTTTGGGACGCTCACATGTACTGTGCATAATTTCCCCTTTTCTTCAACTAGTTTAAATTTTTTCATATAAAAATTATATTTTTCTGGTATTATGAGTAGCTTTACGTAATTTGTTAAAAAAAAAAAATTATTGTGTTATTTTTTAAAAAATCCTTAAAAATAGTAAAACTTTATGTATCAGACTATTTATTGTTTTAAGTTATAATAAACAAAGCATTTTTAAATACACTTTTAAAAAATTTAAGTTTAATAAATTCGCAACTAACAAAAATGCATCTAAAAACTGCATTTATATTTTTAAAATATTATGGATCGAAAAGGTAATTTTCGAAATGCTGACTAAATTACACAAAAAATATACAATGGCCTTTTAAATACTTTTTAAATTACAGAAATCCATCAATAACTTCAAGAGAAATTAATATTTAAAATTGCATACTTTTTATATTTTGTTAACTTTTACACAAATTTTACAGAAAATTCCAAAAACAAGAAAACATTTTATTTTTATATGAAAAATTTTAAACATATTTTATCTTAATGTAAAGATTCCAAACTTTTCATTTATGTTAAAAAATTTTAAAATTTTAGTAGCATATTTAAAGAAAAATGCAATTGAATTAAAATGCATTTTTAAAAAAACTTTCTTATTTTTAAAATGTTCGTCGTAAAGCCGCCGTATGCGAAATTTTAATGCCGTCTAAATCATTAAAATTCACAAAGTCTTTCCAGAGATATTGCTATTCAAAGTTACATATTTTTGAAATTTGTTTGGTTTTTGAGAAAATTAAAAAGCGAAATTAAATCGCGAGTTTTTGCAATTTCACAAAAATGAAAACTGAAATTGATAAAAGGCTTAATGAAGTTTATGTATACAAGTTTTTATCGAAATTGAAAGCCATCAAGTAAAAAAATATAAATTTTCGGGCGTTCTTTCCTGGAATGGTCGATATATATTTTTACTTAAAATTTTCAAATTTTTTGATTTTCCTCATATACATACAACTGTGTGCAAAAAATAGTAGCACTACAATATACTTTGTAGTTTTTGTTGCTGCTCAATTCCTAGCCAAAGAATTAAAAAACAATTTGTTTATATGAAAGTATTTCACAGGGACAATAATTATAAAAAAAAAAAAAAAATAAAAAAAAATATTTTTTTTTTCTATGCATCTTCGGAAGCAGCGTTACCGTTTTCGACAAGAATTTGAAAGATTTGAGTACGAGTAAAAACCTTGTACAAAAGTACAGAAGTGTAATTAATAAAAGAAAAGAATTGTATGTCAGTCATTTTTTGAATTAATCTTGAATTTTTATTAATAAAAATTGTTGTAAATATTTATAAACAAAGTATTTTGTTGCTAACAGAATTGAATTTAGTAGTTTTTCTTAAAACAGAACATTTTTTTGTTGTTATCAAATGAACAAAATTTAAGGAGTTTTTTAGGTTTTCAAGCAGTTGGCCCCTTTTTTTCAAAAAATCCCTTTTTTTTGCCACTTTTTATTATAAAATCCCTTTTTTTGGACACTTTTTAAAAATTCTCAACGGTAACGCTGTTCGGAAGTTACCGTTATTTTACTAAACCGCTTGCTTGGCTTTTACCTGTGCAAAATAATAGTAGCAAAATGATAATCATTGACAAAAAGTATTATTGTTATATTATTTTGGATCTTTTTGGCTTTTACGTTAATTATATGGCCGTGTACTCCACGTACAGTGAAATTTTGCTTTTAAAATTTTTTTAAATAGATGGCGGCAAACACTATATTCCTAGTACCCGTACCTTATTGGTAAAAATATTTTCTGAAGGTAAAGCATACAAATTTCTGTGAAAATTTTGTGGAATGTACTTCCGCAGTTATTGAAAATTTCAAAAAAATATAATCCAAACCAAGAAACACGAACTCGAATGTAAAAAATCTTCCAAGTGACTCTACGCGTACAAAGCATTTAACTCAAACACATTTGTGATGTCCAGTAACTTTTCTTGACATCTATTCAACTATTTCTTGACATCTCCAAAAACAAAATCTTTAAGAAAGATATCAAAGGAAAGTCCCATTACTAAACTACAGATAGGTACGCAATCGCTGTTATTTTGCGATACTTTACTCCGACTGGCCCCATACGAATGGCGCACGCAGTATGGTGGGAAAATCAACATTTGAGGATGTTTTTCATATCATGGTCCATATTTTGGATAAGAGGTAACATGGATGCCCCAATGAATGTGTAAATAGTGACTGTTTTTACTATTTACACATTGTCTTATTCAGAGAAGAATATGCCACTCAAATAGGTGTGTTTGTAAAAAAATTCCTAAGAAACGTGTAAATTGACAAAAAAAATAAAAAAAAAAAAAGTTTTTTTTAAAAATAAAAGTGATGTTTTGGAGTGACCGACTCAGTCACTATATCTGGTCTACATTGAAAATCTTTGGGGAGATGCCAAAGATGCTCTTTTTGAAAAGAAAATGGGAAATTTGCAGGAATTGTGGACGCCAGTGCAGTCAGCATAAAAAAATATTCCCATAGAGAGGATCAGGAGTTATAAGTGGACTCAGTGCCTGCCGCTGCGCCACTGTCAAAGTTAATAAGGGCTATTCCACAAAATATTAATGTGAATAAACAAAATATGCCAAAAAAGAAAAACTTAATTACGTAGTTTTGTCTGTACAGGTGTTTTTTATCGATGCTACTAATTTTTTGCACAGATAATTTCTTGTATATTCAATCTTTTTAAGTATTTTATCTGAATTACAATGTTTAATTTTAAGATTTATTTATTTTTTATAAAATTTGGGAAATATATATTAAAATCCAACAACAAACATTTCTTGAAGTAAACAAAACATCTTCAATTTATTGAAGGCAAAAATGTTACATATGGCGCTACTATTATTTTGCACACAGCTGTACATACAAAAATATATAAATATAGAGTTTTTGTTTCTTTTTATACCCTACACCACCATAGGTGGGGAGCAATATTTTAATGAAATTTAGAACATATAAGTTTTATATAAGTCTAAATAAGTGTACCGATTTTTAAAAAGATCGGTCCATAATTAGCCATAGCTCCCATATAAACCCCTTTTCAGAAAATCACTTTAACGGGCATAAATCCTATTAAAATGTTAGTATCAAGTCAATATTCGACACAAATAAGTTTTATATAAACATAAATGATAGTGCCAAATTTTACAAAGATCGGTCCATAATTTACCATAGCTCCCATATAAGGCCCTCTTTAGGGAATCACCCAGAAGTGAATAAATTCATATACATGTCAGCATCAACGTAATATTCTGTATTCGTATGTTTTATTTTACACTTATGAGTATCGGTCCACATTTGACTCCAAGTCTAATAAAAAACCCCTCCCCGAATTATACTGTACATAATGGTGTAGGGTATCATATGGTCGGACTTGACCGACTATATCTTTTTCTCTCGTTTTTTTTTTAGTGTTTTTTTTTTTTTTTTTTGTAGATATAAAGTTTTGATTTTTAAACTTCAACTTTGGCCTTTGAACTTTTGATGTAAATAAACTTTATACATATCATATTAAAGTAGATATCCTAAGATTTAACTAAGATTTTACTATGTATGGTTCAGTGAAATTGAAATTTGTTTAAAGTTCTAAGATTAATATATATTTTTATTAGATTCATATATTTATATGACTCTTGCAGCAATATTAAATTTGCAGGAAATCTGGTGAATATTTTTAAAAAAATTTAGGAGATTATTAAGCTCGTCAAGTTAAAAAAAGTAGAAAAAAAGGTGGCTAAAAATGAGACAAAAATTAATTTCGACCTGAATATCTCCTAAACTAAAAGAGATAACCTAAACATGTAAATATATTTTTTATAGAGTTTTACAAGGACTATTTCTTTTCATATCATAAATGAATTTTTAAAGATTTTTTTAAATGACATACCCGAGATGGCCAACTTTGGAGGGCCATCCACTACTCCCCTGATCAGTAGTCTGTAAATAAAAGATTTTATAGAAATTGAAACACCCTCGGAATATGTTTAGGCTATAGAAATGTGAAGGTTCAGGGTTGAACATTTGATAAATAACGACACAATTTTACATTTTTTTTACATAATGAAACACGACCACAGCAATTCTAAAACAACACCATTTCTGACTGTGATTGCTTTATTTATATTTTTTATTTTTTTATTTTTTTTAGGAAATTTTTTACCAAGTCTTTATTTCATACTTCACACATATGATACTTAACTTAACACATAAATATTTTTAATTAAATCTATGCATCTTCGTTTATTTATTGTTATTATTTCTTAATTTGTTTTCAAAATAAAAAATATAATATTTTAAATTATAAAAAAATTTGTAACAATTAATTGGTATTTAATTTTACATATTTAACAGATTTTTTTTTTACCAGCGGGGATAGGGTGGATTGTTATAACCATAATTGCATCCATTATTATATGCTCCACTGTTATTGTTATAGTATGCACCATTGTTATAATATTGACCTTGACATGGTGCACCAGGATATGTTGCTGCTGGTGTTACGACCACCACCTCAGTGCGAGGCGGGGGAGGTGGAGGATAGTATGGACGATTCCAACCGGGAACAATATCAATCTCGATACCTGGACGATGATGGTGATGATGATGACGATGGCGATATGGATCCTCATAGTATGGTGGCGGTGGTGGTGGTGTCATAGTGAATGTGTCAGCTAAAGCAAATCAGACTCGTTAAAAGTTGTTTTTTATTGGTTGTCTTGAACGTAGCGATGCGTCAAAATATCCAAAATATACTGTGTCATAAATATATTTTATATTTTTATAAGTCTTAAACAAATATTTTTTTCTGTTTAAATTGATAATAAAAACAAAATAACATACGAAAAAACACTTTCCAGTGATTCGCTTCCAATGTTTTTATTAAAAATTGTATTTGTTTATTCGATTTATTAATCGATCATACGTTCCAAAGGCTGTGATAAGCAAATAAATTAAATGAATGTTTTTGCGTATTGAAATGATTCATGAAAAAAAAAAAATAATAATAAATAAAGAACAACAGAAAATAATATTTTAACTATTTGTGTTTAGATAAGAATCCAAAGGTAATTTTTGGAAAACAATTCACAAAAGATAACAGAAAAACTACAAACTGAAAATAGCTGGTGTATTAAAAAAAAAAAATCAAATATTTGTATGGGGGAAATTCATACACTTTATTTTAATTAAGTAATTTGTAATGTGTGCTACAACAAATATATATTAAGAACATAATTTTCAATATATCCCAGCAAATTTTTTTTAGGTACTGGTAAGCAGTACAAAATTATTCATGTCTGCCGATATCATATCTTTGATTCGCTTTGGAGTATGCTATAAAAGGAAGCGAAAAATTTACATTAGGCTCATATTTTTTTTACCGAATTGCAACCAGCATCCTCTCTCGCTTACGTAGGTGCAGGATGGTAAGCGATTGGCCTTTCTTCTCCTAATTTGTATTTATGATTTAAAAAAAAGTTCGGCTTAGTTGGATGAGCAATATTTTCAATTGCGTTGATTAGTTGTGATCGTGTGTTCAAAGTATTAAGAAGTAAGTTTGTTCGTAAAAGTCGGAAAAAATAATAATATACTTAAAAACTTATTAAAATTGTAAGTAAATTTATATATCGAGGGCTTATATTCAAATCGGGCCTCATGCAGATTTAGAAAATTAATTGGTTTAAAATGTTTTTTTTGCAAAAATTTTTTTCGCATGCAATTTTTTTTTTTAAATTTAATTTATAATTTTAATCTTGAACACATTTTCGTCCTCTTAGTAAACATTCCTGTTATTTGAAATTTCTAACGATTAAAAATGGTCCAGCCGACCACAAAATTTTGCTTTTTTATATCGCCTGATTGGTATATTATAAATTTAACATATTGTCAATTTTTTTCCAAAAAGATTATCTTTTACTTTTTTAATTTTCAATAAACAACTTCGAGAATAATGGAGTTAAAAGATTAATTTTTTAGTGTGAGGTTTAGTAGACGTAATATTAATAACTCGTAGAAGAACGGATTACAAAATGTTAAAAAATGAGGGAGATAAACAGTTTTTATGTTCTCCTGAACAATGGTGCTTTGCATGAGTCCCGTTTTGAATATAGACCCTCGATATATTTTCTTTTTAATAATTATAATAACAAAATAAAATTATTTATTAAATTATTAAAGATTCAAATATACTGTTATCGTTTTCGTTATAATATAAAAAAATTACAGGTTTTGTAACGTATTTTGTGCTTTATTATTTTTATACCCTTCACCAAAGGTGTAAAGGGTATATATAAGTTTGTCATTCCGTTTGTAATTCCCACAATTTTCGTCGGAGAGCATAAAAGTTGACATTTTCGGGATCCTTGTAAGAAATGATGACGATAGGACCATGTCCGTCCGTCCGTCCGTCCGTCCGTGTGTCGGTTGAAATGGCGTTTATGAAGCCCACCGATAACTGACATATATAATATATATATCAAACGATCGGAAATGCTTTCGAGAATTTTGCTATTGGAATTCAGCAAGATCGGTTCATACAATGCGGAGATATGCTTTAAAAACCGGTTTTTAGAACCGGTTTTCCAGTTTCTGAAACCTCTGTATATACTAGGGACTTCGTTTTTACAAAGAAGTCTCGGACATTTTTTTCTGAATTTTTATTCTGAAAAAATGAAATAAATCGGTTCAATAATAACTGAGATATCGGACAAAACGCATTTTTTATTTTTTGAAGCCCTGGTTTAAGCTATAGATTATACAGATATAGATAGATTATACAGATTTATACAGATCGGTCACAAATATTTTTATAAAATTTCGGTTTTTTGAATCAGCAGGATCGGTTTGTAAATGGCGGAGATATGCTTTAAAAACCGGTTTTTGGAACCGGTTTTTCAGTTTCTGAAGCCTCTGCATATACCAGGGACTTCGAATTTTTAAAGGGGGCTCGGAAATTATTTTCTGAACTTTTGTTCTGAAAAAAATGAAATAAATCGGTTCAGTAATAACTGAGATATCGGGGAAAACGATTTTTTTATTTTTGAAGCCCTTGTTCAAGCTACAGATTTTTATTTTTATATAGATCAGTCATAAATGTTTTTATTAAATTTCGTTTTTTTAATAAACTAAATTCGTTCAGAATCAACAGAGTTATGGACCAAAAACAAATCTGTTAAGAATATAAATACACACACAAACATGTATATTAAGCATTGTAATGACTATTAGTGACGTTTTTGTTTTTTGTATAGACAAGTAGTTTAGTTAGAAACAGCAGTCATATAATGAATAACAGTGTTGTTGTTGTTCTTTGTATATGCAGTATGTACAAAAATAAATAGATATGGAATTGTTGTTGTTTATTTTTTAAAACTAAAACATATCTGTTAAGAATATACATAAATACATACACAAACATGTATATTAAGCATTGTAATGACTATTAGTGACGTTTTTGCCTATAAGACAAATAGTTTAGTTAGCAACAGAAGTAATATAATGAATAACAGTGTTGTTGTTGTTCTTTGTATATGCAGTCAGTTTGTATATACACACATAAAAAAATAAATAAATATGAAATTGTTGTTGTTTATTTTTTAAAAGCAAAGCCTGCTATGATTGTTTTTTTTTTTTTCATATTCAAATTTTCGTAGTTTGAAAAAAATTTAGATTTAAATATGTGAAAATATGAAAGCATACCTTAAGGCGAAAATTTTATTATTTGTCGGTAATATAGTAATATGATGTCGATAAGATAGTAAGATGGTAATATGGTGAAGGGTATCAAAGATTCGGCACAGCCGAATCTTTTTTCAATTTCATTAATTCTCAGTTTAACTTTTTTTTTTTTTTTTGGAAAAATTTTGTGTTTTTGTTTTCATTTTATTTTGTGATTATTTTTCTTTTTTCTTAAGTAATAGCAAATTTTAAATAGTTTTTTTTTTTTTTTTGCAGATTCAACAATTAAGGAATACCCCAATAAAAAGGCTATTTGATTCAATTTAGTTGAACTGATTTAATAAATTTCTGATTTTTATACCCTACACCACCATAGGTGGAGAGGGTATTATGCGTTTGTGCTGATGTTTGTAACACCCAAAAATATTGGTCTAAGACCCACATTAGTTTATACCAATCGGCTTAGAATCACTTTCTGAGTCGATTTAACGATGTCTGTCCGTCCGTCCATCCGTCTGTCCGTCTGTCCGTCCATGTAAACCTTGTAATCAAACTACAGGTCGCAATTTTGAACCAAAATTTATGAAATTTGGTACACGGCATTTTTTTGGTCCAGGAACAAAGCCTATTGAAATTGGTTATGATCGGTCCATTATTCCACCTAGCTCCCATACAAATGTTCTCTCGGAAAATGGTTTAACGATCATAAATCCCTTAAATATAGCAATATTTTAATATTATTTGACACATATAAGTTTCATATAAGTTTAAATAAGTGTGCCGAGTTTTAAAAAGACGGTCCATAATTACTCATAGCTCCCATATAAACCCCTTTCCAAAAAATCAATTTAACGGCCATAAATTCTACTAAAATGTTAATATTCGACAAAAATAAGTTTTATATAAACATAAATGATAGTACAAAATTTTATAAAGATCGGTCAATAATTTACCATAGCTCTCATATAAGGCCCCCTTTGGGAATCACCCAAAAGTGAATAAATTCATATGAATGTCAGCATCGACGTAATATTCTGTATTTGTATGTCTTATTTTACACTTATAAGTATCGGTCCACATTTGGGTCCATGTCTAATAAAAGACCCCTCCCCGAAATATACTGTATGGTGTATAGTCGGGCCTGACCGACTATATCTTTTTCTCTCGTTCTTATTAAAAAATTTTCTTATAAAATAAATAATAAAAAATAAAAATTTTTATAAATGCATTAATTCAAAAAGGCATGATTTTATAGCTTCTAGGATCTCTAAAAGATTTACATAAGAGAGGCATGATTTCATCACATCTATGGTGCTTCAAAAATGTGCATAATAGAGACATGTATGAACCAAATACGTAACGCAGCAAAGGGACCTACCAAGTGGGATATCACGAACAAAAATTATGCCTTCTTGAAGCAGGTAGGTAAGGGAGAGTTCTTTTATCTCTCCCTTACAAAAGTGCTTCTGGGTACGCAGCAATTTGCTGGGATAAGTATAAAATGTCTTACAAATTCTGTGCCATTTACAAAAATTAAACACCTTTCGCTGGGTATACCGATTCCATTGATAAGCACAACATTCGAAGCAGCAGTAGCAAATTGTACTGTTTTTTAATGTGTTACCTTGGATAAGGCTTAGCTTTATCCTTTAACGGAAGTAGAATTTTTCTAATAGCACAAATTCCGATAAAAATCTTAAAAAAAAAATCGACAGAAATTGAAAATCAATTATCAAAAAACTAATTCATATGTCTTATGACTCATACCTATTTACTCTACATACATACGTTTTGATCCCCAGCAGGAAAATATATTAGTGTTTCCTCACAACAGGCCTTTCTGAATGCCTCTAAACAAACTTTAGAAACATTCCTTTTTGCCTTCTGTACAAATTCCTTAAAGAATGCCTCGACTTACTTTAAAAAGAAATCGGTACTAATTCTTGTTTCCATTTCATTAGATGCGAAATAGAAGGTGTCACTCAGCTACTAACTTTCTCATTACAAACAGAAAAAAATGTATCTACGAGACTTACAAAGCTCAACCTGATTTAGTCTTGTTTTAAGTGTCGATAAAAAAGTGAGTCCGCATGTTTTTTTTTTTTTTAATATATTTCTTGCAATTAGAGTGGCAGGCCTTGTAGATCCTAAATAAAGCATTTTAGAATGTGCCTTTACATTTGCGCGAGATTGAGTGAACGCAGCTCAAGTTTACACTGAAAAAACTCTTTATTTGTAGAAAGTAAGCACCCAAATAATGAACATATGTTAACATTAATTTTAGTTATTGACGACTTTATTTTTTTAAGAAAATTGGTTTTGTAGTTATTTCTGTTCAAATACACCTCCTGTAAAAAAAAAATATATGATGGCAATATTAAATGTATAAAAAAGAAATTAGTTTCCCATTTTTCATCAAACATTTTGCTTAGTTTATTTTTTTTTTTAAGTTGTGAGCGAAATCTGTTGAGAGAGCAACAGTCAAATAAAGTAGTTTATAGTGTACGTGTGAAGCAACACTGCCTAAGAATTTGTTTTATATTTTAATGACATTGTTTTCATATTCGACTAAAATCCCTTCTATATATTGGATTGATAAATTATTTCTTTTACCAGGTGTTAAATGTTTTATGTTACATCAAAGATAAGCCAATATATTTATTAGTAGCCTAAGAAAATAAAATTATCTAAAGAACTACTGAAATAACAAACTCGCAAAATATGTACAGTGGCTCACATCGAATGTCGGGCAAGTCTTAACTAATAACACTGGTCGACAAAAAAATCCTCCCCCAAAGACGAATAGTTGGACCTGATGCATTTTGATGAGCTAAACATGAATCTTCTATCAGTTTTCTTCCATCAGGTCTGAATTTTTTTTTATGGACGTGTTTATTTCGACCATAGCAAGGCCATTACTCTAGTATATTTCCTCATAACCAAAGAATGGTGTATCACGGATTGACATAAGTGATACACCAAAAGACGCGGACTAAAAATATCTTCAAGTCACATAAACTTCATTTATGTATGTACTCAATAGTTTCGGAGCCATTTTGAAATAAGTGTCCAAAAATAAAACTTTTTCATGCAACATTTTAGATTTAATTGTAGGTATGCATGGGTATTTTAACTTAACTGTGAATGCAATCATGATTTGTGCATCAATTTTGATGATACGTGGCTTTATTTACTCGTAGGTTTACCAGCACTGAGATAAAGATGATAAACTGAAACATTTTTGATGTTATCACTTTTAAAAAGAAATTTTATTAAGAAATCTTCAATATAGCATGAACAAAATTTTTTCGGACACTTATTTCGAAATACCTCCTAAAGTATTGAGTGAATAAAAATCTGATAGCAGAAAAGCTAAAAGCAAATTTTATTTCGCGCATTTTGGTATATCATTTATATAAATCGTGCATACCATTCTCGAATTATAGAGAAAAATACTCGAGTAATCGGCTTATTTAGGGCGCCGATATCTCGTATAAAAAAACATGTGTGCCAATGAAATTTTGTACAAATAGTTCAAGGAATGGGCGAGAATCGCCCACTTTACCGTCCACCTTTCATATAATGTAAGCAGTTTTCAATTAGGGTGGCAAAATATATTTCCAGGAAATATATAAATTTTGATTTTATTAACAAATTACTGAATATACTCATTTACAAATTACATGGGAATATTAAGAAAGAATTGAAATATTAAGAAAGAAGAAAAAAAAAAAAAATAAAATAAAACTTATTTTGTGATTCTTAAATATTTTATTTTTTAATATTAGTATCTTTACTAGTTTGTGAATAAAATCAAAATTGATTTGAATTAAATATGCCTTGTTTTATTTGCAACAAATTTGTCTTTATGATGGAAAAATTAAAATTTGCATTTTTGAATTTTTATTAAATATATAAAAATTCTAAAATTGCATTCAAGTTATACTCATATTTTTTTTTTTAAGGAAATATTATGCCTATTCTGTGAAAAAAATAAATCATACAAAATTAAAAAATATAATAATAATATTAACGTAAATATAACTTGACGGCAATTCTAATTCGAATTTTTGATATTTGATTGAATGAAATCATTTTTAAAATAGTGATTTATCAGCCACTTAAATATCGTAATAATTAAAAATTTTAAAACACAGTAATTCTAAAACCTTTCTAAACCTTACACCATCATATCTGTGGCCAAAAGGAAAAACTAAATAACTTGAGTTATGTTGTTTTTGTTTTTTTTTTTTTAATTTTTAGAATTGTTGTGTTCCATTACATATTGTGTAAACTTTTTAGAGAAATCTGTCCATTACTTTAGGAGACAATAGTCTGAAAAACAACATAATTCGGTTGATTTTCCTTTTTTCGAAATGTAAAAAATTTATAAATTAACATATGCTTTTTTCCATATTTTCTATATTAAAATTGATTATTGAATTTAACATATATGAGCGTGTGCCAAACGGTAGCAAAGTTCTGTGGAACTTTTAAATTTTCCTATGGTGAAAAATTTTTATAGTTTTGCTGTGCAAAATAAAAACTTTTTCCTTTGATAAATTTTGACAAAATCGTTAACAAAATATTACAAAATTTTAAATAAAATAATAAATTTTTAAAAATTATTTGTTTAAAAGAAAAAAACTACAATTTTATAAAATAAACATTAAAAACTCAAACAATTTCAAATTATTTTAATTTATTATTTATTTAACGACTTTCAAATTTTTCTATTCTATGTAAAAATTTATGTAGCCCTATGAGCTAGTGAAATTTTATTCACCTCATATACTTCAAAATTTTACTTTTCTACATACTTTGCTACCATTTGGCACACACACTTTATTTGAAATATGTAGTTTTTAAAGACATAAATTTTGTTTTTTTAATATATTGGAAACGGAATAAGTACAAACTCAACATATTCATAAAATATTTTAAAATTTCGTTTTGGAAAAAATGTGTAAATTGAGATATCATTGAAACAAAATATAAATTTTATAAAGGAAAAAAACAACACCATTACTTTATTGCTTTATTATTCGATAACCAATGCACACATCAGTTCCAAAAATATATCAAATATTTTTCATACGAATTGCAGATATATTTACAAGGAAGGTAATTTAAAATTGTATACCTATGACCTTTAATTTCAAACCTTAAAAACGGTATCCTGAAAAATAGTAAAAATGACACGATATATGTAGTTTTTCCTTTTTGTCACAGATACGTATTTGTGGTATTATATGTTTGTATTAAAGTTTCAGGTCGCAATTTTTAAGATATATTAATGAAATTAGACATGAATAATTATTTTCGTACAAGGACAAAGTCTACTAAAATTGGTTATGACCGGTTCTTTTTTTCATCTAGCCTCCATACAAATATCTTTTCGGAATAGTTAACTATCATAAATCTTTTAAATAGAGTAATTTCAGAATATTTCGAACCATATCGCTAATGGTTCATTATCTATGAAGCTCTTAATTTGGACACCTCGAGCTTTTTTGTCAAAAATTATCAAAATTTATACTTAATTAACTTTTATACGCATCGTTTGATTTAAACAATTTTAGTATCATTGAAAAGGACTTAACGTCCTCTTTATCACAAAATTCAAAAAGTTACACATCATACTGGAGCAAAGACCTGTAGTTTATCCTTGGATATCCTTAAAAAAGGTCGTTTAATTTTCATTATTCTTATACACGATATTTACAATAGATTTATCGTTGTAACGTACAAATTTCAAAAATTTGTATTAGATTTTATGTAGTTTTCAGGCATATTGATAAACTTATTAAAATTTTAGTATAGTAAATCATTACGAAAGTACACCTGGGGTGCTTCGCTACCCCTATAGTATTGAAATAAAAATGTTTAGTGTGAATTATTATGAATATGAATTGCATATAAATAAATATTTTATAAATTCAACCCGCTTATTACTATCTAACAAAAAATGTCGGGAAATACGTTTAACTATTGTAGCTTTTCAAATATTTGTTTAACCAAATTAAAATTTTATAGAGATTCATATTTTTCGCTGTTTATACGTATAACTTTTTACAGAAGAGAAGAGATTTATTTATGTCTTACAATACTATCAATGGCCATCAGAAAATAACTTTTATATCACTTTTAATTGTTATTTTGTTAATTGTTATTTTGTCTCAATAAGAAAAATATTAACACCCTTATTTTCTAAATCCCTTCACCTCACTTTGAAAAAATTTCCATACAAATTATTTAAAAACAAAAACAATTTTCATGAAATAAATAAATAATTTTATATAAAAATGTGTTTTTCATAATACAGTGGTTTCCCGGTTTAACGAATACTCAGTTTAACGAATTCGGGATTTAAAGTACGCCCAAATTACATGTTAGTGTGAGTTGTTTGATATATGTATTAGTAGTATTTTTTACCGCTTATAACTTCTTAAATAGTGAACGGATTTTAATAAAATCTATATTGTGCACATCTATGATAAAATACCTTTCTTATGATATATTTTTTATTAAAATCGCGTGTTTGGTGAGACCGTAAAAGGGATTACGAAGAATGTGTTTGTCTATTAATTATATAGATTTAGTAATACAAGCACATTTCTGATTCCGAAAAAATAATTTGATATTATTTTAGAAGTTTCAGGCTCACATTAACCGTGCTTTAAAAAATCAGTCAAACCGTTCGTAACGATTTTAAAGATAATTTGTTCCACCAGAATAGTGGTTAAACGAATATACATTTCTAAAATATATCGTATTTATTTTTAATTATCACATAATTGTCAATATCGAAATAAAATTTAACACAATTAAGTTTAAATTAATTTAAAATAAAAGTATCAGAACAACTAAAAAGATATTATGTTGTTAGTAAAATTGTACTATCTGCTATAGATAAAATGTTGTAACTTCTGATCCCATTGAGATCTCATTTTGAAATTTTTACTCTATAACGACAAAATAACTGTAACCATTTAAGAGATCCTTGCGCCAGGAAGATGTGTAATTTTTATGTAAAATTTTTAAAACAGTAATTTTGGGTCGAAATTTTTTGAAATTACCCAATACAGCAATATTTTAATGAAATTCGGCGCAAGTAGGTTGTATATGAGTAGAGTTAGTGAAAGCAAACTTTAACATGATTATAGTTAAAGTCTTTCATGTTGATTTGAAGGAGAAAACGTACCTTTCGTTTCAAAAGGGTAGTAGGTGTTCCAGAATAATCTATCATAAACTTTTTGTATCTGGTTATATCTTCTTAAAAATACAAAAAACTCAGGAAATATTTTCCCTTATGCCCTTACCATACAATTTTGATAAAAAAATAGTTCAAGTTTTACTGATTTCTTTTAGTCCAAACTGGATTACAAACTTCTTTTACACTTAGTACTCAGGACGATTGTAGAACATTTACAGATACACGTATCCAAAGTAGAAAAATAAAACGCAATTAGTTTTGTCATTAACTTACGCCTAAAGGTGTTTTTTATTAAGAGTTATGAAAATTTTTAGTGTTATAATTATAAATACAAAATTCATGTGTTTTTTTTATTTCAAAGGCATTTAATATCCTGGATTGTGATAATGTGCTGGTGGAGGTCCTGGTGGTGGATAACTAGCTGGATATCCTTGAGGATAAGCCGGTGTTTGAACTACAACAACTTGTTGTGACGGAGGAGGGGGTGGTGGGTGATGGTGATGATGATGACGACGCCATGGTGGTACAATTTCAATTTTTATTCCAGGTCGATGGTGATGATGGTGCGGTGGTGGTGGCGGAGCATGACATGGTGGTGGCGGTTGACATGGAGGTGGTGGTTGATATGGTGGTGGAGGAACCATTTTTTAATTCTTTTTTAGCAGCTTTACACTTTTGTTTTTTGTTCTTTTGGATTAATATAATTTTATATTTCCAAAGCGTTTATTATTTTGTTCACCAGTATTAAAGTCTTAACTCTTAAACGTTTGCCAAATGACTATTGAACTTATATTGATTTCAAATATTATTATTGTACCCTTTCAAATATTTAATTCTATAAATAAAAACCCACTGAAAAAAATATTGATAAATAACTTTGTTCTACAACTCTTATCACATTTGCCAGATGATAAGCTATCAAAGATAATACTTCCAGATTTGATATGAGACCAAATTGCATTAAACACATGGAAATGTGTAAAGTCGCATGCCTTAATTTACTTTGACTTTTAATAAAATTAATTACATTGGAAACGGTTTTTACATATTACTATTTCAACGATATAGATATATGATTTACAATAAATATATAAAAAGGGATATATTCGTATTTGGAAATATATACATACATATTTTTTTCTAGTTCGAAACACAAACTTTAAAAAACCTAATGAACAATTTGTAATTAGTTATCGTTCGTTCTATAGCTTGAAAAGCGTATTCAGGTTAATATTTTTATTTTGATTAAGTATCTTTTGTATATTTATATTTATCAGCAATTGATATACTTGTTTGGTTTATAAAATGATACTTGAGAATTTAAATTATAACGATAGAAAAGCAAAATTCAAATTTCAATGGATTATTGCAGTTGACTGTCATTACTGTTTATTTATTCTGGCCAACATTCATTATTTGATCACCTAATGAGTGAAATCATATAAATATGTATATAGATATATACGTTCAATCTAATACATATACAACATTTTAAGTATTTGTTTGTATGTTTTTACCTTAGCAGCCAGACTTGTGTTAATGCATCATCATCATGCTTTAGCACTGAATTTTAATTATATTTAAACTGGATTTTCAATTGATTTTGTGTGAAAGAGTAAACAGAGAAATCTATTCGTTTATTTTAGGTTGATATGGATGCTGTTGTTTTCGTCCTATCTTTTTTGTGCGGAATGCTTTCACTTTTTAATAGAAGAGTGCATACATAAGATCACATTCATTCTATGTGGTATAATGAGCGTATTTGTATACTTTAACAATGCACATAGGTCCAAAAATGCAGTTTTTTTGTCCAAAACTCAACTCCGCAAACAATTTTTTTTTACTGCAGTGTAATAGCAAACACTTTAATTAAACAAAATTGCATATTGTTTTTCGAAAAAATAATTTCGGTTTAACAAACGCTAACAAATATTGTTGCTTAAAAAAAAAAAAATTAAAGTGAACTTATTAACTTTTTTAAATAGTTGTTTTTGTAATTAGGGACACAATACCATAAAATATTTATTTGAGGGATTTACAAGATGTGCTATCAGGTCATATTGTCATATGTCCTAAAATATTTCAATGTATAAAAAATATTGTTATTGCTTTTCCTTTGTATGTACCGAGTTTACATTGGTCCTTGGACTATTTGAACACAATTTCGTTGATTTTCACCTTATATAGGAGGTGCGCGGTAAAGTGGGCGGAGCACGCCCATTTTTGGTTTCCGAGTTTATATCGATCCCCGAACTTTACATACAAAATTTCGTTGTCGTACATGCTTTTGTTGAAGAAATATTAGCAGAAATGTATAAAACGGACACCCTGTGTTTCTAGTTTTTAGCTCATAACTTTTTTGTTTAAATTTTGCCCATTTTCAATCCCAAACAAACCTTATATAAGGCAAACATTTGTACCAAATTTCGTCTCCCTACGTTTTCCCGTTCGAGCCCTATCCTGCTTTCAACAGACGGATGGACATAGCTAGATCGACTCAGAATCAAACCAGGACCCAGGGGTCTTAGATGATTCCTTCGACATGTTACACACGGAATGACAAAATCAATAAACCCCCCATCTTTTTGATGGTGGGTATAAAAAATAAAAAAATAAACAATCATAGCAAGCATTGCTTTAAAAAAATAAACAACAATTTATATATTTTTGTATGTATATACATTAGAGTGTCCCATGGACAAACATTTTGTAGGAACACCCCTCAAACGATGTGTAAAAATTAGCTGAATATGGTAAAAATATTAAAAAAAAATTAAAATTGATATTCAGTTCCCTACCAGCGATTGAATGTCACGGGTCTAGAACATTTCATCCAAAAAAATTGTATTGAGTTAAGTTTTGAAATGGGTATCAAAAAATTCGTAATTTTAAGCCAATTATAGAAAAAATATTTTAAAAAATTTTGGCCCATAACCGTCATTTTAGTACATCATGCAAAAAAAAAAAAATGTCGATATTTTTCTTAAAAAAATAGAGAAGAATTTTATAATTTTGTTCCTTTTAAGGCTAAAATTTTAAAAAATTCCATTGTAGTAAGAACTGTTGATAATATATAATTTTCCTGATTTTATTAAAAAATTGTTCATCAATATACCTTAAAAAGTCTTTTAACAAAACAAAATCATCCCATCAGAAAAATTTTTTTAATATATTTTTTCCATAATCAGCATAAAATTACGAATTTTTTGATACCCATTTCGATTAAAAAATCGAAACTCGTTTTTACCAAAATGTATGGGACCCATGATTGAAGACCAATTTTAAAATTTTTTTTTAATAATTTTTTCGTATTAAGTAAATTTTTACGCATCGTTTGAGAGGTGTTCCTACATCGAAATCTCGAAAAACGCCATTCTCGGGACACTCTAATGTACATATATACAAACAAACTGACTGCATATACAAACGAGAGAGAAACTATAGTCGGTCAAGGCCGACCATATGATACACTACACCATTGTGTATGAGCTAAAAATTAGATCTGCGGCTAATTGTAGACCAACACTTTTACTAAATGTAAAATAAATTATACAAATACAGAATAATGCATTGATACTTACATCTATATGATTTTATACCCTTTAGGTCGATTCCCGGAAGTGGGTTTATAGCTATGGTAAATTATGTACTGATTCTCATAAATACTATCATTCGTATGGGATTTATGCACGTTAAAGTGATATTCGGAAGAGGGGATTTATATGGGAGCCAATTATGGACCGATTATGGACTCCTTTGTACCGAGTTTCATTGAAATATTGCTATATTTAAGCATTTATGATCGTTAAAGAACTATTCCGGGAGGACATTTATGGGGGTTAGGTGAAATGTTGGACCGATCATAAACAATTTCAGTAGGCTTCGTCCTTGTGTCAAAATAATTATTCGTGCCAAATCATCAAGATATTTTTAAAACTTCGACCTGTACTTTGTTCACAACTCCTAAAATATTGCGAGTCCCAGAATGCCACTTTCCACGGTTATAGAAAACATTTTCATCATTAACATATATTTTTTTAAAATTTTTAAAAAGACCACTTTTCGAGATATTTACCCGCGAAGGAAAAATCGCGAGATATGGACCATTTTGATATTGAGAAAAAAGTCATGTTATACGTCATATTAAAGGTAATTTTGATACCTTTAATATGACATCTCAATAAATCGTATATAATAAATACTTCGAAAGATATTTGTAATTTTGTGTATGCAACTTTGTACGTATTTTGAGCTATTTTGCATTTTCAAACCGCGATATTTCGCGAAACACTTGATGAAATTATCTGAAATTTTGAATTAGTTTTAGTTTCGACAAGAATAATGATTGTACCAAATATCATTAAATTCGGAAGATGTGAGAAAATCAGCTGGTTGGTTTTAAATGGAATGACTCATATACCCTTTACACCTGTGGTGAAGGGTATAAAAATAAAAAATATTATGTTTTTATTATATTTTGAGAATTATTATATTTAATTTATTTATTTTCTATACAAACTTTATTGGAAAATAAAAAAAATGTCCGCATTATCCCGGCTGGAAACAATAAATCGAAATTAGAATGATTTATTAGACGTTTGATTCATCCATAATATTTTACCAAAACTTCCCAATTCGAGTAAAAGAATTTTTTCCTATAGATATTTTTGGTTTAAAAATTTATGTATTTTTTAAAATTTGTCTAAAAGGTTACTCGAGAATGGAACAAAATGAAATTTTTAGTCAATGTATTTTGAAGGAAGTCGGAAAATGAAGTGATGTAAGTGATATAAGTTATACAATTAATACAATTAAAAAATAAGTGGTGGTCCTCATTTTTATATTTTGGTCAAAATGGTTTAAAAAAACTAAAATTGGCATACTAGAAATTTACAGAAATACACTTTTTAATGCGAAAAATATAAGTATATAGTTTTGGCCAAAAAAAGTTGTTCTATAGGTCCTATGTGCAATGTTTAAAATCCCAAACATACATATACATAAGTACACAAAACTAAGAGTGTATTTATATTTTCGAAACACTTGTATTTTTTTTAATACATATATTTATGTACTTATGTTCGTTAGGGTTTCTTTTAGTATTTTTGCTTCAAAACTTATTTGAAGAACTGTAAATACTACTGTACTAATTTAATTTCCCTTTTTTCATCACATGTACATATCAACATTGTTTTTAAGTATCATATTTGCACAGAAAAGAGTATAGTCAATTAAATGATTTATCAAAGATTAAAGTTATTCCAATTGCTCAAAATTCAAATTTTCTAATTTTTTTTTTTTTTAAATAAAAAAAACGTATAGGCTTTTGATTATTTTTTAATTGTACTAATAACAAAATAAATCAAATATAAATATGTTGAGTTTCAGTTAATAAAATAATTGAAAATTAATGTTTACTACTTAAGGCTCCATTACTCTACCGTAAATGTAGCGAATCAGCTGACACGTTTTGCTTATGAGAGTTATGTGTGTATGTGTACTAAAAAACGTAAATGTTACGTAGCAACCTAATCAAATTAGGTCGCTCTACGTTTTTACGTGACAGCTGTAACAACAGTGTTGACAGCTTTTCATTTCATTATACTAAATCTGCGTAAAAAATCTCTGTAAAAGGATTATCAATTGGACAATTAGCTTTGCTGTTTTCTTCACTAAAAAATTTTTGAAATAATTTAGATAAGACGTAGAGTTGAATATTTAATTTAAAGTTCAAAATTTTTGTCATAAAAGCACAAACTTCGTTTTGTATACAAATCGCTGAAATACAAACCAATAAATTTAGCGATTTTCAATTTGAATTTGATCCACTACGTTTACGTTTTTAGAGTAATCATCCACTTACGTTTCCCTTTACATTTACGTTTTTACATTTACATTTACGGTAGAGTAATGGAGCCTTTAGTTGAAATATGATGTAAAAATATTTTATGTAAAATTTTAATTTAATATTGGGCCTGTTATAAGTAAGTAAACAAACTCATCATTTCTGTTTCGCTTTAAAAAGCGGCAAATGTAACGATCCATTTTAAAAATTTAAATGTTTTGGATGATGTCAACTTGTTTTCTCTTACAATGATGACAAATTTTTCAAATATTATTTAATTTTAATATAATAACCTATGATTGGCATAAAATATAATATAGGCTAAAATATTTACAGCCGTATTCAAAAAAAAAATTGTTAATTTATGTTTTATATACATACTAGCTAATGCACAATTTGGCTCTTATTGTATTTATTAAGAAAATCGTATTCAAAAAACTATTTATTATCTAAATTAACTAATAAACACTTTTTTGTTTATGTAGGCAACCCTTCTCAGTTTCTCTCCCATTCTTATTGTTAGTGTCGTTAGCAGTAAGAATATATTATTCGTTAACTGTTTTATTCTATTATTATTTTTGATGTTCTAGTATGTTTTTGATGATGAATAAGTTTTTTTATTTTGGAAAAAACCCTTTCTTTTGCTTGTATAAATATACTAATGTATAAAAGAAATAATTTTATTTAATTTTTGTTTGATGTAATTATATGTATCCGAATAACGAATATTCTGTGATAAAATCCGCATCAATATTTTATATTTTGTTTTGTTTACATCATTTTTGTTGAAATTTTGATAAAATTTTACTATTTTTATCGTTTTTTCTCTTAAAATGCATAAATTTTAACCCGGAGTTGATATAATAGATTAATTACACCTTAGTCTAAGACGTGTATATATTAATGTACTATTTAGATTTACGTGGAAACAACAAATAATGAAAATGTTAAACATATGCGATTGTGGCGAACATTGGGTTGACATGCCGGCAGCCGGAATGATGATATTTTAATCCAAAAGCACACAAAATATACTTTTTCTTGTTTATGTGTATGATTTTAATTCAAATAGTTTAAAATATGTATATAGTTTAAAAATAATTACAGAAAATATTATTCTGTCCCGGAATTCATTTAATACGTTTTTAAATAGATATTCTGAAACATTTTTTATTTTATTACAGATTTTAACATTCTAACATTTTAAAATACGTCGTTTTTGTCAAAATTAATCAAAAAAAATATATCATTATTTTTATTTTTCTTGAAAAATGTAACGGAAATAATCTTAAAATAGGGTCTTAAAGTAGGGTCGAATCATTATTAAAATTTTTAAATTTTACAAGGCTTTACCAAAGGTATAGTAAGCAAATCAACGTTTTTGAATACAACTTTAAGGAATTTTGCTTATAAATGGTTAGTAAAGCTGTGTTAAGTTTTTTTGAATACGGCTGTTAAACTTTATCCTTTGAGTATACAAAACCAATACAAAAAAGTTCGGCGGAAAGGGCTTAATGGTTTGGAAATGCATTTCTAATTATAAAATAAGAATAAGAGTGGTACACAAAGGTTAAAAAAAATCCTAGATTAACCCTTAGTCATACATATGTTTCAATTGTCACATTCGTAACAAATATGGTCTGGCCAGACCAGTGCTGTAATTTCATATATTTTAATAGAAATTTTTATAAGTTTTCTATATAATTACATTTGTATAACTATATTCTAGCATAACTACATTTGATTTGATTTGCAAGATATACAATTTTTCCATCGATACACTTCATGTTCTTCTCCTTGTTTTGAGTCTACAAATGCATACAATTTTCCTTTTCAAACGTTTAAGGTTTTATTGATATTACTGTCATAATACAAGATGTGAACGAATAGGTTGAAAGTCATAAAATAATATGCGTAACCTATTGAGAACTCAGCTTAAAAGGTTTTAATAAAATAATAAACAATATAAAAAGAACGGATAACATCGTCAAACTATATAATTTTCTACACAAAATATAACAGGTCCAGCTAGACCATATTTGGTACGAATGTGACATGTATACCAATTTATCCTTATAACTATCCTTGTGTTAGCTTCATCTTTCTGGTTTTTTCACAGATTGTTAGAAAACAAAATTTTAAGAGGATACCTGAAATTTCAAGTCTCTAGCTTAATTATAAATACATAAAAACAACTTTTAAATCTGCAATTGGTCTGGCCAGACCATTTTGTAAGACGAAGGGTTAATAGTTTCTAAAGGTTATTGTTTAATTTGTGTGAATTTTATCCTACAGCAGGAAAAATTCACCTATAAATTAGGGTAAATTTGTTTCCAAATATATAGCTGATGACATAATTATCATTTCAGAGTGACCTTCTCAAAGTCCAGATCTATCACTAATAAAAATTGCATGAAGTTAAATAAACGAATAGAATACCAATAATTTGATCAAACTGATGGATGTAATTATGACTAAGAGCCCTACATTTTCTCCAGAAATATGCAGAATATATGTAGTCACTATATCAATACATTTGGCACTAATGTATTAAAATATAAGCGGTCACCGTGGCTATTAGAAACCATGTTCACTTATTTATGGAACATTGATTTTTTTTCACTTCTTTAAAACGAACCATATTTATTAGGTAGTAATGTGTTAAATTGAATCTTTTGCTGTTTATTTATTGAGTTTAAGATACTACTTTGTTTACTTATTATTGATAGCAACTGTATATTATAAAACTATTTTTTTTTATCAAATTATTCAAAATTTTGTCAAAAATGTTTTCACATATTTTAAGCAAATCATTTTATTTTGTGTTTTATTTGAAGCATACTTTGTGGGGCATTCCACATAAAAACAAATTAGTTCTACAGTTTTTGTCTAAATATTGACATAGTTTTATATACAAACAAAAAACAATTTAATTTTTGTATGAAAGCCATATAAAATTACTTGCTATTCTTTTTGATAACAGGAACTAATACAAGCGGTTAAAAATTGAAAAATGGGTGTTTAATAAAGCTTCCAGATCTAAATATTATAAAATAAATCTAAATATTATAAAATAAAATATTTTCGGAAAATTTCACGAAATTTATTTTTTATGTTAAATTTTTTCCATTCTTGTTGATATTTGAATGTGTAACTATTTTTATTTATCTTCAAAAACTAAATCAGAATAGTAAACCAAAATTTTCATCATATGTACAATTTAATGATATCTAGGAAAAATATTATATTTTGTATGAAAAAGCTCGAAAAAATTTATAAAACAATTTTTAACAAAATGCTTATTACACTGGTCGACAAAAAAATCCTCCCCCAAAAACGAATAGTTGGACTTAATGCATTTTGATGTGCTAAAAACCAATCTGCTTTCAGTTTTTTTCCATCAGGTCTGGATTTTTTTATGGGCGTGTCTAATATTTCGCCCATAGTAAGGCCATTACTCTAGTATATTTCCCCGTATCTCAAGAACGGTATGTACGATTCACATAAGTGATACATAAAAAGACGCGGACTAAAAATATCTTCAAGTCACCCTAACTTAACAAGTCTTTGTGTATTATTTGCAGTTTTATATATATTGTGGGTATGAATAAGTAAGGGACCCACAGAAATTTGCTCTAGGCAGTATTTACGTATTGCTTATTGCACGTCAATGGGTTTATATGCCTCAGTTAACATGTTGTTCAAATTTTCAAGTCTCTTACTTGGCTAAATCGCCGTGGGCATTAATATCTTATGCCTACCATCCAAAAATATGGGAGTTACATTGAGCTTGTCATTCTGTTTATAACCTATCAAAATATTCATCTAAGGTCGGACCACCTAGTTGGACGAAATTAGCTCAAATATTTATATATTATAGTAAACAAAAAAGTTATGGTCCAAATACTAGATAAACTTAGTGTCCGTCATAACACCATTTCATACTTTTCCGCCGATATATCTTTAACAAAAGTACGGCATCGAAATTGTGAAGAAATTTTTCAGAGATTAATTTCAACTCAGATACGCCCACTTTACCAACCACATTCCATATTAGATAAAGTTTTCAATTAGAGTGGCACAACAAGTCACAGATGATGGGTATACACGTTAAAGTGATTTTCGGAAGAGTGGTTTATATGGGAGCTATGGTCAATAGTGGACCAATCTTCATAAAATTTTGTACAAAGATTGATACTTGTACAAAGCATCTTTGCAGTGAATTTCATTAAAATACTATTATTTTTAAGACATTGAAACTCTATTCTGTGGGGACATTTGTATGGGGGGTAGTTGAAATAATGGACCGATCACAACCAATTTCAATAGGCTTCGTCCTTGTATCATAAAAGTCCCACCTACCACCTAATTTCATTGAATTATCTTCAAAATTGCCAGCCGTCCAGCCAGACGGACGGACGATCGTTAGATCGATTTAAAAAGTGATTCCGAGTCGATTGGTGTACTTTAAGGTGGGTGTGGGATAACTATTTCTATGCGTTACAAACCTCAGCACAAACACATAATACCCCAACTACCTACATATATGGTTGTGTAGGGTATAATAAAAACCTAATTACTTTAAAAATTAAAAATTAGCAACAATCCGAGAAACTTAACACCCTAACTGTACACAAGTATGTATGTATATATGGATGTGTATCTTCTTTTAAATTTTTGATGTAGGTATATACACATGAGTGTTTGACTATTACATACAATTTGGGTCATCGATTTTTATTGCACCAAAACACAATTGTTGTGGCGGTATTTGTTCGCCATTCAACCGTTGAACTAATTAAAGTGTGTGATTGGGTGTAGATTTTATATACAAAAAGAATTTAATACAGCCGTCAGAAAAATGTTGGTCAATATTAATGAAAAATTCGTTATTTTCCTATAAAAATGGATAAATGAAATTTATAGTAGCAAACAGATTCAATTAAATACTACAATAAATAGTTTGAAAATTCATTAAAATCAAATAATTTTGGACCCTTTTACGAAGAAGATTTATTAAATAGACTGCTTTAGAATCAGCTTTCTGAATGCTTTCTTTTTCATAAAGGAAAAATCTATAAAATACATAACGAAGTGAACATACAGAATATATCTGATAGATAAATTACAAAGGTGTTGAAGTTTATATAAGTTTTCCGCTACTTTCACATTTTTTTACTCCATACAGTGGGGTCAAACGAAAATGTTTTGGTAATAAATCTGTATCTCCTAAAGTAATGGTCGGATTAAATTCATGAAAGAGTTGTAGAGGAGGACCTAAGCGTTCAGAAAAATCATCTTGTAGTCACTCTGTGATAACACAAGATAAGCTACAGGGTGTCAAAGTTGACTGCCTCGAGTATAAAAAAGTTTCAAAAAATCGTAACTTCTACAAATGAAGTCCGATTTTAAAGATTTTTATATTTCTGTAAAGTGCTTGGCAAAAATAAGCTTACTCACCTAAGTTATCTCTTACAGTTAAAAAGATATTTACACTTGAATTTTAAATTTTTGATTTTTTGTCTCGACTTTCTTTCTTTAGTTTTTCGGGAATAAGTCGTGAGGTATATTCGGTAAATATTTTTTAAAAATATTTTTGGATTATCTCAATTCGTCTAGACGTGAAAAATATTAAAATTCAGCACTCTGAAATTAGTATGAAAAATGGCTATTTTTTAACAAAAATATAGTACAATTCTTCAACTTTTTTCTCAAAGATCCCTTAATGAAAGAATTTTTTTCTTTGTATATTTCAAAAGATAAGGCTTCATAAATGGTTAATAAAGAAATTTTGAATTGATTTATGTTTGCATCCTACATCCAGCATTGGTCGAAAATGGTGAATTTTAGAAAAAAGTTTCATTTTGATCGATTAATTAAAAAAATGTCATGCGAGATTTTTTAAATTTATTGAAGAATTTTTATCAAAAAATTGATTTAGAGCTTGGGTCCTCCTCTACAATTTTTCCATACATTTGAATTTAATCCGACCAGTAGCTTAGGAGATACAGATTTATTACCAAAAAATTTTGTGTTTGAGTACACTGTGCTCCAGTCCAGATTTCTTTAAATGAAAGTTAAATAAAATGAAAATCTTGCAAACGAAAAAAAAAATACTAAAATAATTTTTCGGGTGTAGGTTTTACTAGAAACGCATTTAAAGTGCCCTAATCCATTAACAAAGAACGTATTTGTTTTCGACGATAATTAGCATTTTAAACATTAAAAATAATCATTAAAAATAGACTCAACTCGATAAACGAATAAAACCAAACACACAAAATATAAACAACAACAACAAAATGAACTAAAATCTATTAAAACAAATTGTTGTTCAATTACAACTTGTAATTTTGTAATTTTATTTCCAACTAAAAATATAAAAACGACAAAATCAAACAGCATCAAGGATTTTCATTT
Organism: Protophormia terraenovae; assembly: GCA_951394005.1. NCBI lineage: Eukaryota > Metazoa > Arthropoda > Insecta > Diptera > Calliphoridae > Protophormia > Protophormia terraenovae. The sequence continues at coordinate 77,123,963 of OX596074.1, read as the reverse complement.
TTATCGAAAGTGAAAAGAGCCAAAGAGTTGGAGAGCGAAAAAAGTTGTAATAATCTTTAAGGACAATTAACCTCATTTTATGATTTTCATTTCATACTCGTATTTTTGGTTTTGGGGTAAATTTGCGGTTAATAGGCTTCATTTAACACAATCTTTACCACTTTTAAAAGATAAACTTACAATTGACAATGGTCTATACTATAGTATTTGTGGATTGAACATCTGTAAATGTGTGTGTGAAGTATAAATGTGACTGTATGGTTATTAGAGTGTCCCGAGAAAATGTTTTTCAACTCTAGAGGACTTTTTATTACATTCACATAATCAAATTATTTTAAACTACTTTATGGACCATTATATATGTAATACAAAGAAACTTTTCAATATTCATATTATCCATAGAAGCAAAAAAAAAGTATGAAATTTTTATCCTTTTTTCGAAAAAAAAAAACAAATATCGAACTGTTTTTCCAATGAGATACCGCCTATGAACCGAAATTTTTGCGAAAAAAGGCTTTATTTTATTTATTTATTTATTTTTTTTATTTTTCATAAAAAGCTAAAATTTATGAGTTCTTTGTTACTCATTTCGAGAGAAAACTAAAAAAAATTATCACTCGCTGGTAGGGAACTGAAGATAAATTTTAAAAAATGTTTTATATACTTTTTCTGTATCATAAAAACACATTATTTGAGTAGTTTTACTAAAACCGGGATACCCTAAACTTTATATGTAAGAGTGTTTAGTTGTATAGACTTGATTAAAAAAATTTAATTAAATGACATAGATAGAGTGTGTTAGATGATATGTATTTATTGTATTTTATTTTAAGCTCAAGATTATTAATCTAGGAAAGAATATTGCCACAAAACTTAAATATGTATATCAGAAAGAAAATACTGTGGAAATGAGATTCTTTGTTTGGTGTTTTTATTTTTGTGTTGACAACCAAAAACTATACACATTCATACAACCAACATATCTAGGAAGACACTGGACTGACCATTTTACGCCCAGATCTATCTCTATAAAGCTATCTTTCAGAAAGTATAAAATCTTTATATGTCCTTAAAGAATTATTTTTAATTAGAAGAGAATTAGTGACAAAGACATGACAACTTGGAGTCAAAATATAAAAACTGTGTACGAAGTAGGGTATCCAATCGATTAACCGTCATTCGGATATCCGGTTAATTTTTGTCGATTAACTGTCCGAATAATTTAAAACTGTATATTTTCGAATAACGAATAAACCGAATAATTTGTGTCGAATAACCGGTTAAAAGAAATGTAGTTTTCTCGAGTTATAAATTAGAAAATTTTTTATTTTTATGATAAATTTATGTAAACTACTTCTCTTTAAGGGGTCTATTACATTCCAGTAAAAATAAATAAACATAATTTTAAGTGAGGCAATTTTTCTTCTGCTTTAGAAGTAATAAAGCAGGATTCAATATGTATAGAAAGATTTAAACGAATTGTTCTGCTATAAGACGTTGATATTCGGATGTTATTTTTCCAAAAAAAGAAAATAACTGAAACAAATGATAAAACAATGTTATGCAATTTTCTTTATTAAAATAATAATAAAAATTGAAACTAATTTCCTGGAGTCGATAAAAAATTTGGATGTTCATTGCAATTTTGCACAAAATCGTGAATATGGCATGATATAACAGAGGTATCAAAAAATGCAATTCATTGAAAAAATTTGTGCTATTTCTGGATCTCAAATTCAGTGTCTTCTGACTTCTTTGGATGCTTTTTTTTGGGATAGAATGTTTTATAAAAATCGTCAATAAAAGATAATAACATTATATCTTCATAAATAATTAAACTTGTTTCAATAGAAATTCTTAAACATTACTTTGGGTAAAGTAAGTTCAAAGTTTACAAGTCATAATACTTTTAATTATCATCTACTAAATGCACCCAAAAAATATTAATATAAACTCGTTTAACAAAATATCATTCTTACACGGAAAATATACTTACATGAAAAATATATTAAATAAAGCGGAATAAGTAGAATATTTTATAGTATTAGCTAATAAATGAAATTTTTTTCGTACAAATAGGAGAAAATAATTACGAAATGATCTCCTTTTAGAATAATTTGATCTTATATCATGTTTCTAAGTAAATATATTAAAAGCTATAATTTGTGTAATTTATATGTTTTACATGTAAACAAAGGTTATTCGGTTAATCGAATAATTTGTCAATAATCGATTATTAACCGATCAACTTTTAACATCGAATAATTATTTGTCGAATAAACCGATTAATGTAAATACCCGAATAATTGGATACCCTAGTACGAAGGATTTTGTGCATAAACTTCAAAATTAAAACAATTGGTCAATTCATTTGAAATTTTCACTTTTTGAAGGCTGCTTATTAGAGTGACCTGGACAATAACTTTATTGAGATTGCGATATAGGTAGGCGCCATAAATAATGCGTATTCATGAGTTGGTGACGGAAAATTTTTTAAAAATTCTTCAGTTGCATACCGGCGATTAAAAATTTAAAGTTTTGTAAATTATTGTCTAAAAATAGTTACAAGTTCTTTCGCGAAATAAGACTTAAATAATTCAAAATTTTTAGCTTCTTTTGGAAAAAATACTTTTTAATTTTCCCCCCATAGGATTTTGTTTTACTAGTGGTCTTTTAGTGCATTTTGGTGAACAAATTTGTTGAAAATAATTTTTCATGTACCGTTCTTACTACAATGCAACTTTTTAATATCTTATCCCTAAAAGCAACAAAATTATGAAATTTTTAAGCATTTTGCAAAAGAAAATAATGATGGTTTATGTACCAGTTTTTTTTTAATTTTTTCATAACTTGTATAAATTTACAAGTTTTTTTGATACCCATTTCGGGATAAAACTCAAAACCTTTATTGAGCACATTGTTTTAAACCTGTGACTTTCAATCGCTGGTAGGGAACTGAAAATAAATTTTTAAAACTTTCAACTTTTAAATTTTTTTCTACTGCCCAGCAAAAATTTGGAAATGGTATGTAGTTACGGATGTAATTATTTTTCAATGATAACAACATACTTTCTGCATTACATGAAAGTAGATTAGTAACTACTTACTTTTACCTTGATATGTAATGAATTAATTAAGATCCGATTTTTGGAAATGTTACTTTTTATCAATTATAAAAATTATATATTTTAAGAGTGGGTACATACATTAATTACTTGTTTTTCTACAGTTAGGGACAAAACTATTTGTACACCTCATATATTTCGTATACCTTCAATAGTTTATAAAGAATTTAAAATTGTCGTATGCAGTATTATTTTTAATATATTTTTATTTAATTAAGTTATAAAAACAAAATTAATATCCAACACATTATTTAAAAAAATACAAAATAATGAAAATTCATTGGGACAAAAGTATTTGTACATATAATCTACACCTACTTATAATACTTATATTGGAAAAATTTAATATTTTGTGGGTCCTCCTTTTGCATCTATCACGGCCTGTAATCTTCTGGGCATCGATCGGACCAAATTTCTCGTTTCATCTGGAGATATTTCCTTCCAGGCTTACTCCAAAGCAATTTTAAGTTCATCCCTGCTTCGGACGTGCTTTGTAGCGACTTTACGTTTCAAAATATCCCAACAGTGCTCGATGGGGTTTAAGTCAGGTGATTGGGGAGGAGAATTAAGTTGTCTTGGTGCATGGTAAAGCAACCACTCCTTCACTGAACGCGCTGTATGTTTTGGGTCATTGTCCTGTTGGAATATCCAACTTTGGCCAAGACCCAAACCATCTACGGAATCTTTCAAATTGTATTCCAATATACGTTTATATTGATGCTGGTCCATTACACCATCTATAAATAACATTCGCCCTACCCCACTGGCTGCTATTGCCCCCCATACCATAACACTTCCCCCACCATGTTTCACTGTTGGGGTCAAATTGTTAACATCTAACGCTGTATTTTTTTTGCGCCACACTTTTCCCCTGCTATCATTTCCGAAAAGATTGACTTTGGTTTCATCAGTAAACAAAACCCTATTCAAAAATTCTTCGTCCTTATCAATGTATCGTTTGGCAAACTCTAAACGCAAATGCTGTTTTTTTTTTTACTAATCAGCGGTTTCTTGCGGGGAATTCTACTTGCATATCCCGCAGAATGTAAGATCCTCCCTACTGTTTTTGGATGAACAATTGTTCCGGTAGTATTTGCGATTTGTTCCGCTAATTTTGCCCGAGTTACTCTTGGATTTTTTGCCACTTCTTTTATCACCAAGTTCGCTTCCCGTCTGGAAACCTTTTTTGGCCGTCCAGTTCTTGGCACATTTTCAACAGATCCGCTGTTTTTATACTTGTTTACAATGTATTGTACTGTGGAATGTTGCAAATTTATTAAATTACTTATATTCCGGAGAGATTTTCCTTTTTTATGTTCATCAATAATTAAATTTTTAATATCCAAACTCAACTCTTTTCGCTTTCCCATTTTTGATGTGCTTATTATTCAAAACGTTAAAACCAACTTCTTATTTTGTAAAATAAAACTCGATTAACGAAGAAAATATAACGGTATTTAAAAAAAAATCATCATACAAGAGTCCAACGTACAAATAATTGTACAAAGTACTGATGTACAAATACTTTTGTCCCAAAGATTTTTACTTAAATTGTACTTTTTTTTAACAATGTGTTATATATTAATTTATTTTTTATCAAATAATTCAATAAAAATGGACCTGAATTAAAACTACATATAATAATTTTTTATTCTTTATAAATTATTGAAGATATACGAAATGCATGGGGTGTACAAATAGTTTTGTCCCTAACTGTATGTCGAACAAAAATTTCATTTCGACAAATCAGTTTCAAATTTTAACATAATAAAGTAACGAAGAATATCGTACATAATCGAACAAACACCACTCTCCGGTGTAGTCGAACCCACGACGTAAGGCAGAATGAATAGCTTATCAACAAATACATTGGGCCATTCTATACATACATACATGATAATTCATTCATGAAAAATTATAATTAAGTTATAGAACTCTGTAATTTGAATATACACTGCATTTCAACTGAGTTGGTTCAAGATTTTCTTTACATTAAACCTCTTGTTATTTTTAAAATAATAATGAAAATTAATATTTTTTTTATAATAAATTTTAAAGTCCTCATTTCTAAGATATCTACAAGCTGTTCATTTAATTTTATTGGCTAGTGTACTAAACACATTTTGTGTCTGATAAAATGTTTGTAAAATTGTTCAAAATTAAAATTTCTTGACATACTAAAAATAAATTCAAGAAAATATGATTGTTTTTAATGTTTTCAAAAATCAATTTGCCATAATTAACAAGTCTATTGGTCAATTATTAGTGTTTAAAAGTGGTAAGTATCTGAATATTTTTAAAAAATATCCACTAATTTAGATGGAGAAATTCAGAAATTCAATAGGCAACAAATTTTAAAAGACTGTAATTTAGGAAATACAATTACCTAAAGGCTTGATCGAATCTATATATATATATAAATTTTACGTTATATGGGAGGTTTGCGGTAAATCTTAAATTAATTGCACAAAATTTCGTTGACGTTTTACCTTATACGAGAGATGGGCGAACCATGCCCATTTTTGTTTTCCAAGTTTATATAGACTCTCGAACTATCTTTACAAAATTTCGTTGTCGTACTTGCTTTTGTTTGAGAGATATCAGTCGAAAAGTATGAAATGAAGCTACAACGGACACCCAGTGTTTCTAGTATTTAGCCCATAACTTTTTTGATTATTAACCTATTTTGCTTATTTTTAATAACAAACCTTATATAAGATTAATGAAATGAGTCATGTTTCGTCTGAAATATCTGAAATATTTATCGAAATACACTGAAAAGAAAACCTTTTAATTTTATTTTTGCACGGTTTTGTAAATAGAAAAAAAAAAATATTGGTTTAAAATTTCGCTAAATTATGAGTAATAAAAGACATATCTTTTGATCGTTTGCTAAAAAAAAATTAATTGAATTATTGTTCTAGTTTGGAAAATATAGTCGTTTAAACATTACTACTCATAATAATATTCCTATCAGAAAGCGCGATTTTAGTTTTTTTTTAGAATTGAATTTTAGCAAAATTTTCAAATAGTTTCTTGAGGATAAATTTTACATCGAAAATGTATTTTATTATTTCAACATTTGAGCTATAATGCGAAATATGTGGGGTTGATTTTTGAGGTTAAGAACATGTTTTTTGTTCCATATAATTATAGGTCCTTAAAATATTTTGACGCCACTTAAATTTTAGTATTAAGCAAATAAAATGGATTTATTTGACATCAACATTGACATTATTTATACTTCGCGATTGTTGTCAGCAAGCGAAATAACTTTGGCGATGAATGCCGCTATAGCCATTCAATTTTAATCATTAAGGTGATTATTTAAAGGAATGACGTGTCATTAAATTCTATTACGCGATATTTGGGCAATTTTACAAATATTTACGACAATTACATGAGAGTTTGTGATGATGCAATCCCATACCTAGTTTCCGAACATCAACGACTGTAGGTAATCAGCTCGCCTTTAAAGCACTGTTTTCTAAATTTTATTTCAATTAATGGAACAAATTTTCTATCAAAATAACTGCAAAATTTAAAAAATCGTCAAATTTTGGTTTCATTTTTTATCACCGCATAACTTTTTACCAGATGGAATCCGGTTATTAATTATACAGCAAATAATTTTCCTAAGTGTTGTCTCTCGACTGGTTAATGGTTTAAATGTAAAAAAATTTAAATGTCAGTGCAAAACTAAAATTAAACAAAAAATCCTCGAAAATTTTAACTTAGTTTATAATACTTAATAATTTTAAATTCCTGTACTTACCTGGGATTTTACACGAATGACATAAAATTTAGGATTTCCTTGTTATTTTGTAAGCTAAGGTAAATTATGGACCGATACTCATAAAATTTGGCACTGTGATTACTACTTATATAAAACTTCTTTGTATCAAACTTGATACTAATATTTATATGGGAATTATGCACGTTAAAGCGATTTTCGAAGAATGGGTTTATATAGAAGCTATGATCCAGCTACGGTCTATAATTTACCGTAGCTCTTATATAACTCAGAAAAACTTGGTAACGACAAATAGTTCCGACCAACATGCTTTTCAATACAACGCTAACATCGACATCTCGTCTGCAATACCTAGAAGTTGTTTTGTGTAGACAATTAACTTTTCTCTGCGTTACATGTTACTAGTTGTTTAACTATTGAGCAGATGAATATTTACATTAGAGTAATTAATTATTTAAGACACTATTTGGATACTTTTATGGTAATTAGTTGACATCACCTTGTTAAAATAATGAGTTAAATTGCTATAGTTTAAGTAGTGTACTGTTGTTATAATAGAATTTTAACTCATTATTTGGCAATGGAAGTTTTTGCCGGGTAAGCTCAGTTTCGGGAATCACCCTAAAGCGTACACAGAGAAAACAGATTAGTTGTTACAACCGAATTTTTTGCCAATCGAATTTGTCGGTTACGAGAACTATCACAAAATTCCATAAGGACTACTGTAAATTGTGGTTGTTGCAACCGTTTCAGAAATGAAATCCGGTTGGAATTATAATATTTCGTTTATAAAATTTACCCACTTTTTTAGGCCTTCCAATAAAAGAAGTTTTTTTAATTTTTTATAAACATACATTTATTGAGGAATATATGTATATGGGCAATTATCAAAAATTTTAGATTTTAGCCCTTCAAAAAAATAATAGTTTTTTTTTGATGGCACATTAAAATCCTTTTGTATACATATAAAGTGACTCGAATGCATGTAGAATAAGTTCGCGTTAATCATTTCATGTGAGGGGCGCGAAAGTTATGACAGTTTAAATTTAAACATATAAAAATTGTTCCAAACTAGAAGTTTATGTACAATTCTGGTCAAAATTACACGTAATATCAAAACCTACTGAGTTATTCCAATAAAATTTATGATATTTTCAATATTTGATGGTATTAGTGCAGCATATTTTAAGGTTTCCTTTCAATAAAAATCGCGATTTTTAAAAATTTTGTGAAAAATTTTATCGAATCAAAGTTATTTCTCCATATATTGATTGAAAATATATTTTGTTAGAGTTTATTACGTAGAAATGCTTTTTAATATTGTGATCCTTTTTTAACACAAGTAAATATTGCGAAATGTGTTCTGACAAAATTGTCCCGTTTTCAATTATCAACGACATTTGACTTAAATTTATGATCACAATAAATTATATTTATCGCCACTCTTATATCTATATATCTAATATTTGTTTAAATTGAACTTTTCTATATAAAAATATAAAAACAAAAAGTGCAATTTTTAATGCTCCTCAGATTTTGTTATGTAAAATGACCAAAGACTAAGTTCACGCAAGCAATTCCATATGAAAATGTGAATGTGCCTCGCGAAAAATTGACTTTTTGAAAAGTTTTCGCACTTTTTTCCAAACTTTGAGACTATCTACTACGTAGACTATTTCGGGCACATCAACGGGATATAGTGCAAAATACGTACAATTACAACAAGTATCAATCCCTATCCCAAATTTTTTATTCGGTTGAGGGGCGCACAGACCGCGCCCAAAAAAACTGAAAAATTTAAAAAACCAAAAAATTTTGTCATCAAAACTTGACTACCCTGTATTTAGTTGTTGAAAGTCTGCACAACAACAAAGATGGTGCAGAATTGATGTAAAAAGTCTGATTAGTTTACTTATGGTAGAGAAAGATCAAAAAGTATAAACGCGCGAACAAAAATTGTAGAAGAATGGTAAAAACTTAAGTAGTTTTTATCAGTTTTTCTATATTCATGAACTTTGAACAACAATCATGTTTAGAAAAAGAAACCTATTGTGCTAAAATTTTGGACTCTATTAGTTTCAAGTCTTGTGAGTTCAGATCTGTAACCAATTTGTTTAAAATACAATTACCACAAAAGTTATTAAGGATTTAAGTTAGTTTCAGCCAGGTTAAACATTTTTGATAATTGCCCATATGCAGATATGTATAATAAATATAAAAAATAATATAATCGGTATATAAATGTTATGCCTTAATATATTGGAATTGAAGAAGCGTTCCACATAAATGCCCAGTTTTTAATTCAAAAACTTACCACCATTTAGCAGCGATATTCCTTTCATCTGACAGATTTTCTGCAATAATTCTGATTATTCCAAAAAAATTCCGATCATATGTTACAAACAGATACGATATGCATTAGTCGGACGTTCAGGGAATATTTTCGTACGTTATTATTGTTAGTAGAAATTGATTACATCGTCTCTACCTAAGTGGTGGAGACATAAAATATTTATAAATTTTGGGAATGTTTGACTCGCTCTGTTCCAGGAAGGTTATCTGACTACATTAGAAACAGAGCTAATAAAAAATGTATCAACTACTCACCGCATTGCTCACACCTCATGAACAGGAATTAATAGTCGTTAAGAGCAAACTGGTTTCTAAGTCATTGGTAAAGATTCATCTGTTGAAATAAGTAAAATTTCTTCATTAATATCCAGATTGCAATATATAGTTTCCGACGGCATCTGTACTTATGAAGGCAAAATAATTATACATTCTCTTGAAGAAATAATAAAATAATTACCTTTTTATAGTGCAAGTGGTCAACTGAAGATATTTTCTTCAATATAAAGTGATTTTCTTTCAATTATGTTTATTTTTAATTTCATATTTCTTCTATTGAATATTTATACCCTACACCACCATAGGTGGGGAGGGTATTATGCGTTTGTGCTGATGTTTGTAGCACCCAAAAGTATTGGTCTAAGACCCACCTTAATTTATACCAATCGGCTTAGAATCACTTTCTGAGTCGATTTAACGATGTCCGTCCGTCTGTCCGTCTGACCGTCTGTCCGTCCGTCTGTCCGTCCATGTAAACCTTGTAATCAAACTACAGGTCGCAGTTTTGAACCAAGTACACAGATTTCTTATAGTCCAGGGACGAAGCCTATTGAAAATGGTTATGATCGGTCCATTATTTCACTTAGCCCCCATACAAATGTCCTCCCGGGAAAGGGTTTAACGATCATAAATCCCTTAAATATAGCAATATTTTAATGAAATTTGGCACATATAAGTTGCATATAAGTCTAAATAAGTGTGCTGATTTTTAAAAAGATCGGTCTATAATTAACCATAGCTCCCATATAAACCCCTTTTCAGAGAATCACTTTAACAGGCATAAATCCCATTAAAATGTTAGTATCAAGTTAATATTCGACACAAATAAGTTTTATATGAACATAAACGATAGTGCCAAAATTTACAAAGATCGGTCCATAATTGACCATAGCTCCCATATAAGGCCCTCTGTCGGGAATCACACAAATGTGAATAAATTCATATAAATGTCAGCATCAACGTAATATTCTGTATTTTTTATTATTCGTATGTTTTATTTTACACTTATGAGTATCGGTCCACATTTGACTCCAAGTCTATTAAAAGATCCCTCCCCGAATTATAATGTGCACAATGGTGTAGGGTATCATATGGTCGGGCTTGACCGACTTTATATTTTTCTCTCGTTTTATTTTATTTTTTTTAAACAAATGTAAAACATAAAAAACCGTTTGATTACCTTAAAATTCTGTTGTTTGGGAATATCGAATAGTACTAAATTATATAGCACTATAAGCGAAAATATGGTGGAATTTTTATGTATTTAAATACAATCGAATTTATAATTACCATAAATAATATTTCATAATAAAATATTAACCAAATTTTAACCAACTTTTCAGAAAAGCTGAAAAATTGTTTAGTTTTGCAGTTTCTTCGTTACTTCTCAAAATTTTTAAAAATTTCCTCCTTTTATGAATAGGCTTAGTAACAGAAATTATGTGTTTTATGAAAAAGATTGAAAATTTTGGCGTCTTTTGGGGAAAATCTAAGAAAACTTTACATAAGTAATTTTGTGGAGCAATTTTTTGCTAACATATGATTGTGCTTTTCTTTTTGCAGGTTCTTAAGTTCATTTAAATATAAGTTTGAACTATGGAAGGAGGTATTATTAGTAATATATTGGTCAAATTCCAACTTCCTAAGATAATTGGAACATGCTATTAAACGGTAATTTGTTGATGATCCCAGAAAAATCTTTAGAAAAAATTCACCAATATTAATGTTACATGTATCAAACGATAGCTAAATAAAAATAAATGAACCCGTATTTCATGATTTTCAGAAAAAAGATTTAAATAAGATAAAATTAACGATTTACAAAAAATTCCTGAACTCAAGAAAGTGCGTCAATTTGTGCGAAGACAAAAAAATTTTCCAATGTTCCTCCTAAAATTAAAGATTTATGTGTCTTAAACTAATTCCCAAAATATTAGGAATCAATTATTTCATTTTCGTGAGCTGGACCAATTTTAAATTACCTCCAAAAATATTATTTTTGATCAACACTATACAGAACTTTTAATTTTTGATTAAAAGAAATCCAACATATAATAGGTAACGCCCAGATATCATTGACAGTATGGTCTCCCGAGCTTTTTCCTGTTCTGATTATTAAAAAAAAAAAATATAATAATCTGAAATTGAAAGACAGACAGACATCATCAAAGCTTTTTTTGACGTAAGTCTGTGTCGATCAATTTTGGTGTAACTAGTCTTGGGATGTATACTTTCAGGCGGTATATCAAAAGTATACAATATTAAATATTTTAAGTTAAAATTTTATTATTACCATTTTCTCTAAGAAAATTAATAATATTATTGTATGAAAAATTATTTACATAGGTAATTTTGTTGGAGCATTTTATATATGGTTTTATATAGGTAATTTTGTAAATCCTAAACTAGTCGAGATATCGAAAAATGCTTTGGTGGTCATACGTATAACTAGTAGGGGATCTAAATGCAGCAATAAAAAAAAATTCCAAAATTTTTACATAGGTAATTCAGTCAGCGCAGGGACGTTATGTTTTAGTTGTAGACATCATATATTTAATATAACTACGGAAATAATGCCGTCAATATAGAAAAACTATTAAATTTACATATTTTCAGTAATTATTATAAAATTAGGATACTTTAAAGTGAATATTATTAATTGTAACCATTTTCCAACCAATCACTTGGTAAAAGTATCGGTCAACAATAGTCGAGCTTGATCGACTATATCTTTCTAACTTGTTTTTTTTTTCAATTGGAATATAAGCTCAGCTCATCGTGCGTTATTAATAAGGAATTTAAATATTCCAAAATTTTATTGAATCATCTTTCAACTTACTGCCTATTTCTCTATGTCAAAAGAAAAATTCGTTTCGAATAAATGTATAGAAAACAAAAACAAAACTTTAAATTTATTTGTTGTTTTCCATACATTTATTCGAAACGAATTTTTCGTTCGACACAGAGAAACAGGTAGTTATTATTATTATTATTATTTTTTTTTTTTAATTTTTATTTTATCCATCTGGCAACAATATAAATTATCTTTTAAATATAATTTAACCAATATGGCATTTAATTGTTACTTTAAAATTATACTGAGGATTTAATTTATAAGATTTGTAACACATTTTCATAGAATAAATTCGAGGACATATTGAAACAAAAAAAAAAAAAAATATCAATAATAATCTTGAAATTCTCAAAACTGTTTTCTTACCAGTTAAAAATCCTAAACTTACACACACATACTTTCACTTGCAAAAAGGTTAGATTTTCACATGAGCCAGTTAAAATATTTACAAACACACAATCTCTATAATGTTTTCACAGTTCGTTGTACTTCTGACCAACCTCCTTTTATTTTTTTTGTGAAAAGAACATTAATACATTTTATCAATATTAATATTTTTGCTACTTTTAAAAGCACTTTCTTTTTTTGCTTTCTTTGCCTATTGCTTGTGAGTCCATTAAATATTATGACTACAGGGAATTGGCTTAGAGATTTTCCTTTATATTTTTGCAAACAAATATAAAAGTCATGGGCTTGAATTTTTATTGGGCATAATTTTACAATTTGTGTTCAAATTTTTCTTTATTATTAAATTTAAAAAAAATGAAAGGCTGTGATTTTCTTTCTAGAAACAATTCTTTAATATTGAAAATAAGCAATATTAGCTTCATAGAAAAGAATAGAATTTCTAGAGAAAATCTTATCATCATTTGGCCCTCTGCTCTTACTTAAATAAAATGGTTGGCAGTTAACTATGAAATATGATACAATTTTAACTCAATCAATGAAACATTTTATCAATTGATAGCAATATACTTATAAATAATAACAGTATAGATTTAAATTTAAGAGGAAAATATTTTTATTTATGTGGATTTTAATATTAACAGGCATATTGTCCTAAAATAATTTTGAAATCAATGTCTTCTCAGTCAAGTCCAATTGAAAAAAATGTATACACCTTATGACTACATTAGACTGCACCAAAATTTATCAATTTCGAATTTTGACTATAACCATCCCCTTTAATCAGTCTTTAGGTTGCAGAAATGTACTGTGTGAAATATTAGTGTAATCGGATATCGTTAATCCGTGCCTCATCGGACCGTTTTTAGAAAAATTAAATTAAATATTCTGTTTTGCAACTAATAGTTAAAAAATCGTAATCTACACGTAATTCTATCAAATAAGATATGATGAGTTTCATCGAAATCCATGCAAAAAAAAAAAAAAATAATAATTTTTCGTTATATTTTCCTTAAAAATTTTAATTTTTTTATAATTTTGACCGTTACCCCCGTATTTTAAAAGTTATCCTTATCCAATTTTTTTGAAAACTTCAGAATGTATTTCCTGGCATATGATTTATCTTAGTATATAATAATTTTGTTTAGTCTAAACATAAGTTCAAAAAAGTTGAATTTATACATAAAATATTACAAAAAAAGCATTTTTTCCGAAATCTGCAAAATTCAAGTCAAAGGTACGACCCAGTGATACAAAGTATTGACCTAATTATTTCTTAATTTTATTTTCTGAAGTGTTGTCTATAAACCTACAAAGTTTTATTCGAACTTTTTTGAAATTTGTTTCACAAACTTTTTTAAAGTTTGGGTACAGTACGTTTTTGCAACCCAAATAACTTTTCTAGGGGGAGTTACAGTAAAAATTCAAAAGTTGGTAAATTTTGGTGCAGTCTTAACTACATATACATTACAGTGCCTTGGTTTGTATGGGGACAAAAAAAAAGTTGCAAATGTACCCCCCAAAATTAAAGTTTGATATGTTTTAAGCTAATTCCCAAAATATTTCTGTTCAATTATTTAATTTACGTGGGACCATTTTTAAAATACCTCCAAATATATGGTTTTCGATCGACAGTATACATAGTGTTTAAATTTTAAAAAAAAAAAAAAAATACAATATATGATAGAAAAACGACGTCTAATACATATTGAATAAAAATTATTTCAATATTTGTTTCCATTCTCGAAATTAAAATTTTCAATGATTTTATTTTAAATAGTATTTTATTAAAGTTTGAATATTTTGGACATTTTTCATCGTAAATTATATTTTAGGGCATCATTGGAAAGCCCTCATTAAATACTATTGATATGTGCATTCATTTAACCCTTTAGTTGCACAAATAATAATTTGGAATTTCTGGTCCATAATTGGTTAAGTTAATGTTTATACCAAATAAATGATTAGTTAAGGACATATATGTCCTCAAAAGCATAAACTTATCAAAAAAGCTGCGAATTGGTGTAAAATGACGGTTAAATTTAAAAAAACTCCTTTTTATTCGATTATTGTCGCGGTTTTAAATGAACTTATTATGTTTTTCATAAATTTATCAATATTTAAGTGTAATAAGTATTTGCATGCGACTTATTTGCAAAAATTGCAAATTTAACCTTTTGGGAACTAATTGCATAAAATTGACCCTCTAGCTCTTAATGGGTTAATTACGTGTTAACTTCAATAGTAACAATATAGACCATTCCTATGGTACATTATAACCTAATATATTTTGAAAAATGTCCGAAATATTTGAAATTACATGTTTGAAAAAAGAAAATATGATAAAAAATGTTAGTAAAGTCTTAATATTCTGCGACTGAAATGTGACATAATAATTATTTAAATGAATATTGATGGTCGTAGTATGCCTCTATTATAATTTGAAGTTAATTTTCTTATAACTAAAATTTTGATAAGAATATTGAAATAAATACGTAATTTCAGAGGTGTTTTAAAAATGGTCCAGCTCACGTAAGTGTAAACAATGAGATGTAATATTTTGGGAATCATATAAGCACATATTAATCTTCATTTCTAGAGGGGTACATTTGCAACTTTTTTTCGTGAGGCACTTTAATATACATATGAAGTTTTTTTGTAGTCTAAAAATTTTACTTTTAAAAATAGTTAGAGACTTTTCTTACATTATTTACAAATAGTATTTAAAAATAAGCTCATTTTAAAGACTACTTATTAACATCTGCAAATATATTTCCGAATATTAGCACAATTTATTCATCTAATTTGTAGTAAATTGCAAAAAACAAAAATATATATATTTTATTTATTTAGTACGCACATTGTTCACAGTTGATTTAATTGAATTAAAGCCAATCCTAAATGAAATATTTGTTTAATGTTAGGAAAATATTGGTGACCAACCAATCAACCAAAAATAAATGAAACATTTATAAACTGCCACTGGACACATGTGTATGTATATACTAAGTACATTTTACTTATGATGTTGACACAAGTGCTTGCATATACAAAGTATGTATTTCTTATTATTGCAAATATGTTTCACATTTAATATTCATAAACAATTCTGTTTTATTAACGGTAAGTTAATAATCCTTAAATTCTTATACACTAGAGTATTATTAAATTTTTTATACTCGTATTTTGAACACCTTTTTATAAATATGAGCATCAGATTTGATGTGTGTTCTATATAAAACACCTGAACATATAATACACAGTATGTATGTGTATTCGTATGAAGGCAAGAATGCGGATGTTTTAACTATGTGTGTATGTATTTCCGCTTATATAGTCGTTCGTATATCCTGTAGTTTCTATTAGTATACAAACATATTAAATAGTTCCCTTAGGTAACGTATCAATAGACTTTGACACTTACCTATGTATAGTTAAACTTAATACACATACTTATGTATATACTCCAATTTATATAAATTTTATATCCAAATTTATGTTTGTATTTGTAAGATTATATGTACTTATATAATGAAAGAGATTGGGTATCAAAACTATGTTTGGCAATATTGAAACATATCAATAATTTTATATACACCAGGCGATAAATGTATATGAGTGTGTTTATAGATGTAATCACATGTCAAGTATTAGAAAATACACTTTTACACTTAATGTTTGTCCAACAAATGTTCATAGTGCTACTCAATAATTTCTTAATACTTCTTGTCGTTAGAAAGTAATATGAAACTAATGTGGAAATAGAGATTATAACCTAGTAACGCCGTTTAATTTTTCTTCGTTTCCATCTATATTGTAAAGTGGATTTGAGTATGTTAAATATATACATACGTAAATAACATATATATATGAATATACATTGATCGCCACTTTATACATATGTACATTAAAGAGCCTCACGAAAATTAGTTGCTAATGTACCCTTCTAGAAATAACTTAACCAATTATTATATCTTGTTGAATTTTACACATTTTGAGCTTTCTGAAAATTTCTAAATTCAACAAAATTGGATAACTAACAACATAATAGTTATTCAAATAAAATGACCGAAAACACGTAATTTTCCGGCAAATAGACCCCGAAAAATAAAATATCAACCAACATTTGAAGGAGAAAAACGAAACTGGGCATGTAGTTCCCTATTGACGTTTTATATACACTGTAAATAATTTTATTATCCACAATTGTTGTAATAGTGTTTTCACGTGGGTGAGTCATATGCAAAACAAGAGATTTTTATTAATTTTGATGGTGAATATCTTACGCAGATCACACGTAATTACCGAAAAATGTTGACATGATGTATAAGATACCAAGACAAGAATTTTGGATGAAATCTAATTTTACTGGCGCACAGTGTGCGATTGAAAAAATGAAATGGAAATAATTATGGTACTTCGGAACGGCTGCTCCGATTTCAATGACGTTTCATACGGTGATAGTAGAGGTGTAGGCGAGTTTAAGTTTTGAGCTTGGACTATATAGACCTCCAGGGGACGAGTCCACAGAGTCCCAAAGTTGCACACCTCGGGTATAAAATTTATTAAAAACGATCCTGATCGTACACCTCTACTATCACCAAGTGAAATTTCATGGAAATCGGAGCAGCCGTTCTGAAGTCCATAATTATTTCCATTTCATTTTTTGAATCGCAAACTGTGTGGCGTGTAGTTGGTCGAAAATTACTGATTTTACGTAATTTTATTTTAATAACTATGATATTATTAGCTGTTCAATTTTGTCTTTTTTGGTAATTTTAGAAAGGTAATAAACTGTGGAATTAAAAAAGATTAAAATTTAAGATGTAATGAATTAGGTATGGTTGAACAAAATAAAAAACTAAAATTTTTAATATTTTCGCTTTGAGCCACGTCTAAACTTGTTTCAATCAATCGAAAACTTTGTGTTTTATAGTTTTATAATATATATATACCCCGCAAAAAAGGAACTGAAAAAGAGCTGAAAAAGTCATGAATTTAGCATTGCGTTGGCATTGGAAGTACTTACTGGTGCAAAAGAGCTGCAGAAGTTCTTTTTTTAACCCATGGTTGTCATTGGTAGGATGTTCTTCTTTTATACTTCTTATTCATTTCTTTTGAAGTACTTCCTTTAAAACTATGTTTATGAAATTTTTTTTACAAAAATTCAGTTTTAGCCTTATTAAAAGATAATAAAAATGCATTAAAATTTATAAAATTTTAATTTTCTTAGAAATTATTAACCTTTTCCCCAGCTAAAATTTCATTTATTTTCACTTTTTTGGAAGTAATTACTAAGAACTTCCAAAAAAGTTTAAAATATTCACCTTGTTCTACTTTTGAAGTAGTGAAAAAGTTCTTTTTTGGAAGCTCTTGATCGTTTTTTTGCTGGGTATATACACACAATTAAGAAATAATTGGACAGGTGGCTGGTACTTTTTTGAAAATCGGCCGTTTTAGGGAGAAAACGGGTAAAAACTGTATTATGTACTATATGTATCTTTGAAACCAATCAACACACCGATAAAATTTATGTCCTATTCATAACTTATCAAAAAATGAGAAATACAAATTTGGTACTTTTTAAAAATTCAAACGTTTAAGGGGTAAAAATCGTACCTATTTTTGGTACTTTTTCATAAAACATTTTTTTATATTTATTGAAATATTTATATGAGTATTTTAATACGGGATACCACTACAATTTATAAATTTATTGGAATACAATTTTTGATACTTTAGTGGGTGAAAAAAAAAGTACCAAAAAAGGGGTAAAGGCGGGAAATTACATATTATTCAAACTTAATAATGAATTTTCAATTATATTAAACTTAGAAACATGAAATTAAGAAAATGTAGATAAGAATTTACAAGAGTGGAATTTGTGGTACTTAAAGATACATGGTCCTGTGGGTAAGAATTCAAGAGGATGGACTTTGTGGTACTTTTTTCTACTTCTATTGGTACTTTTTTGCATTTTCTGTAATATTTAACCTAGAAACAGTGTTGCCAGTTTAGCCTTTTTAAGGCTAAATCTAGCCTTTTTATTTTGCTTTTAGCTTCAAAATTTTCGTTTTAGCTTCTAGCTTTTTTTCTAGCCTTTTTTGATTCTTAACATAGCTTTAAAAAGGCTAAAAATTTACAAATTTTATTTTAAAGAAATCACAAATTTAAGCATTTTTGTGTATTAATTCGCACAAAAAATCTAAATTTTTTACATTTAGCGAAAATTTTCGCCTGCGGCGCTTCATTCTAGGAGAATATTAAAATTATTTATTAAAAAATTTATTATCCATAGGAACTATTTATGTTAAATTTGTAAATTCGCTAATATATCTTCAAGAAATACCAAAAACTAATAAGAGCTAACAAATAAATGTATTTTTTAAAAAGACAATATATTAGCTTTTTTTCTGGCTTTACTTTTTGGGACATTTAGCCTTTTCTGACCTTTTTTAAAGTCCAATTTAGCTTCTTTTTTTCTCAAGTCCTGGCAACACTGCCTAGAAACATGAAATTAAATACGCATGGTCCGATGTTGGAAAGAATTCACAAGGAGGGACTTTGCGGTACTTTTTCGTTCTTCTAATAGTACTTTTTGAATTTTCTATAATTATGAACCTAGAAACATGAAATTAGGGATATGTGGTCCTTAGTTAATGAGAATCCATAAGAAGGGACGTTGTGGTACTTTTTTGTTATTTGAATGGTACTTTTTTAATTTTCTTTAATATTTAACATAAAAACATAAAATTAAAGATATTTGGTCTTAAATGAATAAAAATCCATAAGAGAGGTTTTTGTGGTACTTTTTTGATCTTCTAATGGTACTTTTTAAATTTTCTATAATTATGAACCTAGAAACATGAAATTAAGAATATGTAGTCCTAAGTGAATGTGAATTCATAAGAGGGGATTTTGTGGTACTTTTTTGTTCTTCTAATGGTACTTTTTTAATTTTCGGTAATATTTAACCTAGAAACATGAAATAAGAATATGTGGTCCTAAATGAATGGGAATCCATATGAAGGGACTTTGTGGAATTTTTTTTCGTTCTTCTAATAGTACTTCCTGAATGTTCTGCAATTTTCATCCTTAGAAACATAAAATTGAATATGTAAGGTCCTAAGTGAATCAGAAACCTTAAAATGGATTTTGTGGCCTTTTTCCTTATTTTAATATACTTTTTCGTAATTCTGATATTAATTTTTCATTATTCTAAGGTTAGAAACCTGAAATTAAAGAGATATTGTTATTTATAAAATTAAAAATTATAAAATAAATTATTAAAAATGTTCCCAAGGGAGTTAATAATCTTAGTTTAAATTTACTATACAGTATGGTTTTTATAAAAAAGTTCCGCTAACGAAGTAGCGGGTTTACAGCTCGTTTCATAATAATTTCCTTCTAGGTTCATTATGGTCTACTTTTTTTGGTGTCCACGTATTTGTCGTTTAATATTATTTAATTTAATAAACAAAAGAAGTTTTTGAAAAATATGAATTTCGAGTTTGGAGTAAAAGTGTTGTGTTGGTCATGAATTTTGTGCGACATAATAAAGTGACACATATTACATAATTTCTTAAATTTGGCTTCCAATTTTCGAACAAAATGGAAGGCATATGCTTAAAAAGTGCTAAATTATAATATTCTATCCATTAAATTCTATTCTAATTACTATTACATTTGAAAAATAAGGATAGATCCGGCCATATTATCGGAAAGTCTTCGAGCACAATCCAGTAAGATTTCTTGATTCCAGTTAGAGAAAATGAAGTAAGATTAAAGTAATTGTCTTTAAAGTGCAGCTTTTTAGAATCTGAGGTCTGAAGAACTATTCCATTATACAAAATTACAATTTAGAATGAAAATTAGAAGAAATTGAGGAGTCAGAAACCCTAATACTGCGAAATAAAATCGTAGCTATATCGCAATTCTCGCCAAAAAGAATACATTTTTTTAAGCGGAGAGATAAAGGAGAAAGTAATTTTAAATATTATTAGCATAACTTTCCAGACAAGCTTAAAATAAATTTTTTTATTACGGGTCGCATTATTGATGTGACTTTTACTTAAAATAGGTATTTCTAAAACTCATATATTTGAGCACTTTCCTGGCAGTAAAAGCTAATATAGTTATAATTACTTCGTTCTTTATAACTTTAGATGATGAAACTCATTATCTTTTGGCGAGAATATTGATATCGTTACGATTTTAATTCGTAGTCTTAGGGTTTCTGCCCTACCAATTTCTTCTAAATTTCGTTTTGAACTTTTATTTTGTATAAAAAAAATGAATTTTTATACCCTCCACCACCACTAGTGGTGAAAGAGGGTACACTAAGTTTGTCATTCCGTGTGTACCACCTAGAAAGAATCGTTTAAGACCCCATAAAGTATATATATTCTTGGACCATATGAAATTCTGAGTCAATTAAGCAATATCCGTCTGTCCGTCTGTTGAAAACACGCTCACGTCTAAACTAATTGAGCTATTCCAATGAAAATTACTCCGGTTATTTGTTGTTTCCAGACGCTGTTTGGGATTGCAAATCAGCCAAATCGGTTCAGTAGAAAAAAAGTTATATACCAAAATCTGGAGAAACCCCTAAATCAAACTTTAACTGACAATATTTCAATAAGCCACAAACGGATTTAAATAAAATTTAGCAAAAAGGTTTATCTAGGTTCACCTTAGATTATTGCCAAAAATTAGTTAAATCGGTTCAGTAGAAGAAAAGATATAGACAAAAATATGAACAGTTTATATGATTTCAACGCCATAATTTTTTCTTAAACATCATGTTATAATTTTTACATGGAGTGCATGTGTGTGTGTTCGCCTCAATATAAATGTTGATAAACACAAAGGTATACAACTATGTTGGGTTTGATGTTTGATCGTGGTGAAATTCGATCATACCACAACATGGTATGTTCGCTACTTTTTAGCAATATATGTTGATAAGTTTACTAAACTAGTTAGTAGTTCGATGTGTTTCAAGCTATACACGTCGGTAGAGAAGGGTATGAAAATAGGTTTATTGAAAGTTTGCTAACATGTAAATATAATGTTGCTAGAATAAATTTTTTTAATTTTCATCGTTAATATGAAACTGTAATATTATGTGAGAATTTTGTATAATTATTTTAAATTCATTTAAATTATTATATTTAAAAAACATCCATAACATTTCGTTAAAGATTAGTTTTT
This sequence comes from Protophormia terraenovae, assembly GCA_951394005.1. Lineage (NCBI taxonomy): Eukaryota > Metazoa > Arthropoda > Insecta > Diptera > Calliphoridae > Protophormia > Protophormia terraenovae. The sequence goes on along the minus strand of OX596074.1, from coordinate 77,101,984 downwards.
ATGAAAGTTTTCAAATATAATTTTTCTAAACTTTTGAGGGCACTTTTGATCAAGAATGATATAAATTAACAGTAAACGCTTAATTCATAGCCGGTTAGAGTAATTTCTTTTATATAAATCACCCTAAATTATGCATAGGGAAACTCTTATAGTTAAATGATTATACTTTGCTTAAGGTTAGTTATTTAGTTTTCCCAACATCATCAAAGAAACGACTTTATAATCAAATAATTTAATATAAATTTGAGGTAAGTAAAGATTTGCAGAAATAATTGATAAATTTTTGATCGCGCGTTTGTACTTTTTATCTTACTCCATCATAAGTATAGTAAACGGACTTTGTTCATAAATTCTGCACCATCTTTGTTGTTGTGCAGACTTTCAGCAACTAAATACAGGGTGATAAACTTATGATGACAAAATTTTTTAGTTTTTGAATTTTTTTTAGTTTTTTTGGGCGTCGTCTGTGCGTCCCTTAACCTAATACAAAATTTGGGATGAGGATTGATACTTGTTGTAATTGTACGTATTTTGTGCTATATCACGTTGGTGTGCCCGAAATAGTCAACGTAGTAGATAATCTCAAAGTTTGGAAAACAAGACCGAAAATTTTTCAAAAAGTCAGTTCTTCGCGAGGCACATTCACACTTAATTATGAAATTGCTTGGATTACTGCGTGAACTTAGTTTTTTTTATCATTTTACATAACCAAATCGGAGGAGCATTGAAAATAAATTTAATACAAAAATTTTATGGACTCTTTGAAAATTATGCAAAATTGACACGGTTATTGTGAAACCAAATTTTCGTTCATTTGGCTCACTACTATTAAGTTTTCTTTTTTTTTTTTACTTTTATGAAAAATATACTTTCATTTACCAAGATAATCAACTTTTTGAAAAAAGGCAACATAGATTTTTCTCTTTTTTCACCTTTTACAGATTTTTGCATAATAATTTGTTAAAATATTTTATATACAATACAAAAGTTCATACCATTACGCTATTATGGACGCCAGAAATTAATAAGTAAATTAGAAAACACCACTTTCCGAACAATTTCTCCTATATAAAAACTGATAAAAATACTGCCTCAGTGGTGGAGGGTATATAAGATTCATGGCATGGCCGAATATAATTTTTCGCTTGTTTGGCCTCAGATTCTCAAATGTTGCACTAATTTTACCTTATTTTAATTATCTGGAGACAAGAAATCTTTCTGCATTGTGGTCGAAGATTTTCCGATAATATGGCCGTATTCATCCTCAGTTTCCAAACTTTTTTATGCATATGCCTTCCATTTTGTATCAAGAAATTTGAAAATTGGAAGCCAAATTAAAGAAATTAAGTAAAACGTTTATTAAAATACTATCTAAAATTATATCATAGAATAGTTTTCTGAAATTTAAATTTCGCTCAAATGAAAACTAATTTACATTTTTATTTTTATACCCTACACCACCATAGGTGGGGAGGGTATTATGCGTTCGTGCTGATGTTTGTAACACCCAAAAATATTGGAATAAGACCTACCTTAATTTATACCAATCGGCTTAGAATCACTTTCTGAGTCGATTTAACGATGTAATAAAACTACAGGTCGCAATTTTGAACCAAAATTAATGAAATTTGGTACACAGGTTTCTTATAGTCCAGGGACGAAGCCTAATTGGTTATGATCGGTTCATTATTTCACCTAGCCCCGATACAAATGTCCTCCCGGAAAAGGGTTTAACGATCATAAATCCCTTAAATATAGCAATATTTTAATGAAATTAAATTTTCAAAAAGATCGGTCCATAAATAACCATAGCTCCCATATAAACCCCTTTTCAGAAAATCAATTTAACGGGCATAAATCCCGTTAAAATGTTAGTATCAAGTTAATATTCGACACAAATAAGTTTTATAAGAAAATAAATGATAGTGCCAAATTTTACAAAGATCGGTCCATAATTTACCATAGCTCCCATATAAGGCCCTCTTTAGGGAATCACCCAGAAGTGAATAAATTCATATACATGTCAGCATCAACGTAATATTCTGTATTCGTATGTTTTATTTTACACTTATGAGTATCGGTCCACATTTGACTCCAAGTCAAGACACCTCCCCGAATTATAATGTACACAATGGTGTAGGATATCATATGGTCGGGCTTGAGCGACTATATCTTTTTCTCGCGTTTTAGTTATATTAGATTATATTAGAGCAATGCAAGCTGTGTCTTATAAGGCATTACAAGCCACTTGTTATTTTTCAAGTGCTGTTATCAGTGTGTGTGCGGAGCAATAAATAATGTTCTACAGGTACTTAAAACCATACAAATACTGCGTGTGCTGTTCAACTTTATGAACAAATCATGCGCGAATATTCGGCCCGGCCGAATCTATATACTAGGGTGATCGACGCGGTTTTGCAACCGGTTTTAAAACCGGTTTTTTCAGTCAATGTGCTGTCGGTTTTTTCAAAATGTTCATTTTTCGAATGTCGAATAGACCGGTTTTTTTAAACACAAAAAACCGGTTTTAAAAATAGCATTTTATTTGAGAAAACATGTACTAAATAGTGATATTTGAGTCGAAATTTAGGAATAATTTTTTAAATATTCATAAAGACTGATTTCTTAGTTTTAAAAATATAGTTTAAGTCTAAAATGGAATTCATTCTGTAATACTAAACAAATAAATAATTAATAATTATCCTTTATGAATTTTTTAATCTATTGTAATATCTGTAATATTTTTACACCCAATTTAATTCTTTTTTATCCAATATTTCCTTTATTTTTTAAAGGTGTTGCGTTAAAAAAGTTTCACCTGCAGAATTGTTTCAATTGAGACAGGCTTCCATATTAAGCCATGGATTATGCTAACTAAAATTTAAATGACTTTTTTCAACAATTTTTAAACATAATTATCTTCTAGTCATCTAGATATATAATTTGCTTAGCATTTTTTCTCTTTCCAGAGTTTTCTAAAGCTCCCAGAAGACGTATAAAATTAAAATTCGGCTTACTAATAACCCTATTCGTCCTACAAATTCTAACGGAGCCAGATTTTGAAATCTCTGTCAGGGAGCGAAAATACGTGGATCTATATATATGGATTTATATATATCTTAATAAAGCATTGTTTCCTCTGAAGCTCCCAGACGACGTAAGAAACTAAAAATCGATTTACTTATAAAACTATTCGTTCTACAAATTCTAAAAGAGCCAGATGTTTCTATCAGGGACCGAAAAGTCTGTTTTGGTATTAAGAACTTTTGAGTTGCTACACTTATTATTTGCTCTCCAAATAATAACAAAAACTAATTCTGTATTTCGGTCAGGGAGCGCATTTATGACGATTTTTTTCATTTTGAAAGGTTTACGAATTTAAAACTTTAATCAATATTATCCCAATAAATTCTAACGGCTTCAAATAATTGACTTCGATTAGGGAGAGGAAGGTGTCTAAATGTTGTTCATATTTTTTTCTTTAAATTTTCGGATTTGTTTGTGCATATTTTCATTATTATATTATTTTTCCTGACATTGTCAGGCTTTTACGCTTGTATTTAATAAATTTTAACTTGATTATAAGAATTATTCATTTTTTTAAAAAAATGTAGTCTTTTGATATAAACATTAATTTCTGCAAAAAAAACCGGTTAACCGGTTTTTTTCTGAATTTCAAAAAGTGCAACTGATTTTTTTTAAAATACCAACTATTCGAACTATTCGAAAACTGGTTTCTCAAAAAAGTCGAATAATCGATCACCCTACTATATACCCACCATCAACTTTTTAAAATTTTACGTTATATGGGAGGGGACGGTAAAGTGGGCGGACTACGCCCATTTTTTGTTTCCGAGTTTACATTGGTCCTTGAACTATTTGAACACAATTTCGTTGATTTTCACCTTATATGGGAGGTGGGCGGTAAAGTGGGCGGACCACGCCCTTTTTTGGTTTCCGAGTTGATATTGATCATCTAACTATACGTACAAAATTTCGTTGTCATACATGCTTTTGTTGCAGAAATATCAACTGAAAAGTATAAAACGGACACCCTGTGTTTCTAGTTTTTTGCCCATAACTTTTTTGTTTATTAACCGATTTTTCCATTTTCAATCCCAAACAAACCTTATATAAGACAAATATTTATGCCAAGTTTCGTCCCCCTAGGTTGCTTCGTTCGAGCGCTATCCTGCTTTCAACAGACGGACAGACGGACGGGCATAGCTAGATCGACTCAGAATCTAACCAGGACCCAGAGTATATATACTTTGTTGGGTCTTAGATGATTCCTTCGACATGTTACACACGGAATGACAAAATCAATATACCCCATCGTTTTGATGGTGGGTACATTATTTGAAAAAAAAAAAATTATTTTAATTGGATTTTTATTTAAAAACAAAACAATTGTCTTGAAAAAAAATGTGAAAAAAGTGTAAATATTATATAGATGTGTGCAGATTTTCTTTCAACAATTAGCCAATATGAGTATATGTATGGTATGTTGGAAATACTTGTAAAAATAATTTAATGTTAAATGTTTCTTATATTAGGCTCATTCATTAAAAATTTGCATTCAATTTTAAAATAACATAACTGTGGAAACTTATGTTTAAAAACTCCTTAATATTTTTCGTTTAAACAAATTATTCAAATATTTTGTTTCCTCTAAAAATACTAATTCTCACAAAAATTCTGATTTTTGAAAATTTCACTTTTTTTTTTTTTTTTGCAAATAAATTCAAATTTTCTAAAAAGGAGACATTTTTAATAAGAATTAAAATTTTTAAAAAAATTTTTTACTTAAAATGTAATTTTTTATTAAAAATTAAAATTTTTACCAAAATTCTGTATTTTCAGTAAAATAAATTTTTTCACTAAAAAAAACTCACTAAGAACTGAATGTAATTAAAACTTAATAATAACAAAACAGTTTCAAAATTCTAAAAATTCATTTATAAACTCTCTTTTTAATCTCTACATTTTTGCTAAAATTCAGTAAAAACATTTAATAAATGAAAACTTTTACGTAAACGAACGCACTTATTATTCATTATATTTTTTCTAATTACATTATTTATAAAACAATGTTATCAAAATTAAAAAAAATTATACTTAATAGCCAAAATCAGGTTCGTTATCGTTACGACAGCTATTTTTTTGTAGTTAACTTACCGAAACTTTTCGTTAACTACCAATGTGTTTAACAACAAAAATCGGTAAAATTTTACTATAGAATAACACTTAACGACAAAATTTGCTAACTGACGAATTTTCGATACTTCGAATTGCGGTATAGATTTCTTATTATATAAAATAATTGAGAGGTAATCCATTACTGTTGGATGTATTCTACGTGTTTAAATTAAAAACACATTTAATTAATATGGTAAGCATAACATAAAAATATAAAAAAAAAACATTATTAACTTTTTTCTTACAAAGTAAAATACTAAAAACTCTGTTAAGCACCAAGGAGTCAATAAATTGATATTTAACACTACACACGTCTAAAAAAGATGTATCAGAGCCAAATGTCCTACCATGTATTTATTGCCGTTAGTCATGTAACCCAACCTGTACTGCCAATGGATGAACTATTCACTTTTTTGACGTTTTTGTGACTTATAAAAGAACCAATAGCCACCTCCACGCTCACCAAAGGGTCAATAAAGTATAAATCGCCACCTCCACGCTTTCAAAAGAGTCAATAAATGGTGCAACCGACACCTCAACGCTTTCAAAAGAGTCAATAGCTTAACTATCGCTCACAAAATATGCGAAGTTAGGGTGTATAAAAAAACGTACAAATTTGAATGAGTTAGGTGGGTAGTCACAAATGGACTTTACTGTACTAAAGCGGGTGAATTGACACCGAAAAAACTGCTGGGTTTTTTTACATTCGGAAAATAACTAATTTAAAGATTGAATTTTTCGTACTAGTCACTATATCGTCACCTTTTGGTCCTTTGGTGGCAATACACCTCTTCCTAGGACATCCCCATGTTAAAGTGACTAGTCAGGTGATTGGTAAAGTGACTAGTGGTGACCTAATATCGTCAGTCAAGTAACCGATTTCGGACAGTCACCTTTGACTTCAGGGCAACGATCGCCACACTCATACATTCACAATTATGTTTATGTATGTTTTTTTTTTTACTCTCCCATTAAGAAATTGAACACCAAAAAAATAACTTTATTTTTATAGTAATTTTTAATTTCTTCGTGGATTCAAAACTTGTAAATAGAAATACATGTTACTAGTGTAGAATTTGAATTGTAATAACCAGGGATCGCAATGAATATCATAAAAATTACGATTTAATCATTATTTTTATATATTTTGATTAAAATATAACGATTGACATTTATTTTTTGTCCAAAATATGTATAGCTATTAGTTTATGATTTAAATTTTTTTTCAAAGTATCGGTTAATAACAAATTTAACTCAACAAGAACGATTATTTAAAATTTTTATGTTTGGTTTATAATAAAAAATTAATTTTATTAAATTATAACCGTAACTTCTTAGTAAAAATATATATTAGTTTTTTCTTAATTAAGAAATAAAAAAATAATTTTGACCAAACAAAAATCTATAAATTAGTCCTACTTGATATGAAACATTTTTCATGAGTGTATTTCAAGCAACAAGCGTAACATAACCTCCCTGTTTGAACGCTAGTGCGAGACTGACTTAAGGCCCAACCAGTCAACTTTGCAACGCAACGCAGAATGAAGAAAGGTAGCGTGAAACATTTTGTACAACTAGTCAACAAAAGTAAACGTATCATATGTTTTTGAACATTCATTGTGTAAACAGCTCTGTTTTCAGTTATTTTGTGAACAAAATAAACTACAGGGTTGTTTAAAACTAACGCAGCTACGTAAAAATCTATTTTCTGTAGATTTCTGCGATACCTAGAATTTTTGTGTCAATAGCTACATACACACATTTGCATAAAGCTGGTTGAAACAGCTGATTGCGATACGATGATTTTTAGTTGAGTGGTTGGGGCTTTAGTTTGTGTGTTTTTTATTAATATCAAGAGCATAACAAAAGAGAAAAAAAGCACGCGAGCTTGGGTTTTGGCGATCGCTGCTTTAAATCATTTCTCAACGTCTTGTATGCTTTGCTTTTTTTTGCCACACCACTTGCACCACTTTTTTTACGACAAATGCTTTGAACGCACGGATTTGCAGCAGAGAAACAAGCCGTATCATAACTCAAGTTAAAAAAAGTAAAGAATACAAATTTAATCCAAAAAGTGAATTTTATTTTTAAATTTACGAATAATATTAAAAAGAGCGAATAAAAACTTGAAATTAAATTCGTAATCCGAATTTTTCCGTACTATGGTTATAGAACATATAAGCTAAAGTCAAAATTTTGATTTTAAATAGGTCAAATTTGGGCTTTAATATACCTTTCAGAAAAGTATAAAATTACTATTATGTTTTTAAGTAAAATTTTGTTTTAAAGAAAAAAGAGTGTAGACACCTCTTCGGCCAAAAAATATAATTTTTGCACTTTTCATTTTCAAAGTTGCACAGTGTCCCGTTTCAAAAATAAAATGGAAATAAATCTGGAATTTCCAAATGGCTGGTCCGATTTCCATGAAATTTCAGACAGTGTTAGTAGAGGTGTAGGCGAAAAATTTTTGAACATCCGAGTTGTTTTTTTCGGTTCGATGGATAATTTTGTCCTTTCGCTAACTAGATAAAAACTTAAGAAAATTGGATAAAAATATTGGCCTGTATATTGAAAAAAATGGACCAAAATTTCGCGAAATTAAGATGAAATTTCATCTTGAAATTTCAGACACAAATAATATGAAAACTATAGGAGTTAAATAATACATGCGAGCATGTTTTTTATGGGAATTATTTAGGACTTTAATTGATCCTGAAGGCTTCCAAACTTAAAATTTTACGCTCCTCTGCTCCGCCTGTGTGAAATTTTATGTAAATCTAACCTATTCTTACCGAATAGAAGTTACAGATTTATTTCCAAAAAAAATAATACATATATGAAAAATAAATATGTATACTACAGTGCCTTGATTTGTATAGGGACAACAAAAGTTGCAAATGTACCCCTCTAAAATTGAAGTTTGATATGTTTTATGCTAATTCGCAAAATATTTCGGTTCAATTATTTAATTTATGTGAGCTGGACCATTTTTAAAATACCTTCAAAAATATGATTATCGATCAACAGTATACATAGTTTTTAACGACGTTTACTACGTATTGAACAAACCCTAATTTAAAATTTGTTTTCATTCTCGCGAAATTAAAATTTTAGTAAAATTTTCAATGATTTTTGTTTTAAATAGTATTTTATTAAAGTTTGAATATTTTGGACATTTTTCATCGTAAATTATATTTTAGGGTATCATTGGAAAGCTCTCACTAAATACTACTGATATGTGCATTCATTTATAATTCATAATTGGTTAAGTTAATTTTAATGGCAAATAAATGGTTAGTTAATAATATAAATGTCCCCGAAAACGAAAATTGATAAAAAAAAGCTGTAAATTCGTGCAAATTAGCGGCTAAATTTCAAAAACTCCGTTTTACTAAATTGTTATCGCGGTTTTAAATGTATTTATTTGTTTTTTTTTTTTTTTATAAATTTATCAATATTTAAATGTAATAAGTACTTCCATTCGATTTATTTACAAAAATTTCAAATTTAACCTTTTAGGAACTAAATGCATAAAATTGACCCTCTAGCTCCTAATGGGTTAATTACGTGTTATCTTCAATAGTAGCACAATAGACCATTCCTATGGTACATTAAAACCTAATATATTTTGAAAAATATCCAAAATATATAAAATTACAAGTTTATCAAAGAAAATATGATAAAAAATTTAAGTAAAATCTTAATATTTTGCGACTAAAAAGAAACATAATAATAATTTAAATGAATATTCATGGTCATAGTATGTCTCTTTTATAATTTGAAGTTAATTTTCATATAACTAAAATTTTGATAATGATATGAAGAAAATACGTAATTTTAGAGGTGTTTTAAAAATGGTCCAGGTCACGTAAATTTAAAGATTGAGATGTAATAATTTGGGAATCATATAAGAACATACTAGGGTATTCACTCGAATATTGTTTGGTCGATTAATCGACAAATCAAAATCAAATAATGGTTCGATTAAATTAAAATCAAGAATTTCGAATAAAAATTTATTCGAGCAAATTATGCCGATTAATCGAATAATTCGAGTAAAAAATATTTTAAATATTTCTTTTCTTAACTAGATTTTAGGATGGTTTAATTGTAGTTTTTTAAAAAATTCTACTTAGAATCAATGTTTCAAAATTTTTATAGAATGTTTAATCTAAAAGTGGCACCACAATTCTGAAGTTTATTAAACAAAAATTTTATATATTTTGTAAAAATAACCGCATATATGTCTAAATTACAATACGTAGTTAAAAATCGTTTTTCGATCACAAAAATTAACAAAAATATAAAGTCACTTCAAAAAATCATAATGTAAAATTCAAAAATTCAAATAATAATAAAGAAAATGGATTCTCCTTTTTATATTAAATGTTTTATAAGAAATAAATTTGGAAAAATATATTGGGTCTACGAATGAAAGTACATAGTTTATATACCAATAAATTCTCAGTCTGGTGTAGAAGATATAATGGAGATGGCTTGGATAAAATTTGTAATATAGAAAGAATATGGACTTAAAAATAAAAGGTGGTCCAAAGAGCTTTTTGTCATTTTCAAATGTAATAACTCAGAAACTAAATAATATATTTTCACAATTCCTTCAGAGCCTAACTGACTCAAGTCCAAATTAAAGGAGATTATCAAAAGTATTGATAATCTCCTTTAATTTTGTATCATTATTTTTTTTCACAGTGTAAATCTAGTCACTTTATAGCGTTTCAAATCAAACTTTTATATTATAATTTTTAATAAGCATTGAAAAAACGAGTCAAATTTGAAGGTATAATTTACTCGAATAACTTAAAAGTTTTACTCGATTATTCGAGTAATTTAAAAACTGCATTTTCGAGTTATTTGATTATTCGAACATTGAAAAAGTCGAGTAAAATGAATACTCTAGAACATACTAATTTTCATTTCTATAGGGGTACATTTGCAACTTTTTAAGGCACTTTAATGTATACGTGGATTTTTATTTTTGTGTATTGTTTAATTATATACAAGACTAGACTAAATTAACAAAATAGTATTGACTCAATATCAATTTTCATTTAAATTTTTTCGCACTTCAAGCATTGATCTATGAATTCCCTTTGTTCGATGATTTTTAACAAATATTTTATAATATATAATAAAATATAGTTAGTTCAATTATATATTTGACTAATTTATTATACAATTTTATAGAATTTATATAGAATTTTATACATTTTTGCGCCGCTGTTGTTAGGAAATTAACATTTGCACAAAATTTAACTAAAACATAATACAAATAATACGTAATACGTTCCCAAATTTCAATTAGTGTAGTTTTGATACTAAAGATGTTGAGATATTTTTTCGCTATAACTAAACCATTTAAAGACATTTTATGCTCAAAATTAATCTGGGTTTTCTAGATTTCCGTTACTTAAAAATATTGTACATACATTTTGAATATATTTGAAAACCTCTGTGTATCACATAGATTAGTATGTGTCCAAATTGAAAAGTGATGTTATAAGACAAAATCGGTAATTATTCCAAAGTGAATAAAAACTCAACATTAATTTTTATTTTTTATCAAAAGTATTGATAATCTCCTTTAATTTGGTATCATTATTTTTTTTCACAGTGTAAATCTAGTCACTTTATAGCGTTTCAAATCAAACTTTTATATTATAATTTTTAATAAGCATTGAAAAAACGAGTCAAATTTGAAAGTATAATTTACTCGAATAACTTAAAAGTTTTACTCGATTATTCGAGTAATTTAAAAACTGCATTTTCGAGTTATTTGATTATTCGAACATTGAAAAAGTCGAGTAAAATGAATACTCTAGAACATACTAATTTTCATTTCTATAGGGGTACATTTGCAACTTTTTAAGGCACTTTAATGTATACGTGGATTTTTATTTTTGTGTATTGTTTAATTATATACAAGACTAGACTAAATTAACAAAATAGTATTGACTCAATATCAATTTTCATTTAAATTTTTTCGCACTTCAAGCATTGATCTATGAATTCCCTTTGTTCGATGATTTTTAACAAATATTTTAGTTTTTTGGATGAGAAATCCAAATTTTATATAAACCTTTTATATGGCATTTACATCAAACGAAAACTAGTAGTTTTTGGCTTCATTCGGTTTTTGATTGAAAAACTACATAAATTTCTTTAGTTTTCCCATACAAATCAAAAATCATTTTTATCTAGTTTTTATTGAAAACCTAATAAAAACTAATAAAATAAATATTTATGATACATCCGGTTTAGTTGTTTTTAGAAATGTCAGCTTTTGTATACGATAAAAAATAGGAAATTGTCAATTTTGTTGAATAATTTTATTACTTTCATAAATATTTTGTGGAATTTATTCTTAAAATATTGTTAAAAACATTTTTAATGACAAAATTAAATTCAATTATTTATAAATGCAAAAATATGAAAAAGTAAATACGTCAAAAAAAAAAAACATGAGGTGAAAACAAGGTATGTAAACGATTTGGTTTTTTAAATTTGCTTTTTCAAAAACCAATTGATTTTTGTTTTGGTATAAACGGCATATTACTATAAATTTTCATACAAATTTTGTGAGGATTAATGTTGAGGAACCACCACCAATATTATTATTATTTTTTTGCACTTAAAAATGTCGTTTATTACTTAAACGTAGTTTAACAGTGTTAAATATAGGCAAAATACTATTTTATAATTTTGATGATATATTTTGATTAGTTTTTTTAAAATCTTGAATACATTATTCATTAAGAACTTTGTAATTTTCGGCAAATCCGCAATTCTCGCAAAAGTTTCTCAAATCCAAATTTTCTATAACCCCCAATCGCAATAAAAACAATCGACACATTTTTTTTTTTTTTTTTTTTGATATGTGTGTTGCTTTTAATTAAAAAGACTCTAATTATCATTTTTATAGGAATTTTTTTACCCTCTACTCTGAAATTCGACTTATTATATAATTTAAAAATTCATGTTAGGTAGGTTTCCTTTATAAAATTTACAACTTAGTTCATGCCGATCTATTTCTTTGAGTTTAAATTTTAAAACTTCTCGATCAATGAGGAACATGGAAATATTTTTTAAAAACAACTCAGAAATGCCTTAATATTTTCCAAAACGTCATAGTTTTTATTTTATATTGCCTTAAAATTTTTCCATATTTTTTTGCAGAAACGTTAATAATTAAAAAGAAATAACTCACCATTATAAAAGGACTTGATACTCGTATAACTCCCAACAAAATTTCATTAAAAGTTATTTCATTAGGGAGTTATTTCAAGGTTTTCAAAAAATGGAATCAATTCGTAGTATAGAAAGCAAAATAAAATATACCTACCCAACAAACCAAAAAACGAAACAGTATCATTAATGATATCATAATTTTAAAATTATATGATAAAATATCTCAATAATTTGTTCATTAAAAAAAGAAAATATTTAACCATTTTCAGGAAAATAAAATTAAATTGAAAATGTTTGTATTAGAAAAATATCGTAAAAACTAAAAGAGTATAAGATAAATGAATTAATATCAGCTCGGATTTAAAGGAAAACTGTTTTCGGATTACACAAGTTTTGTATTAAATGTAATTTTTTTTTCGTTTTAGTTTTTGATAAAATATTTAAAATATTATATAATCATCCAATATTGTCATATATGTATGTATTTATTGTGAAATATATTACTAAATTGTCACACTACATCGTAATTCTCCTGACTCCATTTACCACGCATATCGAGGTCTTGAAAAATTCAAAGTCCTTCGAGATCCTTTTACACATGCATGGATTACTTTACACAATATTCAACCTAGCCGAATAAAAGTTTATATTTTTAGATTATTTAATTTATCTCTGTCTTTTAATATGTCTTCTCAATTGAGTTTATTCATTAAAAAAAGTAATAAATAATTATGACAATATAATATACGTATTAAGTGCTTTCTTACCGTTCGCTAATAAAATATTAAGGAGGACATTAAGTTTCCTTTAAAGACAAACAAATTAATATGAAGATACATAATTATATGAAAGTCATATAACACTTTCATTTATTTGTATGTTTAGTACCAGACATTTGAATAAGGATTATATTTTTTTTTTTTAAAATTACAAAAATTTTAACAGAATGCAAAATAGTTGAAACTACACGCAAAGAAAAAATATGGCTGATAGCAACCATAAACGAATACGGCCATATTATGGATGGAGTTTATGATTGTTTGTAAATAATATTATGGTTGGATGTAGCACCATAAAATGGTTGCCATATAATGGTTGAAATATTGGCTGGATTTTATGTATATAACATTAATATTGTTGAATATCTACAAAAATATGGTATTTTTGTTGTACATGTACTTGATTCATGTATACAGAAATAATATGGTTGAATCACAATAAAAACATGGTTGCATCTGAACCATATTTTTATTACATATGGACTTGATTCATGTTTACAACAATGATATCGTAGAATTTAACTATTATGCCTAAAAATATAGAATTAAAAGCCAATTTATTTAGGAAATAATCATATGGTAATATTTCTTAAAGTTATTTATAATTTTCTAATGTTTTTGTATTTTAAATTTTAAATGATTTTTAACATAGAGTGACATTTATTGATGGTAATTCCTGAAATAAATCACTGGTTTAAAATTAAGGTAAAATTAAGAATATTTTCGTCACCGGAGCATGTTAAATCCTGAGAAATTTGTTGAATACTCGCACAAGATGACTTCCTGACTTATTTGCATTGAAATCCAATATTTCTAAATTTTCGAAATTACTCCAAATTGTACAAATTGATCGGCCGAAATACTCTGATATTGTTGAAGTTGTAATACTATGAATGGAATCTAAAATTTAATAAGGGAACAAAAATATTTGTAGAGTTGTAAAAAAATATGTATTACTTTACTTATTTACTTAATAACTTTATATCCAATACAAAATTTTGGACGGCAATGAATTGTTCAACATAAATTGGAAAAAATTCATGTGAGATTTCAATATCCTTCTACAAAACACTTACATATCGTCACCGAAAATGCAAAACATCACTTTTCATAACTTTACAGGAGGCACAAAAAAGTTTATAAAACCTAAACAAATTGTCCTACAAATAACATTTTTGGGATATTACATCCTTAAACATTGCCTGATATATTGATGATGAATAATTAAAATTTTATTAAATATTTTTTAAGTTATGTGGTTTACGTTTTTCAAGATTTCAATTTTGTGAAGCCAAAAAAACGTAACATCAATAAAAATCACACGTATTTTGGAATAATAAACTATATTTCATCAAAAACACAAATTTGAAAATTTTGATGTTACGTTGTTTTGCATTTTCGGTGACGATATATAAATATTTAATTTAAATATTTTTGTTGTAAATTTTACAAATAATTTTCTTTATTTTTATCACTCCGAATTACAAACAAGTAATATTTTTAGGAATTGAAAATAATTTTTTTGGCACAGAGAATTTTAACAACCATTACGTGGTTCTAATATAAACATATTGCTTAACAAGTTACGCTAACAATATAATTGTGAATTGAGAACAAAAATTTAATTGCTTCAACCAAATTGTTTTTAAAAATAAAATAAATTCAAAAGTGAAAATAATATTTTTGGGGCAACCATATTATTAAATATGTACTTTCAAAAAACTAAATAGAATAAAGCATAACAAAATATTTAGCTTCAGATGCAACGAATATAACAGAGTGTTGTTATGGGAAGGGTGTTTTTCAAAATGATTCGTATTCAAATTGTGACATTAAAGTAATATTTTTTTTTTATATTTTATTTATTTTTTTTTTATGGGAAATTGAAAATGATGATTATATAACCATTATTTATTCACTTTTATCATTAAGTATTTATTCGAAAACACTACAGTATACAAACATATAATGTGATAGATATATCGTTTACTTTTAAATATTCATGTGTGAGGAAATGAATATGTGCATTACACATGTATATATGTAAAACAACAATATACTTATATTGTATAACATATAAATAAACATTTAATTACATCTTAACTGTAACTAATTATACTCTATTCCATTACTAATGTAATAAATACATTAATAATATCAAACTTCCTGGCCCCCCTTATAATAAAAATATTAAAAAAGGCTGAACAAAAACATATTTATTTATTATTATTATTTATTACAATTGTCATTGTCGCCTACTTATTACTTTATATTTGCCCCTTTGGACTCTTCAAACGGCCGTCAGTTATTCAGTCCATCTTTCTGTCCATATTTAGAAGTTTACCAGTTTGCATGTTATTTTATTTTTTGCTACTTGGGGTGATTAGGAGAGCAATAAAAGCTCTATTGTTTTCTACTCCCACAAAACAAGAAAATTGAAAATGTTATTATCCTTAACCGCTTGCTATAAATATACAAATGTCTGTCTGTATGTGTGTTTATACTCGTTGTATGAGAATAAATGTGATGAGTGTTAATGTGAAAGATGTAAGTAAGTTTATATGTATATATAGGAAGTATGTATATTAAGAATTGTTCGTATGTATGTTTGTCTGTTTGTCAAATACTTAACCCCGTAATGACCACTTGTCATGCTTAAGAGGCTTTTCTAAGCGAAAAAAAAATCATTAAAAACTTCATAAGAAAAAATTATAACAATAATAAGAGGGAAATAATTTTGATTAAAAGGGATGACTTTCCTGAAACTCTATTAGAGAAGTAATAAAATGACAAAAACAACGTCAGAAACAACAACAAATTTACGCTAATGCCTGTTGATTATGGTCTGATACTGTACATGGAATTGTATGTATGTACGAGTATTATATCGAAATATTTTATCCTCGATGACACACAGTGAACTGAGCTCATATTAAAATTGGGTAAAAAATAGAAGGAATCTAGGTACAACAACGAAATTTCGTATATGTGTAGATATTGACTTGACCGCTTATTTAAAAATAGAGTTAAATTAATAAAATTCTTTATAATTTGCCTGTATTGGATTAATAAATTATCCAAAATACCCTCTTTTAAATATTTAGTTTTATAAGAGTACGTATGAGGAAAATAAATAAATTTTAAGTAAAAAAATTTTCAAAAATTTTGTTCTTCTGACACTAACGTTGAGTTGTGGTTTTATTAACGACTAATTATGCATTCAAAATATGTTCGCGTTAATCATTTTTATCAATGCGCGCAAAAGCTGTGGAGATTTGAACTTAAAACTTAAAAAAAACCTTAAAAATAGAGTTTTGGCTTTATTCAAATCAAAACAATGCGATTTTATAGAACTTCTATAGTACTATCAGCACATGTCAAAATTATTACAGAATTTTCAATATTTATCGAAATACACTGAAAAGAAAAATCTTGAAAAATTATTAGTAATAAAAAACATATCTTGGGATCGTTCGCTGAAAAAATTAAGTGAATATAGATTTTAGTTTGGAAAATATAGTCGTTCAAAATTTAGTACTCATAATAATATTCCTTACAAAAATCGTGATTTAATTTAATGAAAAGTATATTTTAGCAAAATGTTTAACTTGTTTCTTATCTATATATATAAAAGAGTAACGTTACTGACTGACTGACTGACTGACTGATTCATCATCCCACAGCCCAAACGGCTGAAGCTAGAGAGACGAAATTTGGAACGTAGGAAGGTCTCCCTCCATATAGATCCACTAAGACGGGATTTTTGGAAATTCGAATGTTGGGGGGGGTAAAAAAGGGTAAAAACGGGTAAAATCGGTAACCTTATAACTCGCAAGCTAATAACGATACAAAAAAAGTTGAATAGTTATCGTTATTCATTTAAAAACTAATTGGACAGGTGTCTGGTACTTTTTTGAAAGTCGGACGTTTTAGGGAGAAAACGGGTAAAAACTGTATTTTGGTACTTTTTTGACACCATATGTATCTTGGAAACCAATCAACATACAGATAAAATTTATATCGTATTCATAACTTATCAAAAAATGAGAAATATAAATTTGGTACTTTTTAGAAATTCAAACGTTTAAGGGGTAAAAATCGTACCTATTTTTGGTACTTTTTCATAAAACATTTTTTTATATTTATTGACATAACCATATGCGTATTTTAATATGGGATCTCACTATAATTTAGAAACTCACTGGAATACAATTTCTGATACTTCTATGGGTTAAAAAAAGTACCAAAAAAGGGGTAAAGGCGGGAAATTACATTTTATTCAAACTTAATAATGAATTTTCAATTACATTAAACATAGAAACATGAAATTAAGAAAATGTAGATAAGAATTCACAAGAGTGCAATTTGTGGTACTTAAAGATACATGGTCTGTGGGTAAGAATTCAAGAGAATGGACTTTGTGGTACTTTTTTCTTCTTCTTCTATTGGTACTTTTTTGCATTTTCTGTAATATTTAACCTAGAAACATGAAATTAAATACGTATGGTCCGATGTTGGAAAGAATTCACAAGGGTGGGACTTTGTGGTACTTTTTCGTTCTTCTAATGGTACTTTTTGAATTTTCTATAATTATGAACATAGAAACATGAAATTAGGGATATGTGGTCCTTAGTTAATGAGAATCCATAAGAGGGGACGTTGTGGTACTTTTTTGTTATTTTAATGGTACTTTTTGAGTTTTCTATAATATTTAACCTAGAAATATGAAATTAAGGACATGAATTGCTAAGTGAATGAGATTCCGTAAGAGAGAACTTTGTGGTACTTTTTCGTTCTTCTAATGGTACTTTTTGAATTTTCTATAATATTTAACCCAGAAACATGAAATTAAAGATATGTGGTCTTAAATGAATAAGAATCCATAAGAGAGGTTTTTGTGGTACTTTTTTGTTCTTCCAATGGTACTTTTTGAATTTTCTATAAATATGAACCTAGAAACATGAAATTAAGGATATGTGGTCTTAAGTGAATGTGAATCCATATGAAGGGACTTTGTGGTACTTTTTTGTTCTTCCTATGATACTTTTTTTAATTTTCTATAATTGTGAACCTGGAAACATGAAATTAAAAACATGTGGTGCTAAGTGAATGAGAATCCATAAGAGTGGACTTTGTGGTACTTTTTTGTTCTTCTAATGGTACTTTTTGAACTTCCAATATTATTTAAAGTAGAAACATGAAATTAAATATGCATGGTCCTATGTGAGAAAGAATTCACAAGAGGGGTCTTTGTGGTACTTATTTTGTTCTTCTAATGGTACTTTTTGAATTTTATATAATTATGAATCTAGAAACATGAAATTAAAGATATGTGGTCCTAAATGAATCCATAAGAAGGGACTTTGTGGTATCTTTTATCGTTTTTCTAATAGAACTTCTTGAATGTTCTGCAATTTTATCCTTAGAAACATAAAATTGAAGATGTAAGGTCCTAAGTGAATCAAAAACCTTAAAATGGTTTTTATGGTCCTTTTTATTTATTCTAATATACTTTTTCGTAATTCTGATATTTATTTTCCGTTATTCTAAGATTAGAAACCTGAAATTAAAGAGAAATTGTTATTTATGGATGACATAACACCATTATTAAAAATGTTCCCAAGGGAGTTAAGAATCTTAGTTTAAATTTAATATCTGATATGGTTTTTATAAAAAATTTCCGCTAACGAAGTTGCGGGTTTACAGCTCGTTTGATGATAAATTTAACATCGAAAATTGATTTTATTATGTCAAAATTTGAACTATAATGCGAAGTATGTGGCTTTGACTTTTAAGGTAAAGAACATGTTTTTTGATCCATACAATTATAAGTCTAACGAATTAAAGTAGGTTCCAAACAATTTCGAAATTTTTTGATTTTCCACATATACATATCTATAGCAACCAGTGTTTACAATTTAGCACTTTAAGTGCTAAATTTAGCACTTTTTAAACTTATTTAGCACGCAAAAAATTAATCTAGCATCTGACACTTTTACTACCACTTTTCGAATTAGTTTTGTCATTTTTTAAACACCTTTCGCACACTTTTTTTAATTTGTAGTTTTGTACTATAAAAACGTTATCAGTTTTTTCTACAAATTTAAACTGCATCTTAAATTTGGTGTTTTTAAAGTTAGTAACTAATGCGATCTTTAAACAGTGTGTTTAGAAAAATAAACTTTGTAAAAACCAATACAGTTAACCTATCAAATAAAATTTTGACAGTTAAAAAAACTATAGTTCTTTTGTCATAAGATATAATTATGATACAATAACTTATTAATTTTTGAAATATAGTTTGCAATTTAGTAGTGAACGTACGTAAATTAATAAAACAATAATTATAAAACAAAATTAATTTTGAATCTTCTTGAAAATGAAAATACTACATAATTACAAACTTTTTACTCAATTAAAAACATCACAATGTTAAATGTATTCACCGCAGAAATTGCAACTTTCCAAGACCCTTGCAAAAATTTTAATTAATTTAATAAGCATTTTGTTAAAATCTTTGTATAAAATCCATTAAAATATTTATTGTTTCAATTTAAATATTACTTAAATTTGCGCTGTTGCAAAATGGCCAAATAAAAGCAAAATTTAAATTGTACTTATCTTTCTTTAAAAATATTGTTTTATTAATGATTACTAACTCACAAAGAAATAGATTTCATGATTTTGATTGATTTTTAACTTGTACCCTTCACCAGAGGTATGTCATTCCATCTGCAATTTCTAAAATGTTCGCCAAAAAAGTGTATATGTATATTCCGAATCTTTATAGGAAGTCGAGTCAAAAAATCTATGCCTGTGTCTTTCTGTGCATCTGTCGTTATACCGTTTATGATATTCCAAAAAATATTTAATATATAATATATATACAGTGAGCGTCAAAAAAAAAGTAAACAGCTCATTACCTTTTAAACGAAGCCTTGTAAGATGTAAATAAATAAGGATATAAAAAAAGAGGTATGCCAAAATTCTTTGGTAATTAGGTAGGAATTGAACTCATAAAAACAATTTTCGAAAATAAATCGGAATAACGATATAATTGAATTTTTAAGAAAATATACCAATTTTTACGCGTCAAAATAAAGTAAACAGTGGCACCTTTTTTTTATAAAAAGTTCAGTAAATTGTAAAAGTCGGAGAAGATCGTATATTTTTTTTAGTTTAGGTATCAGGGAAGGACCAAATTATAATCTTAAATGTGTTTCTTGCTTTCAAACAAAGTAAAAAAGCGATTGTTTAATAATAGAAAAACAAACTTCAATTCAAACTCGAAAATAATATCAGATTTATATAAAAAAGGAAAAATCCTTGCGCGAAATTGCAAAAATTGTTTCAAGGAATTATTGCACTGCAATAATTGCAGAGTATTATATAAATACACCAAACATCATACTGTAGATAATTTTCCTCGAACAAGATGTTTAAATTAATTACAGACACAAAGAAAAAAGCTATAGTTTGCGAAGTCAAAGAAAATCCTGCTTCTAGTACTTCAAAAAAAGCTGAAAATGTTACGTTAAGTTCCGCTTATTATTTTAGAGCAAGGAACACTACACAAAAAAGGCTTCCATAGAATACACTACGTAAGAACCCTACATATCGTAAGCCAGCCAACATAAATGTTTGAATCTCGCCCAAAAGTATAAAAATTAGTGTTAAACCTTCTAGGAAACCGTTTTACTCAATGACGAAAGTAAATTTAAATATTTGGCGCCAAAAAATCATGAAAACTATTGCAAAGATGGAATGAAGGTGTCAATGTATTATGTGTGGTTGAGATATAATTGAACATGATCGAGACTCGCTAATAAGAACCCTTTCATTTTTATTTTAACCGTAAATGTATATTTATTGATCGCACTTTGTTATGTAATTTTACTTATATACATATGTATAGCTAAATATAAAAAAGATATAGTTAAATTTATGAGCTTCAACGGGACACTAATTTTCGTGCCAGTGAAAACATTTTCTAGGAAGACCTTTTAATCAATGTACATTTATAGAAAATGCTAAATAAAGCATCGTTTAAGTGGTCTTCCTACATTAAAATAGTAAAAACGCAATTTCTGGAGACATTCTAATTTACCTTCTGTACATTTTACATATATTTTCAGCATTCCTTAACTTTTTGTACTTTGAAAGAATATTTTACCAATTGAAATTTGTTAAGAAAATTAACAAGACATTCTCTTAGATTACGACTGCTATTTTTGAAAATTTTTTAAGGTCCATCTGAAAATAATTTTCATCCAATAATAATAAGTGAAGTGAAAATTTACTTACGTTTATTTGGAATATGGTTTGTTATCAATTTACCAATGTTTTTGCTTTGTGGAAGTAATTATGACCTTCAAAAGATTTATAGTATTTTATATTTTATATCAATAATACGAATTTACATTTACTTACCTTCTTTAGCTCCAAATTGTCTACAGAAGATCTTGTTATTTGAAGATATTTTGGTGCTGTTTTAAAATTTTATTTTATTTTTTTATTATCTTGATTTTTTTAATGTCAAGAAAAATTATTTATTTTTTATGGAATATTTTGACACATAAACACTACTAAAACAACAAACCAATTGATTCAGTATTCAAACCCTTAATACCAATTAAATTTTGCATATAATTTAACCAAAATTAACTATAACATTTTGAAAAATTGCAAATAAATATGTTTGTTGTATATATTAAAAAGTTAAAAATCAAATAATTTTACAATATTTCTCGGGACTAAATAAGCTTTTATTACCTTTTTTCTGTAAAAAAAATTAAATATCTTTATTTGCTTAAATTTAAGTTTAATGTCTTATACTTCATACGCTTTTGCCTGTTCTTATAATTATCACTTCTTTAAATATATGAATTGGTAAACTGAATCAAAAAATCAAGAAAAAGTAGAATTTTTGAAAATCTGATCATAAACAAATAACTAAATATCGGTTTAAAAGTAACTTGTTACTAAACTACTTCTATGTAATGCAGATTGTATGTTGCTGTCATTGAAAAGTAACTACATCTGTAACTACATGCCATTACCAAGTTTTTGTTGGGTGGGCTCTAAATAATGATAGTTTTTTTTTTATCGAATCTTAATAGTCGGTGTATTAGAGTGTATTAGAGATCTCTGATTCTGACTTCTGTTTTTTTTTTTTTTTTTTTTTTCATTAATAAGTTTTAATAGTGAAAATATTGAAGTAAATGTTTTTGAGTGCAATTGAATATAGTTATAGGCCTTTGAAAAGCCGTTCAAAATCATATTTATATAACTCTTATTGTTATTATTATTATTATATTTTTTTTTTTTTAATAATTGTGTAAAAAGGAAAATAATGTTAGCGAAGCCACTTTCGGACATACCACAGAGTTAAAATCCTATTAAACAAATATTTTGCCGCGTGCTAAAATAAATGAATAATCGCACAAAAAACATTTTTGGGTAATTCTAAGGCTCTGCGAACTGAGGCCCCAGGAAATATGCCCCCAAAAAACCAAAAAATGACCCCAAAAAATTACATGGGATACAACAACAAGCAATTTTAGTGCAATATTTCATCGTTTTTGGGTGATTTTGTGACCTGATTTTTTAGGGTGAATTTTCACCAAATTGGAATGAAAAATTGCACTAAAAAGATCAATTGAAAAGAAGCCCCATAAAAAAGTTTTATTTGTAATTTAGGGATATTTTTCATTCAACGATTTTTTGAAAAATTTAATTTCACAATACTCGTGGGATAAATTTCATATTTCGAAGAATAACGACGGTCAAAGAACTTTCCGTACAGCTTGTATTAGCGAAGAAAAGTTTTCTTATTGTATTTTTTGATCTTAAAAAAGATTTAATTAATTTAAGTTTTTTGTTAAGAAAAAGAATAATGAAATTAGTCTCTTTTAAAATTTGTTTTGGAATTTATTTAGTTTTTTAAAAAATTAAGAAATTATTTTATTCTTGTAGGAATTTATTTCATTCTATAATTTTTAAAAGAAAGACTTTATGAAATAATTGGGGGATTCACAAAGTGTGCTATCATGTTGTATTGTCATAAAGTCATAAAATTTTACAAAGGAAAAGCAATAACAATATTTTTTATACATTGAAATATTTTAGGACTTATGACAATACGACATGATAGCACACTTTGTGAATCCCCCAAATATTTTCTTTTCATTTAAAAAGCCAATAACTTCACAAAATTTGAACAATATTATTTTGAAATAATACTCCTCAACTCTTAAAATTCGAATTATAAAATATTTTTTCGTTAATAAAATTTTTTCTGTGTTACCGGCCGAAGGCTTAACGATTTTCTCCTCTGGATATGTCGAATACCTTCTTCCCTAAATAAGCTTTTCTCGAATGCAAAAATATGTTTAAGGTTCCACCTTTTTGATAAAAATTATTATTTCTTCCAACTTAAATCGGACATGTAATATTAAAGATATTTATTGAAATATATTGAATATTTAAATGACAAAATATTTATATATCACAAGTACAAAATCCCGCGGTTTTTGGGAATCATATTTTTGACTGCAAAACGTTAATATGGTTCTTTTACTATTTGACGTACATATATTTTATATTTTTAAACAAATTCAAAATATAATTTTTTTTTTGGGAAATTTTTAATATTGATTTTTGTTTCGTTATGAAAAATGCCCCATTATTTGTGTTATTTCTAGTTTCACTTTAGGGTAATATTTCATTTTTGTTTGGAGTATCTTTTCGTTATGAAAATGTCTCCCATTAATTGGGCCAATTTTTCATTTCAAGTTTGAGGTAATATTGTATTTTTTTGGGTTATATTTCCAAAAACTTTTGGAAATGATTCATTATGAAATATTGCCCCATTATTGGGACCATTTTTCGTTTAGTGTTTTGGGACCAAATTTCCTGGGGCCACAGTTCACAGCGCCTAATTCTTTATTTATAAAATTTGGGTGATTATTCATAATGAACAAACACCAAAAATTTTAAACATTTAAAAAAACCCAAACACAGTGAACAATCACCCAATTTGAATTTGTCGTTTTTTTTTTGAGCGTTTGTTCATTTATGGGGTTTGGGCGATTTTCCCTTGGGCGATTATTCGTACAGCCGTTTTTTGGATATTATAAAAATGTTTAAATTTACTTTATTTTTGTAACTTTTTTGTCTTCAAATCATATCTGTTTGCAATTTCTTATTTTAAAGATTACTTATTACTATATTTATGTATATTATTTATTTTTCTAAAAATCTGTGTAAATACAAAAATTTACAAAAGTGTTTAAAAAAAACTACTGTTTTCTCATGATAAACAGACGTATATTTAACATGCTCCGCGATTTTTTAATTATTCGTCGAGATTCAGTGAAAATTAAATATATAATAATACGCGATTGGACGCTTTATACTTCATTGAAAGGTACAATCCCGAAAAATAAGATAAGTACTAAATCTCAAAATCCAACAGATGTGCTTAGATATGTAAGTATAAACATAAAAAAAGTTTTACTTCTGCTAAGAAACAAAAGGTAATTGATAAACCCTTGATGAATAACCGTTTTGCCCTATTGAGTGATGATATAGAAAAAATCATACAAAAGATGATAATTCTATTTAAAAATATATCTTCGTGAACCTAGTTCCAATAATTTTCTTAAAACATTTATTGAGCTTATTGGTAAAAGCAGTTTTCACATTGTTCCAATGAAACAAAAATTGTAGTATACACTGAGGATTGTTATAGAAAAAATCTCTCATTACCTAAACAATAGTAACAAAAACTTTTACACATATCAACTAAAAAGTACGAGTAGTAAAGGTTTGACTGACTAAAGAAATAGAGAACAGTGTAGAACCAACTGAAATCAAGGAGGCCCTAGAAGAGTTGGGCTATCAAATAAATGTTTTGGTAAATATTTTTAATAAAGATAAGATTCTCCAACCAATGTTTAGAGTTGAGTTGGAGCCGAACGAAGATAAATTAAAAAAAAACATGAAACGCATTCTTTGTATTCTATGCGATATCTATTGAATCACAGAGTCACTATAGAGGAACCTCTTAAGAGAAAAATACCTGTCCAATGTGGCAATTGCCAAAAGTTCGGTCATACTAAAAATTATTGTACCCTATGTACAGTATTCATCATCTCAATGTGATATTGTGAAAAAAGGTCTCAAGTGAAAATGTGGCAACTGCAGTAGCGACCATTCCACCAATTACCGCTGCTGCCCAGTATATAAGGAATTATTAAGAAGGTTAAGAGAGAGTCCAAAGCTAAAAAGAAATGGAATTGTGGAATACCCACCTACATTTACTAACCAAATAAATTCTGGAATAAGTGTTAGTAATGAGGGTATAGCTTCAGTTAAGCCAAATTTAAAAACTGACCAATCGAGTATAGCCAATCCTGGAAATATCTCCTATGCCAATGTTTTAAGAACGAGTTTCCAACAACCTAATGTTCCCCAAAATTCGGGAGGATTAGAAACTTTAATGCAAACTATTGCGCAAACAGTTACCTCTCTAAACCAAAATATGACCAACTTTATGTCATCCATGCAGAACACAATACAAGAGCTTTTAAAAGCCAAATGATTAAAATCCTCTTAACGAAAAAATGCGTTTTTTGAGAGTATGTTTTTTGGAATGCAAATGGCTTAAACCAACATAAGTCGGAAATATCATACTTCATGAAACAGCACAAATAGATACAATTTTTATATTACAGGTTATTCATTCTATTTTACAAATCATCCGGATGGTTTGTATACGAATACGACATTATACCTTGGGTGTTTCGTTGGTGACTTAACACTAAGCTCGGTGTATTGCCCACCACGATTTTCTATGACCAAGAAAAAATTAGAATAATTCTTTAAGACACTAGGAGATTGTTTCCTGGCATATAGTAACTATAATGCCAAACATACTTACTGGGGTTCTAGATTGATAAATCCTAGACATAGACAGTTCTATAAGGTACTAGTTGATCGGAAAAATGATATGGATTTTCTGTCCCCTGGACACCCAACATATTGGCCGGCTGATCCTAGAGAAATTCCTGATCTCATGGATTTTGCCATATCTAAAAATATAAACCGAAATTCAATAACAGCGGAAATTCCATATGGTTTAACTTTTGACCATTCTCCGATAATAGTAACATATTCTGGAAGGACTAACATACCAAAATATCCGACAAATACTTTCTATAGGACAAATTGGTTAAAATATATTTTCAGTATGAGGAAGATATAAACAAATGCGTACACGACTTTACGTCGCACAGTGGGGTCAAACGCAAATTTTTTGGTAATAAATCTGTATCTCCTAAAATACTGGTTGGATTAAATTGAAATGTATGGAAGAGTTTCAGAGGAGGGCCTAAGCTTTGAGAAAAATCATCCTGTAGTCACCCTGTGATAACACAAGAAAATCTACAGGGTGTCAAAATTGACTACCTCGAGTATGTAAAAGTTTAATAAAATCGTAACTTATACAAATGAAGTCCGATTTTAAAGATTTGTATATTTCTGTAAAGTGCTTGGCAATATAAAGAAAAAATAAGATTACTTACTCAAGTTATCTCTTACAATTAAAACGATATTTACACTTGAATTTTTGATTTTTTGGATCGACTTTCTTTCGTTTTTCGGGAATAAGTCCTGATTTATATGAAATAAATTTTTTTTTAAAAATATCCTGTTATTTGCTATTAGAGGTCTGCAACGAATAAGTTTTCGCTGCATATGTGAAGACCGACATCGAATATAATTACTAATCGTACTCTCTCTCTCAGAGCAGAAGTACTGAAGTGTAGTTAACCGTTGTTCGTCGAATAACTACGAGTAATTAGCAACTGAAAAACATGTTCGGAAAAAATTGAACACAAACAAATGGAATGAACAAACAAAAAGTACTACAAGTATATTGTTCACTTCACATGGTACCACGAGTATTTTCATATTAAAGGGCAAAGCTGAAATATCATTTTACGGGAAGTAATAAATAAACTGAACTATTTTATTATAATAAAATGTATGTTATGGTTTCATTGTACTGTTTTGTTTATGTTTTTTAGAACAAATAAGTTATTTAAAAATTATTTTTTTAAATAATATTGTTTTTTTTTTTTTTTTAATTTATATATGCAATAGGAAAAAATCGGATACCAAGGATTTTTAAATTTGAGAAAGCAGAAATAAAAATAGAACCAAAATATATAAATTATAGGCATAAAATCAGAATTAATTTTTTTACTTATAAAATTAATGAAAGGAGAACTAAAGTTTAAATATTTTCTTTTTTTTTTATTATTTAATTTAAAAATATTGTTGCTTTTTTCCGTTTTAATTTAAAATTCATGCATATAACTCCCATATATTTTCTATTTTATTATATTGTTGTTTATTAATTATAAATAACAAAAAAACCAAACTGAACATTGTACATGTAGTACTACGTTCAGTTTTACTTTCGCATCATACTCGACATGATCTATCTTGGTATCTTCGAATAAAATTGAACTTGTCGGCAGTGTTCGTTGTTAGCGAGCACAGTCAAATAGCAACAAATAGTTATTCGAAAGTTTTGTTGTTCACAAATATGTGTACATCTTTTGTTTGCGATGCTTCGAGTAAGTGTACATGCTTCGGCAGTACACGTGTACTCTACATATACAAATATATTTATGCAGATCTCTATTTGCTATATATTTCAAAATAACATACTGAAAGAATTTTTGGATTATTAAAATATAGTAAAATTCTTTCACTTTTTACTCAAAGTTCCGTTTAAGAAAAAATTTTGTCTCTATATATTTCCAAAGACAAGGTTTCACAAATGGCTAGTATGGAAATTTTGAACTGATTTAGGCCTGCACCCTACATCAGGCATTGGTCGAAAATGGTGAACATTGGAAAAAGTTAAATTTTTTATCGATTAATAAAAAAATGACACGCGATCTTTTTTAAATTTTTTGACGATATTTCATAAAAAAATATATTTAGAACAATTTGACACTAAACTGCTTCCCGCCCGGCCAAAAACGAATGCAGGAGAGCAGATTTCAATTTTTCAAAAATAAAAAATATTTAATAAATATAAGCGATTATTGCGAATATTATCTCGCTCAACAACCAAAACGAGCCAATACAATTGTTTATTACGTATACGCACATCTGGAAATATTGTAAAACAGTGAATTTGTTGAGAGTTGACATAAGTTGTCAGTTTTGAGACCATGACATAGTGCTTTTAAAACAATCTATACATACATATTATACATCAATGAATTGGTAATTAGGTCTATTTTTATATTCTTGTAATACTTTATTAGTTTTTGGAAAGTAGGCGGAGTTTTGCTTTACAAAACATTATTATTTTTTTTTGTTTTTTTATATTTTTTATAATTTTTAAATTTGAAAAATTGCAAAAAATTTATTTGTGAAGTTTTTTTTAATGATTTTTGCAGGAAAAAAAGATCGGTATGTATTTTATATATTACATAAGAAATAATGGCGAAAATATTTTGCTAATATGCTTTTTTATGCAGTTAAAAGAAAGTCGTTTAAACAATTGACTTTTTCATGAAAACTGCTCTCCTGCATTCGTTTTTGGCAGGGCGGGAAGCAGTTTAGTGCCAAATTATTTTAAATATATTTTTTATGAAATATCGTCAAAAAATTAAAAAAATCTTGCGTGACATTTTTTTTATTAGGGTGCAGGCCTAAATCAGTTCAAAATTTCCATACTAGCCATTTGTGAAACCTTGTCTTTGGAAATATATAGAGAAAAAATTTTTTCTTAAACGGAACTTTGAGTAAAAAGTGAAAGAATTTTACTATATTTTTGTAAAAAATAGCCATTTTTCATATCAATTTCAGAGTGCTGACTTTGAATATTTTTCACGTCTAGGCGCATTGAGATAATCCAAAAATTCTTTCAGTATGTTATTTTGAAATATATAGCAAATAACAGGATATTTTTAAGAAAATTTTATTTCATATACCTCAGGACTTATTCCCGAAGAACGAAAGAAAGTCGAGCCAAAAAATCAAAAATTCAAAATTCAAGTGTAAATATCTTTTTAATTGTAAGAGATAACTTGAGTGAGTAAGCTTATTTTTTCTTTATCCTGCCAAGCACTTTACAGAAATATACAAATCTTTAAAATCGGACTTCATTTGTATAAGTTACGATTTTTTTAAACTTTTACATACTCGAGGTAGTCAATTTTGACACCCTGTAGATTTTCTTGTGTTATCACAGAGTGATTACAGTATAATTTTTCTCAAAGCTTAGGTCCTCCTCTGAAACTCTTTCATACATTTCAATTTAATTCAACCAGTAGTTTAGGAGATACAGATTTATTACCAAAAAATTTGCGTTTGACTCCACTGTGCGTCGTTAATTAATTTAGCAATGGAACATTCAAAATGTCAAACTTTTAAGAATGATAATAAGCATGTTTCCAATTATGAAATTCAAAAACTTCTTCTTGAAAAAAGAAAATTTAGCAGAGAATGGCAACAAACCAGATCACCAGCTGCAAAGCTGAGGCTGTCTACAGCAATTAAAAAACTAAGAAAAGCCCTTCAATTAGAAGAAGATCGCCAGAGTAGAAATTACATTGAAAGTTTAACAAATAATAAATATACAAATAAATATACAAGTTTTTCCAAAAATATGAAAAACTTCCCAGATTAAAATGATACCAAAGCCAGGAAAGGATTCTACTATTCCATCTTCTTATAGACCTATTAGTCTTCCATCTTGCTTGTCGAAGCTGTTTCAAAAAAAAATTATGCCATTCTTGAACGATAGAAATATCATCCCAGTTCACTAGTTCGGTTTTCGTGAAATATATGGAACCATAGAACAAATGAATCATCTAACTGGAAAGATAAGGTAATATTTTGAATTAAAGAAGTATTGTTCAGCCATCTTTTTGAATATCTCATAAGCTTTCGACAGCTTGGCACAAGGGCCATAAAATTAAATATTTACTACCACCATGTACCTAAAAATTGCTGGAGTCTTATTTATCTGACCGTTTATTTTCTTTTATATTCTTAGAACCATGACGGGTGCACCATGGTATAGATTCTGAGTCAATCTAGCTATGTCCGTCCGTCTGTTGAAAGCAGGATAGGGCTGGAACGGGACAACGTAGGGGGACGAAATTTGGCACAAATATTTGTCTTATATAAGGTTTATTTGGGATTGAAAATGAGCAAAATTGGTTAATAAACAAAAAACTAGAAACACAGGGTGACCGTTTTATACTTTTCTGCTGATATTTCCTCAACAAAAGCATGTACGACAACGACAACATTCGCGCTTGTTAGTTTTAAGATTTGAATAAAAAAAGGTAGATTCAATATATAAATAAAGAAAACGTAAAAAAAATTTCGATGGAATGTTACTGTAGGATTGGGTGGAATCAGAAGTTTGATAATTTGATCTTCATTCGTATTTTCTTTGCTAATTTTTTTTTTTTTTTTTTTTTAATAAAATTACTATTGTTCTTGATTGTATTGCAAAGTATCTTAGAAATTAATTCCGTACAATTTTTCAGCTGTAATATATTGTAACATTAATATTTTCAATAGATAATTCGAAAAAAACTTGAAACATGTAAAATGTAATATGGTAAATTTTTAGAACTAACCAGTTCAAAAGTTGACATAAAAAACACATACAATTTAATATCCATTAAATTTTACAATATTTTATAAATTTTTTGATATTTTGCCAAAGTTACACAATTTTATTCACAGTGTAGAAGTAAATATTTCATATTTTAATTGTAATATTGTTTCTTGTGGGATTTTTAATACATCTAATTAACAAAAACACATAAATATCCAAAACTAAATTTTTGTCGAATTTTTTTCCCAAACAAGTTTTCAAAATTCTTAATTTTAACGTACAGTAGGACCTCGATTATTCGTGACTCTATTAACCGGCAACGTCGATTATCCGGGAAAGAAGATTTGTAATTGTTATCTTTTTTTTTCATCCATTTAATTTTTATTGCATTGATTAACGATGATTACCTCTATTATCCGGGATTCTAAGCATAATTTTTTTCGATTGCTTTTGAACAATTAACCACATTATAAATAAATCAAATTTAAAATAAATCAAATTTACAATGTGTCGTTTGAATAAGATGAGTAAAATCCAAGTTTACTGCATTCATGAAAAGCTAGTTAACGAATATATGAATTTGAAAAAGAAGAAACAAACGTAAAATGAACCCCTTATGTATTGTTCACTGTTTTTTTTTTCCAAAATTGTTATTTTTCCTTATACTATTTAAACATTTATATTAAATACCTGAATAATTGAATTATATAAATAAAAAATGTTTTAAAAATACTACTCAAAATTTTTACTCAATTAACCGGGAAAATTGATTATCCAGAATGCGGTCCCATTTTATGAAGACTATTTTAACAATAAAAGACGTAACATATCTTGAATGCTGAAAGTCTCATTTGATATAAATTTTGCTATTAAATTCTAAACAAAAATTGTGGACTTTTTTCCACTAGACAGTTCATTGTGCGACATTATCGTCATCGTCATCGTCATCATCATTTCCATTTTACTCTTATTATCCTCTTTTTTTATTTTCATTGTTGTTTAGTATTGTTTAGTACTTTATTTTATTCATAAACGGAAATTAAGTGTATTTTCGTTCGTTTGGCATTATATTGTATTTTTATGAATTTTTGTTACTATTATTCGCAAAATACTTTGAACTTTATGAAATCTGCCTCATAATGTTTTTAATATTGTAATAAAATGTACGATTATCACTTGGATTTAATAAAAAAGTTTGTGAACTTCAAATGAAAATTATAATTTTAATTATAAAAATTTTACATTGTGATAGTAAACCATAGTACATGATCTATCATAAAAAAGACATGGTATATGCAAACTCTCAGCAGTATAATTAACCTCAGTCTCTTTTAAACGCTATAACCGTCAGATAAAATTTGCTTCTTTAAACCATCTACCTTCTTCAGACTTGAAAAAGTAATGGATTTTGAAAAGTTTCTGGAGAAATCCAAAATTATTTTGGTAATAAAATAACCAAAACTTCATATTTAGGTTGTATCATATAGAATTGCAATAGTTTTTTCTAACGTTAAGTTTTTTTCCTCTGCAAATTTGTTTCACTTGTTTCAAATTGGCATCATTTAAAGTGATTTATGACCCACAAATCTATTTATATAAATTTTGGTAAATGTCTTTTAATGTGAGCTTAAATGACATTTAAATGCCAAGTTCACAAAATCGTCCTGAATGCTCCAAGGTTCGTGACGTTGATCCAATTAGACATCTCTTAGAGAAGCTAGCTAGTGGCGGTAAGAAACGTTTTTGCTCTATCTTATTTGAACATTGAGATTAAAAACATAAAATGATAACGGCGAAATTTTCACATCAGCTTATGAAAATCCACTCAATATGCAGGAGAACTGGTCTTCATCTGATATACATAGAAGATAACACTGGTCGGCAGCAACAAATTTTTCGTCCTCCTTCAAAACAATTATGTGAACTAGATGGATTTCGACATGCTAAACACTAAACTGCTTTCAGTTTTTTCCCATTAGGTCGAGATTTGTTTATGCCGTGTCTAATATATTGCCCTAAATAAGCCGACTACTCGATTATATTTCAGAGAACGGTATGGATGATTTATATTAATGATAAATCTAAATATACAGAATGTAATTGGCTTTAAGTCGATTTAATATCATTTTTTACCCGCTCAACAGTTTCAGAGTTATTTCGAAATTATTGCTAAATTTAAAATTTTGTTTACTAAAATTTATTTTGAAAAATTAACCCATTAACGAGAGCGGGTTCTAAATTTGGCTGTGCCGAATCTTTTATACCCTTCACCATCTCACCGACAAATAATAAAATTTTCGCTTAAAGTATGCTTTCATACTTTCACATTTATAAATCTAAATTTTTTCTAAAATACGAAAAAAAAAATTAAACAATCATAACAAGCTTTGCTTTAAAAAAATAAACAACAACAATTCCATATTTATTTATATGTATGTATGTATGTATGTATGTATGTATGTATGTATGTATGTATGTATGTATGTATGTATGTATGTATGTATGTATGTATGTATGTATGTATGTATGTATGTATGTATGTATGTATGTATTAGGGTGATCGACGCGGTTTTCCAACCGGTTTTAAAACCGGTTTTTTTCAGTCAATGTGCTG
This sequence comes from Protophormia terraenovae, assembly GCA_951394005.1. Taxonomy (NCBI): domain Eukaryota; kingdom Metazoa; phylum Arthropoda; class Insecta; order Diptera; family Calliphoridae; genus Protophormia; species Protophormia terraenovae. The sequence continues at coordinate 77,068,524 of OX596074.1, read as the reverse complement.
TCGGTTTATTCAAAATGTTAATTTTTCGAATGTCGAATAGACCGGTTTTTTAAACACAAAAAACCGGTTTTAAAAATAGCATTTTATTTCAGAAAACATGTACTAAATAGTGATAGTGATATTTGAAAATTTAGGAATAATTTTTTTAATATTCATAAAGACTGATTTCTTATGTTTTTAAAATATAGTTTAAGTCTAAATTGGAATTTATTCTGTAATATTAAACAAATAAATAATTAATAATTATCCTGTATGACCCAATTTAATTTTTTTGATCCAATATTTCCTTTATTTTTTAAAGGTGTTGTGTTAAAAAAGTTTCACCCGCTGAATCGTTTCAATTGAGACAGGCTTCCGTATTAAGCCATGGTTTCTGTTTATGCTAACTAAAATTTTGATGATTTTTTCTACAATTTTGAAACATAATTATCTTCTAGTCATCTAGATATATAATTTACTTAGCATGTTTTCTCTTACCAGAGCTTTCTGAAGCTACCAAACGACGATTTGGCTTAATTATAAAACTTTTTGTCCAACAAATCTTAATGGAGCCATATTTTGAAATTTTTATCAGGGAGCGGATATAAGAGGATTTATGTGTCGTTTTCTAAGATTTTTTTTTTTCTTTCCAGAGCTTTCTAAAGCTCCCAGAAGACATAGAAATTATAGACATAGAATTATAGCTTAATTATAACCCTATTCGTCCTACAAATCCTAACGGAGCCAGATTTTGAAATCTCTATCAGGGGGCAAAAATACGTGGATCTATATATATAGATTTAAATATATTTTTCCTAAGCTATGTTTCCTTTCCAGAGCATTCTGAAGCTCCCAGATGACGTAAGAAACTAAAAATCGGCATACTTATAAAACTATTCGTTCAACAAATTCTAACAGTACCAGATGTTTCTATCAGGGACCAAAAAGTCTGTTTTGGTATTAAGAACTTTTGAGTTGCTATACTTATTGTTTGCTCTCCAAATTCTATAAAAAACTGATTCTGTATTTCGGCCAGGGAGCGCATTTACGACAAATTTTTATTTTGAAAGGTTTACGAATTTAAAACTTTAATCAATATTATTCCAATAAATTTGAATGGCTTCAACTAATTGACTTCGATTAGGGAGAGGAAGGTGTCTAAATGTTGTCCATATTTTTTTCTTTTAATTTTCGGATTTGTTTGTGCATATTTTCATTATTATATTATTTTTCCTGATATTGTCAGGCTTTTACGCTTGTATTTAATAAATTTTAACTTAATTATAAGAATTGATTTTTCTAAAGAAATGTAGTCTTTTGATATAAATATTAACTTCTGCAATTTCAAAAAGTGCAACCGGTTTTTTTAAAATACCAACTATTCGAACTATTCGAAAACCGGTTTCTCAAAAAAGTCGAATAATCGATCACCCTAGTATGTATATCAAACAAACTGACTGCATACACAAAAAATAAGAACAACATTATATTATCTTTATATTACTGTTGTTGCTAACTAACAGTGTTGCCAGTTTAGCCTTTTTAAGGCTAAATCTAGCCTTTTTATTTTGCTTTTAGCCTCAAGATTTTCGTTTTAGCTTCTAGCTTTTTTTCTAGCCTTTTTTGATTTTTTAATATAGCCTTAAAAAGGCTAAAAATTTACTAATTTTATTTTTACAGAATCATCAATTTAAGCATTTTTGTATATTAATTCGCACAAAAAATCGAAATTATTTATATTTAACGAAAATTTTCGACTGCGGCGCTTCGTTCTACAAGAATATTATGATTATTTTTAAACAAACTTTATTAGCCATAGATACTTTTTATGTTATATTTATAAATTCGCTAATATATCTTTAAGAAATATCAAAAACTAATAAGAACAAAAAAATAAATGCGTTTTTTAATAGAACAATATACTAGCTTTTTTCTGGCTTTATTTTTTGGAACATTTAGCCTTTTCTGACCTTTTTTAAAGTCTAATTTAGCTTCTTTTTTTCTAAGGTCCTGGCAACACTGCTAACTAACAACATCACTAATAGTCATTACTAGGTGGCGTATTTATATGCAAATGCATGTTTTTCTTGGAGCATTTAAAAATTATCTTATGTTGTTATCTATCCGAATCAGACATTTTAGTAAAAAATGGCATCGATTTGTAGGTGCATATTTTTGCATATTTTTTTTTTGGTTTTTAAAAATTTTTTGTTACAATCTTACTTATATATTTCTCATTTTGAGGTAAAATGCGAGCACCCGAAAACTTTTTATTTTTATTTTTCAATCAATATAAATATTTTTACTGTTCAAAAAATAATTTTTCATTTGTTGAAAAAAATATGTGAAGGATTTTTATTTTTTAATATAATAAATATCTTTAACAAATATCTTTAATTGTTGTTGTTTAAAATTTTTTTATCCGATGAAAAAAGTTTAGAATAATTTTATACTTTTGTAATAAAAGTTATTTATATTTTTTATTTCGATCATGATGAAAAAAATTAAACTATTGATGAACAAAAAAAAATATTATGGATTTTTATTATTTTTTGAACATTGAAGATTGATTTTCGATTGAAATAAAAATAAAACGATTGTTTTTTTAGTATTAAAATCTGGTCCCTGGTAAAATGTGCATAACAATTGTTCTAGCGATTTTTAATACTTATTTTCCGGTTATTAAAAAAAAAAAAAAAAAATGATTTGAGAAAATGAGAAAAATTTCAGAATCAATTACTTCACGTTCAGATGATGTTTCGTGCTTAGAAGAATACTCTTCTTCTGAACTACAATTATTTAAATACGCTCCTATTACTTCTGTTGACGTTGAAAGATCATTTTCTATGTATGTACGCCAAAATAGACAATCATTTACATTTGCCAACTTAATAAAAAATATGCTTGTGTATATGAATAAAAACCTATCTAAGGTTGTCTTAAACTCAATGTCACTAATATAAATGTGATCTTAAGGAGTACAAATTTAAACAAGCGCGAATGTTATATTCGGCTCGGCCAAATCTACATACCCACCATCAAGATTTTCAAATTTCACGTTATATAAGAGGTGGGCGGTAAAGTGGGCGGACCACGACCATTTTTGTTTCCGAGTTTACATTGGTCCTTGAATTTTTTGTACAATATTTCGTTGATTTTCATCGAAACCCTGTCCGTTGTCCCTGTCTTTTGTTTATTAACCGATTTTGCTAATTTTCAATACCAAACAAACCTTATATAAGATAAATTTTTTTGCCAAATTTCGACCTCCTACGTTGCCCCGTTCGAGCCCTATCCTGTCTTCAACAGACAGACGGACATAGCTAGATCGACTCAGAATCGATCCAGGACCCAGAAAATATATACTTTGTGGGGTCTTATATGATTCCATCGACATGCTACACACGGAATGACAAAATCAATATACCCCCATCGTCGAGCATTAACAATAAAAAGTTTTGATACATAAGCTGCGAAAATTCTAGAAACAGTTTGACGGCATTTGTAGCATGTACATCTTTTTCGTCACTCATTTTGATGAAAATCACGACAAATCAACATGGTTGTTATTAAAAATAATAACTGAAGTATTTTTCCATGATAACTAGACCAAAAAAAAATTTAATATTGATTCCGAAAAAAGTTATAAGGCAAAACGTGTGTTAAAAATTTTTCGATCGCACTCCTTAAATAAATATTTAAAACTCAACGTACAATCAACATAAACGAAGGATATATATACATTTATACATGTATTTATGTTTTAAAACATAAAGCACAAAAAAATTTTATGGTCTAGATGAAATCTATGGTACTTTTTCGATATAAAAAATAAAAATCAAAGGACTTTCACACAGACATGAACACATACATACACACACGATTACGAGTAGTCAAACACTCACAATACAATCGAACACAATTCAATTGAACGTTTTTGTTTGGACATTTGTACATTTATTTGTAGCAAGTGTTGCAACTTTTTGGTTATTGTTGTTGGTGGTGGTAGCGGTGGTTTATTTAGTTGCATTGTTACAGATAAAGATATTTAACTGTCTTTGTTGTGCCATCAACAAAAATGTATATGAATACAACAGATACTTGGTCAAATACAAAATATAAAAAATAAAAAAACACTTGAAATAAAAAGAAAATCCATTGATGCTGATGACGGTTAATAGTAGTGGTCATGTTTTTATTGCTTTTTTTTGTAGTCAAATTCATCATTATTCTTGTTGTTATTCTTATTGATGATGCTGACAAAGATTACAACAAGACTGACTGAGTACTATACTGACTGTCATCGTTGCACAATGACCACTTGAGATGAAAGTACAAATATTTTTTATTTTGTTGTATTTATTTGTAAATACTTTTATGTTGCTTTACTTTGAAATACAGAATAAATGAATGAATGAGTGATTTATTTCTTGTAGAATTGCTTTATATTTTTTTGTTTTCCAGTTTTTATCGTTTATCTCTGTAACAAGAATTATCATCAATAAAGATAAATAATAATCAATAATCTTTTTTATGCAAAAAAAAAAAAAAAAACACACACACACTATAACTGCAAATATTTATTAGATTAGGATTTAAATAAAAACACAAGTTTTTTTTTTTCAGTTGCTGATTAAGAAGAAATACATAGAATCTAAAAGATACAGAATACTGGTTATAAGTAAGGAATTGTTAACTATATATATACCTACTATAGGTATAACAAACAACGATTTTTAAAAATTTAAACGTATTAGGTTAAAATAAAAGAAAGTAAAGTGTTTAATAAAAACGAGAAAAAAAATTATAGTCGGTCAAGACCGACCATATGATACCCTACACCATTATGTGTGAGCATAAAAATTCGGGAAGGGGACTTATATTAGACCTTTGACCAACACTTTACTAAATGTAAAATAAAATATATAAACACAGAATAATGCGTTGATACTAACATCTACATGATTTTATGCACTTTAGGGCGATTCTCGGAAGTGGGTTTATATGGGAGCTATTGTAAATTATGGTCCGATTGTAATAAAATTTGGCAATGTTGTTTCTACTTAAATAAAACTTATTTGTATAAACTTGATACTAACATTCTTATGGGATTTATGCACACTAAAGTGATTTTCGGAAGAGAGGTTTATATGGGTGCTATAGTCAATTGTGGACCAATCTTCTTAAAATTTGGTAAAAATATTGATACTTGTACAAAACTTCTTCGCGCCAAATTTCATAAAAATATTTATATTTTTAAGGCATTTTTTAGTGTTGAATCTCTATTCCGGGAGGACATTTGTTTGGGGGCTAGGTAAAATAATGGACCGATCACAACTATTTTCAATATTCTTCGTCCTTGTATCATAAAAGTCTCACGTGCCAAATTTCATTGAGTTATCTTCAAAATTGCGACCTGTACTTTGTGCACAAAGTTTACATGGACGGACATCGTTAGATCGATTTAAAAAGTGATTCTGAGTCGATTGGTATATTTTAAGGTGGGTGTTACAAACATCAGCACAAACGCATAATACCCCAACCATCTATGTTGTGTAGGGTATACAAATTAAATTATGTCACCAAGCGACAAAATAAAAACTTTTTTCCAGGACATAAGATTCCTCAGCCAATTTCGGTATGCATGCCCATAAATCACTTTTTTCAATTGACTCTAGTTTTCAAGAAAATATAGAAAATTAATGAAAATTATGCCTACATTATTTGTTAATTTCCTCAACAGCTTTAAAGATAAGTATGAAAAACAAAACTCTTCATGTTAGAGTCAACGGAGACCTATACTGTTATATACCAATAGATTCATATTACAGAGCTCTTTCAGAATCTATGGTGATCTTAAAAATACGATCTAAACTCCACAATTAAGAGTTATTTTTCATCGAAAAAGTAAAAGATCGGATGTAAGTCTTAAAAAAAAAGAGAGTTTTATTTTGCAGTCATAAAATAAAACTGTTTTGAAGAGTTATTTTTTCCGTCCAAAATTATACTTATTTGGCTTATTTTCTTACAGTCTATTTTTTTTATCTAATATAATGTGAGAAGTATTTTATTTGTTAAATTTAACGAATATAACTTTTTCCAAATTTTCTGTGGAAAGAAAAGCGTCAAAGCTTTGGATGTCAATTTACATAAAATTAGTTTTAATTTTTGAACGGAAAAAATAAAACTCTTCAAATGAGTTTTATTTTATGATGAGGAAATAAAACTTTCTTTTTAAGAGTTTCATCCGACTTTTAATTTTTATGTTGAAAAACAACTCTTTTAGAAGGATTTTTTTTTTAAATTCACAAAATAACAGTTATAAAAGAACTTTTTTATATCACTTAGAAACGTAACGGTCCCTGGATATAACTCGTTTTAATTGTAACATACACAGAAGGGTGTTTCACTTCTTTCAAAGTTATAATTTACATATGACTTGTTTACGTCCCGAGTGTCAGTAATATTAAAGTTAATTGAAAATGGGAACAAAGCGGGGAATTTGGTTGTTGGAAAAGTTACCTAGATGTGAGGTTTTAGGCGCTCGGCAGTCTTCAAACGAACAGTACATTAATTTTTTATTTGTCATGTTAAATTGTCTAACTGTTGAGTGGGTGTAAGGCACTGATCTTATTTATAATTTAAAAACCTTAAAAACTAGCATTCTAATCCTAAAACTAACTAGATTAAACGATTTTAAGAGATTTCCCTCCTAAATATGACGGGAATGACTAGCACACAGTGGGGCCAATCGAAAAGATTTTGGTAATAAATTAGTATCTCCTAAACTACAGGTCAGATCGAATTTAAATTTATGGAAATGTTGTAGAGGGGGATTTAAGCTTTTAGAAAAGTAGTCTTGCAGTCACCCTGTAATAATACGAGATAAAGCCATAGGGTAAAAAAATACACCACATCGAATATGTAAAACTATAATTTTATCTGTAATAAAATCTTTATTAGTTAAGATTAGAGTATTCATTTTACTCGACTTTATCATTGTTCGAATAATAAAATAACTCGAAAATGCAATTTTTAAATTACTCGAATAATCGAGTAAATCTTTTAAGTTACTCGAGTTATTCGAGTAAATTATACCTTAAAAATTTACTCGTTTTTTCCAATGCTTATTAAAAAAAAAAACAAGCATTTTGTGTGGCTTAGTCTAGAAAACAAAATAAGAAAAACAAAATATAGCTTAAAACAAGAAAAAGTCTTTCCAAAATAATATATAATTAAAATTTGCGTAAATATTTATGAATATTTTTATCTCTTTTGTTTTGATAATGCCGTTGTTTCTCTATATTTAATATATTCATTGATAGTTAAATAAATAGGTCTAAATATGGTGTATCAATTCGAAACAAATTTTATATTAAATGGTTCTTTTTGTCATTTTTGAAACGCTATAAAAAAACTAATGATACCCAATTTAAGGCGATTATCAATACTTTTTGATAAAAATAAAAATTAAGTATGAGTTTTTATCCACTTTGGAATAATTAGCGATTTTGTCTCATAACCTCACTTTTTAATTTGGACACATACTAATCTATGTGCTACACAGAGGTTTTCAGTTATACTCAAAATGTTTGTACAATATTTTTAAGTATCGGAGATCTACTAAAACCAGATTTATTTTGAGCATAAAATGTCTTTTAATGGTTTAGTTATAGCGAAAACATGTCTTAACATCTTTAGTACCAAAACCACAGGAAGAAGGATACAAGCTTCTTAAATAATTTTAAAAAATTATGTCTAAATTTATCATGAGACTTAAATTTTTCTAAATAAAATCATGATCAGAATAATTTCTGTGCGCCAGGTTTTTGAATGTTTTATAATTCATTGTTCAATTATGTTCAATATTTAGAACACATTCAGATGATCATTTAATATTATACAAATATATTCGTGTTTTAAGATAATTTACTCTTATTTGCATTATAGTTATCTCCTGATTATGTTTTAGTACAATTTTGTGCAAAAATGTTTCGCAACTCTTAATTTCCTAACAATATCGGTGTAAAAATATAAAAAATTCTGTATAAATTATATAAACTTGTATAATAAATTAGTCAAATATACAATTAGTACTTTTCTTCATTTAATGGACAAGTTTATTGTAAATTTAAAATATATAATTGTTTCTCCCAAATGTACGTGTACGTTTAAAATCCTCCAATTTATTTCTTATAAAATATTTAATATAAAAAGGAAAGTCAATTTTCTTTATTCTTTCCAAATTCTTAAAATTATAAAAAATTATTTGAATTTTACAATATAATTTTTTAAAGTGACGCTAATATTTTTGTTAAATTTTTGTAATTGAAAAACGACCTTTAACTACGTGCGGTAATTTAGGCAAATATTAGGTTCTTTTTACTAAATACAATTTTTTTTAATAAAATTACAATTTTTGGTGCAACTTTTAGATTCTAAACATTCTATAAAAATATTGAAACATTGTTTTCAAGCTAAATTTTTTAAAAAGCTAAAATTAAAACATCTTAAAAGCTAGTTAAGAAAGAAAATCTTTAAAATTTTTTTTACTCGAATTATTTGATTAATCGGCATAATTTGCTCGAATAATTTTTTACTCGTAATTCTTGATTTTAATTTAATCGAACAATTATTTGATTTTAATTTTTCGATTAATCGAACAAACAATATTCGAGTGAATACCCTAGTTAAGATATCATAACGAAATTTTCAGTGAAGGTAGACTTTGTCATTTAAAATAATAAAATGTAAAAAACATAATGATTTTTTGTAAAATAAATCCCTCAATACCCAAAAAAAAAAATTTCGAAAATCCCAAAAATTGGATTTTTCACATTTGCATACTGTCGCGTAAAAAAAAAAAAAAAAAAATTAACTATAAAATAATTAATTAATTCATGCGATGGTGTAGCTTCTACTTCTAGAGATGTTGTCTCTTTGCAGGTTCGATAGCTACTCATATTTAAAATTGACAAATTTTTTTTTGTGGACCAGGGGTGTCAGATGTGGCGATTTTTAATTTCCATTTGGCGACATGGAGAATTTTTTGGCGGTTTTTAACAAGTTTGCGATTTATTTGGATAATTTTAAAAATTTTATTAAATAGATATTCGTGGAGTAAAACCATAACGTTTTCTTATGACTATTTTTAATCTAACAAAACAGTTTTGGCGCGGTTTTCAACAAGGGATCCATGATGTAACAATAACAGGTGACAGTACCGCTACAACAAATACAACAAGGCAAAAACAACCAGGCATTTTGGTTTTACCAGCACAACGTCAAAAACATTTAACAAAATTCAGAATAAAAGTGCATAAAATAAAATTTTATTAACTGAAAAAGTATTGAATATTTTTATTTTAAACGCAAATTAATTTCTTCCAAAACAAATATTGCTATTCTTTTTCAAAACAAATATTATTTTTTTTTTTTTTACCACACAATCACAATACACAAATTATTCACAGAAGGAAATAACAAAAAATAATGTAAACAACTTTTGACAGTAATCATAGAATAATTACAAAGTATACTCATAAGAACAGCTGTTTTGCAATTTTTTCATTGACATACCTCGCGGAACTATCAAATTGTTTTTGTATTCCTAAGCAAAAATTTTTTGGAGTTTTTTTACTCTTCCTCTCCAGGAGAGGAAGAGTAAAAAAAAGAGAGGCTCTCCTTCGTTCTCTCATTTTCTGTTCATAGCATTTTAACATTATGTGCAGTAGTTTTACACTAACAAAATACAAGCAATTGTTGTTTTTGTAGATGTGCGAGCAATTTCAAATTACGCTATGACAGTAATCTAGTAAAAATAGACGACGGTAAAAAATCATCAGCTGTTTTATGGATATGCAAGCTTTAATAGCAATGCAATATTTACTACAACCACAAACATGTGGATTAAAAAAACAAACAGTGACGACACTTATTACTAGTGATGGTACAGTGACCAAAAGTGTTCTCCTCCAATACATACGTTATAGATTCCGATACTACACTCTTTTTGCAGATTTATGCTTTGGGATTTTAGAACATAAAGGCAAAATTCAATACATTCATATAAAATAGTTTAAATTTGGGAGGGTGTGAACTTAAAACGCTTCGGTTTCGAAAGTGTACAACTTACAATACAAATATTTCTGGGAAGGCTTTGCGGAAATTTATGATTTAAACGGCATTTGAATTGTAATTATATCAGCTAAAACATGAATATTTTACAAATAAAAAATACTTTTTAGAAATGCATTTTAACGCAATTGCATTTTTTAAATGCATTTTTCTTTAAATATGCTATTAAATTTTTTAATTTGTGTACGTATTTGGAAAGCATGGAATCTTTACATTAAAATAAAAATCTAAAATTTTTACTGTGCACAATTTCGCCTTTTCTTCAACTAATTTAAATTTTTTCATATAAAAATTATATTTTTCTGGTTATGAGTAGCTTTACATATTTTGTTAAAAAAATGTATTTTGTTACTTTTTAAAAATTCGTTAAAAATAGTAAACCTTTATGTACCAGACTAATTATTGTTTCAAGTTATAATAAACAAAGCATTTTTAAATACACTTTTGAAAAAATAAAATTTAATAAATTCGCAACCAACAAAAATGCATCTAAAAACTGCATTTATATTTTGAAAATATTATGGACCGAAGAGGTTATTTTGGAAATGCTGACTAATTACAGAAATCCATTAATAACTTCAAAAGATATGAATATTTAAAATTGCATAATTTTTACATTTTGTTAACTTTTATACAAATTTTAAAGAAAATTCCAAAAACAAGAAAAAATTATGTTTTTATATGAAAAATTGGGAACATGTTTTTATAAAAACTGGATTATGCATATAAGATTTTCGCGTCCCAAAAATTTTAAACTTTTATTTTAATGTAAAGATTCAAAACTTTTTAATTATATTAAAAAATTAAAAAATTTTAATAGCATATTTAAAGAAAAATGCATTTGAAAAATGCAATTGCATTAAAATGCATTTTTAAATAATCTTTCTTATTTTTAAAATGTTCGTCGTAAAGCCGCCATATGTGAAATTCAAAGGAAGTTTAAATCATTAAAATTCACAAAGCCTTCCCAGAAATATTTGTATTTAAAGTTGTAAACTTTCGAGATTTTTTAGGTTTTTTCGAAAGTGAAAAAGCGAAATAAAATCGCGAGTTTTTTCAATTTCGCGAAACTTAAAACTGAAATTGATAAAAGGCTTAATGGAGTTTATGTATGCAAATTTTTATCGAAATTGAAGGAAATCAAGTAAAAAAAATACGCTTTTTCGGCCGTTCTTTCATGGAATGGACGATATATACTTATATTTATTTACAAAATACACGTATTTCATTACAATATTAATATTTGGAATTAAAGCGTGTTTCTTTCCAGTAAAAATATTTGTTGGCATTCATCATTCATTTCATAAATGGCAAAATGAGATTAATTATATTTTTTATACTAATTTAATGTTTTCTTTTATTACTGGTGTTTTTAAATTTGCATGTTTTGAGATATTTACTTTTTTAGGAATAGCGATTTTCTAATATTTAGTGTTTAATACTCAAATAATTTCAGTTATATTATTAGCTCTTTTCGATAACTTTATGTTATGTTAAAAACGTCAACAACTAAAAATACAAAATTCATCTTTAATAAATAAAAATTATTTCTGTGTGTTTTTAAATTTTTGAAACATTTTGAAACGTATAATTTTATTTATATTAAATCAGTTGTTACAGATTTTGGAAATAACAATAATCTCAACAAACAAGTTTTTATTCTTTTAAATATCTGTTTTAGTTACATATAAATGTACAATTTTTTTACCTTATGTGAATATTATTTGTTTATATTTATAGATAATAAAATAGAAAGAAAAGATTGAAACAAAAACAAGACACCTAAGAGAATGAAAACTTTCTTTTCTATCAGATACTCTCTTAAATATTCAATTTAAAATTTACAACAATTTTTACATAAATTCAAATAATTTTCAATATTTTATTAAATTTAAATATAAATTCTGCTAAGAAAAGAGTTATTTATCTTTCTCTTTAGTCATTTAGAAAACTTATAAAAAAAAAATTAAAGATCATAAAAACAAAAAAATATATATATATAAAAAAAAAAAAATAAAAAAAAAAAAAAAAATCTCTTTAAAATAAAATGTCTTTTTATAGTAAATTACAATAATTTTAAATTTCCGTTTAATTTGTTTTTTTATACAGTACCTACGTTAATAATTTAAATTTTACAGTCAGTAATATTATTCAGTGTACATTTATTAATATTTATAGAGAATAATAATAATAAACATATGTTATAACATAAATTTGCATTAAAAGTTGCACATAGAAAAAAGTCACACAAGAAAGTAGCATTGTAAATATATACCTGCTCGATAACATATAGTTAAATCGATAACAAGCAAGAAAAGCTTTTGAATTGCAAATTACCAGAACTAATTAACCTCAGCTTAGACAAAGCGTGGATCATTCCTTTTTCTTTTGATCTTTTTGTGTGTAAAGTTCTCTATTAAAATATTCGGAAGTATATAAGAAAAGAAGAATAAGTTTTGCAATTGAAAAATTTATCGATAGTGAATAATTGAACATTATAAATTCTATTAACAGATAAAACTAAAAACCCAATTAATTTTATTGGTAAGCATTAAAAAATTAAATGCATGTCAATAAGTAGTGAAAATATATTATTTATTTCCACAGGGTTTTAATATTATCGTTTTTATGGAAAAATTTTAAACTAAAACAACACATCTATATATGCCAATTTTTTGTTACGCAATATAACCTAAAATTTTATAAACCACAATCGTCACAGTTGATGCATGATTCCACTCATTTTAAAAGGAATTCATTGCAATCAATTTGTCCTAACCTTAAATAAGTCTCAATCTGCCACTATAAAGATTTGTATCAAGCCTTGTTAAACAGATAAATATAGAGATAATTTAATAAAATTATGGCCGTGCGATAAATAAAGATCAATCATCTATAGAACATCCTCGATCATTATAAAAAAAAGGGGAAAAATCTTAAAGTATAATTTTAATTATAAATTGCATACAAAAAAAAAAAAAAAAATACAAAGAAGAAAAATTGAAATGTAATTTCTATTTTGACCTGCACTGTATGTAATATTATCAAAGCAAGTATCTTACAACCCATGACGTCATCTATATAAAAAGGAAATTTTGTTTTACCTACAACAAATTCATCAAGAGAGTGCTAGAGAGTTTCACTGATGCCGAATATATAAGTTTGGATTAAACTTATGTTAAATCTCACCATAAAAATAATGACGTCATCAATAAAGAGTGCATAAAGAATAAGTATTATTACATTTAACAGTAAGCTAGATTTAACATTTCTAACACTTAACATTCTTATTATTAATTATTATTTTTTTTTAACAAATCTCTTATGATGTACTCTGCAAATTATTATGAATTACATATTTATTGTTTGTTGATTTGTTACAGTCAGCAATAATTTGCAAAGTGCATGGTTATTATAAACTTGTTATAAATATAATGAAATGAAATATATATAATTTTTGTAAATATTAATAAGTAATTATTTTATTGTATTGGCATGTTTATTATTATTGTATATTATAATAATTTATCATTGCATATTTACTGATCATTTCCTTGGAATTTCAGAAAACAAACCTATGGATGGATTTGAGCTCAGTTCATCGATGGCGTAAAAAGTTAAGGAGTTAAAAATAAATAAAATTAAACTAAACTACAAGCCGTAAGTGTAATATACAATATTAAAAATAAACATGCTTTCGATTATTTAAATTATTTTGTACATTCGTACAAATAGATTATAACATAATATATATTTATACATATATGAATTTACATATATATAATATATTTGATTTTAAAATTTGTATAGTAAAATTCATTCGAATTTTAACAGATTTCTCATATTTAAAAATATCAATTTGTTTCATTAAAGACTTTTATGTTATTAATAGATCTAATTTTTTTTTTACATGAATTTAAATAAAATTATAATATAATAATGAATCAGCTTTTTGAGTAGAGTAATACTGTTGGGAATGTTGCCTAAAAAGGAAATAATGTAGCTAATAAATTTTTTTTAAAGGGAAATACTTAAAACTTTTTATGTTATGATCACTGAAGTATTTCAGGTAGGTGGGATGTTATAGTGATCATTGGTGAAAAATATAGCTACCACTGAATATAGTGTATAATAACGCAACTTATGGTTTATAATTTTTTTTGTGTGTTTCAAGTCTTGGAATGATAATGATCCTACTTTTTTTGTTTTATGTTGAGCAAGTGATTGGAATGATCAAGGACCCTCCCCAAACCGACGAGCATAGCCTTCAAGCATTCCAAGCTCGATCCTTCCTTTCAAACAAAAATCATTTTTACATTTTTGTCAACATTGACAAAACCAAACCAACATATTACAGAATGGCGCCCAACGAGATTGGCAAAATTGTCAATGTCGAAAACTTGACTATATAAGTCTTATATAAGTGAATGAGCCTTAGACTAAACTTTGTGGTTTAGTACTGATAGTAATTTACTTTTTCCATATATTTTTTTTTTACTAATTCTCTACTGATTGAGTATACTTTTGAAGTATCCATAGGGTAAAGACTTAGATTTTTATTTCAACTTAAAATATTTACAACAGAGGTATGTCATTCGATTAGCGGTAATAATATGCTTTCGGATATGCGACCTTGAGTGATATTTATTTCCTTAAATATTTAAGTACAATAGTAATGATTTCAGTTTGTATAAGTCTTAAATAGTTTCTGATAAAATAAGAATTATATATTTGCTATACAACACTGACGTCATTAAAATTTGGAGGGAGTTGCTTATTATATATTGTATATTATATATTTTTTTTTATTAGCTAGCATATTTGTTTTATTTAGTCAACATTCCCAACATAAGATTATAAGAGTATATATTAGTTACATAAACATTCATTAATTTTGTTCATATGATATGTCACTGAGGAAAAGAAAAGTTAGGAATATTAAAAATAGTGAAGATCCGTCTTATAGTGATTCCCAAATCAACTACACAATTGATGAGGATTTAGAAAACCCATTTTCGTCGAGGCCAAGATTAGAAAAGAGCCCAATTATAACCCGTTCACGTGCAAAAGTAACATCTTTAGGATTATCAATGGAAAATAATACGCATAGGGATTTGCCCGTTCCGAGTGGCTCACAACAAATAAATTCTAATCCTTCTAATGACGTTGAGGCAGGTAACTTAGAGGACTTGACGCAACGTTTAGAACGAGTACTGACCTTAAACCATCAAATGTTTATGGGCGAGTTATCAACTTTGAAAAAAACTTTAGCAGAAAACTTTCAAGTAAATCAGCGTAGCACTAATCAGCCATTGGAAAGTTATCCCAATGATGATAATGTACACCAAGACAATATACCTCATAATGCTATTAATAATAACAATAATAATTTATCTTTTCATAACCGTAGCGTTAGTTCTGAATTAGGAAAGAATAGCTCTACAAGTAGCATTATTAGGGTAGATAAATGGAACATATCCTATGATGGATCTAATGATATCAACGACTTTTTATTCAAAGTTGATACATTAAGGAGGCGATGGAACTGTGCACCAGATCAAATTGTGGCTAGTTTTCACACTCTTTTAAGAGGAAAGGCAGAAGTATGGTTTTGGTCATACTTACGACAAAATCCCAATACAACATATGACCAGTTGAAAAACGCAATTATGAGACAATATGGTAGAGCAGAAAATGACTGTGACAAAATTGTACGTATGGTAGAGCGCAGACAACAGCCTAAGGAGAATTTTGATGATTATTTTACAGAGATGATAAATATGAATTCAAAATTATCACAACCTATGAATGACTCCAAAATAATAGAGCTTATTAAAAATAATGTAAAGGAATCTTTAGGTGCTCTTTTATTTTCTTATGACCTTTTTAGTTTAGATCATTTACGAGAAGCGGCAAGAAAAGCTGAAAACTTTTTGTCTAGGCAACATCAGTTGAGAATGCAGAAAAAGTACGTATCAGAAATTGAACTTGAGAACAATGTAGATGAAATAGAAGAGAGTGAAGGTGAAATTGCTGCAATTAAATTTCAAAATAATACTAACAGGGAAAGAAGAGAGATAGATACTCGACACTTTAAATGTTGGAATTGTGATCAGGTGGGTCATTCGTTCTACGATTGTCCATCTGAAACCCGTAATTTATTTTGTTTTAGATGCGGCGAGAAAAATGTTTCTACTCCAAAATGTACTAAACATTCGAAAAACAGAGTCTAGAACGGTTGATAGAGGGTACTCCGTTCGAATCACAAAAGCCCTCAGATAATTCCTCAAAGACAAATTTTATTAATCCGTGTAATGAATTAGAAACGATAGGTGCTTATGAGAATTCTTCTCATAAGTTAACAACACATTTTTCAAATTCTTTGGACAATGAATTAGAGCGTAATAATAACAATAGTTTATCTTTTCATCAAAGAAAGCTTTTAAGTATAAGTGCAAAAGTAATAAACTGTAACAAAAGTGTATCAAAAAGAATTATTAAGTGCAGAGATAGATATCGTAAGAGAAAACAGTTTTCTAAAATCTTAGAATCCACTGTGATAGATGAAAACAAAGACAACAGACCTTATGCGAAAATTAAGCTGGGAGATATTGAGATATTTGGACTGCTTGACTCGGGAGCATCGATTTGTGTTTTGGGGAAGGAATGTAATGATTTAATAGATAAATTGAATTTGAAAATGACACCACTTGTTAGCCATTTAAAAACTGCTGACGGAAGTAAGCAAAACGTTATAGGTTTTGTTAAAATCCCAGTTTTATATAAAAATATGGTTAAGGAAATTCTGTTCTATTTGGCTCCAAATTTGAATCAATTAGCTTATTTAGGAATCAATTTCTGGAAAGAGTTTGATATAGCACCTCAATTATTCTTATCCGAAATATCATTAGATAGTGAGACATTTTGTTTAGGGAATAATGCAATTGATTTGTCAGATTTACAGCTTTATGAGCTCAAACGTACTATTGAACAGTTTCCTTCGTTCAGTACACAGAAAAAATTATTCCAAAAAAAATTTTTAACAAATCGTTATTTGCCTTTAAATTAAATTTTATTAACAAAAATGTTTGTTTTTAATATTTTGTTTTATTGGCTGTGAAAGATTTTAAAACTATTTCAAAAATAAAAACAAGTCTATAGGTTGACAACTTCAATAAATAAAATATATAAATTATTAGAAAAAAAAAAAACTTTTGCCAAAAGAAGGATGTCTACATAAATTAAAATTTTAGAGGTAAATATCGTTGGATTTTTAAATTGTTTGCCAGCAATTTTCCTAAAATGTATTCCTTTTTAGACGCGGGGCCGAAGTTAATGTCAGGCGAAATAGCTTTCTTCAAACTGATAAAATTAAAATTATTTTTTTTTCTGCAGGTTTGAATAAATAGTTGCAGAAGGTTTATTATGTATGTTTTCCATTTTTTTTTTATAAAAGCAGGTTGGCCCATGATCTAACCTTTTGCAGTTTCAGCGGAATGTATATTGGGGAAACTAAATGTAATTTACAAAACCAAATCAAAAATCTCCTTCATTTAAGCATGTCTAGAGATAATTTTTGCTTAGGCTTGTCAGAGAAAGATGCAAAAACTATTTGAAGGTAAATTTATGAATACATATTTAAAAAAAGAATTTTGTTAAATTAGTTGACCTTTTTTCAGATAATTTTTCAGTAATTCTAATTAATGGGGAGCACATAAGGTCACATCATAAGGTCATATTTTAAACATGTTATCAATGATGGAGATTTTTATCCTTTAGGTTGTTTGTGCAATATATGGAAGTGGTGGAACTGCAGTCCTAAAATTGTGGTATTTCCGTACTTACTTGCATCTCAACATTATGTTCATGTAAAACTTTATATTTTATTACTTTCATTTTGGCATACATATATATATGTATCTCTTTTTATTGTGAAAAACGTTTGTTAACATCTCCATTAGCATTATATTGTCAATAATAAAGAACATTCATTTATTTAAAATCAAAGTTTTTAAATTATTTATTAATTAAAAAAAGAAAGAATTTTTTACTAATACTTTTATTGATTTCATGATTATAATTGTTTGAATATATATTTAAAACCAAACATTATTTTCATTGATTTGTTGAATAATTTTTTTTAAATTTGAAACAATTTTCAAGCAACATGTTTTATAAATAGTAATAATAATTTAATAAAGAAAAAAATATTTTTTTTTCAATAAAATAATTACGAATTTGAGTAATTGATTTTAAAAATTTTGTGATAGGTCCGATTTCATTTAAAAAAATTATTGAGTTTACAAATTTTGTTATTGAATACGAATTTTAATTTTTTCTGTGTAAATTAGGATTAGGACGTACAACACTTGAAACTCATCATATTGATACTGGCAAATCTGAGCCATTTAAAATTAAACATTATCCACTTTCACCACCGAGACAACAGGAAGCTTACGAGGAATTAGACAGAATGCTGTCACTAGGAGTTATTGAGGAGAGCAACAGCCCTTACTGTAGCCCAGTTGTCTTAGTTAGGAAACCAGGCAAAATACGTCTCTGTCTAGATTCGCGCAAATTGAATAGTTTAACGAAGAAAGATGCTTACCCGCTGCCACATATCAATGGATTGTTAAGTAGATTGCAAGACACTCATTATATAACAGGTATTGACCTCAAAGATGCCTTCTGGCAAATACCTTTAGATGAGTGTTCGAAAGAAAAGACCGCATTTGCTGTGCCTGGTCGGCCACTGTATCATTTTACAGTCATGCCGTTCGGGCTATGCAACGCTGCACAGAGGATGAGCCGCTTGATGGATAAGACAATACCCAGTCGTCTCCGTCAAAATGTGTTCATCTACCTTGATGATTTATTGATATGCACATCTGACTTTGAAACACACATTGATATGTTGCAACAAGTTGCCAAATGCTTAAGGAATGCGAATTTGACAATTAATGTACAAAAGAGCCGTTTTTGTCAAAGGGAAATTAAGTACTTAGGTTATATAGTAGGACAAGGTTGTTTAAAAACGGATAAATCAAAAATAGAAGCTATTACCAAATTTCCTCTTCCAAAGACCCCTCGACAAATTCGTAGGTATATTGGCATGACCGGTTGGTATAGGCAATTTATACCAAATTTTGCTGATTTGTCAGCACCCTTAACTGACTGCCTGAAAAAGAATACAAAGTTTCAAATAACACCACAAGCCGAAGAGTCATTCAACAAACTTAAAGAAGCCTTAACCACGGCTCCCGTCTTAGTTCAACCTAATTTTAGCCGTCATTTTAAAATACAATGCGATGCATCACGGTTAGGTGTAGGGGGAGTTCTGACTCAAACAGATGACGAAGGGATGGAACACCCAGTAGCATATGTTTCTCAGAAACTTAATAAAAATCAAAAGAACTATACGGTGACAGAACTGGAGTGTTTAGCGGCCATAGTATGTTTAAAGCGATTTAGACCTTATGTAGAAGGACTGCCTTTTACTATAGTTACTGACCATTCGAGCCTTCGATGGCTGATGTCACAAAAGGACTTATCAGGACGCCTTGGACGGTGGAGTTTGTTTTTACAGGGATATGATTTCGAGGTCGAATATCGTAAAGGGTCAGCGCATATAGTTCCGGATGCACTTTCTAGATTTGATGTGGAAGAGATTAAATTGCCATCAATGTCATTAGACGTTAATTTAGATTCAGAGTATTTTAAAGCTAAAGAGTATACGAACTTAATCCACACTATAGCCCAAAATCCAGATAAATTCCCAGATACTATAGTTTCAGATGGATTCATATATCAGAGAATACATTTTAGAAAAGGGGAATTTGTTGATGAGGACTCCTTATGGCGATTGTGGTTGCCAGTGCAACTTAAGGAACAAGTTATTTCTACTAATCATAATATAGAGTCGTGTCATGGTGGGGTTTCAAAGACGTTGTGTAGAATTAGAGAAAAGTATTTCTGGCCAAACATGGCAAAAGAAGTTAAAGAGTTTGTGTCTAAATGTGAGATATGCAAAATTTCAAAACCAACGAATCAGATACAAAGGCCACTTATGGGTCAGCAAATGCTAACAGAACGCCCATTTCAAAGAATTTACATGGATCTACTTGGTCCTTACCCTAGGTCAAAGATGGGAAATAATATGGTGTTTGTAGCTATAGACCACTTTTCTAAGTATATTTTTTTAAAACCCTTGAGAAAAGCAACGAGCTCAAATATTATTAAATATATTGAGGATAATATATTCCATCAATTTGGTGTACCACAGTACATCCACTCTGACAACGGAAAGCAATTTGTTTCATCTCAGATGGCAGACTTTTTGAATGCATATGGTGTTACTCATATAAAAACAGCTTTTTATTCGCCACAAGCTAACTGCTCTGAGAGAACAAATAGAGAGTTTTTGGGAAAACTGAGAATTTTATTGAAAGAAAAGCAGGATAAGTGGGACACTCATGTTTCGAAAATTTCTTCTATACTCCGAAGTGATTATCATGAATCAATAAAATGTTCACCCTATTTTTGCGTGTTTGGAACCAATATGATATTACATGGTTCAACATATCCTATAATGAAAAAATTAGGTTCTATTAACAACAAACAAGTCCGAATTTTGACAAATGATGCAAAAATGGAAATTTTACATGACAAAGTGAAAGATAATCTTGCCACTGCACATGAAAAGGCAGAAAAATCATATAATTTGAGGAGTAAAATGATTAATTTTAGTAAAGGTCAGGAAGTACTTCGAAAAAACTTTCAACAGTCTGATTTAAAAAAAGGAATAAATGCGAAATTGCTACCACTATACGTCAAGTGTAGAATAAGAAAAAAGATTGGTTCATCATGCTACGAATTAGAAGATATGACTGGGAAGTATATAGGAGTATATCACGGAAAAGATATAAAGGCATTGTAATTTTTTGTATTGCCCAGCTATCTCTATTCTCAGGGTGTGGTTGTGCCCCACGAAAGGGAACAACAGCACCAAAATCCGTTTTCCTTATTTTCGATTTCGTATAAGTACTTATCTACAAAGAAGGTTTGTTACAGATTTTGGAAATAACAATAATCTCAACAAACAAGTTTTTATTCTTTTAAATATCTGTTTTAGTTACATATAAATGTACAATTTTTTTACCTTATGTGAATATTATTTGTTTATATTTATAGATAATAAAATAGAAAGAAAAGATTGAAACAAAAACAAGACACCTAAGAGAATGAAAACTTTCTTTTCTATCAGATACTCTCTTAAATATTCAATTTAAAATTTACAACAATTTTTACATAAATTCAAATAATTTTCAATATTTTATTAAATTTAAATATAAATTCTGCTAAGAAAAGAGTTATTTATCTTTCTCTTTAGTCATTTAGAAAACTTATAAAAAAAAAAATTAAAGATCATAAAAACAAAAAAATATATATATATAAAAAAAAAAAAAATAAAAAAAAAAAAAAAAAATCTTTAAAATAAAATGTCTTTTTATAGTAAATTACAATAATTTTAAATTTCCGTTTAATTTGTTTTTTTATACAGTACCTACGTTAATAATTTAAATTTTACAGTCAGTAATATTATTCAGTGTACATTTATTAATATTTATAGAGAATAATAATAATAAACATATGTTATAACATAAATTTGCATTAAAAGTTGCACATAGAAAAAAGTCACACAAGAAAGTAGCATTGTAAATATATACCTGCTCGATAACATATAGTTAAATCGATAACAAGCAAGAAAAGCTTTTGAATTGCAAATTACCAGAACTAATTAACCTCAGCTTAGACAAAGCGTGGATCATTCCTTTTTCTTTTGATCTTTTTGTGTGTAAAGTTCTCTATTAAAATATTCGGAAGTATATAAGAAAAGAAGAATAAGTTTTGCAATTGAAAAATTTATCGATAGTGAATAATTGAACATTATAAATTCTATTAACAGATAAAACTAAAAACCCAATTAATTTTATTGGTAAGCATTAAAAAATTAAATGCATGTCAATAAGTAGTGAAAATATATTATTTATTTCCACAGGGTTTTAATATTATCGTTTTTATGGAAAAATTTTAAACTAAAACAACACATCTATATATGCCAATTTTTTGTTACGCAATATAACCTAAAATTTTATAAACCACAATCGTCACAGTTGATGCATGATTCCACTCATTTTAAAAGGAATTCATTGCAATCAATTTGTCCTAACCTTAAATAAGTCTCAATCTGCCACTATAAAGATTTGTATCAAGCCTTGTTAAACAGATAAATATAGAGATAATTTAATAAAATTATGGCCGTGCGATAAATAAAGATCAATCATCTATAGAACATCCTCGATCATTATAAAAAAAAGGGGAAAAATCTTAAAGTATAATTTTAATTATAAATTGCATACAAAAAAAAAAAAAAAAAATACAAAGAAGAAAAATTGAAATGTAATTTCTATTTTGACCTGCACTGTATGTAATATTATCAAAGCATGTATCTTACAACCCATGACGTCATCTATATAAAAAGGAAATTTTGTTTTACCTACAACAAATTCATCAAGAGAGTGCTAGAGAGTTTCACTGATGCCGAATATATAAGTTTGGATTAAACTTATGTTAAATCTCACCATAAAAATAATGACGTCATCAATAAAGAGTGCATAAAGAATAAGTATTATTACATTTAACAGTAAGCTAGATTTAACATTTCTAACACTTAACATTCTTATTATTAATTATTATTTTTTTTTAACAAATCTCTTATGATGTACTCTGCAAATTATTATGAATTACATATTTATTGTTTGTTGATTTGTTACAGTCAGCAATAATTTGCAAAGTGCATGGTTATTATAAACTTGTTATAAATATAATGAAATGAAATATATATAATTTTTGTAAATATTAATAAGTAATTATTTTATTGTATTGGCATGTTTATTATTATTGTATATTATAATAATTTATCATTGCATATTTACTGATCATTTCCTTGGAATTTCAGAAAACAAACCTATGGATGGATTTGAGCTCAGTTCATCGATGGCGTAAAAAGTTAAGGAGTTAAAAATAAATAAAATTAAACTAAACTACAAGCTGTAAGTGTAATATACAATATTAAAAATAAACATGCTTTCGATTATTTAAATTATTTTGTACATTCGTACAAATAGATTATAACATAATATATATTTATACATATATGAATTTACATATATATAATATATTTGATTTTAAAATTTGTATAGTAAAATTCATTCGAATTTTAACAGATTTCTCATATTTAAAAATATCAATTTGTTTCATTAAAGACTTTTATGTTATTAATAGATCTAATTTTTTTTTTACATGAATTTAAATAAAATTATAATATAATAATGAATCAGCTTTTTGAGTAGAGTAATACTGTTGGGAATGTTGCCTAAAAAGGAAATAATGTAGCTAATAAATTTTTTTTAAAGGGAAATACTTAAAACTTTTTATGTTATGATCACTGAAGTATTTCAGGTAGGTGGGATGTTATAGTGATCATTGGTGAAAAATATAGCTACCACTGAATATAGTGTATAATAACGCAACTTATGGTTTATAATTTTTTTTGTGTGTTTCAAGTCTTGGAATGATAATGATCCTACTTTTTTTGTTTTATGTTGAGCAAGTGATTGGAATGATCAAGGACCCTCCCCAAACCGACGAGCATAGCCTTCAAGCATTCCAAGCTCGATCCTTCCTTTCAAACAAAAATCATTTTTACATTTTTGTCAACATTGACAAAACCAAACCAACATATTACACAGTATTTGTGGGAGTTCGTTATAAACGTTGTTTTTTGCGTGAAAAATTCTTATTGGGACCATAAAAATGTGTTCGTTATAAAAAAAAGTTCGCTATAACCGTGTTCGTTATAAACGTAGTTATTTGTGTGGAAAATGTTAGTAAAATCAATGGGACCGAAGAAAAGTGTTCGCTTAGCCATAGTTCGTTATAACCGGTGTTCGTTATAACCGTGTTCGACTGTATAAAATTATTATATGTATGTATGTTGTTAAAGAAAATTACATTTTAGTGTGTTAACACTTTGCCGGATAACGAAATACAAAAAATATTAATTTTTGCAATTTTTAAATTCTAACTCGTTTATTTTTGGACTCGGTAAAGATATCTATTTAAATTTTCTTTATTCAATGGATACCTTTGTTCTTTAATAAGTTAAAAAAAAAATCGGTCGGAAATACTGGGATATATGAAGGGTAGATAAAATTCTAAATGCAAATAACTGTAGAACTTTAAGAGATAAGAAACAAAAAATTGTAATATATTTTATTTGCTTGCTCTCGAAGAGCAATAATAAGAAGTTTCATAGAAGAAATATAATTTAGAAATGTAGTGCAACATAAACCAGTAATTTAAAAACCAGTAAAAAAAATTAAAAATACGTGAAAAAAAAAATAAAATTTTCTACATATGTCATAATACCCTATTTTCCCCTTCAAATCAACTTTTAAATATTTTGCTCATAAAAGGAACGAATGCAAGCAGTGCTTTATCCATTTTAAAAATATTGTATCGAACATTTTTTCTCATAATTTATTAAAATGACGTTTATAGGCCGAAATTTTGGCCAACAATTTTTAATACTTCTTCCTTAACAAATTCAAAGTTACAAATTTGTTGAACCCATTTCGAAATAAAACTCAAAATACAAAATATTATTTTTTGAAAGTTCTACAGAATATAATTTCACAGAATTGGAATAATATTAAATAAATATTTCAAAGGAATTCTCTGGAGACACTTAAACATAAGTACATAAAGACATGTAACAACATTTATTCCCATTTTCATTTCCTTTTATAAAAAGTTTATTATTTTGAGAATATTTTAAGTGTAATTATGGTCATATATATTGTTCTCAGATGATTTATTGCGACCATCTTTTATGCAGACAATTTTGATTTAGTAATGAACCATTTTCTTTTTTCATAGAGAAATAAATAAAAATTGTTTGTACAATAACTAAGAAAACAAAAATCTGCACATTCATACTTAAACTAATAAAAAGAGAAATCAT
Organism: Protophormia terraenovae; assembly: GCA_951394005.1. Taxonomy (NCBI): domain Eukaryota; kingdom Metazoa; phylum Arthropoda; class Insecta; order Diptera; family Calliphoridae; genus Protophormia; species Protophormia terraenovae. Next base: position 77,043,323 of record OX596074.1, on the reverse strand, counting down.
GTAAAATTATAAGATAATAGATTTGAAATTCACATACGAATTATACTCACCCAAACCAGACCAACACGGTGATAATGCGATGAGAATAGGTTTAATGTATTTATTTATTTTTTTTTTTATTTCTTACCAAAAACAAAATTCATAAAAATAACAAAAGGGAAACAAACAGAGAGTGAAAAAATAATCAGTTTTCCACAAAAGCCAGCAAATAGAAGCTGAAGATTTTTGTATTATAATGTGACCGTGTCAGTGTATATGAAAAAATGTATGCATGTTTTATAATGGCATCCCTAAAAGTATGCTTTACTCTCGATAATGACTAATAAACGATCCAATGAATGAATAAACAAAGATGGAAAAAATTGTATTGCATGCTTTTAGGATAAACAATAATTACGCTACTCATGCATACATACTAACAAACGAACAAAGACACAAACCAACACCCCATCTATCCACTTGTATCGTGTGATTGTATTTCTTTGGGCATAAATGTAGAAGTATGAATATACGATGTGATGATATCACATCGCCACCATCGTCATATGCGTTAAGCCCACAAACTTTTATACAAAAAACAATACATACAATACACACCCATATATACACTAAAAACACTACAATAATAAAACTCCTAAACATCTACTCTGTGTATGCTGTTACATTAAAAAATATTTGTACAAAAGAGCCGTTGACTGACTATTGCTACGGGAATGCGATAGAACCAACAGGAAACATGAAAATATTAATGTTGTCAACTTTTTTTTTTTTTTTTGAAGAAAAATTTTATTTATCACATATTCAATGAAAAAAAGAAAGTTTAACTACATTACTAAAAAGTAATATTTTGTGAAAAAAAAAACGCATTTATAATCGTAATGCAAATTAATTTTTCATTTCATCTTAAAAAGTGGTACATACATACCAACATACAATATGCTTTTTTTTATTTTCGTTCAAATTTTTATTGTTTCTTTTTTGATTATTTGATAAAATCTCAGTCTACCCGAAAAAACTTTCGTGCTGGAAGAAGAAATATTTCGTGCAGGAAGAAGAATATTAGTCTCTCAGAATCTCATTCATTTACGCAATTTTTGAGTACGGGAACGCATTTCGGTTAAATTGAGATCCTGCATACTCCCAAGTTAGAGAACGGGACAGACATATTTTTAATATCAACAAATATGTCAAATATTTCAAAAGACAAGGCTTGAAGAATGGAGAAAAGAAAAATTTGCAATTGATTGAAAATTATACTCTACATTCAGTATTGGTCGAAGAGTTCATGGTTAGGGAAAAAAATTACGCTAGATGTTTCAAATCTAAAAAATAGTTTTAATAATTACATATATGGGCAATTTTCTTTTCACGTTTGCCTTTATGAAACCGACTTTCAACCTCAAATATTTTTTTATATTCTGACTTTTTTAAACAACTTTTGATGCAATTTTGTTAACAACACTTTTTGTTGTAACAGAAAAAAATTCAAGACCTGAAAGGGTTCCATGTGGTACCGGCAAGCACCCAAAGTCAAAAATTCCTAAAAAAGTGTTTGAAACTAACAAGTTTTTTTTATTTCTTTTTATTGCTGTAGTCGCGGATTTAAACATAAGAGTTCAATTCTTCTAATGTAGACTATAAACATTTGTAGAAAAGGACCAGTATAGATTTAGTTAGCGTGCAATTAACCAGTGTCAAATTGTGTTTTGCAAAAGTCGTGAAACCAAATTTTAAAATTTTGCAGTTTTTTCACTGGGGATTTTACGCCGTTTCGGATATTTCAAAATTCAAATAGAGCCCAATAGCCCTTGAAACTATGCATCATTTGACATATATCTCGTTAATGTGCCCTCAACAGAAATGTTGCAGGAGGTACCCAAACTTGGAGAGAAAAAACGTGAATGGCTCCAAGAGGTACCTTTTTCGCGAGGCACACTCGCAACTTTATTTCAGTGAAGCTAGAGTATAGCGCTATCAAAGAAGGTTTCCAAATGACATTTAAAAACCATTGTGGCAATTTAAAATATTAGTTTGCTAAACGTGCATAGCTATTTTAAAGAATTCGGCAATTTTGCATATTTTGTTATAGCGGATTTTGGCGTTATTTACTTACGCATAAAATATAATTTCACTAAAAATATTCGTCAACAGTTTTCATGGGCTAAGAACGCGATGTTTTTAGTTTAACATTAATCGTCGAGGCACAACCAAGGCGCTAATCAAAATTGGCGATGATATATATATCAATCTGTAGCTGCTTTAATACCATACATAAAAATCAACATGGCGTTCGAAAAAAAGTATGATTTTTCATTTAATGCAACTTAAGAGATTTGATGACGACATTGTCTTATGACTTATTAAAAAAAAAAAAAAATGGTAAATTTTGCAATAAATGGATGAATATGAACAACACTACATCACTAAAAACTGAATTTTGCAAATTTTATAATAAGGCTTAAAATTATTAAATCGCTAATATATCCACGCATACTTAACTTATCTCGATATTTTTAATTTGTATTTTATATACAGCATTGTAAAGTAGATAAATGCAATAATTTTTGATTTAAGAATATAAATAGAATTTTGGCAATTTTTTTTTTTAATTTTTATCTTAAACCGCCATAACATTGATGCCGTTCGGTAAAAGTCATTCACGCGAACTGATCTATGTTCCACTAGAGCCAAGAAATATTGGTACTAAATATCGTAGATGTGCCATTTACAAATTTTCGATATTTTTTTGAACAACAAAAGTAAACGAGTTTGAAGAATTTCCCATATATATGTACATTTATTTGATACTGAAAGTGAACATATTTTATTTACAGTAAAATATATTATTGATTAGATCGTTTTTACTAATATCGTATATAATCAAAAAATTTGTAGATGACTGGAAGAAATAATTTCGGAAAGAAATTATTTCATACAGCTTGGAATGTTATATATAGGAATTTATATGATTTTTTCACAAATCGGATGAATGAAACTATATAAATTTGTATATATGAAAAAATGTATTTTAAGATTTTTGTTGATATTTTAAACTTCAATTCCAAATATAATATTAAAGATATAATATTTTTAATAAAAATACCTATTAATTTAGTAATTTTAAACCAAAAATAAAAGGTAATTTAAAATTATAATGTTTATACAAAAAGCGAAATACCTTCAACATTTGGATCCTCATAAAACGGATTGTTATTTTTATGTAATTCCTACTCAGAAACACTTTCTTTTGATATATTTATTAAATTATCTTCTCGATTTGTGAAAAATACATTATTTAAATTAGATGTTCCTTCAGGTCCTTATTAATATCTAGACAGCTATGTTTCTAAATAAGGTTTAAACAAATTTTTCTAAAAACTCTGTATGTTACTTATATAGCTAATTTTGATAATATTCACACTAAATTTGTGTAGTTTTTTATATATTCCGTAGCATTTTTTTTTTGCAGTAACCTGCATACAATACTAAACCTACGGTAAAACTCTGATAAAATTGGATTAAAAATGCATGAGCACTTGTTTTAAATAAATATTTTTTGACGTAAAATAAAAAACAGATTACACAGAAAAAAATATTACTTAAAATTTTTCTATTAACACTGCTGTTTAATTTAGTACAAAAATTTAATTAAAACAATAATTGATTCAATAATTTTTTAATTGGTTGTAAAAATTTACAAAAAAAAAAAAATGACGTTTGTTGAAAAAAATTTAAAATAAATAATAAAAAAAAGAAATCAAAAATTTATACATATAATTTGAAAAATTAGTTTTTTAGTATTTTTTCCAGACAGAAAAGGGCTTTAATGCAATAAAAATTCGTTATTTTTGGCATTAAGGCTTACAAACATTTTACTGTTAAATATTTAATTTAATTATTGTTAAATATTTCAATAAATTTAAAGTGCCCTCATCGAATAAATAGAAGAAGAAATGAATGATGTAAACAAAAAGTAGAAAAGACGTGGAAATAGAATTATCTGGTAAGTTTAAATGATTTTATAAATATATGTGTTATATGATGTAATAATATTTATTGTGAAATGTTTCAGAGATTTTGCGGTAGGTTGTCATAATGTTCACATTGGATTTGTAGGGGCACTCATCAAAGAAAATACGAAGCACTGGGTAGATGATATAAACAAAACGAATAAAACACGTGACGTTCTGGTAAGCGTAAATGATTACAAATTTCACGTTATCACATAACCAATCTGTATCTTACGCAGAGAACTAAATCCATTATCATTTTTCCAGTCACTCGTCTTCATATTTTGCTTTTCTCCTTTCAAAAATTTCTCCGCTCCTGTATTTTGAACGGATGTCCTATAACGTAAAAAAATCGATTTAAAATTGTGTGCTACTGAAATTGCAACCTAACCATTCTACAAAATCGTTGAAAAGTATGGAAGATTTGCTGCTATATTCCAAGGATATACGGATACATTGTTGAAAATATATATACAAATGAAAGAATAAACCAAATTTTCTAAAATGTTAAATTATATTTAAATGACATTTGTTAAACATTTAAATATAAAGAAAATGTGAAAATAAAGAAATCAAAAATAATAATAATAATAATAATAATAATACAAATTTTTTCAATTATCATTTTGCTTCATTCAATCATCTACTTGATTGATATAATTAAAATACATTTCTTTTTTTTTTTTTTTTCATTTAACATTTTAATTCACTCAATTAACACGTTGTTTAAAGTTTAAATTTTTTTAAGTCACTTTTTTAATTAAAATTTTAAAAGTGTTTAATTGGAAAAAAATTGTTTTTCAATTTTTTAAAATTTTTAGTAATTGATATGATCATTTTGATGAGACGTGCAAATTTCATTATTTTTTTGATTGAATGAAGAATTTTGGTAATTAAAATAATTTTTTACTTTTTTCTGTGTACATTATTATTATTTTGTAAAAGATATTTGCAAAAATTATGAATTTCTAATACGTTGTTCTGTAATGAAAAATTATTTTAGCAGCAAATTGTTATTTTTTCAAACGCATCTCTACTTCTGTAGCATACTTACCAAACTTTTTTTATTCTTGCCAAAATTAAATTTAGTTTTTATACCCTACACCACCAAGGGTGGTTGGGGTATTATGTGTTTGTGCAGAAGTTGTAACGCAGAGAAAAAATCTTCTGACCCCCACCTTAAAGTATACCGTTCGACTCAGAATCACTTTCTGAGTCGATTTAACGATGTCCGTCCGTCCGTCTGGTCGGCTGGCTGGCTGGACGGCTGGCTGGCTGGCTGGCTGTCCATGTAAAGCTTGTGCGCAAAGTACAGGTCGCAATTTTGAAGATAATTTGATGAAATTTGGTACATATGCCTTTTTAAACACAAGGACGAATTTTTATTGAATTTGGTTATGATCGGCCTATTATTTCACCTAGCCCCCATACAAATGTCCTCCCGGAATAGAGTTTTAACACATAAAGATGCCTTAAAAATATGAAGATTTTAATGAAATTTAGTACAAATAAGTTTTATATCAACAAAAATCCGTCTGCCAAATTTCATAAAGATCGGTCCATAACTGACCATAGCTCCCATATAAATTCCTCTCCCGAAAATCACTAACGTGCATAAATCCCATACAAATGTTAGTATTATGTTAATATTTAGCACAAGTAAGTTGCATATAAGTAAAAACTAAATTATGTGGATCGTAATGGTGTAGGGTATCATATAGTCGGGCTTGACCGACTATATCTTCTTCTCTCGTTTATTTATTTATTTGTCAGTGTCAGGAGAGTTTTACCATTGATAGGAAACCTGGTTCGGGAAGAAAAAAAGGTCCACATGAATTTGGGAAGGCCAAGAAAATTTAAAGCATATTAAAAAGATCTCCAAACACATCTGTTAGAAAAGCAGCCCAGTTAGCTCAGTGCTCTGACTATTTGGGGCGAAAAGTTAAAGCCAGTGCAAGCTTGAAAACATATAAAGTCCAAAAAGTTCCAGGCAGAAATGCTGTAAATTTTATAAGCCAAGAATAGGGCACGGAAATTAAAATCAAATTTCATTCAAAAATACTCATGTATAATGGACAACGAAACGAATGTACTGGCAGATTTTTCGCAGATTCCGGGTCAACATTTTTATATTGCTAATGCTCGAGGAAATGTTGAAGATAAGTTTAGAAACCAAAAGCAGACAAAATTTCCTAAAAAATTCCTGGTATGGCAAGCTTTATGCAGTTGCGGCAAAAGAAGCAAGTCATTTGTTACAGTGGCCCTGCGGGAAATTTGTGGTAATTGCAGTAATGGACTGGTTTCTCTGTACCAGTTGAGTACCAATTGACACCTAACTCGTCACCAAAGTTCCAATTGAGAACCAGTTGACACAAACACACTCACTATTAACATGGTCGTTAAGTGCGCAAATAGCAACTCGCGCGCAATAACAATCAGTGGCTGAGTGGTAAGCGTTGAAGACTATAAAACATAACATACGTCAGATGAACGTGGGTTCGAGCCGGGGTGCCGCCATCGACATTAACGAAAAATTATAAAATTAAAATAAACATAATTTAATAAAGATAATAATAAAAATAATGTTTAAAAAGTAAACAATTACCGAATTTTTATAAAATTTTTATTACAATAATCGTTACTGAACCTGTCCTAGGACCTATCCTGTGACCTGTCCCATACAAATACTGCGTGTGCGGTTCAACTTTATGGACATATCTTGCGTGTGTTACTAGTCGTCTTCACGTAACATAAAATATTTAACATTAACACTAACATCATGTTACTGATAAATGTAGATCGTTCAATTTGATGTTAATATAAATTTTTTCGATGTTTAAACATGGTTCTCTTAACATTTGCTTTAACAACCGTGTACTATATTGTTTTATTTTGTACTTATTTGAGATATAAAAATTAAAATACTATATAGTTTAGATTGGCTGACAATTAATTTCATAACCGTTTTTTAATTTCTTCTCTACAGTTATCAACTTTGGATTCCGTTAATGAGAATATTAAATTTTTGCTAAAAATGTTTCCTAAAAAATTTTATTTTTTGAAATATTTATCAATATTTTCTCAAGTTTAAAAAACCTATATTTGCATTTCAACAGATTTATTTATTTATATATTTTGGGATAAATTATGACTATTTATAAATATGTTGATCGATAAAAACTATATTAGCAACTTTATATTGAACATATTTTCGCTATCATATTAATGGGGGCAATGAACGAATTTCAATTATCTTAAATATTTTCAACTCATCAATAATAATAATAGTGGCAATAATTTATACCTGAATGGTTTTCCTAAATATGCATCAACACCTGTGTCTGTTTTCTTTAATTGCTTTCAGATTCTGGTCCAGGATGACACCTATGTTATATTTTACACGAAATTTCTTTATAAAGAAACTGAGGGTAGTCGTTGTCAGCTATCTTCGCACAGTGCTTTGATCCCATACAACGATGGGACAAAAATAGATGGAGTTGTCGTAGCAAATTGAAACTTGGTACGCATATTACTTTAGTTTTAGAATTAATAAATACGGTGCAAGGACACGCCTACCTCCCATATATCCTGAAGTTGAAAATTTTAATTTTTTCTAAAATACTGGTCTGAACTATAACAAAATTTGTGGCAGCCATTAAAAATAGCTTGCTTATAAGTCTGTCAATTTTTATTTGAATCGGAACAAGAACACCCCTAACTCCCATATATCCTGTCTTTCTAATATAGTTTCAAAAATTTAATTTGGTTAACTGGTATTTTATACATAACATTTTAAATACGCGAAGTCCGGAAAATCGGTCTTTCTGATATATCTCCCGATCCTTAAGGTACATTTAAAATTCTAAAAATGGTATAATAATCTACTGACCCATATCTATAAACTGCACTATATTATATTCCAAAATATTTTTATTGTTGTAAAAAAATATTTTAAAACTACTATTAAATCCCTCAGATGCAAAATTGATTACATACGAGTTCCCAGCAAAAATTGCTGCATACCCAGAAGCAGGTTTGTAAGGGAGAGATAAAATAACTCTCCCTTACCAATCTGCTTCAAGAAGGCATGATTTTTGTTCGTGATGTCCCACTTGGTAGGTCTCTTTGCTGCGCTACGTATTAGGTTCATACATGCCTTTATTATGCGCATTTTAAGGCATCATAGATGTGATGATAACATGCCTCTTTCATGTGCATCTTTTAGAGATCCCAGAAGCTGTGAAATCATGAATTTATAGAAATTATTATTATTATTATTATTATTGTTATTGCTATTATTATTATTCCATTTATTTTATAAAAAAAAATTAATAAGAAAAATCAGAAATTTTTTAAATCAGTTCATCAACTAAATTTATTTGAGTCAAATGGCCTTTTTATTGGGGTAAACCTTAATTGTTTAATCTGCAAAAAACAAAAACACAAAATTTCTTCAAAACAAGTCAAACTAAAAATTAAAAAAAATTATAAAACACAAAATACGTTACAAAACATGTCATTTATTGTATATATAAATGAGAACTAAAAACAATATATTTAAAGCTTTAATAATTTAATAAATAATTTTATTTTGTTATTATAAATAGTTATTTAAAATAAATATAATAATTTTACTTACAATTTTAACAGGTTTTTTAAGTATATTATTATTTATTTCCTACTTTCACGAACAAATTTACTTCCTAATACTTTGAACACTCGATCACAACTAATCAACGCAGTTTAAAATATTGCATCGTCCAACTTAGCAGAACTTTTTGTTCTAAATTGTAAATAAAAATTGGGAGAAGGAACTCATTCGCTTAAAATTCTGCATCCACGTAAGCGAGAGAGGATGCAGGTTGTAACTTGGTAAAAAAAAAAAAAATATGAGCCTAATGTAAATTTCTCGCTTCCTTTTACAGCTTACTCAAATGCGCATCAATGATGTGCTCGGCAGACATGAATAATTTTATACTGCTTACCAGTACCTAAAAAATTTTTGCTAGGTTGTTTTCGTTTTGTTGGATTTTTCTTAGAGCTTGATACTTTTGTTTTTAAATTATAAATTATTTTATTAAATACTAAACATAAAATAAATTAAAGAAAAAATTTTTGGAAATATATATATATATATATATATATATATATATATATATATATATATATATATATATATATATATATATATATATATATATATATATATATATATATATATATATAAACTGTAAAAAGACCAACTTTTTCCCATACCTACAAACTTCAGGTCCGATGCGGCACGGTTTAACCTTATCCGATTACACTAATATTTCGTTTTTACAACCCAAAGAACAATTCTAGGGGGAGTTACGGTCAAAATTAGAAAGTTGGTAAATTTTGGTGCAGCCTAATGGAGGTCATGGTCAATTATGGTCCGCTCCTTCTGAATTTTGAATGTTAGACTAATACTTAAATATACTTTATTTGTATTTAATTTTATCTATATACGAAAATTTGTAAAGGAATTATATGTGGGAAAGTGATTTTCAGGAGGGCGTCTTATATGGGAGCTATGGTCAATTTTGGTTCGATCCTCTTGAAATTTATTGGTATGACAAAATTTATCTGTTAAAAAGCTTATGAAAATACAGATATATTTAAGACATTTAAAAGCGTTTGACCTATTTCCGGGAAAAATTTATATGGGGGCTCAGTGAAATAATGCTGTGATTATAACCAATTTTATGTTGGATAGAAGGACGAACAGTGGTTTAGGCTAAAAAAATATTTATAAATTATTTATTTGGCGTACTAATGACACAATAATTACAACAAAATTATAAATAATGCGCTCTACCTCTTCGCTGAATTAAGCTCCATTTTTGGCGATTCTACTCCAATGTGCGATGAATAGAACAGGATGCATACGGTGATTTACGTCGATGATCCTAGAACAAATTTTAATATTTTTTTCTCACCAATATTAATGATTTATACATCAAATGATAGATAAAGAAAAATAAATATTTTTTTTATTTTTCAATAATAGCTTATAGGAAGGATAAAGTCGTAATTTTAATAAAAATAAAAAAAAAAAAAAAAAATTACGTAGAAATTAAAATTAAAACTTTATCCACAAATTTTATATAAAATTTTAAATTTTTTTCGTTAATATTAACTTTTTTCCAAAAATTACGATGGGTATAATAATTTTTTATTAGATACCGTTTGATGTATACATCATTAATTTTGGTGAGAATTTTTTTTTTAAGATTTGTTCTGGAATCATAAACCTTAAAGGCCGTATAGCATCCTGTTCCAATAATCGTAGGAAGCTGAAATTTGGCAAATATATTCTAAATGAAAACCCCTTTCATAATTTTAGGTACGTTTAAGAGTGCGATACACTTTGGCTTTGGACCACTCCAATGTACATACATACATATGTATATAAAAACCGTTACAGTTTTGACAGCTATAATGGTAACACTAAACAATATTCAACATATACGTGTATATAATTTTTTGTGTATATTTGTTTGTAAATACTTTTACAAACAAATACATACAATACAATGAAATACAAAAAAAAAAAATATATATGGCCATAAACAGAGCGTTTTTAGCCACACAAAGAATCCATAAAATGATGATAATACTTTTTTTCCTACTATTCAGAGTAGCAACAATTCCATTTTTCTATTTTCAAATAAAAAGCAACAGTAGTAGATGAAAAAAAAAAATAAAAAAATAACAACTACAAAAATGATCGAAAAAAAAAAAATACATACAACGTTTAACAAAGAACCACCCACCTAAATATTTTCATCGTCAGCAGCGGCAAATACCATTAGGAATAAAATCCGTATGTACTCGTACTTAAACATCTTACATACCAAAAGAAAACAACAAGTTGATGTACAAAAAAATCGTCCTGTTTTGTCCTTTTGAAATATTGCAATATGTGTGTAAGCATAACAACAGCAGCAACAACATAGTCATCATCTGAACCCACCAAAAAGAAGTAATAATAGAGTTGGGGTTAAAGCATGGTTGGATTTTTAAAAGCATTGGAACGACAAAACATTTACAATTGAAAATTACAATTTCATAAATAACACACATACAACGTTATCGGAGAAAGGAAAAGTAAAATTATAACAAAAACAAGAAGAAAAAATAAAAATTCATATGATGTAATGATACGATTGTAAGTATTCATAAATACATACTAACAATAGTATCGTAAGTGGCTTAATAAAATGAACATTGTAATGAAAGTGATCATATTTTATCAAACTATTATTCGTATTAAGTTTATTGACAGTCATTTAAGTACGTACATGCATACATACATATGTATGTATGGATATGTGTTCACAAAAATGTGCTTCATATTTCCTTAATATCAACAATTTTTGATATTGTTTATTTCCCTTATTATCTTTGAATAGAAAAGTTTGTTGTTTTATTTTCCTAAAATTTAACATCTAATTTTAAACATTAAGAGCTAGTTTTTTACTTATTAGTTAACTTTGGTTTAACTTGTTATTAACTTAATCTACAAGCTCTAAGAGCTTTAACAATTTTAAACTGAATCATTTTCCAGATTTTCAAGGAAACTCTTTAAATGGAGTTTGGCTAAGTAACAAACTTTGGGTGAAAAGAAATAATAATATGTATTTTAGAAAAAACTATGATTTTTACGCATATCGGAAAAATCAAAGGCCTCAACTATTATCAGCTACAGATTAAAAATCATACAAAGTTACAAATTCAAATTAAAAAATACACAGATGTTGTTTTTCTAAATCCTTTTAAGAGAAAAAAAAAAAAAAAAAATATTTATTCTCTATCGTCTTTCGACTGGCTTCCGTATATTTAAACTATTTATACGACAGTTACTTAAGTGCGAAATAAAAACTTAGTTGATTCGTATTGAATTTAATTCTAAAGCTTTCCACAATAATATATTCCCAATAAAAAATTTAGCACCTATAAGTTCATTCTACAGAGATGAGGAAATATATAGATGATATGTAACAATTAGCATATAACTACAAATAAATAACAAATTTAGGCATTTGACATAAGTATATAAATTCAAATTTTCATTTAAATGCTATAGAAATTTACTTCAATTTAGAATTAAAACATAAAACATAATATTGTTATGTGGCATTGTATTTTCTGTATATGTCGCAAATCTAGCTGTACAAAATTAAAAAAAAAAAGCTTGAGGTTAATTTTGTTCAATAGCTAAGATTTTTTTCATATGCCATCTAAAACAGTTTTGAAATCGATCATTTTATTTTCATGCAAAAATGTTAGAAATTTAACAAATATTCGTTTATATTTTTATACCCTTCACCATCTTGGCACAGTGGGGTATGGTGGTGATACATAATTTTGTTCTTTAGCTAACTGGGTAAAAACTTAAAAACATCGAATAAAAGTACTGGACCTAGATTTGACGAAACTGAGATAGTTTAAATTTTAATGCAAATATCTTGAAAACTATACGAGATAAATAACACTTGCAAGCATCTTTTGTAAAAATATTTGAAATCGCATAAGAAACAAAAGTTGGGCAAGCTATGAAAAATTGTCTATGTCAGAGAGACCTAATAGCTCCGCTCCTAAAGGGTATGTAGGGTCCCCCTTCCAAACTTAAAGTTGTACACTCCTCTGATATGCTTGTGTGAATTTTATGTAAATCAAACCAGCCGATTACAGATTTATTTCTAAAAAATTTCGATTCTGCTGCACTGTTCATGGGTTGGATGATTTTGGAATCCAGAGACCCTATTGATTTTGAGCTCAGAATCACTTTCTTAAATGATTTTGGAATCCAGAGACCCAAAATCAATACCAAAAGTAATATAATTTAATTTTATCTATACAGATTTAAATTTTGAAATACATCGCATAGATTTTATTAAACTTTTCACACTTTAAATGCAAAGAATATTAAAATATTTGATACGAATATATAATCTAATGGTTTTAATAGATTCTAATTTTCATGTATAATATATTAACCTTGGCCTTATGAAGCATAAAAAAGTGGAACTTAAACAAGGAAAATGATGTTTAAACTCTGGTGTATGTCAGATACCGACTTTCTTAATTCAATTAAAAGTTTCTAGTTATAAATACCATTTGCAACTATAACGTTGCTTACTGTTGTGATTTCATATAAAAGTTGGCCAAAAATATTTTTTCCAAACATCCTGAATTATCTAAATTAGTAATACGAATTTAATTAAATTTGGTACAATTTATTCTTTTTTCATTTGTAAAAATTGGATAAAGGATACTCCTAATTCCCACCCATCTTGAATTTTAAAAATCGTTCATTTTGCGAAACTTGCCACAATATACATATTTTTTATAATATGTTAACTGATTCGTAAATTATATATTTTTTCAAAGGACACCCCCACAATATATCGACATATCCTGAAATTTTATAATTTGTGGAAGAAAGGAAAATTAATTAATATGGTAAAATAATTGTATTTTTAGCTGAAAAATAATAAAAAAAAAAACTGGTTCTGTGACACGGGATTTTTCAGTCAATTCGGATATAAGGTATTAATAAGTACTAAGCTTCTAACCACTTTTTTGAATTGAGTCTAGTTCTCGCGATTAAGCGCATTTTGTAAAAGTCGCACCATATGTCAAAGCATAACGATTAGTCTGATTTTATTAAAAAATATTAACCAAAAAAGAGTTTACCAAAAGTTACTATCATTAAAAATAAAACAAATAAGAAATTTTAATTACTTTGATAATACCCAGTTGGAAATTGTGTCTTGAAGACAGTTCCATAAGTGACTAATATTGTAAAAGTCATTAGGTGATGACTAGGGGGCGGATTTATATGCATTTATTTTTGGAAAATATGCCCCTATAAAGTGCACTTAAAAATTCAAAATATACCCTCAAAATTAAAAAATATGCACTTATTTTTTTAATATTTATTAAATAAAAACAAAAATCAGTCCATCTTAAGCTAAGAAATGCAATACATTTTGTATTTTTAAAAGTTAAAGCTATGTTTTAAAAGATCAATACTAATTTATTTTTATACTTTTTTAAATTTGTACTCTTTAAGATCACATTTTTATTAGTGACATTGGGTTTAATACAACATTAGTTAGATTTTTTTTACTAAGTTGTCAAATGTAAATGATTGTCTATTTTGGCGTACATACATAGAAAATGATCTTTCAACGTCAACAGAAGTGATAGAAGCGTATTTTAATAATTGTAGTTCAGAAGAAGAGTATCCTTCTATACTCGAAACATCATCTGAAAGTAAAGTAATTGATTCCGAAATTTTGTTCATTTTCTCAAATCATTTATTTTTTCTAATAACAGCTTCAACTTTCATTTTTCAGCATCGGGGCCTTCTGCAGCTTCGATTTTTGCAATAGCACTATCTATTCAACTGATTTGAGTACTTAATGAATCGAAACCCTCTAATTTAGTAATAGTTAGAGAATAACCGGAAAATTTGTGTTAAAAATTACTAGAACAACTGTCATGTACATTTTACCAGAGACCAGATTTTAATACTAAAAAGCAATCTCTTCATTTTTATTTCAATCGAAAAACAATTTTCAATTCAAAAAATAATAATAATAATTTGTTTTTTTTTTTTTTCATCAATAGTTTAATTTTTTCTTCATGATCGAAATAAAAAAAATTAAAAATCTTTTGTGATATTTATGTATTACAAAAGTATAAAATTATTTACAACTTATCGGATGAAAAAATTTTAAATAACAATTTCATTAAATAAGGACTGAGATCGAAAAAATCTTAACACACATTTTACCTCATAACTTTTTTCGGAATCAATATTCAAATTTTTTTTTTTGATCTAGTTATCATGGAAAAATACTTCAGTTATTATTTTTAATAACAACCATGTTAATTTGTCCTTATTTTCATCAAAATAAGTGACGAAAAAGATTTACGTCCTACAAGTTATTAAAATATTTCAAAAAATCCAAATAGGTCTTACAAATAATTGGCAACAGAATTAAATGTCGTCCGTAAAACCGTTTCTAATGTTATTAAACAGTATCAGGAGAATTTGACTATTGATGTGAAACCTAGTTCGGTAAGAAAAAAGGACCACATGATATTGGGAAGGCCAGAAAGTTGAAGGCATATTGAAAGGAACTCCAAACACATCTGGTAGAAAATCAGCTCAGTTTTCTCAGTGCTTCGACTATTTGGTGCGAAAATTTAAAGCTAATGGGAAAGTTGATAACATATAAAGTTCAAAAAATTCCAAACTGTAATTCTGCAAAAAAAAAAAAAAAAAATTACAAGCCAAAAATAGGACTCGGAATTTAATACCAAATTTCATACAAAAATACTCAAGCTGTATAATTGACGAAGAAACGTAGGTGCTGGCAGAATCTTCGCAGCTTGTGTCTCAAAAATTTTTTTTTTATTGCTAATGCTCGAAGCAATGTTGGAGATAAGTTTAAGACCCAAAAGCAGCAAAAATTTCTTACAATATTCATGGTATGACAAGCTTTTTGCAGTTGCGACAAAACAGGAAAGTCATTTGATACATTCGGATCTATAAATACTAAAATATGCATAAAGGAATATTTGCAAAAAAGTCTTCTTCTTTTCTTAAGAAAGCACAACGTGTCCACATATTTTTGGACCCATTTGGTATCACGTAACTACGGTAAGAAAGCTCTGGAGTGATACCAAATCAATAACATAGTTTTAGTACCAAGAGAGGTCAATTTTCAAAATTGTCCATAGCTTAGACCAGTGGAGAGATATTGAGCTCTTGTGAAAAATGTATTGAAGAGCACAAAAAAGGTGTCCCAAAATACCGAAGATTTTAACAGAAGATGTGCACATGTGTTCCAAAAAATGTTTTCTCTAAAAATTGCAATTTCTTCTATTTTTTGGCTTTGACCTCCGTATTTTAAAGGTTATCCTTGTCCAACACATCTGGTAGAAAATCAGCTCAGTTTTCTCAGTGCTTCGACTATTTGGTGCGAAAATTTAAAGCTAATGGGAAAGTTGATAACATATAAAGTTCAAAAAATTCCAAACTGGAATTCTGCAAAAAAAAATTACAAGCCAAAAATAGGACTCGGAATTTAAAACCTAATTTCATACAAAAATACTCAAGCTGTATAATTAACGAAGAAACGTAGGTGCTGGCAGAATCTTCGCAGCTTGTGTCTCAAAAATGTTTATTGCTAATGCTCGAAGCAATGTTGGAGATAAGTTTAAGACCCAAAAGCAGCAAAAATTTCTTACAAAATTCATGGTATGACAAGCTTTTTGCAGTTGCGACAAAACAGGAAAGCCATTTGGTACATTCGGATCTATAAACACCAAAATATGCATAAAGGAATATTTGCAAAAAAGACTTCTTCTTTTCTTAAGAAAGCACAACGTGTCCACTAGGGTGATCGATTATTCGACCTTATGGAGAAACCGGTTTTCGAATAGTTCGAATAGTTGGTATTTTGAAAAAACCGGTTGCTCTTTTTTAAATTCAGAAAAAACCGGTTAACCGGTTTTTTTTGCAAAAGTTAATATTTCTACTAAAAGACTACATTTCTTAAAGAAAAATCAATAAATATTATGATGTTCAAAATAAAATATATTACACATAATTATTTTTGGAAATAACTATTAATCCAATAGAAACGAGAAAGAAATAGTCGGTCAAGTCCGACAATACCCTACTTAATGATGTGCACCAAATTCGGGGAAGTGTCTTCTTTTCTAAACCTGTGGAATTGTGGGCCAATACTATGTTCAATTATGGACCGATCTTCATGAAATTCGGAACACAGATTTTAACTTATATGGAACTTACATGTGTAAAAGAAATTCTTACTACATTTAAGGGATTTATGATCGTTAAACCCCTTTTCCGGGAGGATATTTGCATGGCGCTAGTTTAAATAATGGAACGGTCATATCCAATTTCAACACGCTTCGTTCTTAGACTATAAGAAACCTGTGTGCCAAATTTCAAATTTAATACATGTTCAAAATTGTGACCTGTATTTTAATTAATTAATTATTTTTTTTATGAACAGACAGACGGACGGACGAACATCATCAAATCGACTTAAAGACGATTGGTACAAATTAAGGCGGGTCTTAAACCAATATTTTTGGGTGTTACAAAGCATATGAACGAACGAATAATATAGTATAAAAATTTTAAGAAAATAATCATCAAAACAAACAAAACAGAAACCATGGGTTAATATGATAAGAGCCAGAATCAATTTTATTGAAACTATTCTGTAGGAGAAACTTTTTTAAAACAAAATCTTTGAAAAATTAAGAAAATATTGAATAAAAAAAAAAACTAAAATATTCAAATGTGTAAAAATATTACAGGTGTTACAATTGAAGTAATTATTACTAATTTATTTATTTAATATTACAATAATTAATTTCGTTTTAACCTTAAACTATATTTTTAAAACATTACAAATAATACTCTAAAAAATATTCATAAATTTCGATTCAAATATCAGTATTTAGTACATGTTTTTTGAAATAAAAAGCTATTTTTAAAACCGGTTTTTTGTGTTTAAAAAAACCGGTCTATTCGACATTCGAAAAATTAACATTTTGAAAAAACCGACAGCACATTGACAGAAAAAACCGGTTTAAAAACCGGTTGGAAAACTGTATCACCCTAGTGTCCACATATTTTTGGACCCATTTGGTATCATGTCACTACAGTAAGAAAGCTCTGGAGTGGTATCAAATCAATAACATAGTTTTAGTACCAAGAGAGGTCAATTTTCAAAATTGTCCATAGCTTAGACCAGTGGAGAGATATTGAGCTCTTGTGAAAAATGTATTGAAGAGCACAAAAAAGGTGTCCCAAAATACCGAAGATTTTAACAGAAGATGTGCACACTGTTCCAAAAAAGTGACTATCAAATCTCCAAAGAAAGGGTTTTCAAAAATGGTCCACAATTTTATAATTAGTGGTTAGAACCATAAAAATTATATATTTCTGTGATCTGTGCTAAATTATCAAATGATTAAAAAAATAATGAAAACTCTAAGACCAACCGTTTCCAAGTTATTGAATATTATGTATGTTAAGAATTTTTCGATCTCACTCCTTAAAAAATATTTTTGAAACAAAACAAAAGTATGAATAAAAAACATTAATTTTGAATTTTTTTTATTTTTAAAGATATTTTTCGTTAAAAATATGTATTATTTTTATCATGATGGATATTTATATTAAATAAGAAAAATCCTTCACATATTTTTTTCAAACAAATGAAAAATTTTTTTTTGAACAGTAAAGACATTTATATTGATTGAAAAATAAAAATAAAAAGTTTTCGGGTGCTTGCATTTTACGTCAAAATGAGAAATATAAAAATAAGATTGTAACAAAAAAATGTTTAAAAACCAAAAAATGAAAAATATGCATTATTAGGTAAAATATGCAAAAATATGCATTTTGAACAAAATATGCAAAAATATGCACTAACAAATTGATGCTATTTTTTAGTAAAAAGTCTGATTCGGATAGATAACAACATAAGATAATTTTTAAATGCTCAAAAAAAAAAAAAAAAAAAAAAATCATTTATATGGGATGGCTACATGACGTGTCAACACTTTTTCTTCTGATTACCATCATATGAAAATATGTGTAAGTCTTAAAGACTGATGGCTAGAAAATCTACAATTATACAGGAAAAATATTAAAAACTACAGCGAATTAAATATGATTTTATAAAACAGAAAATAAGGCAGATCGAAATGCATAAACCTAAATTTAATGGTCAGATATACGAATAAATTCTAAGAAAAATTTAATTTCATTAATACATTCATATTTTTTTAACTGTTTAAATAGTTAACCATTTAAAGATATAAAATATCTTTAAAAATAAATATCAGTTCGAAAAAAATTTTAAATTATTGTTTTTTTTTTTTTTCTTTTTTTTTTCAAAAATATATATTTTTTTGTTTTTGTTTAGAATTTTTTCCATCCGATGAAAAAAATTCAAAATAATTTTAAACTTTTGTAATAAATATCACAAAAGATATTTATATTTTTTATTTCAATCATGATGAAAAAAATTAAACTATTGATGAAAATAAAAAAAATCATGATGGATTTTTATTATTTTTTGAACATTAAAGAATGTTTTTCGATTGAAATAAAAATAAAAAGATTGTATTTTTAGTATTAAAATCCGGTCTCTGCATTTGTTAAAAAAATATAAAATATTAAAATTGAGCAAACAAAATAAAATTTCACGTAAGTCTTTTCGAAAAAATAGTTATTTAAAAAATAAATAAAACATTCATTTAATTCGTTTTACTCTTTTAGAAATTCTGATCGAGTTACTTCATCTGGAAGAGCAATTTCCGTGCTTGCAGACAGACGTCAAAACTGCTTTGAGCCAGAATTGCTACCAACAACAATTAAGTTAAAATGGAAATAAATGTATTGCAGACGGACATAAAAATCATTTTCAACCAGACCACAGTAGGTTCAAAATGCAACTGGGTTTAATATTGAAATTATTTTTTATTAAATTTTGAATTTATGTTAGAATACTTCATAGTATCTTCAATAAATTAATTTCTATTATTTCCATAAATTGTATTTCTTTTAATAAATGCATCATAACATAACTTTCCTCCATATGGATATAAAATTTCAAGTTGGAGCCTTATTTAGTTTAGGAGTTATAGACAAAAATAAAATCCAATTATTAATAACTCCTAAGCTATAGAAAATAAAAAGTTAGTTTTAGTATATTTATACCCTTCACCACAGGTGTAAAGGGTATATATAAGTTTGTCATTCCGTTTGTAATTTCTACAATATTCGTCTAAGACCCCAACAGGTATATATATTCTGAAGGTTAGTACGCATCACGTATGCACTATTGACGGAATGCTGATATTTTTATAGACATGCCAGCAATAGTGACCAAAGATGGAAAAAGTATCACTGACAATATATTGAATTTTTAAATGCAATATCATGTAGACATCATTAAGATATGTCATTAATTTGTCAGCACTATTGACAACATGCTGATTAAGTCCTGAAGAAATTTGACAAAATATATGAATACGTCAGTAGTTGTCATGATGTATTTTGTATGGGCACAACTGACAAAGTCAGCAGTGATTCTGACGCATCATGAAATAGTCTTATGAGAAGTCTTATAGAAATTTCCAACTAGGTATTTCCTTACCATTTATTGAGTACATCAGATATGCACTGGTTGCCGATCAATAGCTATCAATCTCTGTCTGTGTAGATTTATAACTTAAAAAGATGGGGTGTATATTGATTTTGTCATTCCGTGTGTAACATGTCGAAGAAATCATCTGAGCCGTTTTAGCTATGTCCGTCCGTCCTATCCGAGCAGGATAGGGCTCGAACGGGGCAAAGTAAGGGGACGAAATTTGGCACAAATATTTATCTTATATAAAGTTTGTTTGGTGTTGAAAATGGGCAAAATCGGTTAATAATTAAAAAAAAAATTATGGGCTAAAACTAGAAACACAGGGTGTCCGTTTCATACTTTTCTGCTGATATCTCTTAAACAAAAGAATGTTCGACAACGAAATTGGGCGTGGTCCGCTTACTTTACCGCCCACCTCCTATATAAGGTGAACCTTCAACGAAACTGTGTTCAAATAGTTCAAGGACCAATGTAAACTCGGAAACAACTCCCATATAACGTAAAATTTTAAAAAGTTGATGGTGGCTATATAGATTTGGCCGAGCCGAACATAACATTCGCACTTGTTAACGTTAATTTCTGGATGATCTATAGCAACGTATAAAAGAATGTGAGAAAAGGAAAATATAAAATATAATAGAAAAGTACATAGTATAGAAAAATATTTACCTTCATTTGCAAATTTTTTAATCATATTGAATAACTTTTATTCATTTTTACTACTTTAATAATACAATTATAAGAAATATATAATTAAAAATATTTTTGACAAAATTTTTTAGTAAATTTGAAGAAAATTTGTTGATTCGAAGAAAAATTACATTGATTTGAAGGAAAAGTCTATGGTTTTATATTTAGTATTAACGAAACGCAGTCCCAAATCGATTTTTTTTTTTAATAGTTTTGTAACTTGTGAACCGTTGGAGATATCTAAATAAAATTTCACATAGTCAGAGCTAAGGTGCTTCCGGGTTGATATGGAGGAGTCCATCATTCAAATCATAAATGAATTTTCGGCGAACTTTTAAAATATCTACATACCCAAGGTGACCAACTTTGGAGGCCTACACTCCTCCAAATCAACTTAAATACACATCAATTTTGTTTAGATATCTATAACGGTTCTCCCGGAATAGGGGTTTAGTAGTCATAATTGCCTTATATACGGTAATATTTTAATGAAATTCGGTGCAAAGAAGTTTTGTAAAAGTGTTATTCATAAGAATGTTATTATCAAGTTAATATTCGGCACAAACATTTTATATAAGCAGAAACAATATTGCCAAATTTTATGAGAATCGGTCCACAATTTAATATAGCTCCCATATAAAACCACTTCCGGGAATCGCCCTAAAGGACATAAAATCTTATAGGTGTTAGTATGAACACATTATTCTGTATTTGTATATAAAAAATAACATACAAATACAGAATAATGTGTTCATTTGAGTGATTCCATATGAAAACGGACAGCAATCGGATTTCAAGTTGGAGCCTATTTAGTTTAGGAGTTATAGACAAAAATAAAATCCAATTATTAATAACTCCTAAGCTATAGAAAATAAAAAGTTAGTTTTAGTATATTTATACCCTTCACCACAGGTGTAAAGGGTATATATAAGTTTGTCATTCCGTTTGTAATTTCTACAGTATTCGTCTAAGACCCCAAAAGGTATATATATTCTGGATCCTTATTAATAGGGGAGTCGATATAAAGATGTCCGTCTGTCCGTCTGTCTGTTGAAATCGGTTTTTAGAAAGCCCCAGTTATCGGATATATATGTTTTATATACCAAATTGTTAGAAATATTCCTTAAAAAATCGCTAGTAAAAACGAGCAAAATCGGTTGATAAATAACTGAGATATCGGCAAAAAACCGAAGATACTCCCGAAAAATCGTGTTTGCTGTCGGCTTTTCTCGGCTCCTATAAAATATAGCGATTTCGTTTTTACACGAAAAATTCAAAACCTTTCTTAGTTTTTTTCTTGTGAAAAAAATCGGTCCACTATATTCCAGATATCGGCTAAAACGCGTTTTATTGACTTTTTGAAGCTCCTATATAAGCTACGGCTTTCACGTTTAAACGGGTTGGTCATAAATATTTTTATAAAATTTAAATTTTTTACGGAAAGTTAATTTGTTCATAAACAACAGAGTTATGGACCAAAAACTAAAAAAAAAAATTATAAGTAAATACACAGAAAAATGTTTATATTAAACATACATACATACATACATACATGCAAAAATAAAAATATATAACTATTCAATTGTTGTTGTTTATATTTTTAAATCAATGCTTGCTATGACTTTCTCTTTTGTATTCAAATGTTCGTAGTTAAAAAAAGTTAGGCGATAAGGCGAAATTTTTATTATTTGTGGGTAAGATGGTAATATGGTATTAAGGAACATGGTGAAGGGTATCAAAGATAATTTTAAAAAGAAGGACATTACCTTAAAAATGATATATAGTGAGTTACTTTAGATCGAGAGTTCAAAGGTCAAAATAAGACTTACAAAAAATAAAGCATTATATCTCCGAAAACGATATTTTCAAAATGCTAAAAAAATTATATAATATTAATACAACTCTACTTCATGCTTGTGCAAAATTTCATATTGCACTCTCATTTAGTTCAGAAGTTATGTAACAAAATATAAACTGAAGTCAAATTTTGTATATAAATTTTTTTTTTTTTTTTTTTTTAATATTTGCTTATAAAAAAAATAATTTCAAAATAATTTTTATAAATATTTTAAATTTTACATAAAAAAAATAAGCTTTTTTCTGTGTTTTGCTTCATAACTCCTAAACCAATATAGGCTCCAACTTGAAATTTGGCACAAATATAGAGAAGGGTTTCATTATTCACTTCATTATCATTATTTCATTATTAAGAATTTTAAAACACCATTTTTTGAGATATTAAGCTTTAATCTTTATATTATAGATTTTGACCTTTCAACTTTCGTAGTATATAAATGTTTTACTTGTCGTTTTTAAGTCAATGTGTTTTTCCATTAAATGAAATAAAAATAAGAATTATACAATGTATATTTTAGTAGTTATGAGCAATAAAGTGTGATTACTTTTGGAAAAAATTCAACCGCTTTTTGATCTTTGAAACATCATATTTTTGGACCGGGAGGATTTTTTACTCAGAAAAATTGTGATTTGAGCAACATTTGCAATACTTAATAACTGTAGAGAATTTCATTGAAATCGGAGATACCAAATCCGAAAACGTCTGTTTTTTGTCCGTTTTGATATAGAATCACTCATTTAGTAAAAGTGTTGGTCTATAATTGGCCCTAATATAAGTCAGCTTCCCGAATTTTTATGCTCATACACAATGGTGTAGGTTATCATATGGTCGGTCTTGACCGACTATAGTTTCTTTCTCATTTCATATCTAGCCAGTTATTCAATTCGTTTTAAATTTACATCTCATACGCGAGTATTTGATCCAATTTTGCTTTAATTTTTAAAAAATTAATTTTTTCTCTTCAGCATCTAATAGCCTTATTTGTAAAAAAATTTCAAAAATTTTTTAATATTAATATTAGTATTATAATTCTAGTTGCACTCTGCTTTAACTCCAGCCACTGCTTAAGAATATCACAAATATGTAGTGATGTTGGCACAAAAAATGTTTAGTAGCTAAAATTTACAACTTGTGCATCTGAAATTTAATATAATATAATATATTAATATAATATATTAAAATATATACTTGTAGTAATAATTTATCAAAAAACGAGAAGTGTTTTTTGGTATATTTTTTATTTTCTAGAAGTAAGAAATTTTAGTTTCTTAAAAAAATTCAACTTACGTTACTTTCAACATTTCAATATTTGTAAATAATAACAGTGTTAAATTTTTAATTGTAATTTTACATTACTATACTAACAATCTAATCAGTTTTTTAGGCAGCGGTTGCAAAAAATTTTAATTTTAAATATTAAATATTAAAAGCACAAGCACAATTTCAGCAGTAGTTGTCTTAGAATTTATCATGTTATATACAATTCTCAATTTTGACCCATAATAACTCAAAAACTAATTAAGACTTTAAACTTATAAATTTACAACTTGTGCATCTGACAAGTTGTAAATTTGTGGTTTTTATTAATAAAAATAAAAAATAAAATAAAAACTAACTTCACGAAAACTATCGATATCAACTTTCTGAAAAAAATTTAAAAATAGTTAATGTAATATAACGAATATATAAAAATTAAAACAATTTATTCGTAAATTATTTTTAATTATTGAAAATACACTATCGATGAAGCGATAGACTTGATATCAACTGTCATTTATCTTTAGTTGAGGGCTAAAATCGGATTTTTAATCCGATATTTTCTTTATATCAATACTGTAATGGTTTTGCTTACTTAAGTGAATTACAATAAGAAGTTGTGCTATATCTTAAGTTGTAAGAGCGTTTTACATTTAAGTTTTAACCAGTTAAAGTAATCAGATTTTGAGTAATTAGAATATTTGACTAAACCTACTTACAACAGTAGTCTTTTAATCTACTATCTACTAAAATTTTTCTCTCAAATGTCTTAAGGTTTTATGTGTCTATGTGCATGAACACAAGTACTTGCAATCAGTCTTATTCATGCTAATATTTGAAATCTATTAGTATGTGCATATATTTTGTTTTATGGGTAAATGTGTGCAAGTGTGTTTGTGTATACATATGTAAGGATTTTATATTTTTTCTAATGATTTTTAATGCTCCTTTTTAGTTTGATTTTATATATGGGAGTGAACGTATGACTGTATGCGAGTATTTAAATGCACATGTGCTTAAAGAACAAACTGGAATTTTGTCTAGACTGGCTTTGTAACACCCTTCTCCTCTTTAATTTTTGGTAAATGTTTTTTTTTTTTTTTCTTTTTTGTAAGTTACATAACAACAAACTCTCCAACGAGTTATTTTAATATTAAACAGTTAAATTTTATTAAAATTTGTAGAACTTAGAGACAATTAATGTCTTTAAAAACAAATCTAAATTTATAAAAAAATGTATTTAAGAAAATGTCTTTTAATATTTAACCTAAAAAGATTTAAATTCTATGGAGTAATTGAGTAAAAATAAAAACAAAGTCAAAAAATAAAAACATGTATAGTTTATTTATTGTTATAAGGATTATATTTAAATGACACGTGTAATATTATTCTTCACCCACTGTTTATCAATTCTAATTAAAGTAGATGCTACTCACTTGGTATTATTAAAAGGTGTTGCCAACTTTGGGAATAACTTATTATACCTTTAAGGTACATAAATATAAAAGTACTTGTATTTGTATATTTTATTTCTTTGAAAAACCTTATATTTCCTACTTAAATTCAAACACATTCACACTCTCATACATAAACACACACACACATACGTATGTGTATATAAATATATTTTTAGCCTAAAGTAGCTAATGGATTCTATTTAACTTTTACTGACTACTAATGGATTTTTCTTGACCCCAAATAAAATGTGAAACGTAAAAATCATTGAAAAGCAACAAAAACAAGAACCATCACAAAAATAACAATAAAAAATAAAAACATTAAAGAAAATATTGCAAAAAAAAATAATAATAATAAAGACCAGCAACAATACGAACATGAACCAACATTTACAACAATAAACAATGTGAAATTCTTCTTATTTTTATTGTTTTCTTTTTCGTTGCCTTCAAAAAGGTGAAAAATTCGTTCATATAAAAGTTTCACTTGGTTTTCAATTTCAGTTCCATTTACATTCGCCTATTTAATTTCTTTTTCATTTTCAATATTGCCTAACGCACAATGGTCCCAAAACGGAAAACACATTGAAACTGCTGCGCACTTATATATGTATATTTCAACGTGTTTCTTAAATAATAAAACGTAACTTTTGAACGGATATATATATTTCAATAACATTTAACACAGTTATTACTGAGATATTTTCCAAATACTTTGAAGGATTACAAATTTCTAGCTGGTCTGTGGGCAGGAGGAGAACCTCCGAAAGTGGTCAACTTTTTTAATTATTTCTTATATTATATCCGAGGTATGTATATGATCCTTGCACAAAAATTGTTTTTAATTTTGTACAAAGTCCAGGGAATATTTTAAAAAAATTTTAGGACACAAATTGCGCCCGCCAAGTTAAAAAAAAAACTAAAAAAAACATATCCAAAAATGGATCAAAATTTTACTTTGGTCCAAATATCTCCAAAAGTAAAAGAGATAACCCACACATGCAAGCATATTTTTTGTAGAGAATTATAAGCACTATCTGTGTGCAAAATCAAATCAAATCATAAATGAAATTTTGGCATCCTCCAGAACCGCTACGATCCTCCAAATCAATTGCCATGCACCTCAGGATTGCCCATGTGAAATTTCATTCAAATACATCCAGCAGTTCTAAAGTTACAGAATTATTTCCAAAAAATTCCGTTTTGGGACCACTGTGTAACGTAAGTATATGTATTTATGTAAGTGTGTTCATGTATTTGTGAGACTCTCAAAGTTTTTAAAGTAGCAATCACAAAATTTATTAAAGCTACCATGTTAACTTGCGTACATCTATTCTACAAAAGTATGTAATCTATTAAGAAATTGTACAATTATTATTAAATAGCCACTTTACAGCCACAAATATGTCCGTCCTTTTAAAAAAACTAAAGCAATTTTCAACTAAAATAGTCATTCGCATATTTTTCCTTTTAAATAGTAAAGGATTGGTAATACCAAATTATATAATTTGAACATTTAAAGTTTGCTGTTGAGTTAAACTTTTGACTATGTTATTCCTATATAGACAATGAAATGGTGTTCAATGTTCTAGTTCTCTTGAAGATAATTATATAATTACATATATGGGCCATTATCAAAAATTTTTAATTTTAGCCCTTCAAAAAAACATTAATTTTTTTTGATGGCACATTAAAATCCTTTTGTATACATATAAAGTGACTCGAATGCATGTAGAATCAGTTCGCGTTAATCATTTCATGTGAGGGGCGCGAAAGTTATGGCCGTTTAACATATACAAATTTTTACAAACTAGAAGTTTATGTATAATTCTGGTCAAAATTACACGTAATATCAAAACCTACTGAGTTATTCCAATAAAGTTTATGATATTTTCAATGTTTGATGGTATTAGTACAGCATATTTTAGGGTTTCCTAGTAAAATTTAAAAAAATTTCTTTTTAATAAAAATCGCGATTTTTTAAAATTTTGCGAAAAATTTGGATCGAATCTAACCTTTTTCTCCATACATTGAATGAAAATATATTTTGTTAGAGTTTATTACAAAGAAATTTTATTCCATATTGTGATCATTTTTTAACACAAGTTAATAATAATAATGACAAAAGCGTTCCATTTTCAACTATCAACGACATTGGATTTAAATTTATGGTCTCGATTAATTTTATTTATCGAAACTCTTATATCTACATATATATCCATTTTTTGTTTAAATTGCATTTTTTTATATAAAAATACAAAAACAGAAGTGAAATTTTTGCATAATTTTCAAAAAGTATGTAAAATTCTTGTATTAAATTTATTCTTAATGTTTTCCAAACTTGAGACTATCTACTACGTTGACTATTTCGGGTACATCAACGGGGTATAGCGCAAAATACGCACAATTACAACAAGTATCAATCCCTATCCCAAATTTTGTATTCGGTTGAGGGGCGCACAGACCCCGCCCAAAAAACTGAAAAATTTAAAAAACTAAAAAATTTGTCATCAAAACTCGACTATCCTATATTTAACTGTCGAAAGTTTGCACAACAACAAAGATGGTGAAGAATTTATCTGTAAAGTCCGATTATTTTACTTATGATAAATTGAGATCAAAAAGTATAAACGCGCGAACAATAATTGTAGAAGAATGGGAATAACTTTAGTTATTTTTAGCCATTTTGCTATGTTTTTGAACTTTGAACAACAATCATGATTACAAAAAGAAACAGAGTTCAGATCTGTAACCAATTTGTTTAAAATATCATTACCACAAAACTTATTAAGGATTGAAGTCAGTTTCAGCCAGGTTAAAAATTTTTGATAATGGCCCATATATATATTAAAGGAAAGGAAATAAGAAAAGGAAAAGCAGAGGGAGAGAGAATGATGAAAAAGAAAGGAAAATGATGAAAAAGAAAGGAAATTGACATAAGTCAACAGCTAAAAAGTGAGCCATCATTGTCATATTAATAAATGCTGGCTCAAAACATTGATAATTCGAAAAGTTTTTATCTTGTCACATATTATACTATA
This sequence comes from Protophormia terraenovae, assembly GCA_951394005.1. NCBI lineage: Eukaryota > Metazoa > Arthropoda > Insecta > Diptera > Calliphoridae > Protophormia > Protophormia terraenovae. The sequence continues at coordinate 77,014,766 of OX596074.1, read as the reverse complement.
TTACTCCTTCTAAAGTTCCTAAATAAATTAGAAATTTCAAAAAAAAAAAGCTTACTTCTGAAACGGAACCATTTCTTATAATTCAGTAGTATAAGCAAAAAATTAGTTAAATTTTAAGTTTATATGAATCAAAGAACGATAAAAATTATATTTTCAATAATAAATAGTGCAAAGAAAAGTTAATTGTAGTAAAAAATAAAAGAATTATATAGGGGTACCCGGGTACCATGGGTATTGACTCCCGTAGGTATCAACTTTAAAGCCATTTTACATATAGACCACGTTAATAAAATTCAGTTTTTATAATGTACAAACACCTTAATCACAACGATCTGAAGTTTCGTGGCTATATCTTTAATAATAAAGAAATGTGAGCACTTTAAAGTTAAAAATGTTACCCTGGTATGTACCGTAGGGATATATATTAGTGAAATCGGATATCGTTATCCCGTGCCGCATCGGCCCTGAAGTTTCTAGGGTGCGTTTATATAGTAAAAATTTGGTCTTTTTCGAGTTTTTAGAAAAATGTTGCTATAAAACACTTTATTTTGTACCTTAGTGTTAAAAATTTGTAATCTACACGTAATTATCTATCAAATAAGATATACAAAAAATCGATTACAACATTTTTAAGTTATTATGAATTCCCCAGACCATTAATGTGTTTTAGGTTTATAAACAACACTACAGAAAATAAAATTAGAATTGAATTAGGTCACTACCTTATATGACTAAGCTGTACTTGCGATTTGAATTCTGCGGATTCCGGCAAAAGTGCATTTTTTGCAGTTTTTAAGATATAACGTAAATTTTTTTTGAACTGATGTTCTAGCTAAACAAAATTATTATGTAATAGGTTAAAATATATGTCGAGAAATACATTCTGAAGTTTTTAGAAAAATTGGACAAGGATAACCTTTAAAATACGGAGGTCAAAGCCAAAAAATAGAAGAAATTGCAATTTTTAGAGAAAACATTTTTTGGAACACATGTGCACATCTTCTGTTAAAATCTTCGGTATTTTGGGACACCTTTTTTGTGCTCTTGAATTCACTTTTCACAAGAGCTCAATATCTCTCCACTGGTCTAAGCTATGGACAATTTTGAAAATTGACCTCTCTTGGTACTAAAACTATGTTATTGATTTGATACCACTCCAGAGCTTTCTTACTGTAGTGACATGATACCAAATGGGTCCAAAAATATGTGGACACTAGGGTGATCGATACAGTTTTCCAACCGGTTTTTAAACCGGTTTTTTCTGTCAATGTGCTGTCGGTTTTTTCAAAATGTTAATTTTTCGAATGTCGAATAGACCGGTTTTTTTAAACACAAAAAACCGGTTTTAAAAATAGCTTTTTATTTCAAAAAACATGTACTAAATACTGATATTTGAATCGAAATTTATGAATATTTTTTAGAGTATTATTTGTAATGTTTTAAAAATATAGTTTAAGGTTAAAACGAAATTAATTATTGTAATATTAAATAAATAAATTAGTAATAATTACTTCAATTGTAACACCTGTAATATTTTTACACATTTGAATATTTTAGTTTTTTTTTTTATTCAATATTTTCTTAATTTTTCAAAGATTTTGTTTTAAAAAAGTTTCTCCTACAGAATAGTTTCAATAAAATTGATTCTGGCTCTTATCATATTAACCCATGGTTTCTGTTTTGTTTGTTTTGATGATTATTTTCTTAAAATTTTTATACTATATTATTCGTTCGTTCATATGCTTTGTAACACCCAAAAATATTGGTTTAAGACCCGCCTTAATTTGTACCAATCGTCTTTAAGTCGATTTGATGATGTTCGTCCGTCCGTCTGTCTGTTCATAAAAAAAATAATTAATTAATTAAAATACAGGTCACAATTTTGAACATGTATTAAATTTGAAATTTGGCACACAGGTTTCTTATAGTCTAAGAACGAAGCGTGTTGAAATTGGATATGACCGTTCCATTATTTAAACTAGCGCCATGCAAATATCCTCCCGGAAAAGGGGTTTAACGATCATAAATCCCTTAAATGTAGTAAGAATTTCTTTTACACATGTAAGTTCCATATAAGTTAAAATCTGTGTTCCGAATTTCATGAAGATCGGTCCATAATTGAACATAGTATTGGCCCACAATTCCACAGGTTTAGAAAAGAAGACACTTCCCCGAATTTGGTGCACATCATTAAGTAGGGTATTGTCGGACTTGACCGACTATTTCTTTCTCGTTTCTATTGGATTAATAGTTATTTCCAAAAATAATTATGTGTAATATATTTTATTTTGAACATCATAATATTTATTGATTTTTCTTTAAGAAATGTAGTCTTTTAGTAGAAATATTAACTTTTGCAAAAAAACCGGTTAACCGGTTTTTTCTGAATTTAAAAAAGAGCAACCGGTTTTTTCAAAATACCAACTATTCGAACTATTCGAAAACCGGTTTCTCCATAAGGTCGAATAATCGATCACCCTAGTGGACACGTTGTGCTTTCTTAAGAAAAGAAGAAGTCTTTTTTGCAAATATTCCTTTATGCATATTTTGGTGTTTATAGATCCGAATGTACCAAATGGCTTTCCTGTTTTGTCGCAACTGCAAAAAGCTTGTCATACCATGAATTTTGTAAGAAATTTTTGCTGCTTTTGGGTCTTAAACTTATCTCCAACATTGCTTCGAGCATTAGCAATAAACATTTTTGAGACACAAGCTGCGAAGATTCTGCCAGCACCTACGTTTCTTCGTTAATTATACAGCTTGAGTATTTTTGTATGAAATTAGGTTTTAAATTCCAAGTCCTATTTTTGGCTTGTAATTTTTTTTTGCAGAATTCCAGTTTGGAATTTTTGAACTTTATATGTTATCAACTTTCCCATTAGCTTTAAATTTTTGCACCAAATAGTCGAAGCACTGAGAAAACTGAGCTGATTTTCTACCAGATGTGTTTGGAGTTCCTTTCAATATGCCTTCAATTTTCTGGCCTTCTCAATATCATGTGGTCCTTTTTTCTTACCGAACTAGATTTCACATCAATAGTCAAATTCTCCTGATACTGTTTAATAACATTAGAAACGGTTTTACGGACGACATTTAATTCTGTTGCCAATTATTTGTAAGACCTATTTGGATTTTTTGAAATATTTTAATAACTTGTAGGACGTAAATTTTTTTCGTCACTTATTTTGATGAAAATAAGGACAAATTAACATGGTTGTTATTGAAAATAATAACTGAAGTATTTTTCCATGATAACTAGATCAAGAGAGCGTCCGCTTATATATATATATATATATATATATATATATATATATATATATATATATATATATATATATATATATATATATATATATATATATATATATATATATATATATATATATATATATATATATATATATATATATATATATATATATATATATATATATATATATATATATATATATATATATATATATATATATATATATATATATATATATATATATATATATATATATCTCTATATTTTTTGTTGATTCAGTAGCTACTTAATTTTATATTGTGTAGTGAATCGTAAACTATCTCTATAGGGGCAAGATCTACCCCCGTTTTCCATGAGCACGGCCGGTACTTTAGGTAGCACATTCCCTAGAGAGATACGCCCCTGCGGTTAGGTTCGTTACAAAGTATTAAGACGTAGTATTAAAGATTCGGCACAGTCGAATTTAGCACTAGATCTCGTTTTTATAAATAAATTGTATTTAAGAAAATGTACTTACTTTTTATAGATTTCCCTTGTTGATAACTTCCATATTATGATTTTATTAAAAATGAAAACACTTAATTATCGGGAAAATTTTTCTTCCATATATAATATTGCAGCCAAGCTGTACCAAAGTAAAACGAGAAAAAAAAGTAATAGATGGTCAAGCCCGACCATATGATACCCTACACCATTGTCTATGTGTACCAAAATTTGAGAAGGGGCCAATTGTGGACCGATACTTGTATAAGTGTAAAAAAAAACATACTAATACAGAATATTATATCGATACTAACATTCACATGTATTTATGCACTTTTGGGTGATTCCCGAAATTGGGTCTTATATGGGAGCTATGGTCAATTATGGACCTATCTTCAAGAAATTTGGTATTCAGATTTACACTTACAACTTAATTGTGTAAAATTTCATTAAAATATTTGTATTTTTAGTGTATTTAAGAGTGTTAAAACTTTCTTCCGGGAGGACATTTGTAAGGGGGGCCAGGTGAAATAATGGGTCGATCATGACTACGTTCAATAGGTCATTTGTGCAAAAAAAAAAATCATATATATCAAATTTCATAAAATTATTTTCCAAATTGCGACCTGTAATTTGCGCAGAAGCTTTACATGGACAGCCAGCCGACCAGACGGACGGATATGGTTAAATCGACTCAGAAAGTGATTCTGAGTCGAGCGGTATACTTTAAGGTGGGAGTCGGAAGATTTTTTCTCTGCGTTACATAATTTGCACAAACACATAATACCCCAACCACCTATGGTGGTGTAGGGTATAATTATTACTGATAGACATGATTTCAACTGCTTCTTTATTGTGTTGTTTTCTTTTCATAAAAAACTGACAATCTTCCTAACATATGCCAAGAAGATTATTGCGCAATAGTAATGTATCAGGCAATAATCTTTTTATCTTCCAGAAGTGACTTCAAAGTATACTATTGGAAGATGAAAGGACGATAGTAATGTATTTTGTTTTTGTAAATTTCTTACACACTTCTGACAATCATCTAGAAATCCCTAAGAAGTTACGCCTGGACGACTAATGCGCAATAGCAATGTATATTGTTTTTGTATTTTTCGAACAATCTTCCAACAATCATCTAGAACTCACAACAACAAATTTATCTTCCAAATGTTTGAAGGGATAAAACTTATCAAACTTTCTTTAATTTGTATTTTGTATATTTTGGTGTAGGTTACATATGTGCATTTATTTTTGCCATCGCACAGTGGTCCCAAATCGATTTTTTATTTTTTGTGTTGGAAATAATTCTGTAACTTGTGAAGATATCTAAATAAAATTTCACATGATCAGAGCTGAAATGATTCCGATTTAGATGTCTCCAGCGGTTCACAAATTACAGAATTATTTCCAAAAAAATCGATTTGGGACCACTGTACAATATTTATATAAATAGAAATCTAAAATCCAATCGACCCTTATTTTACTATAATTGCGATATAAGGCGCACTTCCGGAAATCACCTTAAAATGCATAAATCAGTCTAATGTATATATACAAACATTCATACATTTGCAAAATGAAGCGAACACCTTGTGTTGTCAAGGTACACAAAGCTCTTCCTTTTATTGAATATTTCCAAATTTTATTTTTGTTTTAATTCAGAAAAAGGGGAATGGGAAAATTCACAGAGTGGCTTTTTATTAACCTCAAATGTAAGAAATATTCATTAGTTTCATTAAATCAATTTGGCAATGCACTTGATTTATATAGTTCTCTGTAATTTATCACATAAAGTAGAAAAAATTAAATCATATATGATTTAAAAATTCATTTCGGTAAGTAAATAATAATGTAAGGTAAAGACATTAATCAAAATTTCTGTAATTCTATACATCATTTACAAAGGTCGTAAAATTGAATGGAAGTAAGGAATTCCACTTATGTTTGTGGTCAACGCAATTAACTTAATTGCTGTTTTACAAGTAATGACTTCAATTGAAATGTTTGTAGATATCTACACATGTACTACATTATATATCCTGTTTTAATATTAGCACACATACAATTAAATATGTACATTAGGGTGGTTCAAAATTCTTTTTTGCGAGCTACATTTAAACGTACCTAAAATTATGAAAGTGGATGTTATTTAGAACATGTATGCCAAATTTTAACTTCTTACGATGATTTGAATAGGATGCTTCACTACCATTTACGTCTATGATCGTAGAACAAATCTTAAATTTTTTTCTCGCCAATATTAATGATTAATACATCAAACCATAGCTAAAGAGAAATAAATGTACCCATATTTTATTTTTCCAAAATAGCTAATAGGAAGTTTAAAATCGTCCTTTTATTAAAAAATAAATCATATTAAAAAATTACGTAGAAATAAAATGTTAAACATTACTAATAAACTAAATATAAAATATCTATTTTTTCGTTCATATTAACTTTTTTTTTCTAAAAATTACGAAATAAAGTTCTAATAATTAGCTTTTTATTAGCTATCGTTTGATGTATATAATGATGTATTGAAGTAATTTTGTTGAGAAATTTTTTAAGATTTGTTCTGGAATCATTAACCTAAAAGTCCGTAAGCAACCTGTTCCAATCGTCGTAGGAAGTTGAAATTTGGCAAAAATATATAAACATGTTCTAAATGACATTTACTTTCATAATTTTAGGTACGTTTAAAAGTACGATACACTGTTTTTTTTTTTTTTTTTTCATAAAATGTTGGACCACCCTAATGTACATATTCGAAATAAAATGAGCATGTTTACTTAAGTAGATTTTTCCTCTACTATATTTAGAATGTATTTAGTAACAATTGAGATAATATGTTATAAATAATATTGTTCTTCATCTTATACATTTTTCAATTATTGCCAATGTAATTTTATTATTAACATCTACTATTGTTTTGTCATTTATATTATAATTAATTGTTTATATTTTATGAATTAATAAACATTAAAATATTTTCCTACTTTTTTCACACTTTCCACATGACAGTAAATTTTCATTAAAACTCACCTGTGTAAACCGTAAAGTCGAGACAAAAGGTAATGAAACTCATTATTTAATTATTAACCCTCGACTGTTGGAGTCATTACAGTTCACATAACTATTTACAAATAATTAATGTAAATGTTACCAACAATCATTAATTGTTGAATCATCAAATAAACAAAAACAACTTAAGTATGTGCAACGCAACATGATGATTGACATGCCCCGCTGAACACACAAATGATTGAAGAAGAAAACCAGAAATGGGTGTTCGAGTGAATAAAAGAAAACACATTTGAACGATACCGGTTCACCACTTGACAATTGCAGTTGTCACATAAGTTCAATAACAATTTGTTTCACTTGTAGTTACTAGCAGACAATACGGTCGTGTAAGGTTGTGTTACGTCTGCGCATTGGAATATCATTAATTTTGTTGAGAGCGAACAATGTTGAAAGTGTAAGCAGGGTTGATTCTAAGTAATGTGTATTAATTTTAACTGAATTGTAAAACTTGCACTTCTTACGAGTATAATGGAAAGGTAAACTAAATAGTATGAACTAGTGTGTGTTTATGGGAAAATCGTATTAAACACTTGATCCCTTACCTTTATCGTGATAAAAATCTTCATATTTAAAGAAAAATTTTAAATAAGATATGATCTGAAATATTCTTGAAAGCATTACCGATTGATAATAATCAATTGATTTTGCCCTAAATTGAATATCATATCTACAACTGATTTTAGTACATGGCTATCTTTCAAATAGTATTTTTCTCAGACTTTCACAATGTCTTTTATGATTATATGGAAAGGTATATAATAGGGTATCCAATTATTCGGGTGTTCATATTAATCGGTTTATTCGACAAATAATTATTCGAGGTTAAAATTTGATCGGTTATTCGATTAACCGAATAACCTTAGTTATACATGTAAAACATATAAATTACACAAATTATAGTTTAATTTAATCTATTGAAATATTTACTTAGAGTCAGTTTTTCAGTTCTAGATTAAATGCCAATTAAAAGTTAAATTAGTTAATCTAAATATTAATCTAATCCGCCATTTGTGTTTAAGTCCGAGATTAAATCTTCTAGTATTGCCAAACGGCAATCATTTATAAATAAAATATGGTAGTTTGTGCAAAAATCACATGTTATTATCAAAACAACTGGATGTTTCAAATAAGAAGAAGAAAAGTTAGAGCACATTTGTTATAGTTTTTGGAAATTTGGATTAGTAAATTAAATTTTAAGAGAAATATGCAATAAAGTCAGTGTTTGGTCAACTTTATGACGACGCACACAAGATTTATTACCTCGGGAATATTTTCACAAATTTGAGCTTTTTATAATTAAATAAATATATAATTTTCCAAATTATTTGAGTTTTGTATGTTTACTTTGTCGTCACCATCTGTTTGTACGTGTGTATATGAATATTTTACCACAAGTTTAAACCCCCAACATTGGTCGCTTAAACTAGCAAATAAAGCGAGATGATCGACAACTCAAAAACAACATTCAACGATTAAATTTAATCGCTAATCTTTAAGTGAAAAACTGGCCCTTAGGAGATGATAATTGACAGTATTGTGTAACTTGTGTTACTTTGAATCTACTTTACTCAAAGTAATGTTTTAAGAATTTCTATTGATACAAGTTTAATTATTTATGAAGATATAATATTATTACCCTTTCTTGTCGCTTTTTATAAAACATTATATCCCAACCAAAAAGCATCCAAAGAAGTCAGTAAGATTCTGAACTAGTGATCCAGAAGTAGTACAAATTCGTATAATTAAAAAAATGTAGTTTACATAAATTTATCATAAAAATAAAACATTTTCTAATTTATAACTCAAGAAAACTACATTTCGGTTAACCGGTTATTCGACACAAATTATTCGGTTTATTCGTTATTCGAAAATAGACAGTTTTAAATTATTCGGACAGTTAATCGACAAAAATTAACAGGATAACCGAATGACGGTTAATCGATTGGATACCCTAGTATATAAGCAGTCAGTCAGAATGATTAAGGGACGAGGGTATCAAACTTAGTAACTTAGCGTGTTCGTATGTTTTTCACTTCCAGCATCCAGTTGCGCAATATCTTACCGCACTATTGATTGATGCTTCTGTTATGTGTAGATCTATGGGTACAAGGTGTAAAATAAGGTTAAGAGCCTCTGAATGCTTAGTTCGTAATTGTCACGGTTCACCATACAAAAAATCCTTATGTGATATCTTGGTGATATTGGTGATACTCAACATCGTTCACTCCCTTAGTATCTAATTTAATCAAGTTGGCATTAATGGCAATGTGTCACAATATTACACCTCCCTGACGAGGTTACTAAGAAATCAGCTAGTTGGTGATATATTCCTCAACTCTTAGTTCATTTAGAGCAGTGATCCCTATACTCATACATAAACAATTGTGTTTGTGTATGTTTTGTATAACACTCTCACTTTGAAATTATACACCAGAAAAATAACTTAATTTTTTAGTAATTTAGTTTTAAAAGTTTATTTGTGAAGTTAAGTTATGTACACAGAAATAAACTTAAATAGTTTAGAATTTGAATAGTAATAAACAGCGACACTAAAGATTTAATGATTATATTTTTGTTTTTAATTAAAATATAACAGTTATACTTATATGACTTTAACTTAAAATATTACGATTATGTAAAATTTTTGGTATATAAAACAAAAGATCGAAATCTTGATTTGAGTAAATAATAAAAATCAAAAATAATCATTATTTTTTTCATCCATCAAGAACTCATACTTCCACTTAACATTAAATACTTTTCATGAGTGAATCTCATGCAACAAGCAGAAACACAACTTTCTTCTTTGAATGCTCGTGTAAAGGCCCAACCACTCAGCAAAAAATCAACGTATCGCAATCAGCTGTTTCAACCAGCTTTATGGAGATGTGTGTATGTAGCTATTGACACAAAAATTCTAGGTAGCGTATCGCAGAAATCTACAGAAAATAGATTTTTACGTAGCTGCGTGAGTTTTTAACAACCCTGTAGTTTATTTTGCTCACAAAATAACCGAAAAACAGGGTTGTTTACACAATGAATGTTGAAAAACATATGATACGTTTACTTTTGTTGACTGGTTGAACAATATGTTTCACGCTACTTTTCTTCATTCTACGTTGCGATGGAAAGTTGACTGGTTGGGGCTTAAGACTGACTTTCGTGCTTTTTATTTCTATCAAGAGAATAACACAAGAGATAAAATGCACGCGAGCCTGTTGAATCGCCGTAGTAGTGACGTCGTTAAAGCACCCTCTATATCTAGAAAAACACTATGGTATAGTGCTTGAATTTATGGATCGCTCTAGTTTCCGCTCAGCGGAGAGTAATGCAGAGTGTAAATATTTTTTACATCTCTACACTCTTCAATGCGTTTGCGCTTTAAAGCGTTAAAATACCGTCATTTCCTAGTGATTTCGATGGGAGGGAAGCCCATGATATACTTTCCACGAATATTAATTCATCTTCAAGCTCATGGGAAGAATTATTGAGATCCATTTCCCTTCAGTTATATCTAAGCCCTCTGCAAAGTGAGTATTTGTGAAATGTCCTCAGATTCTATCGAAGTTTCCGACCATAAGTCATCCATCCTTTTAACATAGGGTGAATTATTATGACCTTTTCTCCAGAATTCTATTGATTGTTGTATATTCCTTGATATTGCTTATCGATTAAATTTTTGATTTCGATTTTCGTGGTAAAACTGACAAGAGTTGCTTCTATAGCTAATATTAAAAGCTAATATGAAGAATCCCATAAAACTTTGCCCAGTTCGGACCCATTATGTATCCCTGTGGTGACATTAGCCAATTTGATCATTGACTAGTGCCATAAGCAGATGATCATTGACCACCTCGTTTAAAAGTTCGATATTTCTTGGACATTTCTTCATTTAGCAACTTCAAATCATCTTAAGTTCTAGATAGGCTACACTTAAGCCATCACATCACTTCAAAATTGTTATTCAGGTGGTGGATTTCGTTATATTAATGGTACTCTTTAGCAGAAGAAGCTATGTTTTTTAAATAACTTCTCCTAGCTTTCCCTATTCTGATCAAAATAATATCAAGACATGTTAAATATATTTTAACATAACTATTTGGTAATGAATATGTACAGATATGTGATGTTTACAAGACCATGACAAATGACTCTTGACTTCAAAATTTTAAACAGATTTTGTTTTGGAATATTTAACAGAGTTTTACTGCCTTAAACTTAATTTAAGTGTTAAAAACTTTTAAAATTAAATGTTCAACATTTTATAACAAAAAAAAAAAAAAAAACATTTAACTAGTTTTAAATTTTTTGTCATTGTCTTGAATTTGGCCATATATGTATGTACATGTGTACTATGTCGTAAATTTGTTGGTATTCATATGTAAAGTGTAGTTATGTAGTTGTAAAATGTGTGAGGTAAAAGTTAAAATTAAATATTCCTATTCTCACATACAAAATAATTTATTAAACTGAGGGCAACAATATACAATTTAGCTTTTTTTACTTTTATTCATGCAACATTTTAAGTTTTGGCTAGTTTTTCAGACCGTCTTCCTTTTTGTCTTTGTTGGTCTGGTTGTATGTGTTTCCGTCTGTTTGTTTTTATTCCCACCATCAAAAAAATGGGGGTATATTGGTTTTGTCAATCCGTGTGTAACATGTCGAAAAAATCATTTAAGACCCCATAAAGTACATATATATTTTTGGGTCCTGTAGGATTCTGAGTCGATCTAGCTATGTCCGTCCGCCTGTTTGTTGAAAGCAAAATAGGGCTCGAAATTTGAAAAATATTGAAAATGGACAAAATTGGTTAATAAAAAAAAGTTATGGGTCAAATACTAAAAACACAGGGTGTCCGTTGTAGCTTCATTTCATAATTTTCTTAAATAAAAGCATGTACGACAACGAAATTTTGTATATGTAAATAGTTCGAGGGTCGATATAAATTCGGAAACCAAAAATGGGCGTGGTCTGCCCACTTTACCGCCCACCTCCCATATAACGTAAAATTTTAAAAAGTTGATGGTGGGTATATAGATTCGTCCAAGCCAAATATAACATTCTTGCTTGTTATTGTTGTGGTCATTTGTTTGCTGATGTAGTTGTTGTTGTTTTACTAAATTTTTCCTCAATTTAATGGCTTTCTTCCACAGTTAGTGTTTTTACTTAGTAAAAGTACCAGCAGATACTATAAAAACAATACAATAAAACAATACATGTTGGTATCTTGGTTGTATTATAAAAAAACAAGATAAATATTTTATAGTTGTTGTATAAAATGTTTTGTCCACTTCAATGCGTTTGATTTCTTAAAGCGTATAAAAGGTACAATTTTAATAAAAGTATTAGAAAATTATCATAAGATTGATTTGGTACATTTTGAAAATGCAAATAAATTGTTCTATTTAGTACCGGTAGTTTTAGTTGATTTGATACAATATATAAAACGTGTTAGTGGGAGTGAAAAAAAAAAATTTACTAAAAAAAAGTTGGGTTTAGTAAACAAACACTTCACTTATATATGGTTTTCATTATTTCATAAAACACCCAGCAAATATTTGGCAACGATATATAGTTACCGAACGACATGCATTTTAACGGAACGCCAACATCGCCATTCTGTCTGCAATACCCAGAAGTTGTTTTGTGTCAACAGTTAAGATTTCTCTACATTACATGTAACTAGTTGTGTAACTATTGAGCAGATTAATATGCATTCATATTAGAGTAATTAATTATTTAAAGACCTATTTGGTGCCATATATAGTAACCAGTTGCCTCTAATGACACCAACGTGTTAAAATAATGAGTTAAATTGCTAAAGTTTAAGTAGTGTAGTGATATTATAAAAGAATTTTAACTCAATGGCAATTGAAGTTTTTGCTGAGCATATCTTTTAATGCTTTTTGCATTTCTTACAATTAAAATTATTAATAACGCATTTAAAAATATTTTTTACATTCCTCCAACTTTATCTTAAAACATTAATATTAAAGAAATTGATGGATAATAATTACCAAACAATTTATTTCCATAAATTTTTGCCTGTGCATATTGTACTATTTGATTTCTTACCAACGACTTAATGAAAGAGCGTAAGTATACGTAAGAACCAGTGTTGCCACCAAGAATGTTACTAACTACATATAACCGATAACTAAATTACACATCTGAACTGTAACTGTTCACACATGAATTTTTTTTAGTTTTATTTTGGTCAATATGCTTCTGACTTTAAATTTATATTGAGATTAAATCTGTCATAATCTTTGTTCTCCACTCATTGTCGATATGTTGTAAATCACGGAAATATTTCAAAGGACGGAAATCTTCTTTTGAAACATCTTTGGTTGAAAAAATAAGACAATTTTGGAATTATTAATATCTACAAGATTAAAATTATCATCGCTAAAATCAAATTTAGATTTTATCTGACGTATTGCTAAGTAAAATTCTCTAGAAGATTCAAGTACGATTGCTTATTCTTAAAAAGTTTGCTGTTTTGCATAATAGTGTTGTAAAAAGAAAATTTGACAAATTAAAATACTGAGACTTAAAATTACACATAGATTACACGTGAAATTAATTACTCATGGGCTACACATGTAAATAAAAATTACACACGATATGTGTAATTACACATGAAGTGGCAACACTGGTGTGAACTTAACTTATTGACATCCCTATTTTATAAACATTTTTAAACGTTCTTGATCAGGAAATGGAATAATGAGATGATTTAACTTTATATGAAACCGTTTGTTAAGGTTGGTTTTGTTGAGGGTAGTTTGTGTTTTCATAAATTTTTTTATACTGAAATATTTTTACTTGTAATTTAAGTATCAACTTGCGTATTGATAGACTATAAAAAAGAACGTTTTTTTGTATTAATTTGATTTGAAACACAGAATTTCATAGTTATTCAATAAACATGGTCAAATTTCCAATAATTTTTGTTGTTATTTTTTTCTTTGTTGTTTATTTTCTTGTGAAAGGTCGTGGCATTCAGACGCATTTGGGCAACCAAGCGGAAGTTGATTTATTTTGCTGTAAAACAATTTAGCGCATCTATATATATTCATTTTTATTATCATGAGAAATTTTTGCCTAAAAACAATAAAAACCTTTTTTTTTTTTTTTTTCAAAAAAAAGAAAGGAAATTATTTTGTTTTATTAACAATATTTTATAACTATAAAAAGTGACCAACAAATATAAGTATGTATGTATATATGTTTGTATAAAAAAAAAAAAAATATAAAGGAAACTAAAACAAAAACTCAAGCAAAATATTTAGCAAAGAATTGAATAAAACAATAAAACATATTTATATTGTTGTGTGTGTTTTAATTTGTATATACATATGTATATTAGTCGTTCTATATGATTTCAGTCTTATGTTGTTGGATCTGGATTGTTGATTATATAGTTTCTGTTAGTGTTTGAACGTTGTTCCTCATTGCTAAACATAAAATCAGTTTCTTTTGAGATTTTCTTTAATAACATTGTTTAGCATTATGGAAATAATTCGCCTTAAATATTCAACAGCAGATAAGAGGAAAGAAATTTACATAAACACATTTTTTTACTAAAATCAGAAAAATAAAAAAAATCTAGGAGAGTAGCAACAAAAGAGGAAGATAATTTTGTATTAAAATTTTTGTTCTTTTAATTAAACTTTAAATTTTATGGTACTAAATATATTTTTAGTAGTGTTTATAAACCGGTTAACCGGTTAACCGAAAAACCGGTTTTTTCTTCAAATTTCGGTTATTTGCGAACCGGTTAATTTGAAATATTCAATTTCGGTTAACCGGTTTACTCGGTTTTTTTGTGTCGGTTAACCGGTTTCAAAATTTGCTTAAAATATCACTAAATTTCGTCTTTTTTTATTTTTTTCTGAATTTAAAATATAAGAAAATATTTTGAAACTTCTAAAAATCCTTGTTATTTGAGTTAACAAGTAGTCAGTTGATAGATATACTTCTGTGAAGTTAAATATATTTTAAAACTGTATGTATAATAAATCAGATAGACAATTAAGCATTCTATTTACAAAAACTTTAATTTCATGCGAATGAAATTTTCCAAAAGAAGAAAATAACTTTACACCTAATGTATAGCTTAAGAGAAAATAAGATTTTATATAGGATAATAGGAACAAATAAAGACTTCGAAAGTAGAACTAAATAAGTGCAGAAAATTTACTTTTAAATAATCTTCCAAAAATTAAAAACAAATCCGTTTTTAGCAGAAGAAATGTTAATTATTTTTCAATTTTATGCAGGTATTTTTATCACATTTTTATTATAAGAATTATATAAACTTTTCCTTGAGAGAAAAACTTTAAAAGAGGTGAATATAAATCATAATATAAAGTACATTATCCTAGGTCTACAGCTTCCTTTTTATAAAATTTCGATAATTTAATTTAATTTTTAAAGCTAGAAAAATTAAAAAAAAAGAAATGAAAAAAATCTTTATAGAATAATTTTAGATCATTATAAAGCTTCAAAAGCTGTGCTATAAGATGCCAAAAAAATGTTTTTATAAATTATATTAAAACTAGTCTAAAGGCTGAAAAAATTATTATAAATTTTCTATGTAAATCAATCGCAATTTATAAAGAACACTGCAGTGCACTGTTTATTATATGGTGCATGGTTAAACTAAAAAGTTGAAAAACACTTTTTTTAACCAAAAATATTTTTATTAAGCTTCAAATTAGAGTTATTATTAAAATGTCGGTTAACCGGTTTTTAAGCAGACGGTTAACCGAAAAACCTGTTTTTTAATTTTATCAAATTTTCGGTTAACCGTCAAACCGGTTTTTTGAAAAGTCGGTTTTTTATAAACACTAATTTTTAGTTAATATTTACTACGTTTATACGTCACTTTTTATTGCAAAAAATAATGAGGTAATATTTTTAGATATAATACAAATACGATTTATGTATGTATATTTCAAACCATTGCACATACAATGGTGTGGTAGATCACTTTTTTGGCCAAAACTATATACATATGAGGAAAATCAAAACATTTCGAAATTGTTTGAAACCTACTTTAAGTGCCTTGTATTGCCAAAGTTTGTTTTAAAATTAGGAAAAGTGTTGACGGCTTTTTGTAGATCTTACAAAATAACTTAGATATCCTAAATTTTAAATCATTCGCGAAAAATCTCACGAAAATACAGGCATTTAAAACTAAAAAATGTAAAAAAAACTGAGTTGAAACTTTCGAGGATTTATGGATTCATTTTAGTTTTGCACTGACAATTTGCAACTTTTTTATTTAAATCATTAACCAGACGAAAGACAGGTCTTTGGAAATTCATTTGCTGTATAACAAATATTCTGTTTTCAATCCGTTGAAAAGTTATGCGGTGATAAAAAATGAAACCAAGAATTCGCTTGCTGACAACTATCTCGAAGTATAAATGATGTTAATATTGATGTCAATTGAAAGCATTTTATTATCTTAATACTAAAATTCAGATGGCATCAAAATATTTTAAGGACTTATAATTGTATGGATCAAAAAACATGTTCTTACCTCAAGAGTCAACCCTACACATTTCGCATTATAGTGCAAAATTTTTAAATAATTAAATCAATTTTCGATATAAAATTTATTTTCAAATAAGAAACAAGTTAAACATTTTTCTAAAATTCACTTAAAAAAATTAAAATCACGATTTTTGTAAGGAATATTATTATGAGTACTAATGTTTAAACGACTATACGATATTTTCCAAACTAAAACCGATATTCCCTTAATTTTTTCAGCGAACGATCCCATGATATGTCTTTTATTACTCATAATTTAGCGAAATTTTAAACCAACATTGTTTTCTTATTGTTTATGAAATCGTGCAAAAAATAAAATTAAAAAGTCTTATCAGTGTATTTCGATAAATATTGAAGATTCTGTAATAATTTTGACATGCGCTGATAGTGTGTGATTTTGACAATTTAGTTGATCAAAACCCCTAATTTTTTTTCGCATTTTGAAAAAAAATTTAGTTATTCTTATTAAAAACCTTCCAAGTAACTGAAAAATGAAGAAAATATTAAAAAGAATTTAACCGTTATTAAGTAACGGAATCTTGAACAGGACTGTAGTTGAAGGCAAATATAACACAAAGTATTTTTTTTATTATTTTTTTTTTTTTTTTTTTTTTGTGACAAGTTTAATTTAGAATAGTTGTAACTTTTTTGTTTATAATCTTCTATAGTAAAAAATAATAATAATTTGAAAAAGTTTACCAACAAAAAAATCTTGGGGATTTTTCCGTCTTCAAATTTTTTTTTTTTTGGTATTTTTTTGTTTTTATATTAATTTTTATTGGACAAAAACTAAAAAGTCCCACAAAGTCCCGTTATGTAAATGGCACTCTTGTAATTGATGATATGTGGTCTTCCAAAATCAGTAATCAAATTTTGATCCAATTTGCTCCTTTTCAATTCGCAAAGCAATTACGGATCATGTGTCAACGTATTTTCGGCCAAAAAATTTTTGATATTTCGTGCTTGCATCAAAGAACATGAAAAGTTTTCGTATTTTTTAGTTCATTTCTAGAAATATTAGTACAATTTCAATTAAAAACGTTGATATTGAATCAATAAAACAGGGATCAAAAAAACTACTTAATTTGTAGATAAATTGCTTTCTGTTTCATAATTATAAATGAAATCCACAAAATTTTTTAAAATATAATCATTTTAATAATATTCAAATTTAAAATATCAAAATTTTTCATTTATGCTTTTAGCCAACAGAATAAAATAATTTTACTATAATTTAAAATTAAATTTTAAAATTTTAGTTTTTTTTAGCTTTTTCACATATTCAAATTATAATTGTTTATAATTTCAAAGAAATGAAAATTTGAAAAATGAAAACTAAAAATTTATGAGAAATTAAATTTTTATTACTAAAAAAATTTAACTAAAATTATATGAGAAATTTAACAAAATTTACTAAAAAATAAAAACAAAAAACAAAATTTAATTTTAAGTTTCAAAAATGTAAATAAAATTTTTTATTACTAAAAGCAAATCCCTATAATTATATAAAATAATTAAAAATGAACTTATTGGATATAAACCAAATAAGAACCAAATTTAATTGCACTTGTGGTAGAAATTTTTTGGTTAAAATGATTGACTTTATTTTGTCTTTTGCCTTCTTTTGTGCTTAAAAAAATATATTTCATGTTAAACATATTAGACAAAAAACTCACATATTTGTCTAGAAGAAAAAATTTTTAATATTTAGTGCTTTATAGTTAATATATCACAAAATTTTAATATCCAGAATGAAAAGTCAACAAAAACTAATTTCTCAAAAATATGAAGATTTATCAAAAATTTTTAATTTCACCAAAAATTTATAATTTCACCAAAAATCCAAAATTTCACCAAATATTTTAAATTTTACAAAAAATTAAATTTCAACAAAAAATACAAATTTGACCGAAAATACAAAATTTTGAAATGTCACCAATAAAATCCAAATTTGCCCAAAAATTCGATATTTCACCAAAAATTCAAAAGTCCATAATCAAATCAATAAAATCCGAAATCTCTTCATAAAAATCCGAAATTTGGCATAACTCTATAAAAAGCTTAGATAATTTTAAAGTAATTTTAGTCGGCAGTCTTTCATTTTTCTAAATCGAACAAATAATTCTGGATTTATAGTTAAATATTTTTTTTAACCACCATAAGGTGCGCGGCAAAGCTATAAGGTCACTTTTCTTTAACTTAATGGTACTGCTAGGTAAAATACTTATTACAAAAAGGTATTCCTATATACACTGTTTGGAATCATTTATTTGAAAATTGGTTTTTATAGACAATAAAGTTGAAAATGTGAACTTTCCAATGAGTCAAAATAATAAGGTCAATTCATTTCTTTTCCCTGAAACTCATATCTTTTAAAATTTTTTCCTTCAAATTATAATAAACATATTTCAAACTCCTAGGGAATTCCCATAAAATTTTGTTTTTCTTAAAATACATGAATTCTTTTATTAAATCTCTTTCATAGTCTGACGGATCATTAGAACTAAGTATCAGAAATATTTTTTTATATTTAGAAAAAGAGAAAATCTTAATAATAATTTAAGCATTTTCTGATGAAGAAATCTCAAAATTGTAACCTGTACCACTTATCTGACATGAGGTTTTTGAGTTAATCTCAAATAGGAGCCACTCCAAAAGTGACCTTATAGCTTCGCAGCGCACCTTATTTGACATGCTATAAAAAATCTGTGACAGACAAGTTCACGTATTCTTTTTTTGCAGACCAAATTATCGAAAATTTCATTAAACACTTTCCAACTGTAAGAAGAGCTTGTGTCTCTCAAAATACGTAGAAAAATCAAACCAAAGTTATCATAAAATTATTTAAAAGAAGTCTACCAGATACATTTAAAATCTGATAATTGATTTTACGACATTACGATTTCACGACAGATTTTACAAAAATCTGTATTCAGTTAATAAAGATTTCAATTAACATTAGTTTGGTTTCATTTCAGTTAATTTATTGAGAAAAATAAATAAAATACTTAAATATTTATTCTTATAACGTGTAAATAATTTTTAATTATGTATAATATAATAAAAATTTCCTTTTGGTAGATTTCCTTTTCTGGTAGATTTTTAAAATTTTAAAAAATTTTGTTAGATTTTGTATTTTTATTTATTTACAATAAATATTTTTGAAAACTTCAGAAAATGTTCATATTTAGGAAAAACTTAAGGGAAGGAAAAAGGACACTTAAGTTTCTAAATATAAAACAATTTATACAAATTAAGTACGATTTCGCCACTAAGTGAGCGCTATAAGACTGGGCCTTAAATTCAAGAAAAAAAAAAATGTTGAAAATATTTTTACATAAAATTTTAAAATTTTTGTAATTTCCCTCATATGTTTTATACCCACTATCAAAAAGATGGGGGGTATATTGATTTTATCATTCCGTGTGTAGTATATCGGAAGAATCACAAAATATACACATCTGCTCAAAATAATAGATACACCTAGTGAGATGATATTAAAGTGTCGATAACTTTGGGAAATTTTTCAGAAATAGTTCGAGTTTTTTTCTTTTAGTAAACAATTTGATCTGGCAATGACATTTAAATGAAAAATATGGCAATATTGTTGTTCATATAATAGATACAGTTAATTTATTAATATTTTTTTTTTTATTTTAAGTCGAATTCTATTGTATTTTTTGGATTATTTTAACATAATAGAATAAGAAAAGTTGCATTTAGATTGAAAATATTATAAAGAAATAGTATTCTGATACAAAAAAAAAAAAAAAAAAAAATTAGAAGAAACAATCAGTACACCAAATAGTAGAGAGAAATGGTTCAAAACAAGCGAAAAGTGCAAAGTCGTTGCTTGAAATGGCAAATAGGGACTTAGGAAGATATATTTCTTTAGGAATGCTTTTAATTATATTTACATGACTCTGTATATCATATTGATTAATACAATAAATTCATATGGGTATTGGAAAATTGCACAAAACGAAAGTGAACTCTTTTCGGACCTATTCCATCAAAAATTTCAGCTGAAATATTCTTCAGAGAATTGAAGAAGTCCCTTTTTGCCTATAAAACAATCCTTCTATTCGATTTTGGGGTTATTTTATGAGGTCTATTACAAATTTCAATCGTTTGTCTTTTATGTAAAGCATTTTGTAGAAAAGGTTAATATTTTCCTAAACCTCTATTTGCCATTTCCAGCAACGACTTTTCAGTTTTCGTTTGTTTTGAACTATTTTTC
Organism: Protophormia terraenovae; assembly: GCA_951394005.1. NCBI lineage: Eukaryota > Metazoa > Arthropoda > Insecta > Diptera > Calliphoridae > Protophormia > Protophormia terraenovae. The sequence goes on along the minus strand of OX596074.1, from coordinate 76,994,136 downwards.
TCTCCTATTAAGTACACTGATTGCATCTTTCCATTTTCTGTGTCAGAATACTATTTCTGATACAAAAAAGAAGAAAATAATTCGATTAAATATGAAAAAAATTACATATTTAATCTATTATTCTGCAACGATTTTCTATTATTGTGAGCAACGGTTTTTGGTATTTAAATTGAAAACGTATGTGTAAATCAATTTTTATGCATATACTTGCCATATTTTCCATTAGAGTGGCATTGCCAGATCACACTGTTTACTAAAAGAAAAAAACTCGAAGTATTTCTGAAGAATTTTCCAAAGTTATCGTCACTTTAATATTATCCCACTAAGTGTATCTATTATTTTGAGCAGATGTGTATATTTTCTGGGTCCTGGTTAGATTCTGAGTCGATCTAGCTATGTCCGTCCGTCTGTCTGTCTGTTGAATGCAGGATAGGGCTTGAACGAGACAACGTAGGGGGACGAAATTTGGCTCAAATATTTATCTTATAATAAGGTTTGTTGGGTATTGAAAATGGGCAAAATCAGTTAATAAAGAAAAAAGTTATGGGCTTAAAACTAGAAACACAGGATGTCCGTTGTAGTTCATTTCATACTTTTCTGCTTATATTTCTTAAACAAAAGCATGTACGACAACGTAATTTTTTACAAATAGTTCGATGGTCAATATAAAGTTGGAGACCAAAAATAGACGTTATCCGCCCACTTTACCACCCACCTCCCATATAAGGTGAAACGTCAACGAAATTTTGTACAAATAGTTCAAGGACTAATATAAACTCGTAAACAAAAAACGGGCGTGGTCAGCCTACTTTACCGCCCACCTCCCATAAAACGTAAACGGCCGAATATAACACGCGCTTGCTTAAATTGAATACTTTATTTTTATGGATTTCTAATAGATATCAGTTTATGTTAATTTAAATTTTTTCTTAACCTTTTTAATTGGCTAGCTTTGAAAAAATAATAGAAATTAATCAAACGACCAACAAATCACTCTAGCTTCGGTTTATTGCTTTCAGCGGGAACAATATTTTTCCAATAAAGTTTGTAAAGAAGTTTAAAAAAATATATAATTTTTAAAGTATAAAAAAAAAAAACATAATAATTATGGTGCATCATAAATCGGATATGTACGAATACGTATTGTGTCCCACAGTGGGACCACTGTCGATTTTTTTTTTTTTTTTTGGAAATAATTCTGTAACTTGTGAAACGTTGGAGATATCTAAATAAAATTTCACAAAGTCAGAACTGAGGTGTCTTCGAGATGATTTGGAAGAGTATTGGCTCCTAGCGGATCACGGGGGTAAAAGGTAGGCTTCCAAAGTTGGTCACCTCAGGTATGTCGATTTTTTAAAAGTTCGCCAAAAATTCACTTATAATTTGAATGTAAAAAAAATTTAATGTTGTTAAATATATTCACACCATGACTAGACAAACTTAAAATTTGGATTTTAAGCATATCTTTGAGAAATAATGTTAATATTTGGAGCTAAATAAAATTTAAGCAAGTAAAAATATTACAAGTAATTTTTGTCATGATATATATAAACTTGTTATAAAATCAAGGAATTAAAAAACTTATACTTTTTGTTCCAAATACCCAATATTCTAGTCCGGGGAAAACTTATTTCAATAATTGACTTTTTTTAAAATGGTCCCCCTGCCGTTATAAAAGGTGTGGCTCATTAGATATATGTGTTTAAACAACATTTGGGGATGTATTGTCAGTATATTTTTTTTTCTTGATCTCGGCTTTGACATTTTAGAATTTAAGAAAACAAATTAAAAAAACTTTTTCAAAATTGACAAAGTTTGAATAGGTCTTGGGGGAAAACCATTACCCAAAGAGCCTCCGATTTTATTTTACACGCATTTGCGTCAAGATTTATTTTGAAAACATTATAAAAATTTTGCAGTCCAGAACAAAAGAAAATATTTTAGAAGTGAAAGAATATTACCACCTTTTTTTTAATAAAAATTTTGTTTAATTGAAGTTTTTATTATTACCCTACAGTAAAACATTTTGATGTGATAACCTTCAGACCTAATTATTTATTGTTACGTAAAATAGTAGTAAATTACGACTTTTTCTGAAAAGAATCCTTGAATGTTTTCCTAATACATTGAAGAATATTTCACATTTCTCTTAATTAATTTTTTTTTTTTTTTTGTTTAGATCAAAATTTTCATAGCCACATTGCTTATGTTTGAAATAAATATTCTCATTTCAGTTTTTTAAATTACATTTTCACTACTGCATTAAAAAGTTATATTTTTTAGGTAAGATAAACATCATTATTTTTTAATATTGTGGTGGATGCGATGCTGTTAAAATTCAAATTCATTTCTAATTATTGTATTAATTTTTTTATATTTTTTATAACGTCCCTAGGCATAGTTTTTAGTAAAAATGTTAAACAATTAATTTTAACAGCTGAATATGTTAACAGTGTTGGACAAAAAAATTTTATCAAAGAAAAAAAAAAAAAAATAATAATAATAAATAAATTTATTTGACCCAAGATAAAAGTTCCATGTAACCGGTATTCTAAAGTTGTGACAAAGTATGTCTTTATTTTAAGTAATTTCTTAGTTTTATTGAGAGTAAATCTCGCCACAAAATATAATAAAATATGGAACTTTGTTTGTGGTACTTATGATATTTATATTGGCAGATATGACGTTGATCAGTTCAGGTCAAAAGTAAATAAAATTACTGATCTTTTCACATCATTATTCCATTATGACATTAATTATTCATTAATTTGTTTTATTAATTAATTTCTATGTTTTACCTTCTATTTTTGTGTACATCACTGTAATTTTTTTTTATCATTAAATCATAATAAAAGAAAAATAAAAGTATTAATAAGAGAAATTATAACAAGTATATTTCCGCCTTGGAGAACAATATTTTGTTAATTTCTTATTACACACACATACTCAAATACAGCATAAAGCAATAGCAACAATACCATTTCCAACAAAAAAAAAAAAAATTTAAACAAAACATTAAAAAATAATTTATCATAAAAATAAGAATGCACTACTCGTATTCATATCTTCCTCATCGTTTTTGTTCCTATTAATTTCTTTTATGTCAGTATCTATGAATTTGTACGTGAAGATGTTGTTGAATAATAAACAAAAATAAATAGATCTACAAGAATATGAAAAATGAAATATATTTAAACCACAATTTCACACACTAACTTAACTCATACAAACATATACATATACTCACATGCCGCCAATAATGTGGCAAGAAAAAGAGCAACGACAACAACAATTCATAATGAAAAGAAAATTAAAGAAGCCATCGAAAGACTCATTCATCTAAGTACGTACTGCATAAACTTGGAAAGCAATTATTAACTACGAATACGAAGAGGAGTATCGGAACAATTGAAAAATTCCCACAGTCTTTTGCATACAGGTCGCGCCCTTTCTACTCTAGATACAATTGGTGGCAGCTACATGGTACAAAATACAAAAAAAGACAGGCGACGAGTCAAGAAAATGAAAATAATCATGATGATGAAGAACCTGTTGCCATTTTACGCTTCGTTGATTACCGATTGCGGTAAAAATTTAGAAGAAATTCAACTTGACTTTATTTTCAAATTTAAATTTGTATTCGTACAAATGAAGGGAGGGTTAGCAACAATAATCATGCATACATTTTGTCTAATTTTTTATGAAAATAGATGCATTCAAATACTCTTGCACTTAAAAAACACTCATACAATTAATGAACACATGCATACATATGTATGTATGGAAGTGGGGGTGAATTCATTCATTCGAGAAGTTCCTTAAGGGTTTGTTAACCTTTATTTTAACAGGTATTTTTCTTATTAACATATGAGGTTTTGTTAAATAATTTATGAAGACGTCCTTTTTATATTGGCCAAACGTGAGAATTTTTATAAATGATGAAAAGAAAATAAAAGAAATAATTTATTATTTTAAAAGGAAACTTAAGTATTTAAATTGAAACCGGACATACATACATAATCTGCATACAAATAAATGTGTCTAGACTTTACGCAGCAAACATTAGTTAGTACTTTTAATAATTTTCAACTTTTATTTAATTTTATTTTACATATAAGTTTGTAACTAGGATCATAACAGAAACTAACACTCAAATACAAATTTAAACAATTTAACAAATAATGATCATTTCCCTTAAAGAATAACAACAATTTATTAACATAAGTAAACTTAATTTTATTTTATGCTCGAATAGTATCTACGATAGAGACGATGATATATGTTAATCCTTATTTGGACAGGGTCTGCTCTGCTCGTCACGATACTCGGCTGTTATGCAAATTCACAAAATATAGTCATTCAACCTATATCGGACAAGAATAAAATGGTGGTTTCCCTTATTTCACGATACCAAAACTGTAGTTTTCGGCCGAATTTCGTGGCTACAAGGTCACTACCACATTTCTAATAAATTCACACATAATAATCTACATATGGCTGAATCTGAAACGAGAGGCTCTTCCACAACGTAATGCTCGGAGAGCATTACACAGTATAGAAATAAGTCCGTGAGGCTGATCAATAAGTCCGTGACTTTTTGAATGAAACACAGTGTTTTTTGCAAAACAAAAATTTATTTTTCAACATAATCTCCTTTTAACTTAATACACTTAGTCCAACGTTTCTCCAGTTTTTGTATCCTTTCAAAAAATAGGATTTTTCGAGGTCCTTAAAATAGGCATTTGTTTGGTCAATAATTCCATCGTTGGAACTGAATCTCTTTCCACCGAGCCATTTCTTTAGGTTTGGAAATAGGAAGTAGTCACTAGGGGCTAAATATAGAGAATATGGCAGATAAGGTACCAATTCGTAGCCCAATTCATAGAGTTTTGCCATTGAGACTGCACAAGTGCATTATCTTGATGAAAAAGAACTTTTTTCTTGGCCATATGGGGTCGTTTTCTTTTTAAATCCTCATTAAATCAGCCTAATAAGTTGGCATAATATTCGCCATTTATTGTTTTCCCTTTTGAAGGTAATCGATGTGGATTATCCCGGTGCATCCCAAAAAACTGTTGCCATCACCTTATTGGCCGACAAATGGGTTTCACCCGGAGAAACCCATTGTTTAGACAGCTGCTTGGTCACAGGAGTACAGTAACGGATCCATGTTTCATCCACAGTTACAAAACGCCGCAAAAACTCATTCGGATTGTGGTTAAACAACTCCTAACAATCCTTTGAAGTTGTCACACGTTTACGTTTATGGTCAATTGAGAGAAAACGCGGCACCCATCTTGCAGACAACTTTCTTAAACCCAACTGATCATTTAAAATCGAAACCATTTTCAGGTGTACTGACCTCAATTGGCCGTCCAGAACGTTCAGCGTCATTTGTACTTGTGCGACCTCAACGAATGTCAGTAAACCACTTTTTTACCATTGAAATCGATGGTGCAGAGTCTCCATAGTATTTATCGAGCTTTACCTTGGTTTGATTGACGGTTTTTTTTTCGCAAAAAATAATGTTTAATGAGCACTCGAAATTAACTTTTTTCCATTTTTAGAAAAATACACGAGGTTAAATGTTTTGAACAGCTTTTAAACGCAAAGTAAATGACGACACCTGTTCAAAATTTGAGAGTAGTCTATTAACAGGTGGTAATTGATGGGAACAGTGTTGCATTTCATATAAGTACGAGGGAAATTCGAAATTGATCCGCCCTCGAATCTACATTCCCAAAATGTTGTTGTATATGTCGATACATCCAAAGCAGCTCATGATTATATGTCGATGTTCACTGTTCAAAGATAAAGTCCCAGCAAAAACAATAATCAATTGCTTCAAAAAAATAATAAAAATTAAAAAATTAAACGAAAAATATAAAAGTTATTAATAAATACTTACAAAAAAAAAAGGGGAGAAATTATTTTTAGCAGGAAAAAAGGTTAATAATTTCTAAGAACATAAAAATTACACCACCATTAGGAATGGAAGATATTATGCGTTAATTTAATGATGTCCGTCCGTTTGTCCGTCCATTTAAACCTTGTTATTAAACTACAGGTCACAATTTTGAACATACCTTAATTAAATTTGGTATACAAGTTTCTTATGTTCCAAAGACGAAGCCTTAATTGGTTATAATCGGCCTATTATTTCACCAAGCTCCTATACAAATGTCTTTCCGGAATAGAGGTTTAACAATAGCAATATTTTAATAAAATTTGGCACATGTAAGTTTTATACAAGTTTAAATCTTTGATAGAACTTATATGTGCCAATATAAGGACTGCGCACGAAAAGTCCGTGCATGCTCTTGGGCTTATAACTTTTGATGTAGTGAAAAATTAATAATTCTGTTAACTGGTTTGTATTTGCCATTATGCTCACTTGCCATGTGTTAAGTTTCATGGTAATAGCAAAATTGGTTTTTCTTTAAATGGAAGTTTAACAAAAAACATCTAAACACATAATTCAAATTTTTCATGAAATCTTGCATTGGTCGTATAAAATAATTGCATGGAAGGCTGTTGTGCCGCAAAATACAGTTTCTTGGGTTATAATATTATATAAAGAAGTCATGATCACTGAATGGTAACCTGGTAATGGAAGACAAATAGTATCTTCAGGCTGTAGGACTCAGGCAAAATAGAAAGGATTTTGAGAGAAAATCACCTCATCTCTGGAAGAAAAGTGTCACAAAAAGTTAGTTGCTTTAAATCTTTATCAGAAAATTTTAAAGGAAGGAAGGAAGGAAGACTTATGAAGTAAGAAAAAAATACTAATTGAAACGCAAGCAAGAATTTGGAGGTAAAAAATAACATGAAAGTACTTGGGGCGACTTTTTTTAGAAATTTTATTTCTGTATAGTAGACGATGAAGCGTTCTACAGGGTGACTTTTTTCAACTTCCATGCCAGGAATTCTATGTCGCAGATGCTAGAGGGATTATGGCAGAAAAAATTTGTGAATCAAAGAAATAAAAATTCCCAAGAAAGTTTTTGATTTGGGAATTTTCATTCTTAAAAAATGGTTGCATTAACACAGAAATATAAGTGAATGAGTGCTTTTGGAAAAGACTTCTCCCTTTCTTAATAAAATTCAGTGTATCCGCTGTTTTCTGGCCTATTTCCGCTTCTTCTCATTACAACAACAAAACAATGGAGTTGTAACAAAGAATTTGTAAGAGTTTGTACCGAAAAAGGCTAATCCATCAAATTGTCCCAAACTCCATGCAGTTGAAAGATATTGGACTCTAGTAAAATATAATTTAAAGGATATAATAAAATGAAACGGAGTTTAAAAATTAGTGGACTTATTCGATCAAAAAAATGTCCGAAACACAATAAAACCTTTAATTAAGTAGAATAATTCCGGAAAAGATCAAATATTTCCTTAAAACTCAACAGGAACTAATTTATGCACGGATTTTTTCGTGCGCAGTCCTTAATTTCAGGAAGATAGATCGATAATTAACCATAGCTCCCATATGAACCTCTCTTCAGAAAATCAATTTAACGAGAATAAATCCGATTGAAATGTTAGAATCAAGTTAATATTCGATACAAATAAGTTTTAGATAGTGACAAATTGTATAAAGATCGATCCATAATTTGATATAGCTCCCATATAATGCCCACTTTCGGGCATCACTCAAAAATACTTAAATTCATATGTACAATATTAGTATTAACGTAATATTCTGTATTCGTATGTCTTATTATACACTTAATATAAATATCGGTCCACAATTGGGCACAAATGAAACAAAGAACCCCTCCCCCAATTTTGGTGCATATACACAATGGTGTAGGGTATCATATGGTCGGGAAACATAAAAGAAGAACCTATCACCAATAACATCCATGGATTAAAAAAAAAAAAATTCTGCAACTCTTTTTCAGCTCTAAGTACTTTCTCCAATGACAGCAAAATGTTAAAATCATGATTTTTCAGCTCTTCCTCTTTGTTGGAAATAGGACAATTTTTTTCAACTGGCATCCATATAAACGACAATTCATAATTTTATTGAGAAATGCTGCATAGATATTAGGGTATCCAATTATTCGGGTGTTTATATTAATCGGTTTATTCGACAAATAATTATTCGAGGTTTAAAGTTGATCGGTTAATAACCGATTATTGACAAATTATTCGATTAACCGAATAACATTAGTTATACATGTAAAACATATAAATTACACAAATTAGCATTAATTCTATTGAAATACTTAGTTACCTAGAAACATAATATAAGATCAAATTCTTTTACAAGGGGATCATTTCGTAATTATTTTCTCCTATTTGTATGACAAATTTTCATTTTTTAGCTAATACTATAAACTATTCTCCTAATTCCGTTTTTTTTTTTTTGGTACATTTAGGAGACGATAAATAAAAGTATTATGACTTGTGTAACTTTGAATTTTTTTTACTCAAAGTAATGTTTTAAGAATTTCTATTGATACAAGTTTAATTAATTATGAAGATATAATATTACTACCTTTTCATGTCGCTTTTTATAAAACAACAAATCCCAACAAAAAATGCATCCAAAGAAGTTGATCACTGAACTTGTGATCAAGAAATAGTGCAAATTCTTATACTTCTCAATGAATTGAATACCTGTGTAATGTCATGTTATGTTCACGATTTTGTGCAAAATTGCAATGAACATCCAAATTTTTTTAACGGCTCAAGGAAATTAGTTTTAATTTTTATTATTATTTTAATAAAGATAATTATGCATAACACTGTTTTTCATTTGTTTCAGTTATTTTATTTTTTTCTTTTTTGTAAAGATAACATTCGAATATCAACGTCTTATAACAGAACAATTAATTTAAATTTTTCTGTATATATATATATATATATATTGAATCCTCTTTTATTACTTCTAAAGCAGAAGAAAAAGTACCACACTAAAAGTTATTTTTATTTATTTTTGCTGGAAAAGGTCTATCACACTCTTAAAAGGATGTAGTTTATATAAATTTATCAGAAAAATAAAATATTTTCTAATTTATAACTCAAGAAAACTACATTTCGCTTAACCGGTTATTTGACACAAATTAGTCGGTTTATTCGTTATTCGAAAATAGACAGTTTTAAATTATTCGGACAGTTAATCGACAAAAATTAACCGGATAACCGAATGACGGTTAATCGATTGGACACTCTAATAGATATGCTATGATGACTTTTGAAATTCAATCAACAGATTTTCGATTTTAAAGATTAAAAAAAAAACTTCGTTGCTAAATACTCGTAGGTAAAACAATATGCCATGTTTTGTTCCCCTGTTTAGCAATCCGAAAATTTAAAATGTTATCTTGTGTTGCCAGTTTAGCTTTTTTAACGCTAAATCTAGCCTTTTTATTTTCTTTTAGCCTCAAAATTTTCGTTTTAGCTTCTAGCTTTTTTCTAGCCTTTTTTTTTTTGATTCCTAACATAGCTTTAAAAAGTCTAAAAATTTACTAATTTTATTTTTACAAAGTCATCAATTTAGGCATTTTTGTGTATTATTAATTCGCACAAAAGATCAAAATTATGTATATACATTCGAACACGGTTATAACGAACTCGAAGGGACCGACATATTTAGTTCGTTATAAATGTAGTTCGTTATATCCGTAAAATTAAAAAAAAATATTTCTTAACAAAATAAACGTATTTCATTACAATTATAGATTGCAACCCGGGATTTCCTGTCCCGGGATTCCCGGGAAATTTGCCATTTTTCTTGTCTCGCTTTTCTTTCCCGGACGAAATTCCCGGGAATTTTAAAATCACTTTAAACCTGTTTGCAACCGTAAATTGCCTTGTTGTCTCTGTTTGGCGGTACCAGTGGTGTTAGGTGTGACGATTTTACGTCATTTTGACGATTTTTTTCAATGAATTTTGTAATTTGACGATTGACGATTTTTTATAGTAAGTCGCTAATATTTTGACGATTTTCTTAAATGAAATACTTTTTACTATATATTTGTGTCAACGATTATACAAATTTCAGAAAAATTGTGTAAGAATCTATATTTTTGTACTTTTAATATAGGGAAATATTTAATTTTGGGAATTCATTCATAATTAACTCACATAATTAGAATGACTTTTTGAGTCATAAATAGGAAATACCTTACTTTCTTATATACTGCGTCAAATTTTTTTCAAAACTCGAACAATTATTTCAGGAATTATTATTAATAATCACATTATAAACTACTATGTTTTTGTAAATAATCATTCTGTGGACTTTTGACAACTAAAAAAAAATCTGAAAAGATAAAAATGTTTTTGAATTAAATATTTCCATGGAAATAATAATTATTCAACTGCATATATTTCCAAAAATAATAGTAGTAAGAAAATACCTATTAGTCTTAACGATGCGACTTTAGCATGTTAATTTAATCTTTAAACAATCTGCACTTAAGAAATTCTGTCAAAACTTCACTGATATAATTCAAATTTTCATTTTAATTGTATAAACTACTTTAAATATTATCTTTTTTAACAAAATTTTAACTTTAGTTATGAAAAAAAACTTATTTTAAAGTTTTTGATAGTGACGTTTTTTTGACGATTTTTTTAAATTTTTGTGACGATTTTGACGATATTTTTTCTTATTTTTGACGATTTTTTAAGAAAAAAGCCTAACACCACTGGGCGGTACCAAAGCAGAGTTTGTGGACTAAAATTAGACACTAGCAGAATGGAATACGTATTTTCTGTGCCGCTACACACTTCATCAGCATTCGTGGTGTCTTATTCATTTCGGCTTCGTTGAAACCTAAACACACTTAAATGGAAGAAAACAATATGAATTTTAACAAGAACTTATATATTTGTGTAATGTTAAGGAAGATTTAGCTAAAAATCCAGGTCGAAACTACTTATATCTTAACCATAATGTCATTACTTAATATGGTTTTATATACAATTCATTTTTATGGAATGATTCTATAGCATGAATTCAATTCAATATCTTAATAAAATATCAGTACTAAAACCCAGCAAGTGAATAAGTATATCTGTTTGAAACAATCATTTAGACATCTTAAACATCTATATATGGTCCATTCCATGAAAAATTTATAAAAAAATGCCAATTTTTTTAAGGAGGGTCATCCGGTTTTGTTCATATTTGATACGCATATAATCTATGGAGCCATTTGAATATCTCCATTTTTATTTTTTTGAATTTTAAAAACTTCGCGAATTTATTTACGATTTTGATTTTCCGAAAAGTCAAAAAAAAAAAAAAAAAAAATCGTAAAAGTGTGTAACTTTAAACATCAATCTCTAAAAGTTGTTAACGGATTTTAATGATTTAAACTACATGTAAAAAATGAATATGTCCCCTTTTAATGTAGAAATTAATAAATAATAATGCAATTTAAAAATACATTCATAATGCAAATGAAATTTTAGAATGCATTTTTGACAAATTTCTACCCTTTCGATTTTATTTTTTTTTTTTTTTAATATGTTAAAAAGCAATATCTTGACTATAAAATGAAAAAATAACTGTTCTAAGACAATAAAATCTACTATTTTTTTTTTTTTTTAACTTCCATTAATGTTTTCATACAAAAATTTTAATTTTTCAAACAATTTTGATTTTTTAACTGTTTTTGATTATACTCTTTTAGTAATATGTAGCTTTAAATGTTTATAACTCCTTAAGTATACGTCGGATTTTATTGATTTAAAAACTATTATAAAGCTTATTACGATAAATATTGTAAATTATATTGTATGAAGAGGTATTTAAATGGCTCCATAGGGTATGCGTATGCCAAATATTATTAAAATCGGAAGACATAAAAAATATTCTTGGGCGTTCTTTCATGGAATGGACGATATATAATTTGCTATTTGTATTGTTTCACTTTTCAGTGCTTTCTGAAGCTCCGAGACGACGTAGAAAATTAATATTTGGCCTACTTATAAAACTTTTTTTTTCTACAAATCCTAACGGAGCCTGATTTTGAAATTTTTATTAGGGAGCGAATATAATCTCATTTATGTGTCTTTTTCAGAGCATTTTTCCTCTTTAAAGAGCTTTCTGAAGCACCCAGGTAGAAAATTAAAATTCGGCTTACTTATAAAACTATTGCTCCTACAAATCCTAACAGAGACATATTTTGAAATTTTTATTAGGGAGCGGAGATAATCTGATTTATGTGTCTTTTTCAATGTATATTTTCGCTTTCTCAGACTTGTTAAAAAAAAAAACTAAAAAAAAAATAATCTGTTCATCCTACCAGTTGAACCAGAAAACGGAGATACGCGATTTTTTTTTTTTTTGAGCTCTGTTTTGGTTTTAAGGAATTTTGATTCGCTATCATTGTTTGCTCTCAAAACTGATTTTACATTATAAAGATAAATGCCCTCGATTTTATTATTTAATACTTTTTTAACATAGTACATCCGACCAGTAATATTTTATATAAATATTATATGGACTTGTGTCAGTTAGGCTCTGAAAATAGGTTTATTAGTTTTTGAGTTATTGAATTTTTAAAAAGACAAAAAGCACTTCGGACCACCCTTTACCAAAAAGTAAAACAAAAATTGTAATATAATTTAAATTTATTTCGATGACCGTGTAGGAAATTGAAATTAGTTCTAGATATTATATATGATGTTCAAAATTTTATGAAGGTACGTTAAAACTTGCGATATAGTTTTGATATTTTCATATAATGTTGGATCACCCTTTGAAACTACAAACAATTTAATATAGTTTTAACACGCATTTGAATTACTCCGAAGGTTTTCGGAAAAGACGATTGTGTTCTAAGTACATTTACAATTCTGTTTTAAATCTGCTAATGCAAAAATACATATCCTTTTGGGTTGAAGGTATTCAACTAATGAGAGTACTATTACTTATAGTTTTTAGTCGGGATCCAAGGAACCCCGGGAAGTCGAAGAAATTTTCGCGCTATCCCGGGAAAACAAAAAGTCCGGGAAATTGCGATCCCTAATTACAATACTAATATTTGAAATTAAAGCGTATTTCTTTCCTCTAAAAATGGACGGTATATATGATTTTTAAATATAAATGATTAATATGTCAGGAATAATATTTTTTGCATTCATTATTAATTTTACAAATATCAAATTGAGATTAATAATATTTTGTATACTAATTCAATGTTTTCTTTTATTAACGAGGTTTTTAAATTGGCATGTTTTGAGATATTCACTTTTTGGGGATTTTCTAATATATAGTGTCTTATCTTCAAATAATTTCAGTTTATTATTAGCTGTTTTCGATAAATGCGTTATGTTAAAAAAAATCAACAACTATAAATATAAAATTCATTTTTTATTTGCTGATAATTTAAATGAAAATTATTTCCATTTGTCCAACAACTTAAATGAAAATAAATAAAAGTCATTTCTGTTAGTTTTTAAGTTTTTGGAACTTTTTTGAAATGTGCGATTTTATTTATTTAAAACAAGTATTTGTGGGAGTTCGTTATAAAAGTAGTTATTTATATGGAAAATGTTGGTAAAATCAATTAAAAAAAATAAAATAGCCATAATTCGTTATAAACGGGGGTTTGTTATAACCGTGTTCGACTGTATAACGAAAATTTTGGTCTGCGGCGCTTAATTCTATATTATAATTATTCTTTAACGAACTTTATTAGTCATATAAACAATTTGTGTTATATTTATAAATTCACTAATATATCCTAAAGAAATACCAAAAACTAATGAGAACAAAAAAATAAATGTGTTTTTAAATAAAACGCATTTATTTATTGGAACAATTAGCCTTTTCTAAATATCCCCTTTTTTAAAGTCTAATTTAGCTTCTTTTTTCTCAAGTCCTGGCAACACTGTTGATGATATTGATTGAACTTTAAAAATTACAAATACATACATACATATATTTAAATGCTAAAAATTTTGTCGTTTATTTAATTGAAATATTTATTTATAAAAATAAAAAATATGTTTGATTCGTTTTTCTCCCTTTTAAATTTTTCGCTAATCGAACACACTGCTGTTTAGTTGGTTTACCACAAGTTTTTTCTATTCCAACCTTCTGTTTTGTACTCGTTTCAGTGTTTTTGGCTGTTGTGTTCAATGCAGTTTTTACTTTTTTGGGTGGTTGAGGGTGAGATGATTAAATTGAAGTAAATAATTTGAAAGTGCAGCAATGGTATTGCATTTGATGTACATGCTTCAACTTTTTTTTATTTTTTATTTTATTCCTGCAACAGAAGTTGTTCTTGATTCTGTTGTTGGTATTGTTGAATTGGCATTTGAATGGAAATCCATTAGTTCTTGTTGCATTTTTAATTTGAAATGTAAATTTTGTAAATTTGTTTTTTTTTTTTTTTTTCTTTTTTTGTAAAACCACAACACTCTGTACGACTAAACAAAAAAAGGAATAAGTTTTATAATTGATTTTTCACTACATCTAAAATACAACGCACAGTGTCCTATTCAAAAAAATGAAATGGAAATAAATCTGAAACGGCTGATCCGATTTTAATGAAATTTCACACAGTAGTAGAAGTGTAGATGAGCTTAAGTTTTTAGTTTGGATCATATAAATTTACTGAGGGCGGGTCCACAGGGTTCCAAAATTAGACACCTCGGTTATGAACATTTTTAAAAACAATCCTGATTTGTTATATCCGAATCGATTTTTAAAATTTTTTTCTTTACATAGTTTTGTTATTTGTTGTTAATAAAATAAAAGTATTTCCAGAAAATCGGGTGAAATTTTGACCCGCTATAACGAAAAAACTTCACCAAGGTAGGTCAAAATGTAAAAATGTTTGTTTTTGAAGCCCAATATCCCGTAAACTAAAAGAGATAATATATGCACACGACGATGTTTTTTGTAGATCTCTTCCTCTGGAATCCTTTCATGTAAAAATCTTTGAAATCGATTTAGATGAAACGAATCAGGATTGTTTTTAAAAATGTTCATACCCGAGGTGTCCAACTTTGGTACCCTGTGGACCCGGTCCCGGAAGGTCTGTATGATCCAAACTTAAGCTCGCCTATACTTATACTATAACTGTGTGAAGTTTCATTAAAATCGGATCAGCCGTTCGGAAATTCCAGATTTATTTCCATTATATTTTTTAAACGGGACACTGTGCAACGTTATAATAGATATAATATATATATATATATATATATATATATATATATATATATATATATATATATATATATATATAGATATAAATAAATGTATATCGTCCATTCCATGAGAGATTTATTTTTTCGAAAAGTGAAAAAAATCGGAAAAGTGTGTAAATTTACACATCAATATCTCTAAAAGTTGCTAACGGATTTTAATGATTTAAACTGCATGTGGAAGACGAATATGTCCTCTTTTAATGTAGTAATTTAAAAATAATATTCTCATTTAAAAATGCATTTATAATGTAAATGCAATTTTAGGATGCATTTTTGAAAAATTTCTACCCTTTTGATTTTAATTTACTTTTAATATGTTGTAAAGGAATATCTTTACTATAAAATGAAAAAATAACTGTTCTGGGTCGGTTGTATAGTTCAAGTGCTCCTACAAAATAATTAAAGTTCAATGGTTTAAGATCCAAAATAAATAAAAATTGCATATTAATATATAAATTAATGTTCGACGATCTTTTTTCTAAAGGAAAACTTAAAAAAAATCAGTTTTTTAAGTAAATAAAAGAGTGTAAAATTCCAGTAAATTTTGTGGAAACCGACCGGTCTTTGTTTTTTCTTTTGTTTGTTTATTCGTTCATTTGTTAATCTTAGCTCTCAATACCCGTATTGTTGTTGTAATTTAAGATATTCATCACTAGTATGAATGTATGTAAGTACAACAATTTACGTGTATTTACTTTGTTTTGTTATTTAATTTTTTTTTTTGCGAATTTTTGTCATCATAACAAAGTTGCTGTTATAATTAATATTACTTGCTCTTAACTATAACAGGGTGATTATAATGATATGTTATTGTATTACAGTGTCTACACGGGCAATAGCATATTGTTTACATATGACATTTTTTGTTATAACATTGCAGTGGCAATAAAAAATAATAATAATTATTAGTAATAATTTAACAAGAAACATAGAACTGATCCCCCATTATTTACTGACTGTATAGATAATGAAAGATATGGTTAAAGAAATATCGAGAAAGACAGTCCATTCCGACCCACAACTCGATAACTCAATAACCAATGTTAAGCTATGCAATAAAAACAGATACTATGTGGTGAATGGTAAAATGGGCCAACCCGCTCTGAAACCAAATACATCACTAGTGGATGTTGTCAGTAAAAAGTATAAGGATGTTTCTGCTGATAAGATGGGTCAACCCACCCTAATATCTGCAGTATACTTCCCTTACTTAAATTCAGAAAATGGAATGAACTATTTCAGAAGACCTAAAGCAAGTGGTAATATTGATCAATTACCTAATGTGAAGACAGGCCAACCCGCCCCAAACACAGATGGTAAGTTAGATATTTCCACTAGCAAATCAGAAGGGAAACTTTTTATCCTTATTAGCAATAAGGAGGTTTCTGCGGATAAGATGGGCCAACCCGCCCTGGAATCCGCAGTATACTTCCGTTATTTAAATTCAGAAAATGGAAGGAGTTATTTCAGAAGACCTAAAGCAAGTGGTGATATTGATCAATTACCTTATGTGAAGACAGGCCAACCCGCCCCAAACACAGATGGTAAGTTAGATATCTCCACTAGCAAATCAGAAGGGAAACTTTTTATCCTTATTAGCAAAAAGGAGGTTTCTGCGGATAAGATGGGCCAACCCGCTCTGGAATCCGTAGAACCCTTCCTAAAATCAATCAACTTACGTGAAGACAGGCCAACCCGCCCCAAACACGAAGAAGATTGAAGATATCACCGCTAATAAACCCGCGAAGGTATCTCTCGAACTAAAGGGCCACTACGCTCTTACTTCAAGAGATACCTTCGCTGATAAATCCAGTAGGAAACAACTGTGTGGGGATATAAGTAACTATTTTGTAATAAATATGGAGGTCAAACAGTATTCTGTTAAGAAGAGAATTGATAACGCATCTTGTGTGAGTCATGGGCCTTAAAATTTTACAGATTAATCTACATCACTGTATAGAGGCAACGACAAATTTAATTCTCTTCGTAAACAGGTTTAAAATAGACATGATTCTGATCCAAGAACCCTGGATCACATCAAGCGGTATAAGCGGACTTAATGAAAAATCTTATGAACTTTTTTACTGTAGAAATGAAATGAAAAATAGGACATGTATTTTAGCCAAAAAAGAACTGAAATATATTTTGCTTAATCAATTTACGAATCGAGACCAGACAGCAGTAGAAATTGGAACTTGTGGGAGAAAATGGATCCTGGCATCATCATATTTCGCCCATGATGATGAATCCGAACCACCTCCTGATATAACTAGACGACTTACAAAGTATTCTGAACATACTAATGTTGATATAGTTATAGGATGTGATGCAAATGCCCATCACCTACTATGGGGTAGCACAGATACAAACGAAAGAGGTCTTACATTAATGGACTTTATAATAGAAAATAAGTTGATAATTGTCAACAAAGGTCAAGAAGCTACATTTGAGACAAGGGTTCGTAAGGAAGTTCTTGATCTAACGATAGTGTCGCAAAGCCTTTCATTGGAAATCCAATCATGGAAAGTATCCCACGAAGTGACATTCTCTGACCATAAATACATTGAATTTGAAGTAAATGTAAGGGATCCGGAACCCACACTGTCCTTTCGAAACCCTAGAAGAATAAACTGGGAAATTTTCATCAGTAAACTTTCTAACTCTTTGTTACTAACTACACATGAGATAAGAAATCCCACAGATATAGAAAACTTTACAAGCAACCTTGAGAAGTGCTTTGCGGAGGCCTTTAAGGAATCATGTCCCTGCAGTACGAATCAGAGCACCAAAAATAAAGAATGGTGGCATAAGGATTTGGAAAAACTGCGGACAAGTACTAAAAGAGCATTAAATGCTGCACGGCATTTTAACACGGAATATAAATGGGAACAATATAAAAATAAACGTAAAGAATTTAAAAAGCAGATAAGAAAAGCTAAGAGGCAATGCTTCATTGACAAGCTGAAGGAAATAGAAACAATCAAGGATACTTCTAGACTTAGGAAGATGATGTCGAAACAAAAAAACGTTCCAGGTAATATTAAAAGATCGAATGGTACTTGGACAGAGTCAGCAAAAGAGACTTTGGAAGCGCTATTTGAAACTCACTTTCCCGGTTGTAATTTGAACACGGAGAATTTTTCTCGTGAATCGCTGTGTCACGAAACCACAACCTCCGATATGGACTATGGTCTAGTTACAGTAGAGAAAATTAAATGGGCCATAAGCAGCTTTGGACCTTATAAATCGCCAGGATTAGACGGTATTTATCCAATTATGCTGAAGAAATGTACCGAAATAATTGGTGAACTGTTAAGGAGACTATATACTGCTTGTTTATATTATTCATATGTTCCAACAAGTTGGCGTAAAGTAAAGGTGATCTTTATACCAAAAGTGGGTAAGATACAACATGTTGTGACAAAGGACTACAGACCTATCAGTTTGTCTTCCTTTTTGCTGAAAACTCTCGAGAGAATCATAGATGACCATGTAAGACAGAGAATACATATTATGCCATTCTCTCCTGATCAGCATGCTTATTTAAGAGGAAAGTCAGTTGAAACTGCAATTCACAGTTTAACGACGAGAATAGAACAGAGTATACACCATGGAGAATTCGTACTAGCGTGTTTCCTAGATATTGAAGGAGCTTTCAACAATATCAAATCAGACGTTATTGAGAAAGCTCTGTGTGCTAGTGGTAGTGACCGGGTGGTTACTATGTGGATTTTGAAAGTTCTTACCCATCGAGAAATTCAGGCTGAACTAGGTGGAACATTTCTAAATGCAATAGCCAACAGGGGCACTCCTCAAGGCGGCGTCATATCACCGACTCTGTGGATTCTAGCATTGAATGAAATTTTGTTGGAACTTAATACATTAGGTGTAGGAGTAGTGGCATATGCAGATGATCTAGTGCTACTAGTAAAAGGTAAATTCCCGAGTACTCTTGCAGAGGTAATGGAAGGTGCTCTAAAGATATTAAATAAATGGGCTATCGATTGTGGTTTGGGTATCAATCCTCAAAAACAGGGCTGGTACTTTTCACAAGGCGAAGGAGAATACCTGCTTTTAACCCACCGAAACTAGGTGGTAGAACTTTGGAACTTTCAAATTGAGCAAAATTTTTAGGCGTTTTTTACGACCATAAATTGAACTGGATATCCAACCTACAGGAAAGAGTAAAGAAAGCTTACGCTGCTTTGTACTCGTGTCAGAAGCTTATTGGAAAATCTTGGGGTCTTAAACCACGCTTGATTTATTGGATATACAAGGCAATTGTTAGGCCAATACTAGCACACGGATCGCTTGTTTGGTGGCCAATTATGAACATCAAAACACATGCCTCTTTCATTGAACGTGTAAATAGAGTTGTAGCGCTGAGCATAACAGGTGCAAGAAGATCCACCGCCACTGAAGCAATGTGCAGAATTCTGGAAATTGAACCCCTACATCTATACATAAAGGAATACGCTTTAAAGACCCAGATTAGGCTGAGCCAAAATGGACAACTTATAATTAGAGATAATGGACATTCATCCTTAATTAGAAAATCAAGTTATGAAAATTTAGTAACAGATTACATGATAAGTGAAACTCGATGGGATAAGGAGATTACAGCGATTATACCGCCGAGAGAAGACTGGGAGACCAATAATCGTAATGTAGAAGGTGTTGAGGTGTACACTGATGGTTCTAGGAAAGTGAATGGAACGGGAAGTGGAGTTTTCTGTGAAAAGTTAGGTATCAAACACAGCTCAAGACTGAACAATGCTTGTAGTATTTTCCAAGCTGAAATCTTTGCAGTGTCTGAAGCAGCAAGACTAATATCTATGATGCCGATATTTAGGTGCGATATCACAATATACATAGATAGTCAGGCTACCATAAGGGCACTTTGTAGCAGGAATATTAGATCAAAGGTGGTCAGCCGTTGTCGCAGAGATCTACAAGTTCTCAACGAACAACACTTTTTAAAACTGTGCTGGGTACCGGGTCACAATAATATCCAAGGTAATGAAATAGCTGATGAACTAGCACGAACAGGAGCAGATATGGAATCGACTAACGCATGTGAAGACATTCATCCTGGACTAGATTATATATATCAAAAAATAAGAGATAAATTCAAAGTGGAAGCCGATGCACTCTGGGATAACTCATCGAGATATAAGCAGACAAAGGCGTTATGGAAACCAAGGGATAACAATACATTGAGGAAAGTTCTAGATATGGAAAAGAATGAACTGAGAATGTATGTAGGTATTATTAAAGGTCATAACGACTTAAAATATTTTCTTAAGAAAATTGGTTTATGCGATAATAACAACTGCAGATGGTGCAGCGAGGAGGAAGAGGATACATTTCATTTCCTCTGCGAGTGCGCTGCACTATCGCGTTATAGATTTAAATGTTTTGATTCCTATTTTTTTCAGAACCTGGAAGATTTAAGAGGGATAAGTCCATTAAAGATTTTGAAATTTATTAAGGCAACAAAGATGCATATAACAAGTAATAATGGAGGTCCAGCAACAAGACAATCGAGACCCCGAATGGATTGACAAGGCATCAAAAGATTGACTGTAAAGAAGCAACAGTGGAGCTAAAGGAACTTTGTATACTTATACATATATACACATATATTTGTTTATTTATTTTTTTTTTTTTCTATATATTTTATTTTATTTATTTTTTTTTTCTTTCTCTTATTTTGTTATTTCTCTTTTCTTTCTTTTTTTTTTGAGGATTCACTATGGATCAGCATAATTGGTCTTGTGAATACACACAGTTCTGTGTGATCCTCTTTCAACCTAACCTAACCTAACCTAACTGTTCTGGGACAAAAAAAAAAATCTACTATTTTTAATATTTAAAAAAAAAAAAAATCCATCAATTTTTTCATACAAAAATTTAAATTTTTTATAAGTTTTTGATTTTTAATTTTTTATGGTCATTCTCTTCTAGTAATATGTAATTATACCCTACACCACTATAGGTGGTTGGGGTATAATGCGTTTGTGCTGATGTTTGTAACCAACAAAAAAAAAAATATCGGACCCCCACCTTAAAGTATACCGTTCGACTCAGAATCACTTTCTGAGTCGATTTAACGATGTCCGTCCGTCTGGTCGGCTGGCTGGCTGTATGTCCATGTAAACATTGTGAACAAAGTACAGGTCGCAATTTTAAATGTATCTTGATGAAATTTGGCTTGAATAATTATTTTAACACAAGGACGAAGCATATTGAAATTGGTTATGATGGGTCCAACATTTCACCTAACCCCCATACAAATGTCCTCCCGGAATAGAGGTTTAACGATCATAAATGCCTTATATATAGCAATATTTCAATGAAACTCGGTACAAAGTAGTTTTATATAAGTGTTAATCTTTGTGCCAAATTTCATCAAGATCGGTCTATAATTGACCATAGCTCTCATATAAACGCCTCTTCCGAAAATCACTTTAATGTACATAAATCCCATACGAATGATAGAATCAATTAAATATTCGACACAAAAAAGTTTTTATATAAGTAGAGACAACATTGCCAAAATTTATCAGAATCGGTCCATAATTTATCATAGCTCCCATATAAACCTACTTCCGGGAATCGCCCTAAAGGGCATAAAATCATATAGGTGTTAGTATCAACGCATTGTTCGGTATTTGTATATTTTATTTTACATTTAGTAAACGTGTTGGTCTACAATTAGCCACAGGTCTAACTTTTAGCTCATACAGAATGGTGTAGGGTTCCATATGGTCCGTCTTGACCGACTATAGTTTCTCTCTCGTTTTAAATGTATATAACTCATTGACTATACGTCGGATTTTATTGATTTAAAATATTGTAAATAATTTTTTGCTAAAGATGCACCCACGAAAAGTATGCAATTTTCGGATGCATTATTAAGAAATTTCTACCCTTCTGCTTAATATTTTTACTTAATATTGAAGACAATATGTTTATTATATAAAACATTAGCACTTAATTTGGGACAAATAGGTATTATACCCCAAATAACAAATGAAATATTAAGATTAATTTGAAAATAAACTCACAAAAAATACAAAAGAATGAAAATATTTTAAGACCATTTTGTCCCAAAACAATTTATATTGCAATTTTTAGCAAACATTATAATTTTTTTATATTAGAGGGAGAAAAAAATTGAAAGGGTATAAATGTTGCAAATTGCATTTGCATTATGAATGCATTTTTAAATGATAATATTATTTTTAAACTACTCCATTGATAGTGGACATATTATTCTTATATATGCAATTTAAATATTTAAAATCCGTTAATAACTTTTGAAGATATTTATGTTTAAAGTTACACACTTTTGCAATTTTTTTGACTTTTTGGAAAATGAAATTCGCGAGTTTTTCAAAATTAAAAACAAAAAATAAAAATGGACATATTTAAATGGCTGCATATGGTATGCGTATTCCAAATATTAGCGAAATCGGAAGATATAAAAAATATTTTTGGGCGTTCTCTCATGGAATGGACGATATATTTAATTTAGATTCAAAATTAGTCCTTCTTAAATTTGTTTTTGAATGTATTTAAATATGTGCCTTAATATGTTGAAAATTTTGTATTATTGTATAGTAGTCCTTTTGCTCTCACCTTATAAAAATCTATAGTAGGATCCTTATAAAAACCAGCAATTTTCGTGAACTTTTTAGTCATCCAAGATATGATTAAATTTCATGTTTTAATAATAAAATCTTTATGTCTTATTCATAGGACAATTTGAATACAGTCTCTGTAAGAATAATATATGTATTTCAAACCAAAGAGTGAACAATTTTACCAACAAATTCCACCTATAAGAAACTTCGTAATATAAAAAATAAAAAAAATAAAAAAAAAAACTTTTTATATTTTTATTAATACTTAAAATGTTTCCCTTTAATATAAAGAACTAAATACTCAAGCAAAATCTACATCAAATTAAATCTCAGTCATTGGCAACTTTTTCGATTAGAAATCCTTTTTAGCCGGTCAAAACTTGAAATCTCCTGTTGCTTTATTTTCAAATTAACGCCATCAGAATGACAAAAAAAAAAAAACCCATATAAACCTAAGGCTTTCACATTTGATTGTTAGCCAAGACAATATTATCCAGCCAGGCAGTCAGACAGACTTTCAACCTCTTATACGAGAAATACTTAAGTAGACTTGTTCTTCCATACAAATTATGAAAACATGATAATGATAAAGCGATAAATTGCCATCACAACAAACTGACATGTGAATTTACTGACGCACATGTAGACAATCGTATATACATACATACAAACTTATACATATGGAAGCATGCAACGACTTTCGTATACGCACATTTTGCATAAAGCTGTAAGTTTAATCTTCCACTTAAGTTTTTGGGCCATAATCAATGCAACAATACACAAAGATGGTTTCTGTGGTCTGGCTATTTGCAACTTGCAACCCACAAAAAAAATTAAATTTAAAAGATGCGTACAAACGGGTTTTGCAAAATCGTATAACTGCAAACACTTATACATACATATAGTACACATCTACATACTAGGGTGATCGATTATTCGACATTTTGGAGAAACCGGTTTTCGAATAGTTTGAATAGTTGGTATTTTGAAAAAAACGGTTGCACTTTTTAAAATTCAGAAGAAACCGGTTAACCGGTTTTTATGCAGAGGTTTAAATTTCTATCAAAAGACTACTTTTCTTAAAAAAAATCATAAATTTTATAATATTCGAGTTAAAATTTATGGAATATAATTATTTTTGGAAATAAGTTTAACTCATTAAGAAAAATTGTAAGAAAATAATCATCAAAAATTACATTAACTTTTATTTATTTTATTTTATTTAGGATAAACAGAAACTATTGCTTAATATGGAAAAATACTATCACAATTTAATTGAAACAATGCAGGTGAAACTTTTTTTAATATATATTTAAAAACTAAGAACATAATAAAAACAAAAATAAAACATTTAAATTGGGTGTAAAAAAATTACAGGTGTTACAAAAGATAAAAAAAAATCATTCATGATAATTATAACTAATTACACTGATCGACAAAAAAATCATTCTCCAAACACGAATAGTTGGGCTTGATGGATTCTGATGTCCTAAACATGAATCTGCTTTCAGTTTTTTTCCATCAGGTCTGGATTTTTTTATGGGCGTGTCTTATATTTCGCCCTTAGTAGGGCCATTACTATAGTATATTTCACCATAACTCAAGAACGGTGTATACGATTGACATAAAAGATGCGGACTAAAAATATCTTCAAGCCACCTTAACTTAATTTTTCTATGTAATCCATTTTTTTTCGAAATTTGTGTATGAAATGAAAATGTTCATGTAAAATTTAAATTTTTTTGTAACAAAAATTTCTTTTGATAAATGAAAATATCAAAAATCTTTTAGTTTCATCTTTATCTTAAAGTTGTTAATTTTGCGAACAAAATAAGGCTTGTATCATCTACATATTTTTTATTTATTATTTTATTTTTTTTTAAGGAGGATGAAAAAAAAATTTTTTTGTCTACCAGTGTTATTTGTTTAAAAAAGCAGAACTAATTTTCTATTTCACCTTAAACTCTATTTCTAAAACATAAGAAATCAGACTTTATAAAATTTAAAAAATTATTCCAGAATTTCGATCCAAATATCAATATTTTGTACATGTTTTTTGAATTAAAAAGTTCTGTTTTTAAAGCCGTTTTTTTTTTTTTTTTATAAAAAACTGGTCTATTCGACATTCGAAAAATGAACATTTTGAAAAAAACTACAGCACATTCACTGAAAATACCGATTTTAAAATCGGTTGGAAAACCGTGTCGATCACCCTACTACTACTTATATACATAGTTACATTCGCATAAACAAAACAGAGATTCAGTGACCGTGTATCGTATTTTAAACATGTTTGGTTGACGAATGTAGCCAGTTATTTTCAAAATACATATTTATGTGCGAGTGTGTGTGTTCGGATATGAGGTCGTGTAACGGCAAACTACTACCATTACTAATATAAACTACTGTTACCACTAAAATTTTGTATGCATATATTTGCACATATGTACATTGGTATTCATTTTAATCGACACATCTACATACATATAGTCGCACAGTATTCCCTCGTACACTGCTTTTCAACTGAATAGGTTCAAGATTTTCGTTACATTAAAACTCGTATTATTTTAAATATAATAAAGATAGTTAAATTTTTTTCATCTTGATTTCTAAAGTCTTGAATTCTAAGATGTTTAAAAGCAAAAAATAATTAATAAATAACTAAGTACGATTTTTAACAGAGTTTCTTCCAACAAATATATTTTTTAAGGCAATTTGTTTTTTTTTTTTTATCTGAATAGGTTCATTACGAATAAAACCAATTTGCGTCAAATATTTGTTAAATTCGCCCATAATTGTGTGTTTTCCTTAAATTTTTAACTGTTTTCTATAAGAATCTTTAAAAACTCTTCGCGTAAAAAATGTTCCGATAAATACAAAAGCAAAATTATAGCGTATAATCAGAATAATCTATGAAATATAGCGAAGAAAAATTGAGCGAAGTTAAAATATTGCATGTTATAAAAAAGTAATGAAACATATTGTCCTATAGAATAAAAAAATCAATACGGAAGGCTCTAATGGCTATAAATATTATTATTTTCGTTATTTGAAAAATATATCCCATAAAGCTGCGAAGGAAGTGTAATGGCGTAGAGTGCTACTTCATATTATGTGACATGTGAATTTCGATTTTCTACGCATAGAATTACGGAAAAAAACTTACAAAAGTTTACGGGAAAATAATTTCTAACATTTTATACACTGTTTTAATTCATTTCATGGACATTCTAGCTCGACAATTCCCCTATTCACACCGCAGGAGCGGAAAAACAATGAACTCGAAGTCAAAATTTTACCACTTAAGACTCCGTTATTCTGCCGTAAATGTAAATGGAACGTAAGTGAATGGTTATTCAAAAGACGTAAATGTAGCCACTACTTTGTTGTTTTGTACACATCAACATCAGTGATGTCAATTCCACATATTTCCAGTAAGTCTCAATCAGTTTAAAAATCGCTCTCTCGACCTTAATATAATAGCAAATGTATGGAAATTGTTATCACGTAATGTTTATGAGTCGGACAGACAATACGAGCACAAAAATTCATTATATGAAGAGATTAGAAAAAGTTGTAGCAAACTTTCTTCCCTTCCAAATATATTTTTTTAGGTTAAATTGAATAATAAAGGCTATTCTTATTATTAATAATTTCCAAATAATATAACATAACTAAAAAGAACCATATTAATCAACCTAATCAGATGAAACAAAAAAATTACCTCAAAAATTCTGTTGTTGGAAAAAAAAATCATTAAAAATCGTAATTAGTTATTACTTAAATTTATTTTGCTTGTAAATATTTTATAATGGAAAAAATATTAATTTCATTATTATTTTAAAAATAACAAGATATTTGGCAGAGGGGACTTTTATGATACAAGGACGAAGCCTATTGAAACTGGTTGTGATTGGTCCATTACAAATGTCCCCCCGGGAATAGAGTTTCAACACTCAAAAATGATAATATTTTAATGATATTCGGTGGGAAGAAGTTTCGTAATATTCGTAATAATCTTTGTACCAAATTTCATGAAAATCGGTCCACAATTGACCATAGCTCCCATATAAACCTACCTTCCGATAATCACTTTAACGTGCATAAATCCCATAGGAATGTTAGTATCAAGTTAATATGCGACTCAAATAAGTTTTATGTAAGTAGAAAGAACATTGCCAAATTTTATTAAAATCGGTCCATAATTTACCATAGCTTCCATATAAACCCACTTCCGGGAATCGCCCTAAAGTGCATAAGATAATCTAGATGTTATTTTATATTTGTATATACTATTTTACATTTAATAAAAGTGTTTGTCTACAATTGGCCACAGGTCTGATATAAGTCCCCTTTGCTTATTTTTATTCTCATACACAATGGTGTAGGGTATCATATAGTCGGTCTTGACCGACTATGCCTTTTTCTCTCGTTATCCATAGAAAATGATCATCATCATTTGAGGACCATACTTGAATAATTGTAGTTCAGAAGGAGAGTATTCTTTTAAACTCGAGATCTGAACGTAGAATAATTGAGATTGATTTCTTTTTATAATTTTCTCAAATACTTTATTTTTTTCAGTAACAGCTTGCAATTTTAATTTTATTTTTTCAGCAATTAAACCTTTTGTAGCTGCGAATTTCTCAATAGCACTATCAATTGAACTGATTTGAATACTCTATAGTTGGAACAGACAAATTATAAATACAATTTAGGGCCTTATTTTGTAAAACACTTCCCCTCACTTTGAAAAATTTTTAATGTAAATTGTTTTTGTTTTTAAAAAATTTGTATGGAAATTTTTTCAAAGTGAGGTGAAGGGATTTACAAAATATTGGGGTTAATATTTCTTAATGTTAATATTCGTTTTCTATAGCTTTAAAAATTTTGCAAAACGTGTAAGGGCTTTTAAATATATCTGTTTTTCATATGAAATTAACGAATCAGTGTGATCAAAATTACTACACTCTACTACTCGGCGTAATGCGTTGACTAAGCAGATTATATGTAAAACATTTTGATAAAAAATGTAAATGGTTTTTGGTGATTTTAACATATTTGGAACCGCCTCCTATTGATAGATATATATATAAGAGAATTTGAATTTTATTAATGTCCTTCCGCCACCTAATAACTTGTTTGAGAATAACCGCAAAATTAAAGTTAAAAATCGCTAGAACATCTTTTCTGAGCATTAAAAAAATAAAACTTTAACAAAAAAGTTTAAAGTTTTAATTAATATTAATTTTTAGGAAAAACATGAATTTTCGAGTAAATATGCAAACAAAAAAAAATATTCGCTAACAAATCGATGTAATTTTTGGATAGATGTCTGATTCGAATAGATAACAACATAATATAGTTTTTAAATGTTTCAGAAAAAACATGCATTTGCATTAAAATCCGCCCACTAATAACTAATAATTACCTTTGGTCAGAAAATTGATTTAATAGTTTTTTTAGCTGCATATTTCTATGGTATATTATGGGCCGATCCTCATAAAATTTCAAATACTTACTAACCTGATACAGTGTTGCCAGCAATATTTTTGAAAAATTCCTACACTAATTCCAAAAAAAAAAATCCCTACGCCACAAAAGAAAAATCTCCACATTACACTAATAAATAATAAGTTTCGCAATTTTTTTAAAAAATTTCAATTTATTTAGTTAATAGATTCCCTTTGTACATTATTACTTTAACCCATTTCTTACCACTACCCGATCCCGTTAAGATAAATTAATAAAATTTGGTATGGGGTCTATTTAATGATTGTGATCATAAAATCGAAAGATTTGTGATCATAGCTATTTTAGTTTCCGAGATATCGGGTGTTGCGAAAACGCATCAATGGTCAATTAGGGGTATGTTGTTTCGCTCATACAAGAAGACTTTTAAACAAATTGTATGGCAAAATGAGTTTTATTTGTCATTTAAATTTAGTTTTGGTACTATTTCACAAATTGTATGTTAAATATGTTAAGTATGAACAAAAAAAAATTGGTTTACATTGGTTTTTAAAATTTTGTAATACTTTAAATACAGAATAATAATGTGTCATTATAAAAATTGCAAATATTATGTTTTGTTTTAGCAAATTTTATGAACTTTGAAGAAAATTTATTATCCCTTTTTTAAGACAATTGAAAAAATTTAGTAAAAAATTACATAATTTTATTAGTATCATTTATCAGTTTTCGACATTTTTCAGGTAACTCCTTGAATTTTTGTGATCATATTCAATATAATAGCATCCTTCACAAAATACACTTCATATTCAGGTAGCGTCAATCATTTGTAAATTCTTTTTCTTATATTTGTTCTCAATGCTTGTAAAAAATATAACCATTTGTAATTTGCTGACAATTGTGTATTTTTTTACTACATAATTCAAAAATAATGTAGAATACAACTTTTATAAGGCTAGAGTAAAAAAATTCGATTGCACGTGAAGTCTTAATTCAAAAAATTCTATATTCGTTCATCTATAATGGTTTTCTTAATTATTTTGCATAATTTTAAAATACAATATTACCTTAAAAATGTCTATATTTTCAATGCGCCACCTTGCGTAATGTAACTAAATCACACTACCCCTAATTGACCATTGATGCGTTTTCGCAACACCAATTTTTGGGACCTTGGTGTTTCTATATCCCTAAATTATTTGTCAACAAGCGAATAGTTTCATATTTTTTGATATCTTGGCTATCGTTTGAAAGGTCATTTAAGATATTTTGTAAAATTTTTCAAATGAATTTTGAAATTTTAAGAAACGTCTATTTTATACCCTTTTTTTGATCCGCTCTATCGGGGTTAAAAATTCGTCGGAATTAATTTTTTTCCCTCAATTTATTTAGTTAACATTCCAAGCTAAATGTGCGTATATAAAACATTATCATTAATTTTAAACTAAATTAGTTACGGTATAGGTAAAGTTACTGATGTGAAAACGCAACAGTGGTTGGAAATGGGTTAAGAAAACTTGACTTCGCCAAACAAACCTTGTAAAATTTAAAATATAACAAAGGTTAATTAATTAATTAATTAATTATGACTTCGGATGTATACATAGTAGAATTCTAGTTTGTTTTTTTTTTTTATGTTATATAGATTAGGGATGTGCGAATAATTTATTAATCAAAATTCAGATTAATCAATTATTCGATTAATTCAACAATTAGATTAATTATATTTATGATTTATCGATTTATTATGATTTCAGTTATTCAAAATTATTATTAATCAATTAATTAGGATTTTGAATAATTAAAATCTTGAATAATTGAATAATTTTAAAATTATTTGACTTTCCTTTTTATTTTTTAATTTTCCTTATAACTTAAAGTATTTAACAAATTATGTGTTTCAAAGTCGTTATATAATATAAATGTGGGTCCTTGAAATACCAAACAAAACATATTTTACACTATACATTGTTTTTAAAATTTTTAGGTTCAATTGTTTAATTGTAAGCTTAATTTATAAATAAATTAGAAAATCTGTTACTTCTTTCCCTTCAACTGAAATTTAAGAGAAAAAGTTTCTACCAATAGGGAATTTTCCCAACGTTTGGCAACACTGCCTGATACTATCATTTGTATAAAATTTATGCCCGTTAAAGTGTTTTTTAAAAGGGATTAAAAAGGAGTGATCACAAAATTTGGCACATGTATGTTTTATGTAAACATAAATCTAAAATTTTTTATATTTATATTTTAGGGATCGTTAAACCCCTAATGCGAGAGGACATTTGT
This sequence comes from Protophormia terraenovae, assembly GCA_951394005.1. NCBI lineage: Eukaryota > Metazoa > Arthropoda > Insecta > Diptera > Calliphoridae > Protophormia > Protophormia terraenovae. Next base: position 76,963,543 of record OX596074.1, on the reverse strand, counting down.
TTTGGCGCTAGGTAAAATAATGGACCGATCATAACCAATTTCGTCATTGGTCCATAAAACACATGTGTGCCAAATTTTATTCAATTATTTTTAAAATTGCGACCTGTAGTTTGATTACAAGGTTTACATGGACGGATGGACGGACATCGTTAAATTGAGTCAGATAGTGATTCCAAATCGATTAACATAGACCAGATAGGCCTAAGACAACTATTTTAAGGAGTTACAAACATCAGCACAAGCACATAATACACTTCATACCTATGGTGGTGTAATAGTGACATTTATATGGATTTTATGCACGTTAAATTGATCTTCGCAAGAGAGGTTTATATAAGAGCTATGATCAATTATAAAATGTTACAAATTTTAAATTTCATTGAAATAATTTAAAGCGTTTATCAGTGTTAAACACCTATTTTTTCCGTGAATTTAAAAAAATATTCCTCTGGAATACCCGAGAATTTGTCTCTCGTGTGAACCTCAGCTGGTGATCTATTTATTATTTATTTTTTTTCATACAATGAAATCCTTTATGATATGGGCTGTTTCCTCGAGGGATAACTGTGTGTAGTAAAATAAACATTCTTGTCTTTCCTCTTTTCATTCAAGCCAAATTTACAATGTCAGACGCGGCAATTGCTGAACTTGATTGTTTAACTAGGTTTATATGTATGCAATGTATATTTGACGATGAATTTTTCCATTTTTTTAAAGTCATATATTTTCCACATTTCACTAAGAATATTTTAGTTTACGTAACTATACCACAAGCATTCGCAATAAATGTATCAACTAAAACTCGGCTTCCAAAATGAAAATTTTGTTTTATTTATGAATTTTGTTTTTTTTTTTTTGTATTTGAAATACTTGTATCATCCTCGACTCCACTGCCATTATCAACATCATGACCATCATTGTCATCATCAGTTTCACTAGATAATATTCTTGTGCAGATGTATATGCCACAAACCATTCCAGCGGTAAAAATTTCAAGGCCGCCATCGTGCAGGCCTTCTAAGGACTGCGCACGAAAAAATCCGAAAAAATATGCTTATAGAAACCAAACCAATGGACGAATTTTTTTAAAGTGACATTTTTATTAATGACTGTTGTGTTCAAGTTCTAAACATAAAAGAATAAATTATTTCCTGTTGGTTTTTAAGAAAATATCAGATATTTTGCAGAATTATTATAATTAAAGGTTTTATTGTGTTTCGGTCGCATTTTTGCTCGAATTAGTCGACTTATTTTTAAACTCCGTTTCGCTTTTTGCTGAGCTTTTAATGTCCTTTAAATTATTTTTTACTAGAGCCCAATATCTTTCAATTGCTACGATTTTCGGACAATTTGATGAATTAGCCTCTTTCGGTATAAAATCTTACAATTTCTTTGCTTCAACTCCATTGTTTTATTGTTGTAATGAGAAGATCCGAGAATAGACCAGAAAACAGCTGATACACTTTAGGAGAGAAAGAAGTATTTTTCTGTGTTAATTCAACAATTTTTTAAGAATGAAGTGCTTCATTCTCGCATATGCATATGAATTCCCAAATCAAAAACTTTCTTGTAAATTTTGATTTCTTTAATAAATGCAATTTTTCTGCCATAATCCCTCTAGCATCTGCTATATAGAATTCCTGGCTAGGAAGTTGAAAAATGTAACCCTGTATGAGCGTTTCATCGTCTATTATACAGAAATAAATTTTTCGTAAAAAAATTTGTCTGAAGATTTCCTTTCAAATTTTCTGATAAAGATTCAAAGCAGTTAACTTTTTGTGACACTTTTCTTCCAGAGAAAAGGTGATTTTCTCTCAAAATCCTTTCTATTTTGTCTGAGTTATAAGCCCAAGAGCATGCACGGATTTTTTCGTGCGCAGTCCAGTTCAGATGCAGTTGATCATGCTAACCTGGCTTCTATAGTAAGGCCTTCAGCGATGCCTCATCCCTGACTTCTAAAAGATCCGATATACCTTCCGACTTCGTTTCTCTTAGAAGGATCGTAAGAAGTTGTATTTTTATACCCTTCACCACAGGTGTAAAGGGTATATATAAGTTTGTCATTCCGTTTGTAATTCCCACAATTTTCGTCGGAGAGCAAAAAAGTTTACATTTTCGGGATCCTTGTAAGAAATGATGACGATAGGACCATGTCCGTCCGTCCGTCCGTGTGTCGGTTGAAATGGCGTTTATGAAGCCCACCGATAACTGACATATATAATATATATGTCAAACGATCGGAAATGCTTTCGAGAATTTTGCTATTGGAATTCAGCAAGATCGGTTCATACAATGCGGAGATATGTTAAAAAAACCGGTTTTTAGAACCGGTTTTCCAGTTTCTGAAGCCCTTGTATATACTAGGGACTTCGTTTTTACAAAGAAGTCTCGGACATTTTTCTTCTGAATTTTTGTTCTGAAAAAATGAAATAAATCGGTTCAATAATAACTGAGATATCGGACATAACGCATTTTTTACTTTTTGAAGCGCTGGTTTAAGCTATAGATTTTTATTTTTATACAGATCGGTCACAAATATTTTTATAAAATTTCAGTTTTTTAAATCAGCAGGATCGGTTTATAAATGGCGGAGATATGCTTTAAAAACCGATTTTTGGAACCGGTTTTTCAGTTTCTGAAGCCTCTACATATACCAGCTACTTCGAATTTTTAAAGGGCGCTCGGAAATTATTTTCTGAATTTTTGTTCTGAAAAAATGAAATAAATCGGTTTAGTAATAACTGAGATATCGGGGAAAACGATTTTTTTATTTTTGAAGCCCTTGTTCAAGCTACAGATTTTTATTTTTATATAGATCAGTCATAAATGTTTTTACAAAATTTCGTTTTTTTTTAATAAACCAAATTCGTTCATAATCAACAGAGTTATGGCCCAAAAACAAATCTGTTAAGAATATAAATACACATACAAACATGTATATTAAGCATTGTAATGACTATTAGTGACGTTTTTGCCTATAAGACAAGTAGCAACAGAAGTAATATAATGAATAACAGTGTTGTTGTTGTTCTTTGTATATGCAGCCAGTTTGTATATACACACATAAAAAAATATATAAATATGGAATTGTTGTTGTTGTTTATTTTTTAAAAGCAAAGCCTGCTATGATTGTTTTTTTTTATATATTCAAATTTAAGTAGTTTGAAAAAATTTAGATTTATATATGTGAAAATATGAAAGCATACGTTAAGGCGAAAATTTTATTATTTGTCGGTAATATGGTAATATGATGTCGATAAGATAGTAAGATGGTAATATGGTAATATGGTAATATGGTGAAGGGTATCAAAGATTTGGCACAGCCGAATCTTTTTTCAATTTCATTTTAATATCCTTTTCTGTTGTTATTCTCATGACATACAGACGTATATTTTTTTCGCTCCGCGATTTTATAAATTTTAATCGAGAATCGGTGAAAATTAAATATATTATAATACGCGATTGGACGCTAAACAAATAATTATATTACCAGTGTTAAATATAATACATTAAACATTAAAAGAAAACAAAATAAATTATATTTTAAATAAATAAACAAACAAAACAAAATTTGAGATAAAGAAAAAGTGTTATAATCATCAGTTATACATAATTTAAGAGTCTATGAGTTCTCATGATGAGAGAAGACTCAGCATAAACGGCAGAAATGCGTATATATTTCTCAACGGGGAGAGTGTAAAAAATAAAAATATTTGTGATCCACACTACAACAAAAATTATTTAACCGCCAAACCACTTGAGAGAGCTCGCTCTTGTTCCCCCGTAATTCAGTTACACGAAGAAAACACACAAACAATATCACCAACTAAAAATTGTTTAGAACAAAACATAAAAGAAAATATGAAAAAACAAAATATAACAACAACCATGGATTTAAAAACAACACATTCAATGCCGGTTAATACACAAGCTTGTAATCCACTACCAACAATAACTAGTGAGAGTTTGAAATTATTTAACCCTTTAAGCAGCGCAGATAAAAATGATACACATAAAGGTGCTATCCCGAAGAATAAGATAAGTACTACAAAATCTGAAATTCCAACAGGTATGCTTAGATATGTAAGTATTAATAAAAGGAATTTAAGCCCCCAGAAAAGTTTGACTTCTGCTAAAAAACAAAAGGTAATTAATAAACACTTGATGAGCAACCGTTTTGCTCTCTTGAGTGATGATATGGAAACTAATCATACAAAAGATGATAATTCTAATAAAAAATCGTCTAAACCCCCACCAATATATCTTCGTGAGCCTAGCTCCAATAATTTAGTTAAGTCATTTATTGAGCTTATTGGAAAAAACAATTTTCATATTGTTCCAATAAGAAAAGGTGGCGTTCAAGAGACAAAAATTGTAGTATACACTGAGGATTGTTATAGAAAAATCTCTCTTTATTTAAATGATTGTAAAAAAAACTTTTATACCTACCAACTTAAAAGTAGTAAAGGTTTGACAGTTGTCATTAAAGGAATAGAGTCCAGTGTTGAACCAGTTGAAATCAAGGAGGCCCTGGAAGAATTGGGCTATCAAATAAAAGTAGTGGTAAATATTTTTAATAAAGACAAAATTCCCCAACCAATGTTTAGAGTTGAATTGGAGCCGAACGAAGAAAAACTAAAGAAGAATGAAACGCATCCTATATATTCTTTGCGATACCTACTGAATCGCAGAGTTACTATAGAGGAACCCCTTAAGAGAAAGGGGCCTGTACAATGCGGCAACTGTCAAGAGTTCGGTCACACTAAAAATTATTGCACCCTACGAACGGTTTGTGTAGCATGCGGAGATCTGCACTCGTCTTCACAATGTGATATTGTGAAGAAAGGTCTCAAAAGAAAATGTGGCAACTGTGGTGGCGATCATTCAGCCAATTACCGCGGGTGCCCAGTGTATAAGGAATTATTGAAAAGATTAAGAGAGAATCAAAAGTTAAAAAGAAATGGAATTGTCGAACTAGCACCTGTTAATACCGTTACTAATCAGATGAATTCTGGAGTTGGCGATAGTAATGAGGGTATGGCTTCAGTTAAGCCAAATTTGACAATTAATCAAATGAGCATGGCCAATCCTGGAAATATTTCCTATGCCAACGTCTTAAGAAAGAATTACCAACAACCTAATGTCCCCCAAATCTCGGGAGGGTTAGAAACTTTAATGCAAACTCTAACGCAGACAGTTAGCTCTCTAAATCAAAATATGTCAAACTTTATGTCATCTATGCAAAACACAATACAAGAGCTTCTAAGAGCGCAGAACCAAATGATTCAAATCCTCTTGACGAGAAAATGAGTTATTTGAGAGTATGTTTCTGGAATGCAAATGGTTTAAACCAACATAAAACGGAAATTTCATACTTCATGAAGAAGCAAAATATTGATGTGATGTTAGTCTCCGAGACTCATCTCACCAACAGATACAATTTTTATATTTCAGGTTATTCATTTCATTCTACTAATCATCCGGATGGAAAAGCACATGGTGGTACTGGTATACTAATTAGAAATCGAATACGACATTATGCCCTAGATGAATTCTCAAAAGATTACTTGCAGGCAACATCTATTCACCTTGAATGTTTCTCAGGTGGTTTAACCCTAAGCTCGGTTTATTGCCCACCAAGATTTTCAATGACTAAAGAAAAATTTGAAGAATTCTTTAATACTCTAGGAGATCGTTTTCTGGCATGTGGCGATTATAATGCAAAACACACGTACTGGGGTTCAAGATTAATGAATCCTAGAGGTAGACAGCTTTATAAGGTACTAGTTGATCGCAAAAATGGCATTGATTTCGTGTCTCCCGGACATCCAACGTACTGGCCGGCTGATCCTAGAAAAATTCCTGACCTCATAGACTTTGCCATATCTAAAAATATAAACCGAAATTCAATAACTACTGAAATTTCTTATGATTTATCTTCTGATCATTCTCCTATAATAGTAACATACTATGGAAGGACTTACTTACGAAATTATACTACGAATACATTCTATAGAACAAATTGGTTGAAATATAAAAAATACATAAGTAGTCATATCCACACGAATCCAAATGTTCAGTGTGAGGAAGATATTAATGAATGCGTCAATGACTTTACGTCATTACTTACGTCAGCAATGGAACATTCTAATAGTCAAAATTTTATAAAAGACGATAAGATTACTTCCAATACTGAAATTGAAAAACTCCTCCGTGAAAAAAGAAAATTCAGAAGAGAATGGCAACAAACTAGATCACCAGCTGCAAAGCTGAGGCTGTCCATAGCCAGCAAAAAGTTAAAAATAAGCCTTCAATTAGAAGAGGATCGCCAAAGTAGAAAATATATTGAAAGCTTAACGAATAATAAACATACCAATTATTCAATTTGGAAGTTAGCGAAGGATATTAAGCCACCGGTAGAGGCACAAAGTCCTTTAAGGAAGGCTGACGGTACCTGGGCCCGTAGTGCAGAAGATAAGGCCAATTTATTTGCATGCTACTTAAGCACAGTCTTTCAACCCAATCCCCAAACAAATGATTTTGTATTGGGAGAGACTCTTGACACTACACAAAATTATGATGACATAATTGTTGTTAGCCCAGAGGACATTGATACAATCATTAAAGAAAATATAAATGTTAGAAAATCACCTGGATATGATTCAATAACACCATCAATGATTAAAAAACTACCGAATGTGGCAATAATTGTGTTATCAATTATTTTCAACGCGATCTTAAAACTAGGAGTCTTTCCAAAAATTTGGAAGACTTCTCTGATTAAAATGATACCAAAGCCAGGAAAGGATTCTACAATAGCATCTTCTTATAGACCCATTAGTTTACTCTCTTGCTTGTCAAAGCTGTTCGAAAAAGTATTTCAAAAGAAAATTCTACCATTCTTGAACGATGAAAATATCGTCCCAGTTCACCAGTTTGGTTTTCGTGAAAAACACGGAACTATAGAACAAGTGAATCGTTTAACTGGAGAGATAAGGAAATGTTTCGAATTAAAGAAGTATTGTTCAGCTATTTTCTTAGATGTCGCACAAGCATTCGACAAAGTTTGGCACAAGGGCCTAATCTATAAAATTAAATGTTTACTACCACCATGTACCCACAAATTGCTGGAGTCCTATCTATCTGACCGTATATTTAGGGTAAAGTTAAATGACTTTGTGACAGAAGAATTTGAAATAAAAGCCGGTGTTCCACAGGGAAGTGTTCTTGGACCTACCCTATATTTAATCTACACCTCTGATTTACCTATATGTGATGAACTGACTATTTCAACATTTGCTGATGATACTGCAATACTCAGTTCTCATGAAAACCCACAAATAGCATCTAGCCAACTAGATATTTATCTCCGACGTGTGGAGACATGGTTGAAAAACTGGCGTATTCGTGTAAATGAAGTGAAAAGTAATCATGTTACATTCACCCTGAGAAGAGGAAATTGTCCTCCAGTTACACTTAATGATATAAATATACCCCAGTCAGACCATGTTACATACCTTGGTATTCACTTAGATAGGCGACTTACTTGGCGTCGTCATATAGAAGCCAAGAGACTTCATATGAAGTTAAAAGCTTCTAGTCTTCACTGGTTAATTAATAGTCATTCAAAACTAAGCCTTGACAATAAAGTCATCCTGTATAAAACCGTTTTAAAGCCAATTTGGACATACGGCATCCAACTATGGGGAACAGCTAGTAATACGAGCATTGATATTATACAGAGGGCCCAATCAAAAATTCTTAGAACCATGACGGGTGCGCCATGGTACATAAGAAATGAGAATATCCATAGGGATTTAGAGGTACCACTTGTAAGAGACGAGTTCAGGAAGCTCAGAGAAAAATACATTCTTAAACTAGAGACTCACCCCAACCCACTCGCAAGATCTCTTGCTGAAGTTCAGTCAGCTACAAGGCTTCGCAGAGCCGACTTTCCACCCCGTTAATAGTAGGACCATGGAATAACCAATGATCTCGATAGAGATCGAGTAGTGATTAATTTAGTTTTTAAGATTTTAATACATATTGTGAGGTCTAAAATAAGACAGATTCAATATATAAATAAAACGTAAAAAAAAAAAAAAAAAAAAAAAAAAATTTTAATATATTTCGTTTTTAGCAACAACAAAAATATGTATAAAAATACAGCGTCTTAATTCCCTTCTTTTAGAAGGGAAGAAAGACTACAACATTTGAAAAAACAAAACTATACAGAAACCTTTACAAAAACAATATTAAAATTCAAAGCAGAAATTCCAGAAAAATACTCCTAATAAGAATTTATTTAGCTTTGTTCAATGCTTTGTTTGAGTAGGATGTGTTTTTCTAAGCTAATTTTATTTTTTATTAAAAACTTAATTGTTTATATCTTTGTACTTTTGACAAAATAATTTAACAAAAACTTTAAGTTTTTTTTTCAATAATTTCTATAAAAATATCATTTTTGAATAATTTGCCTTATATCGAATTAAGATGTTGTGTCAAAAGTTAACAGAAATGTTTTTATATCCTACACCATGTAACGGTTCATGAATTTAGTGGTTCATGTTTAAGTTGGAGATGCTACCTATAATTCCGGCTGTGCTCATGGAAAATGGGAGGGTTGTTTTCTTCTTAAAGACAAACACTGAACCGACACAAATAAATTTAAATTTAGGTAGCTATTTTTAATATTTTACAGTTTAATCGAATAAGTAATAAAAATTGTAAACTAAATAAATAAGTAACAAGTGCATTATCTCTATAAGGGATGTGATTTTGTCATCCACTATTTCCTTAGAACCATTAAAACATTTATCAAAAGCCCAAAAATTCATCTAACCAGATATCTTAAACTTTTCGTAAAATTAAATATGAAGGAATTAAATAATCATTATAACAAATTACATTTATTGAAAGAACCTGATGTTAGTAATTATCATATCAAACATATTCATTAATCTAAGTTATCAAATTTAAGTAACAACGAAATAAATCCAAAACTAGTTAAGTATTTAATGTAATTGTTAAATAGTAACTAAGTATTTAAATTGTAAGTATAAATATGTAAAATTTAAATTTTACTATTTCAGATATTTATATATTAATATTCTTTATATGTATAAAAAAAAAAATATGAGTGTTGATTAAGATAAATCTTAAATTAACATAAAAAATATTTGAATCATTTTAAACTCACCAAACTTCTATATCCATCGATGACTTCAGGCCTGACGTCTCAATTGATGATGATACAGTTGAAGATGTAATAATTTAAGTTGCAGTAGAATTTAAAATATATCCCTTCGACACTCACAATAACAAAATTTTAAATTAACATAAAAAACATCTGAATTTGTAAATATATATATTTTTTTTTAAGTGTATATGGTTTGTGTGTATGGGTGTGTGTATTAGTGTGTTATTGTGTTTTAATTAAAAACTTTCTTTTTCACGATTACTTCAAATTTTGTTTAGCTTTAAAATTTAATATAATTCAGCTAAAATTTGGTTTTATAAATATGATTTGGATTTCAAAAAAAAAAAAAATTATAACTTTCTTCCGGATTTCTGAATATGGCAAATTTCCTTCTTTTTCTGCACAAAATTTTAGCGAAATTAGGTTTGATTGTAGACCATAGATGCCCACGCACATTAACATAACACATGTAGTTGTGTTAGTAAAATAAAAAAAAAATGCACTGAAAGAAAAAATGGTGTACTCATCGCTCTCTCAGCGAAGAATAAATGAAAGAGAATAAGAATATGTGTGAAGCTCTCAGCACAAATGTGCTTGAAGTGGGCATCTATGTTGTAGACAATTCTTCAAAAATTAGCAAATGTATTTTATGAATTGTATTTGCAATATTTATTTCGGATACTTTTCATTTCGAAAAAAAAACAATGTATCAAACAATTGTTTAAGACTAATCTGTAATTTAATTGCACATTATAATATATCCATTTATTGCACTTTATAAAAAAAATCTATTTTTAACTTTTCAGATTCTAGTCCTTATTCCTTTCTAAATTATTCAAATTTTCACAAAATATTCAAGATTTGTATTTGCCAATCCAAACCAATATCACAAAATTTTCGAATAATATTAATTTATCTTTGCTTCTAGTTTTTATATTTTCAGTTCAAATAAATTTTAATGAATGAATTTTCAAATATAAAAATTTTATGAATGAAATTTCAAAGTAAAAAAAAAAAACTACAATATTACTTTGAATGAAAAGTATTTGAATTTAATTCAATAATGTAAAGTAGATACGAATAAAAAAAAAAAAAAAATTAACGTCCTCACAACCACCATAGTTGGTTGGGGTATTATGTGTTTGTGCAGAAATTGTAACGCAGAGAAAAAATCTTTGGAATCCCATGTTAAAATATACCATTCGACCCAGAATCACTTTCTGAGTCGATTTAACGATGTTCGTCCGTCTGGTCTGGTTGGTACATATGCTTTCTTCAACACAAGGACGAATTGAATTTGGTTATGATCGGCCCATTATATCACCTAGCCCCCATACAAATGTCCCCCCCGGAATAGAGTTTCAACACTTACAGATGCCTTAAAAATAGGAATATTTTAATGAAATTTTGCACAAATAAGTTTTATATAAGCACAAATCCGAATTTCATGAAGATCGGTACATAACTGACGATAGCTCCCATATAAACCCCTCTCCCGAGAATCACTTTAACGTGCATAAATCCCATACAAATATTAGTATTATGTTAATATTTAACACAAGTAAGTTGTATATAAACGTAGGTGCTGGCAGAATCTTCGCAGCTTGTGTTTCAAAAATGTGTATTTCTAATGCTCAAAGCAATGTTGGAGATAAGTTTAAGACCCAAAAGCAGCAAAAATTTCTACAAAATTCATGGTATGACAAGCTTTTTGCAGTTGCGGCAAAACAGGAAAGTCATTTGATACATTCCGATCTATAAATACCAAAATATGCATAAAGGAATATTTGCAAAAAAGACTTCTTCTTTTCTTAAGAAAGCACAACGTGTCCACATATTTTTGGATCCATTTGGTATCATGTCACTACGGTAAGAAAGCTCTGGAGTGGTACCAAATCAAAAACATAGTTTTAGTACCAAGAGAGGTCAATTTTCAAAATTGTCCATAGCTTAGACCAGTGGAGAGATATTGAGCTCTTGTGAAAAGTGAATTCAAGAGCACAAAAAAGGTGTCCCAAAATACTGAAGAATTTAACAGAAGATGTGCACACTGTTCCAAAAAAGTGACTGAAGCAACTATCAAATCTCCAAAGAAAGGGTTATCAAAAATTGTCCACAATTTTATAATTAGTGGTTAGAACCATAAAAATTATATATTTCTGTGATCTGTGCTAAATTATCAAATGATTTAAAAAAATAATGAAAGCTCTAAGATCAACCGTTTCCAAGTTATTGAATATTATGTCGATCTCACTCCTTATTTAACACAAGTAAGTTATATATAAGTAAAAATAAAATTATGTGGATCGAAATGGTGTAGGGTATCATATGGTCGGGCCTAACCGACTATATCTTCTTCTCTCGTTTAATATTGAATATTTGTTTTTTTAAGTTTTAAACATTTTACAATAATTTAAAATAAAAAAAAAAAAATATTTTATAAAAATAGAAAAATATATTATTAAATAGTGTAGAAGACCTTTTGCAAAAGGACTCTTGGTAGCACTTCTTCAGAAGGCCTGGTGGCAGTTTTTAATAAAGAGGTCTTCTAGAACGGCTGCATCGAGTCGCGAATGTGTAAGGCCTTGCTCTAAATGACATCGCTTGTAAAAAACATGGAATTCAGGGAGAAGCTCTTCTGGTTATAAAAAAAGGCCTTCTAGAAGGGCTCTTTACCCCTTCTTTTTACCACTGGGATTCAATTACGTACATATGTATGTGTATATTTAAGCATCCTTATCAATATTATTTTGATAGGAACTTTTGCTCTCGACACCAACTAACGTACTTCTACTTCTGTATGGCAACATCGATGTATATGCACATACAAATAATTCCTTATACTTATTATGATTCTCTACGGTAATTGCAAGTTCTATATGGATCCTTATCTACCGTGTGAAAGGGCAATCCTTACGGCATCTTTGCCCCTTTTTTTAGTTACCCAAATAATATATGTTAATTCGAGGGTCGCTGACAAAAGTATCATGAATGTTAGTCTTATTAAATTTATATTTCCATTGATACTTATCACAAAGAAAGCAATAGACTATATTAGCCCAAATTGACCGGGAATGTTTTTTGTTTCAGATTATGATAAAATTTTCATATGTAGGTCTATGGGGCCCAAGAAAAATTATCTATTATACAAAATTTTGTTTCGGTTTTGTTGTTTGATAATTTACAGAGTAGCAAATGACCTGTGGAGTCCTAAACTATAGTTATTTAAGATTTCTTTTCTATTTCCCTGATGCTGACCAAAAATTTCAGCACAAATTCCATTATAAACGTAAAAATTCTGCTTTTCGATGTTCCTATTTTATACTCATTATGAAAAACAATCACATTTTGGTTTAAAGGAATATATCAAGGACTTTACGTGAAATACTACTGTAAGAAACGTTACCAACACCGCCTTCGGCAATAATATCACTATAATTTTTAGGCCGTTTGATTAAAATCCTTCAGACATATTCATCATTGGTAAAAACAAGTTTTTACCCCAAAAAATTACATTTCTTTACAAAATTTTCAAAGGAATTCACTAGGAAAAATATGTCCATGTTATGCCTGCGCACCCATATGGTAACGAAGATACTCGTATTAAGTTCATAAAAAACAGGATAAAAACATAGTATTTTTTTTTACTGATTTATAACAATATAATATATTACTTCTTGTTTATATAAAAATCATAAAACATTTTTCTGAAAATTTACATAGTTTTAAAAAATTTACGAATTACTTTTTTATGTCGTTAATTTTTCACATTTTTAACAATAATTTTTTTAAGGGATTCAAAAAGGATCATTAATATTAATTACCTTCAATTATGCTTATATTACTAACAAGTTTCCATATGATGAAATGTAATTAAAATTTTTTCAAAATTTTGAATATTTTCTGTTCTTTATAGCTTTTTATCTAACCTTTGCGTTACCATATGGGTGCGCTAGGTTAATTTGGATTAAGAAAAATAAACAAGTGGTCCTTAAGCAATGCCATGGGACTTGTATTAAAATTATAAATGGATTTTTGAACAACCTACGTACATATGATTTATATTTGTATTTATACAAACTTTTACATTTCTTATGTTTGTTACCATATTTTTATTATATACACTTTTAATTAATAATAACTTTATGGACATTTCATCGATGTTACTGCACCAAGTGTGGCCCCATATGAAACTGCTGTCCTCCTTCCCTTTTCGTTGCGAACCGTGTGCAATACATTAACTTATACAGAGATGAGAAAATGGATGCATGCCACATATTCGACTTTAATTAACAAATATAAACTTTTCATAATTCTTTTTGCATTTTATTTTTGATATTTTTTCTTTGACGTTCTTAATTATATTTTTTCTTGGTTAAACAGAGAAAGTAACGGTTTAATATTGAAATTATAAAATAATAAAAAAAGGAGATAAAAAAAAACTCGTAAAAACAACCAGTAAAACCAACAGCAACATGAAATTAATTCGACAACATATTTACCCTTAAAAATTATTAATATTTATTTATTGAATCATAAAAGGAACATGATGGTAAGAGACAATTATTGACTTGAAATTATGCCACATACTCTTCCATACGATTAAATAGGCAGTCTTTGCTAGTGTACTAGTTGCACTTTAGTATTTATAACAATACCCAGTTGGAAACTTTATATAATTAACACTGTTCATTTCTATTAACTACAAGCTTCTTAAGTATAGTGTTAGTTACTTATAATTATGCTTTTTGAATTTGTTTCTAAATAAGTATTTTACTAAGGAAATTACTACCTATAATTGAGGATTTTATTTACCAACAGGGTAGTATTTCCACAACGCTTATAAAATAAAGTCAAAATAAATCTATTAAAAGCAATATTTAATGATTCATAGTAAAAAGTGGCATATTGCCATTATGCATAAATATCGTATTGAAGTTGCACCCATGGATATAACATATTTTAAGGAGTGTTTTATAAAATATATAAAATTTTTTATAATTAATTACAACAAAATATTTATTGAGAGATGTTTAAAAGAAAAAAGAAAAAACTTACTTCAAAATCATTTATTATGAGAGTCATTTCATTTAAAACCAACCAGCTGGATTTCTCACCTATTCCGAGTCATTATGCTTGTCAACACTAAGACTGATTAAAAATAACTTGATCATTTTATCAAATGGTTCGCGAAATACAGCAATTTGAAAGTGTCAAATAGCTAAAAACATTTACAAAGTTGTATACACAAAATTACAAATATCTTTCAAAGTATTTATGAAAAAAAAAAAAAATTATTGAGGTATCATATTGAAGATTTCAAAATTAAAATGGTCTATATATCATGATTTATAGTTATGGTATTTTTTAGAAATATTTTATGAATTATTACAACAAATGTTATAATAAATACAAAATATTTATTTCAACTTGTATTGTTTTGTTTATAGTAAAACAGAAAAATTGCCTATTGGTTCCAAAAAACATCCCAATGTTAATAAAATTCGGCAAGGATATTAACATTGATGCTAGTAACGCATATACCGAGTTTTAGCTGGGTTTCCGCGATGATTCGCGATTTATAGTATCTCAAAAATAAGACAAATTGTCTTTTTCAAAATACGAATATATTTGCGTTACAACGTTCATTGAGGCGTAAAGTTAAAGGTAATGAAATTACTTTTAAAATGATACCTGAAACATGTTTTTATATTGAATTTCAATGGTCGATATTTCACGAATTAAATTTCGCGTTCGCTTATCTCCAAAAAAAAAAAAATATATATATATATCTATATATATATATATATATATATATATATATATATATATATATATATATATATATATATATATATATTTTAAATTTCAACTAATTCCCCTGCATATCTGCGGCTCAAAACGCACATTTTAAGCGCCATTTTGCGCAGAGAAGAATCCAATTGATTTATAAAAAAAATTATTTTATGCAAAAATTATTTTATTAAACCCGCTTAAAATGCATCGTGTTCCAATTAGGGTGTCCGAAAATTTGACTTTTTTCAAAAAAGTTTTAAAAATATATTTTTTTATAAACACAGTGAAAATATACTATTTGCTTTAAAAAATGGCGTAAAAATAATTAATCTATTACTTTTCGCTTTAGAGTTATAAGACTAAGAAATTTTCAAATAATAACTTTAAAAAATAATTATCTTAAAAAATAATTGTTATTACAAAATTTTAAAACATGCGCATAATAATTCACAGTAGCCTTTGCATTTTATTGCAACAATATTCAATATTTTTAATTTTTTTTTTGTTTAAATAAAAATTTTTTTTAAGTAAATATGTTTGAGTTATATTTCTAAGCAAATAGTAAATTTTCATTGTATTTATAAAAAAATATTTTTTCAAAACTTTTTTGAAATATGTATATATAATATATAATTCCCGAGTTTCTAATACTGAATATATTTTTTAAAATAAGACACATTTATTCGAAATTATTATTTTCATCATTTGTTTATTGAGAATATTGCAAAATAAAATATTTCAGATATAAAAATTTAAATTTATTAAGATATTAGTTTTAAGACAAAGTTTTTTTCTGGTAGACTTATTGCCAGAAAAAAACTTTGTAAGGATAATTTTTATTTTTTATTTATTTATTTATTTATTTATTTATTTTTTTTCTGCCAAAAATTTGCTTTTTGCAGAACAAAACATGCTTTTCTCATATACTTATTTTTATACCCACCATACAGTGGGGTCAAACGCAAATGTTTTGGTAATAAATCTGTATCTCCAAAACTACTGCTCGTATTAAATTGAAATGTATGGAAGAGTTGCAGAGGAAGACCTAAGCTTTCAGAAAAATAATATTGTCACCCTATGATAACACTAGACAAGCTACAGGGTGTCAAAATTGACTACCTCGAGTATGTAAAAGTTTAAAAAAATCGTAACTTCTACAAATTAAGTCCGATTTTAAAGATTTTTATATTTCTGTAAAGTGCTTGGCAAGATAAATAAGCTAACTCACCTAAGTTATCTCTTACAGTTAAAAAGATATTTACACATGAAATTTTAATTTTTGATTTTTTGCCTCGACTTTCTTTCGTTTGTCAGAAATAAGTCCTGAGTAGGGTTTGGGGTTTCCCGGGAAACGGGAATCAAAAACTTGATTTCCCGGGTATTCCCGGGAATCCCGGGAAATTTTAATTTTAAGAAAAAAGCAATGATTTTTTATAAAAAATGCAATTTTTCTATTCAAAACTATAAAACAACATTATAAATCAAATTTATGATTAGTTAAGGTGGTTTTACACTATAATACTTTGTATTAATACCAGGTTTTCATTTTCTATAATACATATCAAAAAATGTATTGAGAAAAGTATTATTAAATGTCACATTTTTAATTTTCTTTATTAAAATATTTTTTAAAAAATTAAAAACGAAAAATTGAACAGAATTGACTACAAATAAAAAATGTGCCGAAATTTGCTTTAAGAGTTGCACTTCATTTCAAAAATTTAAAGACTTCAACGTAAAAAGTATTGAAGGTATTTACAGCATAATACTTTTGGAAATATTTTTGGTATTAATACAAAGTATTATAGTGTAAAACCAATTAAAAATTTAAACATTCTTAAACATTTCATACAAAAAAAAAAAAAATAAGTGCTTCAGTAATTTCTTTAAAGCTTTCATAACAATTTAATTCATAGTCTTAAATTCTTTGAAATACAAATAAAAACTTTGAATGAAAATAAATAATAAATATTTAGTTTTTGGTACTAAGAAGAAAGTTTCAATTAAAACGAGAGAAGAAGATATAGTCGGTCAAGTCCGACCATATAATACCCTACACCATTTCGATCCACATAATTTAGTTTTTACTTTTATACAATTTATTTGTGTTAAATATTAACATAATAATAACATTTGTATGGGATTTATGCATGTAAAAGTGATTTTCGGGAGAGGGGTTTATATGGGAGCTATGGTCAGTTATGGACCGATCTTCATGAAACGGATTTGTGCTTATATAAAACTTATTTGTGCTAAATTTCATTAAAACGTTCCTGTTTTTAAGGCACATATTAATGTTAAAACTCTATTCCGGGGGGACATTTGTATGGGGACTAGGTGAAATAATGGACCGATCATAACCAAATTCAATAGGCTTCGTTCTTGTGCCAAAAACATTGTATGTACCAAATTTCATAAAATTATCTTCAAAATTCCGCCCTTTACTTTGCGCACATGCTTTACATGGACTCTTATTGAAAACAAACGAGAGAAGAAGATATAGTCGGTCAAGCCCGACTATATGATACCCTACACCATTACCATCCATATAATTTTGTTTTTATTTATATACAACTTACTTGTGTTAAATATTAACATAATACTAACATTTGTGTGGGATTTATGCACGTTAGTGATTTTCGGGAGATGAGTTTATATGGGAGCTATGGTCAATTATGGACCGATCTTCATGAAATTTGGTAGACGGATTTTTGCTGATATAAAACTTATACGTACTAAATTTCATTAAAATATTCCTATTTTTAAGGCATCTATAAGTGTTAAAACTCTATTCCGGGAGGACATTTGTATGGGGGCTAGGTGAAATAATGGGCCGATTATAACCAAATTCAATAGGCTTCGTCCTTGTGCTGAAAAAAGCATATGTACCAAATTTCATCAATTTATCTTCAAAATTGCGACCTGTACTTTGCGCACAAGCTTTACATGGACAGCCAGCCAGCCAGCCAGCCAGCCGACCAGACGGACGGACGGACGGACGGACGGACATCGTTAAATCGACTCAGAAAGTGATTCTGAGTCGAACGGTATACTTTAAGGTGGGGGTCCGAAGATTTTTTCTCTGCGTTACAACTTCTGCACAAACACATAATACCCCAACCACCTTTGGTGGTGTAGGGTATAAAAAATATATATATAAAATATTCAGCGTTACCGTTTGGCGACTTTAGTCGCCATTTGCCCCTTTTTCAACCACCTGGCCACTTTTTTGGCCCCTTTTTTAAATGGCGACTAAATGGCGACTTTTTAAGACTATGTGCTAAATTACGATAAACTAAGTTGTTTGAAATATATCGACCCATTATATATTAATTTCAACAAATAAATTTATAATTTTGAGACTGTCTTACAGTATAGTGATATAAAAAAGTAGTATTTATAAATGAACTGAAACTGTTAGTAATTGAAAATAATAATAATAAAGTTTATGAACAGCTATTTATATCATCATATGCCAAATTCTTTGGACTGGATTAAAAAAAAAAAAAAAAGATTCGATGAATACTTATATCCTAATTTAAATTTTTACATTCCTAAGAGCAATCCCTGGGGGAACGTGTTTTTTTTTACTAAATTATCAAAAACAGGAAATAATTTATCTAACAGACTTATGACAATACTTGTAAATTCATGCGTTCCATCCTAAATTTGAAAGTCTAGAGTACGAGTGAAGAACTCCTACAAAAGTACAGGAGTTTAACTAATTAAAAGAGGATTGTGTGCTAAATATTTTTGTGAATAAATCTTTATTTTTGCAATAATAAAAATTGTTGTAAAATAATAATAAATTATTTTGTTATTAATAGAACTGAATTTTGTAAAATACAATAATTTGTTGTTATCAAATAAAGAAATTTTAAGGAGTTTTTTAGGTTTTAAATTAGTTGGCCCCTTTTTTTTAAAATCCCCTTTTTTGGCGACTTTTTATTTTAAAATCCCCTTTTTTGAACACTTTTTAAAAATTCTCAACGGTAACGCTGAAAATATTTAAAAAATATAAATATTTCCATTAAATTTACAGAAGATTTGAATTAACAAATATTCAATAATTTCTTAATAAATTTATTCGGTAGAAGTATACTTTTGTGAGTAATGTTATGGAATGAAAAATTAGTATTTAAATGAAATTTTAAAATGGTACATCATTATTAAATGTTTAAAAGATTATAGAAATATAAAGTTAAAAACTCGTGTATTCGGAATGTGAATGGACAAAATAAAACTTTTTTTCCTAGTGAAAAGTAGTCAAATAGGACTTTTCATCAGCGCACCTATGAAATGTTTTTCAATAATCTTAAATATTACTTGTATCTAATTTTATTTCTATTTCGTATTAGCATCTAAAAATACCTTTAGTTAATGTACAATTTTCACTTAGGCAATACAAACAGTAACATTTTTTCCTATAAGACTATAAAACTACATGAATATTAAATTTCCCGTTTTTCCCGGGAAAATTTGAAAAAATTAAAGAAAAATTTTTTTCTTTATATATTTCAAAAGATAAGGCTTCATAAATGGTTAAAAAAGAAATTTTGAATTGATTTATGTTTGTACTCTACATCAGGTATTGTTCGAAAATAGTGAATTTTGGGAAAAGGTTAAATTTTTATCGATTAATAAAAAAAAATGTCAGGCTAGTTTTTTTAAATTTTTTGACGACATTTTATCAAGAAAAAGGTTAGCTTATTTTTTCTTTATCTTGCCAAGCACTTTACAGAAATATAAAAATCTTTAAAATAGGACTTAATTTGTAGAAGTTACGATTTTTTTAAACTTTTACATACTCGAGGTAGTCATTTTTAACACCCTGTAGCTTATTTTGTATTATAAAAGGGTGACTGCAAGATGATTTTTCTGAAGTCTTCCCCTACAACTCTTCCATACATTTCAATTTAATCCGACAAGTAGTTTAGGAGATACAGATTTATTACCAAAAAATTTGCGTTTGACCCCACTGTCCACCATCAAAAAGATGGGGGTATATTGATTTTGTCATTCCGTATGTAACATATCGAAGGAATCATTTAAGACCCCACAAAGTATATATTTTCTGGTTCCTGGCTAGATTTTGAGTCGATCTAGCTATGTCCGTCCGTCTGTCGGTCTGTTGAAAGCAGGATAGAGCTCGAACGGGACAACGTAGGGGGACGAAATTTGGAAGAAATATTTATCTTATATAAGGTTTGTTTTTGAAAATGGGCAAAATTGATTAATAAACAAAGAAGTTATGGGCTAAAAACTAGAAACACAGGGTGTTCGTTTCATACTTTTCTGCTGATATTTCTTAAGCAAAAGCATGTACGATAACGAAATTTTGTATAAATAGTTTGAGAATCGATATAAACTTGGATACTAAAAATGGGGGTGGTCCGCTCACTTTACCGCCCACCTCCCATATAAGGTGAAACTTCACGAAATTGTGTTCAAATAGTTCAAGGACAAATGTAAACATGGAAACAAAAAATGGGTGTGGTCCGCCCACTTTACCACCCACCACCCACATAACGTAAAATTTGACAAAGTTGGTGGTGGGTATTTAGATTCGGCCTAGCCGAATATAACATTCGCGCTTGCTTATTATACCCACCATCAAAAAGACGGGGGTATATTGATTTTATCATTCCGTGTGTAACATTTTTTTTTTTTTTCATCTAAATTTATTTATTGGATCTTCACTAAATTAAGTGAACTAACAATAAGTAATTCAAATCTTAACTCTAAATCTTAATTTATATTATGTCCAACCAATGTCGGACGAAAAACTATATGTAATCAAAGAGTTTAGCTTAGGCGGAGGTCTGTTGTGTTCCTTCTTCTCAAACGGTTGTAGCCATCGCTTCTTATTATGTTTCGAGCAAGTTGGTTAGGGTGTACTTCAAGCTTCCTCAAATAGGATTCTGCGTGTTTTCTTATTTCATCTTTAACAATAGGAACATTGAGGTCCTTGTGAATATTATCATTTTTTATATACCAGGGTGCTGCGGTTATCATTCGAAGTATTTTATTTTGGAATCTTTGAATTTTTTCAACATTTGACCATAGCACCATATTGGCTTTATAATTGAGTTATAGATCAACAGTTTGCAGTCCAGTCTTAATTTAGAATTTCTACCAATTAGCCAGTTAATCTGAAGTGATTTCAACTTTACTTGGGTTAATTTTTTATCTATATGTGATTTCCATGTAAGACGTCGATCTAGATGCATACCAAGGTATTTTACCTGCGTTTTTTGGGGTATAATCTGATTATTTATCAGGATTGGGGGGCACGAATCTCTCCGCAATGTGAATGTAATATGTATACATTTCTGTACATTCACTTTTATTCTCCATTGCTTCAACCATTTTTCTAAAAATAGTATATGATCCTGCAAGAGTTTAGATGCTTCTTGGGGGTTTTCATGAACACCTAGTATAGCTGTGTCATCTGCAAATGTTGATATACGGGTTCGACTATTAGTTGGCATATCAGAAGTGTATATTAAATATAAAAAGGGACCCAGTATACTTCCTTGGGGTACACCTGCTTCAATGGACTGCGGTGGGCTTTTAAAGTCTCCCTCTTTAAGAACAAACTTTCGATGAGTTAAATAGCTTTCTAGCAGCTTATGCGTATTTGTGGGTAAATGTTGTTTAATTTTAAATAATAATCCTTCGTGCCATACTTTATCGAAGGCTTGAGAAACGTCAATGAAGAGAGCAGAGCAATATTTCTTTTCTTCAAATGTCTTAGATATAACATTTATAAGCCTGTGAGTTTGTTCTATGCTGCTATGTTTTTCTCTAAACCAAATTGATGTGATGGAATACAATCGAAACGATTCACTATCGGTTTCAATTTTTTCATTAATAGCTTCTCAAATAGCTTTGATATATTCGACAACAGGCTAATAGGCCTATACGATTCTACTTTAGTGTGATCTTTTCCTGGCTTAGGTATCATTGTAACCAATGAGACCTTCCATTCTAATGGATAATATTCTAGGCGTATATAGCATTAAAAATAAAAAGTATTATTCTTATTGCTACCCGGGGTAGCTCCAAAAGCATTATGTTACTGATCTTGTCAATACCAGGTGCTTTTTTGTAGTTTAAATCAACAATAGCCTTGTCGATCTCTCGAATCTCAAAACAATGGGGTTCAACTGCTCTAAAACGGGGTACAACAAGTGGCAACTCCATTATGTCATCTGATAAATTTGGGGAAAACACGTTCTTTATATGACTAACAAACAGATTCCCCTTTTCGGTATCATTTCTTGCCCAGCCTCCATTTGTATTTCGTAGAGGGGACCTACTTGTAATTGGTCTTTTTAACTTCTTCGTAGCTCGTCATAGTGAGTAATTGGAATACGGGGTGGCATCTAGGTTTTCCAAATATTGATTCAGTGATTCAGTTTTTTGATACTCTAGTAGCTTATTAAGGCGCTTTTGGCATTCTCTTAGCTTCGATTTGAGTTGAGGGGATCTGTGCAGTTGCCACTCTCTTCGAACTCTTCTTTTTTCAGTCAAGAGCCGTTCGACATCCACAGGACAAATTATATTATATCTGTTTTGTCGAGGGGTTCAGGTAGCATGTTCAGCAGCAAGTTTTAAACCTTTTTCAAAATTATTGAGAAAGAGATCGATATCTTCTGGAGTTCTCAGCGATATATTTTCCGTGCAATGAGTGCTAATATATTTTTTATATTTCAACCAGTTTATTCTTGTGTTAGATATCGCTGAGATACCTGTGGGGTTTACAATTTCTCGGGGGTTCAATATAGTAACAAAATTGGGTGAATGATCTGAAGATAATTCTAATGAAGATTTAACAAGAATTAATTCCCTTGGTAAATTCCTCGTGACAGCGAAATCGATAACATCCGGTATTTTATATGGGTCAGAAGGCCAGTATGTTGGTTCTCCGCTCGAAATAACATTCAAACCCATTTTAGAAATTGTATTAAACAATGCACGACCTTTCGTGATCCCCAGAATGTATGCTTAGCGTTATAATCGCCAGCTGCCAGGAAACGGGGTCCTAGTGATTTATAAAAATTTTGATATTGATTTTCTGAAATTGAAAACCTGGGGGGTGAATATATCGATGAAATCACTAAGTTTCTATAACCGTGTGTAATATGTCGAAGGAAGCTTTTAAGACCCCACAAAGTATATATTTTCTGGGTCCTGGTTAGATTCTGAGTTGATCTAGCTATGTCCGTCCGTCTGTCCGTCTGTTGAAATGATAGGGCTCGAACGGGACAACGTAGGGGGACGAAATTTGGCAGAAATATTTATCTTATATAAGGTTTGTTTGGTACTAAAATGGGCAAAATCGGTTAATAAATAAAAAAGTTATGGTTGAGGGTGGGTATATAGATTGGGCCGAGCCAAATATAACATTCGCGCTTGTTTTTCTTTAAAGTTATCAGTCACGGAAAAAATCTAAAAAATAAAAAAATTCAGAATAAAATGCAGAAATTTTTGACATATAATGTTTTAGCTTACTATGACTTGTTGTGATGTTATAAGCAATCAAAGTAAAAATTTTTCCATGAACTTTTTTTTAAAAGCCCTGGTTTTAATATGGGCTTAGTCTGCTAGAAACGGCTTTAATTATTTTGTAGAGCAGGATTTGTAGTTTTTATAAATCGATGCATTTTATTACATTTGCTTAATATATTAGGATAGATGGACCAAAATCTGAATTTGGGGTATCAATTTTTTACTTATTGTACAAATATTGGTACTAAATGTAAGGTGTAGCATGCAATTTTGAATCATTACAGAGAGTATTTTTCAATTGTTCCGAATTAAACAGTTACTCAAAATTTAGGTGTTGCCGATTAACCAAAAATTATAAAAATTAATATTTTTACATATAAACAACTTTTTTTTTATCTCTTTTACGTTAAAAATCGGTGATATATATTAAAAATAGATAACATTTCTCACAATAACTTGGAAATAAATAAAAATATATTTCCAAAAGAACTAGTAAATTAACTTATATGAATTAAATTCATAAAATTAAGGAATTTAGTTTTGTTTCTATTCCATCAGAAATATTTTTTGTCTGTTGTTGTTTAGTTTTCTTTCAAAAAGGAACAATTATGCAATTTATTTAATAATTTACCTCTATTGAGGGTACATGACATAATAAAGGTTAATTAAAAGTAAACCATTTTATTTCCGTAATGCATTGTCTTGAACACTTAAATTGTAATTTTTAATCTCAGTTCCAATGTATTTATCAAGAAGTACATACATGCTATTTAAATATTTACTTAAATATAAGGTTTTGTAAATTAATTACTTCCATTCTACATTTAGAATTCCCCTCTGTTTTAATTTTAAATTTTTACGAATATTAATGAAAATTGTTATTAATAATTATTTACCTATTTGAGAGCTGTTGATAAAAAAGTTTTATGTTTTTAATATATTTCGCCGACTTTTAAGGCAGAAGAAATAAAAAGTGGTTTATATGTAATAATATTAACATGTCAACTTTTATAATTTTTGGTTAATCGGGAACACCTAAATTTCGAGCAACTGTTAAATTCGATAGCGATTCAAAAATACTCTCTGTAATAATTCAAAATTTCATGCTACACCTTACATTTAGTACAAATATTTGTACAATAAGTAAAAAATTGATACCCCAAATTCAGATTTTGGTCCATCTATCCTAATATATTAAGCAAATATGATAAAACGTATCGATTTATAAAAACAACAAATACTGCTCTACAAAATAATTAAAACCGTTTCTAGCAGGCTAAGCCCATATTAAAACCAGGGCTTTTTTAAAAAAAGTTCATGTAAAAATTTTTACTTTGATTGCTTATAACATCACAACAAGTCATAGTAGGCTAAAACATTATATGTCAAAAATTTCTACATTTTATTCTGAATAAAAAAGCTTATATAGTATTTTATCGGAAAATGTTGAATTATAGAGTTATAGCGCAATAAAGATATTACTTACTTTTAAGGACAAAGGTCAAAGTCGACTGGCCGGTTTACGACCGATCGACCCAATTTTTGCACACATATTATTTTTTTAGCCCCATCTACCAGAAACTGCCGGTGGAGCAAGTAAAATCAAAAATTTTGTATTCATGGGTAATGTAGTTTACACGTATTTTTGACACTATTTCAACAATAGATGTCCAATTTTTTAACTACATTCTGTGTAGAATCAGAATTCTTATAATATCTGGAAAAGTATGACTAATTATCTTGTTTTCTTTATCTCCTAGTCAACATTTGCAGGACGAAAGTTCTCTATATAAATTAGTTTAGTAATAGTAGTAGCTTTAGTTTAATAATATGGTGATCTTATAGTTTTGTGATTAAATGTCATGTGATACTCATATGGTGAATATCCCTTAAATGGTTGTGGGATTATCATCATTTAATTAATATTTACTTACATTTTATAATCCAATAAACCAAAAGCGCTGTAAGAGATGAAGTATTTGTATAATATACAATCCATGGATATGTCCTAATTACGTTACACTTATTATTCTCAATGTTATTGCTATTATTATACGTTATTTGATGTCAATTGCCTTGTGACATTTCTTGTAACCGCTGATGTAGCTTGCTATTAGCTGCATTAAAGTGTTATAAATCTATTGTATTATATACATGATGCTTAAGAATACATAGATTGATGTCAGTTCTTGAAAAGAATAAAATGTTAGGTATATTTGTGGTAGCAATTTTAAATATATCTTTATTAAAAAATATAGCCACCTATGACTGCAAATATAAAATCTATTGTCATTAAAATGAGAATTTTATATGAAATTCCCAAATTTCTATAAATTAGATTTTCCATATAAATCTAAATAAATCAAGTTTTGCAAAATGGAACTTAATTGCAAAATGAATCAATTCCTTACCACCTGCAAAACCTTAATAGTATACATATCAACATAAGTTATGTGAGCGCATTAGATAACTCCAAAATTATATGGGCAAATAAACTAATCATATCATACATACTTTTATTAATTGTTTTTAGATTAATATTCGTAACAAGTCCCAAGTTAATTTAGACACTATTTAGATTGGTAAACTACAACACCAATATATGCAGTAAAAATGTCTACAATTTTGGAGCAGTCTAATATACATACATATGAACAACATGTAATCACAGTTATTGCTATTTACCATTATTTTGCATTTTGTTAACCATAGTATTATATAAGTTTTTGTACATGTCTGCATATACACTATAGGCCATTGAGTTATAGACAAATTCATGTAATTAATTTAACGCTACTATCAATGTTATTTGTCCATACTTATCGATATCGCTTCAAGAACTCACACGACTGTACACATTCATCTAAATACTCATCAGTACTTAAATGTTAAACATGCAACATTAATGATTTTACGCCAAAATGTATATGACAATAAATAATGTAAACATGCGTCGGTGTTGCGGTGTTGATTATAATTTCGCCAGATTTAATGAAAAATTCATGTTATTGAATGTAACTAAAATTATTGTATTGTCAGTGAAAAACAATTTTATGGGTATTATTTTCTTCAGTAAGTACAGTATAAACTCAATAATACAGATAATTAATTGCAGACCCCAATCCGCAAGCAGTTGGCTACGTATTTTCCAGAACAAATTTCCGGAAAAAATTGCCAGAAAAGTTCCATCAAATTTAAAAATTTAATATACTGTTAAAACTTCTTAAAATACATTTGCTTTAGTCCGAATGTACACGCGGAATAAAATGGAGACACATAATACGAAACGAAAACTAATTTGTTAGAAAATAACTTCCGAAGAAATATTCGCCAACCTGTAGGGAAAAAATTCCACGTTAAATTCAAATATATTACTGTTTTAGAGTGAGGTGAAAATATAAAGGTTTAGGAATGCTTTTAATTAAATTCAAATGGCCCTATTTATAATATTGATAAATAGAATAAATGCATATGGGTACTGGGATATTACACAAAACGAAGACGAACTCTTTGCGGACCTTTTCCATCAAAAATTTCTGCTGAAATAACCTTCAGAGTATTAAAAGAGACCTTTTTTGGCTATAAAATAATCTTTCTATCCAATTTTGAGGTAATTTTATGAGGTCTATTACAAGTCTCAATCATTTGTTTTTTATGTAAAGCATTTTGTAGAAAACTTATATATTTTCCTAAACTCCTACTTGCAATTTCATGTAACGACTTTCCATTTTCTCTTGGTTTAAAATTTTTTCTTTACTATTTGGTACAATGTTTGTTTTATCCAATTTCTATTTAAGGATGCTATTTCTTTATAATATTTATCCTATTATGTAAAAATAATCAAAAAAGTAAAATAGAATTCGACTTAATATAAATTAACTGCATCTATTATTATTAGCAAAATTTTTGGTATTTAAATCTAAAACGTATCTGTAAATTAGTTTTTATGCGCATACTTGCCATATTTTCCATTAAAGTATAATTGCCAAATCAAATTGTTTACTTAAAGAAAAACTCGAAGTATTTCTCAAGAATTTTCCAAAGTTATCGTCACTTTAATATCATCCCACTAGGTGTATCTATTATTTTGATCAGATATGTATATTTGAAATAAGAAAATAAGACAAAAACGTAAGTACAATGTTAATATTCCGCGAGACTCGACACATAATGTTGCATGTTTAACATTAAAAAGTTCTTAAATAAGAATTCCAACTCTTAGTAAGTAAATTTTCTTGTAACGATAATTTTGATATATATATCGTCCATTCCATGAAAAATTTATAAAAAATGCCAATTTTTTTATGGAGGGTCATCCGAAAAATCGGAAAAGTGTGTAACTTTAAACATCAATAACTCTAAAAGTTGTTAACGGATTTTAATGATTTAAACTGCATGTAGAATATGAACATATCCTTTTTTAATGTAGTAATTTAGAAATAATATTGCAATTTAAAAATGAATTCATAATGCAAATGCAATTTAAGGATGCATTTTAATAATATGTAGATTTAAATGTTTATAACTCCTTAAGTATACGTCGGATTTTCTTTATTTAAAAACTAGTATAAAGTTTATTACGAAAAATATTGCAAATTATATTGTATGAATCAAAAATATTTTTTGATTTTTGCTAATGATGCACTCCCGAAAAGAGTGCAATTTTCGGATGCATTTTTAAGAAATTTCTACCCTTTTGATTTTAAATATTTTTGCTTAATATTGAAGACAAATATGTTTATTATGTAAAACATTAGCACTTAAACTGGAACAAATAGGTTTACTAGCGCAAATAACAAATAATGAAATATTATGATTAAAATTAAAAATTAAAAAATACAAAAATTTTTTTTTTGTATAAAAAAATTTGAAGTAATATTTAAAAAAAAAATTTTAAAATAGAGAACCATTTTGTCCCAGAACAATTTATATTGCAATTTTTAGCAAACATAATAATATTTTTTATATCAGAAGAAGAAAAAAATTTAAAGGGTAGACATTTTTCAAAAATGCATACTAAAATTGCATTTGCATTATGAATGCATTTTTAAAAGAAAATAATATTTTTGAATAACTACATTTATAGTGCACATATTCTTCTTAAATATTCAATTCAAATCATTAAAATTCGTTAACAACTTTTAGAGATATCGGTGTTCAAAGTTAGACACTTTTGCGATTTTTTTTTTTTTTTGACTTTTCGAAAAATCAAAATCTCGAATAAATATGCGAATTTTTCAAAATTCAAAACAATAAAATGGAGATATTTAAAATTAAATAAAATATATATATATATATATATATATATATATATATATATATATATATATATATATATATATATATATATATATATATATATATATATATATATATATATATATATATATATATATATATATATATATATATATATATATATATATATATATATATATATATATGTACCAAATAGAAGAGAACAATTTTTCAAACCAAGAGAAAAATGGAAAGTCGTTACATGAAATTGCAAGTAGGAGTTTAGGAAAATATATAAGTTTTCTACAAAATGCTTTACACAAAAAAATGATGGAGACTTGTAATAAACCTCATAAAATAACCTCAAAATTGGATAGAAAGATTATTTTATAGCCAAAAAAGATCTCCTTCAATACTCTGAAGGCTATTTCAGCTGAAATTTTTGATGGAAAAGGTACGCAAAAAGTTCGTCTTTGTTTTGTGTAATATCTTAGTACCCATATGCATTTATTCCATTTATCAATATTATAAATATTACCATTTCAATTTAATTAAAAGCATTCCCAAACCACTATATTTTCACTTCACTCTAAAACTGATATATTTTTGAATTTAACGTGGAATTTTTTCCCTACAGGGTGGCGAATACTTTTTCGGAAGTTATTTACTAACAAATTAGTTTTCATTTCGTATTATGTGTCTCCATTGTACATTCGGACTAAAGTAAATGTATTTTAAGAAGTTTTAACAGTATATTAAATTTTTATATTTGATGGAACTTTTCTGGCAATTTTTTCCGGAAATTTGTTTTGGAAAAACGTAGCCAAACTGTTTGCGGACCAATGTAAAAAATTTTGAAATAAATTTAAGTACTGCATCTATTATTATGAGCAGCAATTTATGGTGTTTAAATCGAAAACGTATGTGTAAATTAATTTTTATGCATATACTTGCCATATTTTTCATCAAAGTGGCATTGCCAGATAAAATTGTTTACTAAAAGAAAAAAACTCGAAGTAATGCTGAAGAATTTTCCAAAGTTATCGTCACTTTTATATAATCCTACAAGGTGTATCTATTATTTTGAGCAGATGTGTATAATTTTATATATTTCGGAAATTTTTTAACATACATTGCACAGTGGTCCCAAAACGATTTTTTTTTTTTTTTTTGGAAATAATTCTGTAACTTCAGAACTACTAGATGTATTTTAATGAAATTTCACATGGACGATCCTGAGGTGTATTCCAATTGATTTGGAGGACACACGTTCTTAGCTGGTCTGGGGGACGACGGGTAGACCTCCAAAGTTGGTCACCTCGGGTATGACAATTTTTTAAAAAATCGGCAAAATTTCATTTATGATTTGATTGAAAAAGTTTTGCACACATATAGTCCTTATAATTCTCTACAAAAAATACGCTTACATGTGTGGGATATATCTTTTACTTTAAGAGATTTTTGGACCATAGTAAAGTTTTTACCCATTTTTGGATATGTTTTTTATCCGTTTTTTTTTTTTTTAACTTGGAGGGCTCAATTTGTGTCCTAAAATTTTTGTAAAATATTCTCTGGATTCTGTACAAAATTTTAAATAATGTTAGTGCAAGGATCATATATGGTTTAGATAAAAAGTTATATTATTTTGAAATATAAATTTTGAAAAAAATTTTTATTTTTTGTGTTTTTTTTTTTTTTTCAAAAAGTTGGAAACATTTTTAAAATCCATTATTATTCTCCGGACCATAAATTCTTTTTCATGTTTCTAAAAGAACGCTTAACATAAAAGTATGTAAAGAAAATTCGAGGGCAGTTGGGGTAACAGTCTACCCGCTAGCCCTATCAGAATTTCGATAATTTTTATTTTTTTAGTTTTTTGTGTAGCTTAAAAATGTCAAAGCTGAAATTAAAAAAAAAATTACCTTGATTACATACCTACATATACTTGCTAAACCCACAAAAAATATTTAATAAGCCACGCCTCCTATAACGACAGGATGACCATTTTACTGAAAAAAGTAAATTTTTGAAGCAAGCTTTCCCCGATCTGGAATTTTGGGTATTTCGCAGTATGAAAATGGTAATCTATTTATTCTCTTCTTTTAAGGACAATTTTTTTATATTATCCTAAATGTGCACATTTTCCTTAATTTCTATAAGAAATGTGTGCATTCTACACTTTAAGAAATAACTAATTACGAGTTTTAATGATTTTTTTTTTCCAACAAGAGGATTTTTTAGGTAAGTTTTTTGTTTTTTTATAGGTTCAACATTATTTATTCAATAAAACAACAAAATGTATTAATTAATATGGTTCTATTTTGTTTTGTTATATTATTCGGAAATTATTAATAATAATTTCCGAATAATATAATTAAATAATAAAGGCTTTTTTATTATTTAATTTAACATAAAAAATTATATTTGGAAAGGCCTTATAAAGATTTTCAATTTGTAATAACAAATTTTTGCTACAACTTTTTTTAATCTCTTCAGATAATGAATTTTTGTGCATGTATTATCTGTCTGACTCATAAACATTACGTGACAGCAATTTCCATACATTTTTTTTTCCATACATATTAAGGTCGAGAGAGTATGATAACCACTCCTAAGTGGTAAAATTTTGCATTGTGATAGGGGCATTGTCGAACTGGAATGCCCATGAAATTATTTAAATTAGTGTATAAAATATTAGAAATTCTTTTCCCGTAAACTTTTGTAAGTTTTTTCCGTAATTCTATGCGTAGAAAATCGAAGTTCACATGTCACATAATATGAAGTAGCACTCTACGCCATTACACTTCCTTCGCAGCTTTAATGGATACATAATTAGCATCCTTTTTTCTCAAATGATAAAAACAATAATATTTATAGTCATTGCAGCCTTCCATATTGACTTTTTAATTCTATAGAACATTATATTCCATTCCTTTTTTAGAACATGTGTTCACGGGTAAACGGGAGTAGTTTTACTTCAAGAATGGTGTTTAGAGATGGGTTCATTATAATTTTTAGTCTTCTTAGGTACACTGGAATTTTTACGATTTACAGTAACACACTTGCTTAAATACCTGATTTTTGTTTAATTTTGGACGCAGAATCGATAGAATTGGAGGCATCCCGAATGGTGAATCTTCTGTCAGCGTTCGCTGTTGCTTTATAAGTACCTTTTTTCATATTTTTTCCATAGCGGGAGTGATTTCCTAAAAAGTTGTTGACAATATTTTAACTTCGCTCAATTTTTCTTCGCCATATATCATAGATTAAGTCTGAATTGTCCATACGCTATAATTTTGCTTTTTGCTTTATCGGAAATTTTTTTGTTTTTAAAGATTCTTATAGAAAACAGTTGAAAATGTAAAGAAAACACACAATTATTGGCGAATTTAACAAAAGCTTAACGCAAATTGATTTTATTCTTAATGAACCTATTCAGATGAAATAAAAAATTGCCTTAAAAAATACATTTGTTGGAAGAAAATCCGTTAAAAATCGTACTAAGTTCGTTATTAATTATTTTTTGCTATTAAACATCTTAGAACTCAAGACTTCAGAAATCAAGATAAAAAATGGAACTATCTTTATTATATTTAAAATAATACGAGTTTTAATGTAACGAAAATCTTGAACCTATTGAGTTGAAATGCAGTGTTTATACATAAGTGCACAGCAGTTTCAACGTGTTTTTTTTTTTTTTTTTTTTTAATAATTTTGTGCAACTTTTGAACAGATAAATGTATTTCAATGAAATTTCACATAGTTATTGCTGTGGTATTTTCCAATTGTTTTGGAGGAGCACAAGTTTCTAACTTGATTACACACCTACATATATTTGAGTGTTTAGCAGATATATGTAGGTATGTATTCAAGGTATTTTTTTTTTTTAATTTCAGCTTTGACATTTTTGAGCTACACAAAAACCAAAAAAATAAAAATTAACGAAATTTTGATAGGGCTAGAAAATGCCCTCGAATTTTCTTTACATGCATTTATGTTAACATCAAAGAGAATTTATGGTCCGGAGAATAATAATGGATTTTAAAGTGCAAAAAATGTTACCACCTTTTTGAAAAAAAAAAAAAAGATTTTTTTGCAAAATTTCTATTTCAAAATAATATAACTTTTTATCTAAATATTATCCTAGCACAAAAATTATTTAAAATTTTGTACAGAATCCGGAGAATATTTTAGAAAAATTTTAGGACTCAAATTGAGCCCGACAAGTTAAAAAAATATCCAAAAATTGGTAAAAATTTTACTTTGGTCCAAATATCTCTTAAAGTAAAAAATATATCCCACACATGTAAGCGTATTTTTTGTAGAGAATTATAAGGACTATCTATGTGCAATTAAAATCATTTTTTTCCGATTTTTTTAAAAATTGTCATACCCGAGGTGATCAATATTGGAGGTCCACCCCCCGTCCTCCAGACCAGCTAAGAACCTGTGCTCCTCCAAATGAATTAGAATACATCTCAGGATTGTCCATTAAAATACATCCAGTAGTTCTAAAGTTACATAATTATTAAAAAAAAAATCTTTTTGGAATTGTATCACTGGAATTGTATATCCTAATACTATTAAAGGTTACATGTAATTAACCTTTTAATAACAAAAGATTAATTTTTTGCATTTAGTTTTCAAAAGGATAATATGTCCCCATACAAATCAAGGTACTTTAACCTACATATGTATATAAAAAATGTTACTTATATTTTGCGTGCAATTTTAATATATATGGTCTTCAGAAAATTGTTATTTGTTTATCACATATGGCTTATTTAATTCATATTACATTTACCTAGATTCATGGTAAAAGTCGGCATATATTGGTGTTTTATTTATCTATATTAGACAAAGCGTTCTCGAGTTATACTGATGTGACTGCCTAATGGGAGCTTCATGTTAGTATATGAAAGAAAAAAAACTGAATTCAAATTCCTTTTAAGCACAGAAAATTCCATATAGTCCACCAATTTTTGTTTATGCGAGAATTTCTTTGTCGTCCAGTTTAATTTTGAACGATACGATTTAATTTGATTTAATTTGAATATATTTTTTCCTACAGCAGTATCTGCTTTGAATACCATCATTACCCTAACCATGATACATACATTTAGCAAATAGAAAATTTAAAAACGATTATGACTTTTATTACAATCTTAGTTCGTTTTTACAAAAGCATTTCATTCACATTGGCAACATAATATGCACGAATTAAAGGTCAAAACATAATAGAAATTTTGTAATGTCAGTTGCAATGCAACTACAATTGTTTTATAGAGAAAAAAAGGAATCGAAATTGTTATGGCAAACATTTTAATACAAACGATATTGAAATTAATACCAAAAAAAAAAAAAAAAAAAAAAGAAAAAATATTTCTAACAATTATAACCACTAGTACAGGACTACTTCTACATACATATCTCTACAGCTAACATAACGCCGTATTTGATGTTGAACAGCATGAACGCCCCATAATAGTTTGAGTGCAAATATATAGCAAACTATTTAAGGAACTCACAATAGAAGTATGTATCTCTACAGTCACTGATACCCATACATAGTTACACATACATACAAATAGAAATCAACAAAATAAAATTGTTTAAAGTTACAGACTAAGTACTTTTTCACAACCATATAGTAGTACAACTGCTATTGCAGCATTTGGTATTTAGTTGGTGAAATGATTGGGAGATTGTATTTGTTAGCGATTTAAGTATGAGTGAACATAATAGTTAAAATTAAATAAAAAGGAATCCCATTCAATAGTTGTTTAAAGTGAAAGCTTAAAGAAATAAGTAAAATATAAGAATACCCACATAAAAAATGCGTAGTATGCTTAACCATTATGTTAGTTACACTTTAAACACAGGAAAGTACACCTAAAGAATTATTTATATATGAAATGTAAAAGAAATCTGATGCTCCTTAAAGAAAAATTTTCCTCATTTAATTTCTCCTAAAAATTCTTGATAATTTTGCAATTTAATAAAAAAAAATAAAATCTAAAATAAAAGTATGAAAATAAAATTTAAAATTCTTAAAGGTCTTTTTTTGAATACTACCTTCAGTGTTGCCAACTTAGTACTTTTAGTGCTAAATCTAGCACTTTTTAAACTCGTTTGGCACCAAAAAAGTGAATCTAGCACCTGGCACTTTTTCTAGCACTTTTCGAATAATTTTTGGCATTTTTTTAGCACTTTTTTAAAAATTTATTTTTAGTTTTGTACTATAAAAACATTATGAGTTTTTTCAAAAATTAAAACTGCAACTAAAATTTTATGTTTTTAACGATGGTAACAAATGCGATCTTTAAGGAGTGTGTTTAGCAAAATAAAGTTTGTAAAAACTAATATAATTATAAATAGTTAACCTAGAAAATAAAATTATGACAGTATAGTAAATTACAATTATTTTGTTATAAGTAGAGTTTTTCTTTTCCCGGACTTTTTCCGCTCTCGGGAAATCGGGATTGATTTTTAAATTTCCCGGGATCCCGGGAAATCCCACCAAAAATAAATAATTAAAAATTTTAATATTCAGTTAAATAAGAGATAAAAATTTTTAAAATAAACTAATTAATCATAAAATTATAAACTAATTCAGTTCTTTTTGAAATATTGAACATTAAATGAAAATTTTTTATTATATAACAACTCATTCGAAAATCGAATCAATACCTTGGTTTTCATATTTCCCTATGGGTAAAATATGTTTACGGAAGTAAGCTTGTTGTTAAGAAAACCTCAAGGAATTTTACAGATTTCTGAAACCCTTTCTTGCACATTTCTATGAATAATGGTTTTTCTCATACAAAAATATAATTAAGTTCCTTTTATTTTTATGCTATACTATTAATCTATAACTAAGGAAAAACCAAAGCTCAAAAATTAATTTACATCATGTTCAGTTCCTGGACAATTGGACCCTTTAAATAGCATGGTCTTATTAGTGAACATTTTGCAATTTATATGATAAGAAAACCATCTACGTTTAACAGTTTGAATACTTTTAGTCTCACGTTTTCGTTGATGCATTAAAAATGTAAGTTGTTGCTTGAGGTTTCCAGACATTCCTCTTGCAACTTTCACATGCGTACAAATTACATCGAATTTTACTTCCCACTAGTACATTTTGAAAATATTATTTTTGACCATAATAAAAAAAAATGCCGAACCTCAGCTTCAGCAAAAAAGAAAAAAATTTGTTTTCAGACTGTTATACGAAAAATATCAAACATATTTAGAAATTTCCTTAAAAATATTTAAATTCGTAAAAAAATTAAATTAAATAAATAAAAACACATTATATACTAAAATATCCATATATGAGTTAGAAAATATAAACATTTTGCATACACAAGAAATTCCGGGAATTCCCGCATGATTTCCCGGGATTACGGCAGTGAAAAATTGGCGGAATTCCCGGGAATTCTCGTTCCGGGATTTAGTTATAAGATAAGGCCAGAAAAAATCTTATATATTTTTTTTTTAATTTTAAGGCTTATTTTTTCTAGTTGTCGTTATTTTTTTATATTAAAAAAAAAGAAAAATACATTTATAAAAGAAAATATATAGAACGCCTGCCAGTAAAACGACCTAATGAAAAATCGTACAAAAAATCTCATACAAATTTGTATTATACTTCATTTGAAAAATAATCTAATGTTTTAGTGTTTTTTTTTTTTTTTTTAACTAAAATTCCTTTTTTATTAAGTATTTGCAAAAAATTTTATATTATATTCATAAATAAATTCTATTAGAAGTCCATAAAATTTGTAAAGTTATTTAAGATTTGGAGTGTGAAGCGCCTGCTAATATATAATTTATTATTTTTTTTTTACGGATAAATAAAACAAAAATGCATAAATGGATGATTCTGGACAAATAAAATTAATAATAGGAAATATGAAATTATTGTCTTCGTTGTTGAAATATAAACATTTTAGCCCTTTTAAGGTATTTTTGAAAATCAAAAAAGGCTAGAGGGGTTTATTTGAAGAGAAAATGTTTTAAGCAATTTCATGAACATAATAACTCAATAATCTGGAGTATTCTGTAATCCGGACGGCATTTCTTAACATTCCATTCCATAATTTTATAATGCGAATTAAATTTTTATTAAAATTAGAAAATACAATAAGAAATGATATAATCTAATTTAAAAGTTGATTCTTGTTGAATTCCTTCAATTTCATTTAAGTTTGTTCCAAAAATGCTTCAGTAAAAAGAGTACAAACATTTTTTTTTTAGATAAAAAAGTTATAATATGGAATGTAAGTTGAAGTATATTTTAACTTAATACCCTAAGTGTTTCACATATTAATCCAAATTGACCGGGAATGTTTTTTGTTTCAGAAAATGATGAAATTTGCAAATTTAGGTCTATAGGGCCTAAGAAACTTAACCTGTTATATAAAATTTTGTTTCGGTCCTTAGGTCGGCCAGAACGGGCCGTTACATTATGGTCACGCCAGGCAATACATAGATATTTTTTTGTAGGAAGAAAATCAGTAAATTTAAAAAAAAAATGTTTTATATTGTCAAATTTCTTAAGGAGATGCAAGTAAATATGAGTTCTGATATGGTATAATTTACATATCAAACATTCAGCATTAAGTACACCCACTTTAGTTGGAGCATTCACCGATATAAAGCCTTATTGTAGCTGTTGGCACTAAAAAATTACTTTCATCAATATCATAAAAACTTATTGTGTTAGGAATCAACCTTAGAATATTCAGGACATCCACTAAATATAGTTTACAGACTATTAAATAACTTTTGGAGTCCTACACTATAATTATTTCAGACTTCGGTTCTATTTTCCCTGATGCTGACAAAATATTTCAACACAAATGCCATTATGTACATAAAAATTTTACTTTTCGATGTTCCTATTTGGTTTAAAGGAATGTACTCAAGGACTTAATGTGCAATACTACATAAGGACTGTAGGATGAAAATCCTACAGTCATATTCATCATTGTCACTTTCAAGCTCATCAAAGCTCCATTGACGGAAAAACAAGTTTTTACTAAAAAAATCATATTTCTTGACAAAATTTTCAAAGAAATGTACTACAAAAAAAAATGTTCATGTTGTGCCTGGCGCACCCATATGGTAACGCAGATATGTAATCCATAAAAAACACGATAAAAACATTATATATAGTTTATTGATTTATACCGATATAATATAGTACTTCTTATTTATATAAAAATCATAAAAGATTTTTCTGAATATTAACACAGTGGCAAAAAATGTATGAATTTCTTTTTCATGTCGTTAATTTTTCTCATTTTTAACAATAATAATTTTAAAGGTTTACAAAAGGATCATTTGCTTCCAAACATATAATATTAATGTCCTTTTATTATGCTAATAATATTAACAAGATTCCATATGATGAAATGTAATTAAAATGTATTCAAAATTTTTAGTTCTTATACGCTATATAGCTTTTTATTTGACCGTTGTTTGCGTTACCATATGGGTGCGCTAGGTCAATTTGGGTTAAATAAAAGATATATTGTGATAGAATTTTTTAACAAAGGTGCATCAGAAAAAAGCATTTCGACAATCCGGATTAGGTCCGCAATAATTATTCAGATTCTCGAGTTTATAATGTATCTGGTTTTTAATAATAAATGAAATTTTAAAACATTATTCAGATAACACATACTTGGTTAACGCATTATAAAATTAGAAATTAAAAAAAAGAAATTCACTCAAAAAATATTTAATTTCTAAAGAATCAATTTCAGAATGTATTTTTATTATTTTATTTAATGTTCTTTTAGTTTTAACTCTGAAAATAATTAATATATCTCTTTTTTCAAACAAATACAAAGAGTTTTGTTTTAGCACTTTTTTCTAGCACTTTTTCCCACTTAGGTTTTGGCAACACTGACTACCTTCAATACATAGAAAGACTAATAGCCTGTTTCTCTATGTCAAACTAAAATCTAAGTAAACGAATTCGAATCATTTTGGGTTTCTCTATTTCCTAAACTTTCGTTCGAATTACTATATTATAATAATAATATTTCCTTTCAGTGTAAAGGCAATATAAATATAGTCTCCGTGACGACGTAGCATTATCATTATTATTACGGGAGCTACTCATAAGACGTAACAAATACCACAGTTTTAGCAATGCTTGACTAGCACTACACACTTCACCAGTCATTTTAAGCTGAAACGTGTGTTTGTAAGAGTGAAACAGTCGTAGTCAAAATGCATTTTATACACTGATAAAATTGAATTTGAAAGTTGAGAGCTTTAAAAGAAGTTGCTTTTCTTAATTAAATTCGATGAGGTACTAATGGCAACAAGCAATATCATCATCAGTTAGATATGATGCTACTAATCGAAATATTTAAGAACTTATAGTTTGAATTTTATATTTATAAAAGAATATGCTTGAGTATACATACACACATATTTCTTTTACAAGTAGCATGCTCTGCCACTAAGATGGAATTTATATTTTTATTAGTTTTATATCAATAGTGGTGTTATGATTCAATTTTTCGAAGAAAATATTAAAATAAAAATAATTGTTTAAAAAATATGTTTTAAATGTTTATGAATTAATTTCGATTGCTAACTAATAATGCTATATCCTGTTCATTAAAATTTTTAGCTACTATAATTTTTTTCGGTAATTGCAAAAAAATTCTTTTTAGAAAAAATATTACAAACAATTTGATAGGCTTTTACGGAAAAAGTATTAAAGTTTTTATTTTATTTCTTCCCAAAAAAAATAAAAATTAATATCATCCCAACAAATGTTTTGGTCCAACTGCGTTTAGTCTGGTTTTCTTACGGGATCAATATGAAATAAGGAACACACAATCTCCAATGCATTTAACGTCTTAAGGGAAACCAACCAACAAGACCAACCTCATACAAACAAACTGAATTTTCTTTATAAGAATGTACTGCCATTATAAACACAACAAACAAAAGAAAACAAAGGTAAATATTACACAGATACTAATACATACTCACAGATACAGCATGCATCAAAATCAACATCATCAACTTTGAGTCGACTTCATCAAAAACATATTAGGTTTCAAATTAAACAACAGGTAAGAAATAAACCAAAAAAAAAAGAGAAAATGAAAACTAAATACAAAAAAAAAAAAGAAAAGAAAAAAAATTAAATGAAAAGAATAGATGTTATGTAAGACAAGAGAATTGTGAAGAACCAAAGGGGTGAAACGACAAGAACATTAATATGAAAAGGAACCTCATGAGACTTAGGGCAAGGAAATCAACCACAAATAGCAAAAAAAAAAAAAAAATGAAATACATACATAAGTTAGGACCAGGAAAAAAAAAATTAACAAACGTTTAAGATAAAAAGGAAGAAAAACGAAGTAAATTGCAACATACAGAATAGAGTAAAATATAGCAGCTTTAACAGCTGCTTTTTAAATTAAATTTATTATAATTGGTTAAAATGTTAAATATTACAATTATAATAAATAAAATGAAATATGTCCCGATTAGTAATAAAGTTATAGTCGGTTATTCCCTACTATATGATACCCTAGTTATACTAGAAAGGGGGATTTTATGGGGGAAGCTATGATCAATTATGGACCGATCCTATAGAATTATAAGTTTAAACAAATTTCAATAGTATTCATCCATCCCAGGAAAAATATTTAAAAAAACTTAAAAATTCAACTTCAGTTCAAATAACGGGTCTAAAACGTTTTAGATAAAAAGGTTTAAATATTTCATCAAAATGAGTTTAAAAAAACGTAATTTTTAACTTGATAATACAGTAAAGTATATATCGTCCATTCCACGAGATATTTATATATTTTTCTTTTTTTTATATTTACAGAAAAAATTATTACCATATATTTTTTCAATTAACACTGTTGTTTAATTTTGCATAAAAAATTTATTAAATACATTCAAATAAAACTAAAAGGAGAAAAAAATTTAAGTAAGATTTTATTTCTCATTTGAATTTTTAATTCATTCAATCATCCACTTAAATGTTTTAATTAATTTTTTAATTGCAAATTTTTTCTGTTTTTCGTTTTTTACAGTTTTTAGTCATTTATATAATCATTTTGGTGAGAAGTGCAAATTTAAAAAAGTTGTTAATTGAATGAAATATTTACTAACATTTGGTGATTAATTTGATTTTTTTATTTTTTCTGTGTTCATATTTGGTACGCATTTAACATAAATAGTCACTTTCACTTTCAATAAAAATAAAAAAACAGCGAATTTGTTATCGATTTAAATTTGTATAAAAGTTATCAAATCCGAAAAAGTACGTAAATTTAAATGTTAATTTCTCTTAACGATGTTGACCGATTTTAATGATCAAGGCTCTAATGAAGGTCAACTGAAACTTCTTTAAAAACAAATGCAAACGTATTTTTTTTATTTAAAAATGCATTACAATTTTATAATGCATTTTTGAAATCCCGATTCTGGGCAACTTTAGAATTCAAATCCCGGAATTTTTTGATATTTATAAATCCTGTCTTTTGCTTTTTATTTGCCATTATTTTGAAAACACTATTAAAAGATTTTAACTCTATGCTAAATTAACTAAACATTTTCTACAGAAAACTACATATCTTGAGCTTATACTAAATGAGAGCTATCTGTAAAAATAAAGACATGTAAAT
Organism: Protophormia terraenovae; assembly: GCA_951394005.1. Taxonomy (NCBI): domain Eukaryota; kingdom Metazoa; phylum Arthropoda; class Insecta; order Diptera; family Calliphoridae; genus Protophormia; species Protophormia terraenovae. Next base: position 76,922,116 of record OX596074.1, on the reverse strand, counting down.
AACCCATTTTTTATTGAAGTCAATTATATAGATAAAAGTTGTGGATACCAAACAAATCAAATGATATCGTAATGATATCATAACAATATTATTTCAACGATAAAAGGCTATCTAAAATGATAAAGGTTGCTTTCTAATAGGTACATTCGAAAATGATATCATTATTTTAAAAAATAATGATATTAGTATTGATGTCGAAAAATTAAAGCAGCGCGATAATTTTGCGGTATACTTATCGGATTTTTAAGAAAATGTTATAATGATATTATTTTAAATAAATATGATATTAATACCAAACAATTTGCAATTTAAATTGTTTTTGTTGACCAAAAACAAGCAAAACTGATGTATTCTTTTCCGTATTTATTGAGCCTACCAACAGATTACTTATTATAAATTAGATTAACTTCATCTTTAGCTAATGCTTTTGCATGGATACTGTAATTATCCTCACACAGTTTTATTTCAAATTAATGTTTTTTCCTCTATGTAATACATTAATTTTTATCTTATTTAGATAGTTCAAAATAAATGTTCACAGTTATGATATCATATATAAGTATCGTTAATGATATAAGAAATATTATTGAATATGATATCATTTATGATACAGTACCATTTCTTGGTTTATTGCGTAGTTGAAAAAAAAAAAATTAATAAAAGTAATAAGGGCTATCTGCAAGTTTACCGATTTGCACTTCAAATGTGTTACAAATAATCAAACGGTTTAATGAGTGAATTCTTTTTGTTTTCACTAAAACTTATAATCGCAGTCAATTTTTTTTTACTTACTTAAGTTTTTTGTTATAATCAGGGCAAGTTCAAATATGCACGTGAACAATTAAAATATGTACTTGAAAAAGCTCGAAAATATTGCACAGAAATATGCAAAAATAGCATAAAATGCATAGAGAAACCACCGAATATATGAGTTCTTATATATAAAATAAAAATTAAATATGCAATTTTTAACTTTCAATCACTGATAGATCGATTTTTATAAAAATATAACTATATTAATTTTAAAAGTCATATTTAACACATCTGTTCTCAAAATACTCACAAAAATGTTTTAGAAATCATTTCATTAAACTCACTAAGATTTCAAAAACAAGCAATTTTGTGAAATACTATTGAAATATGTAAATGCCTACTTTCCAAGCGAAAAGCTTGAAAAACTTGCCCTGGTTATAATAAATTATTTAAATTATAAAGACTGATATGTGGCAAAAAAAAAAAAAAAATAGAAAAATTTTATATATATTTATACGTATGTTTTGCATTTTTTTGGACATAATTACATCAAGAGAGAAAAATGAAATATTTTTTACTAAAACAAAAGTTAATTATATCACACTTTAAAGTAATTAAAGTAATTTTTTATTAAATAATAATAACAATAATAATAATAATATTTTTATAAACAGTAAAATGCCCCTGCGTTATACTTATGGTATCTAAATACAAATTATAAAAAATGAGGATATGAATGGCAAATATGGGTTAACTATCACTTCTTTCTAATGGCGATACTTGTTTAGTTTTCGTTGTTTATATTCCACAAAATATTTTTAATTATAAAAAAATTTTGTTCCAGAATTTACAATTCCCGAAAATCCCGAAATCGGGATTCTAGGACTACATTTTTAATCCTGAATCCCGGGATTTTAAAAAATCAATCCCGTTCGGCATCCCTAATTTCTACCCTTCGATTTAAATTTTCTTTTAATATGTTTTTGCTTCAAAATGCAATAACAATTGTTCTGGGACAAGGTGATCTACTATGGATTAGTGCAGAAATTGTATTTCAAAGAAAAAATCTTCAGACTTCCACTTTAAAGTAACCCTTCGAATCAGAATAACTTTCTGAGTCGATTTAACGATGTCCGGCAGTCTGGCTGGCAGGCTGGCAAATTTGGTAAATATGATTTTTTATTTTTTTTTGTCTATTGTCATGATTAATAATAGATATTTATAAACACATGTAGGCGTATTTTTTGTAGAGATTTACAAGGACTATCTATATATAAAATTTCTGTTCTGTTATCTCATAAATAAATTTTCGGCGATTTTTCAAAAAAAAAAAAAAAAAAAAAAATATATATATATATATATATATATATATATATATATATATATATATATATATATATATATATATATATATATATATATATTTTTTTTTTTTTTTTTTTTTTTTTGGAAAAATCGCCGAAAATTAATTTACCTCACCTCTAACCATGTGAAATTTTATTGAGATATCTCCAAAGGTTCAAAAGTTACAGAATTATATAAATCTTATAAATTATATTGTATGATTCGAAAATAAAAAAAATATTATATAGATGCACTCACAAAAATAATGCAAATATATGCTTATAACATAGTACATTTGTAATTATAATAATAATAATAAATATAACAAATTATAAATTGTTATGACAAAAAATTAATACAAAAATTTTATTTATATATAAATTTTTAGTAAACATTATAATTATTATAATATAAGAGAAAGACAAAAAATTTAATGGGCAGACATTTTTCGAAAATGCATCCATTACTTATAGACATATTGGTGTTTAAAGTTGAACACTTTGTATATATATTTTTTTTTATAAATTTTCAAAAAATCATGAATAAATTCGCTTGTTTTTCAAAACTTTAAAAAAATTAAAGTATTCAAATGGTTTCATATAGTATGCGTATGCCAAACATTAACAAAATCCAAGGACCTAAGAATCAGCAATTTCTTTTCTAAAAATATCAGTATATCATTGAAGAATTATTGATTCATTTTTGCAAAAAAGATAAAAATTTCATACTTTCATAGTATAAATAATTTTAATAAAATTTAATATAAAAAAAAAAAATAATAATAATTTATATAAAAAATTACTTCCAAAAGTTCGAGAATTGAGAATTCGGCATAAAAACAAGGCAAGCTTCGATTCCATTAATAGATACTTATAAATACTTTTTTGGTTGTCCATTTTAAAAAGTCCAAAAAATCTGTCGAACTAGATAATATTATAAATCTTTTATCATCAATGAAATTTCAAATCTGCATTTCAAGTCCTTCCTTATATGCAATTCTCACTACTTCTTACTTCATTTAATGAAGATTCCAAAAGTGCAAAATTCATTATATTTAAAATTTCAAGACTTTTTGAAAAAGTAGCACTATATATTTGCACACACTTTTACTACACATTAAGATACATTTAAGAATATTGTAAATATGTTTGTAATTTAAATTTAAATGGTCAATATTAAATTTACAGTACCATATGGAAGTATGTTCTCTTAACCGACCAACATCACATCATGTGCAAAAAATAAAACGATTGTAAGTATTTACATGTAGGTATGTTAATGTACGTTTACACTAAGTCCAGAAAATCTTATTATAACTCGCTGTACCGAATACTCATGGATTCTGCAAAAAAATACTAAACTAGTCAAACGTAGGTGTAAAATAGTATAGATTTTTGATTTTATACCGATCATACATTTTTTCTCAATTTTCATATTTAGATCTTAATGTTAATTTCCTGACAGAATTAACATTATAATCCGTTTTAAAAATGGATAGTTAGTGTGAACGCACCATTCACATTGTGATGGAAATGGACATGTTTTACAAATGTATATCAGACTGTATGAGTGTCAGTGTGTTTTTGTTTATTCTGTTATAACCAACTCAAAAGACAATGTGGTCAACATTAAAAGTTACAAACTTCTTCTGATGTTTCACACACACACACACGCACATCCAGAGCCTCACGTGTTCAATAAACAAAATTTGAAAAACCACAAGAGATATTTAAGTACCTTCGAGCAAAAGACGCAAAAAAACCCAAAACAAAAAGAAAATTAATAGAACATGCAACAAAATAAAAAAATTGTGAAGCACAAATGAAAAAAAGCACTTCGAATGACTAAATGTGTATATTTTTTTTATGTATGGTCATGTCGTTTGGCCATGTATCTTGGACGAATTGATGGATGGATGAAGATGTTCATGTATAAGTAGTATATTGCAACATGCCACACAACATTAATGACTTTACAGATATTTTTCTTATTTGTTTTTGGCTTTGTGGTATTTAATATAACAATAGTGAATTGCACTTCCTCTTCAGCTGTTTGTGTGAATATTGACTAGAAGTGAAATTTTTCAAACTGCTGCTTAAATATTTTGTGCCATTGACCATTTGGTAGAATATACATATGAGCATTTATTTTTTGACAGTTTTACTCAAAATTTAACATAAGTGATATAATGATTGCGTTCCAAGAATTTTTTTCCAGAATAGTAGAATACAACAAGTCAAGACAATTCCAAAAATATAACTATCAATTGAGCGTATTAGTTCATTGTTACACTATACCAAAAACATATTTTGTCAAATGTTATGAATTTAGTTTCAATTAATACTAAAATATAGACTTTTGATCGCCAATTAGTTTTGCAGGAGTCAATAGTTCATATTACGCAACCAATGAATTTAAATTATTTAAAATTTAAAAAAAGTACACAAAATTACCATTAAAAGCTCATTTATTTGACTTAGACTATTTTTGAACCGATTTTATTTTTTACAGATTTTCAGAGTTTTCACACATAAAAATCACAATCATACTCATACACATTTTTGAGTTTTTGCTTCTTTGGCAATCTTTTTTGAAATTCAGTTTTTTATTAGCATATTTCAAAATTTCTAAAGTGCAAAATTTTAGAACCATAGGTTTCTTTTTACAATAATTATTGTTATTCAAAGTTAAAAAAAAAAAAAAAAAAATCGGTTAAAAAAAGTTTGTCACATACTCCTACATATTTTGTTCGCGAGTTTATACTTTTTGATCTCATTCTATTTTATATAAGCTAATAGGACCTTGTGGAAAAATTCTGCACTATCTTTGTTATTGTGTATTTGCGCACAATAACAAATATCCCGCTGATATACGCAATAGAAAGTCCCAAATTTGGAAAAACAAAAACGAACATTTTTTAAAAAGTCAGTTTTTCGTTAAGCACATTCATAGTTTCTAATGGAATAGCATGGATTACTGCGTAAAGTTTTTTGTTACTTTACATAATAAAATCGGCGAAGCATTAAAAAAAAAAAAAAATAAAAAACAAGAAAAAAAGATATAGTCGGTCAAGCCCGACCATATGATACCCTTCACCATTGTGTACATCAAAATTCTGGGAGGGGTCTTTAATTAGTGGATCGATACTAACACATATGATTACGGAATATTACGTCGATACTAACATTTATATGAATTTATTCACTTTTGTGTGATTCCCGAAAGAGGACCTTATATGGGAGCTATGGTAAAATATGGACTGATCTTCGAAATATTTAGCGCTAACATTTATATAAAACTTATTTGTGTCGAATATTAGCTTGATACTAACATTTTAGTGGGATTTATGCTCGTTAATGTAATAATGCAATATATTTTTTATTTTTTATTCTGTTTTGTGTAAATTAAACTGCATTTTAAACAGAAACTTTTAAGTGTGTCCTCTGATTATTTTTTTTAAATTGTGATGAATTCGGTTAATATTTCTCGGATGGAACTTTTTGACGTATGGCTATCTAGTGTTAAAAATGAACATTTCGATCGTTTAATTGACTTTATTTCATCTAATTTGGTGAGCGGCTCAATAACAAATACAGTTTGATAAATTGAAATCTTTTTGTTTGAATATGTGCAGCGAGTTTCAGAAAAGATGGACAAAAGCTAAAAGAACAAAACCCCGATTCCTACATGACAATAACGATTGGCTAGCAGTTTTAATAGATTATTCTAGTTTTACAGTAAATACTGCAAAAGACGATCATAAGGTGGGCAGGCCAAAAAAGGAGTTTGAAGATTGTAGCCAAAGAAGCAAGAGAAGAAAAGTAAAAGAATTAACTCATTCAGTAGGTGCCGAACAAATGGTGATGGCGATTAAAACACATCTTCATTCCTCTGGAAAACGCTGTTCAGCTGAATTGGTGGAAGAGTTAGCTTTGAAACTATATCCCTTTGTTGGAAACTATATCCCTGGTATTACATGCCTGTCAGTGTTCACAAAGTTCTTTGGCACGGAAAAGCTATAATTGAACATTGCATCCTTCCTATTGGTCAATTATCTGAAGAAGCTCAAGAATCCAGGAATAAAGACAATAGACGTTATAGACTGCAGTTCACGCGGAAAACTTCACGAACCGAGACTAATGCAGATTTAATAAAAAGGCTATTAATATCATCAGATCCTTATATTTGCAGCTTCAGGAAAACTCCACCAGTTAAAAAACGAACTTTAACGCCAGATATATTAACTACTAAAAAACGCATGTTATAATATACAAGAGTCTGATAGTGAAAATGACAGTGATATTGGTGCAGATTCCACATGATTTTGTTTTTTTTACTAAACTTTTTTATACTTTCATTAAAAAATTATGATGAATTATGTAATCTTTATTTTGTATTTTTAATTAAACTTATTTTCAAATGAAAAAGAATTATTAAAGAAGCTATTTTTAAATTTTGACTATTTTTCATAATTGGGCGTGGCGGTAGGCGGATTTGTCTAATTTTTTGTCCAATAATTCTTAATTAATTTAAAAAAAAACCATGCTAGTATAATTTGTATGCTTAGGTTATTTCGTTCTACTTTTTATACCCTACACCACCATAGGTGTTTGGGGTATTATGCGTTTGTGCTGATGTTTGAAACGCATAGAAAAAAGCACAGACCACCACCTTAAAGTATACCATTCGACTCAGAATCACTTCCTGAGTCGATTTAACGATGTCCGTCCGTCTGACCGTCTGTCTGTCCATGTAAACCTTGTAATCAAACTATAGGTCGCAATTCTAAAGATAATTCAATGAAATTTAGCACACAATCTTTTATTAGGCCAAGGACGAACTGGTTATGATCGGTCCATTATTTCACCTAGTCCCCATACAAATGTCCTCCCGGAAAGGAGTTTAACGATCATAAATCTATTAAATAAAGAAATATTTTAATGAAATTTGGCACATATAAGTTTTATATAAGTTTAACTCTGTGTGCCGAATTTCAGGAAGATCGGCCCATAATTCACCATAGCTCCCATATAAACCCCTTTCCGAAAATCACTTTAAAGGGCATAAATCCCATTAAAATGTTAGTATCAAGTTATTATTCGACACAAATAAATTTTATATAAATATAAATGTTAGCGCTAAATATTTCGAAGATCAGTCCATATTTTACCATAGCTCCCATATAAGGTCCTCTTTCGGGAATCACACAAAAGTGAATAAATTCATATAAATGTTAGTATCGACTAGGGTGATCGATTATTCGACTTTTTTGAGAAACCGGTTTTCGAATAGTTCGAATAGTTGGTATTTAAAAAAAACCGGTTGCACTTTTTGAAATTCAGAAAAAACCGGTTAACCGGTTTTTTGCAGAGTTAATATTTATATCAAAAGACTACATTTCTTTAAAAAAATCAGTTCTCATAATTAAGTTAAAATTTATGAAAAACAAGCGTAAAAGCCTAACAATGTCAGGAAAAATAATATAATAATGAAAATATGCACAAACAAATCCGAAAATTAAGAAAGCTCTGGAAAGGAAACATTGCTCAGGAAAGATATATTTAAATCCATATATCGTCACCGAAAATGCAAAACAACGTAACATCACTTCATAACTTTACAGGAGGGACAAAAAACTTTTTAAAATCTTAACAAATTGTGCCACAAACAAGATTTTTGGGTTGATATATCCTTAAATATTGCCTAATACATTGATGATGAAAATTTTTATTTTTAATAAATATTTTTTAAGTTATGTGGTTTACGTTTTTCAAAATCTCAATTTTTTGAAGCCAAAAAAACGTAACATCAATAAAAATTTTAGAAAAATTGTAATTAAAAACATTTTTGATAACTTTTACTCCAAAATTTTAAAAGCTATTATATTTTTTATAATTGGCAATCTAAATTCGTATAAAAAAAGAAAAAAATTTTTTTAACAAATGTGATGACTTAAGAAAATCATTGCCTTCGTTAATATAATCGTTATCTTTTGAGCTACAAGTCTGAAAATTTGTGATCACGTATAAACTATATTTCACTATATTTCATCAAAAACACAAATTTGAAAATTTTGATGTTACGTTGTTTTGCATTTTCGGTGACGATATATAGATCCACGTATTTTCGCTCCCTGATAGAGATTTCAAAATCTGGCTCCGTTAGGATTTGTAGGACAAATAGGGTTATAATTAAGCTGAATTTTAATTTTCTATGTCTTCTGGGAGCTTTAGAAAGCTCTGGAAAGAGAAAAAATTCTTAGAAAAAGACACATAAATCCTCTTATATCCGCTCCCTGATAAAAATTTCAAAATATGGCTCCATTAGGATTTGTTGGACAAAAAGTTTTATAATTAAGCCAAATTTTAATTTTCTACGTCGTTTGGTAGCTTCAGAATTCTCTGGAAAGAGAAAAAATGCTAAGCAAATTATATATCTAGATGACTAGAAGATAATTATGTTTCAAAATTGTAGAAAAAATCATCTAAATTTTAGTTAGCATATACAAAAACCATGGCTTAATATGGAAGCCTGTCTCAATTGAAGCGATTCTGCAGGTGAAACTTTTTTAACACAACACCTTTAAAAAATAAAGGAAATATTGGATCAAACAAATTAAATTGGGTCATACAGGATAATTATTAATTATTTATTTGTTTAATATTAAAGAATAAATTTCAATTTAGACTTAAACTATATTTTAAAAACATAAGAAATCAGTCTTTATGAATATTTAAAAAATTATTCCTTAATTTTCAAATATCACTATCACTATTTAGTACATGTTTTCTGAAATAAAATGCTATTTTTAAAACCGGTTTTTTGTGTTTAAAAAAACCGGTCTATTCGACATTCGAAATATGAACATTTTGAAAAAACCGACAGCACATATACTGAAAAAACCGGTTTTAAAACCGGTTGGAAAACCGCGTCGATCACCCTAGTATCGACGTAATTTTCTGTATTCGTATGTTTTATTTTACACTTAATAAGAATATCGGTCCACACTTGACCCCAAGTCCGAATTTTTATATACACAATGGTGTAGGGTATCATATGGTCGAGCTTGACCGACTATATCTTCCTCTCTCGTTTCAATTGCATCATATTTCTTAACAGTGATCTTAACTTTTGTAACTTCAGTGTCAAAATATGTAACTGCAAATAGTTCAAAATAAAATGTGGAACATACTTTTTCGATATAAAATAAATAAAGTGGTTTTTCTTATATTTTTATTGTATATGCTTAGGTTATTTCGCGCACTGTATATTACAGTGCCTTGATTTGTATGGGGATAAAACAGTTGCAAATGTACACCCTAAAATTAAAGATTAATATGTTTTAAACTCATTCCAAAAATATTTCGGTTCAATTATTTCATTTACGTAAGCTGAACCATTTCTAAAATACCTCCAAAAATATGGTTTTCGATCGACAGTATATACAATTTATAACTTTTTGTCAAAAAAATTACAACATATGATAGAAAAACTATTTTAAATTTGTTTTCATTATCTAAATAAAAAATTTATTAAAAATATCAATTATTTTATTTTAAATAGTCTTTTGTTAAAGTTTGAACATTTTGGACATTTTTCATCGTAAATTATATTTTAGCGCATCATTGGAAAGCTCTCATTAAGTACTAATGCTATGTGCATTCACTTAACCCTTTAGTTGCACAAATAATATTTTGGGACTTCAGGTCCATAATTGGTTAAGTTAATTTTTATACCAAATAAGGACAATCATGTCTTCAAAAGCATAAAATAGCGGTTAAATTTAAAAAACTCCTTTTTATTCGATTATTGTCGCTGTTTTAAATGAACTTATTATGTTTTTCATAAATTTATGATGATAAATTTATTTATCACCATGGATCGAAATATAATTTTCCAATGATTAAGTAAAAATAAAAAATATTATAAATAGTCAAAAAGAAAATAGATTTCATTAATACTATAACTTTTCTTTTTAAATAAATTTCCTTATCAGAGAATCATCCTTTGTTTATGATCAGTTTTTTTTTTTTTCAAATTTAAATTGCATTTTTCATTCCTTTGTTTATACTTATGAAATTGAATTTGGTTTTTTTTTTTTTTTTTTATGACGTGGATATAAAATATTGCTCAACAAAGGAGACTATTCGATTTCAAGCCTAAACATTGAATTCAATCGCCTCCCGAAAAGTATAAAAAAAAACAGCGGCAACAATTGTTAGAAGAATTAAAAAATGAAACGTTTTTTCACTTGGGGATTTTAGGAGAATTTTTTAAGCCTCTTATTTTTCAACACAAAAAATCGTTTGTATTTTATTGTTTATTTTTCTGTTTTTGTGGATTGTTTTAGAGCGATTATTTATTTGTTTGTGTTATATTGTTATATTATATGTGTTATATTATATTGTTGTTGGTTTGTGTCGGTTTATAAAATTTGATGTTTGATGGCTGGCTGTCAAATTAAAGTAGACTTCGGCTCTGCATGCCCGAGTATATTACAAAAATATATACACACAATTGTGGGCATTAATTTTTATTACGAGTATTCATTTCAAATTAACGAGGGTGGACTGAGAATTGTGGATGAATTATAATTTTGTAATTTATCAAATTATGTATGAGTAAATAAATGAAGATGGACTTAAGGAATTCAATTGACCAAAATGTCATATAAAAATAAATTTACATTAAATTTATTTTATATTCATCTAAACTTCTTAGACATTGAAGAGATTTATATTTAATTGATTGCAAAAATAAAAGATGAATAAGTTTACATATACATGTGTACATATACTAAAGTGCCTCACGAAAAAAAGTTGCAAATTTACCCCTCTAGAAATGAAAATTAGTATGTTCTTAAATGATTCCAAAAATATTACATCTCTACACTGAACCAAATTTCGTAGGTAATATTGACGAAAATTTTTCGTAGAATTTTAACAAAAAAAAAAAAAAAAAAAAAATATTTAAATTAACAGATTTTTTCTTCAAATCAATAGAATTTTTCTTCGAATCAACAAATATTCTTCAAATCTACTAAGAAATGTTTTTAAAAATATTTTTTTGGAAAGTATGTTGATTTGAATAAAATTTCGTTAAAAAATTGACGAAAAATCTGTTAAATCGACGAAAAGTTAGTTAAATTGGTAGTAAATCTTAAACAGTTGGCAGTAAGAAAAACAACACACAATTTTATTCAATTTAACATCCCAAAAAGAAGTTAATTTGAATAAATCATCTGTTAAATTAACTTTACTTTTTGTCAATTTGAATAAAAATTTTGTTAATCGACTAAAATATACATTTTATGAAACTAAATAATTTATTTTATTCAAATTGAAGAAATTTCTTCAAATTTACTAAAGATATGTAGAATTGAAGAAAATTCTTCAAAATAAGTTTGAACGTCTTTACATACAATTACAGTTTTTGTAAAAAATATATATTTCTTATAATGGTATTATTTATTTAGTTTTTACTAGAAATTATTTCAGTACTATATATGTATAAATAAAATGAAGTAGTAAAAATAAATAAAAATTCTTCAATATGATTAAAAAATTTAGAAAATTTTACTAAAGACATGTAAAATTGAAGAAATTTTGTTAAAATTAACAATTTTATATTAGTCAAATTGAATAATATTCTTCAATATGACTAAATAATTTATTTTAGTCAAATTGAAAAAAAAGTTCTTCAAATTGACGAAATTTCTTCAAATTTACTAAAGACATGTAGAATTGAATAAATTTCGTTAATTTAAATAATTTCTTTTAGTCAAATTGAAGAAACATGTGTAGAACTGAAGAAATATCTTCAATACTGAAAACGCATACTGAAGAAGATCAGTTGAATGACAAATAATAAAGCTTGTGCACGTGTTTTTGTATCAATAGATTTAAATTTCGTTTAAAATTTTGTTTATACAAATACACAAAATCTCGAATAAATAAAACATAGTGAAAAATAAGTGTGAATTTGTGTTAAATCAGATATACTTCAAGAACAAGCAAGTTTCGATCAATAAATATATAATTCTCTTGCAAAAAATGTTAATTTATGTACAAATTCATGGATGTCACAAAATGCAACCAAAAAGCACTGTTAAGCGTAAGTACATTTGGAGGACTTTTTTATACTTTAATGTTAAACATTTTAAATTTTTAATATTTTAGGTATATTTACTTATTTTATAAATCAACTGCCAGACAACGGCCATCATTATCTAAAAGGAGTCGTTTTGGATTATGGAGAACTGCACGACAAAAATTTCCTTGGAAAACCTAAAAACTAACCTACTAAAAGTAACCACGAATGATTTGCAAATGTAGGTAAATATTTTTTGTGTTATGTATATTAACTTTTTTATTTATATTTTAGTTTTCTTTACATTTTTTATATGTTGCTATAGATCATCCAGAAATAAACTTTAAAAATATTAAGTTATAAATCTCTATGGGCTGAAATTGAATGCAGTGCACTGGTTGTTGATTACTGAGTGAGTTCACATCTAATGTACTTAATAAATGGTACAAAAATAGTTTGATATGTTAAATAAAATTTTTAATAAATGTTAATTTTTTTTATTTTCTCAGGTCGATTTCGATTAAACACTTGTACTAAAATGTGGGTTGTTTCTATTCGAATTATAAAGAATTTTCATAAAAAATCATCATATATGGCGATCATATTAAGGATCCAGCAGACAAACTTTTGTAACAAAATATGAAACAAATAGATAATATACCTGAAGGTAATTTATAACAATTCAATTATAAAATAACAGAATTTCTTATTTCTCAAATATATTTTTTTATATTTCAGACGGTAGTATATTTGGTTTATTTTACATTTTTGAAAGGGTATAACCTTTATCATAAAATTACTTTAATTAAAACTTTTACTACGTAAGTTTATATTAAATTTAATTAAATAGTTTTCTTTATATATTTTAAAATGCTTATTTCTAACATGAATTATATTTTTTACACAATAAATATTATTAAAGTGTTTAAATTTCTTATTTGTTTTATTTTGATGATTTTAATTTATAGTAAATTTTCCTACAGGGGTTAAACAGCACTTTGGAATTGACAAAATTTTGTCAATTTGAATAAAATTCAAATGTTAAATTGAATAAAATTCAAATGTTAAATTGAATAAAATTCAAATGTTAAATTGAATAATTTGAAGAAAAAAATTAGTTAATTTGAATAAATTTTTTATTCAATTTAACTAAAATTTAGTGGAATTAGATAAAATAATTTAGTTAAATTGAATAAAAATTTTTCAATATGAATAAAATTTGTCAAATTAACTACCATTTAATTAACTAATTGAATTAGCCATATTGACGAATTTTCATTGATTTAACTAACTTATGAAAAATTAACAAAAAAAATTCTGTTGAATTGAATAACGATTTTGTTGGTTGATATTTAACCTTCTTTTTTTCAATTCTACACCCCATTTTACCGTATTTACTGCTCATTTTTGGTTCAGTGTATGTTAAAATTTACGTGGGCTGGACCATTTTTGAAATTACGTATTTACGTATTTATTTCAATATTATTATCAAAATTTTAGTTATAGGAAAATTAACTTCAAAATATAATAGATGCACAATACGACATTCAATATTCATTTAAATAATTATTATGTCACTTTTCAGTCGCGGAATATTAAGATTTTACTAACATTTTTTATCATATTTTCTTTTTTCAAACATGTAATTTTATATATTTCGGGCATTTTTCAAAATATATTTGTTTTTAATGAACTATAGAAATGGTATATCCTATTAATATTGAAGATAACACGTAATTAACCCATTATGAGCCAGAGGGTCAATTTTATGCATTTAGTTCCCAAAATCTTAAATTAGCAATTCTTGCAAATAAATCGCATGGAAGTACTTATTACACTTAAATTTTGATAAATTTATGAAAAGTATTTAAAACAGCGACAATAATCGAATAAAAAGGAGTCTTTTTAATTAAGCCGCCATTTAACACTAATTCGCCGATTTTTTTGATAAATTTATGCTTCTGACGGTATGTATGTCCTTAAATAACCATTTATTTGGTATAAAAATTAACTTAACCAATTATGGACCGGATATCCCAAAATATTATTTGTGCAACTAAAGGCTTAAATGAATGCACATATCAAAAGTACTTAATGAGAGCTTTCCAATGATGCACTAAAATATAATTTACGATCAAAAATGTCCAAAATATTCAAACTTGAATAAAATACTATTTAAAACAAAATCATTGAAAATTTTACTAAAATTTTAATTTTGCGAGAATGAAAACAAATTTTAAATTGTTTTTTGTTCAATATGTACTAGACGTCGTTTTTCTATCATATGTTGTAATTTTTTGACAAAAAGTTAAAAATTGTGTATACTGTCGATCGAAAACCATATTTTTGGAGGTATTTTAGAAATAGTTCAGCTCACGTAAATGAAATAATTGAACCAAAATATTTTTGGAATGAGTTTAAAACATATCAATCTTTAATTTTAGGAGGGTACATTTGCAACTTTTTTTGTGCCCATATAAATCAAGGCACTGTAATGTATATGGGCAATTATAAAAAAATTTTAACCTGGCTGAAACTGACTTAAATCCTTAATAAGTTTTGTGGTAATGATATTTTAAACAAATTGGTTACAGTTCTGAACTCACAAGACTTGAAACTAATAGAGTGCAAAACTTTAGCACACTAGGTTTCTTTTTATAACCATGATTGTTGTTCAAAGTTCAAGAATATAGAAAAACTGATAAAAACTACTTAAGTTTTTACAATTCTTCTACAATTTTTGTTCGCGCGTTTATACTTTTTGATCCTACTCTATCATAAGTAAACTAATCGGACTATGTACATAAATTCTGCACCATCTTTGTTGTTGTGCAGACTTTCAACAACTAAATACAAGTTTTGATGACAAAATGTTTTGGTTTTTTAAATTTTTCAGTTTTTTGGGCGCGGTCTGTGCGCCCCTCAACCGAATACAAAATTTTGGATAGTAATTGATACTTGTTTGTAATTGTGCGTATTTTGCGCTATATACCGTTGATGTGCCCGAAATAGTCAACGCAGTAGATAGTCTCAAAGTTTGGAAAACAAGTGCGAAAATTCTTCAAAAAGTCAGTTTTTCGCGAGTCACATTCACATTTTCATATGGAATTGCATGGATTACTGCGTGAACTTAGTTTTTTGTCATTTTACATAACAAAATCGGAGGAGCATTAAAAATAAATTTAATACAAACATTTTATGGACTTTTTGAAAATTATGCAAAAATTGCACTTTTTGTTTTTGTATTATTATATTGAAAATTGCAATTTAAACCAATATTGGATATATAGATATACGAGTGGCGATAAATATAATTGATTGGGATTTTATGTCAAATGTACAAAATAATTAAGCTGCGATAAACGAAATATTAATAATTTTATTATTGTGATAAAATCGCGATCGTTACTTTGAATAAATTCACAATTTATTTGTTGGGGGGAAGCTAGTTCCTATGCGCATTTCGCCGGTTGCTTAAGCCAGCTCAGCAGGAAACCTTTCCCAATTTCTTTAGAAAAACTAAAGATATATTAGAATGTAAACTTTATAAATTCAATGAGAATTAAAAGTTAAAACTCTAATAAACTCTAACCAAATATATTTTTCATTCAATATATGGAGAAATAATTTAGATTCGATCCTAATTTTTCACAAAATTTTAAAAGATCGCGATTTTTATTGAAAAGATATTTTTTTTAAATTTTACTAGGAAACCCTAAAATAAGCTGCACTAATACCATCAAACAATGAAAATATTAAAAATTTTATTTGAATAACTTAGTAGGTTTTGATATTACGTGTAATTTTGACCAGAATTGTACATAAACTTCTAGTTTGTAAAAATTTGTATATGTTCAACTTTAAACCGCCATAACTTTCGCGCCCCTTACATGAAATGATTAACGCGAACAGATTCTACATGCATTTGAGTCACTTTATATGTATACAAAAGGATTTTAATGTGCCATCAAAAAAAATAATATTTTTTTGAAGGCTAAAATCAAAAATTTTTGATAATAGCCCATATGTGTTGGGCAGGCACTTAATTTACAATTGAATATTTTACTACAACCATCATTAAGTTTTAAGGAGCTGATACTGAATTCTTTTAAAAATTATTTATCAATATTCATACAACCCTCGTAAATTAATGCTACAATGATGCCTATTTTTATTAAAATAAATAGAAAAGAAAATTGAATTTTAAGCCTTTAAGAAAACTCATAAATATTTTGAGAGTTATCGTTATTGTTGTTCTAAAAACACGCTCTCCCTCCCTCCATATCAAAACGGGCAACATGTACATTGTACAAGTACTTATATTTATGAAGGGAAGACATGAACACATCTATATGTATGAATGTATGTATGTCTGTACATGTAGTTATATTTTTAACCACTTAAAAAGTTGAATAATTACCCACAATTATAAACAATTAGAAGAAAAGGGAAATCAAATTATTTGTTTACGAATTTATGTCCCATATAATAAGTAATACTTATTTATGTACATGTATGTTTGTATATGAATGCTTATGTCTAAGTGTTGTTGGGGAGTGTATTAAATAAATAAAAATATTTTTGTTTATGACCATAAACATTTTGGCCTCATAAAAATATTGATAAATTATTATATTGTAGTTTAATAGTTTAACAATAAAATCAAATTTTATATGACTGTTAAATGCCCAAGAGAAAAACAATATAACCATAATATTCATAAATAAAATAAATCAGCAACAACTAACAACAACATTTTGTTTAGAAGTAATATATTTAACACATTTTTAGCTATTTTTATTTTGGCCTATAAATTTTATTAACTCACTGTCATAAACAATTTGAATAAATTAATCTAATAAACATTCATTCGAATTTACCCGTTCAATATTTTGCAAATATGTCATAAGATTTTATTTTCATAATTATTATTTAAATAAGAAATCTTAAATAAATTATAATGTTGTTGTGGGAGTATTAATGGAGTTTTCCATTAGTCAATTAATAAGAAAACTTAAAGATTATTGGAAAGTGAGTGAAGCTTTTCTGAACCAGTTAATGATCAGGAAATTGATCTACAACTTTCGGAAGTTAACTTTGAATCTTATGGTTTATGTAATAGTTTATAAAAGTTTTCTTAAATGCATATTGTTAATGTGCAGACTAAAATTTCGGTCGAATGGGTAGCATTTGCTACTTTACCTTTAAAGTGTAATATCTGGAATCTTTCTTCTGTACTAAAAATATAGATACGTTGGTTTTAAATTAAGTCCTTTTGATGCTGGCGTTCTTTCCGTTATTTATTTTTCTATGATTTTTTTTTTTTAATTTTCTTAAATTTAACTAAAAAATATCTCTTAAAATGTTTTTTATTGGGTCAAAAATACCTGTTTTAATTTTAAGAATAATATAAAAAACGAACGATCAAAATGATAACATTTTTATTAAAACCGAATTGAGTGTGTAAAATAAAGTTAATTTTAAAATTTAGCTTCAAAAAGAATGCGATAAGGCATTTTTTTGGCTTTTCGGTTAAAACTCAAAAAACCCATTTACATATATTAATCATAAAATTGAGAACATGTTGTCATTCATAGAGCCAAAAGACTAGAACAGAAAATATCCCCAGCGAATGTATTGAAAAAATAATTCATCACCTTCAATCAAATGAAAATATCAATATTTGGCGTATGATAGATCTGCGATAAAGCAAATGAAAATCCACTAGTTTCATAAAAATTAGTTTTCAAGATTTCAGGATAAATGGCAATGGCAGATGTGCCCCTATGGTGTGTGCTCCCCCTTCTACCCTACTTAAATTCTTGAACAACATTTCAGAAGAGTGAAAAAAAAGAAAACAATTTTTTCATGAGGAAACCAAACAAAATAACTATCGTTACCTAAAACGCAAGAGGCCGTAACCACACTTTTAAATTTTTGCTTTAAATATTTAAATTTCAAAAAGTAATGAAATAAGTCCCAAATTATATACATGTAGATTTTCAAAAGCGTTTTGTTGAACACTTGGATGGTTCGGTTTTGTGACTTCTCTGTCACACTCTATCTACTCTATTTTAAATTATATACACAAATTTTCGACTTTATATTTACATTTATTTATTTACAATATTTACAAAACTTAAAATAACCTAGCATTAACACAAAACTCCTTTTGTGTTAATGCTACTTCAACTCAGCTTGACTCACACTGAGTAACTCTCCCAGTTTGTCAAAATTGTCGGTCTTTTATACCCACGTTCCCATTCCGTCTTATCCCGTCCTGCTTAAGCCCAACCCTTAAAACTCTAAACTAACGTCTCCGTCCAGCAAAACCTCGGTGATCCTCCCATTTTCTCCTCCAGTTCCTACATACATATGTATTAGGGTAAATTTCAAAATTTTGATTTTGAGATATCATACTTTTTTTAGAAGGTTTTTTCATCAGTAAAAATAAAAACGCACATTTTGAGCGCCATTTTGCGCAGAGACGAATCCAATTTATTTATAAAAAAATTTATTTTATACATCAGTTCCACACAAAATTTTAGTAAGAATGAGCACTATTCAACCCGCTTAACATGCATCGTGTTCCAACTAGGGTGTCCGAAAAATTGAATTTTTTTAAACAAGTTTTAAAAATATATTTTTTTTTATAAATACAATGAAAATATACTATTTGCTTAGAAATATAACGCAAAAATATTTACTTTACCACTTTTCGCTTTAAAGTTATAAGACATTAAAATTTTCATATAATAGCAAAAAAAATTTTTTTATTTAAACCAAAATTAAAAATATTGAATATTGTAACAATAAAATGCAAAGGCTACTGTGAATTATAATGAGCATGTTTTAAAAATTTGTAATAACAATTATTTTTTAAGATAATATGCAAAAACCTTCTAAAAACGTATGATATCCAAATATCAAAAGAAATTTTTCTTTTCGAAACGAACCCTAATATGTATGTATATTTTAAAAATGTTTGAATTAGTATTTAAGAGTATAGCGTTAATGATTTCCTTTATAAAAATTTCTTGATTTCTATTAGAAATTTAAAAAATTAATTGTTAAATAGAAAAAATTATAAAAATCGGGTGACGTTTTATTGAAAATGTCTCTGTAGTGCTGTTGCCTTTCAACTAATAGCCCAATTCTGTAAGACGATTCAATCGTCTTGTCTAAAGAAGAGAAGTAGTCGAATTTATTATTCTTTAAGTTAATATTTTTTTATCGTCTATATTACGAGGTTTGTGTCCATACTTTACGATATTGTCAAAACATTATATCCAACATAAAATTTAAACAAAAAATCGAAATTTATTTTATATTATTTTAGATTTAAATTTATATTTTTAATACATAGTAGAAATATTTACTTATAAAAAAAAAAAGAATTATTTTCATAATAAATTCGAAAATATAAATAATAAAATAAAAATGGAAGATTCGTCACACAAAAGGATGTAAGTTACAAAAATTATTGCCTTATATAGGATATTTTTTAAATTTCACTATTTTAAAGATTAAAAATTACAACTTCCGAACAATTTGAGTTGCTATGCATAGAAGTAAAAGAACATCCTGAATGGTTTAGGTCCATGTATGTGTACACATGTTAATATATAAGTATTACAAAAAAATGGAATGTATTTTTATGGGCTGAATTAAAATCAAGAACCAAAAAAAAAGCTATCAGAAAACGATCAATCTTTAAAAGCTACTGGTGGTGGATCTTATCAATATGAAGCTCTATCACCGTTGGAAGAAATGGTGGATCAAGTTATAAATATTAGATCAGCAGCTATTCTGCCTTGAAATGCTGTGGGTGTAGCTAAAATTCAACCTACCACTTCTAATCAAGATTTAGAACAACCTAAAGCTAAGAAAAGAACTGCTGTTTACTTAGGGAACAGGTCAACAATCAAAAACATAATAAAGCTTTTATCAGGCTTAAATGATACTCAAACTAAAATCGCTGAAACCCTAAAGCAACAGGCTGACTGTACGGAAAAATTAGTGAAGGTTGCGGAATTTTTTTTTTAATTGTTTAACATCCGATTAAATTGCTATAAGATTTTGTTTATTTTTTGTTCTAATTGTTTAATATATGTACACTAGGAAGCAGAAGTCTGCGTACTAACATATGAAAGACATTATTGACGCAAGTTTTCTTTACATCTTTTAAGATTTTTAGAATTTTTACAGCTCTATATGATAGCTTAAATCTTTAACAATATTTAAGTAAGATATCAACTTTAGAAAAGTGAATAGATTCGCGGTTATCCAAAAATATTAAAATAAAGTCATATAATTATACAGCAAAAGTCTGCGTACATTGTTGAAAAATCTAAATTTTTCGTTGATTTTTTAGTTTTAGATTCTTAAATTTGTTGCGTTTTAAATTTCTGTTATTTACTTAATTGTTGTTACAAATTTTCCACTATAGTTAAAGATGTTTTCGTAATAAATCAAGGAAAAAAATAACTTATTCTTACTGAAAGTATGAACTTAATTTTTGTAAGGATGCTGAATAAAACATTCAGAAATATTATTAGAAAAATATTTGTCTGTCTAAGGAGAATTTAGTATTAATCGAAATAATAGGGTCAGTTTCACTTAAATCACGTTTTGGAGAAATTAACGACATGGATTAATAAAAAAATTAAAGTGGGGTCATTTAAAACGTGAAAAATCGGGAAAACAGCTATAAAATTTACGAAAATATCAAATTCGAATAAAGTAAGAGTATTTCAGATAGAATTAATAAAAAATATTGTTTGCATTCTTGATTCTCGCAGTATACTTGTACTTAGAAAATATTTCTATATATTATAAATGAATAGAAAATAACCAGGTTTTCTTATTATGGGACTATTTCATTAATAGCATGATCCGGTTTTCTTACTATGTTGTGTTATGGCCTTATCTAGAGAGAACCACATTTACCATCATCTAAGAATACACCTTTTTTAGAAATTCTATTGATTTTTTCGCTTTTATGCAGTGAGCATATTTTTTGTTTTATTTTTTAATAAAACATCAGTCTATATTAGTGATATTATAGTATAAAGCCTAATATTTAATGATATCTTTTTTACAATCTCAACAAAAATACACTTCAATTTAAATAGATCTTTATAATTTAGTAAATTTTACAGCGGTTTATTCAGATTTTTGACGTATAACATGACCTGAATATTTATTTGTTCATTAATCTTTGTCTTAAATACTTTCAAAACGTGATTTAATTAAAAGGGACTCTATTATTTTGATAAGTACTCATATCTATTTAAAAAGATGAATGGTTTTATATAATTATTTCTGGAACTTCAGCATCCTTACAAAAATGAGGGTAAGGATAAACTAATTTCTTCTCTGATTTATTACGAAAAGCAACTTAAATTTTATTGCAAAATTTTTATACCCTACACCACCATAGGTGGGGAGGAGTTTCATATAAGTCTAAATAAGTGTGCCGATTTTTAAAAAGATCGGTCCGTAATTACTCATAGCTCCCATATAAACCTCTTTTCGGAAAATAATTTAACGGCCATAAATCCTATTAAAATGTTAGTATCAAGTTAATATTCGACACAAATAAGTTTTATACAAACATAAATGATAGTGCCAAATTTTACAAAGATCGGTCCATAATTTACCATAGCTCCCATATAAGGCCCCCTTTCGGGAATCACCCTAAAGTGATTAAATTCATATTAATGTCAGCATCAACGTAATATTTTGTATTTGTATTTTTTATTTTACACTTATGAGTATCACTCCACATTTGACTCCATGTCTAATAAAAGACACCTCCCCGAACTATACTGTACACAATGGTGTAGGGTATCATATGGTCGGGCAATCTAACCAGGACCCAGAAAATATATACTTTATGGGGTCTTAAATGATTTTTTCGGCATGTTACACACGAAATAACAAAATCAATATACCCCCCATCATTTTAAAAAAAAAATTTGACAATCTGGCAATAAAACCCAGAATAGAAATTAAGGAGAACTTTATAATATCGACATCGGAAGAAGATTTTTCGTTTTTACCAACAAATGCCCCACAAATGAAAATTTTAAGAGTCGCTGTGAAGGTACTACCCAAGGTGTATTTATTTATCAGGTAAAGTCAGTTCTACAACAAATACAACAATACAAAAACAACAGGCACTTTCTAAATGGTTTGCTGGTTAGTTGTGTCAAAATCAGCTGATTAGAAACAAAGCGAATTTGTAAAAACAACAAAAAGTAAAGTGAGCATCAGAGAACCAAGCCGACGCAAAATTGTCGGCAGCTGCGTATTATATTTTGGTCGGCGGCGGCGACTTTCATAAGGTCATATCGGCGGCAGCTTATTTGTCAGCTCAAAGTGTTTTTTGTATTGTATTACATAAATTAAGTACATTTCTTATGTATATTACTAAAAACTAATAGTTCCGTTTAAAATATGCAATTTTAAGTAAATTTTATTTATTTGCTCAGTCTTTCGAGCCGGTATGAGTCAGCGGCGGCGACGGCTATAAAAATTATGCGGCGACTAGCTGCCGGTTTTGAGCCGGTCCGCTTGGTTCTCTGGTAAACGTAAACAAAGTTTGACAGATGTAATATCCAAGACAAAGCAAAAAAAAAATCAGCTGATTAACTGACTTTATCTGATAAATAAATGTGCCTTGGTACCACCATTTTTGCGCTCAAAAAAGTTTTAAGCAAATGGAGTCACAATTCGGATATTAAACAAAATTCTTCGAAACCTCTCACAAGTGTGGCTGAGCTATATTAAAGGCAAAACTCAACTGCTTAACTTCCGATTCCGGGGAAAAACGTCTCAAGAAGCTTTTGACAGAAGTGGAACTATCTAATAAAAAAGAAAGGATTTGATAAGCTCAAGTTAAAGTATTCGAAACTTAAGATGCAGCGAATACCATTCTAAATGAAAGCGATTTGTATGTCTGCGAAGGCCGCTTGGGAAAAGGTGCCAAATTGGAAGATAAAATTTGTGATTGTTCTGACACAGAAATCAGTGCAATTTCGACAACACCAAAGAGTCGCATGAGCAGACTTGACAATATTGAACGTCATATGTACACAGCCCGAAAAAAGATTTGGCACAGTAAATAAATTTATATTAAATTGGTCACTACATTTAAACTTCTTTAGTTAGAATGGAGAGTTTCATGTATTTGATACATCCATGTGTAAGTTAATTAATGACCATCAAACCTGATTTTAATTATTTTTTAATATTTTAAGGAAAAAAGTATTGGCACGGGAAAGTAAAAACGCATTTACATTTTGAGATTAGTTCGGTATATGGGTCAATATTGAAGTCATGTACTGCAGCTATAATATATTCTTCGATTTAGAGACTTTTTTCCAAATTTCATTAAATTTATCCCAAAAATATCACGAAAGATACCAAAAATTAATATGTCTCAATATATGATTTTAAAGGTCTACTAATATCAAAATCGGTCAAAATTAATACAATTGATAAAAGAAGTTACCACTCCCTTATAAGCATGTTAAAATTTCCAACATGTAAAAGATTTCGCTGAAAAACAGGGTTTCCAATAGAACTCAATATAAATGAACAGCATCATTTCAATGATGTAGTGTAGCAAAAAATACTTTTTAGTGAAAGTTCACATTCTAAAAAAAAATATTCGATAATAATATAATCCCAATATCTGAACAGAACATTTTGAAAATAGCTGGGTATAGATCAGGTGTTTTTAATAAATAAATTCCCATGCAAAAAAACTATAAAATGTATTAAAATCAATGTACACCCAGACAAATATCAATCACATACGTGTTGAAAACGATACCATTCTGTGTCAATAGTGAATCTACACCGTATGTGTTTAAATTAAACACTGCGTGTTCAATTCTTATTGAAAATGTATACCTAAGTGGCACCAAGTTGAAACCATTTCGGTATCAAATTGTTAAATTACATATGTTTTCTATTAAATTTGTTAACGAAAGGTATTAAAAAGCTGTTACCGTAAATTACCAATGTGACCACAACCGTTGTTGATTTTGAATCGAATTTTTTCCCTAAGTGTACGTGAAATATACCCAGTACTTTTTAAAGATATTGGCACCCATATTGGGATTCAACTAGAGTGAAAAACTTTTTTAGTATCCCAACTTTCTATATAAAGGTTGTGATTTGTTAATTCTTCATTACATCATTGAAATGATGCTGTTTGTTTATTGAGTTCTATTGCAATACATTTTGGAAATTTTAAAATGCTTTTTAGGGTCTAGTGATTTCTTTTATCAACATTTTGGGATAAATTTAATGAAATTTGAAAAAAGTCTCTAAATCAAAGAATATATTTTAGCTGCAGTATATGTCATTAATTTTGACTCATAGAATGAGCTCTCAGCTTAAATTATGCTGTATAAAATACTTTTAAAGCTCCATAACAAAGTAACAGACTGGAATTAAAAATAAAATTTGGTATCATTAGAAAGAGGAAGATTTCTAGTTTAACATAGAACCATTATTTATTGTTAAGGTTTACCTTTAAGTACCTTAAAAATATGAAAACAAAAAAATCAAATATTTTTATCTCACAGCTTATTTTATGCAGCCACTTATGATATCAAAAAGTTGAAAGTTACCACCGACAATTACAGTATTTATTATCTGGAATGGTAGTCTTATTTGTATGCAACAGATTTGAGGCGGTTTGTTTTCGGTGCGTGCAGTTTTCGTGTAACATTAAGCGAAATTCCACTGCATTTTTAGGACCTAATTCCTATTTTATTATGTAAATTTTCAATATGGACCACAAATTTTCAATAATATTCAGGTCTACTATCTGAGCCTAATATCTATAATTTTAACTAATTAACAAAAAATCGAATTCCAAAACGTTAGATCCTTGGAAACAAGTTCTTTGGTAAAGTTGAGCATGCAGCCTCTTTTTTGTGTGAAACTCGGCCTTCAAAATAGTGTTGGTGCAATACACAGAAAAAAGTTTTGATAAAACATTGTTTTCCCAAGTCAACTTGAATCCGGATGTCGGTCTTGGTGCTGAGAACCTTGGGTTTGACCTTTGTTTTCCTTAAAATAAAAATGTTATTTCGGTGCTTCACTACCTTTATTGTTCAACCGATTTTCATGAAAAAAAAAAAAAAAATCTAAATGATTTTTTGTACTATAGAAGCATATATTTTAACCATTTGAGTTATTTTTCGCTGCGAGTGACCGTTTTAAAATGGTTTATAAGTAAAACTCCTTTATATAGCGCTATGCGTTGACCAATTTTACATTTACATTGTAATTGACGCATATTTCTAGAAGTAGATAGAAAAAATAAAGTCCACTGGACAACGCTACATTGAACTTACTTTCCAAAGAGAAGTGGCTGCATAAAATAAGCTGTGAGCTAAAAATTTTTTACTTTTAAGTTATTTAAGCAAATTTTTGAAATAAATGAAATAATTTTGTACAACTAGAGTTTTTTCTCTTTCAAATAATACCACATTTTTAAAGTTCCTACTTGCTGCATAGCTATTAAACATGAAAATACAGTGGACGTTCGCTAGTACGAATTATATATTGTCAGGCTCTTTCGTAGTACCGAAAAATTCGTATTATTGAACAACGCATTTTTATGTTCCAATTCAAATAATTCACATAAAATATTTAGATTTTATTAATATATATATTTTTTTATAAAAGATTACATAACGAAACAAGATATAATTAATTTGTATTATTTTGAATTAATTTTTTGTACTTAAACAGGCATGAAAGAATAAACTAATGTATGTACATATACACCGAGATCTTTATATGTACATATACATATAAAGATCTCGGTTTTTGAGCTTTTTCTATTACAAAAAGTTTAATTTTCTTAGTTCCTGCAGCATTAGCACACATTAAAAATGTTAATCTCTCCTTTGACAATTTTCTACCTGGAGCAAATGTTTCTCCACTGTGAACATATGTTTTGTTTGGCAACATTTTCCAGTAGAGACCGGATTCATCCGCATTAAAAATTGCCTCGTTTGATAGCCCATGCTCCATAATGGTACTTAACTTATTAACGAATGGCGCAACAAGTTCTTTAGAAGAAGATAATTTCTCACCAGACTCTTTTAACAATCGTATTCCATAACGCTTTTTAAATTTTGTTAGCCAACCATCACTGGCACAAAACTGACCATTGTAGAATTTTTTGTGCAGCTTCACAGCTTTGAATTTTAATTTTTTTTTTGTTTAATGATTGTACATATTGTGGATTTGGATAATCCATATTTATTTGAATTTTCAAACAACGATGTTTTATTTTCGTGGTCTGCTATAATTTTTAATTTATCTTGCAAAGAAATTGTCTTTTTTTTTTTACATCGTTTTACTTGCAACATTTTGACAGTTAAAAACACAAAACACTTTTAAAAATAAAAAAACTTCACAATAACTTCGCTAAACGTGGACGACCACGAAAGAATGAAGTAAAAACATAATAAAAACTTCATTCATACGTAAATAAAACAAAAATTCTTATAACAAACTACCATTCGCACTATCGAATAGAAAAAATGCCTATCTATTCGTACTATAGAGTAGTCAATACAAAAATTTTGCCATTCGTATTATTGGAAATTCGTAATAAAGTGCGTTCGTACTACTGGACGTCCACTGTATGTTCTAAATAAAATAAGGTGTGAGCCACTGTATTTACAACAAAATGGAATCCTTTGGAAGATTAAGAAGTATGAGCAGAAAGTTATTTAAAGGTAAAGATAAACCTTTGCGTTGTAATAATTTAGAAATAAACCAAAGAAGTGTGTTACCCCCTGTAATTTCAACCAATTATCCCAGGAAAACTAGATGGCACTCCATCTTCGGTGACGGATGGAAGTAGCCAAGAGCTATGTCGCCTACTTATTCCAGATGTTAAGTCGTAATTGCAGTATTATCCCTAAATGATAAAAAAAAGCAACAAATTATCTCATTTTATATGAAGCAAGTCACCCACTAATTAAATCTTTTGGAGCTTAAACTCATTTTCGATTTGGGATTAAAATGCAAGTTCACAAAATGTTTTGTCATTGCTGATATACAAAAGTCTATCATTGGATATCATTTCTTAGGAAAATTAAATTAAATTTGTGGTCGTTAAAGAAATTTACAGTCAGTTGTGGACCGATCTTCATGAAATTTATTAGTCATATATTTATAATGCAAATTTATGCCATATTCATTAAAATATTTTCATGTTTAAGACATTAATAGGCTTAAACCCTCTTTCAGGAGGGCATTTATGCAATTTCCTTACAATAATAGTGACCATATTTGAAATATTTAAAATAAAAACGCGTATTTATAATTAATGCGTTTAAATAATAATGACAAACCTTGAATTGCGCGAAATACAATACTGTATACCGAATTGTGTGCCGAAATGTAAATCGAGAGTTACCTAAACCTCAAAAAATTGTAACTTTGACATAACTCTTGTGAAGGTAGAACCCTCACTGTGCGAGGGTTTATGAAGTTATGTATTACTAATAACCACGGTTGCCAGAAGATGTATCGTCATGCATCAAAAATTGTAAAATATTTTTTTTTTTTTTAAATAGACATTTTTTTTAAATTTTTAAAATATCCCAGCAAAAACTTAGAAATGGTATGTAGTTACGGATATAGGTACTTTTGAATAACAACGACACACTCTCTACATTACATAGAAGTAGTCTAGTGACTACTTATCGAGTATGTAATTACTTATTTATGATCAGATTTTTGGAACTGCTATTTTTTTAATTGAGCTTACCAATTCATATATTTAAAGAAAAGATCAATACATATGTATATAATTAGAATTGCAACTTAAAAATATAAAATGGTATGCAGAAAATCTGTTAAGTTTTTTAAATCAGTAATTAAAATTTTTAAAATCATTTTACGTTTGAAAACAAAAAATAAAATATAAAATAAAAAAGCATCTTTTTATGTTTATGTGTAACTTAAAACTTAACTATTTCCTATGGGTTTATTTTAATAAATACTTCTGTAATTATTTAAAATGAATGAGTTATTGAATAGCTTTAAAGTAATTAGTTCTTGTAATGGCTTCTAAGTAATTACTATCTAAAATGCCTACTTGTAATAATATGAGGTAAGTAGTTGCCACTAATGATATCACCGCGTTAAAATAATGGGTAAGTAGTGAGGAGCCATTATATTAGTTTCTTGACTGATTATCTGTCCACCAAAGTTTTTGCTGTAATGTCAAATTTAGAATTAATTATCCCAGCAAAAAACAAAAAAGTTCTTCCAAAAAGTGGAACAAAGTGTATATTTTAAACTTTTTTGGAAGTTCTTAGTAATTACTTCCAAAAAAGTGAAAATAGATGAATTTTTATCGAGAAGAAATGATAATAATTTCTAAAAAGAATTTAAATTTTACAAATTTTAAAGCATTTTTATAATTATTTAATAGGGCAAAAACAGAATTTATATTAAAAAATTTTATAAACATAGTTTTAAGAGAAGTACTTCAAAGGCAATAAACAAGATGTATAAAAGAATAACATCCTACCAATGACATCCATGGGTTAAAAAAAGAACTTCTGCAGCTCTTTTTCACCACTAAGTACTTCTTTTCAATGACAACACAATGTTAAAATCATAACTTTTTTTTTTTTAATTATTTCAATAAATTGATTGTTATTTTTTTTATTACTTCACTTTACGAAGTCAGAGGTGTAAGCTTGAACTAAGTTATTGAAAGACTTAATTACACTATGCAACAGTATTTTGGGGACGGAATCATTCCATCTGCAATTGATAGCTCTTGATATGTGTAATAAACCCTCCAAAGGATTTTTCGCTGATAGGCAAGGTTTTTGTTTTATGACCATCTAAACTTTTCTATTTTTTCACCAAGGTAGTCTCAGATAAATCGAAAAAAATAATATCAATATAGTTTGAAGCTAAAATATTTTTACATAAATGTTTAGAGTATATAACGGGGAATATTTCATTAGAACTTTAAATTCATTTATCTGTCCGTTTTAAGGAAATCACATGAAAGTCAGTTAAAACTTGTATTTAATGTTAAAACTTGTATTTAATTCTACAGATATTTTGTTCGTCAAATTTTACTAGGGGTCTCCAAAGGCAAAAAATACATCCGACTTATCATGTGTTATTAAAAAAGAAAATTACAAAATTTTCCCACATTTCTTATATAAACTCCTTAAACTAGGCAATGAAATATGACATAAAATTAAAAGTTTTGTAGAAATCGTAAACAAAATTACTAATAAATTCATTAATTTAATTTTTTTGGATAAATGCTTCACCATATGAACTTTAGACCTTCGGTGACCCCTAGTGAAATTCGACGTAGAAAATTTTTGTAGAACATTTAAACCCATTAAACTCAAGTTTAAATTGACTTTTATGTATTTTTTTTTAAACGGACTCCTCATTATTAGAGATAGAAAGTTCTAATGAAATATCGCCATTTAAATGCTCTAAACATTTATGTTAAAATATTTGAGCTTCGAACTATATTTAAATTATTTTTTCAATTTATCTGAAACTACTTTGGTGCAAAAATAGAAAAGTTTAAAAGGTCATAAAACAAAAATTTTGCCTACCAGCGAAAAATCCTTTGGAAGGTTTATTGCACATATCAAGAGCTTTCAATTGCAGATGGAATGATTCCGCCCCCACGCGATGATCCTCAATTTGTCGCCTAGTGTTATTTAATTGTTCAAATTCTATTGAAATTCGATGTTTTTATAATTAATTTAGAGTATTAATTCTTTAAAAATTTACAAAGCTTAACAAAATATATTTTTTAATTCGAATTGATTACAAATTTGCTTTAGATATTGCAACTTAATTTATTTTGCAAAAGACTAAAAATATAAAATGAAATATATCAATTTTTTTAATTATTTACGAATTAAATTTTTTGATAAAGATATATGTATTGTTTTAATCTTAAATTTCTATTTGAGTTTTATATTCCGATTTTTTTCACGATTTTTTAAAACTAAATTGACGACTTTATCTGAATTTGATTTGGCAGCCCTTTAAAATTATTTTAAAGTAATACAGTGATTTTCATACATGAAAACATCGATATTTTTTCTCCAAATTTCTTCTTAAGAGGATTTCAAAGTTTCGAAGGATAAGCTTTTTTTTGAAAAAATTATAAAATATTTATGCATATTATATCAACTCAATATAGGTATCAAATGAATGCTAAGAATTCACGCAATATAATAATATTTTTTTATTTAAATGTTGAAGCGCAAAAACTTAAGAAAATATCCCTTTGAAAATGTTTCTTTTTACTATTTATTTCCAAATATACAAAAGCATGCAAAAATTATACTCACACGTCAAAAAATCGTTATACAGATAAAACTAGAGACCATCCATGGTAAAACTGTATCGACTTTTTCTCCAGGATGTAAAAATTCATCTCAGATAGACTTAAAAATAACGAAAAATGCGAAATATTTAAGGTTTTTAATTATAGTCCTTGTACAAAGGATTTTTCTTAACATTTTGTGCTGCAATATTTAAATAAAAACTTTTGTTAAATTGCAAGAATTCTTAGCTTTCATTTGATACCCGTTTTGAGTTGATATAATTTTGATACTTATTTTATATTTTATTTTAAAGTTATTTAATTATCGAAATTTTGAAGTCTTTTCTTGGGCTCTAGTTTGACGATTATATAGATTTTTTCACGTGTGACAAATTTTTTAGGAAATTGTTACACGGTGCAACTATTCAAAAGTAATTGTTATAATTGCTCACAGAAAATAAAATAACATTGAAATTGTTAAGAATTCGGCTGCGAGCCTTTTAACAAATTCCCTTTTTATACCCTTCACCACACGTGTAAAGGGTATATATATGTTTGTCATTCCGTTTGTAATTTCTCGTCTAAGACCCCAAAAAGTATATATATATTCTGGATCCTTATTGATAGGGGAGTCGATATAAAGATGTCCGTCTGTCCGTCTGACCGTCCTTTTGAAGCTACGGCTTCCGCGTTTCAACAGGTTGGTCATAAATATTTTCATAAAATTTCAATTTTTTACAGAAAGTTAATTTGTTCATAAACAACAGAGTTATGGACCAAAAACTAAAAAAAATGTTAATAAGTAAATACACAGAAAAATTTTTATATTAAACATACATACATACATACATACATGCAAAAATAAAAATATATAACTATTCAATTGTTGTTGTTTATATTTTTAAATCAATGCTTTCTATGACTTTCTTTTTCGTATTTAAATGTTCGTAGTTAAAAAAAATTAGGCGTTAAGGCGAAATTTTTATTATTTGTGGGTAAGATGGTAATATGCTATTAAGTAACATGGTGAAGGGTATCAAAGATTCGGCACGGCCGAATCTTTTTTCAATTTCATTAATAGTCCACTTGTAAATTTTTAATAACATCTTGGTTTTATTTTATGCGAAAACTTACCTTCCTCTTAGAAATTTTATTTCAAATACGCTATTTAGTTTTATTAGTAATGGTTTCATTTAATTTTTATTTTATAAGGGTTAATAAATTTAATAACTACCGTCATTTAAACATCATTTTCAATCAGTTTAAAAAAAACTAAAAAGTATTTACGGAATCCTGTATTATGAATCTTCCAAAAACTGACTGAGTTTAGTTCATTTAAAATTCATAAGAAAATGAAACTGTAAATTAAAAACACCTGTCGCATTCAACGAAACAGCCGGTCAGACGGCCAGCTAGTGACTCAGCCTTCTGCCACACCAAAATAATTACACATAATTTTAACAATATTCTACCAGCAACAGCCAGAATGGCAGCTTCACAATAACAGCAAGAATTAAAAACAATCTACATAAAGTCAATATTACTTGGTTACTAGATACGAGTATCAACAATTTGTACCTATACAATATTTCGTATCTGGTAGATACATATATTTATGTATATATTTTCTTAGTTGTATGTTCCTTTTATATGAAAAAGGAATACGGGTACGAAACTTAGGTATTCCTAGAGTTTTGTTTTCCTTATTTGAATGATGGTTAGTTATTAACATTAAAGATATTCATAAAGTAGCCACTGTTTGTGTTGTATTAACACAAGACAATGTTAAGTTCATCGTTACCTACCAAACATCCAACCAGTCAGTCATCCAACCTACGAGTATTCAAACTTAAGCGTCAATACGACGAAGAAGAACCTGAAGCAGAATATGAAGGTAAAGGCAAAGGCGCTAAATCAAAATGTCGTAAAGAAAAGAAACAATATAAAAATTAAAATTAAAAATAAGAAAAAACTACGAATAATAATTTTGAGTACGATTAAGATGCGTGCCATAAACAAATTATGCAAAACACGTTACAGACACAGAAAATAATGTTGGAATGGATGGAAGCAAAGGAGGGGGGGTATTTTGTTAGTGGAAAAAATATTATTAAGATTTATTCGTGGAATAAGTATACACAGCATTCATAAATTGTCTAGGTATTGATAAAGTTATGCAAAAAATACATGTTGTATCCCCCAACTATAAACAACAATGAAAATTAAATTAATAACAAAATTATGACGCGTAATACCAATATGATCCGTTAAGTAACCAGCAGTAATCATGTCTATTAAGTTTAGAATTTCAAAATTTAATGCAAACGTAAATTGTCATAGGAGGATTGCCATAAAAATTTTACATAAGTTTGATTTATATATATAATGTTGTAAAATTATAATAAAATTACCCAATTTATGCAGTTTTTAAATTTTGTGAATGATATTGTCCTGACATGTGGTTCCAGCAGGTCGGCGCTTGGCGCTTGGCGCTACACAGTGGACAGTCTCTAAAAATAGTTGAGTATATTTATTTCTCGCAAAGGTTACGTAAAATCATCGTGTTCAACTGAAACTCCTTTTTCCGGACAATCGATAATGCAATACCTTTCAAATAACGATGGCCTATCCTTATTTTTACTTTACTTTTGATTTAACTTACTTTTATTTAAATCCCATATACAAATATAGTAACCTGGGTCCATATGAAGTTCAAAGGCTATGTATTCCATCCATTTAACTGTTGCAGTTACATTAGAAAGATAAATATTCGATATGATATATATATATATGTATAATATGACAAGTCAAGGATTGAAATAAATTCTATTATCTTGCTCGACGAGAGAACGGATACCTCGTTCAGAAGCACTATGATTTCACCAAGAAACTTTACCTAATGAGAACCCACAGCTGTGGGTGCGTTAAGTAGAATTTATAGTGGCCAGTATTAATATTTCCTATAATAATAAAAAAAAACTTCAATGCCCGGTTAATACGAGATTATTTAATATTATAACGTTACTTTTTGGATACATTTCTCCCATAGTCTACCAAGTTCTACCTCTTCTCAAGAATTCTTTCTTCATTTTACCGCACGGACGCAGAAAATTACCTCTATCCTTATGAAAACGCGTCCAACACCTCTATTTGCCAAATAACCAATTCGTTCGTTTCTTGAATCGCCTTCACGGACAGATACGCAATATAGTGTTAACAAGAATTGACGTAAACGCAGTTCACTTAACTATTACAAGGAGGGAATCTTTAGGACAACCAGACTATGCGAAATTATGAATATACATAAGTATTCCTATAGATTTTCTCCTCAAGTATCTCAGACATAAATGAAGACGGCATAAATCTCGTTAGTTATTTCCCATGGGTAAAGCCCATTCAAAACTCGATCCAAACACTCCGAAGCCTATATAACGCTAGAATCATATTAGAACGGATAGAAAATTACCATTTTCGGATTTGACCCTTTCCGATCCAAAAAATGTGACATTTTGCAAAATGAAAATAAGCTATACATTTCGCATAGTTATGAGCTCATAAAAAACATAATTTAAATTTAATTTTTGTAAATA
Organism: Protophormia terraenovae; assembly: GCA_951394005.1. Classification (NCBI taxonomy): domain Eukaryota; kingdom Metazoa; phylum Arthropoda; class Insecta; order Diptera; family Calliphoridae; genus Protophormia; species Protophormia terraenovae. Next base: position 76,887,964 of record OX596074.1, on the reverse strand, counting down.
TTTAAAATTTTAAATACAAAAAATTATATTTTTATGATATTTTTGTAGGGGGGGCAACAATATAGAAACGTAGTTACTTAGTGCCCAATGCTTTGAAATATTGTCAAGTTTTCGAATAAATAATATTAAAATATTACCAAATGTTTTTTTTATTTTTTTATTGTTTTTTAACTATCTATGAACATCTATCTTCCTTTTATTTTTATTTTTAATAGTTTGTAAGAAAAAAATTTTTTTCCTGATTATAATTACATTTAATCTAAATAGTACAAATTTAAACGAATATCCTAATTCATATAATCTAAGATGCATTTTTATGGCATAGGAGTTTGGTCAAAATTCTCCAAGACTTCTAATACAAAAATAATACATTTATTTAAAGAAACTTTAAGTTATTTCATTTAGAAAGTTTTATTTAATGTTTAACCATAAACTCTTGCTCGCATGATTGTTCTTGAGGTTCTGTTTAAAAATCTTTAAAAGTTGCAGGCTTTTAAACTTGGGTGAAACGTAGTCGCTTACAAACCAGTCAAACATACTCGTACACACGTTTAAACATCTAAACATGAGGTTAAATCTTACAACTCGTAAGTAGAAAACTTGTTTTTGAGTAAAACTAACAAATAAAAAATAAACCAAAAAAAAAAAAAAAAAAAATCAAGTCTAAAGAAATATCTATAAGTAAAGTTAATATGTTAGCATGAATGTATGTATGTATGTACATTAGTGCTTATTTACCAGTAGTATGTAAAAAAATCATTTAAAAACATACATACATACATACATACCAACAAAAACAATGTTATGAAAAGTAACTGACTACTGAAGTTTAGGTAGATATCTATACGAAAGAAACGGGTTAAAAGTAGATCGTCAACTATATAAGATTCCATTTACATGAACATATTGTCGTTGTTTATTTTGTTTTAAAGTTCTTTTGAACAGAAAAAATCCATTTGACTTTACCTTGGCTGAGTGTCTACAATCTGAGCTGTTGTTTTTTTTTTATTTTTATTTTATACATATTTTGCTTTTAAAAACTCTACATTAAAGTATGAACGGTATGAACATGCAAAAACCAGATTTTCACATATACAAATGAAAGCTATATCGTTGTATAGGTAATGTGGTGATAGATACTTTTAAAAACTTTGTTCCAGCTTTAAAAAAACTTTAACTAATACCAATAAGTAATATATTTACCTGTTTGTGCCTTATGAGGGGCAATTTAAAAAGTGGGTAGAGTTTTGTTAGTGGATAAAATAAAGAATCTCAACATTCAAATGTTGCTCTAAAGTACGAAAATGTTGCTAAACATGAATATTGTTGTTTTCTTTCAAACAACTTGTTGAATATTGTATAATGTACAGAAACATTTTTTCATGTTGCCAACAGGGGATATTTTTGTGTATTCTAAACGAAATGTTGCTTGTAATTAATTGTTGTTATTTGTTTATATACCAATTTAATGTTTATATTCATTGTATTGTGGATTGTATCTTAATATTCGATGTTGATAATGGTATTTATTGTGGGATATTTTTGTTTTATTTTTTGATAATTAATGTTGCTTGTTTTATGTTAGACTGAGTAGGGATATTTTGTGGTTGATATATTTGCTAAAAATTACTTTATTTTCTTAATTCTTTTATTAAAAATATATGAACAATAATGTAGGTACATATTTGAATAGAAATAAAAAATAACTACAAACGCATTTAATTTTACTTACATCATTTGTCAAACGCATGAAATATAGTGACTTCGCGTTTGCTGGACAATGTCAACTGTCCTATATTTATAACAATATATATTTTTGGTAATGATTTTTTTTTTGAATAAAAAAAAAATAGAATTTGTAAATTAAATAAAAACACCTTTTTCGCCCATATCGTAGAAATCTGCCGAAAATGTTTTAATCCATAATGATCCTATTAATACCGTTCCCTTAGTGTATACTTAAAGTGCAAACATATTTAAGAAAAATTGAAGTTAAAGTTCACACTTAAGTAATATTTCGTTTTACTATTTAAACTAATGTTGAGAAGGAAATAAACAAACACTTTAAGTTATATTGTATTTTCACTTTTATACAACTAAAAAACTTAGCTATTTTTTATTTATCCTATAATGTATAATACAATAAATAAACGTTAAAAAATTCAATATTCTGATTTTTAAAGTTTCTTAATACAATCGTACGACTATCGTATTCAAGACATTACACTAACAAAATTTTTAATCATCAGACAAATCGTCAGATAAAATGTATCGACTGCCAAAAATCATTAAAAATATCATCAAAACCTCTTTAAGTAGCATCAACAATAAATGAAAGAACAACAATTTTTAAACATTTGAAATAATCTCAAATATATTTGATATAACCACTACAATATACCGAATATCACAAAAATTGTAAAATTAAAAAATAAGTGACGTGATGAAAAAAAAAAAAAACATAAATGTTCCTGGTGATTGGTATGACTTTACCTACAATATCTGTAACATATTTTTCCCGATACTTTTTTGGTGTTGAAAAACTTAAGGGATGATAAAATAATACTTAGGTTTTGAAATATTTACAGAATCGGATTTTAATTACTTACATTTATAATTTTTGTCAACTCCAAAAATACCGGCGAAATTCCCAAAAATGGAATTTTTTGAATGTAGCCTATTAAGTCCACATTTGCTACACGTCAGGAAAAAGCCGTTGTAAAATTCTTTAAAAAAGCACATCAGAGTTTTCGAAACTGCAATGTATGTATGTAGTAGATATAGACAATCATTTTCGTCAATATATTTTACAAGAAAGTATGAAACCATGATATGTTATTCAGGAAAATTTTATTTTATAGTAAAAAGAGTGTAGAAACTTCAACAGTAAAAAGCATAAAAAATAATATTTTAATATTGTGTTAATAATCGCTATCGTTACTTTTAATAAATTAAAAATTTATTTGTTGTTCTAGCTCAACAGGGAATCTTTCCCAATTTCTTTAGATTAACTAAAGATAAATTAAAATGTAAACTTTATAAACTCAATGAGAATTTTTCCAAGTACGCTAAAAAATATCGAAGCTTAAACAAAGTAACGATCGCGATTATTAGCACAACATTAAAATTATTAAAATTTTATATTGTCGCATCCAAATTATTTTGAACAAAAAAATATAAATTTCTGCAATTCTAAAATTCAAATTCTAAAATTCAAAATATCTATCTATTACTAGATAGATATCGACTCGTGTAAGAAACAAAAATTTGGCTATAGGTTAAAAATAATCGATGTCAAAGTACCCTTCCATACTTAAAATTTTAAACTACTCTGCTATGTCTGTAAAATTTTATGTAAGTCCAAAAAGCCGATTAGAAGTTACAGTTTTGTTTCAAAAAATTTCTGATTCTACTCCACTGTGTAGTATAGAGTACCGTTACAGTTAATCGACTATAAACTCCTTACTTGTTTTAATTTTAAAAAATAAAACATAATTTTGACTGTCTTAGAATACGCGAAGTATACTTTATAAGCGCATAAAGTATAACTTTCGAAATAAATAATTATTTCAGAAACTTATTCCATTACAAACGTATTTGTATTTTATTTCATTCATACATATTTTGTTGCTAGTTTTTTGTTAATAATTATATAAAAATATCTCTTAAATATACATTATTTTTCAATGTAATTTAATATTTACAATGTAATTTTCTCATGTCTTAACTTCAAGGCTTATATATGTATGTTTGTATATGTATGCGAAAAAGTAAAAAATAAAGTTTACAAAATTTATTTAACATTGGGTAAAGGAAAAAGAAACTTCTGCTAGAGTAAGCCACCAAGAGCTTCTTCAACTTTTTATTTATTTAAATTACTATATAAAGAAATTAATTTCATTCTCCACTCAATAAATAATTATAAAATAAAATGCAAGAGTAGAAAAAAAGCAACAGCGAGCAAAATTGTAAAGTACAATATTATTCTTTTGAAAAAAAAAAAAAAAAAGTTAAACCAAGCAACTAACAAAACAGTCAGCCAAACAACCAACCAACCAACCACACGTTTATGTGTAAGTTCTTCTTCTTATTACATACTTATTACATAAAATGTTCTTTCTTTCTCCATAATAAACGCATTACTTGCACTTTTGCCCCCAAAATTATATAAAACAACAACAACAATTATAATGCAGTTTAAAACCTTTGTAGGTTTTTGTTGTTATTTTTGTGCATATATTTGCTTATGAACTTCAATGTAATAGAAGGGAAAAATGATACTTGCGGTGTTGTTGGAGGTGCTACCAATTTCATTCCATCTTTTTGGCTTGTAGATATTCAAATTTGTTGTTGCTATTGTTTTTCTGCAAAGTTTGCAATATAAAATATAAAAAAAGTTTAAATTATAATATTACAATTTAAAGTTGAGGAAAATCAGCTCTCTCGTCTATAATGTTTTTAAAGTAAATATTTTTGTTTAAATAAATTTGAAAGATTTTCCATAAATTCCGATGATCTCTTTTGTTGAATGCCCCAGATGTGTTTGTATGTGAGTAGGAATGGTTGGTGTATTTGTAAAATAATATTTATTCTATTAAAGAATTAAAAAAAGTATGAAATTTATTTTACTAGTTGGAAAGAAAAAGTTTGTTTTTTTTGTAAATATTTTTATTATTATTTTGCTTAAATTGCATTTCTTGCAATCGAAATTAAAGTTTGAATTCTGATACAGGTGGTATTAAAAAAAAAAAAAAACTAATAAACAACAATTTTAAAATGAAGGAAATATGTAGGTATGTATGTATATAAAATAAAACAATTGAAATATTTTGTTTGTTAGTTATGAGTACAAAAATTGTTTTTAATAATGGAAAATATACCATTAAAATTTAAAAAAGCTCTTAAAGAGTTTGCTTTTTTGGAACATGAACAAATATACCGTGAAATCCAAATGTGCCAAATTCTTAAAATTTAAGAAATGTATAAATAACTATCATTTATGTTCATAAATATATGATTGAATACTTTTAATTTTCTTTAAAACTCATAAGAACATTTGACGGATTTCAAAATATTTTTTCCAGAACTGAAAATTCTTTGCAAAAAGAACCCTATATTGAGTTTTTCCAATAGGGTAAGTGGAAAAAATAAATTTTAGCGAATCGTTTTTTTTTGTGGCTTACTAGCAAAGATTTTCGATTTAAGGAAATTTGTTTTAATCGATTGGTCTTCGTTGATAATGATTATACTATTGATTTAATTTAACAAGCATTTTCAAAAGGACATTAGAGGCTTCACAATTATAGTTAAGTTATTAAATAAAAATTATGTAATATATAAACAAATGATGATTGATCATAATAAGATAAATATGAAGCATGTTATGAGTAACTTTGAACAAGTTTTGAAATTTATGATAAAACCTGGTGATAATATGAGAAAATTTGTATCACAATGTAATAAAACTGGATCGTAACGAGATAAAATATTTTAAAACAAAATGTTAAAGCTCGAATCCTATGTGTTTTTTTTTACTACCTTAAGGAGAAAAAAATACGTTTTATTTTGTCAATTTGCAACTTATTCTTAATTTTTGAATTTCCGTAAGATTTTTGAAAATTGTATACTTTGAAAAAAAATTCGACAAAAGAAATTTAAAAAATATACACATATGTTATTTTGTACATGAAACTTTTCATTTATTTTGTAAATATCTTTATATCGAGGGTCTATACTCAAAACGGGCCTCATGCAAAGCAGCATTTTTCAGGAGAACATAAAAATTGTTTATTTTCCACATTTTTCAACATTTTGTAATCCGTTCTTCTACGAGTTATTACTATTACGTCTACTAAACCTTACACTAAAAAATAAATCTTTTAACTCCATTATTCGCGAAGTTATGGTAGATAGCCCATTTTGTCTTAATTATTTTTAATGTTTGTAAAAAAATGTTCACATATCCCGTTTTGTTTATTGGAAATTAAAGAAGTAAAACATAATATTTTTGCAAAAACTCAAAAAACTCAAAAATTATTAAAACCTTTAAAGACGATGTTTATTGCACTTTTTATTTATTTATCATTTTTTTTAAGAAACTGATTTTGGTATCTAAGATGTTTTGCTTATAATAACGAATTTTATTAAAATTTTTTCATTCCAGTTTTGCCTTAAAAAAAATATACTGTTTGTAGATAGCCCAAAAACAAAAAGTGAAAAACATAGTGTTAGAATTAACTTTTAACTCCAAAATTAACACCATATATAAAAAATAGAAAACTGAAGAGTCTGACGCAAAAAAAAAAAAAAAAATTATAAATCTGCATGAGGCCCGATTTAAATATAAGCTCTCGATATGTAGTTTTCTTGAAAAAGTTTTTTTTCTGTAATATGCTCATAAAACTTTTTGTAACTTCGGAACCGTTATGATAATGGAAATCGCTTTTGTGGGTGATTTGCTAAGTTAAAAAATAAATACTGAATATATTGTTTTTTATTTAAAGAAATCATATTATTTAAAAATATCGTCCCTGCGCTAACTAAATTACCTATGTAATTTTTAATAACTTTTCAGAAAAGCTGAAAAACTGTTTAGTTTTGCAGTTTCTTCGTTACTTCGCAAAATTTTTACAAATTTCCTCCGTTTATGAATAGGCTTAGTTACAGAAATTATGTATTTTATGAAAAAGAATGAAAATTTTGGCGTCTTTTGGGGAAAATCTAAGAAAACTTTACATAAGTAATTTTGTGGAGCAATTTTTTGTTAAGATATGATTGTGCTTTTCTTTTTGCAGGTTCTTAAGTTCATTTAAATATAAGTTTGAACTATGGAAGGAGGTATTATTAGTAATATATTGGTAAAATTCCAACTTCCTAAGATAATTGGAACATGCTATTAAACGGTAATTTGTTGATGATCCCAGAAAAATCTTTAGAAAAATTAAAAACTAAAATTCACCAATATTAATGTTACATGTATCAAACGATAGCTAAATAAAAATTAATGAACCCGTATTTCATGATTTTCAGAAAAAAGATTTAAATAAGATAAAATTAACGATTTACTAAAAATTCCTGAACTCAAGAAAGTGCGTCAAATTGTGCGAAGACAAAAAAAAATGTTGCAAGTGTTCCTCCTAAAATTAAAGATTTATGTCTCTTAATCTAATTCCCAAAATATTAGGAATCAATTAGTTCATTTTCGTCAGCTGGACCAATTTTAAATTACCTCCAAAAATATTATTTTTGATCAACACGATACACAACTTTTAATTTTTGATTAAAAGAAATCCAACATATAATAGGTAACGCTCAGATATCATTGACAGTATTGTCTCCCGAGCTTTTTTCTGTTCTGATTATTAAAAAAAAAAAACAAATTTATAATAATCTGAAATTGAAAGGCAGACAGACGGACAGACATCATCAAAGCTTTATTTGGCGTAAGTCTGGGTCGATCAATTTTAGTGTAACTAGACTTGGGATGTATACTTTCAGGCGGTATATCAAAAGTATACAATATTAAATATTTTAAGTTTAAATTTTAATATTACCATTTTCTCTAAGAATATTAATAATATTATTGTATGAAAAATTATTTACATAAGTAATTTTGTTGGAGCATTTCATATATGGTTTTACATAGGTAATTTTGTAAATCCTAAACTAGTCGAGATATCGAAAAATGCTTTGGAGGTCATACGTATAACTAGTAGGGGATCTAAATGCAGCAATAAAAAAAATTTCCAAAATTTTTACATAGGTAATTCAGTCAGCGCAGGGACGATATATTTTTTGGGAAATTCTATTTTTAATGAATTGGAACTAAAAAGTTCCAACGAGTTCCAATTTAAAAATACGATTGTTATATAAAAGAACATCTATAAAATTATATATGAGAATTTCGGCTGAGACTTTTTACGATCTTTTAAAATATTAGAAAAAATATGCGGGACCTCATATTAGCAATTTTTTAAGAATTATTTAAAATTTTGAAGGTAATGCCTAAAAATTTATTAAGCAAATGTTACACTAAGATTGGTGTACTTAGATCTTACCACGCTTATGTTTAAAATATCCTTTATTCTAATAAAATTTACAAAAATATGTCTGAAATTCATACAAATAAAGTAATTTTTTTCAGTATGGGAGTGGCAGTGATTGTACTCGCCTATTTTTAGTATCAATATTTACGGCCTTATCTACTAACAGAATGTACAATTTCAGACCTATATCTCCAAAACTGGATTTTTGTCGTTCCAAAACTGTCAAATGTGACACTGTGCGACGATATGAAAAAAATAGATTTTATTATTAAAATGTTCATATTTAATATTAGCTATGACCAGTGTTGCCGTTTTGGTTTTTCTACTTAATTTGATAGGATTTTTCTTCCTTTGGTAGGATGGTGGGCTTAATCGAATTTTGATAGATTTAAACAATGAGCTTTATTTTTTTAATTTAAAAAGGAATATACATAGATCATAATATTTACAAAAAAAAAAAAAAAAACATTACATTTTAGAAGAAATTAGTATATTGTACAGAAAAAAATTTATCTAATTTTGGAAGAATTATGAGCATTATTTTAATGATAGATTTGTCGCTTTATTAGAGGTTCTATGTCTAATCGACTATTTTAAAAAGAATAAATCAACTAAACGAATTTCAAAAATACTTAGTAAAATCTGATGTCTAACAATTGGATAGCTAGTAACTGTATTTTAAATTCAGCTTTTATAGAGTAAATGGCATGCGAGCCATAGATATGTATTTTGAAAAATGTATCCAAAAAAGTGCTTTTTATTCCTTTATATGAATGTTAATCATGATTAATAATATCAATGAGGAAAAATCAGAAAAAAAAAATGCAGAAAAAGCATTCATTCAGCATATCTCTATTCAAAAAATTTTAATTTTTACTGGTTTTAAGTAAAAATGATGCTATAGTCGATTTTAGACTGAAAATAGCCACATTGACTTTTCAAATATTATAAGCATAAAAAACTTTGAATAAACTGAATTTTGAAGAAGTTATTGAAACTAAATACTGAAATATTAAATATTCTTTCATAATCAAATAAAATCCATATTTGACTTAAAATGATAAAATTAACTTTCTGCTGAAAATGTTTCCTAAAAAAGTTTATATTTTTAATATTTTCCCAAGTTTAACAAACCAATATTTACCTTTCAACTGATTTATTTATTGATAAATGTTATACATATAAGCAACTTTGTAGTAAACTTATTTTCGCTATCACATTATTCGTCTGCTACAAAAAATCTACTCTAGGCCTGTAGTTTTCTATTACTGGTAGGACCAAGAACGAATATCCTTCTTTTTTTATTTTAAACTCATCAGTTCTGGGTGATTTTCTCAAAAACTCTTCTCCAAAATTAAGTTTTGTTTGTTTAGCACTTTTTATTCTGGAATTATTGTACTTTGGTTTGTGAAAAATTTCATAGATTGTCAGTTAAAAACTTTTTAACATTAGGCAACATACATTTTTTAATTATACCCTATACCAACATAAATATAGAAGGCATAACGTATTTGTAGTGATGTTTAAAACAGTTAAATTGTAATTTTTTTTTTGTCAATTTATCGATGTCCGTGCGTCTGATGGACTGGTAGGCTTATTTTATAATTTTTGTTTAAATAAGTTGTCTATGCGTGTTCGTTTTTATTCGAATTATTAAAAATGCTTTCCTGTTTTATATATTCAAGTTTCAATGAATAGGTCAAGTTTAAATATGCACGAAAACAAAAAAAAAAATAAAAATAAAAAATAAATAATAATAAATAAATAAATAGAAATAATAATAATAATAGTAAACAATTAAAAAATATGATCATAAAAAATCTGGAAAAAAGGATAACATGCAGAGAAATATGCATAACTAGCATGAATATGAATATTACAGTGCCTTCATTTGTATGGGGGCAAAAAAAGTTGGAAATGTTCCACCCTAAAATTAAAGACTGATATGTTTTTAACTCATTCCCAAAATATTTCGGTTCAATTATTTCCATTTTTAAAAAACCTCCAAATTTTTAACTTTTTTCAAAAAAAAAAAAAAAGGTACAACATATTATAGAAAAATGACGTTTAATACATATTGAACAAAAAATATTTTAAAATTTTTTTTCATTCTCGCGAAATTAAAACTTTAGTATAATGTTCAATGATTTTATTTTAAACAGTATTTTATTAAAATTTGAATATTTTGAACATTTTCCATCTTAAATTATATTTTAGGGCATCATTGAAAAAAGATGCTAATATGATATCTTCTATTAGATATATATATATATATATATATATATATATATATATATATATATATATATATATATATATATATATATATATATATATATATATATATATATATATATATATATATATATATATATATATGCATAGCGAATACTTTGGGGATAGCGCATACATATATATATTTATGTATTTATAAAAAAATATATTTTTAAAACTTTTTTGAAAAAAGTAAATTTTTCGGACACCCTAATTAGAACACGATGCATTTTAAGGGGGTGGAATAGTGGAATTCTTACTAAAATTTTATGTAGAATTGATGTATAAAAGAAATTTTTTTATAAATCAATTGGATTCGTCTCTGCGCAAAATGGAGCTGAAAATGTGCGTTTTTAGCCGCAGATATGCATGGGAAGGAGTTGGAAAATTAAGAAAAAGAATTACGCCATTATTTTTACTGCTGCAAAAACCTTCTACAAAGGTATGATATCCAAATATCAAAAGAAATATATATATATATATATATATATATATATATATATATATATATATATATATATATATATATATATATATATATATATATATATATATATATATATATATATATATATATATATATATATATATATATATATATATATATATATTAGGGTTCGTTTCGAAAAGAAAAATTTCTTTTGATATTTGGATATCATACCTTTGTAGAAGGTTTTTGCAGCAGTAAAAATAATGGTATATATATATATATATATATACCTGTGTGCAAAATAAAAGTAGCACCATATGTAGCATTTTTACATTCAATAAAATGAAGATGTTTTGTTGATTTCAAGAATTTTTTAATATTTTTTTTATGGATTTTATTATATATTTCCATATTTAAAAAAAAAAGTAAATCTTAAAATTAAACATCGTAATTCAGATGAAATACTTGAATGAATACTTGAATACACAATAAATTAGCTGTGCAAAATAATAGAAGCATACCTGTAAAAATAAAACTGTTTGATTTTTCTTTTTTTGGCATATTTGAGCGGCACAGCGGGCTCTGAGTCCACTAATAACCCATGATCCTCTCAATGGGAATATTTTTCCAAGCTTACTGCACTGGCGTCCACAATTATTTCAAATTTCCCGAACAACTTTGGACGCATTTGTGCAGAGAACGTGCGCCATTTCGTTTGCGGCCAGTCGGAGTAAAGTATCGTGAAATAAAGGTGATTGCGTACCTGTCTGTAGTTTAGTATTGGGACTTTCCTTTGGAATCTTGCTTACAGATTTTGATTATGAAGATGTCAAAAAGTAGTTAACGCATCAACTAGCAGCTCTAAGTCCTTTTTAGTGGTCGTCACAAATGTGTTTGAGCTAACCATTCGCTTTTTAAGCGTACAGTCATTTGGACGACTTTTTTACATGCGAGTTCGTGTTTACTGGTTTGGATTATATTTTTTTTTAGTTTTCAATAACTGCGGGAGAACATTATACAAAAATGTTGGAGAAATGTGTATGTTTTACCTTCAGAAAGTTTTTTTTTACAAATAAGGTACCGGTGCTAGAAATACAGTGCTTGCCGCCACCAATTTTAACATTTTTTAAAAGCAAAATTTCACTGTATGTACAGTACACCGCTATATAATTTATTTAAAAACCAAAAGGATCAAAAATATTAAAACAATAATACTATTTGCCAATGTACCAAGCAACCAAGCAGCTTAGTGACCTTGAAAATTTATTAATTTTTTTCAAATTATTTAATGAAATTTTGCACAAATAGGTAATATTTCGTTATATATAACGTATTTATAAAATTTTCATTAAACGAAGTGCTTTTCCAATAGGTAATTTTTACATGAATTTCGAGGAAGTTGAAAATATTTACGTACATATTTTATGGTGTATGCAATTATAGTAAAATATTCAGTGTTTTTACATGGAAATAATTTGAGATTTATGTATTTGTTTTCAAATATACATACATAGATATAATATAATTACAATACAAGAGTTTCTAATTAGAATGAATATATAATTTTTTAAATATTTTTGCAAACAATTTATTTTTAGTTTGACATAAAATGTTTTCAAATTCCCTTACAATATTGTTAAACAATGTAAACATGTTTCTTTACAAATAACTCAAATAAATATTGTATAAACATACATACATTCATTATTATTAACAGCAACATATGTTTCTGTGATTTATTACAACACTAAAGACGCACTAAACACAAATTAAATTCATAGAAATGTTGCAAAAAATTTAATAAACTGACCGAATATGTTTAAGAGCTTACACCAGCTCTCGCTCTCAACATCATCATGTTAAAAAAGTTTTACGCTCTCTAGAAACAATCACTCTTTCAAAATGCGTAGCATTTTTAAGAGTAGCAGAGCCAGAGAAAATATTTTAAAATAATCCGAAAATAGAGTTTTGTTTCGAAAAAATGTTAAATAAACAACAAATAATAAATAAAACTTTTCTTTGAGCAATGAACTAAAATGTGAATGTTGGTATCAAACGTACACACCATCACTGTGTATTTGTCTGATTTGAGGGTGCAAACAACAGCAGCTGTAGAAAGACAAAACAAAACAGAAAACACAATTGAAAACATGAAAAGAGAGCGAACGTGATGGACGGACATATTGACTCTCCGAATGATAAAAATGTTTAGGTACCTTTAGTTAAGCGAAAGATCTCTGTTGCAACGGACTGATGTTACGGATGGCAACGGTATTTGCGTACGATTTTCTTGGATTATTCCAGTTTTTTGTTTCTGTGTAGTTCTTTCAACATGAAATTTAATACAATTGTTGTTTGCTTTATTCTCTCCACAATAACAAGAAAACAAAGTGAAAAAGAATAAGAAAAACATCATACACAATAAAAGTAAACAAATTAGTAATAATTAATAATAAAAAGTAAACGAAAAAAAAATATAGCTAAGAAAAATTAATAATTTAGTGATATAAAAACAAAATTACTAAAGAAATGGATACAACAAATATCAAGAGGATTATAAAACCGTTAATTTTACAATAAAACAAATACGCAGTGTTTGTGAATGTGCAGTGTTAAACAATAAATTTTATTAAAAAAGGTATTAAACAAAAATTATATGAAATATTTAAACCAATACAAATAAACAGTGATTTTTATTTTTTATAAAATTATATTTTAATGGAAAAAGCTAAGGATGGATAAAATTTAATGTCTTTAAAAAAATATTGCCTTTTGTTCCAATACCATCAAACAAAATTTTATTTATCGTGCAATTATCACAATACCAATACAAGTGCAACATTAAGTTGTCTCCATTAAGTGAAATTTCAATCTAATTTTCATTTGGATTAATTTATTTATTGGCAAAAGAAAAATATTTTTATTAAATTTATTTTACTTTGTTTAAATTCGTATTTTAAAAGAAAAAAGCAGGTAAAATTATATAGAAAAAAGTGAACAGATAATATTAGTGATTATGTGTGTATGTATGTTATTAAATTGAATCAAGCATCTGAGAAGAGTTGGATAACATGTTTATATACACATTCAAACACACATACCGAGAAAACCTTTTTATATGGGTCTCTACAGTTATCCAGTCATCTAATGAAGCAGTGAACTCCACTATCAAACCAGTCAAGTCAGGCTTTAATAATAAAACGACAACAACAACAACATCACCGTAAACTATAAAAAAGTCTCCTCTAAAGACAACAACAACTTTAACAAGAAATCATACAAATATCAAAGAAAAGTAAAGCCAAAGTAAACGTATAAAACAACAAAAATATGCTCAAGTCGGCGTTTTATTTTTATTTTGCTTCTTTTTTTATTTTTACCTGTTAAACTGGTTCTTCAATATCACTATAAAATTAAAATCTCCTCTTGTCTCTTCTACTCCTCTCTTACCTTTAAAACTACTCTATTCGTTGTATGTTGTTATTGCTTATCATCATAACTAATGTTGTTGTTGTTGTCGTTGTATGTCGTAGAAGTCGTCATCATTGTGATTGTATCGTATTGTTGTAGTTGTATTTGTTGTATTACCAACGTGTATGAGCCATAGAATAATAAACAACAACACTAACTAATCTTGGTTTAAAATTATAATCGTTTCTTGAGAAACGTACGAACGTGTAAAAGAAAATCATAAAGAAAAATAAATAAAAATGTGAAAAAATATTAACTGCTGCAATCGAAAACGAGTTTTATTTTATTATTTTTCTTCTTGTTTTTTTTTTTTCGTAATTTCTGTTTTTTTATGGCCAAGAGTGACGCTGAACTAAGAGAGCGTTGAAGTAATAAACTGAGTAACGAGCAAGAGTTTAACAAATTATTTGATCTTTCTACACAAAGAGAAATAATAGTTATGATTTAGATAAGATTTTATATTGATTGGAAATAATGACAATTGTTGTTTATTTGATTTGCCAAAATATTTAGATGATTGCTCCTAAAATTTTACAATTGTCACATACATATATGTATCACGATTCAAAAGACTAAATAATTCATGTGATCTTCAAGTAAATATATATTTTAAAACAAATAAAATATTTTTACTTTCCAACAAAATGTCGATTTAAAATGTTCCAATACAGTCGTCCTTAAATCCTTAATTTTGTTTTCATTTAATCATATAATAGTTGTTTCAACATAAAACAATTTCAGTTAAAAAAGTTTCTTGACGATCTATTAAATTATTATTTTAACTGTTTTTGCGTTTTAAAAGAAAATAATGTTTTAATAACTTCAAAGTCACAAATATTAAGACTTAAAATTATTTAGCGTACTTAATGACTTTAATGCATTTAAAAGTTAACTTTTTCCAGCGATACTTAATACCAAAAATGTAACATTTAATTTTCGAAGCTTCGATCATAACATATTCAAATATTTTAAAATCGAAACCTTTAAAATATCCGCTACGAATTATGTATAAAATAGATAATAAAAAGGATTCAGGTATATTATGCTTTATTTGATTCGTTTGTTTTAAGGGGAATTGTGTTCCAAAAATAATATAAAGATTTATATCTGTGTTTGAATCCTCGTAGTATACTTTCCTTATATATTATTTTAATATTTTAATAGCCTTTAAATTTAGAAAAAAGTATTTTTCTGCTTCCTTTGTGATATATAACATATGTATGCAGGTTTAAAACTGTGACATCACATAAAAATCCAAATATTTTTTGACTGACAAACTTGAAAATAAAAGTGTAAGCATTTCAAATTATATATTTTTGTTTAAAAGATTTACAAAAAGGGATCATGTTTTGTTAGTTAAATATTTTTGTTGTCGACACTGATGTTGTGATTCGGAATTTCTCAATCATTTTAAATACACGTAATGATGACGGTTAAGCCTATAAATTACTATTTTTTAAGTTGACTCTAGTTCTCGATATAAACAACCACATGCAAAATTGAGGATATTGGTCCATATCTCAAAAACGTTTTGTCCGATTTCGTTAAATATCAAAAAAAAAAAAAAAAAATAATAAATAAATAAAAATATGATAAATCGTCTTCAAGTGTCCATGTTCAAGCATGGATTTAAACGAAATATGACTTATTTGACTTACAACGTACATCAATATGTACCCAGCAAAAAATTTGATTTCCAGGTAAAGAGTTAAGAGAGGCAACTATTTACCTCATATTATTAAGTAGGCATTTTAGATATTAATTAGATGTCAGTACAAGAACTAATTACTTCCAAGCCAAGAAGTCATTATTAGTGAAAACAATAGGAACTAGTTACGTTTTAGGTTACAATAAAGTAATGAAAAGCAAAATATGTAAATTTTTATTTTATTTAATTACAGATTTCAAAAACAGATGACTTTTTGGAGTACCAATTAATATTTTTAAGTTGCAATTCTGAATAATCCATTCTTTAAATATGTGATTTGGTAAACTATATTAAAACTTTATCATTTTCAAAAATCTGATCATAAATTTGTAATTACATACCGGGTTATAAATAATTGTTACTTCGATTTTCGATTTTTTATAAATTAAAGTTTTTTAATTTCATTTTGCACAAATATCTCCTAAGTTATTTGTCAGATTAAAAAATAAAATAAAATGAGAGTACTGTTTATAGATGATTTGAATCCGAATATTTTAAAATTTTATTTTGCGAAATCGGATTAACTTTTCTCGGGGTGTACCTCAATATGTGCATCAATCCCTTTAATTTCCCTTATAAATGTGTATTTGGAAAACTAGAGTTAACTAAAAAAAAAGGTAATTTACATATATGCTTAGGACACTAAGATTAAGTTTAAGTGTATTTTAATTGTTTGCGAAATCCAGTTGAAAAGGCAAACAATTTTAGTTTTCTCCTTATGTTATCTTTATAAATCCAAAAATGTAGTGAGTTTTTATTCAATGGAAATTGTAAGCAAATTTTCGTTAGTAATAATTGTGCTATTCCTTTAAAAATTAAATTCATATTTAAAAAAAATTATATCTTTGATTGCATTGAATTAAAAAAAATATAACATTTGTACTTCTTTTTTACTGACGAATTTATCTTGCTTATTTAATTTTGAATTATTTAAATAGTTTTGATAATGTCAGTTTTTTAAGATAACAAAGTTACATTCTGAGTGCATGATCATATAAAAATAATTATTATTTACTCATATTTACTCATTATGGGAAATTCATGTTTTGACTGACCTTTAACTTTAATTTGTTTAGAATTAAGAGATTTGTTGAAATGAGGTAAGAAATTTTCATAGTTAACATGATAATTTAAGAGAAAGATTTTAATAAATATGATTTTTGTATATAATAAAAAAAACTTTGGAAGTTAATTTCTTTTTACAATACCCAGCTAAAAACGATCATGTGCTTTCAAAAAATAGCATTTTCACCACTTCAAAAAAGAACTAAGACAATATTTTGTGCTGTTTTTGGAAGTTATTAATAATTACTTAAAAAAGTGAAAATAAGTTATATAAGTATTTATTTGATCCACGCCTGAATTTCATTTAGCTAAACAAATAAAATAATTGTATTTTAAATAAGATTTTGATTAGCGCAATAAATAGTCGTATATATTTGGATAAGAGAAATAAAAATTTGATATTTTTGATATTACCACCCACTTATTTCAATTTTATTTAGTAACGAAAAATCTGTATGTTATACTACAGATCAAGCCCTTACCGCCAAAATTTAGAATCATTTATATACATATAACATATAACAATTTGCAAATAATCACAAAAATGCTTTTCCTGTAAAGTTTTGTGTTCTGCATTTACGATATTTTCGCGGTATGGGCTCGATATGTACATATCTGTGTACTTTTGACAAAAAATTTCAAGTCCAGATAGGACCATTTTCACATTGTTTAGTTATTAAATTAACACATTAAAAACTCATTATTTGCACTAATCCTACGACTTTTAGTTTTGGGGATATAGTTAGTTGACAAAAAAAAAAAAAAAATTAACATTTCCATAGAAATTAAGTTATTGTGATTTAACATGGAAACCGTTGGGTATAAATAACTAATATTAAATAATTAATTCAATTTAAATTTGGTTTAAAAATATTTAAAATTTTTGTTATAAATTTTATCAGTTAAATTTGTAACTAATAATCCCATTTTGTAATACATTTTTGCAAGTAAAATCTTATTCAGATTTTATATGATAGTAAATGATATTTATAATATTTGAAGTATATACTTATATACATGCACATATATAAATAGGCAAATAAATGAATAGATGAAAATTATAATATTCAAAGGATTTAAAACATTGAAACTTTATCATTGACAATATTAATAGGAAATTTAAAATTATTTTTGTTGATAACATTTTAATAATTTAAAATACATAATAAAAAAATAAATATGTTTATAAATAGATAATAATTTTACTCAATGTATGTATATGAATATAAAACCAAAAACTTCTGTATAACTCGATAAATGTTAAATTATTTATTATAAAATATAATTACAAAGGATAATGATGAATATTTGTTTGATGAAACATTTACCAAATTAATAAATAATCTGTTTCTATGTGTTTGTGTGCTTAGAAATTATTGAAAAATACTTTAATAATTTTGAAAACAAATTAAAACCATTTCTAAGATTATCCGGCTTATAAATATTAATTTGTTTTTGGAGATACATACTTATAAATTTTGTTCTAATTACTTCTTTATACATATTTAATTTAATACATTTAATATTTAAAGGAGCAAAGCTCCTGTTGACCCATAAAATTAAAGACTTTCTGCTTTTTTATCAGTGTATTGGAAGAGATTCAAAAAGCAATCAAGAAAATAATAATAAAAAATACTGATAAAAAGTTAAACTGCAAACGTTTTGTGCCAGAATGTTGAAGGCAACATGGAGAAACTTTTGCTTCTTGGAAACATTTTCAACATTTTGTTCTTGTTGAATTTATGTGGTTTTATTGGAATTGTATTGGTAAAGTTGTTGTTATTGTTATTTTTACTGTCGTTATTTGTAGTTTAAACTGTTGAAGCCTTTCAAGCACAAGCAGCAGACAATCGACAACAGCAACTAGCGAACAAACCGACCAACAAACTCTTTTCGTATCTCTAGTCAACACATTTAAACCCTAAAACAACAAAACTAACAATTCCGTATTGCTGACGGTTTTTTTTTCTTCTATTTCTTCTCGTAATGGGCTTAAATTGTATCTGTGTGTAGTTATGTCTGATGGTGTATGTGAGTCATGTATGGAGTTTGTTTAGCTGTTGTTGTTGTGTAAGTAAACAAGCCCT
Source organism: Protophormia terraenovae (assembly GCA_951394005.1). NCBI lineage: Eukaryota > Metazoa > Arthropoda > Insecta > Diptera > Calliphoridae > Protophormia > Protophormia terraenovae. The sequence continues at coordinate 76,868,884 of OX596074.1, read as the reverse complement.
AAATTGCTTGTTGCTTATTGTTGGTGTTGTTGTGTTTGTTTACTTGCCAAGTTGGTTGAAATTATAAGAAATAAGAATTTACCTGCTTTTTCTTCGTTCGTTTTTGTATTATTTTACGTATTTATCTTACTTTTTTCTTAACTTAAAATAAAAAAAGTAACAATAATAACAACAACAATAATATTAAAATGTTCTTGGTTTTCCTGCATGTTGTTAAATATTTCTTCTTTATTTTAGTGTTTTTTTTGTTTGTTTTTAAATCAGTACTTTAAAAGAATTCGCTATTTTCCAGAACAGATTATTAGCAGCAACATCTGTGTTTAATTTTAAAATGGGTAGCTGAACCAATAATAAGAATTCTAGTCTCATTCTAATAACACAAGTAGTTAAACAATTTTAAACAGTTTCTAAAATAATCGGGCTTGAAATATTAGAACTAATCAAAATAAATGAAACTTAAACCAAAAAGACATACATACATACGTTCAGTTCCTCTATGTCAAAAGAAAAAACAATTGTATGAAAAAACTTCAGCTTTAAATTTATTTTCAAATGGTAAATTCAAGTTATTACCAGGTAAAAAAAGCAATTGCATTTTTCTGCTAGCTTTTGATAAAAAATTTATCGATTTAAGAACGATTAAAGCATGTTGGCATCTATAAAAAATTCATATTTAATTTTTAATGACATTTATCCATTTCCAAATAGTTAACGCATTTTGTCGTCGATAAAAAAAAAACATATGTCTTTCTTAGTGGCATATTTTATGTTAAAAGAATATTTTGTAATTTTAAGGATTATTGCAATTGCATGCTATTTTCCTGTAAGTTGCAGAAAACTTGGAATAAAATATCTATCCGCTTTAGAAGAACTGATGTTCATATTTTTATTTGTTATGGAGATTTAAAAATTAAATAGTGTACTGCATAAAATAAGCTTTGAGCCACTGTATTACATTGTTAAATGTATATTTTTGACTGCTTTGAAGTACATTTTGGAGTTTTTATTTATTTTTTTTTTTTTATGGAAAGAAAAGATAAATTTATGAACAAAAAAATAAAAAATTTGTTTGGTTCTCACTACCAATTTTGATAAAATTTGTTATGCACACTCATTAAGTCAGTACAATATTTGAAGCTCTTCAAAATTTCCAAATTGTTATATATTTTATATAATTAGAAACAATATTGCCAAATTTTATGAGAATCAGTTCATAAGTTACCATAGCACCTATATAAACCAACTTCCGAGATACACACTAAAGTGCATTAAATTATATTGATGTTAGTGTCAAGGCATTATTCATTATTTGTATATTTTATTTTACACTTTGTAAAGGTATTGGTCTACAATTGGCCACAGGTCTAATATAAGTTCCCTTCCCGAATTTTTATGCTCATACATAATGGTGTAGGGTATAATATGGTTGGTCCTGACCAACTATATCTGGGTGGGACCTGCTGGGACTGCAGCAACTCCTCCAGGGATGATGTAGATAAGGAGTAAAATTTTTATAATAACTATGAATGACTAGCTTACTCGCGAAATAAAGAGAAGTAATTCTAGAATCGATATAAGGTTGTGCAAGAGCAATTACGTTGAAGTAAGGATGCTGGATAACTCGAAAGATTTTCTGAATCTTTCATAGCTTAAGGAAATGCTGTAAAAATTTATTAAGTTGCTGGTATCCTTAAAATTCATAAAAAAATACTGTGTATTGGTTTTATTAAAAATATTTATTTTAGGCTTTACTCATAACAATTTTTTAAAAGTTTATTAAAAAAAATAGTATAGAAAAAGCGTCAAGTACATTAAAGTAAAATGAATATTTTTAAATTTAAAATTTTACTATGAATAAGGATAATATTTAACTAAATCATTCTATTACTTCTTTCCTTATAATGTAAATGATTATATAAAATGTTTTAAAAATTTTTTTCTTAATTTTTCCTTTTCAGATCGCCAGAAAAAAAGTTTCATATTGAAACAAATACATTACAAAAGGAGTGGAGTTTTGAATAACAACATACAATAATAGAGAAAGAAAACAACATAAAAAATATCAAATATAAAAATAAGAATAAAATATAAATAAAAATTGAAATATAAAAGTAACAACAAATAAAAGACGACAACGATAAGAAAATAAATGAAGAAGTGCATTGAAGGAAAAACAAAAAGAAAAGAAAAAACAAGTCAAAAAGTTTAAGACCAGTTTAAATAAAGTGAAACGTGAATAAAAAAAGGGGTTTAAACCTCTCTCTATACGATTGAGTGAGTGTATGTGTGTCTGAGTGTTTTTTCTTATTATTTCTTATTTTTTGTTCAATCAAATACAAGAAGCCATTTTGTTATTTTCCCAAGGAGAAAAAAAAAAAGTATAAAAGAATTTATAAAATAGAGGTTGTTTTATGTTTAAGGAAACTAAACATCATTATTATGACCTAAAAAATTATATACAAATTTTATATTAAATAATAATTGAAAATGGCTAATAAAAACATAATGGCTAACAAAATGTCTTTAAAAACTTAGCAGAGCATAAATTTGCTAAACTAAACTAACGAAAATAAAACAAAAAATAATTTATGAAATAATTCAAGTTTTAATATAAATTAGTGCAATAAATATTTTGTAAAAATATTAAACATAACAACAACAGCACTTAGTGTTTCTTTAAAAGCCACTTGTTTTTTTATTGATTTAAATGTTTCAAACAATTTAAAAGCTTTAAATTTTATAATTTTATATCGCAACATTCTTTATATAAATTTCGATTTTTTTATGATATCGGTTTTTTACGAATTGAATCTAATCAGCTAGTTTTAGCTGCAATTATCACTTAACTGTCTTTTATCTGTGTACAATTTGAAACAAACAAAACCAATCTTTTGCCAACAATTTCAGCAACATTAACCTCGTATCACGTGTGTGTTTAGAACTATAAACATATTCATTCTATTGTTTTGTGGTATAAACTTTCAACGTTAGCAGCAGCTACAGCTAAAACTACAACGATAACGTCTAACTAAAATCAGCATCATCATTATCGGTCGCATCAACCAGCTTCACAGCTTCAATTCGTGCAACATCAGCATTGTTTGACATCAAACAATTTTACAACTTTTACAACAAATTGCAGAGATTTTTTTTATATTTACTGTTGAATTTGTTGTTGTTGCTGTAACAACTATCTATAGCAACTATAACTACAGCAATAGCTTCAAGTTTTTTTTTACAACTAGAAATAACAAAAACAGCAACATGATGGCAACTTGGAAATACTTTTTGATTGGTGAGTATTGGGATTTTATTACACAAAATAATAAAAAAAAAAAAAAATAAACAAAAACAAAAAATATAAAATAAAAGTATTAAAAAATAAGTCAAAACAAAATTGTTATGACATTGCATAAGTATGTGTATGTTTATGTTTCTATTGAATTGTTAGTAGTAACCATCTTAAAGGTACACGTTTATGTATCTAAGTATCTTCACACCCAAATTCTCCTTCTACCAACAAACAAACATCTTTTACTTTATGAAATTTTTATTTCTATTTATTATTGGTTTGTTGTTGTTGGCATTATTTTGATGTTAGAAAGAACCTCTTAGACGAACGTGAGTTGAAATTTTAAAAAGGAGTTGTTGAGTTTTTTTGTGCTGCCAACTATTCTTATCTATGTGTTTTTCGTTTTTTGTTTTTGCCAATCGATGTCAGGAGAAAGTTTTCTTTTCCTACTTATTTGATTTTCTATATATTTTTTTCTCTTTTTTCTTTTCTTTTCTTGAAATATTTATATTGAAAAATACATAGACTTTTCCATTATTGGGGGTCAATAATGAAAAGTTGTGATTTTTTTATTTTAAGTCTTTGATTTCAAAATGAAATCACTTTAGTGCTAAACTTTTGACAAAAATTAAAAGTTTCAGTAGAAATATACGCCTAAAAATCTATGATGAAAATTAAACTTAAACTTTAGTTTTAGTTTTTAAAACTTTGAACGTGACTAAGAGCAAGCACAATGGGGCGATTAATTTGTAATATGTATTACTAAAATAATGATGTAATTGATGAGATCTAAACTAATCTAATGAAATTAGATTTTATAATAAAAAGCTTTTATAAAGTTAATAATGAGTAATAAATTTAATATTAATGTAGATCACGCAATAAAAACATTTCAACAAACTTGCTTTTCTAAACTGCTAATAACTGTCCTAAAATCATGGAACAAAAAGAACCAGCCTATATGTTTTAGCTAAATTCTCATATATATTATGAAAACACCTCTTTACTCAAATAAACAATTTACATAATTATTTCAAGGATATTAAATAGAAATATTGACGCTATATTCAATTATCAAAATATGGAGAAAAATGTCAAGGGGAATACAAAATTTACCAATTTTTTATAAATTATTTTTAGTAGCAAAATGTTTATTTGGTTTTAAAATTCTTGCATTTTTGTTTATCTAAAACAATTTTAATTTAATTAAAAAATCTCTAAAAGCTAATTAAAAGTAAATTAAATTATAAAAATAATTTAATTTTTTTTTTTGTTTGTTATTGTAATACATATTTTACAAAATATGTAAAAGATTTTAATATTAAATTAAACATATTTTCTTAATGTCTCTGTATGTGTGTTTGTGTGCATGTTTTACATTTTGTATTCATCTCTTGTATGATTTAATTAAAAATGTCACATATTTTACATTCAATAGTATATTTTACTAAAGCTAATCTTTTTAATTTAAAGAGAATTTATTTTATTAAACCAACGACAACGACAACAAGAATAACAATAATAACACAAACAAAAAAGAAATCTGTGTTTATTACAACATTTAAGCCACTTTGTTACAATTTAATTTTATGTTTTACTTTTTTATTTTTTCTTACGTTGTTGTTCTTTTTACCAAGTCCTTTTGTTGCAATTTTATAAATAATAAATTATAAGTAACAATCTATTAGTATGACATTTCCCAGGAATCCATTAAATCCTTAACGTGATACTTGTTGGCAAAAAAGAAAGGAGCACATGAAAAGAAACAAAAAGTTCAAGGAAAATATTTATAATAAACATATGACATACATAATTTTTAAAATTATTATAAAACGAAATATGCAAAATACATGATAAAACAAACAGCAACATATTCAACCAGAGGACAACATTTGAATCTAAACATTTTTTACAGACAAACTGACTTGCAAACAACATTTAAGAAAAAATTTCCCTTTTACATTTACTTACACATAAATAATTTTGATTTTTACATAATTCATGTTTCAAATTTGCCAAGTAGCTTGCTCTCACATCATCATACAACCAAACAAATCGTGAGTGTTTTGTAGTCACATCTTTAAATGAACAGCATAAATACATATACACATACATATATATATATATGTATCATAAAATAACAAAAAATGTGAAAAGAAGGACTAAAGACACATACTTACATACATATATTGTAAAATTATACTCTTTATTATGTGTAATGCAAAAAAATATATTTTCATACATGAAGAGCATCATTATGGTGTTTAAAATAAAATTGTTATAAATTATTTTTATTGAAATATTTTTAAACAAGCTTAAAGCATTTTACAAACACTTAAATAAGTCAGTAATAAATTTATTTTAAGCAATTTTTTTTTTTTTTTAATTTATGAGATAAAATTATAAGTTATTAATGAATAAAAAACGACACTTTAAGTTGTCAGTGTGATCACAAGCGTTGTCGATTTTATAACGCAATTTTTTCTTCAGTGTAGACAATTGTTATTTAAAAAATGCTGCAAATTTTATACAAAATCTTTCCTTATTTCTATTTGGATGTTAAGCCAAATCTTAGGATTACACTATTTAGATAAATTATTTACATCTTAATATATATTTTAAAATCTGTAAATTTAAAGCATCATTTTCTAAATAAATATTTATTTGAATAAAATTTTCTTTATTTCTCTGGTTTAATTTTAACATCTCTGTAAAATACGCTTCCTTAAATTGTGTATAATACAATATCTAACAGAATCCTAAATAAATATAAATGTTTTATATGAATTATTATACCGGAAGTTGAAGATAAAAGGAACATAGTGTTTTAAAGACGTTTTCACATCGTTTGAGATGCAAAATATTTTATTATTTTCAAAATTTTAATTTTGCGAAATATTCCAAAAAGGAATTAAAAAAAATATAGTCTTTAAAAGCAGATAAGGAACAGATTTATCTGGGATTTTCTAGGCAAAAATTTAAAGCCATTTAAAAATATTAAAAAAAAAATTTAGTTTAAACGATTGTAAAAGTTTAAGATGGGACAAGAATATATATTAAATGTCATTTACTTTCATGACAAATTATGTTGTCCGAGTAGCCCTTTTATATATATTTTATTCATTTATATTTCATAAATATAAGGGCAAAAATTTTTACCATTACGCAATATATATTATACATTTTCCGTATGTCATAAATGTATGTATGTACTAATGTGTGTAAAAAATATTCTTACAAATCTTTAAAGGATTCGCATTCCACTAACCATGAATGTTTTACATTGTATTGAACAATTTTACATTTTGTTTGTTATATATACGTACGAATTTGTATGTGCGTGCGTCTATGGCAATATCTTGGCAAAACTGAAATTGTAACGCATAAATTTTACATTCATTTTACTTTTTTTATTTCCATTTTTATAACAAAAATTCAAAAAGTAGGGGCATATTTGATAGGTCATTGCATTTGTTACACACAAATATAGATTATATTACTCAAATGCAAATAGTTTGCCTTATCAAAATTCCCACGATTTTAAACGATGTACTTGCACGGTTTAAACTTCTTGGGCGGTTGAACCTGGGAACATCTGGAAATATATTTCTAATGTTCCATATCATACGTTATACGATACACAGTTGAATATAGTTTTTTTCAATTGTTTAAATTATTTTTATATTTCAACTTCAACATTGTATTAAACTCATAAAATGTTTATATGAAACGTAAAAAAAATACATAATACAGAAAAAAATAAAATACACGCATAATATACTATACACTCTCACGTTTGCCCAGTAGCACACCCAACATTTGCATAAACAAACACACATAAACATACATTCATCATATAAATATGTATGTTGTATAAAGAAAAAAAAAAAAAAAACAACTTTGTAATAAATTTATGAAAAATTCCTAATAAATAAAGTCTGTTACGAGTATTCCATCAAAAAGGAACCAGAAAAACAATTTCTTTTCTTTTTATTTTTTTTTTAATAGAAAAACTGAAACCTCTAAAGGTAGATTTACATAAACAACGAACGCAATAAAAGATACTTAAAGGATTCAATTCAATTTAATAAATAAAACCTCTCCAAATGAACAAATCAAATTTAAATAAAATAAATTCAAAACATGCGAAATCGAAAAAGAAATCATTGAAAAATATTTTTCTTTTTAACTCAATGTACATATGTATGTATGTATGTGTGAGTGTGTGTATTTTACTTTAAGAAGGATTAACAACAACAAAACGTTTATTATCTCAGATTTTTTTTTTTTTTTTTTTTTTTTTGGAAATTTTTATTGGCTGTCATTGAACCCTGTTATTTACGTCTAGGGTTTTAACAGAAATTATTTTGGCTCATTGATCAAAAATTCATTTAAATAAATAATTAATAAAAGAAATGCATTGAATTTGTATATTTATTTAAGGTAAAAATATTTGTTGTTGTGGCTGTTATTTGTTCAAATTTGTATTAACAAAATGAAAATTATTTACCAATGCCAAAGTATAACAATTCATCATCATCAACATCAGTTTCGGTTTGAAGCAGCTTCGTCTTTCTTTTCTTTCCTTTTTGTTAATAAATTTAAGTATTTTTACTTTTTTCTTGAGTTGGTGTTTTCTATTTAAGTTGTTTTTGAAACAAATTGTTTTTTTAGCATAGAAAATCTTACTGAATATTAAACCTTTTATAGGTATAAGAAAAAAAGTTTTTAAAAATTTGTCTTTGTTTTCCCAGTACTTATTTTTAAATTATTAAACTTATTTCAGGTAAACGTTTTTTTTTTTCTGATAAAAATCTTTTATACAATTTCATTCAAGATTTAAGATATTGATTTAGTGGGAGCTTTATTTTACAAATTCTAAAATAGCTTTCTTAAAAAATTTTTAAAATTTATGAATTTCAAATTAATATAAAAGTTTAAAGATTTAAAAGAATAAAAGTAATACATCTTAGCCTTAATATTATTTAAACCTTTAAATTTCTTTAGTTTTCATAAGAAACTTATTTAGGTTACTTTATGAAAGTTTAGGCTTCAATTAAGAAATTCATTGAATTTATTATAATTATATTTGTTAGCTTAGCAGAGCTGTATTAAGGACTGGACTTATTTTTTTACACAGTACGTACCCTTAAATGGAAATTAAAACAAAAATTAAACGGCTAATATTTGTACTAAACGCTTAGATTTAATTGTTTGAAGAGTTTTGTATTTGTTCTACAGTTTCTTTTATTTTATTTACATTTTACTTAAGTTATTCAGTATTTACAAAATTTCTCTTGCTTATTTTTATTCTTTTTAATTTATATTTATTTTTGGAAGTTAATTTCATCATCATTTTTATTTTTATACACTCATCTTTTATTAATTTGCATGTTTGCTGCTTTTTTATATTCAATAAAATTTTCAAAAGCTTTTGACATCTTTTACTCAGCGTTTACATTTCAAAATATACATAAAAATCTTTCTTTAATATTTAACTAATCAATAGACTGTTAAAATATTCCTTACTGTATTTTGTTTATCTATTTGTTGGTATTTTTTTTCCTTCTAAAAGGCAATTTTATGAGTTTTTACTTAATTTTATGTCGCATAAAATTGAACTCAAAAAAAAAATTACCTTTTTATCTACTCATGTCACTTTGTTTTTAAAGATTTTACTGGGATTTATTTCGTCATAATCATCATGATTTTTTTCTTCTTTATTTAAAGCATTTTATATAATCACCAATTTTTTTGGTTTTGCTTTTGTTTTATAATATTTTTTGTTGGATCTGAGTCGAGTGTATTAGAGTGTATCAAACAAACATTTAATGCGTTTTTAATTATGGCTTAAAATTTTTTTATTTCTATACACTTTCGTCATCATCATCATCATCAAACAAATAAAAGAACTCATATACATAGTATTTATATACATTTATTTACATATGTATAAATAAATCCTAAGATAGACATTTAAGTATGAGATTTATTTTATACACTTGATGCATCATTTGCTGCATGCAACATTTGTAATTTACTTTTTCTGTGTGCATTGCACTCACTTGTTGTGTGTGTATATCTGTGATGATTTGTGTTTTTTGGTTTTTTAATACCCTTTTTTTAAGCATTAAATTTGTATGTATGTATTTCTAAATCAAACGAGTTCAATAAGTACTTAATGATTGGTTTGAAATAAATAATGACAAACTGTAATTATAAATTGAACATGAATATGAACATCATCATTATCATCATGATCATATTTTTTAGTTTCAGTGCATTTATCTGTATGTTTTATTTTGTGGTTATGTATTGCAAAATGGTACAAATTAAAAGTTTATTTTGTTTTCAAATAAATGGTATACAAAACAGTAATACCAGGATATTTTTTTTTTTAAATCCCTATATTAGGGCAAGTAAATAATTCTTTTTCCTTTGTAAATAGAGTTAATTTTTAGAAAACAATAACTCATAAAAGATAATTAAAAATGGAAAGAATTTTTACTAAAAATTCCACTAATACGATACGATAACCCAAGGGTATATAAGAGCAATTCTAAACTAAGTTTACATATGAGGAGTCGCAGATAAAAAACGTACTTTTTTCATTATTTAAATTTGCTGGGAAATTGAGAATTAATTTTTTAATTCCCTTACAAAACAGTTTGAATCTGGAAATGGTAAAAAGCGTTCTCCTTTCCATAAAATACATCGAATGACATTTATTCACCACAACAAATATTATGGATGTGTGGGATCAAAGGACTTTTAAATGTAAAAAAGTACGATTGTTAAAAAAAATTTCTTTGTATTTTAAAGGAAATATTTTTCAGGAATTTTTTAAATGATTTAAAAATACTGTTCGCAAAAATTGTGAACCAAAGTAACTAACAAACTTTTTGTTCTTAAGAAAAATATACTTCTTAAAATCAAAAAATTAATGAAAAAAGTAAAAAAATATCAAAATATTTTCTATTAGAGTTCAACCATTTGAATACAAAAAATAACAAAAAAAAAAAAAAGAAATTTCTGAAAAAATAAAAAAAGTACTTTTTGTTCTGCGACTCCTCATATGTGTGAAGTTAAAGTTTCAGTTTATAAATTATACTGTTCCTGAGCTCGATAATTGTAGTTGATTATATATCACAATGCATTTTTATTAATAAAAAGTCGTGGGATAAGACCATCCTTTTATACCGTATTTATCATACCTTTTTGAAAATTAGTTCTTGAAATTACAAATAATTTTTTATTTTTCAATTAAGGCGTCTTCAGCTACTCACATTGCATAGTTGTACTATGTATTTATCATATTTTTCGAGGTATCTCGTATTACAAACACAATTTTTAAAACTTAAAATAAGCAAATTAAATGAAGTGTCACTATTCTCATTATATTTATTATACTTATTTCATAACAATCCTCTATTTACCTAAACCAAAACTAAATTTATATAATTCAGTTTATACGGTTTTACGAAATAAATTAAAATTAATAAATGCCATACATAATTTGCAATAATAAAAAAATATATATATACATATATACAATTTCAGTTAAATACATATAAAATTTAATTTTGATTTTGCCACAATTAAATTGGGGAAACAATAAAGACATAAACCTATAAATACTCTAACATCTTTATTTTTTAAAAAGGTTTTAAATATTTAATAATAAAAAAAAAGAAACTTAATTATTTCAATATTTTATTAAAGCGAACCCTAAAAATTATTTAAAATAAATATTATTTTTAAGCATTTCTTTTAAAGGATTAAAATAATAAAATTTATTTTAACATAAATAATTTGCCTTTGGCTAACTTGTTTTAATGTATATGGCGTTTAGTGTTTTAAATTGTTTTATTATTTCCCTATTTTAACTAAAATGAACTTAATAAAAAACTATATTTAAATAATGCTTTTATACGGTTCACTGAAACAATAATGTTCATATGTTCATATTACCAAAAAATTTTAATGAAATATTATACTCGGAAAAAAAAAACACTGTTGAATTCTAAAATATTTAAGTTCTATTATTTATTAGGGATATTACAAATATTTATATAAAAATTCTAAAAATGGAAGAAACTTATGTGAAAAAGTTCTCAGTTATGAAGAAAATTTTTCTTAATCAGCAATAACAATTATTTGTTTTGTAGAGAAAAAAACTAAATTTTCTGCAAAGAATTGTCAAAATGCGGATTTCCCTTAAAACTGAATTAGTAAAGATTATCGTGTAGTAATTCGTTAGACTTTAATACTCAACTGAGCGTATTTCAGACAAATAACATCAGCTGTTAAAATACTTATAACATCGTTTTTTGTGATTTTATTTTATTATTAACTATGAATACCCTTAATGCAAAATATTATAGTATGTATTTAAAACTAACTAAAACATAATAAAATATGTTTCTATCGCAGTTACTTTAACAACAATAAATTTATTAAAACAAAATACAAACAACAACTACATGTATTTAATAAAAACTCAATAACAAAGTGAAAAAAGTAATAAATTGTTTATTGGATTTTTAGAGTTGGTTTTCAAAATATATAAAAAAAAAAATAAAATAACACAACAGAAGCAAAAAACGATTTTAGCCAGCAGATTTGTAGCAATAAAATCATAAACTATGAGTCGAATATCTACAGAGGAAGAGTTTTATTACAGTTTATATATATATATTTTTTTTATTCATGTGAGGGGAATGTGGTACATATTTATGCCATGAATATAAGTATTAAAAAACAATAACAACAAAATACTAAATCGAAACTTTTTAACATATTGTTGCTGTTATAGTTTTGATATTGTTCTACTTAGTTTGGTTACAAACCACCCAAAAAAAAATTATATTGAAAATAGCAACAAATATAATTTATGGCAAATTTAAAGAAAGCAAAAAAAAATAAATAAAATACATAAAATACTATAAAAATATTGTTTAAGTTTTTATTTTGTTAATCTTAGCAAAAGAGGGGTTAGATAAGGGTGACGGGGTTATTATATAGGTGTTGCGTTTTTTTTTTTTTTTTCAATTACTGTTGTAGACCCCTATACCCCAAAATGTTGCAGTTTTAAGCTCCTGCTTGATTTAAATAAAAATATATATTTTTCTTAAAGTTTTGAAAATAAATTGTATGTTTATTTTTTCAAGTTTTAATAACAATTGTGCAAATAACACCAATACTAAAGTAAATATGAGAGTATAGAAAATAGTAATTTGAAAATAAAAAAAATGAAACGTATTGAATGAATGGTTGAGTATTGTTGAAAAGACTTATTTATCGGCAGGCACCAGAGTTAATAATACAATTCAAAAATAATACATCATGTTCGTAGAGCATTTGTATATACATACATATGTATGTATGTATGTGTATTAGGTAGGCCACATTGTCATTAGGGAGGCGCATAAACATTAAAATTAAACTTCAACATTTTCAAATAGTTAAGTTTAACTAATAAGTAATGATTAATTTATCCCCAGTAATTCATGTAATAATGTTCATTAATAAATTTTCACAGATCAAATTCTGATTCCTTTTTTTTTCTTTCTAAAGGGAATATTTATTTTTAATCATACTTAAATTTTTACATAGTTATCTAACTCTTTGTTTAGTATTCTTCCTAGATTTTTATATGATTTAATGTATATTTTATTTCTTTTATATTTGCAATTAGTACCTCCCTAATTTAATGTATATTAAAACATTAAAAAAAAAAAAAAAAAAGCTGTAAAATAAACTTCAATGAACGCCATAAATTGAAATGTATGTATGTTGGTTGTGCCTTTTAAAACATCATAGAAAAGTCATACTATTTTTAGTTTTTTGTAAAACTTGAAATCAAAATAATACAATTAATTAAAAATTAAACAACTTTTACAAAAGAAAACAAGTAGCAGCTAGAAATAATAAAGTAATTGAAAATTAGATTTTATCTGCAATTTAAAATTCACCAAGTGAAAACAGTTGAAGAAATTGGTAGAATTTTACACTTAGATTATATGAAAGGCCTATATATAAATTTGAGTCAATTGTTCACCAGTTCGATCTCTTGATAAAATCTAATTTGTTCTATAAATTAATGTGATATTTTATAGAAGACCTGCAACCTTGAAACACTAACTGTGGACGTATAACTCTCTCGTAAACTCTCTTATGAGTATTCTTATTAAACAGTATTAATTAGATTATATCAGATTCCACTAAAAAAAGAAAACAACCTGAATCCAAAATATTCTGAAGGACTATTTACTTTTCCTTAAAGAAATTTGAAGTTTTATATTCTGTCCACTCCACTTGGAGATACTTCTCAACAATTTCCGTTTACCTTTTAAAATGCTGTAAATACCTTTCTTTACCATCAAATTTTTAACGTATTTTTATTATCTTTTAATAATATTTTTTTAAAAAAAATTTCTAAACATAGTTTTAAATTTAAAAGATTAAAGAAAGAACTTCTTGAGCTCTTTTTCAGCAGTAAGTATTTCCTTCCAATGACAATTCAATGTTAAAATTATTACTTTTTTCAGTTCCTTTTTTGCTGGGTCTGATATAAAGAATATTCAGTAAGGCTATGACTGTTTTAAAATGTCGAATAAACAAGCACAAATTTGATTTCAAAATCTTGTAAAAAAAGTTAACTTCAAAGAATAAATTTATTTGAAGTGTTTGTATGCTGTTTTTTTTTTTTTTTTTTTGCATATAAACAATTTCGTAATCAAATAACCTCCATGTGCATATTAGAAACGATAAGTATTTATGAAACACACACACTCACAAATCTAAATGTCTAAGTAGTTTTATTTTATTTATTTTTTATTTTTTTTAATGTATTGTTTTCTCGTTAAAAAAAAACAGAACTGCATTTAATAATTTGGGTCAAATGAAATCAAGTAGAAAAGTGTTTAAGTGTATTGAATGACTATTTTATATTTTTGTAATAAAAAAAAAAAAAACTAATAAAAATTAACTTTGTTTTAAGTTCAACATTTTGTAAATTCTAGCCCTTCAGTTGTTGCTGCTTTTCTGTAGCTCACAATTATTGCTATTGTGGCATTCAGCAAAAAATCTAGCATATTTATAGAATTTCCTATTACACTGTTTTTTTTTTTTTTTATATGCAAATCAGTTTGAAGTATATTTTTATAACAAATTGATTGTTTTTGTTCTTCTTGGGAGAGAAAAATATTCAAGTAATATATAAAAACTTTAAAAAATATAATAAAAAAGTGTATGAAAAAGAAATGAACGCATAGAATGTTTTATTTTATTTTTTTCATATACTTTTATACAAATTGTACAAGAGTTAAATGAAATTTAAATAAAATTCCAGACACGCATTACGTCTTTTAACAATTGTATGTATGTACTCGTATGAACAATGAACAAACGTGCAAATATTTCTTAGTAACAAACTCATTTGTAAAGACTATATTAAAAATCACATTCACTCAACTTAACTCACCAACCAACCATCCAGCCATTCGATTCAATTCATTTTGCTTTACTTAAATTTACTTGTTCGTTTTGTAAGTAACTTGGTTGATTTTACTGCCAAGTTTAATATGTATTTATCAAGAAAAGAAAATAAAATGCTATGAATACTCGTATAAATTCCTAACTACAATGTTTACTGTACTAAGAATATATACATAGATATACATACTGCACTAGTAAGTAAGTACAATGTTTTAACCCAAGTTTGCTTGCTTACAACTAAATTACGCATTTCAACGAATGTATTGTTAAAGAGTTTTTTTTTTTTTTTTTTTTGAAACAGATTTAAATAGAATAAATAACAACGTAGAAATTAAATTGAAATCTTTTAAATCAAAGTGGTAATAGCTGAACTTTATTTAAAGTAAATATTTGAAATTAAATTGATTTGATTAAATTAATTAGAATTAGGTCAAGCTTTATAAGAAATCAGAAGAAGAATAAATTATTTTGTAGAAAAGAAAGAGTATTTTTGAAATGCAAAAGAAATAAAGTAGTGAGTGCTTTAAAGATTTAAAAATGTAGGAGTGGAATTATTAAGCTTTCAGAATATTAGATTATATTTAAGTTAATTTTGAAAGTGAATGAATTTGTATTTATTATATACACAGAAAAAGGTTTGTACATAAATATAAAAATGTTGTTTCATTGATTTTAGTTCATAATATTTAAGAATAATTTCTTAAATACTAAAACTTTTCTATATGAATCAAAAGTCACGAAGACTTAAACAAATTGTTTAAATTTTATTTAAAATTTTCAATTGTAATGAAATGTTTGAAATTTTCTATTTTTAGTTTTTAATTCTTTTTAGCTACATATAAATTGGGATTATTCAACAGAACACAAGCGCTGTTTAATAAACATACATGCTGCAGAATGGTATCAAATTTGTGCAAATTTCTCAACATTATTTTCTAACAACTTTTTCTTGGAAAATTACCATTTATTGCTAATAGTTTCTATTTTAACTATTTTTATTTAGCATTTGCATTAGAATCTTATAAAAATAAATCAAAATTTAAGCAAAATTTTTGAAAAATTCCAGAAATTTTCATAAAGAACAATTTAATAATATCTATGAAAAAAAATTTATTTTTTATGAAAAAAGTCTTGTTCGATTCATAACATTTTTGTACAAAATTTTTAAATATATGTACTTTATTTTTCTGTGTAAGTATAAATATGTTTAGTAGAAAATATGTATTCAAAATTAACAAAATCATTTCCAATTTCTACTAACATTTTAGCCGTTAACTGTACAAGACCGCTAATCATATTCATGCTATGTTGTCAAATTTGATCAGCTTGTAACTTAATATTTTCAAGTTGCTGAAATTAGTATGTCATATTATTTTTAAAACTAAACTCCGCCTTAGAATATTTTAAGCATTTTTTATAAGTTAAAGCATTAGTTTTTAAATTAAGCTTTTGCAAAATAAAGTTTTTTTCCTTAACAATAATAAAAAATTATATCAAATTACTTAAAAAAAAAAAAAATAAATAAATAAATCAAAATTTTCGTACTAAACCCACAATAAATTTTCATATTAAAGTATAATGAGTATAAAAAAATTTTTGTAAAATGAAAACTAATATAAAATGAATCTATGTTATCTATCTATGGTCAGAAAAACTTATCTGAAAAATTAAATGAAATCTGTAATTGAATTGATTTATTTTGCCATTTTTAAAAGCTCAACTGACCCAAGAAATATAACGAAAAAATGGATGAAACCAAATAGAAATCATAATATACATACATATTTATGTGTGTATGTGTTTAGTTTAACTATATAAAGTAAAGAGATAATAAATAATTAAATATACTGATATAAGGAAATTTATGTACATATGTAACTACATGCTATTTATATAGGCCTTTTTTTCATATATATTTATTTATATTTTCCTATTTCTTACATAAGGAGTTCATATGAGGAGAGTACAACACAGATGTTTGCACACATCCTTTATCAGATACATTAAAACACATAAGTAAAACTATAAAAAAAAAAATTAATCATAAAATATCTATATAGTCTTAATTTAATAGAGGGCGATCTTTTGAGTTATATTTCATTTTAATTTAATTCACTACTACAGTAGCTAAAACTATGTGCTTCTCTCTAAAGAAGGTAACTAGATGAATTTACTAAAGTAAACTTTAAAGAGGAGCATATTTGAGCTAACTTTTACAAATAAAAATATTTTCGGTAAATATTATGAGGTAGTTTCATTTTATTACTAACTATACTTAGATACATATTTTCTTAGATAAAAATCATTTAAAATAAAATAAAATGCTTAAACTAAATCATATACATACAAAAACTAAATGATCATTACAATTTAAATTTTATTTATTTTTATCAAAAATAATATAGATGAGAAATCTTCCTTGGAACAGAAAAACAAAAAGCAAAATCAAATGAAAAAGTCAATCAGTATATTGACCGCAAAACAACTTTAATACATACAAAACAAAATTTTATGTCTAAATAGTAAAAAAGTAAAATAAAATAAAAATCAGTAGCTGTTTGTAGTAACAACATCATGTACTTCTTGTATTACCAATTCAATCTTAAAGATATACATGTGTGTTTGCTTGGGTGTGTATTTATAAATAAGTTTGATTGTTTGAAAATCTTGACATGATACGCATACAAAATTTGTTAAAAAAAAACACATACACACAATCACATATACGTACATCTTTGAACTGTAAAACAAAACAAAAACCAAAAAATACAAAAAGTTATAAAAACCTTAAATAAAATCTATACATAAATTTTTCTTATAACAAAAAAATAAAAATACTATACAATTTTGTAAATTTTTTTTGCTGTTAGTAAATTTTTTTAATGTGTTTTGTTGGATTTTTTGAATTTCTGTTGGCGTTTAACATGTGCCACATATGGTCTCTTCTTTGAATAAAGATATTATTTGTTTTATATTGTTTAATGGTTCCCTCTGTTTTTTTCAATACGTTTTATATATGATTTATTAATACTTTTATGTATTATACTTTTTTGTTTATATACCCTGCAACTGGAGTTTATTGTTTAACAAATATAGGAAAAAAAAAAAAAAATAATCGTATGCCATATTAAAATAATATAAGCAACAACACAAATTATGAAAGAAAGAAGCCTTTTTCTAAAAGCAAACAATTATAAATTTAAAAAAGCCACTCATTCTAAAGGCCATTGGGATCATGTCTATAAATTGTAATTAACTTGTATAGATGATTTTTATTTCAAAGACATGATAATAATTCTTTAAATACTCATAAAGTGTACAGTATCTGGCATGTTTGTGCAATTATGGAAGACTATAGCTACAGGAAATTGTTTAAAATTCTTTGTGCTGCAAAAAACAAAAAGAATATTTTTTTGTTTGCACTTTGAAACGGAAGGACGGACGAACTTTTAAGATAGTTAGTCATTAATTTATTTAAATAAAAATCAACTCGCAACGCCAACACATTGTAGGAGTTATAAATGCTTTAAATAATATAATTTGTATTAAAATAACCTACATTTTATAATTAAGGTTATTTTAGGTTAAATGATTAAAAGCTAGAATGATTCTAGAATTGGTTAGATTTGAAAGGAAAGTTTTTTCATACTTAACTTATGAGAATACCGGTTGACTCATAATTAATTTCTAAGAGAATTAAATAATCTATTGGTTCATGTTTGCCTTTTTTAATCAAACTAAAACTCGCAATCAAAAATTACATCACATGAGACTTTTACAAAAGAAATATGTATACATATATACAATGTATATTATACATATGTATCTATGTGTAGTTTTCATCTCCGAGTTATTATTCAAATTCTTTTGACCATTTTAAAGTGAAAGTAAATCTTTTAATAAAACTAAAGCTGGGAATTAAAAAAAAGTTGATGAAATATTTCTCACTATTAAATTTGTCAACAAATATGAACTATCATAATATGAACTATATCAGTTCACTATTTCGCTCAAAATAATTATTCCCACAGAAAAGACATTTCGTGAACAAAAATCCCATTTCAACATCCCAGAAAAAAACGGTCAAATACTTCCAAAAAAGCACATTTTGAACAGGAAGCATATTTTGAACTTTATTGGAAGTTCATAATAGTTACTTTCAAAAAAATTGAAAATTAATTAATTTTTAGCGGTAAAAGGATTAATAATATCTAAGAAAATTTAAATTTCACATTTTTATTATCTTTTAATAAGGCTAAAATAGAATTTACGTTAAAAAATTTTATAAATATAGTTTTCAGAGAAATACTTCAAAAGATATGAGTATAAAAGAAGAATACGTGTTAAAAAAGAACTTCTGCAGCTCTTTTTCATCACTAACTTCTTCCTTCCACACGCAAAGAAAAAACATGGTTGGTCAAATCATAATCGGTAACTATCATTAATATTTAGGTTTATGATTCCCTCAATCATATCAGTTATTATACCCTTTTGTGAACATAATATTGTCCTATCCAATATTAATATAATATGGACCTCACAATCATAACATTTATATGTGATAGTCCTCACAACCATACTGCATAAATATAACATGATCCCTATATTAAATATTATAATACCCCCAATCATAATACTATGCAAACGGTTAAAATGTATTTTTATTTATTATTACTATTTTTTTTAATTTAAATAATTAAAAAACAAATACCACAGCCTTCACTGGACGATTTCGTTCAAGAAAATTCATCTTCAGATTCACACACCTAAAAGAAAATTTGTACAAATACATTTTTTTATTTTTATATTTTACCGCACAGAATTATTGATATTTATTGTACTTACCGAAAAATATTTCCAATTTTAAATTTGGCCATTGATGATTTGCTCCGTCAGCACTCCGTGGATCTCGTTATTAAAAAATAATAATAAAGTTTTTTAGTAAAAATTTTGTGAACCTTTTTAAACGTTTTTCTTCACTTTACGTCCGTCACATTTAAGATTTCATTACTGACTGAGTAAATTATTTCGAAAGAGAGATAACAATAAAGACGAGCATATTATTGTCACCCCTCGCATTAAAATATTACATACAAATATTTCATTGAAATAATATGTTACTATGAAACATATTATTCTTTTAGTTCACCGACTTTATATTATTACAAAGTATCATATGTTAAAATGATCAGAACAAAAAATAATTGATTCAGCTTAGTCTAAAACACAATAATTTGATTGTGTTAGCCATATAAACTACTTGGGAACATCACTTTTTTTCCGCGAGCATTTCGGAATCATGTTTTTTCTTTGCGTGTAACCAAAAATATTTTTATTAATCTTCAACTTAGAGCAATTGGTTTTTAAGTAGACGGTTAACAGAAAAACCGGTTTTTATATTTTACCCAATTTTCGGTTAACCGTCGAACCGGTTTTTTGAAAAGTCGGTTTTTTATAAACACTAAGCACCACTCTCTCTGCTTCGATCGAAAAATAAAATATCATATTTGAATTTAAAATGTTGGTGTGACATAATTTGAAGTCCTTATGTAGCTCATATCATTACCAATAAGATACTCTATCTCCATACCAAATTTTGTGTTTATAGGTTTGGCAGTTTGGGTGTAATGACGACTCAAATGTAGACTATATTATAGTTGAAAGTGGGTGTAGAATAGGCGTGGCTAACAATAGAGATATAGTTTTGCATATGTCAATGACGTTCTAAATATGTGCCAAATTTCATGCAAATCGCTTCAGAAGTAACGTGATAAATTAGGAAAATTGCCTTTTTTAAAAGTAGGCGTAAAATGTGGGTGTGGCATCCAATCTAATAAGATACACTGTCTCCGCACCAAGTTTTATGTTTATAGGCTTGGTAGTTTGGGTGTAATGATGCCTTAAATATAGACTTAGACTTGTCCAAGTGGGCGTGGCGAACAAAAAAGAACATATTTTTGGATAGGGCCAATACAGCTCTATACATGTGCAAAATTTCATGAAAATCTTTTCAGTAGTAACGTGATAAATAGAGAAAATTACTTTTTTTTTAAGTGGGCGTAAAATGTAGGCATGACGTTCAATCGCGAAATAAACCAACCAACTTACATCACATTTGTATAATATATACATACATTTTATGAAATTGTGCCTAATAAAGAAAAAAGTATGTATATTAAAAAATAATAATAGATGTATCCCTATATATTTTTTTGGTAATTTTTGAATAACCGTGTCCATTTTTTATTACTTCATTCATGTTTTCATTTTAATTTCCAAAAACAATCATGCATAAATGTTAAGGGCATCATTTGTAAATTATTATTTTTATTCCCTCATAACACTATTAATTAAAAGTAATAAATTTGAAAGAAAAAAAATATAGATATAAAAATAACAAAACTGAATAATTTGATCATTTACACTGGAAACAACAACAAAAACATAAAAAAATTAAAATCCAACAGAACAATGAATGTAACAATAAACGTATTTTTCGTATTCCTGGCACTTGTGCAAGAATTAAAAAAAAAAAAAAAGTATTGTATAAATAAAAGCTACCAATTTAAAATGTTTGCTATTAAAATGAAAAAAGGGAGAAAAATATATAATAAATAATAAAATAAATATAAATTATTTCAAGTATATTAATTCAATGTATAACAAACTGCATATAATTTTTAATTAATCACAAAAATTTTGAAAATAAAAACCCAAACGCTCAAGTGTTTGAATGCACAAATCAAATGCAGCAGCAGTTAAATACAAAAAAAATGTGATTGAATTGAATGCTATACTATGTATATAAATACATAATTCTTAATATATTTTTGTATTTTTTATTTTTTTATAATAAAATAATGAACCACTTTTAAAATCATCATCCTTATTATTTTATTATAAATGACTAAGTGAGGGTGGCTGTTTTGGCGTTTAATTTTTTTCTTTCTACATTTTTAATAAAAGCTTAAAAAGAAAAAAAAAAAAATAAGCAAAATTTATTTTCTTTTTTTTGTTGTTTTATAATGATTCTACTTAAATTTTGAAGAGGCTGGATGGTGATGATGATTGAGATTTATGAAAATTATGTTGCGGCAAAGTTGTGTGTTTTGCTACTTGCTACTTTTAATGAAGCTGTTGGTGGTGGTGGTTGTGCAGAAACGCTTAGCATTTTTTTTATTAAATAAATTTAAATTAAACACATTATAAACATGTGTTTGAAAATATATATTTTTTTACTTAAAAATCAGGATGTTATTTTTATTACTTGCTCCCTTTAGCATATGAAAGATATACAAATATGAGTATTTGTATCTATTAAAAGTTTACAATTTTTTGTTAGTAATTTAAAAAAGTTATTATTTCTTTTTTTTTTTTAATTTATATTTATTTTCCTTTTCTATGCATTTTCTACTTTGATTTACAATGTAAAACTTAAATGATTTTGATTTTGTTCACATTAAAATTTCAAAACTTAAACTGACAACCATTTAAAATACATAAATATATTTATTTCATTTTGTTGCCAAAGGATTCATAAAGTTAAAGGATGTTATTGTTTTTAATTTAATTCTATTCTAGTTTAGGAAATTTAATAGATCTATAAAATATTATTTATAATTTGAAGAGGGTTATTATTTGAGTTTTTGTAAAAGAAAGTTTTCAATGCAAGAATTAACTAATTCTGGGGTTCGGAATTTCTCGTTTGATTAGCTTTATGTTTAAGGAATAAATGTTCATATTTTTGTTATTGAAAATTTTTTTAAATTAAAGAATTTTATTTCTTTATATTATTTAAATCCAATTTTTTTAGCGAAATCTCATTCATTTTTCTCGGGTTATACCGCAATATGTGCAGCATCACCCATAATTTCACTTATAATTTTTAAGCTTGATATAGGCTTGAGATAACAATATTACAAGTATTTGAATTGACTTAGAAATCTCGTGGAGTAGACACAAATTGTTGTTTTGTCGCCCGGTGTAATCAAAGCAACTAAATTATGTTCTGTGATATATAAACTACGTGTTTGTGGCAAACATATTTATTTAAATTTCTCCAGCTTACACCGTTATAAATAATTTTATTGTTTCTTAATGATTTTAGATTTTTTACTCTTCAAACAGTATCCTCATTGACGTTCTGTCATAAATTGTCCAAAAGTTTATAATTTTCGTGAATACTTTCTGCAAATAATTGACTAATTTTTAATCCTGTGTTATTAAAATAGAGCACAACCTACGTAGTTTATATTAAATTAATCCCATAGAAATAAAAATGCAATATTTATATACACAACAGACTTAGACGTACATATATATGGTCACATGTACATAGTAAATACATCTACGAAAATAAATACATCTATGTATTGGAGTAGGAGAACGGTGTTTGTATCAACTACCTACGCTATTGTTGTATCCATTTGTTATGGTATTATTTACACTAGACTGCATTTCAAGTAAAATTCTTATTAAATTTTTGCCATATAAACAATTTTTTTTTTTAAATTTTCTCTTAATTTAAATCGGTTTGTAGCTAAAATAATGTATACTATATATGTATGTCTATATGAGTTTATGTTAAGTAAGGAAGTATTACTGCCAAATCAAAAAACAAGAAAAAAAAAAATAAAAAATAAAAACGAGTAGAGTACTAGTAAAGATATTATTTTTTTGTCTTTATAGGATAACATGATTTCAGTTTCATTTAAACTTTTTTATGCATTTGTGGTATTTGTTTTATTTTACCCAGATTTTTATTTCATTTTTTGTCTTTATTGTTATTGTTGTTATATTCTCCCAATTTTATTTGTTAGATATTTTTGATTTTTGTGAATTTTAAATACCTAAGAGTCGTTCTAATAGTTTGTGTGTATTCTATATGTGTTTGAATGCATTTAATTTCATTTTATTTTTGGCAAGCCTGAATAAAAGATACAATTTTTTTTAAACAATTTGAATTGAATTTTCTTTAAAACATATATACACTAACACATTCATACATAACGCACACATACATATATATAGTATATGAAATGAAATAATGGTCTTTGATAGTTTGAGTTTTTGTATCAAATGAATTTGGTTTTTGAACAAGCAAATATGTCTGTATACATAAGTATTTGAATTTTATTTTATTTTATTTGGAACATTTATCTAGTTATTTGGATTTGTTTTTATATTTACATACATATTTGAAGTTTCTATTGTCTAAAGGATTTTATGTTATTTTCAAAAAATAAAAAAAAATAAAAATACTAAAAATTGACACAAAATTGTTGTTAGAAAGTTGCCAAAATAATTGTCATTCTCATATAATTGTTGTTTTGTTTGTAACATGTTAATAGGCTGTAAGATTTGTAACAAAGATCCCTTAAGATGGGTTTAGTTTCAAAATATATATGTATATTTTTTTAATTTAAAATTCTTAAAAACATGCCATTAGTTTTAGTCAAAAAGCGTTAAATTTTATTTAACTAAATACACACACACTTGAGTATACATAATTGTTTTACTTCACACACAGTTACACTTTTCTTAAAAGAAGTTTTAAATGTAAGTGTGTGTAAATGTAATTTTGATCCTTTTAAAAAAGAAATTTAAAAGATGGCAACAATAAAACTCATACATTTGATTTTATTTCTACTCTTTGTTGTGTATGGGTGTGTGTATTTATTATTGTTTAAAAAAAGGATAATCATCGTAAACTACCCTGAGGCTATATTTAATCTGAAACCAACAAAATCTAAACACGTGCACTACGGATTTCTTCATCATTTACGCTTAAGTCTTCAAAAACAAAAAAACAAAAAAAAAAAATAAAACATTTTAAATTCGATCATTCTTTATTTTACATACAAATAAGTCGTAAATACACTCAGGGGTGGAAAAAGTTGTTAAATTTTTGGTTTTTAAAATCTCTAAATTAAACACATGTACACTCACACACACACGAGGTCCTTTCTCACACATTGATATATATGACTTTAAATGTTTTTTTACATGGTTTTTTACAAATTACCGCAGTTGGCATGAAATGTGAAATTAAAAAAAGAAAATCAAGTAAATGCGCTTTTTATGCATAAAATATTCCCCCTGTATTAGTTGAAGGATTATATATGGTGCGTTTGTTTGTTTGTCTGTCTGTCTGTCTATCTAACAAAAAGGATACTTTAACTCTTACTCTCTATTTCAGTCTTTGGTTTTTTGAAATTAATACATTTTATGTCAGCACCCTTCTCGCTAAAGCTTTGTATACATGTCTTTGTTGTTTTGTGACATTATGGCTTTTTTTGTTCTTTGACAAAGAATTGATGTTGCTAACGTTTGCTATGTTATATGCGACCGGTAAGGGATTTTTTACTTTCAAATATTAAGCTTAATACTGTGAAAAAAAAAACTTTAACCAGAAAAAAAAATAAAACATGAAGGTAGTTTTTCCAAGTTGTCTTCTTTATGAAAGGGCGTGTAAAATTGTCAGACAAATGTTGTAATTTTTTAATGAAAATTAGAAATTTTTGTAATTTTTCAAATTTGTTTTAAAATGTTTTATAGGCATTTTTTGTAAATCATTTAAATTGTTTACAGCATCCCTTAAATGTAAAAATTCATTATCTGTAAACAACTTTGGTATTTCGTTTTCTTTGTGGAATTGTTTTTAATTTGAATAAAAAAGTAGTTTTTAAATACTAATTAAAAATTTTAAATATGATTTCGAAACGAACCCTTAAAGACCCATAAAAATTATTATGAAATCTTCTTAGAAATTAAAGGGGAATTTTTACAATTTATGACAGTAAATATTAATGTTCCTCTAAAAAAAATTTTAATTAATAAAAAAAACTGTAATTGGTATTTTTTTTTCCTTAAATTTTTACATTGAAAAATATAGAAAAATTTCAACTGACGTCTAAAAACTTAAGAGGATTATAACACACATTACTTGCAATATATTAAAAAAATATTACTTGGTGTATATTTTTTTAAAAAGCTTTTAAACCTCTAACCAAGCTATTAAATGATTTTTGAGTTGTTTTAATCTGCTTTGTATATTTCTATAGAAATAAAATATATAACTTTTTAATTAGTTTATACTTTGTGTAAATTATAATTTGAATTATTTTCAAATTCCAGTATTTCTTTATACATACGAGTATCACCCACTCGCCTACATTTATTTTTATTTTTAATTAGCGTCCATTCATTTCATGATTAACTCATTTGTAATTAAATGCACAAAATTTCAATTTCATTGATAAAAAAAGTTGTTATTATTTTAGAAAATATCAAAGCAAAAAGTAAATTGCAAAACGTATAGATTAAATATATTGTTGCTTTTTATAATGATTTTTTTACAATTTGTCATCATCTGGTAAAAAAAATACTCAGTTTTTCAATGATTTTACATCAACAAAATATTCTCATTTGAAATTCGTATTACTCAAAAATAAATTTATGCGCTAGAATAAAAATGAATAAATTTGAAAACTACAAATTAATGCTAAAAAAGTTTATTTATTAGCATTTATTATTTAAACCCAGCAAAAGCATTACTTACATGGTAAACCAGAGCTGATAACTACTTGCAATTCGGATGAAAAATATTACCTTTTCATGCAATGTCCATGAATTCATAGGTACCCATTACTAAGGTACTTATAAAAAATAGATAGATAACTAGTTACTCGAAATCTTGAAAGGATAAGGCAAATAACTAGTTATCAAACCACACACTATCAGTTGAACTATAATAGGTTATTAATAGTAATTTTTTGACGCTTTTAAATAATGATATCACTAGGTCATTGCGAGCAAGTATTTATTTTGAATTAAAATAATGGGATAAATAAGTATCGCTCATTAATTTGTAATGTATGTAACGTATTTTTTTTTTTTTTTTTTTGCTAAAAGGCAGAAAAATAAAAATATAAAAATTGTTTTTAATAAAATAAAAAAAAAAAAACAGTTTTAAAAAATGTCTTAGTCCTAATTACACAAGTTTTATTATGATAACCAAAATGTGGTAAAGATAAAAGATTTTTCGATGGTTCAACAACACAGAAATAATTTATTTAGAATACCGAATAATTCGATTGTCAAAACTTTTAATTGATATAATGAATGACGAAAAATTTAGTTACCTATATGTATGTATGTTCTTACTTACGATAGTAAAAAAATGGTTTATGGTTATCGGTAAAAACTAAGTTTTTATGTAAGAAAAATAATGTAAATCGTT
The DNA here is from genome assembly GCA_951394005.1 of Protophormia terraenovae. Classification (NCBI taxonomy): domain Eukaryota; kingdom Metazoa; phylum Arthropoda; class Insecta; order Diptera; family Calliphoridae; genus Protophormia; species Protophormia terraenovae. The sequence continues at coordinate 76,841,852 of OX596074.1, read as the reverse complement.
TGGGATCTTCGCAAAGTCGGTTTTAACAGACAGTTGATTTCGAATATAATTAATAATGTATGCATTATAAATATGCACAAAATTATTTTTTACTTAAAAATTTTATTTGAAACATTTAAAACTAATTAAATATTTTCTTTTTCTCTTTTAGGTAAGTGCCGACATGTTTTTATTGAATCAAAATATACCTCATTTAGTGTAAGTAAAAAAATTACTGTTCCACTCTTAATACAACGAAATTCTATTACTATTTTGATATTTGAGTTTATTTTTTTATTAGAAATTAGAATTAGGAAAGTTTCTATTTCTCAAAAACACATTATATTCTTTAAAAATGATTTATTGTTATTAATTTAATTAAAATATTAATCAAGAAAACATTTTTGTCAAAAATTAGTTTAACTTTAATTGTGTTTATCTATTAAAAGCTCTTAAATATAACATCTGAAAAATATATTACTTATAAACTCATTTTTTCTCTTTAAAATTATTATGTTAAAAATATCAACAACATTTGCAATCTTACAAATTCAAAGAACTTTTGACACAACTTATAAAATACATAATAATTTCTAAGAATAAATTCTTATAAATTTTAAATAAATTTCCTAGTTCACTTACAACTATAATGGCAGATACTAAATATAATCAAAATTATTGGCAATATTTGTTGAAACGATTTTTGTTCCTTTTAAATTTTAAACGAGTAGATAAGTATCCAGTTGCGATGTAAACTAAAGACAATATTTAAGAAGAAATCTATAAATAGTTGTCAAAAGTTAAAAACTCCCTAACATTTTAAACAAAAATAGTAAAATAATTCTTTAAAAGAAATCATTAAAAGAAATAAAATAATTTCTAAAACACTTGTGTTGTTGCTGTCTAATATTAACGATACAGATGCTGATTAATTGTGATTGAAAAAACAAATTTTTTGTTATTGTAGTTTATTTGTTTGTTGGATTTTCATAAAATACAAAAGTTAATCAAGCGTAACAACGTTTAGTGTATTTAAAAGTTAAATAGAAAAAAGCAAATAAAATTGAAATAAAATAAAAAATATATAATAAAACATTGATTTGTTTGAACAAATATGTATGTATGTATTTGTTGAAAAGTGGTTGGGAAATGAATTCTGCAAAAGAAATCAAACTTACCCAGTGGTTGTTTCGGAAAAGGAAGCTATAGAAAAATGTAAAACAAATAGAAGAATACTAGTTTCGTAAGTTCACCCTCTTTTTCACACACTTGTGCCACCACTCAAATGTCAGTTTTGTTACCCTAATCGAAATGTTAAAGTCAATCAGCCAAAGCAATACCAACCGACTAAATGTAATGAAATCAAATAAAATATTAAATAAATAACTACTCTATATATGTATGTAGTATATATGAGTAGCACAACGACTATCTAGTTTCTAGTGGAATCCCCAAAATTGTTGTAAAACTATAAATAGAACTCAAATAAACTAAATTTGAAACACTTGTTACAAATGGAAAGAACAAGTGTTAAAAGTATCAATTAAATAACAATCAATAGATAGAATTCATTGATTTTACACAACATGAATTACAGTTGGTCCTTTATTGAGATAATACGAATAAAAAAAAAATACCTTGATAAAGAGGGTGAGCATTAGAGAAGCTAAAAATAGCAACTCATGATCATTTAGTATTAATTGTTAAAATTATACATTATCCTTAAACATATTTTATATTTAAGCACAAAAAGTAGCATTAACAGAGAGAGAAAAAAAAAATAAATTCTTAAACAAAAGACATTAATTGACAGTTATTGATTTAACTTGATATTATTTAACTTGGCTTATTGCCGTTAAGGAATTCAGCTAAACGACAATGTAATTTAAGTTAAAAGTTTATCTAAAGCAACATAAATTTTACAATTTAAAGCTTACGTTTATGGATTTTTTTCTTGAGAGTAAAAAATAAAATAAACTTTTTCTTTGCCAATCATCTGAAAAAAAAAGTCTATACTTTATAGTGACTTTTAGGTTTAAAGTCATCAATAAACCAACAACCATTTACTAAATAGAAGACAATTTTTAAAATAAAATAAAAAAAAAATTGTTAAGAATTCTAAAGTATTTTACTTGAACCTATTAAGAGTTGTAATTTTAAAATTTAACCAAAAATTGTCTGCTGTATTGTGTACTTACCAGTATGCTTAAGTTTATATGCGTTAATAACACTTAAAATTTATTATAGTCTACTTTTAGGCTATATAACCATTTCTTTATTTTAGCTGTAATAACACTTTTAAATTTATGAAGCTGCTTTTTTTTCTCTGCTGTTTTTAGTTTTTACACTTTAAACGTCGAAAGGCCATAAAAAGAAATATTTAGCTTGAAATAGATGAGAAAAATATACACTTTTTTTCCTAAAAGTACAATTTTGTATTAAAATAAAAAATTCATATACAACAATAAATGTATCTTTTATTTTAGTTTACTTTTTTACCTTCCTTTCTTGAAATGCAAAGTAAGGAAATATACAATATGTGTAAATGTGTTCATATTATAGTAGTCGTTAACCCTCAAAGTTTTCGCCATAAAAGAGATTTGAATAATTGTAATAAATATAAAATATAAATATGCCTAGAAGTATGCTACAATTTTAAATTGAAACTAAGTTTAAAACTTGCTTAGTATCTTAGACCAAAGTTGAATATAAAATCCTTTATAATTTTTCTAATATTATTTCGACATATTTGTTTGAGTCTATTTAATTTTTCTGTTCCTTAAAAAAACAACATTAAAAAATCTATTTTTTATTAGTCACTTCTCTTTAAAAATATAGAATTCAATATCAAATTCTCCTTTCCTCCTTTCTTCAATGCTTCAAACCACCACACAGCATTAACGAATTAAAAACTACAAGAATTTAAACCAATAAGGTCTAGGCCAATTGTTGTCCTCATTTTAAGAAACACAATGAAGAAAATTAAAAGTGTAAAACTGTCAATCATCATGTTTGTATCTAAACATTCCCATTTTCAGTGTCAACTTGTTAAAATAGCCAGCCAGGATGACCAAGTAAAAGGGAGGGACAAAATAAAAGGAATGGGTGCTTCCATGTAACACCCAGCATTAACAACAGTTTAAAAACAAACTTTTTCTTTTCCAACGTATTTCAACAGTTTTTTCCATTAAAAAATTCTAAATTATTTTATTTGTTTTTTTTTTTTTTTCGTCTTTAACTACACTCAATTACAATAAGGCTGGTAGGAGGGAAAAAGAAAGTTGAACAAAAAAAATCCTAACATGTCTTTGGGATTTTCATGTCCATTTTGCTCTTTTACGGTATTTGACATGTATTTAAAGGTTACGTTAACAACGAAAATAATTTAAAATAGTAATGAAAAGCAAGACACAAAACGAAATATTAGTTTATTTTTGTTAATGTTTTTTAAAATTCATTAAATGATTTTTGTTGTACTCGTATTTAAGTTTATTGTGTGTTTATTTGCGTCTTTATTTTGTTTGCCAAGAGAAGTTTATTTCTTATACTCTTCTTCAAATATCAGAGGACAAATTTAGCAAGAAATCTAAGGAGTACTTAAGCTCATTATTTAGTTGATTGTCAAATATGTTTTTCGAAACTTTTCAAGTGTAAATTTTAAAAGAATTTTTCAATTTCCAAACAGTTTAGGACAACAAAATTTAAAATCAGCTTAAATGCCACCTAAGTTGTAATTTGTAAATAAAGTTAATGTAAAGTAAAATATTTAAAATTTAAAAAGACTTAAAAATAAGTAGTCACTTTTCTGTATTCAAAATCTATTTGTTTAGATATGTAAGTATTATTGTATCTTAAAAACAATGAAAACAATTTTAAGAAAAATACTAATCAAATAGTTTTTGGTTATTATAATTTCCTAGTAATATATTTCTATTTTCCAAAAACCACTTAAAAGTTTTTTTTCTTTTTCTAAACCCAGGAAGCTAGAAAGTCAAACAATTTCTCTTGTATTCTTATATGTCGTTGGCTTTAATAAATATTTATGTTATTGACATCATGAAGGACCTTTAGGAGTAAAAAATGGGAAAATATAAAAAAAAACTGATGTTTGTAAAATATTGAAAACAGCTATAAAAACAACAGCAACAATTTTGTCCAAAGTAGAATATTTTGTTAAAATATTTTTTTACCTTTTTTTTTTTTGCTGTTGTTGTTATGTGTCCTTTTTTCTGAACCCGTAGTTACACCGTGTTCTAAGATCTTAATATTTTTTTTGTTGCTAGTGCTTTTATTTTACTGTCTAAACTGTCGTACATGTCAAATGAGTATAACAGCAACAACTACAAGAGCAGCGTAAAAATTGTCCTCATCTCTGGGTAGATTTTTTTATATCATTTTTTAATATAAAACATTTTTTTCTTTAACTGATTGGTTTTCCTAAATTTTTAACTTGTTTCCCCTTTTTTCTGTTTGGTCCTCTACTCATAGCTAAAAGAACTAACAATTTTCTTGTTTTTATTTCTATTTTTTCAATGTCATCGTTTATCAAATTGTTGTTAAAGAATAAAATACGGAAGAAATTGAAATTGTAACATCAGAAAGAAAAGAAAATGACACATCAAAATAATAAATTCTTGGAAAAAGGCAACTTTAGTGAAAATGAATATATATATATATATATATATATATATATATATATATATATATATATATATATATATATATATATATATATATATATATATATATATATATATATATATATATATATATATATATATATATATATATATATATATATATATATATATATATATATATATTTGTTTTTTTTTTTAATAAAAAAAGCTACATAAAAGTTAAAATGTAATAAAATAAATTTTAATTTCTTAAGACACATGGTGTCATATCAAATGAGAAAATTGTAAAGTAATTAATTATTTTTTTAACTTTAGGTGGTTCTATAAATAAAAATAAAAAAATGTATGTGTAAACATGGATTAGAATTAAAAATAAATATAAACAATATTAATTGGCGTAAAATATAGAATTTCATGTGCCAGGATTAGACTACTCCTGCTTTTAGTTTAAATATTTGCACACCTGATGTGGTGTGGTTTAGCAAATTTTTGAAATCCACAAGAAAGTTATGGAATTTTCTATTCATTTAAAATGACTTGAACAATTTATTTTTAGCCAAGTCATTGAAATTGTCTCATAATTATATTTTTTTTTCTTTCCCTCTAAGAAAATATTAATAAAGGATGTATTGCATGATGTGAAGGTATATATTATATTTTTAGCCTTAAAATAAGCAAGGAATATTTTTTATTTTAATATTTATGCTTGAGTAACTTTAAAACTTTAGAATTTTAAATGTTTAGCGCTCTCAAAAAGGCAATATTTTTAAAAACGAAAACCTAAAATTTTCATAGATATTTGGGCAATTTTTAAACGATATTTAATTGGTATTAATAATAGCATGAATTGGCAAATTTTATAACTACATATTTGTAATTTAGTCAACATATATTAAATTTATATTTTATTTAATATTACTGAGACAAAATCTTCTTTTAATACTTCCATGTAACTCATACTAGGTTAATTAATTTTATACGCTGCTGCAGAATTTTATTAATATCTAAAACTGTATAACCTCAAAACTATCAAATACGATGCATTTATTCTTTTATAGAAATCTTTTGTAAAAATACTTGATAGTTTTTTTATTATTATTTTTTCAAATATATTTATTTTTTTTTTTTTCTTATTTAAAATATTTTTTTTTTTTTAATTTCTTATTTAATAAGGGGAGTATGTCGTCTAATATGACATATTTTAATTAATAATATTTTTAAAATATTTTCTGTAAATATCTATACATTCTTTAAACCCTTTAGAGGAATGCATCAATCAACTAAATATGTGGGATTTACGCCTCCTTTTGTAAACACAAAAGTAATGTGTAAAAAATTTCTACATAAATTAAAATAATAATATAATTAGGCGAAGAAAAACAAAACAAAACAAACAAAAAAAAAAAATTTAACTAAAGAATTTAAAAAGAAAATATTTAAGTTAAATACAATTAAAATAATGAGCATAATAATATTCGTATATATTTTCAAAAAGTTATATAAATATGTAATGTTTTGGAATGTATGTGTTATTAATTAATATATGTATATGTATATGTATATGTGTATACTTAATTAACTTATTGTATTAAACTTTAGAACAATTTAATACATCACAACATTAGGGCTATTCATAGTTAGTCATAAATGTTAAAGATAAGTAAAAGCAACGATTTCTGAATAGTGTTGTATTCATTTACTGAAATATCATACAATATCTGCTTATTTCCAGTTGTATCTCTGATATTTTGTCAAATGTATATCGAATTTCCATTTCTTATATCTGGTCTATAAAATTATTAAACAATTTTAAAAGTCTTTAAACTAGGCACTTTTTAATGAAAATATCTGTTAGTACCTTCATTGTTCTCTGTTTTTTTTTTTTTTTAAGTTTTTCTTTTCTTCCTACAACGTCCGTAATAATTATTAATTTATGCATTTCGCTCAAAGTTTATGCAAACAATTCTAATTTGTTTACACAATGAAAAACAAATCAAGTATGTAAATTATTTATATTTATATTATTTTCCATTATTTTCACTCTTAATATATTTTCATTTTTGTATCTAACACCAACCTTCTGCGGTCCGCTCCCCTCTAATGTTCATCAAATTGTTGATATGAGTATAAACAAAATACCAAAGTTTTTTTTCTTTTACTCTTGTTAGTCTTATTTTGCTTCTAAAGACGAATTTAATGAGTATTTTATTTACAAAGTTAAGCGTTATAAGCGTTATAATGGCAACAAAAGCAGCAATTTTTAAGTGTGGCATACTTGATTATAATTTGAAGGAGTCTAGAAGTGGGAGGGCCTTCGGCAAATTCCGTATGAGAGAGATTTTTTTTGGAAAAATCAGTATTATTTAGATGCTTTTTTTTTTTAATAATTATTTAGAGGATGTTTATAAATTTAAAAGAATTAATGACAGTCTGACGAAATATCTTTAAAGTACATACATATATTGTATCTTAAGGCAAAGTTGTTATTTTCGTACTACATTTTACTTGAATTTTCAACTGGTTTATTTTTCATAAATGCATATTAATATATATATATTTTTTTTTTAATTCCTCATTATTGGTTTATTGCAACAATTAAATAAAATTATTCACCAGTTTTAACTATTTAATAATTTTTAAATATTTTCCTTGGCTTAATATTAACATTTTTTAATAATTAATTGATATATTAAAAATAAACAATAAAAAAATATTGGAAAAATCAAAAACATAACTGTTGTATTTAAAAATTAAAAATATCAATTATATGTATTTATAGAGGATTTAATTAAATGTTTTTTTATTGCATTAAACATGTTATAAATAAATAAATATATACATTTTTAAAGAAATTATTATGTAACAAATAAAATATCATTTTTATTAAAGTTATTTTTTAATAAAGAAATTGATTTAAATCAAAATAGAATTTGTTTAAAACTGTTTTTAAAGAATACTCTATAACGGGCATAAATAATATGGAGTTTTAACCCAAATACTTAATATTTCAAGTGCTTTTAATTTAGCTCCTTTTTATTTTACTTGACTTATTGTTTTTTTTTACCCACTCCTCTCTATTGCTGAACGATGCTATCAATAATTGAAATTATGTTAGCATATCTTTAGGCTATTTAAATTTATATTAGAATTTGTTTCAATTAAACATATTTTTATGTTTAATTAACCTCTATATTTGTATTTAACTAAAATTAATAATGACAAAAAATATGTTGTTTTTACTCCTAATTGAAATGATGCTTGAATACATTTTAGTTCAAATAAATGGAAAATGCAATACAAATTTTAATTAATTTAAAATAAAAAGTAAATACATAATTATTTAAAAAATACCCTAATCATTTTTGAAATTAGATTTCAAACTGTTAAATTTTGATTTTTTTTAACAGCCTTGAAGATAGACTTTAGTTTTTCTTAAAAATTTTAAACTCTAACAAATTGACTGTTCTGATTACTGATACTACCTTGCAAAAGTCGACCTTGTTTGTCATTATTTGAAGTTGATTTAATATTTGTTACAATTATTAATATATAATTAATAAATATACTATGTACGGTTGAATGTGTGTTATTTTCATGTTATTTTTAACGTTGTTTTTTCTCCCCCCAAACAAATAAATGTATAATTAGTGAACTAATTATATATAAATTATTTATTTATTAATTTCATGAAATTCATGCCAACAATAGAAACAAGTAGATATGCAGGCATAAATGTTAATATTGACATATTATATACATATTTCATTTGTTAAATATTTATTTATTGTTTGATTTTTTTTTTTTATTTTTAAAGAAGTTTTCCAATAAAAACATAGCGTGTTAGATTTGATTGTATAGGCGTTTATTTGTATATGCAAGTATTTTTAATTATACCCTACACCACCATAGGTGGGGAGGGTATTATGCGTTTGTGCTGATGTTTGTAACACCCAAAAATATTGGTCTAAGACCCACCTTAATTTATACCAATCGGCTCAGAATCACTTTCTGAGTCGATTTAACGATGTCCGTCCGTCTGTCCGTCTGTCCGTCTGACCGTCCATATAAACCTTGTAATCAAACTACAGATTGCAATTTTGAACCAAAATGTATGAAATTTGGTACACAGGTTTCCTTTGGTCCAGGGACGAAGTTTATTGAAATTGGTTATGATCGGTCCATTATTTCACCTAGCCCACATACAAATGTCCTCCCGGAAAAGGGTTTAACGATTATATATCCCTTAAATATAGCAATATTTTAATGAAATTTGGCACATATAAGTTTCATATAAGTCCAAATAAGTGTGGCGATTTTTAATTACCAATAGTTCCCATATAAACCCCTTTTCAGAAAATCACTTAACGGGCATAAATCCCATTAAAATGTTAGTATCAAGTTAATATTCGACACAAATATGTTTTATATGAACATAAATGATGTTCAAATAAAGTGCCAAATTTTATAAAGATTGGTCCATAATTTACCATAGCTCCCATATAAGGCCCCATTTCGGGAATCACCCAAAAGTGAATAAATTCATGTAAATGTCAGCATCAACGTAATATTCTGAATTCGTATGTTTTATTTTACATTTATGAGTATCGGTCCACATTTGATTCCAAGTCTAATAAAGGACCCCGCCCGAATACCGTACACAATGGTGCAGGGTATCATATGGTCGGGCTTGACCGACTATATCTTTTTCTCTCTTTTTTTTTTTGTCGCTATTTTTATCAATTTAATTAAGTGATAATGATATGTAGTAATAAACATATTAATAAATACAAATTTTCATTTCAATTTATTTTATTTATTATTTTAATGTTTTTTTTTTTATATTTTAAATGTGTCAATTGAAAAGTTATTTAGAAAATTTATTTAATTAAATATTTTAGTTTAAAGAAATATTGAGTTGCAGCGAAAAATCTCTATGATAATTAATATTATTATTGGATTTTATTTTTTCTTATTTTATTTAAAAAATTTATTGGTTAAAAAATAACTGATAATGTAGTTGTTGCAAAAAAAAAAAAAAAAAAAAATTATTGTTTGTGCGAATGCTTTAAATTTCATTTAGCAATTTAACAAATATCAAATGCTCTGCTGATTCATTTTCTTGTTACTTTTATATGTCCTTTTAAATAAGTCTTTAAACCAAAATTTAATTGTATTTCTAGTTTTAAATTAAAAATTATTATGACACTTAACTCGACGTCAACGAAACCTTGACTTAATTTAGTCAGGCTATGTATTTGTGCATATAAATTTATTTGAAAATTCATAAATTTTAATTTAATTAAAGAGAAATAAATTTGTTGGCTAAATACGACCCATAGCTTGTGTCATGGTAGCAATAATAAATAATATTTTATTCGAGTGACAATGTGGTGATGATGGGAAATCATTATGAAAAATTTTGTTATCACATACGCAAAATACCAAAATATTCACACACATATACACAGACGAAATAGTAAATGAATGTCATCAACAACAACAACAATGGGAGGGTATGGAAAAATATGAATCGTAAACGAAAATGAAAATAAATAAACCCAAAAAACCATATAGAAGTGAACTGAGATGAAGCGTACTACTCTGCCTGGTTGATGCATGTTGTGTTGATGATGTTAATGTTATTTGTTGTTGTCGTAGTTATTGTTATTGCAGCTCTTATTGCTGCTACTGCTGTTATTGTTGCTTTTGGGCTTGAATAACAAACCACATTGCTGCATATAGCATGAAGATGAGTACAAGAAAAACACAAACATTAGTTGCAAATAACAACAGCAAAATGTAGTCATGTAGTATGAGACTGTGACTGTGAATAAAACTTCAAATAAATGAGAAATAACAACCACAAATTGTAACATTAAATGCACACAAAGACAAACACCAATACGCAAACATATGTATTTACATGAGGTCAGGCTGAGAAGTTATCTTGGATATGTTGCATAAGTAGACTGTAGACCGAAGGATTAAATGCTTTACTTTTTAATTTTCAATAATACTTCAAATTAATAATAATAATTTTTTCTGCCTAAATTAATTGAAGATAATTGTGACGATTGCTTATTTCTCAATAGTTAACAATAACGTGTTGGATATCATATAATTTTTTGGCTCAAATCCTTTTTTCCGTTGATCTGATATCAAAATTATGCAAAATCTAGCTGATTTTACATTTAAATATACAATCTAAAAATGTAATAGTATTTGAATCTAAACATTGAAAAGTTATTGCAGATTGCCCTCCTACTTTCACACAATCATCAACATTTATGCAACCATAGAACACACACACACTCGAATAAATGTCACAAAATGTGATTTTGTGTTTGTTTATGCATACACATATGTGATTGTTTATGTATAGTTTAGAAATAACAAATAAAAATTGCAAAAAAAAAAAGGAAAATATTTCCAGAGAACAAAGCTACAGCTACCAAAATGCCACGAAAAATAGTAAAAACTAAAGGACTATAAAGTGGCAATGTTACAAATATTTACATAGATACAACACAACTAAAGCAAGCACCCTTCCACTTATTTTAACATATACATATACACATTAATATAGGAAATCTTTATATGTAATCATTTTTTATGTAGCAAATGATGTTTATGTTGCAAATGACGTTAATGCTTTTGCTGCTCATGATTACAATAATGATGATGGCGATGATGACAATGGCAATATTTATGTTTTTGTTTACTGCTGCCACTTAAGCAGCGCTACTGATGATACAGTTTCATTTTTGCTAATGGCATATAAAAATTCTAAATGCCATAACATTTTAATTTTTATATATGTACTTCTACTTCCACAACTAAACGATTGATAAAAAAAAAATCAGCAACAAAATGAAAACATAAAGCACTTTGTGCATAAATATATATTGGAAACTGGTAAAGAAAAAAATACATGCAACCAAAAAAACTTAACTGCACTTAAAAAAGAGAGGGTGTGTGAAAAGCAAAAAATAGAGAAGGAAAAAAATATTCAAAAACTAAACGTTTTGTATGGGGTTTAAATGCTTCATGAGTTTTTAGCCATAGTTTTTAAAAACAAACATGAATTTTATGAAATATCATTAAGGACAAAATATGTATAAACACCCATACATTCCCATACTTACACTAACGTTCATACACTATCATTCTCTTTCTACCAAATATACATACTAACACATACAGGCTTACCTATATTTAGCTTGAATGCATAAAATGATAGTGAGAAATTAATCCTCTAGAGGCAGCAACATAAAACGAAAAAAAAAAAAAACGTAGTAAAAATAACAAATAGATACTTTATGGATCTTTAATACCGCAAACACTCAAACAAATACAAATACATACACTCCACTCTGAGAATATAATCGAAAGGACGTCACTAAAGCTGTGAATATTTTGGCTGAATAAATTTCAAGTCTGTTAACGTGATGATGTTGATGTGTGTGTATAGTTTTTATGTATATTGAATTTAGTAGTGTGGGTGTTGTATGCTTTAAGGATATTTTCCATACTTTTTTTTTTGTTCATGCCATTTGTTGATATCAGTATTGTTTTTGGTTGTATGTGTTTGTATGTACTTTGCTCTATTGTTTTCGCTTATTGCAAATAGAATATCAAAAATAGTAAAACTAAATTTTTAAAAATCCTATAAACTTCAATTTTATGCATGAAAAAATGAGTATAACAAAAATAAATCTTTGAAAAAAAATCCTTTTTTTAATAAAACAACTTGAAATGTATAGATATAGTTATAGTTAAGATGTGAATATTAAGCCAAGCTAGAAGTTTTTTTTATAAAAGAAAAGTGCTTGAGGAATGATCTACGCAAAGGGTTGATTAATATTTGAATACCCTTATTGATCTATTAAATTTCAAGAATATCACATTATAGAAAGATTTTCCATTTCCACAATCATGGGAAAAAAATTATCATTTTTATTTTTTAATGTTAAAAACTTTCATGTACTTCGAGTATATATTATAGTAAAAATTTATTATCAATATAATAGTCTTATATACAATTTTGCATATAATTTTAATTAAAGTTATCACAAACTTTTCTTTTATTTTGCATTATAAGTTATTTAATACTCTGCAAAGTATGCTATAAATTTTAAAACGCTTAAAAATATGCTTTTCTAAAACATAGTTAAACATTATATATATCTTTATATAAAATAGATATTACTCTACTAGTATTTATAAGTGCAAGCAAGCACTATTTCATTAATGTTATTAAAAATTAATTTATTTAAGTTAATTTTATTCTCAATTTAAATTAGCCAGTCGCATAATCATATATTTACTTATGTAACTAAAATAATACGATATAATTTTGGATTTTTACTAATAATGAATTATGAAAATTAAGTGTGAATAAAAATATTTCTATTATCTGTACTGAGGACTGTAGAACCTTTTAAACGTTAGGGGCTTAGACTAGCCCTTTACTGATTTCTAAGATCTTCTAATTATTCTTGAATGTTTTATCCTTTTTCAGCTTTTCAAAAAATAGATACATAATAATGAACCTATTTATGTAGCATTATATTTTAAAAATTCTTTCGTTTACTGACCAAAATATTTCCAATTATCTGTTTTAATTCCGAAGTAATCACAATAATTCGTAAAGAATTTCATACAAAAACTTAAATAGTTTTTTTTTTTTTTTTGGCTCCTCTGATAATTTATTTTCGTTTGTAGATATTGTTGTGTTTTCTATTTTTTTTTTTTTTTCGTTTCAAATAGTAAATACATAATTTATATGACGAGTCATAAAATGTGCTTTTTTGACGGATATACACATTTTTTTCTTTTGAACTTTGTGATAACAAAGAGTATTTTTGCATTATTTTTTCAAGAATATATCTTTATTTAAGGAATTTCTTATTTATATAAAGCGTTAAATACACATTCAAAAAATTTGATTATTAGTATTTCAAAATCGTTCACTGTACTTTATTTAACGTTAAAATCCGTAAAACCAGATATTTTATATAAAACTCGCTTTGAAGACAAAATGATTAACATCAAAATTTTGATTCGAGTTATTATTTTAAAAATATTAACCGAATCATTTTTTATTCTCAACTGAGCAATTTTATTTGTTCGAATAAATTTTGAAATTTTTTCTTTGATTAATCGAATAGATTTTATTCGAATGACAACCCTATTTTATGTACATTCATTTTATCTGTATATTAAAAAGCTGCATAAAATTTATTTGATATTCACACCTGAAAATCAATATACAACTACAGAGGTTCATTTTAATTTTATTTGTCTTTTTCTTTTGAGGTTAAGTACACTTGTTTCAAAAAATCAACATAAATTAGTGATTAAATGTGTATATGTTTGCATATTGTATGCAATTAAACAGATACATTTATACATAAATAAATATATTTAATATTGATGACCTAAAGTATGTTTTAAGCAAATATTAAATAGTAGATTTATTTGAAAAACAAAATTGATTTATTTAATTGATGAAATGTTGTACTGTAGTGAAATTACTTATAACAAAGAAAACTTTTTATCTAATGATTAAAATTATTTAACCCAGATGTGGCCATTTTAATCACATGTTTTTACAGAATTAAAAATTTTTGGGCAGCAGCTGACGCGCTCATTATCTAAATATTAAAAACTGTTTTTGTTACCTTAAAATTCCTTAATTCTCATACATATTTCCAACAATAATCATATAGTTATAAGAGAAAAATATTTGTTCGTGTGACTAAGTATAAACACGGGTTTGAACATAAAATAAAAGCAAATCTAGACTTTCAAATTAAGAAAATAAATAAATAATAAAACAATATAGGTCAACGGAAATTTCGATCATAACAATAAATTTAGTTGCTACATTTTTATAGTCAAACACTTGAAATACATTTTTTTTCCAACTAAGCATCTTATAATTAAATGAAATTAAAAAAACATATAAAAAATAAACAATCTGGTCTAAAACAAATCTAAAAAAAGCAACAATAAAAAACTTCATCTTAAATAAATGTGAAATAGTTATAAATTGAATCACAGCTTTGGTTTTTTTTTCTTGTTTTGTACTATGAAAATGACTTAAATGAGTCATTCTTTCTATGGGGCTGTAGTTTAGTCATTAAAGCCACAACAACAACTTAATAGAAAAAGTATTTGATATTTGCTACTGCTTTTTTTGAGACTAAGTTTACACCTAGATTTTGTTTTTTTTCTCTAATTTAATTTAAAGATCATCTTCATGAGTTTTGATTGATGTTAAAAAAGAGAAACATAATGATAAACTTTATAAAAAATAATGATCAATTATAAATGTCAAAGTAAAAGTAAATTAAAGGGGATTGGCAAATGAAGTAAAATAAAAAAATATTTATTTAAGTCATGCTAAACAAAACTTTTTTAAATTTATTCTATTCTAATCTATATAATTTGATAAAAAATTTTATTTAAATTATTCTAAATATTTTAAAGGAGTTAAACAAGTAATTGCTAATTATTTTATTTGATAATTCTTTTAGGGAAAAAAATCGGATCGATTCAAAGAAAAAAAATAAAAAACATAATAAATAACACTTGTTTCCACAATTTCAATTGCAATCTTTTATAAAAAAGAAAAGAAAAAATATCACTCACTTAGTCAAACTTAAGAAATCTTCATTCTTGTTAATGTTCAAGTGCTTTGAAAAATCATTTTATGACATTGAAATTAAATTGTCTGCAACAAACGGAACTAAAAACATTTCAAACCAAAACACACACACATACAAATTCATATACTTATATACATATTTTACAAACAACTGCATACATATACATACATAACATAAACGATAGAAATACATTTCATAGATAAATACATACTACTTCTAGGCACAAAAGCAAAGTAACGACAACTATAAAATGTTTTAGAAACGATTAAATACGGAAGCCAGAAAGAAAGACACAGAGAGAGAAAAAGAGAAGTATAAGAAAGTGAAAGAATGAAATAAAATTGCATTAAATGAAACAGATGTCGGAATGATTTTAGGAATTGGAAATTTGAATGCTTATTCAGTCAATATTTTCAAAATCATCATTGGAATTAACATCATCGTCACCATCATTATTATCACTACAACCTTGTTGCTGTTGTTCAGCAAGCAGCATGTTAATTTCTATTAACCACTTGCAACAAGAACATCAAAAAAAAAAAACATGTATTTTTAAGATGTCACACTTGTACTTTTATATTATCAACACATAAAAAAAAAAAAAAAAAACATTTGAAGTTCAGAGTGATTTAGTAGAGTACAAAAGCCAAGGCAATCTTAATACCGATAATGCAAATGAGGGGTGTTTGCTGCCTCCCTCTTTAAGTAGCATTGTTTTCTAGAAACATTTTCCTAAAATTTTCTTAAACATTTACCAAAATGAAAAGACTTCATTTACATACAAATTTCCTAAGAACAATTTGAAATTAGAAAATTCTACACTTTAAATTGAGCAAAATGATTTATTCCTAAATTGAGAAAATGCTTTCAAATACTAGAGCTCTTTTAAGTGCATTTTCTTTTTTTCGCTAAAACTGTAATTAATTAAACGCCATTTGATGGGTATGGGAAATTTTTGAAGTTTAATTTTTCATTTTGATTTTAAAGTTTATTTTTTTGAAAAAAGTGTCTTGTGAAAGTGGGTTTCTTGTTGAAATTCACATACACCTTTTTGTTTTATTTAACTCTATTCGTTTAGTTTTTAATTTCGAAAAAAAAAGCAATCAAACAGACACTTACCAACAAACCAACACACAAAAAACAGAAGCCAAAGAAAACAGAAAACTTTTACAGGCATTAAGACACCAACCAATAAATAAATATAGTCGAAGCAAAAAGCAAATATGTACAAACATCCAAGACTGGGTACCTACTACAAAACGTAACGCAATATTTGAAGTAGTTGTCAGTAATTTTTTTATATACTCTTGCAGTGAAATCATGCGTAAAACTTAATATAAGACATGTCTTCTTTACATTCGTTTAAGTATAAGTAAGTGTATCTGTTCATGTGTTTTTTTGTTTACAAGACTCAAGTCAGAGTTGTCTTTTTTATTACATTTTATACTGCTGCTACGTCTTCTGTTTCTTCTCCATCAACAACTTTTTGTTCCATCAACAACGTCATAAACAAGTGTTGAATACAGCTTTTTATACGGATGTTGCTACAAATATACTCGCTTTACATCTGTGACTCTTTAAACGTGAAAGATGGTATGTAAAGTAAAAAAACAATAATATATTTTTCTAAAACATTAAAGGATTAAATGATTTTCCCATTAGAAAAACTGTCCCTCAGTAACTTATCATGTAGTTAGTTTAATGTTTGGAACCAGTTATTGCAGAGTATCATTTGATAACTAGTAAGAGGTGACTGAAAATGTCTATTAAAGTCACCAGTTTAGGAACAATTACTAGAACTAGTACCATTCTAGCAGTGTTGTTAATTTTCTGGCTAAATTTGTCACTTTTTTAAGCCATTGCCATTTTTAGCATTTTTTTCTCATAAAATATAAATAATATGCATATTTTTTCATATTAGCTTTATTTCTTAAAGTTTTTTAGTCTTTTTTTAGCACTTTTTGACATTAATTTAGACATTTTTGGCAGCAATGCAGATTAGTAACTTTTTTGTAAGAATAAGTCGAATAAGAAATTCTAAGATTTATTATCTGTTTAGCGAGGTTGAGATGTATTTGACTTTTTTATATCAAGTATAGGTTTAATTTTTATTATGTTTATTGTGAACGCATGAAAGGCCATTAAATATTATGGGTTTCAGTCACACAAACATGATTTTTTTACAAGGAGAAATCTTAGTTAAATGTCTTCTCGGCACCTTGTGCTTAAATACATACGCAACACGCACTTTTTCCTTTACTTTAATGTTACTCTTGTCGATATTAACTTTATGCTAACAAACATTGAAATAACGAAATTCAACTGTTAAATATAACGATTTTGTATGATTTTTTAATGAAATAATTTAGGATGATTTTTGTTTCGTCTACATTTTTTGGTGCTTAAATAATCCAAACAATTGTATAAAAAAAATTTAATTCAATTTTAACACTCAGTTATTAAAGATGAAAAAAAAAAAACAAATTATTAGATCATAAATCGAAAGTTATTTGAAAAAAAATTTAACAAAACTCTAAAGAAATTTAATACATGTTTTGAATTTGACAGCAAATAATGGAATGTTATTTTGTTGTAAATAAACAAATAAATAAGTGTTGCATTTCAATATTCCATTCAGATAAACCAGTCTGTCAGTTAGTCATTGTACTTTTAAGCCATAAACTAATAATGAAAGTCATGGAAATCAAAACCATATATCAAAGTTCAATGAAATGGAAATTGAAAAATATGTTGTAAAAATCATATTTAAAAATAAAAGAAGATAGAAAAATTCATTTTATTACTAGTTATGTATTTATTTGATGAATTTTAATAATAATTATGCATTATAAATTTAATATTCAAATATTATATATCTTTAAAAGCAATCACTTATTTTGATGAATGACATTCTTTTTTAAGCTTAAAAAAATCTCAATAAAATTTTCTGCTCTACCAAATGCAATTTCATTCACTTATTTTCTTTTTATGATTTGTTGACAATATTTTGATTAAGTTTTGTATTTAATATTTCTGTGTTTTTGTTTTTCTCTCTTTTACATTTTTATTATTTGCAAGCATTAAACTTTTTATTTTTGTAAAATACTTTTGGGGTTTCTTTAATTAGTTCTTGCTGTCGCTGCTTCAAACTTAAGGCCACCAACAGCTTACAAGTATTTTATAAAGTATTTTTATTTTAATTTAACTTAACTTTTACGCTTCTTTTCTTAAAACGCCAACCATCCAACCACCTCTCATTTCTCTTACACCGTTTAACCGCAAAAGTACTTGATAAATTTTAAACTTACCAGCAGCAGCAGAAAAAAAAACACATGCAAGAAACTTTCAAATACTTACAAGTTTTGCTTGCTTGGACTTTGTAAAACTTTAAGGGCTTTTTTAAAGTGACTACTTTATCTTCTTAATAGCAATAATTTTGTTATTTCTTAGCATTGGCATAACTTTGTTGAAGGGAAAAATATAAATTTAAGTCCACATTTTATAATTAGGGTAAATAATTTTAATAGTTCTTCTTGTAAATATTTGAGTACTAAATATAAATAATTCTAACAAAGTCTGCAATCTTAAAAGATGAAAATATTTCAAATTTTGAGTTTTATTACAATATTTTACAGAAAATGTTTAATATATTTCATTCTCCGAATTTCAAGCAACCATAAATAATATTTATGAATTCGAGTAAATTTCCTAGAATGTACTTATAATTTAATTTTGAAAAATATTGTTTTTTTTTCTAAAACAAAATTAATTTTGTAAATATTTCGCATTCATTACAAATTCATAAATATTTCTACAAATCAACACGTGTTTATGTTTAAAAGCTTTAAATAGATTTCACTTTTAAAATGTTTTCCAGCTACCAGTTGCCTATTGTGCAATGCAATTTAGTCATATAGGAAATGTTTATTTGGGCATTCATTCCATTACTAAAGTGTGTTGCAATTGTGAATTTATTGTGCACAAAAAAAAAAAAATTAATATCTTTGGAAGTGACTCATTCAAAAAGTAAAAATTTTATATTATTGTTTAGAAACATAAAATAATGCTGTTTGATGTGAGAGCCTCTA
Source organism: Protophormia terraenovae (assembly GCA_951394005.1). Taxonomy (NCBI): domain Eukaryota; kingdom Metazoa; phylum Arthropoda; class Insecta; order Diptera; family Calliphoridae; genus Protophormia; species Protophormia terraenovae. The sequence goes on along the minus strand of OX596074.1, from coordinate 76,822,472 downwards.
CAATTTAAACTGTCGTATGATATTATTTTCAACTCTGTGTTTAGTTGACAATTCTGGACATTTTTAAAACTAAATAAATATTTTTTTTTCTTTTTTTTTTTTTTTTTAATTTCCTAAAATGAAACTCATTTCGTAATTAAATATGCCTTAGAACTGGCACCAAAACTTTACAAAGTTATATATTCTAAGAACACAATCAATATTTTCACTTTTAACAGCAAAAACTAACAAAAACCTTTTAGACAGTAGAGAATTTTTTTCTTTTCCACTATAACTAAAATTTAATTAATTTATGTACATTTTAATTCCCTAACACAGAAAAAAATATTTCGAATATGATATATGATTTATTAATATAATTAATATTTTAATTGGTTTACAGTTTTGTTTTTTTAATAAATTGACAGTTGTTAATAAAATATAAAGAAAAATTAAATATTTGTCTATAAAAGTACAGAAATAAAATAAATTTAAGTAAATTTTCAAAAATTTTCAGCTCACTGCATCTATTTAAGGAAAAGAAGTAATAATAATATCAATTATTCTAGTTATTAATATTATAATTTTGATGATTGGATCAAAATCAATTAAAAATTAATTAATATTACAAATTTCGTAATTGAAGTCCATTTTTACTTTTTTCTGTGAACATTTTACATTGATTTAATTTAAAAATATTTCCTATTTTTCAACTCTTTCTCTCAGTGCAAACATTAAAAACTAAATTAGAAATAATAAAAACAAAAACATTAACAAGAGAAAGCACTATGCGACAAGCGTCAAAAAGAACTGAAAGTGAGGTTAAAGAGTAGTGCAGCACAGATCAAGTAAAATGAGTAAATTGTATTGAAATATGTAAGAGTATGTGGTAAAGATGTTAATTATGCACACATACAGACATACATACTAACTAAATAATAACATACTAATATAAAGATAATTGGAAAAAAAATACAACAAAGAAATATATATCACGTCCTTGTTTTAATTATGTAGTATGTATGTAAAAATTGTGGCACAAATCAAACGCATACTTATGCCTACGACATCATTCCGTATGAACATGTGTCGACGAGACACACTTATAAAATAACCAACAGAAGCAACAAACAACAAGCAGCAAGTGGTTGTATTTTCTGAAACTCATACGGTTAATTGATTATAAGAGCAAGTACTTATAGTGGATGTTTAAGGGACATAACAATGAGGCAATGGAGCAGAGGGTAGGGGTAAGAGGAAATTATATATAGAGGATGTGTAGGAGAAATAATCATATTTAAAATATTTGCTAAGATATTGAGTCATACAAATTGTAAATGAGTGAATGGTTTAAAATAAACAAGGATCTTAAGAGAAGTTTTTGAAGACTTTTGATTTTTGAGACATTTTTATAAAAATATTTTATTGAGGACATTATTAATGACTTCCTTCTTTCTTTCTTTCTTTTACATGTGACTCAAGATTAGCACCCAATAGTCTTCAAATGAAAAAAACTTTTATTCGTTTCAGATAATATTAAGAATTTTGGCATCAATTTGTTATAGCATATTTTAGCATATTTTGATCATAACAGCATATTATTGTTTATTTTGGGCTTAGTAGCATACTTGTTATATTTTCTTAGAAAATCCTGATTTTAGAGCATATTTTAACAATTTAAATGGCATGTTTTTGTATACTTAAGTGCATAATTTTGCATATACAGTAGCGAACAAAAATGGATGTATACCAACAATATTCTTACAAAAAATGCTAGCCCAAACTTCATCTAAGTTGGTTGGTTCTCATTCATAGATTATCAATATTATTTTTAGGAGTGGCCACAAATTTCCAATTGGATTTAAATCAGGACTTTGTGAAGGCCACTTAGTTATTTGAGAATTTTGAACATTCATAAACCGTGAAACAATGTGCCACTGTTTATTTTACCTGATACCTGTGAAGTTTCTCATGTGGACGATGCCAGTAATATTCATTTCCATCTGACAGAAAACGGTCCATTTTTATTTTGTCTGACCAGATTACGCGTTTTCATTCGTCAGATGTCCATTTTCCATTATTTTCGCAAAATTCCAAACGAGCCATTAACATTTTTCCGTTAGAGCCGACTTTTTCTGCTGATTATACGAAGTGCTCTGCAGGCAGTTCACTCGCTAACATTCTAACTTATAACTTTAGCTGCTAATTTTGTTGTTTTTGTATCTTTGTTTTTCATTAGAACTTCTAAACAAATATTAAGAATATTAAGGGCAGAATAGTGCGAAATATGTAGCGTTTATGCAATTTTTCTTTCTTATTCAACTTTTTCTGTTAAATACACTATTACATTTTCAATTTAAGCACTTCATTTTTTTTTTATTATTTATAATATTAATCTTGTTCTTAGGTCATATTTTCGGAATTTAAAATCATTTTTTATGCGCATAAACTTTATTTTGTGCATATCTGCTCTGATGATGTAAATGAAGTTAAAACCTTTTTTGAAATTTAGATGACAAAAAAAAAATGTAAAATTAAAAAAAAATATATTTTAACAAATCTTAGATATCATAGAAAACACAAGTTCAACTCTTTCAATGCGCTCAGAAATAAAAAATGACTCTTTTCACACGTATAAATTAGTTCTATAGAAAATTCTACTAACACATACAAAGAGTTAGGTTTTTTTTTTTTAATTTTAGTTAGGTTTTTTATGAGCAAGTTGCAGTTCTAGTTGTTTTCTATGTTAGATATATTCAATAGTTTTGCCAAAATTCTTGCTGTTGCCCTCCTACGTTGTATTATATTATGCACATTCTATGAATGTGTCATCGCAAGTAGTCGTATATATATAACAAATGTAGTTGTTGTTGTTATTTTATTTTTTTTTTACAACAAAATAATATAAATGTCATAGCTTTGTTCTGGATGCTTTTTATATTATTTCCTTGCAAAGAGAAATGAACATAATTATTGCTCAATTTAAAAACCATAATAGAATGTTTGGTAAATTTAGCTAAAAGGATGTTTTAAAATTTTCTGAATGTATGTAATTCCAAAAATTTTGAATAACAATTTATATGATTTCCAAAATTGAAGTATTTTCTTTTGAAACTTATAAAAAATAGAAAAAGCTATAAGAAAAACATTTTGACTTATAGTTCTACAGCTAATATATGAGGATTCGCAGATCAAACATACTTTTTTAATTATTTGAATTTGCTGGGAAATTCCCTTACAAAGCATTTTGAATCTGGAAATGCTAAGAAGCGTTCTACTTTCCATAAAATACATCGAATGATATCAATTCACCACAACAAATCTTAAGGATGTGTGAAATCAAAGGACTTTTAAATGTAAAAAAGTACGCTTTGTTAAAACAAATTTGAGAAAATTTCCATTTTCTTTATATTTTAAAGGAAATATTTTTCCAAAATTTATTAAATGATCCAAAAATACTGTTCATAAGAAAAATATACCTCTTAAAATTAAAAAAATTTATGAAAGAAGTGCGATTTTTTATTCAAAAAGTAAATTTTTTTGCGGAAAAAGGTGAACAAATTATCCTATCAAAGTTTTTTGGTAGAGTTGAACCCATTGAATACAAAAATAACAAAAAAGCAATTTCTGAAAAATGCAAAAAAGTATGTTTTGTTCTGCGACTCCTCATATACAATAATACTTAAACATTTTTATTTACAAATATCAACAAACATTTGTTTGTGGACCATCCTAATATGTTTACATTGTATGTAAAGATGTAAAAACCTGCCTAAAAATATACTTAGAATGTAGACGTATACTAGACCTTTTGATTTTATGTATAAAAGAGTATGTGTAAGTATGCGTATATGATTGTATATGTGTGTATACTTGTGTTTTTTGTAACTTCTGGCAACACTTTAATTATTTCTCTAGTGTTGGCTTTTTAACTATTAAATGCACTGAAAGCACAGCAACATCAGCAGCAGTACGAGCATCATCATCAGTACACAAGCATACATGTCACGCGTTACTCTTTTTAAAAATTTCTACTACAAAAACAACAACAACAGTAACAATAGAAAAATGACATACATCACAAACAACAAAATGATAATAATGAAGAAAAAAATAATAATAATAATGTAGAAATAAAAGTAGTTGAAAACAGGATATACACATATACTTATAAACACACTTAGATTTATATATATGTACATACATATTTAATATATGAATGAGTGTATATTTAAATGCAAAAGAGTATGGGCTTGTAGGTGCTTATTTTTAAGTAGATTGTAAGTGAGAGCATGTGCTTTTTTTTCTCCTCTTCCAACATCATAAGAAATTAGTCCTGTGGCTATAAAAAAAACATAATAAAAAGAGGAAAAAAACAACATTAAAAACTGTCAACGACACGTTTTAACTCACACGAATGAGAAGAACTCACACACATATATACAAATATAAAAATTTAAAAAAATCTACAGAAATTAAATATAAGAGAAGACAGGAAATATATTAAAAATGTAAGAATACAACGTTTCACCACATACCAAAATAAAACCAAAATATTTTTTATTTTTATTTTTTTTTTTTTTTCGGGGAAAATGGGAATTTTTATTTTTTTGGAAAGTATAGTGTGTGTGAGTGGGTGAATGGTGTTGCTAAAGTTTAGTGTTAGAAATGTTGACGTTTGGTGATGAAAATGATGCTCAAATATTCTTTATATCTAGCTCATATTTTTATCATCATCAACATCCAGCACACGTTGAATGTTAAAAGTAGGAACAAATTAAAAAAAAAGTGTGCTATATTTATGAGTTTCTGTCATTGCTGCTACTAGAAGCTGGTGTTGTTGTGTTTGTAATAAAGCACTAGCACCAACAAACAATTTAACAGCCATAAGGTGCTGATGTATTTAACTTTAAAACTGAAATCAACAGTAACAATCATCTTTATTTCCCTTAGTTTTTTTTGTGTTTTATTCCACATTCATCGTTTCTGTTTTATATTCTTTTTCAAGTTGCATAACATTGTGTATTTATGTGTCTGTCTATAAGTCCAGCCGTTTGTATGTTTTTTAACATTGTAGTTGTAGTTTTACACCGAGTGTGATGAATGTTTAGCCCATAAAATGATTTTGCTACTTTTTGTGTTTTTTTTTTTTTAAATATCTTTTAGTTGAATTGTCCTCCTGTCTGTTTTTCCTAGATGTTGTTGTTCTCTTTATTCCTCCTTACAAAGTAAAAGACAATTTACTCTAAATGCTTTTAAAGTCGTAACACAGACACATTTACACATAAGGGTCTTTGTTTATTGTATGTGTGTGTGTTGTTAGCCAACTTCACAGTATTTTTGCAACGTTTTAATTTTGTCTGTATTTCAATATTTGTCTTCTACTTGTACACTTTTGTTTTCTTGTCTTTTTTTAAATTTTGTTGTTGCTAGTTCACAGATAGTGAACAGCAATGCAACATTGTTATTTGTGTGTGTTTGGGTATGTGTGCATGTGAGTGTGGCAAAACTTATGTTGACAGTATACTTGCAATTAGTTTTAAGCATCTAAATAAACCAAGCACTTTATACTAAACTATCTGTCTTTCATATTTCTTTTCTGTTTTTGTGCTGCTGTTGTTGTTTGTTTTGCAGTGTCCTTCTTTTTGTTGTTTTTGTGTCTTTTTATTATTCTTTGACACCCACAAGGGCCATGATTATCCTAGTTGTTTTAATTTTTTTGTATTATTATACTCAATGCTTTTCATTTGCTTTCCTTAAGGAAACCAGCACAAGTCATTTGAGTTAAAAAAAAGAACGTCACAAAAAGAACGTTTGTGGTTTTATTTCTGGATGAATTCTTTAGTCTATTCAAACATAAACGATAACAGTTTATGAACACATATGAAAATAATATTTGCGAGGGCTCTAAATTAAACTTGAGACACAAATTTAAGAATTAAAACTTTATATAACAAATTTTTCTTAATAATGAATTTTTCTTTAACGCACACTTAAAGTCTGTGTGGAAAGTATTTTTTGCTTTCTTTTCAAAAGAACCATTTTTATTAATTTTATTAATTTTATATTTGTTTATATTTGTTTATATCTGAGTTTATCGCAAATATTTTATAGCATTCAAAATTAAAAATAAAAACAGTTTTTTTTTTATTTTTAATAAAAACGTTATGCAATAATTTTGAATTTGATAAAAATTTTAAGCGTAGAAAATAACTCTGCTCAAAAGTTCAAAAATCTTTAATTGTAGGTGAAATATTTTAATTAAAAATTCATTATCAAATTTTTATTTCTTCTTCATTTTTAATATTCTATGATTTCTTTGCTTCAGAGTATGTATATTATCATTTTAACTTTTAGTTATTTATCACCAAAACACCTGCTACTTCAAAAATGTTTCTAAATATGTATGTATTTGTTATAATGAAACGAGTTTTTAAATACAGATATGTATAGCAAAACTTAATGTATTTACAATCGATCAAATAACACAGGCTGTAGACAACAAAAAGAATATAGCAATATTTTGTTTTAAATTTAAATTTCTTACTAGATAATTTGTTTTATTCTATAAATGTCTCTTAATTTGCTTATTTAAAAAAAGTAGAACAAAATGCGTTCCTCATTAATCTGGCCACTATCTGTAACTTTTGTTGATGTGTAGTTAAATAATAAAAATAAAATAAAATAACCATATTAAATAATATTTAAAACTACAAACATATTTTCTTACATCATCTTAAACAATAGAATACAAATTGTATGCACATTTATTTGTATTCGTATAATTTTTAACAAATAACATAAATTTGTTTTTTTATTTTTTAAATTGGACAAAGAAATTAAAATTTTTGTTAAATAAAAGCTTATGCAAATTCAGAAAAAAATTATTTTCTTATTTTTTTACACAAAATGAGAAACGATTATGACACATCTTAAGAGTAGAAATTTAATAAATGTAGAACTTTATTATCAATTTAATAATCTTTAAATAAAAACAAAAATTAAACATTTTATCAAATAAATTGTGATTGATTTTATATGCAAGATGAATTGTTTTGGAAGTATTCATGAGTAAAAAATATTTTAATTTTGTTGATTTGCCACATTATGAATATGCAGGCTTAGTATAAATTGAATAAGATTTAAAAGAAAATTTATACTATATAAGGATTTATTTTAAGACAGTGGCAACTTATATATTAAAAAAAAATGTATTTTGGGGATCACAATACTTCATGTGTCAAATACATCGAATGCATGATGACGGTTTATGAACCAAATTTCTTGCGAAAATTTTTTAAAATATTTTATATAATTGATTAAAAAGTACGAATTTTTCGATATCCATTTCAAGACAAAACTCAATACTATTTTTTGGACAAAATATTCTAGTCCCGTGACTTTCAAGAGCTGGTAGGGAACAGAAGATCAATTTAATTTTTTTTTTTTTTTTAATATTTTCCCATATTAAAATAATTTTTAAGCATCGTTTGAGGGTTTTTCTACGGGACACTCTAGTATTTATATGACTTTAATATCTTTAATTTTCTTTAGAATATTATTTTAATTTTCTTCAGTTCACTTTTACTTTGGCAATTAAACTTTTCTAAGGATTTTAATAAGTCTAAGGCATTTCTTTTCTATTTTATGTTTTTCTAGTAGAATAATTACTATAAATTGGTTAAAATCAACAAAATAAATAATGTTTTAATAAATCTAATCATTAAAAATCTATGCACAGACAAAAATTTTACTTAATTTATAAATTTAAATAAATTTACTAACTAAATTCATCATTAAGTATTATTCCTTTAATTTTACTTATTTTGAAATCTTTTAATTTTGTTGTTTTGTATTCAAACACAAAATGAAAGAAAATATTCTTTTTAATACTTTTATTTTTAAGAATATCTTATTCAAAACAATAATAGCAACAAAAACTAAAATCTCAAAATTAAAATAAGAAAAAATTAAAAATATATTTGGTTAGTAGAATATTTCTTAAATTGCTGATTACTTTTTACTTGGTTTCCTTTTTTTAATACTCATCTGGCATTCTTAAGATGCTGTGTATTACTTATTGTCTGGATTTACCATTCACTCCTTAATAATACCAACAAAGATATTAAACAACAAAGCAACACTACAAGCAACAACAACAATTTTAGCAGCAATCTTATCATCAAAACAACAACAAAAGATATAGCAGTATTTTTTTGGAAATAATGAAAAAAGTGTTGAACAACTCTTAATTTTTTCAGCAATTCTTCTAGGTTTTATGCATTTTTTTCTCTCTTTTATAGTCAGAATTTTTAAAATTATCTTTTTTTCTAGCTGCTGGTTGTAATTTTGTCTAGATAAAAGTAAACGCCTTTATAATGTTCACTCTTTCTACTTCATTCTGCTGTAGTTGCAAAAGCAATCACTACACAGTGAGTTGTTGTTATACTTGACGATCCAATATAAAATAGCAACATGATGAAGAACAGTGTTGTGATGAACAAAATGTTGGTTGAAAAAGCCAGTTGAAATGAAATAAAATGAATGACTACTACCTACCGAGCTCTTAAATAAACTCGATGATAATAATAAAAAAAACAGCTGCTTTTGTTTAAACTTATTTTTTATTTAAATATTTTTGTCCGTTTTTTTTCCTGAGTTTTTATTTTTCTTTTCGACTTAACCAAAAATAGATATGAAAATTTATCTTTTTTTATTTCCTTTTATTTTGTGCTTTATATATATGCTTATTTTTTTTAATTTTTTTTTTCATTGAATACCATACAAGGCCAACAAAAATTCTCTAAAATTACACCTGCCTTTAACAACAAATTGAAACTCGCCATAAGGATGAAGAGCCATCACTTAGCTGTTGTTGTTTATGTTTTAATAAGAAATTCCTTTAAAAAATAAATTTTTTGTTGTTTTATGCAAGACACAAATAAAGAGATTTACAAATTTGTTGTTGCTCCTGTTTGGCTTTTTTTTATTTAAAGATGTTTTCAAAGCAGCTGTTTTTTTTTTAAGATATTAAATCAAATAAAAAAATGTAATAAAGAAATATTTGTGAAAAGCATAAATAAAATAATGAAAAGCATCAAATATTTTTTATTTTATTTTTTAATTCTGCAATAACAGTTTTTATTTATTTGGACTCAAAAGAAAAATATGTAACACCTTTAATAAGAAATTATTAAAAACACATACAAAAATATTTCTAAAGAAATCTATTTTGGTAGGTTAAAGCTTAAAACGCGAAAAAGTCAATATTTATTTATAAGTTAAAATAGTAATGAATCAAACTAAAAAGTGAAAAATTTTCAGTATTTTCAATATTTTCTTGGTCAGTTGTTCTGTAATGGAGAAAAAGAAATACATTTTAAGTTATGCTTTTAGTTACAGTTACTATTATTTTACTATGAAATCTTAAGTTGTGGCGAATGCCAATTTTAACAAAAGAATTTAAAGTTTCCATTAATTTATTATTAACTTCCGTTAGCAGTAGATTATTTTGAATAGGTTCATAAATTATCCAACATTCCTGTTTGATGCCCGTAATAAAAATGTCTATTATGGATTTAGTTTCTTTAAACAAAATTCATGTAAATATATCTGTATAAAATTTATAACAATTTGTCATAATAGATTTTAAATGGCACATCATTTAAAAGCGAAACAAAATGAAAAAAAGTTCAGTTCAGATCAGATCATCATAAACAAAAAAATTTTATTGCTGAAATGAAAAGTGGATGGCTACTAAATCAATTTATCAATACAACCGAATAGTGTTTAGGGAAATATTGTTTACAACAAAAAAAGCTGTAAAAAAACTATATTTGTATTTTGAAATTTATTTACATTAAACGAATATATAAAATTGTTTTTGTATATTTTATTTATTTTTTTAGTTTAAACTCATTTAATTTTATTTCCTTAGACACAAATTTTATTGTTAAAAAAAAAAAAAAAACATTGCTGCTCCCAGTTCGATATACAATCAAGAAAATGTTCATTTAGGATCATTTCGTTTATATTAAAGCTTTTTTTTTTGTGTCTTGTATCTGTTTGCCTTCTGCTGTTCTTGTGTCTCCTCTTGTAAACAAATGAAAAAAAGATTGTTGCTATTGTTTCTGCCTCTTATGCCCTTTTTATATTCAAATTAAACTGTTTCTTGTGGCATTTATGTGTACGTTTGGCTGTCTGTTGTATTCGAATAAGTGTCAGATATTGAAAAACATCTGCCTTCTTGAATATTTTTTTAGTTATTTAATTTTTTGTATGCAACACATTCATTTATTGCGTCAAGCACACACGCACTAAGTTCTTTGGTATTTATGAACTAGCTGACTGACTTAATGACTGTATGTCTGCTTATGCGGTAGTTTGCCTTTGTTGTTGCTTTTTTAGAAATTTATATTCTGGGTGTTTTCTCCATATTGTTATTTATTTATAGTTGCTGCAACCTGGTTATTGCTACATGTAAATTTTTTAAATATTTACTCTTTCTGTTGTTAATTATTTATACAAATAAAAAAAAAAAACTCTTCGAAATTATACAAAAAAAGTCAAGGAATTTCCATTTAATCAATTTCGATTTATTTAATGGAGTTTATATTGTTTATAGAAAATGTCAAGAATTGTATGGATTTAATTAACTGTAAAGAAAATATTTTCTTAAAATTTTGAGGCGAAAAAGGTGTGAAATATTTGGAGATAAAAGGAAAAATCTTAAAGAAATATTTAGAAGTTTTTGTTCTAAGAAGAAGTGGAAATTCAATAATATAAAGTAATCTCATCATAGTAGACATTTAAAACCAAATATGTGTTTATACTAAAATAAATATCCTTAGCCAAAATTTATTTTAAAAGAAAAAAAAAAAAAAAAACTATAAAAATTTATCGAACATTATTTTATATGTATTTCCTTTATACTTGTTCAATGTTTCATTGTATAAATTTTTAAAATTAAATAATTTTGTACTAGAAAGTGTTTATGAAAAAAGTGTTCAATGTATCAGTCCACAATTTTGTTCTATTTTTTTGTGGAGAAACTTATTTATAAATGTTTTTCTAAATACCAACATTTTGTCATAAAAAAAAAAAAACAATTTCCAACAACCCATTCTTTACCAATTTGTATATTCTGCTCATAATTATTTTCATAATTATTTTCCTAAACATGCACCTTGAAGTCAACTTGAAACTTTTAAAACTCTTCTTGGCAACAAACTGCAATTATTTAAGTCTTTAAATTTAATTACTGAAAAATTTTCAGCCAACAAAAAGATAATGCAATCTTATCTAAATTTTATTTATTTACACATTAAACACAAAAACTGTGCAGAAATCTAAAAAAGAGAAAAATAAATTAATAATTCCATGAGAAAATTAAAATTATTTCTCCCCTTTATAAAAGCTGAAGACTACAGAAAAAAATAAAATAAACAAAAGTTTCGAGATACAAACCATGCAAAAATTGTATTTTTTTTGGAAAGACTTTATAATCGCGTATTTCAACATTTAAACAATGGTGTGAAGTTTCATTTAATTATATTTAATAAGCTAATAATAATTGTTGTAGATATTGAAGAAGTTCAAAGTAGAAGAAGTAGATATAAGTATTAAAAAGAAATACTTAAGTATTAAGACGAAATAAGAAACATTAGCGGAAGCTTTTATTAACAAAGAGGGCGTGAGATAAAGCACTTCTAGTTATTTAATTATATTAGAAACTAATTTTTAGTTTAAGATTTAAGAATTTTACAAATCCCTCTTTAATTTTATATAGCTTTAAAATGTTGGCCTGTAATTTGAGGGTCTTGGCCTTACTGTGGTAGACATTTTCAATGCTAAAGCTCAACAATTGAGTTGCATTAATGTTAATGACAACTTGCACAAAGATATTGTCATTTACTGTTCTTGTTGCGCTGTTGTTGTTATTTGTTTTCAAACAAATAAAAACCTTTAGAGTTTTGTGCAACAAAAAAAAGGGACATTTTAACTTTTACTTGGGCCACTTGAAGAAATACAAAACCAAATTGCTTAAAATTAAACCAACCAACGAAGCAGTACTGTAGACCGGAAATTGTTTGAAATATAAGAACCTTTAGTTATTTTCTTCTTCTTTTTTTCTACTCTAAAACAGACATGTAAACCATACTTTAACACTCTCATACCATCAATGTAAGATAGGTAGTAAGTACGTATGTATGTATACAGTTTACTTATGTTGTTGCTGATACTGCTTTAGCTGCTGGTGTTGTTGTTATTGTATTAATATTGTTCACATCAAAACAATAGAACTTAAAGCAGAAGATTCTATAGCATGTCCACACATATAAAGAATGGCCAATGATAAAATGTAAAAATTCATTGCATATAAGATGCAAATATGCACAAATATTCAAACATACAAACATACGTATGTGTGTATATGTGTAGCATATAGTAAAATTGCCATAATCATAAACAATACATTTTTATCATTATGAGAGAATCAAAGTACTCGTTTTTGTTTTTATTTTGTTATATTCATGATGATTTTACTTCTATTTAAAAAATAAAAGGAGTCGAGTGTGTGTACGGAACCCAAGCAAAATAATAATAATAAAAGCCCACAAAAAACAAGCCATAATAATGCCATCATGCTATTTAAACAACTAAATACTTTAAGAGCAAAAAATTAAAAAAAAAAAAAAAAAATACTGCATACATTTTCATACCTACATACATACCTAAATGTGTATGTTTTACATACAATATCACAGCACATACATGATGCAACTTGGGCATCCGAACAGATATTGTGAATGGATGGATACACAGAAAAACCAAAGCATTTTTTTGTTCTCTACAAATTAATAGGAAAATAGAGATTCTTAATCTGTTTTAAAAAAATTCATAATTTAGTTAGTTTTTTTAGGTTTGAGTTCCCAATTTAGTTACAGTACTGTACTGAGTTGAATAGCAATTCAAGTTTAATTCGATGCAATTCGTGAAATCCACAAAAAATACTTATCGACAATTTCAGCAGATGATAAAAAAAATTTTTGCAATAAAGCTCTAAATTCTTTGAACTACACAATTCAAATGCCACCAGTTGTCATTAGAACGTTCTATACTCTAATATTACTGTCGCTTTGTGTAATTTGCATTTTCTTCTCAAATTTATTGCTCCTAAATGTACGTTATACTCTTAGGAAAATAAAAGCTCCTTGACATATGCAACACTTTTTAAATTAAATAAAAAAAAAAAATACAAACAACCAACATTTAGGAATCACTGCAAATATATTGATGGCACGTAGTTATGTATTTATAGAAGTACCTTGAAAAATTTTGCACCATTGAATGTAAATTATGGCAATAAATACATACACACATATGTATGTTTGTTTGTAATTTTATACGTGTATACAAACTGTATTTATCTGCATACATATGCATAGATGAAGTTATAATTTTAATACAGATAAAAACAGCAACAACAACCGCAAACAGTAGGAGAAAAAAACACCAACCAGACCAGATAGTTCAGAGCAATAATAATTGCTCTACAAGAGTTAAAAAATTTTGAAGTAGAATACTCGCACTTTTTCTATACTTTTTCTTATTTGCATCTTTTATACATTTTCATTCATTTCTTGTGGATCCAGCCAACAAGCAATTCTCCATTGTATTAAGTTGTTTTATTGTGATTATTAAGTTCTGAATTATTTACTTAAGATTTTGGGTATGTCGACATACATTCTAGCAGTCTCCAAACACATACATATGTATATTTAGGTTATATGTACATTAGAGTGTCCCAAGAAACCACATTTTTGAGATTTCGATGTAGGAAGACCTCTCATACGATGCGTATTAATGAGCTGAATACAGAAAGAAATATTTAAAAAATTTAAAAATTGATCTTCAGTTCCCTACCAGCGATTGAAAAATCATATTCCCATATATTTCGGACAAAAAAAGTTTAAATTATTTTATCGAAATGGGTTTGAAAAAAAAAAAAAAAAAAAAATCGTAATTTAAAGCTGGTTATAGCAAAATATATTTAAAACATTTTCCGCATGGAATTTTGTTTCGCTAGAAGACTTTTTTAATTATCAGTTATCAGCAGTACTTACTACAATGCAAATTTTTATTCATTGTGCCATACAAAATATTGAACTTCTTTTGCATGATGTACAAAAATTATGTTTTATGGACTAACATTTTTGTGAACAATTTTTAAAATATTTTTTTTTTTTCATAACTGGCTCAAAATTATTCATTTTTGACAAAAGTCCCATACTTTTTTTTTAGAAGAAATGTTCAAGAACCGTAACTTTCAATCGCTGGTAGGGAACTGAAGATCAATTTATATTTTTTTAAATATTTTTTCTATATTAAGCTAATTTTTACGCATCGTTTGAGGGGTCTTCCTACAAAAATTTTGTCTACTACAAAAATTTTGTCTACTACAAAAATTTTGTCTACTACAAAAATTTTGTCTACGGAACACTCTAATGTACATTTGTATGTTCGTAGAACACAGTTCACTAGAATGATTTAAAAAATGAGTATTTTTTTAGTCTTGTACATATGTGTGCGTTTGTTTGAGGAAGACAATGAAGTAGAAAACCAGATAATAATAATTGATAATAATAATGATGATAAAAAAAATTATGTGCTTAAGAATGTTATATTTTTTTTTTTTTTTTGTTTGAGAAGTAAAAAAGAGATTAAAACTTTGGATAAAGAAAAATAACTAATATAAGAAAATACGTGGAAAATATGTATTTATTACCTGGATAAGACTACTAGGGGTATATCACTAGATATGTATAGAGATTTTTAAAAAATGTACATACTTTAAATAAATAGACTCAATTTACAACCTCTTGTATATCGTTTTATCGAAAATATTTTTCAAGTAACATTTTTGAAAGCAATAACGAGAGAGAAACTATGGTCGGTCAAGACCGACCATATGATACACTATACCATTGTATATGAGCTTAAAATTGGACCTGTGCGCAATTGTAGACCAACACTTTTACTAAATGTAAAATAAATTATACAAATACAGAACAATGCATTGAAACTAATCTATATGATTTTATGCCCTTTAGGCCGATTCCCGGAAGTGGGTTTATATGGGAGTTATGGTAAATTATGGACCGATTCTCATAAATTTTGGCAATGTTGTTTCTACTTATATAAAACTTATTTGTGTCAAATATTAACTTGATACTATCATTCGTATGGGATTTATGCACGTTAATGTAAATTTCGGAAGAGGTGATTTATATGGGAGCTGTGGTCAATTATGGACCGATCTTGATGAAATTTGGCACAAAGAGTGACACTTATTCATTGAAATATTGCTATATTTAAGGGGCATTTATGATCGTTAAACCCGTATTCCGGGAGGACATTTGTATGGGGGCTAGGTGAAATAATGAACCGATCGTAACCATTTTCAATAGGCTTCGTCCTTATTCGTGCCAAATTTCAAAAAGATATCTTTAAAATTGCGACCTGTACTTTGTTCACAAGGTTTACATGGACAGACAGAAGGACAGACATCGTTAAATCGACTCAGAAAGTGATTCTGAGTCAAACGGTATACTTTAAGGTGGGGGTCCGATAATTTTTTCTGTGCGTTACAAACATCAGTACAAACGCATAATACCCCAACCACCTATGGTGGTGTAGGGTATAACAAATTAAATAGTTAACAAATGTTTGTGATATACATCGATACAGCGATAAGCAGAGGTTGTGAATTACGCAATAATATTTTCTGTTTGGAGACTTTTGAAGAATTGTTCTTAAAAATAATTTGTATATTATTTAGAAGGTAAAGGTCTTCCAATAAGTCTCTCAAAATTCAATATATCTTCCTAAGAACCAAAATGTTGAAACAAAGAAATATAATTTTAACAAAAATCATGCCAATTTTAGCAATTTTAAAATTTATTATATTATTTTTATTAAAACTGTAAATCAATAATTTAATAATTTCATATTTTTATTTTCCTTTTAGGTAAGTGAAGTGATGCTGTCGACAAAAATTCTAAATATACTCGTAATAAGTTGTAAGTAAAATATGCAATTTAGTTTGAAAAATTCATTTTAAGTTATTCATAAGTACAAGTCGCTCAAAGAAAAGACTTTTAAAATAATTACAATTTTAAAATAAGTTGTCACTTAATGTTTTTATGTTGAAGAATTCTAAATCAGCCATGTTTCCAATATCAGCTTGTGCATATTTTAAAAGACTATCATATAATTAAATTAGACGATATTTTAATTTAGTTTTTTTTTTTTTTTTTCTAAATACTTTCATTTTCATAACGAACAACAATTAATGTAATCCACAGATACATAGTTTCCATTTATTGTTAGTGTATTTCCTTGTATCTATATTCAATAGGTAGAAGTAGTACTTAAGTGCTCAGAAATGGCAAGGAAATATGCATTAAAAAGTTAACAAACAATATTTTATGTAAATATATTATACTCGTACTACGAATACTACTTAATAGTTGTAAACTTTATTATTTCAAAGCAATTGTTAAAATTTCTTGGTTGCAATAATGTTTTTGTTCCTGTTATTGTTGTTTTATTTGTTGCAATTTTAGTTATTTTGGTATTAGTAACAACCACCAACTACAAAAAAATAAAGAAAACTTAGTCTTTTTTAAACTTTTGTTTCTTTTAGAATGTAAACACTGATTAAATCAAAGTGAATTCATTATAAAGTTGCTGCTGTTATTGCCCTACCGTCTGGTAATATTATTGTTGTAATAGGTATGAGAGTTTAAGGAAGAGGATGATGATGCTACTACTGCTGATGTTGCACATTTAATGAATGAATGTAAACTATAAGAAAATTTTACACTTCAGTTTTAGTTTAGTTCTCCATTTTCTTATTTCTAATGCATCAAAATCATTGTTTGTTGAAAATATTGCAAAGAAATTCGTATTCTCATGATGGTTTTATTCATTATCATTCATTCTACTTTAGTTTTCTAAGAGAAACTGAAACCAATTAATAAATTTTATGCAAGTTTTTTTTTTTAATTCTTTCTTCTATTAGTTTTGTTTTCAAACAATTTTCATTCTTTATTTTTTAACAACTTGTTATTGTTTTCATATGGATTTTATGCAAATAAATATAAAAATACGAGGAAAAAAAAAAAAAAGTTTTTCTATTTTTGTTTTTAATAGTAAGAGTTTATGCTATGTTACTACTCGATCAAAGAAAAATGGGCGTTTGGAAAAAAAATCTGAACAATATTTGGGAAATAAAAAACAAACAGATAAGTTTCTCAAAAAACAATTCTAAAATGGTAAAAAAAAGTCTAGCAGTTTCGTTCTGTTTTAAATTATTTGCTATTGAAAAATTATGTATCTCTTTTAATTAAATTAATTTGAACGCTTTAAATTTGCATACTTTCAGGCTAACTTAAATTTAAACTAAAAAAAAATACATTTGCTCGATTCAGGGATGATAAATTCAGTACAATTTTACCTTTTTCAGTGCAATTCGATCTTCAAAAGTACAGCAGTGATTAATTTAGTACAATTGTAAAAATTTGCTCTTTTAATAATTTGAAATTAATTTTATTTCTAAGTCAAATTTGGATTTCTTTAAAAATCATTTAGAATCAATAAAATTTATTTAAAATTTTGCTAAATATATGCATAAGCATTTAGACATTTTCAGACCTGAATGCTTTAGTTTTGAAGAGAATTTGGATATGCGTCTATTAAGTTCCACTTAAAAATGAATTCTGTTATACACCAATAAAAGTTATAATTTTTATATGAGGTTTTCTTTTTACATAAATTTATTTGGATGAACTTTTAAAGTTTTAGTTTAAAATCGAATCTCATACAAATCTGAATATTGTTAGTAGTGTACCCTTTTGTGAATTATATTAAGTCTTTTTTTTACAAATTCAGGGTATAATCAATTGTAACTTTTTTAAAATTTGTCATGTAAAACTTGAGTGATACTTAATATTTATAAAATATTAATATTATTAAAATATTAAATAAAGAGAAAGTTTCCACAGATATTTTGATAAAAAAAAGTTTTTTTTTAGTACATTAGCACAATAAAGGTCCACAAAGTACAATTTTTAATTCAATATAGTACAATATCCAAAATCGCATTTATGATCGCGTTATATACTTCTCTTTTATTATAAAAAATTTAAATTTTCCTTGTTTTTCTGCTAGGTATTATTTTTTTTTCTGTTAAAAAATAATTAGAATCACAAAGAAAAAACAAAAACAAAAAAACCGAAAAATTCTCAGAAAATTGTGCCAGCAAAATATAATTTTTTTATGAAAAATTAAATAAACAATCAACCATCATTCAATTTGTTGCTGTACATGTAATGGCGGTGGTAAATTTTTTAAATAAACAAATTTTTCAACATCAACTGCAACACTCAAACAGACATTCATTCAGACTCTTTTCATTGCTGCTGTTGTAAACGATAAGCAACAAAAAATAAATTATTTTATTTTAATATGCTCAACTAATACACCAACTTTTGGTTGCGTGGTAAGCGGTAAGAGAAATTGAAAACCATATAAAATTGTACAACACCAACAACAATAAAAAAATCAAAAGGAAATAAATAAAATAAACATCAATAAACGTTTCGTTTAAAATTTTCATTTGTATGCATAACAAGACTTTAACATTTTTTTCAGCTTGCTGTCTGTTTTATTTTATTCCTTTCTAATATTCTAAACTAAACTGTGCATACACTTTTTCCATAGTTTTTTTTGTAGTTGCTGCTGCTGCTGCTGTTGCTGTTGCTGGTTGTAAATGTTGAAATAAACAATCATAAACAACAAACATGCATACAACATCATTTAGCCAGGAACATACACGTACATATGTATTCAAACTTGCAATTTAAGTGTTAGGGTAAATAAGGACTTAAGTAACAATTATTAAAATATAATATAATGCTCTTATAGACATTTGAGAATATCCAGAGTTTGGAAACATGTTCAATATGTCAAGGAGTTAGATACTCCAAAAACATTATCTCAAAGTTAAAGAAATTTTTATTTTAGTACTTCGCTTCAAATGGACGTAGAAAGGAAACCTTATGTTTAACATCTCTCAATAATACCTACATTTGAATTGAACTAATTTTAGTCATTCCCCCTGACAATACCACATAGTACTGTTCAAAGTACAAAAGTATTTTATTAATTTTTATTAAAGAACTCTTTATGATCCACAAAATTTCTTAATATAAAATAAAAATCCCAAATTACCTGCCTAAATTATTATTACTAGAGTTTTATTGTTTTTTCAAATTGAAACTTAAGTCCTTTTAAAACAAAGTCCTCAACACTAACAACAAATAATAATAGTAATAAAACTAACAACATGGAAATAAAAAAGAGAAAAATTCATACATACAAACGAATATAGTGGCCACAAATGAAAAAGCCACAATTTAGCACAATCAACTTTAAATAAAAACAAAATATTCAGCATAAAAAAACCCTCCAAAAAAATAAACAAAACAACAACTTCAGCTGGAAAACATATAGAAAACCAGAACCAAACAATCCTTAACTGCAATACGTACAAATGGCGCAGAAAAACACATGCTGTAAATACGCGCTTATTTTATTTTTAGTATTTTATTTTTCTAATTTTTTGTGTAACAACAAAACGTGACTTGTATTTGAAAGAAAAAAATTATATACAACAATGTTTTTCTGAAAATGTTTGGTAAAGCTTTCAGTTTAAACGTTGGCATACACCATTTTGTTGAAATGCAGCTTTGAAAGGTTTCTTCTCGTTGCCAGAATTGAGTGGTAGGAGTATGTGGAGCTGTTTAGAGTTAAAGTTAGATGGAAACTTAAGGAGTCTTAACAGTAATAGAATTCTAAGAAAAATCACAAATCGCTAAGATAATACATAAACACACTCAGATACTATAACACATGTTTATAATATTTTCTTATTTTTTTCTAACATATTTACAGTATTTTCCTCACACCTCAACGCTTAAGAACTTTTAATATTTTATGCTAAAAATTAAATATGTAAAAGAGTTATGTTTACTCTTAGTAACAATTACCTTCGCCAATAATCTTGAAAATGAAGTAATAATAGTTTTTCTGATATTTTATGATGACTTCTTATAAATGCAACTTTGAAATTTTTAGTTTACATTTAACCGGGTACTAAAGAGCCAATAAACTTGATGTTTTGATTTGTTACTGTACCCGGAGTGTCTCTAGTGTATATAAAAAATAAAAATCACAATGCAACGATTTGGGATGTAATACACAGTATGTCAAGAAAATGTTTTTACATTAAAAGAAAACATGAATTTGTCGAAGTTTGGCTTTAAAAAACTATATAATTTTTTGCTAACGTAAATGTTAATTAATATATTTATTATTATATAACTCAAAGAAACTTAATATTTAATGATTTAAACTATTAGAAATGGAGCAAAAACTAAACAAACACAAAAATCTTAGTGTCAAGAAATTCTTTTTACATTTATAAAACTGCTTAAGAAAATCAAAAATTTTCGGAATTTTTAATTTAAAATGGTAACAGCTGGTATATATAACTGCTTGTGAAACCTTTTTCATCAAATAAAATTATTAATGAATGTCACAGTCAATTGGAATTTTGTATATTCCAACATTAGTGCGTTTTTTTAGTTCATTATGGTCCTGTAATACCTTTTTGTCACTTTGTTCTTCAAATAAGGAGAAACAAATGATGTGGGATGAAAGTTTGGACCTTATGCTGGTATATTTAAAGCTTTTTGTAAATAAATTTTTGTCGCATTATCATTATTTGCTCATATATGCTTGGAGTCATTATTTTTCTCATGACTTGAATTTTAGTTTTCTTCCTTCATAAACTCATATTTATTAACACTTTTTATTAAATGAGCTTTAAAATTCTAGAAATGTTACTGCACACCTGTTTTATTTCGTAATAAAACCGATTTTCCAACTATTTTGAATAAAATTTATCTGTATTTAACAATATATTTTAAATACGAAAGTATGAATATTTATTATTTAACTTTCTAAATGCTTTGTAAAGGATTTTGAAGGTTTTCGGCGCATTCTGATCGTATTAAATTGTATTATTATATAGTATAAACATTCCTGTACAACATACAATTCGTTCCATAAGAGTGTTTCTTTCCATGTAGTTTTCTATCTGTAATTGTAATCCATCTGTATTTTTTTGCATTGTTTCTTGGAAGATAAAATTGATATACCCTTTCCACAGCACTTTATTATAAGCCCTAGTGGATATATTCAAATTTTTTTTTTAATTTTTCTAGGTTTAACTCTGCCAAATATTTGAAGAAGATGGATATTAAGAGATATCAACTACAATATTACGGGAATTTTGGATCGATTTAATATTCTATTAAGTATATATCTTAATAAGGAATACATTTTTACAATATCTTTAAAAATTTTCCCGAATTGGAGGTTATAAAAAACACCAAATGGGTTTATGATCTGGAGTTTTTTCTCTTGACTTACTTAATATATAATTTATGGATTACTCGTAATATATATCATGGATTTGAACACATATTCTTGTACTATGTGATTATAATTATCACACTGACAATTTATTGACAATAATACATCCAAAAGTTCCAAAAATTGTTTCACATAGCGAAAAAAACGCAAATGTAAAAACATTTTCTTGACAGGTAGATTAAAGGGTATGTGTGGTTTTTGTTGTTGTATTTTCGTAATTACATTCATAATAAATTTTTTTCTGGTAAAACCTAAAACAAAAATGTAACAAAAAAAATTTGCAAGGTTATAAACATTAGCAAATATTGTAAAATAAAGTTGAAATAATAATTTTTTCTTCAATGTAAAAACATTTTCTTGACATACTGTATGTTTTTTTTGTTTCTTATTCTGCCCCACACATTTAGCGAATTTACACATGAAAAAGAATGTCGAATAGTCTTCCTTCAACCATGTTTAATTTTTTTTTTTTTTTTATCAATAGTCATTTATGAATGAGGACTACAAAATCTTTTAAGACCTGGATAAGATAATAAAGTAATTTTCAATCAAAAATTAATAAAAATGTAAGAGATTTAACTTACTTTAAAATATATATTTAAACCATAACGGGATCCAAACCAAAATACTGTTAAATGTAGTAAATATTCCACTCTCAACCTACTTACATGTGGCTGAAATTATTTTTAATATTGCCACTATTTTGTAGCAACATTTTCAAGTGACACCTAAATAACATTTATTTATTTGTTTTATGTATTTCTAGTTGTAAATTAAATAATTTAAAATTCTGACTCTATTTTTTATATTTTGCATATTTTTTTCTTCTTACACACCTTAAAATTTTACATTATAGTAGCGTACTAACAACCACTCTCTCGTATAAATATTTATGCAAAACACATAATTTTAATATGATTTTTTTGTTATTTTTACGAGTTTTTCTATTTGTATTAGTGATTTTTCGTTTATTCTTTTTTATTTTTTTAAGTAAATAAATAAATTCTAATAAAATGCAAAACAGTTATAGAAAGAAACAACTCAGTAAGAATAATAAATCTGCGTTTCAAATTAGAAAAATAAATGAGAAAAGAAAATAATAAACAAAATACAGGGTGGTGCCACAATTACAATTAGGTCGGTGGTGAAAGAATAAGAGAAATACAAATAGGCTATTTCAAAAATTTGAGGATTAATGTTTTTATAATGTGAATAAATTGGTAAACCTTTCTTTTTGTTTACTCAAGTTATGTTTAAAATGAAAAGTTTAAATTAAACAACTTATTAGTAAAAAAAAACAACATTATTAATTAAATTTAATGATGATTTAAAAGTTATGCAAAATAAAAAAATAAAAAATTGCTTAAATTTGAAATTACCAGGGTAACCAAAAGTATGTTCTGAAATAGTTTTTATGGGCACTTAAAATTTTAATATTATAATTAATATTTTTGTCATGACAAAAAAATTACATGATTTTGATTATCACTTTCTGAAAAATATATTTTTTGCCGCTTAAAAATATTCATTGCTTAAGAAATAAAAAATTTTTTAAGATGTAATTTAGCAACATGCAACATTTTGCTTTTAAGTGTAAAATATGCCAAATTGTGGTCTTTGCAAATTTAGACAAATTTATACATAAAGTATGTAAAAATATGCTATTAAAAGCAGAATGTGCAACAAAAAAAAGCTGTAACAAATCGATGCCAAAATTTTGATAACATCCAAATAAAAAACGGATGTTATCAAAATAACATTAAGACCGCCTAAAAGTAGGCTTTTATTTCTACTTTAGCTAATAATTTAATATTGTAATATCCAGGGAAGGAAATTTTTCATAATTCTAATAAATGTAACTTAAGGATAATGTATTATATTTTTAAATTTTGTTTAAGAATTGAAATTATTAAAGTTAACTCTAATAAAACATCTTTGAGTACTATTTCCTGACAACAAATTTGTATTCAAAATTTAAGAATTTGCCTTCCTTTTAAGGATATACGAAATTCGCTAAAATGTTAGGAAAAGAAAAATACATTCAAAGCAAATAGTTCCGTGTCTAGCGTGTTTAAAAGCAGTATATTTTCTTATAACAAGAGTTTTGTTTATACAAAGTTTTGTTATTTATTTATTTACTTAAATATATTTTTATTATTATTTCTTTTTTTTTCATCATTATACATACTACTTATTTTATTCTTTTTCTGCTTATTTTCCTATCATTTCTCTACGTGCTTTTAAAGTTAGTAGAGACAACATATTGTTATTTCATTGTATACAACCTAAATGTACATACATATACAAATGTAACATTGTAACCTAATGTTGCATGTATTAGAAAAATGCAAACGTATGGTTATTTGTAATGAAGAATAAGAAAAAGAAAAAAAAAAAAAGTAGAATAATGTCTTTTCAAATCGAAAATTTATATAGAAGTTCACATACAAACATGTTTATATTACAATTTCTATTTAAGTATGTACGTTTGTATTTCTTTTCTAGTAAAAGTAACTTCAGTAGCAACTTTTACTATGTAGAGTGCAACACATTTGTTGCCAACTTTTGCGTACATGTTGATGTACGACTACTAGTATCATGACATAGAGACAGAGAAAGAGATGCTTAAAGAAAACTAAACAGAAATTCCCCAGCTTATTGCAAAAGGGAGTAGTAAACTTATGTGGTACATATATACATACGTATCACATGTTACAAAGTTGTGTGGAAAGAAAAAAATTCATACATAATTTTTAGTTTTTCTTTTCTGTTTGCCAAACTTAACAACAAAATACATGATTAAATATAATGAACATAAAATAAAACTTATTATGTGGCAATAATTTGTAAATATTTTTTTAATGAATATAACGTCAACATCGTCATCAGCGTGCTACAGTTGGCACGGTGGCAACTTGGCTATTATTTAGTTTCCTTTTTGTTTAATTGATGAATTTTATACATATATGGATTCTTCTTGATATTTGTTAAAAAAAAGAAAAATTTATCAAAATACAATTTGTTTGTGACAATCTCTTAGAAGAGATAATTCATATTTCGCGATTATGTGAAGTTTAGTTGTGCCTACTAGATTCTCAAAATTACTTTTAAAAAATTTCTTCGATAGTTTCGCTCTTTGACCTCAAGAATCAATATATTTTGTTCCCTTTTTTCTCAAAATGTTTTGTTTACTGGGTTATCTCAACTCTGTTGTGTCTTGAGTGCGTGTATTTTAATTTTAAAGTTTTTTTGTGCGTTAAAAAATTATATGAACACAATAAACTTTAAGTTGAATATATTGCCAGATTGTTTTCATAGAATAAACACAAAAAAAGTATGTTCCAACGTATATTCACATATTTTTGACTCATATGCAACATGGATACAAGTTTTTTTTTTTTTTTACCCATAAACTCTCTATACATATCAAAATAAAAAAAAAGAGGAACTGAAACGTAAAGAAACACCCAAAAAATATGAAAAGAAAACTATTGTAGAACAACTCAAAATATTAAAAACTTTTCAATTTAATAGTTTGCAAAAATTTCATTAATTTTATTTGCCGTTACACTTTATATTTATATATTTGTAGATGAGGTTGAAGATGGGACAGAGTGTAGTGCAATAGATAGGAAGGCTAGTAAATGCCATATGAGAATTTGTCTAGAAACTATAAGTGACTGTTTTTTTTTTTTTTTTTTTGTTTTTTGGTGAACGGAGAGAAGAGTATTAAATGCAATTTGTACGTGCTTTTTCTACTCTTTATTCACCATTTTTTTATGTTGTGAACAAAAACTTTTTTCTTCTTCATAATACATTTATTTATACATATGTAAGCATAAATGTTTATTGAATGAAAGTTTAAAAAATTTTATTTCATTTTGTAAATTATAAACAAAAAGTGTTATAAGTAGTAGTAGTAGTATCTGTCTGTAGTTCTTTCCCTTTTTCTCTAAGTCTGTCTTTTAGTTGCGCAGCTTTTTAGTTTTATGCTTAATATTTGTTTTTATTAAATTCAATTATGAATTTTCTTTATTTCCCTGGAAACATGAGAATGACTGTAAATTTTTCAGTTTTTTTAACAATTTTTATTTACAAACTTACTTTTTTTATTTTTTAGTTATTTTCATTATAATATTTGTTGTGTAACATTTATGTACATTTAAATGTTACTTTTCCTTTTTTAAAAATTATTTTTCATTTCTTATTTTTTATAAGTTATTTTTTTATGATGTTAATTATGTTGTATGGTAGTTTATTTATTTTTATTATGTTTTTCATGTTTTTTTATGTTATTAAATATTTCGCTTTTATTTCCTTCCTTTAGTTTATATTTTATTTTGGTTTCTGCTACCGCCAACATGAACAATGTTAAACATTCATCTACTTTAGCAATTAACGGTTTCATATGTTTATACTTCAACTAGCTAATGAAATATTAGGGGTAGTCACTTAAAGCATTAAGAAAACTGCTAACATGTGGAGTGTATTTTTTTTCTTTTTGTATACCAATTAATGAAAATAATTACTGTATTTTTAACATCTCATATAAGTATGTGTAAGTGTCATAAATATTTGAAAAATTGACATTATACCTAATCCTAATCATGTCAGCTCTGATTAGTTTAAAGTGAATACCCCATATATTACCTTAATATAACAAACAGAAAAAAACATTCACTATCTTTCTATAATCTCATACGAAAAAAAATGTTTATATCGTTTCTCTACTCAAATTGTAGTTAACAATGTTTAACAGCAACACAAAATAATAAATTTATGTATGTACAATGAGCATTTTATACGATCATGATGCTTATTATGGCAATGATGATGATTATTATTACTTTTGTAAAGTAGCCACCGCTAAACAGACAGACTGACATACAACAAACCGTTTAACAAACTCATACATGGGTATAATAAACATTTTCATTATGCAACAATTAAAGTCAGTCATTGAGAGTGAATTTTAAATAAAAAACAGCAGAATTTTTATTGCAACCATGCAAAATAAGCTACAAATTAAATTTTCTATGAAATAAAAACAAAAAATTTAACAACCAAGAAATGTTTATTGTTTTAAAATGAAATTTAGCAAAAAGTTTTGAAAATATTCACAGAAAAGAAAAAATTTAATATTATAGTTGAAAAATATTTGGATTACATTCAATAAATCTAAGATTAAATGTAATTGTAATTTTGTTATAATATTTTTTATTTAATTAAAATGAAATAAAATAAAATATGTAAAAGAAACTATTAGTAAGTAATTAAATATGTAGCACAAAAGAAAAAAAAAAAATGCTGTTACTACAACGCAAAAAATGAGAAGAAAATACATATTACAAATTTAAGCTCTTCATTTTTTAATGTTTTGAAAATTTCCTAAAAGTATGCCATTATTTTTGTTACTTATAAAATTCTTTACAATACTCCCAGAAATAAATGAAACAACAGTTGCAACAACACAAAGCATATTATTTCAACAAAAAATATAACAAAAATCTGGCTAGAAGCCCTTAGAAAATTATAAAGAACTTGAAGTTGCTATTAAAAAGGTATTTATTTATATATGAATATGTTTACATAATTTCCCAGCAAATATTTTATATTAAATATATGGAAATATAAAACCTTAACATTCTCAACAATTCTCCCTTTTTGTTAAAAAAATAAAAAAGTTATAAATATTTGCTGGGTTGTGCAAAAGACCAAGTATATATTAAAAGAATACACATATGTAAGCACATTTTTCAAGTATTATATTGCAAATATTTTGTTTTGTTAACTTCTCAAGAATTTTTGACAGAAAGTGAAACAAACGAAAATAAAGCGTCATATTAAAATTTTTAAACACACAATTAGTCGGTTTTATTTTAATGCCATAAAATTGGCAGAAAATATTTCATTTATTTATTTTTTTAATACTTAAAATTCTTACAATGTATAACATAGAAATTAAATTTAAAAGAAATCAAGCAGCCTTAATTATTTTTAAAAATATACATTTTCAATAAAAATTTTAAGAAAAGTGCAATTAAT
Organism: Protophormia terraenovae; assembly: GCA_951394005.1. Taxonomy (NCBI): domain Eukaryota; kingdom Metazoa; phylum Arthropoda; class Insecta; order Diptera; family Calliphoridae; genus Protophormia; species Protophormia terraenovae. Next base: position 76,794,884 of record OX596074.1, on the reverse strand, counting down.
TTGAATCGAAGGTTTTGTTTTGGTCTTTATGTTTAACTGAAATCTGAAATTTTATATATAGTATTTATGTTTTTGTTCTCTTGGGTGGGAAAAGGAACATAAGCTCTGTATTTATTTTTCTTATAAATTAAAATACCTTTGAAGCCACTACTCCTTGACGCCTACTGTTATTTTTACTTAATCTTTTATGTCCCCTTCCTTAGAAATCTATTCAATTCAAGTTTTACACGTTTTGCAATATTTAGATTTTAAATAAATATGTTCATTTAAAATTCAAGTACTTTTTGTTACTGTTTCTATTTAAATGTTTAAAAATCCTTTTTATACTTATTGCGATTTTCCTGTTGACCTGACATAACACTTTTTCTTTTACTTTTGTCATTTTAATTTATGGAAGTTTGTTTTCTAGCTAGAAATACGTCTGTAGGCTAAAATGATTAAAAAAAATTGCTCAAAATAAAAACTACTACTTGAGCTAAAGTTGTGCTCAACTTGAGGTGAAAGGTGTAACAAATTTATAAAACAAATCTTTTATTTAAGTCAAATACTGTAAAGCATACTTACATATACAAACATATTTCATTATGAGAGGAAACAATGTTATCTTCTTACAATTTGTTATTTTGCAAATGATGATAAATTATCCAGAGAATTGATTTAATTAATGTCTAGAAAATATTCTTGCTAACTGTAAATATACACACAATTTTTAGGTTTTTAAAATGGAAATTAATTATGTGAGTCTTAATCTTTGTATACATATTTTAAGCATTCGAAATTTTACAAGGACGAAATTTTAATCATCATGGAAAAATACAGTGGAGACAAGGCTTTAAACAATTTAAATTTAATGTTTCAGACAATTTTAGTTGGGGGAACAACACTTTTCTGATACTGCATAGTATATAAGTGAACCATAATCATAATCTAAAATTGTTTTCAAGGCAAAGTAAACTCCTCACGAACAATTTTTTCCCTAAGCTACTCAGCTTACTTATTATAAATTGATTTTTTTCATATTTTGCTCTTGCTCTGCTATAGCGCAAATTTTACCCACTTTTACCTCGTTAGCATTTGTTTTTAAGTTATTGTGTCGCAAATTTTATACACATTTTTTAACAATATTTTAAGATTGCATTAATTAAATTTCTTTAAAAATCAACCCTTTTAGTTTTTAAAAATCCTTTCCGGCGGAAAATCAACCTTTAAAACGTAAAACGTTTTGAATAATGCTACCATTTTGAGATATTCATTCATTGATTTATATGTATGGCATACAATTAATTTTAGCACATTTTTAGCTCTTTGATATTCTTATCTCATAAAATAAACCTTAACGTTGTATTTTAACTTAAGAAAAACCTTAGAATGTTGGGATCTATACCTTGATGAATCAGCAAGCAACCAAATAAAATCTGTGTGTCTATATTGCAGCACTTACCCAACTCTTTATTTTATTTATCATACACGTATCTGTGTCTCCGATCAAGAAATATGAAAAACATCTCGTTTACAAATTTCATTTTATGTTTGTTGTCAAATTCATAAAATTTCCTTTTTCATGAACATATTTACGGTTTGTTTATAAGTATGTACGTATATTATATATATTCGTAACAATTTCTTCCTTTTTGTTTCTTTCAGGTTTTTTTTTATTTTGTTCACGTTTATTTGAAGTTATAAACATTTTTGTTTTATACCTTTTTTTAAGCAATACCCTGCTTTTGGAAGTAAAGAAAGTTAATTTTGTCATTCCTTACGAATGAATAAACGATAGCAGAAAATATTTAATAGTAGAAAAAGAGCTCACAAATTAAAAAAAAAAAAATGGAAGAGTAATTTTTAATATCTATTTTAATTTTAAACATTTTAAGAAATACTTTCTCATACCAAATAAATAAAGATAAAAGGTTTGTCCTATACCTCAGTCGATACAGTTCTCAAAATTTTTAACATAATATTTCTTTAGAGTTAACACATTCACACATATTATTGTCTACAAATCGTAAATTACAACATATATTAAATAGAAGGGAGTATTTTACGATAGCTATAACATTTGAAATTTTTCAAAATTTTTCATTATACAAAATTTTGAAAACAGTTTTAGGGCAATGACAAGTAATCGTTTAAATTAGTTGTTACTTAAAAAATATATTTCTTAAAGAAATTTTTTAGTTCTTTAAAATTTCCTTTCATTAAAGTATTCTTATGTAGAATACACAAAAATTAATTTCAAATCCAAATATGTACGTAGAAATGTCCCTTAAATTCATTCTTTAAATTAAAAAGTGTTTTCTTTATTTTTGTTTTCTCTTTCCTCTTCTTACTATTCATTTGTGTAACTAAGGATTTAAGGATTATTCTACAACAAGTATTTACTAAATACTCTACAACAAATACACCCATATATTTGAGCTGAATACAGAAGAAAAAGTGTTGTCAGTTGTTTTGTTTAAATAATTTTTTTGTGAATATATTTCTGCTTTCGTAAGCAAAATATTCAAATTTTCTTTACGTTTGTTAGTGTTGTTTTTTTTTCATCTCTGGTTATGCTTTTGTTTTCTACTACTAAAAAACACAAGACTTATTTTAAAAGGAATTTTGTGCTACTTTGAATTCATTACAATTTGTATGGATGGTATTTAAAATCGTATAGATTTTGTTTGTTGTTATTTTTAATTAAATCTTCTATAAGTTGCTTTTGCTCTGTGCATTTATCTCTGTCTCTATTTTGTTTTGCTCCAATTTGCGTTTTCACACATAATTTTCATCTAATCAATTCCTTATTGTTTGTTTATTTATTTATTTGCTGCTAGTATTTATTTTTTGCTGCTGCTGTAGTTGTTGTTGTTACTGGTGTTTAGATAGATTGTAATTTAAACGTTTTAAGGCAGCATCCATCCATTTAGTTAGACTCATCATCACCATCATCATCAATTAGAATATGCAAAATATTTCCCCTCTTAGTTTATTTTTGTTTCAAGTGATTCAAAAGATTAGAAATTCTTTGTATTATTTATAAATGTTTATTATAGGTTAATTTTTTTATATTTTATAGTATGTGTGTAGGGTGTTTTTATTCTTTTAGGTCTTCAATGGACTTGACAGTAAATATGTGTATTTGTTTTTGTTATTTAAATAACACATTTATAGGAAAATTTTTACATAATTACTGTAAAGTAAACGTAATTGTAAAGAAGGATTTATTAAAATATTTATATATATGGAATTTAATATATTTAAAATTTCTTTATAATAATTATTAAATATTATTGAATTTCATTTAAACATTTATAAATTGTGTATTACACTAACAAAACTGCTTTCTAAAATTTTACAACACTCTGTTGTCTCTTTTATAGCAAGGATTATAATATCCGAGCAATAAAAGAGACGACATTTTTAGTTTTGAAGCATACTTTAAGGCTGTCGTCTGTAATATTTTGCTTTTTCCAAACGGTATTTCTTATTCGCCAATTGACTGTTTCTTTTAAATCCATTTAGTTAATTATGCTTTTGAAAATTGTTTTCATAAAATATACAATGTCTTAAAAGTGCTAACAATGTTAAATACATAATCATTACGTATGTTTGTATGTATGAATATTTAACATTAATATAAACAATTTATTTATGATTGTGAACATTTTAAAAATGTGTGCGTTTATTTCTTTTTATTTATGTGAGATTTTTTGTTTATTTTAAACATTTCTTTCTAACAATTTAACAACAAATATTTATAAAATGTCTTCACTTTTGTATTTTGGGTTTTTGTATAATTTATAAATATAAACATATATACATACATACGTACACATGTATATTTATATTCCTTACTAATGAGTTCTCTAAGATAAGCCTGAGTGAGTTTTAAATTTACGGTGGGAAATTGTTAAAATTTAAATCAAGTGACTAAGATTAATTTATAAACATTATTTGTAGAAATAATTTGATGATATAAGCTTTATTATGCATGTTAACCAATGACTTTTGTGTCAGCCAATGTAATTAATTTCAAGTTTAAGATTTTTAATTAGATTAATTTCAAATAAAAAAAAAGTGCAACTATACCATTTTTAATAGTCCAGTTTATTCGGTCTTATATTTAAATAAAACTATAGCTTAAATAGGAAATATTTATTAAATATTTTTAAGAAAAACTCATTACATAGTTATTAAGAGTTACTATGTAACTAATATGATTATTACTTTGAACTTTTTGGTATTTAAAAAATTATAAGACTTTTTCGATATCCTTCGGATATCATTTTCAAGTAAAAAAGAGTATCAATAACAATATGCAAAAACACGTCACAATATTTCCACATTCAATATTGTACCATAGTACATTGAAAATGATATCTGAAGGATATCGAAATATCGAAAAATAAAATATTATATTGGAAAAACTGACCTCAAGCTCGACAAAAGCCTTTTAATTTTTTAAATACAAAAAAGGTCGAAGTAATAATCATATTAATTAATAATCATAATTGTAATTTTTGTAACTATGTAACTTTAGTTCTATGGGTCCTTTAATATGTTCCTTTAATTATTTTTATACCCACCATCAAAAAGATGGGGGGGGGGGGGGGGTATATTGATTTTGTCATTCCGTGTGTAATATGTCAAAGGAATCATTTAAGACCCCACAAAGTATATATTTTCTTGGTTCTGAGTCGATCTAGCTATGTCCGTCCGTCTGTCCGTCAGTTGAAAGCAGGATAGGTAAGGTTTGTTTGGGATTGAAAATGGGCAAAATCGGTTAATAAAAAATAACAAAGTTGTGTCCGATTTATACTTTTCTGCTGATATTTCTTCAACAAAAGCATGTATGACAACGAAATTTTGTACAAATAGTTCGGGGATCGATATAAACTCGAAAACCAAAAATGAGCGTGGTTCGCCCACTTTACCGCCCACCTCCCATATAGAGTGAAAATCAACGAAATTGTGTTCAAATAGTTCAAGGACCAATGTAAACTCGGAAACAAAAAATGGGCGTGGTCCGCCCACTTTACCACCTCCTCCCATATAACGTAAAATTTGAAAAAGTTGATGGTGGGTATATAGATTCGGCCGGGCCGAATATAACATTTGCGCTTGTTTAAAATTTATTTTACCTTTAAAACTGCTAAATAAGTATAGTATTAATGATCTTAAATATTTCCTTATTTTAAATGGTTGGTTACATTTTTAATCAAGTCTATATTTAAATACTTAGGGAAAATTACAAAATAAAAATAAAGAAGATATAAAATTTAACTTAAATGTATTTGCTGTTTTATTTATTTTTTTCTGTTCCATTCTTTTAAAGCCAAATTATATTAAATTGCTGTGATGTCACTTACAAATGTCTGACTTTTATGTAGTGATTATTTACATACATACATTTACACTGATTCTCACAAATACAAACTCTACTTCCATATGCCTAAGTTAATACATATAACAAACTATGTACGAATCTACATGTTAAATGACCTTCTTTAGTAGAGGGATATCAAGACAAGCGTTATACAAAAATACAGAGACTGACTGACAGTCAACCGGACAGACAGACAAACTGAGCGATAAATAAAATAAAAAGCATCCTCATCAACATTGGCGCTTTTTCTACTACTTTTTCTTGTACTTGTACGAGCTTTGTAAAATAAAACGTTGTCACATTTTAGACATTATAGTTTCTATACTCAACATCGTGTTGTTGCCAGCAACTTTAACGTCATTGCTTGTGCTATCACCAATATTATTGCCGTCATCGTCATCATCATCAGCAACATCTGCTCTGGCGGTCGTCAAGGCAATTGTAGGTAATGATTTTATGAATGGTATACGAATATAAATGTTATACTACCATTGAGAGTAGGAAAAAATACTCACATAACCCTACGGTTCTGATGTTGGTATTGTAAATTTTTTTCTAATAAAATTGGTCGCTAATGTCTTGATAGATTGGTTATTAGGTAATTTACCACATATTTACACTGATTCTGATCTTGGCTTTTCAAAAGGAAGGCAATTGGATACTTTAGTATCGTTAGAGGTTAAGGTTCGACCATCTACTGAAATATACCTTTGATATTTATGATCTTTTCAAAGACTTCCTCCCAAAACTTTTTGTTAAAGTGTGTTGAATCATTCAGACTTATTATATTTGATGGGTATTTATCAAAACTGTAGGGATACAGATTTGTTGAACTGTATTGTCTTAGCGCAGGATTTTAACCTCGTTACTACTACACTCATACACTCTCATGCGCGTGTGCTTTTGGAATATTATTTATTTTTTTTTGTCTCAATTTTCACTGCATAATTAAAGCTTGAAAAAAACGTATTTTTGGTTTTTACTATTATTTCATTGTATTTTAATTTATTTATTTCCTGTGGTGCTTTAAACAAAATACCTAATTGTTGTAGTTGTTTGATGTTACCAATTTTATTTTATTTTTTTTTTTTTAATTTACACACACTTAAATAACAAATATAAATTTTTTCTCACACAAATACATAAGTATGTATGTGTGTATATATTTGACAATGATGGATTTCTTAGTAATAAATATTAAATGAGCTTATATGGTTCAACGCTTAACATTATTTTATTTCAATATTTTCTCTGCTGGTTTTCACCTCAACAAATGTTGCTGCTGTACAGCTAAATACCATTTATATACATAAATAAATACATATGTTGTATAGGTATAAGCGTTATAGTTCCTTTTTTTATTGATATACATATGTATATAAATGTAGAGTTGTATGTTTCTGTTTTTATTATTTATATAGAAACCTACATAAATATTTTTTGTCTATATAAATTTATAGAATTTATGAACCAAAAAATATGTTGAAATATAGTACATCATATTGGCGAATATATTACATAAAGTATATGCTTTTTGCTGCTACTGCTGCTGTTGGAATATTTTTATTTTTTATTTTTTTTTTTTTTTACAAGCCACCAACATTTATTTATTATGAAACAAATATTCAATTATGCATATAGGATTGCCAAAGTATTTTAAACTTAATGCTGATGCTTTATTGAATTTGGGTCCAATTATAAGATTAAAAATTTTTGCTATGAAATAAAAATTTCAATAGACAAGAAAAAGAAACAAATTAAATAGTATTTTTATGAGAGCAATGGAAAAAGGATAGTAGATAATAGTTAAGTACTAAAAGTATTCTTAGGATTAAGAAAAAAGTGAAATTAATGATACAAAATTATTTACATATTTCAGGAATTTATCTAAGCTTTATTTAATTAACATTTTATTTAATTAAAACCTTACAATGGCAACTCGGTTCTTTACAAGTATTAATGCTTTCGAAATACTGCTAGGTAAGCGTTCTCTTCCTGTAGACTCACTGCTACTATAAACCTTCCCAAAAAAGTATAATAAAAACAGAATATGCTTTAAAAAATAAAAAAAATGAAACAAGAAAGAACATTTTTACAATAACTACCATCATAAATTGTAATAAAGAGCAAAAATGATTTTAATTGATTTTTATTAAACCAAAAAACAATAACAAAAACAACAGTTGCAATATTGAAAACCAAAGAAAAACTTAAATTTATATTTGCCGGTCGTTTGTATTCAGTCTCACTTACTCACTCACTCAAACCATTATTATTGTTAAATATTATGGCGTATTTATGATACACAGCCAACAAAAATTTACAATGATTTATGATTGTAAAAATTTTATTTACAAAAGGATATGAGATGTGTTTTTTTTCCTGTTGTTACAGTAGCAAAGACTTGTTTGTCCCAAAAAAAAAAAAAAATATGAAATTTTTTTCAACTCAACATCTCTTTAATTTATGATATAAACAAAAAAAGAAAAAAAACTAAGTGAACCAATTTGTTTAAAGGCAAAAAAACTGCTGTATTTAATATATTATTTTTTGTTGCTTTCTATCTATCTTTTTCTCTGTACTAGAATGAATGTTTTTTTTTTTTGGTCCTTTGCTCCCATTTTGCATGACATAAAATTTTTGGAAAAAATATTTAATCGTCAAAAAACATTTTGATGTATTTTTTTTTACTCTTCGCCATCATGTACTCTGCTGGTTGGCCAGTACGTGTAATAGAATTTTTAAATTTGTGTATGAGAATTTTAAAGTTTATTATTTATACTTTGGATTTTGTTGTGTGTGTTTGGTTTTTATTGTGGTTTACTAAACTTCAAATAAAAAGGACAAACTTATTTCTCAAGCTAATTTTTCTTCCATTTTCTTTTTGTTTTTTCTTAACATTCATTCATTTGTGCTTTTCTTGTTTTTGTGCTAGAGGCTACAAAGCTTAACAAGAAAAGCCAACGTATGTTTCAATGGAGATGATATTTAACAAAAAGAGCAACAAAATACATAGACTAAAAGACATTGAAATTTGTTTAAACAAAGAATTTAAACAAATTATAGGTTACTTTAGATTTTATGGGTAAAAGTCGACTTTATAAAAAAAAACGTTTATTAGTTAAAATAAATTTTTATCTGAATTGAAACACTGTATTTGATAAATGTTTTAAAGTTGAGCCGAATTTTAAACATTATATAAAAAGTAAAGTTCGGATGAATCATATATTAATTGTTTCATATTGCATCCTAAACTTGATATTTAGTTCTGCTTAGGGTCTGTAAACAATGATTATGTCAAAATTTTTTTTATCAAAAAATCGAAAAATAAGTATCAATAACAATTGTTATTTTTTCAATCAAAAAAATAAAAATTTTGAGCAGAAAATAAAAAATAATAATTAAATTGTGATTTTTTTATATTGATCGTAATCGTTACGGTCCCTGGCTCTACTGAAATATAAAAATTAAATTTTCAACTCTTACTTTTATGGCTTTTTTATTTTATTTATATGTTTAAACAGTTTGTCCGCTATTTGGACTGCAACACACTAAACTGTATTTCAGTACTATTTTTTATTTTTTTAGTTTATCTTAAGTCTATAAATTACGCTTCTCAAATTGACTCTAGTTGTCAAAACACAAATTTTTATGTGAAATTGAAGGAATTGCAATGTATCCCGAGAAAGATTTATTCAATTTCACCAAATAATATTTAAAAAATTTCGGGTTCAAATTATCTATAAACTGCATCTTTTTTGATCTGACAAAGAGTTTTTGATAATCATTTTATAAAAAAACATAATAATTTTCGTGAAAAATATAAAAAAGAAGTCGAAACAGTAAATCGAAACAAGTAAAAAAGACATCCAAAAAGTATGCTAATGAGAAATTTTATATTTCGCTCGAGCATTAACTATTATTTAACAATGAGTCGTTCGCCGCATTCCATTTTGTGACATTATTTAGCTGCACGAAATTTTGAACTTATAATAATAAAAATAAGTAACATTAACATAACTTAAAGGTGATTCAGATTAAAATTTTTTGATATTTTTTTAAACAAATTTGTCAATCGGACAAGACGTTTTCGAGATATGCTGCAATAAATATATGGAACCATGACCTTAATTTTACATTTGGCTTTTTATATTGAGAACTAGAGTCAATTCCAAAAAAAGTGATTTATATTTGAATTAATTAAGGAAATCAGAATCTCAAAATCATTTTTGCCCTGTGTTATTATTTGTGTACAATTATTTTTGCATAGTGTAGGGTGTATAACAGAGACCAAAAAATATAATAGAAATGTTGCAGTTAAAATCCATCCTAAACATACAACTGACAATATGTCGACTCTATAAAAACATCTTCATCATTCCTTTAAAATGAAGAAAAATTGAGAATTTCCTTTTGAAGTTTGCAAAAATAACAAAAATCCCAAATAGACAAAAAGAAATGCAAAGTAGCTGAAAAACCTCAACACTGGTGTACTTATACATTGACAAAAAATGAAAAACAACTAAATAAATAAAAAAATTATGCGAAAATAAAAAAAGGAAGAAAAAAAAAAAAAAAACCTTAAACCATGTTATGCTTGAACTAAACAGAAAACCAACCAACCCAGTCCAATGTAATGAGAAGAAAACCTGCCTTCTTTCTTATACCATAGGTTTCATTTTCTCTAAGAATTGCCACCCATTTTTAGCTTATACCATCTTTGTTCGGTTAGTTCTGTTTCATTTGCTTCAACCGAGTTTAAATTTCAAAATTATGCAAAATTTATTTAATCTTAAATGGTTGTGTTATTCTGATGCTATTTATTCTTGTAATTTTTTTCCAGTCATTTTTCTCTTCCTGCTTGGATGTTTTTTTTTTTCTTTTGTTATCGTTGTTGTTGTTGCTTTTGTTTTTTTCATACTTCATTGGTGAACATTACGTCTAATTGCCAGGCGTTATTAAAGTGAAAGTAAAGCACTGTTTTTCCTACCGAAGAGAGGCAGGCCATCACTTAGTACATAGTAACTTTTACTTTACATGTTTGTATTAAGTTGCTATATAATTCCTTTTTCCCTTTTTCAGTTTTGCTTTCTTTTCATTTGTTATCATTTAAAATTTTCGCTGTGCTTTTTTTTTTTTTTTTTTTTTTGCGTCAGCCGGGCATATTGAGAATTTCTTGGAATCTTACCAAGTGTTGGTCTTTAGCTTTAGGGTCAAATTGTATATTACATAATAGTGGTTTCGAAAATAAAAATAAAAATAAAATAAAAAAATATTGCAGTTTTTAAGTAACGTATATTTTGTTAGCAGCAAGAAACTTAAAGCATGATTATGTTTTTATTGTTGAAAAAGGAAAGAAACAAATTATAATTGTCACTGTATTTTAAACAATGAACGAAAAGGTAAAGTTATGAATTTCAATTAATTAAAAGAAATTATGAAACCTTTTTTTAATTAAAGTATATTATAGAGTTCTTTGAAGGAGTCAGTTGATTTATTTTTTACATAATAAAATATAAATACTTAGCATACTATTAGGGGTTTACATTTATTAAATAACTTATCATAACTTAGGGGCCACATTCAATAAAATTTAATTTTTTTCTAAAACTACTTAAAATTAAGAGCTTTTATGTTTTAAAAACACGTGATTATTTTTAATATTCTGCTTAAAGCTTACAACTTTAATATAGCCTACAAAACTTTACGGTTTGTATTATTAAGAAAAAAATCTCACACGTACACAAACAACATCATATATTTTAATAATATTTTTTAATAAAAATAAACATAATAAAAATTTTATCCTTCTATTGTACTCACATACACATGTTATGATGCCCACTGACCCATTTATAAAAATTTATATTCGTACATGTTTGTTTGTTTGTTTGTTTGTTTGTTTGTTTTTTTTTCTGTAGTTGCTGTCCCCTAGTAATTTTAAACAAAAATTTCTTCTTGGCAGGGTAACAAATGAGGAACAAAAACCAAAAAGGAAAGTTAAAGAAACAACACTTTCACTTTCTCGGTGACAGTGTCTCCCCACAAGCTCTAGGGACACATTAAAAATTGTTGTTCTTTGTTGCTGTTGTATGTATATGATGCAACAACAGAAAACGACATCAAAATAACAATAATACTACATACATACATATATACATACAAACATTCATAGATATTGGGGAAAAACGATTTTAGGTTTAAGTGAAACAGAATTAAACCGGAAACAAGGAGAAAAAATAACTGAAAGGAATCATCAGCATATTTTAGTATTTAACTGCGAATGAAAATGTTGTTGCAGAAATTTAAAAGAATCTATTGTTTTTTAAATAAATTTTAAAGAAATTAGATTTATAGGAAGATTTATAAAATTTTTTGAAATATCAGAATTTTTACATGACAAGACACTTATGCTCTTTCTGAGAAATAAATACGTAGTTGAACAATTCCAATAAACCATTTTCGAAATTCGTGATTGAAAAAAAAAAAATAAAATAAAATAAAATAATAAAAATATGAACAAATTTAAATTAAAAAACTCTAAAAGCGATATTTTTTCAAGTTGTTTGAAATATGAATTTTGTAAAGTTTGACATAGATTATAAATTATTGAAAGTCTAACAGCCATATTCAAAATGAAAAATTAATGCTTCCTAAGGAGTAGTTACTTTTTGTATATAAATTTCCATATGATAAAGTTAGCCACTCGTTAGCAAGCATATATTTTTCATTTTGAATATGGCTGAAAATATCTAAATTTATATTTCAGTTTTCCTTTGTAAATAATATTTTTCTTTTATTTTATTTTTTTATACATTTAATTATTTTACTTCTTCGATATTATGTAACAAATAGTAAATATCCATATATTTTAATAATATTTTTGTTTATGTTTATATGCATACATGTATGCATGAATCTACATTCAAGTAAGAAATAATATTTAAATATATGTGTATACTTGAATAGAAAACCTTTCATGAAAAGAAAACATACCCATGAAAAAATTAATAATTTTTCCAAGACTGTCTATCGAGGATCTACATACATACTTCTCTTATTACATACAGTTTTTTTTTTTTTTTTTTTAACGAGTGCTTCATGGGAATCTAAAGAAAATGCCGTCCTTATATCTTGGACTATAAATAGTCGCTTTTCATTCTATATAAGTATATAATGGGTGATTATTATGGTCAACAATTTTAAGCCGAAATTAATTTTCATAAAATTCCTATGTCTTTAAGTTTTATTTTTGGTTCCCGTATGAATATTTTCTCGAGTGTAAATTGATGTTATTGTTGTTCACATTATTGTTTTCTTGTTAAGGTTATTGTAGCTGCCAAAACGAACCCAATTTTTATGGTTAGTTACTGTTGTTTTTGTTGTTATTTTAGGACTTTATGGTATTGAAATAACATTATACTGCTGGTATCTATCTTTTCATCTAGTAGATGTATTTGCTATTCCCCCTCTATACTTTTTCCTCTTTTCTGCTATTTGTGATTATTTATACTATTTTTTAAGGTTTTTGGGATACTTTTTCAATTTTGTTGTTGCTTTTTTCTTCTTTTCACTGCCAGCTTTTTTTTTAGGATCTAAAAATTCTATAAATATGTAAATAATGGTTTTATTCTATAGAGAACAAGGACGTTTTGTTGTGAAACAAGATTCGATTAATATTTTGTTTAAGGATAATATAAATTCTATTAAATTATTTTTGAATGTTAGTGCTAGTGTTATAGCTAGTAAATTTTGTTTTAATTATGTATTTTTATAGTTTAGGTCGAAAATGAGGTGGGGGCATGGGTAAAACTCTTCTTCTTTAAACAAATGTTTAAAATACCTATTTTGTTTGTTTAGTTAATAGCTTCAAGAATAAATATGAACTATGAAATAAATAGACTATTATGTTGATGAAATTTTAAAATATATGTATATATGTCGGTATGTGTGTTTGTCGGTAATCTCTAGCATTTTGTTTTTGTAAACCCTTGTCAATAAATGATTTTTAATTTAAACCGATTTCTGCTTTGTTCTATTTTTATTCTCATTTTGTTTTAATTTCATCTCATTTGTTTAACAAATTTTCATTTTCAGTAATTAATTTAAATACACTTTTTTTGGTTTTGTTGTTTTTGTTTCATGAACATCATAATGGGTGGGCGTTTTGAAAATTTCTTTTTTTGTTTTCTTGGTTTTTCCCTTATTTAACACAAAATTTGTTGTTGTTGTTGGTTTGGTTTTCCTTTTTAATTTACAGTTTAATGTTGTAAAATAAAAATTAATTTGTGTAGAGTTTTTCCTCTAGTATGTATGTTGTTGTAATTATTTGTAAACAAATGAGAAAATTAACAAAAATCCATTTATGTTATTTTGTAGTTGTTTTTATTGTTGTTATTATCTTTTACCCCCAAAAAGACAAAGTGTTAAAATAAAAAAATAAAACTTTTTCTTATTTTATATTTTGCAGTTATTTTCATTTTAATTCCTGTTCCTCAACTACATGCATTTAACTAAGACAAAAAATATAATTTCATAACATTTTTTCCCCTTTTTAAATTTTGTAAATTTATATTTTAGTTTTGAGTAAAAAAAAAATAAAGGGAGAAAAAAAACTTGTTGACTAAAAATATTCATTCACTAATTGTGGTAGTTGTCTATCTAACTGTGTGAGTGAGTGTCCATTTTTTTTTTGTTAGTGTATGAGAGTTTTGTACGTAAGGACGAATGGACCAAGTCTCATCTAATATAGTAGTAGTTTGTAATGAAAACTAATAGTACAACGAGTAAAACAATTTAGTTAAATGGCTTGTTACACTCAAATAATATTTAGTTAAAAATGAATTTGATGCAAAAAAAAACTTAAAAAATTGTGAAAAAATAACATTTAGCTTTTTTTTTTTTAATGCTAAGGAGAAAGTAAATTTTATTTCTGTGGAAATAATTATTTTTGCATTTCATTTAGTTAAGGGCTTAAAAAGAAATAAAAATAAATATTTTTGTTTTGTATATACCACTTTGATAAATCAAAATGGATCTAGTTAGAGTGAAGCTCTTAGAGCTTAATAGCATTATGCCAAAACAATAATCTATCACAACTGTTTTTTAATGTACCTGGTCCAAAGGGTGTTGTAGTTAAATACAACATTAATATCTGTTTAAAATTTAAACTTTTATCTTATGCTTCGTAATAAAAAGACACTTTTGTATAAAAAACAAATACGAAAATAATTCACATTTAGCAGATTTGTTTTAATTATTCTGCACAAGTTTCAATACGTTGATTAGGCACAGCATAAATCTCTTTTTACAATTAAGAGCAATTTTTTTGTTAGAAAGTGTGAAAAAGAAAACGTAAATGAAACAAAGATTTTGTTGGCGAAATACTAAGTCTATATTCAGCAATTAGCAATTTAACATTTGCCCAAGCCACAATCATGGTGGCAAACAGAAATGCTTTTTTTGTGCTTCTATTATCAATTATTTCAAATGCGTTTTTGTTCATTCATTTCTTATTTTTTATTTTTTTTTTTCATTCACTTCACTTCAATACGTTTTATTTGCTTTCAACACTTGTAGAAAAAAGGACAAAAGAAACAGAAAAAAGTGAAATTAATTTATTGAATTAAATTTTTATTTTGTTGAATTACTTCTGTGACATTAGTGACTAAAATTTTATTCTTTTTATTATTATTTATTTTATCTTTGTCTCATCCACCACTGCTACTCTTAAGTAATTTTGTCGTTGGTCCACATGGGCCCTGAGACAGATACGAGTACTTTTTTTAATGTTTGTTTTTTTTTTTGTGCAGATTTTCTTTATTTTTTTACACGCTACTTTATTCTTTTTGAACACAATCTTTAGGGAATTTCTTAGCAAATATTTGTGGTGACAATGTTTGTAAGCCGGATATACATAAATTTCATTTGGTATTTTATCAAACTTAAGGACTGCAAAAGAATATACTTTATTTCGCTTGTATTTGTGTGAGTATTTTTTTCTTTTCTGTTCAAAATTGACAATGTCCTTGTGTTGTAGTTAAAATTGCAATCCCCCAATGCTACTTTGAACATAAAACCAAATAAACCAAGTGACCGAATGAACACCAACAACTGAAAAAAAAGAAGAAAGATAAAAACAAAAAATGAACCGCAATAAATGGACCACCAAGTAATGAATGAAAAGAATAAAAATACAAAAATTGAAATTTTTGTTCATAATATATATATATATATATATATATATATATATATATATATATATATATATATATATATATATATATATATATATATATATATATATATATATATATACATATAATGTGGAAAATAGTAAAAAAAAATTGAAAATAAAAAATGAAAAAAGCCAAAAAATGAAATAAAATAAAAAATAATTTAAAATTAAATACTACGGCCATTGAGAAGCAATTTAACCGTCTATTTGTTCTTATTGTATTTAAGGTTTAGTTAAACTTTGATTGCAAAAAAGTATTGTAAAGGACTATACTTTGAAAAGTTCTTTAATTACACTGATCGGAAAAATAAAAATAGATGAACTAGATGAAATTTGACTTGCTAATTAAGAATCGGCTTTCATTTTATTTCTATCACGTCGTAATTTTTTTATAAGCATGTTAATATTTGACCATTAATTAGGTAGTATAACTAATGCTCGAGAACGACTTATCCGATTTAGATATGATGTGGAGCCAAATAACCTTTAAGTCATCAAAAAATTATTTTTTCATCTGGTTAATAGTTCCTCGGAAATTATTGTGGGAACATTTTTTATGCAAATTGGAAGAACTTTTCTCCTTTAAAAGTCCTTTTTAAAAATGAAATCAATAAAAATTTTATGTTTTTTTATTTTTAACTAGTAATAAAAATTAGCCATTTATAATTAACACTGATCATTATTGATTAAATTTTACTATTATTATTATTGATATTATTATTAAATTTAAGTGAAGACACCAATATAAGAAATACTACGTATACTTAATATTGAACACAATATTACTTATACGCATACAATTTTTACTATAGGTGTCTTGACTTAGTAGTTCGTTCATAAATTTTAACATTATATGGCCTCCATTTTAAACTTTTTAATAACTTTTAAGAAGTAATTTCTTTCTAATTCTGCACAAAATATTGATCTTTTCTTCGCTACTAATTTCCCAATATATCCGAAACTATTAAAATGATAAAAAAATAAAAAATTGTATATTACGTGAAGTTAATTTTAGTGGTCATTTTTGAAGTTTTATTTTATCGTATAATAAGGGGATCATATTAATCATGCCCCTAAAAATATCATTACTTGACAGAAAAAAGTGTTTTAAACGATCTTTTTTGTTATTAAACATTTTAGTATAGGAGAATAAAGTTGTCACAAAATTAGACAAAATGTCAAAATAATATTTTTTGCATTTATATTATATTATATACAAATATATTTTCTTTATCCTTACTCACCAACGTTTTTTTTTTTTTTTTTTTAATTTAAACTTTGTTCTATTCTGTAAATTAATAAAATTCTTTAAGTTTTCTTTTATTCTGCCACAAAATTTACTTTTCCATCAAGACATTTTAATTTGTTGATTTTGCTTCATTCATATTTTATTTAAATTTTGTTCATCTTGTATTATTTTTGTTAATCCTACCCTTATTAAAATTTATATTTTTTGTTATATAATCTTATATATACAGTCTATTGTGTGTTTAGTATTTGAATCTGCATTTTTTTTTTTTTTTTCTTTCTACATATTTATCATATAAATACATTTTTAATATTTCTTTTTTTATGATTATTTTTTACTTTTTATTATCTTTTAATACTGACATTATGAAATATATCATAAATCCCATTTTATGACAAATTATTTCAATTCTTTGGCTTAAATATGGTACCTTTTTTGGCAGACACATTTCAAGGAACTCCTCTGCTGTTTTTCTTAAGAAAGTAAAAAAATTAAAGTGTATTACATTTACAACATGATGATGAAATATTAACTTGAGAGTTTATTATTTTTTTATTTTTATAAATCATGGCTTAATTTAAGTGTGTTAAGATGATGATTTGAGTAGAAAATTTGTATATTTACTTATTACTGAAAAGCTTATCATGGCAATTAAAAGATTTTTGGTTTATAATAAATTTAAAAATAATGTAAGAAAATTTTAGAGCAAATTATAGACATATGTCCAAAGCATTAAGATTTATAAAAAGGTTATAAAACCGCAAGTAAAAATAAGTACTTGCAGATTTTGAAAGTACAATAAAGCATATTTTAATAGTTTTGTTTAAAAGAAAGTTTAGCAATTATAAAAGTTTATTTAACTTCAATCAAAAGTAGTAATCTAACAGTGATATTCTCGACCGAGCGACAAACAAATTTATTGTGATAGTAAAAAAAATTGTGACAATATGGAAAATTTTTCTTTTCTGACTTTGAATTTTTTTTTTTTATAAATTTTTGGTGAGTTGTCACATTTATAAAAGCACATGACAATAACTAATGACTGACAATTGTCATAAATTCGAGAATAGCACTGTAAATAATTAAAAAGAAAGCTTTAATATTATAAAAGCTTCCTTGAATTTTTTGTAATTTGTTAAGAAATTTTCATCTTTTATTAAGAACTTCTTAAGTAATATCAACAATTTTAGAAACAACAAATTTTTATTACTTTTTTTTTTATTTTTTTTATTTCCTATATATAATACTCTAGATCCAAATAATTATCTCCAATATAATATTATGATTAAATTACGTGATTTAACTCATTTAATCTACCAGGGAATATTTTCAAGCTCTTGATTAAACCAGAATCTAAAAATTATCATAGTTTCTTCAAAAATTATTTTCACCTAAAAATAAACTTAAATAAGATTTTAACTATCAAATGCTCTGATAATTGAACCCCAAATCAAGCAACACATATACAATTAATTATTAAATTATTTATAATTGACTTAAAACAAAACATTTTCTTATGTAGAAAAAACTTAGTAAATTTCCTGTTGTATCTTAAAAAAAATGGTTCTTTTCTTGAAAAAAAAAAAAAATGTTGCATGTTATAAAATAATAATTTAATATTTATGTATGTGTAATAGAGGAGGAAACATACCAACACTTTAATACATGCATAGAAATACTAATACCCAGTAAATGCTCAAGTTTTATTTCATATTGAGAATGACTTGATATTCAAGTCATTCTCATTCTTTCTCACTTTTAAGATGTGGTTTTCCATAAAATTAGATGAATGTTGAAAGAAAAGTTTGTTTGTTCACTTGAAAAATGCCATAATATTTAAAATATTGTGTTTGCTGGGTATTTTATCATAAACATGAATATTTTAGTTTTTTGTTTAGGTTTATGTAAAACTTGGAAAAGAACTAAGTTTGTCTTAAACTGTATTTATAGTATAATCATCATCGTATATCAGTATCTACATTATTATCATCTTTGTTTTCTAATTTAATGTAAACTGACAAATTTAATTACCAAATAAGATAAATAAAACTAAAGAATATTTTAAAAGAAATATAGGAATTTTGCAAAATAAAATTAAAATTGATATAATCTTTAAACTTAAATTAAGTTTTGCTTACAACATTAAGGACATTCACTTTATGTAAAATAAACCTGAAAATACTGTAATTAATAAATAAACAATATTTTTCTCATTATTTGTTCAGACGGTCTTCTTTTTAATTAAAATTATTTGAGTTTTGGATCAAAATTAAAGTGTTTTATTGAACACACAAATACCATAAATTTCTTTACAGTTTAATTTTGTGTGATCTATGGAAATTGAGGTAGATTTTTAAAAAATTTTATTTTCCTCATAATAAATGTTAATAAAAACTTGTTCTATGCAGCGTTACCGTTTGGCGACTTTAGTCGCCATTTGCCCTTTTTTCAAGCACCTGGCCACTTTTTTGGCCCCTTTTTTAAATGGCGACTTTTTAAGACTATGTGCTAAATTACGATAAACTAAGTTATTTGGAATATATCGACCCATTATATATTAATTTCAACACATAAATTAATAATTTTGGGACTGTCTTACAGTATAGTGATATAAAAAACCGCGGAGTATTTATAAATGAACTGAAACTGTTAGTAATTAAAAATAATAATAAAGTTTATCATCCATCATATGCCAAATTTTTTGAAAAAATAAAAAAAAGATTCGATGAATACTATATCCTAATTTAAATTTTTACATTCCTAAGAGCAATCCCTCGGGGTAACGTGTTTTTTTTTAAAAATTCCCAATTAATAAATTAATTAAATCAATCAAGTAGTTGATTGGATGAATTAAAAATGTATATATGATATAAAAGTATAGTTAAATTTTATTTTTATTTCATTTTTGCTTGAATAAATTTATTAAATTTCAATGCAAAATTAAACAACTATGTTAATTGAAAAAAAGACCGTAATAATTTTCTCTGTGATCCTAAATTTGAAAGTCTAGTCTACAAATGTACAGGAGTTTAACTAATTAAAAGAGGTTTGTGTGCTAAATATTTTTGTGAATAAATCTTTATCTTTGCAATAATAAAAATTGTTGTAAAATGATAATAAATTATTTTGTTATTAATAGAACTGAATTTTTTAGTTTTTCTTCAAATACAATAATTTGTTGTTATCAAATAAACAAATTTTAAGGAGTTTTTTAGGTTTTAAAGTAGTTGGCCACTTTTTTAAAAAAAATACCCTTTTTTGGCGACTTTTTATTTTGAAATCCCCTTTTTTGGACACTTTTTAAAAATTCTCAACGGTAACGCTGGTTCTGTGTTTTGTTTTTTATTTCTTTTTTTTTTTAAGAAAAATGTAACATCCTTTAATCGGTTTTTCTATTTTCCTATGAATACCCATATTTTTAAAGCTTTCTATTTTTTTAATTTGAATTTTCAATCGTTTTTATCTTATTCTCTAGTAAGTGTTTACTTGCTCTTTGTAAATTTCTTTTTCAAAAATCTTTGGGAAATGTTAGACTGGAACAAAAATCGAAAAATCAAAGTTTTTTTCTGTCTTCTTTTCGCCTAGTATGTTGCAAACTTTATGGCCACATTAAAAAAGATTATAATGGAGAGTAGTTGATTTGGCTTTGAACCAAACCTGAAAATCCCAATTCAAAAATTGCGCTAAACAAAGCCAAATAAAACTTTTCTCAACAGCTCCAAGACCAACAACAACAAAAAGAAACATCGTTATATATAAGCCAAATATTAGAATAGGAGTGAGAAAATTATTTTGAGACATAAGTATGTACACACGCACATATCTAAACTACAGTAAAAAACAATTCGCAAAATTTCTAAACCCAATTATCTTCTAAAAACATCATTAATTCTAATATTTTTCCCTCCATTAAATAATTTTTCCTAAATTGCATAATTTTGCTGACACAATTCGCTAGGAAAGAAAAATAAAAACTTTTTAATTGCTAAAAATATAAATTTTAATACAATTTTCTAATAATTTTTTTGTTTTATTTTTCCTTTCTTTTCATTACAGGTAAGTGGCATGAATATTCCCTAAACAACTCGAAATATCGTTTATTTCAACATATTGCAACACAATAACAACGAGCAACAAAAATTATGCGAGAAAAAAAAAAAAAAAGAAGAGTAGAGTAGAGTAGAGAAATCTTAAGGAAGTCGTGAACAAGTTTTACTTTACTCTACTTTATTTTTCAACAAATGATAAGTATTCCGCCTTCTACTCCCCCGCCAAAATGTACACGTTCACATATGGATTCATAAGTAATTTTATTTGTCTATCTGTTAGTGTGAGAGTGTTTATTTTTGCAACATATAAAATGTTTCTTAAGTTTTTTAAGAAGTCAAGGATATTTTCTTGTAAAAAATCAAAAAAAAAAAACTGTTTTTTTTTTTTCTTCATATTGTAGATGTTGCATGCATGATAAAAGAAATAAAAAGTTTATAACTGAAATTGAACTTTCTCAGTTGTTGTTGTTATTATACTATATGATAAAGTGTCATTTCAACACATACTAAATAGATTTGAGATACAAGCATAACAAATAAAATAAAATAAAAAACAACATCCAAAAATCCTTTTAAAAAATTGCTTAATAAAAAAGCAAGGCTAAATATTAAATATGAATTCTGTTACATATGTGTATGTGTTCAAGTATGTTTCATACATTTGGGATATTTACAAGTTTTTGTTGCTTGCAACATAAAGAAAGAAAACTAAAAGTAGCTAGTTTTAGAGTTTTAAAAGTTTTCTTGTTTCATTCTCAGTTTCTCAAAAAAAAAAAAAAAAAAGATGCAAAAGCAAAAAGAAAAAAAAAAAACTAAGAAACTTTTATTTTTGTTTCTTTCAAATACAGATTTAAAGTTTTGCTTTCATTTCATTTTACATTGTAAATTTTTTTTGGTTAAAAATTGTTTTATTTACACCGTTTTTGTGGGGTGCAAAATGATTTTATTCCATTCGTAGATTTATTTGAATAAATCAACAAGTGTTTTATGACCCGTTTAGTGTTTTTTTTTTTTTTTATTTTTCTTTTTCTTCCTCCTCCACCTCCTCTTCCTCTTTATGCTGGCAGAGTGTTCTAGTTATTTTTGTTTTATTTCCATTCTTCAAGAATAGCATCCTTGAAATGTTTGTAACACTCTACTAGTAAATGCTACAACTGATTTTTCTGTTGCCTCTGTGTACTGCTGCTGTACTAAGAGTGCAAGTAAATACATTTATGCAAACACATATATATACACGTACATACATTTCATTTCTCTTTCTGTAACCCAGTAAATTAAAAGGTTAAGGTTTCTTTGGAATTTTGTGTGCAAGTTACTTTAATCGTAAGTGTGGAAAAGTTTAAATTGGATTAGCCAAGTTTTAAAACTATAAAATAAACTTTTTACCCTCATTGGAAATATGTTCTTAGTTCGTATGTATGCATAACATTCACTTTTATTGGATATAGCTTAAGATAATCAAGATTTTTCTGTATCGATAAAAAATCAAGATATAAATTAACATATTTCTGAGATTTATTTCGAAAGTTGTAGAAAACTTGGTAATTACTAGCCATTACTGATTACCATACTTTGTAATTGGATATTTTTAGAAACTGCATTACTTAGAAGTAGGGTGGTAATTACTTCTTTAAAATAATAAGAAATCATAAGTTTTATGTGATAAAATTAAAAAAAAAATAATAATAATAATTTGTACACAAAAAAGAAAATAGTTTTATTTATTGCCACTAATTGACCATTTTTCACTAGTAAATTCGATATTCATAATAATGCCAATTACTACCTTATAGTGTCACCAGTAATCAAACATCCTTGCGATAAAAATTAAATTTTAAGATCTTTTTTTCCTGCAATTTATTTTAAGGACAAAATGTTTATTGGGTGTCTTTAATATGCATAAACTCATAGCTAAGATTTGATATGTTAGTATAATCTTGTACAACCCTGCAAACATTTTCTATTGCGGAAGTGACTAAGAAGAGTATTCCAGAAGTTGAAACTCATTGCCAAAACTATTGCCAAAGTGTCATTAAAATCATCTTCCGTAGGGAAGAACTGTTCCTCGTGGAAGTGTCTTCCATACGACTCGAAAAAGACACTTCTGGAAGAGTCGCAAAAGAGTCTTCTAGAAGTGTCAAAAGGACTCTTTAGGACGACACCCGGATGATGCTCACAGAAGTGTCTTCTTAGTCTCTTCTAAAAGATGATTTTGCAGTTTTTTCTATTTCTATATTTATAATCAAAATTAATTTTTTTTATATTTCATAATTATCTTTATTTCACAATTATCTACATATATACGACATTACAAAAGAAACAATTCAAATAAAAATTAATTTTACATTTAATAATAAAATCTCCACGAGAAACTTCTGGTGAAATCCGATACCTTTAAAAGAAGAAAAGAAGGTTAATAATAATTTATATAATTAAATTGTATTTATATTACCTTTTGTACAAAGAATGTGACAAGACACTTTTACAGGCATAGTTTTGGAGTTCTTTAAATATGTAAATAATTGTCTCTTTAATGGAGTTTTTCCTAAAATAAATTTCAATTATGATAAAAGTCCGTATTACTAAATAAAATTTTAAGAAGATTTACTTTATAAAAATTTACTTTGTTGATAATTTTGAAATTATGTTATTAACAATAAAAAACACTTATGTAACTAACATGACCAAATCTGCTTTCAGTTTTTTCACATCGGGTGGAGATTTGTTTATGGGCGTGTCTAATATTGCGCCCTAAATAAGCCGATTACTCGAGTATATTTCACTATAACTCGAGAACGGTATACACGATTTGTATAAATAATACACCAAATTATGCGGAATAAAATTTGCTTTAAGTCGTAAGGAGATATTTCGAAATAAGTGTCCGAAAATAATTTTTTCATGCTAAATTCAAGATTTCTTTTTTTTTTACTAAAACTACTTTTTAAAAGTGAAAACTTCAAAAATGCTTCAGTTTAACATCTTAATCTCAAAGCTGGTAAAACTACGAGTAAATAAAGCCATGTATCATAAAAATTGATGCAAAAATTTGTATTGCATTCACAGTTAACTTAGGATACCCATGCATACCTACAGTTAAGTAGAGATACGCTAGTGGACAAAAAGAAAACAATTTTTTTTGTCTTAAATAAAAAAAATAGGTGAATTATTTTTGATCCATAACTCTGAAATTCTTCAGTGAATAAAAAATGTTGTTGACATACCTTGAAGACAATTTTTGTATGCATCTTTTGGTGTATCATTTATCAAAATCGTGTAAACGGTTCTTAAGTTAAATTGTACTCAATTGTATGTAACATGGGTATTTTTAGTTAATTGTTAATAAAATAAAAATTTATTCATCAATTTTATTTTATTCGCAGCATTACCAGCTTTAAGATAAAGATGATAAACTGAAACATTTTTGATGTTTTCATTTATTAAAAGAAATTTTAGTAACAAAAAAAAAAAAAAAAAAAAAAATTTTTCAAGAAAAAGATTTTTTTAGAACACTTATTTCAAAATAACTTCGGTACTATTGAGCACATAAAAAAAGTTTTGATGATATAAAGATATTTTTAGTACGCGTCTTTTGGTGTATCACTTATGTCAATCGTACACACCGTTCTTGAGTTATGAGGAAATATACTAAAGTAATGGCCTTACTATGGGCGAAATATTAGACACGCCCATAAAAAAGCAGATTCTTATTTAGCACATAAAAGTGCATCAAGTTCAACTATTCGTCTTTGGGGGAGGATTTTTTTTTGTCGATCAGTGTTATTACTGAAATACATGATTTTACCTGCTTCTTTATTGTGTTGTTTTTTTTTTTTCATACAAAACTGACAATCTTCCTAAAACATGTCAAGAAGATTGTGTTTTGTTTTTGTTAAATTCGCATTATCATGTCATTATCTTTCAGAAGTGACTACAAAGTATACTATTGGAAGATGATGGGACGATAGTAATGTATTGACAATTTGACAATCATCTGGAAGTGACGTCTGTACGATTAATGCTCAATAGCAATGCATTTTGTTTTTGTACTTTTCGAATAATCTTCCGATAATCATCTAGAAGTCACTAAAATGTAACGTCTGGAAGATTAACAAATGTATCTTCCAAATGTTTGAAGGGAACATTTGTGTGTATGTGAAATGTGTGCTGTATGAGTTACTGTGCATCAATGTCTCTATGCTTTAGTGGCATAGAAAAGTATGTTAAGAATAAAACTAACATTTCATATGTAAAATGCACATTTACGCATAGAAAAAAAAAAATACAACTTAAATATGCCACCAACCATTTTTTAAACTAAAAGTGCTTGTTCTCATTTTTTTTTTCATTCATTCATTGCCGTATGAGTTTATTTAAACGTTTTATTGTAATTATTATGACAACACATTTTGGAAACATATTTCATATACATTTTAGCAACTAAAATTTAATTTGAAATTAAATAGTTTTCTAGACATATTTTGAGTTAAATTTAGTTACATCTTTATAACTTGCTTTTAAAAACATCACTGTCAGTCAATCAGTGCTTAAGAAAAAACTTCATAAATCTTGCAAAGAAAAATGTAAATTTTGTTTTTAAAGATTAATTTAAGCTTTTCATTATTATAAGTATTTTCATACTCAACATTGAACTAAGTACAACTCATTCGAAAATATTAAGTAATTTCTTAAGAGCAGGAAGTTGATTCTACATAGCTCTTCTGTTTTTATTTTACAACTTTCCAAAGTATCAAAAATTTTTTCGATAGCTAAAATCTACAACAAAAAAAAAGATTTTTCTTCTTGCATGTTGTGTATAAGAAGAAAGAAAAGAAATAGAAAAAAATGGCATCACTTTATTGAAATATCAAGATTTATAGTAAATCCTTCAAACATGAAAGTGATGCTTAAAAAAATGAGAGATTTTTATTTATTATTTTTTTTTTTTGAACTAGATTGATGTTGGTGTTATTTTATAAAGAATAGATAATAGATAAATATAAACATGTGTACATATTCATATACACTTGCATAATACATAAATGATAAAAAAAAATGTTGTACATACATATATTTACATCAAACATGTTAGTAAATAAAGTAAATCCATGAATTTTTTTTATAAAAAATAACTATATTTCATAGAGTAGGAAAAATTCAAAATAAAAGTTATTGCCGCTTAAATCGAATTTTTTACATGCTACAAAATTACATACATATTTGCACTTTTCATATATCTAAGAGTATGATACATATAATTTATAATATATTTGATATAGTGACGAGTATTTTAAATTTCTCTAAACATGTTGTTTAAACAAGAATGTTCATTAATGTTTTTTTAAAAAGGGCTTCACTGAAAACTTGCTACTTATTTTGTAACAAATACTTACCTAATTAAAAAAAAAATTGAATGAAATTAAATTTTTAGAAATAAGATACAATTAAATATTAAAGGCTTTAAAAATTTTTTTTTAAATTTGTATTTCTATAAATTATATTGAAAAATTATAAAGCAAATTGTTTTTCATTTACAACTCAGTGTGACAAATTTATGTAAATTTAATAACATTTTGTAAAGAATGATGTAAATATTCTTTTAACGTCTTTTTTCTACTTTTTACATGCTTAAATATTGTTGCTTTTTTTATAAAAAAAAAAAAAAAAAACTGTTACTTTTTTTTTCTTTTTTAACTTAATAGACTTTGATTTCATGTATATTGACTCTGCTGGATATAACTGCAGGATATATTTTGCTAAATTAAAAATGTTATTTTCAAATGCAATATTAAAGTAAAGTTACATAAAACGCAGTTTATAAAATAAAAACTTAACAATTTTTATTTTTGAATTAGGGAAAAATTGAAAAAAATTTATAAAATATAAAAACATAAAAAACAACATTTTTTCGAGAAATTTAGTATTAATTTTTATATGCTCTAAAATTAGTGAAAAACTAATGATTTATGATTTTTAGAAATTCACAATGTTTAGGAATTTTTGGAATTATAATACAAATCTATCCATATTTGTCTACTTCAAAAGCAATTTTTCACTCGATTCGGGCTATTTATGAGAGGCTTCGTTATTTCAATATAAAATTTTATATTTTTCATTAGTTTTTAACGCAAACTTTTTTTAAAAAAAGTATGTATACATACATATAAATTCACTTGTGTGCAATTTGTTATAATTGAAATACATTTATAGAGATTCCCATTAACCTTTTAGCTTTGGACTCAATCGTATGGTTGTATAAATTATTATTTTGTTATCTACAATTTAAACACAGTTGTTGTGATGTATGTCAAAACAAAAAAAGCAAAAACCTAAAATCGCATTAAGTAATTGGTAACAAACAATTGTAATAGCAGCAAAACATATTGCTAATGTCAACAACATATTGGTGACATAGTATTTTTACAATAACTTGTACAGCATTATTTAACATAAATGAGTTTAAATGCTTTTGGCTTTAAATTCAAAAGAAATCATCAATAACATTTAACTAAAATAAAATAAAAAAGTTAAAAATACATTTTAAAAATAAAATAAGAAACACAAAAATGTTTAAAATTATATAGTTTCCATTTCGTTTTGGTTGGATTTTTTTTTCTGAATTCATTGTTGGTTGGTAATTAAGTCTGAAATCCAATTATGAAGCTTATGAAAATGCAAGAAGAAAACAAAAGAGAGAGAGAGAGAGAGTAGTAGCAACAACTAAAGCCACAAATAACTAGAGTACATATTAAATTCCCTTGTGCCAATTTGCAACAAAGCAACAACAACCATAAGAACAACAGAATGTAGCAACTACATACATGCACTCTATAAAAGAAGAACTAAACAAGCAAACCTTCCAAAGAATGAACAATCAAAACCATCATCAGAAGAAGCAACAATATTATTTGTGCTACTCGTAATAAATATGTATGTATGTAGTTGTTTGTAGTGGCAGTAGCAAATGTACAGCCAGTTAAACGGTAATTGTAACAGCAACCAGTCCTCAAAAGAGGAGAAAAGGGTAAAGTTGGGTTTGGAAACAAAAAGTGTTATGCAGAACGTGCAATTAACAACAATTCCCTCAACTTAAACGACGCTATGTTATTTGCCACCAAACACACATTGACATACAAATATACATATTTTACAAGAATACCCTTATATTTTAACATATAAGCATTTTACAAACAAATATGTTTGTATATACATATGTATATGTATTAAACACACATACATTTATAAACATGCATCTTTTGTATAAAGAAGAAGAGTATTGAAAATTTTTGTTTAATCCAACATTGTGTTTTTGTTTCTATGTCAAAAACGACTTGAGAATAGAGTTCAAATACAAGTTGTACTTAAACTACATGTACACACATACATATATGCACACAAGTACATTGTGTAAAGTAGTTTATTTAAGTTTTACTAAACTCACTTCCAAGTACATGCATTATAATTACACATACATATGTATACACTTACACTCTGTAAAATATTTTCTCAAAGTTTAAAGTTTTTAACAAACTAATGACAATGCGATTGTTTTAAATTTTATTAAAATTCTCACGTAATAATTGCGTTTATATTCACATGTATTAAAAAAAAAACTGATGAATAAAAACTTAAAACTTTTCTTCCACCATCATCGTAGTAAGCCCTTACAACCTATCAACCAGAACCAAAGTATATAATTTCATAAATGGAGTAAGAGCGGCAAAATGTATGAATAAAATTATAGCACACGTTTTGCACTCTGGGGAGTCAGTTGTTTTATCATTCATATTTATGTAAACATTGGATGTATTTTTAATACAAATTAGAAAAAATTATAAACTAATATCACTCTACTACGAAGTAATAATTTTGTATGCAATCGAAAAAAGATCTCACGTATGTTGTAGATCTCTTTGAGAACTACATATTATAATTTTTAAAACAATTTGAATTTTATGATATTTAAAAAAAAAAATAAAATAAAACATCTTGAGATTGGTTTCTCTATAAAAGATCTCTAGCTCCCTAAATATGAAATCAATTTTAAATTAATATATTTATTTTGAAAACAGAAGAACTTCGCACTTTCGCTATATTAAAATCTTATACATACCCAGCAAAAAGAAAACTGAACTGTTGTCTTTGAAAGAAAGTACTTAATGCTGGAAAAGAACCACTGAAGTTCTTTTTTTTACTACATGGTTCTCATTAGATGGAAGTTTTTTTTTTACGATTTGTGTTCATTGTTTTAAATTTATATTTATAATAATGTTTAATAAAAATATTTTTAAATATATGAAAATTTAATTTTTAAGAAATTATTAAAATTTTTTCCTGCAAACAATACTTTATTTTCATTTTTATGGAAGTAGCTTTTAATAAATTATAAAAAAGTGCAAAATATTCACTTAGTTTTACTTTTGATGTAGTGAAAATATTATTTTTTAGAAGCACTTGATCACTTTTGTTGTTATTGTGTATATTTGAAATAAGTAAGTATATTTTTTAAGTTAGCATTTGAAACTGAAACAATAACCAAAAATTCGGTTCCTAAAATAGAATTTTTAAATAAATAAAAAAATGTCAAAAACGTAAATTATATTTTTATATTTTTTTTGTACAACAATAAACATTAATGCGTACGTTAATGTACATAATTAATTATTAATTTTTGCATGTTTATAAGGAAGATACTAAAGAAGGTACTGATGGACTTCCTGTTATTCAAGCGTTTGGAACTACCGAACATGATGTAATATGAAGCTTTTTTAACGCGTATCAAATGTGCCAGGAATATCCCTGAAAGAAATTCAGCTTAAGTTGCATACTATTTATAATACTATGTTTACCTTGTAGAAATTAGTTCTTGCCTCCAATAAGCTCCAGCCATTCAACATACAAATATATTCATAAAATAAAAATATATTTTGTAAAGAAGAAAAATGTATATCTCTTTAAGAATTATAAAAACATTTAACTTACTCGCATAACTTTCGCAATTGGTTTACACTGAATCATCATTAGCTGCACCTTACATAAGTTTGATGTTTTTATTTGAAAGCAATTTTTTTTTTCTTCGCAGTTTTTATGTATATTTTATAATAATTTTCTTTTTTAGTTTTTCTTTTTTATAAAACGTCAAAACAAAATTATACAAATATGAATTCGTTTAGGCGAATAGAATTCTTTTGACTGTGGCAACCGAATATTGGAGACTGAACCTAAAAATGCATTATGTAAACGAATTTTGATTGAACTACCAAAATATTTTGTATTTAGGTGAATTTAAAAGAATTTAATTCGCTTACCTTAAACGATATTGTAAATTACTAATTAATTGGTTGATCCGAATAAGTATATTGTTTTGTATGGGAACACATATACCATTGGGGTAATATTAAAATTGTGACAAACGTAGAAAATCTGCTAAATTTATAAATTTTTAATACCTGATATTGAATATTGTTTAATTATCCTAATTTTTTTAATTGTAACCATTTTCTTAACAATCCTTTTTGTTAGTGTACAAATAACAATGTGTAGACAATCACAAAAATGTTTCTTCTGTAAAGTTTTTTGTTCTGCACTTACGGCATTTTCACGGTTAGGGCTCGATATATTTTAAGAAAAGGAATTTTATTTTATTTGAGTCATAATTTTTGGGGCACAAATTTGATTATATTTGTAAAGTTTAAGTTATTGGAGATGAAATTGAATATGTTTTACAGTTTTTGTTGAATTTATTCAGTTTGAAATTTGTATTTTTGTTAAATATTAGAAACTAATTAAAATTTCGTACTTTACTTCTTACAGCTAATATATTTCTTTAATATTCCTTGTTAGTTGCATACATATTATTATTTTAACAAAAGAAACATTATAAACATTGTTTGAAAAAAAGAAAAAAAAAAACTTTTTTAAAACTTTCAATTGTATTCAACACAATTTCCCATCAAAGAAACATTGTTCTAATTATATGTTGCATGTTGCAATTCCTTTTTCCTAACCCACAACTTTAAGAGGCAACAATTTAAACAAAAAAGTTACAAGTACATATTTTACAAAACATTTGCATGTTTATTCGTATATTGTTTATAAATAATTGCAACAATTATTTGTAGTAAAAAATCCTTCAAAAATACTAAATTTAATTTAAACGCATGCGGTATTTTAGCACATTTGAAAACTTTACAAAGTACTTGCACCTACATTGAATGTGAATAACAAATTTGTTGCTTGTAGTTAATAGTTTTTTGAATTGCAATCATTTAAATGAAATAAAAACCAACTAAAAAAATATTTATGTTAAGGTTATTAAAACTATTTTTAAAAGGTTGATTTTTTTTACAAAAGTATTAATGGGACTTACAGTCTTGGTTTAAAGTAATGAATTCTTAATATTAAATATTTCTTATATAATACTTTTAAGCATAAAATTTATTTTTTCCCCCAAGTAGTGTTTTAAAGCACACTTTTGTTGTTTATGTTTTCTAAATACAAACAATTTAGTTTGAGTTATTTATTTAATTTTATGAAATGCTTTTAAATAATAAATTTGTTATTTATTTTTAAAATGTGTTAAATAATGTTAAGGAAAAAATTTATTTAATTTCAACAATTTATGCATAAAATTTTAAAAGCTTTTAAAAATTGGTTTATTAAATAAGAGATTTAAAGCAACAAGGAGTCAAAACTACTTTCTTTAAGTATCATAAAAACTATATGCATATATAAAAATATGATATGTAGTTTGGTATTTTTCATATATATAAATAATTCAAAGTAAAATTCAAACATTTGGAACTAGTACTAAATCAGAGTTGGGGGTAGTGCACTAAATTCAGCTTTTCACTAAATCGCACTAAAGTGACAAACTTTTGATTTTTAACTTTTTGCCACCACTATAGTTATTGTGAAACATTTCTTCACTACCACTAAAAAATTTTAGTGATACTTCAACTTTTTTCACTATATAGTGGTAGTGAAATAATTTGCACTACACTCAATAGTGCAAAATCTGAACAGTCGCTACACATAAGTTGCAAATAAATTTTTTTCACTAAACATAAAATTTACATTTCTCCAATCAATCAAAACTCACTGAAATAATTTTTGAGAGCTATGATGGTAAATCATCATTATCAAATTTATAATCGTTTTAGAAAACTACATAATTTAGAATTTCTTTTAGTGTGTTATTAAAAATTTTATAAGCGTATTTGTGTATATTGAGACATCCATACATAAACGAGAAACGTTACTGACTACCCAGCAGTTTTTTCGGTGTCAATTCACTCGCTATAGTACAGTAAAGTCCATTTGTGACTACCCATCTAACTCATTCAAATTTTTTATACACCCTAACTTCGCATATTTTGTGAGCGATAGTTAAGCTATCGTATCTTTTATTGACTTTTTAACGACAAAAATTTGTCGTTAAGTATCGAAAATTCGTTAGTTAGCAAATTTTGTCGTTAAGTGTTATTCTGTAGTAAAATTTGACCGATTTTTGTCGTCAAACACATTGGTAGTTAACGAAAAGTTTCGGTAAGCTAACTGCAAAAAATAGCTGTCGTAAAACCATAACGATAAAGAGGCTTAAAAAGTTAAAATATTAAATATAACTTTTTTAATTTTGATAATATTGTTTTATAAATAATGTAATTAGAAAAAATATAATGAATAATAAGTGCGTTCGTTTACGTAAAAGTTTTCGTTTATTAAATGTTTTTACTGAATTTTAGTAAAAATGTAGAGATTAAAATGAGAGTTTTTAACTGAATTTTTAGAATTTTGAAACTGATTTGTTATTATTAAGTTTTAATTACATTCAGTTCTTAGTAAAAGTTTTTTTTTTAGTGAAAGAATTTATTTTACTGAAAATACAGAATTTTGGTAAAAATTTTAATTTTTAATAAAAACTTACATTTTAAGAAAGAATTTTTTAAAAATTTTGATTCTTATTAAAAATTTCTCCTTCTTAGAAAATTTGAATTTAGTTGCAAAAAAATTGAATTTTTCAAAAATCAGAATTTTTGTGAGAATTGGTATTTTTAGAGGAAATAAAATATTTTAATAATTTGTTTAAACGAAAAATATTAAGGAGTTTTTAAACACAAGTTTCCATGGTTATGTTATTTTAAAATTTAATGCAAATTTTTAATGAATGGGCCTAATATAAGAAACATTTAACATTAAATTAATTTTACAAATATTTCCAACAACATACCATACATATACTCATATTGGTTAATTGTTGGAAGACAATCTGCACACATTTATATAATATTTACAATTTTTCACATTTTTTTTTTTTTTCAAGACAATTGTTTTGTTTTCAAATAAAAATCCAAGTAATATTTAAATTTTTTTTTTTCAAATTATGACGTTCTATCATTTCTATCGATATTTGTCGTTAAAATATACTTACGAAAAAAATCGTTTACTTATAGTAGAGAATAGCAAAATCAAAAACAACCGAAAATTTTCGTTAATTAACAATATCGGTAGTAAATGAAAAAAGTTACGGACTTGCGGTACTAGTCTTGCTAATTACAATTTTCAAATTATTAAAGAAATCAATTATTCTGCATTTGTGTTTTTTTTTAAATTGACTTTTTCGTACTAATCACTATATCGCCACTTTTTGGTCCTTTGGTGGCAATACACCTCTTCCTAGGTCATCCCCATGTTAAAGTGACTAGTCAGGTGATTAGTAAAGTGACCAGTTAAAAAGATTGTCAGGTGACTGACTCAATTTCACCAGTAAAAGGATTCCTACGAATTTACTTTTTCGTACTAGTAACTATATCGCCACCTTTTGGTCCTTTGGTGGAATACACCTCTTCCTAGGACATCCCAATGTTAAAGTGACTAGTCAGGTGATTGGTAAAGTGACTAGTGGTGACCTAAAGTCGTCAGTCAAGTAACCGGTTTCGGACAGTCACCTTTGACTGCAGGGTAATTAGTTATTAATCTACTTAAAGTTAGAGAGATAAAATGTTGGCCTCACGAAAAATATTTCCATTAAGCAGCGATTTTTGGAAATTCGAATATTTAAGAGACTATATTTGAATACAATATATGTTTTAAAATACATATTAAGTTTAAAATTGGTTTGTGAAAATGGAGGTTAGTCATTGTTTTGTATTTAGTGAAGAAAGTTTAAAAAACATTAGGTCATATTTCAATTTAGTGAACAATTTCTGAGTTGCACTAACATTAGTGGAGGGTTGTTGTTTGCACTAAAGTATTTAGTGGAGAAAAAAATGTTGCACTACGCTTGAGCTGAAAAAATGTTAACTATCACTAATTAATTTTAGTGAAAAAAATATTTCTTCACTACCACTATGCTGAGTGAGGCTGATATTTTTCAACTCAATACTAAAAATAAAGATTGTAGTTAGAAATTTTTCACTATCACTAAATGTTAGTGGGAACTGCAAATTTAGTGCAATACCCCCAACTCTATACTAAATAAATTCAAAATTTACTTTACTAAGAAAAAAATAAAAAAGATACAATAGAAGTAATATACATTAGCAAAAAATTAGCAACTCTAAGTATTAGCACTAACACAATTGTGACAATATTTCTGTTTGCAACTATAGCAAACATCAAATATTAGTTACTTTAATATTAAAATCAAACCTTTGAAAAATAAACATCAGTTTAAAAAAATTTTGTTGGCATTAAAACTGATTGTAAAACAAAAATAAGAAAAAAATAAATTGAAACTTCATCTAAAGCGGAAGAAAATTAAGACCAGTTTAGTTGCTTTACTTTATCTTTTTTTCTTGACGTTGTCGTTGTTGCTGTGTGTTAGCATTTTTTTTTTTATTATAGAGATACAAGATGCAAGAAGACAAAAAATAAAAAATTAAACAGCAACAACTAAAATATAAAATTTTATAAGTCATACAACACCAAATGAAATTGCCATTTCTTATTGTCAATGCAACAACATCCCTTACCCCTCCCCATCAGTAATCAAGTCAATCTTGATATTGTTGTTGTATTTGCCTTCTAAAGCATAAAGGCTGGTGTATTTTTTTCTTTTTTTTTTTTTTTTTTTTTGCTTTCTTATAGTACTTCTGCTGTGCTAAAATAAAATTTATGTTGCAACTTTGTCGCGTCAAAAGATTTAAAGATTTTTATAAATTTCCATTCTTCATTTGGTGGGATAAGGAGATGATGCCAAAAGAAGGGGGGATTGATAAGCTGAAAAAATGAAAAAGTGCAGTTATGTTTGAGTGCTTGTATGTATATATAAAATGAGTGTATGTGGCAGAGTTTAACGCGTGGCATACAACTTTTATACATACATATATACATTTTTTTTTTCTTCTGGCTGTTGCAATTTCTGCATTTTTTACTTTTTTATATTTTACGATCGTAACCAGCCACTCTATTTAACTGTTACAACTACATTTGCTACATTGACTTGACTCAAAGTGTAGTAAACTGTATCAAACATACAATCACACACAGAGAGTCACTATCAGCTACACACTACTTAATGTAAAAGTATGAAATGTGTAGTTGCACAGTTGCATGAAACAGCAGATTTTCCTTTTTATTCTTTTGCTTTTCATATTTTTTTTTTTTTGGATTTTGGTTAAAACTGGTTTGAGAGTATATAAAAAAAGATACTATATACATTCATACTGCCACATTATGTTGCATATACAGTTATACACGCGTATTCTAGATTTGCTTATATTCATTCCTTCTTGCTTCTTTATGATGCGAATGACAGTAAAGGATTTAATAGGAAAACTTTTTCCAAATTGGAAAATTATATTTGTACAACACTATCAAGGCATGAGATAAGAAGCTGGCGAATATTAAAACAAAAATCATGACAACGTTGAACTTGCTACTTTTGCTGCTGCTGCTATTCTGTTGTATGTAGCACTACTCCTTAGTTGAATCAATGCTAGTCTTATTTTTTTTTTTAATTTATTATAACAAAGTGAGAAAAAATTGCAAAATAATATTTATTTTTCTCTATTATATTTTTTTGGGTAAGATTTTCCTTTTCTTTAGTTTTTTGCATTATTTTTCTAAAAATTTATAAGACACAAACGAAATTATGTAGTTTAAACGACACAGACAGTTACAGATGAAATGCAGATTGTGACACCATGTGGAAAATAAGATTTGTTTTTTATTTTTTGGTTGTTCGAAAAAATATGCAATCATTTTATTTGATTGTTACAATTGAATATTTTCAGTTTTAATTAGTACTGGTCGAATGCATCACTATGAAGGATGATATAAAGGACATTTGAAATTAGTATCAATATCATACTAGCTATTAAAATTTTTTTTTAAATATGCACCATCATGTGATGTACGAACATTATTTTTTAATTAATTTAAATATAACGAAAAGGAAAAAAAAATTATTTTTTTTTATTAAATTTACATTTATAAAGTGTTAAAATTTTATTGCATATTACAGTACATGTTTTAAAACATATTTTAGGGGTTTATTTTAAATCAATAAATCTATTCAATTCGCTATTTGCACAAACTTTTTTTATTTTATCATTTAAAAAATAATAATAATGTTTAAAGCCATATCTTTCGCTTTTTATTTTGGGAAACAAAATAATTAGATGCTGAATTTTCGTCCATTTATTTTTTTAAATGAGCCCTAAAATATGTTATAGTTCTAGTTTAGGGGCTCATTAAAAAAAAAAGTAATTTTATAAGTTTATTGACTTAAATAAACTCCTATAATATGTTTTAAAAAATATATAATATGCACTAAAACCTTTAATAACTTTGTAGGTGTAAATTTCTTAAAGCATTCTTTAGGGCTTTATTTATTACGTGTAAATGAATGTAAATCCCTGCATTATTATTATTATTATTATTGTAATATAAGGACTATGGGCAAAATATGTTAAAATCTACAAAATATGTTAAACTTAATTCTAAGAATTTAAATCAGCATTGTAATTGTTTTGATTGTTAATTAAACCATTTAGTTTATTATGAAATATTCTTATTATTTAGCTAAGTGGAACCTGTCTGTTATTTTTTAAACTTTTTAATCTTTACAGAACTTTTTAAAGAATTTTTTTTTTTGTTCGATACAAAATATTTACCTCCATTGCAAACATTATCCGATTTAAATGTGTTAATTCTCTACCATTTGTTTCCTCTTTAATTTTTTTTTTTTTTTTTTTTTGCAACAATTTATGTATGTATAATTAATGTCCTTTTTTCTGTTTAATATGTAAGTAAGTGTGTATATTTGTTGATATTTTCAACATCTGTAAAATAATGGCATCCTTGAATGTAGTGAGGGAAAGAGAGGGAAACAAAGAAATGAACATTTGAACAGAGCAAATAATTGACAGTATTAATTTAATACGATTAAGTAAAAGTACTGTGATATTTAAGTATGATAATTAATACAACTGTGTATGCGTGTGTATATGATTAAAAGGATGGTAGCAGACATTCTCACAGAAAAATGCAATAATCATTGCTTAATGTCACATTAACAGAAACATAATGTTTTTTTTTTTTTTTTTAATGTATAAAACATTGTACGTACACATAAAAAAAATCTTAAAAATCTTAAACTGATGACTTTTTTTTTATAAAAATAATAATAGTTGAATATTTATTTATTTAAATTTTAAGAAGAGATATCTTATAATGTGAAATTGACAAGACAAGATTATTTATTACAAGATTTTTATTTTCCATGTCTTATCAGTCCTTCTTTTTTTCCGGTATAAGAATCTTTAGTAAATAGTTCGATTATAATTTATTTTTAATTTAAATTATATTTTATTGCCACAATTTATTCCTTTTTTTAATTAAATATTTCTCCATTATAAATTTCTCATTTTCACTTATATTCATAGCCTTTTATTTATGGTTTCAGTATTCAAAAAAAAAAAAAAAATATTTCTTATAAATTGTTTAAATAAAGACATATCAATTACCACACACCCTCTTACCTCTCATTTTTTTTTAAGTTATTAAGTACTAAAATTAAATGACCCTAAACATATTGAGGTAGTTACTCTTATAAATAACAATAATTTGTCAGCAATCACCAAAAATATAAATCTTTAAAATTTTCCAGAAAATTTTTCACAAACCCTTTTTTTTTTGTATTTTTGAGAGGATGTTAGATAAAATTTACAGCCATATAAATTCCTCAATTCAGGAAATGGTTTAAAAGGGAAAATGTATTTAAAATCACACCCAAATTGACCATTCTCAATGATGGACCACATGATAATAATAATCAAGCAATAGTGTAATAAAAAAAAGTAAGTAAA
The DNA here is from genome assembly GCA_951394005.1 of Protophormia terraenovae. Classification (NCBI taxonomy): domain Eukaryota; kingdom Metazoa; phylum Arthropoda; class Insecta; order Diptera; family Calliphoridae; genus Protophormia; species Protophormia terraenovae. Next base: position 76,756,666 of record OX596074.1, on the reverse strand, counting down.
TAACTTACTTTATCATAAAGAAGCTATAAAATATACGCACATATAAAATATATATTTTCAAAATTATGTGGCAAGTTGATTTACCCTTTTCTTATTTTCATTTCCAATATCATTTTTTTTTTTTTGTTTTTTTTTTTTTTTTTTTTTTTTTTTGTAAAACTTGCCTTATTTTGATTTGATTTTTCCGGTTAAATCATAAAACGAAAAGGCTTTTATTTTCTATATAAAACTTTTAAGCAGTTGATTGTAAAAGTATTTTGTGCTTAAAAACCAAAAGTAGCAGCAGCAGTAGTAGTAGACAGGTGATTGGAATTCATAATGTGTAGCAAAATGTTTATGGTCAAGAATTTTTGCAAGCTGACTCAATAATTTCCTCTTAGTTCATTCATTTGTTTAAATTTCTTAACCTTTTGCCGGAGATATAAAAAAGAGAAAAAATATGAAGGACAACAAAGGATCCTTTTTTCTTTTTGAAAGAAATGAAGGGAAAAAAGGATTTATTTTGTCTGTAAGTTTCTTCCCTCTTACTTGTTTCTTATTAAATTTTCTGTTTGGCTCGTTTGTGCATATTCTAATTTAATATATTTTTATGCTTTTTATTTTCTTGTACGATGTTTGATGAATTGCGAAATTGCCATTTTCATGGAGTGTTGGAGCGAAAGCCAACAATCACTCCTAACTTTAAAGAAATAAAACAAAATATTTCAAATAAAGGCACAAATATCCAAAGAAATTTTTTATATCTTTATTTTGTTTTTGGAAATTCCATATGCGTAATGTATAGCCCCATACATGAACACACAACCTACACCCAGTAAACATATAAGAAAAATTCTGAAGAAAAATCCTTTTTCCTTTAGGCAAAATTTGAATGACTCTTTGTCTTTTAAATCAGACAATAGGATTAAGAAATTGTAATTTAAAGCTTAAATCAAAAATTGGTATTATAATATTATAGTTGAAAAGATTAAAATTTAGTAAATGTCTACAATCAGTGATTAAAAGACATTTATTACTAAATAAGGTATTATATAGATAATAGGATTACTTAGGAATAAGTTTTTTCCTGGCATAAAATACAAACATATTCAGCTAAAATTTCCATTTCGTTGTTGTCTTTTTCATTTGAATCGAAATACAAAAATTTAGGGACATTTTATATATTTTTTTAATTGACAAACATTTTAACTTAAACTTCTCTATATGGTTAATCCGCCTTTGTATTACACTGAAAATTAATGTATGCGGCAATAGGTTTTATTTATCATAAATAATCTTTAATTTATGAGGGTTGGAAGGTAATGACTATATTTTCAATTAAATTACTTTACAATTGTATTTGTAATTGATGATTTTCCAATTTTCCAACAATTGCATTAATCTTAATAGAACATTTTCAATTACAATTATATGTAATTATAAAAAATTAGTAATTAATTAGATTTTAAATCCTTTAGAATTAAGTCCAATGGAAATGTTATTAAGAAAATTCAACACACGATTTTTATTTGGAGTAAATTTGAATATTTTGAACGTCACACAATCTTTATTTTTTAAAACAACTTATATTCATTACGAAATTAATTAGTAACTGGAATTTTGAATTACAATTAGGTATAATTGTAATTTTTCACTTAGAATTTCACTTAGAATTGAAAATTTCCAATTACAATTAACCTGTAATTGCAATTGAAAATTCCAATTACAGGTTAATTGTAATTGTTCATGTAATAGATTACAAAATGTAATCATTACCCCCAAGCTTGTAATTTATTATTTAATTGTTTCTGTTAGTTTAATCGAGCTTAACTAATTGATTGTTGGGTTAGTTTTTTTTAAGGACTATCTATGATATATATTTTTTTGTAATAACTTAATAATTTAGGCTTAAAATTCTTACAGGAAAATTTTTTTTTTTTTTAATCATTAGAATATATTAAATTTAAATTAAAATCTGTTAACAAAATGTTACCATCATCATCAACATCGTTATCATTAAATGATACAAAAAAAAAAAAAAAAAACATTTTCCATTTGGGACCAAAATCATTCTCTAATATAATCTATAAAATATGTTGCTATTGTTAATGTTTTTGTTGTTACCGATAACCTTGTCTAATAAATCTTTTACCAAAATAAGGCGAATGAAAAAATAAAATAAAATCAATTCGATTTGAGAAATTACTTAATAATGTGTTTTTTCTCTTTCTCTTTTTTATGTTTTTTTTTTAGCATTAGCTGTTCTTTCGTTAACACTGGCAGATGAATCTCTAGATACACGAGAAAATACAGATCTCACATTAAAATGTCGTTTCACAGAGCAATACGATGCTGAAGATTTTACATTTTACTGGGCAAGATGGACGGCGAATCCGGCTCAATTTGAAAATGTTGCCATTGGTGATGTGCAATTAAATTCAGGTTATCGGTAAGTTTTTAAATAAATATATATTTCTTTCTTTCTTTCTTTTTTAGTTACACTGTGTTCATTTGTATTAAATTTTATTTACTTGAACTTTATTTTGTTTGAGATATAAACGAATTTTAAGCTTTAAATTTAAGGTGATAATTAATGTGTCTGTATGAAAATGATATACATTTAAAAATCATTTGTATAATTTTCTTTCAGCACATAGTTATAATGGCTAATATTTTCTATAACATTTAACTTCTTTAGTTTTTTAGTCTGTAGCTGTAAAAGTATCCATTTTAATAATGATACAAATTGTCTATTTTATTAACTCCCTTGAAATTATACTTTAGTTACTTAAGTAACCATAACCATTATAATAGAGGCTTGATTTTATTTCATTAGAAAAAAATTTGGTTTGATTTCTAAGAATGACAAAATGATTTTTAAAACCCCAAAAATATGCTATTCATTCTTTATGCGTTTTTAATAATAAAATATTTTATGACTGTGTAATAAAAAGAACTAATAAAAAACACATTTATATTGTATAATTAAGTCTCTTGCTTTAGTAATAAAACATTTTGTCGCAAACTAAAAATTAAAATTTCCAATATCATCATTAAATGCCTTTTAGTTTTTCATTCCCTAATGTCAAGTTATCATTAGAAAAACGTCTCTTCGTTTTGCGATTTAATTTCATTTTCTTTACTGTCATTTTAGGGAAATTTGATAATAAATAATTGATGATAAATTATGCTTCGATTACCAAACTAAAGAGATGTTGGGAAGAGAAAAAAAAAATAATAATAAAACCAACCTTTTTATTATTTGTTAAATATCAAAATTGTAAATTTGCGTTTTTTTTCTTTTCTGTTAAATCATGCTTAAAAATTAGAAAATAAAGAATATATATAAAAAGAGATATTGTACGAAATCAAATAAAATTCTATGATCAAGCAGTTTTATTTTTTATCTTTTGTAGTAATTTTGGCTCCTTAATGTTTTTACACAATTTATTTTAAAAGCAGATAGAAAACAAAAAAATTTTAAAAAATAAAAATCTTAATTAAAATTAAGTTATAAAACAATTTAACCACAATTACAATTACAACAGCAGTAGCAACAAAAATTTCTTTAAAGTCATTAACTTTACGCAAACTTTGCTGGTTATTTGGTAAATGGCTGGCTGGACTAGACTGGCTTAAATGGTTGATGTTGGTAGTTTGGTTGGCAGGTTAAATTCCTATATTGTTTTTGACTGGACTTGAGTTGACTTGGCTGGTTAGTTGGTTGGTTGGTTGTTTACTTACTTATATATGTATATTTCTTTGGCTGGTTGGCTCATTTAGCTATAAGTAGTTGACTTGTCTTTTTCATTCTTACCATACCGCATTAATATTTCATTTGTATGCTACAACTGCATTTAGGCTTTTATTTTTATTTATTTATTTTTATCGTATTTTATGTATCTTGGTATTTCACATTTTTCTTGGCCAAATGAGTTTGCCATTTAAATGTTGTACGGTTTTGTAACTAAATAATTTCTTTGATTTTATTTCTCTTTTTTAATTTGTTTTCTGCATAAATATTCTGAAAACCATAAATATTCTTAATAATACTACTTGCGGTTTGTGCTTAATTTTTACCAGCTACTTTTTTATTTGCATTGTATTGCTAGAAAATGGTTTTTATACCGAGTAATGAAATTAAAATTGGTGTAATCAATGTTCGTAGTAAGATTAAATATAAAGTCTGCAACTTTATCACCTAAATAATTGTGTTTGATTTAAGTTTCATTAATTACTGTTTTGTTCTGGCACATATTTGAGGGTTAAAATAATTTAGTTACAACAAAGCCTACTATTAGGAGCTTAAAAATAATTCAGGTTAAATAATAAAATAAATAAAATGAGCATACCTTAGGGCTACTTATTTGCAAGTATTATTATTGTTTGTTAGTCATTTAGCATGTAACTACTTTGATACTTTTCCAAATAAAATTACATTTATTATATTTTTAACAAAAATATAAATTTTATGTATTATTATCCTTTCAACAGACACCGATATAGCAGCATCTATCGTTTGTTTTTATTATCAAGGGCTTTTACATAACTGCTATAATCCCTTAAAGAATCCAGTTCTGTTTTTTTTATTTATGCCTGTATATCCCCAATTGTAGCTAAATAATACTTGAAAAAATCTCAAAAATTAAATAGTTGTTGGGGCAAATGAATACATAAATAGCAATAACAAACTAGCTACCAAATACAAAACTGGACTAAAAAATTAAGAACAAAAAAAAACTAAACAAAAATAATAATAATAAAAATAATATTTACAAGGAAACCACGATAAATAAAAACAGTGAACCAGAGCACAAATAGTATACCCCATACATTTGTAATGCAACAAAACTACAACAATAAGAATGTAAAGAAAAAAAGCTAATCTCTGTAAAAGCACACAGAAATGCATACACGTATACACTTTCACAACTAAAGTCCTTTAGGGATCTTTTGTGTATTAAACCAAACTAAACTAAACTGGGAAAACAAAAAAAATAAGAAAAAAAAGAGAAAAACTAAATAAATACTTGCAGCAAGTGCAGCTTTAAAACAGGAATCGTTGTAATATCATTTTGCTATAGACTAAATTCATTTGCTGCTGCAATGACTATTCTACTACTCTGGTTGCATGACCAACAACCAAGTGTATATTATGATAAACGTTACTAAATGAGCATTTTTCCCTTAGCAAAGTCTCGTATTGTAGACTCTGGTGAATAGAATGTAAGTTTTGTTGTATGTTTCTATGTACTACGTTCGCTATTTTTATTCTGAATTTCTTGTGCCAACACAACTATCAACACCAGCATATTTTGTCTGATACTTAATGCAATAGAAGCATAAAATGGTTCTCCTACTTGTACACACAAACACATATACTAAAACACCGACACTGACATAAATTGCAATTCTTTTGTATTGAGTGTTAAGAAGTTTTAAGAGTAAATAAAATGGTTTAAGTGTAATATTGATATAAAAAAGAAGAAGAATATATATATACATATAAAAAAAAAAAAAAAAAACAGCAGGAATAAAAAAAAACTTAAATAAAATGAACGTCGAAACGACAAAGTTTACATTGTGTTAAATAAGTGTTTAAGGGAGATTTACATTAATATTTAATGCCAAACGTAGGTTGAAATAATTTAATGCTTTTCAAAAGAAAAATATTGAAAACGATTTAGGATAAATATGCTATTTGAACAATATATAACCTAAAAGTATGCTTCAACTATATATTATAATTAAGAAATATTTTTTTTACGAAATTCAATTTTATATTATAACAATATTATTAAAATTAGGTTATAATAAATTGCAATAATGTTCATTTCTTTTCAGTTATGTCTGCTATTACAATTAAAACCAATTGTGTAATTTTTTTCTGTTAATATTTTTAACTATATTTATTTAAAAATTATGTCAATTTTGAAGATTTATAAATATTTAACCTTATTTTCTTAAAAGCATGCTTTATTTTTTCATATACATCCTTAAAGTAGACAATAGAAAATGTTGAATGCTAAATATGTATTTCAATATGAGTATGTTCTTTTATTTTTTTGAATTTTGAAAAATAATTAAGTTGTTAACCACTTATGTATGTTAAAAGAAAAATGAATTAAAAGAAAAGACTGTACAAAGGACAATGAAAGAAAAAACAAAGCTATCCTTACTTGAATAACCTTTAATTTGAATTGTTGTTTTTTATTTTTTCACAACTCATTTTGTTCATTCACTCTTTGTTCCATATTCATGGCTCATCTCATGTCAGCCACAAACAATACCCTAAACGTTTCTTATTGTCCATAAGTGAGTTTCTGTTAAAGCGAATAAGAAGAAGAAAAAAATCAGCTCCTGACATACACACCAACATTTAAAATCATATACACATGAACAATTTTAAAGCATATATTGAGGCTTCAATTCACTTAAGTTTAGTGCAATCTTTTTGTTTTTGCTGCTTTATTTTATTTTTTATATATACATATTTATATATTTTTGTATATATGTATATAAATATAAATTTTCCAGAATATCCTTGGTACATGAATTGAAGTACATGTATGTTTAAGTTTTCTTTTGTTAAGAAACAGAGAGGGTAAAAAAAGAGTTAAATAAAACAGAATAAAAATAGAAAGTTGTTCAGAACAAAAAATAAAAACGTTGAAATATAAAAAGAATTCAATGAAAAATATTCACATACACATACAATCCCAAGCATACACATACTTACATACCTACATACTTACATACTTACATACATACATACATACATACATACATACATACATACATACATACATACATACATACATACATACATACATACATACATACATACATACATACATACATACATACATACATACATACATACATACATACATACATACATACATACGTATGTATATGAATATCAAAAAGTGAAGCTTGAATGAGTAGAAGAAGGACAAGTATTTTAACAAGCTTACGCAAACACACTTACCTTCATAAGCATACAGTTGTATGTACATTAGGGTGGACCCAATATGAAAAGTATCGATGTTCCCAACTCAAATTAAAACTGAATTCCTTCTAAGATACCGTTTCTCAAAATTTTGGTCCTGACATTATCCTTTCGTGAGCTAGATAATTTTTTCAGGTTTTTCAAAAATTTTTCATGTTTCTGCCAAGGGAACAATGTGAAAATTTGGTATTGGAAGAAAGGACTTTGGGGCGCGCATTTAATGACGTAATAAAAATTTAGGACCAGGTTCAAATAAGTCCGAAATTTTGCAATTTGGCACATAATATTAGGATATTTAAACATAAATATTTAAACAATTATGACCAAAATAATACAATATAATCCTCATGTGTCATTAAATGTGCGCCCAAATTCCTTTCTTGCGATACCAAATTTTCACATTGTTCCCTTGGCAGAAATATGGAAAAAATCTGAAAACCCGAAAAAAGGACAAAGAAACGGTCCCTTAGAATGAAGTAAATTTTCATTTGAGATGGCAACATCGATGCCATATTTTTTCTCCATACAAAAGGGGCCACCCTAATGTACATGTTTCATAAAAATACACCAATATTCTAAACTACATACTTGCGATTTAAGTTTTCATGTTCGTATGAATGTGTTCCCTTCAAACATTTAGAAGATAAATTTGTTAATCTTCCAGACGTAGTTTCTTAGTGACTTCTAGAAGATTTTTCGAAAAATACAAAAACAAAATACATTACTATCGTCCTTTCATCTTCCAATAGCATACTTTGAAGTCACTTCTGGAAGATAACAAGATGATAATTCGAATTTAACAAAAACAAAATACATTACTATTACGCAATAATCTTCTTGGCGTGTGTTGAGAAGATTGTTAGTTTTTTATGAAAAGAAAACAACACAATAATGAAGCAGGTAAAAGTTTGGTTACAATATTAAATAATCAAAAAAAAAAAATTTTTGCTTATGTAAGTGTTTTTTATTGTTAATAGCATCATAATTTGCAAAATCAAAGGAAATTTTTAAAAAGTAAGTAAATCTTCTTAAACATTTATGTAGTAATATCGGATTTTACTCACAGTTTCAATTTATTTTAGAAAAAACTGCATCAAACAGACAAGTATTTGCATATTTAATGAAGTCCAAAACTTTGCCTGTAAAAGTGTTATTTGCAAAAAGGTAATCTAAATAGAATTTAACTACACAAATTATTATTAATCTTCTTTTCTTTTTTAGAAAAATACCGGATTTCACCAGAAGTTTCTCTTGAAGATTTTATCATTAAATGTAAAATTTATTTTTATGTGAATTATTTCTTTGTGGTGTTATATATAGATAACTGTGAAATAAAGATAATTATGAAATATAAAAGAAAACTTAAATTTTTATTATAAATACAGAAATTAAAAAAGAAATGCAAAATCATCTTCTAAAATAGACTAAGATGACACTTCTGTGATCATCTTCCGGGTGGCGTTCAGAAGAGACTTCTTCGACTCTTTCAGAAGAGTCTTCTTCGAGTCTTCTGGAAGACACTTCCACGAGGAACACTTCTTCCCGATGGAAGATGATTTTAATGATACTTTGGCAATAGTTATGGCGATGAGTTTCAACTTCTTGAAGGCTCTTCTTAGCCACTTCCGCAATAGAAAATGTTTGCAGGGTTTATTCATATAACTGTATATGGAAGTATACTTTTGTGTGTGTGTTGTTTTATTCAAGAAAAATCCATTTTTATAGTTTAAACAAACTGTGAACATGTTGGTTTTTTATTTAGTGTATTTTAACCAGGAAAAAATCTGTGTTTTGTTACAACACATCAACATTAAATACAAACACATACAAACCACTAAAGCAGCAGTTACAACGACGACGAATAAGATGCTGATGATGACATGACCAAACGTAACAATACAATTTAAACATTTGAAGAAGTAAATCTGCTATTGCAATTTTTCGATATACTGTAAAAGCTTCCTTAACGGACAGCTCCCACATCTGCCCAGCTTCGATAGGCAAAGCAATTTTTAGAATAAATAAATCTTAGCTAGGCGGATGCTCTTTTGGGCGGACGTGGACACCAGTTTTTAAAGAAAGCATTTAATTTTCATTTTTGTACGTGATTGCATTCATATTTCATCTTTACTCAAATAGTTTTCTATTCGTTAACTTTGGCTTTTACACTTGATTAAAAATTCTTCATACTAGAAAAGAGAAAACTTGATACCTAAGAACTGATGTTGTCTCAGTTATCTATGTCCTGAAGACAGTCTCGATGATAGGGCAATGATTTGTCATAGTCATATATATTTACACATTTTCAAATTTTTCGAAAATTTGGAAAAAAAAGTCAAATATTTTTGTTATAAAATATTTTGAAAAGTTCTTTTGTTGTTGTAAAGCCTGAAATGTGTAGAGTAGAATGTGCTAATTTCTGAAAAAGTGGCGGTATTTATTTCTGATATTAAAAGAAAAATTCATACGCATTTTTTAATTCAAAAGTATTTACACACATTTTCTATACTTCATAATTATTTACACAGCTTTAAAAAAATCAATTATTTACGCCTAACTTTGCTAAAGATGATCCCAAATCTTGTCTATGAGATAGTGTAAAATCTTTTGATACAAACTCAACTACAAATAAGTTGCAAAAATCTAAAAATAGTGGCAAAAATGATGGAAAAATCATTAAGAGCCAAGATGACGTTTAAATGAAGGTCATCGGTTTAAACATCGTCGTAATAGATTGGAAAAAGGAATGGGAATTGTTAAAGGATGGTATAGTTCTTAGTTAAAAGATATCATTACATGAAAATAAAAATAATTTAAAGAGAATTTAGGAAAAATCTGTCCGAAAAATTTAACATCACTTAGAAAATGTTCAAAAATTTCTGCAATCGTTGGTATGATTAGCGAGAATTTAAGGACAAGATTTGGGATCATCTTTAACAAAGTTAAGCGTAAATAATTGATTTTTTTTTAAAGCTGTGTAAATAATTATGAAGTATAAAAAATGCGTATAAATACTAGGGTATCCAATCGGTTAATTTTTGTCGATTAACTGTCCGATTAATTTAAAACTGCCTATTTTCGAATAACGAAATAACCGAATAATTTGTGTCGAATAGCCGGTTAACCGAAATGTAGTTTTCTTGAGTTATAAATTAGAAAATTTTTAATTTTTATGATAAATTTATGTAAATTACATTTTTTAAAGAAGTCTGTTACATTCAGTAAAAACAAATAAAAATAATTTTTAATGAGGTATTTTTTCTTCTGCTTTAGAAGTAATAAAACAGGATCCAATATATATAGAAAGTTTTATAAAAATAAAATAATCAATAATAAAATATGAATCAAATGAAAAACAATGTTATGCATAATTTTTTTTATTAAGATAATAAAAATTAAAACTAATTTCATTGAGCCTTTAAAAAAAAAAAATTGGATGTTCATTGCAATTTTGCACAAAATCGTGAACATGACATGACATATCACACGTATCAAAAAATTCAATTGATTGAAAATTATACGAATTTGTACTATTTCTGGATCACAAGTTCAGTATCTTACTGACTTCTTTGGATGCTTTTTTTGTTGGGATAGAATGTTTTCTAAAAAGAAGAAATCCTTAAGATATTACTTTGAGTAAAGTAAATTCAAAGTTACACAAGACATAACAATTATCATCTAAATGTACACAAAAAATATTAATTTAGACTCTTTTAACAAAATATGTACACTTAAATGAAAAATGTATTAAATAAAGCGGAATTAGGAGAATATTTTATAGTATTAGCTAAAAAATTAAAAATGTTCATACAAATAGGAGCAAATAATTACGAAATGATCCCCTTGTAAAAGAATTTGATCTTATATTTTGTTTCTAAGTAACTATTTCAATAGATTAAATGTGAAATTTACGTGTTTTAGATGTATAAAAAGGTTATTCGGTTAATCGAATAATTTGTCATAATTTTAACCTCAAATGAATAATTGGATACCCTAGTAAATACTTTTGAATTAAGAAATGCTTATGAATTTTTCTTTCAATATCAGAAATAAATACCGCGACTTTTTCAGAAATTAGCACAATCTACTCTACACATTTCAGGCTTAATAACAACAAAAGAACCTTTTCAAAATATTTTATAACAACAAAAATATTTGACTTCTTTTCCAAATTTTCGAAAAATTTGAAAATGTGTAAATAAATATGACTATGACTGTATTTGTTTGATATAAAACAAGTCTAAGAGCTCTTAGAAAAATGTATGAATAATTCAATGATTATACGTATTTGTTTCAAAATCAAATTAAACATAATCAACAGATTATAAATCAATTTAAATTAATATTTTGAAGGTTTTTCTTACAATTTTAAACGTATTTCTTAAAAAATTTACAAATACTAATATAATATATTTAATTGTTATGTACATACAAAACATTTTATAAAAAATTAAATTTTTTTATGAAGAATACTTGTCCTTATAAAACTATTATTATTTTTTTATTTTTTTGTTTCAAATTTGTAAAAATAATTTCTTTGAAAATGTTATTTTGTTTATGCCAAATTGTTCTTAATTAAATGCATATTTATTATTATATTTCTTTTGTTTTAAAAAAACATAAATGTTTATACAAATAAAAAGTAATAGCTACGAAGGTCACTACATAAGTTATAAACTAAAAAAATAGAATTGAAATATTCTTAAATTAAACAATAAAGCATGTCTGTTATGCACTTAACAAGCAAATATATTTTTCTGCTTCAGCTGCACAAAAGAAATTCTTGAAATTTACTTAATCTTAATTTTACCTTAATATTTTAGGATCAACCCAGGATTTTAATTTATATTTGTTTTAAAATAAAGAAATAAAAAATAAAGTGTGTATTTTGTTTAAATACATATTCATACATGTGTTAAAATTGTAGATTATATCTTTTATTAAACATAAATTTAAATAAAAAATTTAAACTAATTGCTATTAAAAACAAAAAATATACAAAAAACAATAATATCAATATACTCTATATACATATAACATGCTTTCTTATAAACAATATATTGATAAAAATTTCTAATATGTCTGAAATATTTAGTAATGACTATATAATACTTATATATATTTAAATCGGGCTGATAGTATTATAATAATCACTAAATATGTGTGTATTTTTTTTTTTTTCAATTAATATATATATTAATTACATTAAAATCATATTTGAATAAAATATTGTGAAATATAGTACTATAAAGTCTACTTAGATCGTTTAGAAAAAAAATTAATTGTTTAAATAACAAAAACTTATTTTATTGAAATTTCATATTTTCTACAAATCTATAACAAATGCCCCTAAAACTAATATTTAAACAATAAGAGCTAATAAGCAATAATATATTAAATAAATATTGATCATAAATTGAAATTTATGCATTGAATAATACAAATTACACAAACATCTTTAAAATATGCAATGAAATATACACACATACATGCATACATACATATAAATTTTCACGGTATCATTTTTTGATACATACATACATACATACATACATATAAATTTTCACGGTATCATATTTTGATACCAGAAAGTAAATTAGGCTACTTTATTTTTCGATAGGAACAGGGGGAATATTTATTATTACATAACTCCAGAACTATTGCAGATAAAGTTGAGATAATAAGCAGGGCTGTCAGATGTGGCGATTTTTCGCCAAACGTGGCGATTTTTAATTGCTCTTGGCGACTGAATTTTCCGTTTTGCGACATGGTGAATTTTTTGGCGATTTTTATCAAGGTGGCGATTTATTTGGCTAATTTTTAAAACTTTATTAAATAGGTATTCGCATAGTAAAACTATTTCGTTTTCTTACTAGCTAACGTCTATTTTTAGTATTTTTTATACAAAACGGCGGTTCTCAAATGGATGTCCGCGGTTTTCAACAATGGGATCTTTAAACAGATAACAGATAATATGTATATTAATTTCTCCATACTTATAAAAAACAGTTGCAAAGTTGCAAAAAATATAGAGTAAAAATTCCAAAACTATTGTTTGTGCATGATTTTTATTATCATTCTGGTAATTTTTTCAAATTGTAAGAAACCATTAATGATATATCGTCCTTGGCATAGGACGTTTATTAGCAATTTTAAAATCCATTTTTAAATACAAACGTTTTATCTTAAATTTATAATTAATTGAAATCAAATGTTTACTATTTTCTTAAATATAGCCTGATTTAACAAAAGCATTTGGTATTAAATTGAGAATATGCCTTAAATTTTTATCTTTAAGTATTAATTTATTTTTGGATTAAGAATTATTTAGGAATAACATTTTATATGAAATTGAGAAAGTATCACTTTTTTTCAAATGAATATTAATTTTTATTCAAACTTGAAATTCAACGTATTTTCAGAAATGCCTTTAAATTATTTAAGTTAAAGGCACGAAGCAAGAGTTTGTAAAAACCCCTGATCTAAGTCGGGGATTACACACAGCAATTTATCCTGTTGCAATTCTGAGTTCGTAGGAGATAGAAGAGAAGGGAATACTAAACATTTACATTCAATTTACCTCTCTCGTCTACGAACTCAAAATTGCAGCAAGAAAAATTGCTGTTAATGAACCCCGACTAACAAAATCAAGATCCTTAATTTATAAATATCTTCAATAAATGTTTGATAATTTGTTTTCCATTATCTTTCAAATATGAATATTAATATTTTATATAAATTAATTCTTCGAAGCAATTTGTAAGTTTAATAGGACAAATGTTCATTATATAATTTTAGAATTATTCTTTTAAAAAATATAATAAATTTTTAAAATTGTTAACCTAAAATTGAGTTATGTATGTCAGAAAAGTGTATTGAAATTAATATTTTTTTTATTCAATTATTATTAGCTACTGAAATTATCATTGACTTTGTTGAAGCTGAATTTACATTTTAAAATTATATAAAATTTGAAACACTAAATATTTTAGTTTTTTTTTAGTTTTTCACAAAAAATACATAAAATTTAATTTTGGCGATTTTTTTGCGATTTCTGATTAACAATTTGGCGACAGAAGCTCAAAAAAATCTGACAACCCTGATAATAAGGTCTTTCTAATCCAACCACCAATTTTAAAATTAAATATTAATACATCGAAAATATTAAATATCGTATATGTTAGGAACTATTACAGCAAAAGTTTTAACATTTTATTAGAATAACTTTTTCAGAAATCTTCATAAGTTCAGATGCAAATGGAATGGGTAAGACCTGGGGAAATGGTAACCCCCCATACAAAGCAAATATTCTTAGTGGCATATCTAAAAAACTATTATGGTGAGAGCCCTCAAATCTTGTAGGAACTGTTTTTTTTTATCATGTTGTACACATAAAATAAAAATAGCATAGTTAGGGCCGGGGGAAGTGGTACGCCCACATAAAAAGTAAATACTAATTATCCACATATCTTGAGAACTATTACAGAAAAACTGAGAATACCCTAAGCAAATTTTGTGAGAACTACTTTCTTTTCGGATTGCATTCATTAAAAAAATATATATATATATATATATATATGACGGATAGGGCCTGGGAAAGGGGTAGCTCCTTTACGATGCATATACTAATCAATTGTAGAAAAACCTTTAATATCAAATTTTAGAGCGGATAGGTCGAGGGAGTACAAGCCCTCATATAAAGTAAATATTTGTTATGGTACTTTATATACAGATTAATCAATTTTCTTGAAATTTTCACAGAATAATCTTGAAGGCCTCGAAAATAAAATAGAATACTTGATTTTTCGATAGGAGCAGGTGCACATTTAAACAACTAAAATAACAAAAGTTTTAAGATTCTCTGGGAATAATCTTATTATCAAGGTCAACAATTAACACGAAAATAGGGCGGATATTCTAGGTGGAATGGTGGCTACCATACGCTGAAAATATTTTAATATACTGTATATAGGCAAAATTTTCTCATTAACTTCCATAATTTAAGACAAAAATGGGACGGACAGGACAATGGAATATGGTACCCCTTATTCAAAGCAATTATTCTTAATGGATATCTAAAGAACTGTTATGTGGAAAGACCTCAAATTTTGTAGGAACTACTTTCTTATCATATTGAATTGATAAAATAAAATAGAACGGATAGGGGAGTGTTGCCCCTATACCTTTCGCACATCTAAAGTAGCAATTTATTAAAATTATAATAGAGAGAATAGGTCGAGGGGGAGTAGTAGCCCCATATAAACTTAATATCTAATATGGCATCAAAAATTAGCTAAGCATATGGCGAAGAGCATTTTACGTTAATTCATTCGAAATTTTAATGCGATTTCTGTAAAAATATATATTTTTTTTTACGTTATTAAATAGCCTAAATTAAACAATATACACAATTTTTACAAGGATTTTTGAGCCTAGTTTTAATTATAAGCAGCGTTACCGTTGAGAATTTTTAAAAAGTGTCCAAAAAAGGAGATTTCAATGTAAAAAGTCGCCAAAAAAGGGGATTTTTAAAAAAAAAAAGGGGCTGACTGCTTTAAAGTCTAAAAAACTACTTAAAATTTGTTCATTTGATAACAACAAAAACAAAAAATGTTGTATTTAAAGAAAAACTACAAAATTCGGTATTATTAATAGCAAAATAATTTATAATTATTTTACAAAAATTTCTTTGTGTTGCAAAAATAAAGATTTTTTTACAAAAAACCCGTATTGTCTCTTTCAAATCCCCATCGGACAATTTTTGAACAGAACGCATGGATCCACAAGTATTGACTTAAGTCTGTTAGACAAACTATTTTTTATTAATGATAATTTTATACAAAATCACGTACCCCCGAGAGATTGCTATGAGTAATCTAAATATATATATTAGGATGTAAGTATTCACCGAATCTTTTTTTTTTTTTTCATTCCAGTCCAAAAAGATTCGGCGTATGATAATATAAGTAGCTGTTCATAAACTTTATTATTATTTTTAGTTATTAACAGTTTCAGTTCATTTATAAATATTACGAGATTTTTTATATCACTATACTGTGAAACAATCTCAAAATGATTAATTTATTTGTTGAAATTAATATATAATGGGTCGATACATATGAAACAACTTAGTTTCTGGCCATTAAGCATATAGTCTTAAAAAGTCGCCATTTAAAAAAGGGGCCAAAAAAGTGGACAGGTGGTTAAAAAAGGGGCAATTGGCGACTAAAGTCGAAAAATGGTAACACTGATTATAAGTACTTAAAATTATTTTCATTTATCTTTTATGTTTACTAGACAGATACTTGTCTAGTATTTTTCATGTTTTTTTATACTTTGTGTATTATAATAAATTTTTGTTCATTCACAATTTAACACAAAATTACCTAGTGAACAGAAAATTCATTTTTAATATTAAACTTTTTTCAACCTAAGTGCTGAAATTTCTAAACCCACCTTTTGACACGAATAGACACATAAGGAAAATATAGGAATACAAAATATATATTATCGCAGTCCTCCTTTGAGAGGTCACTCTGGTGATTTTTATGCTGCTACTAAAAAGAGAAACAAAATTTCATTTATTCTTCCATATATCCACACACATACATACATCGACAAATATTCATAAGTATACTCTGTGTATGTACTTATTCGTATATAAAGCCAGAAATGTAAGAAAGGAAAAGCTAAAAAAAAATGGTTCAAGGACACTTGATATTTATATGCATTAATGTATTTATATTTTTATTTTATATGTATGTCCTTTTTCTCTCTCTATTCCTGACTTATGGTCTCAATATTTTTATGAACGTGTGTTTTGTATATTTTCTCATAACCTATACATACATATTGGAAGTATATATGAATTTATTTAAGCATTTGTAACATTAAAATAAATAGCTCAAGGTTTGAAGAAATGTTATTTTCATTTCGAATTTATTATTGTCATATTAACTTTAAAAATACATATAAAAATATTCTTTAGCAAGAAATTTGTCTTATTTCAGAATTTCAATGTAATTCAATATATTATTTGTAGTTTGCATTACAAATTTAATCAATTTGCTTTTGAACAAAATTCAACATAAATATTTCATAATATTCACAAAATTATGTTTCTATTCATAGAACTTTGCATAGTTAGTTATTAAGTTGGAAAATTTTACTTCCGAGTACAAGTTCATAGAGATAAATTTTAGATCTCTAAAATAGCTTTCTAAAATATTTTGCATAAATTAAATTACTTATTCCACCTTACATTTGAAATATTTATATTACATCCATATATAATATTTTTGTTTAACAGAAATGTGTAAAAGTGTATTTTGGAAAATACATAGAATTTTTATTAATAATAAACACTTGTTGGTCTTTTCTATCCAAAAGTGTTTGCAATTCGACCATTACCCATCCAATAAAAAATATTTTACGTTTTAAGCAATATAAAATACAGTTACTTGGGTAATTTTCCAAATATAATATTATAATTTATATAACTTTTGTTTACGTCTCTCTAAATTGTGTAGACTGCAACAAATAAAATATTATCATCAGTTTGTGTGAGAGAAGGTGGTTAGAAGGAGTGATAAAATGGCCAAATGAAAAAATAATCTAAATAAGAATTATTATGCTTAAGAAGCGTATATAAGTATAAAATGTTACCAATAGCACTTCAGTAATATTGATAATTTGTCAATTATTTATTATGACTCCGTATTTTTTTGTTGCCTATAATTTATCGAATTTAGACTGACAGACAGACAGACAGACAGACAGATAGACAGGCAAAGGTTAGGTCAGAAAATAGAATTTAAAGAAAAATGTGAAAATAAACAGGTTGTTTTTCAATATATACATTTTTCAAATAAAAAAAAAAAACATCATAAATTTAAATGTTGTTGAACATTTATCTTGATTTTAAGGTCGAGCAGCAACAGAAGAAACTCATAAAAATGATGAACATTTCAGTTTGGTCTACAATATAGACGGGGAAAAGACAACAACAAACCATTTGTTGTGGGTTTAACTATAAAAAAATTGTATCTTTAAATAATAAAGGTTGTATCCATTCTATACAAAAATGAGCTAAAAAAACGTTAACATTTTCAACGAACCCTTCAGTGTTCTTTTTAACGTTGTCAGGCTAAATTGGGTTTTATCTAGTAACTACGTTCCGTTGCTGTTGTTGCTGTTGCTATTGCCGGTAACATGTTAATTAATTTGAATTCAATTTCAGCTGATTTGCTTTACTTAAAGGCATCTTAAGAAGAATCCTCTTTATTGGTGCTATTTTTTCTTCTTCTTACTCTTTTATGAATTCCTTTTTTCTTATCGTTTTTTTTTATTATACACTTTACTTGTAACATCAATTAATCTTGTATTTCAGTTCAAGTTCGTTTAAGGAGTTTTCACATTTGATTTTTGCATAAATCTTATTTTCTCTTTTACATTTTTTTACTACTTACTGATGTTAAATTTTTTTTTTAATATATAATTTTTTATTTTAATTTTGTTGTTGCTGCTTTTGTAGGTTTTATTAGGGTCATACTTTTTCCATTACGTTTTAATATCACTTTGATTTTAACTGTATGATATTATTGAACATTTTCATTTCCATTTAACATTTAACTACATGCATATATTTACATACTTATAACATTTTTTTCTTGTTCTCCATTTTCAATTTTTCATTTACTTTATTTACAGGCTTGATTTTCGTCCTAAGAGCGGCATTTACGATTTGCAAATTAAAAATGCTTCATACAATCGTGACAATGGTCGGTTTGAGTGCCGTGTTAAAGCCAAAGGTACGGGTGCTGATGTGCATCAGGAATTTTATAATTTAACTGTACTTACACCACCACATCCGCCCGTTATATCACCTGGTAATATTGCCATTGCTACCGAGGATAAAGCAATGGAATTGACATGCAGTAGTATTGGTGGCTCACCCGATCCCATGATAAGGTAAGCAATATCGTTTTTCTTATTCCTCCTCTGTACATCCTACTTTTCTCGTGCTCTTGATTTTTTTGGGATTTAATTTTATAAAAGTTAAGTAAGTAGTTGTAGAAGTATACTTTAGTAGTAGCCACACAAAAGTGAATTGTTATTGTAATTATGTATGTATAGATATACGTACGTATATTGTTCATAGTAATGACAAACACTTGAGAGTGTGTGTACAAGTGGCAATATTAAGTCGTGGTCAATTCAATGCGTACGAAATGCGTAACAAAAACACGCCATTTTTAAGACTACAGTAAAATGTTTTATAGCTGTATAGTATTGTTTAAAAAAATGTATAAAATATTTTTTGTTAGCTTTTACTTTATGACATTTTCATGTATTTTTTATAGGTTTTTAAAAGCAATTTCTGTTGTTTCTTCTGTATTATACTTATAAAATAATTTTTCTGGCAAACTTTAACACGTGTTGTTTGTAATTTCCTCGGTAAAGTGAAAATAATACTGGAGTGATATGAAAATAAATGAATGGACGAAGAAATAAATAAAAGAAAAGCCAAACAATGAAAATGAAAACCTCAACAGAAGCACAGAACAAAATTAACTTGCATAATAAATTTCACACTTAATTCTCTTATGGTTCGTTGTGAAAATGAAAATAATATTTACAAAAAAAAAAAAAAAAATTAAAACTTTATTTCGCATTAACTATAAAATGAATTTGGAAATTGGAATGTTGTTTTTACAAAATAAGGAAAAGTAATTAAAAAAAAAAAATAAAAAATAATTAAATAAATATTAGAACAACTTGATCAGTAAGTTTTAAATTTATGTTTAAACCAAAAACTCGGATATCTCTTTATTGTATTAGGTGATTAGTGTTTATAAAAAACCGACTTTTCATGAAACCGGTTTGACGGTTAACCGAAAATTGGGTAAAATTAAAAAACCGGTTTTTCGGTTAACCGTCTACTTAAAAACTGGTTAAACCGGTTAACCGACATTTTAATAATTGCTCTAATTTGAAGCTTAATAAAAATATTTTTGGTTAAAAAGAGTGCTTTTCAACTTATTGGTTTAACCATGCACCAAATAATAAACACTGTTCTTTATAAATAGCGACTGATTTACATCAAAAATTTATATGTAATACTTTTTTTCAGCCCTTAGACTAGTTTTAATACAATTCATAAAAACCATTTTTTTTGCATCTTTTAGCACAGCTTTTGAAGCTTTATAATGATCTAAAATTATTCTATAAAGTTTTTTTCCAATTTTAATAATTTAAAAAAAATAATGTAGTTAATAAAAATATCTGTATAAAATTGGTAAAATAATTAAAATTTTTTCTGCTAAAAAGAGATTTGTTTTTAATTTTTAGAAGAATTTTTAATCATTTAAAAGTACATTTTCTGCACTTATTTAATTCTACTTTTGAAGTTTTTGTTTTTTCCTATTATCATATATAAAATCTTATACTTCACTTAAGCTGTACACTAAGGGAAAAAATTCGATTCAAAATCAACAACGGTTGTGGTCACATTGGTAATTTACGGTAACAGCTTTTTAATACCTTTCGTTAACAAATTTAATACAAAACATATGTAATTTAAAAATTTTATACCGAAATGGTTTCAACTTGGTGCCAATTAGATATCGATTTTCAATAAAAATTGAACACTCAGTGTTTAATTTAAACACATACAACACGTATGTAATTGATATTTCTCTGGGTGTACATTAGTAGGAGTAATGTTATTTTCATCTTTTGGAAAATTCCATTCGCATGAAATTAAAGTTTTTGTAAATGGAATGTTTAATTATCTATCTGATTTTATTATACATACAGTTCCAAAAAATAAATATATCATCTGACTCAACTCTTAACTCAAACACCAAGCATTTTTAGTAGTTTCAAAATATTTTCTTATATTTTAAATTCAGATAAAAGGAGGAAATTTAGTGATATTTTTAGCAAATTTTTAAAACCGGTTAACCGACACAAAAAAACCGGATAAACCGGTTAACCGAAATTGAATATTTTAAATTAACCGGTTCGCAAATAACCGAAATTTTAAGAAAAAACCGGTTTTTCGGTTAACCGATTAACCGGTTTATAAACACTATAGGTGATTTAGGAAGTAAATAAGCTCTAAATTTATTCTCTTTTTCGGAACTGTAACATTAATTCTATTGAAAATATACAAAACTGAAATATTTTCAGTTAATATCAACTTCCAACTCTCTGTGCTACTTCCAACAAACAGTTTGCTTACAATTTAATTTTGTTTGCATACCTTAAGGCGAATGTTTTCTTAAATGATCGAGTATAACTTTAAACCGCCACTTAAGAATTTTATTTTAAAATTATTGGTTTATACTTGCTATAAATAATTTAAAATTTTTGTTTCATTATCAGTTTAAAAGAAAAACTTACTTTACAAAAACAAAAAAAAAATATCAATTTAATACTTCTTGTGAGCTTTTGTTTTGTTCTACTAAATGAATAATTAGATTTCATTTGCAAAACAAAAAACATAACAAAAAACAACTTTGCAACAGCAATTTAAAATTATGTTAGGCGGAAGTTAGCCAAAAAATACAGAAACCTACATGCACAAGGGGATTTTGAGCACAATTGTGTATGTATGTGTGATTTTTTATCATATAAAAAAAGTTGAAGAGAGTTTAACAAAATCCGTATAGCGAGCCAACAATTATGCAGCCTTATTGCATAATTTTGCTGAAAGGAACACAAAAATGTTGGGGTAATAAACCCAGTCTCAATATGCGAACATTTTAACTCTTATAAAGACATGGATATCATGGTTAAGAGGGTTAAACAAAGAGCATAAATTATTTACAAGACGAAAGAAAAAATGTAACAAAATGAAGCCATTTAATGAAAGCAAAATAAAAACAAACGTGATTTTGTCTACATATATAAACTGCAATTTGCCACCATTTATTCCGTCAATCAATGATGATGACGACTAACATAACTAATGAGAATTAAAATAAACCTTACAGGCCGAAAACTAAAGAGTTTTATAGCACAAAAGTAAAGGCAACATCATATATTTTTGTCTTTATTTTTTAACTTTTATATCCTTCACATTTTTAATCCAAATATTTTTAAATAACAATTTTTTATTTAACGTTTTTGTATTTTTTTCTTTTGCCTCGACTTTCCTGCCGTTGTGTGTGTGTGTATGTACGTTCTTTCACTTTATTTCCGGTTTGGCAACGTAAATTGCTACTGATGCTAAATTTTGCCGCTACAGCTGGTATCGCGAGGGCAACAATGCTTTACTGCAAGCTGTTGTACTTAAAGGAGGCTCAAAGGATCAACCCACCAATGCAACACTATCCATTGTACCTCGTCGCGAGGATGATGGTGCCAAATATAAATGTGTTGTTTGGAATCGTGCCATGAATGAGGGACAACGTTTGGAAACCACAGCCACGTTAAATGTTAATTGTAAGTAAACTTTTTGTTTTTTCTTCTTTTACTTCTTTTACCTTTTTTTTTTCTCTTGAAATAAAATATTTGTATGTACATACCCGTGTATGTATGTATTGTCTGTTTAAGCCCATCAGTGGCAAATAAAATAATACGAAAATGAGAGAAAAAAAGAGAAAAAACAAAAAATATTTAACTTGTTAAAACAGGACATGCATGTAACAATTTGCAAATAACAACAACAAATGTTAACAAAAAAAATTTGTATGCCCGGAATAAAATTGCAAACTAAAAGCCAAATAGGATTATGTAGTAGAATCGCTTCTGTTATTATTATTTTTGTTGCAGTTGTGTTGGTATTAAATAAAAATATTTACAAAGCACTAGAGCTGTTATAACCCCTTTTCTCTCTTTACTTTATTTTTAGTGTTTTTACCATTTATTTTGGTTGCTAATTGTATTTATCTTTCCAATAACAGTGAATTCATGCAAATCTACATACTTTTTTTATATAATTCTATTGTGGCCGAATATCAAAATGTCAAACAAATCCACAATTTTTTCGATTGTGTTTCTTTTGTTGTTTTTGCTGTTATTTTTCAGAAAACGATTAATTCTGTAATTGTTGTTCATTTTCTGAAACATTTTGTTTTCTCTTTAATTTTTGCCCTCATAATTTTCGGGAGATAATGTAAATATTTATGAAAATGATGTTTACAAATTGTTTAAAAATTGAGTTGACAGGAAACGGAAATAATATTTGGCTTAATTTACAATATTTATTGACTTTTTAAAGATTCTGGAGACTTATGTGGATTGCCAGAGTACACAATTGGTGCTTTTTGGGTTTTAAGTTAATTCAGAAATATGTTGCAAAGTGATGTCGTAACAGCGTAAATTAATTCAAACTCAATCTAGGGCAGCTCAACACGAAGCTCAATGTCCTCATTTTAAAATGTAAATGCCCAATTTGTCGCCAAATATTTTTAATATAAAATGAAATACTCCATTTCCGTTTTTACTAAAAAAAAAAATATGTTCAAAAATGTAACAAACATGTTAAAAGCCATGTTTAAAAGTTTTTTTCTAAGAACATTTATCGAAATTTTCAAAATATTTTTTTTTTTTTTTATAATTTATCGAGAATTTCTTAGAAAAAAGCATTTATGGAAAATTTCCTATTAAAAGAAAAAACATATTAAATTTTTAATAATTAAACATATACCGAAATTTTGTATAAACAACAATTAATAATTTAATATTTTCTATAAAAAGAAATCAATCCAATAGTTTTGCTGAATGTAAATTAATTCGACATTTTCTATAAAAAAAAAACATAGAAAAATTACTTATAAAGAAAATTAGCAAACATTTTTTAGAAGTAGAATATTTAACTAAAATTTTGAACATATATAATTCGTCGGAACTATCTACAACAATTAAAACTTAAATATTTCATTAAAAAGAAAAATGTATCGAAAATTTTCTATAAATTAAATAATGTACATTAGGGCGGGTCGAAAAAAAGTTGTGCCAGTCACCCCCTAGAATGAAAGAATAGTTACTGATGTTTCCAAAAATGCAAAAAATATTTTTTTACCACGCCTCAAAATACCGCCCTTTTTATTTTTTGTGTATAGCGTCGCCATTTTGAGTCCGATTGCAGAATGTGATATATCATTGTTAATGGTTTAACAACTGCTTTGAATTTCTCATTGGTCAATTTTGAATCTGACATCAAATTCTAGATGCCTCTTCTGGTATCTCGGATACATCCCTCCTAATGTCAAAATATTTTCATATGTAATGAAATCCCTTTATAAACCTAATATTTTTTTGTTTTTAAAGTATTTCATTTTATTCATAAATAATAAAATTACAAAGGTTCTAAAAACTGTTTAAGTTTAAACCATTATATATGAAAATAATGGAAAATTATGAGGGATGTATCCGAGATACCAGAAATGACATCTAGATTTTGATGTCAGATTCAAAAATCACCAAAGAGAAATTTTAAGCAGTTGTTAAAAAATGACGACGCTATACACAAAAATACTTTTTGCATTTTTGGAAACCTCATTAACCATTCTTTCATTCTAGGGGGTTACTGGAACAACTTATTTTTTTTTTTTTTTTTTTTGTATGGAGACCGACCCGCTTTAATGTACATATAAGTTAATAAAATATTCCCATATTTTACGAAAATCCACAAATCCCTCTCCACGAAAATCTTTCCCCAAGTAATAGTTTAAATCCACAATTTGGGGATTTTAATATTGATCTAGAGTAAGATTTTTGGGTGTAGTTGCAGTCAACTGTAGTTTTAATTGTTATCAAAAATTAATAATAATTTTCTTTAAGAATTGAACATTTTTCCACTTAATTTCACGTATACACTTCATTAACACATACATAATTTAAATTTAAAGTTATATGCCAATTATTTGATATCATTTACAATTGCTATAGTTTACATTATTATTATTGTAAATGAGAACATTTTAATTTAGGAATTATTTAATAAGTTAAACCTCTCATATATATACTATATTTAAATTTATAAAAGGTGACAATAATTTCACAGATAATTTTCCATGATGTTTTCATGTTCATACGGTCGAAGAGAATAAAAATAACCACGAAATTATTCAAATTATTAACAAAAAAAAAAGAAAAAAACAATGCTTACCAAAAATGAATATTAAAATAAAAAAAATAAAAAAAAAGAAAAAGGGAGGTTTAACCTGTAAATGAACAATTGTAATTTTCGATTGCATGATAAATATTTTTTCCATTCTTTTTTGTATTTATTACATGGAACTTTTACTCTATAATTTGGCCATTAATATTACATTTCGTTTTATTTTTATTTTTTTGAAAGGTGGTAAGTGGCGTTGGTGTTGCTGGCGTTGATTTTGTTAATGGTTTATTAGCGAACCACACAATACCTTAGGGGGAAATGGCCAATATCTGGCAGCTATTGAAGTTGTTCTTGATTTTTTTATTTTTTTTAACACGGGAAATTTTAAATAAATGTTTTTTAAATATTTTCATTAATGGAGTTTTTTCTCTATAATTAAGGATATATAAATGACATTTATATGAAACAGGCAGTCTCCAATTGATGTGTTATTTAACCTCAAGTAAAATCCTTTATGGAATGGAATTAGATTGAAATGTATCACTAAATTTATCCCAAGTATTTACTTTAATTTATTCTACGAAACTTTATAGAAATGTGTAAAATTTAGTATTAAATATAGTTACCAAAAATATCTTATAATAACGCGTAAAAATTGGACTCTGTCAGATAATATTTATTTATAATAATAATATAATAAAATATGAACAAAAAAAATCTGTCTAGTTCTATATTTAAAACTAATTAGAGAATTGCTGCTTCCAGTGGATATTGGGTAGAAGGAGTATTAATTAAAGCATCAATTAGTTTGTTGTTTTTCTTTATTATATTCTCGAGTTGCATGTCAACTTTATTGTTGTTGTCATGATCAACAGATTTACCTTCGTTATTGTTGTTGTGCTAAACATACCAACCATAATAATAATGTATTTTATGGTAAAAAAAATAAATTAAATATAAAAATTAAATTACAAACAAGTACGAGTATAATGCAAGAGTTAATTTGTCCCTCCCTTGCTCTTTTTTACTTTTTTTTTTTTTTGTCCACAAATCCAATTTACACTTGATAGTACGTGAAGGTTGAGAGGTGTTTTTAACCATAGAACCTCCAACACAGGTCGCGTGATTTTATAATGGTTTGTAGTATTACAAAAAATAAATTCGAAAAAAAAAACAACTATGTGGGATGGATGGTCACTTTGTATGTGGTCAGGTGGAAAATTAGTAATTCTTGCGGTTAATCGCATCTAAAGTTAAATGTAGTCGTTACTGTCGTTGTTGTTGATTTGATTGCATGTTTCTTTTACTAACTTATATACATTTATATGTATGTATTTACCTAGTTTTTATATGTACAGCAGAGTAGTGTTGCCTTAGATTGTTTGTGTTAGTCTAATGGTATAATTAGGCGTCATATCAACGTCTGTTGGTTTTAAATTAATTACGCATTTAAAGTTGCGTTTTTTATTTTTATTTAACGTTTATTTTTTATAACCCTTTTAAATGTCAGAGTTTCTTTCCTTTTTTCGTTGTTGTTTAAATTCCCAAGATATTTAAAAATTAATCCCAACCATATTTGCGTGTTGGCTACTTAAAACACGCAGCTTTTGTTTATGCTTTAGATTTTTACATGGATTCTCCATAAATCCTTTATTAATTTAAAACAAATTTTAGTTGTGTTGTAAACAACAATTAAATCGAAAACTTTTATTTGAAAAAAAAAAAAAAAAACTAGCATTTAATTTGTAGCTTAAAATAAAAAAGTATTATATCCCTTTTTGTGTGTTTAAAGTTAAATATACATTTAGATACAAACAATATAAAACTTATAACAGTAATAGCAAATAATGGTATTTAATTTGTTTTCCTGGTTTCTTTGTGAGCATATTTGAAAAACTTGTCAGGTCTATTGATTCATTAAATATTTAGCATTTTAAGTTTAAACATTAAAAGTACTAAATACTTTTTACATGTTGAAACAATTCCATGCATTGTCAAATAAAACCCTTATCTCAATGGTCAAACCAACTGTCTTGAGGTTGTGTAAGGTCCTTTTTATTTTTTATAATGTTGTTTTAAGGTGTTTTCATTATTTTGAATGTGTTTGTGCATTAATTTAAATTATATGCTGCACATAGCATGCCATCAGCAATATTTGTTTACACAACCATACATTTACACCAACCATCAGGAAAAAAGGCCAAAGCTATAAATTTTATACGTTCCCTCTCCCCTTTATTTTCGTCTGCCTTTTGGAAACTTCTAATATTTGTACTTAACATGTATTATATGAGGGCTTAAATAAGACATTTTACATAAAATTAAATTGTGTCTTTTATGCGAACATGCCAAAAGAAAATTGTTACCATGATCATACACTTGCCAACAAATTTTTATATGTTTCGTTTTTTGTTTTTTTTTTTTTTTTTGCCTTTTCTTTCTTGTTGTAGCACTTTAGTTGCTGATAATGACTGTTATTTATAGAAAATTTCTAAGGACTGCGCACTAAAAGTTTAATACATACAATTCGACCTATTAAATAAAACCAATAGGTGAATCTCTTTGAAATTAATATAATTTATGTATAATTTAAAAAACAATTCTAATTATTTACCCAAAAATTTCTCGTAATGGTTATTTGTCTAACTTAAAGGTCGCTGCAAAATACCAGCAAAAATTAACTGTGACTCAATAACTTTAAAATAAACGGAATTCTGTACAGTTTAGTGTAATGGCCTCATTTGGTATATAGGCAGTTTCATTTTGATACCGCTCAGCAGTGTTGCCAGGAGTTGAGAAAAAAAGAGGCTAAACTGAGCTTTAAAAAAGTCAAAAATGGCTAAATGCTCTAAAAAATATAAAGCTAGAAAAAAGCTAACATTTCTTTTTATTATTTTTTGAAATATTGTAATAAATTTATATAATATATATAAATTTAAAATATATAAAATTTATAACCCTTTCAGTACATTGTTTTAATGCATGGGTCAAAATGTAAAATTTTTAAAAATCAAGAAAGGCTTGAAAAAAGCTAGAAGCTAAAACAAAAATTTGAGGTTATAGCAAAATAAAAGGGCTAGATTTAGCCTTAAAAATGCTAAACTGGCAACTCTACTATTCAGTAACTTTTTTATTGTAATAATAGAAGGGAGATGAGACCAAGCAAATTAGAATTCATTGGTTTTCTAATGATAGAAAGTAATATTTTGTGACGCCACTCATTTGCGTACATTTCTCTGTTAAAATTGTCATATGTTATAAATGAAGTGTTTCTTTTTTTTCACATGTACAAATGTCTTGTCAGACCAAAAGTTTATTTGACAAAACATGATATTTACTTGATACATTTCTCATAATATCTGTAATATAGAACTCTTGACCAGGATGTGATAAAATGTCCGCCAGTACGTACTTCTTATCACCCTTTATAGGCAGCATTTATATATATACCCTACACCACCATTGGTGGTTGGGGTATTATGCGTTTGTGCTGATGTTTGTAACGCATAGAAAAAGTTATCCAACACCCACCTTAAAGTATACCAATTGATCCAGAATCACTTCTTAAATCGATCTAACCATGTCCGTCCGTCTGGCTGAACGGCTGGCTGTCCATGTAAACTTTGTGCACAAAAAACAAAGTTCGTAATTTTCAAGATATTTTAATGAAATTTGGCACGTGAGACTTTTACAAGAGCAAAGCCTATTAAAATTGGTTATGATCGGTCCATTATTTTACCTAGCCCCCATACAAATGTCCTCCCGGAATAGAGTTTCAACACTTAAAAATGCCATCAAAATAAGAATATTTAATTTAAATTCAGCGAAAAGAAGTTTTTTATAAGTATCATGTAAATCGGTCCAAAATTGCCTCTCATATAAAGCGCTCTTCCGAAAATCACTTTAACGTGCATAAATACCATACAAAAGCTAGTATAGAGTTAATATTCGACATAAATAAGTTATATATAATTATAAATCATTGTACCAAATTTTGTAAAGATCGGTTATTAATTTATCATAGCTCCCATATAAGGCCTACTTCGGAAAAATATTTGATATATTTTAAATTACTGCGAAATTGATATTCATACAAAAATTAGGCGTAGACCTTAAAGGTTAACTAAGGTTGAAGAAATAAGTTTTCAGTGTATCTTATATATCCTATTTGGTAATTTTTTAATTTAATTCTTGTCAGTCTCTTCCAATATTTAAAACAATATACCACCATACACAATATGCCGAAATAATTTTGTATTAAGAAAAGGTTTTAAAATCTCTTAATTTGATTTTTGATCAAATATTAAATTTTTATTTTAAATATAATCTTTTAAACTGTATTACTTTTTAGTTATAATTTTACTATAATACCTAGTTTAGGAATTATCTTATAACATCAATTAGTTAAAGTCCTTTAAATTATTTCCGCTTACTTTTGATTTGTCTATTTATTTTTTTTAATAATTTAATTTATAACCCCTTAAGGACGTTACGAAAAACCTTTTAAAGCGCTACAAAAATAATTATAAACCGATTCTATATCAGCACAAATTAGCCATTTCCTGAGGGTAAATAATCTTAATATTTGATAGTCAAGGGTGTATATTTCATTTAACTAATTTTCTATAATCATGTTAAGTAGACAAAAATTATTATAAATAAATCCCTCCGGTTTACACAAAACAAACAAACAAAAAAATCACATACAAAATTCTCAGACAATGTTCTACTTACTGTATTGATACGGAAAATAGGGTGGTTTTCAAAATCCTTATAGAACTGCTAATAAATTATGGATTATTCCTTTATTTTATTTTCCCCTAAATTTATATATATTTGCAAATAAAAATTCCAACAATATTGTCTGCCTGACAAAACCAGGGAGAATCAAAAAGACTTACAAAGAGACAAAACACCCACCTGATGCGACAGACAGACACACACACACACATAGACAATAACAACAAAGGCATATGTTTAATAATCGCAAATAAGTAATTTGTTGATAAAAATCAAAATTGACAAAAACAGAAAAATACACCACCTACACACATACTCAGCTCAATATTACGATTAAAGGAGGGTTGATGGTTGTAACAGGCAAACAAACAACAAAAACATTCAAAATATTTAAAAGCCCTAATGACTTTAAAGGTGGTTACAAAACATAATAGAAATTACCAAAATCTAAATAAAAAAAATATGAAATTTATCATAAGTTAGCAAACTATTTATGACATTAAATAGCAGCTAAAGTTAAAATCCGGGTTAAAAGAGTATTCAAGGATTATTTAAAAAAGAAATAAAACTGACACAACAGAATATAAATTATTACAGGTATTAGCAGACTGACACAATAAACATTTCAAAAAGGTTACTTATTACAGCCCCATAAAGTCAGTCTGTAGAAAATGAAGGTATAAAAGCAACTCTAATGTTTTTGTTAATTTTAGGGGTTAATTGAAAATTTTAATATTTTCGATTGTCATAAACATTTGTGACACATTTAAGGCAACTTAAATATAAACTTTGCAACTTCCTTTTCCTTCTTTATGTTAGTCAGTTTTACTGTTATGGCAGGAGTTTTAATTACTTGTACAAATTTCTAATTTCTTTACTATAAAAACTTGATTAATTTTGCTGCTTTTTGTTGTTGTGTGTGCTAGTTTGAAGTACATACTTTTTTAATTACTAAAATAAAATATTGGCAAATATTGTCTGAAACTGTGTTTTGTTTGTTTAATAGATACAAAGCATGGAAACATTTGCAATTTAGTAATTAAGTGGCAACATTTACTTAAATTTAATTATCAAAATATTTCCAGGCATTGTAAAAATTATATTAAATCAGTAGAGTCTATACATTTTGTTGATTTTAGGTTATAAAATACGCAATACTGTAATTGTTTAATTTAATACAGGGTAAATTCAATGTTATACATATTTATGTTTGAAACATACAGTTATGTTTAAGAATTTGTATATCCTTTTAAATTTTAAGATTAATTATGTCACAAATAGAATGTTTCATGGACTCCAAGGACCAATTGTTGAAAAATATTTACATAAAATTTTAATTTAGCTTCTTAAGTTGCTCACAGTTACTATGGTCCTAGACCTTGATTTTAAATTTTTATAAATTGTTTGTGTCTAAATTTTATTGTTCTCATCCTTTTAATCAAACATATTAATTTTCAATTAAAACATAATTATGGCAAAAATTTAATATTGATTGAAAAAATATGTACACAATACACACATACAATTTAATAATTTTAAATATGCAAACACATAACTACTTAATACAACAAACATCCTGTCTAGTATTTATGTTAGTGTGTGTGTGTGTTTAAGAGATAGAGTAATTGTATATGAGCATGCGAATTTTAGCCCAGAGATTTGTCAAATACAAACATTAACTTTTAGATAATGCAAACAGACGACGACATACAATTAAATACCCTAAAAGTAATTGATACACATGAAAATGACAGGTTTCAATTACAAAATAACATTAACATGAATGAATATTATTAACAAATGCACTAAAAACATTTACACACACTCACACATATGTATGTACATATTCATGCAAATATACACATGATTGGAATAACATGTTTTACGATTATAAACATGGCGATTGTCATGTTTACAAACACTTCACAATTTGTGTCTGTCGTTTAGAGTGTGTACGTGTGAGTGACTTCTTGCAGACAACCACAATTCCTTCAAATGTTGAATTTAATAAAAAATTACAAAAACTTCTGGCAAAATAATAAGAAGAATTTATTTCTAAAGAACAACATAAAGTTGGGGTTATTTACGTGCATATTTGATTAACCTTTAGAAGTTGCCTGTAAGGCTTATACCCTATTTAAAATGACCACACTCTCATAATTATTTATTCATGCCGAAGTTGTATTTGTTGTATATAATACAATTTTCTTGTTAGCCATCAATTAAATAACTTTATTTACACATGAATTGATTATAAAAGTTTTTTTTTTTTTTTTTGTATTATTTGTTTAATTTTTTATATTTGCATACATATACACATACACACAAACTCAACGACACTAGTTTGTTAGTTACCATGTGTTTGTATTCTGTTTTCACCTTTCCATTTATCTTTTTTCGTTTACTTATTTTAAGTTTTATTTCCAAGTCCTCTCTCTCATCATTTCCGTTTCCTGTTTGTGTACAAATACTATTTTTTTAGCTCACATGTGCTTCCATTGCCGTTTTTTATTCCACTCTATTTTTTTTTTTTCTTTTTGTTCTCGGTTTTTTAAATTTCTATATATTTTTTTTTTTTTTGTTTTTAATGGCAAACAGCTTTGATAACAAAATACTTAAAAAAGGATTTAGGTTACATGAAAACCCCATAAAAACTGTTAAAAAAAAATACAAATTTAAAAATTGTAACCCCTACAACTCTATCCACACCTACACTGGCACTTACTCCCTAATCACAGTTTTTCTTTTAATGTTGCAAATATATGGAAAATATAATATGTATGTGTAGAGTGTGTTGCTGTATGAATGTATATTTTTTTTTTTTAACTGGAGAGAGAAGAAGTTCTCACATAAAAGGTGTGAAGCCACAATCCTTTGGACAAATTGTTATCCACAAAATAAACAAACTATCTTTAACTCTTGCATTTACTTATTTACCAACATCATACAAACAAACTCACTCACTTCCTACACACACACATAAATCCAGACATACAGAGAACTATAGTGTACCCAAGGACATCAAGCCGATTTGAATATTCATATAATAGATACATATATGTATGTTGTTATGTATGTATGTGTTTTTAAGTGATGAAGGTGTTTGTTTAGAAAAGTTTTTATTTTTTATTTTTGCTGTTGTTTTCTTCTAAAGATTTAAATGGTTTATTTTTTTTTTTTTTTTTATTTTGTTTTTCACTAAAAGTTTAAAATGGATTGTATAAAAATAAATTTTAAAATATCTTCTGCCAACAATACACAGTGAGATAATACTCGTAGTTTTATTTTTTAATATTCTTTTTTTTTATATTTTTAATTTTTGCATAAAACCAGAACAACATTAAATGCAATTCTATTCGAAAACCAACAATTTGTTTTACTTAAATAAATTTATGTGCATATTTGGTTGATAAAAAAAAATGTAAATAAAAAAGTAATTAATTCAGCTGACCTTAAAATTTCAAATTTCACATGACCATAGTTAAAAATATCTTATATATATATGTATGTAGTTACTAGATTACTTAATGGAATGCCAGAATTATTTCTCAAGAACATTGTGTTGTTCACATAAACTTCGACAAATGTCAGAAAGTTTAAAAGTTATAAAATATTTTTTAACTTTTTTTTTTATCAAAAACAAACTGATCTTAGATATGTAATTATTACGCTCTTTCGATAAAATTCACTAAGCATTTTGGAGTTTCCTACCATTTATTGCAAAAAGTTTTTCAAAAATATGTGCAAAACTTTATTTATTTAAATAACTTTGATTTGATGGTTTGTTGAAAAACTGTTTTAAATTAAATTTATATTTTCCATAATAGTTGTCATTCTCTTCTTAATATATTTGCTTATATCTATTAAAACTTCTTAATTTTCATAGTATTTATATGTATGATTTAATAAAGTAAAATGATTTAAATATTTATATGAATCTCTTTGCTATAATCTACAATACATATTTAAAATAATATTTTAAAATTATAAACAAACGACAATAGTTTATGTCAAAGGTTTTCATATGAATGTTTAGAATCTCAAAATCTTTTTCCCTCTATGTTGACTTTTTGGCATAAATAGCATTTTCTTTTATTATTAAAATTCTCAAAAAAAGATAACCTTACAATACAAAGCAAAAACAAGAATCATAAATATACCTATACATTAGAGTGTCTCGTAGACAAAGATTTTTTAGGAAGACCCCTCAAACGATGCGTTAAAATTAGCTTAATATAGAAAAAATATTAAAGAATTTTTTTTAAATTGATCTTCAGTTCCCCACCAGCGCACTATGATTTCGCCGACCAAAAAAATCAAAATGCACGCCTTTAGGTGAAATATTTGCAAACCTCATTTGGAATGATTTTACTTCTGACGCATAAAAAGTGTAAAAATTAATTAAATTTTTGAAATACAAAATAAATACATTAAATTGTTTTGATTTTAATCTAAATCATATTTCAAACAATACAATTTGTTTTTTTCCATTTTGGTAATTTTGGCCAAAAAAAAAAGTGGTCAGCGAAACCATAGTGCAGCGATTGAGTCACGGGTATAAAAAATTTCGTCCAAGTATTGAGTTTTGTCTTGAAAAGGGTATTAAAAATTCGTAATATTGAGCCAGTTATGAAAAAAAATATTTTTAAAATTTTTACGCAAAAATGTTGGTCTATAAATCGTTACTTTAGTATATCATGCAAAATAAAAAGTTCGATATTTTTTCTTGAAAAGTGGCTAAAATAATGAAAAATTTTAGTAAGTATTGCTGATAATAGATAATTTTTCAAAAAATTTGTTCATCTTCATGGTTGGGAACAGAACACAAATTTCAATTTTTTTTCCATATTAAGCAAGTTTTTACATATCATTTGAGTGGTCTTCCTATATCGAAATCTCAATAAAGTCTTTCCTCGAGACGCTCTACTATATATATAGATATTCATATTATTACAAATATTATATGTATGTTAATCAGAACATTTTTTGCCAAAATTCAATTGATGCGAACGACCTTGTACAGCACATTTATGTAAATATGTATGTTAGTTTGTGAATATTTTATAGTATTTGTGGTAAAAAGAAAATTGTCTAAAATAAAAATTCCATGAAAAGAAAAACCAAAAATTATTTTTTAGGTTAAACGAGCTAAGAAAAAGAAAACACAAAAACGAATTTTAAAGTTATAAGAATACATGAAATAAACATATATATGTACCTTCATACGAAGATACAAGTAGTTACTTTTAGCTATCATACATTAAAGGAAAAGTGTGATATGATATCTTTTTGTTAAAGAACCATGAAAGCAAAATAGAATCTTGAATAAGAAGACAAATCACAAATTTCTAAAAAAAAAAAAATACAATACATATATAAGCACATACATAAGCATTATAATGAAAACAAACATAAAAGCAACAAACTAATGTTATTTCTTAGTTGCAAAATACCAACAAATTCTTAGCTAAACTTGTAACATTATGCTAGTAAGTCTATTTTCATAACAATATTAAGGATTCCGAAAGCTTAACCATACATTCTAAATGTATAAACATATACATTTAGAAAAACATCTTAAAGGCATCAACTGCGGCATATAAAATGGAATTACATTTAAAACGCTTGACATGCTCAACACAAATACAATCAAATATAAGTATGTATAAGTTTATATAAATAAGGACTGCGCAGGATATAATCCGTATATACTTTGAGGCTTATTACTTTTATTATTTATTATGCGTGAACACATTATTATCGTTAACTTGAATGCTACCTAAAGGGTGTTAAAAGGTACGTATTGGCGGATTCATAATCATGAATTCCATAGATTTTATGGGAAATGTATCAGAAAATATTTCTACCTATCATTAAAAACACAACGAAATCTAACTTGTTTGGCCTCTGCTTTTACAACAAAAGAATAACTGAAACAAATGGTACTGATTTTTACCAAAAAAAGAGGACAATCCACTAAACTGTTCAGAAATGAACATATTTCAACAAAAAAGTAACCGAAACTCAATAAAACTCCTATGGATTGTATTCCAGAAAATATTAAATATTTTATTAAAAACAAATAAAAATAATTTCTCTTATAAGTTAAAGCCAAAGAGTAACAAGAGACGAAAGTAATTGTCAAAAACCTAACTCATGCAACAATAAAATACATGTAATCAAATACATTTTGTTGCGAAAAGAAAACAAAATCACATTTTTGTTTACAAAACAACAATTTTTTTCAATTGTCAATCGAGAATTTCACCTCTATATGTTACTCTATGGTTAAAGCCATGAATATAAAAGCCTTTAACAAATCGAAATTTCAAATAGATTGATCTACTGATTTCATCTTTATAAGCTGATTTGTATGTACTAATTTGTTCGTGCACAGTCCTTATTTACATATGTATTTTAGAATTCTAGCGGTGGAATGATTTTTTAAGTAATTCCGGCATCTTACAATATTTCCTAATAATAAAAAAAAAATGGAAAAGCATACACAGGAAAAACGAAAGAAAAACAAACAGCCGCAAACATTTACCAGTACATACACACATTTATGAATACTTATACTCAAATACTTGTAAAGAAATATATTAAATTGTAGATGATAATACTGATGATAATGTTAACTGATCAGCTATATTTAACCACATACACCAACACATTACATCTGCACACACCATACTAACAATATTTTTCTTTAGATGCTTACATACACACCAATGTACATATATACATGATATACAGTATAAACTCGATAATCCGGATAATTGATTGCAGACCCCTATCCGCATTATCAAATTATCCGGATTATCGAGATTTTTTTTTTATGAGACAAACATTAAAATATATTAGCTATCTAGTGTTTCAAACATTTAAAGTATAAACTTCAAGTTTTTCATCTAGAAAGATAGTTCTATGTACTCTTTATAGTGAATAAATTTTGGAACAAAACTTGTCTGTAAACAATAGAATTCAACTGCAGACAATTCTCATATCTTAATACTAATTTTATTTTTCAAGCTGTACTAAATGTGAATGAAAAAAAAATACTTTTTATAGGCAATCCGGATAACAAAGTTGCAATTAATCGGGATTATAGAATATGCAATGAGTTGGAAAACGCCGCCCGGATTACCGAATAATCCGGATTATCGAGTTTATACTGTATTAATATATATGGAGGAAACGGAACGAAAAAAAACCTTTTTCTGTTTTTAACTTTAGTCTAAAACAAACATGAAAATTACATTTTTGCGTTTACACACATACATTAACACATTACTTTGCCGAGAATTGTTTGGAAATATAAAAAAAAAGAGACTAAAGATTTTAAATAGAAGAAAGTAGAAAAAACTTATTTAAGGAATGAAAATGATTCAAATAAAAACATACCACAAATAAGACTAAAACTTGGGGGCCTCAAACATTTTTTTTTTTTCCATCTACACTTGACAGCATTAAAATTGTTTACTGTTGGTCGAGGAAGGTATGCTTTTAAAGGAGCCTAATGCTTGCTTATTTTAAAAATATACCAAACTTGGATGAAATATTATTTTTGATCTATTTCCAGTTTACTCTTTGAGAAATTATTTCTATGAAATACATATAATATTTATCCCTACAATTTTATAAAAACCAAAAATAATTTATATAAAGTTATATCTCTTTGATGGCAGTCTTAAGTTATTTATTTCTTTTGACAATTTAGTTTGAATATTGACATAAAAGACCATAATTCTTTTTTTTTACATTTGGCATTATTTTAACAGTCTTGTATGTTTGACTATTAACAATAAATCGTATTGTTTCTACGGTTAATACTTAAGACAGATGTGTCCCCTGAGGAATACCTTCCTTTTGTCAGACACTAAAATTTAACTCCTACCACATTCGCAAGAAAATGTAAGTAATGCAAAAAAATCCTATAAACACATATAAGTGAGTATGTGTAGGTACATATGTATATATAGTTAGATAGATAGATACTCAAAGATAGACAGATAGCTAGATAGATGGATGAATGTATGAATGAATGAATGAATGGATAACATCTTAAATGTTGTCTATGATGGCATGTTAACAAAAATTCAAAAGCAAAACAACAAAAAAGAATATTTCCTAAAAAGAGCAAAAATATTTACTTTTTATTTCTTTATTTTTTGCCAAGTGTAAAAGGCCTCATATGTTAAGATTATAGTTGAGTTCTTTGTTGATTTATCAGATGGAAACGAACAAAAAACTATAGTTAGAGGGTTGGCCATAATGGCGACTATTCTTATAAAGTTCACTTTTAACAAGTGTTGGATAATATTGTATGGTCTTAGTCTGATGGATGCTTTTTCAGACATTACAATCGTTAATACCCTATTTAACTTCAATCAAACTGATGAGTTTTATTGTTTGTTATTCTCTCTCTTTCTCCTTTTTCCTATCTTATTGTTTTCATCTTTCTTATTCTTTTTCCTTATTCATGTGACTTTTACTACTTGTTTCCATTACATTTATGTTTGGCCACAGAATTACAATGAATGACACTTTTATCTTGGATTTTTTCGTTTGCTTTATAGGACTTAATGAGTTCATAGGGTATACTTTTAGGGGTTAAACTATTTTACTTTGTGTATTTTTATATGTACATATTTGGAATACTTTATAACAAAGGTGTAGTATAATACTTTGTTGAGATTTTACTGGTCACTGATTAAGAATTTCTATGCATGATATTACTAAAAACATTGTAAAAATTTGGTTAAGATAAATTTATTAGGCCAGACATTTTTATAAATGCACAGCCAGTGGATTTAATATTGTAATCAAGTTGGAAATTGCCAATCTTAAACAGGGGGAATATACCCTTATCTTGATTGCGAAATAAATTAATAATATCGTTTATTCGTCTTCTTTAAAAAAATATCCATAAATACCTAATCAAAGTGAATACTAATTTCTATTTTAAAAAATTTAATTTAAGCAAACCCTGAAATGTAATTATATGTGTATTGGTACATACATATCGATGTTATATATATATTATTTTAAACTATTTTTTTTTTTTTTTTGGTTCTTCCCCTTGATCATTAGTCAATTTATGAATTTGTTTATGATAAACCTCTATACATCACAACAATGGTTTATAATACATGTG
This sequence comes from Protophormia terraenovae, assembly GCA_951394005.1. Classification (NCBI taxonomy): domain Eukaryota; kingdom Metazoa; phylum Arthropoda; class Insecta; order Diptera; family Calliphoridae; genus Protophormia; species Protophormia terraenovae. Next base: position 76,717,705 of record OX596074.1, on the reverse strand, counting down.
ATTAAATTCTGTGATTCTCTTAACAAAATCATAATACAAAAATATGAATATAAAATGTTTCCTTAAAATAGGGGGAAAAACTACTAAATGACAACATTGCCTATAGTATATGTACATGTGTGTAAGTATTGGTGCAAATAGGAATTGGCAACAGTTGTTGTCATTATGAGTGGGAATATCTTATTATGTATAGCACAGGAAATAACAACAATTCTAAGTGTATGTATTGGTTAGAGCATGTGTGAGAGGTTATAGATGAAAAATTATTTTATGTGACATGTCATAAGCTGTCAAAATCAATTCAAATTGTGGTTATTAAAGATTTGTCATGTTTCGTTTTTATACTTTTTATACAGCATTTTTAAAATGTTTTTGATTTCTTTCATTTCCTTTTAGTCATATACATCAATTACAAATACATATATACGACTATATGTAGAGATTTAAAATTTTGTAGTCCTTCCCACACTCACACACACATAAGTGCACACTCAAAACGAAATAAACACAAACATGTCAATTGCAAATGTCATAACAAGTTAATTAAATGTTTTATTTTGTTCTCCAATGATGATAAACAATATTATTACATTATTGCAATTTGCATTGCTAATATTACAACATAGATTGTTAAAGCAAAAAGTTAAAAAAATATTTATGTGTTTATGTATATTTGAATATAAGGATTTTATTATTGTTGTCTGTTGTGACTTTTGCTGTTTGACATGTTTCATTACAATTCAATTCTCATGCTCCGTACCACTATTTCATTTTGTCTATAAAAATAAATTAAAACAAAAGATTTAAATGAAAAGCAAATGAACAAACACAGTGTGGAAATTCGTTATATAACCATTATAATATTTTTTTTTTTTTTTTTTTTTTTTGTAGAGAAAAAAAAAAAACCACCGCCAAAATAAAATTAAATGAAAATGTTTGAATTTTTATTATGTATTAAAACAAAATAGCACACATACTCACAAACGAATGTTTGGCATATAATTTTTGACATGACAACAATCTCGTATATTTTGGCGCAATAGATTCTTTCATTACTTATTATTATTATTTTTTTTTTTTTTGTGGCTATAAAATGGTTCATTTAACAAATGAATATGATGATTAGTTCAATGAATAGATTAAAATAAATTTCTTTTGTTTTATATTATTCAGTTATACAATTGAAAAACATAAAAAAAAATGTTAAACAAGAATTTTAAATACCCTAAATTGATTATTGAGCCTAAATGTAGGCTTTAGATTTAACTTTTTTAACAGGGTAATTTTGCTGCACGACCCCTAATAATTCTCAAAAATTTATATGAAACCAGAAACAAAATTTAGTTACTATTTTAAAAATTGAAATTTTTTAAAAACATATTAATATTAAGGGTCTTAATTTTATAAAACAAAACTCAAACTCTTTTTGATAAATAGAAGAGGGCTGATTTCTATACATTTATTTTTTAAAATAATATGTTTTAAAATATGTTTAATGTTTAATGTGTTTTTAAAATTGAAATTAAAAAAAGATATATAAAAAAATATATGTAGGTATATATTTAAATTTGTTTCGACAATTTTATTAATCCTAAATTCTAAACAAAAATAATTTCTAATTCCTAAATTATTTCAAAATTGTTCAACATTTTTTTTTTTATTTACTCATAATACATAAATCTCCCTAAATTTCAAATTTAAAATTGTTTCATTCGATTGACCAGTTTGATGATTAAAGAGTTCAAAATATCACTCATATGGCCAATAACTGGGTATATTTATTACATCTAGTATGTGAACGTGGGATTGTAGTTTTGAGTTTCATTTTTCCAACCACTAAACCATGTACAAGCAAACATTTGAAAATGGATTTTTTTAATTTTAATATACTCGAACCAAAAAAGAAAAAAAATATATAAAAAATTTAAGCCAAATGAAAAGTGTTATGCATGTAAATCAGTGGCAAAATGACAGCATAAACTCATTAGTTAACTTTAGTTTAAAGGTCATTGAAAAATAATTTCATTTTTCAAACTGTTTGTTTTTTGACACTTTTTGATTGAATTTAAATAGTTTGCCAACAGTGAACTCAAATTACTTACTTGCTACAAACGTATGCATGTACATATGTAATTCCTACAAGCATTTTTTTGTTTCTGCTAATGTATATCCGTTTTTTTTAATGGCATTTGAGAACCATTGGTGAGTTTGTGTTAATACATTGGCATGTTTAGTTTTTGTCGGTTAATCAATCATTTTATATCAATTTTAAGTCAAATGTTGAAGAAAAAATTTGAACATAGGATTAGTTTAATTAAGATATTTTTTTATTTTATTACTTACATCAAATTATTTGAATTATATTAAATTACGAATATTTATTTAATGTTTAACTACACTTTGTAATTAAATGCATTGCAAGCTAAATATAGATCATAGACTTCAACAAAATTTTTTATTACTAAATTAAAATATATGTAATTCATCTTTCGGTCGAAAGTTCAGTTTGAGTTATATGGGTCCTAGCGAAATGAACAGAAATGTGTAATTTTACTTAAATAGACTTTTAAGTTTTTATACCCACCATCAAAAAGATGGGGGTATAAAAAAGTTATGGGCTAAAAACTAGAAACACAGGGTGTCCGTTTTATAGTTTTCTGCTGATATTTCTTCAACAAAAGCATGTACGAAAACGAAATTTTGTACATATAGTTCGAGGATCGATATAAACTCGGAAACCAAAAATGGGCGTGGTCCGCCCACTTTGCTGCCCACCTCTCATATAAAGTGAAAATCAAAGAAATTGTGTTCAAATAGTTCAAGGACCAATGTAAACTCGGAAACAAAAAATGGGCGTGGTCCGCCCACTTTACTGCCAAATTTACCGCCTCCCATATAACGTAAAATTTGAAAAAGTTGATGGTGGGTATATAGATATTTTTTTTTTCATTTAAAAGCGATTTTTAAATATATTTTAGATCCCAACATTTTTTCAAAAATTTACTTCTAACTCCTAATCATTTTGTATGCTGGGTTATACTCTAATATTATCCAATAAGGACTAAAATAGGTTTTATTTGCAACATGAAAAATGTGTTGTATTTCAAAATTGAGATTTAAGGCAGAGGTTTGTTTGAAACTATTAGTAAATCTATTTTAGATTTTTTTTTTATCATTATGGTACACGAATGAAGTTATTTAAAATTACACAAACGTACAAACATATATATGCGAAATTTATACTTTTTATTATATTTTTGCTTTGGTGAACAATACAATTGATTTTTGTTTAGATGCATTTTAAATTGAAAATTAATTGAACATTTTTGATTCTTGGTTTACGATAGCTATGACTTTTAAATTGAATGTTGGAAAGTTTTTTTTTTTTTTAATTATTCTATTGCAAGGCTTACAATTGGCATAAAGCCAGAGATTCAAATATACATAGCTTAAAATCATATTCTATTTATTTGCTTCAAAAGTACATTTTTATGAAAACTTTATTAGTTTATATGTTATGAATTATTTTTTCAATATTTCTAAAATAAAGAGAGAGAGAGAAACAAAGATACAAAATTTTTAAAAATTAATTTTTTCCGCTCAATATGTTAAAGTTTAAAAGTTTCATAAACTTTAAGGGCTTATTTAAGTGTTTTTGGCTAAAGTTACACTTTTGTACTTAGAAGTTCTCGAGATGATGATTAGTTGAACAATTTGTGTTTTTAGATTTAAATAAAAGTGAGAGTAAAAGAAAAAAAAAAAAAAACAGAAACAACGGCAAATAAAATTTTGTAATCCTGTTTTACTTTTAAGTACTTTTTGCTGAAATTTTTCAATTCCAAATACTTTAGGGAAAAGTTTTTGAAACAAAATGTGCGAAAATGTAGTAAATGCCACTAAACAAAATTGGGTCACAAGAGTTTGTTGTAACTACAAGACGGAAAACAAGGGTCATTATAACTACTTAAATATAAGTTAAATGTGGTTCTTAATAAAGTGTTTACTTTTAAAAGTTTCAGTTTAAATATAAAATTTTTTTGTTTTGCCAAAAAAAATTGAAAATATTTTTAAGGAAATCTAAAATTTTAAAGATCATAAAAGACAAAAAGATATTTTAAATATAAAAAAAAAAAAACTTATTTAGAAAAATATTTAAGTAACATAAAAGATTATGTTAAAAAATGAAAACAAACTACAATACACGCTCAAAACTACATAGTGTATCAAAAACGGAAACGGAAATATGAGTATGTAAATAATACACATACGTAGTCTCTAATCTGAAAAAACACTCTCAAAACATATGTATGTAAGTACTTTAAATATCCATAAAATGCTTTAAAGAAAAAGTATCACAAACTATTTCTTGCATTTTTATCAAATAGATTTATATAAGTGAATGTGAATCTGAATGTGGTCTGTGTAGAAGTTTAAGTTATTTATATTTCGTATTGTATACTTTTAATATGTGGTTACTTCAAAATATTTTTCTCTACTGCAAACATTTGAACGTGTACTTATGGGAATGTAAACCTAGCAGTTCTTGTGACTATCGTTGATCCAAGGTTTTAACTATATATTTGGATAATTTATGTTTACTAATGACTAGTCATTATCCTAGACTGAACTGTATTGCTACTTTAGAGGTTCCAGAAAGACAGTCTGTATTACAAATTAGTAAAACAAAGTTTAGTATCCAATATAATCAATCTTCCATTACAGAGTCTCTAGACTTATTGATGAAAACTTTCAAAAATGTACATTGCAATCCGAAAAATCTGCTGGGTTATCTAATTCCTTTTCAGCAGTACATTAAAAAGCTGTAGAAATAGTGGTAGTTATTGCAGTTACACATGTTGTATTAAATTTTTAGTCTTTAGTTTTGGTTTTTTTTATTATTATTATTTTTTTTTTCTAATAAATGCATAAGAATCTTCATTTTTTTGCATGATGTTTTGTAAGGTGTATTACAATGAATACAAGTAGTAGTTACGAGTACTTTCTTTATAAACAAACATAAAGAAAATTCTAGTTCTAACTTCTAAATCTGAATGTGTATTCATATGTATTTGTTATAGTAATACTACATATACATTAGGGCTATAACCAAATTTTGGCTCTAGCACCACGCGATAGCGAATGTTGTGTTATTTACGAAAAAATTTTTGGGTCATTTTGGAATAGAAACCTCACCCACAAAAAAATCTTTCTTTTTAAAATCTTTCCAAAAAAAAGTACATTCATTTTAAATAAAAAATTTTTAAATATTTTATTAATAAAGTAAAATAGTAAAGTGAAAAATGTTGTTTAATTACACTGGTCAACAAAAAAATCCTCCCCGATAGACGAATAGTTGGACTTGATGTATTTTGATGTGCTAAACACGAATCTGCTTTCAGTTTTTTCCATCAGGTCTGGATTTTTTTTTTTTTTTTTATGGGCGTGTCTAATATTTGTCCCATAATAAGGCGATTACTTTAGTATATTTTCTCATAACTCAAGAACGGTGTGTACGATTGCATTAGTGATACACTAAAAGACGCGTACTAAAAATATCTTTATATCATCAAAACTTAATTTTTATGCTCAATTTATGTGCTCAATAGTTTCGAAGTTATTTTGAAATAAGTGCCCAAAAAAATCATTTTCATGCAAAATTTTAGATTTTTTTGTTACTAAAATTTATTTCAATAAGTTAGAACATCAAAAATGTTACAGTTTATCATCTTTATTTTAACGCTGGTAATGTTGTGAAAAAAATCATAAAAATTGATGCACAAATCGTGATTTTATTCACAGTTAAGTGAAAATACCCTTTTATACACACAATTGCATAAAAATACAGTGATGGGCAAAAAAATAAAAAAATTATTTTTTCTTGAAACAAAAATATGTGGACTAGGTGAATATTGACGAGTTAAACAAGAATCTGCATTCACTTTTTTTCTATCACGTACTGATTTTTTTTTAGGTGCATCATCACCTTATTCAGCGGCCACACTATAAAATTCGAGAATGGTTTGTACAATTTATGCTATAACTCAAGAACCGTTTACACGATTTTGATAAATGATACACCAAAAGTCGCATACAAAAATTGTCTTCAAGATATGGATCAAAATTTTTACCATTTAAAAAAAAAAATGTAATTTTTCGCTACTAATTACCGAATAACTACGAAAATATTAACTGGACAAAAAAAATATGTAAACTCAGCTCAAAGACAATTTAAATCACTATATATTGGAGTTTAATTGGCCAAACCGTTCTCGAGTTATACAAGTGTGACTGCCTAAAGGCGGGGTCATAGTAGTAACGTCCATAAAAGAAAATCGATACGTGATAGAAAAAAAGCAATAGCTGATTCCTATTTAGCACGTTAAGTTCCATCTAATCCACCTATTTCTTTATTTTTTTTATTTTTATTTTTTTTTTTTTTGGCCACTAGTGTATTTCCACTTAACTGTAGGTATGCATGGGTATCCTAACTTAACTATGAATCCAATCAAGATTTGTGCATCAATTTTTATGATACGTAGCTTTATTTACTCGTAGTTTTGCCAGCTTTGAGATAGAGATGATAAAATTAAACATTTTTGATGTTTTCACTTTTAAAATTAAGTTTTAGTAACAAAAAGAAATCTTAAACTTAGCATGAAACAATTTTTTTCGGACACTTATTTCGAAATATCTCCAAAACTATTGGACGGATAAATTTGTTAGTAGACTTAAAACTAATTTTTTCACATTTCCACATATTTTGGTGTATTATTTATTTCAATCGTGCATACCGTTCTCGAGTTATAGTGAAATATACTCGACTAATCGGCGCAATATTAGACACGCCCGTAAAAAAAAATCTCAACCTGGTGGGAGAAAACTGAAAGCAGATTCGAGTTTAGCATGCGGAATTCCATCTAGTCAACATATTTTTTTTTGAAGGAGCACAAAAACTTTTTTTTTTTGTTGGCCAGTGTTATTAAAAGACATAAACTTAAAATTTAAAGTAAGCGTTGCTTTGTATAATGAAATGTCTTGTACTACTTTAATACCACGTTCTGTGCATAAGTTTCTTTGCTGTTGCATTGAGGTTATTGAAGCTACTTTAACCCAGTGTCTTTTAAAACATATCCATTCTTAAATCGTGTTAAGGATTGTTCTAAATCTGCTAATTTTTTTTTATTAAAACAATGATTGGATAACAATATATTACACCATGTTCCACATATTAATTCACATGACTTTTTTTTAATAATTTCCAAAAATTGCCGCGTTTTATGTGTGAACTTTTTTGATAACCAAGATAAATAATTTTTGATAAAAATGATAAATAATTCTCAATGGCCTATTCGACTATACTTGGGTCATTTTGATATTTTCAAAAAATGTAAGGATGTTATTGCCCTAATATACATATGTATATTTGCAGCACGTGCCAAATAAACAATGATAAATATAAATAAAATAAAAATTGTTGCCATCATCTAGAAGCTTTTACTACAAGTACTATGAGATGTAGTTATTACCTCTGCTACTAGCACTATTTTTCTGTTGATTGTTACCCAGCAACAAATATGGTTATTTTTCATAACAAAAGTTTATGTAACAATTTATTTAATATGTATAAGTAGGTTCCATAAATCCGTTAAAAATGTGTTAAAATTTAACTTTAATATTTTTTTTTTTATTGAAATCTTTAATAATCAAAAAAGCCTGATGGCCTAGTAGATTACATAGTTATTTTAAGAGTAGGTAAAAAGTATTTAAATTATTATTCTTATAGATATCCCTTATTGCACAAATATGTAAATAGAAATTAAAAATAAACTGATATATATAAAATTTAGCCTGCGATAGTTTTTAAGTTATTAAACATTATTTAAGAATATTTTTTGAAAATTGCGCAAATTATGAGAAAAATTTCGTTCACTATAAGGCACAACATTGTTCCACAGTCTAGATATTCTAACCGTGAAAGATCGATGCATGTAGAGCGTGTTAAATCTAGGACATATAATTGCAGATGCTCGGGATGAGTGTGAAAAACTCACCAGATCTTGCAAATAAATAGGGTAACCAGATCTTTTTATTTTATAAAACAAGCTTATAAATCGCAGATTGATAAAATCATTAAAATTCATCCCCAGAAAATCTCTAGCCTCTGCAGAAACATGATTATAAATATCTAATTGGTATACAAATCTTATTACTCTGTTAAAACACTTCCTAAGTTTATCTATATTTGTAACTGTGGTGGAAGAGTAAATCTCAATCCCATAAAGAAATATTGGCATTATCAAAGTCTTAGCAATTAGTTTTCTGATATGAAATGGAAAACAGCAACCTAATGAGTTGACCCTTCTAAGCGTTAGCGAAACCTTCGATATTATACTGCGTATATGATTTTCGAAAGACATCTGATCATCCAAGTAGAATCCTAAGGATTTACAATTTGACACATATTCAATATTTATACCATCTAGAGTTAGTTCAGGTAAACTTCTAACATAACTACCAAATTTCATACTATATGTTTTCAATGGATTTATAGATAATTTGTTATCTTTTGACCATTTAACTATGTTTCCCAAATCATTGTTGAATTGATTAACAAAATTAGATATTGATATATTTTTATCAAAGCAAGCATATATTTGAATATCATCGGCATAATTTTGTGCACTACAGAAAGTCAGTGAACTGAACAAATCATTGACATAAATCATGAACAATAACGGAGCTAAAATGGATCCCTGGGGTACACCACTATATAACCTAGCACATTCTGATACTTTATTCCCAACCTTAATAAATTGATATCTTTCATATAAAAATGATGATATCAATCTGCAGGACATTGATGAAAAATTAAACTGATCATGTAGCTTTCGCAAGAGCAATATATGATTTACAGAATCAAACGCCTTACTTAAATCTAAAAATACAACAACAGTACCGAAGCCTTTATCCACACTCATCCTAATTTTCTCTGCTAGATCTAGCATCAGTGTCACTTTGACAGTTTTGTTGCGGCTACATTTAACCAAAATCACTTTGTTTTTTTATTAAAGGGCTTTAAATCCACCGGAAGTTAAATATGGAATTTTCTATATAAAATTATATATTTGCTGGGTTACTTAAGTTATTGTTTTTGTAGGTGAGATAGCAGTTGTATTATATTTACTCTCTATACGTTTGTGTTTAAACACTTTTTACTTTTAGTATTTGATACTCCACATCTATAAGTATCCTTAAACATTTATGGAAAGTTGGAGTGCATTTACAAAATACAATCATACATACGCATACATATCTTTGCACATTTGTATGTATTTAGAGTCGTATTTGTCTGGTGTTTTGAAAAAATACAGACAAGAGACAAGTCTTATCATAAAGTATTGTAAGTTTTTATTCTACTGTTTATAAAAATAAAATTTTTTTTACATTTCCTTTTTTATTTATTATTTCTCTAAAACAAACTCATAACTAATATTTAGAAAATAAAACTTATGCACTGTAAAGCTTTGCATAAATTCAAATACATATCGTCCATTCCATGAGAGATTTATAAAAAATGACAATTTTTTTACGGAGGGTCATCCGATTTGGTTTATATTTTGTACGCATATATCCTATGGAGCCATTTAAATATCTCCATTTTTATTATTTTTTTTCTTTTTTTTTTTTTTTTTTTTGAATTTTGAAAAATTCGCGAATTATTTCATGATTTTGATTTTTTGAAGAGTCAAAAAAAATCAAAAAAGTGTGTAACTTTACACGTAAATATCTCTAAAAGTTGTTAACGGATTTTAATGATTTAAACTGCATGTAAAAGATGAATACATATGTCCCCTTTTAATGTAGTAATATGTAATTTAAAAATGCATCCATAATGCAAATGTAATTTTAGGATGCATTTTTGAAAAATGCAAAATATTAGCAAATTCGGAAGTCATAAAAAATATTTTTGGCCGTTCTCTCATGGAATGGACGATATATTTAAAGGAATGTGAGTATATACATACATATGTACATACTATGTAAATAGTAATAGAAAAAAATAAATATAAAATGTAGATATTTATATTGTGTTGTGGTTGTTGAAATACTAACATAAAAACACTATTACGAATACAAACTCTAGTAACAAACGCAACAAAGTATGCAACACATGTTTATTTGTTCAACTGTTTTTCTTTACATTGTATAATTTAAATACAATATATTCTACATATTTTAAAATTGCTGCTATTATTTGACCTTACTCCTCCCAACTACCACCTGTTCAGAAAGTATTCAGTTTTTTTTTTTTCATTGCAATATTAATATATTTTTCATTTGCATTTTACTCTTATTTTGCCGAAAAGCAATTGTTCTGAGTAATATAAATTTAAGTGAAATATATTTTTTTATTCTTAAAATAAATTTAAATTTTTATTTTTCATATTTATCAAACACAGCATGTTAATAAAGTTGCTCCTTCTTGTGCTTTTGTGCCAATTAATATGAAATTTTTAGTAATAAAAGTTTCTTTTTATACCCATTAATTTAATTTCATAGTAAATATTTCTATTAACAAATGAACGTTAGAAAGCTATTTTTATTATATGTTTATTTCGCCAATTAAAACTTCAATCTATTAAGAAAACAGGAAAATGAGAAAAAAGAAATCTTAAGAAATAGTCATAAAATTTATTGGTAATAGTTCAGGCATTAAATTAGTCAAATTAAAACAAAATTTTTGTTTATGAATACTTATTGAATTTGGAAAAAGTAGTAAGTAGTTTTAGTAAAAAAAAAATAAAAATATTTGGAGAATTGTATTATTTGGGATTTAGATATAAAACTATTCAGGATCTTTATTGTGATGTTCCTATTTATGGTTTAGCCAGGAATACATATAGAAAATATATAGTTAAGCATTGTCACAACAAACATTATTTTGTATACAGAAATTTATATAGTTTCAGTAATCGTATTGTGGTTGAGGTAATGAAATATTCATTTATTTTTATCACTATCATTAATTTTATATTCTTCTACCTTATTGTAGAACTATGTATTTAACTTTTTCTTACAAAAATAAAATATTTTTCTTTTGAAAAACGATTTTTAAAAATGTTCTTAAATATTTCATATGCACTTAATAATTTCTATTAAAAAATATAGACACATACATTTTAACATCTTTATGTTAGATGCTCATTTCTAAAATACATAAAGAGAAAAAATATTTAAATAAATCTTTTGAAATTAATCTTTATTTTCCTAAAGTCGTTAGAAAATTTTATATTTATAAAATGAAGAACATACTATTTATTTCTAAATAAAACAAACCCATCTTAATTTCTTGTTCATATCTTTTTTTTTTTTGGTTTTGAAAATAAATTACAAAAACATTTATAATTTCTAGAATTTATAATCTACAACATTCTTACTTATTATAACTAAAGACTATGAAAAATAGATAAATTCCTTTCATATACTTGGTCAGACACTGGCAAACAAACAAATACATATGCAGACAAATCAAAAGAAAAAAAAAAAAAAACCATTTTGTAATAGCGAAATTGTTGAGAGTTACATTGTGTGGGTAGGCGGTTAAACACACATACTTACACAGGACAGTGAAAAATTATGTATACGAATATAGGAAAAATATATTTTTGTATCTATATACAATAGAGTGTATAATAACGGAGTAATAATATATAAAAGGAAAGAACATGTTCTTTAATATAGAACAAGAAAAATAAGAACTTGTTGTTGTTGAACCATGATAAAAATTATTACTACCACATAAATAAATTGTTTAAAAGAGCAAAGAAAAAGCTTAAACGCATTCTATCAAATATGAATATATGTACAAACACACATATATACATGCAACAAATGGTTTTTGTTTAGAACAACATTAACTTCTTTGTGTTTTTTTTTTTTTTTTTTCAGCTTCTATGTTTACTTTTCTTAGTTTTTTTTATGCTCTAAGTCTGAAATAAGCAAGAATTTAAGAGAAGAAGTGAGAAATAAAAATAAAACATACATACATATGTATATTGAAAACCAGATGTACAAGTTTATAGTTGTCTACAATAACATTTTAACTAAGTAAATGTTGTTTATTCGCATCTGTGTGTTAACTTTACAATACATTAGTGTATGTGTTTGTCAGTCCAATACCAAATGCTACAAACTCAGAAGTTCTTAAGTCGTGCAGCAATTCTACCAGGTCCAATACAGCAGAACTGTTTAGTCTTTGACTGACTAAAGTTTCGCGCATATTGTGATATATTTCCAATGATGCTATTTGTCAATCGGTCTTTGTTATATTTATAAACTTACTTATTACAATCATAAAATTATTGTTTTAGAATCAAAACAAAAACCTTAAATTGCTTACAGTTTATTCGAAAATTCTTTACATAAAAGATTGCAAGTCTCTGGTCTAAAACTATACGGATATAAATAGTTAAGCTTTCATATATAATTCTCAAAGCAAAAAAAAAAAAATATATATAAAATATGTATGCAGTTTTACACGCTGTTAGCATTTATTGTCTGGTGGTCCGTCCATTCTCTTGCGAAATGGTTTGCTTGGTTATAAAAAAAAAACACATCATGAAATAGTGACCGAACAACAGAGGCATATGATGTTGTAACAATAAGTAGAAAAACTAACTATACAATTCTAATGAATTATGAAGTTACAGACAAGAAATTATGATGATGTTGTTATCCAGCTTTGTTGTACTACAACTCGTACTACCAGAACAATTATAATAAAACCCAACCGTACTAAGAAAAAGAATAAATACCAAACAACAACATTTTAACTCTATGTAGCAACATAATAAAAACTAGTAGCAACATATTATTTTTTTACAGGAAAATGTTTTATTATTAAAACATCAACATGAAAGCAAGAAATATTCTACTTAAAGATACATATCTCAATTTAAAAGTTCTCTTTAAAAGATACAAGTTTTTTGTTCCTACAAACATCATTGGTTTGTTTGTTGTTTGTTAAAGTTGTAAGACCAGGGTCAATAACATTAACCCAATGTGGCAACATCAACTTTAATGATTTAAGAGAAGAATGAGAAGAAAAATAATAAATGTAAAATTAAATTGAAGATTAAGCAGCTAAAGCTGTAGAACAGACATGTATGTTGCAGTTCAGAGCTTAAAAATTAATTTCCACTTTTGCCGATAAATTAAAAAAAAAAAATTATTATTTATAATTAAAAATAACAACAAAGTTAAGTAACATAAAATACATATGAAGCTGTTGAACAGTGCATTAATGTTTAACCTTAAAATATATTTCACCAAATCATATATTTTCTATTTTAGCATTTGAATCCTTTAAGATTCTGATTACTGCAAATATTAGATGTAGTAGAAAAAGTAATCAATTGAAAGATTTTCTTGTAAAATATGATACATTTAGATGGAAAATAAAGAGATAGAAAATTTAATTACAAATGGCATCTCACTATATCAGCTTCATTATGAATTTTAATTATTATCATTGACAACGGCAGCAGCAACAGAAGAACAAATAGCAAAAAAAAAAAAAAACAACATTGAAAGCAACAATAACATTATCTGCAATATAAAAGAAGTAATAATCATTGGTTGGTGGTGTTAGACTTAAATAAGAAATCAAATTTAACGCATACGATCACAAAATTACACACACTCATACACATAATTTCGCAATAAACAACCCAGCAGTTCAAAAGGTGCCAATTTACCCATTATCACTAGATATATAACTACTTAGACGATTCACTAGTTACTTTTGGTAGTGCAAGTGGTTGATAAACGATCACATTCTGCATTACATTTCACTAGTAAAATAACTACTAAAGAATGTTTATTGTTTGAACTAGAGAATATAATATCTTAAAGTAAACTGCCACTTCTATGTTTACATGTAATGCATAGAGTTGCCATTGAGAGCTTTAAAAGCGTAAATTGAGAAATTTATTCTCGTGTTATATATGAATATGCTGCAAAATTCCTTTTAGTGAATTCACTATTGAAATGTAGTGCAGATAGTGGCATTTCGCTTTCAGAAATTTACATTAATGTATGCCAATTCGCTACAACTATTAATTTAGTGAATTCACTATTGAAATGTAATGCAGTTAGTGGCCAATCGGCAAAAAATCTTAAATTTGTCTCTAGAATTAAACTTGATTATATAGGAATTCCTTATAACTATTACATTAGTGAATACACTATTGAATTGTAGTGAAATTGTTGGCTCTTCGTTTTCAGAAATTCACAAAGTGTACGATTTCGTTAAACTATTAATTTATTAAATTCACTATTGAAATATAATGTAATAAGTGACCAAGTAGCCAAAAAGTATTGCATTTATCTCAAGAAATTCCCTACATTGTAAACAAATTCGATACAACTATTTTGTTAGTGAATACACAATTCATTTTTACAATTATTACTACTCAAATGTAAATATATTTAAGGAATGGTAGTCTGTTTTTATCATATTTTTAAAACTATTTTTCTATAAGTGCCTCTATATACAATTTAAGTTCTCAAATACTTTGGTCGGTATATATATTTATTTTGCAAAATTTATAAGAGATATATAAACTAAAAAAGCCAATAAATTATAAAACTTTTTTATGTATGTAATTTATTAACAAGAATAATTAATATTAGCTTTTTCCAGTGCGCTTCGCTCCCCATTTAACGCCACAACTAATATTTAATTTATCGGCTATGTGATGAGAATCGCATATCGCATAAAATTGGCGATTACGATTTCAAATCGCATATTAGGTGTGATGTGGTTCACAATCACAAGAAAATAGGCGATTTCAAATCGCATGCTTATACCAAAGTGAAGTTGCTATTTTGTTTAAACATGGCTTCAAAAAACAATAAAAAATAGGGCGTAAAAATAAAACTTAATATGTTTTCTTTTCATTTAAGTAAAAACTAGTAATATTTTCTAACAATTTTAAGTAAAAATATGAAACTTAAAATTTAATCCATTATTCTCTTTCTTATTTGTTTTCTCATACATAAGCGATTTAATAGAAACAGCTGATCAAATTGAGAGAAATCGAACAAGTAAAACGCGTGAACTGCAGCACATGCTGAAATAAATTTGGCGATTTTCAAAACGTATGTGAAATGACAATCGTGTGATTTTCAACACATAGGCGTATATGTGGGCTACTACTCCCCCCGCACCTATTCGAATTTTGATATGAAAATTACAACAAAAAATTTTTTTTTTTTTTAACTTTTAATTTTTAAGACTTTTACTATAATACTCATTTAGATATGCGAAAATTTTATATAGTTTTTTGTATCCATTTTCATTTTATCAAAGCGATATAATAAGCTGGACGTTCATATGAAGATTGAGGGTTTTCACCATAATAGTTCTTCAGATTATCACTCCCCTGCTACGATAAAGATATATCATATTTGAAGTTAGTGACAATTTATTTATATAAAACTATTTTTTATTTAATTATTAAATAAATAATAACAAAAATAGTAAAAAAAAATGTTCCGTTGAATATTGAGATTAGGACCCTAATAAATTTAAAGTAAAAACTAAAAAACATATGATCGGCCTATGGTAATGTAGAGTTTAATTATCGAGACAAAAGTAGCAGGAACAACATAATAAAATACCTAATCATTAGCTTTTATTTATTTACTTTTTTACAAATTTAGTGAAATCATTAAAATAAATTTTTTTTTCTTTAAAAACTGTTAAAAAAATTAAAAAAAAATTCTTTCATAGGACAACAGTACACTTAATACATTATTACATATAATATCTTATACTAATTACTTTTAATAATTCAACTCTGTTAAATGTTCACATTTTGTCTAAATAAATAATATAAAAATAATAAACTAGTAACTAAATTACCAATTCTCTAACTACATGTAATTCCTAAAATCGCCGTTAGTATTTTGTTAAATAAGATATTTTCTCTAAATTCATAATCAAACCCATAAATAAATTGCCAATTCACTAACTACATGTAATGCAGAAATTCGACGTTAGTATTTTATTCTCTTGAAATTGAAAACGGCACATAGCAGAATGTTAAATAAAGAGGTCAATAGCCAAGTGGTTAATACGCGTGCCTACAAACCAGAAGGTTAGGAGTTCAAGCCCAGCTGAAGACATCGATGGAGAAAAATATAAAATAAAAACATCAGAAAATTATTCTTAAATAAAAGTTAATGAAAATTAAATAAAAAACAATATTACTTATCACGGAAATTAAAACTAAAAATACAAAATAAAAGTACAATTTTATTTTTTCAACTTTTTCGTCCCAAATACTAGAGTTTTTGTACTACTGAAAATACTAGTGACTTGTTATGCTGATAGTACTAGTTTCTTACGAACAGTTCAATGTGTAGTATAATGTTTCATTCGAAATAACTAGAAAAATGGTACCATCCAAACTACTAGTGAATAGTAATGCAAAGGGTGGCCAATTGGTTACCTCCAATGACATCCCCATGTTAAATTCACCAGTTAAAAGCATTGTGAGTAGGTTGAAAAGTAACTAGTGGTAGTTCTTAGTGGCTAACGAATTCGACGTAACGGAACTAGTTCGGCGAACTGCTGGGAACATATCAAGTACATTGTACTTTAAATGATACATACACTTATGCATACAAACAATAACATGATAGAAACACAAACATACAAAACCTTACGGGTTTAAACAACATCTTGTAAGATGACAATAATGATAATGATGATGAAGATTCTAAGGATGATAATAATGATGATTGTAACCATACACCACTGAAATGTTATATAAATGACATTAATTATGGTTGTTTTACTACAAATACATATATACATATACAATATATGTACATTAGTGTGTGTGTGTTTAAATATGTGTAATTTTTGATGAGTTTGTTTTATATTTCAAGTGTATTGAGGTTGTAGAGGTTAGTTTTTTATATGAACAAAATTAACTTTAACTTTGCCCTCAAGATGTATCATTATTCTACTCTTGTTGACTGTATCTATTCGTTTGTTTTAATTTTTTTTTGTTTTTCTTTCTGCATCACGTCTTACGCACGTCTGTGTAGATTCTTTGGAATCCTCTTAAACGAATTCAAAATATTTGCTCGTGTTTTCTGTGTGTGTGTATTTTTAGTGTTGATATTATTATTAGGAATTTTTATTTTTATATTTTCATCTCACATATTTTTTTAAGCCTTAGGCAAATTTAAAGTCTCTAAATAATTTTGTTTATTATGACTTCCATAGAAACAAATTTATGTATCTATTGTTTTTATATTTATAACCATAGTAAAAGTAAATTAAAAAATTAGAAAAAAAAACTGGCTGAAAATAAACAAACAAAAACTGGACACACACAGGAGAAGAGAGGCCATGGTGGAAAACTGGATTTCATATACCCTTCATACAATTTTATTATATAATTAATAAATTAAATACATACATTTTTAGTTTTCAAGATTTTAAAGTTACAAATGATCGATGTACTCAACTACAAGCAATTTTGGCCAAGTATTGCCTACTTTTAGGCAAACATTTAAATTTTGAGTTTAAAATATTTAACATAAATTCTTAAGGAATTTTCATAAATTAAAAAGCTTTAAAGCTAGTATGCCTCGGCCTAATAATATGCAAACATTTTATACAAGTAGGGTACCATAAATTTCCACTCGACCGGAAGACATAAATTTAATTGTTTTTTTTTTTCGAAGCTGCTCTATTGATATTACCACAATAATCTGTACACAACATGTTTCAATATGTTGGAGAATGTAAAACATTTTTGTGCTGTTTTTCCTGTTTTTAGCATAAATATTTTTGTTTTTTCTCCACAATGTTGCACAACAAAAAAGAAATATCAGCTATAATAGTAAATAATAAAAATACCATCTCTCACTCTTTTTCTCGGTTTTTGCAACATACAAAAAACTTCAAAATAATGTTTTCATTTCATTTATCATGTTTACGTGTTGTGGTTAGATTTAATTCTATCTTCAATGTGGGTCCACACCGAGTGAATATGTATGTGTGTGTGTATTATAATTTTTTTCTTTTGGTTGAATCTTCTGCTACAATTAGGTCGGTTTTTGTTATGTTGTAGAGAAATATTTTTCAGAATGTTAGCCGTAGCCCAATAAATAAAATAGAAACTAAATAAACAAAGTTTATTTGTAGAAGAAATAAATTTGCGATCTGTAGAAATAAACAGGAAAAACAAAAATTGTTTAAGGTAAATTATCAGCTACATAAATTGATATAAAATACAGTTTAACAAAATCCAAAAATTAACTAAATATTTCACTCTTAAACTAAATATTAAGGAATAACATATTTTTTTAAATCTTTGTTTTCTTTATGAAATAATTTCATTGTAAGAGTTTTAAGAATTTTAACTAGTTAAAACATTTATCAAGAACTTTTAAAATTTTCGTTCATGGGGAAATTGCTGACAAAAAAAAAAGTATATATATATATATATATATATTAAAAATAATTGGTTTTTAGTTTAATTTTCCAAATGCTTTGACTTAAAACCACAAAAATATAATTAAAATAAATGTATTATATTATTACATCATACATTACTTTTTAACTTACAGCCTATATATTCATACAACCAACAAATTCTTTGTATTATGTAAGATTTAAGTCTGTGTTTTAAATACTAATTCAATATGTATGAATACAATACTCTAGAGCTGAAAATAAAAGTCAAACCTTTCCAATTTCTTATTAAATAAATTAATGTATTTTTTATTTTTTTGTGAATGTATGTTTTCTTTGGCACCCATCGCGAAAACTACCGGTATTAAATATTGTTCAGGGTTTGTCGTCTGAAAAGATGAAATAAAAAGGTGCATACTCTACTTATTTTCAGGCACTACTATATTAGACACGTTAACACCCGCTGACTTTTGACAAACATCATTAGCAGAACTTAAATAGAAAGAAGTAGAAAAAGCAACCAACTCACAGCACATACCACATTATACCTACATACATACATACATACATACATACATACATACATACATACATACATACATACATACATACATACATACATACATACATACATACATACATACATACATACATACATACATACATACATACATACATACATACATACATACATACATACATACATACATATAAACATCTACAATAAATACATACATATATATATTTCTTATTATACCAGTATTTCCGTCAAGATTCGTTAAGTCTTTGAAAGTTTAAGTGTAAAGGTAGTTAGAAAAAAAAAAAAAAAACAAAAAAGACGTATTTTTTTACTAAATAAATGTCAGAGGGAGTTTGTTTTTAAAGATTATTGAATAGGGCAGAAAATGAAGAAGAAATGGTGTTGATTGGAATAATTTGTAAAGGCATGAAAAGAATAATATTTTTATTTTCTTCAAGCCTTAAAACGGAAATTAAATATAATTTTCTTGCTTTTTTGTATAATATAAAACACAAACAAAATATTTACAAATAAGTGTGTGTGTGTGCGTTATTTTTTTCTAAAATGCCCCCGGGTTGCATGTTAAAGCATGACAATCATAATACAATTTATACAAATATTTACTTAATACAATTTTATTTTTTTGCCAGAACTTTTGTTTTCCTTAAAAATAAATTTGTAAAATTAAATTAATGTTTAACAAAATATAATACAGATGTAATAGAATCAAGACATTATAAAGGCAAAACCTACATAATACAAGATATCCTCTATCTCTCTACCCCTGCTTGATTCCAAAACATATTTCTAATTCAATGTTTCCATTTTTAGTTGATTTGTGTGTTGACCTCTGAACAAATAGTACTTGCGACTCCACACTTTCCATAACAAGTGTTGAGAATTGACTTGAATGTAAAAGAAATAAATTTATATTTTTTATTATTTTTTCTATTTCTATCAAATTTAATACATAACATTTTTAAGGAGCAGCAAAAAAAAAAATCATTACGATCATATAAAATACCAGAGTGGGAATAAGCTAAAAAGAAAGTACTCTTAACATGAAAAGCTAGTGCCAAAATCAAATTGTTCCCTCTGGTATTAGAAATAAAAGAACGAATGAACCAATAATATTAATATTGTAGTTGTAGTCATCAGCATCATCATGAGTATTTGGCAGGAAAAAGAAATCAATGCCAATATACATAAACACACACACATTCATACATACATTGGCATTCTTTTTTATATTCTTTAGAAATGTTAGTACCAAGTTTATTTTTTATGAATTTTATTCAACATTTTGCTGTAAAAATAAAACAAAAATCAATGGTAAATAAACAAACAAAAGAAACAAAATCAAAAAAAAAAAAAAAAAAAAAAAAAAAAATTGGAAATATGTAGTACGCATCAGGATTTTTAATGGATTTTTAATCCTACAACTTTTTATAGCAAGATTAGAAATAAATTGAATATTTTTCTTGTACTCTTATTTTTTTACATTCTATTTTTATTTAGATTTGTTTGTATATGTGTGAATTTTATATGTATTTAAACAAGTATGTGTGTATTAGTTTATATTATGAGTTCATGAATGTTATAATATGTAGAATGATATTGAAAGGCCAACAAATACATACCCAGTCGGAAATAGAAGGGCTAAAGATACATTCTAAAATGCCTTATTTAGGATCTACAAGGCCTGCCACTCGCATTGCAACACTATTTCTTTTTTACACGGCGTGTCATTGGAGGCAAGGCCTTCCCTTCTCCCTTCCAAAAAGAAGCGAAAAGGCAAGGACTCTTAAATAAATAAATATGCTCTCTTATATTTTCAATGCTATTAAAAAAGAGTATGAAATATATTAAAAAAAATACATGCGGACTTCCTTCTTTATCGACACTTAAAACAAGACTAAATGAGTTAGAACTTTGTAAGTCTCGGAGTTAAAATTTTTTCTGTTTGTAATGAGAAAGTTAGTAGGTGAGTGACACCTTCCATTTCGCATCTAATGAAATGGAAACAAAAATTAGTACCGGATTTCTTTTTAAAGGAAGGCGACGCATTCTTCAAAGAATTTTTACAGAAGGCAAAAATGAATGTGCTTAAAGTTTGTTCAGAGGCATTCAGAAAGGCCTGTTGGGAGGAAGCACTGACATATTTTTCTGCTTGGTACATAGATGACTTTTTAATTAAGATGGCCAACTTTTTTTTTTTTTTTTTTTTCTTGTAATAGTCTCTCCTTGTTAATATTTAAATATTACCAAAAATGGTTTCTAAGTTTCACTCGTTTTTTAACTAGTTCTAGTTTTCGAGAAAAATTAGTTCTCTTAATGCATTGTTTGGAATCTTTTTAACATATTGGAGTCCAACAGTAGGAACTCAACAAGCCTTCGTTCCAAAATCAGTTCGCACTCCTTTATCGTTACTCGTGCCATCTAAGTTTTAAGAGAAAAATCGAAATCGGAATAAATAATATGACATTCCTAAACATAAGTAATAAAAATACTTGAAATCATATTTCGAATACGTTTTCGATATTTCCGCACAATCTGGAATAAAATTCAACATTTGGAATATGTTTGAAGTAAATATTTTAGAAATTATTAATAAAACCATTCTTAAGAAACGAATATTATACAATAAAATTAGTTTTCATTTTCTAAGATCTAAAATTTGACCCGAATTTGTAAACTTGTGTTATAAAACAAAATATCTACATAAAATAAAAACGAATAGAATTAATGACGTATTTTTTGGAATATTCTTTAAAAACAGTACAGGCAGACGGTAAATTTTTTTAAAAACACACATACATACATACATGCATATATACATATATACATACATACATATATATATATATATATATATATATATATATATATATACATATATATATATATATATATATATATATATATATATATATATATATATATATATATATATATATATATATATATATATATATATATATATATATATATATATATATATATATATATATATATATATATACATACATACATATGTATATGTTTTGTGAAATAAACCCAGTGGTAAAAAGAAGAGGTCAAGAGCCCTACTAGAAGGACTTTTTTATGTCCAGAAGACCTTCTCCCTGCATTCCATGTTCATTTCATTTTTACACGCGATGTCATTGGGAGGTAGGCCTTACACATTCGCGACCCGATACAGCCCTTCTAGAAGACCTTTTGATTGAAAACTGCAAGCAGGCCTTCTGTAGAAGTATTAAAAAGAGTCCTTCTACATAAAACCTTCTACACTATTAATAAAATATTTCTCTATTTATATAAAGTATATATTATTTTTACTTTAAATTATTGTAAAATGTTTAAAACTTAAAAAAACAAAATTCAATACTAAAAAAACATTTCTGTTAACTTTTGACAAAACATCTTAAGTCGATATAAGACAAATTATTTGAAAATGACATTTGTATAGAAATTGTTGATTTTTTATTTAATATTCCTGAAAAAACTTAAAATTTTTGTTAAATTATTTTGTCTAAAATATAAAGATATAATATAAACGATTAAGTTTTTAATAAAATACTTATAATAAAAACCATAAATAAAAAATATAATTAACTTAGAAAATCACATCCTATTCAAACAAAGAATTTGAGACAACTAAATGATTTATCATTCTTTTTTTGGAATTTCTGCTTTGAATTTTGATATTGTTTTTGTAACGGTTTCAGCATGATTTTGCTTTTTCAAATACTGTAGTCTTTCTTTCATTCTAAGAGAAGGGAATTAAAACAATGTACTTTTTATAAATAGATTTGTTGTTGTTTAAAATAATATATATTCAAAAAAATACAACTTCTTATGGTCCTTCCAAGAGAAGCGAAGTCGGAAGGTCTGTCGGATCTTTTAGAAGGCAGGGATGAGGCATTCATGCAGGCCTTATTAGAGAAGGCGTGTTAACATGAGCAACTGCATCTGAAAAAAGGCCTTCTAGGAGGCCTGCGCGGTAGAGGCCTCTCAAATTTTACCGCTGGGAATATATGCACAAATCGCAAATAATTTTTATAATTTTAACTTCTTAAAAAGAGAAAAACTAAATATTCTTCAAATCAGGGGATTTACATTTTCACTCTTGTAAAAGTAGTATAGAAATAAATAAAAAAAAATAAGTAACACTTTAAAAATTTAATTTTTAAATATGCTCTTGCTAATAATATTTATCGTAAATATTGCTTAAAGGGCACAAATTTGAAAGCCATGGATATGAATTACAAAATCGAATATTCTTCCTATAATAATTCTTAGATAAATTAAATGCAAATTATAGCTTCCGTAAAAAGAAATGATTTACATCAACATTAAAATTTTTAAGGATTTTCTCATATATAAATCTATATTTGTATGTATGATAAAATAGTATCCCAGCAGGCCACATGTCCATTAACGACACTTTCATCGATGATGTCGTCTAAATTTGTCGTCAAGAAAATGCATGTAGAGGACAAGTTTGATTAAAAGTCACCTATAATGTCATTTTACCCCATTTTCGGCGACTTCAATAACAAAATATAAAAAATTGTCGTACATATTTAGTTCGGTGACAACATGAGTAAAATGTACAGCGAGAATGTCGTGAGTTAGACCTAATACGCGACATGATGCATGACATTGTCATGCAGCATGTCGTGTATACCTATAAGATAAATAAAAACATTAATAAAACCATTAAAAAGTAGATAATGTTGTAGCTGAAGTGGTAAGTGCGCTTGACTATTCGATAAGGAAAAGAGAAATTGGTGGCCTGGGTTCAAATCTCGGCGGAACCCTACTTTTTTTTCATTTTTTTTTTTTAAATGGTTGACGAAAATATACATGACACTGTCGCTCAGTTTATCGTTGATGACTTAAGTGCCCTTTGTTCGAAAATGTTACCAATGTTTGTTCTGAGCTGTCGTACATGTGTCATCGATGACTGTGACAAATCATCAAGACATCGTCGATATTTTCTACAAGACATGGCCTGCTGGGATAGTACGTATTATTTACTTACATAAGTATTAGGGTGATCGATTATTCGACTTTTTTGAGAAACCGGTTTTCGAATAGTTCGAATAGTTGGTATTTTAAAAAAACCGGTTGCACTTTTTGAAATTCAGAAAAAACCGGTTAACCGGTTTTTTGCAGAAGCTAATATTTATATCAAAAGACTACATTTCTTTAAAAAAATCAATTCTTATAATTAAGTTAAAATTTATTAAATACAAGAATAACAATGTCAGAAAAAATAATATAATAATGAAAATATGCACAAACAAATCCGAAAATTGAAAGAAAAAAATATGAACAACACTTAGACACCTTCCTCTCTCTAATTGAAGTCAATTATTTAAAGCCGTTCAAATTTATTGTAATTATATTGATTAAAGTTTTAAATTCGTAAACATTTTAAAATAAAAAAATCGTAGTAAATGCAGAATCAGTTTTTTATAGGATTTGGAGAGCAAACAATAAGTATAGCAACTCAAAAGTTCTTAATACCAAAACAGACTCTTTGGTCCCTGGTAGAAACATCTAGCACTGTTAGAATTTGTTGAACGAATAGTTTTATAAGTATGCCGATTTTTAGTTTCATACGTCGTCTGGGAGCTTCAGAAAGCTCTGGAAAGGAAACATTGCTTAGGATTAAATCCATATATATAGATCCACGTATTTTCGCTCCCTGATAGAGATTTCAAAATCTGGCTCCGTTAGGATTTGTTGGACGAATAGGGTTATAATTAAGCTGAATTTTAATTTTCTATGTCTTCTGGAAGCTTTAGAAAGCTCTGGAAAGAGAAAAAATTCTTAGAAATCCTCTTATATCCGCTCCCTGATAAAAATTTCAAAATATGGCTCCATTAGGATTTGTTGGACAAAAAGTTTTATAATTAAGCTAAATTTTAATTTTCTACGTCATTTGGTAGCTTCAGAAAGCTCTGGAAAGAGAAAAAATGCTAAGCAAATTATATATTTAGATGACTAGAAGATAATTATGTTTCAAAATTGTAGAAAAAATCATCTAAATTTTAGTTAGCATTAACAGAAACCATGGCTTAATATGGAAGCCTGACTCAATTGAAACGATTCTGCAGGTGAAACTTTTTTAACACAACACCTTTAAAAAATAATGGAAATATTGGATCAAAAAAATTAAATTGGGTCATACAGGATAATTATTAATTATTTATTTGTTTAATATTACAGAATAAATTCCAATTTAGACTTAAACTATATTTTAAAAACATAAGAAATCAGTTTTTATGAATATGTAAAAAATTATTCCTAAATTTTCAAATATCACTATCACTATTTAGTACATGTTTTCTGAAATAAAATGCTATTTTTAAAACCGGTTTTTTGTGTTTAAAAAAACCGGTCTATTCGACATTCGAAAAATGAACATTTTGAAAAAACCGACAGCATATTGACTGAAAAAACCGGTTTTAAAACCGGTTGGAAAACCGCGTCGATCACCCTAATAAGTATACAAATATGAATAGTTTGTAGGTACCAATGTATGTTTGTTTGTTTTTTTTTTTTTTTTTTTCAATATTCTCATGCATACCTCATGTAAAACGTATAAACAATATTTAAATATAACGCGATTTTGTTGAACTTTTATTTATTTAGTTAGTTCGAGTTTTGTATTTATTATGAACAAAAAATAATGATTAAATAAAAAACGTTCGAGAAAATAGGCAGAATAAAAATAAAAAAATTGCTTTAAATTAAAATTGATTGGCAAATAGGAGAAAAAACTCAGCAACAATAGAGATGTAAGCAGACCAGAACACAAATTGTTCAATAGTATTTGTACAATGTACATGTTTGTATTTTATTCATCCTCGAATGATTTATACACAAACTCACAATATTACAATACATGCAAAAATTGGTTACACACACTTCCACGTACATACGTACATATAAAAATATTTATCAATATATTTGAAAATTTTTAGTAAAATAATAAAAATGCGAAAAAAAAAAAAAAATCATTATTAGGCCAAACCCGTAGATACCAAAAAGTGTGCAACAACCTTTGAATATTGTTAAAATATTTGTACAAGTTTAAATATGTTTTTATAAAAATGTGAGACACACACACATACAGTCTCATTTTAATTTTCACAATGACTATGTAACGAAAAAAAAAAAAAAAAACATCTCTAACTAATTCAATTATCAACATTTTTATACCCACTTCTTTTCAAATCAGAAATTGTTGCTGTTGTTGCTGCTTTTCAATGACCAGGCTTAAACAATAGAAAAATTATAAAATTTTTAATGCAAAACACGCTTATAAATTTTGTTGTTACATATCCCTGCAAAATGTTGTAAAACATATAAACCAATACTTGATTATTCGAGTATAAAATGTAGATTCTATTAAGGAAATTATAGGAAAATGTTAAATAAATTACATTGTATGTGGAACACATAAAATGATTTTGTTGTAGCTGTATGCATTTTAAGTAGTCGTTACAACGCAATTAGGAAAATAATTTAAACTAAACCAATTACACTGGTTGACAAAAAAAAATTTTTCGTGCTCCTTCAAAAAAAAAAAAAAAAAAAATATGTGGACTAGATGGATTTCCGCATGCTAAACTCGAATTTGCTTTCAGTTTTTTCCCATCAGATCAAGATTTCTTTTTTTTTATGGACGTGTCTAATATATCGTCCTAAATAAGCCGATTACTCGAGTATATTTCACAATAATGTGAAATATGTGGAATAAGCTTTAAGTCGTTCTACTAGCATATTTTTATCTGCTCAATAGTTTAGGAAATATTTCGAAATAAGTTCCGAAAAAAATTTTTCATTCTAAATTCAAGATTTCTTTTTTTATAAAAACTTCTTTTAAAAATGAAAACATCAAAAATGTTTCAGTTTATCATCTTTATCTCAAAGCTGGCAAAACTACGAGTAAATAAAGCTACGTATCATGCCCATAAAAAAAATCAGTACGTAATAGAAAAAAAGTGAATGCAGATTCTTGTTTAACTTATCAAAGTCCATCTAGTCAACCTATTTTTATTTCAAGAAAAAAAATATATATATATTTTTTTTGCCCACCACTGTATTTCTACTCAATTGTATGTAACATGGGTATTTTTACTTAACTGCGAATAAAATCAAGATTTGTGTATCAATACACATACCTTATTTTATTCGCAGCATTACCAACTTTAAAATAAAGATGATAAACTGAAACATTTTTGATGTTTTTATTTATTAAAAGAAATTTTAGCAACAAAAAAATTTTAAATTTTACATGAAAAATATTTTTTTTTTGACACTTTTTTCAAAATAACTTTGAAACTATTGTGCACATAAAAAAATTAAGGGTGATTTGGATATATTTTTAGTACGCATCTTTCGGTGTATCACTTATTTCAATCGTACACACCGTTTTTGAGTTATGACGAAATATACTAGAGTAATGGCCTTACTAGGGGCGAAATATTAGGCACGCATATAAAAAAAAATTCAGATCTGATGGGAAAAAACTGAAGGCAGATTCAAATGCATCAAGTTCAACTATTCGTCTTTGGTGTAGGATTTTTTTGTCGACCAGTGTTATTAGTAAACATTTTCATCGACAAATTACAAATAATATTTGGGATACTCTTGTTTCAAAAACTAAAACGCACAGTAAATACATTTAATGATTGACTACTAAACAATATAACAAATATTAAATTAGCTTTTTTTTTATTTTTGGTTAAAAGAACCTTCACTAATACTTAATGGATAGAAATTATATAAAATAATTAAGCTTTTAAGAACCTTATTCTAAAACATTAGTTCATTTTATACAAGTTGTTTCATATAATACTTTTTTTTACTATTTACTTTGTATTTGCGTACAATGGGTTAATGTTACACATTTCAAAAAATAATTTCATGTTAATGTTTATTTCTCATGAACTATATACAAAACTATCGTGCAGCAACAACCAAAAACAATTTTCACATTTTTTTTTTTTTTTTTAGTTATAAAACCCCTTTAATAAATGTTAAAACAAGTGCCACTGTTGAATCTCAATAAAAGTTGCTAAATAAATAGCGAAAAAGACTAAGCTCATAAAATTGTTCATAAAATCGACAATTTGACGATAGGCCATTATAAATCTTAGACCAAAAAAAAAAAAAAAGTCATGCAAACGAGAAAATGTGAACAAAAAAAATCATAACGTGCACACACGCCAAAAATTAGAATTTTATTACATTCTCTTCCTAGTTATCAGAATGTTTATTATAAGCGTTTTTTAGATTAACTATCACAAACTACTGGTTTATATATATTTTTTGGCCTGATAATAGGTGCGGAAATCCATAAAAGTTATGTTATTTACTTAATAACCAAAAACTTGACTAAAGTTCATAATTAAACTGATTTATTGATTTTCCATAAAAATGGCTAGGGTATAAAAACAATTTAACAAATTTTTTTTTTTACAAATTTAAATAATTACCAATATGTTAGCAAAAAACTTGTTTTTGCTCTTTTTCAATTTAGAAGAAAACTGATTTTATTAAGAACGTCAAAAAATTTTATTTTAAAGGAAAGTATATTTTTTATTTTTTTTTTTTTTTTTATATATTTGTTTGTAAAAGAGGAGACCAGCTTAAAAATGTGACAATCAAAATATCAACAAAACTGTATTTTAGTAAGTCACATCCTTTAGAATAACTAACAATCTAAAAATCAAACTTATTCAGAACATTTTGAAAGATTTATTTCTACCTTTTTGGTTTAAAATAGTTTAAAAGTATTTTACTTATGAGTGTATTTATTAGGTTTAGATTCATTTCACTGTGGAATACCTAAAAAAAATAATAATACTCGATAGATGACATATTTTCTTGAGAACATCATAAATCAGTCTAAAAACTGTATCAATATTTTAAGTTAAGCTCTATAAACAGTTTTTGAGTTACTTCCTGTATTAAGAAATCTATGTATTTTTTATTTTTTTTTTTAATGTTTTTGGAATTTGAAAAATTTGGCTTATTGTAATCAAATTTATAAACGATTCAATTTTGGTAGGTAGTATATATATTTTCAATACATTTAAAATTTTTGCCCAAACAAAGAATGCTTCAAATAAAATACTTTGTCTTAAATATATAAAACTTTTTTTGATAAACTTTAGAAAATGTTGAACAACTTTTTGAGATTTTTTTCTAAATGAAATAGCATTATATATAAATTTGTTCAGTTTGAAAGAAAAAAAAATCTCCAAATCAAAATTTTGAAAAATAAAAAAAGAAATCAAATTTATAAATGTTGGATAAGTCATCATTAGGATACGGATTTTCATGAATTTATTTTTTAAAATATTCGCCTTAAAAATTCAAAATATACCTTAAAATTAAAAAAAAAATGTACACTTATTATTAAAAAAATAATAATAATAATAAGTATTTATTAAACCACACAAACAACCAAAATCATTTCATGATAAGCTTAAAAATACAAACCTCACCCACACAGCTTTCTTAAAATCTTCAAAATATGTGTTATACTCAATTACATCAGTCAGTATGTAATAAACCGCTTTAAAGGAATTGGTTAATAGGGATAACTTTCATTTTACTTTGCTACAAACGTTGGAACTTTTAAGTATATTTTCCATATGAAAGTTACTAATCCGTTGATCATACTTCCTTAGCATAATGCGGCTAGAGCTAGGGAGTGCGATCGAAAAAATCTTAACATGTTTAAAATTCAATTTTTTTTTATTTAATTGATATTATATTACAGATCACAGAAAAATATAACTTTTATACTTCTAACTTCTACTTATGAAATCGTACACCTTTTCTGGTAACCCTTCCATTAGAGATTTGATAGTTGTTTCAGTAACTTTTTTGGAACAGTTTGTCCATCTCCTTTTAAAATCTTCCATATTTTGGGACACCTCTTTTATTCTCTTCAATTCTCTTTTCACAAAAGTCCAATATTTCTTCACTGGTCTTAGCTCCGGACAATTTAGACACAAAAAACTGTGTTATTGTTTTGGTACCACTCCAGAGCATTCTTACCATAATAACATGATGCCAAATTGGGCCAAAAATATGTGGACACATTATGCTCTCTTATGAAAGGAAGAAGACTTTTTTGCAAACATTCTTTGATGTATTTTCGGTATTTATTTTTTAAAAAACAAATTTTTAAATGCTCAAAAAACTACATTCATCTGCTTTCTAAAGACATTTGAAAATCTAAAATGTACTAGAATAAGAGGTCTCTCGTGCCGGAATTAACCGTGTTTTTAAAATGTGTTTTATTTTTAACAACTGATAATTTGGAGTGATACGAAATTTTAGAATGTTGTTATGCAATGTCGTTAGAATTTCTACTACAACCCTTATGGAATCGTTTTTGAATTGCAAATAAAAAGTTCTTTCGTATTGACCTTTGCAAAATTATTTAACAATTGAAAATATGTTATAATGAAATTTCCTACAAAAATACACTTAAATCATTGTAAATCATCCAAATTAGCAAATTTAAATGCATTACTGAAAATCTCGTATATAATGGTCACCTAAATTGCTCCTTTTTAAAGTTAGTTAGCAAATGTTAATTGAAAAAAGAGAATTGCGTATGGAATACGTACGCAAATACTAGAAAATACACAAGTTAACGCACATACAAACAATATCTCTTGGTTGGTGACTTTATTAGTGTCATTAAGAAATGTGCTTCATTTGCTTGTTTTTTCCTAGTTTATTTGCTTTCATTTCTTGCTACTTTACTTCAGTTCATTCTATTCTATTCCATTATATTCTTTGCAGTCCCATTGCGACTGTGGCAGAGACATACAAAAACACTCATTCTCCATCCACAGATATTTAGATAGATAGTGGAATTAGGGTAAAATGTGTCTATATATATATATTTGTAATTGGATTGTGAGTATTTTCTATACCAGGTTACACCTGGTGCATTCACTTATTTACCGAGGGACAATCGGACAGACGTACGGACGCTGTGTTGTTTGTAAATATGTAAGTAGTAAATTGAAACCGGTCACATGGTGCTGAGTATGCAATTTGAACAAAAACATAAAGACGAAGGAAGACAATCAACAATGGACTTGTCTATTGTTGACAAAAGTTATTAAACTATGGTGGTTTCTTTTTTTTCCGAGGCAAGTTGCTGGTTGACAGCAATTGAGACCAGCAGCAGTAATAAAGGAAAATGCTTTAATTACTCTTTCCATAAATTTGAAAATAAAGGAAATTTGAAAAAGAAACGACACGTCTATATGTTCTTAAATACTACTAGATAAGCACAAGTGTAATGAAGTTTGGCTTTTTGTGCCGCCTGCCATTACAATTCCTTTTTAGCCGTGACATTAATTACGTTTTTTTTTCCATTATTTTGCTTGTAGTGGTTAATTGTAGGTACGTTTATACATATGAGAATGTTATAACTCCACGGAAATATTTGTCAACGACTAAAATAATCTATTGATTATGAACTACTACAACACGGGCAAATAAATATGTTTTTGCTACCGTGACAATAATAACAAACCTATAAACGAAAAATTGCTACATTTAGATGATTTATGTGTGTGTGTGTGGACGAAATCACAACTAGTACAATCTTTCTATAGTATATTGTCCCTTTTGTGTTGGTTTATCATCTTGATTAATGCTCATAAGTAGCTGATTTCGCTGAGATTTTCCTTTTTTCTGTTTATTTGTTTGTTGCTAGTAATTTTTGGTAATTAGGCTTAGATTACCAGAAAGTAATGTGCGTGTCTGAATTTTAATAAGTTCACAAAAGAAAATTCCTTGATATTTATAACGAGCAATAATATTTTTGCAACATTAAAAGTGTATGGAAACATTAAGATTATTAATAATTTCTCATGTATTTGGCCAATTATAATTTATGGCATAAAGATGTATGCGTATACCATAGCAACTTGAAGATACTTGTAAAAACAAAAAAGTAACATTCAATTATTAGAAAAATCCTCATAAACCTACCTTTTGGTTTCAAAAGAAAAAGCAAAAAATTGAAAACATTTTTGTGTAAAAATAGGGGGGGTGGTGGGTGGGTTCTGTTATTTGTTTATCAATTTGGTACATGCCAAACAGTTTTATGTTTATTAATTCTTCTTGTTTTTATCAAACACTCTACTTGCTAATCCTGCTGTTAAGCATGACTTCATTTTCTATTGTTTGTTTATTTTATTTTGAATTTTTTCTTGTTGCTTATTTCCAGATTATCCACGCGTTGAAGTTGGTCCTGAGAATCCACTGCGTGTAGAACGTGATCGTACTGCAAAATTAGAGTGTAACGTAGATGCTAAACCCAAAGTACCTAATGTGCGTTGGACACGCAATGGTCGCTTCATTAGCTCCAGTCTTACTCACGTCATACATCGTGTAAGCAAACAGGATGCTGGTAAATATACATGCTCGGCTGACAACAATTTGGGTAAGACAGGGGAACAGGAACTAATATTGGACATTTTGTATCCACCCACGGTGGTCATTGAATCGAAAACACGTGAAGCGGAAGAAGGTGAAACAGTAAATATACGTTGTAATGTTACCTCGAATCCAGCACCCATAACGGTGGAATGGCTAAAGGAAGGGTCACCTGAATTTCGTTATTCCGGTGATGTCTTGACATTATCTTCAGTGAGAGCGGAAAATGCTGGCAACTATATATGCAGAGCTGTGAACATTATACAGTCGCATGGCCAGGAGAGAAGTGAACGTATTGGCAATTCAACAGTAGCATTGTTAGTACGCCATCGTCCCGGTCAGGCTTATATTACACCCAACAAACCAATTGTACATGTTGGTAATGGTGTCACTTTGACTTGCTCAGCAAATCCTCCTGGTTGGCCGGTTCCCCAATATCGCTGGTTCCGCGATATGGATGGTGAATTTTCAGCTGCTCAGAAAATCTTAGCCCAAGGTCCCCAATACTCCATACCCAAGGCTCATTTGGGAAATGAAGGCAAATATCACTGTCACGCTGTAAATGAATTGGGTATTGGTAAAATGGCCACAATTGTTTTGGAAATCCATCAACCTCCACAGTTTTTAGCTAAACTGCAACAACACATGACTCGCCGTGTTGCTGATACCGAATATACGGTGACATGTAGTGCTAAAGGTAAACCAGCACCCACAGTGAAATGGTTAAAGGATGGCGTAGAAATATTGCCCGAACTAAATTTATACGAAGTGGTAACGAATCCCGATCAAGGTCCCAATGGCATGGTTACCGTTCAGAGTATGTTAAAATTCCATGGCAAAGCAAGACCCAATAGCAATCAATTGGTGCCCGGCGACAGAGGTCTTTATACTTGTTTATATGAGAATGAAGTAAACTCGGCCAATTCCAGCATGCAGTTGCGCATTGAACATGAACCCATAGTTTTACATCAATACAACAAAGTCGCTTTTGATATTAGGGAAACTGCCGAAGTGGTGTGTAAAGTACAAGCCTATCCCAAACCAGAGTTCCAATGGCAATTTGGCAACAATCCTTCACCTTTGACAATGTCATCAGATGGTCATTATGAAATTAGTACCACTACTGATAACAATGATATCTATACCTCCGTCCTACGCATTAACTCCTTGACACATGCCGATTATGGAGAATACACTTGTCGTGTTGTCAACTCATTAAATACCATCAGAGCTCCCATACGCCTGCAACAGAAGGGTGCTCCCGAGAAACCCACCAATACACGTGCCATTGATGTAGGTTCAAATTATGTTACTTTGGCTTGGGATCCAGGTTTCGATGGTGGCATTAGCAATACAAAATTCTTTGTCAGCTACAGACGTGTACCCATGCCTAGAGATGAACAATTGATACCCGATTGTGCCACTTTGGCTACCAGTAATACCGAATGGATGGAATTTGATTGTCACCGTGATAATCCCTGCAAAGTAACACCTTTGGATCAACATCAAAGTTATGCCTTCAAAGTAAATGCTTTGAATACCAAAGGCAATTCACCTTATTCGAATGACATCTTAACCACCACTAAAGTAAGCAAGATACCACCTCCTCTACATGTTACTTATGATCCCAATTCCCGCACTTTGGGCATAAATGTAGGAGCCACTTGTTTGTCTTTAATAGCGGTAGTAGAGTCTATGGTGAATAGTGATACACCCATGGCTGCTTGGGAAGTTATAGATCAAGTGAATTTACAATTGTCCGGCAATGGTCCCACCTTTAAAGAAACTATATTAGATCGTTTAATTGCTCCTCGTCGCAGCACAGCTGGCAGAGCTTTAGGACATGCTATTAATGAAGATGATGATGATGGTATGAATTCTTTGGCTTTGGAAGATGACAATAGTCCCACAGTGCGCGTGAAATTGTGTTTACGTTCAAATCATGAACACTGTGGTGAATACACCGATGCGGAAAGTAAGTTAAATAAAAACAATTTAAAGATATTATACTATTTGATATATTTACTATAAAAAAATTACTATTTTTTATTTCCTTATATCATCAGTTGGTCGCTCTTATATTGCCGAAGCCTCCGCATTGGCCACCCCCACCTTAATCGCCATTATTGTTTCGTGCATTGTCTTTGCCTTGTTTGTTGGCTTACTGTTAATGTTCTGCCGTTGCAAACGCAATCAATCGAAAAAGAGTGCTGCTGCCAAGGATTACGAAATGGATTCAGTCCGACCGTCCATTGTTGCTGCTCAACAGAGTCAAGCACCACCACCTTACTATCCCGCTAGTGGTTTGGACAACAAAGCTCTTGAACACTCTATGGATTTGGCATTGAGTATGGAGGAGCAAAAGAGTGCCTTGTATGCTACACAAAATGGTTACAGTTATCATCCCAGTACCGGTGTAGTTGGTGGTGGTATTGGTATACCTGGTCATACGATACCTGGCAATGAATGTAAGTACATATTTTTGGTCATTTTTTCACATTTGTTGTTCGTTTATTTATAATAAAAATTTTTCGTTTTTTGTTGCGTTGCGGTTTTTGGCAAAACAAAAAAATTAAGAATATAAATAATGAAATACTTTTTTCAATTTATATTTTTGTCAATTGCGGGTGATTTTTCATTTTGTGGTAAAGTGAGAGAAAGAAAAAAAAGGGCCAAATAAATAAATGATGCCAAATATACGTTACTATTTGGTAATATTTCAAATAAATACACTTGTAAAAATAAATTCACATTAATGAGTTATAGGTTAATAATTTATCTTAACGAATAAATAATATTTAAGAGGAAAACTTTTTTAAATCTTCTCTTTAAATTAATATTTATTCTAATAAAAACCGCTGAATTGGGTGTCTTTTATTTTTGTTTAATGCATTTATTTCTTTGAGTGTGTTTAACTGTAAAATAACATTTTTAATGGTCTGCCAATGGAGATCATTTATCACAGTATCCATGTATTTTTTTTTTTTTTTTACGATATATTAAAGTGATTTGCCATTTTTTGTTTGTTTTCTTATTCTTTTTGTTTTAATTTGGTCTTTTGGTTAAATTATTATATGTTGTTCATGTTGCTGTGGTTTAAATTTGCGCTGAAACAGCACAATTTGGCTTTTAATTGTTAAGAATCAAGGTGTAAATAACAACTGAAATGACAATAAATTGTACAAAATCATTCATTCAAAGTCCTTCGTTTACACTTTAACCAAATGCCATTTATTCCGTCTACCTTACCTATAACTTGTATGTTTCCTGCCGCTTTAAATATAAAACCTTTATGCAACACCTACTCATTTGCACCTTCTTCTAGACTTTACGCACGCACGACAAAACATACAAACACATATAGATCCGGTGTATATTTATGGATGTGGGTGAATAATTTGTATATACAACTGATGATGACCACCTCACAGTGCAAACAAACTTGTGGTGTAATTTTTTAAGCAAATACTCCTCTTCTCTATAGCAGACATATAACCCAATTCATTGGCACCTTAGTAAATGATTGGGTAGATTTTGTGGTTTTACGCATTTACAACAATGTTTCACAAAAACAAATAAAAAAAAAAAAAAAAACACAAAACACACCAGAACAATTCATTATTAATTGTTGCCATTGTTTATGGATCTGATACACAGCTTCTGTGGCAATTCTCTCTCGTATTTTGTTTTTATTATTGCTTCTCTTGCTGCTGTGAATTCATGGATTTCCTTCTTGTAATTTGTCATAGGAGGTTATAATATATTAAAACCTTTTTTTACATTTGTTTGATTTTCTCTTATTTCTTTTCCTTTCCCATTTTACTTGTGCATTGTTGTACATTAGAGTGTCCCGAATTTGTTGAGACCCATTAAGCAAAAAACCTTGAAAGTTTTTTCTGCAATCGCTGATATGATGAAACTAAAGCTGAATTTTTCAAACATTGTAAATATTTTTTCTGTTTTCTATTCATCAATATATATCGTTTTTTTTTTTTTTTTTTTTTTGCAATGGGACACTTTAAGTGTTAAAAGTCAGAAATGAATATTTTTATTTATTCCCAGAATCTTTAATAGTTAACTGATATACTATACTGAGTTCTGATCCATTATTTTTAGGTGTTGCAAAATATTGTCTGAAATGCATAATTCCTAACCGTTTTTGCATTAGCTGGTGTAGGGTGTAACATATTTTCAGTTTCAACCATGATCTCTGGGGCACTTGTAGTATATGTGTATATTTTTGTTTGTGTTGTTGTAGATAAAGTTGATTATAATTATAATTACAAATACAATTATAATTGCCAATAAACAAATGTAATTTTCTTTTATTTTTTTAATATTAATTTCTTGTTATAACAATAATAATTATTATTGGTTTTTGGCCAGTAATTAAAAATAAACTGAAATCTTTCTAGCCGTTAATGATAATTTCAAGCAAATTCTATAGTTCAGTTATAAAATAATGCAAAAGAGAAACAAACAATTTGGGAATTAATACAAAAGTTATATTAATAATATTCGGAATACAATTTCTAGGGATTAAGAAAATGTTTGATAAACAAATTTATTTAACAAGCTAATTGCTTAAGCAAAATAAAAATGAGAATTTAATGTTTTGCTTGTAATTTGAAAAGAAGGTTTTGCTATTTACCTTAATGAGATTATATCGAAAACATATTACACAACATTTTCTTAACAAAACAAATAAATTGAGTTTAAGTATTTGATTTCTGTTTATAAAATCCAATAATTGGATTTTTAAAAACTTAACTATTTTAGTTTATAAGGAGAATTTTAAAATAACTCTTAAAATCGTTTATTATTTATTTAAGAACATAAAAATGTAATTTGGAGCGGAAATATCAATATTTTAACAAATTCTTTTAGTAACGTTTTCATAAACGCATTTCAAGTTGAAAATGGACGAAAATTTCGTTTACAATCTAATTCCGTTGAGGAATTCATAAACAGGCTCATTATTAATATATAAAATTATTTAAGTTTTATATTTTAATAATCAAGTTTATATTAAATCCGGATTACAGAGTTGCAATCAATCCGTATTATAGGGATGTAATGAGTTGGAAAATGCCGTCGAGTTTATACAGTACTGCAAATTTCTTTAAATGTCTTTCAAACATTAGATTTAGTTTAAAATACTTTTCAAATATACTTATTATCTTATTACTTTTTAAAGAGTTTCCTCTTATTTGTAAAGTATATTTATAAGGCTTTTGCCTGTTTCCGTGTAAGTTTTGTTCTCATTCTCCAACTTAATTTTTATATTACTTTTATTTGTATTAAAGTTTTTTTTTTTCCTTATTTTCTTCGTTTTCTTTAAGTATATATTTCTGTTAATTCAAATTTGTAAATAATTCATGTATGGATTTTAAGTTCAAACTGTTAACCTTCTTACATAACATGAATTATTAGTGCGTGATAAATAGAGCACACTTTTAGGGTTTCCATGTATTGATAATAAAACTAACAATAATCACTCGACTTAGTTAAATTTTATATAAAAACGTTTGCAAAATGTCTTTGCAATTTATTAAACTTTTTTAGGAAAATGGTTAAATCCGAGTTGCAATGCATTCATAACAACTCAATTCCCTATTTTCCGTTACAACATCAACCATTTGAAAATACTTGTACTTTTACTCAGTACAACCACATAAGCAGCATAAAATGATTAACGTCATGCATGTTTTCAACATGAGTTCATTCATATCATTCATAAATAAACAGAAAGAAGTAAAAAAAAAAAAAAAAAGCGAAACAAAATATTAAAACAGTTTGAAAAATTTTGCTAGAGTACAACATCCATTTCGTATATGGCGGCAACATGTGAGTTTTAAGTTGTGAATGTTGTTGTGTTTTTTAAGGTCTCAACATGTAGTGAAATGTAAAACATACAACCAAATACAAATGCATTAAGCCAATTAACAAAAGCAACAATCACATTAGCGTTGCAGAAAAAATTCATGAAGAAAACAAATCGTTACAATGACTTCAAAGTACCCAAGTGTTGGTGAAACAACGAATGCCATGGATTTAGTATTGGCGAATTTGCCAAGTAAAAGTTGCACCAAGTTTTATATAAGTTTAAAGCAGGAAACAAATTGGAAATATTAATAAAATTGTTAATCATTTTCTCAGCTGCTATAATTAGGATAATGTTTTGGAAAAGAAGCTTAATTCCCACAAATAATTTTTCTATATTTTTCCTCTCATTACTAGAGTATAAAAGTTTTATTTAAGGCCGTTAATTGACTTTAAATATTTTTCAATTCTGATTTTTTAAAATCTAGATTGATCTTAATTTTATTTTTAATTTCTTTTTATATGACTTAGAATCATTAAATTTATTTCTAACAACTCATATTTGTTTCAAAACACATTATTCCTTACATTTCCTCAAATAAAATAAATATGACAATATTTATTGCTGCATTGAAAGTAACATAAGCAACAATATTTGCTCTTTTTGAAATAAATTAGGTTTCGAGGATTAGAATAACCACATTGACCAGTTGTTAAGTCAGCCACAAAATCCGCGTAAAGCAAATTTATGCAAAAACAGCAATAAAACCACAATGGCAAATTGCAACTCCATTTTAACAAAAGAGAATATTGGTCTATTGCATACATACGATATGAAGTAAATCGAATAACGTTATAATGAATTTGTAAATTTAAAATTATTTGTTGGTTTTTCTTTCATAAAATGTAATATATTTATTATAAACTGTTGTTGGTTATAACTTTGTTAAACTGTATTTACAATTGCTAGTGTTAGTTTGGAAGAGAAAGATTTTTTTATTTACATTTTTGTATGTATTTGTTAACTGTGAAATGACAGTGTTGTATTTGTCGGTCATGTCATTACCGATTAAATTTACATAAATTTATAAACGACCAAATGATCAAACGACGAAATTAAATTTATATAAATCTAAAAGCAGATTGTGTGAATTTTCGAATTGTGATTTTTTTATAAAATATATCTTAAAATAGCTTTTAGTGTGTAAACTTTATGTTTTTTCGGCAACATACGTTTTTTTTTTTTTATTATTTTCTTGTTCTTTTTAGAGTTGTAGTATGTACTTTTCAAAATGACACCAGTAAACCAAGAAAAATCCTTAAGGCGTTGTTGTAATGTAACAAAGTTAACAGAGTTTGTTATTCTTTCTTCCTTTAGTACCTTTTTTATCTCCTATTGATATTGTCTTATATTTTTTTAGATATACATAAGTTTTAAGTTTGTATATTTTTTGGTAAAATTTTTGTTAAAAGAAAGTAAGATAGGGAAATATAAAAATAAGTTAAGTTTTACTTTTGCTGTCATTCAATCACTTGTTAACTAATATTGCCAGCAATCATTTCTTTAAGGCGATTATTGTTAATTGGAAAATATAGTTTTTAAAATCTATTAAATTAATAAATTTCTATAGATAATTTTAGGGTTATTAATTAATTTTTTTTTTTTTTTTTTTACATTTAGTTTACTTCTTAAAGCTGCTTTATAAAATTAAATCTTTAAAAAAACATTCTTTAATAAAGCTTAACCTTCTGCGAAAGCTTAAATGTAAATTATTTTGTGATGCTACATTTAGTTGTCGTGGTGTTGTAGTACAAGAATATTCCACAGAAAATAATAATTCTTTTAAATCTCTGCCTTAACAACATTCGAATGTCGTTAAAACAGTTCATATGAATGAGTGAGCTGGGAGATTATTTCTGTTTAAGAGTAAATGTAAGAAAGACACCAACACAGACATAACAAAAAAAAAAATTATAATAACATCAAACACTAAAATATAACTTCTTCAGAACATTTATATTTTTTATATTTTCCTGTCTTAAAGACTTTAAAGTCCCCGAGGAAATTTGTGTCGTTTTGTTGTTTCATTATTATCTTTTGTTTCCTTTTCATTTTGTATTTTATTTTATTGTGTCATATGATGAAGTAAGAAAAACATTAAAATGAGATTTTTTTCTCTTGATATTGTAAAACTTGCTACATGAAAATAAAGTTTAAGAAAAGCTGAAA
Organism: Protophormia terraenovae; assembly: GCA_951394005.1. Taxonomy (NCBI): domain Eukaryota; kingdom Metazoa; phylum Arthropoda; class Insecta; order Diptera; family Calliphoridae; genus Protophormia; species Protophormia terraenovae. The sequence continues at coordinate 76,677,133 of OX596074.1, read as the reverse complement.
TAAAAAACAACTACTGTTTAATGACTTTTGTGGCGAGAACACTTGATTATAACTTCATTTATTTAATAGACAACTTTTTGGTTAAATCGTTTTTAGGGCTTCAGGTTTTCATTTATTCGTTTGTTTTTCAACAATTAAGCCATTGAGTATGTAAAAGTTTTTACTTTTATTAGCTATTAAGCCTAAGCATATGCTATAACAATCTGCTAGTTGATTTAAAGGAACATTTACATACAAAAACACACACATATATTTAAAAATACTTAATGTTGGGTTATTTCTTGCATAGAATACTACCAGCACTAGAAATCTGTATATTTGTATTTAGGTTCTATGACTAAAGTTTTTTGAAATGTTTTAAAGATCTTTTTATTTTTTAAAATTATAATTAAATTGTTTATTCTTCTTTGTGTAAGTTGTGGTATAAATTATAAAGATTTCTAAATTTTAAAATTAAAAAAAAAAAATTAAAAACTCAGATGCCACAATGATAAATTAATTGTATTTCAAATATACAATTCTATTGCATACTTTCAGGAGTATATATATTGTTTATTCTATAAACTTTCATATACATATATATAACTTGATATAATTTCTCCAATTTTTTTATTTTATTATTTTCTTTACAATTACATATATAATTTGTTGTATCTAACAACAACAAACAATAAGTGTTAATGAGTTTTAAATATTTTGTTAAATCTCAGTACATTTATGATCATAGTACATTTTATCTTTTTATTTAACAATAACAAATTAATTCCAAAACATTAGTTTTTGTTTAGTAAATATTTGCTAAACAATACATAAAACAATGGCCAGTGAGATTTGAAAGAAATTGTAATTTTACTTTAAACAATCAAAATAATTAAGACAAATATATATAAATTTAATTTTAATTTTACCAGAGATTATCAACTGTGTATATATGCAATTTGTTGTTGTACTTATAACGACTACAATAAGAGATGAAATTTTTAGAAAAATAAAATATATACTAAAATTGTATTAATTTAATTGCAATTAGTAAATGTATTTTAAAACAACTGTAAGCCATAAGGATTATCTAACTACAATATCCTTCTTTAAGTCAGTTATAAAATTTTGTCTTTTTGTTTTAGTTAAGGGGAAACTGAAACTTTTAAATTTTATACATTTTATGCAATTTGCCAGCAAATAATAAACCCCATGATTTCCAAACATTTGTTTAATTTTCTTTGTATATTTAAATAAATAGAGGTTGTGCAACCTACATCACCTGCAGCAATTTTAAAGTAATTGCAATCGTATGCCGAATACAGCAAGAAAAAAATATTGTTCAGCAAATTGCTGCTTGTTTGACTTTTAGACTCAGTTCTTAAACTAAATGCACAATTTTTAGTTTTTCATTCGCTCTTAGTTTCTAAAACTTGACTATTTACCTTAATACTTTTAATTAGATGACAAGCATTTACTTTAACCTGCTGGTTTCTTTTTCTTTCATTTTGATTTTATATTACGGATTTTTCTTCTTTTTTTAGTCTTGGTACTAATAACTATTAAGGTGTTTATCTTAAAGTGTTTACAAACTTAAAGTTCGTTATTTACTATCTTATATGTGTATGAATTGCTTGTGTAGTAGTGAGTATTTAAGTTTTTATAACTTAACCCATTAAACATTCGTCTCAATTGTTATTTTATATTAAACTAAAAAATGTTGCCTATGACATTTATTAATTATTAAAAAAGAATTTCTACATAAATAGAAAAACATAGAATATTATAAAAATCGGTAACATAAAACAGAAAGTGATTTTAAGGAACCTTGATCTTAGTTTCTTAAAATATTTCTACAGTTGTTTTAATATAATATGAAACATAAATATTTTAATACTTATTATAAGTTCTCTTTTTTATGTTATTAATATTTTCCAAAAAATAAACATGTGTTAATATTTCAAGGCATCACTATTACCTTTGGAATGTCTGTCTGTACGGCTTTAAAATAAAACTTTTTTGCCAAAATTTTTTTCAACCAGCAAAAGTAAAAAAAAAAATGTAAACGAGAAAAGTGGTAAATGTTGAAAGAAAGGTTGAAATTTTGTACGTGTATAAACAATTTTTAAGGGTATTAAGTACAATATTTCATTTTCATTTCTTTTAAGATTCAGTTTCATTTAAAACTTTTTTTTTTTGTAAAGTTCAAACTATTTTTTGTTTTCTTTTTTTGGAAGATGAAAAACTATTTAAAGTTTTGTTCGTATTTTGTAGGTTTTTTTTTTTTTTACTCAACAAGAGAGTTTGCAATTTCTAGTGGTTTGCTTGTTTAGCACTTGAAATGGTTTATATACATCTATTATACACATACATACTTACATACATATACATATATAGAATCCTAACCAGGCTTTTCAGATAGATAATACGAGTACATACATACATTAAAATACATAAATACAGCATGAATGTTGTTGCTATAAAAATGTTTTGGTTTGGTTTCTGGTACGTGTTGTATACCCACCATAAGTGATTGTAAATGTATTGTGCACTTTCTGGCGGTGATGTTAGAGTGAGGTGTTGCTGTTGAATGTTGTTTGTGTTCCTGTCAATGTTGCTGTTGGAACGACCATCATCATGCTGTTAAGTCATATTGTTTGTTTTAGCTGATTATAATGGTTTTGAACGAAGTTTATTTTTTATTTCTTTCGCTATGTGGTAGAAATAACCTTAAGTTTTTTAAGGTAAAAGTTTGAAAATATTTAATAAGACAACTAATTGGTTGTGGGAGGCGAAAAGGACAAACAAATATTTACATTTTTGTAAGGGATTTAAACGTTTAAATGACTTAATAAACATACATTTTTAAAAAGGATTTATAAAAATTAATTTAATTAATAATAGTATAATTAAAAACAATAATTTTAATGACAAATTTCTTTGAAAATGTATATTTGCAAGAAAAATTGTTCAGTAGATGTTAAGAAGTTGATTTGGTATTAACAAAAAATATAATAAGAAAACTTACACCACAGAAAATATAAATATTTATTTTAACTTTAACCTTTATGAGATCGGTACATTTGCAGCAATTGGATTTTTAAACTGGAGATTTTTAAACCGAGATTTTTCAGTAGCTTCTCAAATAGCTTTAAATGCTAATAGTTTACAAAAAATTTCGTACCAAGTCCCGAGACTACACTATTTAAAATGACCGCTCGCTGGCGATTGACTACAAATCTAGTCACCATATAAAATGTATGCACTTTTTTCAAGGACAGAAAATAATCATTATTCTTGAAAATTTAAACAAAAAATTCAGATACAAGGAACTACCGGATAAAAGTGTTAAATACAGAAATGTAATCTTCAGAACAGGTTCTATCGAAATCCGGAATGACATTTATTTTTTCGCTCAACTCATAATGATCATTTTTTGATTTTTATTTTTTCGCTGAACTTTTAATGATTATTTTTGATTTTTATTTTTTCGCTCAACTCATAATGATTATTTTTTGATTTTATTTTTTCTCTCAACTTTTAATGATTATTTTTGATTTTTACTTTTTTTGCTCACAATATAAACCTTAACATGAGAAATGAAACTATTATGCAATATTAAATAAAAAAAAAATTAGATTTACTAAAAGGCAAGTGTGATGATATCTTTTTCATAAATTTTTTTACGAAAAATCCGAGTTTTTTTTACTAAATATCTAATTTTTTACTAAAAATCAAATTTTTTATTAAAAATAAATTTTTATATAAAAAATAAAATTATTTGTAATAAATAAAATTTTTTACTAAAAGAAAATTTTTTACTAGTTAATAGTTTAATTTTTCATATTAAGTTTTATATTGTGAGCAAAATAAGTAAAAATCAAAAATAATTATTATGAGTTGATCAAAAAAATCAAAAATAATCATTAAAAGTTGAGCGAAAAAATAAAAAATAATCATTATGAGTTGAGAAAAAAAATAAAAATCAAAAATAATGATTATTTGTTGAGTTTTATTTTAAAACTCATAATCATTACGGTCCCTGCTTTTTTTAACTGAAAATGTGCAAATAATTATTAAATAATATGATTGGACACAAAACTATAGATATGCGCAACAGAGGAATATACGATTTAAAGTTTTGAAAGCGGATCCTATACCCCACTAAAAGTTATGGGGTTTTAAAGATAGAAACTACTCTTTAAAGCCTTGTAAGTTTATGAGGAAAATAAGATTTTTCAAAAAATTCACAAAGAAAAAAAATTTTGAACGATATTTTTTTTCTCTTTTTGTTTTATATTAAATACAGTCGAACACGGTTATAACGAACTTGAAGGGACCGACAAATTTAGTTCGTTATAAACGTAGTTCGTTATATCCGTAAAATTCCATTTGTCAAAAACATATATGTATTTCATTACAATACTAATATTTGGAATTAAAGCGTATTTCTTTCCTTTAAAAAAAGGCGGTATTTATAATTATTAAATATTAATATTTCAGGAATACTATTTTTTGCATTCATTATTCACTTCCCAAATGTCAAACTGAGATTAATTATATTTTTTGGTACTAATTCAATGTTTTCTTTTATTACAGATGTTTTGAGATATTTACATTTTGAGGAATAGCAATTTTCTATTTAATATTTAGTATTTAATCCTGAAATAATTTCAGTTTTATTATTAGCTATTTTCGATAAATGTATGTTATGTTAAAAAGTTCAGCAACTATAAATGTAAAATGCATATTTTATTTGCCGATAGTGTAAATTAAAATTAATGAAAATTATTTACATTTGTCCCATAATTTAAATGGAAATAAATAAAAGTTATCTGTAGTTTTTTTTTTTTTTTTTTTATTTTTGGAACTTTTTTGAAATATGTAATTTTATTTATCTAAAACAAGTATTTGTGGGAGTTCGTTATAAACGTAGTTTTTTGTATGAAAAATTCTTCTTGGGACCATAAAAATGTGTTCGTTATAAAAAAAAATTCGCTATATTCGTGTTCGTTATAAACGTAGTTATTTGTGTGGAAAATGTTGGTAAAATCAATGGGACCGAAGAAAAGTGTTCGCTATAGCCATAATTCGTTATATCCGGTGTTCGTTATAATAGTGTTCGACTGTAGTAACAAAAATTACATTTATATACTAAGTATAATCGCCTTTGAATTGAACAATTTTAATTTTTAAAATTTCTTAGCCGAAAGTTTATAAAGAAACTCATATTAATTGTTTAATTTTAAAAAAAGGTATCTTTTTGGAGAAAATCATTAAATAAAAGACAAGATCTTCCTATCGAGAATGCTTTGTTAAAACTCTTTCTAACTTGACCTATTTTATATCAAAATTTTGAATTCATAGTTATTGTTCTAAGTAAAATTCGAAAGCAGTGATTGACAAAAATGAAGCATTTTAGGAAACCCTATATGTATTATAAATATAATTTTTCTTCAATATTTCAAATATTTCCAATTTCGGAATTTCTGCTCCTTTATTTAAAATTTGTGGGATTTTCTTTGTTCCATTCTAAGTTTTTTTGTACACTTTTAAAAATTTCATTAATTTAGGATAAAACGAGAGAAAAAGTTATAGTCGGTCAGGCCCGACTATATGATACCCTACACCATTGTGTACTGTATAATTCGGAGAGAGGTCTTTTATTAGACATGGATCCAAATTTGGTCTTATAAGTGTAAAATATGACATACAAATACAGAATGTTACGTTGATGCTGAAATTTATATGAATTTATTCACTTTTGGGTGATTCCCGAAAGGGGGCCTTATATGGGAGCTATGGTAAATTATGGACCGATCTTTATAAAATTTGGCACTATCATTTATGTTTATATAAAACTTATTTGGGTCGAATATTAACTTGATACTAACATTTTGATAAAATTTATGGCTGTTAAAGTGATTTTCTGAAAAGGGGTTTATATGGGAGCTATGGGTAAATATGGACCGATCGTTTTAAAACTCGGCACACTTCTTTAGACTTGTATGAAACTTATATGTGCCAAATTTCATTAAAATATTGCTATACTTAAGGGACTTATGATCGTTAAACCCTTTTCCGGGAGGACATTTGTATGGGGGCTAGGTGAAATAATGGACCAATCATAACCAATTTCAATAGGTTTCGTTCCTGGACCAAAAGAAACCTGTATACCAAATTTCATAAATCGTTTAATACAAATTTATATCACAGGCGTCCGATTTAGAGACAACATAGCCCCGCCCCTGAAGGGTCCATGAAATCCGCTTAAAGAATTAACATCCATATACTCCCCCCTGTACCTGTGTTTTATATATCAGTTCAGCCACATAGAAGATATCTATTTATTCATATAATACTTATTTTAGACTCATCTCCACTAATTTCCATAGAAATATATACAAATATAGTCAACCGAGTGACCGTATCCGTAATTTGAAGGTTAATGGAATTCTCTACCTTATTTCAATATTTAATCATTATAGAACTTAAATATAACCCTATAAGGTCACAAGGACGCAAGAAAGTAATTTTTTTAAATTTTCTTATTTTGATCTTAATTCAATAGATTTTTTTAACATTTACATTTGATTTAAATTCGTCAATGTTTCGATTTAATTTTTTCGTTTTGTCTTTTGTATAACATCGATTTAAGTTTTTCTTTTTGTTAAGGATTTACGAGAATTGTTTCAAAGTATTTGTTGTAATGCAATTGCATGGAAGTAGTTTTCTTAAAAAATTGTGCTTCATTTATTTTGTTTGCTTTAACACTTTATTCTTGTTCGAGGAAAATCTCCACTTAACACATTTAGCCACATACTCATACTACTGGCATGGAACAACACAACAACAACTGCAGCAGAAACCACAGTTACAATTACATATAGTTGTAACAGCAACGAAACAAGTGAGTTTTAACAAGAAAAACTCTATAATCGTCCTTCTTTTATATGGCTGTTTTCCGTTTGTTATCTAACTTCCGTTTACAATATGGCGGCGTTTTAACAGTCAAGCCAGTTTTTTCTTTTGCACTCAATTGTCGTTTTTGTTGTGGGGTATTTTTCATTATATAAAAAGATATCAAAATCTTTTTCTTACTTGTTATTCGATTTTGTTTTTATTGTTGTATGTATGTATTTATTTTGTTGCAAGGACATTTTTTTTTTTTTTTTTGCTGTCACTTGCTCGTTTTGCTACTTCTTGTTAAAACGCTGAATTTAATTTTTTCGTTATTTGGTAGATTTGATTTGTTTGTAAAATTAAGACGACAGACACTATACTATAATGATCGTGGTAGTAGTAGTTGTTTGATTTAGTAGTACAGATAAAAGTAGTTGTTGTTTTGGTAGCAAAATTTGTCAATTCATTATTGTCTTTTTTTCGTGTTTGTATGTATTTTGTTGTATTTTTTTTTCTTACTTTTGTTACTGAAGGCGTTGTTTACTATTTTCCCTTTTATGTTGTATAGTTTTTTTCCTTTTATTTGTTTTACTTTTTATACCCTACACTGCCATAGGATGTTTGTAACACCCAAAAATATTGGTCTACTTACTGAGTTGATTTAACGATGTCCGTCCGTCCGCCCATGTAAACCTTGTAATCAAACTACAAGTCGCAATTTTTAACAAAAATTAATGAAATTTGGCACACAGGTTTCTTACAGTCCAGGGACGAAATTAGTTATGATCATTCCATTATTTCACCTAGCCCCCATACAAACGTCCTCCCGGAAAAGGGTTTAACGATCAAAAAAACCCTTAAATATAGCAATATTTTAATAAAATTTGGCACATATAAGTTTCATATAATTCTAAATATAATATTTTTATAAAGATCGATCTATAATTGACCATAGCTCCCATATAAACCCCTTTTCAGAAAATCACTTTAACGGGCATAAATCTCATTAAAATGTTAGTATCAAGTTAATATTTCACACAAGTTTTGTATAAACATAAATGATAGTTCCAAATTTTACAAAGATCGGTCCACAATTTACCATAGCTACCATATAAATGTAAACATCTAGGTAATATTCTGTATCCGTATGTTTTATTTAACACTTAATAAGAGTATCGGCCCACATTTGGCTCCAATTCTAATAAAAGACCCCTCCCCGAATTATAATGTATACCATATGTAGTATATCATATGGTCGGGCTTGACCGACTATATCTTTTTCTCTCGTTTTTTCTTGCATTTGTTGAATGCAATAATGTTTTTGTGTTTTTTGTTGTAAGAAATTATTCTTCATTTCGTTTTTCTTAGTTGGATTTTGTTGTCCTCTTTTTTCTTTAGCTTTTTGATTGTGGTCAAAATTAATTTATGACCAAATGGCATTGGACAATTAGGGTAATAAATCCATTTGACTATACATATTTGATTTTTTCTTTTTTTTCTTCATTTTTAACTTTTGAAGACAATAGAAGGAAGTTAAGAAACAAGCACCCGAAAACGTTTTATTTTTATTTTTCGATCAAAATAAATATCTTTAATGTTCAAAATATTTTTTCATTTGTTGAAAAAAATATGTGAGGGATTTTTATTTTTAAAATAAATATCCATCAATGATGAAAAAAATAAATATCTTTAACGATAAATATCTTTAACGATAAATATCAGTTCGAAAAAAATTTAAAATGATTGTTTTTTTTATTCATACTTTTGTTTTGTTTTCAAAATATTTTTTTATTCAAATGAAATTGTTGTTGTTTAGAATTTTTTCCATCCGATGAAAAAAGTTCAAAATAATTTTCAACTTTTGAAATAAATATCACAAAAGATATTTATATTTTTATTTTCATCATGATGAAAAAAATTAAAATATTGATGAAAATAATAAAAATCATGATGGATTTTTATTATTTTTTGAACATTAAAGATTGTTTTTCGATTGAAATAAAAATAAAAAGATTGTTTTTTTAGTATTAAAATCCGGTCTCTGTTAAGAAATATATAGAGTAAACAAATTGTAAAATGTTTATCTTAATTTGTTTTCAAGTTTTTTCTTAAAAAAAAAAAAAAATTAAATGAAATAAAATAAAATAAAAGAAGTTAATTAAAATTTCATAAAAGAATATTTTCTTAAAAAACAATACGATACAATTTACAAAAATTACATTAATTCTTTTCTGAATTGAAAAAAAAAAAATACAAATTTAATTCTCTTAGATTTAACACAAAACATTTAGTATATCCTCAGAGCTGCTGTTAAATGGAATAAAGTGATTACAACTCACTTACTTGTGTGTGATGTGTTTATTTCATTATTATTTTCTTTCGTTCTTTTTTTCGCAATCCGCAAAACACAACATACAATCTTAATAACAATAACGTTGATTTCAGGTTTATTTATTTCATGCCGTTTTTTATAAAAAAAAAAAAAAACTCATACAAAAAATCATTTTATTATATGCACAGTTTGTCGCGATTTTTATGGTGTTTTTTTATTTATAGAAATATAAAACCTGCAATACGTACGTTTAGATATATACATGTACATAAGTACATGTACGTACAATTACAAATTCAAACAAACATAAAACACATAAATTTGTTTATTTTAGAGGCAAGAACAAAGTGATATAAAAAACCAACATCGAAATTATTAAAATGTATGTATGTATTTAAGTATTTTGTACCTTTATACTAAGCTACCAAAGTTTTCTCAAAATTATATTGGTGTACATAGATTTGTAAAATCAAACACAATTACAGTGAAGGCCAAAAGAAACATTTCAAAACCAAACTCATTTATTTAAATCTCCATAATTTGTTATTGTATCTAACAATAAGCAAAAATTTTTAGTTTAAAAACCGCAATCCCCAGAAAGCACCTTATTTATGGTACATATGATACTTTGAAAGTGCTTTAATTTTAAAAAAGAGTTATATACTTTTTTATCAAATTAAAAATATTAATAATAATAATAATCCATTGAACAATACCTCACTGTTCGCAACAATATGTCATGGTGTAACAAATAATTGTAAATATCAACACGCCATATAAACTTTAACTAATACTCTAATAAATGTACATTTTTTCATGTACAAGTAATACTCATACATACATAATAGAGGCATTTTGATTATTTAACATCTATACAACTTGTTATAAACACCTCTTCAAGTATAATTTTTATGATTTCGTTTTTGTTACTTTTTTTCTAATATAAATTATAAAAACATTTTCGTAACAAGAAAAAAGAAATACATATACTTTTGAAAATTATTTTTAAAGAAAATAAAAATTTATAAGAAAAACAACCAAATGAATGTATCTTTTGTACCTGTTTAGCATAATAAACGGTTATGAAACATTTTTTTACGTTTTATTTTTTTGAAAAGCGTAAAAACATTTCTATATTTGTATCTTTCTTCGTTTTATATTTGTATACCCACCATCAAACAATTACGGGGGTATATTGTGTTTATCACTCCGGGTGTAACATGTTAAAATATTCTCCGAAGACCTCATAAAGTATATTCATACCTTTGTTTTGGGTCCTTGTAAGAGTCGATATAGATATATCTGTCCATCTGTCCGTCTTTTTGTCTGTTGAAAGCAGGGTAGTTACTACTCAGAGCGGACCACATAGGGGAGCAGGGAGGCAAAATTTAGCTCAAATAGTTCAAATATTGATATAAATTTGGATTTACCTCCCATATATAGCGAAGTTTTACTTTAAGGTTCCACAAAAAGTTTCAGATAGTGGATATAATATGTTCGCCAAGCCGAATATAATATTCTTACTTGTGATACTTAACTTTTTGCCCAAATTTTGTTACAGAACTTTAAAAGAATGATATATTATAAGATCAGATGTTTTCTAAATAAAACAAGCTTTCGGCTCTCAAATGACAATATTAAAAAATGTTCTTCGAATTGAATGTTATGCTATTATAATAGCAAAAAAGAATAAAAATTTAAAATTCTATTTTATTAAACACACATTTTACTATAAACTGGTACTAATATTTTTAAAACCGTTTTTTTACTTTAAATTTACTTTAAAAACGAATGACGTTTTTAAGGAACTGGTGTAAATGTTTATGTACATTTTTACATGTGATATTTTTTTTTTACATCTTCTTTGTTTTTTGGTTAAAAATATGTGGAAAAAAAAGCTTTTTAATTAAATTACAATGCCAACAGCTAAATACAAAAACACATTTACATACTGCTGTAAGTATGTAGTATTAAAATTAAAGGCAAAATAAAAAAAATCACCACACACTCACATATTTAGTATGTATTTGTGAGTAGTAGTAACAGTAGTTGTTGTGGCAGCTACAGTTGTAATAATATGAAGTATAATAGAGTGGCATTTGCAAAGTACCAGAAGTATGTATGAGTTGAGGCAAGTGGCAAATACATATTATGAAAACACATGTTTGAATGTGTGTGTGTATGTATGTGTGTTGTAGTCATAGTAAAGTACATAAACAAAACCTTATGACATTTTATGTATATTTTTATGTTTTTATTACAAATGTAAAATTATAAAAAAACAAAAGACGCAACCACAATATAACATTGTTTATATTTTTCTTTAATTTTTTTTTTTTTTTATATTTGTTAAGGCAAATAATAAAATGATTACCGGCGCAAAGTATGAAATGGCTTAATAAAATATTAAAATAAAAAATAAAACAACAAACCAACAACAGGAAAAATATTATATAAAATTTATAACTTAAATAAAAGTTTCAGTAGTAAAAAAAATATAAAAAATCTATTTAACTAATTGAAAATTATGTTATATAAAAGTTAAATGAATATTATTTGATGTATTGCCTAATTTTAGGTGTTGTCAAAAATGTGTAGATTTTAAGAAGCATTATTATCTAAAAAATACTTAGCGAATCTTTTTTATATATATAAAATAGAAAGGCATATTGAAGCCTTATTCAAGTTTAAGTGCTTCTTAATTTATATATTTATACACAGAGTTTTATAATAATTAGTTCATTAATACTTAATTTTTCTTTTCAAACGCTGTTTTAATTTAAATTAATTATGAATGAGTCATAAATTTTTTAGTGTGCCAAAATAGTTATAAAATGTTTATTGACTCATGCGTTTCATTTAAATAATATTTTATATGAACTATTAAATAGAAAATATTTCATTTTTTTTAGTTATTATTTTTTATTGTTAAATAAATTTCAATTAGTTATTGAAATTGTTGCTGAAATGACAATAAAACTAATTAATTTGACAATTTATTGTCAATTGTTAATAAAATTAACATAAAAGGTTTCCAACCAATTTCAATCTACTTTAAATATATGCTACATAATAAATTTGTTTAACATATGAACTTTTTAATTACAGTTTATTAATTAAAATATATAAAAAAATGGACTTATTTTTTCGTTAATATTAAACAAATTATTTTGATTGGTTCATTGTATCTAAAGAGATTAAAATATTCCTTTGAAATTTTCTAAAAATTAGTTTATTATATGACTAATACTTTTCACACACTCCGATTTATTTGCTCCTTTTTTTATAACTTTTATGTGACTTTATTTACTTCCTGTTTAATTCTACAAATTATATTTTATTTTATCAATCCGGCACGTTTTTAGTTTATGACCTCTTTCTTTTTTTCTTCAAATTAAAACTTAAGAAAAATCTATAAATGTGCTTGCCATCTATTTAATCCTTGTTATCCGAAAGTATCTATGATAATTTTAGAAAAATGCAAAAGGAAAAGTTTTTTTTTAACTTTTTATTTCAATTATTTTAAACTAAAGCAACAATTTTTCTTAAAAGAAACAACTTTAAGAGAAAATTGTATAGTTAATTTTACTCAAACTACTGTAAAACGAGATGAAGGAAAGCAAAGTTAAATCACTGAACAAATTATTAACGTTTGAATAAATAAATTAAAAATATTATAATGCTAATTTTAAAAGCAATAAACTAAGTAATTTGTAAAAGCAACATTATTAAAGTTATTTCAACTTTTTCTGTAAAAAGAACAGCCATTTTTAATATTTATTTATTTCATTTCATTTTTTCTCTCAAAAAATAATATTAAAACATACAATAAAATGTATTAATTCTATTTTATTTCATTTTATATTCTTCTTTGTTATGCAGGGGTCAATATGGGTTACATTGAAAACAATTATTCGAATTCTAACAATGGTGGTAGTGTCAATTCACAGGACTCTTTGTGGCAGGTGAAAATGTCCGGCGCCGCAGGCAATCAACAGAATATGATGCCAGTGTCTCACAATAATTATGTTGAACAACAACCCACCTATGGCTATGATCCATTGACACATGGAGGTTATGGCGGCGTAGATGATTATGCGCCCTATCCTCAGTTAACAGCAACACCCAGCCAACATGGTGATGAATATCATAATTTACGTAATAGCCAAAATCCATCTAGACAAGATTACTGCAGTGATCCCTATGCATCAGTGCAAAAGCCCAAAAAACGTGTTGACCAACATTTAGGTAAGTTTCATCAAAAGTTTAAATATTTAATGGTTTAATTCTTATATATATATCTGTAATATATAGATACATAATTGCTTATGTATGTTAAAGTAATTTATATGAGTTTATTTATACATATTAGTAGTAGTTTAAAGTGTACTTAGTCTTAATATTTATTTATTTTTTGGTAACCCATGGCAAACTTTTTTTTGGTTGCTCCTAAGGATAATGCAGAAGATTCTTTTTCGTTTATTTTTGTAGGATTTTTCTTCTTTTATTTCTAATATTATTAAGATGAGATTTTATAAGAATTTTACAAAGTCAGCATTGGATAAATTAAATTGACATTTAATACGGACAACGATGATGATGATGATGTTGTTGCCGTTGTCATTGCTATTGCTATATTTGCCACTTACTAAAAACAACCAACTGCTGGTAGCTGTTAATAAATATATGAATATTTGAGAGGATGTATGTGTTGTAAGACGTTTCAACTCATATGCTTTTAAATAAATCACCTAAGGCCCCTAATAACAAGCATAAGGAGAAGAAAAGTAATAATGCCTATTAATAAAAACTTAACTTGGCCAAAAAGACAAGATATAACACAAATATACATACATACAGACACACATAAATATTTATGTAGCAGACATACATATACATATAAGGCCTTTAGCCTTTCAACAGCTGTGGCAATGATAATGGTTGTAGCATCATTGGCAGGCTGTTGTAAGTTCATAGCAGTGAATAAGTGGTAACAATACATGAAATAGTAGATCAAAAATTGTTTGACTTTTACTACTTTGCGTATGTATGAGCAATAGATTAAATATAAATGTATGTATGTATATGTTTCTATATACAATTGTATGAATAAAAAGGATAATAATGTGGTTGTTGTCTATGTAGCCAACAGCAACAACAACAACGGCATCAGTAATAGCAAACGACTACAATTTGTGTTTATCCTGATTATCCTTGTATTACAATTGCTGATTGTCCTTGTGGTTTAGACTTGTATTTACAAGCCACTGATACATTTGAAATATATTCTTACATATACATAAATTTACTTATATACACATACACACTCAGCGCTATTAACACATCCAAACCCACACGTTTTTGCTCTTTTCATATCTTAACACCATTCGATATATCTCTTATTATTCTTTTAACTTACTTAGTTAAATGTACATTAGGGTGACCCTCTTTCATATAGTGGAAAATAAAAGTTTTTAAATTTTCAGTCTCACCCCCCTAAAAATGTTCGAATAGCGCTAAAACTATAAAATACAAAGTTTTGGATTGATTGAAACAAATTTAGAGGTGGCTCAAAACGATTGAAATATTACAAATTTTATTTTTTATTCTGTTCACCCATAAATATTTCATTAGGAATTAAATTTTCATCCTTTTCATCTTTTTGAATTCCTTAGTTTATTACCTTTCTAAATTTTAGGGAGGGAAGCAAAACTCGGCATATGGTTTTGTATTGATATCTTATACATCATGTCAGAATTTTTCGACAGTCACGTATATTCTACGTGAGATATTCATTATCAAATTTCACAAAAATCTCTTGTTTTGCATATAACTCACTAACGTATTTTTTCTTATTACAACAATTTTTGATCATAAAATTACTTACAGAATCTATAAAACGTCAATAGGAAACTACATGCCAAGTTTCATTTCTCCCCCACAAATTCTGGATGAAATCTTATTTTTCGGGATATATTTTCCAAAAAATTATGTGTTTTACGCTAATTTTATTTAATATGCATTTCAGAAAGCTCATACTCTGTGGAATTCAACAAGATATAAATCCAGAAAAATGCATTTAAAATTATTTATTTATGATCGGAAAAAGGAAATAATTTTTAAAAAGTCATCATTTTCAAGAATTTGATTTCTTTGAGCCACCTCTAAATTTTCTTCGAACAGTTTAAAACTTGATATGTCTTAGTTTTTCTACTATTCAAACATTTCCAGTAAAGAGGGCCACCCTAATGTACATAGATACATACATATGTGTGTGTTTGCTTATTCAACATGATAGACTTTATTTTTATGGTTTTAATAACTCTTTGTTATAATTTTTTAATTCATCAAAAATAATCAGCAAATTATTTTTATTATGAAATAAAATTTATAAAAATTTTGTTTGGTTTTAGGAACTTTACTCAATGCACAAGAATAAAAAATATATTTCTTGAGAAATTTTAATATATATTGTGTATTATTTCAATTTGCTTACAATTTGGGAAGGTCAGATATTTGACTAAAACCTTTTACCTGGTATATATTCATCTGATCAAAGGGAAATTTAGGTTTTAAAACACTTAGTAATGTTTTTTTTTTTTTACATACTTTTAGGGTAATTATAAAGTTATGTATTATTTTTCGCTTCTATTTAAAGCAAAAATAAAATAAAAGTTTATCAAATATTCTTTTTAATTCCCTATTTTCTCTTATGGTAACTTTAGTTTTAATTAATCATTTTTAGTATTATTTTTTTTTTGTCTTTCGATTTAACTTTCAATATTTGTGAATAGATTTCCTTTTTGATTGTAGATTAGTTTTTAGTTTGTAGATGGGTTTGTGTGTATTGTTAATAACCAAACATAAGGTTTATCTATTTGTCATAAAATGTCAAAAAGTTTATTTTAATCAATCATTTATTATGACACAGACAATAGAAAGGAGGTTGACTTCACTGAGTAGTTTGTAAAGTTATATCTCAAACAAGAATTTGATACTTATATGATAAATTAATGAGTATACTATAAGATAACTGTGGTCAAAAGAGGCGCTTAGATTTTTTTTTTTTTTGCTGAAAACTAATTTAAAAGATTTTTTATCAAAATGCTTTGACTTTTTTTTTTTTTTCATTTATTTGCCGGCATAATTTTATTCGGATTTTTATTAAACAAAGAAAAATTAGCTTGTAAAAAATTATAATTGACTTTTTAATATAGTAAAATTTAGTGCTAATTTTAATTATTTGTCAATAATTCACTTGCTAAACTTTTCTGTTTAACATTTAATTTTAAAGACTAGTTTTTAAATTTAGTTTGCTTAATGTAAATACAAATTTTTGTTTATATTTTCTCCTTTCGATGTACCACATACATAGTCGTAACTTATGAATTATTCAGTTATTTTTTTTTTTTTTTTTTTTTTTTTTTTTTGTTTTGCTCTTTAAATAATAAATTCCTGTCTGCTGGTCGGTTGAAATCAACGAAAAATGTTACCTTAAAAATACATTCCATAATTTACCAGTGTATGCATGTAAATAAATTTTTAATAATTAATCAAATATTGAATTAATTAAACTTGCATAAACAAAACAGTTTTCCAGCATCACCGCTCTAAATTCACAGTCGAGTTCATGGCCATAAACAAAAAACTAGAAAAAATAATAAAAAGAAATATGGGGAATTTGAATATTTTTTTTTTTTTTTTTTTAGTTTTATATTTTTAGAATACACAAATAACATTCATCCATATATTTAAGCTACATATGCAAACAAGGCATAAATTATGCTTAGAGAAAATAAAATAAAACATTTTTGAAAAAAAAAAAACTAAAATAAAATAAAAAGAAAACTTACAAAATCTCTACCATGAACATTTACTATATGTATGTTATATTTTTTCTAAATGTATGCGTTTTTTTTTTTTTTTCTATGTATATGTTGTATAACTTAATCCCCATTTAACACTTTTTAGCATATTTTTGTTCTTCATTGGAATATGATTCTTTAGTGCTACTTTCAAAATATTTCTAATGTTTTCTAGTAATACATATTATTTTATAAAAACGTACACTGGCTGCATATAGTATAATGTTTTTTTTATTTTTTATGTCAATGTGCCAGTCGCAAAAATACACTCATTCGGCATGGTCAAATTGCACTATGGTGCCGAGGTTTTATCATGTTTATGAGTTTCAAAGTTCTTCTTGTTATACTTAAAGTTTGAACAAATTATATAGATGAAATATGGCCTAGAGTAAATATTTATTTTTAAAGTACAGTAAAAGCTCCCATAGCCAGACAGCTCCGGTGGGCGGACAATTTTTAGGGTCCCATGGTTTAGATGGCATTTTTAGAATAAATTAATCTCCGCTAGGCAGACGCTCTCTTGGGCGGACGCGGACACCTGTTTTTGAAGTAAACATCTCTCATAGCCAGACAAAAATCATAAACGGTAAAAGAAATGTACCGAATATTGTATAATGAGATGCTTATTTTAATTTTTGTCGTCTTTGCTTACAATTTTGGAAGTTAAGTAGTTTACCATTCGTTTTTTACTTTTCTTTTTGCTGGTTTTGAGCAAAATCTAGTTTTTAATTTAACTTTGACTTTTACACTTGATTAAAAATTCTTCATACTAGAAAAGAGAAAATGAAAACTTGATCCCTAAAAACCTATCACAGTTATCTATGTCTTGAAGACAGTCTCGATGATGGGTCCATGATTTGTCATAGAACACAATGGCGACAGATTTCTACAAATCTGAACAATTTTTTTGAACAAAGGGCATAGAAATTCAGCACAAAAAGCAGAGTGACATTGTCATCAGTCATATAAAAATAGGTACTTGGGTGATGCTTAAGATCGAGGCTAGGCCACCAACATCATTTTCCCAAGTTAATCCTGTGGTTTTTAAATGGAGTAACATGCCAACATATAGATGGCTTTGTTGTCTAACTTGTCCTCAACATGCTTTTTATTTTTAAAATTTCGTGGAAAAATCGTTAGTAAAAATGCTGTTGAAAAAAGTCTGACCCTTAGCCAGTTAAAAGATGATTTTTTTCACGTACGAAAAATTACTAAATTTAAAAAGTCATTTTAGAAAAATTAAATGAAAACGGAGAGAAGTGAAGTGTAGCCATAAATTCCATAAAATAAATTTCATAAAATCATAATTTATTGCAAATAATCTCTAAATGAAAATGAAAAACGTCGTTTGCCGCAGAAGCAAAAGAATAAAGAAACCACAATTTTTATTATTATTATTTTTTTTTTTGCTTTAAAATTGAGCTATTAAGTAAAATGTTTGAAACATTTTTTTTTTTTTTTATGAAACACCTTTCAAATAGAATATTTTTTTAAATGGAACAAATTTTACGACCATTTCGTTTATGAAGTTAATGTTACGATATTTTTACTTTTGCCAATATTGATGTAAATTTTGAAGATATGAACATGTAATTTTTTTGTATAAATGTAGTTTGGGTCAGTAAATTGTAATCCAGTGTTTACGGGCTTTTGAATTCTAATTGACGATATGTATGTATAAATAAGAATATGTATATCTATGAGTTAATTCATTACAATCAATCTTGAATGTTAAAAAAAAAAATATTATGTACCATATCCCATAGACGGTCATCTCCCGATAACGGACAAAATCAGCGTGTTCGCCTATGGGAGCTTTCACTGTATTTACTTTCGAAACGAAATAATACCTTGGAAAAACTAATATTTTTTTTTTTTTTTCAAAACTTACATGTATATATAAGTGTACGTATATATTTTATATAAATTTTATAGTTAGAGCGCGGATTTACGCGCATTTAATTATTAATTTTACTGCATGTTATGACATATTTTAGGGGCTTATTTTAAAAAGTAATCTAATTACTTTGTTTAACTTTTTTCGTTAATATGCAAATTTCTTAAAGCCCGTAAGTTGACTTACTATTTAGGTATAAAAGCATGTTAATCCGAGCCCTTCCTATAGTTTCAAAATTATAAAGTAATTTTTAGGTAATTTTGTCCCACTGTTATAAAGTAAAAGGATAAAACAAATAAGAATCAATTCAGTATTTTATTTTTCTAATATATGCCATTTAGTAAGTTGTTTTCTTAACATTTTTATTTATTTTTTTTACAAAATTCAAATAGACCTTTTAATAGAGGAACTGAGCTACACATAAAAATGTCAATATTGAGGGCGTTAGTAGAGAAAAAATATAATAAAATGCAACAACTCTATTGGGTATTAAAGTGCTACTTACTAGTCTTCTATATACATTAGGGATATAACTTTTTCACTTTTTTTGCAAATATCAAAATGGCCCTAGCATAGTCGGATAGGCCATTGAAAATTATTTAAAAAAATGTTATTACTTTTCGCTGTTGTCAAAAATCAATAACCCTAATGTAACAGCGAAGCAACATATGCACATAACGTGTCCGCATTAAGTTTGAAGTTTATGTCTTTTAATAATTAAAAACTAAATTTTTCACTTTACTATTTTACTTTATTAATAAAATATTTAAAATTTTTTTATTAAAATCAAAAAAATTTTTTTTTTTTGGGGAGATTTTAAAAAATCATTTTTGTGGGTGAGGTTTTTATTCCAAAATTACCAGAAAAAAATTGTTTTCGTAAATAACACAACATTCGCCATCGCGTGGTGCTAAGATCAAAATTTGGTTATATCCCTAATATACATATATTTAAATGTTTTCAGTATATATTATTTTTATAAACACAATCGTCTTTTAATATGAGTATATTTTAAGGGTTATACTCAGCTACTTATTGCTTTTTTCTTTTTCAATATTTTATTTTACATAAAATGTGTTGCTGTATATAAAATATACGTTTTCTTGGGAAAAAACAGAAAAAATTTAACGAAAAAAGTACTGGAATCCATAAAGTAGTAAATCTGTTGTAATAGTATTATAAATACATTCTATCAGATACATACATATACACATATACTTTCATTAGAAGAGTTCAGTGTTTTTTAGAAATAAATATTTATTGTATTTCGAAAAATTTTCCATAAAAATTACTAAAACCTGTTATCTAAATGAATCTTAAGCAACTTATAGGAAATTTTTTATTAAATTTAGGCTGAAAATTTGTTCAATTCTCATAAGTGACAAATGAATTTGAACCATTCTAATATTAAATGCATTTATATATGTATGTTCATTACAAATGGGTATACTAACTTTAGAGTAGTTCTTAAGAATTTAGTTTAAAACTCTTAAAACAAAATCCCAATACTAAAACCCTTAAGTGTGATTGCCCTTGTTATTTAGCATAATTTTAGGCTTAATTTTAAAATAAATATTTAAAGAAATTATTAAATTATACAATTTGATTTAGAATTTTACTAAATTATTAACGTTTACTTGCTGAAGCTCCCTAATATATTACTATGTTATGTTTATATACATTTATTTACATCTTATTAGTAGTAGAAAAATGTTAAAGTTTTAAAAAAGATTTTAAAATCTATGTGTGTAAATTTCAATTCAAAAAATATTTTCTTGTCTTAACAAACAAAAATAACAGCAGCTGTTGCTATTGGTTTTAAATTAAATAAAATTTAATGGATATATATCTTTAAATTTCATTTTATACAAAATATAAATATATACAAAACAGAATTTTTAACTAAAGTTAAGTATAAAAGATGACATAGGATAGGAAAAAGAAAACAAAAACAACTTTTAAAATATTTATTTATTAAATTGTTTAGGTATTACTGCAAAAATGATACAATCAAACATAAAAAAAAACTTGTTTTGATGTCACTAAAAAATACCGGTATTTTTTATTAAACATTTATCATGGAATCTGCGCTTGTATTGTAATTAAACGTATTCTTAAACTGGTTTAGATGTAATCTTTTTGTTTAATCCAATCTTTAATAAATTACAAAAAATGAAAGAAAACAAAGGATATAAAATATATTATGCTGTAACCCATATTCTTTCATAAAAGTATTTCTTTTAAGAATTAAAGTCAAGTTTTATTTTTATATACATACATATATTTTTCATTTACTTTGTTGAGTTTTTTTTTAGAAAAAAAAAAAAAAAATAAAAACAAATAAAAATGCATAAATCTTTTTTTAAGTGGATATTTTTTAACATAGAGAACAAAATCCTTTTAGTCCATGAATTGTCTGTATTTTGTACCCTTTTCAAAACCAAAAATAACACAACTCAGACAACTGTAGCAACAGCAACAACCAAATACAGTTTACAGTTATTCTCAAGTATTTACTTACATATGTGTGTGTGTGGTTCTATATCTATATTGTCTGAATGTGTATGTGGATTTGTAAATTCTTTCTCAAACAACAATATTTTTGCAAGTAAAATGTTGCTCTTTTGTATTGTTAACACAGCGTATTTTACCAAATAACTTGCATAACTTAACTCTTTTAACTCGACTACCACTACTACATACAAATAACTACCACATACTACATGCATAAATAAAACCATTCATTTTTATTCTTTCGTGTTTTTCTTTTTCGTTTCTTTTTGTCTTGTTTTTAATTCAACATTTAAACAAATATTTGTAGTTTTAATACCAACAACACATATTTACTCCATTTTGTATTTTATTCATAAACAAGATGTAGGAGATATACAAATACATCCACAACAAACACATACTCATATACAAAAAATATACTGGTTTTCCTACGTTTATAGAAAAATAATGTTTATAATGTATAAATAATTTGTATGTAGTTACTTCTAGTGTTCAGTTATGAATTTAAAATACTTAAAATAAAGACATTAATAAAGTACAATGTTTGATATTGTTCAAGTAGTAAACTTTGTTGACAATATGCATATACTCACACACACACACACACAAATTTAGTTGGTCAACAAGCTACACTGCAATATTGTTTATGTTACAAATATTTATATGCAAACAAAAATTTCATTTCCGGCTTAGAAGATACTTTTCGTATATAAAACCGGATGCGTCTGCCATGTTATAACACCTACACATAATCCTTTAGAATTTAATTTGTATATAATTAAATGTAAAGAATTTGTTTGCAGTAATTTGTCTTTACTCCTTTTAGTAATTATTTAAATGTGTTAAGACTTTTTCAGTTAAACAGCTACTTTAAATACATATTGTATTTAACTTTAAAAATATTTATTTGTTGTATATCTCAAAAAATTTAAAAGCTTTTTAAGCCGATTTAACATCATATCTCAAACTCCAGAAAATCCATGTTGTTATGCCACAAAAAAGTGAAGTTTTTATAAGCTTGTGTTTTTGATAAGAAAATAGCATTTTTTAAATTGAAAACAGGGAATTTAACAGCTTTGTTTTTTTTTTTTGAGGTTTCCGAATTAGTACGCCTAAATGTGTACACGTTTTTTACGTATTTTATATTGCAGGTTGTTTAAAGCAACTGTTGTTAAATAAAAAAAGATCTAGCTATCAATTAAACCTTTTCTTTTTTAAAATTAGCCAAAATCTGCTAATTGTATTTTAAGAAGATTTTATGAGTTTGGTATACACTTTAAAAAGTTATTTATTTTATAATTTACTGTTAATTTTATGTGTTACATTTATACTCCTGAAGGTATGCTTTTAAAAATCAATGGTAATTTTAAATCTTGTACTTAAAAATTTGTTTTTATGATCATTTCTTCTTTAGTTTTAAGAACAAAATATAAATTTTATAAACTAAGCAATTAAAAATTCAAATATGTACTGATTGCAATATTTCCTCCGTCTGAATAAAATTTTGGTATTAAAAAAAGGAATAAGTGGTAAACCAGCAATTTAAGTCCCTCTAGTTATTATCAAGGCATTAGAAATGAAAATGTTTTATTTTTCGCAATACATAAATTCATATGAATATGCATAACAAGGCGAATGTAAGCATACAAATAAATATAATACAGTTAGTGGCAAAAGTATTTTCACAAATTCTCTGTTAAAATCATTTGATTTTTTTTATTGAATGTTAAATAAATGTACTAAAAATGTACATTGTAAGATTACTTTTACTTTAACTGTTTTGTACAAATATTCCTTGCGTTTATTTAATAGAAAAGCATTCATACAAATAAAATAAAACCACACCAAAACGAAACGAAACTTAACTACGTAGAAATAAAATAAAAACCAAATCATGTGGCTAGAGAATCATAAAGTGTAAAAAAGATAACGACGCAATGGAAACAAACACATTCATTTATTGGTTGTAGAAACAATAGCAGCGAACAAAAATACTCTTAAATTTTCATACACAATTACAACACAAATAGATAAGCGTACACACATACAGTGTCTCACATAAGTTAGTGAATTTAAATTTTTAAATAAAAAAATTAGTTATTTTTAGTTATTAAATTAGGTAAATAAAAAATAATATTTTTTTATGAATGGGATTTTTTTGCCTGAGTTGTCTTCTACCAAATGCTGCAAAAAGTAGCACAAAATGTTGAATCGTTTCCGAGAAATTGAGAAAAATAACACGTGCAGTCATTTTAGGTACCTCACAAAAGTATTTGCATTTTTTAATTTTTTGTATTTGAAGATACTCAAAATACAAAAAAAGGCAAAAAAAGATAAGTTTTTTATATTAATTGTTATTAAGTATTAGTGTTAAACGTTTACTAATTCTTTTTATAAATTATCTTACAAAAGGGAAATTTGGAATAATCGGGTAATTTTTCCTAAATAATTTCTTAAAATTAATTTGTTTTATTATGGAAATATAAATGGACTTTGTCATGTCTTCGAAAAATAATTTTTACTGCAAAAGTTCTAAATATTAACATTCCAAACGGCGTACAAATTTTCATTATGTTGTTAAAAATTAAAAATCTTTAACATTGAGCCTATTTTACTGAAGTATTGGTCCACATATTTTAACAAAACTTTCAGATTGTGTTTCTGTAGGTATTAGCTGTTATTAAATGGGAGATTTGGATACCGGCTACAAAAATACAAAGAAATTGGTGCCATAGTATAAAACGCGATAAGAGGTATATTTTAAGTTACATAACTATATGGCTTTCAAAATATAGGGAAACTATAAATAGGTAAAAATATCCGAAAAAGTGTAGTATTCTGTTAATATTATCTATGTTGATGAAAATAAAGTTGAAAATTTTTCGCTCCAACATTTCTGGAGTTCAAGTTATTGATCCAAAACAAATAGACAAATACAATTCAGTTAATAAATCTAGAATTATTTTTTTTTAAATCACTTAATTAAACCGTTTTAATTATTAATTTAAAAAATTCAAATACTTTAGTGAGACACTGTAAATGCATTCAAATATATTAATAGAATTTGACACACACATATACGTACCTACTAAGGTAGACTGAAAAATTAACGTATTTATTTACGTGTATTTTTCTTTAAAATTTTAAAATTTTAAAATTCTAAAAAAAAAAAAAAATATTATGTTAATTATTATATTATTTTTTAATTCATTAATTTTCAAAATTTCACAAATACATTTTAAGTTAGCACCAAAAATGCTTAAATAAAACTGTCTATTAGTTAAAAACCTTTCTTACAAAACTATTTTTTAGATCGACCTCGTACAGAATTCATGTAAATGAAAATCATCTAGTAAAATTGTTTATTTAAATACTTTGCTTTATACACTAACACACCTTCAAAACTGCAGAATCCAAGAATTCAAAACAATTTTAAAATTATATTAAAGTGTTAAAGGTTTAATAAGTCAAATTGAAATATAAACTGCCTATTGGCTTAGTACTTACTTTAAACAGTGATGAATCCTTTTTGGCCTGGGAGATTTCAGAACTTAGCTATACTCCAGGACAATATCAAATTAATATGCAAATAAATTATGCATTTAGAATAAAAATTTAACAAAATTTATGCAAATATACATTTAAAGCTTTCCAAACTCTATTCCAGAAAATATTAAAATATAATGTTGTATAAAAACCAAATACAAAATTATTTCTAATTTTTATAACCATTTTTTTTTTTTTTTTTCGTACGAAGTCCTTAAAATATTGTTAATTAATTACTATATGAATTTATAAATATTCATAATAATGAAAATATTTATTGCTCTTGTAAATATAATTAAATAGTAATTAATGTTCAATATACCGCATAAAGAATAAGTGATTTTAGAGATTTAAATTCTTTTTAACTAAATTAAAAAAAAAAAAAGATTTAATTAATATTTTTTAAATCTTTTTTTTTTTTTTTTCTTTTTGTTACTGTATTTATTGACCAGGTATTTAATTAATTTATTTGTCCATCAAATATTAATACTTATCTACGAAAATCATTATCAATTATTTTTAACAATTTAAAAACAAAAAACATTTAAATGATAAATTTTTTTGGTAAGAATTTTTTCAAATACTTTTCAGTTTTAAGTTAAATTTGTGTATGTTGTTGTTGTAATATTTATAGCTGCTGTTGCTATATGTGTATAGTATGTGCCACATACATATAAAATAAGAGAAAAAGATATAGTCGGTCAACCCGATATATGATATTGTATTTATATTTATATAAAACTTATTTGTGTCGAATATTAACTTGATGCTAACATTTTAATGGTATTTATGCATCTAAAACCGTATTTCTGAAAATGGGTTTATATGTGAACTATGGTCTATTATAAACCGATCTTTCTGAAATTCGGTACACAGTTTTAAACTTATATGGAACTTATATGTGCCAAATATTGCTGTATTTAAGGGATTTATGATCGTTAAACCCTTTTCCTGATAACATTTGTATGGGGGCTAGGTGAAATAATCATAACCAATTTCAATAGGCTTCTTCCCTGGACTGTAAGAAACCTGTGTGCCAAATTTCATTAATTTCTTTTTTAAAAATTACGTCCTGTAGTTTGATTACAATGTTTACATGGACGGACAGACGGGCGGACGGACGGAGTTAAATCGACTCAAAAAGTGATTCTAAAAGCCGATTGCTATAAATTAAAGTGGGTCTTAGACCAATATTTTTGGATGTTACAAACATCAGCACAAAGGCATAATACCCACAAATATACATATCTGTAAATGTGTATTATAGTAGCAATGGGTAGTAAATGAAAAATAAATAAATTTTGCATATGCTGCTAATTGAAAACACATCCATCAGGTTAATAGCATCAAAAAAAAAAAAACTACAACAAAAACAGCATGCATAAATAAAGCATCGTTGCAGCTCAATGTTGTAACAATTTCAATAATAAAGAATTAATGCAAACTCCTTTTGTCCCTCCCTCTATCAATTTATTTATGTATATGTGTGTGTAAATGTTTAACTATATTTGTGATGATCAAGTACGTATACATCTGTATGTATAAATTTACACATACTTACGAATGTATAATATACTTGTGTAAAAGTGCTGTAGTATTTCTGCTAGGCTCTGTTGTATTTGCAATCAAATGACGGATACGGAAATTGTCAATTTCCATTGTATGCGTGTATGTATTGAAATAAAATGTCACATTGTAGCTACCACTGGTATTGTATGACCGAGTACATGTATTTCTTTTTTAACATAAATGTGATTTTTTAATGTTTTATTAAAAACAAATAATAAATAAATAAATAAATAAAATTAAAAAAAAAAAAACAGGACTAAGTATAAAAAAGAAATTAATTCAAAAATGTAATATATTACATACATGTAATTTGCGTATGATGTATGAATAAAAATACTTGTATAAATTGTATGTTTGTAGCTTTTTGTTTTACTAATGAAGTGTATGTGTAAATATATGCTGTATTTATAACTATACTGACAACTAACAAAATTGAGATTTTCTTTATGTTTTTTAAACAGGTGTAAATTAAACCGTTTTGTTTTCTTAATTATTTCTCTTCAATGTAGTGTTTTTTTATAAATTCAAGTTCATTTGTAATACATATCGAGGGCTTGTATTCAAAAAAGGCCATATGCAAAACTCCAATTGTATGTTATGTACATAGCCTAAAAATAAAAAGCAATAGAAATGTGTTATATTTTTTAAAATTGATACCACTGATAAAGGACACAAAAACAAAGTGTTTGACGTCATAAACATATTTTTGGAAATCTGCAGATAGCCCTTTTTTGGATATAAGCCCTCGATATGTATAAAAAATAATATTTTAACTTTAAGCTTAATTGTTTTTCTGTTTTTTTAGTAAAGGAGGTACATTGATTGTGTAAACAATTTATTTTAAAAACCAGTTAGTTTATAATCTCGTATAGAATTTTCCTTCTTCAGATGAAAAAAACTACTGCATATAATATACATTTGTATGTATATATAGGAAAATTTTACATAAAATATATTATCGATAACGTTGATAAATCTTTTCGATTTCACAACACAGCCATACATACACACATGAGAGTAATAATTTACACAAAATGTGTTGAGTAATGACAGCATGTCTACCTATAATTGCTTAGGTCAGTTTTCATAAACACTATAACAAAACATCTTTATTGGGAAATTTGATCATATATTTTCCCATATATAGTACATATAGATAAATATGTATATACAGGAAAACTCTTTGATATTGGACCATGAAATGCATTTAAATCTTCCTTTTGGAAATGGTATTTTTTTGGTAGCTTTCACTATAGTATGATGGTATGTATTAGTAATTGGGAATGTGTCTTCATTTCCAAAGTTTTGTAGCAGAAACTTACATTTATTTGATAAATGGAAGATGTATGGCTACCAAAAGGATATTGATGATAATTTGCTTAAAAAAACGAAGAAAAAACATATATGCCCCAATGAAAATAGAATGAGCATATTATACTATATATCTAAATATGTATGTATATATATATATATATATATATATATATATATATATATATATATATATATATATATATATATATATATATATATATATATATATATATATATATATATATATATATATATATATATATATATATATGTGTATCGATGAGATTGTATGTAGATATATATATTTATTTTTAAAAAAGCACATAAAGTAAATGAAAGGGGTATGTCCTATTTTTTGTTGTTACTTCAGCTGTTGTTATTATTTTTCATAGCAGACATATAGGCAGACACTAAAACTGATGACTAGACGATTGTGGTTACGAAACATTACCAGGATGTGTTTGCTTCCTATATGCGTATGCGTATAAATGCCTGTATGTTCGAATTTGTGTTTATGTAAAATATTCATGAATTGCAAAACATCAATATCAATACTCTTACACAAACACACATATATGCATGCCATACTTATACACTCATGCATACATGATGAAAATCAATAGTGAATTGGGAAAGGTTCATTTTTAAACGATATGTTTGTAAGTATATACACACGTATATTTATTTGTATACATATATGAAAGAACTTGTGTGATTGTTCGTTATATATCTAACTATTTATAGATTTAACTATCTGCGTCTATCTTTTAAATAATTTATAATCGAAAATGTATAGTTATTTATCATGCAGCTTAAGACACTGACAAATCTATCAACTGCACTTTAAAGGAAATTTTTCTTAAAAACAAAGGGTTTCATAAATCTAGCTGTCATTTTTTAAATATAATTTCAATCTACCTCTTAAATTACAATCGATTTGAAATTGCTACCCTAAAAGTACAGAATGTAACGTGTGGTATATTAACTATAGTCAGAATCACTGTCACGTCAATATTAAAAAGTGTGTACTATGAATTAATTCTTTTAAATCTCCCAATCACTTTGAATATGTGTAGCTATTTAAATGTATCCTAACATTTTTTTTGCCCTTTGAACTAAAATTAAAAAAAATATCAATAGATATTTACAAGAATAAAATTAAAATATCCTTGAGATAATACAAACTTAAATGTATTTTTAATCAAATTTTTAAATACAGAGTATTAATATATGATAAATTTAATATCATATCAATATGTTATAAATTATTGATTTATTTTATTTCGAAATTAAATTCCAATGAAACATATATGTCTGTCAGGCAAATAAATTTGGTAAATTAGTTTAAAGATTGTCTATAGACAATAAATTCATCTTAAAATTCAAAACATCTGTTTGTACATTTATTAATAATGAATAAACTTCTGTCTGAAATTATTTAAAGTTTTTGCTAAATAAAATTTAAATTAAATCAGTGTCCACATTTCAATGAAAATCTCTCTCTAGCTGTTTGCCGTATCCAGCATACGGCAAATAAACTAAAGTTTATTTTTACCGCCGGAAGTGAATATAAAATGGGAAAAATGAATCGAAACAGAAAAAAAAGAAGAAAAATTAAAAAAAAAGAAAAAAAAAATCAATACTAAAGAGTGAAATCTGTATCACACATGTGTGTATGTATGTGTTAACGCCTACAGGTTTATGTTTGTATTGCAGCAGTTTTGTACACATCGACACCCATATTTTGTATGTGTATAAATATAAAGTGTATTCAGGTGAATGTTGTCATTGAAGATCCTGGTAACATGTGTTTACCTTAAAAAACTATGCTTATGTTTGTTGTTTTTGCTGGTGCTGTAACCAGCTAAAGTCAATTTTTGTTAAAAGTAATATTGAGAGTACAAACGTAGCAATAAGAAACAAATATTAAACAAACATACCTACATAAAAATGTATGTATATATGTATATGTGACAATATGATACAAATATTAAAGCAAATATAAGTCAGAATACAATTGAGTCGGCGAATATATAGTTTGGCTTATAATGTCAACAGCTCATCTGAAATTGAATTTTCTTTTTTTAAATTCTGGGATTAAAAAGGAAATTCTAATTTTTTATTTCAGTTTCCAATTAATAAGACTTAAAAAAAAAAATAAAATTGTAGTTAACAGTTTTGAAGTTTTGTAACATTTATATATTTTCTAAATTTTAAAAACAATATAAAATACATCTTAATACCCTTAATGAAAACCTCTAACCATAGTAAAAAATATTTAAATCTATGAAAACTGTAATTAAAATAATATTGTCTATGTTAAGTCTTTTCTTAATATTACACACAACATTCATAATCGATATTATTTTTTTTTTTTTTTTTATTGAAAATATGACAATTTAAATGCAATTCTGAAGTACACAATTGTCATGCAAATAAAAACAATAAGAACCATATGCATACATACTATACACTACAACAATAAATATAAAACAAACAAAAAAAAAAACGAAAAAGTAAAACATTTGGTTATTTTGTAATAGTGGAAGAATTTATTGCGGACAGGGATTTTCATTTCGATGGACGACTACAAGTGCGACAATCCGTTGCAATTCCGTTTTCATAATAACAAAACATATGCATCATAAACTTCCACACACACATATACTTGTGAGGTTTGACACATGTTTGAACAGAAAAAAAAAAAACACAGACATCCAGAGAGGTAGTAGTGTGGCAAACTCATCACTTGTTTCCGTTATATAAGATTTTCAAAGCTTTTATTTCCGGTTTATTAAATTGTTTATTTTGATTTATATTTAAAAATGGCCAGTAGAACATGCACATTTAGAAATATACAGCAAATGTGTATATACACTTACAGTATATGTATGTACCAGAAGTTAATTTAAATAAAAAATTGCTTATATTTTAAATTACCTAGTATACATATATTTAAATCTCTTTAAATAATATTTTTTTAATATTGAAATTTGTCTAAAATCAAAAGCATATTTGAATAATTTGTTTGCTTATAATATTTCTTCTCTTCTTCCATTTGTTTATATTCTTATTGTTTTTTTTTTTTTTTTTTTTTTTGTTTCTTTAAAAAAATCTATTAAAATTTATCTTAAAATGCTTACATATTCTATAGCGGATATAATACAGGATGTTACGCTCTAACGGAGCGCTGCTAATGTAAGTAGTGCTAAAAAATAAAAACAAAAATTATTTTAGCTATAAACCCTTAAATGAATGATATACATTTGTTTAAAAAATATATACTTATTTATGTATATCTTTCAGTTTTTATTCCCTTGAGATCTGTCATTTATGATTTGTTTGAGTTTGAAAGGAATGCGAAAGGAAAAGAATAAGTTATTGTTAACCCAGCAAATGTTTTTTTTTTTTTATTTAAATAAGTCATATTATTAGAGAAGCAAGACTTACGAAGTTGCATCTTAATTTAAATTTTTTAGTTTTCGAGATATTGCTTTTTTTTATCTATAAAAATACACAATAAATATTGACCAACGTTAAATTTATTAAATCCACATTTTTATTAACAACTTTTTTTTTTTTTTTTGAAATCTTTAAAAATTTCTTTAAAAAATTGTTTTTGAAAAATTCTTTGAATTTATAAGTTTATAAATATAGTCTAAACATAACGATTGAGATGAAAAAATTTAAACGTTTTTAAAGCTTTGAAAACAGGTGATGCTTTAAAAATTATTAAAAAATATAAAAGTCTACAGAATATTGTAGCATGAGCGTTTAAAGGAGATTGAACTATTCTTTTTGTGAGAAAAAAATATATTTTTTAAAATAATTTCGACTTTTTGTAGATTTATTATACAAAATAGTAACAATTTCAGAATTATATATGATGCAATATCTCGAAAATAGCTTATTTTTTACAAACATAATTGAAGCGAATCTTCAAAAAATGTATTAGAAGTGATGTATACAGCTTTTAGCACAAGTTTTCTCATATATTTTTATACCCACCATCAAAAAGATGGGGGGTATATTGATTTTGTCATTCCGTATGTAACATGTCGAAGGAATTATCTAAGACCCCACAAAATATATATTTTCTGGGTGCTGGTTAGATTCTGAGTCGTAGGGTGACGATATTTGGCACAAATATTAACCTTATATAAGGTTTGTTTGGTATTGAAAATGGGCAAAATCGGTTAATAAATAAAAAAGTAATGGGCTAAAAATTAGAAACAAATTGTGTCCATTTCATACTATTCTGCTGATATTTCTTAAACGAAATTTTGTATAAATAGTTTGAGGGTTAATATAAATTTGGAAACCAAAAATGGACGTGGTCCGCCCACTTTGCCGCCCACCTCCCATATAAGGTGAAATTTCCAAAAAATTGTGTTCAAATAGTTCAAGGACCAATGTAAACTCGGAAGCAAAAAATGGGCGTGGTCCGCCCACTTTACCACCTACCTGCCATATAACGTAAAATTTGAAAAAGTTAATGGTGGGTATATATATTCGGCCGAGCCGAATATAACATTCGCGATGTTATTTATTTATTTATTTATTTATTTATTTATTTATTTATTTATTTATTTATTTATTTATTTATTTATTTATTTATTTATTTATTTATTTATTTATTTATTTATTTATTTATTTATTTATTTATTTATTTAAGTTATTTATTTCTATTTTAATTATTTCAAGTTTGAAAATGGACTAGCTCCAGTTTTCTCAAAGTTTAAAAATAATTCGAGTTAAAAGCACTAATAATTCTTTTTAATCTCTGTATTCATTTTAACAAAAATTCAGAAAAATTATATTATTTATTTTTATCATTTCCAAATTTTTAATATAAATATAATTTTGTAATTTATTTTTTTTAGATTCACCATATCATGACGTAAGTGGCCTGCCAAATCCATATAACATGGAACACATGGATCAAGATGAAGTTATATCACCACAACAGCACATGTCTCTTAGTTACGATGATAGTTTCGAGGGTGAATACTCATCAACACCAAATTCACGGAATCGTCGTGTTATACGTGAAATTATTGTATAAATTTAATTCATCACACTCATTTCACTTAACACAATACAATTATCCATCAATCCATTATTAATTCATTTATTCATACATACATACACACATTCACTTACTATTAGGTTTTGAAATGATTTTTTTATAAAAGAAAAAAAGTTTTTTTGTTTTACAAAAAAACAAAACTCTTTCAAGGCACTTTGATGATTATTAAAAATATTTTTATTTTTATTAAAATCGTCATGGTTTTTTTAAGTTTTTTTATATAAATTAAAAAAAGGAAGTAAAAAAGAACATTGTGCACTTAATTGTTATGAATTTAGCTAAAGTGAATTGTAAGTGAAATGAAATTAACAAATTAAAGGTCCCTACTTACATTAATCCTCTCTCTAACCGTACGTACTACTTACAAGAAACTGAATAATTACATATTATTATTTTTATATATATATATATTTTTTTTTTTTATTTAAATACATAATTTGTTAATAAAACAAAGAACAAATAACTAAATAAAACAAAATTACCCACAGAATAAAATGCATTAAAAATATTTTTAATATTTTTATTTTGCATTTAAAATAAATAAGTAAATCTTTCTCATTCATGCAACTTCATTTGAAAATTAAATTTTTATTAATTTTTTTCTCTTTATCTCTATTTTTATACATTAAATTATTGTATAAGTTCGTAACGATATCAACGAATTATGAAAATTTTTACTTTTTTTATTTTGAAAGTTGCCATTATTTTATATATATAAATTTACTTAATACATTTTTTTATTAAATTAATAATTAATATTTTTTGTTAATTATAGTTTTAATACTAAGTTTAATTTTTTTTTTCCACAATTAAATTAATTTACAAAAAAAATATATATGAAAACCGTAGAGCAAAAATTACAGAAAACCAATTTATTTTATTTAGGTTTAATTTTTGTTCTTAGAAATCATATGCCCAGTTAATATTTTTTATTATTATTATTAAATTATATGTTTATTATTATTATTTTTTTTTAATATTTCAATATTTTTACAGATTGAAATAAGGTGCCGTTATGGTTTAGTTTAAATAAATGCAAATTCTTTTTTTTGTAACAAAATTATTATTATAAATATAATTTTAAATTTTGAATGAAACTTAATTAAATACCTACGTAAAGAAAATCCAAGTGTTTGAAATATGAAAGAGTGTTAATTGTTTATAGAAAGACTTTAAAATATTTGCTAGATTTTAACGAAAAAAATGTTATTAACAATTGAAGAAGAATATTTATTTTGATGCATTTTCGCATAGATTATTCATCTAGGAAAAAAATCTTCTATGAAGTTAACACCTTTTACAATTCACCACTGTTAACCTTGCTCAATTTTACATATATTGTACTTAAAGTTACAACACTTTTTTAATTATCTTGGTATTTGCATTTATAAAGTTATCTTTTTGTCAAATTTGTATTTGAATATTCGTTTGTGTGTTGTTTTACGTTTATTTTATGTCTCTCTTAAACTAGGTAAGTTTTTTCTAATAGAAAATATTTTTTTTGCATTTACTTTTAATATTAGTTTATGTCAACAGCTTCCTGTAGTCCTTCCTGGCTTGTTAAGTTTTATGTTGAAATTTATATTTTTATGTTGAAAAATCATATTTTTTTAAATCTAAAGATTTTGAATGTTATTAACCCATCTTTAAATAAAATAAAATATTTTGTCAACTTGAACTTAAAAATAATATGTAACCCAGCACTAAGAAGTGGACTAAATTTTAGGCAAATATTTATTTGACTATTAAACAAAAAAATTTTTTTCTTGAATACGTTTATTTTTCAAATATTTGGCCAATGTGACATTATACATTGAATTCCATTTATTCACCATATAAAATTTATAACACAATTTTGTGATTAAACTCGTAAGAGTAACATGTGTTAAACTTTTAGTACAAAATGGGTTAAGTTCGATTTCTTGTGGTTCATTCAAAAATCTTCAATATTGCAAAATTTATATGAATCTCCTTCATATATAAAACAACTACAGACTTAGAAAAAAATTATTAAATAAATTATATATTTGTTTAAAGTTTATATTAAATTAATTCTTATTTATCTAAATTGCTTTAAAAATTATTTAAAAATAACAATTATTTCAAATAATTATAAATATTCTTTAATTTATTCAAAAGCTTTTTATTTAAAAAAAAAAAAAATACAAATATGTTTTTAATTTATGTTACATTTGTATCTACAAAAATATTTTGTTAATTTTTTTTTACAATTTGTTTTATTTTATATTCAACTCTTAACTTCCATTAGCACTTGTTCAACGAATTAAATTAAACTATTCTTAATAAAACAACAACAAAAGCAAAAAAGCAAAAAAGCAACAAAAAAGAAATCTCCCACAATTGTTAAAAACACTAAACTTAAAAGAAAACAAAATATAAAACAAAAATTAAAGATAAGTTACTTATTTGAATAGAACAAAACAAACAAAAAACAAAAAAATCTATGTATTTAAGATCAAAATAAATAAAAAAGAAACAAAAAATCTCTATTTAAGTAAAGAAAAATAAAACAAAAAAACATAAAAAAAAAAAATAATAATTAGTTAAGCTATAAAATTTTTAGCTATTAAGTTTAACTATGAAATAAGTGAAAAAAATCATAAAAGTCCAAATCTTTAAAACAAACAAAAGAAATTTAAATTAAAAAAAGGAAAACGAGAAATAACAAAACAACGTTACTTAATGTAAATAATGTAATGTAAATGTAAACAAAATAAATTTAAATAAAAACTGAAAAAAAAAAACTAATTAGTTTAGTTTTTTTAAATAATTTTTTTATATTAATTTTTCCATTAAATTGAACTTTAATTAATAAAATGTATACTTTATACTATTATTAACAACAACAAAAACAAACAAACAAAAAATCAGAAAAACAAAGTGTTAGAAAAAAAATAACAATGAAATTTATTTTTTTAATTTAATCTAATTTAATTATAAACAAAACGAAAAAAAAAAACAAACCCTTAAATGTAGTTAATTAAATTATATATACATATATATTATAGTATATACATACAAACGACAAACAAAATCTTTAATAAAAAAAAAAAAAAAAAACTATATAAAATGACAAAAAACATTGTTTTATTTCAGTATTAAACTTATTTATTAGGACTATGAATTAAACAGTACACCTCGACATTAAAAATAACTTCAATTTGAAATTTAACTACGATTTTCCATGTTCTAACATTTTCTATAATACCAAATAATTTCATTTTTTTAATTTTAGTTGTATATGTAAGTATCTTTCGTATCTTTGAACTCATAAGCAGCGTTACAAGGACTTAAGAAAAAAGACTTTAACAAGCGGCTATATATTCGGCTCGGCCGAATCTAAATACCCACCATCAAATTTTTAAAATTTTATGTTATATGGAAGGTGGGTGGTAAAGTGGGCGGACCACGCCTATTTTTGGTGGGGTCTTAAATGATTTCTTTGACATGTTAAACACGGAATGACGAAATCAATATACCCCCCATCTTTTTGGTGGTGGGTATAAAAAAGGTCAGTAAAGGCTAAATGACCCAACAAATAACGTCAATTTTGATTTTTGTATTTCTTAAAGATATTTTAGTGAACTTGTAAATATAACACAAATAGTTTTTATTGGTAATAAAGTTTATTAAAAAAGAATTACGATATAATATATTTTTATTTTTTATTTTGTAGAATGAAGCGCCGCAGCCGAATTATATTTATTATATATACAGTGTCTCACATAAGTTAGTGAATTTTAATTTTTAAATAAAAAAAAATGAGTTATTTTTTATTTATAACATTAGATAAATAAAAAATAATAATTTTTATGAATGGTATTTTTTGCCTTATTTGTCTTCTACCAAATGCTGCAAAAAGGAGCACAAAATGTTGAATCGTTTCCGAGAAATTGAGAAGAATAACACATGCAGTCATTTCAGGTACCTCACAAAAGTATTTGAATTTTTTAATTTTTTATATTTGAAGATACTCAAAAAGGCAAAAAAATATATCTTTTTTATATTAATTGTTAAGTACCAGTGTTAAGCTTTTACTAATTCTTTTTATAAATTTTGGGGTCATATTTTGGGGCAATTAAGTGAAATTTCTTACATGTATGTTACAAAAAATAAAATTGGTATAATCGGGTCATTTTTCCTAAATTATTTCTTTAAATTAATTTGTTTTATTTGGAAATATAAAAGGACTTTGTCATGTCTTCGAAAAATAATTTTTACTGCAAAAGTTCTAAATATTGACATTCCAATTGTTTCATTATTTTGTTAAAAATGAAAAATCTTCAACATTAAGCCCATTTTACTGAAATATTGGTCCACATATTTTAACAAAACTTTCAGATTGTGTTTCTGTAAGTATTTGCTGTTATTAAATGGGAGATTTGGATACCGGCTACAAAAATACAAAGAAATTGGTGCCATAGTATAAAACGCGATAAGAGGTATATTTTAAGTTATATAACTATATGACTTTCAAGGTATAGGGAAACTATAAAAAGGTAAAAATACCCAAAAAAGTTTACTATTCTGTTAATATTACTTATGTTGATGAATATAAATTTGAAAATTTTCTGCTACAACATTTCTGGAGTGCAACTTATTGATCCAAAAATAATATGGCTAAGTAATTAGAGAAATAAAACCAAGTACAATTATGTCGTGGTATATTTTGGAGCTATATTGTAAAGTTAGGTGTTTTAGTCTCCAAATTTATCAATGGCTATATATCAGGAAGACATTTCTCAACATTTTGAAATAAATTTTTGATACGAAGGGTATCAAAACGGGCTTGATGTTTAAGATATTATATTTTTAATGGTGCAATGCCTCATAATTAACGACTTGGATCCTTCATATAAGGAGTTTTAACAAAAAAACTTATAAGGAACTAAATACTTAATATTTTTTTACTAAGTATAATGACAAAAAATATTATCATACTTGTCATTTATAGAAGAAAAATAGATGTGTTCTTCCTAAATCAACCATCTAAATCCATTAAATAAAATATTGGACTAAAAATCCCCCAAACTTTAACTCCAAATTGGGGAAATAAATCAGTAAACATTTAATGGTGATACTTATGATTAATTATTAATAATAATTTCAAAAATTTCTTATATTTTTATTTTGTTTGACATTCTCCAATACAAAGGTGATAAAAATTCAAATACTTTTATGAGGTATATTCGATGACTCATACTCATACTATAGAATCAAATCAAAAAATTTTGGGAATAAATCTGTAACTTCTGATCGGGTGGTTGCATGAAATTTGGTATAGGCATAGCCGAGGAGTGTAAAATTTTAAATTTGGAAGAGAGACCCTACAGACCCCTCAGGGACGGAGCTTAGGGAGCACAAAGTTGCGAACCTCTGACATAAAAATTTTATAATCGCTTGCCAAATTTTAGTTTCTTGTCTGATTTCAAATATTTTTATAAATTATTGTAGGCTCTAATAAAACCTACAAAAAATATGCTTGCATGTCCGATCGATTTTATTCTTCTTATTCTTCTTTTTCTTCTTTAGCTAATTAAAGAACAAAATTATCTATTGAATAAAAAAAATTTCAAGTCGATATCTTTACTGAGTCCAAAAATAAACGATTTTGAAATTGAAAATTTCAAAAATGACGACTTTAGACATATATATATATATATATATATATATATATATATATATATATATATATATATATATATATATATATATATATATATATATATATATATATATATATATATATATATATATATATATATATATATATATATATATATATATATATATATAGATATATATATATATATATATAAACTCCATTAAGCCTTTTATCAATTTCAGTTTTCAGTTTTGTGAAATTGCAAAAACTCGCGATTTAATTGCGATTTTTAATTTTCTCAAAAGCAAAAAAAATTTCAAAAGTATGTAAATTTGAATAGCAATATCTTTGGAAAGACTTTGTGAATTTTAATGATTTAAACGGCCTTAAAATTTCGCATATGGCGGCTTTACGACGAACGTTTTAAAAATAAGAAAGATTTTTTAAAAATGCATTTTAATGCAATTGAATTTTTCAAATGCATTTTTCTTTAAATATGCTATTCAAATTTTTCAATTTTTTAACATAAATGAAAAGTTTGGAATCTTTACATTAAAATAAAAGTGTCAAATTTTTGGGACGCGAAAATCTTATATGCATATCCAATTTTTATAAAAACATGTTTAAAATTTTTCATATAAAATTAATTTTTTTTTTCTTGTTTTTGAAATTTTCTTTAAAATTTGTATAAAAGTTAACAAAATATAAAAAGTATGCAATTTTAAATATTCATATCTCTTGAAGTTATTGATGGATTTTTGTAATTTAAAAAGTATTTAAAAGGCCATTGTATATTTTTTGTGTAATTTAGTCAGCATTTCAAAAACCACGTCTTCGATCCATAATATTTTAAAAATATAAATGCAGTTTTTAGATGCATTTTTGTTAGTAGCGAATTTATTAAATTTTAATTTTTCAAAAGTGTATTTAAAAATGCTTTGTTTATTATATCTTAAAACAATAAATAGTTTGATACATAAAGTTTTACTATTTTTCACGATTTTTTAAAAAATAACACAATAAATTGTTTTAAACAAAATACTTAAAGATACTCATAATAACAGAAAAATATAATTTTTATATGAAAAAATTTAAACTAGTTGAAGAAGAGGAGAAATTATGCACAGTACATGTGTGCGTCCCAAAAATTTGAGATTTTTATTTTAATGTAAAGATTCCAAACTTTTCATTTATGTTAAAAAATTAAAAAAATCAAATAGCATATTTAAAGAAAAATGCTTTTGCAATTGCATTAAAATGCATTTTTAAAAAATATTTTTTATTTATAAAATATTCATGTTTAAGCTAACATAATTACAATTCAAACGCCGTTTAAATCACAAATTTCTGCAAAGCCTTCCCAGAAATATTTGTATTTTAAATTGTATAGTTTTGAGATTTTTTAGATTTTTTCAAAAGTGAAAAAGCGAAATAAAATCGCGAATTTTCTGAATTTAGCGAATATGAAAACGGAAATATTTAAGAACACCCATAGACCTTATACGAATAAAATTTTATAAAAATCGGAGGTATATTTTTGGGCGTTCTTTCATGTTGTTTCTTTAACAACATATAATAATTTTATACTTGTCTGAAAGGTATCTTTACAGAGATGACTTTAATATAAAAACAAGCCCAATAACTAGAATGGTCAATATCCTACGGGACTTCGGAAAAATGTGGATTTTATTGCCGAAAATATGAAAAAACCAATTTTTGGGATTTTATGTGATTTTTTTGGGAATTGTGGGATTCTTTTTACAAAAATCTTAAAGTTTTTCTCACCTTCTCATTTTAGACGATAGAGTCTACCTTCACCTATAATTTCGTTAAGATATCTTTACTAACAAAGATTTTATTATAGATAAAATATTTATAGTTTCTCAAAACAACAATTTTTTACAATAACCACTTTAATTTCAAAAATCAGAAATAGTATAAACTTGACTTTTTTATCTGAATTAGCTGACATAATTTTTCGTATTATAAAAAAATATTGAAATCAATATCTTTCACAGAACAGAAACTATGCCACTTTAAAGTTTAAAGTGCCTACAATAATGTATAAAAATATTGGAAATTGGACGAGAAACAAAAATTTAGCAAGCGGTTAAAAAATTTGTATGTCAGAGGTACCCAATTTTGAGCCCCTTTAGCTCCGCCACAGAGGAGTCTGTATATATTATGTATATATTAGAGTGGCCCTCATTACAAAAAGTGTCCTGATTTTGGTTCTCACCCCCTGGAAATGTTCTAATAGTCGAAACTAAGACATGCGAAGTTTTAAACTGATTAAAGAAAATTTAAAGGTGGCAAGCAAAGTTTTGAAAATTCTAATTTTTTTAATTTTTTTTCCTTTCATCGATCATAAATAATTAATTTTAAATGTTATTTTATGCGTTTATTTCTTGTTCAAATCCGCAAATTATGAGCTTTTTGAAATGCCTAAAATCAAGAAGATTGGATTACTAATAACATAATTGTTATTAAAATAAAATTACTGTAAAACACATAATTTT
The DNA here is from genome assembly GCA_951394005.1 of Protophormia terraenovae. Classification (NCBI taxonomy): domain Eukaryota; kingdom Metazoa; phylum Arthropoda; class Insecta; order Diptera; family Calliphoridae; genus Protophormia; species Protophormia terraenovae. Next base: position 76,635,980 of record OX596074.1, on the reverse strand, counting down.
CGTGCAAATTAGCCCCAAAAAATAGCATCTCGCGTAGGTTACACATGATTATCGAAAAATTTTCGCATGATGTATTAGATACCAAGACAAAACCATATGCCGAGTTTCGTTTATCTCCTTAAAATTTTTGTTGAAATCTTATTTTACTTGGGTGTATTTGGTTGAAAATTACGCGTTTTACTCAGACTTATTTTAATAAGTATAACATTATTGGTTGTTCAATTAGGTCATTTTAGGAAGTAATAAACTACGGAATTCAAAAAGATGAGAACGAGAAACATTTAAGTTCAAATGAGTAGAACAAAATAAAAAAAACTAAACATTTTTATATTTTGATCGCTTTGAGCCACCTCTAAATTTGTTTCAATCAATATAAAACTTTGTATTTTATAGTTTTTGTGTTATTTGATCATTTTTATGAGGTGAGACTGAATCAGTGTTACCAGTTTAGCCTTTTTAAGGCTAATTCTAGCCTTTTTATTTTGCTTTTAGCTTTCGTTTTAGCTTCTAGCTTTTTTATTCTTAACATAGCCTTAAAATGGCTAAAAATTACTAAATTTATTTTTACAGAATGATAAATTTAAGCATTTTTTGTATTAATTCCCAGAAAAAAAAAATCGAAATTATTTATATTTAACGAAAATTTTCGACTGCGGCGCTTCATTCTACCAAAAAATTATAATTAGTTTTTAATAATAGTTTTTAATAAAATACCTTTAAGATATACCAAAAAAATAATAAATAAATGCGTTTTTAAATATATATATATATATATATATATATATATATATATATATATATATATATATATATATATATATATATATATATATATATATATATATATATATATATATATATATATATATATATATATATATATATATATATATATATATATATATATATATATATATATATATATATTCACTTTGGAAAAAATCTAAAAAATCTCAAAAGTATACAACTTTAAGCACAAATATTTCTGGGAAGGCTTTGCAGAAATTTGTGATTTAAACGGCGTTTGAATTGTAATTATGTTGCTTAAACATGAATATTTTATAAATAAAAAATATTTTTTAAAAATGCATTTTAATGCAATTGCATTTTTTAAATGCATTTTTCTTTAAATATGTTATTCAAATTTGTTAATTTTTTAAAATAAATGAAAAGTTTGGAATCTTTACATTAAAATAAAAATCTAAAATTATTGTTACGCACACATGTACTGTGCATAATTTTCCCTTTTCTTCAACTAGTTTAAATTTTTTCATACAAAAATAATATTTTTATGGTATTATGAGTATCTTTACGTATTTTGTTAAAAAAAAAAAAATTATTTTTTAAAAAATCCTGAAAAATAGTAAAACTTTATATATAAGACTATTTATTGTTTAAAGTTATAATAAACAAAGCATTTTTAAATACACTTTTGAAAAATTAAAATTTAATAAATTCGCTACTAACAAAAATGCATCTAAAAACTGCATTTATATTTCTAAAATATTATGGATCGAAGACGTGGTTTTTGAAATGCTGACTAAATTACACAAAAAATATACAATGGCCTTTTAAATACTTTTTAAATTACAAAAATCCATCAATAACTTCAAGAGATATGAATATTTAAAATTGCATACTTTTTATATTTTGTTAACTTTTATACAAATTTTAAAGAAAATTTCAAAAACAAGAAAAAAAAAATTAATTTTATATGAAAAATTTTAAACATGTTTTTATAAAAATTGGATATGCATATAAGATTTTCGCGTCCCAAAAATTTGACACTTTTATTTTAATGTAAAGATTCCAAACTTTTCATTTATGTTAAAAAATTGAAAAATTTGAATAGCATATTTAAAGAAAAATGCATTCGAAAAATGCAATTGCATTAAAATGCATTTTAAAAAAATCTTTTTTATTTTTATAATGTTCGTTGTAAAGCCGCTATATGCAAAATTTTAAGGCCATTTAAATCATTAAAATTCACAAAGTCTTTCCAGAGATATTGCTATTTAAAGTTACATAATTTTGAAATTTTTTTGGTTTTTGAGAAAATGAAAAAGCGAAATTAAATCTCGAGTTTTTGCAATTTCACAAAACTGAAAACTGAAATTTATAAAAGGCTTAATGGAGATTAGGCATAAAAATTTTTATTGAAATTGAAAGCCATCAAGTAAAAAAGTGTACCTTTTCGGGAGTTCTTTCCTGGAATGGTCGATATATATATAATATATATATATATATAATATATATATATAAATCAAAATAATAGATACACCTAGTGAGATTATATTAAAGTAACAATAACTTTTGAAAATTCTTCAGAAATACTTCGGGTTTTTTCTTTTAGTAAACAATTTGATCTGGCAATGATACTTTAAAGAAAAATATGGCAAGAATGTGCATAAAAATTTATTGACACATATGTTTTCGATTTACACTGACTCACAGCTTATTTTCAGCCTTATTCATAATAATTTTGAACAATTTATAAAAGGTTTTATTGAAGGTTAATAAGAAATTTTGAAAATGTATTATTCATAATCACTTTTTTGTTTTATAAGCATATAATAAAATTGTATGAAATTGGAAAATTTTATTGTTGGTGAGAACCTACTTTAACAGTTTGATAAAATAAATTTTTAGAAATATATTATTTTTCCAGCAAATTGAATGCAGTTACAAAAAAGTTTTGCATAGTTTTAAACATATTACTTTATATTTAGTAGGGTGATGACGCGGTTTTCCAACCGGTTTTAAAACCGGTTTTTTCAAAATGTTCATTTTTCGAATTCGAATAGACCGGTTTTAAACTCAAAAAACCGGTTTTAAAAATTGCATTTTATTTCAGAAAACATGTACTAATAGTGATATTTGAATCGAAATTTAGGAATAATTTTTTAAATATTCATAAAGACTGATTTCTTATGTTTTAAAAATACAGTTTAAGTCTAAATTGGAATTTATTATTTATCACTTATATAAATACTCGAGTAATCGGCATATTTAGGGCACAATATTAGACACGCCCATAAAAAAATCCCGACCTGATGGAAAAAAAACTGAAAACATATTTTTTTTTTTTTTTTTGAAGGAGCTCGAAAAATTTTTTTTGTCGACCAGTGATATTAACGTTCTTTTAGCTTGTTAAGAGAAAGACCAAATGGACTTGTACTTTGCTTGCTGCTAAAGCCAAAAAAGTTCGTATTATTTTAAAACCACCATCACAAAGATAATATCTACTATCTGGCCAAATACTAGAAAATTAAGTGTCCGTCATATCTCTAGTTGATACTTTTCTGCCGATATCTCTTAAACAAAAGCCATTGAGATTTTGTATAAATAGTTAATAATTATGAAAATTAAAAGTGGGTGTGATCCGCCTACCTTCCACATAATTCTTCATTGTGTTCTTCTACTTGTTATTGGATCTACTAAAAGTGCATATATTAATTAGTAAAAGTGTTAGTAAACGTGCTTATAGTCTAAACAGACACGTAATAAAATATTCAATCAGCTTCCATAAATTTTGAAGGTGTTTGTTATTTGCTACTTATAAAAAAGTGTTAATAGCTCCATCTGCAAAGTGGAATGTGTGAGTGTTGTGTTTAATCAAATAATTGCATTAGCAATAATTTCCTAACTGCAATCACTGTTCCTTTTTTAAAAATAACTTCTTGAAAATATGTAGGTCTACCAGCGATGTAATTTGTTGATTTCAATTTTTGATGTTTTAACTTGTGTAAAATTCACGTTTTTCAATAACATAACGCTTTATATATAAAATTTCGTAAATCAGGCTTTGAATCATCCCATTTCCTTTCATTATGATTACACCCGGTGGTCAGTAGATAGACTTAGAGGGCGTTTTTTTAAATAATTCAAAAAATATGAAAAGAAATTAATTAAAAATAAAATAGGAAATTAGTGATGCATATAAAATTAAAACAAATTAATTATTCGAATATCTAAAATATTTCACAAATTAAAATATCAAAAAAGGTCATAAATCCCAATTGCTCCTATGCTATTAAATTGTTAAAGCATTGGACACAGTTCCTAATAAAAATGAATATATGTTTGTAAAAAGAAGACATGAAATAAAAGAAAAACTATTTTTTTTTTTGTTTTTTTAATTACGAATAAATTTTCAATAATTTATTTAACACTAATAAAAAATTGAGAGAAAATAAAAGTAGCATTGCCAGAACGAAACAAAAACTGTTTAATAGTTATTGAACTGTTTTTTATACATTATGAATAATGTTTGTTTTATAAGAAGTTAATAAGGGAAAACTGTTTAATATATATTTTGTACAATAAATCGAAAATAAGAATTTATTATGAATAAGACCGTTTATGTATAACATTATAACATTAGCTATGCAGCAGATAGGAACTTAAAAAAAAAAATATGGTATCATTTGAAAGAGAAAAAACTCTAGTTTTACAAAACTATTTCATTTATTGCAAAAATTTTTATTTAAATAACTTAAAAGTAAAAAATAAAAATACAGTGAACTCGCGGTAATGTGAACATCCAATATAATGAACTATCCACTAATGTGAACACTCGGTTTTTTATATGGGCGCTCTAAATAGTGAACAAATTTAATGGCTCTAAATAGCGAACAATTTTTTTTTTTTTTTTTAATTTTTGGGGATTTTTTAATTTGTAGAAGCATTTATTTTTAATGTTGGGAATCCCCGAATTAATAAATACCATAGTATGCCATTATTTTAAAGGTATTTAATGCTAGTCGCTTTATGTAACTTGTTGCGGTAGGTTCGTGAATTTATTTTTAAAATTAGTAATGTCTAAAAACAGTCGAAAGTTTTTATCCTTAAATGAAAAATGCGAAATTTTGGAATATTTAAAAAAAGGATCCCGTGTTACAATGTTAAGTAAAAAGTATAAAGTTGCAAAATCAACGACATGTTCAATAAAAAATAAAAAAGACAATATTTTAAAATGTGTGAACAATACGTTTTATGGACCCGAAAAACGCAAAACATTACGATCTTCAGAGCTTCCAAAAATGGAAAAATCGCTCTATAAGTGGTTTATTTGCATGCGGAATAAAAACCTCCCTGTAAGTGGGTTGATGTTGAAAGAGAAAGCCAAACAAATTCACAAAAAAATAAGTTCGTAAATCCTTTTAAAATAAAATTGAAAGCCAAGATAGAAGATTTGGGTTTATCCAATGATCAGTTGTATAATACCGATGAGTCTGGTCTATATTGGAAACTTCTCCCACAAAAGACATATCTAACGTCATTGGAGAAAAGCGCTCCAGGTGCAAAAATGGAAAAGCAAAGGATAACATTTTTATGCTGTGCAAATGCGTCAGGATCTCATAAAATAAAACTTTTAGTAATAGGAAAATCGAAAAATCCTCGCAGTTTTAAAAATTTTATCTGTCCCGTAAACTACAGAAATTCAAAGTCTGCTTGGAGGACTTCTTCCATTTTTAAAGAATGGTTTCACAACTGTTTTGTGCCAGAGGTAAGTAAACATGTAAAAATAGTTCAATTGGGATTCTTACTGTTTTATTTTTCATTAAGGTGACAGATTTTTTAACAAAGAAAGGATTACCAGTAAAAGCTTTACTCCTAATAGATAATGCCCCATCCCATCCACCAGAATCCGACCTTAAATCCGAGAATGGTTCCATAGAAGCTATGTTCATGCCTCCAAATGTAACGGCTCTGATCCAGCCAATGGATCAAAATGCAATTAGAATCACCAAACTTCATTATAGGAACAGTCATCTGGCAACAATTATTGCAAAACAAGGGGATTTGCTTGAATCGATTAAAAAAATCACACTTAAAGAAGGAGTTTCTATTCGAGAGGCATCCTGGAACAGAGTTGGTAAAGAAACTTTATCTAACTGTTGGAAAAATATTTTGAATATGGTAAATGATGAAGTCGATCCTGAATTTAATGTTCCTTTGAGCGTTTTAAAAGAAAAGTGACAATCAGAGGTTAGATCTTTAGAAAATACTGCTGCAGATCTTCTACATACATTGTGCCCTCAGGAAGGATTTACAGCTGTAAACATTAGAGATTGGATCAATAATCCTTGTGAGGACGTCACGCCATTTGATGAAAATGATTTAATTGAAGAGTCCGACGATGAGGACGACTGTTTTATTGAAGCGCCTGAAAACAACATTAAAGCCAAAGAAGCTGTCGAAAATTTCAAATGGTCGATCAAACTAAATAAGCTGGTCGAACAAAAGAAAAAACAGAAAATAATAACCGATTATTTCCATATTTAATTATATATGTATGTACCTATCTTTTTTCATTGTAAATTTATTTATTTTTTTGTCGTAATATTTTGTTTGTTTTTTATGTACATACTACGTATGTACTCTTTATAAAATGGATTTTTAAAAACTTTTTATGTTCCAAATAAATTACAAAAAGTTTTTTTAGTAATCTTTGCATTTTCATTCCTTGCAGAAATGATTTTTAGAAAGAATAACTTAGTAATATATATAAAAAAAAATCACAATCGAAAATGTGAACAAATTCGAAAATATGAACTACCCCGACATTAATTAGTTCACAATATCGAGAGTTCACTGTATACTGAATTTTTTAGCTCACAGCTTATTTTATGCAGTCACTTTTCTTTGGAACAGTGCTTCAATGTAGCGTTGTCCAGTGGACTTTATTTTTTCTATTAACTTTTAGAAATGCCCTGCATACTATTTTTGATTTGATTTTGTTAGTTAACGCGTCAATTATAATGTAAATATAATATTGGTCCACACACAGCGCTATAGAAAGAAGTATTGGTTATAAACCATTTTAAAATGGTCACTCGCATCAAAAAATAACTCAAATGATTAAAATATGTGCTTCTATGGTACAAGAAATTATTATGATTTTTTTTTTTTTTTTCATGAAAATCGATTGAAGAATAAAGGCGGTGAAGCACAGAAGAACAATTTTAACAATCATGGTTACGATATATTTTAAGGAAGTTCAAGTTTACTTGGGGAAATAATGTTGTATCCAAACTTTTTGCGTGTATTACACCAGCACTATTTCGAAGGCCGAGTTTCACGCAAGAAGACTTTTAACAATTTAAACAAAAGGGGCTGCATGCTCAACTTTGCCAAGGAACTTCTTTCCAAGGATCCAATGTTTTGGAATTCGATTATTTTTTTAAACTTAAAAGGAACAGTGAAGCATGTTGTTGGCAGTTTCATGGTTTGGGCCTATATGTCGGTTAATGGTGGTGTAATCTTGGAATTTGTTGGAGCATTAATGGACAGTATAAGATACCTTTAGATCCTTAAAAATAATTTGTTGCAGAGTGCATAGAATCAGGGCATATTATCATATTTTTGGTACTGCCAAGATAGCGATCCGAAGAAAAAATTTGATATTGTGCAAAATTTGCTAATATATAAAGGCCCAAATATAACGACGCTCGCTAAACAGTCACTATGTCTCAATATTATAAAAATTTGTGTGGAAATTTACATAATAAAATAGGAATAGGGCCCTAAAAATGCAGTGGAACACATTTCGCTTAATGTTACACAAAAACTGCACGCACCGGTAACAAACCGCCTCATATCTTTTGCATACAATTTAGACTACCATTCCAGATAATAAATACTGTAATTATCGGTGGCAATTTTTGAACTTATTGATGTCGTAAGTGGCTGCATAAAATAAGACGTGAGATAAAAATAATAGATTTTTTAGTTTTCATATTTTTAAGGTACTTAAAGGTAAACTTTAACAATAAATAATGGTTCTATGTTAAACTAGAAATCTTCCTCTTTCTAATGATACCAAATTTTATTTTTAATTCCGTAATGATTATGAGTTTTAAAATAAAAATCAACAAATAATCATTATTTTTTGATTGTTTTATATTGTGAGCAAAAAAGTAAAAATCAAAAATAATCATTATGAGTTGAGCAAGAAAATAAAAATCAAAAATAATCATTAAAAGTTGAGCGAAAAAATAAAAATCAAAAATAATCATTAATATTGTTTTTTTTTTTTTTTTTTTTTTATAAAAATTAAAAAAATAAAAATCATTCCGGATTCCGATAGAACCTGTTCTGAAGATTACATTTCTGTATTTAACACTTTTATCCGGTTGTTCCTTGTATCTGATTTTTTTGTTTAAGATTTCAAGAATAATGATTATTCTACGTTTTCTACAAAATGCTTTACATAAAAAACAAACGATTGACTATTGTAATAGACCTCATAAAATAACCCCAAACTCAGATAGAAGTATTATTTTATAGGCAAAAAAGAACCCTTTCAATTCTATGAAGGCTGTTTCAGCTAAAATTTTGGATGGAATAGGTTCGTCTTCGTTTTGTGCAATATCCCAATATATTCCAGTACCCATATGCATTCTCAATATGATAAATAGGTCCATTTGAATTCAATTAAAAGCATTCCCAATCCTTTATATTTTCACCTCACTCTGAAATAGTAATATTTTTGAATTAAACGTGAAATTTTTTCCCTACAGGGTGGCGGATACTTCTTCGGAAGTTATTTCCTAACAAATTAGTTTTCATTTCGCTATAAAATATTATGTCTCTCCATTTTTTTCCCGCGTGTACATTCGGACTAAGGTAAATGTATTTTAAGATGTTTAAACAATATCTTAACATTTTTTATAAGCATTGATGGAACTTTTCTAGCTATTTTTTCCGGAAGTTTGTTTTGCAGGAGACGAAACCTAACTGTTTGCGGACCTACTTCATTAAAAATTATATCGGAATTAGCCTTCAAAGAAATGAAAAGGTCCCTTTCTTGCCAATAAAATAATCCTCCTTTCCGTCTCTTGGGCCCTTTAAGAGGTCTAATAAGAGTTTATTATACCCACCATCAAAAAGATGGGTGGTATATTGATTTTGTCTTTCCGTGTGTAACATGTCGAAGGAATCATCTAAGACTCCTCTAAGTATATATTTTCTGAGTCGATCTAACTATGTCCGTCTGTCTGGTCCTCCCACTTTAACGCAAAAATTTGAAAAAGTTGATGGTGGGTATATAGATCCGACCGTTAAAGTGGGCGGACCAGACAGACGGACATAGTTAGATCGACTCAGAAAATATATACTTTGTGGGGTCTTAGATGATTCCTTCGACATGTTACACACGGAATGACAAAATCAATATACCCCCCATCTTTTTGATAGTGGGTATAAAAATAAATATACACGTTTAGCAAATTATTATTTTAAAATGCCATAATGATTTTAAAACATAATTTGGAGACTTTCTTTGATCACGCAGTACTCTAGCTTCACTTATATAACATTGCGAATGTGCCTCGCGAAAAAAACACCTCTTGGAGCCATTCACATTTCTTCTCTTCAAGTTTGGATACCTTCTACAGCATTTCTGATGAGTGAACATTAATGAGATATATATATGTCAAGTGATGCATAATTACAACAGCTATTAGGCTCCAATTTTAATTTTGCAATACCCGAAAATACCTGGAAAATTTTAAAATTTTGGTGTCACGACTTTTGCACAACACAATTTGACAGTGGTTAACATCACGCTAATTAAATCCATGATGGCCTTCTTCTACAAGTGTTTATAGCCTACATTAGAAGAGCAAAAAAAAAAACGATCAAGAGCTTCCAAAAAAACAGTTTCACCACTTCAAAAGTAGAAAAAAGTGCATATTTTAAACTTTTTGGAAAGTTCTTAATAATTACTTCCAAAAAAGTGAAAATAAAAGGATTTTAGCGGGAAAAAATTTTAATAATTTCTAAGAAAATTTTAATTTTACGAATTTTTATTATCTTTTAATAAGGCTAAAACGGAATTTTTGTTAAAAAAAAAATTTATAAACATAGTTTTAATGGAAGTACTTCTAAATAAATGAACTAGAAGTATAAAAGAAGAACATCCTATCAATGACAACCATGTGTTAAAAAAAGAACTTCTGCACCTCTTTTTCATCATTAAGTACTTCCTTCCAATGGCAACACAATGTTAAAATCATGACCTTTGGCAGGCGCGGATCCACGAACTAAGAAAAATTAAAAATTTACAATAGGAAAAGAAAGAAAAATTCTTTAAGAAAAAATGTTTTTAGTCAAAATAAAAGAAGGCACAATGAATTTATCTTCAATATAGCTAAAACTATGTTTAGAAAAAATATTTACTTTATTTTTCCTTCGAAAATTTTAAAGTAAATAAATAGGTTTTAAAAATTGAACTTGCTAAATAAAAATGTAGGAAATAAATATTTTGAAGTGACTTTAAAAACAAGTTTAAAATCACTACATAATATATTTATGAATTTATAAAAAAGCATTTTTCAATTCTCCCAATAGGGAATAGTTTTGTATTTCATTTGTTTTTCCTGGGTTTCCTAAAGAATTTCATTAAATTCAAGCTTAAATTTTACATACGATTGAAAATTTATATTTCAATAAAAAAAAATATTGTCTAAGTGCTAGTTTCATCAGTCATATTAAAATTACACTAACAAATGTTTTAATATTACTTAAAAATTCCGGCTTCATGAAAAATATTTTTTATTTTATAAATCCGAATCTGTTCAAAACGTTGTACAAAACAATTTTTTAACATAAAAAATGAACAAAAGCATAAAAAAGCACATAAAAAGTTAAATATTGTTTAATAAATAACATTACTTTTTTCCCAGCTCTTTTATACTAAATACAAACGGACAAAAAACAGACATTTTCGGATGTGATATCTCCGATTTAAATGAAATTCGTATTACGTTTGCATACGTTGTTGTTGTTCAAATCACAAACTTTCTGAGTAAAGACTCTTCCCGGTCCAAAAATGTGACGTTTCAAAAATGAACAAGCGCGAATGTTATATTCGCTTTTTCAAATTCTACTTTATATGGGAGGGGGCGGTAAAGTGGGCGGACCACGCCCATTTTTTGTTTCCGAGTTTACATTGGTCCTTGAACTATTTGAACACAATTTCGTTGATTTTCACCTTATATGGGAGGTGGGCGGTAAAGTGGGCGGACCACGCACATTTTTGGTTTCCAAGTTTATATCGATCTCCAAACTATACGTGCAAAATTTCGTTGTCGTACATGCTTTTGTTGAAGAAATATCAGCAGAAAAGTGTAAAACGGACACCCTGTGTTTCTAGTTTTTAGCCCATAAATTTTTTGTTTATTAACCGATTTTGCCCATTTTCAATCCCAGACAAACCTTATATAAGACAAACATTTGTGCTAAATTTCGTCCCACTACGTTGTTCCGTTCGAGCCCTATCTTTATGATGTTGGGTATAAAAAGCCGTTGAATTTTTTCCAAAAGTGATCACACTTTATTGCTCATAAATTCTAAAATATACATTGTACAATTTTTATTTTTATTTTATTTAATATAAAAATATATTGACTTAAAGATTATGATTTATATACTTCGAAAGCTCAAAGGTCAAAATCGATAATATAAAGATCAAAGCTTAATATCTCAAAAAACAGTATTTTAAAATTCTTAAAAAAATATACATATTGATAATGCAACTCTTCTCTATATATGTGCCAAATTTCAAGTTGGAACCTCTTTTGGTTTAGGAGTTATGAAGTAAAATACGGTAAAAAGTAAATTTTTTGTATGTAAAATTTAAAATATTAAAAAAAAAAAATTATTTTGAAATTATTTTTTTCTACGAGCACATATTTAAAAAATGAAATTTTATATAAAAAATTTGACTTCAGTTTATATGTTGTTACATAACTTCTGAACTAAAGGAGTGTAACATGAAATTTTGCACAAGTATAAAGATATCGTTTTTGGAGATATAATCGTTTATTTTTTTAAGTCTTATTTTGACCTTTGAACTTTCGCTATAAAGAATCCACTATATATCATTTTTAAGGTAATGTCTTTACTTTTAAAATAATAATAAAATTAACATTTTATTTTCTATAGCTTACGAGTTATTAATTATTGGATTTTATTTTTGTCCATAAATTCTAAACTAAATAAGGTCCAAACTTTAAATTTTATATCCATATGGAGAAAAGTTATGGCAACAATATTTTATATTTTAAGAATTTAAAAAATACGGGCTTTTGACCTTTGAACTTTTGATGTAAAAAACTTTATATATGTATATCATTATGAAGGTAATAATCTTTGTCTTTAATATGAAGCAACAACTAGAGATCTACTATGTATAGATCAGAAGTTAAATATGTATTCATTTGTAGTTTTTAAAATTTGTTCGTTTTTTAAACCGTCATATTTCTGGACCGGATAGAAACATGGGTCTGAAATTTCATGTTTTTGGAAACACTTCCAATGGTCAATGCTTGTATTGAATTTCATTGAAATCGGAGATTTCAAATCCGATTGCTGTCCGTTTTGACATGGAATCACTCAATACTTTTCCTAGATTTAATAAATTTAACATATGATGAAAATATTGGTTCACTTGGGTTTGCACAGTGGTTCCAAAACGCTTTTTTTTTAAATAATTCAGTAACTAAAGAACCGTTAGCGGTATTTCAATAAAATTTCACATGGTCAGAGCTGAGGTGTTTTCGAGTTGATTTGGAGGAGTACAGACCCCTAGCGGGTCAGGGGGAAGTGGGTGGCCCTCCAAAGTTGACCATTTCGGGCATGTAATTTTTTAAAAAAATCGCAAAAAATGCATTTATGATATGACAGAAAAGAAATTTTTTATATAGATAGTCCTTGTAAATCTTTACAAAAAATGCGCTTACATGTGTAGGTTATCTCTTTTAGATTAAGAAATATTCGGGTCGAAGTAAATTTTTTCCTCATTTTTAGCATCGCCTTTTTTTAGTTTTTTAAACTTGGCGGGCTTAATTTTCCCCCAGATTTTTTCTAAAATGTTTGCCAGATTCCCTGGAGTTTTGGAGTAGGAATTTTCAAGGTTTTGCAGATTATATCGAACAATGTGTGCAGGTCTTCATCGGGTGCAAATGGAACACGATTTAAATCGCAAGCGACAACAGAATTTGAGTGTTTTAAGTTTTGGATTTTCAATTTCCTTACTTCATTCTTTAAGTTTGTTATTTCATATACCGCAGCACAGTGCTTTGATCCCATACAACGATGGGACAAAAATAGAAGGAGTTGTCGCAGCAAATTGAAACTTGGTACACATATTACTTTAGGCTTAGAATGAATAAATACGAAGTTTTGAAAAAATTGGCGCAAGGACACGCCTACCTCCCATATATCCTAAAGTTAAAAAACTAAATTTTTTATAAAATACTAGTCTGAACTTTACCAAAATTTGTGCAAGCTATTAAAAATAGATTGTTTATAAGTCTTCTAATTTATTTTTTAATCGGAGCAATGACACGCCCACCTACCATATATCCTGAAATTAAAAAACGGATTTACTGCGTGAATACTGACCAGAATTCCACCCAAATTTGTGATTGCAGTTTAATATGGATTATTTATGATTCTGCCAATTTTTATTTAAATCGGAACAAGAACACGCCTACCTCCCATATATCCTGAAATGAGAAAAACGCATTTCTGGCTAACACACAGTTTTTAATTTTATAAAAATAGAAGGAATTGATGTAGAAAATTGAAACTTTGCACATATATTACTTTAGACACAGAGTAACTATATGCAATATTTTGAAAAAATCGGAGCAAGAACACGCTTACCTCCCATGTATTCTGAAATGTGAAAAACGCATTTTCTTTCAAAATACTGGTCAAAAATTGTTATATTTTTTTAGTTTTCAATATTTTATTAAATTTTAAAGCAATGTCGATTTAATAACACGAAATATTTCAACATAAAGAATTTTTTGATTTTTGTGTAATAAAAGGAAATTTATAAATTTTTTGAATTATTATTTTTTTTTTAGTTGTGGCAAAAAATAGGAAGTACTTTTTCTTTTATATATTAAAAAACAATACTAAATTTTAGAATCAAGCAAAAAAAATTTTATAATTTTTTTATTTTTTTTTAATACTCAATCGAACTCATGTAATTTTTGTATTAAAATTTAAAAATTATCTATAATTAGCGCCATCTGGAGGACTTTTAACGCAATATATTAGGTCCATTTCTATTCCTTAGTTGTTTTTTAAATTTCGAAATAATTTGTATTATTATTATTTTATTTTAATTTCATAAAAAATGAATTTTTTACGATTTTTTTCTTAACACTTTAAAAACAGCTTTTTGGTTCATTAATATTAGCTTTAAATTTTATGACTTTAGCGCCCTCTAGAAGCCACAAAAATAACTTTATTCAAAAAGTCTTTTGAAATTATATGATCTATATTGTCACCTTTCGAAAAACGTATATTTCAACTCAATTTGAAAAATGATTTTAATTTCATTTTTGTCTATGTAACAAAGCACTGTGCGCAGTTTCTAAGATAGAAACACGTTCCGTAATTTCATGTAATTCCTCTTTGAGGGAAAATAACTGAAAAAAATTTGACCATCAATCTCTATGCCGAATCACTAAGCAAAGGCAAGTCTTGATTGCTTATATTAGCATCAAGTGCTGTTCGTTTAGGGGATTGACGAGTTTTTCCCATGTTTAAAAGAAATGTTAATTTGTTTATTAATTTTATTTCTAATATTTTTAGTTATATTGGCGTATGTACTTATTTTGGTTTTATTATTTTGCTCCTTAAAGTATACTCTAGGATTTATCTTTTTTTTTTTAATACAGAAATATATAAAAATGAAAGCTGAGCTTTGTGTAAAAGTTCAGTTTATTTATAGCATTTGCTTTTGTGCAAAAATTATTTTAGCTCCCTAAGGTATGCACTTGTTTTTAAGCCTTTTATATTAAAAACAAATAAAGAGCTTTGTATAAAAGCTATTTAACCCAGAAACATGAAATTAAAGATATGTGGTCCTATGTGAGAAAGAATTCACAAGAGGGGTCTTTGTGGTAGTGCTAAGTGAATGAGAATCCATAAGAGAGCACTTTGTGGTACTTCTTCGTTCTTCTAATGGTACTTTTTGAATTTTCTATAATATTTAACATAGAAACATAAAATTAAAGATATTTGGTCCTAAATGAATGAGAATTCATTAGAGGGGACTTTGTGGTACTTTTTGTTCTTCTAATGGTACTTTTTGAATTTTCTATAATTATGAACCTAGAAACATGAAATAATGATATGTGGTCCTAAATGAATGAGAATTCATTAGATGGGACTTTGTGGTACTTTTTGTTCTTCCTATGGTACTTTTTTAATTTTCTATAATTCTGAATCTAGAAACATGAAATTAAATATGTATTCCTAAGTGAATGAGAATCCATAAGAAGGGACTTTGTGGTATCTTTTTTCGTTCTTCTAATAGTACTTCTTGAATGTTCTGCAATTTTCATCCTTAGAAACATAAAATTGAAGATGTAACGTCCTAAGTGAATCAGAAACCTTAAAATGGATTTTGTGGTCCTTTTTCTTTATTCTAACATACCTTTTCGTAATTCTGACATTTATTTTTCACTATTCTAAGATTATAAACCTGAAATTAAAGAGATATTGTTATTTATGGATGACATAACACCATTATTAAAAATGTTCCCACGGGAGTTAAGAATCTTACTTTAAATTTATTATATAGTATGGTTTTTATAAAAAACTTCCGCTAACGAAGTAGCGGGTTTATAGCTCGTCGACTATAAAAATCGAAATAAAAATGTTTGATCGAAAAATCGAAAATCGAAAATAGATTATTAACTTTTCGTACCATTCACTAATATAGAAGATACTCTAGTAAGTGTTAAAATTAGTTTTTTGTTCTGAGCTTTATCATTTTTTTAATGTTTTCAAAAGAAATCTTAATGTTAATGCATGTAAAGTAAATCCGGAGAAGTTTGGGACAAAAGTCTGCCCACGAGCCCTATCCTAATTTAGTCAATTTTGGTATTTAGCTTTTTATTTTTTTGTTATGTTCTCAAATCGCAAAGCTGGAATCGACTTAAAATTAATTTAATTTTTTACCTCTATATGCAAGGTATACACCCAAAAAGTATTTTCTGACGGAGGCTGCTTATAACGACAGGGTGACCATTTCAATGAAAAAAGTCAATTTTTGAAGGAAGCTTTCGCCGAACTGGAATTTGGGTATTTTGGAGTAAGAAAATGGGAATCTATTAATTCTTTTTCTTTTAAGGACAAATTTTCTTATATCCCAACAAACCAAGAAACGATACAGTATCATTAATGATATCATAATTTTAAAATTATATGATAAAATATCGAAATTATTTTTTCCTTCGAAAAAAACTTCAAAAATTTTCAGGAAAATAAAATTAAATTAAAAAAATATTTATATTAGAAGAATATTTTATGTTATTCTTTATATAAAAATTATATTTTTACAGCTTAATTAGTGGAATCGCAAAAAATAAAAGAAGGATAAGATAAAGAAACCAATATCAGCCCGGATTTAAAGGGGAATTGTCTTCGGATTACAAAAGTTTCGTATTACATGTAAAATGATTTGGAGCAGGATGAACTTTAGTTTATTATGGTTATTTTATTAATTTTTGATATATAATTATATATAATATATAATTTTATATATTTATATATATATATATATATATATATATATATATATATATATATATATATATATATATATATATATATATATATATATATATATATATATATATATATATATATATATATATATATATATATATATATATATATATATTCTGCAATATATTGCTAAATTATCGCGCTGCTGAAATTTAACGATATCATTACTAACATCGTTATTTTCAAAAATTGTGAAATCATTTTCGAGTGTACCTTTTAGAAAGCAACCTATATCATTTTAGAATTATAAATCATATCATTCTCGGGCTTCTATATCATCGAAATGATATCGTAATGATATCATTACGATAACATTTGGTTTGTTGGGATTGTACTAAAATTTTATAATGATAGCTTAATTAATGTAGATTTTATTTAAGTTCAAATATAGATTTTTTTTTTCGAAAAATAACACTAAATACAAAAATTGTTCGTTTCTTGATCAATTTAATGAAAAAATTTAGTTCAAATACTTTATTATTCACATATTATTATTTTTTAAGTAATATCCTTTCTAATGATACCAAATACTTACATAAATCCTTTACAAAATCCTTTAAATACTTACTGAAACTTGACTCTTCTTCAGCGAAATGTGCACCTTTTCCTTAATTTCCATAGTAAATGTGTGCTGCAGCATTCTATATACATAAGTGCATAGCAGTTTCAATGTGTTTTTTAAATAATTTTGTATAACTTTTGAACCGTTAAATATATTTCAATGAAATTCACATAGTTATTACTGAGGTAGTTTCCAACTATTTTGGGGGAGCACAAGTTTCTAGGTGGTCTTTTTAAAAAAAATTACATACTCGAAATGGGCAACTTTGGAGGGCCACCCACTTCCCCCTGAACCTCTATGGGTCTGTACTCCTCCATATCAACTCGAAAACACCTCAGCTCCTACCATGTGAAATTTTATTGAGATACCTCTAACGGTTCTTTAGTTACTGAATTATTTAAAAAAAGCGTTTTGGAACCACTGTGGTTTGGTTCATACGGATTTAATCTATAAATCTGTATATATAAAAAAGTAACGTTACTGACTGACTGATTCATCATCCCACAGCCCAAACGGCTGAAGCTAGAGAGACGAAATTTGGAACGTAGGAAGGCCCCGAATGTTTAGGGGGTAAAAAAGGGTAAAAACGGGCAAAATCGGTATCTCCTAAACTAATGGAGATACAAAAAAAGTTGAATAGTTGTCGTTATTCATTTAAAAAATAATTGGACACGTGTCTGGTACTTTTTTGAAAATCGGCCGTTTTAGGGAGAAAACGGGTAAAAACTGTATTTTGTTACTTTTTTGGCACCATATGTATCTTTGAAACCAATGAACATACAAATAAAATTTATGTCGTATTCATAACTTATCAAAAAATGAGAAATACAAATTTGGTACTTCTTCGAAATTCAAACGTTTAAGGGGTAAAAATCGTACCTATTTTTGGTACTTTTTCCATAAAACATTTTTTTATATTTATTGAAATATTCATATGAGTATTTTAATATGGGATACCACTACAATTTAGAAATCTATTGGAATACAATTTTTGGTATTTCGATGGGTGAAAAAAAGTACCAAAAAAGGGGTAAAGGCGGGAAATTACATTTTATTCAAACTAAATAATGAATTTTCAATTACATTAAACATAGAAACATGAAATTAAGAAAATGTAGATAAGAATTCACAAGAGTGGAATTTGTGGTACTTAAAGATACATGGTCCTGTGGGTAAGAATTCAAGAGGATGGACTCTGTGGTACTTTTTTCATCTTCTATTGGTACTTTTTTGCATTTTCTGTAATATTTAACCTAGAAACATGAAATTAAATACGCATGGTTCGATGTTGGGAAGAATTCACAAGGGGGGACTTTGTGGTACTTTTTCGTTCTTCTAATGGTACTTTTTGAATTTTCTATAATATTTAATATAGAAACATAAAATTAAAGATATTTGGTTCTAAATGAATTAGAATTCATTAGAGGGGACTTTGTGGTACTTTTTTGTTCTTCTAATGGTACTTTTTGAATTTTCTATAATATTTAACCCAGAAACATGAAATTAAAGATATGTGGAATTAAATGAATAAGAATCCATAAGAAAAGTTTTTGTGGTACTTTTTTGTTCTTCTAATGGTACTTTTTGAATTTTCTATAATTATGAACCTAGAAACATGAAATTAGGGATATGTGGTCCTAAATGAATGAGAATTCATTATAGGGGACTTTTTGGTACTTTTTTGTTCTTCTAATGGTACTTTTTGAATTTTCTATAATATTTATAGTAGAAACATGAAATTAAATATGCATGGTCCTATGTGAAAAAGAATTCACAAGAGGGGTCTTTGTGGTACTTTTTTGTTCTTCCAATGGTACTTTTTTAATCTTCGGTAATATTTAACATAGAAACATGAAATAAGGATATGTAGTCCTAAATGAATGGGAATCCATAAGAAGGGACTTTGTGGTATCTTTTTTCGTACTTCTAATAGTACATCTTGAATGTTCTGCAATTTCCATCCTTAGAAACATAAAATTGAAGATGTAAGGTCCTAATTGAATCAGAAACCTTAAAATGGATTTTGTGGTCCTTTTTCTTTATTCTAATATACTTATTCGTAATTCTGATATTTATTTTTCATTATTCTAAGATTAAAAACCTGAAATTAAAGAGATATTGTTATAACTAAAAACCATTAACATTTTCCTAAGAAAATGTCTACCATTTTCTTAGAGGACGGTGACAAAAAAAAAATATTTTCGTGTAATTTTCCTCAAATATTTTAATAAACCATCTGAAGGTTTTATGGAAGACCCATATTAAATTTTAATCCGCATGTATTGGTACAAAAAAAAAAAATATATATATATATGTATATATATATATATATATATATATATATATATATATATATATATATATATATATATACTTGGAGAAAAAATTCGTCAAAATCGTCAAATCAACTATTTGAAATCGTCAAGAAATCGTCAATATGAAAAACTACGTATTTAATATGTTAATGAGCAGTTTTTATGCTTTTTCTGATAAAAAATTTAATTTTTAATTGAAAAGAAATTAATAAAAATAACATTAATTTTATATTGATGGCATATAATGAAAATCAAGTACACATTAGCTATTAAGTCTGATTATATGTATAGATACTTATGCATACTTAATTAAATATACATATTTTTGGGATTGTTCTTATTGTACTTTTATTAAAGTTTTATAACCTTGTTACATATTTTGCCGTTTCCCCTTTCTTAATCCTACACAAAATATTTAAGCAATTATGCAACACTTCGCTCATAATTTACATTTTTGTATTTTGTGGCCATTATTTCATTAAATAATCTATTTTTTCAATAAATTCTTTCCAATACTGTAATTTTCGAAATTCAAAGTTTGTCACTATTGTTTATACGCGTTATACTAAGTTCGCGTTAAATAAAATCCAAATGTCTTTGGATTCTTAATTCGACAATTGAAGTATTTAGGCCATTGTAAGGTTTATTCGCCATTTCGTAATAAAATAATATTATATTGGTTCCCATAAATCTTTCCTAATAAATGAACCATTTACATTAGCAAATTTAAGAAGATTTTTATTTATATTGTTAATATTTTTGTACCAAATAATTAACTTTTAAAGAATAATATATAAAAAATTGTAAAAATAGTTCTGAATTTTCTTTTAGAAAAAATCGTCAACAGGCCATTTTTAGACCAAAATGACGATAAATCGTCAATTCTGGCAACAGTGCATAAATCTTAAATAAGTTTGAGAAGTGTTCAGTGCCTCTCAAAATTTTGAGTTATTCTTAAATTTTATATGCAATAATTTAATATGCAATCAATTTAAAAACATTTTTGTTGTGAATATAGCAAGATTAAGTTTTTTAGTTAGACAAAAACTGATGAACTTATTCGATTTTATGTGAAATGCCCCAGAAGGTATGCTCCAAATATAGCACATCTTATTTTATTGTAAACAAAATATTATATAAGAATTAACGTATGTTAAGTCTTAAAGAAAAAAATTCATCAATGTTGAGGTCTTAAAAGGATTTTAATATAGTTAAAAGCTACGTTCTTCCTAATCAGCTAAAAAAAACTTGAAATTTACATAATTTAGGGAGCTACGAGATCTTTAGTTCAGCAACTTATCTCAAAATTATTATTTTTTTTTTTTAAATATCTCAAAATTTTGGGGGTATTTCGAAAATTGGTGATGTATTTAAGAAGATCGTTTTTAGACTGCAACTAAAAAATATAATCTTGTAGCAGAGATCAAATTAAAACAAAGTACTTATTTTTTCATATATTACAAATTTTATGAAATTTAAAAATTTCAGACTGAAATATTATAAAATTTTATTAAGTGATTTATTTACACAATTTTCACTAGATATTCGGCACGGCTTCTCTTCACAGAAAAAATTATTACCGTACACTTTTTTTTCAATTAACATAGTTGTTTCATTTTTCATTAAAATTTAATAAATATATTCCAGTAAAAATAAAATTTAAGTAAGATTTTACTTCATATTTAAAAGTTTTAATTCATTCAATCACCTACTTGATTGATTTAATAATTTTTTAAATTGGAAAACATTTTTCTATTTTTAATTTTTTATAGTTTTTAGTAATTGATATAATCATTTTGGTGAGTGGTGCAAATTTAAAAAAGTTTTTAATTCAATGAATTATTTACTAATACTTTTGGTAATTGGATACTTGTTTCGGTGTTATCAAATAAGCTTCAAATTTTACATCCTAGTAAAGTAAGTAAGAGACAAAAAGCACATTTTTGTTAAGTGAACACACAAAATTTTTAAATTTAATTTAAAATATATGTATTTTTTGTTCAATTCATCTTTTAAATATGTTACTTTGATTTATAAAATTTTTAATATTTTTCGAATTTATGAAAATGTATTTGAGCTGAAGAAGAAAAATGAAAACGTTACGAATTCGACTATACGAAAATTTTCACTTCCGAAAAATGTCTGGGATATACCTGTATATAAGTCTTTTATATTCACCTCTTTGTACAAAAATACTCCTTTTTTATTAAAAATTAAGTTTTTTCTGTCCGAAAAGTTTTATCTTGGAACCAATTATTAAGAAAACAGTGTAAATACATATAAAATAGTGATTCGATTTGCGTTGCAATTCTCCGGTTGCCATTAACGACGCAGACCGGTGCCTTAGTGTAAACAAAATAAGTTTTATTTTATGATGGCAAAATAAAACGCTTTTTTAAGGATTTCATACGATCTTTTCGTTTTTCGTTGAAAAATAACTCTTAAATGTGGATCTGAGATCATTTTTTTCATATCACCATAGATTCTATAAAAGCACTTAAATTAGAATATATTAGTGTATGACAGTATAAAATTTTAATTTCGCGAGAATGAAAGCTAATTTTAATTTTTTTTTACTCATATTAAAAGACATTTGTCTATCATATGTTGTAATTTTTTTTTTTTTTTTCACAAAAATTTAAAAAAAATATAAGCACTGTTGAAACCATATTTTTGGAGGTATTGTAAGAATGGTCCAGATCACGTGAACTAATTAATTAAACTGAAATATTTTGGAGATTAGTTTAAAACATATCAATCTTTAATTTTAAAGGGGTACATTTGAACATTTTTTTGTCTCCATATAAATAAAGGCACTTTATTATTACATATCGAGGGCTTATATTCAAATCGTGCCTCATGCAGATTTAGGAAAAATGTTTTTTTACGTCAGACTCTTTAGTTTTCTATTTTTTATATATGGAGTTAATTTTGGAGTCAAAAGTTAATTCTAACACTATGTTTTTCACTTTTTGTTTTTGGGCTATCTACAAACAGTATATTTTTTTTAAGGCAAAACGGGCTATGTGCAAGTTTTTGTTTGATTTTCAAAGAAATATTAAAAAAAAAAAAATTGATAAATAATGAGAATTTTCTTTGCGGTTTGAACTTTTCTTAAACATTTTGAATTATAATCTTAATATATCTCATAAAAATTTTGTTATCTCAATGCAGTCTGGAGAAAAGAGACATTGAAGTTAGATTTTTAGCCTTTTTCAGATGCTTTAGGATCATACGAGGGTACACCTATCAACATTTTATGAAGCTAAGTGGGAGCACTATACGCTAGATTTAAAGATAGGAATGAAAAAATTTTAATAAAATTCGTAATTATAAGCAAAACATTTTAGATACCAAAATCAGTTTCTTAAAAAAATTATAATTAAAAAAAAAGTGCAATAAACATCGTCTTTAAAGGTTTTAATAATTTTTGAGTTGTTGATATGCAATTTAATACAATTTTAATTGGTTTAAAATTTTTTTTGCAAATTTTTTTGCATGCAATTTTTTTTCAAAATTTAATTTATAATTTTAATTTTGAACACATTTTCGTCCTTTTAGTAAACATTCCTGTAATTTGAAATTTCAAGCGATTAAAAATGGTCCATCCAACCACAAAATTTCGCTTTTTTTATCTCCTGATTGGTATGATATCATAAATTTAACATATTGTAAATTTCTTTTCCAAAAATATTATGTTTTACTTGTTTAATTTATACTGAACAAAACGGGCTATGTGAACAATTTATAACATACATTAATAATTAAGACAAAACGGGCTATCTACCTTAACTTCGCGAATAATGGACTTAAAAGATTTATTTTTCAGTGTGAGGTTTAGTAGACGTAATATTAATAACTCGTAGATTGCAGATATACATTGTTTTTAAGAAGACACAATTTCCTTTAAAATGATATAAAATATGACTATTTTGTGTTTCGTTTCGTGAAAATGTCTAATATATAATATATAATAAATTTTACTATTTTAAAATTTTTAACACACTTTTCTTGAAACAATACCAACAAATGCAAATTATGTTCATATGGACATATTTCAAAAATCTGAGACTAAATAATTTCTAAATGCTTATAGGTATCAACATAATTTTTTCACATGATATTAAATATTTAATTTAGAATTGATAAATGTAGAAATCAGAAAAATATATATAATTTTACTATATATTTTTAGGAGTCGAAGTTGTTATTATTGAAAATATGGGTATTTTCGGAAAATTGCCTAGTGTGACTAAGTTTACCGGTAGGCTGTAATAATTTTTTGCAGAACACAGAAGTACAAAAATCAAAAATCCTTTTTTTTTTACAGACTCAAAAATTTCAACTTCTCATCCAAAATTGATCATTTTTGACCACTGCTGGATGTAGGGTTAACGTTCAGAACTTTTCAAAATTACACTTACACCTTTTCTTGGGGTCCCATCTTTCAGAAATGTCAAAAAATATTAAACTTTTTGAACAAAATTTTTTAAAAAAGTTAAATATATAAAGATACTTTTTTGACAAAAAATTGCAATTTTTGAGACCTGTTTTAAAATTTTGACTTTTTTTTTATTAGCATAATTTAGAAAATTGTAGAGAATTTCATTTTGTTTTTAAAAAAATTTTAGAGATTTTATTTTAAAAGTTATAGGGCAAAATCGCAAAAAGTCAATGCCAAAAATGAGAAATTTATTTTTTGAAGTTAAATATCTTTTAAACCATACGAGATAATTTAGCACAGTACTCATGTTTTTTGCTTGTCTTGCTTAGGAGAATTCAAAAATGAAAAAATATTTCATATCGGTTAATATTTGTAAATGTTATAAGCCCCGATATGTTTTTCACTCTCGAGGTAGTCAACTTTGGCCCACTGTAGCTACAGACTCCATCTAACAAGATTCTGAAAGTCTAATTCCTCCTCTATCGATGTTTCAAGTTTCATCTAAATCGGTTCAGTGGTTTCAAAGTTCCAGACTTGTTACCATTTATTTTGCTTTTGGCCCCACTGTGCACTGTAATGTACATATGTATGTATTGTATTTTAAATTAGTTAAATTTTAATATTAATGTATTTCATAAAAAGAATGAGCAAGTGTACTCGAGTAATTTTTATAAAAAAATATTCCATTGTAATTATACATACATATGTATAGTATTCACCTGTTTATGAGTGTTGTTGTTTCAATTTTTTTTTTTCTATAAAATATTAAAAATAAATGAAAAAAATCATTGCAAAACAAAGTGAATATATTAAAAATAAACAAAATAATAACAATGTCTGTTTTTTTATTACAAAAAACAGGATTTTAAATACACACAAATGCAAATATTACATACATATAGTATATACTTTAGGCCCTATTTTTATGAAGGTGTTTAGATTCTCGGTCTCATCCCCTTGAAATTTTAAAATAGCCTAAAAGCTAAATAATACAAAATTTTAAGCTAATTAGAAAATACTTAGAGGTGGCACAAAGCGATCAAAACCTGCAAAAAAAAAAAGGTTTTTGTTAGCTTTGGCCATGGACATCTCGCGTAGATAACAAAATTCAGTTTTGTAAATGCTGTGTTAGATACCAAGATGAACTATATGCTGAGTTTCGTTTCTTTCCTTCAACTTTTGGATTATTCTTTATTTTCCTGGGGTATATTTGGTTAAAAATTACGAATTTTACTTTAAATTCATTACTGGTTGGTAAATTTTTTTGATTTTCGCCATATCTGAATAGAAAAGAACTGTTGTATTCAAATAAAATAAAATTTTCTTCATTCAGTGTAAACGTTTTTATTAATTAGTTTTTGTCTATCCGTACATTTCTAGAAGGTGAGATGGAAAATGTGAACACCTTCATTAAAAAGAGGGTCATCTTAATGTACTTATATGTACATATATTTGTTCAGTTGCAACAATATTGAAAATGTTACTTTACATCTCCAAGTAATCGAGAGTAGAGTCTATTTACAAATTTATATTATTGACTCGAACTAATCAATACACATTTAGTAGTTTTAGAACTACAAAAATCCAAGGCTGTAAATTAAGGTTGTTAACCAAAACGAATAACGGCTTTTCGGTAACGGTACCTTAAATTATATCGGTATCGGTATACCGGTACCGAAACTAAAATACCGGTATAAATTTTATTTCGCAAAAAAAAAAAAATAATAATAATAATAAAAAATAATAAAAAAAGAATATACACAGAAAAATTATTACCGTCTTTTTTACAATTAACTCAGTTGTTTAATTTTGCATCAAAATTTAATAAATATGTTCAAGAAAAAGTAAAATAAAAAATAAATTTTGGTATGATTTTTTTTCCTATACACATTTTTAATTCATTCAATCATCTACTTGATTGATTTAATTAATTTATTAATTGGGAATTTTTTTTCTGTTTTGTATTTTTTATAGTTTTTAGTAATTGATATAATCATTTTGGTGAGAGGTGCAAATTTAAACAAGTTTATAATTGAATGAATTATTTTCATATATATTTGTTAATTGGTGACTTTTTTCTATGTGTAAATTAAAAACCAGTTAAGTTTTTATTAAAATTTATTAGGTAATGTTAAACAAGGACTAATATTCTGTACATCCATTCTTATTTTGGACAACTTTCTGCATTAGTCTGCGCAATGGAGTCAAGAAATTTTTATGGATTGTGGTCGAAGACTTTTCTAAACTTAATAATAAATTTAATATTATTTAATTAATATAACATTACAATTTAGCACTTCGTAAGCATATGCCTTCCATTTTGTATAAAAAAATTCGAAAATTGGATGCCAAATTAAAGAAATTAAGTAAAGTGTCACTTTATTTTGTCGCACAAAATGCATGACCAACACAACGCTTTTGCTCCAAACACGAAATACACATATTTCAAAAACTTTTTTATACCCTCCACCACCACTAGTGGTGAAAGAGGGTATACTAAGTTTGTCGTTCCGTGTGTAACACCTAGAAAGAATCGTTTAAGACCCCATAAAGTATATATATTCTTGGACCATATGAAATTCTGAGTCGATTAAGCAATGTCCGTATGTCCGTCTGTCCGTCTGTTGAAAACACGCTCACGTCTAAACTGATTGAGCTATTCCAATGAAAATTACTCAGGTTATTTGTTGTTCCCAGACGCTATTTGGGATTGCAAACCAGCCAAATCGGTTCAGTGGAAAAAAAGTTATATACCAAAATCTGGAGAAACCCCTAAATCAAACTTTAACTGACAATATTTCAATAAGCCACAAACGAATTTAAGTAAAATTTAGCACAAAAGTTTATCTAGGTTCACCTTAGATTACTGCCAAAAATTAGTTAAATCGGTTCAGTAGAAAAAAAGATATAGACAAAAATATGAACAGTTAAATGATTTCAATGCCATAATTTTTTTTTTTAAACATCATGTTATAATTTTTATATGGAGTGCATGTGTGTGTGTTCGCCTCAATATAAATGTTGATAAACACAAAGGTATATAACTATGTTGGGTTGGGTGAAATTCGATCATACCACAACATGGTATGTTCGCTACTTTTTAGCAATATATGTTGATATGTATACTAAACTAGTTAGTAGTTCGATGTGTTTCAAGCTATACGCGTCGGTAGAGAAGGGTATGAAAATAGGTTTATTGAAAGTTTGCTAACATGTAAATATAATGTTGCTAGAATAAATTACATAATTATGAATTTGTTTTGAAAATGTTTGAATTTTATTTAGCACATTGAACAAAGTATTGATACATATTGAATATAATTTCTAATTCATTACAGTTTTTTGGGCATTAATAATTATGTGGTGATATTTTTTTTAATTTTCATCGTTAATATGAAACTGTAATATACTAAGTTATGTGAGAATTTTGTTTATTTTTAAAATATAAATTATTATATTTAAAAAACATTCATAATTTTTATCATTTCGTTAAAGATTAGTATTTATAAAAGTTTTCAAATATAATTTTTCTAAACTTTTGAGGGCACTTTTGATAAAGAATGATATAAATTAACAGTAAACGCTTAATTCATGGCCGGTTAGAGTAATTTCTTTTATATAAATCACCCTAAATTATGCATAGGGAAACTCTTATAGTTAAATGATTATACTTTGCTTTAGATTAGTTATTTAGTTTTTCCAACATCATCAAAGAAACGACTTTATAATCAAATAATTTAATATAAATTTGAGGTAAGTAAAGATTTGCGGAAATAATTGATAAATCTTTGAAAATTATGCAAAAATTGGACTTTTTGCTTTTGTATTTTTATACAGAAAATTGCAATTTAAACAAATACTGGATATATAGATATACGAATACGGCGATAAGTATAATTGATTGGGATCAAAAATTTAACTGAACTGTCGTTGTTAAAAGAAAACGGAACACTTTTGTCAAAATATATTTCGCAAAGGCACATCGTGTGGACAGAATGATATTTACTATAATCGACACAATTAGAAAGTTGTTGTTATGCTTAATGAAAATTCGGAGGCGCATCAAAGAATTTTCAGAGATAAATATTTTATGGACTAAAAAATATTTACTTGGGTTAAAAAAGGATCACAATATTAAAATGCATTTCTATGTAATAAATTCTAACAAAATATATTTTTAACCAATATATAGAGAAATGAAAGAAAATTTTTAAAATTTTACTTGGAAACCCCAAAATATGCTGCACTAATACCATCAAACATTGAACATATCATAAATATTATTTAAATAACTCAGTAGGTTTTGATATTATGTGTAATTTTGACCAGAATTGAATCAAATCAGAATTCAATAAAAAAATTTTGATAATTGCTTGTGATATATGTAAAAGATCACAGAATTTTGTTTCTCTCTAGCCTTTAGATTTCTTATAGAATAAAATTTTGCTTTTCGATATAAATAACTTTTTTTTTGACACGGTTATTGTGAAACCAAATTGTCGTTCATTTGGCTCACTACTATTAAGTTTTCCTTTTTTTACTTTTATGAAAATTATACTTTCATTTACCAAGATAATCAACTTTTTGAAAAAAGGCAACATAGAATTTTCTCTTTTTTCACCTTTTACAGATTTTTGCATAATAATTTGTTAAATTATTTTATATGCAACACAAAAGTTAATACCATTACACTATTATGGACGCCAGAAATTAATAAGTAAATTAGAAAACACCACTTTCCGAACAATTTCTCCTATATAAAAACTGATAAAAATACTACCTCAGTGGTGGAGGGTATATAAGATTCGGCATGGCCGAATATAATTTTTCGCTTGTTTGTATATTAATTTAAAGATTATAATACGGCAAATACCTGGACACCAAAAAAGTAGCCCATTAAGCACCAAGAAGACAATAAATAAAAGCATTATTACAATATTTCTTGATACTGCATTATCAGGAACGGCACTACCAATTATAGAAAAATTAAGTAAAATTAACCAAATCACATGCAATTATTAATTTTGAATCCTACATACGCAAAACAGACGATATAGACTTGCTATACACCAATGTTTAGGAAATTGTGTCTAAAAAAAATATAATATTTATAATACGAAAATTTGTTGAAGACTTTTTGGAATAAAATTTTTGTTAGTGGATATTTTTTAATCAAATTTTACACCTGAGTAGATTTTTTGGTGCTTAGTTAGGTATTATTTGCTTTTTTGCATTTATTAACAAAAAACCCGCAATTTCCAAAAAAAAAAAATTCTAAAATTTCCAAAAATAGGATATTTTACTTTTTTTTACTATATCTCTCAAACCGATATCGGCGAGCAAAATTTTCTATTACCAGAAACTTAAAAACACATTAATCTAAGTCAAAAATATACTTTTTTTCAAATCTAGCTCTGCGATTTTAGAAATTGAAGCGAAATTTTAAAAATCTACTTTTTTTCAAAGTTCGAATTCAAATGCATATAACTTATGCTTCTGTAAATTTGTTTGTTATTTGTTGTTAATGAAATAAAAAATATTTCCAGAAAATCGGATGAAGTTTGGACCCGCTATAAAGAAAAAACTTCATAAAGGTGGGCCAAAATGTACAAATTTTTATTTTTGAAGCCGAATATCTCGTAAACTAAAAGAGATAAGATATGCACACGACGATGTTTTTTGTTTATATCTTCCAGTAGAATTCGTTCATGTAAAAATATTTGAAATCGATTCAGATATAACGGATCAGGATTGTTTTTAAATTTTCATACCCGGGGTGTCCAACTTTGGGACCATGTGGACCCACCCCCAGTAGGTCTATATGACGCAAACTAAAAACTTAAGCTCGCCTACTTTGTGAAATTTCATTGAAATCGGATCATATGTTCGGAAATTCCAGATTTATTTCCATTTTATTTTTGAAATGGGACACTGTGCGCTGCTGCAGAGTGTAAGTGGTGACTGAAACAAAACTTTATTTAGATTTGCTTTTTTTTTTTTTATTATTTGTCTTTTTTTTATTTTTCTATCTTTTGTATCTGCCTATGTTCTTATCAGTGATGGAAAAGTTGATACTATTGTACTTTTTTTGATACTATTTAACATTCAAAAGTACCGAAGTACTCCCTCGAGTCATTTGATACTGTCAAACGATTAGCTGGATATACCACAATTCAAATTAAAAATAAAATGTTTAAATGAAAATATATTTTGGAGATATGGACAATTCTCATTTTACGTTTACCTTTACCTTTTAAATAACTTTTGATGAAATTATGTCAACAACACTTGGTGGTGTAACAGAACAAAAATTCAAGAGCTGAAACGGTTCCATGTGGTGCCAAGCAAAAAATCTAAAAAAAGAGTTTGAAACTTTTTCTTTCTTTTGATTGCTGTAATCGCGGATTTTAGCATAAGTGTCCAATTCTTCTAATGTAGGCTAAAAACACTTGTTGAAGAAGACCACCATGGATTTTATTAGCGTGCCATTAACCAGTGTCAAACTGTGTTGTGCAAAAGTCGTGAAACCAAATTTGAATGGCTCCAAGAGGTGAATTTTTCGCGAGGCACACTCACAACATTATTTCAGTGAAGCTAGAGTACTGCGTTATCAAAGAAGGTTCCCAAATTACATTTTAAAATCATTGTGGTATTTTCATATTTTGTTATAGCGGATTTTGGCGTCATAAGTTAATTTTAATCTGAAATAGGTAATAAGTTTTACTTACGCAAAAAATACGATTTCACTGAAAATATTCAACAACGCACAGTGCGCGATTCAAAAAATAAAATGGAAATAATTATGGAACTTTGGAACGGCTGCTCCGATTTTCATGAATTATCACGTGCTGATAGCAGAGGTGTATTTAGCTTCAAATATTAAAATGTTTACTTTTTAATCTGTCTTGGTGAAGTTTTTTCGCTACAGCGGGTCCAACTTTCACCCGATTTTTCTTAAGTTTCTTTTATTTCATTAACAACAAATAGAAAAATTGTGCTAAGAATATATAAAATTGTTTACAATTCGAAAATTTATTGAAGACTTTTTGAAAAAAACACTGATAAAGGATGGATTTGTGATTTTTTGCATATTTTTCATTTTTAATTATGCTATAAAATTCTTGTTAGTTAATAGTTTTGAATGATATTTTACACCTAAGTAGATTTTTTGATGCTTAATTCAAAGCGCTATTTACTTTTACAAAAAAACCCGTAATTCCCAAAAATCTTTGAAAAATTTCCAAAAATGGGATTTTTTACTTTTTTTATTATATCTTTTCAACCGATATCGGGGAGCAAAAACTTCTATTACAAAAAAAAAAAAAAAAATAAAAAAAAAATAATAAAAACACTTTAGACTATATAAAAAGTAAAACTTTTTTGATTCCAGCTTTTCGATTTGAGAAATTAAGGTGAAAATTCGAAATTTGTTGGAAAAATAGGTCAAATTTGGAAAACCCTGGTTCTCGAAAAAATCAATTTAAAAAGTTTTTTCCCTTACAGTATTTTATGTTTAGTTATCTTTCAGAAAAATATAAATATTATATATGTTACTTAAGAAAATTTTTATATAACAGAAAAAGAATATGACCACTTAAAAAAAAAAAAAAACGGGAAAAATCGTTTTTTTTTTTTCAAAGTTCAACTTTAAATGCCTTTAACTTTTGACACCTCGGGTATAAAATTTGTTAAAAACGATCCTGATTCCTTATATCTCAACCGATGCTGAAAGATTTTTATACAGGATAATTTTTCTAATTGAGATCTACAAAAAACATTGTCGTATGCATATATTATCTCTTTTAGTTTAAGAGATATTTAGCTTCAAAGATTAAAATTTTTACTTTTTAGCCTGTCTTGGTGAAGTTTTCTCACTACAGCGGGTCCAACTTTCACCTGATTTTTCTTAAGTTTCTTTTATTTCATTAACAGCAAATAGAAATGAAAAAATATTTACGTAGTTAAAAGTTACAGGCATTTAAAGTTGAACTTTGAGAAAAAGTCGATTTTTTCCCGTTTTTTTTTTTTTTTTTTTTTCTAAAAAAGTGGTCATATTCTTTTTCTGTTATATAAAAATTTTCTTAAGTAACATATATGTATAATATTTATATTTTTCTGAAAGACAATTAAACATAAAATACTTTAAAGGAAAACAACTTTTTGAAATTGATTTTTTAGAGAACCAGGGTTTCCCAAATTTGACCAATTTTGCCAACAAATTTCGAATTTTCACCTTAATTTCTCAAATCGCAAAGCTGTAATCAAAAAAAGTTTAAATTTTTTTATATAGCTTTGGGACCTTGTGGACTCGCCGCCTGTAAGTCTATATGGTCTAAGCTCAAAACTTAAACTCGCCTACACCTCTGCTATCACCAAGTGAAATTTCATGGAAATTGGAACAGCCGTTTAGAAGTTCCATAAGAACTTTGGAACTAAAATCGCAATGTTTTTTAATTTTGTTCCTTCTATGGCTAAAATATTAAAAATTTGAATTGTAGTAAGTACTGTCGATAATATATAATTTTCCAAATTTTTCCAAAAAATTGTTCATCAAAATGCCTTAAAAAGTCTTCTAGCGAAACAAATAGGGAAAATTTTTTAAATATTTTTTCCATAACCAGGAAAAAACTAGGAATTTTTTGATACCCATTTCGATTAAAAAATCCATATTTTTGTTTACCAAAATGTATGGGACCCATGATTTTTCAATCGCTAGTACTGGGAACTGAAGACCAATTTTAAAAATTTTTTAAATAATTTTCTCGGCACACTAATATATATGGGCAATTATCAAAAATTTTTGATTTTAACCCTTCAAAAAATATTATTTTTTTTTGATGGTACATTAAAATCCTCTTGTGTACATATAAAGTGACTCGAATACATGTAGAATCAGTTCGCGTTAATCATTTCATGTGAGGGGCGCAAAAGTTATGGCGGTTTAAAGTTGAACATATAAAAATTTTTACAAACTAATAGTTTATGTACAATTCTGGTCAAAATTACATATAATATCAAAACCTACTGAGCAGGGATGGAAAAGTTGATACTATAGTACTTTTTTTGATACTATTTAACATTCAAAAGTACCGAAGTACTCCCTTGATACTGTCAAACGATTAGCTGAATATTCTACAATTCAAATTAAAACTAAAATGTTTAAAAGAAAATATATTTTGGCGATATATAATTCTGGAATAGAAATCTATGCTTTTTAACACCCTTGATTTACTTGTATATGTATATTTACAATTGATGTTCAGAAGTAATAGTGAAATTGTTAAAATCATACATATCCTTAGATAAAAGAAATTTTATAAGAAAGAAATTTTATTAAATATGAAATCCATTTAATATAAATAAAAAAATTATATAAACATTTTATTTTTATTGACACTAAAATTTATTTTACTATTTTCCGTTTTCTTACTTTTTCAAGTAAAAGTTTGTTTCTTGGAATTTTTTTTTAATAGTTTTACTAGGACTTCAAATTAACAAACCTTACGTTTTGTTTTTAAAAATAGTAATAAATTTCTTGAAATATGTATAAAAAATTTATTTTTTCCTTGTATTTAAAATTTGTTTTCATATAAAATATAAATCCCAAAAAATCCCGAAATCCCGAAAAATCCCAGGATTCGCAAAATCCAGTCCCGTTTGGCATCCCTAGTCTATAATAATATTTGTGTTGCAGGGTTTTTATGTGGAATTAGGAAAAGTCAAGGTGGACGCGAACTCCCCAACGACTGCTTGCTAGTGGCTTAAATGGCTCCCCGTAGCCCTTAGTATAATATTTGGCTTGCAGTTAAGACCCGTTTTTACGAGGAAAAATTATTTGAGTAAACCCCTGTGTGTATATAACATCTCACCGCCCTATTAAACGGTCATATTTATAAATTTAACGATGATTTTTTTTTTTTTTTTTTTTTTTGTATACGCGTTAATGAAACTTTTCTGGAAATTTATCTTGCACAAAATGAAAACGAACGGTTAGCGGACCAATCTCATAAAAAATTTGAGCTGAGATAGCTTTTAAAGAAATGAAGGAGTTCTTTTTTGCTACTACCATAATCCTCCTATCCGTTTTTGGATTATTTTATGAAGTCTAGTAAGAGTTTATTTGTTTTTTAGATAAGGCAATTTGAACAAAATGTAGTTATTTTCCTAAGCCTATATTTGCCAATTCAAGCAATGACTTTCCATTATTCTCCTGTTTTGAAAAATTTGTCTACCCTATTTGGTACAATGGATATTTCTTCCCATTTTATATGGTAGAATACTATTTATTTATAATATTTTCAACCTACTGTCATAGTCATATATATTTACACATTTTAACATTTTTCAAAAATTTGGAAAAGAAGTCAAATATTTTTGTTGTTATAAAATATTTTTAAAAAGTTCTTTTGTTGTTGTAAAGCCTGAAATGTGTAGAGTAGATTGTGCTAATTTCTGAAAAAGTCGCGGTATTTATTTCTGATTAATTCAAAAGTATTTAAAAGTATTTTGCTAAAGATGATCCCAAATCTTGTCTATAAGATAGTGAACAATCTTTTGATACAAACTCAACTACAAATAAGTTGCAAAAATCTAAAAATAGTGGCAAAAATTATGTAAAAAAAATCAATTGCAATTTAAACAAATATTAGATATATGGATATAAGAGTGGCGATAAATATAATTGATTGGGATCATGAATTTAAGTCAAATGTCGTTGATATTTAAAAACGGTACACTTTTGTCAAAACACATTTCGCTCAGGCACATCGTGTGAACAGCATGAAATTAACTATGATTGACATAACAAGTAGGTGTGTGTTATGCTTAATAAAAATTCGGAGGCGCATCAAAAAATTTTGAGAGATAAACATTTTATGGACCAAAAAATATTTACTTGTGTTAAAAAAGCATCACAATATTAAAAAACCAATCTATGTAATAAACTCTAACAAAATATATTTTCAATCAATAATGGAGAAATTTTTCACAAAATTTTTAAGATTCGCGGTTTTTATTGAAAAGAAAATTTTTAAAATTTTACTAGGAAACCCTAAAATATGCTGCACTAAAACCATCAAACATTGAAAATATTATAAATTTTATTTGAATAAGTCCGTAGATTTTGATATTATGTGTAATTTTGACCAGAATTGTACATGAGCTTTTAGTTTGTAAAAATTTTTATATGTTCAACTTCAGACCGCCATAACTTTCGCGCCCCTCACATGAAATGATTAACGCGAAATGATTCTACATGCATTCGAGTCACTTTATATTTATACAAAAAGATTTTAATTTTTTTGAAGGGCTAAAATCAAGAATTTTTGATAATTGCTCATATGTATGTCTATGACTGTATATACAACTGCTCTTATCCTATTACGTAAAAACAATCAGAAAAATAGAATAAAATTCGATTTAATATAAAAAACTACAAATTAACTGTATCTATTAAATCGAAAATGCATATCGAGGGCTTATATTCAAAACGGGCCATATGCAAATCTCTAATTGTTCAGGAGAACATAAAAAGTGTTTATATCACTAATTTTTCAACACTTTGCAATCCGCACAGTGGTTCCAAAACGCTTTTTTTTTAATAATTCAGTAACTAATGAACCGTAAAAGGTTAGATAAAATTTCACATGGTCAGATCTGAGGTGTTATCGAGTTGATTTGAAGGAGTACAGGCCACTAGCGAGTCAGGGGGGAAGTGGATTGCCCTCCAAAGTTGCCATCTCGGGTATGTAATTTTTCTGGAAAATCGCCAAAAATTAATTTATGATATGATAGAAAAGAAATTTTATGTATTTGGTGTTATTTTTCCAAAAAAAAAAAAAAAAATAAAAAAATTAATATTTAAACATAAATAAAATCTATATTAAATAAGCATCATTGTGAAATTTTAGTACAATATAAAAAAATTTGTCCTATAAATAGAATAAATAGATTCCCATTTTCTTACTCCGAAATATCCAAAATTCCAGTTTGGGGAAAGCTTGCTTCAAAAATTGACTTTTTTCATTGAAATGGTCATCCTGTTGGTATAAGGGGCCTCCGTCAGAAAATACTTTTTGGGTGTATACCTTACATATAGGTCTAAAAAACTAAAATAATTTTAAGTCGATTCCAGCTTTGCGATTTAAGAACATTAAAAAAAAGAAAATTAAAAAATTGACAAAATTTGGGAAGACCTTTGTCCCAAACTCCTCCGGATTTACTTTACACGCATTTACATTAAGATTTCTTTTGAAAACATTAAAAAAAATGATAAAGTCCAGAACAAAAAACAAATTTTATCACTGAATAAATATTGGCACCTTTTTGGAAAAAAAACCCAAAAATGTAAAATTTTTTTAAAGTTCCAAATTTAGATTAATGTAACTTTTTAATGGATTCATATATTTATATGATTCTTACAGCAATACTATTTGGAATTTT
This sequence comes from Protophormia terraenovae, assembly GCA_951394005.1. NCBI lineage: Eukaryota > Metazoa > Arthropoda > Insecta > Diptera > Calliphoridae > Protophormia > Protophormia terraenovae. The sequence continues at coordinate 76,599,616 of OX596074.1, read as the reverse complement.
GTAAGGAATCTGGCAAATATTTTAGAAAAATTCTAGGCAATATTAAGTTCGCCAAGTTAAAAAACCAAAAAAAAAAAAAAAAAAAACGAGGCTAAAAATGAGGTATAAATTTATTTCTTCCCGAATATCTCTTAAACTAAAAGAGATAACCTACACATGTAAACGTATTTTTTGTAGAGATTTACAAGGCCTATCTACATATAAAATGTCTTTTCTGTCATATCATAAATGAATTTTTGGCGATTTTTCCAAAAAATTAAATACCCGAGATGGGCAACTTTGGAGGGCAACCCACTTCTCCCCTGACCTGCTAGGGGCCTGTACTCCTCAAAATCAACTCGAAAATGCCTTAGCTCTGACCATGTGAAATTTTATTGAGATACCTCTTACGGTTCTTTGGTTACTGAATTATTTCAAAAAAAGCATTTTGGAACCATTGCGATCCGTTCTTCTACGAGTTATTAATATTACGTCTACTAAACCTCACACTGAAAAATAAATCTCTTAACCACATTATTCGCGCAGTTATGATAAATAACCCGTTTTGTTTATCGGAAATTAAAGAAGTATAAGATAATATTTTTTGGAAAAAAATGTATATGTTAAATTTATGATATCATACCAATCAGGAGATTTTGTGAAAATTTTGTAGTTGGCAGGACCATCTTTAAACGTTAGAACTGTCGAATAACAGGTGTTTTATTCAAAAAACGTAAATGTGTTCAAAATTATAATTATAAATAAAATTAAAAAAATTGCATGCGAAAAAAAACTGCAAATATTTTTTTGCAAAAAAAATTTTAATCCAATTAAAATTGTATTAAGTTGCATATCAACAACTCAAATGTGATTAAAGACATTCAAGACGATGTTTATTGCACTTTTTATTTAATTATAATTTTTTTTAAGAAACTGCTTTAGGTATCTTAGATGTTTTGCTTATAATCACGAATTTTATTTAATTTTTTCATTCCTGTCATTAAATCTAGGGTATAGTGCTCCCATTTAGCTTCATAAAATGTTGATGGATGTACCCGCGTGTGGTCTATAAGCATCAAAAAAGGTTAAAAATCTAACTTCAATGGCTTTTTTCTTCAGACTGCATTGAGATAACACAATTTTTATGAGATATATTAAGATTATAATTAAAAATTTTTAAAAAAGTTCAAATCGCAAAGAAAATTCTCATTATTTATCAATTTTTATTTTTACACTACTTTGAAAATCAAACAAAAATTTTCAGATAGCCCATTTTTCCTTAAAAAAATATATATGAGTCATTCCATTTAAAACCAACAAGAAAAATTCCAATTTTTAACTTTTCCTCTCCGAATATAATGATATTTGGTACAATCATTATTTTTGTCAAAACTAAGACTAATTCAAAATTTCAGATTTCATCAAGTGGTTCGCGAAATATCGCGATTTGAAAGCGCAAAATAGCTCAAAATATGTACAAAGTTGAATACACAAAATTACAAATATCTTTCGAAATATTTATTATATATAATTTATTGAGATGTCATATTAAAGGTATTAAAATTACCTTAAATATGACGTATAACATTTTCTCAACATCAAAATGGTCCATATCTCGCGATTTTTTGTTCGCGGGTAAATATCTCGAAAAGTGGTCTTTTTAAAAATTTTAAACAAATATATGTTAATGATGAAAATGTTTTCTATAACCGTGGAAAGTGGCATTCTGGGAATAACTCAGAAGCCATTGAGAGTCCCATCACGATACTTACAGAGAGCATTCAAAATGGATCCATCCTCTGCATATATATTTTTCACGAATTTAAAAATACCACTTTTTGAAATACGCGACCGCGAAATTTAATTCGCGAATTATCCACCAATAAAATCTGCATGAGGCCCCTTTTATATATAAGCCCTCGATATTTAAGTCAATTTGAATACATATACTTGCCAAATTTTTCTTTGAAGTGACATCACTACTTTAATATAATCCTATAAAATGTATATATTATTATGAGCAGAAGTGTATTTCATTGGAATAAGAGAGAACTCGCTGACACATCATGAAGTTAAATATAAATTTTCTTCGTTTGAGAAACTTCATTTCAAATTTACCCCGGTAGGCATAACTTTGTTTGTATTGTAAATTGGGTTTATTGAAATACTGCATCAATTTCGTTGACTTTTTTTGATTTTTTACAAATGCTTATTTTAGAGAAACACAACATATTATATCAATATTTCCGTGACTTTTCGAACTTCCCTCGTAGTTATATGAAATGCAATACTGTTCCCATCAAGTACCACCTGTTAATAGACTACTGTCAAATTTTGAGCAAGTGTCGTAATTTACTTTGCGTTTAACAGCTGTTCAAAACATACAACCTCGTGTATTTTTCTAAAAATGGAAAAAAGTGAATTTCGAGTGCTCACTAAGCATTATTTTTGCGAAAAAAAAACCTTCAATCAAACCAAGGAAAAGCTCGATAAATACTATGGGGACTCTGCAAAAAAGTGGTTTACTGACTTTCGTTGTGGTCGCACAAGTACAAATGTCGCTGAACGTTCTGGACGGCCAATTGAGGTCAGTACACCCGAAAATGTCGAAAAAATCCACGATATGGTGTCGGCCGACCGAAGAGTAAAAGTACGTGAGATTGTTGATGCCATAGGCATTTCATATGGCAGTGTGGTTTCGATTTTAAATGATCAGCTGGGTCCTATTTTTTGGAAGGGATACAAAAACTGGAGAAACGTTGGACTAAGTGTATTGAGTTATGATGAAAAATAAATTTTTGTTTTGCGAAAAACACCGCGTTTCGTTCAAAAAGTCACGGACTTATTGATCCACCCTCGTAGTAAACTTAAAATATTTGAAAAAATGTTTATTTACCACAGATTTTTAATATAGACAAAAATCGTTAAAAGAATTTTATAAATATTTTCAAAAAATCAAATTTTATTTCAAAAGTTTCAAAATTTTAAATTACATTTGGCACAAAAATCAAAAACTTATTTAGTACCTAACTCTGCATTTACCTACTAAAAGTTTTAAAAGTAGAAAATTCCAGATGTAATTTAAATTCTTAAGTCGCTCAGGCGAAAATTTATGGCAGTGAAATGTTAGTGTTTAATCAAATATGACCCAAGCTATAACTTTCTAAAGGAAATTTTTCGTTCTCTTAGAGAAACTAAAATTAGAGAGAGAATATCAAACATTTAACAAAGAATGAATATAGGAATATACCTAATATACATAAGTAGTTAAAATCAAGGACCGTAAATAACGATTTTTACAAATTTTTTTAAACTAAAAAAATCAGAATAATCTAAAAATTTTAGAAATATGTCGTAGAACACTTTTATATTTTTTGGTCGCGCTTTCGAATTATGCAATAAACTTTTATTTCTTTGATTTTTATAAAAAAATCAATAAATAACAATTATTTTTGATTTTTATTTGTTTGCTCAAATATAACTTTTATTTTTGATTTTTTTTTTTTTTTTTTTTGCTGCTCAAAATTTCCGATTATTTTTTGTGATTATTTTAGATATTTTATTTTTATGACGTATTGGGTGAGAAAAAAATATGCCTATCATATTGATATAAGATGGCAGAAGTGTTACATATTGTACACGATACTCATGTAAGCGTAAATAGAGCGTTTAAAATGGATTTGGAGTGACTTCAGATATATGTTTTCTGATACTTTGTTAAAATCTTTATTTGATAATATAAATTAAAATCAGATATATATTTATTAAATGTAAATTTGATATTTTTTAAATATATACACGTAAAAATAAAAATTTTAAATAATTAAATTTTTTTTTAATAAAAATGAATCATTATATTTTGAGCAGAAAATAAAAACCAAAAATAATTATTATTTTTTGAGCAAAAAATAAATGTAAAAAAATAATTATTAAATCAGGATTTTTATTATAAAACTCATAATCGTTACGGTCCCTGGTTAAAATGTATGCGCAAACAACTTTGAAAAATGTCAAAATGAGATCGTTATCTCATTAAAGTGTAATGTAATGGACTCTAAAACAAAACTCGATAAATATTACATTAAATAAACTCTTATTATTAAAAATAATATCATCTGAGTCATTCCATTTAAAATCGACACGAAAAATCAAAATTTTGCACCATTCTTTTCCGAATTTATTGATATTTTTATAAAGTGGTTCGCGAAATGTATAAAGTTGTATATACAAAATTACAAATATCTTTTAAACTATTTATATTACAAGACCCATTAAGGCATTTGTCATATTAAATGTATCAAAATTACCTTTAATATATACTTTCAGAGAATATCCAGAAAGACTTCGTCTACAAATATATTTTTCACGAATTTTTAATACCATTTTTTGAGATACGCGACCACGAAATTTTATTCGTGAATTAACATTTTAAAGCTAATTTTATTATCTTTTATTATACACCTCAGTGGATGTTTTAGCATGTACACCTTTGAAGATATTCGCATTTTTAGAAAGAAAATTTATATTATTTTTGAGATAATATAAATCGCGAACCATTGCGGAAATCTATTTAAACTCGGTATTTGTGTTACGAGTGCTAATGTTAATATTCTTGCCAAATTTCATTAAATTGGGATGATTTTTGCAATTAATTTAAATTTTTTTGTTTTATTATAAACGAAACGAAATATTAGTTAATTTAACGAAATTATCTGTTAAATTAACTAATATTTTTCGTAAATTTTAAAATTTACTAATATTTTTTAGTAAATTTGAATAAAATTCTTCAACCTTTTGTAACAAAATATGAAACAAATAGATAACATACCCGAAGGTAATGTATTACAATTTAATTATAAAGTAAAAAAATTTCTTATTTCTCAAATATATTTTTATATTTCAGACGGTAGTATATTTGGTTTATTTTACATTTTTTAAACGGTCTAACCTTTATTATAAAATTACTTTAATTAAAACTTTTGCTACGTAAGTTTATATCAAATTTAATTAAATAATTTTCTTTACATATTTTAAAAGTGTTTAAAATTTCTTATTTGTTTTATTTTGATGATTTTAATTTATAGTAAATTTTCCTACAGGGGTTAAACAGTACTTTGGAATTGACAAAATTTTGTCAATTTGAATAAAATTAAATTGAATAAACATTCTTCAATTTGAATAAAAAAATTAGTTAATTTAAATAAATTTTTTATTCAATTTAACTAAAATTTAGTAGAATTAAATAAAATAATTTATTTAAATTGAATAAAAATTCTTCAATATGAATAAAATTTTTAGTTAATTTGAATAATATTTTCTTCAATATGACAAAAAAATTGTCAATTTAACTACCTTTTAATTAACTAATTGAATTAGTCATATTGACGAATTTTCGTCAATTTAACTAACTTACGAAAAATTAACAAAAAATTCTGTTGAATTGAATAACGATTTTGTTGGTTGATATTTAACCTAGCTTTCTTCAGTTCTACACCCCATTTTACCGTATTTACTGCCCATTTTTGGTTCAGTGTAATTATTTTATGTGCTCAATAGTTTCGAAGTTATTTTGAAATATGTGTCCAAGAAAATAATTTTCATGCAAAATTTTAGATTCTTTTGTTACTAAAACTTCTTTTAATAAATGAAAACATTAAAAATGTTTCAGTTTATCATCTTTATCTTAAAGCTGGTAATGCGAATAAAATAAGGCATGTATCTTCAAAATTGATGCACAAATCGTGATCTTATTAGTTAAGTAAAAATGCCCATGTTACATACAATTGCGTAGAAATATAGTGGTGCCAAAAAAAAAAAATATATATATTTTTTCTGGAAACAAAAATAGGTGGACTAGGTGTATTCTGACGAGTTAAACAAGAATCTGCATTCACTTTTTTCTATCGGGTACTGATTTTTTTATGTGCATGACTAATATCATCACCTTATTTTTTGTCAAACTTAGGCTATAACTCAAGAACCCTTTACACGATTTTGATAAGTGATACATCAAAAGATGCATACGAAAATTGTCTTCAAGGTATGTCAACAATATTTTTTATTCGCTCAAGAATGGATCAAAATTTTCACCATTTTTCAAAAAAAAAAAAAAAATCGCTACTAATTATTGAATAACTACGGAAATATTAACTGGACAAAAAAATTATGTAAACTCAGCTCAAAGACAATTGATATCACCATATATTGAAGTTTAATTTATCTTAATTGGACAAACCGTTCTCGAGTTATACAAGTGTGATTGCCTAAAGGCGGGGTCATAGTAGTCACGCCCATAAAAAAATCAATACATAAAAGAAAAAACGTAAAAGCTGATTCTTATTTAGCACGTTAAATTCCATCTAATTCATTTTTTGTTTTTTTTTTTTTGTATTGTATTAGTGTATTTCCAATTAAGTGTAGGTATGCATGGGTATTCTAACTTAACTGTGAATCCAATCAAGATTTGTGCATCAATTTTTATGATACGTAGCTTTATTTACTCGTAGTTTTGCCAGGTGTGAGATAAAGGTGATAAACTGAAACATTTTTGATGTTTTTACTTTTACAAAGAAGTTTTAGTAAAAAAAGAAATCTTGAATTTAGTTAGCATGAAACATTTTTTTTTTCGGACACTTATTTCGAAATATCTCCAAAACGGAGCGGATAAAAATTTCTTAGTAGAATGACTTAAAGCCAGTTTTATTCCACATATAATGGTGTATTATTTATATAAATCGTGCACACAGAAAAAATATCGGTTAGAAATCGGTTACTATTCTAAAATTTTAATAGATGAAATCGAAATTACGTTTTTATTATTAAAATTATATAAACTCAAACTATTTTCAATGTATAGAGGACAAATCATAATAGTAAGTAAGTAACGGTAATTATGATTGAATAATTTTTCATTTTAACCGAATTGAGTATGTATTAATTTCATTTTACAATTTCGGTAAATTTTATATAGTAGTAAGCATATCCGTGTTCCAATTATTGCTCGCTGTAATTCATAATTTAATACCATAAACTTTTTCAAATAACAATTATGATTTTAGGAGCAGCAATCAATAATTAAGTCTAGAGAATAATTCGATTGTGATAAAATCAAATACAATAACACAATCAATATCAAAATAATACGATAGATTATCTTCAGACATTTCTAAAAAATTTGTGTAATATTTAATATTTCAAAGAAAACTAATTATATTATTTTTAAGAATATTATGAGAAAAACTGGTAAGAATATAATATAATTTAGAAATTTTGTATGTACATTTTATATTTCACAACTTATCCCATTTATTTTGCAGCTGGACTTAAATAGGACAAGGATTTTATATAAAACATATGGGAAATTTTCACAACAAAATTCGTGTCTGTTAGTGTTGCAAAAACTTTATACCAACTATGACTGGAATTTCATTAGGAAAACTTAAATCCACGAAAAACAGCTGCTGTAAACAAAATTTTCAAGGTAATTTTGTATTCCATAAATATTTTTGTTGTGGTCTTTTTAAAGAATGTTCTTGTTTTGTTCCAAAAATCTTTTCAAAGAAAAATTATTCATTTATGGGAATCAAATATGTAATACGATGTCACCAACTCATGACGATAATGGAACAACCATGGAATCGAGAAACTAAAAGGTTGGAAGTAAAAAAATTACGAATTTACATATTTTTACGCAAAACATTGTTTTCCTTTTATATATTTTATAATTTAAATTTTAATAACTCACAATAGACAAAATGCTTCCAACCGAATTTATTTCAAATCGGTTGTATGTACCATATAATTCAATTGAAATTCGCTTATTCGAAATGAATTATGAGATAGTTCTCGGAACCTTCTAAATTCGATTGGCAAACAATTCGGTTGCCATAACAAATCTGTTTTCTCTGTGTGCATACCGTTCTCGAGTGCATACCGTACTCGGCTTATTTAGCCTGTTATTTCAACTAAATTTTTCTATATTAGACACGCCCATATCTATCTAAATTTCGACCTGATGGGAGAAAAATGAAAGCAGATTCGAGATTAGCATGTAAAATTCCATCTAGTCCACATATTCTTGTTTTTCAAGAAGCACGAACAATTTTTTTTTGTCGGCCAGTGTAATTGATAAACTATAAAAAACTGACATAAACATTTTGTAATCGCTTGCCAAATTTTTGTATCTCATCTGATTTCAAATAGTTGTATATATTATTGTAGGCACTGATAAGACCTACAAATGCTTGTATGTTTTATTTATCTCTTATAGTTTTTGAGTTATTTGCATTTGAATTTTTAAGCACCTCAATTTTGCATGTTCTTGGTCCAGTTTATTCCATATATATCCTAGTATTTCCGACGGATTTTATTTTTATAATTAAAAAACAAAAAGAACAAAATTATCTATTGAATAAAAAAAATTGAAGTCGATATCTTTACTGGGTCTAATTTTTGACAAAAACTTTAATTTAATTTAAAAAATCAGAAAAAATATAAACATGTTTTTTATTTATATTACAATATGTTGTCTTGCTTTTTTTTATATTTTTGTCGTTCTAATTTGTCTAAAAATGAAATTACACAGTGGGGCAGAATCGAAAATTTTTGGATATAAATCTGTAACTTCTAATCGGCTGGTTGGATTTGCGTGAAATTTGGTATAGGCTTAGCAGAGGGTGTACAGTTTTAAGTATAATTTTTAATTGCTTGACAAACTTTTGTTTCTCGTCCGATTTCAAATATTTTTATATATTCTTATTGGACTTAATTAGACCTGCACATACTTGTGTGTGCTATTTATCTTTTTTAGATTTCGAGTTTTTTGCTTTTGAAATTTTAAGTACCTCAATTTTGCAAGTTTTTGGTCCAGATTTTGCCCCACTTTGTAAAGTCCATCCGTCTGACCGTATGCCCGTTCATGTAAACCTTGTAATCAAACTATAAGTCGCAATTTTGAACTTAATTAACGAAATTTATCACACAGATTTCTTATAGTTCAAGGAGGAAGCCTATTGAAATTGGTTATGATCGGTAAATTTTTTCACCTAGCCCCTATACAAATGTGCTCCCGGAGAAGAGGTTTAACAATAATAAATCCCTTAAATATAGCAATATTTTAATGAAATTTGGCACATATAAGTTTCATATAAGTTTAAATCTGTGTGCCGAATATAAACCAATTTTCAGAAAATCACTTTAACAGGCTAAATCCCATTAAAATGTTAGTATCAAGTAGTATTGGACACAATTAAGTTTTATATAAATATAAATGTTAGTGCCAAATTTTACGATTGGTCCATAATTTACTATAGCTCCCAAAACCTACTTTCGGAAATCACCTAAAAGTGAATAAATTCATATAAATTGTTAGTATCGACGTAATATTCTGTGGTCACGTGTTTTATTTTACACTTAATATGAGTATCGGTCCTCAATTGGCCCCAAGTCTAATAAAAGACCCCTTCCCGAGTTTAGATGTACACAATGGTGTAGGGTATCGTAAGGTCGGGCTTGACCTACTATATCTTTATCGTTTTTATTATGCACGATTTTTATTATTTCAACTAAATTTTTCTTAGATTTTTTTGTGTTCTTGAATAAAAGGAGTTGAATCCATTATTCAAATGAAACCTAAACTTCAGAATAGAAAGAAAACATATAAAATTTAATCAACATTTACTCATATTGCCAAAGATTGTATTATCTTGTGAGTTTTAATTCATCAAACTATGAATAAGTAAAGGGGCGTATATCCTTCATTTAAATAATATAATAATATATGATATTTTGATAATATTTTATTAATAATTTCATCAAATTTATTAGAAAAACAAATAAACAACAAGTAGTCAGTCAACTCCGATCATTTCATACCCTACACCATGCATTTTTAGTTTTTTCGGAGAAGGTCTTTCTTATTTGAACAGGCCAATAATTGACCTGTTCAAATAAGATTTGATGGTATAATTTGTATTTCTGTAAAACACACGTACATGTAATATTATGGCGATTTTTATGGAATTTTAATGATATCGTGATTAATATAAAGTATTTTTGTTAATTTTTATTACATTATTACATTTTAAGCTATTTCCACCCTAAAAATTGAGCAAGTTCTAATCCGAATTTTTTAATGAAACTTCCCACACAAAGATGGTTAATAAATCTTACCAAAGAATAAAAAAAGTAAGAAGTTTTTATCGTCTCCTGTAAAATTTTCTATATGGTTTAAACAACCTTATACATGTCCATTAGAATGTACCGTAGACAAAAAATTTGTAAGAAGACCCCTCAAACGAAGCGTAAAAATTAGCTTAACACTGGAAGAATATTAAAAAAATAATAATAAAATTGGTCTTCAGTTCCCTACCAGCGATAGAAAGTCACGAGTCTAGAACGTTTCGTCCAAAAAATAGTATTGAGTTTTTTCTTGAAATGGGTATCAAAAAATTCGTAATTTTAAGCCAATTATAAAAAATTTCTAAAAAAAAAAAAATGGAGAAGAATTTATAATTTTGTTCCCTTTATGGCTAAAAAAGTCTTCTAGCGAAACAAAATCACATGGGAAAAATATTTAAAATATTTTTTCCATAACCACCATAAAATTTCAAATTAATGACTTTTATATTTCTCTAAAGTGTTTAGCGAGATAAAGACAAAAATATGCTTACTCAACAGTGTTGCCAATTTAGCACTTTTAGGTGCTAGGTCTAACACTTTTTAAACACCTGGCACTTTTCTAATTATTTTTGGCATTTTTTTTAGCACCTTTTTGCACATTTTTTAAAAATGAATTTGTAGTTTTGAACTATTTCAAACATTAAGACTGCAACTAAAATTTTATGTTTTTTACGATGGTAACTAATGCGATCTTTAAGGAGTGTGTTTAGCAAAATAAACGTTGTAAAAACCAATACAATTATAACCTAGCAAATAAAATTTTGGCAGTATAGTAAACTACAATTCTTTTGTTATAAGAAATAATTATGGTAAAATAACATCGAGTTTGCATCGATGTCATTAATCAAAATAAAACAAAATTTTAATCAATTTTGAATCTCATACATATTTAAACAACAATTTACCCAATTTAAAACATCATAACAAGACATTAGGGTCGTTTACTGATCAAATTTTAACAAAAAGTTAAAGCCTAATTGTAGACAAATTGATTAGTTTGTGGGAAAATAATATAATTTTATTTTATACTTTAACTTTTGGTCAGTGTTGCCAGGAGTTGAGAAAAAAAGAAGCTAAATTGAGCTTTAAAAAAGGTCAAAATGACCAAATGCCCTAAAAAATAAGGCCAGAAAAAACTTAATATTTCTTTTTTCAATTTAAGGCTTTTTTATACCCACCATCAAAAAGATGGGGGGTATATTGATTTTGTCATTCCGTGTATAACATATCGAAGGAATCATTTAATAACCCACAAAGTATATATATTCTGGGTCCTGGTTAAATTCTGTCCGACTGTTCAAAGCAGGATAAGGCTTGAACGGGACAACGTAGGGGGACGAAATTTGGCACAAATATTTATCTTATATAAGGTTTGTTTGGTATTGAAAATGGGCAAAATCGGTTAATTAAAAGTTATGGGCTAAAAACTAGAAACACAGGGTGTCTGTTTCATATTTTTCTGCTGATATCTCTTAAATAAGAGCATGTACGACAACGAAATTTTGTATAAATACGAGTAGTTCGAGGGTCGATACAAACTTGGGAGCAAAAAATGGGCGTGGTCAAAAATCAAAAAAAGCTAGGGTTCATTTAAAGAGAAAATGTTTTAAGCAATTTCATGAATATAATAACCCAATAACACTATGCAACAAATTGATGATCGCATGGGGGCGGAATCATTTCGATTGCAGTTGATAGCTTTTGATGTGTGTAATAAACCACTTAAACTTCACTATTTTTGCACCAAAGTAGTTTCAGATGAACATAAAAAAATGATATAAATATAGTTCAAAACTCAAATATTTTTACATAAATGTTTAGAGCACTTAAATGGCAATATTTCATTAGAACTTTCTATTCATTTATCTCTAATAATATGAGATAAATAATTTTTAGCTCATACACAATAGTCGGTCTTAACATATTATAGTTTCTCTCTCGTTAATATTGTAACACAGTGGTTCTAAAACGATTTTTTTTTTTTTGGAAATTCAGTTCTAAAGAACCGTTAAAGGTATCTCAATAAAATTTCACACGGTCAGAGCTGATGTGTTTTCGAATTGATTTGGAGGAGTACAGACCCCTAGCGGGTCAGGGGGGAAGTGGGTTGCCCTCCAAAGTTGCCCATCTCGGGTATGTCATTTTTTAAAAAAATCGCCAAAAATTCATTTATGATATGACAGAAAAGAAATTTTATATGCAGATAGTTCTTGTAAATTTCTACAAAAAATACGCTTACATGTGTAGGTTATCTCTTTTAGTTTAAGAGATATTCGGGTCGAAATAAATTTTTACCTCATTTTTAGCATCGCCTTTTTTTAGTTTTTCAAAATTGGCGGGTTTAATTTTGCCAGATTCCCTACAAAATTCTAAATAATATTACTGCAAGAATCATATAATTATATGAATCCGTTAAAAAGTTATATTAATCTAAATTTGGAATTTTAAAAAAATTTTACATTTTTTTGTTTTTTTTTCCAAAAAGGTGGCAATATTTATTCAGTGATAAAATTAGTTTTTGTTCTGAGCTTTATCATTTTTTTAATGTTTACAAGAAAAATCTTAATGTAAATGCGTGTAAAGTAAATCCGGAGGAGTTTGGGACTAAGGTCTGCCTACGAGCCCTATCCAAATTTAGCCAATTTTGTTATTTAGTTTTTTTTTTTTGTTATGTTCTCAAATCGCAAAGCTGCGATCGACTTAAAATTATTTTAATTTTTTTAGCTCTATATATAAGGTATACACCCAAAAAGTATTTTCTGACGAAGCTTTCCCCGAACAAGAATTTTGGGTATTTTGGAGTAAGAAAATGGGAATCTATTTGTTTTTTTTTTTTTTTTTTTTTTTTTCTTTTAAGGACAATTTTTTTTATATTATACTAAAATGTTATAATAATAGCTCAATTAATATAGATTTTATTTAAGTTCAAATATAAAATTGTTTTTTTGAAAAATAACACTAAATACATTTAATGAAAAAAATTAGTTAGAATACTTTATTATTTATATATTATTATTTCTTAAGTAATATCCTTTCCAATGATACCAAATACTTATATAAATCCTTTACACAATCGTTTAAAAACTAACTGAAACTTTACCCCCTTCGGCAAAATTTGCACATTTTCCTTCAACTTCTATAGTAAATGTGTGCTGCAGCATTTTATATACATATAAGTGCATAGCAGTTTCAACGTGTTTTTTTAAATAATTTTGCGCAACTTCTGAACCGCTAAATATATTTCAATGAAATTTCACATAGTTATTACTGAGGTAGTTTCCAACTATTTCTGAAGAGCACAAGTTTCTAGGTGGTCTTGGGGCTGGGGGGAGGCCCTCCGAAATGGGTCACCTCGGATTTTATATAAGAAATAATTAAAAGAGTTTAGCAATTTGGGAGGTTCTCCTCCTGCCCACATACCAGCTTCAAACTTGTACTCCTCCAGAATATTTGGAAAAGACCTCAGTAATAACTATATTAAATTTCTTTGAAATATTTTGAACGGTTCAAAAGTTAAACAAAGTTAACCCAGTTTTCCTTTTTGGAAAAAAAAAAACCCAAAAAATGTAAATTTTTTTTAAGTTCCAAATTTAGATTAATATAACTTTTTAACGGATTCATATAATTATATGATTCTTGCAGTGATATTATTTAGAATTTTGTAGGAAATCTGGCAAACATTTTAGAAAAATTCTAGGGGCAAAATTAAGATCGCCAAGTTTGAAAAACTAGAAAAAGTCGAGGCTAAAAATGAGGTAAAAATTTATTTCGACCTGAATATCTCTTAAACTAAAAGTTTTATTAACCTACACATGTAAGCGTATTTTTTGTAGAAATTTACAAGAACTATCTGTATATAAAATTTCTTTTCTGTCATATCATAAATGAATATTTGGCGATTTTTTAAAAAAATGGCATACCCGAGGTTGGCAATTTTGGAGGGCCACCCACTTCCCCCCTGACCTGCTAGGGGTTAGGGGGGAAGTGCGTTTTGGAACCACTGTGTGTAATTAGAATAAACATTCTTGTAATTTATTCATATATTCACTATTTTGTAGGTTTTCCTTTTGTTTATTTTATTATTATTATTATTTTTTTTTTTTGTGTAATATAAAAACTCTATAAGCATTTTTATGTGTTTTAGTCACATATGAGTTGTTGATAAGTAATTAAATAAAAAAGTTAGTCAGTTTAAAATTTGTTTGAAAAAAATGTTTTCAGTTTTGTTTCGCATGCAAATTTTTGGCAATCTTTATTTATAATTTAAATTATGAACACATTTTCATTCTTTGGAATACACACTTGTTATTTTATAGTTATAACGTATAAAAATGGTCCATTGAATCAGAAAACTTCTTTTTTTCCATCTCTTGATTTATAAGATATTATAAATTTAATATACATGTATTGTCTAAATTATGCAACAAAATTTTATTAACATTTATTTTGGATAAAAGGGCAAACTGAACATTTAATAACAAACATTGAGTATTAGTTTTGGATTTGACAAAAAAATTTTTCACGATAAGCCTTACAAAGATATTTTTAGCAATTTTATGCTTTATTTATCCATAAATAAAAATAAAGTGCAAAAATTTATTATAAACACCAGAAATTCACTTTTAATGCTAAAAAAATAATGTTATTTAGTAAAAACTATAAAAAAGTTCTAAAAAGCATCTAGCAACTTTTTTCACAAAAAGTGCAGTAGCCGTATAATTGTTAGAATTGCACTTTAAACGCCGTTATGACAACGCTGAATTGTAGGTAGTTAAAGTGGATATTTTTCTTCACATACATTTATTTTTATATCGGCGCCTGAAACTACGAGTATACTATAACGTAATCTATTATGAAGGGTAAATTTTTCCAGTTTGTATAAATATAAAAGCAAGTAGTTTTTATATTTAAGTGTGTATTCAATTTTAAAAAATAAGATTTCAAAAAATTTAAATAAAAGCATTTTTCAAATTGTGTTGAAATATAAATGTTTAGAAAGGTAACAAAATTACTTTCAGGACGCAAAAATAAGTGAATATCAACTGCTTAAAAAAAAATTAATTTATTTTTTGATAAAATGCAAATTTTTTTAAATACTTCAGTATATTTATATATTAAAATTATTATTATTATTATTTTTAAAAAAATTGTATTTGTAATATATAGTTTTTTTTTGTCAGGTGTATATGGGCAATTCTTCAAAATCGTTTACTATTGATGTTCAAAAAAATTTCGAAAAATTTTTAATGGCACATCAACGATATTTATTAGCAATATTCCTTGGTAATTTTATGTCGGTTTAAGATAATTTTTTTAAATTGCCAAAATTCTATTTATAATCCTAAATCAAAAATTATTGCATTTATGTACTCTACAATGGTGTATCTAGAATACAAATTAAAAATATCACGATATGTTAAGTATTCAGGGATATATTAGCGATTTAATAATTAATAAACCTTCTTATAAAATTTGAAAAATTCAATTTTTAGTGATGTAGTCTTGTTCATATTCATTCATTTATTGCAAAATTCATTATTTTTTTAAATAAGTCATAAAACAATGTCATTTATATGCATTTTTTAATTGCACTTACTCGAATCTTTAAAGTTGCATTAAATGCAAAATCGTAAGAAATATAATTCTATTTTTAGTAGAATTATATTTCTTGCGCAAGTAAAACTTTACACAGGAACTTATTTCAGCTTAAAATTGATTTATAACACCAAAATCCGCTACAACAAAATATGCAAAATTGCTGAATTTCTTAAAAATGCTATACACGTTTAGCAAATTAATATTTTAAAATGCCACAATGATTTTTAAATGTCATTTGGAAACCTTCTTTGATAACGCTATACTGTAGCTTCACTGAAATAACGTTTCGAGTGTGCCTCGCGAAAAATGCACCTCTTGGAGCCATTCACGTTTTTTCTCTCCAAGTTTGGGTACCTCCTACATCATTTCTGTTGAGGGCACAAGAACGAGATATATGTCAAGTGATGCATAATTTTAAGAGCTATTGGGCTCTTCTTTGAATTTTGAAATATCCGAAACGGCGTAAAATCCCCAGTGAAAAAATTTGGTTTCACGACTTTTGCACAACACAATTTGACACTGGTTAATTGCACGATAATTAAAGCTATGCTGGTCCTTTCCTACAAG
This sequence comes from Protophormia terraenovae, assembly GCA_951394005.1. Lineage (NCBI taxonomy): Eukaryota > Metazoa > Arthropoda > Insecta > Diptera > Calliphoridae > Protophormia > Protophormia terraenovae. Next base: position 76,583,293 of record OX596074.1, on the reverse strand, counting down.
TGTTTAGAGTCAACATTAGAAGAATTGAACTCTTATGTTTAAATCCGCGACTATAGCAATAAAAAGAAATAAAAAAAAACTTGTAGTTTCAAACACTTTTTTTGGAATTTTTGACTTTGGGTGCTTGTCGGCACAACATGTAACCGTATCAGGTCTTGAATTTTTTTTTCTGGTACAGAAAAAAGAGTTGTTAATATAATTGCATCAAAAGTTTTTTAAAAAAGTCTGAATTTAAAAAATATTTTAGGTTGAAGGTCGGTTTCATAAAGGCAAACTTAAAAAGAGAATTGCCCATATACATTTTATTATTTAATAATAAAAATTATAAACAATTACAAATTTTTGTATTTAAGTAAAAAAAAAATAAATAAATTAAAAAAAGTATCCGATTTCCAGTTTTTATTCGAATTTAAGTGTTCTTAATGTTAACGTAATTCGCTATAGTTGAGCGAAATAACTTGTATTTATATTTTTATACCAACATACAAATTACCCTAAATAGATCTATCTGCAGTAGAAATTTCCTGTCTTTTGCATCAAGTGATTTAAGCAGAATGCTTACGAATTAGTGTGTGGGTCAGTCTGTTACACAGTAACGGTATTCTTTAATAAATGTATACATACTAGGGTATTCACTCGAATATTGTTTGTTCGATTAATCGACAAATGAAAATCAAATAATTGTTCGATTAAATTAAAATCAAGAATTTCGAATAACAATTTATTTGAGCAAATTATGCCGATTAATCGAATAATTCGAGAAAAAATATATTTTTAATATTTCCTTTCTTAACTAGTTTTTAGGATGTTTTAATTTTAGTTTCCTAAAAAATTTAGCTTAGAAACCATGTTTCAAAATTTGTATAGAATGTTTCGAATCTAAAAGTGCTACCATAAATTGGAATTTTTTAAAAAAATTGTATTTAATAAAAAGAAAGAAGAATACGTAGTTAAAGGTCGTTTTTTAATTACAAAAATTAAATAAAAATTTAAACGTCACTTTAAAAAATTATAAAGTAAAATTAAAATAATTTTAATATAAATATAATAAATAATAAGAAATAAATTTAAGTAATTTAAGCTTGATTTGGAAAAACATATTTTTGCTTCTACGAATGAAAGTACATAGTTTATATACCAATAAATGCTCAGTCTGGTGTAGAGGACGTGATACTTTGAATGAAATTTGTATTATAGAAGGAATTTGGACTTAAAATTAAGTTTAGCATTTAAACTCGTTCTTTATGTTAAGAATAGCTGAACCACTTTATCTAAAAAAAAGGATGATCCAAAGTGCTTTTTCTCATTTTCAAAATGTAATAACTCAGAAACTAATAAATATATTTTTGCAATTCTTTCACAACCTAACGGACAAAAATCCAAATAATATTTATGTAAAATACTATACTGAGTCGTTTTTACTAAATTATAGCAAAAATAGGAAGAAAGGAGAAATAAAATATTTTACATTTTGGTAGAAATTGTGGTTTAATTCAAAATACATAGAGCCAATTATAATTCCTACGCGTACATTTGGGAGAAAGAATTATTTATTTTAAGTTTACAATAAATTTTTCCATTAAATGGAGAAAAGTAAGTAGTTCTAACTAATTGTATATTTGACTAATTTTTTATACAAGTTTATATAATTTCTTATATTTTTACACTGATATTGTTAAACATTTTTCCACAAAACTGAACTAAAACATAATCACTCTGATCACTATAAAACAAATAAGAGTAAATTATCTTAAAAACTGTATACATTTGTATAATTTTAAATAATCATCTTAATGTCTTCTAAATATTGAACATAATTGAACATTGAATTATAAAACATTATAAAACCTTATACTCAAAGTAAATCTAGGTTTAGTAGATCTCCGATACTTAAAAATATTGTACAAACATTTTGTATATAACTGAAAACCTCTGTTGTACATAGATTATTAGTATGTTATGAGGTTATGAGACAAAATCGCAAATTATTTCAAAATGGATAAAAACTCATGATTAATTTTAATTTTTATCAAAAGTATTGATAATCTCCTTTAAATGGGTATCATTGTTTTCACAGTGTAAAAACTAGTCATTTTATAGCGCCACAAACGTTACAAAAAGCACTTCGGACTACCCTTAATATGAAATTTGGTTCAAATTGATAGACCGAATTTGTTAGACCTATTTATTTAACTATCAATGAATATATTAAATATAGAGAAACAACGGCATTATCAAAGCAAAAGAAACAAGTATTCATAAATATTTACGCAAATTTTAATTTTTATATTATTTTGGAAAGACTATTTCTTCTTTTAAGCTATATTTTTGTTTTCTTTTTTGATAAGCATTGAAAAATCGAGTAAAATTTTAAGGTGTAAATTAATCGAATAACTCGAGTAACTTAAAAGATTTATTCGATTATTCGAGTAACTTAAAAACTGCATTTTCGAGTTATTTGATTATTCGAACAATGAAAAAGTCGAGTAAAATGAATACTCTAATACATAGTTATACGTATGTAATGTATGTATTTATTTAGATGAGGTAGATATGTTAAATCTATTGAACTATGAAAAAATTTCTTTAAAATCCAATTAAAAGCAAATCAGTTAAATTGTCAGTAATTAAATTTAAAATTCAATTGTTATAAAATACCATATAGTTATACTCATATATAAAGTGAAAGCAATAATAAATAATTACATACATATATCTATGTATAAATTATTGTATTTATAGTGTGAGTTGTGATATATCCCAGTAAAAAATTGTGCTTTGAACGAAGCAAGTTTGTAACGGAAGAAAAGTGAAATAGAGATTCCATATTCGCTTACGAATGTCATGTATTTTGTATAGCGAGATCCCGGTTAAAAGCAAATGTTTTAATTTTAGCATGTATATTAACTTTACGTATACTTATGTATTTTGTCTTTTATTTATACATATTATTTTAGGCATTACATTTGCGAGTTTAGTTGCTTACCATAGTGCATCGTAGTAAGGTTTATTTAAAAATTTTTTGAGTGTGTTTTCTTTGCAAAATTTGACGTTGTATCATCCAAAAACTTGAACATTTTTTACTGGGATATGCTAAATAATAAGTATACATACGTTTATTATAAATACGAATAAATATACATAGTACTACATGTTATTAAATTGACAAATGTTACATTTATTTGAGTACAATCCAATACAAATATACCATAGAAGGATATTGTTTCTTTTTTTTTTTTTATAAACAATATTTTTAGGAAATAGCAAAACGAAAACTACAGGCTCAAGAACTTAAGCAAAGACAGGTTATCGGGCGATAAGAAAACCCCGATAAACAAATGATTTTATAAAGAAATATGTAATAGGGTTCGTTTCGAAAAGAAAAATTTCTTTTAATATTTGGATATCATACCTTTTTAGAAGGTTTTTTTTGCCTTATATTTCTAAGCAAATAGTATATTTTATTGAATTTATAAAAAAAAAATCTATTTTTAAAACTTTTTTGAAAAAAGTCAATTTTTCGGACACCCTAATTGGAACATGATGTATTTTAAGCGTGCTGAATAGTGCTCATTCTTACTAAAATTTTATGTAGAATTGATGTATAAAATAAATTTTTTTATAAATCAATTGGATTCGTCTCTGCGCAAAATGACGCTCAAAATGTGCGTTTTTAGCCGAAGATATGCAGGGGAAGGAGTTGGAATTTTAAAAAACAAAATATGCCAAAAACCTTCTAAAAAGGTATGATATCTCAAAATAAAAATTTTGAAATTTACCCTAATATGTATATCTATAAATGAAAGAGAATGTCAACAAAATATTATAACAACTATTTAATTTAAATAGTTAATCTGCGCATACATACATACATGGAAATCCATAAAATTATACTGATGATTTTGTAGTGATGTATCTACATACATATGTAACAACCATGGGCGGACGTAACAATTACATAATTTTTGGAAATCGAAATATATTTTCCGTTACGTTATCTTAATTTATGAACTTAAATAATCAAATATACATGTACATTGTACATACATATGTATTTCCATCAGTCTTAAGATAAAGGGCTTAGTTTCTATTGTGACGTCTAAGTTTTGATCAATTCAATTAATTAGAAATTGTTAATATGGAATATTAAATTGTATTCAACAAAATAGTTTGAAAATTCAAAATAAGTCCTCAAACACCATGCCTTTAATATGAGTCTCATACACATCGGTCAAACTTTATAAATAGTCATTCCAAGATTGTTTACTACATTTACTATTACTATTATTAAAGACAAATACAAACATATACATAAATATATTATAGACATAAGTATGTATATTTGTATATGTGTGTTTTCAAATATAAATGTCTACAATTTGCAATTTAAAATGTCAATCATGATTCAACAATAATTTCGAAATTGGTAAATAACAATCAAATTGAAAATATATATTGAATGACAAAATAGGAATAAAAAAGAAAAAAAAAAAAAAAAACACACACACACACACAAAATACATATAGAAAACTAAATTGTGTATGTTCACAGCAGTAATTGCAGTTGAAAAGGACAACGGTGAAAAATAAAATACACATGTTGGAAAATTAACACACATCCAATCAAAAATAAATACTTTGTTTTGTATACACAGTGGGGTCATGTGTAAATATGTATAAAGAAAGTGATTGAAACAGTTTTAATAATCAGCTTTAAATCTTAAAATAAATTCAAGTAAAACATTAGTTTTATTTAAAACAGTTTAACTCTTAAATGCTATAATTAAATAAAAATTTTAAAATCCAATTTCAAAGTGGTATATATAGAATCCTACAAGTTAAAGCATATAATATTACTGATCATAAAAATATTATAAATGAGTACGAAATTTTTTTCAGTTATATTAAAAATGTTTGTAAATATTTTTTTAAGTATCAGAAATGAGCATAAAATATCTTTAATTGGTTTAGATATAGCGAAAACATATCTCAACATCTTTAGTATTAAAACTACACTGATGGATATTTGGGAAAGTTTTACCTATGTACCACAATGACTAATCGCCAGTTATAACCAAATAAATTAAGTATTTGTCAGTCTTTGCTTTCATGCATTTTTAGTTAGTTCTTGCTACATTTACTTGTAGAAATTTAAGGTGATATCTAGGGCCGGATTTTTATGCATTTATTTTTTGCAAATATGCACCTTAAAAATTTACTTATTTAAAAAAAAAAAAAACAAGGAAAATCAAAATTTATTCTATGAGAAAAAAATCAGTCCATATTAAGCTAAGTAATGCATAACATTTTATATTTTAAAAGTTAAAGATATGTTTTAAAAGATCATTATCATTGCACAGTTATTTTATGTACTACATAAATAGTTACTTTAATATGGGCATATCTAGGAGGAAGACGATTGCCACCTCCACGGAGTCTGTAAAGTGGCAATTGCCTTCACGCTTAGTAGTGACAGATGGGAAAGCTACAGGCAGCTATATACCAATGAACCATCAATAAACTGCTGGGTAATGATAAAAGCTATTTTTGTTAAAATAACGGAATTTTATGATATTTCAAAAGTTCTGTACTTATCAATAAGGCCCACTGTGTGTTATTGGAATAGTAATTTTATAATGGGCGCTAAAAGGTATGCTAAACAATTGTTGAATATTAAATTGCATTTCATTTTTACATTTCAAATACTTAAAACAGTTATGTTGATACATACATACATACCATACAAATTTAACGAATGTTTTCCTATGACGTTATTTGATTACACTGGTCGACAAAAAAATATGTAGACTAGATGGAATTCCGCATGCTAAACTCGAATCTGCTTTCAGTTTTTTTTCCATCAGGTCGGGATTTTTTTTTATGGGCGTGTCTAATATTGTGCCCTAAATATGGCGATTACTCGAGTATATTTCACTATTACTTGAGAACGGTATGTACGATTTATATAAATAATATAACACGATATGCGGAACAAAATTAGCATTAAACCGCTCTACTATCAAATTTTTATCCGCTCAATAATTTAGGAGATATTTCGAAAAAGTGTCGGAAAAAAATTTTTCATGCAAAAAGATTTCTTTTTTTTTACTAAAACTTTTTTTTTTAGTGAAAACATTAAAAATATTTAAGTTTATCACCTTTATCTCAAAGCTGGCGAAACTACGAGTAAATAAAACCACGTATTATATAAATTGATGCACAAATCTTGATTGGATTCACGGTTAAGTTTGGACACCCATGTATACCTATAGTTAAGTGGAAATACAGTAGTAGGCAAAAAAATTTTTTTCGTCTTAAATAAAAAAAATAGGTGGATTATATGGAATTCAATGTGCTAAATAAGAATCAGCTTTTACTTTTTTTCTATCACGCATTAATTTTTTTTATGGGCATGACTACTATGACCCCGCCTTTAGGCAGTCATACTTGTATATCTCAAGAACAGTCTGTCCAATTAAAATAAATTGAACTTTGATATATAGCGACCTAAATTGTCTTTGAGCTGAATTTATATAATTTTTTTGTCCAGTTAATATTTCCGTAGTTATTCGGTATTTAGTACCGAAAATTTTAAAACTTATTTGTTTGAAAAGTGGTGAAAATTTTGATCCCTAACTGTGAAATTCTTGATCAAATGAAAAATATTGTTGACACGCCTTGAAGACAATTTGATGTATGCGTATGCATCTTTTGATGTATCACTTATAAAAATCGTGTAAAGGGTTCTTGATTTATAGTTATAGTTTGACAAAAAATAAGGTGATGATATTAGTCATGCACATAAAAAAAATCAGTACCCGATATAAAAAAAGTGAATGCAAATTCTTGTTTAACTCGTCAAAATCCACCTAGTCCACCTATTTTTGTTTCAAGAAAAAATAAAAAAAAAAAATTTTTGGCCACCACTGTATTTCTACTCAATTGTATGTAACATGTGTATTTTTACTTAACTTTGAATAAAATTTAGATTTTTGCATCAATTTTGAAGATACTTATTTTAATCGCAGCATTACCAGCTTTAAGATAAAGATGATAAACTGTAACATTTTAGATGTCTTCACTTATTAAAAGAAATTTTTAACAAACAACATCTAAAATTTTGTATGAAAATGATTTTTTTCGGACACTTATTTCAAAATAACTCCGAAACTATTGAGCACATAAAAAAATTAAGTTGGAATGATTTGAAGACATTTTTAGTCCGCATATTTTGGTGTATCACTTTGATCAATCGTACACACCGTTCTTGAGTTATGGGGAAATATACTAGAGTAATTGCCTTACTATGGGCTAAATATTAGACACGCCCATAAAAAAAATCCAGACCTGATGGAAAAAAAACTGAAAGCAGATTCGTGTTTAGCACAACAAAATACATCAAGTCCAACTATTCGTCTATGGGGGAGGATTTTTTTGTTGACCAGTGTTATATAAGTAGGATTGCCAAATTCTAAAAAAATTATATTGATTTTCGGGAAAGAAGAAACTATATGTCATTAATATTAACAACTACGATTATTTTTTCGAAATTGTTTCACGGTGTAACAACTGTCTTAAGTTTCTTAGTAAACTGTAGATTCGCTATATTAGAAATATTTTTATTTAATAAATATACAACATAGAGATTGACTTTCAGAGCTAAGCTAACCAAATGGCTTGTATATATATGAATCGCGTAACGATAAATTTATTGAGTTGCATTGTATTACGCGTACATTCAAACATAAGTATTAAAAAAATGTCCTGGTTTTTGTTATCAGTTTGCCAGAGAACGGTGACTGCGGTTTTGTGTATACATTGAATGGTGGTTAGGAAAATATTGTCCTTGTCCATGATTGCAAATTTTTCTTTACAAATGTGCTTGTCAACTTCGTTCTTTGTTGCTATTAGTTGCATTTTGTTGTATTTGATGATGACAATTCTCTTCTTTGTTATTATTACTTCTATCGTTGTTGTTATTACAGTAGTGAGAATAAGGTAAATTAAAAATAAATTAAAATGTCAGTACACTGTCGTTTGCCAGTTGTTATAAGCTCAATAAAATTAAATAATATAAATGTAATAATTACACTTAAAAAAGTTTTTTTTTTTTTTTTTGAAGATTATATATAGTGATTGAAATTGAAAAGTAGTATAAATTTTATTTTAAGATAATATATCGAATTAAAGTTCCCAAATTTATAAGCTTATATTATTTAAGTGTTTAAAGACCAAATTAATCTTTAAGTAAAATCGAATTAAAATAAAATAAAAAAAGATTCGGCTATGCCGAATCTTTGATACCCTTCACCATCTTACCGACAAATAATTAAATTTTTGCCTTCACGTATGCTTTCATTATTTCACATTCATACATCCACATTTTTCTCAAAGTACGAAAATTTGCATACGAAAGCAAAAAAATAAACAACAACAATAATTCCATATTTATTTATTTTTGTATGTGTGTATATACAAACTGACTGCATATAAAAACTTTTGTACAGTAAAGTTTATTTGTGACTACCCACCTAACTCATTCAAATGTGTTCGTTTTTTATTCACCCTAACTTCGCATATTTTGTGAGCGACAGTTAAGCTATCGCACCTTTTATTTACTCTTTAGAAAGCGTTGAGGTGGCGATAGCACCATTTATTGGCTCTTTAGAAAGCGTGGAGGTGGCGATTTATACTTTATTGACCCTTTGGTGAGCGTGGGGGTGGCGATTGGTTTTTTTATAGGTCACAAAAATGCCAAAAAAGTAAATAGTTCATCCATTGGCAGTACAGGTTGGGTTACTTGACTAACGGCAATAAATACATGGTAGGACATTTGGCTCTAATACATCTTTTTTAGACGTGTGTAGTGTCAAATATCAATTTATTGACTCCTTGGTGCTTAACAGAGTCTTTAGTATTTTACTTTGTAAGAAAAAAGTTAATAATGTTTTTTTTTTATGTTATGCGTACTTCGTTAATTAAATGTTTTATTTTTTAAACACGTGGAATGCATCCAATATAAATAGATTACTTCTCAATTATTTTATATAGTAAAATTTATTAAAGAAGTCAATTATTCTGCATTTGTGTTTTTTTAAATTGACTTTTTCGTACTAGTCACAATATCGCCACTTTTTGGTCCTGGGATGTTAATAGACTTCCAAATTGATAAAGTGACCAGTTAAAAAGATTTTCAGGTGAATGACTCAATTTCACCAGTAAAAAGATTCCTATGAATTGACTTTTTCGTACTAGTCACTATATCGCCACCTTTTGGTCCTTTGATGCCAATACACTTCTTCTTAGTAAAGTGACTAGTAAAAATGTTTGTCAGGTGACTGACTCAATGTAACTAGTAAAAGGAACGATTTCCAAAGGATGACTAAAGTGGAAGCAATAACCACCTCACGCTTACAAAGTGTCAATAAATTAACATGCTCATTAAAACAACAAATAGTGCAATGTATGTAAGAATGCTCTGTGGCTGAGTGGATAGCGCGTATGACTATAAAACATAACGATGTGAGTTCGATTCGGGAATGCCGCCAAAAAAAAAAAAAAATGTAAAAATTAAATAAATTGATTAAAATATAAAATAATAGGAAAAGAAAATGAAAAAAATTATTAAATAAAAATAAAAAAGAAAAATAAAAAAAAAATAAAAAAATTACAAAAAAAAATTAAAGAAATAAAAAATAAACGCAAAAAAAATTTTTAATTTTTTTACATTCTGAAAATAACTAATTTAAAGATTGACTTTTTCGTACTAGTCACTATATCGCCACCTTTTGGTCCTTTGGTGCCAATACACTTCTTCCTAGGACGTCCCCACGTTAAAATGACTAGTCACTTAATTGGTAAAGTGACCAGTTAAAAAGATTGTCAGGTGATTGACTCAATTTCACCAGTAAAAGGATTCCTATGAATTGACTTTTTCGTACTAATCACTATATCGCCACCTTTTGGTCCTTTGGTAACAATACACCTCTTCCTAGGACATAGCCATGTTAAAGTGACTAGTCAGGTGACTAGTAAAGTGACTAGTGGTGCCCTTATGTCGTCAGTCAAGTAAATGATTTCGGACAGTCACCATTGACTGCAGGGTTATATTACTGCTGTTGCTAACTAAACTACTTGCCTATACAAAAAACAATAACATCACTAATAGTCATTACAATGCTTAATAACAGATTTGTTTTAGGCCCATAACTCTGTTGATTATGAACGAATTTGGTTTATTAAAAAAACCGAAATTTTATAAAAATATTTATGACCGATCTGTATAAAAACAAAAATCTGTAGCTTTAACAAGGGCTTACAAAATAAAAAATTCGTTTTAACCGATATCTCAGTTATTACTGAACCAATTTATTTCACTTTTCAGCGAAAAAATTCGGAAAAAAATTTCCGAGCCTTCTTTAAAAAAACGAATGCAGAGGCTTTAAAAACTGGAAAACCGGTTCTAAAAACCGGTTTTTAAAGCATATCTCCGCCATTTATAAACCGATCTTGCTGATTCAAAAAAACGAAATTTTATAAAAATATTTATGAAAATCTGTAACTTAAACAAGGGTTTAAAAAAATCAAAAATGCATTTTGCCCGATATCTCAGTTATTATTAAGCCGATGTATTTAATTTTTCAGAACAAAAATTCATAAAAAATGTCCGAGCCTTCTTTCCAAAAACGAAGTCCCTAGTATATACAGAGGCTTCAGAAACTGGAAAAATGTTTCTAAAAACCGGGTTTTTAAGCATATCTCCGCAATGTATGAACCGATCTTGCTGAATTTCAATAGCAATTCTCGAAAGGATTTCCAATCGTTTGATACATAATTATATATGTCAGTTATCGGTGAGCTTCATAAACGCCATTTCAACCGACACACGGACGGACGGACGTGGTCCTATCGTCATCATTTCTTACAAGGATCCCGAAAATATTATCTTTTTTGCTCTCCGACGAAAATTGTGGGAATTACAAACGGAATGACAAACTTATATATACCCTTTACACCTGAGGTGAACGATATAAATATGATTATGCATGTACAATAGATTACCCATGAATACAAAATTTTTGATTTTACTTGCTCCACCGGCAGTTTCTGGTAGATGGGGCTATAAAAATAATATGTGTGCAAAAATTGGGTCGATCGGTCTTAAACCGGCCAGCCGACTTTGACCTTTATCCTAAAACAAGGCTTAAAAGTAACTAATATCTTTATTGCGCTATAACTCTTTAATTTAACATTTTCCGATAAAATATAAGCTCTTCGATTCAGAATAAAATGCAGAAATTTTTGACATTTAACTTTTTAGCCTACTATGACCTGTTGTGATGTTATAAGCAATCAAAGTAAAAATTTTTTCGTGAACTTTTTTTAAAAAAGCCCTGGTTTTAATATGAGCCTAGCCTGCTAGAAACGGTTTTTATTACTTTGTAGAGCAGGATTTTTAGTTTTTATAAATCGATAAGTTTTATCACATTTGCTTAATATATTAGGGTAGATGGACCAAAATCTGAGTTTGAGGTATCAATTTTTTACTTATTTTGAATCATTTCAGAGAATATTTTTAAAAAGTTATCGAATTAATCTGCTACTCAAATTTAGGTGTTGTCGATTAACCAAAAATTGTAAAAGTTGACAACTTTTTTATATCTTTTACCTTAAAAATCGGAGAAGTATATTAAAAACATAAATTTTTTTTAACAACAGCTAGCAAAAAAAGTAAGTAATTATGTGTAATATTAATAAAAATGTTCATTATTACTCGTAAAAATTTTAAATTAAAACAGCAAGTAATGACGAGGAATTTCAAAATGTAGAATGGAAGTAATTAGTTTATAAAACCTTGTATTTGAGTAAATGTATGTATGTATGTACTTCTTGATAAATACATTGAAACTGAGATCAAAAATTACAATGTAACTGTTCAAGACAATGTATTACGGAAATAAAAAGGTTTGCTTTTAATTAACCTTTATGATGTCATGTACCCTCAAAAGAGGTAAATTATAAAATAAATTGCATAATTATTCCTTTCTGAAAGAAAACTAAACAGCGACAGACAAAAAATACATCACATGGAATCGGAACAAAACTAAATTCCGTTATTCTATGAATTTAACTCATATAAGTTAATTTACTAGTTCTTTTGAAAATATATTTTTATTTATTTCCAAGCTATTGTAAGAAATGTTATCTATTTTTAATATATATCACCGATTTTTAAGGTAAAAGAGATAAAAAAGTTGTTTATATGTAAAAATATTAACATGTTAACTTTTACAATTTTTGGATAATCGGCAACACCTAAATTTCGAGTAGCAGTTTAATTCGATAGCTATTTAAAAATACTCTCTGAAATGATTCAAAATTTCATGCTACACCCTACATTTAGTTCCAATATTTGTATAATAAGTAAAAAATTGATACCCCAAATTCAGATTTTAGTCCATCTACCCTAATAAATTAAGTAAATGTGATAAAACTTATCGATTTATAAAAACTACAAATCCTGTTCTACAAAATAATAAAAACCGTTTCTAGCAGGCTAGGCCCATATTGAAACCAGGGCTTTTTTAAAAAAAGTTCATGAAAAAATTTTTACTTTGATTGCTTATAACATCACAACAAGTCATAGTAGGCTAAACAATTAAATGTCAAAAATTTCTTCATATTATTCTGAATCGAAAAGCTTATATAGTATTTTATCAGAAAATGTTAAATTAAATAGTTACAGCGCAATAAAGATATTAGTTACTTTTAAGCCTTGTTGTAGGACAAAGGTCAAAGTCGACTGGCCGGTTTACGACCGATCGACCCAATTTTTGCACACATATTATTTTTTTAGCCCCATCTACCAGAAACTGCCGGTGGAGCAAGCAAAATCAAAACTTTTGTAAAATCCATACATTTTATGGGTAATCTAATGTACAATTGAATAATTCAAATACGAAAAGTAGTAGTATAATGAAAATTTTTTTGAAATTAAAAAAATAAGAATTGTTTACTTTAAAAATTCATTAAATATTTATTTCGTAATCTTTTCTTAATAATATGATTTAAAATACAGTAGGGCCTCGATTATCCGTGATTCGATTAACCAGCAACGTCGATTATCCGGGAAAAAAAAAAATTGTAATTGTTTTCTTTTTTTCCATCCATTTAATTTTTTTGCATTGACTAACCGTGATTACCTCTATTATCCGGGATTCTAAGCATAATTTTTTTCGATTGATTTTGAACAATCAAACACAATGTGAATAAAATGAAAAAGGGGAAATCCCCCATTTGAATAAGATGTATCAGAGCAAGATAAAATCTAAGATTATCGCATTCATGAAAAGCTAGTAAACGAAAATATGAATTTGAACAAGAAGAAACAAACAACATTACATGATTTTTTAATGTATTGTTCACTGTTTTTTTTTTTTTTTTTTTCAAAATTATTATTTTTTCCTTATATTATTTAAACATTATCTTAAATCCCTGAGTAATTGAATTATGTAAATAAAAAATGTTTTAAAAATACTACTCAAAATTTTTACTCAATTAACCGGGAAAATTTATCATTATGAATAATCGAGGTCTCACTGTAATGATTGTTTCAACGCTCAATGTAAATGATGGTAAGAGTCATAGAAAACAACTCGCTGAGCAGAAAAAAATTACTCTCTCCGCCAGTGTTGCCGGAGTCGGTAGTTCATATTACACAACCAAAGCCTATAAATTATACAAAATTCAAAAAATTACACAAAAATTCCATTTTTTTTTTTTTTTTAATTATTAAAAATTTTGATTTATTTTGTATTAGCTCTGTGATCTCCAAAATATTAATATCCCAGCAAAAAAAAAATACTAAAAAAGAGCTGTAAAAGCGATTATTTTAACAATGTGTTGTCATTGGGATAGAGTTTTTAGTGCTGAAAAGAACTGCGGTAATAAGGCTGGATCTTTGAAACCATTGAACCGATGAAACTTGGAACATCGATAGAGGAGGAGTTAGGCTTTCAGAATATTGTTGGCTGTAGTGTGTAGCTGCAGCACGGACGCCGCTGTAGTGGGCCAGAGTTGACCACCTCGTGAGTAAAAAACAAATCGGGGCTTATAACCTTTACAAATATAAACCGATTTTAATATTATATATTTACATATTTTTACACATTTGAATTCTCCTAATTTTCTAAATCATGCTAATAAAATACATTTTTTTGCTATCTCAATTCGATAACAACAAAAAAAATTTCAAAGTCAAAATTTCAAAACAGGTTTAAAAATTGCAATTTTTTGCTCAAAAAGTTACTTTACATATTAAATTAAAAAAAAAAAAAAATTTGTTAAAAAAGTTTAATATTTTTTGTCATTTTATGAAAAACAGGACTTCAAGAAAACGTGTAAGTGCAATTTTGAAAATTTTTTAACGTTCAAACTACATCCAGCAGTGGTCAAAAATGGTAATTTTTGAACTAGAAGTTTAACTTTTTGAATCTGTAAAAAAATTGATTGTTGATTTCAGTACTTCTGTGAATTTAATCAAGCCTTTTTACCATTAATTTTGTTTTTGGCCCCACTGTGCACTGCTTCTCGTAACACGAATGTTTATAGCTTTATTTAATTAAAATGTTTTAAATTTATAAATTTGCGAAACTTTTACCTTTTTCCCTGCTAAGAATACATCGATTTAAATGTAATTAATTATTGATAACTTCCAAAAAATCCAAAATGCCTTCTCCTTTGCAATGCACAGTGGGGCAGAATCAAAATTTTTTGGAAATAAATCTGTAACTTCTGAGCGGCTGGTTGGATTTGCATTAAATTTGAAATAGGCATAGCAGAGGAAAAAAATCGAGTCCAAAAATAAAGAATTTTGAATTTGAAAATTTCAAAAATTACGACTTTTTGTGGTTTTTTTTCCGAAAAAGTATCTACACCCTTTTTTCTCTAAAATAAAATGTTCATTAACAACATATAATAATTTTATACTTTTCTGAAAGGTATCCTCACAGAGAAGACTTTAAGATAAAAAACAAGCCCATTAATTCATATGGTCAAGTTACACACCCTCCCGAATTCGACCCATTTTATCTAAAAGTTTTGACTTTAGTCTACATTTTCTCAAATCCCAAAGTATGAATCGGCAAACGGAATGCAGTTTAAGAATCTGTAATATGTTGTTAAAAGTTTTCAATCAAAATCTACGGGACTTCGGAAAAATGTGGATTTTATAGCCGAAAATGTGAAAAACCTAATTTTTTTGGGATTTTGGGATTGCTTTTACAAAAATCTTAAAGTTTTTTTCACTTTCTCATTTTATACGATAAAGTCTACATCCACCGAAAATTTCGTTAAGATATCTTTAATAACAAAGATTTTATTACAGATAAAATATTTATAGTTCCTCAAAAACCAATTTTTTACAAAAATATTATTTTAACTGCAAAAATCAGAAAAAGTATAACTTCGATTTTCTTCATCTAAATTACATTGCTTCCATGACATAATAAACTTTTGATTTCAATCTTTTTCCATATAACGAAAAATTATGTCAGCTAAGCAATGTAATTTAGATGAAGAAAATCGTGAATATTTTCATTCAAAATATTTGTTAAAAATAAATTATTTTTATATTTTATTTATATTTTTAAAAATAAAATAAGTATGTAGTTTAAATTTTTTTTTTAAAAATGTTTGACAAAAAACAACAAATCAGAAAAATTAAAAATAAATTTAAAAGAATTTCCTGAAATTTTTAGTTTTGCGTCGATGTGCAACTTTTCTTACAACGATTGCTTCTCTACATCTCTTGCCCACAAACGTAAAAGTTGCAGCGATTTTTTTCAAGGGAAACCCCCAATGTAAATGGGCTCTTAATAAGAAACATAATTGAGTTTGTAGATAAATTTAAATAATAAATTGATTGAAAATTTTTGTTGAATAATTTTTTCTGAGCATATTCCTAAACATACATATGTTTGTATACAAATCTATGTATGTTTAAATATATATTTTTTACAATACACTCTATTAAGTTGTCCAAAATACTTACTTTAACAATGTACAGTGAATGTACATAGTTAATGTCAAATTTTGACATATTCATGGCAAATCATTGTTGCCACTTGAGAGCCCATTATGTGAATATATTAACAGTATGTAGAATAAATCCAAAATGCAAAACCCAATTCAACTGAAGTTCTTTTGCTGTTGGTGGAAATTGTACAATCAGACATATGGACAGACAAAATTAGATATATGCATATGGGTATGAGTGTGGGAATAAATCCATACATTTTTGCATTATCAAAATCAAGAATAGCAATATGAGTATATGTCTGTGTACATTATAAATACCTTGGAGAATTCCTCACACTAAGTAAATATGTAAGTCTGTATAGAAATAATAATTGTATGTCTGTATATACAATTTGTTTCAAATTACGAGTACTAACTATCTTTACACTAACACGTCTAACATTTATTTAACAACTTAATTTTTTCATCACAACTGCTGTAAAAAGCCATTTATTTCAGGAATAAGTTGAATTAAATTTTCCATCATGTATATGAAAATAGTAAATGTAAACGTTCAACATTTTAAATAAAATATAATTTTTAAGTAATAAAGCAAAAAGCGTACTTAAGCTGAACCAAAAATTAGCAGTAAATACGGTAAAATGGGGAGTAGAATTTTAAGAAAAGTAGGTTAAATATCAACCAACAAAATCGTTATTCAATTCAACAGAAGTTTTTATTAATTTTTCGTAAGTTAGTTCAATCGACTAAAATTCATCAATATGACTAATTCAATTAGTTAATGAAAAGGTAGTTAATTTGACAAATTTTTAGTCAAATTGAAGAAAATATTATTCAAATTAACTAAAAATTGTATTCATATTGAAGAATTATTAATCAATTTAACTAATCAATTTTATTTAATTCTACTAAATTTTTGTTAAATTGAATAAAAAATTTATCCAAATTAACAAATTTTTTTTCTTCAAATTGAAGAATGTTTATTCATTTTAACATTTGAATTTTATTCAAATTGACAAAATTTTGTCAATTCCAAAATGCTGTTTTAACCCCTGACAAAAAACAAATAAGAAATTTTAAACAATTTAATAACATTTATTATGTAATGAAATATAATTCAATTTAGAAATAAGTATTTTATAATATACATAGAAAATTATTTAATTAAATTTAGTACAAACTTACGTGGCAAAAGTTTTAATTAAAATAATATTATGATAAAGGTTATAATGTAAAATAAACCAATTAAAGTACCATCTGAAATATAAAAAATATATTTTAAAAATAAGAAATTCTGTTATTTTATAATTAAATTGTAGTATATTACCTTCAGGTATATTCTCTATTTGTTTCATATTTTATTACAGAAGTTTGTTTGCTGGATGCTTATTATGATCATTATAGTATAAGATGATGTTTTATGAAAATGTTTCATAATTCGAATGGAAACAACGCACATTTTAGTACAAGTGTTTAATCGATATTGGCCTGAGAAAATAAAAAATATACATTTATTAAAAATGTTATTAAACATAATAAACTATTTTTGTACCATTTATTAAGTACATTAGATGTGCACTCAGTGATCAACAGTTTAGCAGTTAATTAATTTAATTTGTTTATATTTGCTATCGAAATAATTTATAAAATAAGTAAGTGTACCTAAAATATTAAAAACTTAAAATGTTAAACATTACCGTAAAAAGTATGAAAAAGTCCTCCAAATGTCCATACGCTTAACAGTGCTTTAGTTGGTTGCATTTTGTGCCATCCTTGGTGCACATAAGTTAACATTTTTTACAGGAGAATTATATATTTATTGATCGAAACTTTCTTGTTCTTGAAGTATTTTTGATTTAGCACAAATTCACACTTATTTTTTACTATGTTTTATTTATTCGAATATTTTTGTATTTGTATAAAAAATTTTAAACAAAATTTAAGTCTATTGATACAAAAACACGTGCACAAGCTTTATTGTTTGTCATTCGACTGATTTTCTTCACTATGCGTTTTCTGTATTGAAGAAATTTCTTCAGTTCTACCCATGTTTCTTCAATTTGACTAAAAGAAATAATTTAAATTAACGAAATTTATTCAATTCTACATGCCTTTAGTAAATTTGAAGAAATTTCGTCAATTTGAAAAATTTTATTCAATTTGACTAAAATTATTTAGTTAACCCATTAATGTCCACTGTTACGTATGTATATATAACGCGACAATGTCTAAGTTTAACACTATATTGTCAAAAAACGGAATAATATGAACTTTTGAAGGATTGCAAAAACGCTTATTATTTGCATTCTACATATTTTAACGAAAAAATGTTTTGTATACTAAATGTAAACAAATCAAATTTGTTTATTTAATTGTTTAAAAATATATAACGCGTGTCCGATGAAAATTAGAAATTGAAAAAAATTTGACATGATGTTCAAAATTTTAAATCTCTAAGTTGGCTAGATCGCCGTGGGCATTAATGGGTTAATACTAACAAAATTTCTTCAATTCTACACGTCTTTAGTAAATTTGAAGATATTTATTTGAAGAATATTATTCAATCTGACTAAAATAAAATTGTTCATTTTAATAAAATTTCTTCAACTTTACATGTCTTTAGTAAAATTTACTTAATTTTCTAACCATATTAAAGAATTTTTATTTATTTTTACTACTCCATTTCATTTAATTTTAGTAAAAGTAAATTGGTTTATGTAATAGTATATATAAGTAATACAATTATAAGAAATATATATTTTTATATTTTTTACATATTATCAAAAACTGTAATTTTATGTAAAGACGTTCAAACTTATTTTTAATAATTTTCGTCAATTCTACATGTCTTTAGTAAATTTAAAGAAATTTCTTCAACTTGAAGAATTTTATTCAATTTGAATAAAATAAATTACGAGGGCGGATCAATAAGTCCGTGACTTTTTGAATGAAACACAGTGTTTTTTGCAAAACAAAAATATATTTTTCAACATAATCTCCTTTTAACTCAATACACTTAGTCCAACGTTTCTCCAGTTTTTGTATCCTTTCCAAAAAATAGGATTTTTCGAGGTCCTTAAAAAAGGCATTTGTTTGCTCAATAATTTCATCGTTGGAGCTGAATCTCTTTCCACCGAGCCATTTCTTTAGGTTTAGAAATAACAAGTAGTCACTAGGGGCTAAATCCGGAGAATATGGCTGATGAGGTACCAATTCGTAGCCCAATTCATAGAGCTTTGCCATTGAGACTGCACACGTGTGCACCCGTGCATTATCTTGATGAAAAAGAACTTTTTTCTTGGCCATATGGGGTCGTTTTCTTTTTAAATCCTCATTAAGTCGGTCTAATAAGTTGGCATAATATTCGCCATTTATTGTTTTTCCCTTTTGAAGGTAATCGATGTGGATTATCCCGCGTGCATCCCAAAAAACTGTTGCCATCACCTTATTGGCCGACAAACTTACCTTGGCCTTCTTAGGAGTAGGTTCACCCGGAGAAACCCATTGTTTAGTACAGAAATGGATCCATGTTTCATCCACAGTTACAAAACGCTGCAAAAACTCATTCGGATTGCAGTTAAACAACTCCAAACAATCCTTTGAAGTTGTCACACGTTTACGTTTATGGTCAATTGAGAGCAAACGCGGCACCCATCTTGCAGACAACTTTCTTAAACCCAGCTGATCATTTAAAATCGAAACGACACTGCCATTGGCCGTCCAGAACGTTCAGCGTCATTTGTACTTGTGCGACCACAACGAAAGTCAGTAAACCACTTTTTTAACCATAGAAATCGATGGTGCAGAGTCTTCATAGTATTTATTGAGCTTTTCCTTGGTTTGATTGACGGTTTTTTTAAGCAAAAAATAATGTTTAATTAGCACTCGAAATTCACTTTTTTCCATTTTTAGAAAAATACACGAGGTTGTATGTTTTGAACAGCTGTTAAACGCAAAGTAAATGACGACACTTGCTTAAAATTTGACAGTAGTCTATTAACAGGTGGTACTTGATGGGAACAGTGTTGCATTTCATATAACTACGAGGGAAGTTCGAAAAGTCACGGAAATATTGATCCGCCCTCGTATTTAGTTTCTTAAAATGTGTATGCTTTTAGTCGATTTACACATTTTTAGTCAAGTTGAACAACTTTATTCAAATTGACTAAAAAATATTAGTCAATTTTAAAATTTACGAAAAATATTAGTTAAATTAACAGATAATTTATTCAAACTGACTTCTTTTTGGGATGTTAAATTGAATAAAATTGTGTGTTGTTTTTCTTACTGGCAATTGTTAAAGAGTTGCTGCCAATTTAATTAAATTTTCGTCGATTTAACAGATTTTTCGTAAATTTTTTAACGAAATTTTATTCAAATTAACATATTTTACAAAAAAATATATTTGAAAAACATTTTTTTTTTTTTTTTTTTTTTTTTTTTGTTTTTGTAGATTTGAAGAAAATTTGTTGATTCGAAGAAAAATTCTATTGATTTAAAGAAAAAATCTGTTAATTCTACGAAAAACTTTCGTCAATATTACCCACGAGATTTGGTTCAGTATACGGTAGCATATATACATTAGAGTGCTGCAAGCTTGTATGAAGGAAAAAAAATGTTATTCTACAGATATTATACCATATTATCTGTGGAATAAAATTGGCTTTAAGTCATTCTACTAACACATTTTTTTCCGCACATTAGCTTAAAAGCTATTTCGAAATAAATGTCTAAAAAAATTTTAATTCTAAATTCAAGATTTCTTTTTTTTACTAAAACTTAAAAAAATATTTTTTATTTTTTTTTTTTCGTTTAAGTAAAAAAAAAAAATTAATAGGTGGATTTAATGGAATCTTGTATTGATTTTTTTATGGACATTATACAAGTAAGCCCGCCTTTAAACAGTCACACTTGTATAACTCGAGAACGGTTTGTCCTATTAGGATATATTAAACTCCAGTATATAGCGACTTAAATTGTCTCTGATCTGAATTTACATAATTCTTTGTCCAGTTAGTAGTAGCGAAAAATTATTTTTTTTTTTTTTTTTTGGAAAAAAATTGTGAAAATTTTGATCTATAACACTGAAATTCTTGAGCGAATAAAATATATTGTTGACATATCTTGAAAACAATTATCTTATGCATCTTTTGGTGTATCATTTATCAAAATCGGGCAAACGGTTCTTGGTTATAGTCTAAATTTAACAAACCATTCTCGAATTTTATAGTGTGACCGCTGAATAAGGCGATGATATTGGTCATGCCCAAAAAACAAAATCAGTACGTGACAGAAAAAAAGTGAATGCAGTTTCTTGTTTAACTCGTCAAAATCAATCTAGTCCAACTATTTTTGATAAAAAAAAAAAAAACTGAATGCAGTTTCTTGTTTAACTCGTCAAAATCAATCTAGTCCAACTATTTTTGATTAAAAAAAAAAAAAACTTTGTTTGCCCACCACTGTATTTCTACTCAATTGTATGTAAGATGGGTAATTTTACTTATCTGTAAATGCTAAATAATAATAATAAAAAAATAATAATTATTAAAAGAAATTTTAGTAACAAAAAAATCTAAAATTTTGCATGAAAAAAAAAAAAAAAAATTTTTTTGGACACTGATGGAAAAAAACTGAAATCAGATTCGTGTTTATCACATCAAAATGCATCAAGTTCAACCATTCACCTTTGGTGGAGGATTTTTTTTTTTTTTTTTTTTTTTGTCGACCAGTGTTATTTATTTAGTTTTATTGATATGTGTATTCAATTAGACCTTTAATAATAGGAGTAGTATTTTGAGGTCACCGCTCCATAATAGATTAAGTTAATGTCCCGGTTTGACGGTTAACCGAAAATTGGCTAAAATTAAAAAACCGGTTTTTCGGTTAACCGTCTACTTAAAAACCGGTTAAACCGGTTAACCGACATTTTAATAATTGCTCTAATTTGAAGCTTAATAAAAATATTTTTGGTAAAAAAAAGAGTTTTTCAACTTATTGGTTTAATCATGCACCATATAATAAACAGTGCACTGCAGTGTTCTTTATAAATTGCGATTGATTTACATAGAAAATTTATAATGCTTTTTTTCAGCCTTTGGACTAGTTTTAATATAATTTCTAAAAACATTTTTTTTGGCATCTTATAGCACAGCTTTTGAAGCTTTATAATGATCTAAAATTATTCTATAAAGATTTTTTTATTTTTAATTTTTCAAGTTTAAAAATAAAATTCAATTATTGAAATTTTATAAAAAGGAAGCTTTAGACCTAGGATAATGTACCTTATATTATGATTTATATTCACCTCTTTTAAAGTTTTTCTCTCAAGGAAAAGTTTACATAATTCTTATAAAAAAATGTGATAACAATACTTGCATAAAATTGGAAAAATAATTAACATTTTTTCTGCTAAAAACGGATTTGTTTTTAATTTTTAGAAGAATTATTGATTATTTAAAAGTAAATTTTATGCACTTATTTAGTTCTACTTTTGAAGTATTTATTTTTTCCTATTATTCTATATAAAATCTTATTTTCTCTTAAGCTATACATTAGGTGTAAAGTTATTTTCTTCTTTTGGAAAATTTCATTCGTATGAAATTAAAGTTTTTGTAAATGGAATTCTTAATTATCTATCTGATTTATTATACATACAGTTTTAAAATATATTTAACTTCACAGAAGTATATCTATCAACTGACTACTTGTTAACTCAAATAGCAAGCATTTTTAGAAGTTTCAAAATATTTTCTTATATTTTAAATTCAGGAAAAAATAAAAAAAAGACGAAATTTAGTTATATTTTTAGAAAATTTTGAAACCGGTTAACCGACACAAAAAAACCGGATAAACCGGTTAACCGAAATTGAATATTTCAAATTAACCGGTTCGCAAATAACCGAAATTTGAAGAAAAAACCGGTTTTTCGGTTAACCGGTTAACCGGTTTATAAACACTAGTCCCGAGGAAAGGCTTTTTTGACTAAAATAAACCGTAATTTTCGTACCAACATTTTAGCGAAAGATACTAATTTTACTCAAAATTAATGTTTTTTGATGTCAAAATTCAATCCTTCTTTTTTTGGACGAAATGTTCTAGACCCGTGACTTGAAAACGTTGGTAGGGAACTAATGAACAATAATTTTTTTTAATTTTTTTTCCATATTAAAAGAAATTTTTACGCATCGTGCTGTTAAAGGGCTAAATACCTATAATCTTCAATCGTATCAGGAGAGACCTTTTCAATGGTACATTAAAAAAATATATTCAAAAAACATGCAAAATATTTGATATTAAAAGTGTGGATTAAAAAAATAAAAACATGACAAATTTATTAAAAAAACTGTATATTCTACCCATGAAAAAAGGAATAACAATTATTTGAATGGATAATTCACCTATTAACACAACTTTATATATTATATATAAAACATATTTATTTTTTGAATACATTTGCAACTATTTTTGGTAGCACTCTAATGTATATATAGTTATTAAAAATTATATTACAACCATATATGAATTAAATGTGTACGAAAAAACTAAACTAAAACCATAAAATGTAGTACACACAAAATGAAATGCTTATATAAGATTAAAATCAATTAGTAATATCACTTCTTCAGAATACAAATTTTGTTCAAATATGTTTAACTAAGATCACAATATTATAAATTATATTTTATAAAAATATTGACTTGTTTTCTGTAACCATGCTTACCTAATTTCTTCTCTACCTACGTGTATACAAATATTGCCACAAAAAAGAACATGTTTATCATTTCAAAAGTAAAAGTAAGTTCATATTTTTCGCTTTTTTGGAATTTATTAATAATTACTTCCAAAAAGTAATAATCGATGTATTTTTGGCGACAAACAAATTTTAATAATTTCTAATAAAATTTAAATTACACAAATTTCAAAACATTTTTATTACACTATGACACAAATTTAAGGTCATGGTTGACAGAATGAAAGTACTACGTCAATATATTAAACAAGCGATAATGTTATATTCGGCTCGGCCGAATCTATATACCCACCATCAACTTTTTAAAGTTTTACGTTATATGGGAGGTGAGCGGTAAAGTGGGCCGACCACGCCCATTTTTTGTTTCCGCTTTTGCATTGGTACTTGAACTATATGAACACAATTTCGTTGAAGTTTCACCTTATATGGGAGGTGGGCGATAAAGTAGGCGGACCACGCCCGTTTTTAGTTTCCAAGTTTATATAGATCCTCAAACTATTTATACAAAATTTCGTTATCGTACATGCTTTTGTTTAAGAAATATCAGCAGAATACTATGAAGTCGACACCCTGTTTTTCTAGTTTTTAGCCTATAACTTTTTTGTTTATTAACCGATTTTGCCCATTTTCAATCCCAAACAAACCTTATATATTACATAATATTAAAAAATATATTTTTTGCGAAATTCTATTTTCAATGGACTGGAACTAAAAAGTTCCAACGAGTTCCAATTTAAAAATATGATTGTTATACAAAAGAACATATATAAAACTATATTTGAGAATATTGTCGCCGACTTTTTGCGATCTTTTGAAACATTAGAAAAAAATGTGCGGTATATCATATTAGCAATTTTTTAAGAATTATTTAAACATTTTAAGGTAATGGCTGAAAATTTGTTATGCAAATATTACAGTGAGATTGGTGTGATTAGATCTGCTTACTTTAAAAATATGTTTTATTTTAATAAAATTTAAAAAAAACATTTCCAAAATTCATACAAATAAAGTAATTTTTTTTCAGTATGGGAGTGGCAGTGATTCTACCCGCCCATTTTTAGTAGGAATGAGTGCGGCCTACTAACAGACAATACAATTTCAGGACAATATCTCCAAAATTTGGAATTTTGTCATTTTAAAACTGCCAAATGTGACACTGTGCGGTGGTCGGCAGTTTAACTTTTCTTCAGTGTTTCAAGATTTATATTTCCTAACGTGATCATGATATATAACGAGCAATTGCACCACTTTGTTAGATTTTTGCAAGGAAATAAATGTTTAATTGGCCATTTTATTGCATTTTATAAAATACATCGAATTTACCTATAGTAGGCATATTTTTCCAGTGTTCGACATATGATGATCCATTAGTCGGCATGAAATTTATTGACACATTTTATATGTAAATGCCCTAACTATGCTTTGAAATATAACATAATTTTAAAAATTAAAAAATCTTTTTTTGAAAAAATGGTCCAACAGATACAATTTTACATTTTAGCGACCCATAGTGAAATTTTACGTAGAAAAATTATGGACAACATTTTTATGTATGAATCTTAACTTTTAATTCACTTTTAACACATTTTTTACAAACATCATAGAAATGACCCCTTATAATAACAGTTAAATCATCACTTATATATAATAGGGTCTAAATGTACTTGCAAGAAGCATTTAGGTCCGAAGTAATAATAACATTATTATCTCAAAATTAACATGACATGCCGAGTATAGAAAATTATGAAATTTGTTTGTTCCAAAGGTCGGCAGCCATCAAACCACGAAATGGAATTCTTTACGCAAAATTTTACACATTTAACATAAGGATTCAATTGTTGTCTATCTTCTGAATATTTTTTTGTTAAAATACAACTTGGATTATTATAATTAATATCATCTTTAAAATTGGTCTTTCTTTAATTTTTTTCTAAAAACTGGGGGGTTATTGTGTAATTCGATTCGAAAGAATACATTTTCGAATTTCAATGTATAAAGCATACAAATTCGAATGATTTTTTTTTTCGAAATTAGTTACAAAATAACCCCCCTGATATCAAAAATGTGTTGTTGTTGTGTTGTTGTGTTGAACGGAGTAAATTGCCAAAAAACTGCTACTATTATTATATTTTGAACATTTGCACTAAAAACATAAATATATTTTTATGGCAAAATTTATTTTACATCAACAATTAGTATTCATTATTGTTAATCATTTCGATTTAAATTCAGAAATGCCGACTACTGGTACAAATAAAAAATTAAATTTCAAATTCTATTATATGCCATTTATACCAAATTAAAAACTAATTGGTTTTTGAAAAACCGAAACTCAAAACCTGACTGTTTACATACCTCGTTTTTCCTCCACATGGTTTTTGGTTGTTTGTAAATTTCTTAAAATTAATTTTTGAATTGTAATTATGTACACTTCTAAATTTTTTTATATTGTTTTTAATGTTTTTGAAATCGTTTGTTTAAAAAAATATAAAAAACGATTAAAATTAATTCAATTATTTTGACATTTTCTTTCAACTTACATAAACGAAAGCTTAATAATTTAAAACCTATGAACAGGCAGTATCATAAACAATTATTTTAGTAGTTTTCGTTTAATTTTTGGCAAAAACTACATGAAAATGGTTTTTGATTTGTATGGAAAAACCAAAGAAATTCATGTAGTTTTTCATTCAAAAACTAAATGTAGCCAAAAACTACTAGTTTTTGTTTGGTGTAAATGGCATATTACTAAATTCTTAAACTCAATAATATATTTAAATGAAATCGGAACTATCGCGTAATTTGTAAATTTAAATATTTAAATTCGTAAAAATTTTATTAAAAAAAAAAAAAAATTAAAATAATATACTTCTAGTACATATAGGGTAAAATATGCCGACTATATGTATCTATAGTCGGCATATTTTTCTATGCTCTGAAAAATAAAATAGTTTTAAAAAATAACAAAAATTTGAACAAAATACTTGATAGATTCTATAGTAAAATTTTACGGTGAAAAAATCTGTAGAACATTTTTATGTATAAATCTTAAGTTTTAATTCACTTTTAACACATTTTTTACAAACATCATAGAAATGACCCCTTATAATAACAGTTAAATCATCACTTAGTTCCGACGAAATATTTCTTATAATAGGGTCTAAATGTACTTGCAAGAAGCATTTAGGTCCGAAGTAATAATAACATTATTATCTCAAAATTAACATGACATGCCGAGTATAGAAAATTATGAAATTTTTTTGTTTCTAAGGTCGGCAGCCAGCAAACCATGAAGTGGAATTTTTTACGCAAAATTTTACACATTTAACATAAGGTTTCAATTGTTGTCTATCTTCTGAATAATTTTTTGTTAAAATACAACTTGAATTATTATAATTAAGAGAAAAAACCTAATTCAATTGTCAGAAACCTAATTCATACAAAAACAAATTACATGTAGTCACATATATTTTGTTTTTTTTTTTTTTTGTATTTTCAAAAAAAAAAAAAAAAAAAATGAGTAAATTTTTTGAAAATTTAGTATAGGGTGGCTCTCACATAAACTTCTAGTTCTATTCTATGCTTTAAACTATAAAAAGTAATTTATTTTATTTTGATTGACATTGTCAGTATTGTATATTTTTTTTAGTAATTTTATTAGAAAAATTTTTACTATTATTTTGTCTGTATACAAGCCGACATTAGGTGCACTTACCCTATAAAAAATTTAAAATTTTCTAATTTTTTGCTTAAACTAGGGAATAAGCATATCCATGACAGTAAAAATTACAAAATTATAAATAATGACTTCATTAGGATTTGAAGAAGGTTATTTAGGAACTTTAGAAAAAGAAATAAAGGATAATATGTGACAAATTGAAAAATTTTCGAATTATTGCTGTTTTGAGCCAGTATTTATGAATATGACAATGATAGTGCACATTTTAGCCGTTTTTACATCCTTCATCTCATTGACTTTGGTTTTTATTAATTCCTTTAATTTTTTCAACATCATGGAGTAATGTCCACTACTTCTACTCCAAAATATCATGCAAGTGCTCATGATATTGAAATTATTTCCTATATTCGTGCTAAGTAGCGTAAACTTTCCATATTGTAACTCCAAACTTGATAGGACGCTTTAACAACACTGACAACAATCCTTAGTGTTGTAAAAAAAAAGTTATTCCAGGACATGACCTATTTTCAGTGAGAATAATATATGGATCCTGTGCTTAATTGTGGATGAAGTCAGTGCTAACATTCTTTAGGACTGTAAGAACGTTATAGTCTTTCTTGACCGATTTTCTCAAAGATTTTATATGGAACTTATGTTTTATAGATCAAGTCTTATTGTAAAGTTTAAAATTACAATTTATAGTTTTTACAATGACTTGTTTAAAAAAACGTACTACCAATACTAATTTATGCACTTATACATGGGAGCTATGAATTTTTGAGGTGATAAATTGATAAAATTATTTTGTAAAAGTAACGTCCATACACCCAGAGAAATATCAATCACATACGTTTTGAAAACGATACCATTCTGTGTCAGTAGTGAATCTACACCGTATGTGTTTAAATTAAACACTGCGTGTTCAATTCTTATTGAAAATCGATACCTAATCGGCACCAAGTTGAAACCATTTCGGTATCAAATTGTTAAATTACATATGTTTTCTATTAAATTTGTTAACACCAAAGGTATTAAAAAGCTGTTACCGTAAATTACCAATGTGACCACAACCGTTGTTGATTTTGAATCGAATTTTTTCGCTTAGTGTAAAACTTTTATATGTACCAAATTATGTAACACTAAAAAAATATATGGGCGTCAAAACCCAATTCTAGGAGAAAAATTATATGAGCACTTGGTTATAATAGGTAACCATTATAAACTAATTTTAACAGAGCTCGTGTCTGCATCATATAAAGCCAGAATTCATACTATTATTTCAAAAACTGCGATTTGTAGCTTCATTAAAAGTTTAGTATGGACTGCCAGACAGACGGACGGACATCGCTGAAATACTCGAACATATTTTTATATATGTATTTACCGATTTGCTTTAAGATCTGTGACCAGTTAAATAGTTGTAATAAATAACCTGTATAAAATTAAATTATATATACAGTGCTGTGCAGAACATAAGCAACAAAATTAAAGTTATCCTAAATGTAGAATTATTTTTTAAAGTATTAAATTTAAAACAAAACTACACGGAAAAAATTATTCGATAATTTTTTTCAATTAAATTAATAATTTGTTTTATTTTTAACTTTAATTATACTACAAATTGTTTTACTTAACTTTTTTAATAATTAAAAAAAATCAGCAACCATGTAAAAAAATTATTAAAAACATTTCAAAAGAAAAGATATTAAAAACATTTCAAAATAGGAAAAATATAAATTTGACTTGGATTTATTTAATTTTGAATGATGAAAATTTCCCAGCTTTCATAAACAATTTTAGGATAGATTTGGAGATTTGTTCCACAAATATGTCATGTCATACACTTAATGTACTTATTTATGTGTCTACTTCTAGGTTGGGAGATTGCCTCAGAATCTCTGAGGAATGTCCCGAAAGTGTTAACTATTGACTGATTGTACCTCCCCAGCATTACAAAAATTAGGAGCTACGGAAATATATGAACTGTAGTTTTTAAAGCATTGTCGCAGACTTATTGTATACATTCATTTAATATATCAAATATGTACATTATCTACAATACATAATATTGTCCACTAGAGTGCCATCGAAGAGATACGTATTGATAAAATGACTACAAAAAAACATTTTTAGAAATTTAAAATGTCTTCAATTCTCTACCAGCAATAATATCTTGCACATTTAGCCAAAAAATGTGACGAGAAAATATTAAATTTTTAGCTCAATATTAAAGAAATATTTGAAAATTTCTTTCCAGATACTTTGAGAGAACTTTTTGCTACACTTTGATGAATTTTTTCCCAAACCGAAGTATTATGAAAGTTATATATTTCTTTATAATATGCTAAAAATGTTGAAAATTTCGATACTCATTTAGAAAAAACACGTAATTTTTTTATTGAAAAATGAGCTTGACCTCGGCTTTTAAATCGCTTGTATTTAGTTGAAGACAAATTTGATATGTAAATGGTTTAAATATTCAATACGTACCCTTAGAGTGGACTTCCTACAAAATATTTTTCATTGTTGTACTATACTGTCCATACATCATACAGAGTTACACACACTTTATTTATTTTACATTCACTAGAAATATTGTAAAAAGTGTTAATATTTTATATATTTTATTACCTATATTCTGCAATAAAAATTTATCTGAAAATGTTCGTTTTTTAATTAAAAAATGCTTTTTTTGCAGTGGTATAAATTTGGTTAATATTAGAATCAATTTAATTAGTATTTTAATTGGTTTAATATAAAATTTCAGTCATAATTCTACTTGATTAGATTAAAAAATTAATTAAAATTCAAAACAAAAAACAATTATTTCTTAGTAATTAATATTATCATTTTGGTTATTGGAGCAAATTTAATAAAAAGTTTTATTAATGTAATGAATTTCGTAATTGAAATCCATTTTTATTAATTTCTGTGTAATTTCATAACATTGTTAACACATTTGGGTACTAACAAACATTTGTACCTTAGAAGATGTGATTTTCTTTCTTTTCGCAAAAACGAGAAAATTATTGTATGTTCTCCATATGAAAGTGTGCAAATCAAAAGCAACAAAATTTCCAATTTTAAAAATTGACCAACAGTTTTAAAATTTATTGCTATTTTTTAAAGTAAAAGGCAGTTTTTTAGTAAAAATATCTGAATACATCATTACTTACACATATTTTTGTTATTTTTTCTTTTACTTATAGTTTTTTTCAAAAGAATTATGATTTGTGGAAATATAGGCCGATGCAATAAATTTTTAGTTCATTTCGAATAAGAAAAGTGGAAAGTAACTTTGTTTTATAATACAAATTATAGAATACTGCTTAATTAAGGTAAACAAATATATTTTAGAAGCACAATTTAAAAAATGACTACTTTTCAGTGCATGTAAAAGGACTTCCGCTAAAAACATCGTTCAGATATTATTAAAAATAAATAGGTAACACGTTACAAAAACGGATTTGTCTACATAGATAGGTTATATAGCCCCTAAGGTTTAATACATACTCTGCTCAAAGTCCATTGAAAACATTTAAAGAAGTTACAGGATAAGCAATATAGCACTGCTCACTAAAAAGCTTATTTAATAAAGGTATATTTTTTATTTCTGTTTTTATACAAGAAACAATTTATAATTTCATATAAATACGTTGCTTTCTTCCTGAAATTAACAAAATTAATCATGTTAAAAAAGAAAAGTACTTTATTTACTTTATAACAATAATTATTTGAGCGGATACGCAACGTCACGCAAGCCGGTATTCTGTCAAGGTGTACATTTTAAACCGCACAGTTCCAAAAAATGGGCAGAAAAAGATGTAATAATGACTGCACTTGAACTCTAGCGAAATAACAATGTCCTTTTCTAAAAATCGGATGAAATTCTGATAATTTTAGGTTAATAGGTTATTAAAAAGCTCAGAAATTTCGTTATATATAGAGAAATATCTTGTTTAATTTTATGTTTTTGCATGGAAAAAATACGAAATATATTTTAAAACTTTTAAAGGATTGGATTAAACGTAATTGCTTAACATTTTTGAATAATACTATTTAAACCATGTGCTCTAATACTTCGACGCAAGATCTGTGAAAAATTTTTTATGCAGTTTCAAGATAAGTTCAGTCCAAAGTGTTGTGTAGTCAACAAATTCAAATGGAAATCATTCTAGAGAAGTCAATTAACAATTTAATCGCATTAAAACTACTTAATTTTATAGCAAATATAAAATATAAAACGTAATGAAACAAAATATCAATATGTTGTTATTGTTGTGCACACTCCTATATGAAGATTGTAGTGTTTTTTTTTTTTTTTTTTTTCAATTTTTGTTAATAGACAAAGTTAAAGTTCTTTAAATGTTTGTGTTTTTGTTATCCTTAAATATGGATATAATTTCGTAAAATTATTTTTGTTGTAAACCTCTTACCTCTTAAATTCGGATGATTATTGGAAGAAATTGGCGATTTTTATATTTTATTACAAACAAAACAATACAAATTGCAATAAATATTTCGTATTATTTATGACATTTGTTGTAATAACTCCTAAAATATTGCGAGTCCCAGAATGCCACTTTCCACAGTTATAGAAAACATTTTCATCATTAACATATATTTTTTTTTAAATTTTTAAAAAGACCACTTTTCGAGATATTTACCCGCGAACGAAAAATCGCGAGATATGGACCATTTTGATGTTGAGAAAAAAGTCATGTTATACGTCATATTAAAGGTAATTTTGATACCTTTAATATGACATCTCAATAAATCTTATATAACAAATACTTCGAAAGATATTTTCAATTATGTGTATACAACCTTGTATATATTTTGAGCTATTTTGCACTTTTAAAGTCTTAGTTTTGACAAGAATAATAATTGTACCAAATATTATCAAATTCGGAAGATGTGAGACAATCATTTGGTTGGTTTTAAATGGAATGACTCTATTACTTAAATTAATTACTTATGATCGGTAAAAGGAAATAACTTTTCAAAAGTCATAATTTTTAAGAATTTGATCGCTTTGAGCCACCTTTAAATTTTCTTCAATCAGTTCAAAACTTGGCATACACTTACTGTAATGAGGGCCACCCTAATATATATATATATATATATATATATATATATATATATATTAGGGTGGGTCAGTTTGTTCGAATGAGAAAAAACGTAACAGGCGTATAGCAAAATCGAAATCTACATACAATTCTAAGAAAATTACCCAAAGAAAGTATGGGTCTAAAATGAAACCCTAGCTCCCGCCGAGAGACGTAAAAATTTTAATTTAAGGTATTTCAAAAAAATTGCATAGATTTAATGGAAAACAACATGTTATCACTAAATCCAAACATAATATACTATTAGTTAGGGCTTATTTTAAAGGACATTTAATAAGCTTTAAGAATCTGTTTTAATTTTGTTAAAATTTAGATTACTATCCCGGGTTTTATTAAAGCAACGGTTCTCAAATGGGGGTCCGCGACCCACAAGTGGTCCGTAAGTACATTCGCAGGGGGTCGCGAAGAGATTTTAAAAAATGTTCTTCAACACTACATTTTTTTAATGTAAATATTATGTAGAAGTTTAAATAAAAATTCCAATGAAAGCATGAAACTATTTAAAAATCGAAAGACATATTTTTTATAAAACATCCCCACACTAAAGACAAACGATTTTTTTTCCAAAATGAGTTCTTTTAAGAATCAACTAATGAAGTAAATTTTTATTGAAAATAATATGTTTGATAAAGGCAACAATGATCAATCCAAAAAAGTTATGCTGTCCAATGACACAATATAAAGAAAACTTTCCGATTCAATTTAATTTGATGAAACTATAGGTTTTTCACATGAAACCTTCTTTTTGTCAAAAACTTTTTTTATAAAATCGTTTTAATACCTTTTCCGAATTTGAGTCATAGAATAAAATATTGTTGAATAAGATTGTTAAAGTTTACTTGAATAGTGAAATATAGTTACGTTTATCCGCTTGTTGGCCTCAAAGCCCTAAAACTATTAGGATAATTTTTATCAACATACATTTTTATGTGAAAATATTTTTTCAATCTTTTGTCGATAATTCGTGCAATATCCGAAAAAGTTTGCTAATATGAAGACCTCAGCAAAAACTATGACGCATTTATAAATATTCATTTTTAAACAATCCCAGGATAAATTGTATTAGATCTACAACTAGTTCCAGAACACATAAAAATAGCCTTTACTTGTTCTACTTTGGCGTTACGACCAATGATTTTTGTTTGAAATTGTACCCATTCTATGGAACTGTTCTAGAACTAGTTCTTTATCAGTGATTATTGTTCGAAATTGTCAAATTCAGAACTAGTCCCATAGAAGCGTTTCAGAAGCAGTTTTTTATTTTTATTCTAATGGGCTATTTCCTAAAGGCCACTTTTAAAATCAATTTAATTTTGTAAATACTCCTTTTTTAATTTTTGAAATTTTTTATACAAGTATTTTAAACAGTTCGAGAACCAGTAATTTGTTCTCAGAAGTGATGTAGAAGTTATACAGAATTAGTTCTTAAGCACTAGTTCTCTAAAACAATCCTTAAAACTAATTTAGAATCAGAATAAGATAGTGCCAGAATTGGTTGTGATACCACTAGTTCTGAGGATGTTATTAAGAATCTGAAGTGGTTCTGATTACACCAGTTCTAGAACTAATGATTTTAGAACATGTTCTAAAATTGTTCCTGGGATTTTATATTTACATAACATTATAACTGATTTTTAAACTATTCAAACTTGTTGTGGGTCGTGCTTCCATTGAAATGTTAAAAAGGGGTCGCGAAGCCAGATCTTGTGAGAACCCCTGTATTAAACGTTTGATTATGAAAAAAAAAAAAAAAAAAACTATCAAAGTCTGGTATGTCATTACAAAACACAAATATAGTTGCTTTTTTGGACCTATTTATCCAATTTTTTCTTAAACCTTATTTGATAACAAATAAATTAGTATGTTCCCAAAGTATTGCTCAAGAAATATGGCACATTGGTCTTGCATCGATATTACATTTTAATTTTTGTACGAACTACGAACCATAAAAAAGAGAAGGATTTTGCTGAGCTCCTTTCTTCTCTTTTGAAAGGTATAATTTAGTAATCAGTGGTGAAAGTTATCAACAAAGAATAATTAAAATTCAATAATATTAATAGTTCTAGTCATTGAAGAAATTTACTGTTTATGCAATTTGTAAAAGCATTGTGTTAAACATTTGCTTTCTTAATTTCTTAAAAATAATAATAAAATATTCACGTTAAATTATAGAATCATCAACGATGTCAATTGACTCTTCCAGGTCAAGTTTTCTGAATAATCAGAACGCTATTATCATTGGCATAACAAGTGCCTTAAAAGTAAAACAAACATTTCGTTGTAGGGTTTATCTGATTTTGAACTTATTTTATTGCAAAATATGCCTCCACCTTTGGGCGCTAAAGATGAAAAATCTTTCTACTGACGATCTATACCCCTTTTGAATAGCCAAAGCTGTATCGGAAGGTCCAG
Source organism: Protophormia terraenovae (assembly GCA_951394005.1). NCBI lineage: Eukaryota > Metazoa > Arthropoda > Insecta > Diptera > Calliphoridae > Protophormia > Protophormia terraenovae. The sequence continues at coordinate 76,548,285 of OX596074.1, read as the reverse complement.
AGAAATAGTTCATTCCCGCTTGTTAACAAAAGCCAGTAGAATCTTACCCCTATATGTTGCAACTAGTTTGCCTTCAACCAGTTTAAAAATATTGGCTTTAACAAAATTTTATATTATAGTTAACAATTGTATGATTTAACTAAACTCAAGGCTTATAAAAAGCATCCCATTAATCTTAATTGCACAGATTATATGGTCTCTAAAATATGGCTTGAAAAGATGAAACAGAATTAAACCCTACATAGCAAAAAAACATTTAATAAAGTGTATTTTGGTAAAAATGACAAATATTTTTTTCTAAGGAAAATACACAGTTTTATTAAACTGCCACTATGTTGTCATTAATATATCAACATCCAAGCAACTCTCTATTCTAAAAACTTAAGAAGTATAGGAAATCTGTTTAACATGCGGATTTTGACAAAATTTTCAAAATAAGGCTCGAGATATAGCTTTCCAAATCTTAAGGTTTAACCAATGATCTTTAACCTTTATTTATAAAAAAAAATGTGGAATGTCATTTCGAAGGTGCTCTTATTACCTATTATTTGAAACTTAACTGGGATCTGTATTTTGAGTAGTTTTTGAGATAGCAGCATTTATGTCAAAACACTGTTGTTAATTTTAAACGATTTCCCCATTTTTCAAGATTATATTATGTCTCTCGGCGGGAGCTAGGTTTTGATTTTAGACCCATAGTTTCTTAGGCAAGTTTTCTTAGAATTTATTGTAGATTACATTTTTGCTACACGCCTATCTACAAAAAGACTTGACCCACCCTAATAAATAAATATATATATATATATATATATATATATATATATATATATATATATATATATACAGTGGTGGCCACGAATTTAAGACACGACATGTAACGAACTAAGTTGTGATAATTATTACAACCCTGCAATATAAAATTAGATTTTGTTAATTTTTCAGTGTACCCTGTAATGTTAAGATCAATTACCGTTATTTGGTTTTGTTTGTGTATACATTTTGTTGCTGTTTTTATTATATTTTCGTAAAAACGTGCTTTTGAAGCTGGTCACGAATTTAAAACATATAAGAAATATTTGGTTTTTAAGTGATTTTTTGGTGTTTTTTGAAGCTAAAAGGTAAGTAATGAATGTTTTATTCCATTTAATGTTAGAATACATCAAAATATTTAGTTAGAAATGGCCAGAGGTACTTGGAGTTCGGATGCCGAGCGAAAATTGATCCAACAAATGAATACTGATGGAAAAACAGTAATGGAAATTTCCAAGCTACTAAAATGTTCCAGATCCAAGATTTACAATGCACTGGAACACATCAAGCAACATGGCACTACCAAAAATGTCAAACAGCACCCTAGAGCCCGAAAAACTACACCCAGGGAGGATAGCTTAATTTATAAATCAGCTGCTAAAGATCCTTTCAAGAGCTCAAGTAAAATTAAAAATGAGATTTCATCGGATTTTGGTATTAATATATCGTCCAGGACAATAAGAAGACGTCTGAATGAGAAGAACTTACGTGGGTGTATTGCACAACGTAAACCACTTGTGTCAAAAAAAAATATTAAATCCCGACTAGCGTTTTCAAGAGAAAATCTCAATAAGCCGATGACATTTTGGAAAAATATACTTTGGAGCGACGAGTCGAAGTTTTGTCGCTTTGGTTCTGATGGAAAACAGTACGTATGGCGTCCTCCAAACCTGGAGCATCACCCAAAGTACACCCTTAAAACGGTTAAGCATGGTGGTGGAAATGTCATGGTGTGGGCAGCATTTTCCTGGCATGGTGTAGGTCCCATTCAGAAGATTATCAATAAAATGGACCAGCATATTTACAAAAACATACTGACAAGCATCATGATACCATTCGCTGAAGACAACATGCCTCTAATGTGGAAATTTATGCATGATAATGACCCTAAGCACACTTCACGCCTAGTGAAGAGTTGCTTAGAGGAAAATAATATCACAGTTCTGAAATGGCCAGCTCAATCCCCGGATCTCAATCCAATTGAGAACTTGTGGAATGATGTTGAGGAGCATGTACGAGCAGTAAAGCCAAAAAATTTGACTGATTTATGGGAAGAAATTCAAAAGGCTTGGTATGCCATTCCAAAGGAGCGCTGTATGGCCTTAGTTGAAAGTTTACCCAGGAGATGCGCTGCTGTGATTCAAAATAAAGGATTTCCCACCAAATACTAATATTGTTTTATGAAGCTGAGCTTTACTTTTGTGAATTAACTTTTATTTTGCCTATGTCCTAAATTCATGACCAGGCTTAAACTTGTATTAATCTGTATAATATGTAAATAAAAATTGGAAACTAAATTTAGGTAACAAACTATTGTTGATTTTTTTTCATAACATTACTAGGATCTTTAAAAAATAACATGGATCTAAAATTTGTTCGATAAGATGTAAAAATTATCAGAAATATATAAGTGAAATGTCGTGTCTTAAATTCGTGGCCACCACTGTATATATATATATATATATATATATATATATATATATATATATATATATATATATATATATATATATATATATATATATATATATATATATATATATATATTCAAAAAAATTAACGAAAATTACATTATGGTAACACCGGTATTGACTAACGTTAATTTTTTTGGGTATGTACCGTAGGGTTATTTGGCATTTCCTAATTTAATTAAATTTTTTCCCAATAATTTCGTTTTACATATTATAATATTTTTTATTTTTTTGCCAATACCTTATTGATTTTCTCAACTTAAACTTTAAATGAAGAAAAAAAATGTATTTGTTACAATTTCGACAAAAATATTATTTTGATCTATACAATAAACTAAATTAATTAATTTTGCAAATTGCTCTAACAATTATTAAATTTTTCAATTTATTAATAAAATAAAATAATTGTATTTGGAATGTTATTAATAAGCAACAGAGTTTTGTCACACCTTTCGACACAAGCAAATATGTACAAATAATAAATTATAATAAAATTATTAAATTTCCTATATACTATGTATGTACATATTAGGGTGATCGATACGGTTTTCCAACCGGTTTTTAAACCGGTTTTTTCAGTCAATGTGCTGTCGGTTTTTTCAAAATGTTCATTTTTCGAATGTCGAATAGACCGGTTTTTTTAAACACAAAAAACCGGTTTTAAAAATAGCTTTTTATTTCAAAAAACATGTACTAAATACTGATATTTGAATCGAAATTTATGAATATTTTTTAGAGTATTATTTGTAATGTTTTAAAAATATAGTTTAAGGTTAAAACGAAATTAATTATTGTAATATTAAATAAATAAATTATTAATAATTAATTCAATTGTAACACCTGTAATATTTTTACACTTAATTTGAATGTTTTAGTATTTTTTTTATTCAATATTTTCCTAATTTTTCAAAGATTTTGTTTTAAAAAAGTTTCTCCTACAGAATAGTTTCAGTAAAATTGATTCTGGCTCTTATCATATTAACCCATGGTTTCTGTTTTGTTTGTTTTGATGATTATTTTCTTAAAATTTTTATATTATATATTATATTATTATTTTATACCCGAAAGTATTGGTTTAAGACCCACTTTAATTTGTAACAATCGTCTTTAAGTCGATTTGATGATGTTCGTCCGTCTGTCTGTTCATAAAAAAATAATTAATTAATTAAAATACAGGTCACAATTTTGAACATGTATTTAATTTGAAATTTGGCACACAGGTTTCTTATAGTCTAAGAACGAAGCGTGTTGAAATTGGTTATGATCGTTCCATTATTTAAACTAGAAAAGGGGTTTAACGATCATAAATCCCTTAAATGTAGTAAGAATTTTTTTTACACATGTAAGTTCCATATAATTTAAAATCTGTGTTCCGAATTTTATGAAGATCGGTCCATAATTGAACATAGTATTGCCCACAATTCCACAGGTTTAGAAAAGAAGACACTTCCCCGAATTTGGTGCACATAATTGAGTAGGGTATTGTCGGACTTGACCGACTATTTCTTTTTCGTTCTTATTGGATTAATAGTTATTTCCAAAAATAATTATGTGTAATATATTTTAACTTGAACATCATAATATTTATTGATTTTTCTTTAAGAAATAAAAAAAAACCGTTTAACCGGTTTTTTCTGAATTTAAAAAGTGAAACCGGTTTTTTCAAAATAACAACTATTCGAACTATTCGAAAACCGGTTTCTCCAAAAAGTCGAATAATCGATCACCCTAGTACATATAGCTCAATTACTTCAAGATCGTCATATCTCAATAAAACTGATTTTTGAGTTAACGAGAGAAAAAGGTATAGTTGGTCAAGACCGACCATATGATACCCTACGCCATAATGTATGACCATAAAATTTCGGGAAGGGGACTTATATTAGACCAACACTTTTACTAAATGTGAAATAAAATTTACATGGACAGCCAGCCAGCCGACCAGACGGGCGGACGGACATCGTTAAATCGACTCAGAAAGTGATTCTGAGTCGAACGGTATACTTTAAGGTGAATGCCCGAAGATTTTTTCTCTGCGTTACAATTTCTGCACAAACACATAATACCCCAACCACCTATGGTGGTGTAGGGTATAAATACTAGTTTTGCAGAAATCGCATACAAACCCCAAATTATCTTTAATTATATACGATATTTTTACAAAAGATAAAGCTTGCTATAACATATATTTCTACATCATTATACCCTACACCACCATAGGTGGTTGGGGTATTATGCGTTTGTGCTGATGTTTGTAACGCATAGAAAACGTTATCCAACACCCTCCTTAAAGTATACCAATCGACTCAGAATCACTCACAGAATCGACCTAGCGATGTCCGTCCGTCTGGCTGGCTGGACGGCTGGCTAGCTGGCTGTCCATGTAAAACTTGGGCACAAAATACAGGTCGCAATTTTGAAGATAATTCAATGAAATTTGGCACGTGGGACTTTTATAATACAGGAATGAAGCCTATTGAATTTGGTTATGATCGGCCCATTATTTCGCCTAGCCCCTATACAAATGTCCTCCCGGAATAGAATTTTAACACTTATAGATGCCTTTAAAATAGGAGAATTTTAATGAAATTTGTCACAAATAAGTCTTATATAAACGCAAATCTATTTGCCAAATTTTATGAATTATTATCGGTCCATAATTGACCATAGCTCCCATATAAACCCCTCTCCCGAAAATTACTTTAACGTGCATAATCCGACAGAAATGTTAGTTAGTGTATTCAAAAAACTTAAAAAAATTGGCTTTTCAAAATAACCGGTTTCTATATGGTTTTTATTAAATAATTAAAAATTTATAGAAAATTTTTATTTTCTATTTTTTCTTAATTGTAATAAAAAAAATAATATAAATTAAATTTTTTAAATTAATATTTTTTGTAAATAAGAATTAGTATTGATTTGAATTAATTTTTTATTTAAAAAAATATTTACTAAACTGGAAATCAAAAATACACGTTCAATATTAGTGGAGGTTGGACAAATTGTCAAAATTTTAGAATTCTTGTAAATCAACAGGTAATTTCTCAGTTTCTGTTTTTGTGGAGTATTTCAAAACAAATCGATAACATAATTCTTGTGCGTATTGTTTTCAAATTGTTATAAAAAAGCTTATGAATTGCTTCTCCCTCTATTAGAATTTCAGAATCTTTTAAAAGCTTTAATAGCTATTTCTAAAGGTTGAAAACTTTTCCAAAGAACAACGCATTATCAATATTGACACCTGCTTTAATATTTTGGATATCGTCGTTATCACGTTCATCTTCCGATGAACCTTCAGTGTCTTCATTTTCTTTCCTAATTTGCTTTTTGGTATAAATTGTATCTATCTGAATATGAATATTTACATATTATTAAATAATTTACACTATGAAAATTTCATTTATGATGAAAAACACTTGGTGTTTTAGTGAAAAAACCTAAAAAGTACCTTCCATTATAAAATCGGTTAACCGACAGAAAAAAAACGGCATGTCGAATAATTCGAAAGTAGAAATTATTCGAAACCGGTCGGTTTTTTAAAATTAATACACTTTAAAATTGAATACACTAGTGTTAGTATTATGTTAATATATAACACTAATAAGGTTTATAGAAGTAAAAACAAAATTATTTGGATCGGAATGGTGTTTGGGTATCATATGGTCGGTCTTGACCTACTGTACTTTTCTCGTTTTTTTATTTTTTTGAGTTATGACGTTCTTGAACTAAATGAGCGATATATTTATTTATAAATTTATTTATAAATTATCGCAACAAGTTTAGCAACTGAATTAAATATTATTCTATGTATTTAAATAGAAATTTCTTCTGTACAAATTAATTTAGTTACGATGGTATTGAACATCATTGTATGTATAGCTACAGTTGTCATGACAGTCAGTCGATATGTTGTATAGGCGTGCAGACAACCCGTCAAGTAGGCATTTATTCATTTATCCACTCACTCAGTGAGGTATTAGACAAATAAAACATCATCAGATACACTAGTACTTGTGCCCAAAATATACACACATACATATACGTATCTCTGTACCTTCATTCATTTAACTGCCTCTTTGCCAAATAACCAATCAACCACCACATTTAATGTATTTAACGTTTCACCACTTTTTTCTAATAATGAGCAAATATTTGCCAATAACGTGATGTAAGGTTATAACCGCGCACTACAATCACAAAAGCTTCAGGTTACATCCACATTCAATGGATAGGATTGAGAAAAAAAGCGAAATCAAGACCGGAGCTGTAAGTACTCAAATTAATTTTATTTCAGTTGCGATGAGATAATGAACAAAGGAAACATATTGCTATAATAACAAAATCATTTCTGCTCACATGCATACTATACCAACCAGATCTAAAGTTTTACTTTGTCTATGCAATTGTAACATAGTGTTGCCAAATTGTATATATAAAAAACATTAATGAATTCGTCTTATTTTTGTTTTTATGCACTTACTTACTACTGCCACTTTCAATAAATTTGAATTTTTACCTTGGTCTATATAAAAAGTTGTCTAATATAAACACTCCGTAACTCATTATGGCGATAAATGTTCATTATCCTATATCAGTGTATATTAATAGGACGGAATCTAAACTTCTAATAAATTAATCTTAGGAATTTACTTCAGAAAAAATTTTTATTTATACTTAGAAATTGTCCCAGGTTTATTTGAAATATTGCATTAAATTAGTTAACTTGCTTCTTATAAAAATTGGTTACTACTTAAAGGCAAAAATGATGTGCCGAATACTAGAAAAATCTTGTGTTTGTCGTAACTCCTGTTCATACTTTTCTGCCGATATTTAACTGTTGCTTAATCTGGTTCCAATAAGAGTATATTATAGTGATATTACTAACAATTTTACCTGAACTGGTGAACATTTTTACACATCAGAGATTTTTGATGATTTCATTTAAATATAATTTGAATTATTAAAAAAATTGGAAATATATTAATTTCATCTTATGTCTAATTCAGATCAAGTGAACATATTAGTTGATAATAGATATTATTTAACTTTTATATTTTTTTATACCCTACACCACCATAGGTGGTTGGGGTATTATGCGTTTGTGCTGATGTTTGTAACTCGCAGAAAAAATCATCGAACTACCACCTTAAAATATACCTTTCGACTTAGAATCACTTCCTGAGTCGATTTAAGTCCGTCCGTCTGGCTGGATGTATGTCCATGTAAACCTTGTGAACAAAGTACAGTTCGCAATTTCATAGACATATTGATGAAATTTGGCACGAGTAGTTATTATGGCACAAGGACGAAGCCTATTGAAATCGGTTATGATCGGTTCATTATTTCAACTAGCCCCCATACAAATGCCCTCCCGGAATAGGGCTTAATGCTAATAAATACCTTTAACATAGCAAATAATTTAATGAAATTTGGCATTATTATTATAAATCCGTATACTAAATTTCATAATTGACCATAGCTCCCATAAAAATCTCTCTTCCGAAAATCACTTTAACGTGCATAAATCCCATAAAAATGTTAGTATCAAGTTAATTTTCGACACAAATAAGTTTTAATAAGTAGAAACAACAGTACAGAATTTTATGAGAATCAGTTCATAATTTACCATAGCTCCCATATCGCCCTAAAGTGCATAAAATTCTATAGTGGTTAGTATCAACGCATTATTCTCTATTCGTATATTTTATTTTACACTTAGTAGAAGTATTGGTCTACAATTGGCCAAAGGTCTAATATAAGTCCCCTTCTTGGATTTTAATACTCATACACAATGGTGTAGGGTATCATATGGTCGGGCTTGACCTACTATCATTTTTCTTTCTCGTTTTTTATTATAAATAATAAGTCTGATCCGATTTGAATAACTACTAAATATAAATTTTTTAACCGAGATAATCAAGATAGTAGTTATATTAGGTCTTTGGTATTTTATTTAGATTGAATATTGACACCGATCGTATGTTCTTTAAAATTACAGTAGGATATCGAACTATATCATTGGTTTAATGAAGCATCACACAGTGGGACCAATCGAAAAATATACAAATTTAAATCGGACTTTATTTGAATTAGTTACGATTTTTCGGAACTTTTACATACTAGAAGTAGTCATCAACAGGATGACTACAAGATAAATTTTCCGAGATCTTAGGTCCTCCTCTACAAGTCTTCCACATAAAGATTTATTATCAAAAATGTTGCCTTTGGCCCCACTGCGCATCATTCTATAAAAAATGTGAAGGATTTTGATTTAAAAAGGTAGGACTTTTTACTGTATGTATTAAAAGGTTCTTGTAGATTACACATCTATTTATGATTAATTCACAAGTAAATAAAAGATCAAATAACGGAGAAAATTCGAATCGAATTCGAAATAAATTCTGCAGAGAGCAGAGTTAATAGAATAGTTCATAGTGAAATGTTTTACTGTGTTTATATAAATTCTTTTAAAAAATCGCTAAAGCGAAACCAAAATTTAATATCATCTGGCAATGATGTTGTCAAATAACTGGTTGTATAGAATACAATGGCAAATAGATGATGATGATGGGACATGTTGTATAATTCAACTCATCAAGTAAATTATGAATAAATTTCCAATGCAAATAAGGCTGAAAAATCAAAAGACAAATGCCACTTACTCAATCACAGCCAAAAACTGTAATACTTATCCCAACGTATGTATGTATGTACCTACATTTAGATTCTTGTAGGTACAGACATATATGAATTCTCAATAGCTCACACATACATTTGAATAAAGACAGACAGTTACACACACGTAAGTTTGGAGTATCATGGTAATTATAGATGACTTTAACAAAATAAATTTCCCACTAGTCTGACAGTCTAAGATTTAAGGCTCAAGCCTACAGTATGCCCAAAAATGAAATGGTCACGTGTCATGTTATATTGTTTAAAAGCTTTGTGATTGTGAATTATGATCTACACATGCACACAGACATTGGAGTACATATACACACGCTCTCTAACATTCACAGGCTCATCGAAAGTTTTCCTGTTGTACATGGATTTACAAAGCCATGTGCAGCAGTTGTGTCAGGATTAGTAGAATATAGATGGATGTCATAGAAACAGCAACCGTCAGCACAGGAAGTGCCAATAAGAACTTGTCAATATTGACTGATTATCTACGGGCACTTGCCATAGACGACAACGAAGGGTATAGCAACAGTAAATACAAATACATACATAAATAAATATAAAAAATCTAACACTTCTTTTGTAAACGTTCCGTTGCAAACACAAAAAAAAAAAAAAAGTTGTAACAAAACTATCGTTGTTCAAATACTGTAGCAGTTTAAGCTGCAGAAGCATCAGCAGTTAACTAATCAACCCCTAATGAAAACGGAAGAATAAACATTACAACCGCTGTGATTTTGAAATGTTGTATTGATGTTGACAGGAAAACTACTTACTATAAATTTTTCAATTCGATTCATGCGGCATAATAAAATGTCAATAGTAATAATAATGATGATGTCGATGATGATAATATCCGAACATCCGTTCGTTTTCAAATTAAATTTATTGCAGATTTTTTTCTTTGTTTGTGTTTCATATTGTTTTCATTTTCGGATATAATTTATTTGTTCAATATTGTTTTAACGTATTTTCGGAAATTGCATTTTTAATTTACAACTTGTGTTAATGTTAATTAACCAACTAATAATAACTTTATGAAATGAAGAACAAAATCGTAGTCACATTGTTGCTTGTAGAATAACTTAAGTATAATGTTTCTAAAATCAAAACAGGTTTATTTAGCGATTCATTCTGGATAAAATTAAGTTATAATATGTGAACTTAGGTGGTCATTTGCAAGGTACCATTTTCCATCACACTTTCCAGGATTGCTACTAATATCTCGTTAATTACGCGAGTAATGTTGGCTTCCAAGCCTTAATCTAGCTGAAAAATTTAAGGTAAATAGATTTTTCGGATCATAATAAAGATTTCGACATTCAATTCAAACCTCTAAATAGCCATAAGTATTTCCTTCTTTTGTTTGATAAAAGCGTCCACAATATTACTAAAATTTTTTAAAAACGAGAGAGGAATTATAGTCGGTCAAGACCGACCATATGTTACCCTACACCATTAAACCTGTGTCCAATTGTAAACCAATACTTTTACTAAATGTAAAATAAATTATAAAAATACAGAATAATGCATTTATACTAACATCTATGTGATTTTTTTGCCCTTTATGGTGATTCCCGGAAGTGGGTTTATATGGGAGCTATGGTAAATTACGGACAGATTCTCATACATTTTAATAATATTATCTCCACTTACATAAAAATTATTTGTGTTGAATATTAGCTTGATACAATAATTCGTATAGGATTTATGCACGTTAAAGTGATTTTCGGAAGAGGGTTTTATATGGGAGCTATGGTCAATTATGGACCGATAATAATGAAATTTGGCACAAAGATTAACATCTATATAAAACTCCTCTGTACCGAGATATTGCTATATTTACGGCATTTATGATCGTTAAACCCCTATTCCGGGAGGACATTTGTATGGGGGCCAGGTGAAATAATGGACCGATCGTAACCAATTTCAATAACCTTCGTCCTTGTACCAAAATAATTATATGTGCCAAATTTCATCAAGATATCTTTAAAATTGCGACCTGTACTTTGCTCACAAGGTTTACATGGAGAGACAGCCAGCCGTCCAGCCAGACGGACGGACATCGTTAAATCGACTCAGAAAGTGATTCTGAGTTGAACCGTATACTTTAAGGTGGTGGTCCGATAATTATTTCTGTGCGTTACAAACATCAGCACAAACGCATTATACCCCAACCACCTATGGTGTTGTATGGTATAAAAATAAAGATATTACATAAAAATACAAACTTTTAGTAGATATTAAAACCCAATATGTTGAACGCTAAATGTTCCAAACATAGTAAATATGTATATTTTTCTTGCTGTTTATTGAATTAATATAAAAATAACTTAAAGCTTACTTAACGAAGGGTTTGTTAATTTTACTTATTTCAAATTTATTTGTTTATCATGTATGCAAAAGTTTTGGTAAATTTGTTAAATAATTTTATTCTTATTTTATCGCTAGAATTTTTTGCTGAAAATATTTTTTAAAAAATGTTTAGCTTTTATTTATTAACATTCTAAGAAAGCAGGAAACTAATGTTAATATTATACAATTATATCAATATGTATATTTGCTTCTTAGTAGTTACGTCATTGGTAAACAAAATTTTTAAATTGGACTATACATTAGGGCTACAACTTTTTCACATTTTTTGCAAATATCAAAATGGCCCTAGCATAGTCGAGTAGGCCATCGAAAATTATTAAAAAAAATGGTATTACTTTTTCGCGGTTGTCAAAAAAGTTTACCAACAAAACGCGGTAAAGTTTAGAAGTCAATAATCGCACTGCAATAGCGAAAAAACATACGCAAACAACGTGGTACGAGTATTAAAGTTGTGCAGAATATTTATCCATTATGCAAAACAATGTCCACGTTAAATTTGAAGTTCATTTCTTTTAATAATTAAAAACAACATTTTTCACGTAACTATTTTACTTTAAAATATTTAAAATTTTTTGTTTAAAATGTACCTAGCAAAAACTTTGCTAGGTACTTCACATTAGATAAATAACTCATTATTTTAACACGGTGATGTCATTAGAGGCAACTACTTACTCTATATTATTACAGGTAGGCATTTCAGAAAGTCATTACTTAGATGTCGTAACAAGAACTAATTACTTTGTAGCTATTCAATCATTCATTAATTTCAAAGTATTACAGAAGTCATTATTAGCAAAATGAATAGTAACTAGTTACATTATCGGTTACAAATAAGTACTGAAATATAGAAAATAAAAAGCTGATATATTTTTTTAAATTTATTTATTTATTTATTTAGTCTTTAGATACAGTATTATCCTTACAGACTAGCATTAAATTTAAAATAAATAATTTAAAAACATTTTAAATTCCCTACTTGGGACACTAATGTCTAAATAAACGCAGTTTTCATTATATAAACGCATAGCTCTAGTACGCGGTTCATTTAATGCAAAGTTATTTCTATGCAGATTAATATAAAAAAATCTATTTCTTGATCTAAGAAATCTTTAAGGAACAAGAATTTTTATTGACTGTAATAAAACAGAACAATCAACATTACCAGAAACAATGTTATATAAAAAATTTAAAGAAGCAATTTTTCTCCTTGCTTCTAATGTTTTCAATGATAGTAAAGCACACTTACCGCTATATGTAGCAGCAGGGAAATTTGTAAAATTTAAAAAAGCAAGAGCATATTTAATGAATTTGATTTGTATTCTTTCAATGCAGTTACTATGAACCAAAGCACTAGGATTCCAAATTACTGAAGCATACTCTAATTTGGATCTAACAAATGAAACAAAAAGTATCTTTCTAGTATAATGATCGAAACTTTTATCTGACAGGCGACGTATAAAACCAAAAACCGACCAAGCTTTAGGAATGATATAATTTAAATGACTACAGAATGTTAATTTAGTATCACAAACGACTCCCAAATCCAATATTTCATCTATTGATGACAATATAACTCCATTTATGCTATATTTAGATAAAAAAACATGACGACATCTATGATATGTCATAACATAGCATTTGTTGCTATTAAATGGTAAACCATTATATTCAGACCAACGAACTACTCTTTGCAAATCTTTGCTAAGATCAGAAATATCCTTGGGAGATGATATTTCCTTAAATATTTTTAGATCATCAGCATACAAAAGATACTTGGAGTTATGAAAACAGTTACTAATATCATTTATATATAAAATAAAAAGCAAAGGTCCAATGATACTTCCTTGTAGAATACCAGTAATTGGAATATGTAGAGCTGAGCAGAAACCATCAACTGACACAACGGAATACCTACCAATAAGGTAATAACGAAACCAACTCAACATTTGGGAGTGAAAACCTATTTTAGAAAGTTTTAATAACAGAAGATTATGTGGAACACGATCAAAAGCTTTAGCAAAATCGGTGTAGATTGCATCAATTTGATTACCTTTTTCAAAGCATGATATGCAATATTTATTAACAACAGCTAAGTTTGTTGAAGTTGACCTACCAGGCATAAAACCATGTTGGTGGACAGATATATAACGTTTTAAACGAAAAAATATTTTATCATGTACAATATGTTCAAAAATTTTTGCAATGTTTGTTAATTTAGAAATCGGTCTGTAATTAGACACGTCATTTCTATTAGAATTTCCAATTCATAAATCTGGTAATAGAATGAAATAACCATATTTTAAAGATTTATTAAAAATAATTTTCAATGGTAAAATGAATGAGTGGATACATTTTTTAATCAAAAATTATGATAAACCATCATTATCACTTTTAAAAGTTTACTACATCCAGTAGAAATGCCTACATCAGAAATTTCCAATGTTCCAAAATTAAAGTATGAATTAATAGCATTCAGATCAAATCCGGGTGCACACAAGGTGTCATCGGAACAATTAGATTGAAAAAAATTAGAAAAAAGATTAGATTTTACAAATTTCCAAAAACTTTTAGGGTTTTGCTTAATAGAATCATTGAAACTCAGTATATACTGTTTGTATAAGAACCTATTTAGAAATGACGAAACTTTTGATAATCAACGATGTTGTTTGACAATTTAAACTTTTTCAAAAATGTATTCCGTAAATTTTTTAATTTTTTTAGACCATTAGTGTACCAAGGGAGTTTATAAACTTTAGGTTTAGATAACATAATGTTTTCTTGAACAATTTTTAAGAAAAACTGCTCACTGCAATTTGAATTAATTTTTTTATGTCAAGAATTTTTTATTTTGAAAAATTTTACGAACATGTTATCAGACACAAAATTTATTTAATACAGAAACCAGTGAAATTAAATGAACAATAACAGTTTGTGCATATAACTAGCTAATTGTGCATCATATGTATATTGATGTTAATACAACATTTATAGATATTAAAATTTCCTACAAATTTCCTCTAGTACATTTGTGTGCCCCTTTATTGGTTTAAGAGTTATACCGTATTTTATGTTTGATTTAGCATTTTACATAAACTCAAATTACAGAGTTCATGAATGAATTAATGTAAGTATTATAAAGTGGCCCAATGGATTTGTTGACAATAAGATATTCTGTCTGCTTACGTCGTGGGTTCGACTCCACCGGAGACTGCTGTTTGTACGATTACGTGCGATATTCTTCGTGACTTTAACAAGTAATTAATGTATTTTCATGTTTTATCCACTCTTAAAATACATACATATATAATTTGTATAATATAAATGAAAAGATAAAAAGTAACATTTCCAAAAATCTGATCTTATGTAATTGATTACATATCAACTTAAAATTAAGTACCCAGCAAAAGAACGATCAAGAGCTTCCAGAAAAGAACATTTTCACCACTTCAAAAGTAGAACAAAGTGCATATTTTAAACTTTTTTGGAAGTTCTTAATAATTACTTTCAAAAAAGTGAAAATAAATGAAATTTTAGCTGGAAAAAAAGGTTAATAATTTCTAATAAAATTAAAATTGTATAAATTTTAATGTATTTTTATTATCTTTTAATAAGGCTAAAACTGAATTTTTGTAAAAAAATTTCATAAACATAGTTTTAAAGGAAGTACTTTTCTTTTCTTTTTGCACCAGTAAGTACTTCCTTCCAATGCAAACACAATGTTAAATTCATGACTTTTTCAGCTCTTTTTCAGTTCCTTTTTTGCTGGGTAGTTACTAGGGTATCCAATCGATTAACCGTCATTCGGTTATCCGGTTAATTTTTGTCGATTAACTATCCGAATAATTTAAAACTGTCTATTTTCGAATAATGAATAAACCGAATAATTTGTGTCGAATAACCGGTTAACCGAATTGTACTTTTCTTGAGTTATAAATTAGAAAATTTTTTATTTTTATGATAAATTTCTGTAAACTACATCTTTTTAAGAGGTCTGTTACATTCCAGTAAAAATAAATAAAAATAATGTTTAATTTTTCTTCTGATTTAGAAGTAATAACACAGAATCCAATATATATAGAAAGATTTAAATGAATTTCTGCTATAAGACGTTGATATTCGGATCTTTTTGAGTCGATTTAACAATATCCGTCCGTCCGTCTGACCATCTTTCCGTCTATGTAAACCTTGTAATCAAACTATAGGTCGCAATTTTGAATATAAATTAATGAATTTGTCACATGGAATTCTTATAGCCCAAGGGCAAAGCCTATTGAAATTAAGTTATGATCGGTCCATTATTTCACCTAACCCCCATACAAATTTCCTCCCAGAAAGGGAGTTTAATGATCATAAATCCCTTAAATATAGCAATATTTTGCGCTAAATTTCATGAAGATCGGTCCATAATTGACCATAGCTCCCATATAAACCCCTCTTCCGAAAATCACTTTAACGGGCATAAATCCCATTAAAATGTTAGTTAAGTTAATATTCGACACAAATAAGTTTTATATAAATATAAATTATAGTGCCAAATTTTACAAAGATCGGTCCATAATTTCAGCTAGTGCCCATATAAGGTATAAATAAATTCATATAAATGTTAGTATCGACGTAATATTCTGTATTCATATGTTTTATTTTACACTTGATATAAGTATAGCTCCATAATTGGCAAAGGTAAATTTTGGTGCACACAGTAGTATAGGGTATTATATGGTCGGGCTTGACCGACTAAATCTTTCTTTCTCGTTTTTTATTAAATTTTTGATCAGGAGAAAAATACTTAATAGATTGTTAAAAGTTAATGAAATATACATATATTAAAGATTTCCTATTTTTTCGATCTTCAGGCTAAAAAGTTATAATTTATGTAGCCAATAACAAATAATATCAAGGTTGGAATTTGCAATATTATTATCAAAAACGGAGAGCACGTCATGGTGCAGGATCGACAATTTTTGGAAATAAATCTATAACTTCTAATCGACTGGTTGGATTTAAATAAAATTTCACAATGGGATAGCAGAGGAGTGTATAATTTTAGGTTTGGAAGGGGGACCCCGCATACCACTCAGGAGCACTCGATAAGGTCTATTAAAAATATGCTTACTTGTGCTATTTATCTGTTATAGTTTTCGAGTTATTTGAATTTGAAATTTTAACTACCTCAATTTTGGAACTTTTTTATTTCTAATCGATTTAATTAGTTTTTTCTTTAACTATCTGTTGAACAAAGAAAATTTGAAGTCGGTATATTTGCCGAGTCTCTTTTTTCAATTTTTTCTTTAAAATGTAATTAAATTTTGAAATTTATGAAAAATATAATTACAAATATTTTTTCTATTTTTGAATAATCTTTGTGAAAATACCTTTCATAAAAATATAAAAATATTATATGTTGTTAAAGAAAATTACATTTCACACTAGGCCACGATTCCTGAATTTTTTCGTACTTAGAGTACTTGGTTTACGTAAAAAATAAATATCACATATAAGCTTTTTTGGGACGCTGATTACGATTCTATAAGAAAAAATAAAAAATTCTAAATGGCGGTAAATTTTTTCTTCTTCTTATTTTACGAAGACGTTAATAATTACATTTGAGATATTTGCAGTCCCTGAATGCGAATATGCTTTCTGATTTTAAGAATTCAGAATTCGGAAAGGCGAAAGCAATATGGCGAATAAAAGTGGTCTGCGATACCTTAATTTCGGCTTCATTTAGAATACTTGGTGTACGTAAAAATAGTTTATTACGTATACGATTTTTGGGGACACTGATTACGAATCTGTAATAAAAAATCAAAATTCAAGATGGCGGATCCAAAATGAATAAAACATTTTGTTTTTTATTGGATTACGATCCTGAATTTTAAACATAATTAGAGTACTAGGTGAACATAGAAAATACATAAAATCTATAGGGTTTTTCGGGGCGCTGATCACGATTATGAAGTAAAAAATAAGAAATTCAAAATGACGGATGCTATATGGTGGTCAACTAATTAATTTTATAACTTTACGAATTTGTTTCTGATTTTTATTTAAAAGTTTTTAAATTCTCGCTTTTGAATAGTTTTATTCAATTTAAATTAGATTATATTTTTTATTTTATAACAAAAATCAAATTAACGCCATGTTGTATTCGCCATTTTTTATTTCTATTATTTTATGTAAATTATAGTAATCTACATTTTATAATTTTCGGTCGCTATATTGGATTCGCCATTTTCTTTTCTCATTTTTTTGATCCGTATTAATCAAAAATTAAGATAAGAATCCGTTTTCGTATTTTCATTTCATTTTCGAAATTAAAAAAAAAAAAATAAAAAATTCACAATATTTTACAGTATAAATGAATGAGGTTTGAAGGACCTTTTTTAGTTAAAGGACTAGAGAAAAAAGACTATAGATTTTATCGGCAAAAAACACAATAAATAAAACTTGCAAAATTGAAGTAGTTAAAATTTTAAATGCAAATAACTCGAAAGCTATAACAGATAAATAATACAAGTCCAAGTTCATACACAGCCATTTTTATACCCTTCACCACAGGTGTAAAGGGTATATATAAGTTTGTCATTCCGTTTGTAATTTCCACAATTTTCGTCGGAGAGCAAAAAAGTTTATATTTTCGGAATCCTTGTAAGAAGCGATGACGATTGGACCATGTCCGTCCGTCCGTCCGTGTGTCGGTTGAAATGGCGTTTATGAAGCCCACCGATAACTGACATATATAATATGTATGTCAAACGATCGGAAATGCTTTCGAGAATTTTGCTATTGGAATTCAGCAAGATAGGTTCATACAATGGGGAGATATGTTCAGAAAACCGGTTTTTTGAACCGGTTTTCCAGTTTCTGAAGCCTCTGTATACACTACGGACTTCGTTTTTACAAAGAATTCTCTGACATTTTTTTCTGAATTTTTGTTCTGAAAAAATGAAATAAATCGGTTCAGTAATAACTGAGATATCGGACAAAACGCATTTTTTATTTTTTGAAGCCTTGGTTTAAGCTATAGATTTTCATTTTTATACAGATCGGTCACAAATAATTTTATAAAATTTCAGTTTTTTGAATCAGGAAGATCGGTTTATAAATGGTGGAGATATGCTTTAAAAACCGGTTTTTAGAACCGGTTTTTTAGTTTCTGAAGCCTCTGCATATACCAGGGACTTCGAATTTTTAAAGGGGGCTCGAAATTTATTTTCTGAATTTTTGTTCTGAAAAAATTAAATAAATCGGTTCAGTAATAACTGAGATATCGGGGAAAACGAATTTTTTATTTTTGAAGCCCTTGTTCAAGCTACAGATTTTTATTTTTATATAGATCAGTCATAAATATTTTTATAAAATTTCGGTTTTTTTAATAAACCAAATTCGTTCATAATCAACAGAGTTATGGCCCAAAAACAAATCTGTTAAGAATATAAATACACCAACAAACATGTATATTAAGCATTGTAATGACTATTAGTGACGTTTTTTGTTTTTTGTATAGACAAGTAGTTTAGTTATCAACAGCAGTAATATGATGAATAACAGTGTTGTTGTTGTTGTTCTTTGTATATGCAGTCTGTACAAAAATAAATAGATATGGAATTGTAGCTGTTTATTTTTAAAAACTAAAACATATCTGTTAAGAATATACATAAATACATACACAAACATGTATATTAAGCATTGTAATGACTATTAGTGACGTTTTTTGTTTTTTGTATAGACAAGTAGTTTAGTTAGCAGCAGCAGTAATATAATGAATAACAGTGTTGTTGTTGTTCTTTGTGTATTCAGTCAGTTTGTACATACAAAAATAAATATATATGGAATTGTTGTTGTTTCTTTTTTAAAAGCAAAGCCTGTTATGATTGTTTTTTTTTTTCATATTCAAATTTTCGTAGTTTGAAAAAAATTTAGATTTAGAAAATATGCAAGCATACGTTAAGGCGAAAATTTTATTAATTGTCGGTAATATGGTAATATGATGTCGATAAGATGGTAATATGGTGAAGGGTATCAAAGATTCGGCACAGCCGAATCTTTTTTCAATTTCATTCTTTCTGAAATTGTAATATTTTTTCTTTTAAACTTAAATTTACGTTCACGCACAAAATTTTACTTCAGCAATTTTTGCTTTAATTGCCGTAATTTATTTTTGTTTTAAGGTACGAATTCGATTTACAGGCAAATTTACATATTACTAAAAGAGTATAACCAGAAACAAAAAAAAAAATAATAATGAAAATCAAAAATTTCAATTTTTGTATGAAAAAATTTATGGAAATTTAAAAAAAAAAAAAAAAATATATATATATATATATATATATATATATATATATATATATATATATATTAAAAACAGTAGATTTTCTTGTCCAGAATATTTTTTTATATTTTATAGTAAAGATATTGTATATTAAAAGAAAATTAAAATCTCTCGCTCTCTCTCTCACAAAATCAGAATTGCTGCAAGAAAAATTTTCTTGTGTGAACGATCAAGTAAGCACATTTTTTTATGGACCTTATCGTGGGTTTCAATAAGATGTAAAAGTATTAAATATTGGATAAGAAACAAAAAATTGTCAAGCGTTTAAAAATTGTATATGTCAGAAGTACTCTACTGAGCCCCCATAGCTCTGCTTCTGAGAGTTTTGCGGGGTCCCCCTTCCAAACTTAAAATTGTACACTCTGCTACGCCTACGTGAAATTTTATGTAAATCCAACCAGCCGATTAGAAGTTACAGTTTAATTTCCATAAATTTTTGATTCCGTGCATTGACACATACAGAACATACTTAGTTGAACTAAACATTGTGACTCAAAGCAACAATTGCATTTTTAATACGATGCCGCAATACACGTATTATGCCAAAATTTATAAGAAATATTACGAGAAACATTTGGACTTAAATACTAAGACTGACTGCCAGAGAATACTTTGGAAAACATATGTGCAAAACTTCCAGGGAACATTTCTTAATCTTTAAATAAGGCGGAAACATGCATTACACAGGTCAACAGCAAAAAAAGGCTTGAATAACTACTATATAGATTTGATGTATTATAGTTCCAGTAGTCTAAATATGGTCCAAATTTTAAATTCTATGGAGAGGTTTTTTTTAAATTTTTATGTAAAATTATAAATTTTTTAAGACGTTTTTCCACATAATTAATGGTAACTCAAAAAGTGTTAGTCCGATAGTATTGAAATAAAAAATTATATTTACATGCCTTAAATCCCTTTATATATTGTGTTTCAATCGGATCGGTAGTTTTGAAGTTATAATAAAAAAATTCAACAAAAAATATATGTATTTTTTACGTGAAAATAGCAAGTTTTTTTGTTTTAAAAAAATCATTAAAAATCAAAAACTGTTCAGATTTATTGCTTTATCGCAAAGTAATAGCAACAAAATGAGATATCGATCATAAAAATCTATTGATTCATTTCGAATTTATTCGCAATTAAGTGAATTCGCTCATTTTCACAAAATTTTAGTTTTTTGAGACATATCTCCACGTATGTTGTCATAACTCAAAAAAAAAAAAATTGTATACAATTGTTTTTGATACGATCAATAGCTTCAAAGTTATGAAAAAAATTGTTAGGCATTAAATATAAACTTAGTAAAAATGAAATTGAAATAAGATTCGGCTGTGTCGAATCTTTGATACCCTTCACCATCCTACCGACATATAATTAAATTTTCGCCTTAACGTATTCTATCATTATTTCACATTTATAAATATACATCTTTTTTCAAACTACAAAAATTTTAATATAAATAAAATGAAAAAAGATTCGGCTGGGCCGAATCTTTGATACCCTTCACCATATTACCATCTTACTATCTTATCGACATCAGATTACCATATTACCGACAAATAATAAAATTTTCGCCTTAACGTATGCTTTCATATTTTCACATATATAAATGTAAATTTTTTTCAAACTACGAAAATTTGACTATATAAAAAAACAATCATAGTAGGCTTTGCTTTTAAAAAATAAACAACAACAACAATTCCATATTTATATATTTTTTTATGTGTGTATATACAAACTGGCTGCATATACAAAGAACAACAACACTGTTATTCATTATATTACTTCTGTTGCTAACTAAACTACTTGTCTTATAGGCAAAAACGTCACTAATAGTCATTACAATGCTTAATATACATGTTTGTGTATGTATTTATGTATATTCTTAACAGATATGTTTTAGTTTTTAAAAATAAACAACAACAATTCCATATCTATTTATTTTTGTACAGACTGCATATACAAAGAACAACAACAACACTGTTATTCATTATATTACTGCTGTTTCTAACTAAACTACTTGTCTATACAAAAAACAAAAAACGTCACTAATAGTCATTACAATGCTTAATATACATGTTTGTATATGTATTTATATTCTTAACAGATTTGTTTTTGGGCCATAACTCTGTTGATTATGAACGAATTTGGTTTATTAAAAAAAACGAAATTTTGTAAAAACATTTATGACTGATCTATATAAAAATAAAAATCTGTAGCTTGAACAAGGGCTTCAAAAATAAAAAAATCGTTTTCCCCGATAACTCAGTTATTACTGAACCGATTTATTTCATTTTTTCAGA
The DNA here is from genome assembly GCA_951394005.1 of Protophormia terraenovae. Classification (NCBI taxonomy): domain Eukaryota; kingdom Metazoa; phylum Arthropoda; class Insecta; order Diptera; family Calliphoridae; genus Protophormia; species Protophormia terraenovae. The sequence continues at coordinate 76,526,089 of OX596074.1, read as the reverse complement.
ACAAAAATTCAGAAAATAATTTCCGAGCGCCCTTTAAAAATTCGAAGTACCTGGTATATGTAGAGGCTTCAGAAACTGAAAAACCGGTTCCAAAAACCGGTTTTTAAAGCATATCTCCGCCATTTATAAACCGATCCTGCTGATTCAAAAAACCAAAATTTTATAAAAACATTTGTGACCGATCTGTATAAAAATAAAAATCTATAGCTTAAACCAGCGCTTCAAAAAGTAAAAAATGCGTTATGTCCGATATCTCAGTTATTATTGAACCGATTTATATCATTTTTTCAGAACAAAAATTTATAAAAAATGTCCGAGACTTCTTTGTAAAAACGAAGTCCCTAGTATATACAGGGGCTTCAGAAACTGTAAAACCGGTTCTAAAAAAAAATTGTGGGAATTACAAACGGAATGACAAACTTATATATACCCTTTACACCTGTGGTGAAGGGTATAAAAAAGCTTTGCTTTAAAAAAGAAACAACAACAATTCCATATTTATTTATTTTTGTATGTTTGCATGTACAAACTGACTGCATATACAAAGAACAACAAAAGCACTGTTATTCATTACGTTGAGTCTATATTAGAGAAATTTCTATCAAGACAAACGTCAAATTTTTGTTTGAGTTGCAGATAATTTTTTATCTCTGTCAATTATAGAGGCAAACGTATGTCATAATAAGCCATGCAAAAAGTACCAACAACAATCAAGATGGCGTCTTTTACTAAGCGTTATCAAGACAAAGTTGTCTGGCTCGAGCGCTGACAATTTTCTTTTAACACTGCAATAACACTGACAAATTCAGTCTACATTAGACAAATCTTTATCTTGATAAAATTTTGACGTTTGTCTTGATAAAAATTTGTCTAATGTAGACTCAAAGTTATATTACTGCTGTGGCTAACTAAACTATTTGCCTATACAAAAAACAAAAACGTCACTAATAGTCATTACAATGCTTAATATACATGTTTGTGTGTGTATTTATATTCTTAACAGATATGTTTTTGGTCCATAACTTTGTTGATTATGAACGAATTTGGTTTATTAAAAAAACCGAAATTTTATAAAAATATTTATGACCGATCCATATAAAAATAAAAATCTATAGCTATATATATGCGTTTTGCCCGATATCTCATCTTTTTGATGGTGGGTATAAAAAAAATTAACGAGAAAGTTATATTCGGCTTGGCCGAATCTATATACCCACCATCAACTTTTCCAAATTTTACGTTATGTAGGAGGTGGGCGGTAAGGTTGGTGACCACGCCCTCATACTATTTATACAAAATTAGAAACTAGAAACTGTGTTTCTAGTTTTTAGCCCATAGCATTTTTATTTATTAATTTTGATCATTTAATAATAGGCTTCGTTCTTGTCCCACCTGCCAAATTTCATTCAATTTCTTCAAAATTGCTGTACTTTGTGCACAAGGTTTACATGGACAGCCAGCCGTACGGACGGACGGATATCGTTAGATCGATTTAAAAAGTGATTCTGAGTCGATTGGTACACTTTAAGGTGGGTGTTGGATAACTCATTCTATGCGTTACAAACATCAGCACAAACACATAATACCCCAACCACCTATGATGGTGTAGGGTATTACTAAAGGAAAAATTCGCAATACTTTATGAGGAACATATAAAAAATCTAGAGATAAAATTTAACTGTAAATGGGTCGTGAACAAGACGGATAAAGAAATTCTTGGGGAAATGCAATGAATTTTGTAATTAGGCAAGAATCATTCATTACCTTTACAAATGAGAATTTTCCTATGTTGAGATTTTTTACTTCATGGACTTTATGGAAGATACACTACTAATAAAAACTGTACGTTAGATTTTGTAGTGGACTATGGTCATGGTAATATATATTTTTATATAGATTTGTATGCAATTTGTATATGTATATCTTGAAGGGATTTTCGGAGGAAGCTCTTATGTATAAGCCATTATAAATTAGTCCTTATGAGATTAAATTTTTAAAATAGTTACGACTTATGAGTGGGTCGGTGACTGATGGTGATTAATATTTTTTTTATATTCAATCACGTGCTTTAACTCACAATATAATTTCTGCAATTTCACACAACCACCTTTACATATATCCCAGCAAACACAAAGGTTTGAAATAAAATTGTGAATGATTTAAAATCAAGTCCTTTCTCAAATCCCAAGCGTTTGAGAATAATTTGAAAATATCTTGGAAATAATATCATTCTCAACAAAAAGAGGAATTAATTGCCAAATTAAGAAATGCTATCATTGTTAAATGTACTTCTAAAACTTTTTTCAAATCTGGATTGTAACCACATGTGAAACATAAATAAAAGTAATTTTTATTTTTTCTTATGAAGTTTTCCTTTTTAAAGACCTGTAATTTTGTTCTACCAATATACTCATTAATTGGAAAATGTTTGATTAAACTAAATAAATAATTTTATTTAGTAATTTATTTATTTGCATATTGTTTTTGATACTTTTTTTAATATATTCTTTCGAACATCTTTAAAATTGATTTGATAATATCATTTGATATTAAATTAAAAAAAAAATAACATTTTTGAAATATGTGTTGACTTTTCTTTAGATTTATGAAAGATTTGACAAAGTCATTCAATATCAAATTGAGAAAATATTATTTTTTAAATATGGATAAAAATATTACTTTCACCTTTTAGTATATTTCAAAAATATAAAAAGACTTGTTAAGCTTGAGGTCAGTTTTATTATAATTATTTATTTTTCGATATTTTGATATCATTTTCACAAAAAAAAAAAAATATTGAATGTGAAGACATCATGACGTCTTGTCCATTGCATTATTTGTACTTGTTTTTTTTTTTTTTTTTTTTTTGAAAAATTAATAATTATAATAAAACTGACCTCGAGCTCAACAAGTCTTTTTATATATTTGAAATTTTTTAAATATGTTAAAAGTTATCTTTAGGTTTGAGAATGATAAAAACATTTGACATCAAGTTCGAGAATGTACATTTTTTCAATCGTTTCTTCTCAAATGATACTTAATTTGAAATCAAACTTAACCTCTATCTTCATTTTAGACAAGTTTGAGAAACACGTTTGATATCAACACATTTCAAAAATTTGACATCATGTTTGCTGGGATCGTATGTTTTATTTTTTGTTGATCGTAATTCGAAAAACACTGTATATTACATATAAAAAGTCTTATCACAGAAAATGATTTAAATACTGTATTTCATCCTTATCGAAAAACCAAAACACTAATAAAATTATTTTCATTTAATTTCGCAAAACGGGTTTAGATGAATTTACTCAATTGATAAGAAAAAAAAATATCAGGGTACTAACAATATTATGTTTTAACAAAAAACAACAACAAAACAAACAAGCGAGAATGTTATATTCGGCTTAGCCGAATCTATATATCCACCATCAACTTTTTCAAATTTTACGTTACATGGGAGGTGGGCGGACCAAATGCACGCCTTTGGGTTGAGTTATAAGTGAAATATATTAAAATTTTCTTTGTAATGACTTTACTTTTGACACATAAAAAATGTAAAAATTAATTAAATTTTTGAAATAGAAAATAAATACATTAAATTGCTTTGATTTTCACCCAAATCCTATTTCAAAGAAGATAATCTGTTTTTTTCCATTTTGGTAATTTTGACCAAGAAAACTGGTCATTGAAACCATAGTGCGGTGGTAGGCAGTTTAACTTTTTTTCTGTCTTTCAAGATTTATATTTCCGAAAGTGGTCATGATATTTGGATAACAAGCAATTACACCACTTTATTAAAGGGTACTCTTTCAGAATTTGTTAGATTTTTGTGAAGAATTAAATGTTTAATTGACCATTTTATTGCATTTTATAAAATACATCGAATCTACCTATAGTCGGCATATTTACCAGTGTTCGATATGTGATGATCCAATAGTCGGCATGAAATTTATTGACACATTTTGTATGTAAATGCCCTAAACTATACTCTGAAATATAACATAATTTTAAAAAGCAAAAAAAAGTTGAACAAAATACTTGATAGATTTTATAGTTTATCTTTTTTTGGAAAAATGGTCCAAGAGATACAATTTTACATTTCAGCAACCCATAGTAAAATTTTACGTAGAAAAATTCTGCAGAACATTTTTATGTATGAATCTTAAGTTTTAATTCACTTTTAACACATTTTTTGCAATATAATCGAAATGACCCCTTATAATAACAGATAAATCATTACATAGTTCCGACGAAATATTTCTGATAATAGGGTCTAAATGTATTTGCAAGAAAAATGTAAGTCCGAATTACTAATTACATTATTATCTGTCAATTAACATGACATGCCGACTATAGAAAATTATGAGATTTTTTGTTTCTAAGGTCGGCAGCCATCAAACCACGAATTGGAATTCTTTACACGAAATTTTACACATTTAACATAAGGTTTCAACTGTTGTCTACCTTCTAAATATTTTTTTGTTAAAATACAACTTGGATTATTATAATTAATATCATCTTTGAAATTGGTCTTTCTTTAATTTATTTTCTAAAAACTGATATCAAAATTGTGTTGTTTAAGAACGGAGTAAATTGCCAAAAAACTGATACTTTTAGTATATTTTGAACACTTGCACTAAAAATATAAATATATTTTTATGGCAAAATTTACCTTACATCAATAATTAATATCCACTTTTGTTAATTATTTCGGTTTGAATTCAAAAATGCCGACTACTGGTATATGCCGACATTAGGTGCACTTACCCTATATGGGCAATTCTCATTTTACGTTTCCCTTTATGAAACCGACCTTAAACCTAAAATATTTTTTTAACTTTTGATCTTTTTAAATAACCTTTGATGCAATTATGTTAGTAACACTTGATGATGTAACAGAACAAAAATTCAAGACCTGAAACGGTTCCATGTAGTGCCGGTAAGCACTCAAAGCCAAAAAATCTAAAAAAAAAAAGTGTTTCAAAATAATAAAATAAGTTTTTTTCTTTCTGTAATCGCGGATTTTAGCATAACTGTTCAATTTTTCTAATGTAGGATATAAACACTTGTAGAAAAAGACCAGCATGGATTTAATTAGCGTGCAATTAACCAGTGTCAAATTGTGTTGTGCAAAAGTCGTGAAACCAAACTTTTAAACATTTTAAAATTTTTCAGTTTTTTCACTAGGGATTTTACGCCGTTTCGGGTATCGCAAAATTCAAAATATAGGCAAATATCCCTTGAAATTATGCATCATTTGACATATATCTCGTTAATGTGCCCTCAACAGAAATGCTGTAGGAAGTACCCAAACTAGGAGAAAAAAAAATGTGAATGGCTCCAAGAAGTGCCTTTTTCGCGAGGCACACTCCCAACATTACGTATTTCAATGAAGCTATAGTATCGCGTTACCAAAGAAGGTTTCCAAATTACATTTTAAAATCATTGTGTCATTTTAAAATATTAATTTGCTAAAAATATATAGTTATTTAAAAAAAAAATCAGAAATTTTGCGTTATAAGTCAATTTTAATCTGAAATAAGTTCTTGTGTTAAGTTTTACTTACGCAGAAAATATAATTTCACTAAAAATATTCAACAACGGTTTTCATGGGCTAAGAACGCGATGTTTTTAGTTTAACTTCAATCGTTGGGGCACACCCAAGGCGCTAATTAAAATTTGCGATGATATATGTCAATCCGTAACTGTTTTAATACCCTATATCAAAAGCAATATGGCTTTCGAAAAAAAGATTTGAGTAAGTGCAATTAAAAAATGTATATAAATGATATTATCTTATGACTTATTTAAAAAAAATTAAGAATTTTGCAACAAATGGATGAATATGCAGTGTTTCGAATGGCTGCTTAAAGCAGTCGTAATTTTCTAAACATTGTGTCATTTTAAAATATTAATTTGCTAAAAATATATAGTTATTTAAAAAAAAAATCAGAAATTTTGCGTTATAAGTCAATTTTAATCTGAAATAAGTTCTTGTGTTAAGTTTTACTTACGCAGAAAATATAATTTCACTAAAAATATTCAACAACGGTTTTCATGGGCTAAGAACGCGATGTTTTTAGTTTAACTTCAATCGTTGGGGCACACCCAAGGCGCTAATTAAAATTTGCGATGATATATGTCAATCCGTAACTGTTTTAATACCCTATATCAAAAGCAATATGGCTTTCGAAAAAAAGATTTGAGTAAGTGCAATTAAAAAATGTATATAAATGATATTATCTTATGACTTATTTAAAAAAAATTAAGAATTTTGCAACAAATGGATGAATATGCAGTGTTTCGAATGGCTGCTTAAAGCAGTCGTAATTTTCTAAACAGTTGCTTTTTTTACAGCATCTTGCTGAAACAAGTTTACTTGATTTAGTTATCCACCACATACTAACTAAACACATTTTGCTGCTCACACACAAAACTGATTTAAGCAGCATCCAGTTTTTAATTTGTTCAGCAGTCAAATTAAATAAGCAGCGCACTCACTCAGTTTTTTACTCAGCCAGTTTATTTTACGTCTTAGTCGTGTGCGCTCAGCACAACGTAGAAACCTTTTTCAGCAACGTAAGAACAACTGGATAGTAAGACTGTACAGTTCTGCGCAGTCAATATACAAAGTTGTTTGGTTATGGTTTTTACATTTAAGAAGGAAAATGAAGTGGTATAGTTTTTAAATGAAAACAAATAGAAAACGGTACAATAAAATACTATGAATTGTATTAAAGATATTTATATGTAGATTTATTAATTTTAATTAAAAAAACAAAAATTTTTTGTATAATATATTTATTTGCAATTTATTTAAAATTTTTGTAGAACTTTTATAAAAATATTAGATAATATTTAATATTAGTAGATTAAAAAATATTAACTAAATATTAAATATTGTTTAAGTTAAAGAAAAAAAATTAAAAAAAAAAAAAAAATGTTAGTTCTTTTGAATAAGAAGAACATTTTGTTATTTTGTATAATTTTCTTTGTTTTGATCTATTAAAGAAATTTTTTTAGTTAAGCTTAACTTTTAGACCCAATAAAAGCAATGTTTAATTGAATTAAAACGTTAAATTGTAATACGAAACTCTTTTTATTTTATATATTTTTTTGTTTTTTAAATAAAGGGTGGTTCAAAGAGCTTTTTGTCATTTTTAAAATGCAATAACTGAGAAACTAATAAATATATTTTCATAACCTGATATAAGTTCTAATAATATGTATATATATACAATATTATACTGGTCAGAATCGTATATTATAACGAAATAATAAAAGAAAAAAAATTTGGACACTTTCGGTAAAAATTATGGCTTAGTTGAAGATGGAGGCGTACATTTGGAAGAAAAATTATATATTTTAAATTTGCAATACATATGACTATTAAATGGAAAAAAGTAGTTCTAACAATTGTATATTTGACTCATTGATTATACAAGTATGTAAAATTTATGTTGAATTTTCTGTATTTTTTCATCGATATTGTTAGTAAGCTAGAATTTGCGAAATAATAATCACTAGATCATTAATACAAATAAGAGTAAATTATCTCAAAAATTTTTTATATTTTATATTATTGTAAATAAATTGTCGCCTTTTTTAAATATTGAACAAAATTAATCAAAAAATTACAAAGTACTATAAAACCTGGAGGGTTATTTTGTAACTAAATTCGAAAGGAAAATCTTTCTAATTTGTGTACTTTATACATTGAAATTCGAAAGTGTTTTCTTTCGAATCGAATAACAATAACCCCCCTGGTGGACAGAAATTATTCTGAGCATAATGGCCCAAGTTTTTTTTTTTTTATTATTATTTAGGGAATTTCAAGTCTCAAAATATATATTATTAAATATTAATAATCACAGAATTGAAAATATCTTAACTTTTGTTAAATTGATTAAGAATCATATTTAGTAGAAAAAATAAAAATTTTAATTTTAGAATATATCCGTGTGAGTGAAAAAAAAAACTATATGAAATTTAAAAATTGTTCCTAACATATGGACCTACTATTCCGAAAGATATAACATGGAATGTAGCACCCCAACAAAAAAGAGCTGAAGAAAGTACTTAGTGGTGAAAAAGTGCTGCAGAAGTTCTTTTTCTAACCCATGATTGTTATTGGTAAGATGTTCTTCTTCTATATTTCTAGTTCATTTCTTTTGCAGTACTATTTTTTCCCGTTAGAAATTCATTAATTTTAATTTTTTTGGAAGTAATTATTATTAAATTTTAAAAAAGTTGAAACAAAGTAGTTGTAACAAAAAAGTATATATACACTTTGTTCTACTTTTGAAGAGATAAAAATGTTCTTTTTTTGGAAGCTCTTGATCGTTTTTTTTTTTTTTGCTGGGACTTTTTAAATAAAAGTTAGCGCATTATAATTTGATCTGTTAATGTTTTAGAATATTTAAATTTTGAAATAAATAGAATATTTCTTTGATAAATTGTTTAATTGACTATATTTTTCCGTTTAAAACTTTTATTTATTAGCAGATGATCTGCTTAATTTTGATTCGTTTGTTATTATAAAAAATAATTCATTACTCAACAACCCTTCAACTCCAATTCCAATTTGTAAATAGTGACATAATTTTACTAAAAGAGAGTTACATATGTATATAATTTTCCAGCAGTTGGTTATATTTTATAAAGCGGATAATTTATTATAACTTACGTGTAAGTCATTATACTTACGTAAATCTTAAATATTATATAAATGTTACTTACAGTGTTATTCTCTAATTAATGACAATTATCATTAATTAATAATTACTTATTATATGTTTTTATGAGTGTGATAACCAAAGAATACTAAGAAGGGAACAACAACATTTTTCTCTCTTCACATACAAGTTCTGTGTGAATTCAACACACTTGTGAGAGAGAGAGAAACAACACAAAATAAACAAATATTTTCCTTAAAATTTAAGGAAAATTACACACGCGACACATTTTTCAACAAACACACGATATTTTTATTATTTTTTCACACGCGTTTATAGTATTTTAAGTCCCGTTAAACGAATATTTTCCACAAACTGAAAATATATTTTTTTATTTTATTTTTGACATTCCTTTTTTGTATGTTGAAATTTTGTATTGAACGAACAATGTTGCTACTTTTGGTATTAAAAATAAAACAGATTTTAAAATAATTTTAAGTTATTTTCATATTCAAAAGATAAAAATCTGCGAATATAATTGTGATGAATTATATTTAATAATGTATGATTATGATGTGTGGTGAAAGTGGTTTCAGTACTAATACATATAAATAAAATTTGACTAACACAATCTTAAAGTTAGGTTTTTTTGACAAGCCTTCTATTCTTAGTATTCTTTGGTGATAACTATCACCAAAAATATATAAACATTTTTTTTTTCAAAGCCAGAATAAAAAAAAAATTATTGTCATCAAATGACTTATTGTTCGGCTGAGGTATCAATAAAAGTAAAAAATTAATTAAGACATTAAAGCCGATCAATAAGAAAATAATAAATTAATAACCAAAAAGTCTTCAACAGTCTAAATTAATAACCAAAAAGTCTTCAACATACAAGTTAATAACTTTTATTTTTAGATACATAAATAAATAAAAATCACAACAAATCTTTATTATTTCGGTAACATAATACATACATACATATAAATATAATGTCTTTTTTTATTTATCTTTACAAAATTTCTATATTTGTTAAATAAAAACTTTTTTTATTTAAAATTAATAAAATAAAGATATATGTATGTAATATCTTCAATAAAATTCATATTATTTTATTGGACCGTTTTCTATTTGTTTTCATTTAAAATAATCAACTTCATTTTCCTTCTAAAATTTAAAAACGAAAACCAAACAACTTTGTGTAATAGACCAAAACAAAGAAAGTTATACAAAATAACAAAATTTTCTTCTTATTGCAAATAACAAAAATGTTTTTAATTTTTTATTTAATTTAAACAACATTTAATATTTAGTTAATATTTTTTCATCTACTAGTATTAAATATTGTCTAATATTTTTATAAAAGTTCTATTATCTTAAATAAATATATTATATGTATAAAAAATGTTTGTTTTTTTAATTAAAATTAATAAATCTTCATATAAATATCTTTAATACAATTCGTAGTATTTTATTGCACCGTTTTCTATTTGTTTTCATTTAAAATAATCAACTTCATTTTCCTTCTTAAATGTATAAACAAAAACCAAACAACTTTGTAAATCGACTGTACAGAACTATACAGTCTTACTATCCAGTTGTTCTTACGTTGCTGAAAAAGGTTTCTACGTTGTGCTGAGCGCACACGACTAAGACGTAAAATCAACTTGGCTGAGCAAAAAACTGAGTGTGTGCGCTGCTTATTTAATTTGACTGCTGAACAAAATAAAAACTGGTTGCTGCTTATTTCAGTTTTGTGTTTGAGCAGCAAATTTTGTTAAGTAAGCATGTGATCGAAAATGAAAACTTAAACTGTTTTCAGCGCAGTCGCCAGTTGAAAAAAAATTTTTGTGTGCTTAAAATTAAACGCTGTGAATATGAACAAGACTATATTACTAAAAACTGAACTTTGCAAATTTTATAAGAAAGTTTAATAATTATTATAATATATCCACGCATACTTAACTTATCGCGCTATTTTTAATTTTTATTTAAAATACACCTTTGTAGAGTACATAAATGCAATAATTTTTGATTTAGGACTATAATTATAATTTTGGCAATTTTTTTATAAATGTTTATCATAAACCTCCATGACATTGACGTCATTCGGTAAAAGTCATTCACGCGAAAAGATTTGTGTTCAACTAGAGCCAAGGAATATTGGTACTAAATATCGTTGATGTGCCATTAAAAATTTTTCGACATTTTTTTTGTCGAAGAATTTCCCATATACTATATTTAAATAATTTAAATTCGAGTTAGTTTTTGCTATAATTGTCCATTCAGATGTTAATTGATGCGAAAAAATTAAACTTTTGTCATAAAAATATGTAGCAAAAACCCAAGAAATTTCCCTTCAAAAAAATTAATTTCTAACAACTTTTCTAGCTTTAGTTCCATGAAGAAGGAAATGGTGTAGATGGATCACAAAACATGGTTTTAAATATTCCTAATAATTTGCCATATTTGTTATTTTCTAATTCTCAAAAATGACATGGCCAAAAATAGACTTTTCTGGCCCTCTGTGCATTGGTGCTTTTGTTTAATAGATATCAGCAGAAAAATACGAAATGAAGCTACAACGGACACCCAGTGTTTCTAGTATTTAGCCCATAACTTTCTTATTAACCGATTATTCCCATTTTCATTACCAAACAATCCTTATATAAGATAAATATTTGATCCAAATTTCGTCCCCCTAAGTTGTCCCGTTCGAGCCCTATTCTGCTTTCAACAGACAGACATAGCTAGATCGACTTAGAATCTAACCAGGACCCAGAAAACATATACTCTATGGGGTCTTAAATGATTATTTTGACATGTTAAATTTTTTCCGTATTAAATTTTTTACTAGACACATACACATAATTGAATATCTCACAAAATCAAAACAAGACTTATGTGACTTATGTAATTGATGTTGAAGTGTTTTACGTTAAAACTCAAAAAAAGTAAAAATATAATTTCTATTGGTAAAATTGATTAAAATACTAAATCGAAAGATAAGTTAAAAATTAAATCGATATGATTTCAAAATGTTATTTTAAACCATAGATGCCCACTTCAAGCACATTTGTGCTGAGAGCTTCACACATATTCTTATTCTCTTTCATTTATTCTTCGCTGAAAGAGCGATGAGTACACAAATGCACTGAAAAAATGTGTACATTATGTATGAAAACAATTTTGAATATTTCCAGTTAAACATTGTTTTTATAAAATTGTATTAGATTTTCACATTAGATATAAATGACTGCACAAGGGAAAATATTTTAACAATACATGTTTATAATTAAGCCTTCTAAATAATATAAGGTTAATACTTACATTATATTTTGTTATATTAAATATAAAAATAACATCATTTATTTCCTTATTTTTTAAATTTAGCAATGAAGTTTCAATAAATATTATTTGTGTTATTTTTCGATTGTTTAGTATTTTTTTTTAACGATTAAACTTGAGGACATATTTTATTTAATTCACCCATTTTTTCTTTTAGTGCATTTTTTTTTTTTTTTATTTTACTAACACATCTACATGTGTTGTGTTAGTGTGCTTGGGCATCTATGTTTAAAGCATAGTCACAGTGCTCAATATCATCCTACTTATTTTGTAATGTACGCGATTGTTTAAGCCTAAGTTAGTTTACAGATTCTGCAGCGCTATTGAGCATTTTTTAACGTTGATGTAATGTACCATCTTACACAAGCGGTCGGCTAATCCAGGCTTTACACAGATTGTCACATGTAAATAATGTTCTGACCAGTGTTGCCAGGACTTGAGAAAAAAAGAAGCTAAATTAGACTTTAAAAAAAGTCAGAAAAGGCTAAATGTCCCAAAAAATAAAGCCAGAAAAAGCTAATATATTGTTTTATTTAAAAACGCATTTATTTATTTTTTCTCATTAGATTTTGGTATTTCTTAAAGATATTTTAGTGAATTTGTAAATATAACATAAATAGTTTTTATAGGTAACAAAGTTTGTTAAAAAATACTTAAAATATTTTCGTAGAATAAAGCGCCGCAGGCGAAAATTTTCTTAACATATAAATAATTTCGATTTTTTGTGCGAACTAATACACAAAAATGCTTAAATTGATGATTCTGTAGAAATAAAATTAGTAAATTTTTAGCCTTTTTAAGGCTATGTTAAAAATAAAAAAAAGCTAGATTTAGCCTTAAAAAGGCTAAACTGGCAACACTGGTTCTGACTAATGTGACTTATAGCCTGTTTCTCTATGTCGAACGAATGCTTTCTTTCGCCTTCTAAGCGAAAGAAAACTGATTTGGGTTTCTCTAACTCACTTCTATGCGAACAATGAGTCGAACGACAAGTCGAACGAAAACGTAAGTGTTTTCATACAAAATTGGGTTTCTGTATGTCGAACGATAAGAACAAAAATGTCAAAATTAGTCACTTGCTATTTAGCTTTCGACTGGTTGAATTTTTCAATGAAAAATAAGAAAGTTTCCTACCTGGACATTGCAAATGTTCCTTAATCTTGTTTGTTATTCATTAGGACATCCATCGTGCTGCAAAATTAGGATTTTGCTTCAAAATTCAATTTAAAAAGGAAAAATTTTAAAATATTTTGTTTTTATTATTTTTTTCGTTTTTTATTTATTTTTGTTTCTTGACTTGGTTGCATCTATGTGTAAGCAATTTAGTAGTATTTTTATTATTTTACGAAAAAAGATTACTCTGAATAAGAAATAATACAAAAACAATGTGAAAAAACGTAACTCTATGCGAACGAAAGCGTAGGAAATACAGAAACCCAAAATGATTCGAATTCGTTCGACTTGATTTCGTTCGCTTAGATTTTAATTCGACATAGAGAAACAGGCTATTAGTATCTGCTACATACATATGTACTTACATATTTCCATATTATTTTTTTTTATTTATTCAATATTTTGGAAGTTGTAAGCCCAATGGGCCAATTAACTGCAGTTAATTTTATAATACATGACAAAAGTATATACATATATAATTTCAAACTATATTAATATATATATATATGTATATATTAAAATACTAAGTATCTACATAATATCGAGATAATTACTGTTTTACCACAATTCATATTTCCGATATTAAGAGATCTCCCCCCATAAAAATTCTCTGTGCAAATGCAACTTTTACAAGCTCGGGTACAATATAATCAACCACAAAAATAAAAATTCTTAGCTAAGAATGTACATGTTCTAAGAATGTATATTATTATACGCATATTATCATACAATTCAATTTGTTATTAAATAATTATTTTTATCTTTAAACCTTTTTTGTAGAAGGCGTGAAAAATAAAAAAATAAAAAAAAAAAAAAACATCAAGTAGACTGGAGAGCGGGCGCTAAGAAAACACAAAAGGAAACTCAAATTAATATAAAAACAACAAACGATTTGTAAAATAAAAAATATATTCACAAATTTAAATACAGTATAAACTCGATAATACGGATAATTGATTACAGATTGTCGATGTTTTTTTTTAATTTAGTTCTGATAATAAAATATATTATTATTATTATTATTATTATTATTATTATTATTATTATTATTAATATTATTTAACATATTGAACAGTGAAAGCATAAAGTTAATATTTTTCTTATTTAAATTTGTTCAACAGTTTTTATTTTATCTAACTAGTATGTACCTTTTTCAGGAAAGAAAATTAAAACGAATGAATTCAACAATAATAAATTTATAGTTCTACTTGTATTTATCAAGACATAGTAAAATTTAAAAAGTACGTTTTATATTCAATTCGGACTACAAAGTTAAAATCAATCCAGATTGTAGAGTATATAATGAGTTGGAAAATGCTGTAAGGATTATCGAATAAACCATATTATCGTGTTAATACTGTACATATGATTGGGCTTGTGAAGTAAAATGTATGCAAAACCACGATTATATTAAAGAATAATATTTCTTTTTGATAAGAAAACTCATGTACGAGTTCAAGAGAAGTTTTTAGAACCATCATATCAGAAGTAAATATTTCATATAAAGTGATTCAAGCGTAAACATTGAACGGAAGGAACTAAATAAATAAAAAAAATTATTAAAAAAAAAAAAAATACTTAAAAAATAACTGAAAACTTTGAAATAATTATGCCTAGTTTTTACAAAATGTTTTTTGCCAACAAATGCCAAAAATCTCCAATAATTATATTATTTCTAACGATTATACTAAGTCTAGTCTTACAGCATATCGAAGCAGCACGGGATCGAAATGTACGATGTGATAAGCCTGATTATATACCGAATGGTAGTTATCGCTTAAGACGTGATAGAGTCATGAGAATCACCTGCAATAATGGATTTCAATTACAAGGTCCCAAAACCATCGACTGTGTTCGAGGGAAATGGGAGGGAGAAAAACCAGTTTGTGCTAGTAAGTAGTAAGGATTAGATTAAATATACGTACATACATACGGAAATGAAAAGATTATGTATTCAAAATGATTATTTTCTCATCAGTCTCCTGCACTTTATTTTTCATTGAATACATACTTTATATTATTAAATATTTAAAATAATTTTGTTTTCTTTGTTAAATTTAGAAAAGGGGTGTAAGAAAGAATTGGAACAACCCGAAAATGGTCGTATTCAGATCGATAATGATGTTAAAGCAATTTTATACTGTTCGGATAATTACAATTTAGCTGGAAATCGTCATTCCTACTGCAATGGCACTCACTGGGATCGACCAATTGGAAATTGTCGAGGTATATATTTTTATTTTGTATATATCTCTTGTGTCGTCTATGTTATGCATTACGATAAAAGTGAAAATTAATAGCTCTAATTGGCAAAAAAAAAAAAATAAAATTGTTCTCGCGATAAATCGCAGTTTGTAAAATTAAGGACGTTGCACCATATATTGAAGCATAACTCGAAAACGACTTGTTCAAAAAGAATATCAAAAAATCTTCTGAGAAAAAAATAAATTTTATACAAAATTTCAAGAAGGAAATTATTCATAAAATAATAAAAATTCTAAAGTGTCCTTTATTCATAGAGAAAAAATTGTTCCAAATAAAACAAGATATAATTCATTAAAATCAATGCCTACGTTTTGATATTCTTCGTTAATTAATGAAAATACTCATTTACCAGTTACATAGAAAAAAGTAATAAAAAATAATAATAATAAAGTGATTTTGTGATTTTTAAAATGTTTCTATGTAACTTGTAAATGAGTATTTTCACTAATTTGTAAATAAAATCAAAACTTGTGCATTGATTTTAATCAAATATGTCTTGTTTTATTTGCATCAAATTTATCTTTACGACTGAAGAATAAAAATTTGAATTTTTAACACTTTCGAATTTTTATGATTTCTAAAAAAAAAAAATATTGAAATATATTTTAAATTTTAATTTTTTCTCCAAAGTTAGGCTTAATATCTCTGTAACTGTTGAACTTATTAAAAAGTAATGTAAGAACGACTTGAAAATAAATTTTATTAAAATTGTTTGATATTTTTTGAACACAATAATACAAGTTATTTTCGAGATATGCTTCAATATATTTACAAAACTAGAGTCAATACAAAAAAAAAGTGGATTAGAGGCTGAGAAACTCCGTACCGGAGAAATTTTTTCTCATTTTATAACTGTAATTAAGGTGAACTTTTAGCAATCAAATGATTTTAATAATTTACATAAAATTTTTTTGCAGTCATTTAAACTACACAGGGCGACACCGATTTCCTGATTTAGATGTCTTAATAAATTTGTAATCATGAAGTTTTAACATCTTTTCGTACAATGGCTGAATAATTCTTAAAATTTTACGATATAGTGTATAAAATGTGCTATAACTCCAAAACTAATGATGGTACATAAAAATGCACTTCGGCAAAATTATCGAAAATTTTATATTCTCTAAATGTTGTAATGGCATCAAAATATTTTCAAATGCATAATAAGCAAGATATATGGAAATAACGGATTTTTGTGAACTTTAACCGTAGCATACACGTGATTATAGGAACCTAAATATTTAAAAAAATCCGAATTTGTTTGACAGCATGGAAGTCTTTTTCTTAGAAAACTTCGCCAATGCATTATTGATTTAAGCCCAAAATTCGTCGAAAGCGAATGGGTATTTCTATTGTATTAAAGTCAGAAACCGATTATCTGTAATCTGCAATAAATACATTAGTGGTTTTAAATAGTCATTTAATGTCCAAGAGATAATATAAAAATAAAACAAGGATAAAATAAGGCATTTAATTAAAAAGAGTAAAACTTTATATACAATTTGAGTTATAAATTCAAAAACAAAAAAAAAAAAAAAAAGCTAAGCAAATTCAAAAGATAAATTACACAAATCAACAAATGTATCGCATATAATCTTACGAGTTCTTTGTCTCAAATGTACACAAAATCGATTACAATTCCGTGAACTCCGAAATATATTTGTGGG
Source organism: Protophormia terraenovae (assembly GCA_951394005.1). Lineage (NCBI taxonomy): Eukaryota > Metazoa > Arthropoda > Insecta > Diptera > Calliphoridae > Protophormia > Protophormia terraenovae. The sequence continues at coordinate 76,508,958 of OX596074.1, read as the reverse complement.
GTTTGAAAGATTATCCAACAGAAGTATTTCAATATCTATTAGAAATTCTTTTAGTACTATATTATTACAAACAAGCGCGAATGTTATATTCGGCTCGGCCTAATCTATATACCCACCATCAACTTTTTAAAATTTTACGTTATATGGGAGGTGGGCGGCAATGTGGGCGGACACACCTATTTTTTGTTTCCGAGTTTACATTGGTCCTTGAACTATTTGAACACAATTTCACCTTATATGGGAGGTGGGCGGTAAAGTGGGCGGACCACGCCCATTTCTGTTTTCCGAGTTTATATCGATCCTCAAACTATTTATACAAAATTTCGTTCTCGTACATGCTTTTGTTTAAGAAATATCAGCATAAAAGTTTGAAACGGACACCCTGTGTTTCTAATTTTTAGCCCATAACTTTTTTGTTTATTAACCGATTTTGCCATTTTCAATCCCAAACAAGACAAATATTTGTGCCAAATTTCGTCCCCCCACGTTGTCCCGTTCGAGCCCTATTATGCTTTCAACAGACGGACAGACGGACGGACATAGCTAGATCGACTCAGAATCTAACCAGGACCCAGAAAATATATACTTTGTGGGGTCTTAAATGATTCCTTCGACATGTTACACACGGAATGACAAAATCAATATACCCCCCATCTTTTTGATGGTGGGTATAAAAAGTGGTCTTAAAACATATATGTATGTGTTTTGAATTTAAGGCCTCATTTTAGTAAACGAAATATTTTCAAGCGTTTGAATTTTATATGAAGATTAAAGGGAAATTTTTTTAAATTTGAATTTTTTTCCACACAAAATTTCTGTCGTTTAAATACGTTTCGATTCACAAAATGAGACATTTGGAAAGAGATTTATATATTTGCGTGCAACTTATATGAAATATATGTACAAAAATGTACAATATCCTACTAATGACACGCTAATGTTAAACTCATAGATCTTGCACCCGCAAGTTGCTAGATGTGGTGATTCGGATCCTGTGGTGTACTTTTATAAAAAGTAATTTATAGTCTTAGAACACCAAGATTACGTGTATTTGAACTGAATCAGAAATCCTGCCCAACATACAAAAAAAAATTTTGTCGCCCCGTGTTATTACGTATTAATAAAATATGTAAAGAGTGTACAAAATTTGGACCAAAGTATATACAAGTAGTCCGACTCTCTTTTAATCAAATTTCTCTCTCACATATACGGGTACTGTGTGAATTGTGAGAGAACTAATACAAAGAAATAGAATCAGAATTCTACCACTAAATTATGAAATTATTAAGCATTTTTGCACTATATTTCACTTGCACACAGGTTTTTACAATTTTTTTATTACACTATTAGCACAAATTTATTTCTTAAAACGGTAAAATTTACGCAAATCACAAATATTTTATTTTTATATTTTTTGACAATTTGTTTTGTATTCTTTCATAATTAAATTCGTTAACAGAGTTTCAATTTCTGGTATTGAAAATTCAAACAAAATAAAATTTAAAACATTTTTATAAAACTCTGTGTGTATAAAATAATATAAAAGTACAAACACATAAATATTTTTGTTACTAACACATACTTACAGTTAGGTACTTTTTTACTAACACACTCTTAGAGTTAGGTACTCCTGCCAAAGAGTCGGACTACTTGTATATACTTTGATTTGGACATTAACGAAAGTAGCAGTAATATTAAAATCATTACCAGGAAAACGTCATTAAATCAAAAAAGAAACAAGTACTAAGTGCTATAAAAACGAAAATTAGAGGTCGTATTCAATAAAATTAATGAAATCCTTAATATCAAATTCGGTTTAAAAATATTGAATAAATTTCTCCACAATTAGATTATAATAAAATATTTGCAAAAAAAAATGCTTTTTTAACATGATCTTGAAGGTATTAAAATAGAGCAAAAACTAACATGAAATAAAAATTTAACACTGAAAAATTACTTTATAATTTAGCATTATTTCTTATATTTTTTTTTAGCTATTTTTTAAACGGGATTAAGCAAAATAATTTTTTCATATCTAGTCACACTGCACAATGGGCAGAATCAAACATTCTTGGAAATAAATCTGTAAATTCTACTTTAGCAGGGGAGTGCACAATGTAAAATTTGGAAGGGGACACAACAGACATCTCAGAGGCGGATCTAAGGGGGCTCAAATTAGGTTGCCTTTGACATAAACAATTTTTAATCGCTTTCCAAATTTTCGTTTCTCGTCCGATTTCAAATATTTTGATTTTATTTACTTTTGAAATACCTCAAAAATATTGTTCTAGATTTTTTCATATATATTTCCGACCAATTTTATTTGTTTTTTTTTTAAGTTGTTAAAGAACAAAATGATCTTTTGAATAAAGAAAATATGATAACTTTACCGACTCCAAAAATAAAAGATTTTGAATTTTAAAATTGCAAAAATTATAACTTTTTTTTTGTTTTTTGACAGAAAAAATGTATTACACTCTTCTTTCACTAAATTAAAATCTTCTTAAAAAATACCATATAATAACACTGGTCAACAAAAAAATTTTTTTCGAGCTCCTTCGAAAAAAAAAAAATATGTAGACTAGATGGAATTCTGCATGCTAAACTCGAATTTGCTTTCAGTTTTTTTCCATCAGGTCGAGATTTTTTTTTATATGCGTGATTAATATTGTGCCGATTACATGAGTATATTTCACTATTACTTGAGAACGGTATGCACGATTTATATAAATGATACACCAAGATATGCGGAATAAAATTAGCTTTAAATCACTCTACTATTTTATCCGCTCAATAGTTTAGGAGATATTTCGAAAAAAGTGTCCGAAAAAATTTGTTCATGCAAAATTCAAAATTTCTTTTTTTTACTAAAACTTTTTTAAAGTGAAAACATAAAAAATATTTTAGTTTATCACCTTTATCTCAAAGCTGGCAAAACTACGAGTAAATAAAGCTACGTATTATAAAAATTGGTGCACAAATCTTTATTGGATTCACAGTTAAGTTAGGATACCCATACATACCTATAGCTAAGTGGAAATAAACTAGTGGGCAAAAAAAAAAATTTTTTTGTCTTAAATAAAAATGTAGGTGGATTAGATGGAATTCAACGTGCAAAATAAGAATCAGCTTTTACTTTTTTTTTTCTATCATGCATTGATTTTTTCTTATGAGCATGCCTACTATGACCCCGCCTTTAGGCAGTCACACTTGTATAACTCGAGAACAGTTTGTCCAATTGAATGACATAATTCTACGTTATATAAAAAAATATTGAAATCTTTTAAAGAACCGAAACGCTACTTTAATTTTCCGTATTTTAGCACAAACACACATTCTAATATTCGTCCCATTGTGCACTGTGTGAGCAAATTGTCGTTTCTTAATACATATCTACAAAAATAATTATCCGTTATTTTTTTTCTTTCTTTTTTTTTGGTTCTACTAAAGAACGGAAAAATGTTATTCAACATGAATGTGATTTCGAGACTGATGACATTTGCGGTTGGACGTACGAGCCACGCGAAGGTTTAGAATGGAAACGAGTTATGGCGGCAAATGTATTTACCACATTTAAGACTGGACCGCGACATGATCATACCACATTAACCGCAAATGGTGGACACTACATGTTGATGGAAAGTCTAACAAGAAGTAACGATGACATAACCCTTACTTCCCCGATATACGATCGTGACTTAAGTTTAAAAACCGCATGTTGTTTTCAATTTCATTATTTCATGTATGGTGCTGGTGTTGGCGATCTGTTTGTTGTTGTGAAGCCGGTGTCATTGAGTTTGAAAGATTTGCTTAAAAATCGTAAAGAGTGAGTGAGAGTATTTATTGTTTTGCTGATAAAACTTAAATATATTACATTTTAAGTAAACAATAACAAAATATATTAATATTTATGATATACATACTACATATAAATTTAATATTTCAGATTAATAAAATTTCAAAAATATGGCAATCAAAACAACATTTGGAACGAAGCCCATTTCAATATAGAAGAATTAGATGAAGACTTTCAAATATTGTTCGTTGCCAAGTCGGGACGCGGTCAATTGAGTGATATAGCCGTTGATGATGTAAGATTATTAACAGGAGACGATTGTAGAGCACTAGATAAAAAGGATGATGAAGATATATCCAATGAAGAATACGATGCAACAACATGTAAGTGAAACAGTGAAAGTTTTACGTTCTTAAACTTGATACTATTGATCTTCTAGATGAATCAATATACGAAATGGAGTCATGTGTAGGACGTTGCTTTGATTCACATGGAATTGGCTTAGTTCGTACAGCTGGTCATCTTAAAGGATTGTGCAATTGTGACCTCGATTGCGAAGATAGCGACACATGTTGTCCTGATTTTAAAACAGTCTGTTTAAGTGGTAAGTACCTAAATAGGTTATTATTAACATAGAAAGCAGAATAAATAGCATATTTAAAAACTTATGTTTACTTTAAATACGAGTTTCTTTTAGAATTTATATTTTTTTTAATTACTTTTTAATTTTGAAGACATGTTTTTTTTTTTTTTTGTTACGTAATGTTTAATATGTACTCACTTGTATACTTTTAGAATTTCTAAATTTTGTTGAAAAAAAAAAACATATTTTTATCTGAACACATTTTCATTGAGTACATCCAAATCCTGCCGTAAAATGTATCAAAATATTATTTAGTAATATGCATTTCTCAAAACGTATCCTGAAATAAATTCATCTACGTAATCCCAAATTTTACGTTATAAAGTCTCCTTTAAAATAAATAAATTATTTAAAGTTTTGTTTATTCCAATAATAGTTTTAAAAATTAAAAATTTTGCATGTATCGTGTGTAACAGCAGGTTTTTAGATAGCACGTTAACTCTCCAAATCAAATACTTTGACATCTTGTTTAGTTATTAAAAAGTTTTCAGTAAAAATTAAGGATTTGTTTGATTTAAAATCCTGTAACTTTTAAACCACTAATTTAGTTTCCTTATTATATCCTATTGGGATATTTGAAGAAAAAAAACCTTAAATGGTTTTATGTATTTGTGACACAATAATTTAAATATAATATTATCACTCAAAAATATAATTCATAATGCGAATGCAATTTTAGAATGAATAAAAAAATTAAAATTTTTGTCTATCCTTGCAGTTATTAAAATTAGAATGTTTATTAAAAATTGTAAGATACACAATTCTAGAACAAGATGATCCACTATTATTACAAATTGTAAGAAAATATTCCAAAAATGTATAAACAAACACATTTTTTTTTTTTTATATATAATTTATATTATTTTTTATATTTTTTGTGAGTTTATTTCATAAATAATTTTATTCATAAAAAAATTTTTATTATATTCAATTAGGATTCGGTGTTTTCCGTGTATATCGTTTCTCGGGAAACGGAAATGAATAATTAAATTTTCCGAATGTTTTTTAAACTTAAATTATTATAAAAAAACTGTAGATTTCTCATTAAAAATATTATTTTTATATTCAATACTATAACACAACATTATAAATCATAATTAATTAACAAACAATGATTAACATATTTAAAAAATTAAAATAAGTGGTTCGAACGGTTTACTTCTTAAATTCAATTTTCAAAATCGAATTAAATTTATTACCCTGGTCATTCTTTTAAAGCATTCATAACAATTTAATTCATAGACTTATGTTTTTGACTTAGCATGAATTAATTTTATACAGTATTAATTCTTTGAGGAATTTACTACCAATTATAGGTATAACTCAAGTTTAAAAAATCATTAAAATTTTTTCCCATTCAAATGTACTACGAATTTACTTTAGAAAATATTTTTTATTTCACTATGTTAAATATTAACATGCGAAAATGTTATACTCGGCTTGGCCGAATCTATATACCCACTATCAACGTTTTCAAAAATCCAACCACGACCCAGAAAATATATACTTTATGGGGTCTTAAACAATTTTTTCGCCATGTTACACACAGAATGACAAAATCTATATACTCAAATGCAAAGAATACTAAGAATAAAAGGCTTGTCAAAAAAACCTAACTCTGTTGTCAAAAAAAACCTAACTTTAAGATTGTGTTAGTCAAATTTTATTTATATGTATTAGTGCTGAAACCACTTTCACCACACATCATAATCATACAAAGTTGCACAAAAGAGTATTAACATATTATTAAATATAATTCATCACAATTATATTCGCAGATTTTTATCTTTTGATGCGGGTTACAACCACAAATAGTAATATAATTACATTTCTTTGCGTTTTGTTGATGAATATGAAAATAATTTAAAATTATTTTAAAATCTGTTTTATTTTTAATACCAAAAGTAGCAACATTGTTCGTTCAATTTAAATTTCAACATACAAAAAAGGAATGTCAAAAATAAAATAAAAAAATATTTTTTCAGTTTGTGGAAAATATTCGTTTAACGGGAGTTAAAATACTATAAACGCGTGTGAAAAAATAATAAAAATATCGTGTGTTTGTTGAAAAATGAGTCGAGTGTGTAATTTTCCTTAAATTTTAAGGAAAAATATTTGTTTATTTTGTGTTGTTTCTCTCTCTCTCACAAGTGTGTTGAATTCACACAGAACTTGTATGTGAAGAGAGAGAAATGTTGTTGTTGTAGGAAAGAGTACTATTTTCCCTTCTTGGTATTCTTTGGCAAAGAATCTTTGCTCAAATGTATTACGAATTTACTTTAGATCAGAGACCGGATTTTAATACTAAAAAAACAATCTTTTTATATTTATTTCAATCGAAAAACAATCTTTATTGTTCAAAAAATTATTAAAATCCATAATGATTTTTTTATTTTCATCAATATTTTAATTTTTTTCATCATGATGGAAATAAAAATATAAATATCGTTTGTGATATTTATTTCAAAAGTTGAAAATTATTTTGAACTTTTTTCATCGGATGGAAAAAATTCTAAACAACAACAATTTCATTTGAATAAAAAAAATATTTTGAAAAGTATGAATAAAAAAACAATCATTTGAAATTTTTTTCGAACTGATATTTATCGTTAAAGATATTTATTTTTTTCATCATTGATGGATATTTATTTTAAAAATAAAAATCCCTCACATATTTTTTTCAACAAATGAAAAAACATTTTGAACATTAAAGATCAGTGTTGCCAGGACTTGAGAAAAAAAGAAGCTAAATTGGGCTTTAAAAAACGTCAAAAAAGGCTAAATGCCCCAAAAAATAAAGCCAGAAAAAAGCTAATAATTTTTTTTATTTGAAAATGCATTTATTTTTTTCTTGTCATTAGTTTTTGGTATTTCTTAAAGATATATTAGTGAATTTATAAATATAACATAAACAATTCCTATGAGTAATAAAGTTTGTTAGAAAATAATAAAAGTATTCTTGTAGAATGAAGCGCCGCATGCGAAAATTTTCGTTACGTATAAATAATTTCGTTTTTTTGTGCGGATTAATACACAAAAATGCTTAAATTGATGATTCTGTAAATATAAAATTAGTAACTTTTTAGCCTTTTTAAAGCTATGCTAAGAATTAAAAAAGGCTAGAAAAAAAGCTAGAAGCTAAAACAAAAATTTTGAGGCTAAATGTAAAATAAAAAGGCTAGATTTAGCCTCAAAAAGGCTAAACTGGCAACACTGTTAAAGATATTTATTTTGATTGAAAAATAAAAATAAAACGTTTTCGGGTGCTTGCTATAGATTCGTATTTTTCTATAGATTCGTATTTTGAGTTTTTGAATTTCTTATGGTGGGTACACAAAACAAAATATTAAAAATTGAATAAAAGAATAATAAAATAATTCAATTAAGAAAAGATTTGAATTAATAAAAAAATAATGATTTCTTTATGAGTTAATTAAATGAACAAACTAACATATAGAATTATGTTTTTACCCAGCAAAAACTTAGCTTCAATTTTTAAAAGCAACAGCTTCCTGTATGCATTATAATGTAGCCTTATTCGCCACTCGCAGCATTACCAAATAGTACATAAATAGTATTTAGTAAATATGAAAGTAATTTGATTTTTACGTGGCTCAGTTGTCTAGAGCGCCTAACTATAAAAACGCGTACTTAAATTCAAAGAGAGTTCAACTCCCACTTGAGGCAAATATTTATTTATTTTTTTTATATATAAATTGAGTTTATTTATTTCCCTATACGAAAACCACTTTTTAGCACATAAAAATATAAGTCGGTTGTGCTGTATCGAGTAAGACGGCACACAGTAGGGTCAAACGCAAATTTTTTGGCAATAAATCTGTATTTCCAAAACTACTGCTAGGATTAAATTGAAATGTTTGGAAGAGTTGCAGAGGAGGACTTAGGCTTTCAGAAAAATCATCTTGTGGTCACCCCGTGATAACACAAGATTTGCTACAGATTGTCAAATTTGACTACCTCGAGTATGTAAAAATTTAAAAAAAATAAAGATTTTTATATTTCTGTAAAGAGCTTGGCAAGATAAATAAAAAATAAGCTTACTGACCTAAGTCATCTCTTACAGTTAAAAAGATATTTACTTTTGAATTTTCGATTTTTTGATTTTTTGCCTCGACATTCTTTCGTTTTTCAGGAATAAGTCCGCAGATATATGAGGTAAACATTTTTTAAAAATATTTTGTAATTTGCTATATATTTAAAAATAATATGCTGAAAGAATTTTTGGATTATCTCAATTCGTCTAGACGTGAAAAATATTCAAAGTCAACACTCTGAAATTAATATGAAAAACTGCTATTTTTTAAAAAAATATAGTACAATTCTTTCACTTTTTTCTCAAAGTTCCGTTAACGAAAAAATTGGTTCTTTATGTATTTCAAAAGATAAAGCTTCAATAATGTTTAATAACGAAATTTTGAATTAATTTATGTTTGCACCCTACATCAGGCATTGGTCGAAAATGGTCAATTTTGGAAAGAGGTTAAATTTTTAAAGATTAATAAAAAAAAAAAAATGTCACGCGAGCTTTTTTAAATTTATTGACGATATTTTATCAAGAAATAGATTTAGAATGATTTGACACTAAACTGCTTCCCGCCCGGCCAAAAACGAATGCAGGAGAGTAGATTTCATTAAAAAAGTCAATATTTTAAACGACATTTTTTAATTGCATAGAAAAACACATTATCATAATATTTTCGCCATTATTTCTTATATAATGTATATACTATATATCGATATTTTATTCCTGCAAAAATCATTAAAAAATCTTTAAAATCCAATTTTTGGAAATTTTTCAAATATAAAAAATATTTTTGTGTTACGTATACACACATATGGAAATATTGTAAAACAATGAATTTGGTAAGAGTTGACCTAAGTTGTCATATTATATATCAACGAATTTGTAGTAAATTCATTGATATATATTCTTGTAATATATATTATATTCTTGTAATATTTTATTAGTTTTTGGAAAGTAGGCGGAGTTTTGCTTTACAAAACATTCTTTTTTTAGTTATCTTTTTTATATTTTTTATTTTTGAAAAATTATCAAAAATCGGGTTTTAAAGATTTTTTGATGATTTTTGCAGGAATGAAAGATCGATATGTAATGTATACAATACCTTAGAAATAATGGCGAAAATATTATGATAATGTGCTTTTCTATGCAATTAAAAAATGTCGTTTAAAATATTGATTTTTTTCATGAAATCTGCTCTTCTGCATTCGTTTTTGGCCGGGCGGGAAGCATTTTATTGTCAAATCATTCTAAATCTATTTCTTGATAAAATATCGTCAATAAATTTAAAAAAGCTCGCGTGACATTTTTTTATTAATCTTTAAAAATTTAACCTCTTTACAAAATTGACCATTTTCGACCAATGCCTGATTTAGGGTGCAAACATAAATTAATTCAAAATTTCGTTATTAAACATTATTGAAGCTTTATCTTTTGAAATATATAAAGAACCAATTTTTTCGTTAACGGAGCTTTGAGAAAAAAGTGAAAGAATTGTACTATATTTTTGTAAAAAAATAGCAGTTTTTCATATTAATTTCAGAGTGTTGACTTTGAATATTTTTCACGTCTAGACGAATTGAGATAATCCAAAAATTCTTTCAGCATATTATTTTTAAATATATAGCAAATTACAAAATATTTTTAAAAAATGTTTACCTCATATATCTGCGGACTTATTCCTGAAAAACGAAAGAATGTCGAGGCAAAATATCAAAAATTCAAAAGTAAATATCTTTTTAACTGTAAGAGATAACTTAGGTGAGTAGCTTATTTTTTCTTTATCTTGCCAAGCACTTTACAGAAATATAAAATTCTTTAAAATCGGAATTCATTTGTAGAAATTACGACATTTTTAAACTTTTACATACTCGAGGTAGTCAAATTTGACACCCTGTAGCTTATCTTGTGTTATCACAGGGTGACCACAAGATGATTTTTCTGAAAGCTTAAATCCTCCTCTGCAACTCCTCCAAACATTTCAATTTAATCCGAGAAGTAGTTTTGGAGATACAGATTTATTACCAAAAAATTTGCATTTGACCCCACTGTGCGGCAGACTAACAAACACAACCAGTATTCTGATGCATGGGTTCAAATCTCAACCGGGCCAAATGTTTTTTCTTGTGAGTAAAAAAAATCAGCATCCAAAACAACTCTTTTGGAACCCAAATAAAAACTTATGAAATTTTGGACATCGCGAACTAAAATCATCAGTTATAGCACTAAAAGTGGAAGCTGTTTTTCATACTGATTTCGCTTACAAATCACGTTATTTTGTAGGAGAAGTTTTTGCTGGGTATGGAATGAAAAACTAGTATTTCATATTCAGAATTAAGATATAGGAGAATTTAGCTTTATTCGAAGTTCTAATTGTAAGTTATATTAAAAACTGCATACCATAGATTTTTAGGTTAAATTCGTCCTAATTTAGAGATGTAAAACACAAATGTGAATATTTTTGAAATTGGTTCTCAACAATATTTTGTGATTCAATAATACAGTGCAGAGCCCCACTGTGCAAAAGAGCTAAATAAATGGTAATAAGTTTGGATCTTTTAAACAACTCACCAGATTTAGATGAAACGTGGAACATCGACAGAAAGGGAGTTTTTGAATTCTCCTAAGCAATACAAAGAAAAAAACATGCTTACTGTGCTAAATTATCTCTTATGGTATAAAAGATATTTGATTTAAAAAAATAAATGTCTCTTTTTTGGCCTTGATTTGTTTGCGATTTTGCCTCATAATTTTTAGAATAAAATTACCATTTTTTTTAATATGTTGAAACTCTCAATAATTTTCTAAATTGTGCTAATAAACGAATTTCTATATTTTTCGAGCTCGAGGCTAAAAGTTTAATTTATAATGCCAATATTTCGTCACTCATTGAATGACATCTTCAGGGCTATTTTAATAAATAATTAATTATAGAAACTTTTTTACAAATAATATCTAAGGCTGAATTAAACAAATTTACAAGTTTATTATTCTAATAAACCATTTTTTTTTTTTTTTTTGTTATCTCAATTCGATAACAAGTAAACATTTTTCAAAGTCAAAATTTTAAAACAGGTCTCAAAAATTCCAAAGATAACTTATATATTTAATTTTTTATTTTTTTTTTAATTTTGTTAAGAAAGTGTCCAAAATGGTAAATTTTAGATGAAATGTTCAACAAATGATTGTTGATTTCGGTATGTTTTTAAATGCTTAGAAAAAAATTACTACAACCTACCGGTAAATTTAGTCACACTAGAGTTATTCCATTTAAAACCAACACGAAAAATTACAATTTTTGACTTTACCTCTCCGAATTTGATAATATTTGGTACAATTCTTATCAAAACTAAGAATAATTAAAAAACTTCAGATAATTTCATCAAGCAGTTCGCGAAATATGGCGACTTGAAAGTGTTAAATATCTAAAAATATGTACAAAGCTGGTACATATAATTACAAATATCTTTTAAAGTATATATGATATACCATTTACTGAGATGTCATGTTAAAGGTATCAAAATTTTAATATGACGTAGAACATGACTTTTTTCTCACCATCAAAATGGTCCATATCTCGCGATTTTTCGTTCGCGGATAAATATTTCGAAAAGTGGTATTTTTAAAAATCTTAAAAAAATATATGTTAATGGTGAAAATGTTTTCTATAACCATGGTAAGTGGCATTCTGAGACTCGCAATATTTTACGAATTATGACAACAAATGTCATAATAAATACGAAATATTTATTTCAATTTGTATTGTTTTGTTTATAACAAAATAGGAAAATCGCAAATTTTTTCCAAAAATCATCAGAATGTAATAAAATTCGACAAGAATATTAATATTGACGCTGGTAACGTAAATGCCGAGTTTAAGTTTGATTACCGCGATATTTCGCGATTTATAATATCTCAAAAATGAGAAAAACTGTGTTTTTAAAAATACGAATATCTTCCAAAATATCTACGCTACAACGTTTATTGAGGCGATTATTTAAAGGTAATTAAATTACCTTTAAAATCATACCTGGAATATGTTTTTATGATAAATTATATTGGTAGATAATTCGCGAATTAAAAAGTGGTATTTTTAAATTCATGAGAAATATATATACAGAAGAAGGAACCATTCTGAATGCTCCCTGTAAGTATGGTGATGGGACTCTGAATAGTTTATGAGTTATTGAAAAAAGTACTGCCAAATAAAGTGAACAAATTTATGCTTGAGATTTCTTTCAAAATAATTATTTTTTTGTTTTACACTGCGTTATATTTTTTTGCAATAATTCAGAAGCCATTTGCAGTCCCAGCACGATACTTACAGAGAACATTCAAAATGGTTCCATCCTCTACATACATATTTCTCACGAAATTAAAAATACCACTTTTTAATTCGCGAATTATCCACCAATAAAATTTATCATAAAAATATGTTTTAGGTATCATTTTTAAAGTAATTTAATTACCTTTAAATTTTCGCCTCAATAAAGGTTGTAACGTAAATATTTTGGAAGATATTCGTATTTTTCAAAAACAAAATTTTTCTCATTTTTGAGATATTATAAGTCGCGAAATATCGCGTTAATCAAACTTAAACTCAGTATTTGAGTTACCAGCGTCAATATTAATATTCTTGCCGAATTTCATTACATTCTGATGATTTTTGGAAAAAATTTGCGATTTTTCTATTTTGTTATAAACAAAACAATACAAATTGAAATAAATATTTCGTATTTATTATGACATTTGTTGTCATAATTCGTAAAATATTGCGAGTCTCAGAATGCCACTTACCATGGTTATAGAAAACATTTTCACCATTAACATATATTTTTTTTAAATTTTTAAAAAGACCACTTTTCGAAATATTTATCCGCGAACGAAAAATCGCGAGATATGGACCATTTTGATGGTGAGAAAAAAGTCATGTTCTACGTCATATTAAAATTTTGATACCTTTAACATGACATCTCAGTAAATCGCATATCATATATACTTTAAAAGATATTTGTAATTATATGTACCAGCTTTGTACATATTTTTAGCTATTTTACACTTTCAAATCGCGATATTTCGAACCACTTGTTGAAATTATCTAAAATTTTCCTAAAATATCCATATTTTCAATAATAAAAATTTTGACCTTTTAAAATATATAGAAAAATTTTATATATTTTTCTTATCTTTGCATTTATCAATTCTTTATTAAATATTTTATAACATGTGCAAAAATTATTTTGATGCTTATAATCATTTAGAAAATATTCAGGCTCAAATTTTTGAAATTGTTTATTATTCTAAGAAAAATGTGCTCAAAATTTGTAAATAATAGAATTTGTTAAGAATAGTTTTAAAGAAGACAAAATTTTCTTTAAAATAATATATGAGGAGTCGCAGATCAAAACGTACTTTTTTTATTATTTGAATTTGCTGGGAAATTGAGAATTAATTTTTTCGTTCCCTTACAAAGAAGTTTGAATTTGGAAATGGTAAGAAACGTTCTCCTTTCCATAAAATGCATCGAATGACATCAATTCACCACAAAAAATCTTAAGGATGTGTGAGATCAAAGTACTTTTAAATATAAAAAAGTACGTTTTGTTAAAAAAATTTTGGAAAAATTTACAATAATCCAAAAATGTTCGTAAATTGTGAACCAAAATAACTAACCAAAAATTGTTGTTCTTAAGAAAAACATACCTCTAAAAAATAAAAAAAATTATGTAAAAATTGCGATTTTTTGTGCAAAAAGTAAAAAAAAAATAGTTACACTGAAAGAATTTTTAAAATAATAACCACAAACAAAAATTATGTTTGGCAAAAAAAAAAAAAAAAAAATAATATAATAAAAATGATTATGATTTTTTTCTCAACATGAATAAAATTTTGTTTTTAAAATAAATCTTTATTTATTTGGAAAAATATGAATTCGAATTTCGCTATTATTTTTGTTCGTAAGTGAAAACGAGAACATCAAGAAAGCCAGAACACATACAAATAATTAGGTAAACTATCGTAAATGGCTTAATAGGTTATGTACGTACCAAAATTTTACAGAATGTTATGACCCCTCTAAAAAAAATGCCCTATCAAAAGATTTATGCATATGTGTAATTAATAAAATAGGTGGACCACTAAGGCTACGAATTTACATAAGGATTGTTTGATATTGAAAATAAGTAAAATCGATACATAAAAAAAATATAAAGCAAATACTAAAAAAACATACACAGAAAAAAGTAAAAATGGACTTCAATTACGAAATTCCTTATATTAATTAATTTTTAATTGATTTAGCTCTAATCATCAAAATGATAATATTAATAACTACAGTAATTGATTTTATTATTACCGTTTTTATTTTAAATAGATATAATGAGCTTAAAATTTTTGGAAATTGATTTAAATTTATTTTATTTCTGTGTTTTTATAGACAAATCTTTAATTTTTCTTTCTATTTTATTAACAGCTAACAATTTATTTAAAAACAAAATTGTAAATCAATTAGAAAATAAATTAAATTAATAAATAATATGATTAAATTCCAATATAAGGTTAGTTAATAATTTTATTAAAAAATAATTTGAAATATCTTTTCTGTGTATTGTGCATTGTAATAGCAGTTCACAATTTTCCGCC
The DNA here is from genome assembly GCA_951394005.1 of Protophormia terraenovae. NCBI lineage: Eukaryota > Metazoa > Arthropoda > Insecta > Diptera > Calliphoridae > Protophormia > Protophormia terraenovae. The sequence goes on along the minus strand of OX596074.1, from coordinate 76,493,835 downwards.
GATATCTCCTAAAAGCATATACTCTATTGAAATTATGTACAAATAGTTCAAGAATAAAACTTATAAAATAAGGTGAAATTTTAAATTAAGGTGCAATATTACTAATTCAGTTTGTTATTTTAATTTTGTCTTCTTAAAATAGAGGCTATGAAAATAAATCTTATAAAACAATTTTGGCAAAGAATCATATACAATTTAAATGCTTGCTCCTAAATGAATTAAAATTTACGACTGACTAGAAATCATCTCAAAACATTTCGACATTTTTTGCATGAGAATTTTTTGAGCGGGTTTTCATAGAATCGTTTTTCTGGCAGTTCGAACATTCTTACTATTTTATATATTCTTTGATGCATAGAATTACATTTGTTTATTAAACTAATAATATCCTATTCTTTATCGAACAGAGCTATTTGAACAATCTACAGCTTTGTCGGTAGCTGACGAAACAACTAAAGAAAATGAAACGCAAATCATAAATATAACTAGTACTCAAGCAACAACAGCACAAATAACTTCTACAACAACTCCCAAAACTACGACTGCCATCCAACTGCCACCAACTACAACAAAAACAACTCCAACAACAGTTAAAACAACTCCTACTACCACAGTAAAAACTACACCTACTACGGTGAAAACTACTTCTACTACCACAACTTCAACTACACCAAAACCAATAATCATTACAACAAAAATGACTCCAACAACTACAACAACGCTTAAAACAACGCCTAAAACAACACGCAAAACAACATTTACAACAACCACGTCACGTAGAACTACGCCTACAACAACCACACGAAGATTTACAACAAAAACTACCCAGAAAACAACAACATTAAGAACAACAACTTCTACAACACCAGTTCCCAAAACAACACAAACCATCACAACTACAACCAAACTGCCTGAAGGTAAACCTTAACAATTATCTTTTATTTGCAATTTTCAATACATTTTCCCAATTTTAATTTAGCAGAGACATCTACTCATATTCCGATTCCCATCTCAAAGCCCATTGAATACATAATAAATGACAAATCCAAGACTGAAGCATCACACAAGGGTTCCCACATCCTGATATATTTGTTCGTAGTAATTGTAGTTATTATATTAATGGGTGCTGTTTATAGACGTTTTGGTGACAGAGCTGTCGCCTGGTATATGATTCGTTATAAGCAGAACAACAGTGGCGTTGAAGATTCGACTTCAATAACGACAAGTTTTAAAAAACCCAAATCAAATGCAAGCAATAAGGATAAAAAATTAAAATACAGCTGGCACAATAAATCAAAAAAATCTGAAGGAAATAAAAATATGATGAATACACCCTTAGTTGATGAAAATGATGACGACGATGATGATGAGGTTTCTCCAAATGGAAATATAGCTTTAAAAAATAATATTTTTACCGATTTATAAAATAATGATAATTTAAAGTGATTTATGTTAAGTAACCGCTTAAGCTCATATTAATTAAATTTATTATTAAATTTTAGAGTTATTTATTTTACTATCTTATGCTCGATTGCAATTCTCATAAACTTATTGCTTTTCTTAGCGATAAATCTACAGGCATATACTTGGAATAATTATTCTGAATATTTAAATTGGCAATTTGTAGACGAACTTATTAAACAAAATTATATGAATCTTTCCAAATAAAACTAAATATTTAACCCAATGTGATATCTGTTTAACTATTAGTGTTGTACACCAAATTGTTTTGTTTGCGAATGAAATTTTGCTCAAAAATTATTGAAAATTACTTCAAAGCTTGAATTCTTAACTGCTTTCACAATTTTGTTTCTAGTCCCATTTAAATTATTTTTACATTTATTAAAGGCATATGAAAAACATGATTGCACATGAAATTTCAATTATCTCAACTTTGCAAAATCTTCCAGTAGCTTAATATTTTCATACGATTTTGCAGATGTTTTCTAGTTGGGACATCATGGGACATTTAACAAATGTGGACTTTATGGCAAAATACAAAAAAAAATAATAATAATAATTTTTAAGATTTTTGCCAGTTTTTTAAAAACTGAAAAATGATAAAGTCTACATTCACCGAAAATACTATGTACATTAAAATTTTTTTACATTAATTGTTAAAAAAATATATATATTTGGCATTTTCAACTATATCGCATCACTTTTAATTTGTATTTGATAAACATTACGTTTAGTGGCTGTAAGTAGTGCAAAATAATTTATCTCTGTTTCTAAATTCACTGCGCTGCATTCAGATTGAGAGCGAGACAAAGAGAGTGAGCAAATAAATGAGAGGCTAAAATACACAAGTAGAACAAAGCTAGATGGTGGTTGTAAATTGCGGCTGCCTACGCTGAATTGTAATTATAACGGCCGCAACATGTTGTGCTGACAGTGATCAGCTGATAATTTTTGCTGATACTGTTGCTGACTACGCGCTATTGTAATTTGGACTTAAGTTTCTCAAGAGTTTGTGATGAAATATTTGAAATTTAAACATTTATTGGTCACTTTGAATTAGTGTCAATAACAACAATAACAACCATTGCAAGAAGCAGCAATGTCTATGTGAATGAGCTCCATTGATTTACTTGCTTAAGACCATGATTGTAGAGTACATATGCTTAGCAATGTCTTCATCGACACCAGGCCAGTAGACATGGCTTCTTACTAAAAATTTCATTCCTTTCTTACCTACATGTCCATGACAAAGTTGTTTTCTAACGCATGATCTTAATTTTGGTGGCATCAAAACAGACTTTTGACTTCATACAACCCGAAATAAATCCAAAGGTATAATGATAGGCAATCTAGGCAGGTCCAAAACACAAAATTAGCTGCTAATCAAAATGGTTCTCCAATAAATCCAATGTCGAATCGATTTGTCACACTTTCCTCTACTCTAACTTTAATTTTGGTGCATTTTGCTGGAGTGTCTTGAAAGATATCAACTAAATCTAAACCAATACATCGGAGAAAATTCCAGTTTGTTTGATTTGACAACAAATCTAGTTGATATGTTCTACCCTTATGCAAAAGACGCACAGTGGTTCCAAAACAAAATTTTTTGGAAATAATTCTGTAAGTCTGGGGGACGGGGGTAGACCTCCAAAGTTGGTCACCTCAGGTATGAAAATTTTTTAAAAAATCGCCAAAATTTCATTTATGATTTGATTGAAAAAAAATTTGCACATAGATAGTCCTTACAATTCTCTACAAAAAATACGCTAACTTGTGTGGGATATCTCTTTTACTTTAAGAGATATTTGGACCAAAGTAAAATTTTGACCCATTTTTGGATATGTTTTTTATCAGTTTTTTTTTTTTTTTTTAACTTGGCGGGCTCAATTTGATTCTAAACACACAAAAAATCCTTCAAAACATTTTGAAAATACCTCAGTAATAAATAAAGCTTTCATTGTGAAATTTTAGTATAATATAAAAAAAAAATTGTAATTAAAAGAAGAAAGTAAATAGATTCCCATTTTCTTACTCCGAAATTCCCAAAATTCTAGTTCGGGGAAATCTTGCTTCAAAAATTGGCTTTTTTTTAGTAAAATGGTCACCCTGTCGTTGTAAGAGACGTGGCTTATTAAATATTTTTTGTGTGTTTAGCTAACATATGTAGGTAAGTTTTCAAGGTATTATTTTTTTAATTTCAGCTTTGACATTTTTGAGCTCTACAAAATACTAAAAAAACAAAAATTAAAATTAACGAAATTCTGATAGAGCTAGCGAGGAGACTGTTACCACAACTGCCCTCGGATTTGTTTTACGTGCATTTATGTTGAGTCTTCTTTTAGAAACATGAAAAAAATGTATAGTCCAAAGGAAAATAATGGTTTTAAAGTGAAAAAATATTGCCACCTTTTTGAAAAAAAAAAAATCACAAAAAATCAAAATTTTTTATTAAAATTTTCTACTTAACCACATACGTATATGATCCTTGCACAAGAAATGTTTAAAATTTTGTACAGAGAATATTTTAAAACAATTTTAGGACTCAAATTGAGCCCGCCAAGTTAAAAAAAACTAAAAAAAGCATGTCCAAAAATGAGTCAAAATTTTAGTTTGGTCCAAATATCTCTTAAAGTAAAAGACATAACCCACACATGTAGGCATATTTTTTGTAGAGAATTATAAGGACAATCTATATGCAAAATTTTTTGGCGATTTTTTAAAAAATTTTCATACCTGAGGCAGTGTTGCCAAAACGGCGGTTTTCCCACTAGATCTGGCGTTATTTTGTTGTATATAGCGGGTACATTCCATAAAAAACCGCTAAGTGGATTTTCTGGTTGCTACTTTTTTCTAGCTGGCGGTTTCTAGTGACTTTTCTTTATTGTAAAAACCTGGTTTTTAAGCAGAAATAAGAAAAATTAAAGATATTATTTTACTTCTAAAACTAATTTATCTAAAATGTGAAGTTACCAAAAACTCGGAAATTGTATAATCAACTGCTTTTCTATAAAAAAAGGTATTGAAATTAATTTTTTTTCTGAAAATGTTAAATCATGTTATGGTATGAAAATATCTTTTAAGCCTGGAGTATTATTTGGTAATTCGAAAGAAAACGTTTTCGAAAATCAATGTATTTAAAATAGAATCGAAATATATAATAAGCCCCTCGGTTTGATTTTTTTTAAAGAATTACAAGCTGATTTTGTCTTCAAATGCTCTATATATCTATATCAAACGAATATAGTAAAATCTAAGCAAAAAATATGTTACAAGTTTTCAAAATTGATTTGATGACTGAAATGCATTTAGGTACTCAAAATTGAGATTTTGAAGGATTAGCCATCAATTTTAAACATGTTTAAAGAAAAATTATTTTAGCGCTAAAAATCGGCGATTTTATTTTAAATCATAGTAAAATAATAAAGTACTCGCACATCTACAAAAACAAAAATTGCTTGTATTTTGTTAGTGTAAAACTACTGCCCACAATGTCAGAATGCTTTGAACGGAAAAATGAGAGAACGAAAGAGAGCAGGAGAAAAAAACTCAAAAAATATTTTACATGTGAATACAAAAACAATTTGACAGTACCGCGAGGTTTGCCAATGAAAAAATTGTAAAACAGCTGGTCTTACGAGTATACTTTATTATTATACTATGATTTTAAATGTAGGTGGTTTCTAGCGTTTTTTCAAATAAAATCTGGTGGGACATGACCTCAAAGTTTTGGCAACACTGTTCCCGATATAACCGAACCGAGCCTGATAAAATACCCGAACCGATTATAAGCCGAATATCCGAACCGATTCAGCTAAGTGCCGATTAACCAAGCCGATGTATTATAAGCCGAATAACCGAACCGATCCTGTTGCAAGTCGAGTAGCCAAATCAATCCTATTATATGCATAGCTAAACCGATCTTACTGTAAGCAGAATAACCAAATCTGTTGTTAGCCGAACCTAGTTAAAGCCGATCCAACCCAGCAATATCGTAGTTATTCTCTCGTAATAAATACTTTGTATATGAAATAAAGAAATATTCAATAAAGATAACAATTATTTTAACCCCCATAATGGGTAAATCAACCGTCTTATTACTTAAGGTTTGTGGATCCGTAAGTAGACCCTGGAGTCGACTAAGCTACCTCAGCAGACGACAAAACCACGTTATACTTTCTACAACTGAAGAACTTTTTCAGTGTAAAATTGTGCTGCGTTCATACATACAAGCCCAAATGTGTGAATGCGCAGACCAACACTTTTAATAAATATAAAATAAAGTATATAAGTACAGAATAATTCGTTAATAATAACATCTAGATGATTTTAGGCATTATAGGGCAATTTCCGGAGGTGGGTTTATATTGGAGCTATAGGAAATTATGGACCGATTCTCATAAAATTTTGCAATGTTGTTTCTACTTACATAAAACTTATTTGTGTCGAATATTAACTTGATATTTACATTCGTATGGAATTTATGAACGTTAAAGTGATTTTCTGAAATGGGGTTTATATGGAAGCTATGGTCAATCGTGGACCGATTTTCATAAAATTTGCTACAAAGATTGGTACTTGCACAAAACCGAATTTCATTAAAATATTCTTATTATTAAGACATTTTCAAGTGTGGAAACTCTATTCTGGGGTGACATTTGTATGGGGGGTAGGTGAAATAATGGACCGATCATAACCAATTTCAATAGTCTTCGTCCTTGTATCATAAAAGTTCCACGTGCCAAATTTCATTGAATTATCTGCAAAATTACGACCTGTACTTTGTGCACAAGGTTTACGTGGACAGCCAGCCGGACAGACGGACATCGTTAGATCGATTCTGTGAGTGATTCTGAGTCGATTGGTATACTTTAAGGTGGGTGTTGGATAACTTTTTCTATGCGTTACAAACATCAGCACAAACATATAATACCCCAACCACCTGTGGTGGTGTAGGGTATAAAAAGCTCAACATTTATATTTTTCCAGCATAGTACTAAATTCATATCCTTTAGTAAGATCCATCAGACAGATAAAAAATACATATTATATATCAAAATTAGAAAATTTTGTCTTATATTCAAATATATATAAAAATATTTATAATACGAAAATTTGTTGAAGACTTTTTGCAAAAAGCACTGAGAAAGGATGATTTTGTGCATATTTTTCATTCTTAATTATACAATAAAATTCCTGTTAGTGAGTCATTCCATTTAAAACCAACACGAAAAATCAGAATTTTTGATTTTACCTCTCCGAATTTAATGATATTCTTGTCAAAACTAAGCCTAATTCAAAATTTCAGATAATTTCATCAAGTGGTTCGCGAAATATCGCGATTTGAAAGTAAAATAGCTCAATATAAGTACAAAGTTGTATACACAAAATTACAAATATCTTTCGAGGTATTTATTATATAAGATTTATTGAGATGTCATAGTAAAGGTATCAAAATTACCTCCAATATGACGTATAACATGACTTTTTTCTCAACATCAAAATGGTCGATATCTCGCGATTTTTCGTTTGCGAGTAAATATCTCGAAAAGTGGTCTTTATAAAAATTTAAAAAAAAATATATGTTATTGATGAAAATGTTTTCTATAACCGTGGAAAGTGGCATTCCGGGTCTCACAATATTTTACGAATTATTACAACAAATGTCATAATAAATACGAAATATTTATTGCAATTTGTATTGTTTTGTTTGTAATAAAATAGAAAAATCGTCAATTTCTTTCAAAAATCATCCGAATGTAATAAAATTCGGCAAGAATATTAATATTGACGCCGGTAACGCAAATGCAGAGTTTAATTTTGATTACCGCGATAGTTTGCGATTTATAATATCTCAAAAATGAGAAAAACTGTGTTTTTAAAAATAGGAATATCTTCCAAAATAATTACGTTACAATGTTAATTAGGACGACTACTTAAAGGTAATGAGGTACCTTTAAAATGATACCTGAAACATGTTTTTATGTTGAATTTTATTGGTGGATAATTCGCGAATTAAATTTGGCGGTCGCATATCTTCAAAAATGGTATTTTTAAGTTCGTGAAAAATATATATGTAGAAGATGGAACCATTTTGAATGTTCTCTGTAAGTATCGTGATGGGACTCTCAATCTTTTGAACGAGATCTGAGTAGATTTTTTGATTCATAATTTTACTCTTTTGATTTGTCAACCAAAATACCGCATTTCCCGAAAAACTTTCAAAAATTTCCAAAAATGTTTTTTTTTTTTACTTTGTTTGCTATATCTTCCCAACTTTTGGCAAAAAGCGGAAAAAAAAATAAAAAAAAAAAAAAAAAAATTCAAAGTCCAAATTTAAATGCTTACACATAACTTTGGTTCCCTAAATATTTATTCAAAAATTTTGTTTACACTTTTTTCTTTTTGTTTTTAATAAAATAGAAAAATTTTGAAAAAAAAATCGGGTGAAAGTGGAACTTTTATATACTTTTTAACTTTTGAAGCAAAATATCTCGTAAATTAAAAGAGATAAAATATGCATTTTTGTAGATATCGACTCAGATGTAAAGAATCAGGATTGTTAGTTAAAATGATCATACCCGTGGTGTCCAACTTTGGGACTCTGTGGAACCGCTCTCGATAACAGAGATGCAAGCCGATTAAAAAATTTCGGCGGCGGCTGAATTACAAAAATTTTCGGCGGCTTAACGGCTTTGCGCCGAGTTTGCTATTGAACCGAAAAAAATGTTCTGCTGAGCTGTTATTGATAACAAAATTTTGAGTTTATTATATTTTATTGAAATTTTAATTAATTATAGCTTAAAATATAACTAAAAGTAATCCAGATTTATAAATTTGTATATAGTTTCTCTTCTCTTTTTCAAACAAACTTAACAAACAAAACCAAATAATTTAAAATTTTATTGGTTTTGAAAAACGGATTTAACCAAATGGTTATTGTCGTGGACAATTTTCGAAACGAATTTTGATTTATTTTTACGAAACAAGTATATGCTTATATTATTTAAAATAGGCTTATACTATAAAACAACTCCCAAATATTTACGATATACCAACAATTTCCAAATTAAATGTATACAATATGTTAGCTTTGGTATAAAATATTTAGGCAATAAAAAGTAGCGGGTAATTAAGAAAAGGTAAATAAAGTTGACTTAAAATTGAGCCGCCGATCAGCCGAACAACTCAGCGGCGGCGTGGCTTGTTAAATAAAATCGGCGGAGCAGCTAGCCGCCAGCTACGCCGTTACGGCTTGCATCACTGCTCGATAAGTCTATATATGATCCTAGCTGAAAACTTACTGTCACTATGTGAAATTTCATTAAAATCGGACCAGCCATTCGGAAATTCTAGATTTATTTCCATTTCATTTTTTGAATAGGACACTGTGCGCTGTTGCAATTTACAAAAATATTATTTTTTGTAAAAATTTAAGAAAGAATTTAAAATTTTCTATTGACATTTAAAAATCCAATAATAAACTTTTTTGAGTTCATAAAATTTTGTTAGCCTAATCGAATTTTGGCAAAAAAATGTTAAATACCAAATTATGTAAACTTCGGTTATTAAAAATTAATTCAAATTATAAAATTAACAATTGTATTAAAATTGACTAACTAAAACCTACGATTCACGTTCAGTTATAGTTTAGTTTACAATAGTCCAAATGTCTATTATAAATTCTTCTGCAAAGTATCCGTATAAATAGAATAAGAAAAACTTTCGAAATGTAATTGTAGAAAAGGTAATATAATTTTTTTTTTATAACTTTGAACAAAATCATAAAATTTTTCTGACTCTATTTGTAGCTGCTTGATTTATTATATAAATTTAAATCGTGTTATCTGGTTACAAAAAACAAGAAAAAAAAAAAAAAAAAAAAACACGTAAAATTAGGAAATGAAACGTTATCTAAGTAAATGTTCAATATTTTGGAATAGTTCGGGACAAAAAAAAAAAAAAAAATGGGTTGTGGAATAATTCAAAACCAGTCCTTATTATATAAAAAATACCGGTTTTTCGAAGTATTTGAGAACAATATTAAATTATGAAAATAATTTTAAAATAAGTTCAAACTTAGAAATAAAAAATTTTTTACAGGACAAGAAAGATCGCCGACCAAAATACATTTTATATTATATATAAAAAAAAACAGCCACATAAACCGAAACCTTATATTCCCCTGCCAAGTAAGTAAGTGTCAGTTTCAACCCCACGGCCACAAAAGCTTAACAGGATGTTAAATCCTGCCTTGTTAAGACCTCTTCTTTTATTACTAGTATTGACGTAAATATTCTGGGGTTGTTGGCACTTACACAAACAAACACCCAATTTCTTATAAAACAAACGATAAACACGTGACCATCAGTAGCACACTGTCGTACATACTTATGTATTTGCACTAAATAATGGGCTGTTATACGCAATATTTTCAGCAAATACTTATTAAATTCTAAATAAAATATTTGGCAATTGTTGCCATTACATTGAAAATTTAGTTGTCTTACCAACTCTTGTAAAGAAACACTTGAATTCACATTTACTTAGTGATTTGGTAAGGACGTATAAGGAAATATGAATGTTTCAAAAGCGTCTTTCACCCCAATTTATCGGTGGTGTGTATGCATTATCTACTTCCACATACAGCTTAGTTTTCATATTTTTTATTACATTTAAAAAATAGCATTATTTCTGGTATTTAAAGAGATTTTGAGGAATCAGCGATATTTCCGTATTTATTATTCATTGAAATAAATGCGCACATGTATGTATGTGTTTGTATGCAGTGGTAAAATTATTGACTGTAGTTACGGGTGTTCATATTCATTTAAATAAGAGTCGAAATATTTGCCCCTTTTGGAGTGGTTTTTAATTGGAATGTTATTTTGTTTGTTTGAAGATTTTCCATTTAAAGATTTTTTTTTTTTTAATTGAATGAGTTCTTATTACTACTTTTTTGTCCTAATTTGGTAATTATTTTCAAACTGATAAGTTTAATGTAAATCTAACTGAAATAATTACGAAAAACGTTTTGGGGCCATTAAGTAATTTTCCCAAATCTAGAGAATTTTACACTTTTAATCCCGGGATTTATAAATTCCCTTTTTTTGTCATTATTCTTATATTTTGCTAGCTATTTGAAACATTCTTCTTAAAAACACTCGAAAAAAACTTTTTACACTTTGTTGTTCAAAATCAAAGAAAACCTTTTTTAGAATAAGTGAAAACATAACTGAAATCACTACCAAATATATAATTAATATATATCGTCCATTCCATGAAAGAACGCCCAAAAATATACCAAGTGTCCTCCGATTTTTATAAAATTTTATACGTATAAGGTCTATGGGTGTCTATAAATATTTCCGTTTTTAGATTCGCTAAATTCAGAAAATTCGCGTTTTTATTTAGCTTTTTCACTTTTGAAAAAATCTAAAAAATCTCAAAAGTATATAACTTTAAATACAAATATTTCTGGGAAGGCTTTGCAGAAATTTGTGATTTAAACGGCGTTTGAATTGTAATTATGTTAGCTTAAATATGAATATTTTACAAATAAAAAATATTTTTTAAAAATGCATTTTAATGCAATTGCATTTTTTAAATGCATTTTTCTTTAAATATGTTATTCAAATTTGTTAATTTTTTAACATAAATGAAAAGTTTGGAATCTTTACATTAAAATAAAAATCTCAAATTTTTGGGACGCACACATGTACTGTGCATAATTTTCCCTTTTCTTCAACTAGTTTAAATTTTTTCATATAAAAATTATATTTTTCTGGTATTATGAGTATCTTTACGTATATTGTTAAAAAAAAATTATTGTGTTATTTTTTTAAAAATCCTGAAAAATAGTAAAACTTTATGTATCAGACCATTTATTGTTTTAAGTTATAATAAACCAAGCATTTTTAAATACACTTTTAAAAAATTAAAATTTAATAAATTCGCAACTAACAAAAATGCATCTAAAAACTGCATTTATATTTTTAAAATATTATGGATCGAAGACGTGGTTTTTGAAATGCTGACAAAATTACATAAAAAATATGCAATGGACTTTTAAATACTTTTTAAATTAGAGAAATCCATCAATAACTTCAAAAGATATGAATATTTAAAATTGTATACTTTTTATATTTTGTTAAATTTTATAAAAATTTTAAAGAAAATTTCAAAAACAAGAAAAAATTTTAATTTTATATGAAAAATTTGAAACATGTTTTTATAAAAATTGTATTATGCATATGAGATTTTCGCATCCCAAAAATTTGACACTTTTATTTTAATGTAAAGATTCCAAACTTTTCATTTATGTTAAAAAATTAAAAAATTTTAATAGCATATTTAAAGAAAAATGCATTTGAAAAATGCAATTGCCTTAAAATGCATTTTTAAAAAATCTTTTTTATTTTTAAAATGTTTGTCGTAAAGCCGCCATATGTGAAATTTTAAGGCCGTTTAAATCATTAAAATTCACAAAGTCTTTCCAGAGAAATTTCTATTCAAAGTTACATACTTTTGAAATTTTTTTGGTTTTTGAGAAAATTAAAAAGCGAAATTAAATCGCGAGTTTTTGCAATTTCACAAAACTGAAAACTGAAATTAATAAAAGGCTTAATGGAGTTTATGTATACAAATTTAAAGCCATCAAGTAAAAAATATACTTTTTCGGGCGTTCTTTCCTGGAATGGTCGATATATGTTTTTACATAAATTAACTGAAAATCGAAAACTAAAGATTACTTTCTTTAATAGTACCAAGGAAGAAAAAGTAAATGAATTAAGTTTAATATTAGATTGAATAATAAGATGGAGTCCGCCATCGGTGCAATTTTTGGATTACGAAATCCTTTTGATTTTTTATTATTTATTTTTTAATAAAAAATGTTATTTACCTTATTTCAAGAGCAGAATTTTAACTGCGGGGAATTAAAATAAAAAAACGACATTCTTTAAATGAAAATTATGTGTACATAGGTTTATATTAGGGTTATCTTAATTAACCTGCGACTTTTTGTTTGAAAATTGTCTTTATGCTAGTCAAAAAATCTAGAAAATAATAAAAGTCGGAATAACACAGAAAAAAGTCACCAATTAACAAATATGTTAGAAAATAATTCATTCAATTAAAAACTTGTTTAAATTTGCACCTCTCACCAAAATGATTATATCAATTACTAAAAACTGTAAAGAATACAAAACAGAAAAAAATTCCCAATTAATAAATTAATTATATCAATAAAGTAGTTGATTTAATGAATTAAAAATGTATATAGGATATAAATGTATAGTTAAATTTTATTTTTATTTAATTTTTTCTTGAATAAATTTATTAAATTTCGATGCAAAATGAAACAACTATGTTAATTGAAAAAAAGACCGTAATAATTTTTTCTGTGTAAGTTAAAAAAAAAAAATCTCTTTATTTCAAAGGAAAGATTTTTATTAACATCTTTTATGTTTAACTATCGGAAACTGTATGGTACCAATATGTATTTATAGCCTGTTTCTCTATGTCGAACGAAAATCTAAGCGAACGAAAGCAAGTCGTGGTGTTTCGTATTTTCACATTAGTTTTGTTTTATTTTCCTTCCGGAGTAATTTTTATCGTAGAAATATAAAAAATACTACTTAATTGTTAAACATAGATACAACTATGCAAATAAAATAATGTAAACAAATAAAAATTAAAAAGGAAAAAAAGAAACAAAACAAAAATTCTACTGAAATTTTTTATGTACAAAATAATATTTCAAACAAAATCATCATTTATCTATACGGTGCATATATAAATGATTAAAAAACAAGATTGTGGAGTGTCCAGTCGAAAGCAAAATAGCTAGTGACTGATTTTGACATTTTCGTTCGAATCGTTCGAAATACAGAAACCGAATTATGTATGAAAACACTTACGTTTTCGTTCGACTTGACGTTCGAGTCATTGTTCGCATAGAAGTGAGTTAGTGAAACCCAAATCAGTTTTCGTTCGCTTATAAGGCGAATGAAAGCATTCGTTCGACATAGAGAAGCAGGCTATTAAACACAGCACCAAAAAAAAAAAAGAAAAAAAAAAAAAAACAAGCCGAGGAAACTTCAGCAACGAAGGCGCTGGTAAAAATTTCGGCTTGGATTTGTTAAACTAAAATTGCGCCTTCTGGAGGAGGCCCGACCATATGATACCCTATACCATTATCTACACAGAAAAAACTAAATTTCATATTCTATTACTAAATTATTAAAATCAATTATTTTTTTTACTAAAATCGGACCTATCATTGAATTTGTAAAATCAAACATTCAAATTCGTAAAATGATTATTGAAAAAAAAAAAAAAAAAAAAAAAGATTTTTTTCTTATTAAAATATTTTTAATATTTATAAAATAATTATTTGAAAAATTTTCAAATTTCTAAAATATATTTTAGTAAAACAATGAAAATAGTAATTAGGTTTAGAGATACATTTATTCAAACAATTTTTATTTTAAAATCAATATTCACTTAGGACCTTACATCTACAATTTTATGTTTCTAAGGATAAAAATTGCAGAACATTCAAGAAGTACTATTAGAAAAACGAAAAAAGATACCACAAAGTCTCTTCTTGTGAATTCTCGTTCATTTAGGACTACATATATTTAATTTCGTGTTTCTAGATTCATAATTATATAAAATTTAAAAAGTACCTTTAGAAGAACAAAATAAGTACCACACAGACCCCTCCTGTGAATTCTTTCTCACATAGGACCATGCATATTTAATTTCCTGTTTCTACTTTAAATAATATTGGAAATTCAAAAAGTACCATTAGAAGAACAAAAAAGTACCACAAAAACCTCTCTTATTCATTTAAGACCACATATCTTTAATTTCATGTTTCTGTGTTAAATATTATAGAAAATTCAAAAAATACCATTAGTAGAACGAAAAAGTACCACAAAGTTCTCACTTACGGATTCTCATTCACTTAGCACTTTGTGTCCTTAATTTTATATTTCTAGGTTAAATATTATAGAAAATTCAAAAAGTACCATTAAAATAATAAAAAAGTACCACAGCGTCCCCTCTTATGGATTCTCATTAACTAAGGACCACATATCCCTAATTTCATGTTTCTATGTTCATAATTATAGAAAATTCAAAAAGTACCATAAGAAGTACGAAAAAGTACCAAAAAGTCCCCCCTTGTGAATTCTTTCCAACATCGGACCATGCGTATTTAATTTCATGTTTCTACGTTAAATATTATAGAAAATGCAAAAAAGTACCAATAGAAGAAGAAAAAAGTACCATGTTTAATGTAATTGAGAATTCATTATTAAGTTTTAATATATATATATATATATATATATATATATATATATATATATATATAAATTAATTTTATCACATATACATAAATACTTAGTTTTAATTTCTGCATAAAAATACAAATTTGATAGAAGTAATATACATAACTTCACTTAAAATGAAAAGGCCGTATCAACTGAAAAATCCAATGTTGTTTTCTTACTGGATTATTATGTACTAACTTAAACTACATCTACACCAAAAATTTCATATTAATATCTTCAAAAATTACATGAATATTAACAAAGTAAAAATGGAGTAACATCAAATAGTTTTGCTTCAAGTGAAAAATTAAACATTTATACTTAATTGCTTAATATTAAAGCAAAAAATTAAAAATTCTGGTAACGGCCTTTTGTATTTTAGGTGACGATATATAATTATATACTATACATATATAATTTTATTGTAATATTGTGTTTTAAAATCATTTTTATACCCTACACCACCATAGGTGGGGAGGGTATTATTTGTGCTGATGTTTGTAACACCCAAAAATATTGGTCTAAGACCCACCTTAATTTATACCAATCGGCTCAGAATCACTTTCTGAGTCGATTTAACGATGTTCGTCCGTCTGTCCGTCCATGTAAACCTTGTAATCAAACTACAGGTCGCAATTTTGAACCAAAATGTATGAAATTTGGTACACAGGTTTCCTTTGGTCCACGGACGAAGCCTATTAAAATTGGTTATGATCGGTCCATTATTTCACCTAGCCCCCATACAAATGTCCTCCCAGAAAAGGGTTTAACGATCATATATCCCTTAAATATAGCAATATTTTAGTGAAATTCGGCATATATAAGTTTCATATAAGTCCAAATAAGTGTTGCGATTTTTAAAAAGATCGGTTCATAATTACCCATAGTTCACATATAAACCCCTTTTCAGAAAATCACTTAACGGACATAAATCCCATTAAACTGTTAGTATCAAGTTAATATTCGACACAAATAAGTTTTATATGAACATAAATGATAGTGCCAAATTTTATAAAGATTGGTCCATAATTTACCATAGCTCCATATAAGGCCCCATTTCGGGAATCACCCAAAAGTGAATAAATTCATGTAAATGTCAGCATCAACGTAATATTCTGAATTCGTATGTTTTATTTTACATTTATGAGTATTGGTCCACATTTGACTCCAAGTCTAATAAAGGACCCCTCACCGAATTATACCGTACACAATGGTGTAGGGTATCATATGGTCGGGCGTGACCGACTATATCTTTTTCTCTTGTTTTTTTTTTTTTTTTGCAATTATTATGCACAAATGCCTTTTCTTGAATATTAATACTTGTTTTTTTTTGTTTTTTTTTAAGATGACCAAAATAAGGGATAGAAAAAAGTTCAAATAGGATAACAAATTTCAATTATTTTATTAAAATTTACAGTTATTTACCTTTTGCGATTCAAAACAAAGGTGTAACTTCATATGGGCAATAAACGAAAAATCGAATAGCGGAATACAAAATCTCATGAAAATGGATATTTATTAATTTCTGTCTATTTAATCGTTACATCCTTCCTCAGTGTAGTTGGTGAAAAATCAAAATACATTAACAAAATGCAACACAGAAGAAAAAACATTAGTTTTCGAATATTTCATACTTAAGAATCGAATATTGCTCCGTTGTCTCTAGAATAAGGCCTTGGGTGCAACTCCTCTTTACTCTCCCGTAAAGACTAAAACAGTTTTCTGGGTGTTGAATTTTACAATCAACCATTTATTGAAAGCAATAGTTTTTCTTAATTTACGTATTGTTGACAAAAATGTATCATCCATTTGACAGAATATTTGACATTTCATGGAAAATTCTGCAAGAGGAACGAATATTGTTTATTCTGTTTAGGAAATATTCATTAAATTTACATAACTTACCTTTGGAAGTCTTAAAACCATACAAAAATGTGTATAATTTATTTTCTATTTTTATTGAGACTGTCAAAATTCAATTTTTTTTTTTGTTTTTTTCATTGGTTCAAAAATTATTTTAAATCAATAAAATCAAATATTAGAATTAAACAATTTATTTTAAAAAATTTAAATTTTAGCCAAATAAATATTTGTTAAAAAAATTTTAGTCATAATTTTTTCTGTGTATATACATCAAAACTCGGAGAGGGGTCTTGTAGCCAATTGTGAATAGATACTTCTATTAAGAGTAGTTTATATTTCCATGATTACTTACGAATACATTATATTATATTATCTTATTTATGCACTTTAGGCAGATTCCCGGATATGGATGTTAAATGGGAGATGTGGTAAATTATGGACCGATCTTCATGAAATTTTACGTAAAAATTTGTACTTAGATAAAACTTACCGCTGTCGAATTTCATTAAACTATTGCCATATCCCCATTCAGGGGGGACATTGATATGGGGGCTCGGTTAAATAATGGACGGATCATAATAATTTTAAATTGTGAACCATATTTCATTGAATTATTTTTAAAATTGCAATAAAAAAGTCGAAGCCTAACTATTTTTTCAATTTTTATTAGACAATAATGTAAAATGCTAAGTTCTAGAAGTTCAACAAGGTTAACTTGTAGTCATCTACGGAAGTGACACCAACATCATTTAATGTGTGAAAAGCAGTGAAAATGTGCACAAAAAGTGTACCTTAAAAATGATAATCTAACAAAACTAAATAGACCCAAATTCAATGAGTTACTAGTTTTCGTTCGTTAAAGCTTTATTTTTTAGCTTTTATTAATAACTAGCTAATACCCGGTGTGCTTCGCCACCCCCCGAAATGAAATACATAGTAATTAAAGGATTAAAAAAATATACCAATTTTTGTATATAATTTTTATGGGAGGGACCATACCCCCATAATCCGCTAATTTATTAGACAAATGTTTTCATGGATGTCAAAATTCTTTGTGCAAAATTTGACCATTCCAACTCCAATAGTTTCCCAGATATTCGAATTTTTGCATTTAATTCATATGGGAGGTACCATGCTCCCTACTTCTAGTCCGCCCATATTTTTCTTAAATATTAATATTGATACCAAAGTGGCTCCGACAAAATTTTAGAACTCTAACTGTTATATTTTCTCAGATATGATAATTTAATATTTTCTTTATATGGGAGGTGCCACGCCCACTATTGCTAGTGTACCAATTTGCTAGTCGCACAAAATTTGAGCTCTCTAACTTTTATAGTTTCTCAGATATAAAAATTTTGGTATTAACTTTATATGAGAGATGACACGCCCACTATTTCTTTTCCGCCCATTTTTGCACAAAATGTTCACCTTGACACTTAAGTTTATTCTACAAAATTTGGGAAATGTAACTGTTATAGTTTCCTAAATTTACGGCATTTAGTATTGGCAAGCAATATTAGGCGTGGGATGTGCCACACCCCCTATTGCTAGTTCGCCTATATTTTTTCAGAATGTTCATATAGGTGTTAAAGTTGTTCGTGCAAAATTTGAGGACTCTAGTATTACCAATTTCCGAGATATACTACTTTTAATAGATATTTAGTAAGCCCACATGGAATTTCAAAATAAAAAGTATCCAATTTTTCCTTCCAGGCATATAGGAACACACTGTGAAAAATTCAAGAAAATCGGTTTAGCCGTTTAGGCGGCTATAGACTTCAAACAAACATACATACATATACACAAACACACATTAATTTTTTATATATTAAAAATAATATTTATAACTTCCAAAAAAAAAGATTTAACAAAAATTGTAGCTTCAAGATTTTCTGGGAATTTTTAATAATAGTTATCTCTCTTAAAACGTAATGAAATTCTTTTTTATTAACTTTTTTTTATATTATATTCTTATTTTTCTTTTTGTATCAAATGCTGCTACAATTTTATTGTATAGATTTTGTTCTGATGTAATGTTTTGTTGTTGCTGGCAAGTGTAATATGATCTGTTATGATATCACTTAATAAATACATACTAGGTATATATTTTATTTTATATTTATGTTGTTATTTTTCTTTGGTCGATTTATAATCAAACTGATTTAGAATGCTATTGGTGATGGGCAATTGTTTTATAAAAGTTTATACATTTTTGTTATTTATTATACCCTACAATATTGATACATATTTGATATAACCTCGTAATGAAACTATATTTTTCAATTAAAATAAAATTTTCAATCTTAGAACGATCCACTACAATTTTTAATCTCTTTTAAATAATAGGTCTAATAATAGCACAGGTTAACAAAAGGACATTTTTTTCTGTGGCACGGAATAAATCAGTCAATACGGATACATTAATGATATTATGAAGTAACTTTTTTTTTTAAATTGATTTTAGTTCTTTGCTATTTGTAAAATTAACATATATTTATAGATAACTCGAAAACGACTTGTCAGATTTCGTTCAAAAAATTCGAACTGAAATTGCCTTCAGTTACACTTACATTATTTTTGAATACGCTCATGTATTATGTAGATAATAATGGCCTGTTTCTCTATGTCGAACGAAAGCTTTCTTTCGCCTTCTAAGCGAACGAAAACTGATTTGGGTTTCTCTAACTCACTTCTATGCGAACAATGAGTCGAACGACAAGTCAAAAGAAAACGTAAGTGTTTTCATATAAAATTGGGTTTCTGTACTTCGAACGATAAGAACAAAAATGTCAAAATCAGTCACTTGCTATTTTGCTTTCGACTGGTTGAATTTTTTAAAGAAAAATAGGAAAAATACTCATAAGGACATTGCAAATGTTCCTTAATCATGTTTATTATTCATTTTGATATATTTGGTATCCATAAATGACGATTTTGTGTCTAAAAAACCATTTCTAAAAAAAATTAAAAAAAGTTTTATTTTTTAATTATTTTAATTTTGTTTGTTTATTTACTTGGTTGTATATAAGTTTAAACAATTTAGTAGTACTTTTAATATTTTTACGAAATAAAGTTACTCTGAAAGCAAAATAAAACAAAAACAATACGAAAAGACGTAACTCCATGCGAACGAAAGCGTAGGAAATACAGAAACCCAAAAATATTCGAATTCGTTCGACTTGCTTTCGTTCGCTTTGATTTTCGTTCGACATACAGAAACAGGCTATAAGTCTATTTTGTGAAAAAAAAAAATAAAAAATTCCGTACAAAACTTTCACTTTTTTTTATTTTTAAATCATAAAAATTTGAAAATGCCACGAAATGTAAATTATTACTATTTGATCATAAAGAAAAATGTGTTGCAAATAAAACAAAACTTATTTCATTCAATTCAATGCCATAAGCTTAATTTTACAAATCACTCAGAAATACTAAAAAAATATTTTTATACCCTTCACCACAGGTGTAAAGGGTATATATAAGTTTGTCATTCCGTTTGTAATTTCCACAATTTTCGTCGGAGAGCAAAAAAGTTTATATTTTCGGAATCCTTGTAAGAAGCGATGACGATTGGACCATGTCCGTCCGTCCGTCCGTCCGTGTGTCGGTTGAAATGGCGTTTATGAAGCCCACCGATAACTGACATATATAATATGTATGTCAAACGATCGGAAATGCTTTCGAGAATTTTGCTATTGGAATTCAGCAAGATAGGTTCATACAATGCGGAGATATGTTCAAAAAACCGGTTTTTTGAACCGGTTTTCCAGTTTCTGAAGCCTCTGTATACACTACGGACTTCGTTTTTACAAAGAATTCTCGGACATTTTTTTCTGATTTTTTGTTCTGAAAAAATGAAATAAATCGGTTCAGTAATAACTGAGATATCGGACAAAACGCATTTTTTATTTTTTGAAGCCTTGGTTTAAGCTATAGATTTTTATTTTTATACAGATCGGTCACAAATATTTTTATAAAATTTCAGTTTTTTGAATCAGGAAGATCGGTTTATAAATGGTGGAGATATGCTTTAAAAACCGGTTTTTAGAACCGGTTTTTTAGTTTCTGAAGCCTCTGCATATACCAGGGACTTCGAATTTTTAAAGGGGGCTCGAAAATTATTTTCAGAATTTTTGTTCTGAAAAAAATAAATAAATCGGTTCAGTAATAACTGAGATATCGGGGAAAACGAATTTTTTATTTTTGAAGCCCTTGTTCAAGCTATAGATTTTTATTTTTATATATATCAGTCATAAATATTTTTATAAAATTTCGGTTTTTTTAATAAACCAAATTCGTTCATAATCAACAGAGTTATGGCCCAAAAACAAATCTGTTAAGAATATAAATACACCAACAAACATGTATATTAAGCATTGTAATGACCAGGGCAAGTTTTTATATGCACAAAAATAATTGAAATATGCGCTTGAAAAAGCACGAAAAAATAGTATAATATGCACAGAGATATGCAAAAATAGCATGAATATGTATATAAAAACCAACGAATTTATGCATTCTTATATATTAATGTGTAGAAAATATGCCCAAATATGCATTTTTTAACTTTCAATCTCAAATAAATTTCGATGTTTATAAAAATATAACTATTTTAATTTTAAGTATCATATTTGACGCTTCCGAATTTTTTTTCTTTACAATATTTAAAATGTACTCAAAATACTCACAAAAAAATTTTTGAAATCATTTGATTGAACTCCAAAAAATCACCAAAAAATTGTGTTTTTGTTAAGAAAACTAACTTTTGTATCCATTATATGCAAATTTATGCAAATATTTAAAATATAAGCATTTTTTGTGAAATTCTTTTGAAATATGCAAATGCTTACTTTCCAAGCGAAAAGCTTGAAAAACTTGCCCTGGTAATGACTATTAGTGACGTTTTTTGTTTTTTGTATAGACAAGTAGTTTAGTTAGAAACAGCAGTCATATAATGAATAACAGTGTTGTTGTTGTTCTTTGTATATGCAGTCTGTACAAAAATAAATAGATATGGAATTGTAGTTGTTTATTTTTAAAAACTAAAACATATCTGTTAAGAATATACATAAATACATACACAAACATGTATATTAAGCATTGTAATGACTATTAGTGACGTTTTTTGTTTTTTGTATAGACAAGTAGTTTAGTTAGCAACAGCAGTAATATAATGAATAACAGTGTTGTTGTTGTTCTTTGTGTATTCAGTCAGTTTGTACATACAAAAATAAATATATATGGAATTGTTGTTGTTTCTTTTTTAAAAGCAAAGCCTGTTATGATTGTTTTTTTTTTCATATTCAAATTTTCGTAGTTTGAAAAAAATTTAGATTTAGAAAATATGCAAGCATACGTTAAGGCGAAAATTTTATTAATTGTCGGTAATATGGTAATATGATGTCGATAAGATGGTAAGATGGTAATATGGTGAAGGGTATCAAAGATTCGGCACAGCCGAATCTTTTTTCAATTTCATTTTTAAATATTTTTGTGTAATTTGTAAATGAGAGAATTTTTTTAATAAAATGGCTTGTTTTATTTATAACAATTTTTTTCCAATTCTTACGATTTTATTTTAAAGATTTTTTAAGGTAATTTTAACCAAAATAAAAATGTTTAATCAAATCACACAAGTCGAGATATGCTTTAATATCTGTTAATTTAAAAAAAAGCGATTTGTCGCAAAAACAAGTGTCAATTAAAAAAAGTGCATTCGAATTGACGAGAAATTCCGAGCCGCAGAATTAGTGTTTACTTTTTACTATCCTTTGAAACATAAATTCGTCCAGGCCGACAATAATTTTCTTACTTGCTTTAATTTTAAATTATTCTTTATGTTCAATAGCAATCGTTCAATATATAAGCAATTCAAAGAACAAAAAGATTACTATATTATATTTTGTTCATCGGACACTGCTCCTCATTCTTATGTAACTCCATCCCTCATAAATATATACAGTTACATAAGAGATGGTTTAATGCTCGTGCATTAGCTTTATTAATTATGAAACGGAATATTAAATTGCAACTGAATATGATTGAATTATTTCTATCTGTTTTTACTTAGCTTCCTTTTACAACTAGTAGAATTTTATGACTTAACTTATTACTTAAATAAGAGAAACATAAATATATGTTCATATGTTTGTACGCAATAGCTGGTTCGAAATTACATTTTAATCTCGTTGGTTTCAAATTTCTTATTTTACATGAAAATATTTTCTACTTATAATGTGTAAATATGTAACATCTCAAATAAAGAATGAACAGTTTTTTAGAAATTACACAGAGTAACATTGGTTCTGCGGTACATGATTTTCTAGAAAATTTAGATACACGTGATCATGGAGCTCTGAGTCTAAAATTATATCGTCATCGAAAATGCAACACAACGTAATATTGAAATTTTAAAATTTGAATCTTTGATGATATAGTTTATTTTTCCAAAATAAGTATAATCACAAATTTCACTGGTCGACAAACAAATTCTCCTCCAAAGACGAATAGTTGGACACGAATCAGCTTTCAGTTTTTTTCCATCTAGATTTCTAGATTTCGAAAAAAACCTTTTCATGCAAAATTTAAAATTTTTTTATTACAAAAATTTCTCTTGATAAATGAAAACATCAAAAATGTTTCAGTTTATCATCTTTATCTTAAAGTTGGTAAAGCTGCGAATAAAATAAGATAAGTGTATTCAAAATCGATGCACAAATCTTGATTTTACTCACAGTTAAGTAAAACGAGAGAAGAAGATATAGTCCGTCAAGCCCGACCATATGATACCCTATACAATTTCGATCCACATAATCTTGCTTTTACTTATATACAACTTACTTGTGTTAAATATTAACATAATACTAACATTTGTATGAGATTTATGCACGTTTAAGTGATTTTCGAGAGAGGAGTTTATATGGGAGCTATGGTCAGTTATGGACCGATCTTCATGAAATTCGGCAAATGGATTTGTGCTTATATAAAACTTATTTGTGTAAATTTCATTAAAATATCATAGACATCTATTAGTGTTAAAACTCTATTCCGGGAGGTCATTTGTATGGGGGCTAAGTAGGTGAAATAATGGGCAGATCATAACCAAATTCAATAGGCTTCGTCCAAAGGTAGATTAAGAAGGTAACGACATTAAAACAGCTGAAATTTTTTTTCTTTTTGAAATCAATATGGCTGCCTGTGTTTTGTAATTTTAAGTGTAAAATTTTTGTTTATGTTTACATTTTTTTTTTTTTTTTGCTTACTTTTGTGTTATTGTGTCTTTCTCCTCTCTTTTTACTACATGAATTGTTTTTGTTTTTTGTAAAGAAACATGTGAAATGACAAAATTAAAGTTGACATAAGAGATGACAGAAGTGCCGAAATCAACAACCAATTTTTTTTACAGACTCAAAAAGTTCAACTTCTCATCCAAAATTGATAATTTTTGACCACTGCTGAATGTAGGATGATCGTTCAGAACTTTTCAAAATGACACACGTTTTCTTGGGGTCCCGTCTTTCAGAAAATGTCAAAAAATATTAAACTTTTTTAACAAAATTTTTTAAAAAAGTTGAATATATAAAGTTACTTTTTTGGCAAAAAAATTACAATTTTTGAGATCTGTTTTGAAATTTTGACTTTGAAAATTTTTTTCTTGTTATCGAATTGAGATAACAAACAAATTTTTTTATTAGCATAATTTAGAAAATTATAGAGAATTTCAACATATTTTTAAAAAAAGTCAATGCCAAAAATGAGAAATTTATTTTTTTAAGTTAAATTTCTTTTAAATCATACGAGATAAATTAGGACAATATGCATGTTTTTTCTTTGTCTTGCTTAGGAGAATTCAAAAGTGTAAAAATATTTAAAATTGGTTAATATTTGTAAAATTTATAAGCCCCGATATGTTTTTCACCGTCGAGGTGGTCAACTTTGGCTAACTGTAGCGGCGTCCGTGCTGCAGATACACACTCTAGCCAACAATATTCTGAAAGCCTAACTTCTTCTCTATCGATGTTCCAAATTTCATTTAAATCGGTTCAGTGGTTTCAAAGATCCAGGCTTATTACGATTTATTTGGACCCTCTGTGTGATCTAAATTTCATTAAAATATTGCTACCCAGCAAAAAACGATGAAGTTCTTCCAGAAAAAGAACATTTTCACAACTTCAAAGTGGAACAAAGTGCATATTTTAAACATTTTTGGAAGTTCTTAATAATTACTTCCAAAAAAGTGAAAATAAATGAATTTTTAGCGGGAAAAGATGGTAATCATTTCTAACAAAATTTAAATAAAATCATGGCTTTTTCAGTTCTTTTTTTTTTTTTTTTTTGCTGGGTATTTATGAGACATTTATGATCATTAAACCCATTACGAGAGAACTATAATATAATTATTCATTGAATTATTTAAATAGTACCAAGTAAGTACTGTTTCTTAAAATCAAGGTGCGGTGTTGAAAGAAACAAAATAAAACTTAATAAATTTTTATTGAATGGTTAAGTTATTCATATTATTATGTTTCATATTACTAATAGACATTTAAACATTTAATAAATGATTATGAACTGAATGAAATTTCAATATTGTTCTATAATAACCTTTTACTAGACTTTCTATGAACTTTATATAATTTAAGGAAAATTTCGTTGTTGTTTTTACATGATTTGGCGTATTGTGTTTATTTTGTTGCAAGTGTGAGGGTTGCGGTGTTATGCGGTATGTATGGTATCTTTATAGAAATTTTTTATTAATCATATTTGTACTTAATCTCCAACAATTTGTCTGATTAATTATTTCAAGTTGAGTTTCATTATGTAAATTACACGCAAACTTTTGTCTCATCATCCTAAATTTAAATTCCAACCAACACTTTGGTTGTGCTTCAATACAACTTAAATATTGTTGTTATTGTTCTTTGTTGTTGGTATTGTTGTTGCTGTTACTTTTTTTATGTTAAACTTTTCTCCCCGATAGACATCGTCAATTAATTGTGCCCTGTGGAAGAAAGTAAAAAAACACTTTATTCTCTTTTAAAATTTTATAATTTTTTTTTTTCGGTTTATTTTGTTTTTGGGCTTCTTAAATTTAATGGAAGTTGCCTTTAAACTTTTCTTTTTTACAAGTGAACTACATAAAATTGACAAACAGAAACGAACAAAATAAATTAATGGATGGATGGATAGATGGATGGATGAGTGAAATGAAATTTGATAAAATTCACAAACAAAAAACCTCAAACCATAAACCGAATAGGAAGGCGGCAGGAAGTTGGATGAAGAGAAAATAACTTCTTCCAGTATGTATGTACTTAATAGTGGTACATGTCTTTGTGTGGTGACTGACTAGATGGTTGAAGGACTCATGGATCGAGTGAGGCAGGCGGAATGACTACTGGTTCAGAGCAATTAATAATTATTCATATTTTTTAAATATTAAATTTAATTAAAAAATTATTTTCAAAAAGAGAAAAACATTTCCATGGAAAAGCATAAGGACGCCGATGTATTATGTTGAACATTGAATTAACTCACTATTCGTTCACTGAACTAGAGCAAGAGAGACAGATAGATATTTAGTTTAAGAGTATATGTTGGGAGGAATGTCTAACAGATTGGGTGGTTGACAAGATTTGCAACATTGAAATGGCATCATGCCACTTGTATGCCACTCTTTGGCTCATAAAAGAAATTAAAAAACAAATTTGAATATTTGTACTCGTACATGAAATAAACTGTTTTACAAGTGCCCTTAACACAGAAAAAAGTAAAAATGGACTTCAATTACGAAATTTGTAATATTAATTAATTTTTAATTGATTTTACTCCAATCATCAAAATGATAATATTAATAACTAGAATAATTGATATTATTATTACTTCTTTTCCTTAAATAGATGCAATGAGCAGAAAATTTTTAAAAATTTACTTAAATTTATTTTTTCTGTACTTTTATAGACAAATATTTAATTTTTCTTTATATTTTATTAACAGCTGTCAATTTATTAAAAAACAAAACTGTAAACCAATTAGAAAATTAATTATATTAATAAATCATATAATTAAATTCCAATATGAAGTTAATTAATAATTTTATTAAAAAATTATTTGAAATATTTTTTTTCTGTGAAGTAAAAAGGAAAACCACCAACAAATTAATTTATTATATATTTATTTCTGATGTTGTTTTTACTATATCTGTTCAGTTGTTGTATCAACTCGAAAAAGTAATAAATTATGTTGCCAAGACTATAAGCAATATTAGCTATGACGTAAATTAAAAATTAATTCATATATTAAAAAAAAAAAAATAATTATTATTCACAGAAAAAAGTCACCAATTAACAAATATATATGAAAATAATTCATTCAATTATAAACTTGTTTAAATTTGCACCTCTCACCAAAATGATTATATCAATTACTAAAAACTATAAAAAATACAAAACAGAAAAAAATTCCCAATTAATAAATTAATTAAATCAATCAAGTAGATGATTGAATGAATTAAAAATGGGTATAGGAAAAAAAATCATACCAAAATTTATTTTTTATTTTATTTTTTCTTGAACATATTTATCAAATTTTTATGCAATTAAACAATTGAGTTAATTGTAAAAAAGACGGTAATAATTTTTTCTGTGTTATTTTTAATAAAACCAGGAAAATAAATGAATTAGTTCTACAACTACATACTTCCAGAACGCGTTACGACCAATGATTTCTGTTAGAAATTGTCACTTCCAGAAATAGTTCTGTGGAAGTGTTACCTACCCAGTATCCGTTCTATGGAACGGTTCTAAAACTAGTTCTTTTTAAATCAATTTATTTTTTGGATTTTTTTATCCAAGTTTTTTAAACAGTTATAGGTAATCACTTGTGAGCCAGTAACTTTTTCAGAGAAATGATGTAGAAGACTTTCAGAATTAGTTCTTAAGACTAGTTCTCCAAAACAAACCTTAAAGCCAATTAAGAATCACAATAAGGTTCTACTGCATAAGTGCCAGAATTGGTTGTGACACCTCTAATGTTATTAAAGAATCTGAAGTGCTTCTGATTATACCACTTTAAGAACTAATGATTTTAAAATATCTAATGATTTTAAAATTAGTTCTACAACTAGTTCCAGAACGCATGGAAATAGCTATTACTCATTCTAGTTTGGCGTTACAACCAATAATTTTTGTTCGAAGTTGTCATCCGCAGAACTAGTTATGCGTAAGGGTTACCTGGTAAATATCCATTCTTGGGAATCGTTCTAGAACTAGTTATTTAATCAATTATTTTTGTTAAAAATTATTTTTTTCTGGATGTCATAATGTGTGACAAGATGACTTCAAGAGAATTTTCGTTCGCACACATTTCTGAAATAATGCGTTATTTTCAATGCTTAAAACAAGCCAATGCACATAAGGGCGACTATATGGCGACCTTTCGCTATAAATCAAAAATGCGTTTTATGATAAAATGTCTATATTACTTTAAAGAGGATTTTTGTTCACAACATTTTTCGTCAACGCTAATGCGTGGTCGTGACTGAAATCCAAAGTGAAAGAAAAATTTAATACTTTTAAATTAATAAAATTTTGATTTTCATATGGCATACATTAGTTAAAATATATAATCTTACACTATTATATAAATTAAGAGTTTTTACTATTTATGATCGCAAATTTTGTTAAAAATAAGTGAAAAAAATGTTGCATAAAAATGCAAGTTGCATAAACATCAAGTGACCATTTATCAAAATAGTATAATTACTATTATTCTTTTTTAAGTTTCAAAATGTTTGAAGGCAAAAAAGTAACTTAATTATCCATAATTATCCATAGCATTTACATACACCTTTAAGATCATTTATAGGTTAAGGGTACCGGTAGTCGGCAGTTTAACTTTTTTTTATGTTTTCCAAGATTTATATTTCCGTACGTGATCATGATATTTGGATAACGAGCAATTGCACTACTTTATTAAAGGGTACTCTTTCAGACTTTGTTAGATTTTTGCAAAGAAATAAATGTTTAATTAACCATTTTATTGCATTTTATAAAATACATCGAATTTACCTATATTCGGGATATTTTTCCAGTGTTCGACATGTGATGATCCAATAGTCGGCATGAAATTTATTGACACATTTTGTACACAGAAAAAATTATTACCGTCTTTTTTTCAATTAACTCAGTTGTTTAATTTTGCAGCAAAATTTAATAAATATATTCAAGAAAAAATAAAATAAAAATAATTTTTTGTATGATTTTTACATTTTTAATTCATTCAATCATCTACTTGATGGATTTAATTAATTTATTAATTGGGAATTTTTTTCTGTTTTGTATTTTTTATAGTTTTTAGTAATTGATATAATCATTTTGGTGAGAGGTGCAAATTTAAACAAGTTTATAATTGAATGAATTATTTTCATATATATTTGTTAATTGGTGACTTTTTTCTGTGTATGTAAATGCCCTAATAAAATAGGGCATTTTATAAAATACATCGAATTTACCTATATTCGGGATATTTTTCCAGTGTTCGACATGTGATGATCCAGTAGTCGGCATGAAATTTATTGACACATTTTGTATGTAAATGCCCTAAAAACTATGCTTCAAAATATAACATAATTTTAAAAAATAAAAAAATTTTGAACAAAATACTTGATAGATTTTATAGTTTATTTTTTTTTTTTTTGGAAAAATGGTCCAACATATACAATTTTACATTTCAGCGACCAATACTAAAATTTTACGTAGAAAAATTCTGTAGAATATTTTTATGTATGAATCTTAAGTTGTAATTCACTTTTAACAGAAATTTTTGCTCCCCGATATCGGTTGGGAAGATATAACAAAAAAACTTGAAAAATCCCATTTTTGGAAATTTTTTAAAGTTTTTTGGGATTTGCGAGATTTCTATTGAGAAAAATTTCATTTAAAAATATCCACTGATAAAAAAGTTGTTCCAAAATTAAAACTGAATAATTTGCAAAAAAAAAAAAACAATTTAAACTTTTTTTTTTTAACACAATTTTGTTATTTGTTGTTAATAAAATAAAAAATATTTCAAACAAAATCGAGTGAAATTTGGACCCGCTATAGCGAAAACACTTTACCAAGATAGGTCCAAAAATAAAAATTTTAATGTTTGAGGACAAATATCTTTTAAACTAAAAGAGATAACCTACATATATGACGACGATTTTTGTAGACCTCGACTAGCAGAATCTACTTATTTAAAAATCTTTTAAATCGGCTGACATATAACGAATCTGGATCGTTTTAAATTTTTTGAACGCCCGAAGTGTCCAACTTTAGGACCCTCTGGACCCGCCCCGTAATGGTTATAAGGTACAAACTTAAACTCGCCTACACCTCTACTAACACTGTCTGAAATTTCATTGAAATCGGATCAGCCATTTGGAAATTCCAAACGGCTACTGAAACGGGATACTGTGGGTGGGAGTTAATGATTATATTTTCAATTAAATTACTTTATAGGTAATTTAAATTGAATATTTTCAATTACAAATACAAGTAATTGTAATTGATATTTTTTCAATTACAATTACAGTAATTTTAATTGAAAAATTCCAATTACAATTACAATGTAATTGAAAATAATTGTAATTAATTACACACTCAATTCCTTTAAAATTAGATTTTATCGAAATAGTATTAAAAAAATTCAACATACTATTTTTATTTCCGGTAATTTTGTATATTTTTAATGCCATACAATCATTATTTTGTTTTTAAACTAAAAAATTAAAATCACTTCCGATAATCGGCCTAAAGTGCATAAAATCAAGTAGATGTTAGGTAGTATCAACGCATTATTCTGAATTTGTATATTTTATTTTACATTTAGTAAAAGTGTTGGTCTAATATAAGTCCCCTTCCCGAAATTTTATGGTCATACATAATGGTGTAGAGTATCATATGGTCGATCTTAACCGACTATACCTTTTTCTCTCGTTTTTAATTACTGAATAATACATTAGTATTTAAAAATTTCATATTCACCAAAGAATAAAATTAGGAAGAAAAAAAAATTATTATTTCTGCATCAATATTGTTCGGGGGTTACATTATTAGAATTTATTTAAAATCTAGAGAAAATTATCTTTTCAACAATACCAATAAAATATGTTAAAATACCGCGGGTTATTTAATGCCACGTTTGGTAACCTTTGCCCCTAAGTGCAATGTTTAAATTTCAGTAAGCACGTGAAATCATAAATTAAAAAAATATTTAATATAATTATGGTTTTACCAAATAACTCATTATTTTGCGTTGCAAGCCCTTCTGTCCATATTTCATATAGAAAACTATATTCAGCAAATAACGATAAAATTCATTAACATACACAAGTATTGTATGATTGGACTTAGCCTACATACTATATTTCGAGTTTTATGTGAGATTAAAAAATATACAGTATGTCAAGAAAATGTTTTTACATTAAAAGAAAACATTAATTTGTCGAAGGTTGGCTTTAAAAAAACTATATAATTTTTCGCTACATTTTTAATACGAATTAGTTAATTAAAATATTTAATGCTATATAACTCAAAGAAACTTAATTTTTAATGATTTAAACTATTAGAAATGGAGCAAAAACTAAAGAAACACAAAAATCTTAGTGTCAAGAAATTCTTTTTACATTTATAAAACTGCTTAAGAAAATCACAAATTTTCGGAATTTTCAATTAAAATTGGTAACAGCTGGTATGTAAAAATGCTGGTGGAACCTTTTTCATCAAATAAAGTTATTAATGAATGTCATAGTTAATTGGAATTTTGTATATTCCAACATTAGAGCGTTTTTTTAGTTCATTATGCTCCTGTAATACCTTTTTGTCACTTTGTTCTTCAAATAAGGAGAAAAAATGATGTGGGATGAAAGTTTGGACTTTATGCTGGTACATCCCAGCAAAAACTTTACTTACCCGGTAAGCCAATATATTACATTGCAAAAGACGGTAACTACTTATAATTCGGGTGAAAAACTCATTACATTTATATGGCGATGTCCACGAATTCATGGGTCCCCATTATAAAAGTACTTATTTCAAACAATCAAATAAGTAGTCAAATGCTACAAAACTACAAATAATTCAAAACTACAAAATTGCTAAAAAAAATTAAAAACAAAAAGTTGGCTCAACTGAGATTTGAACCTAGGCAAAAACATTCGTTCATGTTTCAAAGACTACTGTCTTACTCACTACGCCATGTATACGTTAAAATTTGTGTGCGTTATTAATAGTTTAAACATACCAATAGAAATTCAAATAATTTCTTAAAAAAATATATGGGTTTAGTTTGGGGTTGAACCGACAACCTTCTGAGTGCTACGCTGCAACTAGTTATTCCACTACTCGAAGAAATGAGAAAAATAATGACAACTCATTACCAGGTAATGAGTCTAGTAAGTAGTAGTCATTACTAAAAGCCAAACAATTTTTACTGGGATTTAAAGCTTTTTGCAAATAAATTTTGCTGCATTATCATTATTTGATCATATATGCTTGGAGTCATTATTTTTCTCATGACTTGAATTTTAGTTTTCATCCTTCATAAACTCATATTTATTAACATTTTTTTATTAAATGAGCTTTAAAAGTCTAGAAATGTTACGGCACACCCATTATATTTCATAATAAAACCGATTTTCCAACTATTTTGAATAAAATTTATCTGCATTTAACAATATCTTTTAAATACGAAAGTATGGAAATTTATTATTTAATTTTCTAAATGCTTTCCAAAGGATTTTGAAGGTTTTCGGCGTATTCTGATCATATTAAATTGTACTTTTATATAGTATAAACATTCTTGTACAACATATAATTCTTTCCATAACTTTTTAAGCTTATCAACTTAAATCATTGGGAAAGATTATAATTGTTGAATACTTTGTCCCCATAAGAGTGTTTTTTCCATGTAGTTTTCCATCTGTGTTTTTTTTTTTCATTGTTTCTTAGAAGATAAAATTAATACATAATTATAACAGCACTTTATTATAAGCTCTAGTGGATGTATTCAAATTTTTCTTAATTTATCTAGGTTTAACTCTGCCAAATATTTGTAGTAGATGGATATTAAAATATATCAACTATAATATTACAGGAATTTTGGATCGATTTAATATTCTTTTAAGTATATGTCTTAATAAGGAATACATTTGTTCAATATCTTTAACAATTTTCCCGAATTGGAGGTTATAAAAACCCCAAATGGGTTTATGATCTGGAGTTTTTTCTCTTGACATACTTAATATATTACTTATGAATTACTCGTAATATATATCATGGATTTAAACACAAATTCTTGTAGTATGTGATTATAATTTTCATACTGACAATTTATTGACAATAATACATCCAAAAGTTCCAAAAAATTGACAGGTAGATTAAAGGGTATGTATAGTTTTTGTTGTTGTATTTTCGTAATTGCATTCATAATGAATTTTTTTCTGGTAAAACCAGTTAAAGAAATATACCTAAAACAAAATGTAACAAAAAAAAAAAAAAAAAAATTGCAATGTTATAAACATTTGCAAATATTGTACAATAAAGTTGAAATAATAAATTTTTCTTCAATGTAAAAACATTTTCTTGACATACTGTATATATGTATTTGAGCAGTAATAAATTTAGTAATAAATTCAGTCCTCTATTTACAAATACTTTTTTATTGTAACAATCATAAATTAAAGACACAACTAACATCATCCCACCTATGATGCTGGTTTAATAACCAAAAAAATAAAAAATTAATCTAAAATAAAACATAGAATCTTTTATGTAAACAATACAATTAAAGACGTTGTCGTTTGTACAAATGACGGAAAACACCACTTTACTTTATTCGCATAATTAAGTAGAACACAATGGAAAGAACGATAACGGCAGCTGCCGCAATATTTTAAATTTTATTTATTTTAGTTTTCCTTCGTAGTCTTCATAAATAGAAAAAGTAACCGCAAGTAAAATAAATACAAGGATATATGAGAAAAAATACTGTTTTTACTATTTACCTCACTGTTCGCAGTCGCAATGGTTGTGGAAGGAGTGTGTGTGTATGTGGTTGATTATTTTTCTTATATATAATTTAACTTCTACATATTTATATTTGTACTATACATAAGTATATGCATTAGGGCTATAACCAAATTTTGGTCCTAGCACCACGCGATGTCTAATGTTGTGCTATTTACGAAAAAAAAATTTCCGGTCATTTTGGAATAAAAACCTCACCCACAAAAACGATTTTTAAAATCTCCCAAAAGAAAAGTAAATTCATTTTAAATAAAAAAATTTTTAATATTTTATTAATAAAGTAAAATAATAATGTGAAAAATGTTTATTGAAAAGTTATTATTGAAAGACATAAACTTCAAATTTAACGTGTGCGTGGTTTTGCATAACGAAAAAAAAAATTACTTAGGATTTCCAAACTTTAACGCGTTTTGACAACCGCGAAAAAGTAATGCCATATGCAAAAATTTAAAAATGTTATAGCCCTAATATGCATATATTGGTATTGTTGTTTCCTTCCATTTCCGATTCCGTTCTATCAACGGTGTTGCTGTTGTTTTTGTTAGGTGGCACATGTGTTTATTTTCTTTCTAGATGTTCGTTTTGTTTACTTTGAAAATTTATTTATTTTCTAGAATAAAAATCTAGTAAAAACAGTAGCAATAATATCCTTGCAATTAAAGAATGGGATGGACGGGTGGAGGAACCAAGCTAAACATGTTTTAAATCACAACAATCAAAATATTGCAGATAAACAAACAACCGAATTGTAATACCAATACACCTTCAGCTATCATTGTTGTGGATTTTATTGTAATAAAAATATTCCATAAAAACAGTATATCAACATCCATCTTACAGTATTATATAGAAGTATACGAGCATCGCAATTGAACGAGGTTGTAGTTTCTAACTAATACATACTCTACTGCATTAGTTCACTTGCATGTATTGAGGATGCGCTTCATACATGGATGTATACAGGTGTATTTTGTATATCAAGGACATTTCTCAATATCAATAACATTTCGTATCTCTTGATTCAATCATTATCAAACAAAAACATCGCTTATTTACCTTGTCGATATTGGTTAAGTTGATGTTTGAGGCAACAAAATCTACATATTCATTAGGGTGGCCCTAAGATGAAAAGTATCGATGTTTCTAACTCAAATTGAAATTGACTTTGTTATAAGATGTCGTTTGCCAAAATTCTCGTTCTATCATTATCGTTTCGTAAGCTGGACGAAAATGAAAAAAAAAGTTCTTTTTCATATTTTACATTATTCTTTTTCTTCTTTAAGCTCTCGACGAGGCTTATGAAAACATGATTGCCTGTACTATTTGTCTCTTATAGTTTTGCAAATGCAAATAACAAGTAAGCATGCTTTATAAAAAATACAAATTTCCACACAACGTTTAAATGTTTGCTATTTTAGGTTAGGTTAAGTGGGCAGCTGTCCGAACAATTACAAGACAGCTCACGTGGGTCCAATTTGGTCCCGTTGTGATACCCTAAGGGATCATGTGATATAACTCACATGTCCGAAACTATGTTCGAATCGAAACGCATGTATGAAGGAATTGATCGCTCTGATGTCAGTATCACAGAGATCCGACAGTACATGCACAATCGTACTGCCGAATTTAGCGGTCCTTATTTCTGTGAGAGTCGGACAGTGACATAGGAAGTGCTCCACTGTCTCCTCCTCTTCCTCATCAAAGCAACTCCGACAGAAGTCGTTTAAAGGGAGCCCTAATCTCCTAGCATGCGCACCAGCAATCCAGTGCCCTGCGACAACGTATATCATAATACGTAACCGATGCCTTGGTATTCCCAGGATGAGGTTTGACCGAAATCCATCATAATGGGGCCATATTTGCCTCGAGGTTGAACATGTGGACATGTTTGACCATCTATCCTGTGCAATCTCCGATAAATTTCGCAGTATTGTAGATCTGCAGGAGGAAAGCGGTACTCCGACCAATTGATCCACATCTTCATGTCGAAGAAGCGAACCATTTCTGGCCAGTTCGTCCGCAGTAATATTTCCCGGGGTATTAGAATGACCCCTAACCCAGACTAGCTCTAGGTTTGAATGTCTCGCCATCTCGTTTAGAGACATCCGGCATTCATGTACCAGCCTCTTGGCCGCTAGTTTATGCAATTAAAAAAGTCGTTTAAAAAATTTACTTTTTTCATGAAATCTCTCTCGCATTCGTTTTTAACCTGGCGGCAAGCAGTTTAGTGTAAAATCGTTCTAAATCTATTTCTGGATAAAATATCGTCAATATATTAAAAAAAGCTGGCGTCACATTTTTTTTTATTAATCTATAAAAATTTAAACTTTTTCCAAAATTCACCATTTTCGACCAATGCCGGATGTAGGGTGCAAACATAAATCAATTCAAAATGTCTTTATTAAACATTTATAAAGCCTTATCTTTTGAAATATACAAAGAAAGAATTTATTTCTTCAATGAAACTTTGAGAAAAAATTCAAAGAATTGTACTATATTTTTGTAAAAAATAGCCATTTTTCGCATTGAGATGATCCAAAAGTTCTTTGAGCATATTATGTTTAAATATATAGCAAATTACCAGATATTTTTAAAAAAATTTTACTTCGTATACCCTCGACTTATTCTCGAAAAACGAAAGAAAATCGAGCCAAAAATTCAAAATTCAAGTTTAAATATCTTTTTAACTGTATAGATAACTTAGGTGAGTAAGCTTATTTTTTCTTTATCTTGCCAAGCACTTTACATAGATATAAAAAAAAAAAAGTTAAAATCGGACTTCATTAGTAGAAGTTAAGATTTTTACAGGTTGACCAGTTACCTAGTCTTTTTGCCTCATTAAATAAACGGCGACATTCTTTACGAGTCTCGCCAATCTCGCAGTTCCACCAGTGTGGTTTACTCCTGCCATTGCAGATCTTAAGTCTGCATGCAACGGAAGTCGCTGTATCGAATGCATTTGTCAGCTTTTCAACACAGGATTCAATGTCCTCGCAACCGTTGATGGTTGGGGGATTAGGGAGGAGTTGGGACAGAATATTATATTGTTCTGTCCAATTTGTCTTCCTCCTATTCTGAAAGGGCTTAACCCTGGGTAAACCGTCTTCAATATTGAATTCAATGTATAAGTGATCAGAGAAGGAGCAGTCATTGGAGACTCTCCAGTGCCTTATCATTGAGAGTGCCTAGTACTTACTAGCGTTATATCGAGAACTTTCCTTCTATTAGCTACTACAAAGGTAGCTACTACTTACCAATGTTCAGAATATCTAAACTACTACAAAGAATAAAATCGTATAAAGACTCACCCCTTGTATTTGTGTCAGAGCTTCCCCAAACAGCATGATGGGCGTTGACGTCGGTTTCAATTACGAGCGGTATATTGTTTTTCTTACCCGCATTGGTAATATCTAATAATAATATCGCGAACCTTGTTATTTGGTGGTAGGTCGCTATGGTCATAGGTCATATAGCTGGAGACAATATATACAACACCAGCACTTGTCTCCCAGGCCGCCACTACAGTATCCTCATCACTGAAATCAAAAAGAATAAAGATACTGAGTTTCTTGCTTGCTACTATACGAATCCTACCTTACCCCGTAGCATGTAGCAGCTTAAAACTACCCGCACGTAGTCCGCAAATTCTGTCTCCAAAGATCCATGGTTCTTGGACTAGTGCTAACTCCTCTCCTTTTTCTACCATTCGGAGGAGCAACGCAGCCGAAGCTGCTTTTGAATGATTAAAATTAACTTGCGTTATCTTCACCATGTGTGTCTTTTGGAATGATTGTGGCGTTGACGTCATCTTGGTCTGATTCCAAGAGGGTGTCCTCGTCAACTACTTCGTCCTCTCGCTCAAAAAATTCACCCATAAACTCAGAGTTTGAATGAGCGTCCTCTTGAGCAAGAGAACTAGTAGTCTCCTCACATGATATTGCTTCCTGAGATTGATTTTCATCATATTGAACCGGTGTGTCTCTGTCATCACACGAAGGGGTGGCAGTGACTCCTTGTTCATAACGATGACAATCTTTCTAAATGCTTCGTCGGATTCGGAAACTCTGGTGACCTTCCAGTATAGCGCCTTCCCATAGGCCGTCCAAAAGAGCGATCGCCTGCTTCAAGAGCAGAGCTGATCTCACATTTGAACAGGCCATTAATTTTACACGGCTACGATACCATCCTGCATCATCACACTGAGGGGAGGGACCGGGGTTCTCCTTCAGAGCATTTCAGAAGACTCCCATCAGCTTCCTCCTCACTATGTCCCAGTTCGCATGGGATATAGCGCAATCTGGATCGCACCTGTCGATGACGGCTCGTATTAGGTGACCTTTGGCCACTTCACTATATGATTTGTCCATCAGGTTGTAGGGCTTTGGACGCTTGGCCCGGGCTGTTGGCTTTGCGGCTGTGCCTCCTCCTCAGAACGTTGCCGTTTAGGCCCGTCTCTCGACGTGGGGAGGGGGTTACGCTGCAATTCAGCCAATAATGATTTAGCCCAATTAAGAGAAACAAGTTCCTCTGCGGTACTAGGCAGGCTTTTTACCCAACCGATCCAAAAAGCGTTCGGCGGCGCGCCGTCTTAAGAAGGCCCTCCTGGCGGGTGTAATGTGCCTTTGGGACTAGTTCTTGCCCTGTTGGGCTGGAGGCTTAACTCCGGAAACCGAAAGCTGGTTCGCATTTCCTTTACTGGCGGGGGGAGGTAACACCTGGGAGCGCGAAGACTTGTTCGCAGCCCCTTTGGTTACATTAGGCACTGGGGTTACTGCTGCCCGAGTTGGTTTCGTACAGGCAGTCCAAGAAGCAGGGGTTTCGCCGGTGCCTAGTGCCGGCAGCTTTTGAGGTGCTTGGTTTGAAGCTCAGAGGCACCTCGCTGCCTTTAGATGTGCTTCCCTGTTTGGGAGCTGGTTTTGCGCAGTCAGTAGGTTTGGGTTTCCCTTTACCTCCTCCTGCTGATTGTTGCTGGACGCCAGTAGCTCGCAGATTAGCCTGGCCCGGTGCCTCCACCAGACTAACCTGAACCTCAGTAGCTCTCGATTCACCATGGCCCGAGGTTGCTACCGTGGAAATAGGGTCTCCGGAGATTATAAGGCCCCCGACCGGATACTTGGGGCACGACTTCCTTTCTGACATCGGACAATTATAGACTTTTGCATTTTATACTTACTGCCAAGTTTTAAAAACTGCCGCCCCACTGGAATCAAATAGACCACCAAACCGCCCAAACTATGGAAACGGACGCTGGTGGATTTTAACGTACACAGAGTGTGTGGACAGTGTGGATATAATGTATCCAGCGGACGTGTTCTCTCTAGATGTCCATTCCTAGCAAGAATGGAAAACACATTTAGAGGGAACGTCTGATAGCCGTCCCTACTAGGGATAACAGACTGGGGGGTAGTTCTTCGTTTGTGTTTACCATGAGACCCTCAGGCATGGGTGGCCCTGCCAGTACGGCCTCATGGGTCATTTCACTTAAGCCCTCGTATCTCTTTAAGGTGACTACCCATCGCGAGGGTGTTTTCTATGTGAAAGGTACCCTATTTTGAGCCCCAATAGCTCCGTTCCTAAAGGGTCTGTGAGCTCACATTCCAAATTTTAAACACTCCTAAGCAACGCCGATTTATATATAATTATATTATATTATTTATATATAATTATACTTATGTATATGATTAATAAAAACATTCTGTCAATATGTAGTACCTTAATACTGAAAATACTACATCTATCATTACTACTCGTATCATTAATAAAAATTCTATTATTCTTCTAATATGTAAGTATGTAAAGGATTGTATGTATGTGTCGATAAACTGCGTTTGTTATTTTTACAACCACCGCAGGCATCCAAAAATTGCGTAACAGATGTATTCAATATTTGTTTGTTGACACTCTGTATTGCAATCTTGTAATATTTATTGAATATTAAATCACAAGTGAAATAATATTTTGTTAGTTATTCCTTTATTGTATATATTAAAGGAAACCATTTATAAATGTTAGTTTTAGATTTTAATTTTGCCGAAATCAATTGAGTTTAGGTATCACACAAGCAATAATGTACTTGTTGGGTGTTTTAGTTTTTATTTAGTGTAAACAAACTGTTAAATACCAGTATTAAAATTCATAAAAACATTTTAAGCATCAACACAAATTTTTATTTCGAATAAATGCTTGTTGTTTAAATGTTGTTTGTGAGACATTCGTTTGTACGTAGTAGAGAGATTGAACCGGTTTTATTCGACTGG
The DNA here is from genome assembly GCA_951394005.1 of Protophormia terraenovae. Lineage (NCBI taxonomy): Eukaryota > Metazoa > Arthropoda > Insecta > Diptera > Calliphoridae > Protophormia > Protophormia terraenovae. Next base: position 76,453,845 of record OX596074.1, on the reverse strand, counting down.
TTTTAACTGGTTTTTTGGAAGATTTTCGGTCGTTTTTTTTTAAATTGTAGCTTTTCGAATATCGAATAAACCGGTTTTTTGGTTCGAATACTCGGTTTAAATTATCTTCAGAAATTTTACCTAAAAAAGCAATTTATTGAAAAAAATATATATGTATATAAGTTTATAATTGCAACATACGAGGGGTGCTATTTATGTTTTGCAAAACTTGAGGAACAAACAGAAAGAGGAAATGAACATTCTTTATAATGACAATTGGTTTGTTAACAAGACAAAGTTCGACATACCAAAGGAGACTCAATGGTTGCTATCATTAGGAGAGAAATACACTATTCTAACAGAGAAGAGAAAATTCCCACTTTTTAAAATGATTGCGGATGGGGAAGATTGTATGACAAGGAGGGACAAGAGACTGCAAGAACTCAATTTACATCCATGTTGGAGAATCATATAAATAAACAAACCCTGAATAGAAGAGAAAGCTATGTACTGAGCACAGTGGAACAGACAAGACAATTTTTGCACAAAAACAAGAATATACTGATACTTAAGGCAGATAAGGGGAATGTTACTGTGGCGATCAGATTATGAGACTAGGATGAAAGCCATACTGAGTGACATGATGACATATAAGAGAATAGATAAGGATCCTACTTCATCCCTACAGAAAAGAAACAACGAGCTAGTTGATGAACTATTTTTGTGCAATAGTATAACTGTGATAGAGAAGAAAAGACTGCCCCTAGAATATATGGACTTCCTAAAATCCACAAGGAAGGATACCCTCTTAGACCAATTTGTGCATCAGTGAATTCGCCATCTAGTGATCACAGAATGTCTGTATATAATGTAAGGGATGCGGTGCAATTAAGAAATAGAGTCAATAATAGTGCAATAGCTGAGGACGAAAAATTAATCTCATTTGATGTGGTATCACTCTTTTCAAGTATACCAGTGGACTATGCGATGGATGTCATAAAAAGGAAATGGAAAGATTTCGAGCAACATACAGACATACCAGAGGAACTATTTTTTAGGATATTAAAGTTTTGTATAAAGGACAACAGATATTTTAAATATAATGATAAGATTTATACACAGTGTAAGGATTTGCCGATGGGTTCACCAGCATCACCCATTGCCGCAGACATAGTAATGGAAGAATTATTGGAAACGACTATGAAATAACTTGACGATAAACCAAGATTATTGACAAAATAGGTGGACGACCTTTTTGGGATTGTGAAAATAAGTGCAATAGAAAAAACTCTTACACAACTTAATGATTTCCACCGACAAATAAAGTTTACAATGGAAGAGGAAATGGAAGGAAAATTACCATACTTGGACACTTTAGTCATAAGAACGGACAATATCATTAAGATAGATTGGTACCAAAAGCCTACTTCATCTGGTAGAATCATAAACTTTCATTCGTGGCAACCAAAGAATGTAATTATAAATACAGCTAATAACTTGATACGAAGAGTCTTATCTATAAGCGACGAAATATTTCATGAGAGGAATAAGAAAAAACTGGAGAACATTTTGAGTAAGAATGCTTTTCCTTACACAATTATTAGAAATTTAATTAGAAACTATAATAATAATGGACCAACAGAACGGAAAGATACAACAAAAATTTACAAATCAATGACGTATGTACTACAGATAGCGGAGAGAATAAAAAATGCTGGGATCTATAATAAGGAGAAATTTACACTTGCACATACATCGAACAACACACTGAAACAACTTTTCGCAAACACAAAAAGTAAACTTGACAAGATGGACAATCGAAACGTTATTTACAAAATTAGGTGTACTGGAAATGATAAAAATACATGCGACCAAGTATATGTTGGTACTACAGGAAATAAATTAAAAACTAGAATAGCAGGACATAAATCTGATTTAAAGAATATAAATAAAAATTTGACACAAAAAACTGCACTTGCAGCCCACTGTGCGGAGAGTCAACATAAACCAGACCTAGAGAGAGTGGAGATATTACAAAGAGAGGAGAGATATAATAAACGGTACACTTTGGAGATGCTGCATTTTATTAATATACCGAAGCAGAGGAAAATAAATTACAAAACAGACACAGAAAACTGCGCCAATCAGGGTTGTCAGATTTTTTTGAGCCTCTGTCGCCAAATTGTTAATCAGAAATCGCCAAAAATCGCCAAAAATCGCCAAAATTAAATTTTGTATTTTTTTTAAGGAAAAACTAAAAAGAACTAAAATATTTAGTGCTTCAATTTTCTTATAATTTTAAAATGTAAATTTATCATCAACAAAGTCAATGATAATTGCAATAGCTAATAATAAATGAAAAAAATATAACTATAAATTTTAATACACTTTTTTGACATACAAAGCTACATTTTAGGTAAAAAATTTTAAAAATTTATTATATTTTTTAACAGAATAATTCTAAAATTATATAATGAACATTTGTCCTATCAAACTTATAAATTGCTTCAAAGAATTAATTTATTCCTGAACGTTTTATTTTCATTATGGCCCATAAAATCTTAATATTCATATTTTAAAGATGATGGAAAACAAATTGTTAAACATTTATTGAAGATATTTATAAATTAAGGATATTTATTTTATTAGTCGGGGTTCATAAACAGAATTTGCTTTTTGCTGCAATTCTGAGTTCGTAGACGAGAGAGTTCTTTGTAAATGTTTAGTATTCCCTTCTCCTCTCTCTCTCCTACGAACTCAGAATTGCAGCAGGAAAAATTGCTGTGTGTGATCCCCGACTTAGATCAGGGGTTTTTTAAAACTCTTGCTTCGTGGCCCACTTGAGAAGTTATAACTTGAAAACGACCCACAAGCATTTTTGAGTAGTAAATTAACTAGATCCTAAGAAACTAAAATCTTTGATATTTGATAATTTAAAGGTATTTCTGAAAATACGTATGTTGAATTTCAAGTTTGAATAAAAATTAATGTTCATTTGAAAAAAAGGTTATACATTCTCAATTTCATATCAAATATTATTCCTAAATAATTCTTAATATAAAAAAATAAAATAATACTTAAAGAAAAAAAAACACAAAAACAAGAAAAAAAGGTATAGTCCGACCATATTATACCCTAAACCATTATGTATGACCATAAAAATTCGGCGAAGGGACTTATATTAGACCAACACTTTTACTAAATGGAAAATAATATATATAAATACAGAACAATGCGTTGATACTAAAATCTATATGATTTTATGCACTTTAAGGCAATTCCCGGAAGTGGGTTTATATGGGAGCTATGGTAAATTATGGACCGATTCTAATAAAATTTGGCAATGTTGTTTCTATTTATATAAAACTTATTTTTGTCGAATATTATCTTGATACTAACATTAGTATGGGATTTATGCACGTTAAAGAGATTTTCGGAACAGGGGTTTATATGGGAGCTATGGTTAATCGTGGACCGATCTTCATAAAATTTGGTACAAAGTTTGGTACTGATACAAAACTTCTTTGCACCGAATTTTAAAATATTCTTAATTTTAAGGCATTTTTGAGTGTTGAAACTCAATATCGGGGGGATATTTGTATGGGGGCTAGGTGAAATAATGGACCGATCACAATCAATTTCAATAGGCTTCGTTCCTGTATTATAAAAGTCCCACGTGCCAAATTTCATTGAATTATCTTCAAAATTGCGACCTGTACTTTGTGCAGAAGGTTTACATGGACTGCCAGCCGTCCAACCAGCCAGACGGACGGACGGATATCGTTAGATCGATTTAAAAAGTGATTCTGAGTCGATTGGTATACTTTAAGGTGGGTGTTGTATAACGTTTTCTATGCGTTACAAACATCAGCACAAACGCATAATACCCCAACCACCTATGGTGGTGTAGGGTATAAAAAATGGTATATTCTCAATTTGATATCAAATGCTTTTGTTAAATCAGGCTATATTTAAGAAAATAGTAAAAACATTTTATTTCAATTAATTATAAATTTAAGATAAAACCTTTGTATTTAAAAATGGATTTGAAAATTGCTACCAAATGTCTTATTCCAAGGACGGTATCATTAAATGTTTTTACAATTTGCAAAAATGACCAAGATGATAATAAAAATCAGGCACAAACAATAGTTTTCGAATTTTTACTCTATATTTTTTGCAACTTTAATTAGTAACTTCGAATTATTTTATAAGTATGGAGAAATTAAAAAATGTATGTTATCTCTTTAAAGTAATACTTTTAAATTTATGTTCAAGCAAAAGGTCTTAGCGACCACCTAACAATCTTTGTACGGACCCCTTGTTGAGAACATCGGACCCCCATTTGAGAACCGTTGTGTTGGATAGAAATAGTCGTTTGATAGTAAGAAAACATAAAAATTTTACTATGCGAATACCTATTTAATAAAACTTTAAAAATTAGCCAAATATATCGCCACATTGTTAAAAATCGCCAAAAAATTCGCCATGTCGCAAAACGGAAAATTCAGTCGCCAAGAGCAATTAAAAATCGACACGTTTGGCGAAAAATCGCCACATCTGACAGCCCTGGCGCCAATAGCTATAGACATATTATAAACAAAAAAAATTAAATTAGTACAATATTGAATGTGGAGACATTGTGACGTGTTTTTGCATACTGTTATTGTTACTCGTTGTGGGTGTTTTTTGTTTATTATGTTTGATTTTATGCGAATTAAATTATGTACAGTGGTTCATTAATGTTTTTTGTTTATTAATTTTCTAATTTATAGTATTCTTGAAAATGATATCCGAAGGATATCGAAATATCGAAAAATAAAATATTATATGGAAAAACTGACCTCAAGCTCAACAAAAGTCGTTTAATTTTTGAAACTTTAATAATATTTATTGTGCAAAAAATATAATCTATGTAATAATAAGCATTTTAAAATATAGAAAGAAAATTATTTAATTAAATTTAATATAAACTTACGCAGCAAAAGTTTTAATTAAAGTAATTTTATAATAAAGGTTAGACCTTTTCAAAAATGTAAAGTAAACCAAATATACTACCGTCTGAAATATAAAAAATATATTTGAGAAATGAGAAATTTTTGTACTTTATAATTAAATTGTAATACATTACCTTAATTTATAGTATTCTTGAAAATGATATCCGAAGGATATCGAAATATCGAAAAATAAAATATTATATGGAAAAACTGACCTCAAGCTTAACAAAAGTCGTTTAATTTTTGAAACTTTAATAATATTTATTGTGCAAAAAATATAATCTATGTTATAAATAAGCATTTTAAAATATAGAAAGAAAATTATTTAATTAAATTTAATATAAACTTACGCAGCAAAAGTTTTAATTAAAGTAATTTTATAATAAAGGTTAGACCTTTTCAAAAATGTAAAGTAAACCAAATATACTACCGTCTGAAATATAAAAAATATATTTGAGAAATGAGAAATTTTTGTACTTTATAATTAAATTGTAATACATTACCTTCAGGTAATGTTTATATTTCATATTATCTATTTGTTTCATATTTTGTTACAAAAGTTTGTTTGCTGGATCTTTGATATGATCGCCATATAAGATGATGTTTTATGAAAATTCTTTATAATTCGAATGAAAACAACCTACATTTTAGTACAAGTGTTTAATCGATATCGACCTGAGAAAATAAAAAAATATACATTTATTAAAAATTTTATATAACAAAACAAACTATTTTTGTACCATTTATTAGTACATTAGATGTGCACTCACTCAGTAATCAACAATCAGTGTACTGATTTCAATTTCAGCCCATACAGATTTATAACTTAATATTTCTAAAGTTTATGGAGAAATTAATAAATGTGTGTTATCTCTTTAAAGTAATACTTTTAATTTTATGTTCAAGCAAAAGGTCTTAGCGACCACCTAACAATCTTTGTACGGACCCCTTGTTGAGAACATCGGACCCCCATTTGAGAACCGTTGTGTTGGATAGAAATAGTCGTTTGATAGTAAGAAAACATAAAAATTTTACTATGCGAATACCTATTTAATAAAACTTTAAAAATTAGCCAAATATATCGCCACATTGTTAAAAATCGCCAAAAAATTCGCCATGTCGCAAAACGGAAAATTCAGTCGCCAAGAGCAATTAAAAATCGCCACGTCTGACAGCCCTGGCGCCAATATTATAAACAAAAAAAAATTAAATTAGTACAATATTGAATGTGGAGACATTGTGACGTGTTTTTGCATACTGTTATTGTTACTCGTTGTAGGTGTTTTTTGTTTATTATGTTTGATTTTATGCGAATTAAATTATGTACAGTGGTTCATTAATGTTTTTTGTTTATTAATTTTCTAATTTATAGTATTCTTGAAAATGATATCCGAAGGATATCGAAATATCGAAAAATAAAATATTATATGGAAAAACTGACCTCAAGCTCAACAAAAGTCGTTTAATTTTTGAAACTTTAATAATATTTATTGTGCAAAAAATATAATCTATGTTATAAATAAGCATTTTAAAATATATAAAGAAAATTATTTAATTAAATTTAATATAAACTTACGTAGCAAAAGTTTTAATTAAAGTAATTTTATAATAAAGGTTAGACCGTTTCAAAAATGTAAAGTAAACCAAATATACTACCGTCTGAAATATAAAAAAAATATATTTGAGAAATAAGAAATTTTTTTCCTTTTAATTAAATTGTAATACATTACCTTCAGGTATATTATCTATTTGTTTCATATTTTGTTACAAAAGTTTGTTTGCTGGATCCTTGATATGATCGCCATATAAGATGATGTTTTATGAAAATTCTTTATAATTCGAATGGAAACAACCTACATTTTAGTACAAGTGTTTAATCGATATCGACCTGAGAAAATAAAAAAATTACATTTATTAAAAATTTTAATATAACAAAACAAACTATTTTTGTACCATTTATTAGTACATTAGATGTGCACTCACTCAGTAATCAACAATCAGTGTACTGATTTCAATTTCAGCCCATACAGATTTATAACTTAATATTTCTAAAGTTTATTTCTGGATGATCTATAGCAACATATAAAAAATGTAAAGAAAACGAAAATATAAATAAAAAAGTTTATATACAAAGTACAAAAAATATTTACCTAAATTTTTAAATCATTTGTGCTTACTTGAAGTAGGTTTGTTTTTAGATTTTTCAAGGAAATTTTTGTCGTGCAGTTGTCCATAATCCAAAACAGTTCCTTGAGATAATGATGACCGTGGTCTGGCAGTTGATTAATTTAATTTGTTTATATTTGCTATCGAAATATTTTGTGCCATCCATGAGTTAACATTTTTTTGCAGGTTCTTAAAGTATATCTGATTTAACACAAATTCACACTTATTTTTCACTATGTTTTATTTATTCGAGAATTTTTGTAATTGTATAAAAAAAATTTAAACTAAATTTAAATCTATTTACACAAAAACACGTGCACAAGCTTTATTGTTTGTCATTCAACTGATCTTCTTCATTATGCGTTTTCTGTAATGAAGAAATTTCTTCAATTCTACACATGTTTCTTCAATTTGATTAAAAGAAATTATTTAAATTAACAAAATTTATTCAATTCTAAATACCTTTAGTAAATTTGAATAAATTTCGTCAATTTGAAGAATTTTATTCAATTTGACTAAAATAAATTAGTTAATATTAACGAAATTTCTTCAATTCTACATGTCGTTAGTAAATTTGAAGACATTTCGTCAAATTGAAGAATATTATACAATATGACTTAAAAAAAAATTGTAATTTTAACAAAATTTCTTCAATTTTACATGTCTTTAGTAAAATTTACTAAATTTTTTAATCATATTGAAGAATTTTTATTTATTTTTACTACTTCATTTTATTTAACTTTAGTAAATGTAAATTAGTTTATTTATTAGTATATTTTATAAAATATTTTGGATATCGTTCATATACCTATATAGTACAGTCAATAATTTCTAGTAAAAACTAAATAAATAATACAATTATAAGAAATATATATTTTTATATTTTTTACATATTATTAAAAACTGTAATTGTGTGTAAAGACGTTCAAACTTATTTTGAAGAATTTTCTTCAATTCTACATGTCTTTAGTAAATTTGAAGAAATTTCGTCAATTTGAAGAAATTTATTCTATTTGAATAAAATAAATTATTTAGTTTCCTAAAATGTGTATGCTTTTAGTCGATTTACAAATTTTTAGTCAAGTTGAAGAAATTTATTCAAATTGACTAAAAAATATTAGTCAATTTTAAAATTTACGAAAAATATTAGTTAATTTAACAGATAATTTATTCAAATTAACTTCTTTTGGGGGTGTTAAATTGAATAAAATTGTGTGTTGTTTTTCTTACTGCCAATTGTTTAATAGTAACTGCCAATTTAACAAAATTTTCGTCAACTTAACAGATTTTTCGTCAATTTTTTAACGAAATTTTATTCAAATCAACATATTTTACAAAAAAATATTTTTGACAAACATCTTTTAGTAGATTTGAAGAAAATTTATTGATTTTAAGAAAAATTCTGTTGATTTGAAGAAAAAATCTGTTAATTTAAATATTTTTTTTTTTTCGTTAAAATTCTACGAAAAATTTTCGTCAATATTACTTACGAGATTTGGTTCAGTGAAGTTTGTTACCAATAACTTCATTGCTTAACCTAATGTAAAAATATATTGCGTGACCAACATATTTCTACACTTAGAAAATCGGTTACTGTAACAAAAATACATGTATTTGAGGTGCTTTAATAAAACCGGTTAACCGGTTTTTTTCAAAATTCAGTAATTTGTAACCGGTTGTTTTTAAATGCCAAGTATTTGAAATATTTGAAAACCGGTAGTATCAGTAGATACCGAAATTACTTCTGGATATAATTCAATTACAAAATAATGGGATCCAACGAATATTGTTTGTTCCGGACTACAGAATTATAGTTACAATAGAATTTTTAACTTAAATGGGAATAAAGAATTTAAGTTAAGTTGTTTATTTAAATTTGAAACGCCATAACATTTTTATGGCATCGGTTTTTGATTGTATGTCTCTACTTTTCTCGAAATTGGGAAAACATTTACGCTTAAGAATAAAAAAGATATGGGCAATTCTTCAAACTCGTTTACTTTTGATGTTCAAAAAAATTTCGAAAATTTTTTAACGGCACATCAACGATATTTAGTACCAATATTCCTTGGCTCTAGTGAAACATAAATCTGTTCGCGAGAATGACTTTTACCGAACGGCATCAATGTTATGGCAGTTTAAGATAAATTTTTTTGTTTTTTTAAATTGCCAAAATTCTATTTATAGTCCTAAATCAAAAATTATTGCATTTATGTACTCTACAATGGTGTATCTAAAATACAAATTAAAAATATCGCGATATGTTAAGTATTCGGGGATATATTAGCGATTTAATAGTTATTAAACCTTCTTATAAAATTTTCAAAAATTCAGTTTTTAGTGATATAGTCTTGTTCATATTCATCCATTTATTGCAAAATTTATTATTTTTTTTAAATAAGTCATAAAACAATGTCATTTATATGCATTTTTTAATTGCACTTACTCGAATCTCTAAAGTTGCATTAAATGCAAAATCGTACTTTTTTTCGAACGCCATAGTGATTTTGATGTATGGTATTAAAGCAGCTACAGATTGACATATATCATCGCCAATTTTGAGGTTGAGGTTGAAAGAGGATCACACAGAACTGTGTATTCACAAGACCAATTATGCTGATCCATAGTGAATCCTCAAAAAAAAAAAAAAAAAAAAGAAAGAAAAGAGAAATAACAAAATAAGAAAAAGAGAAAAAAAAATAAAATAAATAAAATAAAATATATAGAAAAAAATAAATAAATATATGTATATATATGTATAAGTATACAAAGTTCCTTTAGCTCCACTGTTGGTTATCTTTACAGTCAATCTTTTGATGCCTTGTCAATCCATTCGGTGTCTCGATTGTCTTGTTCCTGGACCTCCATTATTACTTGTTATATTCATCTTTGTTGCCTTAATAAATTTCAAAATCTTTAATGGACTTATCCCTCTTAAATCTTCCAGGTTCTGAAAAAAATAGGAATCAAAACATTTAAATCTATAACGCGATAGTGCGGCGCACTCGCAGACGAAATCAAATGTATCCTCTTCCTCCTCGCTGCACCATCTGCAGTTGTTATTATCGCATAAACCAATTTTCTTAAGAAAATATTTTAAGTCGTTATGACCCGTAATAATACCTACATACATTCTCAGTTCATTCTTTTCCATATCTAGAACTTTCCTCAATGTATTGTTATCCCTTGGTTTTCATATCGCCTTTGTCTGCTTATATCTCGATGAGTTATCCCAGAGTGCATCGGCTTCCACTTTGAATTTATTTCTTATTTTTCGATATATATAATCTAGTCCAGGATGAATGTCTTCACATGCGTTAGTCGATTCCATATCTGCTCCTGTTCGTGCTAGTTCATCAGCTATTTCATTACCTTGAATATTATTGTGACCCGGTACCCAGCACAGTTTTAAAAAGTGTTGTTCGTTGAGAACTTGTGGATCTCTGCGACAACGGCTGACCACCTTTGATCTAATATTCCTGCTACAAAGTGCCCTTATGGTAGCCTGACTATCTATGTATATTGTGATATCGCTCCTAAATATCGGCATCATAGATATTAGTTTTGCTGCTTCAGACACTGCAAAGATTTCAGCTTGGAAAATACTACAAGCATTGTTCAGTCTTGAGCTCTGTTTGATACCTAACTTTTCACAGAAAACTCCACTTCCCGTTCCATTCACTTTCCTAGAACCATCAGTGTACACCTCAACACCTTCTACATAACGATTATTGGTCTCCCAGTCTTCTCTCGGCGGTATAATCGCTGTAATCTCCTTATCCCATCGAGTTTCACTTATCATGTAATCTGTTACTAAATTTTCATAACTTGATTTTCTAATTAAGGATGAATGTCCATTATCTCTAATTATAAGTTGTCCATTTTGGCTCAGCCTAATCTGGGTCTTTAAAGCGTATTCCTTTATGTATAAATGTAGGGGTTCAATTTCCAGCATTCTGCACATTGCTTCAGTTGCGGTGGATCTTCTTGCACCTGTTATGCTCAGCGCTACAACTCTATTTACACGTTCAATGAAAGAGGCATGTGTTTTGATGTTCATAATTGGCCACCAAACAAGCGATCCGTGTGCTAGTATTGGCCTAACAATTGCCTTGTATATCCAATAAATCAAGCGTGGTTTAAGACCCCAAGATTTTCCAATAAGCTTCTGACACGAGTACAAAGCAGCGTAAGCTTTCTTTACTCTTTCCTGTAGGTTGGATATCCAGTTCAATTTATGGTCGTAAAAAACGCCTAAAAATTTTGCTCAATTTGAAAGTTCCAAAGTTCTACCACCTAGTTTCGGTGGGTTAAAAGCAGGTATTCTCCTTCGCCCTGTGAAAGGTACCAGCCCTGTTTTCTGAGGATTGATACCCAAACCACAATCGATAGCCCATTTATTTAATATCTTTAGAGCACCTTCCATTACCTCTGCAAGAGTACTCGGGAATTTACCTTTTACTAGTAGCACTAGATCATCTGCATATGCCACTACTCCTACACCTAATGTATTAAGTTCCAACAAAATTTCATTCAATGCTAGAATCCACAGAGTCGGTGATATGACGCCGCCTTGAGGAGTGCCCCTGTTGGCTATTGCATTTAGAAATGTTCCACCTAGTTCAGCCTGAATTTCTCGATGGGTAAGAACTTTCAAAATCCACATAGTAACCACCCGGTCACTACCACTAGCACACAGAGCTTTCTCAATAACGTCTGATTTGATATTGTTGAAAGCTCCTTCAATATCTAGGAAACACGCTAGTACGAATTCTCCATGGTGTATACTCTGTTCTATTCTCGTCGTTAAACTGTGAATTGCAGTTTCAACTGACTTTCCTCTTAAATAAGCATGCTGATCAGGAGAGAATGGCATAATATGTATTATCTTTCTTACATGGTCATCTATGATTCTCTCGAGAGTTTTCAGCAAAAAGGAAGACAAACTGATAGGTCTGTAGTCCTTTGTCACAACATGTTGTATCTTACCCACTTTTGGTATAAAGATCACCTTTACTTTACGCCAACTTGTTGGAACATATGAATAATGTAAGCAAGCAGTATATAGTCTCCTTAACAGTTCACCAATTATTTCGGTACATTTCTGCAGCATAATTGGATAAATACCGTCTAATCCTGGCGATTTATAAGGTCCAAAGCTGCTTATGGCCCATTTAATTTTCTCTACTGTAACTAGACCATAGTCCATATCAGAGGTTTTGGTTTCGTGACACAGCGATTCACGAGAAAAATTCTCCGTGTTCAAATTACAACCGGGAAAGTGAGTTTCAAATAGCGCTTCCAAAGTCTCTTTTGCTGAATCTGTCCAAGTACCATTCGATCTTTTAATATTACCTGGAACGTTTTTTTGTTTCGACATCATCTTCCTAAGACTAGAAGTATCCTTGATTGTTTCTATTTCCTTCAGCTTGTCAATGAAGCATTGCCTCTTAGCTTTTCTTATATGCTTTTTAAATTCTTTACGTTTATTTTTATATTGTTCCCATTTATATTCCGTGTTAAAATGCCGTGCAGCATTTAATGCTCTTTTAGTACTTGTCCGCAGTTTTTCCAAATCCTTATGCCACCATTCTTTATTTTTGGTGCTCTGATTCGTACTGCAGGGACATGATTCCTTAAAGGCCTCCGCAAAGCACTTCTCAAGGTTGCTTGTAAAGTTTTCTATATCTGTGGGATTTCTTATCTCATGTGTAGTTAGTAACAAAGAGTTAGAAAGTTTACTGATGAAAATTTCCCAGTTTATTCTTCTAGGGTTCCGAAAGGACAGTGTGGGTTCCGGATCCCTTACATTTACTTCAAATTCAATGTATTTATGGTCAGAGAATGTCACTTCGTGGGATACTTTCCATGATTGGATTTCCAATGAAAGGCTTTGCGACACTATCGTTAGATCAAGAACTTCCTTACGAATCCTTGTCTCAAATGTAGCTTCTTGACCTTTGTTGACAATTATCAACTTATTTTCTATTATAAAGTCCATTAATGTAAGACCTCTTTCGTTTGTATCTGTGCTACCCCATAGTAGGTGATGGGCATTTGCATCACATCCTATAACTATGTCAACATTAGTATGTTCAGAATACTTTGTAAGTCGTCTAGTTATATCAGGAGGTGGTTCGGATTCATCATCATGGGCGAAATATGATGATGCCACGATCCATTTTCTTCCACAAGTTCCAATTTCTACTGCTGTTTGGTCTCGATTCGTAAATTGATTTAGCAAAATACATTTCAGTTCTTTTTTTGGCTAAAATACATGTCCTATTTTTCATTTCATTTCTACAGTAAAAAAGTTCATAAGATTTTTCATTAAGTCCGCTTATACCGCTTGATGTGATCCAGGGTTCTTGGATCAGAATCATGTCTATTTTAAACCTGTTTACGAAGAGAATTAAATTTGTCGTTGCCTCTATACAGTGATGTAGATTAATCTGTAAAATTTTAAGGCCCATGACTCACACAAGATGCGTTATCAATTCTCTTCTTAACAGAATACTGTTTGACCTCCATATTTATTACAAAATAGTTACTTATATCCTCACACAGTTGTTTCCTACTGGATTTATCAGCGAAGGTATCTCTTGAAGTAAGAGCGGAGTGGCCCTTTAGTTCGAGAGATACCTTCGCGGGTTTATTAGCGGTGATGTCTTCAATCTTCTTCGTGTTTGGGGCGGGTTGGCCTGTCTTCACGTAAGTTGATTGACCGATATCACCCCTTCCTAAATCCTTTTGCGATTTTAGGAAGGGTTCTACGGATTCCAGAGCGGGTTGGCCCATCTTATCCGCAGAAACCTCCTTTTTGCTAATAAGGATAAAAAGTTTCCCTTCTGATTTGCTAGTGGAGATATCTAACTTACCATCTGTGTTTGGGGCGGGTTGGCCTGTCTTCACATAAGGTAATTGATCAATATCACCACTTGCTTTAGGTCTTCTGAAATAACTCTTTCCATTTTCTGAATTTAAGTAAGGGAAGTATACTGCAGATATTAGGGTGGGTTGACCCATCTTATCAGCAGAAACATCCTTATACTTTTTACTGACAACATCCACTAGTGATGTATTTGGTTTCAGGGCGGGTTGGCCCATCTTACCATTCACCACATAGTTTTTATTGCATAGCTTAACATTGGTTATTGAGTTATCGAGTTGTGGCTCGGAATGGACTGTCTTTCTCGATATTTCTTTAACCATGTTTTTCATAATCTATACAGACAGTAAATAATGAGGGATCAGTTCTATGTTTCTTGTTAAATTATTACTAATAATTATTATTATTTTTTATTTTTTATTGCCACTGCAATGTTATAACAAAAAATGTCACATGTAAACAATATGCTATTGCCCGTGTAGACACTGTAATACAATAACATATTATTATAATCACCCTGTTATAGTTAAGAGCAAGTAATATTAATTATAACAGCAACTTTGTTATGATGACAAAAATTCGCAAAAAAATAAAATAACAAAACAAAGTAAATACACGTTAATTGTTGTACATACATACATACATACATACATACATACATACATACATACATACATACATACATACATACATACATACATACATACATACATACATACATACATACATACATACATACATACATACATACATACATACATACATACATACATACATACATACATACATACATACATACATACATACTAGTGATGAATATCTTAAATTACAACAACTATACGGGTATTGAGAGCTAAGATTGACAAATGAACGAATAAACATACACTCTTTTATTTACTTAAAAACTGATTTTTTAAAGTTTTCCTTTAGAAAAAAGATCGTCGAACATTAATTTATATATTAATATGCAATTTTTATTTATTTTGGATCTTAAACCATTGAACTTTAATTATTTTGTAGGAGCACTTGAACTATACAACCGACTGCTACTATAGTATTAATCTAATCGCCAATTTTGATTAGCGCCTATTAATGTTAAACTAAAAACATCGCTGTCTTAGCCCATGAAAACCGCTGATAAATATTTTTAGTAAAATTATATTTCTTGCGCAAGTAAAACTTTACACAGGAACTTATTTCAGTTTAAAATTGATTTATAACACCAAAATCCGCTACAACAAAATATGCAAAATTGCTGAATTCTATAAAATAGCTATACACTTTTAGCAAACTAATATTTTAAAACGCCACAATGATTTTTAAATGTCATTTGGAAACCTTCTTTTATAACGCTATACCCTGGCTTCATTGAAATAAAGCTGCGAGTGCTCCTCGCGAAAAAGGCACCTCTTGCAGCCATCCACGTTTTTTCTCTCTAAGTTTGAGTACCTCCCACAGCATTAACGAGATATATGTCAAATGATGCATAATTTCAAGAGCTATTAGGCTCTGTTTAGAATTTTGATATATCCTAAACGGCGTAAAATCGCCAGTGAAGAAACTGAACAATTTTAAAATTTTTTAAAATTTGGTTTCACGACTTTTGCACAACACAATTTGACACTAGTTAATGGCACGCTAATTAAATTCATGCTGGTCCTTTTCTTCATTAGAAGAATTGGACATTTATGTTTAAATCCACGACTACAGCAATAGAAAGAAATAAAAAAAACTTGTTAGTTTCAAACACTTTTTTTTTGGAATTTTTGACTTTGGGTGCTTGTCGGCACCACATGGAACCGTTTCAGGTATTGGATTTTTTTTGTGTTACACAATTAAGTGTTGTTAATTTAATTGCGTCAAAAGTTTTTTAAAAAAGTCTGAATTTAAAAAAAAAATATTTGAGGTTGAAGGTCGGTTTCATAAAGGCAAACGTAAAAAGAGAATTGCCCATATACATATTTACTTTTACTTTTAAAAATTTCATAGATGGTTGGGGTATTATACGTTTGTGCAGATGTTTGTAACGCACAGAAAAATCGTCATACTCTACCTCAAAGTATACCGTTCGTCTCGGAATTACTATCTCGATTAAACGATGTCCGTCCGTTTGGTTGGAAGGCTGGCTGTCTGTTTATAAAAACCTTGTGAACAAATCAGAGAATTTATAAAAAGCCAAGAAATCATGATTTTCTATTAATATTAAAAGTTAGTGCAGTGGTAATATCCATATAATTTGGATCAGTGACTTTTCTCATGTAACTACAATTTGATATTCAATTGGTAGAAACTCGCGATTACGATTAAAAAATATACAACTAATCGCACTTTATTAAAATATACAATTAACAACATTATTTTTGCCAGTAAAACCGATTTATTTATAGAGGTTTAGTAATAAATCTAAATAAAATTAAAAATATCTAATTTAGTTTTTACTTAATTTTTTATTTCAAAATTTTAATTTTAATTTAAAAGATTAATTAGAAACTAATAACGCTTACAATTATTATATATATATTTCGAACCCAGCGAGAGGTATGTTTTAATTTCATGTATTTTAAAAAACTGCATAGTAGAGTTAAACTCCTTTTTTGAGGTTCTAATATAGGAAGACCACTCAAATGATGCGCATTGATGTATTCTTTTACAGCGATGGAAAAATCATAGATTCCATAAATTTATGCAAAGGTTTTGACTTGTTTCCTTGTTGGAAAAAAATATTTTTAAATTTATTAGCGTATGATTTAAGTCCCTTAGTGGAATATAATATCATTTCGATACACATTTCCTCCGTATTTTACAAAGAAAGCAAACAACAACCTATACAAAAATTTTATATTTTAATCATGAAAATACTTATTTAGAAATATAGCTGTTTATTGTGAATATTTTCATTCAAAATATTTGTTAAAAATAAATTATTTTTATATTTTATTTATATTCTTAGAAATGAAATAGTTTCAAATTATTTTATACCCTTTGTAATATGATTTTCAGTTACTTAAAATTAATTTTAATAAAAACTATTTAAATATTATTCCATTTGTTAACAAGTTAGATAAAATAAAATTTCCACAGAAGTAATCGAATATGGATTTATAAAATTTAAATCAAATTCCAAAGTCTTCAACAAATTTGAATACAATTGATCTTTATTTCATTTTCTATTTTAAAAATAAAATAAAATCTGTTTTAAAACATTTAATTTTTTTTTATTCATAGAAAATTTTTGAATAATTTTATTCAACATAAATTTGTCTGAATACCCAGTTGAAAATTGTGCCTTGAAGACATTTTCATAAGTGACTTATATTGTAAAAATCATTAGGTGATTACATTTATATAGGATGACTACATGACGTGTCAACACTTTTTCTTCTAATTAATATCTTATGAAATTAGGTGTAAGTCTGAATGACTTTGATAGCTAGAAAATCTGCAATTAGACAGAAAAAATATTAAAAACTACAGCAAAATAAATATGATTTTATTTCTTTCTCGTATAAAGCAGAAAATAAGGCAGATCTAAATGTAAATCTAATAAATCTAAATTTAATGGTCAAATATACGAATAAATTATAAGAAAAATTTAATTTCATTAATACATACATATTTTTTTTAAACTTTTAAAAAGTTAAAACATTTGTTAATTTCACTAAAAAATATTTAGATCTTCTGTGTTCAACAAAAATAAAAAAATATTTCACTAACATTTTATTTAACAAAAACTCTATGACAAATTAGTTAAAAAAAAAAAAAAAAACATAAACTATCAAGTTTGTTAAAAAAATATAAAATAATAAAATTGAGCAAACAAAATAAAATTTCACGTAAGTCTTATCGAAAAAATAGAAATAAATAAAGTATTCATTTAATTCGTTTTATTAAGAAATTCTGATCGAGTTATCTCATCTGAAAGACCAATTTCAGTGTTTGCAGGCAGATGTCAAGACTGCTTTGAGCTAGAATGCAGCCATTGCTACTAACAATAATGAAGTTAAAGATGAAATTAATGTATTGCAGACGGACATAAAAACATTTTAAACCAGAACACAGTTTTTACCAATATCTTTGAAGAGAGTAATGTGTTGGTTCAAAATGCAACTGGGTTTAATATTGATATTATTTGTTCATAATCAATATGAAGGGCAGTACGCATAACGTATGCACTGTTGGCTGAATGCTGATATTTTTGACAATACATTGAATTTTTAAATGCAATAATCATGTAGACATCACTAAGATATGTCATAAATTTGTCAGCACTATTGACAACATGCGGGTTAAGTCTTGAAGAAATTTTACAAAATATATGAATATGATGTATTTTGTATGGGCACAAATGACAAAGTCAACAGTGATTCTGACGCGTCATGAAATTGTCTTATAAGAGGTCTTAAAGAAATTTCCAACTGGGTAGTTTTAAATTTGTTTGGAAAAAGAAAAATAAGTAAAATATTTTTTTTTTTTTTATACTTGAATGTTTGAAAAAATTTTTTTTTTTTTTTTTTTTTCATTCAAACCTTTTGAGGCTGAATATTTTTATTTTTTGGAGTTTTTGTTGAATAAAATTATCAAAAAATTTATTTTAAATTTTTCTATTTGAATATATTGTTTTCAAATAAAATTCACAAAAATGTTTTTAACTTTTTTTATTTAAATAAAATACATATCAAGGGCTTATATTCAAAACGAGCTACAGCCAAAGGCCCGATTGTTTAGGAGAACATAAAAACTGTTTATTTGCCTCATTTTCAACATTTTGCAATCCGTTCTTCTACGAAATAACAGGTGTTTTTACTAAAAAACACGGAAATGTGTTCAAAACTAAAAAATTCGAAAAAAAATTGAATGCGAAAAAAAATTGCACAAGGAAATTTTTGCAAAAAAAATTTGAACCAATTTAAATTGTATTAAATTACATATCAACAACTCAAATGTGATTAAAACCTTTAAAGACAATGTTTAGTGCACTTTTTATTTAATTATAATTTGTTTAAGAAACTGCTTTTGGTATCTAAGATATTTTGCTTATAATCACGAATTTTATTAAAATTTTGTCATTCCTGTTTTTAAATCTAGGGTATTGTGCTCCCACTTAGCTTCATAAAATGTTGATGTACCGCGTATCTTCTATCTTTCTATATACATAAAAATTAATGTGTGTTTGTTTGTATGTATGTATGTATGTTTGTTTGAAGTCTATAGCCGCCTAAACGGCTAAAACGATTTTCTTGAATTTTTCACAGTGTGTTCCTATATGCCTGGAAGGAAAAACAGGCTACTTTTTATTTTGAAATTCCATGTGGGCGAGGTGCCACGCTCACTTACTAAATAACTATTAAAAGTAGTATATCTCGGAAATTGGTAATACTAGAGTCCTCAAATTTTGCACGAACAACTTTGACACCTATGTGAACATTAGGCGAACTAGCAATAGGGGGTGTGGCATCCCACGCCTAATATTGCTTGCAAATACCAAATGCCGAAAATTTAGGAAACTATAACAGTTACATTTTCCAAATTTTTTACAATAAACTTAAGTGTACTCTCATATAAAGTTAATACCAAAATTTTTATACCCACCATCAAAAAGATGGGAGGTATATTGATTTTGTCATTCCGTGTGTAACTTATCGAAGGAAGTATATATTTTCTGGGTCCTGGTTAGATTCTGAGTCGATCTAGCTATGTCCGTCCGTCTGTCCGTCTGTCTGTTGAAAGCAGGATAGGGCTCGAACGGGGAAATGTAGGGGGATGAAATTTTGCACAAATATTTATCTTATATAAGGTTTATTTGGTATTGAAAATGGGCAAAATCAGATAATAAACAAAAAAGTTATGGGATAAAAACTAGAAACACAGTGTGTCCGTTTCATACTTTTCTGATGATATTTCTTCAATAAAAGCATGTACGACAACGAAATTTTGTACATTTAGTTCGGGGGTCAATATAAACTCGGAAACCGAAAATGGGCGTGGTCCAACTACTTTACCGCCCACCTCCCATATAAGGTGAAGTTGTATTCAAATAGTTCAAGGACCAATGTAAACTCGGAAACAAAAAATGGGGTTGGTCCGCCCACTTTACTGCCCACTTTACCGCCCCCTTCATTATAACGTAAAATTTTAAAAAGTTGATGGTGGGTATATAGATTCGGGCGGGCTGAATATAACATTCGCGCTTGTTATATCTGGGAAACTATAAAAGTTAGAGAGCTCAAATTTTGTACGACTAGCACTAGCTTCAATATGAATATTTTAGATAAAAATTGGTACACTAGCAATAGTGGGCGTGGCACCTCCCATATAAAGAAAATATTAAATTATCATATCTGAGAAAATATAACAGTTAGAGTTCTAAAATTTTGTCGGAGCCACTTTGGTATCAATATAAATATTTAATAAAAATATGGGCGGACTAGAAGTAGGAGGCATGGTACCTCCTATATGAATTAAATGCAAAAATTCGTATATCTGGGAAACCATTGGAGTTGGAATGCTCAAATTTTGCACAGAGAATTTTGACATTCATGAACAAATTTGTCTAATAAATTAGCAGATTATGGGGGCTATATCTATCTATCTATCTATCTATCTATCTATCTATCTATCTATCTATCTATCTATCTATCTATCTATCTATCTATCTATCTATCTATCTATCTATCTATCTATCTATCTATCTATCTATCTATCTATCTATCTATCTATCTATCTATCTATCTATCTATCTATCTATCTATCTATCTATCTATCTATCTATCTATCTATCTATCTATCTATCTATCTATCTATCTATCTATCTATCTATCTATCTATCTATCTATCTATCTATCTATCTATCTATCTATCTATCTATCTATCTATCTATCTATCTATCTATCTATCTATCTATCTATCTATCTATCTATCTATCTATCTATCTATCTATCTATCTATCTATCTATCTATCTATCTATCTATCTATCTATCTATCTATCTATCTATCTATCTATCTATCTATCTATCTATCTATCTATCTATCTATCTATCTATCTATCTATCTATCTATCTATCTATCTATCTATCTATCTATCTATCTATCTATCTATCTATCTATCTATCTATCTATCTATCTATCTATCTATCTATCTATCTATCTATCTATCTATCTATCTATCTATCTATCTATCTATCTATCTATCTATCTATCTATCTATCTATCTATCTATCTATCTATCTATCTATCTATCTATCTATCTATCTATCTATCTATCTATCTATCTATCTATCTATCTATCTATCTATCTATCTATCTATCTATCTATCTATCTATCTATCTATCTATCTATCTATCTATCTATCTATCTATCTATCTATCTATCTATCTATCTATCTATCTATCTATCTATCTATCTATCTATCTATCTATCTATCTATCTATCTATCTATCTATCTATCTATCTATCTAGGAAACAAATGCTATATTTTGTTTGAAATTGTAAGTAGGCGATGTTGAAAATAAACGTCGTATATCTCTAAAACTACTACGGTTATCTACAAGAACGTTTGGGCAAACTATTAAGAGTAGGAGGGACAGCTCCTACACAATGTAATTACTAAAATTAGGTTATCTAAAAAATACAACAGGAAAAATCTTAAACGTCATTGCTAAATAAATATATTTTTTTAATCCTTTAATTACTATGTATTTCATTTCGGGGGGTGGCGAAGCACATCGGGTATTAGCTAGTGATCTATAAGCAAAAAAGCCATTGAAGAAAATATAACTTCAATGGCTTTTTTCTTCAGACTGCATTGAGATAACCAAATTTCTAATTCAAAATGTTTAAGAAAAGTTCAAATCGCAAAGAAATTTCTCATTATTTATGAATTTTTATTTTTAAATTTTGTTAAAAATCAAACAAAAACTTGCAGATAGCCCGTTTTTCTTAAAAAGGGAAAAATGTAATGTGTGTAGATAGCTCAAAAACAAAAAACGAATAACATAGTGTTAGAATTAACTTTTGGCTCCAAAATTAACACCATATATGTGGGATTGGAGCCTAGTCGCGTCACCAGATCTGGCAGACGTTGGTAACGAAGGGGTTAATATTACTAACGGACAGAATATTCTAGAATAGGATAGTAACTAGTCACGTAGGCTACAGACAAAATATGTACGAGACATTTTTTAACGAAAGACGAACATTCTGGATGGGGACTTGTATTTTGATAAACGGACTTTTAATGGACGAGACAAGGATAGTTATATGGTTAACTCGCTGGGAACTTTCTGGTACTTTGAAATGTAGCGAGTAGTGTAGGAGAATTATATAAAAGGTAGTGTTGAAAGATAGAGAGTTTTGAGTTAAATTCAAGTTGTGAAAGTTGAAATGTTGAAAAGTTAGAATTATCAGTTTGAAAAGTTGTCTAAAGCGTTGTGCAAAGAAGTTATGAGTAAATAATTAAAGTTGACCAGCGACATCCACTATATTAAAGTGTAAAATAATTTTAAGTTTTTTAATTAATAAAATATACACAATTTATTATTAAAAATAATATAATTTGTGTTTAATTGATTAAAGCCATCAAGCTTAAATCACAGGGCTTTAATAATATAAAAATCCCACAAATTGGGGGCTCGACCAGGATTGAAGTTTGGAAATTAAGTGAAAAGTGTTGAAAGATAAAAATAATAAGTGGAAAATTGGTGCGAAAAAAAATTGAAAAACATAAAATTATGTGAAAAGTTGTTAAGAGAAAAACTGTTTAAAGTGAAACTGTAGTATAAAGTGGAAAAATTATCATAATAGTTGTTGAAATTGTGTTTGACAATTAAAAAAGAAAACTGCTGAAAAGAAAGTGAAAAAAGAAAACTGAAGATGTTATTAAAGTTGTGAAAATTAAAGTTGTAAATAAAATTTAAATAAAAAAGTTTAAAAAAAAAAGTATTGTGATAAAAAAAAAAGCAAAGTAGAAATAAAGAGCGCATAAGCTTAAGAGACAGAATTATTTTCAAAAAAAAAAAAAAAAAAACTTTAAAAGTAGAAAGAGAAACGTTAAAGTGTGAAATATCAAACTATTTATAAAAAACAGTAAAAGAGAAAACTATAATGTTGAATAAGGGTTGTTAAATAAGTTGTTGTAAGTGGAATTTATGAATAAACGTTGTTGTTCAATGTGATAAAAAAAAAAAAAAAAAACACTAAAAGAACACTAAAGCAAAAGAGAACTGAAGTACGAAAAAAAAAACGTTGAAAAAAAAAAAAACAGTGTAGTAGAAGATAGAAGAACTATAAATAAACAATTGTTGGTGTGTGTATAAGTTGTGAACTCGATATAAAAAAAAAAAAAATAAATAAATAACGAACAACAATTCGTTAGCGAAAATTAACTTGTGAGAAAGAGAAAAATAGAAAGTAAAGTCTGAAGAAAAAAATAATTGTAACGAGTGCTATTCAACGAATAAAAGCTTAGAAAGATCGAGAGAGCGACGTGTAAGTTGAAAAGGGATAAATGTAAGTTGGTGATTCAAATGCATTGCCGTTAAGCAAAGCAGACGAGTCAAGTAGATGTGAGCTGTGGAAATCCAGTTGGAGTGCTAAACGAGCTTTTCAATTCTAATAAGATAAGTTGTTTATTTTTTATTTACGTAAAAGTTGTAAAATATTTTGAAATTTAACTGATTTTAAGATTGTTTACTGTAGAGTTAAAGTTCTTTTATGTTAAAAAAAAAAGATAGTTTCTGTTATTTAACATTTTATTTTTGCTGATGTTAATGTTAATTTAAGGAACAGATATTTTATTTGTTTTTTTAAGAAGTTGTGTAGTTGCCATTAAATTTTTTATACAATTTAATTGAATTTAAATAATTTTAATTGATTATCGGAATATTTAATTTTAATTTACATTTTTGATTTTTAAATTATTTTAATTTTGAATTGAATTTTATTTTGTTTAATATTATTTTATAGAATTTAGTTGTAAATATTATTTTGTAAGGTTGTTGCTGGTTTTTTTTATTTTAGTAGAAGATGGAGATTGAAAGTATAGTGTCCATGAATTGCGAATCTTTGCGCAATAAGTTGAGGGAATTAGGGTTGGACACATCTGGGTTGAAGCCAGTACTAAGAGACAGGCTCCTACGACATTTCGGTCATCAAACTGATGTGGACGACGGGGAATCGACAAATTCTGAGTACCAAGATGTGGGTGCTAGTGCGTCTACAGGGGTCCGTCTGAATGGTCCTGTCTTCACTCTAAGAGACATTGTTGATAGTTTGTCTACCTTTAGTGGCACTGACTCTTTAGATATTAGGCATTGGGTCGAAGATTTTGAGGAGAATGCTGAAACGGTTGGGTGGAATGATATTCAAAAATTCATCTATGGGAAACAACTTTTAACGGGTGCGGCCAAATCATTTGTTAGGAGTCAGTCCGGTTTGAAAAATTGGGAGTCATTGAAAAACGCTTTGATTGATGAATTTGGTGAGACGTTATCTACTTCAGAAATTCACAAAATGTTGAGAAAACGTCGCAAGAATCAAAATGAGACCTATCGCGAATACTTGTATGCACTTATGGAGATCGGTAAGCCAATTAATCTAGATGTCCCAAGTCTCTTGGATTATTTTGTTGAGGGTATACCTGATTCTCGGTTCAATAAAGCCATCTTATATCAGGCGAAGACAGTAGAACAGATGAAGGAACAGATCAAAATATATGAAAAAATTCTAACCTCATCGAATAAAGACAGTAAGAAGACTAATGCACCTAACAACGTGGAACTTAAGGAAGAAAAAAGTGGTAGTGCAAGAAAGAAGAATTGTTTTAAATGCGGAAGTCCCAATCATCTTGCGAAGGACTGCGGGGAAACACAATTTAAATGTTTTAAATGTAACGGTGTAGGGCATCGCGCAGCTGATTGTAAGGTCAATAAACCTGAAGTCAAACAGGAGCGGAGTAATGTCAACACGTTCGGTTACGACAAGGAACCTTTTGAGCCAGGTATGAAGTTTAAAAAGGTCACGTTGGGGAATATTGAATTTTATGGTTTAATTGATACCGGATGTAATATGTGTACCATGAGATGTGATGTTTATGACAGATTATGTAATGAGTTTCAGTTGGTAGTAGAACAGCGACGTTTAAAGGGAGCAGGTGCAGGAGTGTTTTATACTCAAGGTTATTTCGAGGCTCCAGTTGTTATTGACGGTATTCCGCTAAAGATACGATTTTATGTTGTACGAGCTGAAGACTTAGATTATCCGGCTGTTTTGGGCACTAACCTATTACAGTTTGTGGACTTAATTATAAGAGAAGACGGTGTAGAACTTGTTTCAAAAACAGCTAAGAATGTTGGT
Organism: Protophormia terraenovae; assembly: GCA_951394005.1. Lineage (NCBI taxonomy): Eukaryota > Metazoa > Arthropoda > Insecta > Diptera > Calliphoridae > Protophormia > Protophormia terraenovae. The sequence continues at coordinate 76,428,463 of OX596074.1, read as the reverse complement.
AGGAGCAATATCGACGATCATCAGAAGTACATTAATACTTCGGAATTTGTGAGTGAATCCGTCGATTGCGTTGTACAAGGTAGAGTTGGAAGATCGGATAAAGAGGTGTCAGTAGCTCAGAAAGCGGGAAATACTTCAACGAAGAATGAGGAAATGGTAGTTGACAAGTTGGAGAAAAGCGTTGTAGAAGCCACTGTTTTCGAGGCGTCGTCGTCGGATTTGTTAGCGCTTAAAAATTATGATTCTGAGAGTATGCCAGAAACCGGAAGGAAATTGAGTATGGTGAACATATGTGGTCTAAAGGAGCGGGATCAGAGGGGTTTTAAGGAAAACCGCAGGTCGGAAAACTTTAGGTTGCGTAATTCGACGAATAACAAACGCACGCAAGATGGATACCGTGTGGGACGGAAGGAGAAACATTTTGGTTCATACAGGGTGAAGAAGAGGGTGGAATATGGGCAATATAAGATCGGAGGGAATACGGAGTGCGAAAGACCAGGAAGACGGGTCACCCTAGCGGAGAATATGAAAAGATGGGCACCAGTATTCGAGTCGAATACCCCGTCAGGAGGGCCGAATGTGGGATTGGAGCCTAGTCGCGTCACCAGATCTGGCAGACGTTGGTAACGAAGGGGTTAATATTACTAACGGACAGAATATTCTAGAATAGGATAGTAACTAGTCACGTAGGCTACAGACAAAATATGTACGAGACATTTTTTAACGAAAGACGAACATTCTGGATGGGGACTTGTATTTAGATAAACGGACTTTTAATGGACGAGACAAGGATAGTTATATGGTTAACTCGCTGGGAACTTTCTGGTACTTTGAAATGTAGCGAGTAGTGTAGGAGAATTATATAAAAGGTAGTGTTGAAAGATAGAGAGTTTTGAGTTAAATTCAAGTTGTGAAAGTTGAAATGTTGAAAAGTTAGAATTATCAGTTTGAAAAGTTGTCTAAAGCGTTGTGCAAAGAAGTTATGAGTAAATAATTAAAGTTGACCAGCGACATCCACTATATTAAAGTGTAAAATAATTTTAAGTTTTTTAATTAATAAAATATACACAATTTATTATTAAAAATAATATAATTTGTGTTTAATTGATTAAAGCCATCAAGCTTAAATCACAGGGATTTAATAAAAAAAAATCCTACATATATAAAAAACAAAAAACTAAAGAGTCGCAAAAAAAAAAAATTGTAAATCAGCATGAGGCCCATTTTAAATATAAGCCTTCGATATGAATATTTCTTAAGGTAATAGTAGTCAAACAAAAAACTTGCTTATCTTCTTTTAAAAAATATTTGTTTTACTTTTGATTGAAAAAAATACTTTATTTTTTAATTTATTTTGTTCAAAATTATAAAAAATTCAATTGATTTAGCATAAGTAGAAATTCTTAATGTTTTTTTTTTTTTAATTTATAAATTTATTAACAAATATTTTAAATTAGAAATAAGAAATGAAAATAAAACGAGAGAGAAACTATAGTCGGTCAAGACCGACCATATGATACCCTACACCATTAGACCTGTGGCCAATTGTAGACCAACACTTTTACTAAATGTAAAATAAATTATACGAATACAGAACTATGCATTGATGCTAACATCTATATGATTTTATGCCCTTAAGTTCGATTCCCAGAAGTGGGTTTATATAGGAGCTATGGTAAATTATGTACCGATTTTCATAAATTTTAGCAATGTTGTTTCTACTTATATAAAACTTATTTATGTCGAATATTAACTTGATACTATTATTCGTATGGGATTTTTGCACGTTAAAGTGATATTTGGAGGGAGGATTTATATGGAAGCTATGGTAAATTATGGACCGATCCTAATGAAATTTGGCACAAAGATTGGCACTTATACAAAACTCCTTTGTACTGAGTTTCATTGTAATATTGCTATATTTAAGGCATTTATGATCGCTAAACCCCTATTCCGGGAGGACATTTGTATGGGATCTAGGTGAAATAATGGACCGATCATAACAATAGGGTTCGTCCTTGTGTCAAAATAATTATTTGTATCAAATTTTATCAAGATATCTTTTAAATTGCGACCTGTACTTTGTTCACAACTTATAAAAATCAAGTACTTATTCCTGCTTCTTTACTTAAAAACAATAAAATAAATAAATAAAAACCCAGTATTTGGATCTAATATGAACTGGAAGTATTACTAATTTGTGAAATAGTTTTCCGATACCTACAATTTATTTTCATGGAGTTTCATTTCGATACCAAATTATTTCAATAATTTGGGAGCTTTGAAGCGATTCTGAGGGAATTAATTTATAACAGGCGCTAATGTTATATTCGGCCCGGCCGAATCTATATACCCACCATCAACTTTTTCAAATTTTACGTTATAATGAAGGGGGTGGTAAAGTGGGCAGTAAAGTGGGCGGACCACGCGAACTATACGTACAAAATTTCGTTGTCGTACATGCTTTTATTGAAGAAATATCATCAGAAAAGTATGAAACGGACACCCTGTGTTTCTAGTTTTTAGCCCATAACTTTTTTTGTTTATTAACCGATTTTGCCCATTTTCAATACCAAACAAACCTTATATATAAGATAAATATTTGTGCCAAATTTCATCCCCCTACGTTTCCCCGTTCGAGCCCTATCCTACTTTCAACAGACAGACGGACAGACGGACGGACATAGCTAGATCGACTCAGAATCTAACCAGGACCCAGAAAATATACTTTGTGGGGTCTTAGATGATTCCTTCGATATGTTACACACGGAATGACAAAATCAATATACCCCCCATCTTTTTGATGGTGAAATAAAGGACCGTTCATCGGCCTAGCTGCAAAACTGCGACATGTACTTTGTTCACAAGGTTTACATGGAAAGCCAGACGGACGAATGAACATCGTTAAATCGCTGGAAGTGATTCTGAGTCGAACGGTATACTTTAAGGTGAGGATGTGATTATTTTCCTGTACGTTACACACATCAGCACAAACCCATAATACCCCAACCACCTATGGTGGTGTAGGGTATACAAATCATATGATGTTATTTTCTCAAATATACCCTCAAATGTTGGTTTTGTGGTAACCAGGGCAATTTGTAAAATTTAAAACTAGCTGTACAACTTATGCTATTGAATTTGATGTAGATTTTTAAATCTGAAGCTTTAGTCATTTGTTTAATTTGAAGCGTATCACAATATCTTCATTGTCTTTTAAATTTCAAAAAAAAAAAAAAAAAAAAAAGAAGCAAATTAGTTTTTATTTTTAATTTTTTAAAATCAACTTAAACCGAAAAAATTAAATTTTAATTCTCGAAAATGTCAAACGGATTTTGCAGGAATATTCGTTATAATCACCAGAAATATTTAAATTACTTTCCATCACGTCACACAGTGGGTTGAACTATAACGAAAAAGGGGATTAATTCGTGGAAGCTTTAGTTTTAAAAATATATGTTTTTTATATTAATGGATATTCATAAATACGTAAAATACTACAATTTAAAATAAAAATATCTTGCTCATTTGTTGGAATTTACAGCATCAAAAACTGATTTTAAAAACTTTGTACTGCAAAACATGAAATAATATTGTAAATTATTACAAAATAATATGTTTATATTATTCATTAGTCTGTAAGGAATATTGTTCTATAGACTTAAATAAATAAATAAATAAATAAATAAATAAATAAATAAATAAATAAATAAATAAATAAAACAATTTTTTTTTTTTTAATTTTTATGGCTAATTTTGTTTTTTAGGGAAAATGGGTTTTATTTAGACTTTTTGTTGAACTCAAAGCTAAAATTAATAAATCAAACTGTAAATTGAAGTATAATTATTATTATATAAGATAATTTTGAGAAAAAAAAAAAAAAAAAAACAGACAAATGCATTTTTTATATCAGAATTAATGTTATTGAAAATATGAAAAACTAAGGCAATTTTAATAGTGAACGGAAAAATAATGCAGAAAATCAAGAAATTGCGATTTATTTCATTTATGAAATATTTGATAAAAATTTTAGGCAAGTAACAGCCCCAAACTTACGAGAAATTTAGTTAAAATGTGTTTATTTCACGTTTAATGGCTACAGTTGTTTAAAATCTTCATTTTGAACATCCTGTGATTTCTCTGCACGCAAAGAAAAAACATGGTTGGTCAAATCATAATCGGTAACTATCATTAATGTTTAGGTTTATGATTCCCTCAATCAAATCAGTTATTATACCCTTTTGTGAACATAATATTGTCCTATCCAATATTAATATAATATGAACCTCACAATCATAACATTTATATGTGATAGTCCTCACAACCATACTGCATAAATATAACATGATCCCTATATTAAATATTATAATACCCCCAATCATAATACTATGCATACGGTTAAAATGTATTTTTATTTATTATTATTATTATTTTTTTAATTTAAATTTTGCGAATAGAAATTAAAAAAAAAAATACCACAGCCCTCACTGGACGATGTCGTTCAAGAAAATTCATCTTCACATTCACACACCTAAAAGAAAATTTGTACAAATACATTTTTTTATTTTTATATTTGACCGCATAGAATTATTGATATTTATTGTACTTACCGAAAAATATTTCCAATTTTAAATTTGGCCATTGATGATTTGCTCCGTCAGCACTCCGTGGATCTCGTTATTAAAAAATAATAATAATAAAGTTTTTTAGTAAAAATTTTGTGAACCTTTTTAAACGTTTTTCTTCACTTTACGTCCGTCACATTTAAGATTTCATTACTGACTGAGTAAATTATTTCGAAAGAGAGATAACAATAAAGACAAGCATATTATTGTCAACCCTCGCATTAAAATATTACATACAAATATTTCATTGAAATAATATGTTACCATGAAACATATTATTCTTTTAGTACACCGACTTTATATTATTACAAAGTACCATATGTTAAAATGATCAGAACAAAAAATAATTGATTCAGTTTAGTCAAAAACACAATAATTTGATTGTGTTAGCCATATAAACTATTTAGGAACATCACCTGATTTCCGCGAGCATTTCGGAATCATGTTTTTTCTTTGCGTGTGGTAGTGTAATATATTATGACTTTTGCATAATTTCAATTGGTTTATTTTAATGTAAAATTAAATATTTTTCATTTAGGCAAATATTGACAAAATGTTTTCCTTTGTTAGACAAGCTGACATCTTACATTTCATCACTATATAACATTTTTTACCCAATTGTACTCAATAACTCTTTAATACTCTACATATTTCTCGAAAAACCCCATTTTTAGGGTCATTTTTAGAAAATTATTATAAATATTTATACAACATATATCCACTACCTGAACTTAATTATAGTTTTACAAAAATCTCACTTGGAATTTTGAAAATTTCAGTTTTTGTTACTACTGCAATATCCACAATTTATTTTTTGAATTAATCCTCGTTTTGAGTACTGTTCAACCTAACGTGCGTCGTAAATTTAACCCATTGGTAACCAAAGAAAATGATGTCAAAAATGAATCCCACATAACTTTTGCAAATGGATTTAACAATTTTGAAATAAAAAGTATAATAGTAACGAAATGTCCATCTCTGAGTTATAGTAAACTTATAAAACGCTTAACGTGGCATCTTATGAAAGTTTGAAATGTTTCCAAGCAATATTACTTTAAATCAACAAATCCAAAATAGTTTTTATGTGATGATTAATGTCCTTCTTTCATTGAAAAATAATTTTTACTAAAAGCAACTGCTTTTCAAGTTAAATAAGTACAAAATAATGATATTGCACTTTTACAAAAGTGGAATTTACATTTTTAGTAATTTTGGAATACACTTAAACATATAAAAATCTACAAAAATGTAGTTTCATGATATTGGTTATGGAAGTTAAACTATATTATTTTTACTCACAATGAGGTATCTCACCTGTACGTGTAGAATCTACATTATTTACTGCAAATACAAATGCAAAATATTTATTCTAAATAGATGAACATGTGTATAAGTGTGAGTTTGTATGTATGTGTATGTATAAGTGCTGACATGAGTAAAATATTATTAGATGTTTTTCAAGAATTTCATTAGTTACGCATTTCGAAGGAGGAAACTATGTGAAAAATTCAATTCATTCAGCTTTGTGAGTTTCATGAATGCGATTGAGTGTCTGTCTGTCAGTCTGCACGTTGGCGGTTGTATACGAAATTGTTGCAATTACGTAGTAGTTGTTACACGCACAATATGTGGCAGACAAGGAGGCAGGAAAACAGGCGGAAAGTTCCATTAAAAAGCTACATAAGGAAACAGGGAAAAAGAGAAGTAACAAAAATAAAAATATGAATGCAAAAAGGGGTTGTTATAAAAAGCAAAGAAAAATAAACTTAATTACATGCTGCTCATACATTTCCGCGAACGTACACTTACGCACATTTATACACAAACGTACAAGGATTCATGGTTTATGATTCAAAAGGGGTGCATAATTTCACTTTGATTTACGAGTATGACAATCGAAAATAGAGGTTTCTCTTGTCAACATTTTATGTTACAGAAATAAAAACAACAACTACAATAATTTCTACAACAATTGTAGATTCTCCATTTGCATGCAGGATAGATGGGATGCGTTTATTAAAACCTTATTATATTCCCCAGGAACTCAACTCAATTTAACATTTAACGTACAAGTACAATAAATGTACATACGTTTAAGAAAATATAACAAAAGATTTCATCAGTTGTAGAAAGCAAATACAGAGACATGAAATTTACATGTTATTTTTTTATTTATTTTTTTATTTTTGGTTCAAAACACGTGCAACAACATTACACTCCCTCTTTAAAGGCATATTGTACAATGCTAAATGGGTGGTAACTGTAACTAAAACTTAACTAAAGTTATCATGTCAATAAAATGAGAGATTTCAAATAACAAGACGAACGAATGATTCATCAAAAGTGAATCCAACCATGTCTAAACACAATTTGAATTTAAATGTTTCACAATTAAACTGATTCATAAGAATGACAGTTCAAGAAGACAAATAGAAAAAAAATCAATTGCTTTTATAATATTAAAAAAAATAAAAATATTTATAATCCAGACTGTCTGCGGCCAAATTTGATTTTAGTTTCTACTCAATAGCATTTACAATCCATTATGTACAATGTACATATGTGTTGGGTATTATTTAAATATGGTAAAACAATTGTAATTTCAATTTTAAACAACTTACAATTATATTCCTTAATATTAGAAAATTTAATTTTCCTCATTTTGCTTTGCTTAGGAATTTCAATGCAGAAGTGGAAAGTATAACTGCAGTTAGTGTTGAACTCCATAAATAATCTTGTATGTTTTTAAAAAATTCCGAAAACAACATTATTATTTTTAATATTAAATCTGAATTGGAGAAAGAAATGCTAAAATCGGTCAAGTTATGGGTCCACAAGCATTACAGACGTTCAATTGTTATGTCGTCGTGTTATTTGCAAACGGAATGTCAAACAAAACAGTTTTTAATTTTTTTATTTTTTTTTTTTTTTTAGGGAACAAACCCTTAATGTTATTTGATAATTTTATTCAAATCCTAACTTTATTACTCTATTTCGAATATTAGATTTATTCCAATTTCAATGACATTTAGTCTATAAGAAGTCCCTATGTTACTATAAATTTAATTTTGACAGACAACTTTTCGTAGGTAGATTAGAAAGTACTCTATTTACAATTTGCGATACAGCACAATACAACAAAACATAAAGTCGCAGAGCTCCCGCCATAACCATATATTTTCAAATACAAGCGCACTCTTATCGTCAGCAATAAATCGTATTAATTTATTGTCCTGAAATTTCTCGAAGGAATTTTTCGGTGAGGAATTCAACTGCACTCATATTTAATGTGAATGTCACCACACAACACATACCGAAGGTGAAGAAAAAAAGTGAAAAAGAAGAAAAAAACAACACTCATGACTACGGCCATAAGAAAATTCACCTGTCAGATACAACCGCCAGACGAGACATATTTATAAATCCCATAAAGTATTCATATGTACATAAATGGACATATGTATGTACGTTGAAACATGTACATTTTGTACATAACACACATTCACACATTCTTAACTACTGCATACCACAATAGTCACTTCCGTTAAAGTTTTCATCAACATTGTTGCACGAAGTTTTTTTTTTTTACTTCAGTTTTATGTTGTTTCCTTTTTTAGTTACATACGTAACAAAAAGTTATCTTGAAACTCAACATATTTAAAAATTATATAAAAACTACGATTCTCGGACCGCTTCGCTACTTAATTTAATGCGATAACTAATATTTACTACTGCTCCCCTTCAATGAGGGACAACATTTCCCCAAGTCCTGCTCCTTCCCATTTGAATCTGAAATTATGGAGGTTGCTGTAAAAGTTATTATTATAGAATGTTATAACTTCCTAAGATATACGATATTTCATACCATTTCCCCTGGTTCTATCCGTTCCATTTTTATTTTAAGTTTGGTGGTTGATGAGAAAGATATTCCCACAAAACGTTAAGACTTTTGCTATAACATTATTTAATTATCCGATAATTAGTATTTTATTTGTATGGGGACTATCACTCCCTCTAGACCTAACCCAATTATGTAAATTGATAATAAAATTATTTCCACAAAATCTCAGGACTTTATCTGTAATAGTTCTAGAGATATGTGATATTAAATATTTACTTTATATGGCCCTAACAAACAACATAACTATTCTCAGTTTATGAATGTGATATAATAAGCTTAAGGTTTACATATTTTATAAAAGTAGGCGTGTCATCCAATCGAGATCTAACACAGCCTAAAAACATCTCCGGCAATGGTACTATCTGCGTATCAAATTTTTTGAAAATCGCTTCAACCGTTTAGACGTAGTTAATACACAAACAAACAAACTTACACCTCATTTTTATAATATATATAATTATTAAGTGAAACCGCAGACATTCGTAAACATTTGTTAGATTATGCAAATATGTAAATGTTTCAACACCCTGATACAACAACCCCAACACACCTTTAAACAGATGTATGACATTCAGATATACATACAAATACGATTTTCATGCCGCACCAGCATTTGTCTATGTTCAACTTTCAATGTATTGAACTGGATATTTTTATTGTATACCATAAAACACCAAAATAAGTTTTACTAAGGTTTTTGGTATCAAAATAAAAATCAAACTCTAAACATGTTACTCCAAATTTATCTAACACAAAGTTTATTGCAAATAATTTTATCTTATTAAGATTTCCCTTAATGCGTTCTGATGTCTGTTTCAGATATGACCATTTGTTTACTTCTTTGATTAACAGAAAATGGTTTCATGGTATATTCACATTAGAGGTAAAATAACTAACTATTATTACTTATTTATTTTCTCCTTTTATTCTTAATATTATTTAAAGTATTTTTTGAAATTTTTTATGAAATAGTTTTTATTTCAAATTTTGCTTATTGTAGTACCTAAATTATATTTTCTACATAACAATTACAGTCAAAATAATGGAAAGATAATTTTAAGAAAACATTCTTTTAAGAACCACTATTTTATGTGCCTAAACATTACCACGTTGACTTTAATACATGTATGTTTGTATGTAAATAGGCATAATGCAAAACATTGGTCATTTGCAAAAATGCTAAAGATCTTAATCATTAACGGTAATGTCCTTGTAATTCCTAATATAGATATGTATGTATGTATGTATGTATGTATATGATTTTGTTTAGACGGTCTTGAATTGAATTTATAAACATGTAAATGTATTTATAACCGGACATTTGCAATTTATTAGCCTGCAACTCCTTCAGTCACCAAAATGTCACCTTTATTTATAGATTTATACGATACTGTCTATTTTATGAATGTTATCCCGACCAAGCTGTTTGCTGTATTGTATTTTGTCTTATGGACTCACAGCAAATCACATAATTTCAAAAATCCTAAAAATCAGATTTATTTATAAATTTTCAATCTTTTGTTAATTTTTATAATACAGTTATAATATAACGAACTCGAAGGGACCGACATATTTAGTTCGTTATAAATAAAGTTCGTTATACCCGTAAAATTCCAAAAAAAAAAAAATATATATATATATATTTATTAACAAAATACACGTATTTCATTACAATACTAATTTTGGAATTAAAGCGTATTTCTTTCATTTATAAATATTAATGATTGCTATATAAGGAATAATATTCTTTTTTTTTTTTTTTTTGCATTCATCATTCTTTTTACAAATGGCAAATTGAGATTAATTATATTTTTTATACTAATTTAATGTTTTCTTTTATTATCGATGCACGTTGGGGTAAAATGGGGTCGAAAGTGGCGTTTAATTGAATTTTGAAAATTAACTTTTTGTAATAAAATTGGATACCGAATAAAAATAGACAAAATTATGTATCAATAACAATAAAAATCATTAGCCTAGGATGCGTTGTTTTTGTGTACTGAGCTGTCAAAGTTCAAAATTTTTTTATATTTTGGAAAAAGAACAAAAAATTCAATTTTCATTAACTTTCGGTGAATTTTTTTAATAAAAAGTGCTTTGAAGGAAAAATTTAATATAGAACCATTAACTTCAGGTATTTGAGTTTACTTTTATTCAAGAATTTGTAAATAATTTTTTGTCCAGGTATTTTTGTTATTTTTTGAAAATTGTCCAATAATACACTAATTTTCAACTTTCATGGAGTGCAACTAAAAATGTTACAGGATGTTTGTTCTGAAAAATATAACAAATTGTCTACTTTAATATTCTGAAAAAAAAAAATCGTGCGCATATGTAGCCCGATTTTAGAAATTTACATTTTTGTGAAAAAACTCCAGTAGATTTCATACAAAAAACAGCTTAAGTGCCAGACATTTTCTTTGCTTTATCAAACATTAAACAGTGGGGAAGAATCGAAATAAATCTGTAACTTCTAATCGGCTGGTTGGATTTGCATGAAATTTTAAACAGGCGTAGCAGAGAACAGTATCATTTTGAGTTTAGAAGCGGGGTCTAATATTCTATGACAACTAGTGTCATAGAAAAGGTTTAACCACTACCGAATTTTTGTTCCTTTCCCGATTTCCAAGATTTTTATATCACCTTAAAGTCATTGATAAATCCTTTAGAAAACATGCTTGCATATAATATTTATCTCAATTAGGAATAGCGATTTTCTAATATTTACTATTTAATCCTCAAATAATTTCAGTTTTATTATTAGCTATTTTCAATAACTGTATGTTATGTTAAAAAGGTCAACAAATATAAATATAAAATTCATCTTTTTTTTTTGCCGGTAATTTAAATTGAAATTAATTAAAATTATTTCCATTTATCCAATATTTTAAATGGAAATAAATAAAAGATATTTCTGTTAGTATTTAAATTTTTGAAACATTTTGCAATGTGTAATTTTATTTATCTAAAACAAGTATTTGTGGGAGTTCGTTATAAACGTAGTTTTTTGTATGAAAAATTATTTTTGGGTCCATAAAAATGTGTTCGTTATAACAAAAGTTCGCTATAAAAGTAGTTATTTGTATGGAAAATTTTGGTAAAATCAATGGGACCGAAAAAAAGCTTTCGCTATACCCATAGTTCGTTATAACCGGTGTTCGTTATAACCATGTATATGGAATTAGCTACTCAAATTTCTTATTTGTATTGCTTATAATTTTTTGGATTATACGATATTTTATATGCATATCGACCATTTTATATTTTGAATTCGATAAGATAATTTATAGATATTTATTTCAATCTAATGGTAGATGTACATAGCGTACATCATACGTATTCCTGGGGACATCAGAAATCAGTTTCCAAAATTTCAAATACATCCTCAAAATTTTAAGTTGTGCTCAAAAAAATTATTTTTCGTCCTTAATATCTTACACAGTTTTGTCATGAATACATACAAAACGAGAAAAGAAGATATAGTCGGTCAAGCCCGACTATATGATACCCTACACCATTTCGATCCACATAATTTTGTTTTTACTTATATACATCTTACTTGTGTTAAATATTAACATAATACTAACATTTGTATGGGATTGCACGTTATTGATTTTCAGGAGAGGAGTTTATATTGGAGCTATGGTCAGTTATGGACCGATCTTCGTGAAATTCGGCAGATGGATTTTTGCTTATATAAAACTTATTGGTGCTAAATTTTATTAAAATATTCCTATTTATACCCTACACCACCAAAGGTGGTTGGGGTATTATGTGTTTGTGCAGAAGTTGTAACGCAGAGAAAAATCTTCGGACCCCCACCTTAAAGTATACCGTTCGACTCAGAATCACTTTCTAAGTCGATTTAACGATGTCCGTCCGTCCGTCCGTCTGGTCGGCTGGCTGTCCATGTAAAGCTTGTGCGCAAAGTACAGGTCGCAATTTTGAAATTAATTTGATGAAATATGTTTTTTTCAGCACAAGGACGAAGCCTATTGAATTTGGTTATGATCGGCCCATTATTTCACATAGCCCCCATACAAATGTCCTCCCGGAATAGAGTTTTAACACTTAAAAATAGGAATATTTTAATGAAATTTAGTACATATAAGTTTTATATCAGCAAAAATCTGTTTGCAAAATTTCATGAATATCGGTCCATAACTGACCATAGCTCCCATATAAATTCTTCTCCCGAAAATCACTAACGTGCATAAATCCCATACAAATGTTAGTATTATGTTAATATTTAACACAAGTAAGTTGTATATAAGTAAAAACAAAATTATGAGGATCGAAATGGTGTAGGTTATCATATAGTCGGGCTTGACCGACTATATCTTCTTCTCTCGTTTTTTTTTTTTTTTTTTAATTAAAATTAAAAAAATCTCAATGACGTTACAGCGCACTGTGTGGTGAGTGCGGCCAAAAATCAAAAAAGTTATTTTCATAATTTTCGAAACTTTGAAATGCGTTTCTATGAAGGACATTATAAGCAATAATATCCAAAAACAAATGTTCAAAAATATTTATTTTTAAAATTTGTAGACCGTCAAAGTTGCAAATTATTAGTAATTATGAAAAATGCAATGAAAAAACCTTCAAAATTGCAAATAGAAAAATGGGTTTATTTTATAAAAATCTTCGGCAAAACTGTTTAATTTTACATAAAATGCATAGAATGATATTACTAAACTATGGTGACATAATTTTTTCATGATTTATTTGTCGTGGGTATTTTATCATTGCACTTAAGGTAAACAAGAGAAATAAATACCAATTTCATATAACTTTAAACTTTATAGAGAGATTAAAAAAAATATTTTTTATATTTTAATATATTATTACCATAAGTCTGAAATTTCAAAAAATATTGGTCTCTTTGCATTTACTATAAGTTCTATCACATTTTCAGTGTAAAGCCAGGTTCAAATTTGACATATTTTTGTTATTTATTATCAATCATTGAAATTACAATACAGCTTACAGATGTGTATATAGAAGTGAGAAAAATATTGGAAGGCAAATCTAAAAGAAAGCTTGGACAAATAAATAAATAAAAAACAAAATTTAATTTTGGCAATAATAAAAAAAAAGTTTGGTAAATATGCTACAAAAGTAGAGATGCGTTTGAAAAAATAACAATTTGCGGATAAATAAATTTTTCATTACTGAACAGATCTTTTACAAAATAACAATATAATTTGCTTTTCATTATACGTCAAAAAATATTTATATAAAGCAAGTGGTCATGCATGTTTAGTTAACTCATTTTATTTTATTATATGTTTAATACTGTATTTGTATTTGAAATTTAAGATTTAAGAATTTCAAAATACATTTTTTCATATATACAAATTTATATAGTTTCATTCATCCGATTTCTGAAAAAATAATTTCTATATATAATATTCTAAGTTGTATGAAATAATTTTTTTCCGAAATTCCCGATTTTACCTATTTAGGAATCTGAAATTTGTATGGGAGGTGGACGTGTCCATGGTCCAATTTCCTCCAAATTTCGTATAGAAGATTTTATCAAAAAATTGTGTGTGTTGGCCGCTCGTTATATGAAAACACCACACTGAGCATCGTCTCAAGCGCAAATAGTCCTTTTTCTATGGGATAAAAAAAAATAAAATTAATTAAGTGGTATGAAAAATTATAAAGTCCGTATATCGCTACTTTTCTGCAACAACGCCATAACTCACAAAATCTATTTTTCTAAATTTTAGATGAAAATTATATTAGTTTAATGACTTTCTAGATATCTTAACAATGTATATTGAATATATAATTCCAGAAGGACTTATATGATACGAGTAATACTTTGATAAAGTTAAAAAAAAAAAAAATAATGCTTATTATTATTTTTTTTAGTAAACTTTTGAATAATTATGATTGCAAAATACCATATTGTATCAGAAAATCTCTCATTATTAGCAAAATATTGTCCACCAAAAATTATTTATACTTCCGAGATTTTTCTACATAAAGCCAACTAGTATTATTATAGGTATTTATCGATAATAGCTTTAAATATGATCTTATACACTTAAATATAAATTGCATAGCCCAAAATACTTATTAATAATGATAATTATTTGCATTTAGGCACATACAAAGCTTTAGCCTTCATTTAAATTAAAATGAAATGTTTTGATTTAAAAGCAAATAACATATTTACAACCATGTATTGTTTTCTATTAAGAGACAAATTTTAAAGCATATGTACATTAAAGTGCCTTTATTTGTATAGAGTCAAAAAATGTTGCAACTGTACTCCCTAAAATTATAGATTGATATGTTTTAAACTAATACCAAAAATATTTCTGTTTAGTTATTTCGTTCACGTGAGCTGGACCAATTTTAAAATACCTCCAAAAATATGATGAAACAGTTTAGACAACTTAATTTTTTGTCAAAAAAATTACAATATATAATAGAAAAATGATAAGCAACCTTTTTTTTTTTTTTGTTAAATTTGTTTTTATTCTGGCAAAATTAAGATTTTAGTAAAATTTTCTAAGAAATTTTTTCAAATATTATTATATTAACGTTGGAATATTTCGGGTATTTTTGTAGTAGTTTAAATTTTAGAGCATCATGGAAATGGCCATATTAAGTTCTATTGATATATGTATTCAATTAACCCTTTAGTAACAAAGGTAATATTTTGGAATCACCGGTCCATAATAGGATAAGTTAATTTTTAATGGCAAATAAATGGTTAATTAAGAAAATAAATATCACAAAATATCATAAATTCGTGTAAAATAGCGAGTAAACATCGAACATTTTCTTTTGTTCTATTAATACCATGATTTTAAAAGAATTTATTATATTTTTCATTAATTCATTGATATTAAAGTATAAAAAATACTTCCATAACACTTTTTTGCAAAAATTTCTTATTAAACATTTTTGGAACCAAATGTATAAAACGACCCTCTGGTTTTTAAAGGGTTAATATTTGTAATTTTCATTAGTGTCAGAAGAGACCATTGGAAAGATACCTAAAAACCCAATATACAGTGGGGAGCACAAATGAGTACATGTTTGTAATTTGTGCATTTGACATTGCATAAAAATTAAAATAATAAAGGGAATCCAAAAATTTTTTCTTTAATTTATTTTATGTTTAGTATTTAATAAAATAATTTATAATTTAAAAACAAAAACATCAAACTATAAGAAAAAATCCTAACCACCTTTGGTGGTGTAGGGTATAACAAAACATCAAGCTATAAGAAAAAATCCAACAAAACGAAAACAACTCGCATGTACTCAGTTTTGCACCTGAGGGATTTTATAGTATTTTTTAAATATTTTTTACAACAATAAAAATATATTGGAATATAATATAGTGTAGTTTATAGACATGGGTCAGTAAATTATTATTCCATTTTTAGAATTTTAAATATACCTTTAAGATCGGGAGCTATATCCGAAAGACCGATTTTCCGGACTTCGCGGACTTAAAGTGTTATATAAAAAATACCAGTTGACCAAATTAAATTTTTTAAACTATATTAGAAAGAGAAGAAATTATACTTTTTAAAAAATATACACGGATTTAAATTAACAGCAAAACTATGTTGGATATTTAAGACACAAATACAGTTTTTGAATTTTTTCTTCTATTATTTTGAATTTACATCTATTTTTGACCCACTCTTTATTAAAAGACATACTTTTTTTTAATTCACAATCTAATTCTATACTTCATTGGAATAACAAAAAGGTATCGCTTAATAAAATCGGATGAAAATTGTATGATTCTATGAAGTTTTTAAAATGTGTACAACTCATAAAATCTTGTTTTACTTTTATATGGCTTTTTCCATTACTTGTGATGCTTGAAAATTTTACGTGTTTTAAAACCTTTTAAAAAATTCATAGGACCCACAATTTTTTTTTTATCAAGCGATACCTTTTTGTTTTTCCAATGAAGTATAGAATTAGATTATGAATTAAAAAAAGTATGTCTTTTAATAAAGAGTGGGTCAAAAATAGATGTAAATTCAAAATAATAGAAGAAAAAATTCAAAAACTGTACTTGTGTCTTAAATATCCAACATAGTTTTGCTGTTAATTTAAATCCGTGTATACTTTTTAAAAAAAATAATTTCTTGTCTTTCTAATATAGTTTAAAAAATTTAATTTGGTCAACTGGTATTTTTTATATAACACTTCAAGTCCTCCCGATCTTAAAGGTATATTTAAAATTCTAAAAATGGAATAATAATTTACTGACCCATATCTATAAACTACACTATATTATTTTCCAATATATTTTTATTGTTGTAAAAAATATTTTAAAAATACTATAAAATCCCTGAGGTGCGAAACTGAGTACATGCGAGTTGTTTTCGTTTTGTTGGATTTTTTCTTATAGCTTGATGTTTTGTTATACCCTACACCACCAAAGGTGGTTAGGGTATTATGTGTTTGTGCAGAAGTTGTAACGCATCGGAAAAATCTTCGGACCCCCACCTTAAAGTATACCGTTCGACTCAGAATCACTTTCTGAGTCGATGTAAAGCTTGTGCGCAAAGTACAGGTCGCAATTTTGAAGATAATTTGATGAAATTTGGTACATATGCTTTTTTCAACACAAGGACGAAGCCTATTGAATTTGGTTATGATCGGCCCATTATTTCACCTAGCCCCCATACAAATGTCCTTACGGAATAGAGTTTTAACACTTATAGATGCTTTAAAAATAGGAATATTTTAATGAAATTTAGTACAAGTAAGTTTTATATCAGCAAAAATCTGTTTGCCAAATTTCATGAATGGTCCATAACTGACCATAGATCCCATATAAACTCCTCTCCCGAAAATCATTAACCTGCATAAATCCCATACAAATGTCCTCCCGGAAAAGAGTTTTAACACTCATAAATGCCTTAAAAATAGGAATATTTTAATTAAATTTAGCACTAGTTTTAGCAATAAGTTTTATATAAGTGTAAATCCATCTGCCGAATTTCATGAAAATCGGTGCATAACTAACCATAGCTCCCATATAAACTCCTCTGCCGAAAATCACTTTAACGTGCATAAATCCCATACAAATGTTAGTATTACGTTAATATTTAACACAAGTAAGTTGTATACAAGTAAAAACAAAATTATGTAGATCAAAATGGTGTAGGGTATCATATATTCGGGCTTGACCGACTATATCTTCTTCTCTCGTTTTTAAATTATAAATTGTTTTATTAAATACTAAACATAAAATAAATTAAAGAAAAACTTTTTGGATTTGCTTTATTATTTTAATTTTTATGCAATGTCAAATGCACAAATTACAAACATCTACTCATTTGTGCTCCCCACTGTACATATGTTGAACATTTTTCGAAATATATAGAGTTACATTAATAAAATCTTAATAAGTATTTAGCGAATGAATTAAGATGTAAGAATTATTTAAATGCATATTCCAGCCAATAATATGTCTCTATTATATTTTAAAGTTAAGTATCATATAACGAAAACTATATAACGAATGCTATTGAAAGAAATCCGTATTTTTATATGTGTTTTAAAAATGATCCAGCTCAATTAAATAAAAACCTTCAGACATAATATTTGAAGAATCATATAAAAACATACTAATCTTTATTTCTATAGGGATATGTTTGCAACTTTTTTTCGTAAGGCACTTTAATGTACATACCATCATTCAGATATAGAAATACATATTTCAATATCACTCAATACACACACAAATTTATACATATAAATGAATAACGAAAGTACATTTCAATATTGAATCATTATTAAATATTGGAAACAAAGGCAAATAAAATGTAATGAAAGTACTAAACAAATTGCACTCGTACTGTTCACAGAATTGTTATTTTACCATAAACATTGTAATACTAGTACATACATTAGGGTGGTCCAAAATTGTATGAAGAAAGCCAAAGTGTATCGCAATTTTAAACGTACCTAAAATTATGAAAGGGTATGTCATTTAATATATATTTGCCAAATTTCAACTTCCTACGATGATTTGCTTCTTTTAAGTTGATGACTCCAGAACAAATCTTAAACAAATTTTCTCAACAAAATTTAATGATATATTCATCAAATGGTAGGTAATAACAAATTATTTTACCCATATTTAAAAATTCACAAAAAAAAAAGAGAAAAAAAAAATAATATGGACGAAAAAATTAAATTTTTATTAAACTTTCAAGTAGAATTTTTATGGCCAATAGGCTAGGTTATGATATATTGAAATAAATAAAGTTATGATTTTGTCCTGTTATTTAGGAAAAATAAACAAATTTGGGTCTATTTATTTTTCTTTAGCTATCGTTTGATGTATAAATCGTTAATATTGGTGAGAACAACTTTTTAAGATTTGCTCTAGGATCATCGACATAAATGGCCGCCTAGCATCTTGTTAAAATCATCGTAGGAAATTGAAATTTGACAAATATGATCTAAATGACATCCTCTTTCATAATTTTTAATACGTTTTAATGTAGCTCGCAAAAAGGAATTTTGGACGACTCTAATGTACATACTTTTGGAATTTCGACAACGTTCATCATAATGATGATGCTGATGTTAATGATGATATAAATAACTAACTACTGATTGCGGCACGATAAAATTAATACGTCAGCATTTGTAGATAGACTATTATATTGATTCCTTTATAACCGAAATATAAAAGGACAAAACAGATAAAAAAAGAACACAAAAGTATAAATACAAATGAACTAATGGATGGTTGAAAATATTGTCTAAAAACAAAGATACAAACTTAACTATAATGTATATGTATAATAAATACATATACATATATAAAGATGTATATTCATCAATTGTAATTTAACAAGCAGCCAGGCTGTAAGCCGAACATTGATAAGTCTATGGTAAAAGACAAACTAACTTGGCCGGAACTTGAACAGAGTTTTGTCGGAAATTACCAACATTTCATGAGGTGTGAAATGATTTTATTACAACATTACGTGCCTCAGCGCTTCTTGCAGCAGTCATGAACTTCGAAAACTATATTATCTACTACATTAGTACATTCGTACAAACATATACATACATACATATGTAAGTCATACAGAAACATACTTATAAATACATTTATGTCTGTCTTCTTTTGATGTTTGTATGTTTATTGGAATAAGAATATTTGTATGTATGTACATTAAGGTTATCCCAAAATGATAAGTATCGATATTCCCACATTGAATGGAAATTTACTTCATTCTAAGTTTATCAATATGTTCATCCTTTTTTCAGTTTTTTTGACATAATTAAAATTTGAGACCAAGTCCAAATGTGATCGAAATTTTTTAATTTTTTACGACAAAAGTGCACTCGTTTACAAAATGAAATTTCTTTTCTACAGCACAGAATATCACTGTCAATTCTGAAAAATGTTGTTTTGAATTACAAAGCCTATAATCACTTTTTTATACCCTTCACCACAGGTGTAAAGGGTATATATAAGTTTGTCATTCCGTTTGTAATTTCCACAATTTTCGTCGGAGAGCAAAAAAGTTTATATTTTCGGAATCCTTGTAAGAAGCGATGACGATTGGACCATGTCCGTCCGTCCGTCCGTCCGTCCGTCCGATAACTGACATATATAATATGTATGTCAAACGATCGGAAATGCTTTCGAGAATTTTGCTATTGGAATTCAGCAAGATAGGTTCATACAATGCGGAGATATGTTCAAAAAACCGGTTTTTTGAACCGGTTTTCCAGTTTCTGAAGCCTCTGTATACACTACGGACTTCGTTTTTACAAAGAATTCTCGGACATTTTTTTCTGAAAAAATGAAATAAATCGGTTCAGTAATAATTGAGATATCGGACAAAACGCATTTTTTATTTTTTGAAGCCTTGGTTTAAGCTATAGATTTTGATTTTTATACAGATCGGTCACAAATATTTTTATAAAATTTCAGTTTTTTGAATCAGGAAGATCGGTTTATAAATGGTGGAGATATGCTTTAAAAAACGGTTTTTAGAACCGGTTTTTTAGTTTCTGAAGCCTCTGCATATACCAGGGACTTCGAATTTTTAAATGGGGCTCGAAAATTATTTTCTGAATTTTTGTTCTGAACAAATTAAATAAATCGGTTCAGTAATAACTGAGATATCGGGGAAAACGAATTTTTTATTTTTGAAGCCCTTGTTCAAGCTATAGATTTTTATTTTTATACAGATCAGTCATAAATATTTTTATAAAATTTTTTTTTTAATAAACGAAATTCGTTCATAATCAACAGAGTTATGGCCCAAAAACAAATCTGTTAAGAATATAAATACACACACAAACATGGATATTAAGCATTGTAATGATTATTAGTGACGTTTTTTGTTTTTTGTATAGACAAGTAGTTTAGTTAGCAACAGCAGTAATATAATGAATAACAGTGTTGTTGTTCTTTGTGTATTCAGTCAGTTTGTACATACAAAAATAAATATATATGGAATTGTTGTTGTTTCTTTTTTAAAAGCAAAGCCTGTTATGATTGTTTTTTTTTCATATTCAAATTTTCGTAGTTTGAAAAAAATTTAGATTTAGAAAATATGCAAGCATACGTTAAGGCGAAAATTTTATTAATTGTCGGTAATATGGTAATATGATGTCGATAAGATGGTAAGATGGTAATATGGTGAAGGGTATCAAAGATTCGGCACAGCCGAATCTTTTTTCAATTTAATTTTTTTTTAATTTAGTGTGGTTCTCGAAATAAATCGCTATTTGTAAAATTAACAAGGTTGAGGAACGGTATTTAAATATGAACTAAATTTTCGTTTAAGCCTGAAATGTGCGAAGCAACCCTAATATATAAGCATTAATTTTGCAGTAGCAATATTGCTTTTATTTATAACACCGTTGATCAATTCCTAAGTTATAAGCAAAATACATATTTTCAATGAAATTTCATCATTGTCCTATAATTTTCTGTTATTTAAATCACATGGCTAGTATATACCTAGATTACGGATCTATACTTATAAAATTTAGCACTTAGGTTTCTACTTTTATGAAACTTGTTGGTGTCAAATTTTCTGTCTGTTTCTCTATGCCGAATGAAAATGACGGGTATAACGGATGTCGGCCTTGCCAAATGTAACATTCGAACTTAATTACATTTAAGATCATTAAATATTGCGCCACATTTAAATAGTACATAATTTGTGTACATTCTGTTTATTTGTGTCCCCATCGTACATTTGTAGAAATTTAATTATCTTTACTTCATAAATATGTAAGTTATAAATAAATGCTTGAATACTTAAGTGGTGACCCATTATTTGGTATTTTGTTTTTGTATTAAACTCTCAAAATATTAAAAAAAATACTTGCTATTTTTACGCTATTACATATGTCCGGTATCAGCAAACCACGTTGACTTTGTCCACTTTCAGAAAACCCAGATGATTTGCTAACATCAGTTATAGAACTAGATATTTTGATGTTAAACATTCACAGCCGTATGCAAAAAAAAAAATATTAACTTTACTTTCAAGTACACTTTTGTTACCCAACACTTAAAGGCTAACAAACTTTTATTAAAAAAACGTATGCAAAAACATAGTTTTAAAACACAAAGTTTTTTTTGGCGTTGATAACGGCAGCACTTGTATTATTTCCCCTCTTTATAGTTAAAGTTGCACACTACCGAATATTAATACATTTGGTTATTCAAATTTTTTAAACATTAAATTAATTATTTTTCAAATATTGTTTCTATTTTTATACCCTTCACCAAAGGTGTAAAGGGTATATATAAGTTTGTCATTCCGTTTGTAATTCCCACAATTTTCGTCGGAGAGCAAAAAAGTTGACATTTATCCTTGTAAGAAATGATGACGATAGGACCATGTCCGTCCGTCCGTCCGACCGTCCGTCCGTCCGTGTGTCGGTTGAAATGGCGTTTATGAAGCCCACCGATAACTGACATATATAATATATATATCAAACGATCGGAAATGCTTTCGAGAATTTTGCTATTGGAATTCAGCAAGATCGGTTCATACAATGCGGAGATATGTTAAAAAACCGGTTTTTAGAACCGGTTTTCCAGTTTCTGAAGCCTCTGTATATACTAGGGACTTCGTTTTTACAAAGAAATCTCGGACATTTTTTTCTGAATTTTTGTCCTGAAAAAATGAAATAAATCGGTTCAATAATAACTGAGATATCGGACAAAACGCATTTTTTATTTTTTGAAGCCCTGGTTTAAGCTATAGATTTTTATTTTTATACAGATTGGTCACAAATATTTTTTTTAAAAGTTCGGTTTTTTGAATCAGTAGGATCGGTTTATAAATGGCGGAGATATGCTTTAAAAACCGGTTTTTGGAACCGGTTTTTCAGTTTCTAAAGCCTCTGTATATATCAGGGACTTCGAATTTTTAAAGGGGGCTCGGAAATTATTTTCTGAATTTTTGTTCTGAAAAAATGAAATAAATCGGTTCAGTAATAACTGAGATATCGGGGAAAACGATTTTTTTATTTTTGAAGCCCTTGTTCAAGCTACAGATTTTTATATAGATCAGTCATAAATGTTTTTATAAAATTTCGTTTTTTTAATAAACCAAATTCGTTCAGAATCAACAGAGTTATGGACCAAAAACAAATCTGTTAAGAATATAAATACACACACAAACATGGATATTAAGCATTGTAATGACTATTAGCAAAGAATATTCATATATAGAATGCGCATCATGTAGAAGCAAAATTTCTTATGGCGGGTTTTAATCATAGAACCCGCTCTCATGAAATTCTCGCTCTCAACATTTTTCATTGATGAGGGGGATAAGTAACAAAGGAAAACAAAATCCACCACCAAAACAGAGAGAGAGAGAGAAAGAATAAATATATGTGTTTGTACATGTGTGTATTCCTTAAAAAAAATGCAAATAAAAACACACACACATATATAAGTGTACATGTTATAAAGATCTTTATTTCAAATTGAAAGAAACAATATTTGTTTCTTTTATTTTGAAATAAAAAGTGAAATTATAGTTGTTTATTTACTAATGGAAATATATGAACGTTAATATTACTGTAGGGCTAGCATACATGTTTTGTTGTTTTACAAGTAGAAATACTTTGATCTGCACCGACGTGCTTATACCTTTCTTTGTAACATGACAAATATTTGTATGATTTCGAAGTTGTAAATTTATATTTTATAGTTATATTTTTGATAAACTATTAGTTGTTATTTTTTACTTTTATATATATTATATTTTTATATATTTCATAAAATTGCAGATAATTTGCTTTTGGTGTTTTTTTATTATTATTTAAAAAATGTTTTTTTAGAGAATTTTTAATTTTAGAGGAAAGTACATATTTTTTCCAATTTTTAGAAAAAAAAACAAAGTAAATAATAAATAAAAGTTTTTCCTTTTTTCGGAAAAAAACTTATTTTGTTATTTTTTTCCAAGTTTTTGAGTTGTATTTTATTTGAAACAAGAAATTGTTATTAAAATATATATTTTTTATAGAAATAAATAATATTAATATTTTAATTTTAAAACTTATTTTTAAATTATATATATTTTAGAAATAACATTTAAAACCATCCAGCTGATTTTCTCACCTCTTCCCAATTTGATAATATTTGGTACAATCATGGTTCTTGTCAAAATTTCAGATAATTTCTTCAAGTGGTTCGCGAAATATCGCTATTTATTAATTTATTTATTTTTGTCATAACTATTTTTTATATAGTAGGTATATAAAAATTAAATATTTTTTACAAAAGATCTTTTTTCAATAGAATTCCACCTTTTTTACAGAATAAAACAAAATTATTAAAGAAAAATCTAATTTTTGTGGTGACAAATCCGATATGAATAAAAAAATAAAAATATTTTTTATTTTTTTCAAGTGGATATAATTTTATATTTTTGTTTTTATTTATTTAATTAATATACTTAACTTTAACATCTGTTACTTTGAATACATAAGTAACAAAACTACACAAATCAAATGTTAAAATATAAATTTGATATTCTGAAAGTAAATTTACATAAGCTAATATGATGTTAAAAAAGGCATAACTAGTTCGGTGCTGATTAAAGTATTTCTACTTTTAAGACAACAAAACACATATGCTATGCCCTACACTAACATAGGTGATCGTATTTTATCTCCTTTAGTAAATAAACAACCAATTTCTTGTTTCTACTTTTTTATAGGCACTACACCAGCGATCGACACACTCATACATTCACAATTATGTTTGTATATGTTTTGTTTTTCTGTCCCATTATGAAATTATACACCAAAAAAATAACATCATTTTTATGGTAATTTCTTCGTCAATTCAAGATTTTTAAGGGGAAATACACGTTACTAGTTTAGAATATGAATAGTAATAACCAGGGATCGCAACGATTACCATAGTAATCATAAAAATTACGATTTAATGTTTATTGTTTATATTCTTTGATTAAATAAAAATAGCGATAAATTAATTAGGATTTTAATTTCTTATTAAAAAATATCGAATAATACTAAATTCAATTCACCATCTGTATTTTATAATAAAAAATTAAAATTAATTTTAGTAAATTATTATTTCTTAATTAAAAAAAGATAGTTGTTTAATTAAGAGATAAAAAATCATATTAATTACTCCTACTTAACATCAAATATTTTTCATGAGTGTATCTCAAGCAACAAGCAGTAACACAACATTATTGCTTGAATGCTCGTGCGAGACTGACTTTCTTGTGTGTTTTTTTTATTAATTTCGAGAGCATAACAAAAGAGATAAAAAACACGCAAGCTTCTTTTCCTTTTTTCTTCCCTCCCGCATCATGAAATACTTTTAAAAAATATTTCAGTTTCCATTGACATGCGCTTTCTATATATTGTATATTCTTTGCTATTAGTGACGTGTTTTGTTTTTTGTATAGACAAGTAGTTTAGTTAGAAACAGCAGTCATATAATAAATAACAGTGTTGTTGTTGTTCTTTGTATATGCAGTCTGTACAAAAATAAATAGATATGGAATTGTTGTTGTTTATTTTTTAAAACTAAAACATATCTGTTAAGAATATACATAAATACATACACAAACATGTATATTAAGCATTGTAATGACTATTAGTGACGTTTTTGCCTATAAGACAAGTAGTTTAG
The DNA here is from genome assembly GCA_951394005.1 of Protophormia terraenovae. NCBI lineage: Eukaryota > Metazoa > Arthropoda > Insecta > Diptera > Calliphoridae > Protophormia > Protophormia terraenovae. Next base: position 76,402,763 of record OX596074.1, on the reverse strand, counting down.
TTAGCAACAGAAGTAATATAATGAATAACAGTGTTGTTGTTGTTCTTTGTATATACACACATAAAAAAATAAATAAATATGGAATTGTTGTTGTTGTTTATTTTTTAAAAGCAAAGCCTGCTATGATTGTTTTTTTTTTTTTTTCATATTCAAATTTTCGTAGTTTGAAAAAATTTAGATTTAAATATGTGAAAATATGAAAGCATACGTTTAGGCGAAAATTTTATTATTTGTCGGTAATATGGTAATATGATGTCGATAAGATAGTAAGATGGTAATATGGTGAAGGGTATCAAAGATTCGGCACAGCCGAATCTTTTTTCAATTTCATTTAGATTTAGATGGGATAGACAAATCGGACCTATAATGAATAAATATATCGGTCTTAAGAAGAAGAAAGATATAGAAGACTAGAATAGGGGAGAATAAGCTAGAATTTTTTGCAAAACACAAAGAGAAATAGGAAATTTATCATAATGTCACTTCTAGTAAGTTTAATGTAAGTTCATACCTACTTTAAAATATTTAAGTTAATAAACGTTTTTGCATACAGTTTTAAGGAATTTAGCTTAACAATACTTTGTAAAGCTGAAATAAGTGAAATAACAATTCTTCAGTACAATTAGAACCATGGTATAAGAAGAAAATCAACCTCCTCTAACATAGCAAATGAATGGCGTATTATAAACAGAGTTTTTAAGAGTAGCTTAATTAAAACTAGCTCCACTGCTCGACGTGCAGTATACAAAATATGTGTTTTAATTAATGGTTATATTGAATCCTCAAGGAATTCAATAGAGGGAGCATGTTTGACCATAGCAAAACGCTAAATAAATATTATTTATTATTTATAATTTTTCTTCGTGTATCTATTATCTGTTCATTTTAATTTTGTTATCGCTGATTTATTTTGTTTGCAGACTTAAGAAATTTTTAGTTTTACATGCCTATTCACAGAAAAATTGTGACTGAAAAATAGTTATAAAACACAAATTAATTTTCTATTCACAAACAAAAATGTACTAATATTTCGTTTTCAAATTTAAACGTTTTAAAACTCTCAAACGGCTGCACCGATTTTCACGAAATTTGACACACAGATAGTACCAGTGCCGGTGGTCGTTATAGGTTATGAAAGAACTGAGTTGGATGCCATGCCCACATATTACGCCCACTTTTTAAAAATCTCAAACGGCTGCACCGATTTTCACGAAATTTGACACACACTTAGTACCAGTGCCGCTGGTCATTATAGGATATGTTTGAACAAGGTTGGATGCCATGCCCCCTTTTTACGCCCACTTTTTAAAACTCTTAAAAGACTGCACCGATTTTCACGAAATTTGACACACAGATAGTACCAGTGCCGGTGGTCGTTGTAGGCTATGTAAGAACTGGGTTGGATGTCACGCCCACATTTTACGCCCACTTTTTAAAACTTATAAACGGTAGTAAATATTTGATATCCCCTAATAAGGGGTAGCGAAGCGCACCGGGTTACGCTCGTTTTTTAATAAAATACTAAGATAAAGTAGAATATTTGTTCTATCCCTTAATAAACATTGAAAAGAAGAGTCAAAATTTGGTAAATGTATATTACAGTGTACAGTGGGGCCAAAAGCAAAATAAATGGTAATAAGTCTGGATCTTTGAAACCACTTAACCGATTTAGATGAAACTCGGAACATCGAGGAGCTAGGCTTTCAGAATATTGTTAGCTAGAGTCTGTAGCTGTACCATGGACGCCGCTACAATGAGCCAAAGTTGACCACCTCGAGGATGAAAAACATATCGGGGCTTATAACTTTTACAAATATAAACTGATTTCAAATATTTTTACATTTTTTAATTCCCCTATGCTAAATTATCTCGTATGGTTTAAAAGATATTTAACTTCAAAATATAAATTTCTCATTTTTGACCTTGACTTTTTTGCGACTTTGCCCTATAACATTTAAAATAAAATTTTTAGCATTTTTTTTTTTTTAAATATGTTGAAATTTTCGATAATTTTCTAAATTATGCGAATAAAAAAAAAATTTTGTTATCTCAATTCGATAACAAGAAAAAAATTTCCAAATCAAAATTTCATAACAGGTCTCAAAAATTGCAATTTTTTGGCAAAAAAGCAAATATATATTTAACTTTTTTAAAAAATTTAGTTAAAAAAGTTTAATACTTTTTCAGAAAGACGGGACCTCAAGAAAACGTGTAAGTGTAATTTTGAAAAGTTCTGAATGTTCACCCTACACTGGTCAAAAATGGTCAATTTTGGATGAGAAGTTGAACTTTGGAGTCTGTAAAAAAATTGTATTGTTTATTTCTGTACTTCTGTGAATTAAACTATATAGATCAATATGTTTTTAAAGGTTTTGCAAAAAATTAGCCTACCATTAAAAAATTAGTTTAACGGTAGGCTAAACTTAGTCACACGAGGAAATTTTCCGAAAATAAAATTATTTAGTAAAATTATATATATTCTTCTGATTTTTACATTTATCAATTCTCCATTAAAAATTGTATATCATGTGCAAAAATTATGTTGATACCTATAATCGTTTAGAAAATATTCAGTCTCAAATTTTTGAAATATGTCCATGTGAACATAATATGCATTTGTTCGTTTTGTTTTAAGAAAAGTGTGCTAAAAATTTTAAAATAGTGAAATTTATTATACATAGTTTTAAAAAAGACATAATTTCCTTTAAATTGATATATAATGTGACTATTTTGAGTTTATTACGTTAATAGTAAATCAATTTCAAATAAGCATAACGCAAAAAATTATGAACAAGTTTCCTTCTATTTTTGGTAGTGCAGTGGAATAAGACAGTGCGGTAAGGCCGTATACAAAACAACATGAAAAAAACGAAAGATTTAACAATTTGCAACTTTTTGCTAATTTCAAATTTATTTATAAGAAACGTTGCAAACACAAAATAGTCATATTATATATCATTTTAAATGAAATTGTGTCTTCTTTAAAATTATATATAAAAAATTGCACTATTTTACAATTTTTAGCACACTTTTCTTAAAACAAAGCGAACAAATGCATATTATGTTTACATGGACATATTTCAAAAATTTGAGAATGAATATTTTCTAAATGATAAAAGGTATCAATACAATTTTTGCACACCATTTAATGGAGAATTGATCAATGTGAAAATCAGAAAATTACATATAATTTTACTATATATTTTTATAGGTCGAAATTTTTATTATTGAAAATATGGGTATGGCTGTCATAATTTTTTAAAAAACCTTTAAAAACATATTGATCTATATACTTTAATTCACAGAAGTATCGAAATCAACAATAAATTTTTTTTACAGACTCAAAAAGTTCAACTTCTCATCCAAAATTGACCATTTTTGACCACTGCTGGATGTAGGGTGAACATTCAGAACTTTTCAAAATTACACTTACACGTTTTCTTGAGGTCCCGTCTTTCAGAAAAAGTCAAAAAATATTAAACTTTTCCAATTAAATTTTTTATAAAAGTTAAATATATAAAGATACTTTTTTGCCAAAAAATTGAAATTTTTGAGACCTGTTATGAATTTTTCTTGTTATCGAATTGAGATAATAAAAAATTTTTTTATTACCATAATTTAGAAAATTAAGAGAATTTCAACATATTTTTAGAAGTTTTATTTTTAAAGTTATAGGGCAAAATCGCAAAAAAGTCAAGGCCAAAAAAGAGAAATTTATATTTTGAAGTTATATATCATTTAAACCATACGAGATAATTTAGCACAATAAGCATGCTTTTTCCTTGTTTTGCATAGGAGAATTCAAAAATGTAAAAATATTTAAAATCAGTTTATATTTGTAAAAGCTATAGGCCCCGATATGTTTTTCACCCTCGAGGAGGTCAACATTGGCTCATTGTAGCGGCGTCCATGCTACAGCTACAGACTCTTGCCAACAATAACTCCTCATCTATCGATGTTTCGAGTTTCATCTAAATCGGTTCAGTGGTTTCGAAGTTCCAGGCTTATTACCATTTATTTTGCTTTTGGCCCCACTGTGCAGTGCCTTGATTTGTATGGAGACAAAAATAGTTGCAAATGTACATCCCTAAAATTAAAGTTTGATTTGTTTTAAGCTAATTCCCAAAATATTTCGGTTCAATTATTTAATTAACGTGAGCTGTACCATTTTTAAAATATCTCCAAAAATATGGTTTTCGATTGTTAAAAAAATTACAACATATGATAGAAAAACGACGTCTAATATATATTGAGCATAAAATATTTTAAAATTTGTTTTCATTCTCGCGAAATTAAAATTGTAGTAAAATTTTCAATGATTTATTTTAAATAGTATTTTATTAAAGTCTGAATATTTTGGAAATTTTTCATCATAAATTATATTTTATATTTTTCAATATATAACATTGAAAAGCTCTCATTAAATACTATTGATATGTGCATTCATTTAACCCTTTAGTTGCACGGGTAAAATTTTGGGATTTCCGGTCCATAATTGGTTAATTTAATTTTAACGGCAAATAAATGGATAGTTAAGGATATAAGTGTCCCCGAAAGCATAAATTGTTCAAAATAGCTGTAAATTCGTGTAAAGTACCGGCTAAATTCCAAAAACTTTTGGCTCTTAATGGGTTAATTACTTCAATAGTAACAGGATAGTCTGTTCCCATGGTACATTAAAACGCAAGATATTTTGAAAAATGTCCGAAATATATAAAATTACATGTTTGAATAAAGAAAATATGATCAAAAATGTTAGTAAAATTTTAATATTCCGCGACTGAAAAGAGACATAATAACTATTTAAATTAATATTCAAGGTCATAGTATGCCACTATTATAATTTGAAGTTAATTTTCTTAATTTTAGAGGTGTTTTGAAAACGGTCCAGCAAACGTAAATTTTAACATTGAGATGTAATATTTTGAGAATCATATAAGAACATACTAATCTTCATTTCTAGAGGGGTACATTTGCAACTTTTTTTCTTGAGGCACTTTAATGTATATAGGTATAATCTAAATTTTCAAAAATCCACTCGATTAACCTAGCAATTTAAAAACTGCATTTTCGAGTTAATTGATTAATCGAATAATTAAAAAGTCTAGTAAAATAATGACACCTAGACGGATACAATTCACCAATACATGTATGTGTATTATTTACATACATATCTATGATAATGATAACTATCAGTGTTACCGTTTGGCGACTTTAGTCGCCAATTGCCCCTTTTTCAACCACCTGTCCATTTTTTTGGCTTCTTTTTTAAATTGGGACTAAATGGCGACTTTTTAAGTCAATGTGCTAAATGGCGAGAAACTAAGTTGTTTGAAATATATCGACCAAAAATCGCCAAAATTAAATTTTATATATTTTTTTAAGAAAAACTAAAAATAACTAAAATATTTAGTGCTTCAAATTTTATATAATTTTAAAATGTAAATTCAGCATCAACAAAGTCACTGATAATTTCAGTAGCTAATAATAATTGAATAAAAAAATATTAATTTCAATACACTTTTCTGAACACATAGCTCAATTTTAGGTAAACAATTTTAAAAATGTATTACATTTTTTAACAGAATAATTTTAAAATTATATAATTATTGTATCCTATTAATAACCTGTTTCTCTGTGTCAAACGAAAATCAAAGCGTACGAAAGCAAGTCGAACGAATTCGAATCATTTTGGGTTTCTGTATTTCCTACGCTTTCATTCGCATGGAGTTACGTCTTTTCCTATTGTTTTTGTTTTATTTTTCTTTCAGAGTAACTTTTTTTCGTAAAAATATTAAAAATACTACTAAATTGTTTAAAGTAAATAAACAAACAAAAATAAAATAATTTAAAAAAACGTTTTCTTTCGACTTGTCGTTCAACTCATTGTTCGCATAGAAGTGAGTTAGAGAAACTCAAATCAGTTTTCGTTCACTTAGAAGGCGAAAGAAAGCTTTCGTTCGACATAGAGAAACAGGCTATAAACTTATAAATTGTTTCAAATAATTAATTTATTCATGAACGGCCCAAAAAATCTAAATATTCCTGTTTGAAAGATGATGGAAAAAAAAATTGTCAAACATTTATTGAAGATATTTATAAATTAAGCGTCTTTTTTTGTTAATCGGGGTTTATAAACAGCAATTTTTCTTGCTGCAATTCGTAAAGTGAATGTAAATATTTAGTATTCTCTTCTCTTCTCTCTCCTATGAACCCAGAATTGCAGCAGGAAAAATTGCTGTGTGTGATCCCCGACTTAGATCAGGGGTTTTTACAAACTCTTGCTTCGTGCCTTTAAATTTGATAATTTAAAGATATTTCTGAAAATACGTACATATGTTGAATTTTAAGTTTGAATAAAAATTAATATTCATTTGGAAAAAAGTGATATTTTCTCAATTTTATATCAAATGTTATTCTAAATTATTCTTAATAAAAAAAAAAAAAAAATTAATTAATACTTAAAGATAAAAATTAATGGCATATCATCTATTTGATATCAAATGCTTTTGTTAACTCAGGCTTAATTTCTAATAAATGTCTTACAATAGTTTTAGAATTTTTACTCTATATTTTTTGCAACTTTATTTTATAAGTATGGAGATATTAATATACATATGTGTGTTATCTGTTAAAAGAAGTACTTTTAATTTTATGTTCAAGCAAAAGGCTAAGACCTAAAAATCTTTATGCGGACCCCTTGTTGAGAACCGCAGACCCCCAATTGAGAACCGACGTTTTGGATAGAAAAATAATAAAAATAGACGTTGGCTAGTAAGAAAACGTAGTAGTAATAATACCTATTAAATAAAATTTAAAAAATTAGCCAAATAAATCGCCACCTTGTTAAAAATTGCCGAAAAATTCGCCATGTCGCAAAACGGAAAATTCAGTCGCCAAGAGCAATTAGAAATCGCCACTTTGGCGTAAAGTCGCCACATCTGACAGCCCTGTTCCACATAGCTATCCCTCGGGGGAACGTGTATTTTTTTTTTTTACTAAATTATCAATAATAAAAAATTGTTTGTCTAACAGACTTAAGTCAATACTAGTGGATCCATGCGTCCTAAACTTGTCCGAAAGGGATTTGAAAGACTGGAAAAACATTTTTTTTTTTTTTTTGTTTTAAAGCAGTTTGCCCGTTTTTTTTTCAAAAAATCCCCTTTTTTAGCGACTTTTTGAAATCCCCTTTCTAGGATAGCTTTTAAAAATTCTCAACGGTAACGCTGATAACTATAAATGACAAACCTTTACTAAAAATCAACATTTTTTTTATACCTTTCACCACAGGTGTAAAGGGTATACATATATAAGTTTGTCATTCCGTTTGTAATTTCATTCATCTAGGACCCCAAAAAGTATATATATTATGGATCCTTATTGATAGGGCAGTCGATATAAAAATTTCCGTCTGTCTGTTGAAATCAGTTTTTAGAAAGCTCCAGTTATCGGATATGCATGTTTTATACATCAAATTGTAGGGAATATTCCTTAGAAAAACTCTAATAAAAATGAGCAAAATCGGTTGATAAATAACTGGGATATCGGTTATTTATTAAGATACTCCCAAAAACCGTATTTGTTTTCTGCTTTTCTAGGCTCCTGTACAAGCTAGAGACTTAGTTTTTGCACGAAAAATTCAAAATCTTTCTTCAAAATTTCGCCGTTGACAAGGTCGGTCATAAATATTTTTATAAAATTTTGATTTTTTAAATCAATCAAATTCGTTAATAAACAACCAAGTTTTGGGTCAAAAACAAAAATCTGGTAATAATATAAATACACATAAATACATTTATATTAAGCATTGTAGTTGCTTTTTGTATAGGCAAGTATTTTAGTTAGCAACAGCAGTAATATAATGATTAACAGTGTTGTTCTTTTTATACAGCTTTTTAACATAAATTAATTTGACCCATTAGTTTTTAAAATCTGATGATATTAATAATTTATGTATCAAATATGTAATAGAAACTCCTTTAGATGTTTTTCTTGCAAAATGTTCGCAAACATTTTTACAATCCTAATTTCTTGCCTCCTGCTCTTTTTCGGATAATTTACCAATTGGAAGAACACATTATTCGATTATATCTTTTCTGTGGAATTAAATTGTATGTAGTTTAGTGAGTATATTATTGAACCTTAATGACGAAAATCTAAAACTCAAAATTGTTAATATTTCATCAATATATTAAGATTTATAGTTTAAGCAATTTTATAGTAAATGATCTTCTTCTCGCTAACATCCATCTCGAATTGTATTAACTATTTTGTTTAAAAACGATTTTATTGATTCAATATAAACATTTTTAATTAAATTGTACTAATATTTTTAAAAATAAAATAAAAAATACGAAGACTTTTCAAGTGCGAGAAACACGTGATCAGTAATTGCTTTGCAAATTGAAAGGAGCAAATGGTCTTCCAAAATCAGTTTATTACTGGACTTGGAAAAAAATGCCAAAAAATAGTTGAACACGAAAAAATCCCCAAGATTTTTTGTTAGAAGTTTCTTTCAAATTACTGTTATTTTCTACTATAGATAACAAATCAATCTTTAAAATAAAAAAAGATTCATAAAAATCTTGCTTGAAATAAAAAAAAGTTACAACTATTCAAAATTAAATTTCTCATCAAAAAAAATATTTTGTGATAAATTTATCTTCAACAATAATCCTGTTCAAGGATCCGTTACTTAAGAACGGTTAACATTTTTAATGTTTTCTTAATTTTTTAGTTAGTTGGAAGGTTTTTAACGAGAATAAAAAAATGTTTTTTTCAAAACGTGAAAAAAAATATAAGGAGTTTTGATCAGCTAAATTGTCAAAATCACACACTGTGCAATGCTTGCTATGATTGTTTTTTTTTTTTTTTTTTGTATTAAAATGTTCGTAGTTGGAAAAAATGTAGATTTTTAAATGTGAAAGTATAAAAGCATACGTTAAGGTGAATATATTATTATACGTTGGTAAGAAGGTAAAGGGTATCAAAGATTCGGCACAATCTTTTTTTATCTTCATTCATTTTAAACTATCTGAAAATACGTCAATTCTTTTTGAATACTAAACCAAACAATAATGTTAATTGGCAAATTTGAAGCAGTATTTTCTTTTGTATGTGATTATTTTGATTTAAGTAGAATTTTAATATTTTTTTATATCTTTCTTTTAAGTATTATGTTAAATCTTAATTACCATTTGTAATATTTTTTTATAAATTTTATGATCGTTTACATTTGTTGTGGACATACGCATGTGCGTTGGTCTTTTACACATGTATACAATCAACCCTTATCTTTCACACTTGTGTGTGATAAGAATTATTGAAGGGTTTATGTGTATAATAAGAAAAGTACTTAGAATTATTAAGTCTAGATAGTTTTAAGAAATTCAATATTAGTTCTTAAGGTTTTTACAATTATTAATAAAATTAGTGCTGAATTAGCATCCAACAGTGCTGATTTAGCATTCAAGAATGTCTTACAAACATTCAGAAACAAAAGAAGTGTTTTTATTTAAATTCTTTTGTTCAGTATGTTAACCAAATATGTTTTAAATGATTTTTAAAAATTTTACTCTTTTTAAATTGCCATTTTAGTAATTCCAAATGAAAACGGACAGAAAACAAGCATTTGCAGATTTGATATCTTCGATTTCAATGAAATTCGCTACAGTTATTACCTAGACAAAAATTTTGCGAAAATTTTTTTAAATACTTTTTTTCTTTTATAATTGGCTAAAAATTACGAATTTTTTTATACCCATTTCGATTAAAAAATCGAAACTTTTTTCACCAAAATGTAAAGACCCATGATTTTTCAAACACTGGTAGGGAACTGAAGACCAATTTTAAAAATTTTTTAAATAATTTTTTCATATTAAGTAATTTTTAACGCATCGTTTGAGGGATCTTCCTACATCGAAATCTCGAAAATGGTTTTCCTCAGACACTCTATTATACATATTAAAAAATAAATAAATTTTACACAGAAAAAATATTGCAAATTATTTTTTAATAAAATTTTTAACTAACTTTATATTGGAATTTAATTATATTATTTATATTTATTATTAATATAATTTATTTTTTTTATTGGTTTATTGTTTATGAATTTAAAAAATAACGTGATTTTTGGAGATATAAAGGTTTAAATTTTATAAGCCTAATTATACATATTATAATAATTATATATACTTACCACATTTTTAAAGCAATATCTTTAAATCGGTACAAAAATTAAAATGTTATTGTGTATAGTTCAGAAGTTATAAGTAATCGTATTTAATTATGGTCCATAACTTCTAAGATAAATGAGTATCCAACTTCAAATTTTACCTGTATAGGAAGAAGAATTACGTCAACATTATACGAGTATATTTTTTTCAGAATTTTAAAAATAATTTTTTTTTTTTTTTGAGATATAATGATTTGATTTATATATGTCTAACTTTGACCTTTGAACTTTTGATGTAAAAATCATTATAAATATCGTTATAAAGGTAATATCTTTGTCTTTAATATGAAACAAAAACTAGAGATCTATCACGTATAGTTTAGAAGTTAGAAACAATTGAACTTAAAAGTACACCTTTGTAAAGTTTTTATTTGAGAAACATTTCCAATTACCAATATCCATAGTAAACATTGGAAATGTCAAATCCGATTGCTGTCCGTTTTGACATGGAATCACTCATTTTAAAAGTTCCTAAAAGCAAATTAACATAAATATAAATTTAATTGGAAATATACATGCACTCGCACAATATTACTTTTTAAATTCCTTATATAGATAAATTAACTTAAAATAGATACGAGCAATTTTATGATTTTATTTCTGCTTAATACAAACAAACTCATAATGTGGCCAATATTAAATCATTTTATATTCTTTATTGATTGTCTTTCGATGTGTCTGTCAGACCTTTTATGTATGGACTACTAAAATAACGTTTCATTTTTATTACTACTATACTGTTGCCTCTGTAATGTTATCGAAAGCCAATGTCCTTTAAAAGCCAAATAAGCTTTTTAACACAGCTAGGACCACTTACTAACTAAACATAAGCAGATGTGGCTCAAGACACATACTCATACACACACACACACACAAATAACTATTATTGAAGTTAAGGACAAACAACTTTTTATAGATTAAGTATCAATAGTTTGTGTTGTTGTGGAAAGATCTATGCTGGTGCTGATGGTTTATAAGGCTTTAACCTTTTCCTATTACAACCAAAACTTACAAACACACGCACACATACACTTCCATTTACTCTGACTCATACATACGCACACAATCAAGAACACATTTACCCATCTCCATAGATACTCGTATATTGAGGAAAACACATTGTCCATTGTGCAAACTGTTGACTTTTATTGATTTCATTGAAAGGATTTCTTTAACGTTTAGACAATTTATTATCGACACAAATAAAAGAGGGTGATGGGACTTAGAAACGAATGTATTTTGAACAGAAAATTATTGTAAAATAAAATGAAAGTGTGTCTATGTGTTTTACATCGTCCTTTGAATCTCTGCAATACTTACTCAAATATACACATACACATACGGATTCATTTAAAAATATACGTCTGGATGTCGCACATGTCTTGGCATTACGGAAGTAATATTTTAGTGCGCAGTCATTAAACCAAATACTAACCATAAATAACACCATCACATCGTTATGGCCTTGTATGTATCCATAGTTGTTTTCCATGTCTGTATATGGACAATTTTATAGGACTTTGATTATAACTTACCAACCATATCCTTAGTTCTTTTCGAATTTTTATCATCACATTTTCTTCGTTTTCTTAAAAGTTTCAAGTCAATGAGCAACTTACTGCAGTATAAGTTTTGTCATAATGAAAATAATAGAAAAATTCTTTTTGTCTTCGTTTTAAAGTAAAGTGAAAGTGATCAGCTGTGGCAAAATGTTACATCAATGGTTTATACAAATAAAATAGTCCTTACACACAGACACACATATGTACATGTGATAATGTTTATAATGTTTACTAGGTTTAAAGTAACATGTATTTAAATAACAAATAATGATTTTTAAAATGCACTTAAACTATTATTAACGTTCGAAGTAATTCATCAAAAATATAACTGTAAGAAACATTCTACTCTAAGCAACTAATGATTTTTCATGAATGAGTTATCACCCTTATATCAAAATAATAGACTGTGTGTAACCATTTTCTATAAGGCACAGAAAAAAAATATTCCAAATAATTCTTTAATAAAACTATTAATTCATTTCATATTGAAATTTAATTGTATTATTAATTTATGTAATTAACTTTTTAATTGGTTTAAAGTTTTTGATAAAAATCTACAGCTTTTAAAAAAATATACAGAAAAAAGAAAAACGTCAAAATAAAAATATAAAAATAAAATAATTTTAAATCAATTTTCAAAAATTTTCAACTATGTATCTCAGCTCATTCTATCGTTTAAAAAACTAAAATATAAACATGTTGTAAGGATTTGGTAAGTTTTCAGATACGCGTTTTTTTAATATTTTTTAATATTTAATGAGATTTTTTATCATCTTGATGTTTTCATAGATGTTCTCGTCGTTGGTTACGGGAGTTATGTTTAATTTCAAGATCCAAAATTGTGTGAGAGCAGTTCTATGAAATAATATATGCATACAAAAGGTCTGTTCATATTCTGACATCTATCATATTATTTAATGTTTTTATCTATATTTCATCTTAGGTTGTAAAGGCGTTCTGATAAGATTATATGAAAATCTTTTTTGGAACGAGATGAAAGATTTCAAAATTTCTTATTTATACGTAATTATGTATGATTTAAAAAAAGATGTTTAAGATCCCAAGATAAAACTATTTATCAAGTTTCATTTCCCCCAATCAAATTTGGAGTTTTATTATTTCTTTCGTTTAGTTTTATTTTCATTCGATTTTTTAAATATTGTCAATACTTTAGTAAACTACTATAATAAAATTTATGCTTTTTTATTGATGAAAGAATTGAATTAATTGTATAATTAAATTAACAAAATGTTTAGTTGATTTTTAGGCAAATATTCAATCATAATACTAATTAATTTGATTAAAAAAATTAATTTAAATTTAAACCAAAATCAATTATTATATGTTAATTAATATTATAATTTTGGTAATTGGAGCAAAATCAATTAAAAATATAATTAATATAAACAATTTCGTAATTGAAGTCCATTTGTATTTTTTTTCTGTGTGTAAATATTTAGTTTTAAACCCATACGTATTTTTATATTAACCAACCATTAAAGATCATAATTTAAAGACTTTTTACACACAGAGAAAATATTAGTTAGATAACGGTCCTAACTATAGACATTGAGTAAAACTAACTAAATACATATCTTATGTAGTTACAGAAATTATATAACTTCAATACATAATTACAATAGATTTGTGGCTACTACCACTGGAAAATTAGTCAATTTAATCAATTTGTTTTTGCTGGATAAACATTTAAAATTTCTAAATTTTCTGACTAGGGTATTCACTCGAATATTGTTTGTTCGATTAGTCGACAAATTAAATACAAATAATTGTCCGATTAAATTAAAAATAGAATTTCGAATGTTAAGAAACTAAATGTGGCGTCCCAATTTGTAGTTTTATTAAAAACTTGTGTTTACACAGAAAAACATATTTAAAATAATTTTTTAATAAAATTATTAATTAACTTTATATTGGAATTTAATTATATGATTTATTAATATAATTAATTTTCTAATTGGTTTTCAGTTTTGTTTTTTAATAAATTGACAGCTGTTAATAAAATATAAACAAAAATTAAATATTTGTCTATTAAAGTACAGAAATAAAATAAATTTAAGTAAATTTTCAGCTCATTGCATCTATTTAGGGAAAAGAAGTAATAATAATATCAATTATTCTAGTTATTAATATTATCATTTTGATGATTGGAGCAAAATCAATTAAAAATTAATTAATATTACAAATTTCGTAATTGAATTCCTTTTTAACTTTTTTTGTGTAGTGAAAATCAAACAAATGTGTAAACGTACACAGAAAAAAATATTTCAAATAATTTTTTAATAAAATTATTAATTAACTTTATATTGGAATTTAATTATATGATTTATTAATATAATTAATTTTTTAATTGGTTTTCAGTTTTGTTTTTTAATAAATTGACAGCTGTTAGTAAAGTATAAAGAAAAACTAAATATTTGTCTATAAAAGTACAGAAATAAAATAAATTTAAGTAAATTTTAAAAAATTTTCAGCTCGTTGCATCAATATAAGGAAATGAAGTAATAATAATATCAATCATTCTAGTTATTAATATTATCATTTTGGTGATTGGAGCAAAATCAATTAAAAATTAATTAATATTACAAATTTCGTAATTGAAGTCCATTTTTACTTTTTTCTGTGTAACTTTAAAAAATTGTAATGTAAAATTTAAAAATTTTGTATGGTTTGGAGGTGATAAAGAAAAAAATTCATTTTTTATATTAAATGCTTCATAAACAAGAAATTGTAGGATTTTTAACTTGATTTGAAATACATATTGTTGGTGTAGGTTAGGTTAGGTTGCACAGGCTGTCTCCAATACCAAATGGAGACTCACTTGGGTCCATAGTTTCCTTCGTGTTACCTGAAAAGAATGAAAGATAGAAGATAGTCAAGAAAAGAGAAAAGAAAGGAAAAGAAAAGCCTAGTTTAAACAGGAAATGGACGTAAAAGGAGAAGTGTCCTAGGCCGTGCAGGCCATATACATTTATCTCGTGAACCAATTTGATTTCCTGATAAACAAATATAGATTATACAGAGCCATATCCGATAGGTCCCTAAGATCATCAAAACGCGACCTACCCAAAATACGTTGCCTACTACTCTGCAGAGCAGGGCAACCACATAGAAGATGATCTATCATCTCCTCCTCCTCTACATCATGAAAACTTTTACAGTAGTCATTGTAACTAAGTCCCAATCGACTCGCATGCCTGCCAAACCTACAGTGACCAGTCAGCAGCTCGATCATATTCTTGAGCCGCTCCCTACTAAGACCCAATAGGAATAGAGTCCTCTTGTGGTCCAAATTTGGCCATAAAATTCTAGAGATTGAGCAGGAGTTTTCCTGTGACCACATTACTTGAGCTCTGTCCAGAAACACTCGCTTCACATGAAGCTTACAAAGCGCCAAGGGGACTCCATCAATGCGACAATCGTCAAGCATTGACTCCCTTTTCGTCAGAGAATTAGAATATTACCTCTAAGAACCCCGTGTCCTTTCACCCAGATGAGTGTTAAATTTGAATGTATCGCCATCGCATTCAGAGATGCCCGGCATTCCAGGACAAGTGTCGACGTGGAGTAGACACCGATCAGGGATTTAATAGTAGGTTGGCTATCAGTAACAATACGAATATTCCTGTCAGAAATTCTGTAATACTTAAGCCAGTTCATCGCCCATTTAATAGCCGAGAGTTCAGCCTGAAGAATACTACAACGATCCGGAAGCCTAGAAGATACACTGGTACCAGTTTCCTCGATGAAGAAACCACCGCCTACTTGATTCCCATTCTTAGAACCGTCAGTGTAGATCCATATACAGTTGTGATCACGATCTAAATCAGCATCCTTGAAATATTTCTCCGAAGTTCCTGTCAAAGAACGGAGGATGCAATAATCTATATGGTCTGGAAGATCATTAATGATCTGAAGGATACTGGAGTGACCATACGTTCTCCCCTTCCAGTCTCCGACTGCGTTCAATCTAATTGCAGTGTTGATCGCAATTTGCTCTACCAACAAGTTTGCTGGTAGCCAATTGAGCATTGCAAATAATGGTGTAGATAAAAATGTACAAAAATTTTAATTTTATAATATTTTGGAATGATTATTTCAGAAAGGTTATTCAAGTCTTTTTTGTAAATTAAGTCAATGTTGCCATATGTTTTATGTTTTTGTTTAATTTTGTAATAAAACACTAAGATAATCCAGAATACTTGTTTTATTTCTTAATAAACATTGAGAAAAAATAGTAAAATTTTAAGGTATAATTTACTCGAATAACTTGAGTACTTTAAACAATCCATTCGATTAATCGAACTATTTAAAAACTGCATTTTCGAGTTATTTGATTAATCGAATAATGAATACTCTAATACTGACTGTTGGTTCAGTGTGTTTAAAAATTATTAAACTATGGCAGTACGAGCAGTATACCCGCTACTTCGTTAGCGTAGATTCTTTTTAAGAAAAACCATACTATATTATAAACTCAAATTGTGTTAAGTTTTAATTTTATGTCTATAAATTTTTGAACAATATTTCTAATAGCATAAATTTTACCCCATTGTATTGAAATAAAATAAAAGCATCGAAACAAATTTCTAAAATAGACAGACTAACAAACACAGATTCACATTTACACTATAGAGCAAAAGTGAACACTTTTTTGTAACTGATTATGTTTTTAGGTGATATCTTATCATCTAAAGTATAACAAAAAGTAATTAATAGTTTTAATTCATGATGAATTTATTTAATGTAATGAAGAATAAAAAGTGTTAAAACTAATTTAGTTTTTGCAAAAAATTAAAATGTTTTTGAAATAAAAAGTGTTCAGTTTTGAACCACTTAAGAAAAATTAAAACAAAATATATTTTTAGCAATATAATACTTTCTTTTCGCAAATTTTTTTCATAGTTTAACAAGTCATGATGTTAATAAATATAAATAAAACACCAAAACAAATTTTATTCCATAGTGTCATTACAGTTCCTGGCTGACGTTCTAGGATTTTTAATTTCACTTTTATGTATATATTTCATACTTTTAAGTATGTTTTAGTCTGGGTTTCTTACACACCCCTCCAAAACTATCAAAGACATAATTCCACTACTTGGTCCAATCGAACCGACATCTAGGTGTGAGATACCTCTCTAATTCGCAATATAACAATTCCTTTTCTTTAAAGATTTTATAGCATAGCAATTTATTGAAAAATTATTATTTTCTAACCTAATTTAGTTTAAGATTGTCCATTTACTATTAAAACGCGTTTCCAGTTTACCATGAACCAAGATTAATAGATTTCAAGATATTGAAAAGGGTCATAAACTTTCATCTAATAGATAGTTACAGATTTTGTGGTTTTTGACAAATATTTTCATGTTTTTATGTTATTTGCAAACAGTTTGAAAACTACACAGAAAAAAGTAAAAATGGACTTCAATTACGAAATTTGTAATATTAATTAATTTTTAATTGATTTTGCTCCAATCATCAAAATGATAATATTAATAACTAGAATAATTGATATTATTATTACTTATTTTCCTTAAATAGATGCAATGAGCTGAAAATTTTTGAAAATTTATATAAATTTATTTTATTTCTGTACTTTTATTGACAAATATTTAATTTTTCTTTATATTTTATAAACAGCTGTCAATTTATTAAAAAACAAAACTGAAAACCAATTAGAAAATTAATTATATTAATAAATCATATAATTAAATTCCAATATAAAGTTAATTAATAATTTTATTAAAAAATTATTTGAAATATTTTTTTCTGTGTAGCTCTACTATTAATGAATTTGATAGGTTTTAATGGAATCTAATATTCCCCGATCTTAGTTTAAAAAAAAAAAAAATGTTCAGCATCTCTATTAATGAATTAACATAATCGATGATTTTGCTTAATAAAAAATATTTTTTACGTCTTTTGAACATAAAGGTTTGAGATAGTTTTAAATCCTTGCTATTTTTTGTTAACGATAATCTTTACAAAATTCTAAATTTTCTAATTTTTTTATTTCCACTACTACAGGATTTTATCAAGGATATTACATATTAAATAACTTTTGCAGAACTCTAACAAGTTTGTATTTGTACTAAAAATTCTTCATTGAATAGTATATTTTCCAATTTTTTTCATTTGCAAATTTAAACTACAGAATAAATCACGATTATATATCCATTCAGAAAATAGTGCAAAATTGAACACTTTTATATTTTAAAGTTTTCTTTATTTTTTATGTTACACAAACAAATATATTAATATTTATTACACATATATTTCAAATTGGACCCTCAAGATTATATTCTACTATATTTAAATTTTAATTCCTATGGGTCGTTAAGAAGATACGGCCAAAAAAAGTAAATTTCACCGAAAAAGTGTTCACTTTTGCTCTATAGTGTATATAGATAGCATTTAACCCGATCTTGCAGTACTCCTGCATAGACCAGATAAAACCTTGGTATCCTTTTTATTTAAAAAAAAAAAACAAAATGAAATACAAAAAATTAAAAAACCCGTAAAATTCCAAAAAAATATGACATCTCAATAAATCTTTTATCATAAATACTTTAAAAGATATTTGTAATTTTGTGTATACAACTTTGTATATATTTTTAGCTATTTTACACTTTCAAATCGCGATATTTCCCGAACCACTTGATAAAATTATCTGAAAATTTGAATTAGTCTTAGTTTTGACAAGCATAATGTCTGTATAAAATACATTATAGAATTCGGAAGAGGTAAACAAATAAGCTGGTTAGTTTTAATTGGAATGACTCAGAATGAAACGTTCTTACAGGCTGACTTTTTAGAACTTCCGGGCCAGGAATTCTATGTTGTAGATGCTAGAGGGAATATGGCACAAAAATATCGCTTATCAAAGGAATTAGAATTGCCAAGAAAGTTTTTGGTTTGGGAAGCCATATGGATATGCAGCAAAGAAGCACTTCATTCATAAAAAATGGTCCGATTAACACAGAAATATACGAGAATGTGTACTTTTGGAAAAGAAATTCTCCCTTTCCTAAGAAAATACAGTGTATCCACTTTTTTCTGGAGTGGTAATAAAGAAATTGTTAATGTTTGTACCGAAAGAGGCTAATCCATCAAATTGTTCGGAACTCCGTGCAACTAAAAGATATTGGGCTCTAGTAAAAAATAATTTAAAGGGCATTTAAGCTCTGCTTAAAAATAAGTGGACTTATTCGAGAAAAAAAGTAACCGAAACACAATAAAACCTTTAATTGGAAAAATTCTGGAAAAGATCAGATATTTCCTCAAAAACCAACAGGAAATAATTCATTCTTTTATGTTTAGAACTTGAATATAACAGTCATCAACAAAAATATAATTTTAAAAAAATTCGCCCATTGGTTTAGTTCCTATGAGCAGATTTGTATGAACGGATTTTTACGTGCGCAGTCCTTATGATTCCTATCACCCATGGGAACTGTTTTAATATTGGTGTTCTGTCAGCATTCAGAACAATAACGTTTTAAATATTTTAGTTACCAGTTTCTTAAATTTTTATTGTTCGAAGTTTCAAAAACTACCAAATTATTTCTATTATTACTATATTTTAGTAGAGGGCTTGTGGATTCTAGACACAAAACGATATATCTTTAATTCCACGCTTAGAAGTTAATTATTATTACATAATATTCAAAGAGTAATATAATAACTAAAAGTACCACAAAGTACCATCTTAGGGATTCTTATTAACTTAGGCCCATATATCTTAAATTTCATGTTCCCAGGTTCAATATTTTCGAAAATTTAAAAAGCACCATTAGAAGAATGCAAAAGTACCACAAATCCTCTTTTCTGGACTCTTGTTCACTTAGAACCATATATTTTTAATTTCATATTTGAAGGTTCAATATTATGGAAAATTCAAAAAGTACCATTGGAAAAACGAAAAAGTATTCTTACGCACATAAGTAGGACCATATGTCTTTAATTTTCTTATTTTTCTAGGTTCAATATTAAAGAAAATACAAAAAGTACCATTAAGTTTAATATAATAAAAAATACATTATTTAATTTGAATAACATTAAATTTAAGATTTTATCCACGTTTTGGTACTTTTTATTCCCCTTGGATGTGACGAAACTGTATTTCAATGAATTTCTAAATTGTACTGGGATCTAATATTAAAATAGTCATATGAATGTGTTAGTAAAAAAAATTGAAAATAAATTTTTGTGAAAAAAGTACGAAAATCAGGTACGATTTTTACCCCTTAAACGTTCGAATTTCCAAAAAGTACCAAAGTACAAGTGCAAAAAGTACTTGTATTCGCCAATTTTCGATAAGGTACTAAATTGATGCATATTTTATTTCTATACTTACTGGATTAAAGGATAGATAGGGTTCCAAAAAAGTACCAAATTAAAGTTTTTACCCATTTTCTCCCTAAAAGAGCAAAATTTCAAAAAAGTTTCAAAAAACGATACCTATTCAACTTTTTTTGTATCTTTATTAGTTTATGAGATATAAGGCTTCCGATTTTACCCTTTTTTACCCTCTAAACATTAGAATTTCCAGAAATTTTTAGTGGATATATTCGGTAGGAGACCAAATTACAGTCCATATTTCATTATAGATTTTCAGTTGTAGTCGTAGTTGCCAGATGAATTTGGATTAAAATCAAATTTATGGAAAAAAATCGTCAAAATCGTCTATTTGAAATCGTCAACATAAAAATTAGTGTTTTTATACGTGTTAATGAACATTTACTATGTTTTTTTTTTTTTTTTTTTTTTGTTTTATTTGCAATTAAATTTTAAATTAAAAAGAAATTAATAAAAACTACATCAATTTTATATTATCGGCCTATTATTAAAGACAAGTAGTGCATACAAATTATGTCCTTATTGATAATTGTTTGGCTTTTGGTAATGACTAGTACTTACTAGACTCACTACTTGGTAATGAGTTATAAATATGTTTCTCATTTCTTTTTTGTAGTATTAGTAGTTTTGTGGTATTTGACTAACTACTTATTTGATTGTTTAAAATAAGTACTTTAATAATGAGGGACCCGTAAATTCATGGACATCGCAAATAGGGGCAAAGGTAGACCAAACGTGGCATTAAATAAGCCGCAGTGTTTTAACATAAGTGATTGGTATCGTTGAAAAAATAATTTTCTGCAGATTTTAAACATGTTTTAATATTATAACCCACGGAACAATATTAATGAAAAAATAACGAAAATATACATATAGATTTTTTTATTTTTTAAATTTTGTTCTTTGGTGAATATGAAATTTATTAATACTATTTTATTATTCAGTAAGTGAAAATCAGTATAAATACATTAGAAATTGTACTGTTTTGAAATTTATTGAACATAATAGAAAATTATAAATTTAAGAAAAATTTATTTTTTCCATGCATTCCGCTGCGTTGCTTTCGTTTTTGATGCCCCTAAAATTGCATAATCTTATAAATAAAAGTTAGTTGTACCAAATTTCAACCTGACGTTAGAATTATTATTTGGTTTATATACTTTAAGTGAATTTCGGGAAGTGACTATAAATACGTCATATATAAACATTTAACTTCTATTCCGGGAATACCTTTGTATGGGAGCTAGGAGAAATTTCATTCAATTATTTCCAAAATTGCGAGCTGCAGGTCTAAAAAGTTCAATGATCCATCAAACATTTCAAAATGGTTTAAAATAGAAATTCGCAAAAATTCGCAAAATGTTAAAACAGAATATACAAATGGATATTCTGGTCTTTAAGGTGTATGTAAATACTATTTATAATTCTGGATATTTATGTTACTTTTTTGCTTTCAAAAATTTGAATACTTAAACAAAAAAAAATTAAAAAATAGGGCCTTTTTAATGTATTTATTAACCATTTCATAATAAAATCGTACATAATTGAATCGAATAAATAAACAGAAAATATTTATACAGCTATAAAGGCCCTTATTTTTAAATATCTATATAAAAAAGGTTGTAAATAGTACAGAACCTTCTTTAAGAAAAAAACAAAAAAATTGTCACATTTGGGACAAAAATCGTCAACATACCATTTTTAGAACGAAAAATTGTCAAAATTATGACTAATCGTCAAATCTGAGAACATATTAAAACTTGGTCAATTGGTTAAAAAATTAATTCGTCTTACTCAACCAATATTTCAATCCGTTTTGTTCATACAAAATTGTTGACATTGTTGAAATAATATTAAAATTAATTATAATTGAAAATATGGAAAAACAAATTATAAAATACAATATATAAAAGCCAAAATTTATGTTATGCTTTAAGAAATTGGTATTCTGTATGGGTAAGTATATTATTATGTCCTTTTTTGGCCAAATCCTTTATCATCATTTATTTTTTTAATAATCATCAATTTTAGATGCCGCAAAATGTTTTCGAAGAGAAGGTATAAATGCTGATATAGTGTCCAAACTAATAAAATTTCCCAGACTTCTTTAAACCACTATTATCCTGCGGCACAATGTTATGCTTCCACTATAAAATTCTTATACTTATTTGGAATTGGCAAAAAAGCTGAATAGTTGTTATTGTATTATAATCTATGAATAAATGCTTAATAATTAAAAAAAAAAAATATATAAAAAAAACGTAACAAAATTTTAACAAATACGTAAAAAAATTTAGTACTTGGAACCCAATTATTTGCTTTTATTTCAGTAGATACCAATAATATTTGTTTTTTGTTAACTTCGGTTGCTACAACGAATCGGTTTTCTCTGATAATGTGAAACTTTATCAATGTATTATGTTATGTAAAATCACTTTTTTACGAAAACTGTATATCTTCACGATAAATAAAAGCAAGTAAGAAAGCCGATCCATTCCCTACACCATGGTGCAAGGGTTTTTTAGTGATACTAGAGGTAGGGCCTTATATGAGAAATGTGGTACAATATAAACCGATATGTCTGAAATTTCATAGAGTAATTTATAATTTAACGAAATGTTTATATATTTTACAGACACCAGCGGCTCATATCTAAAAGCAAGTAAAAATGTAAAATTTTGATTTTTCATTAAAAATAACAAAGAATATTTTGAAAAAACGTTAAAAAAATGGAATGTATATATATATATATATATATATATATATATATATATATATATATATATATATATATATATATATATATATATATATATACATATATGTATATATATATATATATATACATACAAAATAAAATGTTGAGATAATCATGATTCATTAGTCAGCATTTAATTAAAATAACACATTTTGGTATTAATGTTTCCCTAGTATTTGAACCCTGTATGATTTAAAATGTTGCATTGTATTAATGTAACAGTGACAATAAAATATTTAACTTGTATTACCAGATGGTTCTTTCGTGTATTGATACAAAATAAACAGCGGGATGAGAAAATCAGATACTTAACAAATTTTTGGTACGATTTATTATAGAATATGGTGCAAATACTTACAATAAAATATTCCTAAATGGTTTTATAAGTACAGAAATTTGTGATAAACGTTCCCTTTCTTACAAAAAGGATTATTAAAACTTAGTCCATACATTTCACCGAGATGTCGCCTCATCAAAAATTAAAAGTTAAAAAAAAAATTGTTAGTTGAAAAAAACTGTTCTAATAGAACATGAGCCAGTTTTTCATAGACCTGAATTTGTCCGAGAGTATGTGAGGAATTATATGCCAAACAGTTTTTGCTGAAAGGAGCCGCTTTAACACTATTAAGGCCTTGAAAAAATGCACGGACAATAACAATGCAATGCTGACATATATTTAGCTTACAGACTTCTTTATCAATGCCTTTACGATTGGAATATGTTATAAGGAATCTAATTAGCTATAACAACTATTAAACCGCTATAACATTGTATATAATTTAAAAAAAGCATGCTAATATAATTTGTATGCTTAGGTTATTTCTTTCTACTCTTTTCAATTGCATCATATTTCTTAAGAGTGATCTTAAGTTTTGTAATTTCAGAGTCAAAGTATGTAACTGCAAATAGTTCAAGATAAAATGTGGAACATACTTTTTCGATATAAAATAAATAAAGTGGTTTTTCTTATATTTTTATTGTATATGCTTAGGTTATTTCGCGCACTGTATTTTTGTTAAAAAATTGAATTTTTCATCCAATTTCAGAGTGCCAATTTTGAGCATTTTTCACTGCTAGAAAAATAGAGATAATTAAATTTTATTTCAGCATATTATTTCGGAATGTATCAGAAGTTACACAATACTTTTAATAAAATTTTCCCTCATACACCTTCTTAAAAACTAAATAAAGTCGAGGCATAAATTCAAAATTCAAGCGTTAATATATTTTTAACTGTAAGAGATATGTAACTTTGGTGGTTAAACCTGTTCTTTCTTCGGTCAACATAAGAACCTTGTAGCTTTTCTCGTATTACAACAGAGTGACTACATGATGCATAGGTTATCCTCTACAATTTGTCCATATATTTCAATTCAATCCGAACCGTAGCTTAGGAGATATAGATTAATTACACAAATGTTTTTGATTGGCTCCACTGTGAATTGTTTTGAATTTCGTTTATATAATCTTTACGTTTTTATTACGTGATAATTCAATTACTTGCGTGATATTATAATGCATATAAATATAAATAATTATCACGATTAAATTTTTTAAGGATCAGGGGATAAGTTCTAAACTATAGATATCTTTAATTAGAAAACAATTACAATCCATGAGATACACAATTGTCTAGGGTATAATATGCTCTGATTCTATCCACTATTACTTTGATACATACTTGCTTTTTTGTGTACAGAATAGTACATAGTAATAGTTCTTGTCATTTAATACATATATGCATATGTATATTAAAGTGCCGCACGAAAAAAATTTGCAAATGCATCCCTCTAGAAATGAAGATTAGTAGAAGATTAGAAGATTAGTTTTTATGTGATTCCCAAAATATTACACCTCAATGTTAAGATTTACGTGAGATGGACCATTTTTAAAACACCTCTGAAATTACGTATTAATTTCAATATTATTATCAAAATTTTAGCTATAAGAAAATTAACTTAAAATTGTAATAGAGGTATATTACGACCTTCAATATTCATTTAAATAATTATTATATCTCTTTTCAGTCGTGGAATATTAAGATTTTACTAACATTTTTTATCATATTTTCTTTTTTTAAACATGTAATTTTATATATTTCGGACATTTTTCAAAATATCTTGTGTTTTAATGTGCCATGGGAACAGTCTATCCTGTTACTATTGAAGATAACACATAATTAACCCATTATGAGCCAGAGGGTCAATTTATGCATTTAGTTCCCAAAAGCTTAAATTTGCAATTTTTGCAAATAAGTCACATGGAAGTACTCATTATACTTAAATATTGATAAATTTATGTAAAACATATAAAAGTTCATATAAAATCGAGATAATAATTGAATTAAAAAAGTTTTTGGAATTTAGCCGCTAATTTACACGAATTTACAGCTATTTTGATCAATTTATGCTTTCGGGGACATTTATATCTTTAACTAACCATTTATTTGCCGTTAAAGTTAACTTATGGACTGGAAATCGCAAAATTTTACTTGTGCAACTAAAGGGTTAAATGAATGCACATATCAATAGTACTTAATAAGACTTTTTCCAATGATGCGCTAAAATATAATTTACGATGAAAAATGTCCAAAATATTCAAACTTTAATAAAATACTATTTAAAATAAAATCATTGAAAATGTTACAAAAATTTTAATTTCGCGAGAATGAAAACAAATTTTAAATTATTTTTTGTTCAATATGTAGTAAACATCTTTTTTCTATCATATGTTGTAATTCTGTTGACAAAAAGTTAAAAACTATGTATACTGTCGATCGAAAACCATATTTTTTGAGGTATTTTAAAAATGTTCCAGCTCACGTTAATTAAATAATTGAACCTATTTTTGGAATTAGCTTAAAACATATCAAACTTTAATTTTAGGAGGGTAAATTTGCAACTTTTTTTGTCCACATACAAATCAAGGCACTGTAATATATATAAATATTAGGCTGCACCAAAATTTACCAATTTTCGAATTTTGACCGTAACTCCCCCTATAATTGTTCTTTCGGTTGCAAAAACAATCTGTGAGAAATATTAGTGAAATCATATATCGTTAACCAGTGCCGCATCGGAGCTGAAGTTTGTAGGGTGCGTTTATATGGGAAAAAGTTGGTCTTTTTGCAGTTTTTAGAAAAGTGTTGCTATTAAATACTTAAAGTTTGAAAATGGAGTTTTGAAACGGTAAAAATGTAAACAATTTTTAACCGAGCATAGAATGGTGTTTAAATTATCCTGCAGGAAACAAAAATGTATTTTTCAGTAATTATGTTTGAATTGAAAATAGCTTTTTATTTAAACATTTATCAAAAAATAAAAATTTCGTTGTACACTCCATACACAAGTGTTCTAAATCACATTAATGGTCCGAGCAATTTGTAATAACTTTAACATTTTTTAATCCATTTTCTCTTTTTATATCTTGTTTGATAGATAATTATATAAAGATTACAATTTGTTAACATCTAGGTTCAAAACAAAGTATTTAATAGCAACACTTTTCTAAAAAGTGCAAAAAGATCAACTTTTTCCCATATAAACGCACCCTACAAACTTCAGGTCCGATGCGGTACGGGTTAACGATATCCGATTTCACTAATATTTCTCACAGATTGTTTTTTGCAACCCAAGGAACAATTATAGGGGGAGTTATGGTCAAAATTCGAAAATTGGTAAATTTTGGTGCAGCCTAATGAACATACAGTACTGCAATGTGGTTCTATATTGTTTACGACTGTGTTAGTGTAGGAAATGACAATGTAAGTGTCATCAGTATTACAGCCCATAACTTTTAGTTTTCACAGCAGTCAACTATTTTTATGAGACTTCAATTGGCCGCAAAAAGCAGTCTGTATCGATACATGTAGTATTATATTAGTCCATTAAATACTTTGTTTTGCACATAAGTGTTAAAAATTTTAATATACACATAATTATAATTAAAAAGAAAAAATCGGTTAAAAAATGTTAAAGTTATTACGAATTCCACAGACCTTTATTGTGTTTTAGAACACTTGTGTAAGGAGTGTACAACGAAATTTTCAATTTGTTGACAAATGTTTAAATAAAAAGCTATTTTCAATTAAATTTGAACCATAATTATGTGTATATTAAAATTTTTTAATATTAAGGTGCAAAACAAATTATTTAAGTAATAGCAACATTTTCTAAAAACTAAAACTTTTTCCCATATAAACACACCCTACAAACTTCAGGTCCGATGCGGCACGGGTTAACGATATCTGATATTTCTAATATTTTACAAATTACGTTTTTGCAATCCAAAGATTGATTCTTTGGGGAGTTAAGGTCAAAATTGGAAAGTTGGTAAATTTTGGTACAGTCTGAAGTATACACAAATACAAAATACTAAAATAACATTTCATGTTTGGGCTGGTGTTTGCATTACAAACAAAAATATATAAATTTTAGAGTGTTAGCATTGACTAACAGTTTTATATTTAAAAATTATATAATTTTTCTTAAAAATAAAAATAAAAAAATATATATTTTTTTAAAACAAGGTGCCAACTGCTTCAAAATCTAAAAAACTCCTTAAAATTTGTTTACTTGATATAAGAAAAAACAAAAAAAAATAAAAATTGTATTTGAGAAAAACTACTAAACAAAGTAATTTAATTTAAATTTAGGGCTGAAAGCATGGATTCACAACTGTTTAGTTGGCTGGAAAATTTATTTTTTATTAGTTTTAATTTAGAGAAACGACCCCGAATAACTGATGAGGCAAAGTAAAAATTAGTCATCGAATCAGATTTTTAAAATTTCTAAATCCGACCTAAAAGGATTTGTCATTTGATGTTTTAAATAGTTGTTCATAAACTTTATCGATGGCTTTAGTTTCCAAAGGTTTCAGTCTCAGGAGTTTTTTATAATATCACTATATTTCAAGGTTGAAAACCGAAACGAATAACGGAATCGGTAACAGCATTGGTATTAAATTTATTTTTATTTCGGTAACGGCATTTATTTAACGGTATTTTAAATTATATCGATATCGGTATACCGTACCGAAACCAAAATATAAAATACCATTATTAAGTATTAAAAATCTGACAAAAATCTTAAAAAAATTTAAGTTTGAAATAATTTTTAATTAAATAACATAGGGTAGGTGTACCGGTGGTCGGAAGTTTAACTTTTTTTCTGACTTTCAAGTTTAATATTTCCGAACGTGAGCATGATATTTGATACTGATACATGATATTTTTATTAAAGGGTACTCTTTCAGATTTTGTAAGATTTTTGCAAAGAAATAAATGTTTAAGGAGTGAGATCGAAAAATTCTTAACACACATTTTGCCTCATAACTTTTTTCGGAATCAATATTCAATATTTTTTTTGATCTAGTTATCATGGAAAAATACTTCAGTTATTATTTTTAATAACAACCATGTTAATTTTTCCTTATTTTCATCAAAATAAGTGACGAAAAAGATTTACGTCCGACAAGTTATTAACAAATTTCAAAAAATCCAAATAGGTCTTATAAATAATTGGCCACTGAATTAAATGTCGTCCGAAAAACCGTTTCTAATGTTATTAAACAGTATCAGGAGAATTTGACTATTGATGTGAAACCTAGTTCGGTAAGAAAAAAGGACCACATGATATTAGGAAGGACAGAAAATTGAAGGCATATTGAAAGGAACTCCAAACACATCTGGTAGAAAATCAGCTAAGTTTTCTCAGTGCTTCTACTATTTGGTGCGAAAATTTAAATACCATTATTAAGTATTAAAAACCTGGCAAAAATCTTAAAAAAATTTAAGTTTGAAATAATTTTTAATTAAATTACATAGGGTAGGTGTACCGGTGCACTATGGTTTCGCGGACCACTTTTTTTGGCCAAAACTAATTTTAGTAATATTTTATATTTGTGTTTTAATTATCGTAGTTTTGTAGCAAACACTTTAAAACTCCAGAAAATTAAGTTTTTTTGCTACTTTTACTAATTTGTCTTCATAATACAATAGGTGAAAGTTTAGTTTCTTAAGCAAATTTAAAATATGTATAAAAAAGGTGCCTTTTTTCAACGGTTTTCATTAATTTATAATTATTGAGTACAACAATTTTTTAAATAAGTTTAATACGGAAAATACTTCTTAGTATAAGTACTTTTATAATTGAATACGAAATCAGTAAGAACTTGTTGGCGTCTTAGAAAAATACAGTTAGTTTTACAAAACCCAAAATGAAATTGGACTCGTAAGAAATTTTATATTTCATTAGACCTGCAAGTTTTTGGTTAAAATTGGTAAAGAAAAACTGAACGAAAATAAATAAACATATATCTGGGCTATATTATCCATATTGTCTCGTTCTGCGATTTTCGAGAAAATCCATCTTTTCCGTATAAATTAGCATTGGAAATTCTTATCATTTACAAAGGTCTAACCAATGAACAAAAATGCCAGGATATAAAATAAAATAACAGATATTGCTAAAATATAGTTGTGTATCAAAATAAATGCTGCTAAAGCAAAATTCACGCCTTTAGGTTGAGTTATAAGTGAAATATTTGTAAACTTCCTTTGGAATGATTGTACTTCTGACGCATAAAAAGTGTAAAAATTAATTGAATTTTTGAAATATAAAATAAATACATTAAATTGTTTTGATTTTCATTTAAATCATATTTCAAATATGATAATTTGTTTTTTTCCGTTTTGGTAGTTTTGGCCAAAAAAAAGTGGTCATTGAAACCATAGTGCGGTGGTCGGAAGTTTAACTTTTTTTCAGACTTTCAAGTTTAATATTTCCGAACGTGAGCATGATATTTGATACTGATACATGATATTTTTATTAAAGGGTACTCTTTCAGATTTTGTAAGATTTTTGCAAAGAAATAAATGCTTAAGGAGTGAGATCGAAAAATTCTTAACACACATTTTGCCTCATAACTGTTTTCGGAATCAATATTCAAAATTTTTTTTGATCTAGTTATCATGGAAAAATACTTCAGTTATTATTTTTAATAACAATCATGTTAATTTTTTCTTATTTTCATCAAAATAAGTGAAAAAAAGATTTACGTCCTACAAGTTATTAACAAATTTCAAAAAATCCAAATAGGTCTTATAAATAATTGGCCACTGAATTAAATGTCGTCCGAAAAACCGTTTCTAATTGAAGGCATATTGAAAGGAACTCCAAACACATCTTGTAGAAAATCAGCTCAGTTTTCTCAGTGCTTCTACTATTTGGTGCGAAAATTTAAAGCTAATGGGAAAGCTGATAACATATAAAGTTCAAAAAATTCCAAACTGGAATTCTGCAAAAAAAAAAATTACAAGCCAAAAATAGGACTCGGAATTTAAAACCAAATTTCATACAAAAATACTCAAGCTGTATAATTGACGAAGAAACGCAGGTGCTGGCAGAAACTTCGCAGCTTGTGTCTAAAAAATTTTTATTGCTAATGCTCGAAGCAATGTTGGAGATAAGTTTAAGACCCAAAAGCAGCAAAAATTTCTTACAAGATTCATGGTATGACAAGCTTTTTGCAGTTGCGGCAAAACAGGAAAGTCATTTGATACATTCGGATCTATAAATACCAAAATATGCATAAAGGAATATTTGCAAAAAAGACTTCATCCTTTCTTAAGAAAGCACAACGTGTCCACATATTTTTGGACCCATTTGATATCATGTCACTACGGTAAAAAAGCTCTGGAGTGGTACCAAATCAATAACATAGTTTTAGTACCAAGAGAGGTCAATTTTCAAAATTGTCCATAGCTTAGACCAGTGGAGAGATATTGAGCTCTTGTGAAAAGTGAATTGAAGAGCACAAAAAGGTGTCCCAATGTACCGAAGATTTTAACAGAAGAAAAAAAAGTGACTGAAGCAACTATCAAATCTCCAAAGAAAGGGTATTCAAAAATGTCCCACAATTTTATAATTAGTGGTTAGAACCATAAAAATTATATATTTCTGTGATCTATGCTAAATTATCAAATGATTAAAAAAATAATGAAAACTTTTTTATTGAAGTTATTGAATATTATGTATGTTAAGAATTGTTCGATCTCACTCCTTAAAATACATCGTTTGTATCTATAGTCGGCATATTTTTCTAGTGTTCGGCATGTGATGATCCAATAGTCGACATGAAATTTATTGACACATTTTGTATGTAAATGCCTCAAACTATGCTCTGAAAAATAAAATAGTTTTAAAAAATAAAAAAAATTTGAACAAAATACTTGATAGATTTTATAGTTTATCTTTTTTTGAAAAATGGTCCAACAGATACAATTTTACATTTCAGGGACCTATAGCAAAATTTTACGGTGAAAAATTCTGTATAATATTTTTATGTATAAATCTTAAGTTTTAATTCACTTTTAACACATTTTTTACAAACATCATAGAAATGACCCCTTATAATAACAGATTAATCATCACATAGTTCCGACGAAATATTTCTAATAATAGGGTTTAAATTTATTTGCAAGAAACATTTAGGTCCGACATTTTTCAACTCCCGGGAATGGGGATTTTATTTTGGGCTTTCCCGGGTATTCGGGAAAAATACAATATTGTTCAAAAAGTATCAACACTAAACACAGAAAACTATATTTTTCATATAATTTGCCCATAAATATATAAATCTATTTCTCAATTAGAACTAGAAGAATTTCTAATAGATATTGTTTTCTATAAATACTTCTGCTGGATAATTAAAAAGTATATTTAGTATTTCCAAATCCCATAAATATTATTCAGCGTACTCGGAGTTTTAATCGATTTTGTGTACATTATTTCTTGTTGATTAGGATTTAATTTATATAGAAAAATATTGACTTGGATTAAGAGAAAATTTTAGATTTTTTTTAACTCTTGTTTACACTATACTTATCTGAGGCAAGGAGCAAGAAATACGTAAAATACGATACATTTGTTGATTTGTGTCATTTATCTCTTTACTTTTGCTTTGTTTATTTTTTTAGAGTTTATAACTTAAATTTTATTTAGAGAATTTCTTTAGATCTCCCTTATTTCTTTAAATCTTAATTTTTTCATACACATTTTTTTAAATTAAAAAAATTATGTTACAAATATTTTCGAAGCGATATGAAATGATGATTTAAAACCACTAATGCAGTAACTGTAATATCAAATAATTGATTTCTGAATATTCTAAAATAGAAATACCGTTTCGCATTCCCAAAATTTTGGGCTAAGTCAGTAATGCATTCACAAAGTTTTCTAAGATAATGAATTCCATGCTGTCAAACAAATTTGGATTTTTCAAATATTTAGGAAGTGTTTTAGTATTTATGTACATCCAACTGAATGCACCGCTATATTGTATTTGCTTAATTATGATAAATCAACGTTTTTTATGGAATTTTTCATTTTTAAAAATGGAAAAGTTGCGCATATTTAGTAGTTTTTAATTCCCGAGATTCCCGGGAATCGGGAACTGAAAAATTGCCAAAATTCCCGGGAAATTCGTCCTGGGAATTCTCGGGATAAAAACCCTAGTCCGAAGTAATAATAACATTATTATCTCCCAATTAACATGACATGCCGACTATAGAATACTATAAAATTTTTTTGTTCCTAAGGTCGGCAGCCACCAAACCATGAAATGGAATTCTTTATGCAAAATTTTACACATTTAACTTAAGGTTTCAGTTGTTGTCTATCTTCTGAATAATTTTTTGTTAAAATACAACTTGAATTATTATAATTAATATCATCTTTGAAAGTATCATTTCTTTAATTTTTTTTCTAAAAACTGATATCAAAAATGTGTTGCTTAATAACGGAGGAAATTGCCAAAAAAACTGCTACTATTAGTATATTTTGAACATTTGCACTAAAAATGTAAATATATTTTCATGGCAAAATTGATCTTACATCAATAATTAGTATTCGCTGTTGTTAATTATTTCAGTTTAAATTTAAAAATGCCGACTACTGGTACATGCTGACATTAGGTGCACTTACCCTATTTATTTATTTTTTTTAATAAATATTCACTTGAAATTTTTCGAAATATCAATTTTCTTCGTTAGATAACTCCAAATTTATATTTACCACAAATTTTTATTATAGACAAAAGTCGTTCAAATAATTTTGCAAACATGAGAAACTCAATATACCCCCTACCTTTTTGATGGTTAGTATAAAAACAGAATAGCAATAAAAGGCATTTTTTATACCCACCATCAAAAAGATGGGGGTATATTGATTTTGTCATTCCGTGTATAACATGTCGAAGGAATCATCTAGGATCCCACAAAGTATATATTTTCTGGGTCCTGGTTAGATTCTGAGTTGATCTAGCTATGTCCGTCCGTCTGTCTGTCTGTTGAAAGCAGGATAGGGCTCGAACGGGGCAACGTAGGGGGACGAAATTCGGTTAATAAACAAAAAAGTTATGGGCTAAAAACTAGAAACACGGTGTCCGTTTCATACTTTTTTGCTGATATTTCTTCAATAAAAACATGTACGACAACGAAATTTTGTACGTATAGTTCAGGGGTCGATATAAACTCGAAAACCAAAAATGGGCGTGGTCCGCCCACTTTACTGCCCACTTTACCGCCCCCTCATATATAACGTAAAATTTGAAAAAGTTGATGGTGGGTATATAGATTCGGCCGGGCCGAATATAACATTCGCGCTTGTTTTATGTTTTTTTTTTGTATTTTATCAGATGTTAATGATACTAAAATATGGAAAAGAGTTAGAGCTAATGTGTCAATTACAGACGAGGAATTTTGTAGAGGAGAAAAAGTGATCTAAAAAGGTACTAATTACTCACTAGAAGTTTTTAAATGATGAAAAGGATTAAAACGCCGCACAGTGTCACATTCAAAAAATTAAATGGAAATAAATTAAATTTCACATAGTGATGGTAGATGTGTAGGCGAGTTTAAGTTTGGATCATACACAGAGAATAGAGATTCGTTGTGGCAACCGAATTTTTTCCCAATCGAATCCGGTAGGTTACAAAAACTATCAAGTGAATCGGTTGCAATCATGGAATATTTCATTTACCAGCATAATGTTATACACCTAAGAAAAATGCTAGTTATAGTAATCGAATTTGTGGAAACTAGTCGAAATAAAATGCACATACCTAATGGTTGTAATTACCGAATTTTCGTGCCTTCAGTTTTCTCAAGCCTCAGGTTTCTTGATCTCAATTTCAATGCATAAATTTCAAACAGCAGCATCTGCAACAGCAAATATATAAAAATTTTATATCACAATGACTTAGACATTTAGGTCCGAAGATTTTAGGAGCACTATCAGCATATTTAGAATTAAAATACAGCCCGTTTTCTCCTTATTGGGGCATTTGTATTACGAATGGATTGTGTAATCATATCTGAAAATATTACAAGAAGCTATTATTACATAAAGTCAAGGAATTTTCAAGAATTAATCTTACCTTAGCATATTATGTTTTGTATCCTTTTTTAGCGACAGTTTTCTAAATTTCAAGCTTGATGCATTTATTTTTTTGTTAAATATATTTTAAATACATACACTAGGAAGTAGAAGTCTGCGTACGAACATGTGAAATACATTATTGAAACAAGTTTTGTATAAATCCTTTAAGATTTTTGGAATTTTTACAGCTCTATATAATAGCTTAAATCTTTAACAATATTTAAGTAAAACATCACCTTCAGAAAAGTGAAAAGATTCGCGGTTATCCAAAAATATTAAAATAAAGTGATATAATTATACAACAAAAGTCTGCGTATTTTTATTTTTTCATTTATCTTTGTCCTAAATGCTTCCAAAACGTGATATAAGTAAAAGGGACTCTATTATTTTGAAAGGTACTAATTTCTCTTTAAACAGATGAATGGTTTTATATAACTACATAGTATAATAATAAAGTATACTCGTAAGAACAGCTGTTTTACAATTTTTTCATTGGCAAACCTCGCGGTACTGTCAAATTGTTTTTGTATTCACATGTAAAATATTTTTTGAGTTTTTTTCTCTTGCTCTCTTTCGTTCTCTCATTTTTCCGTTCAAAGCATTCTGACATTGTGGGCAGTAGTTTTACACTAACAAAATACAAGCAATTTTTGTTTTTGTAGATGTGCGAGTACTTTATTATTTTACTATGTATAACTATTTCCTGAACTTTCATTCACCATCTTTAAAAAAATTAGGATAAGGATAAATTTATTTCTTCTTTCATTTATTACGAAAAACGTCTTGAATTATATTGCAAATTTTTTAATAATAATTAAGTAATAAATAGAAATTTAAAACCCAAAAAATTCAATCATGTAAAATTAAAAAATTCGCAAAAACATACATTTTTTAGTAGTGTACGCAGACTTTTGATTTATATTTATAGAACCTTAATTTAAATATTCTTGGAAAAACGCGAATCTATTCATATTTCTAAACTTAATATTTTACTATAATATTGTCAAGAATTTAAGCTATTATATAAAAATGCAAAAAATTAAAATCATTAAAGATATAATGGAGAAATTACGACAAAATTTATTGTTTAATAGTTCGTACGCAGATTTATGCTTCCTAGTATATTTTAATTTTTTTTATATTTTTATAAAATGTCAAAATAACAAAATAGTAATAATTCGATCACGATGTAAGTTAGGAACTTCGAATTATATTTCTACATAAAAAATTATTGACCGCTGTAATGGAAAAGATGTTTTTGAGTTAAAAAGCTGATATACAAATGAATTTTTCTATTGCTTCAACTAATTATTTATTAC
Organism: Protophormia terraenovae; assembly: GCA_951394005.1. Lineage (NCBI taxonomy): Eukaryota > Metazoa > Arthropoda > Insecta > Diptera > Calliphoridae > Protophormia > Protophormia terraenovae. The sequence goes on along the minus strand of OX596074.1, from coordinate 76,367,070 downwards.
AAAAGGTTTTTCAACTTGCTTTTCCCTACCGAATTTGTAGAATTTATTGTATGACTACATATATTGGTCAACTTAAACGATTTAATAACACTTAGTACAAAAATACCAACATAATTACGTTCTTATATCTATAATTATAAAATATCGCTTGAAGTAAAATTTTTTTAATTATTAAAATAAAATTTTAGTAATAACAATAGATGTAGATTTACCACAGGGTCGCAAACAACATGAGTATGATCAATTCTGATTCGTTATATATAAATCGATTTTAAAGATTTTTTACATAAGCTGATTCTTCTGGTCGAGATCTACAAAGAACATAGTCATGTGAATATCTTATATCCTTTAGTTTACAAGATATTTGGCTTAAAAGATTAAAATTTTTTACTTTTTGTCATACCTTGGTGAAGTTTTTTCGCTATAGCGGGTTCAAATTTCACTCAATTTTTTAGAAATATTTTTTATTTTATTAACAAATAATGACCAAATTATGTAAAGAAAAAATTTACGGAATCAAAAGTTACATGCATTTGAATTTGATTTTTTTTTTTTTTAAAAGTTGTTACATTATTTTTTAGTTATAAACAAATTTTCTTAAGTAACATATACAGGTATGTGATGAAAACCGATTTCGAAAACGAATCGATTTTAAATCGAAAAATGTGTGATGTACTTATATTTTCGTTTTTGTTATTGACAAAAATTATATTTAAATCACTTTCTATTAGATTTTATTACATTTTTTTTATATTTCTCGAAAATTAATTGCTATTTTTCACATGAGCTGTATATTCTTAATGAAAAATAGATCATTGTTGAAAAATGATTTTTGAAATCGATCGAAATTCATCACAACTTTTCAAACCGATTCGATTTGAAAACGATCGGTTTTCATCACATACCTGATAAAGTTTTTATACTTTTCTGATAGATAACTTTATCAAAAATTGTGTGAAGGAGTACAAATGTACAAAAAAAAAAAATATATTTAATTCTAGCTTTTCGATTTGAGAAATTAAGGCGAAAATTGAAAAATCATGAAAAAATAGGTCGAATTTGGGTAACCCTGGTTTTCGCAGAAATAAAGCTTTTACAATTTTTATTCCTTCACACAATTTTCAATAAAGTAATCTTTTAAGAAAAATATAAATACTTTACATCGTCGCCGAAAATACAAAACAATGTAACATCAAAATTACCAAATTTTGGTTTTTGTTGAAATATAGTTTATTTTCCTAAAATACGTGTGATCACAAATTTTCAGACTTTTAAATAAAAAAATAACAATTATATTAACGAAGGCAATGACTTTCTTAAGTCAAAATAACGTTACATCACATTTGTTAAAAACTTTTTTACTTTTTTTTACGAATTAAATTGAAAGTTATTAAAAAAACTAAAATAATAGCAACTAAAATTGTTTAAAAAAGTTATCAGAAATTTTTTTGATTATAATTTTTACTAAAATTTGTATCGATGTTATGTCATTTTGACTTCAGAAAATTAAAAACTTGAAAAACGTAACTTAAAAAGTATTTAATTAAAAGCAAATATCAAACAGTCAAGAACTAAGTTACTAAGAACCTATCATTAATTTCAACAGTTTGTTCATGGCAGTCTGCGGCTCTCAGTAAATTCGGATACACGGTATTAATTTTTTCTCATTTTATAACTCTGTGTTATTAAAAGCGTATCTTAAGTTACAATGTCACATATCTAAGATAATGCATATTTTGTGCTCGCACTAAGATGTTGTATCAAAAAGAATTCGCACTAAGTTTAAGGCATTTAAACCTCTTTAAAAATATATGTCTTTCTTGTTTCCTCAAGTAAATTATATGAGAAATTATTCTTATAATACCATATTATATTAATAAAAATTGTATTTTTAAAATACCGGTACTGAGAGAAATTGTTTTTTGAATACCAGTACTTTTGACAAAATAATTTCAGTATCGGTTACGGTAACCAACTTTAAACGGTATCGGTTTCCAACCTTGCTTTATTGTGAAACAATCTCAAAATAATTTATTTATTTGTTGGAATTAATACGACTATAATGGGCCGATTTATTTTTTTGTCATTTATGTGTCTTAAAAAGTCACCACTTAGTTCCATTTTAAAAAAAGTTGCCAGGTGGTTGAAAAAAGGCAATTGGCGACTAAAGTGCCCAAAGGTAACGCTGTCCATTACTATAATAGTGACTGAGATTAGTATTATATAATTGTATTCAATAGAAAAAATAATTTACTTTACACTTTTTACTTTTTCCCATCAGTTTTATATAAAACCACTAAAATGAATCACTGTAAACTGTTGGAGTTGTGAAAAATTATGAAAATAAAATTGAAATAATGAAATAAAATCATATATTGTGGTAACTTAAACACTACTCCTGTTATTTCCACAGCTCCACATGTAACAATATTTTTTGGTCTGCAACAGAGTTAAAATTTATTATAAAATAAGAAGTTTTTTTTTTTTTTTATTACACACAGAGTTTAAGCGTATGGAATTGTTTGTGAAAGTGGGCGGGTGTATGTGTGTTTATATTTAATATGATTATGAAAAAACACTTATAGCCAGTATATAAAATTTATTGAGATTGTTATATAATTATCCTTTTTTCCGCCTCATTAATTGCACAACTATTGTAATTTGCAGCAATTATCGCACCACTCAAAAACAATCAAAATTCATTTGCAACAACAATTTAAATCATTGACAAACTTTCATAAAATTGTGGTCTGTGCATATCTGTTACATACTATACATACATATGTATGTATATGCACTCATATTTATATATTAGTATGAGTGTAAGATGTACGTGAGTTTGGGTTATTGTGGTGATGGTGGTAGAAGATTTTAAGATTTGTTATCATGTTTAACAAATAATCGGTTTTTTGCTTTCAGTCTCCTTCCCTCGCCCCACCATGCTCGTTCATTTTGTATTTTAATCAAGTTTTCTCTCTCTGTATTCGATTGCATTTAATAATTTTATTCATTTATCATTTTTTATTTTTATTTCTTTGGAAAAGTTCCAAGAATTGTTTGTTAGTAACAAAACTTTTATTTGCAAAATTATGTAACATTTTACAGTTATTTTTATTGTGTTCTTTTAATGATTCTGAAATGAAATGAAATAAATTAAATAATACAAGCATTTGATGGTTGCAATAAAGGATTTTTCTTTGGTAGGCAAAATATTTGTTTTTTAAGCTTATAAAATTTTCTTTTTTACACCAAAGTAGTCTCAAATAAGTCGAAAAAAATATTTAAATGTAATTCGAAGCACAAGTATTTACAGTAGGGCCTCGATTATCCGTGATTCGATTAACCGACAACGTCGTAAGTAAGGTAAAATCCAAGTTTACTGCATTCATGAAAAGCTAGTTAACGAAAATATAAATTTGAAAAAGAAGAAACAAACAACATGATATGATTTTTTTAAGAAAATACGTAAAATTAAACGCTTATGTATTGATCATTGTTTATTTTTTCCTTATATTATTTAAACATTTATATTAAATCCCTGAATAATTGAATTATATAAATAAGAAATGTTTTAAAAATACTACTCAAAATTTTTACTCAATTAACCGGGAAAATATATTATTCAGAATGCTTTCGGTCCCGACCATTACGGATAATCGAGGTCTCACTGTACTTATTTTCGCTTTAATATTTAGTTCATTTAACTTTCAACAAGGACAGAAAATAATCTTTATTCTTGAAAATTTAAACAAAAAAATCAGATACAAGGAACGACCGGATAAAAGTGTTAAATACAGATATGTATTTTTTGATTTTTATTAAAAAAAATCAATTTTAATGATTATTTATAATTTTTCATTTCTTATGTTAAGTTTAATGTTGTGAGCAAAAAATAAAAATCAAAAATAATCATTAAAATTGATTTTTTTTATCAAGAGATAATTTATTTTTACATTATTATTTCGATTTTAAGATTATATTCCCTTAATTACAGGCTGTATCTGCAGCTATTGAGACCATTGCGAGATTTAAATTTTCGATTAAGTGTTCACTTTGTTAATCTCCAATACGATTTTATTATAGTTTGTTTATTATTTGTTAACAATTAGAAATACAAATGTATCTAAACCTTTTTTATGTTTGAGCATTCAGTAAAATTATCTAAATAAGGATAACAGAATAACTACTTTTCCATTTAATACTTTTGTTATTTATTTCAGCAACAATATACTACTTATAAATCAATTCCCTGCAGTCAAAGGTGACTGTCCGAAACCGGTTACTTGACTGACGAAATTGGGTCACCACTAGTCACTTTACCTATCACCTGACTAGTCACTTTAACTTGGGGATGTCTTAGGAAGGAGTGTATCGCCACCAAAGGACCAAAAGGTGACGATATAGTGACTAGTACGAAAAAGTCAATTCATACTAGTCCTTTTACTGGTGAAATTGAGTCAGTCACCTGACAATCTTTTTAACTGGTCACTTTACTAATCACCTGACTAGTCACTTTAACAGGGGGGTGTCCTAGGAAGGAGTGTATTGCCACCAAAGGACCAAAAGGTGGCGATATAGTGACTAGTACGAAAAAGTCAATCTTTAAATTAGTGATTTTCAGAATGAAAAAAAAAATTAAACAATTTTTTGCGGATATTTTTTTTATTTTTATTCTTTTTTTTATTTATTTTTTTATTTTTTTGTAAATTTTTTTTTTTCTTTTTTATTTTTATTTATATTTTATTATTTATTAAAATATTTTCATTTTCTTTTTATATTATTTTATATTAATCAATTTAATATTTTTACATTTTTGTTTATGGCGCACCCCCGGCTCGAACTCACATCGTTATGTTTTATAGTCATACGCGCTAACCACTCAGCCACACAGCATTCTTACATACATTGCACTATTTGTTGTTTTAATGAGCATGTTGATTTATTGACCCTTTGTGAGCGTGAGGTGGCTGTTGCTTCCACTTTATATACCCTTTGGAAGTCGATCCTTTTATTGGTGAAATTGAGTCAGTCACCTGACAATCTTTTTAACTGGTCACTTTACTAATCACCTGACTAGTCACTTTAACATGGGGATGTCCTAGGAAGAGGTGCATTGCCACCAAAGGACCAAAAAGTGGCAATATAGTGACTAATACAAAAAAGTCAATAAAAAAAAAAAAAAAACGCAAATGCAGAGTAATTGATTTTTTTATTAATTGTAAAATCCTAATTAGCAAGACTAGTACCGCAATTCCGTAACTTTTTTCATTTACTACCGATATCGTTAATTAACGAAATTTTTCGGTTGTTTTTGATCCAATTAAATCCAATTAAAATTTACATTTGAAAAAAAAATGTAAATTTTAATTGGATTTTTATTTAAAAAAAAAACAATTGTCTTGAAAAAAATATGAAAAAAGTGTAAATATTATATAAATGTGTGCAGATTTTTTCAACAATTAACCAATAGGAGTATATGTATGGTATGTTGTTGGAAATATTTTTAAAATTAATTTAATGTTAAATGTTTCTTATATTAGACCCGTTCATTAAAAATTTGCTTTAAACTTTAAAATAACATAACTATGGAAACTTATGTTTAAAAACTCGTTAATATTTTTCGTTTAAACAAATTATTCAAATATTTTATTTCATATAAAAATACCAACTCTCACAAAAGTTCTAATATTTGAAAAATTAAATGTTTTGCAAATAAATTAAAATTTTCTAAAAAGGAGAAATTTATAATAAGAATAAAAATTTTTAAAAAATTCTGAAATTTTTCTTAAAATTTAATTTTTTATTAAAAATTTTACCAAAATTCTGTATTTTCAGTAAAATAAATTTTTTCACTAAAAAAACTTTCACTAAGAACTGAATGTAATTAAAACTTAATAACAAATCAGTTTCAAAATTCTAAAAACTCAGTTATAAACTCTCATTTGAATCTCTACATTTTTGCTAAAATTCAGTAAAAACATTTAATAAACGAAAACATTAACGAAAAAAGAATCGCCACCTCCACGCTCACCAAAGGGTCAATAAAGTATAAATCGCCACTTCCACGCTCTCAAAACAGTCAATAAATGGTGCTATCGCCACCTCAGCGCTTTCAAAAGAGTAAATAAATAGTGCTATCGCCACCTCAACGCTTTCAAAAGAGTCAATAAATAGTGCTATCGCCACCTCCACGCTCACCAAAGGGTCAATAAAGTATAAATCGCCACTTCAACGCTTTCAAAAGAGTCAATAAATAGTGCTATCGCCACCTCAACGCTTTCAAAAGAGTCAATAAAAGGTACGATAGCTTAACTATCGCTCACAATATATGCGAAGTTTGGGTGTATAAAAAAACGCACACATTTGAATGAGTTAGGTGGGTAGTCACAAATGGACTTTACTGTTCTAAAGCGGGTGAATTGACACCGAAAAAACTGCTGGGTTATAACTAAATTTTTTAAAATAGTTGTCAATAAAAACTTAACACATATACATTATACGTATGCATATACGTGTACATATATGTATGTATTCATGTATGTATATCGTTTGTTGTCATGAAAAGGATTTTAAGCTTTTACAATATTCCATTCCATTTAAAACCAACCAGCTGACTTTCACACCTCTTCAGAATTTGATAATATTTGGTACAATCATTATTCTTGTCAAAACTAAAATTTCAGATAATTTCAAGTGGTTCGCGAAATATCGCGATTTGAAAGTGTAAAATAGCTAAAAATATGTACAAAGTTGTGTACACATAATTGCAAATATCTTTTAAAGTACATATGATAACACAAAAACATGTTTCAGATATCATTTTAAAGGTAATTTATTTAGCTTTAAATATTCACCTCAATAACGTAAATATTTTGGAAGATATTCGTATTTTTATAAACACACTTTTTCTCATTTTTGAGATATTATAAATCGCGAAATATCGCGGTAATCAAACTTAAACTCGGCATTTGCGTTACCAGCGTCAATACTAATATTCTTGTCGAATTTCATTAAATTCGGATGATTTTTGGAAAAAACAAAATAATACAAATTGAAATAAATATTTCGTATTTATTATGACATTTGTTGTAATAATTCGTAAAATATTGCGAGTCCCAGAATGCCACTTACCATGGTTATGGAAAACATTTTCACCATTAACACATATTTTTTAAAAATTTTTAAAAAGATAATTTTTCGAGATATTTATCTGCGAACGAAAAATCGCGAGATATGGACCATTTTGATGTTGAGAAAAAAGTCATGTTCTATGTCATATGACATGTCAATAAATCTTATATCATATATACTTTAAAAGATATTTGTAATTATGTGTACACAACTTTGTACATATTTATAGCTATTTTACACTTTCAAATCGCGATATTAGATAATTAATGAAATTATCTGAAATTTTGAATTAGTCCTAGTTTTGATAAGAATAATGATTGTACCAAATATTATAAAATTCGAAGAAGTAAAGTCAAAAATTGTAATTTTTCGTGTTAGTTTTAAATGGAATGACTCATATAACAAATAAATGAAAAATTTGTGCAAACAAAAATTAAGTTTTTCTCAAAAATTGTTTTTCTTAGTAACTACATATTTCGAACGTCCAAAACTTACTAAGTTCAAGTAATTGCATTTAATTTCATTTTATCTCACGACATGTATAAACAAACATTGTACAGTGTTAGTGTGTGCTGTATAAATAACTCAATAATGTCGAGTATTATGAGCAATTTTTTTCTCACGTGCGAAAAATGATTCCAAGAGGTTCTCTCATGGACGTGCTTAAGTCGCAAAAGTCGTCATAAACTCACACGTTTTCTAAGGTCACCAAAGGGCCATTAAGTTGAACAAAATATAGCATCGTTCATAATGTGCGTTTGAATTATGAATAAATAGCTAAAAATGTTGATAAGAGAAAATCCATTAAAGTTTTAACAAATTCAAACTTATACGCAGCAAGTGGTGCACATTTCTTTAAAACACAAATATACTAAATACTAATTTAAAAGTTTGGATAACAAAATATAACAAACGAAATATGGTTGAGATGTGTACGTGACATGCTTTTCTGTGTCACTCATGATATTAATTCTAACCAAAGGTTCAAAAGGCTTAATTCTTTAATTCATTTTCTTAAATCGAATTAAATCTATTATCCTAGTCATTCTTTTAAACCATTCAAATTAATTTAATTCATTGAATTAAATTCTTTAAAGAATTCATTCAACAGTTATACAATTTAAGCTTAAAAGGTATATTGAATCATTCAAATTTTCTTCAATTCAAATCTATTACAAATTAGCTTTAGAAAATATTTTCTAATTCATTTTGTAAAAGATTAAAAAACATAATATTACAAATTGAATGAAAGAAAAATATTTTCATTAATTTTGGAAATGATTTGAATTAACAAAAATTGAATAAATTCTTTATGAATTAATTCAATAAGGAATTAATTCTATTTAAACAAAAGCCTTTGAATTAAGCTATTGAATTATATTTTTGAGAATGGTATAATGGAATGAAAAATTTATATTTCTTAATTCAGAATTAAGATTTAAGGGAATTAAGCTAACATTTAATTAAGTCTTTCGAAGCTCTGATTCTAACTAAAAAAAAAATTAAAAAATTAAAAAAATTACAAAGAATTTCGAACCAAATTTGTTATAAAATTTGCAGTTATAGCCCGATTCTGTAAAGTGGCGGAAGAAAGTTTTGAATTTATATATGAACATTTTTAAATTTGTTATTGCTTTTTATTTATTTTCTAGATATTTGCTTTTAATAAAATTAAATATTTCTTCAAATTAAGCATATTTTATAACGTTTTTTGATCGAGAGCATGCAAAGATGCTGTTAAGAAAATTATTTTCGTTCGTGTACATTAGGGTGGTCCAACATCATATGAAAAAACGAATGTGTATCGCACATTTAAATATACCTAAAATTATGGAAGAAGACATCATTTAGAACATATTTTAATTTCAACTTCCTACGATGATTGGAACAGGATGCTATACGGCCATTTAAGTAGATGATTCCAGAACAAATCTTTAAAAAAATTCACACCAAAAATTAATGATATTACACCAAAAAAAAAAAAAAAAGTTAATATGAATGAAAAAATTATATACAATTTGGTAGCAAATTTTTACTTTTTATTTTATTCGTAATTCTTTAATATGAGTTATTTTTAATAAAATTACGATTTTATTCCTATTAGCTATTTTTGAAAAATTAAAAAAATATGGGTAAATTTAATTTTCCTGAGTTATCGTTTGATGTATAAATCATTAATATTGGTGATAAAAAAATGTATGATTTATTCTAGGCTTATCGCTCCAATCATCGTAGGAATTTGAAATTTTCCAAGTAAATGATCTAAATGACATCTCTTTCATACATTTAGGTACGTTTAAATGTAGCTCGCAAAAAGGAATGTTGGATCACCCTAGTGTACATGTTCGTGAAAACCTTTGAACTTTGAATCGAAAGTCACTCACGCGCTCATCTTCGAATTATTTTAACTTTAATAAACTAAAATTTAAAGCAAGGTTGGAAACCGATACCGTTATAAATTAAAATTAATTTATTAATTTTAATTAAATATTAATTAAATACCATTTAAAGTTGGTTACCGTAACTGATACCGAAATTATTATATTGTTAAAAATAAAGGTATTCAAATATCGTTTCCCTATGTACCAGTATATACTAGTAATTTAGTTTCGGTATTTTAAAAATATATTTTTTTCAATATGGTATTGTAAGAATAATTTTTCATACAATTTATTTGAGAAAAGAAAGATAAAATTATTTTTAATAATAAGATTTTATTTCATGTAATAATTATAGAATTTAATTTTAAAGATGACTTTTATTGTTTGCTTCTTGGTTATATCGTTTGCAATAAATATATTTTTAAAGATGTTTAAATCCCTTAAACCTAGTGCGACTTCACTTTGATTAAAAGACTTAGTGCGAACACAAAAAAAATATGGGCATTTCAATATACGATATGCTTTTAATTATTTATCATATGACGCCCATGAACGTACTGTTGAAAATATTGATAGGTTATTAGTTTGCTTCATAGAAGCAAATTTAAAATTTGGGTTTTTCCGAAAGATCAAAAATATTCATTAAGAAAGTTACAGCTTGGGCTATCGGGATTTCCCGGGAAATTTGCGATTTTTCATGTCCCCCTTTCCGGGAATTTTGACCGTGATTCCCGGGAATTTTAAAAGCACTTAAACGAAAGAAAACTACATGAATTTTAACAAACGATTATATATTTTTGAATTTTTTAATGAATATAATACATATAAAAAATATGCTAAATCCAGCTGGGAACTATTTATATAATTTCATTATTCTTTAAATTACATGTATAGGATGAATCTAAGGTATGAATTCAAATGGACAACGTCCGGAATTAATCTCTAGAAATATGGTAATAAATATTAAGAAATTTCAGAGAAAAATATAGTCATGTCAGACCATATAACATCATGTTCCAATCATCAGAGAAAGTTGATTTTAATTAATTTATTCAATAACTTTAATAATTGGCTAAAGAAATCAAAAACAAGAGCGAATGTTATATTTGGTTCGGCCGAATCTATATACCCACCATAAACTTTTTAACATTTTACGTTATATGAGAGGTGAGCCAGGCGCGGATCCAGCTCAATCTTTTAGGGGAGGAAAATAGAATGTAATTTTCTTGACTATTTTCTTAAATTGTATGATTTAATACAGATTTTTCATTAAGCGTTTTAGTTTTGGGGAGGGAAATTTCCTTTTTTCCCTCCCCGTGGATCCGCGCCTGGGTGAGCGGACCACGACCATTTTTGGGGTCCAAGTTTATGTTGGTCCTTGAACTATTTGTACAAAATTTCTTTGACGTTTCACCTTATATGTGAGGTGGGCGGACCACGCCCATTTTTGGTTTCCGTTTGATTTCGTTACCGTACATGCTTTTGTTTATGAGATATCAGCAAAAAAGTATGAAATGAAGCTACAACGTACACCCTGTGTTTCTAGTATTTTGCCCATAACTTTGTTTATCAATCGATTTTGCCCATTTTAAATACCAAACAAACCTTATATTAGATAAATATTTGAGCCAAATTTCGTCCTCCTATGTTGTCCCGTTCCTGCTTTCAACAGACGGACAGACATAGCTACATCGACACAGAATCTAACCAGGACCCACAAAATATATACTTTATGGGGTCTTAAATGATTCTTTCGATATGTTACACACGGAATGACAAAATCAATTTACCCCCCATCTTTTTGATGGTAAGAATTCGCCATTTATAGATTTCAAATCACAAGTAAGTTGGTATTAGTCAATATGTGCCATTTTATACAATTTTTATTCTGTAGTGTTTCGTCATTTTGTAGGCATCCTGAACGAAAAAGAAAAATACATGCATACATACAAACATACATACATACATATATACATAGATACATACATACATACATACATACATACATACATACATACATACATACATATATACATACATACATACATACATACATACATACATACATACATACATACATACATACATACATACATACATACATACATACATACATACATACATACATACATACATACATACATACACACATACATACATACATACATACATACATACATACATACATACATACATACATACATACATACATACATACATACATACATACATACATACATACATACATACATACATTATTGCTGTTGTGATTTTCCATTGTACTTCTCACTTCCAGAGGCACAGAGTAAGCGGGCTGGTCATGAAGGTCTCTGCAGATGTGGGATATCTAGTAAACTTGAATTGAATATGGATGAATAAAATTCAGAGTTGTTTAGCAGCGAAAAAACCAACAACAGACACAAAACGATCGACATGACTTTTGGAAATATTATATGTACATTAGTGTCCCGTAGACACAAATTTTGTACGAAGACCCCTCAAACGATGCGTAAAAATTAACTTAATATGGGAAAAATATTAAAAAAACTTTGTTTGATACCCGTTTCGATTAAAAAATCGAAACTTTTTTTTACCAAAATGTATGGGATCCATGATTTTTCAATCGATGGTAGGGAACTAAAGACCAATTTTAAAAATTTTTTAAATAATTTTTTCGTATTAAGGAAATATTAACGCATCATTTGAGGTGTCTTCCTACATTGAAATCTCGAAAAAGGCTATCCTCGGGACATTCTTATGTACATATAACATAACAAAATAATGAATTACAAAAAAAAAAAGAAAAAAAAACAAAATAAAAAAAAAACTTTTTGTTTTCAATTAACTGCTTGATACAATTAAAGTATAGATTTTATTTCATTTAAAATGTTGATTCATTTAATTAACTGATTGTTAAAAGTTTGCATGTTTTCAAATTATTCTTTTAATTAAAATCTCAAAAATAAAAAATATTTTTCAGTTTATTACAATTATTAGTAATTCATATAATCATTTTGGTGAGAGGTTATGTTGCAGGGATTCATAGATTTCGTTTGACATCCATATTGGGTTGATATAATTTTGATAAAATTTTTAGTCCTTTTGAGAAAAAATTTAACGACCTAAAGAAAAACTGAGTACACAATTTTATTATGTATGAGCTCTAGTTTGATATGAGGAATTTAAAAAAATTTCGAAACTCTAAACTTACTTTTAGGCCCGTTATTATAACTTTCCAATAACTAAAGTTAGGATGTTATCGTTCACTTTAACTGTTTTTGGTTGTTATAAGTATAAGTTAAGCCAAAAGTGACCAATAAGCTAAAAGTAAGAACATCTGACCATTAACTTTTATCGGAAGGTTTATGTATTCAGAGGTGCCATATTTTCTGATTTATAAAAGAAAGAAATAAAATCATATTTATTCCGCTGTAGTTTTTAGTAATTTGTCTGTCTATATTTATATTTGCTCTGGCGTTGTCTTTTAGTTAGCTTAAACTCATTTATTTTAAAAATTTCTTTGTTTTTTATTTATTTATATTTCCGTTAGTGGCAGTTACGTTTAAATAGTACATGTTGCCACTACGTTGAGTGGCCAAAAGTAGTCGGTTTTTGCTTTGATATTGCCGTATTATCAAAATTATAAAATTTACCTTAAAAACTAAGTTGTAATAACCAAAAGTAGATAAAGTTCACTTTATCGTTCACTTCAGTTTATCTTACCTTTAACTATCTGACACCTTATAGGTAGGTTATAATAACGGCCCTTAGTGTCTTATATTTCCAAAGTTTGTTTTAAAAGTAGAAAAAATGTTGATGGAATTTAGTACAGCTAACAAAATAACAAAGAAATCCTAAATTTAAGTCATTCGCGTAAAATTTCTCATAAAAATATTACTTTTCAACTCATAAAAATTACAGAATAACTTTTATTTCTGCTCGAAAAAATAAAAATCACTAAATAACTGTTATTTTTGCCAAAAAAAAAAAAAAAAACGAGAGAAAAAGATATAGTCGATCAAGACCGATCATATGATACCCTACACCATATGATACCCTACGCCGTTGTAAAAAACGTGGATTATTAAACATATTTTGTGTGTTTATCCAACAAATGGGGGTATATAGGCAATATATATATATTTTGATGACATCGGCTTTAACATTTTTTAATTTAAGAAAACAATTTAAAAAACTTTTTCAAAATTGACAAAGTTTGGATAGGGCTTGGAGAGGAACCGTTCCCCAGAGCGCCTTTGTTTTGCACTCATTTACGTTAAAATTTCTTTTGAGACCATTACAAAAATTCTGTAGTCCGGAGCAAAAAAAATATTTTAGAAGTGAAAGAATGTTACCAACTTTTTGGAAAATAACCCCAAAAATGTAAATTTTAAAAAAGTTTCAACTTCAGATTATCATAACTTTTTATTGGACAGATATATTTATATAATTCTTGCAGTAATATATTTAGAATTTTTCATTATTATTTTCAAAATATGTTAGGGCTCAAATTAAGACTCCCAAGTTTAAAAAACTTAAAAAATTGAGCCAGAAAAGAGGGTAAAAGTTGTCTTGACCCAAATATATGTTTTTTGTAGAGATTTACAAGCTAGTCATACATTTTTATTTACATTCAAGTAAGAAATGAACTTTTGACGAATTAAAAAAAATAAAAAATAAAAAATACATACCCGAGGTAACGAACTTTGGATGTCTACCCTCTACTCCCGTGACCCGCTAGGGTCTTGTGCTCCTCCAACGCAACTCGAAAACGGTTCACAAGTTACAAAATTATTTCAAAAAAATCGATTTGGGACCACTGTGCTCTGGGCTTCTAAAGTACAAGTTTCTCACGAATGCGTAAGCAAGTTAACAAAAACCTTTCTTTATCATTATAGCAAGTAGAACTCTCATAAATAACTAAGATATATCACAACTAAGAGACCTCAATTAAATTTAAATAAGCAGACGTTACAAACTGGAAAATTTTAAAATCGTTATTTTGAATTTATAAAACTAATTTTTCTAACAATATTTAATAGAATGCATTCATACCTGATTAAAGTAATTTTAATAAAATACATTTATATAGATATAATTAATAGCAAGTAATACCTTTTTAATAATTTTTTTATTTCATTAACTAAATTATGATAATTAATTTAAATAAGGTAAATAAAGTAGAGATAATATAATAAAACTATATCAAAATGTTCCCTAATATACATGCTGTTCAATATTAAATTGAACTCTGTGGTCGGTATATTTATGGCAAAACATTTTCACTGTTCCAATTAATAAATTAATTAATTTGTTTTTTATTTTTATTTGTGATTTCAACGCTAGCATTAAATATTTATAATAATAATTATAAATGCAATTACAAACACAACTAAAATGAAAGGGAAGAAACGAAGGAAAATAATGAAAAAGAATAACTATAAAACCACTCATGTTTATATTTATTTATGAATAGTGTTTGTTGCAATAAATGTTTATGTTGGTGACACCAAATAAATGTTTGTGATGTTTAACCACGAATGTTTTTTATTTTTTTTTTTTTTTTCTCTTATCCTTCCTTTACATCTGTGTTTTAACTTGTTTGTTTATTTGTTTTTTACCATTATAACCATTATTATTTATATGTTTTATTTTTCATTATTACTTACTTAGTAGTATTTTAGTTTACCATTCATTGTCCTACTCCGTGTTTTTATCCATCTGTCCTTATGGTTGTTTGGCTCTTACTGTGATAACAGGTTGTTCCCTTTGTGCATTATTCTCAGCCAGTCATGCAACAATAATGTTCTCGTGGATTGAGCCCCACATTGCACAGTGTGGCAGAATCGAAATTTTTTGGAAATAAATCTGTAACTTCTGATCGGCTGGTTGGATTTGCATGAAATTTGGTATATGCGTAGGACTGTACAACGTTAAGTTTGGAAGGGGGTCGGACATACCCTTCAGGGGCGGAGCTAAAGGAGCTCAAAGTTTGGTACCTCTGACATACACATTTTTTAATCGCTTGCCAAATTTGTTTCTCTTCCAATTTCAAATATTTTTAT
This sequence comes from Protophormia terraenovae, assembly GCA_951394005.1. NCBI lineage: Eukaryota > Metazoa > Arthropoda > Insecta > Diptera > Calliphoridae > Protophormia > Protophormia terraenovae. Next base: position 76,351,493 of record OX596074.1, on the reverse strand, counting down.
ACATTATTGTAGGCAAGACCTACAAAAAACATGCTTGCATGTCCTATTTATCTCTTATAGTTTTTGAGTTATTTGCATTTGAATTTTAAGTACATACCTCAATTTTACATGTTCTTGGTCCAGTTTTTTTCATATATACTCTAGTGTTTCCGACAGATTTTATTTGTTTTTTCTTTAACTAATTAAAGAATAAAATTATTAAAAATTTGAATTCGATATCTTAACCGAGTGCAAAACTAAACGATTTTGAATTTGAGAGTTCGGGAGGGTGTGTACCTTGACCATTTGAATTATTGGGCTTGATTTTTATTTTAAAATTTTCTCTGTGAAGATACCTTTCAGAAAAGTAAAAAAAATTATTATATGTTGTTTTTCGGTAAAAAAAAACACTAAAAAAATCGTTTATTTTTGCACTCGGTAAAGAAATCGACTTCAAATCTTTTTTATTCAATAGATAATTGTATTCTTTAATTAGTTAAAGAAAAAACAAATAAAATCGGTCGGAAACACTAGTATATATATGAAAAAAACTGGACTAAGAACATGCAAAATTGAGGTACTTAAAAATTCAAATGCAAATAACTCAGAAACTATAAGAGATAAATAAGTCATTCCATTTAAAACCAACCAGCTGATTTTCTCACCTCTTCCGAATTTGATAATATTTGGTACAATTATTAATTGTCAAAACTAAGACTAATTCAAAATTTCAGATAATTTTATCAAGTGGTTTGCAAAATATCGCGATTTGAAAGTGCAAAATAACTCAAAATATGCACAAAGTTGTATACACAAAATTACAAATATCTTCGAAGTATTTATTGTGTAAGATTTATTGTTGAGAAAAAAGTTATGGTATACGTCATATTAAAGGTAATTTTGATACCTTTAATATGACATCTCAATAAATCTTATACAATAAATACTATTTCGAAAAGTGGTATTTTTAAAAATTTAAATAAAAATATATGTTAATGATGAAAATGTTTTCTAAAACCGTGGAAAGTGGCATTTTGGGACTCGCAATATTTTAGGAGTTATTACCACAAATGTCATAATAAATACGAAATATTTATTGCAATTTGAATTGTTTTGTTTGTAATAAAATAGAAAAATCGCCAATTTCTTCCAAAAATCACTCTGATGGGACTCTCAATCACTCACCATTGATGATACTCTCAATGGCTTCTGAGTTATTAAAAAAAATATAACACAGTATAAAATAAAAAAAATTATTATTATGAAAGAAATTTAAAGAATGAATTTGTTCACTTTATTCGGTGTGATTTTTTTTTCTATAACTCATAAACTATTAAGAGCCCCATCACGATACTTACAGAGAACATTCAAAATGGTTCCATCATCCACATATATATTTTTCACGAATTTAAAAACACCAGATACGCGACCGCGAAATTTAATTCGCGAATTATCCACCAATAAAATTCAACATAAAAACATGTTTCTGGTATCATTTTAAAGGTAATTTCATTATTTTTAAATATTCGTCTAAATGAACGTTGTAACGTGAATGTTTTGGCAGATATTTGTGTTTTTAAAAAGACAATTTTTGAGATATTATAAATCGCGAACTATCGCGGCAATATTAATATTCTTGCCGAATTTTATTACATTCGGATGATTTTTGAAAGAAATTGACGATTTTTCTATTTTATTACAAACAAAACAATTCAAATTGCTATAAATATTTCGTATTTATTATGACATTTGTGGTAATAACTCCTAAAGTATTGTGAGTCCCAGAATGCCACTTTCCACGGTTTTAAAAAACATTTTCATCATTAACATTTCATTATTTATTGTTATTATTATTATTAATATAATTTAATTTATTATGAATTTCGAATTGTTTATTATCCTAATTATTATAATACCCCAGCAAAAACTTGGTAATGACATGTAGTTACGGATGTAGTTACTTTGTAATGACAACATACTGTCTGCATAAAAGTCTATCAAACTCTAAAATAGTTTATTTTTATTACATTTATTTTAGTTACAGTTTTGGTTGTTGTTAAGTTTTTTTAATTAAAATTTAAAAAATCTTTTTACAACAACAAAAAAATATTTTATATCGTGACATTTCATTACTTATTTATAACCTAAAATATAACTAGTTCCTATCATGCCTTCAGTAATGCTTTAAAACAGCTTGGAAGTAATTAGTTATTGTAATGACATCTAAGTAATGTATAGGGTAAGTAGTTGCCTCTAATGTCATCACCGTGTTAAAATAATGAGTTATTTAGCTAATGTGTAAGTAGTGGAGAGCCATTATATTAGCTTCTTAACTCATTACATGGCAACCAAAGTTTTTGCTGGGACACATTTGTAGTATGAATTTTCTTTACGTGTATTAATTATTTGAATTGTTAACTTTATGTATAACAATTATGTTAAACTAGTTAACATTGTGAAACAAATGAAATGAAACAAATAATTATGTTCTAAAAAAGCCTTAGCGGCAATTAAAAAGAAACATGTAAATCACTTACAATCAAAACTCCACTAGGTAAGCATATCCTGCTTAAAATAAAATACATTTAACATAAAAACAAATTCCTTTGGTTTTTTTATTTATCTCTTTTTTCTACTGTTCCCAAAACCCGCACAACATAACTTATAATTTCTCATCTCTGAGAAATTATAAGTTTTAAAGGATTTATTTTCATCCAAAAAATAAATCCAATTTAATACAACACCTTTTCGAGATATTTACCCGCGAACGAAAAATTGCGAGACATGGATAATTTTGATGTTGAGAAAAAAGTTATGTTATAAGTCATATTAAAGGTAAATTTGATACCTTTAATATGACATCTCAATAAATCTTATACAATAAACACTTTGGAAGATATTTGTAAATTTGTGTATACGACTTTATACATATTTTGAGTTATTTTGCACTTTCAAATCGCGATATTTCGCAAACCACTTGATGAAATTATCTGAAATTTTGAATTAGGCTTAGTTTTGACAAGGATAATGATTGTACCAAGTATCATTAAATTCGGAGATGTAAAGTCAAAAATGTTTATTTTTCGTGTTGGTTTTAAACGGAATGACTCAAATAGGACATGCAAGCAGGTTTTTTGTAGGTCTTATCACTGCCTACAATAATGTATAAAAATATTTGAAATTGAAAGAAAAAAAAAAATTTGACAAGCGATTAAAAAATGTGTATGTCAGAGGTACCCAACTTTGAGCTCCTTTAGCTCCGCCCCTGAAGGATATGTGTGGTCCCCCTTCCAAACTTAACGTTGTACTTAACGTCCTCTGCTACGCATATACCAAATTTCATGCAAATCCAACCAGCCGATCAGAAGTTACAGATTTATTTCCAAAAAATTTCGATTCTGCCCCACTGTGCATTGTACAAAGTGCAAACAGAATATTCTGTCCACATATTACAACATATGAACGTTAATTGTAGGAATTTGTCACGTTAAAATACAATAAAACTTCATGGTAATAGTTACAAACTGTATACACATGTTGTATTAATATGAGTGAATCTGTATACATACAATAACACACATGCAAACATAAAAAATTGTTTAATATTGTATTTGTATTATTGAATTTAGGCAGAAAACCTACACATCATGGTCTATATGTCGTATTTACCTTTCAAGTTGTATAAAGAGAGTGTATGTTGTAATGTTGGAATCATAGACAGAAGCAAATGAAAATGATATTAACTAAAAATGTTTGAAATTGTATGACACTCAATATACATATGTATGTACATTAGAGTGTAGCAAGGAACCGCTTTTTTGCGATTCTGATGTAGAAAGACCACTAAAACGATGGATATCGATGAGCTGAATATAGGAAAAATAATGCAAAAAGAGCAAATTTCGTTTATCAATTTCCTTCTGTAAGTATAATGGAAATAAATTAGCTGTTGCCAGACGGATGCTCCAATTTCAATGATTGTAGGTTGTTTAAGTTTTAAACTGAGACTATATATGACTAATGAGAGCGGGTCCACAGGATCCCAAAGTTCAACACCTCGAGTATGAAAAATATTAAAAACGGTTATAATTCCTTATCTCTTTTGGTTTACGAAATATTGGGCTTAGAAAAATTAACCCTAGAATACTAACGATATTTTTTATACGTTAATACTTACGATACGTAAATTTTACGTACACATGGCTATTCTTCTAAAACACTTTATTTGTTGTTGTTACATCGGCTAAGTGCGTTTTTATTATTTATTTGCCATTAAAAAAGCTTAAAGCGAAAAAATAAATTCAATAAATAAGAACACCACATTAAAAACTATTTCAAATAATATAAAGATTTTATTTATGAAAAGTCATGATAAATTGTGATCTGGTGCTCAGCAACGACTTCAGATGTTTATCAAATATGACAATATGTTCTATCCTTTCGTTTTTTGCATAATGGATAAATTTTCAATACATTTTTGCCTACTTTTTCTAGAAAGTTCTTAGTGTAACGGTAATCTCGTCAGCTAATAATTTTCTTTCAATTAGTTTCATGGAAAAGTTAGAATTGACTAGTTCATCCATTTACGTATAAAATTTATACTCTTAATACAACGTAAATTTTACGTAGTAACTTTTTTTGTATTTGCATTTAGAACATGTAGAAATCTAAAAATTGATTATTTCCTTCTTAACATATATTTAAAAACACCTAAAGAAAGAAATTCGGGAATTTCATACAGTTAAGTTTCCATGCACGAAAGTATTAAGGATTTGAAAAAATGTATACGTACAATTTACGTACGTTAGTATTGCAGGCAGAGCTTCGAAAGAATGAATTCTATTTAGAATTAATTCACATATAAACTTAATTAAGCTTATAAAAATTTTATTTAGCATTCTTCAAAATCATTCCTCAGAAAATAATTCTTAGACTTAATTCTTTAGGCTTAACTTTGTATTGAATTAATTCCCTAGAGAATTAATTCTTTAGGGAATTACAATTCAACTTGAATGATTCAATTTTTCTTTGATGATGATTGTGTCCAATATTTGGAATACGTTCTCTGTAAGATCTAGGGATAAATCCTATTATTCAGAATAACCTAAGCGCATATAACAGATGGAATTTAGTACACGTTCAATACAGAACTAATAAAAATACAAGATATCTCAAACTAAATGTAGCGCATGCCACGAAACATGTGTGTACATAAATGTTGCTTGCCATAAATCGTTTTTGAAATTATATAAAAATGTTCAAAATCTAAAGAATTAAATAATAAAACTTTAATTCGATCTATAACAAATTGAATGGTTGAAGAAGTTTTTTAATTTAATTTGTAATAGTTTGAATTTAAACAAAATTGAATGAAATCAAAAGAATTAAGCATTCGCAAAGAATTATTTCACTAATGAGTTAATTCCATTATAACAAAAGCTTTAGGAATTGAGTTACAGAATTAATTATTATAAATTTATTTGAAAGTATTAACAATTCTATATGAATTAATTCTATTTTAAAAATCCAATTAAAGAATTAATTCTTTCGAACCTTTATTTATAAGTACCCTACGAACTTTTTAAACCAAAAACATAGAAATAAACTTAAAATACTATCTTTCTCTATTTGAAATATATCAAATATGTCTTTTATTCTTTTTGAAAATTCTATTATTTATTGTACTTTTTGGTACTTTTTAAGTAAAATATTTAAAATATCTATTGTTATTATTGCCGACACAACACCATTATTAAAAAAGTTCCAACGGGACTTCAGAATCATAGTTTAATTTTAAGGTTTTTTTTTCACTTTTGGTTCTACATTTTGTTTTTTCTTAATAAAAAAGCTACTAAATTATATCTGGTCTATTAAAGAGTACCGCAAGTCCGATAACTCCATAGTGGGGTAAATACTGTCTATATGAAAGAGTAAATATAATTTAGTATGTTTTTTATTAAAAATAATTTCCGCTAACGAAATAGCGGGCTTACAGCTCGTATGTAATAAAGTTCACCTCGGACTGTGTTTCCCTTTCTCAAAATGGTACACCACTACCATTTTTCTCTCCAACGAGAGAAAAACTATAGTCGATCAAGACCGACCATATGATACCCTACACCATTGTGTATGAGCTAAAAATTAGACCTGTGACCAATTGTATTTGTATAATTGTAAAATGCAAAATAAATTATACAAATGCAGAACAATGCGTTGATACTAACATCTATATGATTTTATGTACTTTAGGCCGATTCCCGGAAGTGGGTTTATATGGAAGCTATGGTAAATTATGGACCGATTATCACAAATTTTGGCAATGTCGTTTCCACTTATATAAACCTTATTTGTTTCGAATATTAACTTGATACTATCATTCGTATGGGATTTTCGGAAGAAGGGATTTATATGGGTTAATTATAGACCGATCTTTATGAAATTTGGCACAAAGATTGGCACAAAATCATTTGGTTAATTAGTTGCTGTGTTAAACTAAATATGTATTATTAATGTTACATTAATTATACTTTTAATCTGTAAATTGATTTTATAAATTTTTCTCCATCTGTTAGTGGTAGAAATTACGTTATAAGCCATATATCAATTTTACCGAAAGCGTTCCGTACTCGAAATTTGGGTAAATGAGAGCTTTTTTTGAGAGAATAATATTCTTTTTCTTGCACAAAATTACCCATAATATTTCTTCGGGTAGATGGGTAAATTGTCATATAACAAAAATAAAAATATTCAAATAAAAATAAATAAAAAAATATTTTGTTTTTGTTATTAACAAGAAAGTTTCATTTAAAAAATTAAAAACATTCAAATATGTTGAAAAAAAAAACTACAATCACATATTAATTTTAAAATAATTTGATGTTTTCTGCTTTCAGGTTTTTCCCCATCAGTTCTGGATTTTTTTTTTTTTTTTCATGTCTATTATTTCGCCCATAATAAGTTTATTACCATATTTCACCACAACTCTAGAACGGTATGTATGATTTATATAAAACTTACACCAAAATTTATTTCTGTACAAGTACAGAGCCCACACTTAAATCCCACATTATTTTTGTTTGCCTAATGTGGTGGAGATTAAGCATAGAATATGATCTCATATGAGACACTGATTCTGATGAAGAAAGGAATTTAGATGCATTTGATAATGTGAATATGTATATACTATAAATGGTACAATTCATAAGCATTTGTCGGTTCATCCAGCAAATTACAAGGATTTAGTATTATACAGACATTTAAATTCCTATATCTCATTATAAAGTTTAAGCAGAAGCAAAAACGAAACAGATATAAAGGGGGAGTAGACAACACGGACAAGTGTCTTGGCGTATATTCCACAAAAAGTAGGACAAACCGTTGGCCTTTAGCTTTTATACAATATGTTTAATGTGGCTGAATTTGCTACATAATTATATATGTATGTATATTAGACTACATCAAAATTTACCAACTTTCGAATTTTGACCGTAACTCCCTTTAGAATTGTTCTTTGCAAAAACATACAAAAGTTGACTTTATATGTATCTTAAAAACTGCAAAAAATGCCTTTTTGTCGAAATCCGCAGAATTCAATTTTGAACTTTTTTGAAATTTGTTTAACAAACCTTTTTAAAGTTTGAAAATAGAGTTTTGAAGCGCTTTTAAAAAATGTAAACAATTTTTAACCGAGCATAGAAAGGTATTTGGAATCTCCTGCGGAAACAAAAATATATTTTCCGCAATTATGGTTCAAATTGAATTGAAAATAGCTTTTTATTTAAACATTTATCAAAAAATGAAAGCTGTTCTAAAAAAAATTAATAGTCTGGGGAATTTGAAATAACTTTAAAATTTTTTAATCGATTTTCTCTTATTATATGTAACGAGAGTACACCTGGGGTGCTTCGCTACCACTATAGTATTGAAATTAAAAAAGTATACAAATATATACAGTTTTTTGTATATGTATGAGTAGTAAATTTTACTGCTTATAACTTCATAAATACTGAACAAATTTTAGTAAAATTTATATTCTGCACATCTATAAGAAAATATCTTTCTAATGTTATATTATCTCTAAAAGTTGCATTGTGTGAGCGTAAAAGGGATTACAGGAAATGTGTTTGCCTATTAATTATATAGATTTGATAGATAACACAAAAAAAAAATTTCGTGTTCCTTAAAAAAATATGTGGACTAGATGGAAATCCGCATGCTAAACTCGAATCTGCAGTTTTCTCCCATCAGGTCGAGATTTTTTTATGGGCGTGTCAAATATTGCGCCCAAAATAAGCCAATTACTCGAGTATATTTCACTATAACTCGAGAACCGTATGCACGATCTATATAAATAATACACCAAAATATGTGGAATAAAACTGTCTTTAAATCGTTTTACTAACAAATTTTTATCCGCTCAATAGCTTTAGAGATATTTCGAAATAAGTGCCGCAAAAAAATTTGTTCATGCTAAATTCAAGATTTCTTTTTTTTTTTTACTAAAACTTCTTTTTAAAAGCGAAAACAACACAAATCTCCTTATCTCAAAGCTGGCAAAACTACGAGTAAATAAAGCCACGTATCATAAAAATTGATGCACAAATCGTGATTTTATTCACAGTTAAGTAAAAATACCCATGTTACATACAATTAAGTAGAAATACAGTGGTGGCAAAAAAATAGGTGGACTAGGTGGATTTTAACTTTACATGCCTCATTTTGTTCGCAGCATTACTAGCTTTAAGATAAAGATGATAAACTGAAACATTTTTGATGTTTTCATTTATTAAAAGAAATTTTAGTAACAAAAAAAATCTAAAATTTTGCATGAAAATTATTTTTTTTTTGGACACTTATTTCAAAATAATTTCGAAACTATTGAGCACATAAAAAATTATATTTGGGTGATTTGAAGATACTTTTATAACCACCATCAAAAATGGGTGGTATATTGATTTTGTCATTCCGTGTGTAACATGTCGAAGGAATTATCTAAGACCCCACAAATTATATATTTTCTGGGTCCTGGTTAGATTCTGAGTCGATCTAGCTATATCCGTCCATCTGTCCGTCTGTTGGAAGCAGGATAGGGCTCGAACGGAGCAACGTAGGGGGACGAAATTTGGCAAAAATATTTATCTTATATAAGGTAATGGGCAAAATCGGTTAATAAATAAAAAAGTTACAAAAAAACACAGGGTGTCCTTTTCATACTTTTCTGCTGATATCTCTTAAACAAAAGCATGTACGACAATAGGTGCAAAACGAAGTATTTAATAGCGTAATTTTTCTAAAATCTACCTACAAACTTCAGGTCCGATGCGGCACGGGTTAACGATATCCGATTTCACTAACATTTCACACAGCATGTTTTTGCAAACCAAAGAATAATTGTAGGGCGAGTTACGGTGAAAAATCAAAAGTTGGTAAATTTTGATGCAGCCATGCAGCATGCATTTTATACATTTTTTTTAAATTGATTTACCTAATATATATGTATGCTGGTTGTAAATGTAAGGACTACCTTCACAAAAACACATAACTTTGACTTTAAGGGGGAGATATTAGAAATGCGCATTAATTATTCCATCTAGTCCACATATTATTGTTATTTTTAAAGGAAGGATTTTTTTGCCAGCCAGTGCTATTTGCTTAGTGAAATTAAATATAAAATCCATGTATGTATTGAAATTTACATGAAACTATGGTATACTCATTTAATACATGAATTAAAGGACATTACTAATTCGATTTAATTACTATTCAATGGTGAGCTCAAATGAGCATTAAATTATAAATAAATTACAAATAAAACATATAAATTTCCAAAAACTAAAACATTTGTTAAAGTTCATAGTTTTATAGGCAAAGAAACGCCTCTAAAATAGTCAAAAGTTTAATTATTCACGTTTAGAGACACCCACTAAATTGTGTTTTAAAAGGATTCAAATTTACCATTTAACATCATTAAGCATTTGGTAGTGGTAACGCAGACATCGTTAATGGCTCAAAATGTTACCGAAATTTTTAACAAAAGAGTATCCACTAGACAAGCATTTATTTTGTATACCACGTTTTGCTCTGGGTCTAATTGGATACTATCCGGAAACAGTAAGGACGACCAAAGTACAATTATGGTCATTATTTAATATCATCATTTTGGCCTATGGATGTTATGCTGAATTTTATTATGGCATCTATTATTTAAGCATCGATATACCCTCAGCTTTGGATGCCTTATGTCCGGTGGCTTCAAGTATTATGTCATTTCTTAAAATATTTTTCATTTGGTGGTATCGAGAAGAATATAAGAATCTTATTAATAAAGTTCGCACTCTAACGGCAGAACAAAATTCCAGTGGAAAAGTGGAAATGAAAAAGAAATATTTCACACTTGCAACACGTTTAAATGCTTTAGTATTATTTTTTGGATTTTGTACCAGTACATCATATACCTTACGACCGATTGTCACCAATACCTTCTTGTATCTGAAGGGTAAAGATATTATTTATGAGACTCCATTTAAAATGATGCAAGTTTTATTTATTTGCTAATCCAGGAAAACGCAACTTTTTAATATTTTTTTTTTTTTGTTCCTTTTGAAGGTTTCCAGAATCGTTACTATCAATGCCCATATACCCGTTGACATATATCTTGGTGCACTGGCATGGTTACATAACAGTTTTGGCATTTGTCGGTGCTGATGGTTTCTTTTTAGGATTCTGTATTTATTTCGCTACTCTTTTGAAATCCTTACAACAAGATCTGCAAAGTATATTGACCGATATTGACGATAAAAACAACTCTAGATATAATTCGGAGGAGAAAGTGATTATGGCACTGGAAGATATTATAGAACGTCACAATGAAGTTGCAGAACTAACGGATAAATTTTCCTTGATTATGGTAGAAATAACTTTGTGTCATTTCATTACTTCAAGTATAATTATAGCAACTAGTGTGGTTGATCTTTTACTAGTAAGTAATTCTTAATAAATATAAATTATATAATAATTTCAATACTTTATTTGAAATTTAGTTTTCTGGTTATGGCGTTATAGTCTATGTTGTTTATACCTGTGCCGTTTTGACCGAAATCTTTCTCTATTGTCTGGGTGGAAATACAGTTATGGAAAGTGTAAGTACGCAATCTACTTTCTTATGTAAAGCTGTAGGAAAAAAAGATATTTTGTTTTTTATCTTCAATAAAGAGCGAAGACTTGGCTACGAAAGCTTACAGCAGTCAATGGTATACACACAGTGTTAAAGTTCAAAAAATGGTCTTGCTTATTATGGTACGTTCCCAGCGTACCATTGTTATAAAGGTGCCATTTTTTGCTCCATCATTACCTGCATTGACGGCGGTAAATATAAAGAAATAGTCAATATAATATAAGTACAAATATCGAAGTATTTTTTTTTTTTTTTTTTATTAATTTTGATTTTAGATTTTACGTTTTACTGGTTCCGTTATTGCTTTAGCTAAATCAGTAATTTAAACAAAGTATGAAATAAGTGACTTCGTCTAAAAATTATATGTTGCTTGGTTTTTAACCTTAAATATCATACAGTTTTCAACGTAATAAAAGTTAAAATTTTTTGAAATGATCATCTTGTATTTGTAACTTAGTGCTTTTTAACGTGATTAATGTCTCCTATTGTAATCGTTTTATATTAAATTTATTTAAATTGTAGTTATTGGCAATCGCCCTTCGCATTTGCCATTAAATACGTACTCTATTAAATTATAATTATAATAAAAAGTATATTTAAATAAATATAACTAATGTGTTATTAAAAATAATCATTTATTCATCATTTATTTCACGTTAATTACAATTTATAGCTACACATTATATAGCGTGATTGAACATTTAAAACATTAACAGAAAAAAATAGTTAAACAACAATTTAGTTGAGTAAACGAAAAAAGTTTTTTATATAACGCCCTCTTTAAACTGTAAATAATAGTCGTAGACCATTGACCATTAATTCCTATTCAGTGTTGCCATAGAAAAGATTTTTACCCATCCAATAGGCTTTTAAAACTTGGGAAAAAATTTACAAATATTCCAAAATATTGCTTTTTAGGAAACATTTTATACAGAACGTTAATATTCTCATTCTGAGTCAAATTTAGATTTTATTTGATTAGGGGCTAGTTTTTAGGGTTCCGATTATATACATTTATCGGTTAAACGTAGCTTAAGCCATTAGTGTGTTTTTTAATATAATCTAGGTTTAACTCAGATAAACCCAAGTTAGTACTGTCATAACATACACAGCTGAGTAGAAAAAAAATATCAAAAGATAATGAAAAACATTATATTTTATCTAATATTAGAAACAAAAGTAAATAAAGTGCATACATTTTAATATGTAATTTAATTTTTTGTTTACTTTTTTGTTTATTAAATTTAAAGCTGTACCATAAATTTAACAAAAACTCACCTCTGTTTTCAAAATTCAGTATGGTAATTTTATCGAATTTGACACTTTTAATCTTGCACTGAAAAACATCATTGTTAGTTAAAGTTCTCTTAAACCCTGGCGCGGATCCACGAGGGGGGGGGGGAAAGTCGGAAATTCCCCCCCCCCCCCCCAAAATGGATTTTCGACCTTAGAAAAATTAAAAATTTACAATAGGAAAAGGAAAAAATAAAAATTCTTTAAGAAAAATTTTCTTTAGTGAAAATAAAAGAAGGCAGAATGAATTTATCTTCAATATAGTCTAGGAATGGCCAAACTATGTTTAGAAAAAAGTATTTATCGTATTTTTTCTTCGAAAAATTTAAAGCAAATAAATGGGTTTTTAAAAATAGAAAAAATATAGGAAATGCAATTCTTATATATTTTTTTTCATTAAATTCAAGCTTAAACTTTACATACAATTAAAAACTTATATGTCAAAAACAAAAAAAAAATATTGTATAAGTGCTAGTTTCATGTCATATTGAAATTACACTAACTAATATTTTAATATTACTTTTTATAAATCCGAATCTTTTAAAAATTTTATACGAAATAATTTTTTAACCTCAAAATTGAACAAAAGCATTTTCACAGAAAAAATTTAATAAAAGTCAACCATTTATTAATAAATAACACAAAATTTTCCTAGTTCTTTTATACAAAATATATTTTTTTAGATTTAATAAATTTTACATATGATAGAAATTTTGGTTCACTACACAGATTTAATTTATAAATAAAATAATAAAGGTCTAAAAATTGTAATTTTTCAAGAAAAAACTTTAATTTATTTTTATTGAAAATATTCACAATTTTGTGTTAAGAAAAAAATTGTTTAAATAAAACCATTAATTTAACATTTTCCCAAGAAAATGTCTACCATTTTCCAAGAGGACGATAACAAAAATATTACTTTTCGCTTAATATTTTATTAAACCTTCTGAAAATTTCTCTTGCTTTCCTGAAGAGTTGTTGTACTTTTTTCGCACACCTGTGTGAAAATTTTTCATATTTAAAAATTAATTTTTAAATACACTCTATAGCGTTGAAAAATTACTCGGGAAATAACATAAATAGCACCATAAATAAGTTTTTTAAATGTTCAAAGCCTATCAAACTTTGGAGTTATGCTTAAATTTTTTAGGTTCCTGTATTTTTTCTATTAAGATATTTTGAAAGTTTATTGTCGTATTTATTTCTTTTTTTTTAAATTTTTGGCGATTCAATGTATTAGAATTTTTCTGTAAAAGTCAACAAAAAATATGCAATCAATTTAAAAACATTTTTGTTGTAAATATAGCAAGATTTGGTTATTTTAGTTAGATAAAAACTGAAGAACTTATTAGATTTTATGTGAAATTCCCCAGAAGGTATGCTACAAATAAAGCTTAAAATGAAATAATTTGTTTAAAATAAATGAAAAATTTTTTGATAAAATTTTTATGTTTTTAAACGATTTTAAATATTGACATCTCATTTTATTGTAAACAAAATATCATTAAGACTTAAGAAAGAAATACGTAAAATAGAATAGTATTTTAATATAGTTAAAAGGTATGTTTTTCCTAATAAAAAATCTAAAATTTATCTAAAATTTAGGGAGTTCCGAGGTTTTTAGTTCAGCAACTAATCTCAAAATTGTTTTTTTCGAATTTTCTCGAAAATTGGTTGGTGATGTACTCAAGAAGATTGTTCTTTGAGTAAAACTACAAAAATATAAACATTCAGACTGAAGTAGTATGAAAGTTTATAAAGTTATTTATTTACATAATTTTCACTAGATTTTCTTCACGGGCTTCTCTTTGCAGAAAAAATTATTAGCGTATATTTTCCAGATGACATATAATATATTCCAGTAAAAATTAAATTTAAGCGAGATTTTATTTCACCTTTAAATGTTTAATTCATTCAATCATCTACTTTATTGATTTAATCAATTTTTAATTGAAAAATGTTTTCTATTTTTAATTTTTTGTAGTTATTAGTGATTGATATAATAATTTTGGTGATTTATTGGATACTTGTTTTGGTGTTATCAGATTAACTTCAAATTTTCATCTAAGTAAAAAATTAATTTTAAAAATTACTCACATAACGAAGAGATACTTCAGTGTGCTTTAGGGAATGGTAAACAATGCCAAAACTCGATTTTCGATTTTACGATCAACTTTTTTCATTTCGATTTTCAAAATCGATTTATCGGTCCTCAAAATCTATTTTATTTTGAAGTCGATTTTTTATTGATAACGTCAAAAGTGTATCAATAACATCTAAAAATTAAAAAATAAACCTATAAAATAATTTCAAATATTCAGGTCACATATATAAAAGTTATGTATATAATGTATAAGAAATCTGTGAATATTTTATTTATCCATCAAACCAATATTCTTCAGTAAAGCTTTATAAAAAAGGCTATGTTTACTACTAAGCCTGTTTCTTTGCTGTTATAAGGACATCCTTCAAGAATAGAAGTTCACACGGTATTGATATTCTCGAGCAATTTTATTAATATTAGGATAAATTGTTTTATTATTTTTTTTCCTTCAGAGGGTTTAGACTATTGTTTTGCCAACTGTCCAGCTAGGAATGATATGTAAAAATAATAAGATCTTTTCGAATTAAATATTGGGATTTTTTTTCATTTTCTATTGGCAAAATCCACTTGAGTGCATTTTTAAATTTTACTTTTACTCCTTAAATATTCACCGCCAAAATATATTAAAAAAAGCGGACATAACTTTATTATTTCCAACGAAAAAATTTTAATTTATAAGATTTTTATAATTCTACATATTTTTTTTAACTTTTTAAAACAAACATGATTTTTGAAAATAAATAATCGATTTCAGTATAAAATAGTATAATAATAAAATCGATTGCAAACAACCGACTTTTTTCCTATGAAAATCGACTAAAATCGAAATCGATTTACCATTCCCAAATGTGCTTGACCTCCTATCCAGATCTAAATAGCTTAGCATTTTGTGTTTTTCTAATGATGCATTCTTTATTTAAATTATTTTATTTTGAACTATTCAGTAGTATTACAAAAGTAAAAACACGGCTTTCATAATTAAAATCCTTTCAATATTCTCTGAGAAATGTTTATTTAAATACATATTTGTAATTTTGCATTTTTGTTTGTAATTAAAAATAATAATAATTATAAATAACCAGTTTTCTGGCAAAAAACCAAAAAAAAAAAAATAGTTAAATTTTCATAGTTCTAAAATTATATATAAAAACATAATTTTTCCAGTGATAATTTTACGTTATATGGAAGGGGGCGGTAAAGTGGGCAGTAAAGTGGGTGGACCACGCCCATTTTTTGTTTCCGAGTTTACATTGTTCCTTGAACTATTTCGTTGATTTTCACCTTATATGGGAGGTGGGCGGTAAAGTGGGCGGACCACGCCCATTTTTGGTTTCCGAGTTTATATTGATTCCCGAACTATACATACAAAATTTCGTAGTTATACATGAGTTTGTTGAAGAAATATAAGCAGAAAAGTATAAAACGGACACCCTGTGTTTCTAGTTTTTAGCCCATAACTTTTTTGTTTATTAACTGATTTTGCCCATTTTCAATACCAAACAAACCTTATATAAGATAAATAATTGGACCCTGAAAATATATACTTTGTGGAGTCTTAGATGATTCCTTCGACATGTTACACACGGAATGACAAAATCAATATATCCCCATCTTTTTGATGGTGGGAATTCCTAGTTGATTTGCAAAAATAATATTATGTTCCATGGATAAACCATCAGAAATATGACCACAATAATTATTTATACATACATATACAGTATGTCAAGAAAATGTTTTTACATTGAAGAAAATATTATTGTTTCAACTTTATTTTACAATATTTGCAAATGTTTATAACATTGCAAATTTTTTTTGTTACATTTTGTTTTAGGTATATTTCTTTAACGGGTTTTACCAGAAAAAAATTCATTATGAATATAATTACGAAAATACAACAACAAAAACTACACATACCCTTTAATCTACCTGTTAAGAAAATGTTTTTACATTTGCGTTTTTTTTTTCGCTATGTGAAACAATTTTTAGAATTTTGGGATGTATTATTGTCAATAAATCGTCAGTGTGATAATTATAATCACATAGTACAAGAATATGTGTTCAAATCCATGATATATATTACGAATATATTAAATTATATAATAAGTATGTCAAGAGAAAAAACTTCAGATCATAAACCCATTTGAGGTTTTTTATAACCTCCAATTCGTGAAAATTGTTAAAGATATTGTACAAATGTATTCCTTATTAAGATATATACTTAATAGAATATTAAATCGCTCCAAAATTCCCGTAATATTGTAGTTGATATCTCTTAATATCCATCTACTTCAAATATTTGGCAGAGTTAAACCTAGATAAATTAAGAAAAACTTGAATATATCACTGTGGAAAGGGTATATCAATTTTATCTTCCAAGAAACAATGAAAAAAACACAGATGGATTACAATTACAGATGGAAAAATACATGGAAAGAAATACTCTTATGGGGACAAAGTATTCAACAATTATAATCTTTCCCAATGATTTAAGTTGATAAGCTTAAAAAGTTATGGAACGAATTATATGTTGTACAGGAATGTTTATACTATATAAAAGTACAATTTAAAATGGTCAGAATACGCCGGTAACCTTCAAAATCATTTAGAAAATTAAATAATAAATATTCATACTTTCGTATTTAAAAGATATTGTTAAATACAGATCAATTTTATTCAAAATAGTTGGAAAATAAGTTTTATTATGAAATATAACAGGTGTGCAGTAACATTTCTAGACTTTTAAAGTTCATTTAATAAAAACTGTTAATAAATATGAATTTATGGAGGATGAAAACTAAAATTCAAGTCATGAGAAAAATAATGACCAATTGACTGTGACATTCATTAATAATTTTATTTGATGAAAAAGGTTCCACAAGCAGTTATACCATATTATGTTGAAAAAATTGTATTTTTAAAATACCGAAACTAAAATACCGGTATATACCGGTACAGAGGGAAACGATTTTTGAATACCGGTATTTTTAACAAAATAATAATTTCGGTATCGGTATCAGTTACGGTAATCAAGTTTAAACGGTATTTAATCGGTATCGGTATTTATAACGGTATCGGTTTCCAACATTGGTCATATTTTTTTCAGCTGATTTAAATATGTGAATTCATCCGGCAAAAAAAAAAAAATGATGTAAAGAATAATAATAATAATACACAAATGTGGTATGTTCAAAGTAACTAAATAAAAAAATGCTTAACCATTCAATAGACATTAATGTTTCACAAAAAAAAAAAAAAAAAACATATTTAATTCCTTTCCATTTTATTTCTATTTCAAGAAATTAAAGACAAGAAAGAACCTTTCTTTGGTTTCTATTCCATAAATTACTTCAGAAAATGAAAGATGAAAGAAAAAATACATCTTTCATTCGTTTCTATTTCATTCATACTTCAGTAAATGAAAGATGAAAGAAAAGAATCTTTCTTTGGTTTCTGTTTCATACATACTGCAGTAAATGAAAGATGAAAGAAAAGAAATAAATATTTCACTCAGTCGTACTGACCGATAACGAACGATTCACAAAAATGAAATATTATTCCCAAGTCTAGTTAATATTATATTTTACAAAAACATCAAAACCACCAAATGTTTTCCCTGTGAAATTGGGATGTCGCACTACACTATAATATATATGAACATTAAAAAAGGAATTTGTACATAGATCCACAAATTGCAGATGAATATACTGTTCAAGCATAATTTGATAAATTTAAAAAACGAATATAACTAAAAGATGAGCAAAATTGCTTGGAAAATGGTTGAGCAGTATAAACAAACTGATGGGCTATATTGTCAATATATTATTTTCTTGATCTCGGCTTTGACATTTTTGAATTAAAAAAAATAAATTAAAAAACTTTTTCAAAATTGACAAAGTTTGGATAGGGCAGTGAGCCTCCGATTTTGTCTCACACGTATTTGCGTTAAGATTTATTTTAAAAACATTACAAAAGTTTTGCAGTCCGGAACAAAAAAATATTTTAGAAGTGAAAGAAGATTACCACCTTTTAGGAAAATAACTCCAAAAATGTCAATTTTAAATTCAGATTAATATAACTAATAACTAATGTTATTTAGAATTTTGTAAAAAATTCAGTGATTATTAAAAATCAAGTCCAAAAATGAGGGTAAAATTTTCTTCGACCCAAATATTTCTTAAACCAAAAGAGATAAGGTGCATATGTAAGCAATTTTTTTGTAGAGATTTACAAGGACTACCCACATGCAATTTCCTTTTTACATTTAAGCCTCCAAATCAACTCGAAAGCACCTCAGCTTTGACCATTTATTTAGATATCTCCAACGGTTCACAAGTTACAGAACTATTTCCAAAAGAAAAATAATCCATTTGAGACCACTGTGATGTGTTGGTGAAATACAACAATGTTCTAAATAAAAATGACTTTTTTATGTAAACAATTAATTTTAGAAATTAAATTAGAATTAAAAATTATATTGAAATTATTTATACAAAATGTAAAAATAAATATAAAAATGTCTTTGTGAAACATAAAACTAATTTAAAATTATTTAGTAGTTGTGCTTTATTTGTAAATATTTCATTTGTCAAACAAAATGTACAAAACTGCCGAAAATGCGTATATAGACATGGTAGATTTTGTATTTTTGAAATCTAATTCAAACGAGATTTTAAAAGTATATATAAATGTGGTATTAAACATAGTATTCGTTATTTATTTTGTATATGTTTTTTTTCCCATCAGGTCTGGATTTTTTTATAGACCTGCTGTTACCATTTTAAATTAAAAATTCCGAAAATTTTTGATTTTTTTAAGCAGTTGAATGTAAAAAGAATTTCTTGACATTAAGATTTTTGTGTTTGTTTAGTTTTTGCTCCATTTCTAATAGTTTAAATCATTAAATATTAAGTTTCTTTGAGTTATATAGTAATAAATATATAAATTACCAAATTCGTATTAAAAATTTTTACATTAGTAAAAAATTATATAGTTTTTTAAAGCCAAACTTCGTCAAATTCATGTTTTCTTTTAATGTAAAAACATTTTTTTGACATACTGTACATACAAATATTTCATATTTTAAAGTTATGTCACTTACTAATAAGTTAGTAAAATCTAGGTTTAACTTTCCTTAAACTTAAACAAAACTACATATTTTTTACTTATTTACAAAAGAAGTGAATATTTTATTCAAGTGTGTTGGTATATCGAGCCAGTTTTTATACATATTTTTCTATACAAGGATTTTACTCATTTCCGTCGAAAAGAAGAACTACTTTTATTTTTAACAGAAAGTTTTCAATTTCTTCAAAAGGAAAGTAAAAAAATCGTTGTAGTTTTATTCAAATGACTGCATTTGTCAGTGTTTTCGTCGAAAAACGGCTTAAACTCAACAATACGAGTACAATACCAACAAAGAAAATAAATAATCACATACCCACACCCTCACTAAGTTATATGCATCCATGGACTTCTTTGCAGGAGCACCATTTTGTTTCCTTTTCAGTTTTTGCATTTTTTCTTTTTTACTTTTGGATTTTAATGTTCTGGTCCTTGGAAACCTTTGAGAGGTTGAGTTTTATTTCGCGTCTTTCTTGACTGGTTGCAGATAAACAAAAGTATAAACGAATGTATACTTTTCATCATAAGTATACGATACATTTACATACGTGTATAAAAACAACAAAAAATCGCATAGATCTTTTTCAATATCGATTTGTTATTCTTTGTATTTCACATGTTAAAAAATATACAAATACTTCCATCCAAAAGAGAATGAAAAAAATAAAAAAATCTTTTTCTGTATTTGTTGGTTTATATTTTTGCATTTTAACCAAAACGATTAGTGAAGAGAAAAATTGATTTCGATATATAGCGAGGCCGCAAAAAAAAAAAACAGTTTTGGCCGAGATATTTGGTTAAGATCGGTATATTTGCTTCATTTAGAAAGATATGTAGATTTTTGGTGCAATTAATAAATATGATTCTAAAAATTTTACTATTTTCATAAAATATGCTCTTCTGTCTACATTTTTCATCTAGTTTAGTGGCAAATCAATCTACATATATTTGAGAAATTTCCAAAAATTTCAATACTCTTTGAAACCTACATTTTGAAATTTAAAAATCCTTTTAAATGGATTTTCGAACACGAAATGAAAAACTGAGTCCGCAGTCTTATAATAAAATGTCTCAGCTTTCATCTTTATATGATTTGGTTCATGTGTGAAAAATGCTGTTGTACAGTGTTATGAATATTAATGTTTAAACGACTATACTTTCCAAACTAAAACCAATATTCACTTAATTTCTTCAGTAGACAATCCCAAAACATGTCTTTTATTACCAAATTGTGCAAAAAATAATATCTATAAATTTAGTTTTCAGTTTTCATTTCGATCAATATTGAAGATTTTGTAATAATTTTAATACGTGCTGATAGTACCTTAGAAGTTCTATAAAATCACGATGTTTTGATTTTGATTAAGCCAAACCCAGCAAAAACTTGGTAATGACATGTAGTTACGGATGTAGTTACTTTGTAATGACAACAACGTACTGTCTGCATTTCATAGAAGTTGTTTTGTAACTAATTTTTTATAAACCGAATGTAAATAATTATTTATGATCAGATTTTTAAAAATATTAATTTTTATTGATTTTTATTATTCATATATTTGAAGAAGGGATACATAAATGAAAGGCAAAATTTGCGTATGAATTAATTTGTAATCTAAAATAGTTTATTTTTATTACATTTATGGTTGTTGTTAAGTTTTTTAAATTAAAATTTAAAAAAACTTTTTACAACAACAAACACATTTTATATGCTCACATTTCATTACTTATTTATAACCTAAAATGTAACTAGTACCTATTGTTGTTACTAATCATGACTTCAGTAATGCTTTAAAATCAATGCGCTGCCTAACAGCTTGGAAGTAATTAGTTATTGTAATGACATCTAAGTAATGTATAGGGTAAGTAATATCCTCTAATATCATCACCATGTTAAAATAATGTGTTATCCAGCTAATGTGTAAGTAGTAGAGAGTCACTATACTAGCTTCTTAACTCAATACATGGCAACCAAAGTTTTTGCAGGGAAAGCTCTATTTTTATGATTTTTTTTGAAAAGTTTCATTTTCAAACCTTCACAACTTTTGCGCGCATTAATAAAATATTTAAAACTAGAACAGACTTTGTATGCATAAATATTGGTTAATAAAACTAAAAATCGACGTTAGTCGAAAGAAAAAAATTTTGAAAATATTTTAACTTAAAATATTGAAAATTTTTGGAATTCCTCAAAAAAAATCTTGCGTAACATTTTTTTCTAGGCTGATGAATTTGAAATTTTGTTCGAAAATGTTCGTACTCAATTTAAAGTTTTGATTTTGATAATTTTTGATGGCTGGATGAATTTAGATAATTAAAAAAAAAAAAAGGAAATCAACACATTATTTTGGAATGTATTGGGCATCTTAGTATATTTTATATTACGAAAATTACTAAAAAAACGTCAAGTCAAAAAATCGGAATTTCTTTTTAACCATCCTATCATTTTCTTTTCAAAGCTTTTTTTATTAATCTTTGATATCGGACTTGATTTGCAGAAGTTACGATTTTTTGAAACTTTTTCATATTCGAGGTGGTTAAATTTGACACCATGTAGCTTATCACTATGTATAAGATAATAAGGAAGTGTGTGTGTTCACAAGACCAATGATGCTGATCCATAGTGAATCCTTAATAAAGAGAGAAAAAAAAATAAAAAAGCTTAGGTCCTCCACTAAGGGAAAAAATTCGATTCAAAATCAACAACGGTTGTGCTCACATTGGTAATTTACGGTAACAGCTTTTTAATACCTTTCGTTAACAAATTTAATAAAAAACATATGTAGTTTAACAATTTGATACCGAAATGGTTTCAAATTGGTGCCAATTAGGTATCGATTTTCAATAAGAATTGAACACGCAGTGCTTAATTTAAACTCATACGGTGTAGATTCACTATTGACACAGAATGGTATCGTTTTCAACACGTATGTGATTGATATTTCTCTGGGTGTCCTCTACAACTCTCTCATATTTTTCAATTCGATCTATACATCCTTCCCATCAATGACAACACAATGTTAAAATCATGACTTTTTCAATTTTTTTTACTGGGTTACAATAATTACTGCTACGGCTTTTTAACTGGGGCTGTATGGCTTGTATCTTTTTAAAATGAATCTAAATGAAAAAGAATTAAAAAAGGCTATTTAAAGTTTTTCTAATAGTATGGCAATTATTGCAACAATTCTACAATTTCATATATAAACATCAGTGAAATTGTTCCATAATTTTCACAAGTTTTAGAGATTTTTTATCTTTTAGATTTTAATTTGGTGTCATTTTTCAGTAGTTTGGCTTCATTTGTAAAATAATAAAATCTTTATTTGTAAAAAAAATCACAGTTCGTTTGTGACGAAAACTAGTTCCTATTAGAATTTCGCCGCCTGCTTAAAACTTTGAGAATAATAATGTTTAAAAAGGTTCAAAGATTTTTTAATTTTTCTTTATTTTTATAGACTAACGCAAAAATATCAAATGAACAATTTTAGACAACGTTTTTAATAAATTATAAATTTTAGTTATATGAATATAAATTTTCCCTTAGCCAATACGATGAAGTGTCTATTATAAAAAAAAAATAATAAATAAATATTATTATAAGTTTATGTTGTTGCTGTTATTGTTTTACATTCTTTATTTTTTTTTTATTTTATATTTTTATGGTGAAATATGGGGTTTCCTCTTATATTTTTTTATTTGTTATTTTAGACAAGATGATTGTGGAACATTTTTATTGAACTCTTGTATAAAAAGAAAAATATAAAAAGTTTTCTTTTTCTTGATATATGGGTCGTCATTTTTGCGAAATGTTTGACACTCAAGTGAAGGCTTACAATATGAATGTGATTGTATATCTGTATAAGAATGTATATATGTATGTATGTTTGTATTTGTTTTTTTATGATATTATTTTAAGAATTTTCCAAAACATTGTAAACATTTTTAAAATAAATTTCATTTACAAGGAATATCTTAACCAATTTTATGGTCTAATCCACTTGCATACATATTTATAAAACACACATATAAACTAATATGTATGTTTATTTTTACACATCCATATACAGTCAAACATCTGTGAAATGTTAAGCAGTCATATAGAGAACCAATAACAATTTAAATTCTGTTTGATTCTTTTTGCTGAGAGAAAAAAAAAAATACAAGAAACAAATAAAACACTTTGTTGCACGACATTACAACCCAACACGAATCGATGTTACTCAAATACATATTTATCCTTATATGTATTTGTAGAAACATTTACACACATACCATTGTTAATCATACATTGTAGAGAGATTGCAGAACAATATAAATTGTACAAGTAATAATAAAAAAATATGAGTCAGGGTAAAGGAGATGAGACATATGAATTGTAGATGTCAGTACTACTCGTATAAGTAATAATTCCAATTGATTTTCATGGTCCTATCTATGCCTTTGGCCTCTGTCACCAGTACTACTTTCAGTGGGTGGGTACCATTAATCCAACGACTTTAACGAATTAAATGATGGCAAAAGAAAAAAAAATGTTTATAAGCTCGAAACCTAAATACCAGTCATATTTCAATATCACTCTTTTCTTAAGTCTTTATCATTGTTAGAACATTCTGCAGTTTTTTTTATTTTTTTATTATTATTTTTTTTTTTTTTTTGCGAACAATTGTAATTGAAGTTTACGACATTTAAAACGTTTAGCAAGGCATGATATCTTGTAACATCAATATGATTGTTAAATGGTTTGATGGTCGGTCGGTTGGTTGGTTGAAAATTGTTTATTCCATTGTTGTGTGTTTTGTTTTATCATGCAGTAAGATGTACAAAGTGGAGTTAAAAATTGGTATGAGTAAGAGGACTTGTAAGTAAAAGGTTTATATAATTTTTAAATGGATTTTTTGCACTCAAAAAATATTGTCATAAAAAAAATATGGTATAAAACATTAATTATAGCTAAGATTTTAATCACATACATCTACTATCTGATACCAAATGTAATAAGAACATCGAACTAGTGAAATGCTAGAAAACCTGACTATCGAAAATAACTAATTGATTTGTACTTTTTCTTAAAATATTTACTATTAAATTAAACATGTTCAACAATCATTTTAATCATATTTACGAATTTTTTGTCTTGTAATTTTACTTGCAACATTTTTATGAGTGCGTAAGTTTGAGTTCGTATTATGAATTTGCGAAATAAAAAGTCGTCTTGTATTTTTATTTGCAGTCGTGTGAGTGTTTGCTAGTGTTTATAAACCGGTTAACCGGTTAACCGAAAAACCGGTTTTTTCTTCAAATTTCGGTTATTTGCGAACCGGTTAATTTGAAATATTCAATTTCGGTTAACCGGTTTACCCGGTTTTTATGTGTCGGTTAACCGGTTTCAAAAATTTGCTAAAAATATCACTAAATTTCGTCCTTTAGTTGCTTTTTTCTGAATTTAAAATATAAGAAAATATTTTTAAACTACTAAAAATTATTGCTGTTTGAGTTAACAAGTAGTCAGGTGATAGATATATTTATTTGTTGGAAGCTAAATATATTTTAAAACTGTATGTATAATAAATATATAGATAATTAAGCATTCCATTTACAAAAACGTTAATTTCATGCGAATGAAATTTTCCAAAAGAAAAAAATAACCTACTAATGTATAGCTTTAGTGAAAGATAAGATTTTGTATAATATAATGGGAAAACAGACTTCAAAAGTAGATCTAAATAAGTGCAGAAAATTACTTTTAAATGATTAATACTCTTCTAAAAATTAAAAACAAATCCCTTTTTAGCAGAAAAAATATTAATTATTTTTCCAATTTTATGCAGATATTTTTATCACATTTTTTTATAAAAACTTTTCCTTAAGAGAAAAACTTCAAAAGCGGAGAATATAAATCATAATATAAAGTACATTATCTTAGGTCTAAAGCTTCCTTTTTGCAAAATTTTATTTTTAAGCTAGAAAAAAAAAAAAATCTTAAAAAATACTATATGGGATAAAAGATGTCAAAAAAGTTGTTTTTAAAAATATTTTTATAAATTTGCGATGTAAATCAATCGCGATTTTTAAATAAAAACACTTTTTTTAACCAAAAGTATTTTTATTATGCTTCAAATTAGAGCAATTATTAAAATGTCGGTTAACCGGTTTAACCGGTTTTTTAGTAGACGGTTAACCGAAAAACCGGTTTTTTTAATTTTACCCAATTTTCGGTTAACCGTTAAACCGGTTTTTCGAAAAGTCGGTTTTTTATAAACACTAGTGTTTGCTTATTTGTGTTTTGCTTTCTTTTACTTATGTGAGGTGAATTTCAATAATCCTATTGTCTGCTTTTAGGCTTTCTCACTTCTGTATATGAGTGATGGTATACACATACATACTTACATCTACATAATCAAGTAAATGTGTGTGTGTGTGTCTGCATGTGTCAATGTGTTTTTCGTTGTCATTTCTGTCGGTTTTCATTTTTCAGTTTCATTTTTTTATGTGATTTGCAATTTTCCTTTTAGAAGTTTGAATCACATGCGTTTGGAATTTTGCCGACTTTTTACTCAGAGAAGTGGATTTGTAAAATCCCTTTACAGAATTTTAATGTGACTTTTTCTTCAGTTTATATACTAAATCTATTCTTCTTTTTCTTTTCATTCTGTCATTTTACCGGATACCTTGTTTACTTTCTGCCTTTTTGTAAATATGTATGTATATGAGAGTGTATAGCGATGATGTCTAGAAGGTTTAATATTAAATTACTTCCATGTCTTCTTTGTTTACAGAATGTTTAGCTTTTGTTTATCAACATTTAACTTTAAAAGACTTGTCACTTGAAGTCCTACATTGTTTTGTTTTTTATTTAACAAATTCAATTGTTTAGATGATTTGAATTTGTAAATTAATTTTAAATTATTTTTGTACAAATTTAAAGCTTATTAACTTAGGTCGAATTTTAATTTGAATCGATGAAGAGTAAATTATTCGGAAATATATGTTGATATGACATTTTTTTTTTTTTAAGAATCTTAACAAAATGCAAAATATATTGAAAATTTCCCCCAATACCAGTTTTGACCAATTAAAAGCCAGCAGTGACCATATTATATTATACCTATTACGAAGATAACTTTATAAGATTTATCAACATTTGATGTATTGCAGAAAAACCTCTAGTACAGTACATTTCTTTTTAAATTATAGTAACAAATTCTGATAAAATGAAACACGAGTGGAGTTTTACTTATATAAGAATTAAGTGTATTTGTCAAAAGCTAAACACGTTGGGTAATGAATATTAATAAAAAGTAAATAGCTGAATTACATTCGCCAACACGAATATGACACGTCATCAGCGATGTAAATATGACACTTGCTTTGACATTACAATATTCAGAATAAGAGATAAATCTCCAATAATTTGCTTATTAGTGATGTCAATTAAACAATGTTTTTCAACACTCTCACTCATTGTTTAATTTAGACATTCCTAAAAGTTTTATGATTTTGTTGAAGCGTTGAGTCGTCAAAGGCTTCGTAAAAATATCTGCACATTGGAGATCCGTATTTACATACTTAATTACAATAGTGTCATTATTCTTAAGCTCCCTGATGAATTTCAGCCTTATGTCAATGTGTTTTGTGCTGTGGTGTAGTTCTTGATTACTGATAAGTCGAATAGCTCCTTGGTTATCTACATTTAAAATAGTTTGTGGGCTTTGATTATAGCCAATATCAGTTAATAATTGTTTAAGCCACATCGCCTCCTTAGCACCTTCACACACTGCCATACACTCGGCTTATGTTGTCGATAACGCAACAGTTTTTTGACGATGACTTCTCCAAGTGATAGCGCTGTTGTTTATTAGAAAAACGTAACCTGTAGTTGATGTTCTAGTATCGATATCTCTTGCAAAATCTGCATCGGTATAACCTTCTAAGTTGATACAATTTTTCATTTTGTACTCGATGCAGTAGTTGGTTGTGGCTGTTAGATATCGAAAAATACGCTTTAATGCTGTAACGTGACAATTTTTAGGATTTTCAGTAAATTTGCTTACTTCGCCAACCGCATAAGAAATGTCTGGTCTTGATACTATAGCAGCAAACATCAGCGAACCAATAGCTTGTCTAAATGGAAATTGTACTTCTCTTTCATCACTTGATTTCGATAAAAATACGTTGTTATCAGAAATTCCCAGGTTTTGTTTGCCTCTAGTGAATCAAGTTCGTCATTTATCGCATTGATCCAATCCTTTGCGTGTTTAGAATTCACAGCTTCTTGATAGGAATCTGGCTCTAAAATTGTTGCTAGACAGCTCATATGATCGTAGCCAAATCTTTGAGGTACGATTATGTCTTTTCGTAGGTCATATCTTTTACACTCCCTTGGCTCGATTAGATTCTCTGTAGATGTGGATTTAATAATCGATGTTTCTGGTTTTAATGATATCGGTGTACTAGACGCCTGTTGATTAAATGAAGTAATGTCCAAATCATTATCTTCAGTTTTTATATCAATAACTTCATCTTCTACTACGGAAACTGGTTTAACTGCAATTGGTTTCTCATTAAAAACGACATCACAGCTTATAATAACCTTACTGGAGGCATGATCGTACAATCGAAAATTCTTTGTTGTTGATTCGTATCCAACCAAAAATATCTTTTTCGCCTTGGCATCCCATTTCTTTCTTCCAGTTTGTTTCGGTTTATAAACCATACACTCAGTACCAAAAACTTTTACATGACTCAGGTCTGGCTTCTTCCCGAACCAGTTTTCATATGGGGTTTTCAATTTTGTTGTTGACAATGTTGATCTATTTAATATGTAGACAGCCGTCTTTACTTCTTCCGGCCATAGAAATTTCGTTAACCACTAGCTAACAACATCGTACGTGCCGACTCTTGTATGGTTCTATTATCTCGTTCAATTAGTCCGTTTTGTTCAGGGGTGTAAGGTGATATTTTTTCCAGTGAAATTCCATTGTTCGATAAAAGAAGTAAAACATCCCTATTTATGAACTCCTTGCCGTTGTCACATCGCATATATTTCACTCGTTCGTCAGTCATGTTGCGCACCATAGAAATAAAACACTTAAGTTTTTCAAGCACTTCAGATTTATTTGACAGAAAATAAACATACCTGAAACATGTGCTTTCATCCTTCAGCAACATGAAATAACGAATGCCTACAATACCCGCTTCACTCATGGGGCCGCATAAATCCATGTGAATGTATTCGCATTTGGCTGCACTGCGTTTTTCCTCTTTGGCAGTCTTCGCAGAAGAAATTGTTTTTATCGGATACATTGATTCCATCAACAATATTTTTGTCACTCGTATTTTTTATGGTTGTTGTATTAATATGGCCAAGTCTGCAATGCCATTGCTGAAGAGAATCGATTTTCGCCAAATTTGCTGTTTGATGGGTTTGTGTTTCAAAAAGCATTCGAAACTGATTCATTGAATCTTTTACGCCAGCTACTAATATATTTTGCTCTTTATCCATTAAAACACATGAGTTCGCTTCTATTAACATAGAAAAACCTTTTGATGTAGCTGACACGGTTGAAAAAAGATTTTGTGTCAGTTGTGGGACGAATTATACGTTTGTGAGAGTTCTTGGACACCATATGTTTTTTACTAACACTTTAATGTGGATTGTACTAAAACCATGTATACGCAATTTCTCATTATTTGCAATGTAAACAAAACGATCATCGTTTATCATATGCAAATCAGAAAACCACTCTTTGCGTGACGTCATATGCTGAGTAGCACCCGATTCTGCAAACCACACATCTTTACATGGAGCCGAAATAAATTCACTTGTTGTTATTGCAACAAAAGCTACTTCATCTGTATGCCTTTCTCTTTGCCTATTGTTTTCCGTCTTTGCTTTTATTTGTCTTTTCTTTGCTCGACATTCTCGCTGATTTTGTGACAAAAATTGCATTTTGTCGTTTTCTTTCTTTCTGCTATTGATTTTTTATATTTCTCTGTTTTTGCATTGAACGCTGCTTCGGTAACTTCAGTTTCGCTGTTCTTTTTGTGTTGGTCTTCTTCAAATTGTAACTTTGCCATTAAATTTTCAAGTGTTCTGCCTTCTTTAATATTATACCAAACTGTTTTAAAGTTCTGATATTTTAATATTATAATATTATACCAAACTGTTTTAAAGTTCTGATATTTTGTCGTCAAACTACTAATAATTCTGACCATTTTAATATTGTCTGAAAGCTTTTCACCTTGTGCTTCGATTTCAGTCGCAAGTAAAGACACTTTTGAAACGTATGCAGCTACGGATTCGTCCTCTTGCATTTTTAAAGAAAAATACTCTTCGTATAGACACATTATTTTACTTCGCTTTGTTTATCGTGGATATTTTTCAATTTTGAGTATACCTCATGGGACGTTTTACACGTCAATATATGATTTGTCTGTTCGTTTTCAATAGATGAAATTAAAATTCCCATGGCTTTGCCATCACGCTTCACCCACAAATCTTTGGAATCTTGAGAGGCCGTGTCATCAAAATTTGCCTTGCCTTGTACTATTCCAAGCAGGCCTTTTAAAACTGCATCAACATTGAACTTCCACAGCCGGTAATTGCTGTTGTTCACTCGGTGGAAAATGTGGATGGTATCATCAGTCATGTTTAAAACAAAATTTAAACTTAATTCTTATTTAACAAGGCTCTCACTGGGCCCATAACCTGACAAAATGAAACACGAGTGGAGTTTTACTTATATAAGAATTAAGTGTATTTGTCAAAAGCTAAACACGTTGTGTGAACTATAGAAAATAGTACATAGGTATAAGGGTAATGAATATTAATAAAAAGTAAATAGCTGAATTACATTCGCCAACACGAATATGACACGTCATCAGCGATGTAAATATGACACTTGCTTTGACATTACAATATTCAGAATAAGAGATAAATCTCCAATAATTTGCTTATTAGTGATGTCAATTAAACAATGCTTTTCAACAAATTCGAATATATCTTCCTTTACAATTTAAAAAAATTGCACTTATTTCGATTCATGAATGGTATTTTTTGTCAACTGACTTTTTTTTTCCAGTAAAAACAAAAGTTTAGAAAACAAAATTTTCATGAGAAAAATTTTTTGAAAACCCAAATGTCCTAATTCATAAAAAGGGAGTTACATATTATTAATATATATTTTGAAGTTTTTGTCTATGTAAAAGGTGGTTGAATTGATGAAATTTTAGTCAAATGGAGTAAAATTTTTATTAAATTTGATTCAATACAACAAAATATAAGTTAATTTAAATTTTATATATTGTACATATGTATGTATATGTTAGTAGGTGTGTACCTACACTTTTAGGGTGGGTCACTCCCTAGAATAACATTTCCATAAATTCAAAAATGATTTTTTTTTTTTTTGCTACGCCACAAAAAATACACCGCCTTTTTTTCTTTTTGGTGTATAGCTTCGCTATTTTAAGATCGATTATGGAATGTGTTACATTGTTGTTAATGGTTGGAGAAAAGCTTAAATTTTCATTTTGGTGAATTTAAAATCCGACATCAAATTTTAGATATATTACAAATATTCAAAAAACTGTTTAGGATTAAGTCCATTTAATTTATTAAATAATTTTGAGTTATATTTTCCTTAAAAATCCCAAATATTTCAAAGATAGGCAATGCACAAATTCATTAATAATGACGGAATATATTTTCTATGCTTTCTTTTGTTTGGTGCTGTCAAATGTACACGCTTTATACTATATGACAGATTTTCTTTATTGTACAATTTTTTTTTTTTTATTAATAATAACAATTGTACATGCAGTAAACCAATTTGGAGACATACATTTGAATTGATGTTTTATTTAAATAAATATTTTAGTTAATTAATTTTTGTAATTTTTTAGTTAATTTTAAAATTTACAAAAAAACTTTGTCAAATCAATATAAATTTTATTCAAAATAACATCTCTTATAAACATAAACTACTGATTTAACTAAATTTTTGTTTAATAAAAGCGGGAGGCAAATTTTATTGAATAATGAGGAGTATTATCTATTTGAAGACTCAAAGGTAATATTTCCTAGGCTAGTTGGTTGTGAGCTAGTCTATCAGTCTGAAGGTCGTGGGTTCAATTCCCACCAAAGCTTCTGGTCTGTTTCACTACAACTTACTGATGGTATATCCCAACAAACTAAACAAACTAAATGATATCGTAATGATATCATAACGATATCATTTCGGTGATAAAGAAACTCGAGAATGATATCATTTATAATTCTAAAATGATATAGGTTGCTTTCTAAAAGGTACACTCGAAAACGATATCATAATTTTTGAAAATAATGATATTAATAATGATATCGTTAAATTTAAGCAGCGCGATAATTTAGCAATAATATATGGAAAAACATATAATATCCTTTTTATTTTAGCACAAATTAAAACAAGATAATCAAATAAAACTAAAGTTCATCCTGTTCCTAATAATTTTGTATGTAATACCAAACTTCTGCGATCCGAAAACGGTTTCATTTAAAATCCAACCTGATATTGATTCCTTTATGTAAATATATAATTTTCATGTAATACATAAATTATTTTTTTTTACAAAAATTTTCAATTTATTTTTATTTTCATAAAAATATTTGAAGTTATTTTCTAAGGAAAAAATATTTCGATATTTTATTATATTATTTTAAAATTATGATATCACTAATGATACTGTATCGTTTCTTGGTTTGCTGGGATGTTACTATGCTCTATTTTTAGTTATTATTTTTTTTACGAAATTTTATTTAAATCTATACCTTATATTTAGCTAAATTTTGTTTAGTAGATTTAAAGCAATTCTGTTGATTTGACTAGTTATTTCTTTTTAATATTTAGTATTTTTTTTTTTTTTAGTAATTTAATCAGCGAGTTTAGTTTCATGATTATTTATTTTATTTTTTTGTTTAATTCAAAAATTTTTTCATAAATATTTTAATAATTTTTTTTGGAATAAAACCTAATTTCTTGACCATAGTTTTTTAATCGATAAAATTATTTTAAATTTTAAATTGTATGTTTTTTATATTTTTTCTTTTACTAAATATAAAACACCCAACAAATCACGTTTAACAGAAATCACATCATCGAAGTGGTAACATCTTTATACATTTTTCTTTGATCGGCATACTTGTACCATTTGATTAAGTTGGGGAGATGTATGTATATCATTTTGTTAAACATTTATTTTCTATCATACATATAAAGACACATAAAAAACAAATAAAATTCAAGGTATTTCGTTTTTAACAAATTAATACTCATTTCATTTTAATATATTGACTTATTGACTGCATTTTATTTGACTACAAATCACTTACACTACGTATGAGAAAATTATTGGAGATGAATATCTGTCTGTCCTTTTGTGAATAGAAAGAAGTACAAAATCACTAAGTCACATACAGAAATCTTTTCGAAGATTCTTTAAAAAGGGTTTCTCATTTTGATATATTTTTTTGAACATTTATGGGAAAAGATTTTCTCAGTTTGGTTTTGCATATTTGCAAATGCTTTATAAAAGATCCAACTTTGAGTGAAAGATTAATATATTTTGTTACAAAATTTATAAAATATAAGGTTTAAGTGCACTTTCTAGATTTATGAAATTTGGTACACAGTTGTACATTAGAATCGGAGCAAGGACACTAGTACCAGCCATATATCCTTTTTTTTACAACTTTTATAAATCTGCCAAAACTAATTTGATATTAAAATAATTTAGTAGCATTTACTAGTAAGATCATTCGCAACCAATTATAATTGTAAAAATATTAACTTTTCTTAAGTTGGTTATTTGGGCGTATACTATATTACTCATTAGCACATATGGCCAAACACAGAAGTACATATTTATTTTTTATAAAACAAATTTTCCAAACCACTTTTTATATTTCCAAAGTTTTTCGTCCAATATATCCTAACGGAGTCGGATTTTTGAGCGGAGATACTAATTTTTTTTACTTTGTTGTAATATTTCTAAAAGTCAGCTTTGGTTTTACGAATTTTAAATTTGCTATACTCATTGCTCCATACCAGATTCTAAAGTCCTCTTATTTTTAACTTTAATTAGAAAGAGAAAATGCGTCCAAATGTTCTTCATATATTTTTTAAAAAGATTTTCGGATTTGTTTGTGCATATTTTATTATAACACCATACAACACATAAAAGCTGAGACATTTTATGATAGCACTGCGTACTCAGTTTTTCATTTCGTGTTCGAAAATCCTTTAGAAATGACTTTGAAATTTTTAATTTTTTGTTTTTTTTTTAATTATTTTTAATTATTAATTACTTTAAAATCTATGACTTGTTCAATATTGTTGATATGGGTATCAAATGATAGAATAAGTTTTCGAAATTCCAGTAAAATTATTTATTTACATTTTTCAGGGCCTTATAATGTCAAAAATGTCCTTCGAGCATTTTCTTCTTAAATATCCCTGAGATTTTCTAAACAAATAATTCTGAAACTATAAAAATTTAAAATACATATGTCACAATATGTTTTAATAATCCTACATTTTGTCTTTTTAGCCTCAACAGTTAAAATTTTATTAAACTTTAAACATGTCCTCACAGTGTTTATATAAATTTTCTTTTCGTTATATATATTACAATTTTAAAGAGCCGTTTTTATAGATCTAAGGACGAAGCCTACAGAAAATATTTCACATAAGTCTATTATTTTACTTTGCCCCCATACAAATGTTTCCAGAAAAATGCTTTAATGATCATTATTATCTTAAATATGCGCATATATTTATGAAATGTAATGTTTTATTTCGGCATTATTAGTACATTAAAATTTCAGGAGGTTGGGTGCATATTTTACCATAGTTTTCATATGAGGTCCCCTTCCGAAAAGTACTTTAAGGTGTATAAATACCATAAAAAATTTTAGTATCGAAATAAAATGTAATTATTTTGTATTTAAATATAAATCATGCTATTAAATTTTGTTCAATAATTGACCATATCTTACACACAACACCAATTCTCGAATATCATTTTAAGGTGCATAAATGCCATATAAATAATTTATTTTATGATTTTATGCCCAACAATTAAAATGTATATAACTAAAAAGTGACATTACCAAATTTCAAGATGATCGGTCCATAATTGAACATGTTTCCCCATATAAGATTTATTCCAGTAAACCTCTTTAATGCGCAAAAATTTCATAAAAATAATGAGCATTTTTGTAATCTTCCTGTCGTGAAAATAGAGTTTTTGCAAGCTGTCAAATTATGAACATGCATATACATTCGGAGTTAATGGGTTAAAACCATAAAATTTGTTACTTAAGTGCTAAAAGATTTTGTTGCTTTAATAAAACTACTTTTTTTAAGAAAACGTGTTAATTTTTAAATTGTTGTTTTTGAAAAAAACCATAAAATTTGTATTATTTGTATTCTATTTATAAACATTGAAATATGAGAAAATCCATAATGATGGGCAAAAATACTATGTTTTTTAACTTAAAAATTAAAAAAAAAAAATAACATATTTACCTCTTTCTTTTAGCTCAAAGACTGTCTTTTTCGAAAAATTAACATAAAAAACCTTTATTTTCTAATAAACAAATGTCTTTGTTAAGGAGCGTTTTTCGTTACATTTTGGCAAATATTAGCAGATTAATTTTTTATTAATTACTGAATTAGAAAAATTAATAGGATTTAAAAATTTGAAAATATATTAATACCTTTTCCGCTTTTGTCAAACTCATAAAACAATTTCTCACAAAGACCAGTATATATAATAATATGACTATTTTGACTCCATTAAGTAGACTCTATAAAAATTTAGTTTAACAATTTTTGAAACGTACATGTCAGTAGGTTTTTAACAAACCAAGTTTCAATAATTTCTGAATTTTCTTTTGTTAATATTATTTTCGCCTATTAAAAATGCTATTCTTAAGTTTAAACAAATTTTGAGTACTTGTAAACTCTGGTTGTCAGATAAAAAAACCGAATCGTGCAACATTCATATAAAATAATATGAATGTGTAGATTTGTATGTAAGTATAGAAATTTTACAAACAAACACTCATATTGTGCGATTTACATTTCAGCACACGTTTACATGAATAAAAACATTCTTGTTAAAACATGATGAAAGGAAACATTCAAACATTAAACATACATACATACATACATACATATCGTTGACTAAAATACAAGAGATCCTGACTAACATTACAACTTCAAATATAAACACACCTGTTTCAAAAAGTAAACTTAAATATAATTAAGATCTTTAAAAATCTCATACATCTATTAAATAATTATTATTTTATTTAGTATCTGTATAATT
This sequence comes from Protophormia terraenovae, assembly GCA_951394005.1. Lineage (NCBI taxonomy): Eukaryota > Metazoa > Arthropoda > Insecta > Diptera > Calliphoridae > Protophormia > Protophormia terraenovae. The sequence goes on along the minus strand of OX596074.1, from coordinate 76,315,452 downwards.
TTCTATTTCTCTAAAATTCTTTGATTGTTAGTTAGAACCTTTTGCAGCTTAAGCGAGGATATATGTACGATACAGAGTATAAAACACATCCTATACTCTTTCATTCCTGCAACTCGTAAGAAATACTGGCAAAATATTAAGATAGAAAGTGATTGTGAAAAAATATTTTAAGAAGAAATTCTATTTGAATACGACAGAAATGAAAGGGGAACAAGAATGAAAGAAAAACACTAAACACTGATAAATAAACAAATATTACATTATTAGCATTATTGGCAATTTTATTCTTAATGTTAAATTGAGAATCAATTTTCTATGGTTTACATAATGTCATCTATGCACTAATACATACATATGTATAATGTTCATACATGTAATTGTATAAATGTAAGTGTATGTGTGAGTACATCATAACCCAGTTGGCCATGTCTTCAGCACCTCCGTCTGAATATATACGGCGTCTTATGCAGAATTTTCTTAACCCTGCAATACTAATGTACTTAAATTTTACGCATACCAATTTTTTTTAAAACCTTATTACTCGGACATCCGAAGATATAATGCGACCAAATTTCGGAGGAACTTTCATCAGGTGCTTTTACATATATAAATGCAAAAATATAAAATTTTTAGTCGCTTGAATTATTAGTATAGGGGCAAATAAAAAAGTGCTCAAAATAACGTTAGTATTCTAGGGTTACTAACATCTTTCGTCATCCTGTTGGAACCAATATCCAACCAATTTCCATTTCATTTAATTCGGGCCAAATATCTTTTAAACAGTACGCACAATTGATGCCGCCAACCAAAAATACACGCCAAATGAATGCATAATTCGCGTAATAACAATCTTCATTTATTTTTATTTATTTTAATTTCAACACGCCCTAAATAATTAGTTATATTTTTATTATTATTATTTTTTTTTTTTCTAAAATTTAAGTATTTTTTTAAGAAATAAACCCAGTTGGCCTAATGATCATAGACGATGTTGTCGATGTTGTCTGCAGGAAATTTTGTAATTTGTCGTTTATAAAATTTTATTCAAGACAAATTTAGTAACAATTGCATGCATATTGTCTTGCTTCAAGTCTTATTGACGACAACCTGAGCGACAATGTCTTGAACCTATGATGTTTGAACGTTATTGAGGACAAGATAGGTAACAATTGCATATTCTTGTCCTGTAACAATTTACTTTGAAGTTATTGTCAAACAATTTTTATTTATTAAAAATTAACATTTTGTTGGAGAAATTTTTAAAAATAAAACATTTAAAAAATAAAGCAATGGAAAGCGATTAAAGCGCGTAAAATTGTAAATTTTAAATTGACACTTCCGATAAATGTTAAGTTCTACATACGAACAGATAAATTGTTTTCATGACAAATCAATATCTTTATAAAAAAAAAAGAAAAAATCAAAAAAAGGAGCTAAAGAAACCCGAGCAACATTATAATTTTCATCGAAGCGATATTAGAGAGGATATACACTGAGTTTTGTTAAGTTTTAAAGTAAGATGTATACTTCTATAAAATATAGCATTCAGATATATTTCAAAAATTTTAATGAGCCAAATTTGATAAAATATGTATTTTAGATATGACAAATAATAGACCTGATACCGGGAGAAGATTTATATTTGGGCTATCTCAAAAAATGGACGATCACAAGCAATAAACATTCTCTTTGTATCTAAATATTTAATCAAGATATTTCAAAAATAATGACCTCTACTTTTGAAGCTGATAATTGTACTTACAGGTGGGGATATAACAGTTTTTTTCTGTACATTATACACATTACCTCAAATGCATTATATAATAATAAAATTGATTATTTATGGAATTTATGTATGTATCAGGAGGAGAAAGACACCTATAAAAATAATTACATCTATTTAATAACGGTAATAAGGCTAATTCTATACAGAAAAATGCAGAGAAAGCAAATAAAATGCTATTAGTTAAGAGTTTGTATTTCTATAATTAAATTAAATTTGGATTTAAATGTCAATTTTATCGTTTTTGTATATATAAAATATTATAATTTGTAAATATAGCAAAAAATTAAAAATTTAACAAAAATTCTTTTAACGCTATTGTTTTATACTATATTTATATCATTGACGACAAGTTAAATATTTTGTTACTAATACAGTCGTTAACGACATATTAAAGTATGTTGTCATCCATATAATCGTCAACGACAAATTGCTCGACATTGTCGCTCACAAAGTCGTGAATGATTTAGCGGACATTTGTTTGAAAAAGTCGTCGACGAATTGTATGGGCTGTCGTCAACATGTCGTCAAGAATTTACTATGGGTCTTGTACGCGTCGTCGATGTTGTCTTGAAGACATGGCCAACTGGGAATAATTGTTTGACAATTGAAATAAAGTTTAAATATTACGAATTAAGGACATTGTCGCTCATATAGTTGCCAATCGGAATGGAAGCACGACAATATGCATGCAATTGAATAGTCTTGAATAGAATTTTATAAGCGACAAAATATACAATTTCCTGCAGACAACGTCGACGACAATATCGTCTATGATCATTTTGCCAACTGGGAACGGATATGACACCATTACTGCGGATGAGAAATTTTTAATATTTTGATCAGTAAGTAGGAAGTTAGTTTGGATTAGAAAATACATGGCATGATTTACATATATTTATGGTATAATTTTATTAGGTAACCATTTATTTTATTTGTTTATATTTTATAATATTTATTGAAGAGAACCCATATTATATGGGTTCTCTTCAACAAATAATATTGAAATATTATTTATTGAATAGAAATATGAAAGGTTTATAAAAATGGTCATTTTGTGCCAAAAATATTTAATAGTAAATAAATTTAAAATCTATGCATCGATTTAATGAAATATTTATAAAGCTATTCGTAAGATGCATATGTATGCAGCTTTGTAGTTTAATAATTACGTTTACCGATCAAGTAGATCAAATAATCATGTTAGATAACATAATGGTAAGTATAGATAGAATTTTTTGGTCTTAAATTACACAAAATCAGGCGAAGCATGATTTTTTTTTATATAACGAATTTTCACAAGAACCACAATCAATTCCAGGAAAGTTGTTTAAAATCAGGAAAATCACAAATTTGCAGTAAAAAACGAAAGATATTTTCTAAAACCGCGAAAATATGCTCAACAACAAATGTTTTGTAATTTTTCAAACAAAAATTAATTTGTTTTCAATAAAAAAAAAAATGTCAACTGTATCAAATGACCTTATTTTTAATTCTAATTTATCATATAAAAACTTTATAGATCTTCTATTTACGGGCAAGTTGAAATGCTAATATGTCATCTATATCATTTTAAAAATGGTTTTAATAAAAATCAATAAATCTGTTTAAAAAACTTCATAATTTGTTACTACAAATCAAGCTCCTTAGGGATTTTTAACGAACTCTAGCAGTTTTTATTAATTAATTTTACAAAACTAAATACATTTTTTTTTTTTTTTCTATACAACATAAATTAAAATTTTAAAAATTCCCATGACGTATACAAATTATTATACGTCATTTTCTTCATAATATCTAAACACGCTCTAAAAGGGTAAATGTGTTCGAAAGATTGCAATATATGCTCTAAAAATCACTGTATGCAAAAATATGCTATTAACGAAGAAATATGCAAAAATATGCATTTAAAATTGGTGCCAAAATGCTTTATTCAACGTTCATAATAAAACATGCAATTGCATCTTTGTGGTTTCCTTGTTTATAATCATAGAACATCATGAAAATTAACTGTCGCGGAATCAGTATAATTATATTCATACAAACATTAATTTTAGTGCAAAATGATTTTCCAAAGTTCACATGACAATAAGTATTTCATGGTATTATTCTATTTACTTTTAATAAATATTCCAATTAAAGTTATCTGGACTAATAAAACAAATAAAAAAAATTGCAGATAAAAAATTTTATCAGCGGTATATAAATTGGATAAACGTAAATTAATTCAGGATCCCACAGCTCCAAATAAATAATAAGAGAAATATACATGAATAAATAACTAAAAAGATATATGAATGAACAGAATGTGTTGGTGTTTCTGTTTGTATGTATGAATGAATGAATGAATGAATGTGTGACATTGTGGGATTTAGATGTTATACGAGTCACAAATACATGCATAAAAAGAAAATTATATAATGCAAATTAGGTGTATAAAATGACATCCCAGTGGATTAATAAACATGCGACTATCGAAGCTAAAGTTTAATCTGGCAACCAATACATTTGTTTCACAGCTCCCTTGTTTACATCAATTCATTCTTACACACAAACAAATGCATAAATACATACAAACAAACACACTTATACATATAGCCATAAATTGAATCACGTAACGTTTAGAATTCATCTAATTTATGGGTTCCGATGACACCGTAAGTGTGAATAGGCATTTTACCTTTGTGCGAATCCTAAAATTTTATTACCTCACACTCCTACTGCTAACCGGAAGGATGTTGTACGCCATAATGAGATGAGATGTTTAAAACAACAACATAGTTCACTCTGGTATTATTACAGTCCTTCACCACTCACCAATATGTAAATGATTCACTTGTGTAACTTTACTCTACATACTTATATAAAATATATGAAAATTTTTATTGATGTTGTGACAGTGAGTGATTCACAGAATAATGATGACAACAATAATAATGATATTAACAGAGAAATTCGTAACTAAAAATCAAATGCAAAATAATTGCCCGAATGTTTAGCCGTATTGAATCCACTAATAATAATTATATTTAATCTGAATATATTAATTAAACATATTGACTACCAAACTAAAAAACCACAAAAAATGCCTTTTCCGATATTTAAATCGCTGCACAAAAGTCCGAAGACTCAGTTTTTTTTTTTTTTTTTTTGGTCAAAACTCAACAAACAAAGTTTTTTAATGCAGCGTAATAGTAAACACTTCTATTAATCAAAAATTGCATTTTTTTTTTTTAATAAATTCAAATGTTTTGCTTTAATCAAATCAAAAAATTATTGTTTAAATTAAACGTGTTAACTTTTTGAAATAGTTATTTTTGTAATTAGGGACACAACGCCACAAAATATTTATTATGGACATCAAAGATAATGTTGTGTGTTCTATTTATAAGAAGTGAAATATAAGAAAATCTGAATGATGGGCAAAAAATACAATGTTTTTTTTATACTTTGAAATTTAAATTCTCTAAAATTCTATAGAAACTTTATTGGTTTCACATTATCCCAGCTGGAAACAATAAAGGTTCCTCTAAAATGGAACAAATTTAAATTTTCAGTCAATATATTTTGAAGGAAGTCGGAAAACAAAGTGACATTAATTATAAAATTAGTTAAAATAAAAAATAATAGTGGTCCTCACTTTTATTTATTAATTAATTAATATATATATATATAAACTCACAAGACTTGAAACTAAGAGAGTGCAAAAGGTTTCTTTTTATAATCATCAAACTTCAAGAACATAGAAAAACGGCTAAAAATATTGTAAGTTTTTCCCATTCTTCTACAATTTTTGTTCGCGCATTTATACTTTTTGATCACATTCTATCATAAATAAATTAATCGGACTTTACAGACAAATTCTGCACCATTTTTATTGTGCAGACTTTCAACAGTTAAATACAGGGTAATCGAGTCTTGATGACAAAATTTTTTAGTTTTTAAAATTTTTCAGTTTTTTGGGCGGTTTCCGTACGCCTCTCAAGCGAATACAAAATTAGGGATAGGGATTAATACCTGTTGTAATTGTGCGTATTTTGCTCTATATCTAGTTGATGTGCCCGACATAGTCATCGTAGTAGATAGTCTCAAAGTTTGGAGAACAGATGCGAAAATTTTTCAAAAAGTCAGTTTTTCGCTAGGCACACTCACAGTTTCATATGCAATGGCTTGGACTACTGCGTGAGCTTAGTTTTCTATTGTTTTACATAACAAAATTGGAGGAGCATTAAAAATAAATTTAACACAAACATTTTATTAGCTTTTTGAAAATTTTACAAGAATTACACTTTTTGTTTTTGTATTTTTACATAGAAAATTGCAATTTAAACAAATATTGGATATATAGATATAAGAACGGCGATAAATATAACTGATCGGGACAAATTTAATTCAAATGTCGTTGATAATTGAAAACAGAACACTTTTGTCAAAACACATTTCGCTAAGTCACATCGTGTGGACAGCATGAAATTAACTATAATTGACATAATAAGTAAGTGTTTGTTAAGCTTAATAAATCATTTCCTATGGAGGGCTTGAAAGTTATGGCGGTTTTAAGTTGAACATATACAAATTTTTACAAACTAGAAGTATATGTATAATTCTGGTCAAAATTCACGTAACATCAAAACCTACTGAGTAATTCAAATAATGATATTTTCAATGTTTGATTGTATTAGTGCAGCATATTTTAAGGATTCCTAGTAAAATTAAAAAAAGATTTGGCTGTGCCGAATCTTTGATACCCTTCACCATCTTACCAACAAATAATTAAATTTTCGCCCTAACATTTATAAATCTACATTTTTTTAAAACTACGAAAATTTGTATAAAAAAAAAAAAAAAAAAAAAAAAACAATCATAGAAAGCTTTGCTTTTAAGAAATAAACAACAACAATTCCATATTTATTTTTGTATGTGTGTATATACAAACTGACTGCATATACAAAGAACAACAACAAAACTGTTATTCATTATATTACTGCTGTTACTAATTAAACTACTTGCTTATACAAAAAACGAGGGACAAACTATAGTCGGTCAAGACCGACCATATGATACCCTCTACCATTAGACCTGTGGCCAATTGTAAGCTAACATTTTTACTAAATGTAAAATAAATTATACAAATTAAGAACAATGCATTTATACTAACATTCATATGATTTTATACCCTTTAGGGTGATTCCCGGAAGTGGGTTTATAATGGAGCTATGGTAAATTATGGACCGATTCTCATAAATTTTGGCAATGTTATTTCTACCCAGCAAAAACTTTACCTACCCGGTAAGCCAACATATTACATTGTTAAAAAGCTGTAACTACTTATAATTCGGGTGAAAAACTCATTACCTTTATATGGCGATGTCCACGAATTCATGGGTCCCCATTATTAAAGTATTTATTTTAAACAATCAAATAAGTAGTTAATCAAATTCTACAAAACTATAAATGCTACACAACTACAAAATTGATGAAACAAATAAAAACAAAAAGTTGCCTCAACTGAGATTTGAACCTAGGCATAAACTTTCGCTCATGATTCATAGACTACTGTCTTACTCACTACGCCATGTATACGTTAAAATTTGCGTGCGTTGTAAATAGTTTTAACATACCAATAGAAATTAAAATAATTTCATAAAAAAATAGATGTGTTTAGTTTGGGTTTGAACCGTGAACCTTCTGAGTGCTACTCAGTCGCTCTAGCCAACTGAGCCATTGCAGAACTAAATGAACTTGTTGTTTACTGGTAAGTAGTTATTCCACTACTCCAAGAAATTAGAAAAATAATGACAACTCATTACCAGGTAATGAGTCTAGTAAGTAGTAGTCATTACCAAAAGCCAACAAATTTTTGCTGGGTACTTATATAAAACTTATTTGTGTTGAATATTAACTTGATACTATCATTCGTATCATTCGTATACAAAACTCTTCTGCCCCGATTTTCATTGAAATATTGCTATATTTAAGGCAGTTATGATCGTTAAACCCCTATTTCGGGAGGACACTTTTATGGGGGCAGGTGAAATAATGGACAGATCATAACCAATTTCAATAGGCTTTGTTCTTGTAATAAAACAATTATCTGTGCCAAATTTCATCAAGATATCTTTAAAATTGCGACCTGTACTTTGTTCACAATGTTTACATGGACAGACAGCCAGACGGACGGAAGGACATCGTTAAATCGACTCAGAAAGTGATTATGAGTCGAACGTTTTTTTACCAGAGACCAAAAATAACTATTAAAAATATTTTCAAATTGACAAAGTTGATTAAAGAATTAAAAATACGTATTTTTATTTTACTGATTAATAACTTTCATTTTTTAAAAATATTTTTTTACGTTGCTTGATAATAGTCATTATTAAAATATATTTTTTTTATGTTGTAGGTTTTTAATTTTTGAAATATTTTTTTTACATTGTTAACAATTTTTATTTTTCAATATATATTTTTTATGTAGTTAGATAACAGTTCAAATATATTTTTAACGTTATTTGTTAACTTAAATTTTACAAAAAGAATGCCTTTCTTCACAGCTACAGAAGATTCTTGTAGCATTACTCTCACGCTTCCCTTGTCAATGCCTTAATTACTTCTATATACCCTTGACACCTGCCGTAAGGGTATAAAAATTCTTTCGTCACCAAAAATGTACTTATATATTTATATTTATACATTTCAAAAATTCAACAAACTTTATTTTTTTTCATAAATTTGCATATAAGTAATACACAAATTAGTATTTTTTTTAACGAAAACGCAATTTTTATTAATTGTTTTCGAGTTTCATTGACTGATTTGAATAAATTATTTTGTGAATTGATTGATACATGTAAGTTTTTGTTGTATATCTAGGTAATTTCTGAATAACTCCAAAATTAAATAGCGCATAAAAACGACATTAAAATGGCTGGAAGGTAATATAAAATAAAGCACTTTTTAGTTTTTTATATATACAATTCGGAAAAATCGTTCTCGAATTATAAACATACAAGAATATGAGAATATTGTAAAAAATTTCCACATTCTTGTAAAACGATATATAAATGTTTAAATTATAACGGAATAATTTATTTTATTATTTATAAAACAATGCAACAAATTTTCCTTTATTAATAGCTGTTATATGTTGAAAGAAAAAGATTTATAAGCAACGTAAAAATATAAATTTGAAAAATAAAAGTTACTGGGGAAAAGAGTATTTTTTTTTTAAATAACTTATTCGGCAACGTAAAAAATAAAAATCAAAAATAATGTTATATTCGGCTCGGCCGAATCTATATACCAACCATCAACTTTTTCAAATTTTACGTTATATGGGAGGTGGACCACGCCCATTTTTTGCTTCTGAGTTTACATTGGTTATTGAACTATTTGAACACAATTTCACCTTATATGAAAGGTGGGCGGTAAAGTGGTGGGCACCCCCATTTTAGGTTTCCGAGTTTATATCGACCTCCAAACTATTTATTAAAAATTTGTGCATGCTTTTGTTTAAGAGATATCAGCAGAAATGTATGAAACGGACACCCTGTGTTTTTAGTTTTTAGCTCATAACTTTTTTTTATTAACCGATTTTACCATTTTCAATCCCAAACAAACCTTACATAAGGCAAATAGTTGTGCCAAATTTCGTCCCCCTTCGTTGTCCCGTTCGAGCCCTATCCTGCTTTCAACAGACGGACAGATGGACGGACATAGCTAGATCGACTCAGAATCTAACCAGGACTCAGAAAATATTTACTTTGTGGGGTCTTAAAGGATTATTTCGACATGTTACACAGGGAATGACAAAATATACCCCCATCTTTTTGATGGTGGGTATAATTATAAGCAACGAACAAATTTGTTTATCGATTATAACTGTTATATAATTAAATTTGTTTAAAACTAAAAACAGTTATTTAAGGACATAAAAACAGTTATTTAAGGACATAATTAATTTTCATTCAGTATGACTTGGGTATTCCCTCGAATATTGTTTGTTTGATTAATCTACAAATTAAATTGAAATAATTGTCCGATTAAATTAAAATCAACAACTTCGAATAAAAATTTATTCGCGAAAATTATGCCGATTAATCGAATAATTCGATTTTAAAGATTTTCCTTCTTTACTAGTTTTAAATATGTTTGATTTTTTATTTTTAATTTTATTGAAAACATCTGTTCCAAATTTTTATATAATGTTTAGATTCTAATTGTGTATGCCTAAATTACAAAGCATTAAAGGACCTTTTTCAATCAACAAAATCAAGCAAATGTGTAAACGTCACTTTAAAAAATTATAATGCAAAATTTAAATAATTTATTTTAATAGATTCTCAGCCTGGTGTAGAGAATATTATGACGATGACTTGGATGAAAATTGTGATATATGTAGAAGAAATTTGGACGTAAAAATAGTTCAGTATGTAAACTCATAATTTATGTTAAGAACCGTTGAACTTCTTTATCCAAAACAATTCAGAATATTGTTCGAATTCATAAATGTGTATTATTAAATTTGTTTACGCATATTTTTTTAATTATCAAAGAATTTATAAATTATACAAACGCGAATGTTATATTCGGCTCGGCCGAATCTACATACCCACTATCACCTTTTACAAATTTTACGTTATATGAGAGGTGGGCAGTAAAGTGGGGCCCATTTTTTCTGTTTCCATGTTTATATCGACCCACAAACTATCTGTACAAAACACTCTGTGTTTCTAGTTTTTACCCCATAACTTGTTATAATATGTTTGTTAATCGATTTTGCCCATTTTCAATACCAAACAAATCTTATATAAGATAAATATTTGGGCAAAATTTCGTCCCCCTACGTTGTCCCGTTCGAGCCCTATCCTGCTTTTAACAGACGGACAGACAGACGGACAGACGGACGGACATAGCTAGATCGACTCAGAATCTAACCAGGAACCAGAAAATATATACTTTATGGGGTCTTAAATGAATCCTTCGACATGTTACACACGGAATGACAAAATCAATATACCCCCCATCTTTTTGATGGTGGGTATAAAAACACTATATGTTATTAAAATTTAAGAAGGTTTTAATTTACATGCCTATTCACAGAAAAATTGTGACTGAAAAATAGTCATAAAACATAAATTGTGACTATAGTCTTTAATTTTCTATTCACAAACAAAAATGTATTAATATTTCGTTTTAAAATTAAGACCTGATATGTAGGCAGTCATAAGAATTGTGACTATCATAAGAAAACATTTTAATTGAAAATAAAAAATATGAAAATATAGAAAAATGTGTTGTAGTAAAAACAATGCATACATACATATTTGAAATAATTGAGGGCCAAAAAGCCTCAAAGCATACATACAACACACTCTTATTTACATTTCTTGCCGATTTTCATCAAATTTTGCAGTATTCTTTGCAAATTTTCATTCTTCCCTAAAAATTTCAAATTTTTTACAAAAAATTTTATTCTTAATTTTATTTTTAATTGACAAGAAAAGTCAACATTTTTAAATGTTAAGCATGTTTTGTGATTATGTTAACAGAATATGAAGTTATGACCGAGTCACAAGTATAGTCGTAACTTTTAGTCATAATAAAATTGTGACTTTTTTAAGACTTTTCCTATGAATAGGCATGTTAGTAATCTAACAGACAGAAAAAATGGTTCCACGTCTAGAACATATCTACCAAGACAAAAACTAATGATCTAATGGTATCTTGATCCTTTTGTAATTTGATAAAGTGGACTTAAATTGAAATTATTTGTGGCACATTTTGTGTGGACAGACATGCAAATTTTATTAAATTATGTACCACAGATATTGTAACCTGAACTTTATGCAGAAGATTTCTTGTAACAGCTACCTAGAATGGCATTTCATGATAGGAGTCCAAAGACTTTTTCTGTGTGTTAAAAGCATGAGTACAAATGTATTATTATGGTGTAATTAAATAACAGTCTTACTTACCATGAGCAAAATATCGATGACTATCTAAGGCAAGAAACTTTTGCATAAGCCAGCGTTATTTTCGACGGACCATATGTTTTGCGGATTTCTGGATATTAACTTTTGACTAGGATGAACGACCATACTCGATACTATAAAATAAGAGGGATTTACTGCTATTGGAAAATCGTTAACAAATTCAATATAATTATGTAGCTCATCTTTTGAAATACCTTAAGGTCATAGAAAAATTATATAATTTATTATATCCACAATCAAAAAGATGGGGGTATATTAATTTTGTCATTCCGTATGTAACATGTCGAAGGAATCATTTAAGACCCCACAAAGTATATATTTTCTGGGCCCTGGTTAGATTCTGGGTCGATCTAGTTATGTCCGCCCGTCTGTCCGTCCGTTGAAAGCAGGATAGAAACACAGTGTCCGTTTCATACTTTTCTAATGATATCTCTTGAACAAAAGCATATACGACAACGAAATTTTGTATAAATAGTTTAGGGGTCAATATAAACTCGAAAACCAAAAATGGGCGTGGTCCGCCCACCTCCCATATAAAGTGAAATTGTGTTCAAATAGTTCAAGGACCAATTTAAACTCGAAAACCAAAAATGGGCGTAGTCCGCCCACTTTACCGCCTACCTCCCATATAACGTAAAATTTGAAAAAGTTAATGGTGGGTAGGGGAGACTGGGGCAGTTTCGGCTTTGGGGTAGCTTCGGCAATGACGTTTTCGATATGAAGCAACCATTTTGCATCACTAATTATTTATTTAAAAGCTAACCCGGCATGGGGCAAATGCAGCAAAAATTACTTTTTCTACTAATTCCCAAAAACAAGTAACCAATACTAAGTATTCATACAATTTTGTACCAATATATTATTGTTCAATATCCAAGGATAACAAGAAGCTATAATATTTTTAAATCTGTCGAATACATTCTTAGATTCACACCTTTAAAAAAAGGTGCCGAAACTGCCCCAGTATCCTCTATATAGGTTCGGCCTAGCCGAATATAACATTCGCGCTTGTTTTTTTTTCATTCGGTTAGCAAACTATTTACAATCAATAAAACAAATTATTAAAATCAAATAATTTTTTTGATAAAATTTAAATTTTAGACAAAAACTGATTTATTTTAAAAAATTTTAGACATAATTTTTTCTGTGTAGTGTTTTGAAAATATAGTTTAAGGTTAAATCGAAATTAATTCTGTAAGGTTAAATAAATAAATTAGTAATAATTATCCTGAATGAAATTGGTTTTATCTATTGTAACAACTGTAATATTTTTGCACCTAATTTAAATGTTTTAGTCTTATTTTTTATCCAATATTTTCTTTCATTTTTCAAAGATGTATTGAAAACAGTTTCACCTACAAAATCGTTTCAATAAAATTAATTCTGGCTTTTTCCATATTAACTCATGGTTTCTGTTTATGTTAAGTAAAAGTTAATGAAATTTTTGATAATTACTTTCTAAACATTTGTATACCCTACACCAACATAGGTGGAGAGGGTATTATGCGTTTATGCTGATGTTAGTAACACACAAAAGTATTGGACTAAGATCCACCTTATTTTGTACCAATCGGCTTTGAGTCGATTTAATGATGTCCGTCCGTCTTTCCGTCCATGTTAATCTTTTAATCAAAATACAGGTCGAAATTTTGAACATAAAATAGTGAAATTTGGCACACAGGTTTATTATAAGAAGACCCCTCCCCGAATTTTGATGCGCACAATGGTGTAGGGTATTATCGGGCTTGACCGACTATATCTTTCTTTCTCGATCTTAACGGGTTAATAGTTATTTCCAAAAATAATTTTATTTAATAAATTTTAACTTGAACATTATACAATTTATTGATTTTCTTTAATTATTATCAATAACTTCTGCAAAAAAAAAAAAAAAAAAAACCGGTTAACCGAATTTTCTAAATTTAAAAAAGTGTAACCGGTTTTATCAACACACAAACACTTCGATTTTTTCGAAAATCTGTTTCTCTAAAAAGTCGAATAATCGATCACCCTAGTTTTACATAAATCTTATAACGGTTATGTCTCAGGTTTTCACTATTTTTCATTTCTACTATAGAGTCATTCCATTTAAAACCAACCAGCTGATTTTCTCACCTCTTCTGAATTTGATAATATTTGATACAATTATTATTATTGTCAAAACTAAGACTAATTCAAAATTTCAGATAATTTCATCAAGTGGTTCGCGAAATATCGCGATTTGATAGTGCAAAATAGCTCAAAATATGTACAAAGTTGTATACACAAAATTACAAATATATTCCGAAGTGTTTATTGTATAAGATTTATTGAGATGTCATATTAAAGGTATCAAAATTACCTTCAATATGACGTATAACATGATTTTTTTCTCAACATCAAAATGGTCCATTTTTAAAAATGGTGGTATTTTTAAAAAATTTTAAAAAAATATATGTTAATGATGAAAATCTTTTCTATAACCATGGGAAGTGGTTGTATTTTTAAAAAGACAATTTTCCTCATTTTTGAGATATTATAAATCGCGAACTATCGCGGTAATCAAAATCAAACTCGGCATTTGCGTTACTAGCATCAATATTAATATTCTTGCCGAATTTTATTACATTCGTATGATTTTTGAAAGAAATTGTCGATTTTTCTATTTTATTTTGTACAAACAAAACAATACAAATTACAATAAATATTTCGTATTTATTATGACATTTGTTGTAGTAACTCCTAAAATATTGCAAGTCCCAGAATGCCACTTTCCACGGTTATAGAAAACATTTTCATCATCAACATTTATTTTTTTTTTTTTTTTTTTAATTTTTAAAAAGTCCACTTTTCGAGATATTTACCCGCGAACGAAAAATCGCGAGATATGGACCATTTTGATGTTGAGAAAAAAGTTGTGTTATACGTCATATTAAAGGTAATTTTGATACCTTTAATATGACATCTCAATAAATTGTGTATGCAACTTTGTATATATTTTGAGCTATTTTGCACTTTCAAACCGCGATATTTCGCGAACCACTTGATGAAATTATCTGAAATTTTGAATTAGTATTAGTTTTGACAAGAATAATGATTGTACCAAATATCATTAAATTCGGAAAGGAAAAGTCAAAAATTGTAATTTTTCGTGTTGGTTTTGAATGGAATTACTATATACTGCAAATAAAAATGTGGCGAGGGTTTCGCGAAAAAACAAAAACTTCTAAAAGGGTCAGTGAAGCATGAAGAGATGGGAACCCCTGGTATAAGTAGAACATGTTTAAATATGCACAAAAATAGAAATATGAGACTGAAAAAGCACGAGCAAAAGGGGGAATATGCACAAAAATATGCATAAAAAACGGACAAATTTATGTTTTTTCTTCAAGGTTGGCAACCTATTCAAAAAGGTATTTTGAATTATTTCAATAAGGGTATTGAAATAATTCAATACGCAACGGTATTTTTAGTTATTTCGGTAACGGTGTTGTATCGTTATTGGTAATTCGAGCTATTTCTGTAACGTTTTTTTGGCGTTATCAGTATTTCGAGTTCTTTCAGAAATTTCGAAATATGTAATTGGTTCTTTACGCTGAAATATAAAGTGTAGTCATGTGTTATAAGTTCGGCTGGAATTACCATATCATTTATACAAGATTAATTTTATTTTATTATAAATACAATTTTTTCGCAAAACCTAGAAATAATGGTAACGGTATTTTAGAGTTATCGGTACTTTGGCTTATTTCGTTATTTTTTGCTATTTCGGTAAAGATATTTTAGCGGTAACGGTACACAGTGGGGCCAAACGCAATTTCTTTGGTAATAAATCTGTATCTCTTAAATTACTGCTCGGATTAAACTGAAATGTTTGGAAGAGTTATAGAGAAGGACCTAAGCTTTCAGAAAAATTATCTTGCAGTCACCCTGTGATAACACGAGATAAGCTACTGGGTGTCAAAGTTGACTAGCTCGAGTATGTAAAAGTTTCAAAAAATCGTAACTTCTACAAATTAATTCCGATTTTAAAGATTTTTATATTTCAGTAAAGTGCTTGGCAAGAAAAAATAATTTTAATCGCCTAGTTTTATCTCTTACAGTTTAAAATATATTAACGCTTAAATTTTTTGCCTCGAATTTCTTTCGTTTTTTAGGAATAAGTCCTGAGGTATATGAGGTAAAAATTTAAAAAAAATATTTTGTAATTTGTTATATATTCCAAAATAATATGCTAAAAAATATTTGGATTATCTCAATTCGTCTATTTGTGAAAAATATTTAAAGTCAGCACTCTGAAATTAATATGAAAAATGATTTAGGCTTGCACCCCACATCCAGCGTTGGTCGAAAATTGTTAATTTTAGAAAAAAGTTTAATTTTTATCGATTAATAAAAAATGTCACTCGAGTTCTTTAATTTTTTGACAATATTTACTCAAGAAATATATTGAGATCAATTTAATACTAAATTGCTTCCCGCTTGACCAAAAACAAATGCAGGAGTGCAGATTTTATGAAAAAATCTATTTTTTAAACGACCTTTTTTTAATAACATAGAAAAGCATGTTAGCATAATATTTTTACTGTTATTTCTTATGTAATGTATAAAGTCTTTTATTTCTGCAAAAATCACTAAAAACTCTTTCCAAACCGATTTTTGACAATTTCTTAAATATAAAAAATAAGAAAAAGATATACAAATTTAAAAAATAATAGTATTTTAAAGCAAAACTCCGTCTACTTTCCAAAAACTTATAAAATATTACAAGAATACGATTCAAAAAATGAAATGGAAATAATTATGGAACTTTGGAACGGCTGTTCCAATTTGAATCAAATTTCACACGGTAATAATAGAGGTGTAGGCAAGTTTACGTTTTGAGCTTGGACCAATCAGACCTCTAGGGGGTGAGTCCACAGGGTTCCAAAGTTGGACACCTCGGATATAAAATTTATAAAAAACGATCCTGATTTCTTATATCAGAACCGATTTCAAAGATTTTTATACGGATGGATTCTGCTAGTCGATATCTACAAAAAACATAGTCGCACGCCTATATTATCTCTTTTTGTTTTAGAGATATTAAGCTTCAAAAATTAAAATTTTTACTGTTTAGCCTGTCTTGGTGAAGTTTCTTCTCTACAGCGGGTCAATTTTAGCCCCATTGTTTCAAGGAAATTTTGTCTTCTTATCAAATATATATAAAAAATTTTACAATACGAAAATTTGTTAAAGACTTTTTGCAAAAAACACTGAGAAAGGATGGATTTGTGATTTTTTTTTCATATTTTCCATTTTCAATTATACAATAAAATTCTTGTTAGTGAATATTTTTTAATGATATTTCACACATAAGTAGATTTTTTGATGCTTAATTCAAAGCGCTATTCACTTTTTTAGATTTGTCTACATCCCGTAATTCCCAAAAAAACTTAAAACTTAAAATTTACAGAAAAGGGATTTTTTACTTTTTTTGCTATATCTTTCCAACCCATAACGGAGAGCAAAAATTTCTATTGCGAAAAAATTTAAAACACTTTAGACTATATCTTTCCAACCCATAACGGAGAGCAAAAATTTCTATTGCGAAAAAATTTAAAACACTTTAGACTAAATAAAAAGCATAACTTCTTTTTGATTCCAGCTTTGCGTTTGAGAAATTAAAGCAAAAATTCGAAATTAGTTGGAAAAATAGGTCAAATTTGGGAAACCCTGGTTCTCGCAAAAATTGATTTTTAAAAGCTTTTTTTGCTTTAAAGTATTTTGTGTTTAGTTATCTTTCAGAGAAATATAAATAATATATATGTTACTTAAGAAAATTTTTATATAACAGAAAAGAGTGTTACCACTTTTTTGGCAAAAAAAAACGGGAAAAAATCAACCTTTTTTGGAAGTTTAAATTTAAATGCTTTTAACTTTTGACTCCGTAAATATTTTTTCAAAATTCTTTCTTTGCACAATTTTTCTATTTGTTTTTAATGAAATAATGGGGCTAAAATTGGACCCGCTGTAGGGAAAAAACTTCACCAAGATAGGCTAAGAAGTAAAAATTTTAATTTTTGAAGCTTAATATCTCTTAAACAAAAAGAGATAATATAGCCATGCGACTATGTTTTTTGTAGATATCGATATCGATATAAGGAATCAGGATAGTTTTTTATAAATTTTATACCCGAGGTGTCCAAATTTGGGACCCTGTGGACTCGCCCCCTAGAGGTCTATATGGTCCGACCTCAAGACTTAAACTCGCCTGCACCTCTACTATTACCATGGGAAATTTCATAGAAATCGGAGTAGCCGTTCCAGAGTTCCATAATTATTTCCGTTTCATTTTTTGAATGGCACACTATACAGTGGTCCCAAAACGATTTTTTTTGGAAATAATTCTGTAACTTTAGAACCACTGGTTGTATTTTAATGAAATTTTGCATGGACAATCCTAAGGTTTATTCAAATTGATTTGGAGGAGCACAGGTTCTTAACTGATCTGGGGGACGGGGGTGGACCTCCAAAATTGGTCACCTCGGGTATGACAATTTTTTAAAAAATCGGCAATATTTCATTTATAATTTGACTGAAAAAAAATTTTGCACATAGATAGTCCTTATAATTCTCTACAAAAAATATGCCTAAATGTGTGGGATATCTCTTTTACTTTTAGAGATATTTGGACCACAGTGAAATTTTGATCCATTTTTGGACATGTTTTTAATTAGTTTTTTAAACTTGGCGGACTCAATTTGAGTCCTAATTACACAAAATTACACACAGTTATTTCTGAGGTGTTTTCCAATTGTTTTGGAGGAGCACAAGTATGTATCTGGTCTGTGGACAGAAGGAGAACCTCCGAAAATGGTCAACTTCTTCAATTATTTATTATATAATATCCGGGGTTACCCATTTCGGAGGACCTCCCCCTTCTCCGAGACCAGCTAGAAACTTGTGTTCCTTCAAATCAGTTGGATATACTTCAGCAATAACTATGTGAAATTTCATTGAAATATGTATGTTTATCCGTTCAAAAGTTACACAAAATTATTTAAAAAAACAAGTTGAAACTGATGTGCACTTATGTATATAGAATGCTGCAGCACACATTTACTATAGAAATTAAGGAAAAAGTGCACATTTCGCTGAAGGGGTGTCAAGTTTCAGTTAGTTTTTAAACGATTGTGTAAAGTATTTATGCAAGTATTTGGTATCATTGGAAAGGTTATTACTTCAAAAATAATAATGTATAAAGAATAATGTATTCGAACTACATTTTTTCCATAAATTGATCAAAAACGAAAAACTTTTGTATTTAGTGTAATTAAAAAAAAAAATAAAATTAATATTTGAACTTAAATAAAATCTACATCAATTAACCCCAAATACCCTCGGATTTTCTTTACATGCATTTATGTTAAGCATTCTTTTAGAAATATGAAAAAAAAATTATGGTCCCGAGGAAAATAATGGATTTTAAAGTGAAAAAATCTAACCAACTTTAAAAAAAATCACAAAAAATCACAATTTTTTTGCAAAATTTCTATTACAAAATAATATAACTTTATCCAAACCACATAGGTATATCCTCCTTACACGAGAATTATTTAGAATTTTGTACAGAATACAGAGAATTTTTCATGACTCAAATTGAATCCGCCAAGTTTAAAAAACTGATAAAAAACATTTCCAAAAATGGGCAAAAATTTTACATTGGTCCAAATATCTCTTAAAGTAAAAGAGATATCTCACACATGTAAGCATATTTTTAGTAGTGAATTATAAGGACTATCTATGTGTAAAATTTTTTTTCAATCAAATCATAAATGAAATTTTGCCGATATTTTAAAAAATTGTCATACCCGAGGTGACCAACTTTGGAGGTCCAACCCCCGTCCCCCAAACCAGCTAAGAACCTGTGTTTCCAAAATTATTTCCAAAAAAAATTCGTTTTGGGACCACTGTGGAATGTAAAATATACTTATTTACCAATATTCGTAATATTCGCTTATATTTATTAAATATTGTTTATTTTTGAAAAATTTACAATAATTGATTTGTAAAGCTTTTTAAATAATTTTTACAGGAGTGAGAGATCGATATGTATATTATACATTACATAAGAAATAATGGCGAAAATGTTATGCTAACATGCTGTTCTATAATATTAAAAAAAGGTCGTTTAAAAAATTCACTTTTTCAAAAAATCTGCAATCCTGCATTCGTTTTTGGCCGGGCGGGAAACAATTTAATGTCAAATTGATCTCAATATATTTCTTGGTAAATCATCAATAAGTTAAAAAAAAAAAACTCGCGTGACATTTTTTTTATTATTCGATAAAAATGAATTTTTTTTCTAAAATTGACCATTTTCGACCAACGCTGGATGTAGGGTGCAAGACTTGAGATAATCCAAAAATTCTTTCAGCATATTATTTTGGAATATATAAAAAATTGCAGAACATTTTTAAAAAATTTTACCTCAATTATCGACTTAAACTCGGAAACCAAAAAGGTGAAAGTTTAAATTAGGATGGCACAAAAATTTGCAGAATATAACATTCTCACCTGTTCAGAGTCTGATTAACAGATGTATTTGAACGTTTTTTTTTTTTTTTTTTTGAACATTTGTACATAATTGTAAAAAAATAATTCTGACGTATGAGATATTTATGACTACTAGTCCAATGACGACTAGTAATATTTTTATAAAAAAACATAAAACTATCCGAATTTTGAAAATTATATTCACACTTATGATAAAACAACACATGAATTTGTATGTTTTTCTATGCATATTCAGGACACATTTATATATTTCTATGCTTATTATACATCGATTTTGAAATACGTTAAACTCTTCATATCTTTTTTGCAGACCACTGCTATTTAATACAAGTGCAGTATAGTTAACAGCTAAAAATTTACATGTAGTAGTACATCATATTGAAATTAAATTATTTAGGATTAAAGACCCAATATTCTGATTTAGATAAAAAGTCATAATGTTTTCAATTACACTCACATACATACATTTAACACATTTAAATGCATATACTACATGTTAATTTTAACGAATATTTTTATATGCAAAATATGACTCTCTAAGAAAAAGAAGAAGGAGAATCAATAAATAATTTTAAGCTCTAAATCTTTAGAACTGAAGCCTTAACAACTTTGTTCCCCATTTTATGCATGAATTTCAGCTGAAATATTTAGTCGAATGACAATATGTTGTCATTGTCACCCTTGAGTGTCGTTCTTCTGTCTCAGTTTGTCATTTTATTCAATATTTTATGAACCATTAAAACTTTGTACATTTTTATAGACATTTTGCATATAAAAAAGAAAACATTCCAGGATATCATTGTGTGCCTTTAAGCGCTTATCACGTAGCGATTACTGCTTATTTTTATTATTATACTGCTAAAAATAAAATGAATCTGTCATGAAAAAATGTGTGATACCCTAACATTTAAACGATTTATTATTCAGATTTGATTAAAAAATAAATACACAAATTTGTGTATACACATGTTTATGCAGATATGTACCTAAATGTATATATAAATTGTATTACTGTGTTTTTATATATTTCTTAAATTAGTCCATATTAGAGTTAATATTAACTAAATTCACACATGTATTCAGTAGTTTGATTAAATGAAACCATGCCAGGTATACTGTAGCGCTCAATTTTTACAAACGCAAATAAATCAGTAAAAGCATTATGCTGTACTTGACTCAAGGCCATATAAATTATCCAATTTATAATTGTTAAGAGGTTTTAAAGATAAGCCAATTTTTGGAGATAAACATAAAACAAGGTAGTTATTGCCATGTTTATGTCCTAAGCATCACTGTCAAACACTTTAAAATTATTTTTGGCTATTCAAGTCTGAGATGATAAATTTAAAAAATATCACATAATAAGCTGTTTGCACCCGGCGTTGCCCGGGTTTTCCAATATATTTAAAAAATTACATTAAAATAAAGCTTAATTTACACAGAAAAAAATATTTCAAATAATTTTTTAAAAAAATTATTAATTAACTTTATATTGGAATTTAATTATATGATTAATTAACATAATTAATTTTCTAAGTCGTTTTCAGTTTTGTTTTTTAATAAATTGACAGCTGTTAATAAAATATAAAAAAAATTAAATATATAACTATAAAGTACAGAAATAAAATAAATTTAAGTAAATTTTCAAAAATTTTCAGCTCATTGCATCTATTTAAGGAAAAGAAGTAATAATAATATCAATTATTCTAGTTATTAGTATTATCATTTTGATGATTGGAGCAAAATCTATTAAAAATTAATTAATATTACAAATTTCGTAATTGAAGTCCATTTTTACTTTTTTCTGTGTAAGTAAATATTAAAACTTTTACCTAGTATAATTAGATTTCTGATCAGTTATTCAGTGCTTCTAAATATATATTGGGAAATTTTATTAGTTGTCCCTTGGAATCAAAGACAAATCATAAATTTAGAAAGCATTACATTACACAAATTACTCTATTAAATTGCGTAGTCGGATGAAAAATATACTTCCTTAAGCCTATATATATTTTCATATTTCAAGGTGAAAATATAGTTTAAAACACTTAATAAATATTCCTAAATATATAAAATTATTACGTTGAACTAAATAATCTTATGGTCCTGGGAGTGATATAATTACCTATGAATTTTTATAGTTGAGATGGTAAAAATGGTCGAATATGTGAGGAGGTATTACTATCTGCAGAATTATATTGAAAGTGTCAAAACTTCGTGAAAAATTATTTTTGTCAAACTGCTTAGCTGCAATGAATTATTATATTAGATTATTATATATCAAGGCAATTATTACAGTGATAGTTTTCTTCTTTAAATTCTTATTACTTTAATGAAAATTTAGCGAATACGATCGTGTTTAAGAATTATATCACAGTAGTGAATAAATTCTTCTCTTATTCATTTTCAATAAGCATGGATAACTACATGTTGGACACTCATTTAGTTCAGAAGTTATGTAACAAAATATTAACTGAAGTCAAATTTTGTATATAAAATTTAACTATTTTTTAAATATGTGTTCATAGAAAAAATATTTCAAAATAATTTTTGTAAATATTTTAAATTTTACATACAAAAAATATACCTTTTAACATATTTCGCTTCATAATTCCTAAACCAAAAGAGGCTCCAACTTGAAATTTGGCACAAAAATATAGAGTAGAGTTACATTATTAACATATGTAATTTTTAAGGATTTTAAAATACCGTTTTTTGAGATATTAAGCATTAATCTTTATATTATCGATTTTGACCTTTGAACTTTCGAAGTATATAAATATTTTACTTGCCATTTTAAAGTCAATGTGTTTTTCTATTAAATGAAATAAAAATACAAATTGTACAATGTATATTTTAGAAGTTATGAGCAATAAAGTTTGATTACTTTTGGAAAAAAAAAATCAACCACTTTTTGATTTTTGAAACGTCATATTTTTGGACCGGGAGGATTCTTTACTTAGAAAAATTCTGATTTGAGCAACATTTGCAATACTTAATACCTGCAGCGAATTTCATTGAAATCGATGATATCAAATCCGAAAATGTCTGTTTTTTGTCCGTTTTGATATGGAATCACTCATCTATGATATATTCTCTGCTAGTTTAGATATCCGATATTTCTTATTATTTATTATTTGGAATAATAAAGTGCAAACAAATTTTAGATTTTGATAAAAGTAGATCTCATTATTCCAAAAAATACCTAAAATAAAGCTTGCCTGGGAAAATGCGTTTTTGAAAACGCATAATTTTTATATGGAATAGTTAAAATTTATAATCTAGATCGGATCATATTAAGAAATTACATTTAATTTCCCTTAGGAGTAGTCTCTTAATTTATAATTTTGGCTTTCAGAAAAATGAAAAAGCTACATTTTTAAATGGGGGTAATTTTTAAAAAAAATAGTAAAGCCGGATGAGAACAGAAAATAAGCAACGATTAAAATTTTCATGTTAAAGGTGAGTATCCATATATCCGTTCCTGTGTGGTCTGTATAATATGACAGACTGCTACTGTTGTACAATTTTTTACGTTTTTAAGATGCTGATTAGATATTATAGATTTATTCAGGTCATTTTACTTTTGTAGTCAATATATTACATGTAAAGCATGAATGAAGTATGTCATAATGTTCTAGGATATTATGACAAAAAAGTGTCATAGTGTCACTTTTAAAAATACTAACATTCAGCCAAAACAAAAAGTTGAAATAAAATCATTAATGTTTGTAAATGATGAATATTTTCCGAACTTTTTTATGAAATTAATCATTTTTGAATTTTTATTCAGGCTCAAGTTCATTATTGCAATAATTTTTTAGAATACAGAAAAAGATTTATTAGACACTAGCAGGATGGAATGCATTTTCTGATCCGCTACGATCTTCATCAGCATCCATTTGTGCCTTTTATTGCTAATCGTAAAGATCTTTCATTTAACTCACACTTTTAAAGAATTAGAATACGTAACTTCATCACTTTACATATTCTAAATCCTTATGTATTAAGTTGAAATAACTTTACAAAAGATTTTTCTTATATTTATTGTATTCTACATTATTGCAATGTTGTTTTACTGCTCTAGCTAACCGTCGCACAGTGTCACATTTGGCACTTTTAGAACGACAAAAATCCAGTTTTGGAGATATTGGTCAGAAATTGTATATTCTGTTAGTAGATAAGGGCGTAAACATTCCCACTAAAAATGGGCGGGACAAATCACCGCCACTCCCATACTGAAAAAATTACTTTATTTGTATGAAGTTCGGACATATTTTTGTAAATTTTATTAAAATAAAGGATATTTTAAAAAAGGGCGTGTCAAGATCAAATCACATCAATCTTAGTGTAACATTTTCATAACAAATTATCAGCCATTACTTTCAAATGTTTAAACAATTCTTCAAAAATTGCTAATATTCTCAAATATAATTTTGTAGATGTTCTTTTATACAACAATCATATTTTTAGATTGGAACTCGTTGGAACTTTTTAATTCCAGTCCATTAAAAATATAATTTCCCAAAAACTATATATTTTAATATTATGATTTCTTTTAAATGAAAAACAATATATTTAGTATTGATTTTTTAACTTAGCAAATTATAAAAGAATAATTTGGATACATTTATTATTACATACCAAAAAAATTCGTATCAATATCTGCAGTATTTACTGAGATATATGAAGTTAAAGTTAACATACTTCTTTACAAAAGTTATAAATAAAATTAAAATATTTTTAAAAGCTTCAACTTTGAAAATCCATAATTCGCACTATGGGCACTTTTGTATAAATGTGACACTGTGCGTCGGTAAGCATAGTATGCAACTTAATACTTAAGGATTTAGAATATGTAAAGTGATGAAGTTGCGTATTCTAATTCTTCAAAAGTGCGAGTTAAATGAAAGATCTTTACGATTAGCACTAAAAGGCACAAATGGATGCTGACGAAGATCGTAGCGGATCAGAAAATGCATTCCATCCTGCTAGTGTCTAATAAATCTTTTTCTGTATTCTAAAAAATTATTACAGTAATGAACTTAAGCCTGAATAAAAATTCACAAATCATTAACGCTCGGTTTTTTGTTAGTAATAACTTTGCAAATTTAATCAAACTAATTTTTACAGTTATTTTTTTAACTTTCTGTTATTACAAAAATAAAATAAAATGAATATCCAATCCGAAACAAAGGAACGTCGTTTATATAAACTACTTATAAAAGTACAATATGAAAATATTCATGTTAACCTTGAGGTTAAAGTTCTGGTCAAAAAATCTTTTTGAAATGGCACATTTTGCTAAAACTTATTTAAATAGCTCACATACAAATATTCTCCCATAAATCTGAGTCAATTCTTAGTCTATGCGTTACAAACATCAGCACAAAACCTATGGTGGTGAAGAGTATAAAAAATCGAAACATTTTTCTCCAATCTATAGCAGCCTTGAGATCTTTCTATTACTGCTATAGATTGGAGAATTTTTTTGGAAAAATTCAACTCGCGCAAACCAAAATTTTTTACTGCTGTGTAATAGTAAACGCTTGAACTAAACAAAAATTGCATTTAGTTTTTTTTTTTTTTAATAATCTCGCTTTAGCAAACGTTACCAAATTTTTGCGGAAGAAATTGTTTAAACTGAACATGTAAACTTTTTTAAATAGTTATTAAAATATTTTTTTTTCATATGTATTCTTTGTTTCAAAAATTATGTATTTTTTTTATTATTATTAAAAACTGAAACAAAATTGAAGTTTTAGACAATGTATTTTGAAGTCGGAAAACAAAGTGATATTAGTATAAACAAGCGCGAATGTTATATTCGGCTCGGCCGAATCTATTTACCCACCATCAACTTTTTCAAATTTTACGTTATGTTGGAGGGGGTGGTAAAGTGGGCGGACCACGCCCATTTTTTGTTTCCGAGTTAACACTGGTCCTTGATCTATTTAAACACAATTTCACCTTATATGGGAGGTGGGCGGTAAAGTTTGGTTTTCGAGTTTATATCGACCCCCAAACTATACGTACAAAATTTCATTGTCGTACATGCTTTTATTGAAGAAATATCATCAGAAAAGTATGAAACGGACACCCTGTGTTTCTAGTTTTTAGCGCATAACTTTTTTGTTTATTAACCGATTTTGCCCTATCCTGCTTTCAACAGACAGACAGACGGACGGACATAGCTAGATCGACTCAGAATCTAAGCAGGACCCAGAAAATATATACTTTGTGGGGTCTTAGATGATTCCTTCGACATGTTACACACGGAATGACAAAATCGATATACCCCCCATCTTTTTGATGGTGGATATAAAAATTGTAAATATTTTTTGTACGTACTCAGATCAACAATACGTATCGTTTGGGAGGTCTTTTTGCATCGAAGCCATCAGAAAATTCACACAAAGTACATTTAAGACCAGTTAGTAGAGAATATGATCATCGTAAAAAAAGTTTAAAATATTATTGGCAAATACGATTTGAAAAATATTATAAAATTTTCATTCGGAAAAAAATTTTTTAGTTACACTTAAATATTGGTAATAATGTTACAGAAATAGAATAAATAACTGTTAGAGTTAAAAAAGCGGGATTTCTTAATGAAAGGCGGAAAAAATATTTTAGGCCTGATCGAAGTTTAAAAAACGGGATAATCCCGCCAAAAGTGGGACGTCTGGTCACGTTAGTAATACACCATAGCGTTTTGCCTATCCTAATGTGTGTTAATAATAGGAATAAATTGTGACTTTTAGGTTAAATTTTGCATGAAAATAACACATTTTTAAACGATTTTTTAAGA
The DNA here is from genome assembly GCA_951394005.1 of Protophormia terraenovae. Taxonomy (NCBI): domain Eukaryota; kingdom Metazoa; phylum Arthropoda; class Insecta; order Diptera; family Calliphoridae; genus Protophormia; species Protophormia terraenovae. Next base: position 76,288,328 of record OX596074.1, on the reverse strand, counting down.
AGGGATGGCAGTAGCAATATTGTGCAGAAAAACAAATTTAATCGTCTAAAAAGAATAATAATTTATAAAAAATGAAATTGAAAAAAGATTCGGCTGTGCCGAATCTTTGATACCCTTCACCATATTACCATCTTACCATCTTATCGACATCATATTACCATATTACCGACAATTAATAAAATTTTCGCCTTAACGTATGCTTGCATATTTTCTAAATCTAAATTTTTTTCAAACTACGAAAATTTGAATATGAAAAAAACAATCATAACAGGCTTTGCTTTTAAAAAAGAAACAACAACAATTCCATATATATTTATTTTTGTATGTACAAACTGACTGAATACACAAAGAACAACAACAACACTGTTATTCATTATATTACTGCTGTTGCTAACTAAACTACTTGTCTATACAAAAAACAAAAAACGTCACTAATAGTCATTACAATGCTTAATATACATGTTTGTTGGTGTATTTATATTCTTAACAGATTTGTTTTTGGGCCATAACTCTGTTGATTATGAACGAATTTGGTTTATTAAAAAAACCGAAATTTTATAAAAATATTTATGACTGATCTATATAAAAATAAAAATCTGTACCTTGAACAAGGGCTTCAAAAATAAAAAATTCGTTTTCCACGATATCTCAGTTATTACTGAACCGATTTATTTAATTTTTTCAGAACAAAAATTCAGAAAATAATTTTCGAGCCCCCTTTAAAAATTCGAAGTCCCTGGTATATGCAGAGGCTTCAGAAACTAAAAAACCGGTTCTAAAAACCGGTTTTTAAAGCATATCTCCCCCATTTATAAACCGATCTTCCTGATTCAAAAAACTGAAATTTTATAAAAATATTTGTGACCGATCTGTGTAAAAATAAAAATCTATAGCTTAAACCAAGGCTTCAAAAAATAAAAAATGCGTTTTGTCCGATATCTCAGTTATTACTGAACCGATTTATTTCATTTTTTCAGAACAAAAATTCAGAAAAAATGTCCGAGAATTCTTTGTAAAAACGAAGTCCGTAGTGTATACAGAGGCTTCAGAATCTGGAAAACCGGTTCAAAAAACCGGTTTTTTGAACATATTTCCGCATTGTATGAACCTATCTTGCTGAATTCCAATAGCAAAATTCTCGAAAGCATTTCCGATCGTTTGACATACATATTATATATGTCAGTTATCGGTGGGCTTCATAAACGCCATTTCAACCGACACACGGACGGACGGACGGACATGGTCCAATCGTCATCGCTTCTTACAAGGATTCCGAAAATATAAACTTTTTTGCTCTCCGACGAAAATTGTGGAAATTACAAACGGAATGACAAACTTATATATACCCTTTACACCTGTGGTGAAGGAATTTTAAACTATTTTTAATAAATATCGTACTTGAAAATAATATAGTTTATATGAAAAGAGCTGTTAAGATGATGTGTAAAAGTGAATATAGTACATGATCAAGAACAGCATATAAAACCACTCGGGAAATCTACTATTAATGTGATAAATTTCGTATGTATCGGATCAGCAACGTTAACAAAACAAGGACATGGCATCCAAAAGAAATGTTCTATACATTTTTGTGAATTGAAGTAGACATTCTGTTAAATAAACATGATTTGGTAACGCCTAAGAGTAATATGTATATTTGTGTCAAATACAATGTGCATTTCTTCAGTAGTTTTGATGTGATGTCTCAAATATGGCAAATAAATCTTAAAACTATACGGAAAAGGCGGAAAAGGATGCTTGGAATTTTATGAAATGGTTGTAACATGTATTACTTCCGTACTATATAAGTTATTCCTTTCCAAACTATATGTGTCCCAAATTTAAAACCGATAAAATAGTTTAGTCAAAAACTAAAGAAAAATCAAGTAGAATAATATGTAAAAAAGTGGGCGTAAAAAGTGCCCACATCCAATAGATATATCTTATAAGTTTAAGTTCCATTTAAACTGTATGCGTGTCAAGTTTCAGGTAAATCCATTGATTTAAAAATAATAAAAATCAAGCCAAATAATTTGTTAGAAAAAGTGGGCGTTAAAAGAAGAGTGGTATAAAATAAATAAATCGTATAAGCTGTAGTAGATTCAAAACTATATATAATTATAATTATAATTTACAAAAAGTAGGCATAAAAAGGGGTGTGACATCCCGTAAATAGGTCTTTAAAGTACATGTATCTTATTTCTTAATTCTAAGTGTATAACATTTTTTTATTTTTATTTATTCATTCATTTGGTAAGAACCCAGCCTATTGTCCATAATCGGTCCACTTAATCTATGTAATGAATTAAAGGAATAGGTAACGAATAAATTTAAATGAAGTCAAACATAATTTTCACAAAAAGTGGGCGTTAAAAGGGTCGTGGCTTCCAATCAGGATCCGACTAAGCCTATAAGTTCCCCAAAATTAACCACTTTAGCGTCAAATTTTATGTTAACCCATCCATCAATTTTGTCGTGAAAAAATAACAACCAAATAGTGTTCTTTAACCAAATTATAATTTTTGCAAAAAGTGGGCGTGGCATCCTGTAAATAGGTCAGTTGGTATTTTTCTTAGGAACTATTTTTGTGTGCCAAATCTTGCGTGAATAAATCCAGGGGAAGTGTAAAAAGCTAAGTCAAATATAATTTTTACAAAAAGTGGGCGTAAAAAGGGGCGTGGCGTCCAGTTTGGATCTCATATAGCTCATAGTTCCTTCCCAAAAACGAATAATCTGTGTGCCAAATTTCATGAAAATCGGTCCAGTAGTTTTGCCGTGAAAGAATAACAAACAAACAGTCTCTTTTATATATATATATATATATATATATATATAGGATATAGGATTTACACACATACATACTTACATACATACATACATACATACATACATACATACATACATACATACATACATACATACATACATACATACATACATACACACATACATACATACATACATACATACATACATACATACATACATACATACATACATACATACATACATACATACATACATACATACATACATACATACATACATACATACATACATACATACATACATACATACATACATACATACATACATACATACATACATACATACATACATACATACATACATACATACATACATACATACATACATACATACATACATACTATGTACATATTGATGTCTTAATATAGAAAAATCGTTTCTCAACTTTTTGTAGTCTTAGTAAGGTTTTTTTTTTTACTAAAATTATTGAGAAAAATGTTAGGACGTTTTTCAGTAATTTAAACTTGGAATAAATTAATTATTTGATTAATGTTTTAATTAACAAAAATTAATGTTTCAATAGATATTTCAATAAGATTGCTCATCTTAAAAATTAATAATTAAATAAAATTTAGTAAAATTTATTTAATTTAACATTATTAAAATACAATAATCAATGAGAAGGATAAAATCTATGAGTAAAATGATCATCTACAAATGTGTTCAATTATCATTACTGTTTAAACGATTATTAATTACTCTTTTTGTTTTTTCTTTGATTTTTTTTTCTTTTGGTGTTTTGTGAGTTTTTTGTTCTGTTTTGTTTTGTAATTGGCACTTTTAACCATACATAGTGTTTTTGTTTTTACATATTTATCTTTCTTATTTTATGCAGGGTTCCCAGATTTTTTCCGAGTCATATCCCCAAATAGTGAATTTTCATCCCCAAAAATCCAAAAATAACTAATTATATTATCCCCAAAAATCCCCACTAAAATAATGCCTTATTTTTAAAGATTAGTATAAACTACCCATAAAAAACTTGGTAATGGCATGTAGTTACGGATTTAGTTACTTTTCAATGACAACAACATACCATTTACATTATATAGAAGTAGTTTAGTAACTACTTATTTTTAATATGGTTTGTAATTACTTATTTACGGACAGATTCATAGAAGGAACAAATATAAAAAAAAAAAAACAGAATTTATGGTTGTTGTTAAGATTTTAAAATATGTAATTGAAATTTATGAAATCTTTTTACATTTATAACAAAAAAAAAAAAAAAATATATAATTAAAGAAATAAAAAAAAACAAATTATTATAATACTTAGATAAAACTTTTTTTTAAATCGGATGTGTATAGAATGTGTTGCCATTATTATTTTTGAGAACATCCAGAGCCCTCGTAGTGACTATAACATAAGCCAAGAAAAAAATTATTTATTTACACTTTTTTTTATAGTCGTTTTATTATTAATTTTATTTAAATTTAAAAAAAAATATTTAATTCGTATAAAGGGTTTGAATACACAATAAGTTGGTTTGTGGTTTTAATAAGTATTTGTCAATATTGTGTTTGTCAAACATATTTCATAAAAAAATTAATTTTATTTCTTGACATCATAAAATTGAAGAAAAATATAAAAAATAAAAATCAGGCTTTAAAATAATATCAGGAGCAAAGGATGGTAAGTGTATATAATATTAATAAATATTGCATTTAACATAATATAGAACACAATCTATATTTTGAAGGTCATAATTACCTCCATCAAAAAGAACGCTTTATATTTGTTTCCCTCGCCACATTGGCAAGAAGATCATGTCATGACTTACTTCTTCTTTCAAATAAACGTAAGTAACTTCTTACTTAACATCATTTTGCATTATTTGATAATTACACTGGTAAACAAAAAATTTTTTTTTGAGCTCCTTAAAAAAAAAAAATATGTGGACTAGATGGAATTCCGCATGCTAAATTCGAATCTGCTTTCAGTTTTTTTCCATCAGTTCGGGATTTTTTTTTTATGGGCGTCCAATATTGTGACCAAAATACGCGGAATAAAATTAGCTTTATTTCACACTTCTATCAAATTTTTATCCGCTCAAAAGTTTAGGAGATATTTCGAAAAAGTGTCGGAAAAAAATTTTATCATGCAAAATTCAAGATTTCTTTTTTTTACTACAACTTTTTTTTTAAGTGAAAACATCAAAAATATTTAAGTTTATCACCTTTATCTCAAAGCTGGCAAAATTACGAGTAAATAAAGCCACGTATCATAAAAATTGATGCACAAATCTTGATTGGATTCACAGTTAAGTTAGGATACCCATGCATACCTGTGGAACTTGAGAACAGTTTGTCCAATTAAGATAAATTGAACTTTAATATATGGCGACCTTAATTGTCTTTGAGCTGAATTTATATAATCTTTTATCCAGTTAATATTTCCATAGTTATTCGGTAATTAGTACCGAAAATTTTAAAATTTTTTTTTTTTAAAGTGGTAAAAATTCTTGAGCGAATGTTTACACACCTTGAAGACAATTTTCGTATACATCTTTTGATGTATTACTTATCAAAATCGTGTAAAGGGTTCTTGAGTTATAGCCTAAGTTTAAGAAACCATTCTCGAATTTTATAGTGTGACCGCTGAATAAAGTGATGATATTAGTCATGCACATAAAAAAAATCAGTACCCGATAGAAAAAAAGTGAATACAAATTCTTGTTTAACTCGTCAAAATCCACCTATTTTTGTTTCAAGAAACATATTTTTTTTTTTTTAATTTTTTTTTTTTTTTGCCCACCACTATATTTATACTCAATTACACCTTAAAGTATACCAATCGACTCAGAATCACATTTTAAATCGATCCCTAAAATGTAAAATATGATTAGTCAGATTCTATTGCTTCAATTATTTTTGATACACTTTAATTTTAAGTAAATACTTGTTGAAGACTGAAGATCAAATTATTTAAACTATTGTTTACTATTACAATAACATTAATGAAACAACAGTTACTCCTAAAATTACCTTCCTAACCAAAAATTACCTTTCTATTGTTTTTGAATTAAAATGGAAAATTGTTTAAAATAAAATAAAAATCCCCAAAAATCTTCAAAAATCCCCAAGCCTTTAAATATATCCCCAACAAATCCCCTTATCCCCAAAACAATTTTTGTATCCCCATTTCCAAAAATAAATCCCCAATTTGGGGATAAATCATCTAATCTGACAACACTGATTTTATGAAGCAAATGTGCGTAAAAGAAAAAATAAAACTGCGTAAGAAAACCAAAAATTGCGTTTCGTTTTTTGTTCTTCTATGTTTTTGTGACTTTGTTGGTTAAACAGTAATCCCTACCCAAGAAAGGAATTAGTAGCAAATTTCATTATTTTATTTTAGAAAAAACAGTGTAAATTTAAGATAAATAGATATGCAAAACAAATTATTTAAATAAAATGATATTTTTATACATATTTTTAAAGATTTTTTTTTTTAATCACCAACATAAAACTGGAACCGCCGAATGAAGAGGCCTCGTTAAACTACTGTTGCTGGTTTTTTATAATATCTTGTTGATTACACTTTTCAACAAAAAAAAAATCCTCCCCCATAGACGAATAGTTGGACTTAATGTATTTTGATGTGCTAAACACGAATCTGCTTTCAGTTTTTTTCTGTCAGGTCTGGATTTTTTTATGGGCGTGCCTAATATTTCGCCCATAGTAAGGCCATTGCTCTAGTATATTTCCTCATAACGTTTGACCAAAGTGATACACCAAAAGATGCGGACTAAAAATATCTTCAAATTCTCCAAACTTAATTTTTTTATGTACTCAATAGTTTCGGAGTTATTTTGAAATAAGTGTCCGAAAAAATCATTTTCATGCAAAATTTTAGATTTTTTTGTTACTAAAATTTCTTTTAATAAATGAAAACATCTAAAATGTTACAGTTTATCATCTTTATCTTCAAATCAAATCTAAATTTTATTCACAGTTAAGTAAAAATACCCATGTTACATACAATTGAGTAGAAATACAGTGGTGGCCAAAAAATTATTTTTTCTTGAAACAAAAATAGGTGGACTAAGTGGATTTTGACGAGTTAAACAAGAATCTGCATTCACTTTTTATACCCTACACCACCATAGGTGGGGAGGGTATTATGCGTTTGTGCTGATGTTTGTAACACCCAAAAATATTGGTCTAAGACCCACCTTAATTTATACCAATCGGCTTAGAATCACTTTCTGAGTCGATTTAACGATGTCCGTCCGTCCGTCCGTCCGTCCGTCTGTCCGTCTGACCGTCTGTCCGTCCATGTAAACCTTGTAATCAAACTACAGGTCGCAATTTTGAATCAAAATTAATGAAATTTGGTACACAGGTTTCTTTTAGTCCAGGGACGAAGCCTATTGAAATTGGTTATGATCGGTCCATTATTTCACCTAGCCCCCATACAAATGTCCTCCCGGAAAAGGGTTTAACGATCATAAATCCCTTAAATATAGCAATATTTTAATGAAAATATAAGTTTTATATAAGTCTAAATAAGTGTGCCGATTTTTAAAAAGATCGGTCCATAATTAACCATAGCTCCCATATAAACCCATTTTCAGAAAATTACTTTAACGGGCATAAATCCCATTAAAATGTTAGTATCAAGTTAATATTCGACACAAATAAGTTTTATATGAACATAAATGATAGTGCTAAATTTTACAAAGATCGGCCCATAATTTACCATAGCTCCCATATAAGGCCCTCTTTCGGGAATCACCCAAAAGTGATATTATGTATGTTTTATTTTACACTTATGAGTATCGGTCCACATCTGACTCCAAGTCAAGACCCCTCCCCGAATTATAATGTACACAATGGTGTAGGGTATCATATGGTCGGGCTTGACCGACTATATCTTTTTCTCTCGTTTTTCTATCGGGTACTGATTTTTTTTATATGCATGACTAATATCATCACCTTATTCAGCGATCACACTATAAAATTCGAGAATGGTTTGTCAAACTTAGGCTATAACTCAAGAACCCTCAGGAACGGAAATATTAACTGGAAAAAAATTATATAAATTCAGCTCAAAGACAATTTAGGTCGCTATATATTAAAGTCAATTTATCTTAATTGGACAAACTGTTCTCGAGTTATACAAGTGTGACTGCCTAAAGGCGGGGTCATAGTAGTCGTGCCCATAAAAAAATCAATGCATGATAGAAAAAAAGTAAAAGCTGATCCTTATTAAGCACATTAAATTCCATCTAATCCATCTATTTTTTTTATTTAAGATGAAAAAAAAACTTTTTTTTTCCCACTAGTGTATTTCCACTTAGCTATAATTATGTATGGTATCCAAACTTAACTGTGAATCCAATCAAGATTTGTGCATCAATTCTTATGATACGTGGCTTTATTTACTCGTAGTTTTGCAAGCTTTGAGATAAAGGTGATAAACTTAAATATTTTTGATGTTTTCACTTAAAAAAAAAAGTTGTAGTAAAAAAAAGAAATCTAGAATTTTGCATAAAAAAATGTTTCCGACACTTTCCTCGAAATATCTCCTAAATTATTGAGCGGATAAAAATAATAGCGCGATTTCAAGCTAATTTTATTCCGCATGTCGTGGTATATCATTTATATAAATCGTGCATACCGTTCTCAAGTAATGGTGAAATATACTCGAGTAATCGGCATATTTAGGGCACATCCCGACCTGATGGAAAAAAACTGAAAGCAGATTCGAGTCTAGCATGCTGAATTCCATCTAGTCTACATATTTTTTTCGAGAGAGCTCAAAAAAAATTTTTTTGTCGACCAGTGTTATCAGCAAATATAAAGTTTCCATATAGATGATTTTAAATATAATTCTGAAATTTTCACGTTTATATACTTCTTTGTCTTCCATTTCATAATTATCTATTTTCTTCTCGGATTTAGATGTTGATTTGCTGGTAAATATATTAAAATGATTTTCAGATATAGCTTTTGTGTATAATTACGCAATAAAACGGGCACAGTGATGGCAAAAGTTTCACCACTGTAAATATTTCCTTTTGGCATGTAAAAATTATTGTTAAAGCTTTATGGTGAAAATTGTTAAAATGAAACTTGGCATACGCAAACAACCTTCCTTCAGCATGAACTTCAAGGCTTTTGGAATTGAACTTGGTTATGTCGAATTTTTGGATTTGGTGATATGTAAAATTAGAACTTTTTTAATTATTAAAAACATTACATATGTATTTATTGTTCAAAAGATTTATTTATTTCTACTTAAGTTATGCAAAAAAAATTATAATGTCCTTACAAATCATTGAATTTTTCTTTATATTTAAGTATATTAAATTATATCTTTTCACTTTGAATACCAATTATAAAAGAACGTCTTGAGCTCGATTTATAGAAATCGAGTTAATATTCGTAAAAACTAGTTGCGTTCACTTTCGAAAATCGAAATTGACCTGGACTATGGTCAATTTCGATTTTCTGAAAATATTCAATTAACTACAGGATCTTTTTGTCAACTTCATGAAAAAATAAAAATGAAACAAATTAAAATGGTGGCAAGATGGTCTTTAAATAATTCAAATAGTCCCATTTTTTATTTAGTTTTTTTAATACAAACAGGGAGTTATAACCAATATTAGATTTCATTCTTTGGGCAGTAACTAGTTTTCATCAGTTAGTTTGAAATAAATTATTCCATATGACTCATATCTCAAGGCACGAAGCATGTTTACTAACTATGTCATCTTTAGTACTTCCTCCTGAAATTTGAGATAATATTTTTGATAGATGATGAACATGGCTTCCATAGTAGTCAAGATGTCTTGTTCCACTCGCCCTTTTATTTTAATTTTGATTTCATTTAATATAAAAACTCTCCAACAGAAGAACAAGCAATAGTTAGTTTGATATGCGAATGATTCACAAATATTCTTAAAAAACATTAAAATAATAAATTAAACTTCAAACGAGTTAGGGCTTTTTCCTTCAAAATATATTTTGAATTTAGGAAATACCCATTGCACTAAAATAATATATTTTCTATAATGAAAACTATAAATAAATACTAAAAAAACTATTAATAAATTGTAAAAAAAAAATACAATACACACAGAAAAAAGGTTTGTTAGAAAACAGTGCTAAGAATGAAAATTTAATTAGAAATACTTATATTTTTTTACAATACACTCCTATTTATTAATTTAAAAATTTTTCAACATTCAAAACAATTAAAATATTATTGCGATAGAATTGGGACACCATTAAACGTAAATTTAGTTGTATGAATCAATTTAACATTTTTAGAAACCTAATTAAAAATAACGCTTTTAGTTTCCGTATGTTTCTACCAGAGAATTAGCAAAAATAAACGAAGATCTGTTGGTTGGTATGAAATACATATGTATGTGCAAAAGAAATTAAATATCAAATATACTTACTTATGTATATTTATCAATTTCTTCATGTCCATTACGAATTTTCCCTCCTATTTGCCTTGTTGTGATGCTTGTTAATTGACCAAATGTATTTACCAGTAATTAAATTCGGAATTCTTTGTTCATTTGCCCGGTGCCATTAAAGGTAATAATTTTATGATCTTTTTAATTTTGCTTTATTTTAACGTTTCGTTCTTGTATCTTTCCATATAATTCCAACGCCATCATTTACTTAGGGCATCTATATATTCTAATCAATCGGTTGGTTGTGCTATCACCTTTCAATTCATCTATAATATCTATAATTGATTTCGATGTTCTCAAAAGGATATTTGGCGCCATGTTCCTAAAAGTTTATCCAAGCTATGCTATCAAGTAGATGGATTAAAAACGTCACCAGTTCCAAGTATTAAATCAATTAATTTTCATCTGTCTTTCCTAATGTCTCAAAAATAAATATTTTACTTTCATTTGTATTTATGTATGTATATGAAATTTATTTTGTTTTCTTTTTTCTATAATTCACAATAGAGTCATTGACATTTTTGATTATTTTTATTGAATTGTTTTTGAAGACGGTTATGCGTACCATATTCATTCGATAATAGAAATTAATATATTAGATTGGATATTGGATCGAAAAAATTCGGTTGCCACAACGAATCTGTTTTCTCTGTGTAAATATATCAAGTTTATTAAATAATCATGCTCCCACATCTTATTAAATATTGCTTTCAGTGTTTTTTGAACCTCACTATTATAAAGCTTAACTGAGACTTAGTAATTTTTTTAATCTGTAAGAGCATGTCGTTGTAAAAATCTAAGGGAGCATTCGCACATGTGCGCCAATTTGCGTAGCCTGTTTATTTTTTATTTATTTTTTTTTAATTGTGAAAAATTGGGAATTATGTGAAAATTGGGATAGGTTTTTTCTATATTAAACCAACAAAATGTATATTGCTCACTTACAGTCTGTTTTAAAGACTGTTATCTTAAGAAAATAACGAACGACATATTCACTTCGCCAACGATGACCATAAAATATATATATGCACAATATTTTTACAGCACATTATTTTAATGAGGTAGAAATACGCATATTAAGCATATTTCTTCTTTATTATCTCAAAAATCTTGATTTTTCAGTTATAACGTCGATTTATTACATTTTCCAATAAATTAGAAGAAGCATTATTTTTATAAACTGATGAATGTCATTAGAGAGTCAAAAATGGGAAGACCCCTCAAGCGATGCATAAAAATTAGCTTAATATGAGAAAATATTAAAAAAATATTAAAATTGATCTTCAGTTCCGTACTACCGATTGAAAGTCACGGGTCAATAACATTTCGACCAAAAAATAGTATTACGTTTTGTCTTAAATGGGTATCAAAAATTTTAAATCAGTTATGAAAAAAATATTTTAAAAGTATTTCGAAAAAGTGTTGGTTCATAAACCATAATTTTAGTACATCATGTAAAAAAAAAAAAAAGAAATTAGATATTTTTTCTTGCAATATAGATACACATTTTTAATTTTGTTCCTTTTGTGGCTAAAATAATGAAAATTTGCATTATAGAAAGTATTGCAGATAATAGATAATTTTCAAAATTTTTTTTCATCAAAATGCCCTAAAAAGTCTTCTAGCGAAGCAAAATTTTATGAGGAAAATTTTTTTGACTCCCATTTCGATAAATAAATCGAAACATTTTTTTTAACAAAATGTATGGGACACATGATTTTTCAATCGCTACACAGTGGGGCCAAATGCAAATTTTTTGGTAATAAATCTGTATCTCCTAAACTACTGCTCGGTTCGAGCAGAAATGTATGGAGGAGATGTAGAGGAGGACCAAGCTGTGAAAAATGTTCCAAGTCAGCACTATGAAATTAGTTATAGTTAATGGTTATTTTTTTTACAAAGTTGTATTAATACAATTCCAATTGTATTAATATGGTGGTGCAGGGTATAAAAATACGAGTAAACTCCACTACATTGTGTCGGTGAAATTTTTAAGATTATTTTTGTATAAATAGATGTAATTTGGTTAATAAGCAATATTATTCAAATAAACGCATTTTGAAAAAGTAGGTTTATACGCGCCCATGATTCATATGTGTAATCCAAGGTAATCAAAAACATGCAAAATCATATTTTTCTTCCGAGACTGCGACTAAACCAAACTGTTAGTAACGTTACGTTTTTAAATCCGATTCTCTAATAATTTTAATTTTTTTAATTTATAGAAATTTTGTATTTTCCTCATAAAATATACACACAAAGAAAAAAATATGGTGAATAGCAACCATAATCGAATACATATCATATTATAGTTGTCTGTAAATTATATTATGGTTTGATATAGCACCATAATATGGTTAAATCACATATTTTTTTTGTATATGTACTTGATTTACTTATACAACAATAATATGGTTAAATAACAATAAAAATATGGTTGGTATGCAACCATATTTTTGTTGTATATATACTTAATTCATATAATAATATAGTTAAATAACAATAAAAATATGGTTGGTAGGCAACCATATTTTTGTTGTATATATACTTAATTCATGTATACCACAATAATATGGTTGAGTAACAATAAAACAATGAAAATATTGTAATAATATGCTTGATTAACAATAATAACAATAAATAACGAAAAAAATACATTTTGTTTGGTGAAATTAAGAATAGTTTCGTCACTGGGCAGCAGTGTTGCTAGTTTAGCCTTTTTAATGCTAAATCTAGCCTTTTTATTTTGCTTTTAGCCTCAAAATTTTCGCTTTAGCTTTTTTTCTAGCCTTTTTTGATTCTTAACATAGCCATAAAAAGGCTAACAATTTACTAATTTTATTTTTACAAAATCATCAATTTAAGCATATTTGTGTATTAATTTGCACAAAAAATGTAAATCATTTATATATAGCGGAAATTTTCTCCTGCGGCGCTTCATTCTAAAAAATATTATAATTATTCTTTAACAATTTTTATTACCTATAGGAACTTTTATGTTATATTTAAAAATTCACTAAAATATCTTTAAGAAATACCAAAAACTAATGGAACAAGAAATAAATTCCCCAGCAGTGTTGCCAGGACTAAGAGAAAAAAATTAAGAAAAAAGCTAATATATTGTTTTATAAAACAATATATTAGCTTTTTTCTGGCTTTGTTTTTTGGGACATTTAGCTTTTTCTGACCTTTTTTAAAGTCTATTTTAGCTTCTTTTTTTTTCTCAAGTCCTGGCAACACTGCTGGGGAGTGATAAATCCACAGAAATTTCTTGAATATTCGCACAAGGTGACTCCAATGTTGTTTTATTTGTATTGGTATCCAGTTTCTGTGTGATTTCAAAATCACTCGACATCACACTTATAAAAAAATATTTAATTTAAATATTTTTGTTGTTAAGTTTGCTAATTATTTTTATTTTTTTTATTTTTTAGCACTCCGAAGATAATTTATTGTGAAGTTTTCTTTGCATATTATGCATTTCAAATATATTCATTTCAGAATTTTAACAACAATAACTTGGTTCTAATGTAAACATATTGCTTAACATGTTGTGCCAATAATGTAATTGTGAATTGATAACAAAAGTATAATTGCTACAACAAAATTGTTTTTAAAATGAAATATATTCAACAATAACGATGTTTGCAATTACAATATATTATTGCGATGTTGGGGCAACCATATTGCGAAATGTTTTTTCTATGCGTATAAATATTTTTAAGTGCAAAAGAAAAAAATGTTCAGCAATTGCTAATAAGATCCAGTTATTATTATCAATACAAGATAATTTAATATATAGCAAAAAAATTAATAATACTAATATTTTGACACATTTTTTTTTTTTTAATTCTAAGGACATATTTTCCAATTTTAAGAGCATTTGTTATGCGATTTGTTAGAGCATATTTTTATTTGGTTTAAAAAATAAAAACATATTCCATTTTTAATCTTCGTGTTATTAATTGTACTTTTGGTGTTTACAATTCCTAGTATTTATGTATGTAGTTATGTGGCCAAATGCAACTACATATGTATTTAAATGTGTTGTGGGAAAATAAACAATGCAACATTCATTTGTTTTACACAATTAAATGATTTTAAACGGTGTTTTTTTTTTTTCTCTTAAACTTTATTCATCTGAACAACTAAAAGGATAATGGGTAAACAAATGCAAACATGTGTTTGAAGCCATATAAGATTGACTTAATTGCTTGTTTATTATTTTAAATGTAATAGAACAAAAACACTCAAGCATACACCCCACACAAATAAACACACAATAATTCTTAAATGTTAACTCCTTTTGGCCATTTGAACGCACGCACACGAACAAACATAAATTCATATATATTTTGTTTTACATCCATAAGTGTGTAGTTAATGTTGCTGTTGCACTATATAGTTATGTAAACATTGTGTTTTAACCAAATTAATTAACTCTATACTAACAAAGATGCTAATGAGTATTAACCAAGTATGATACAAGCACTCGTAATATTATATTTCACTTGAATGCGCCTTTTAAGTCAAGCAAAATGCTTAATGGCGTGTTAAAGTGGATTAAGGTGTTTTATTTGTCGTTGTGTGTCTTTAAATGTATGGAATTACAACAGAATTAAACCAGGAATTAAAGCTATTATTTTGGAAATTTGGAGGTTATATTAATCCTAATATATATTATAAAAATGAGGTGTAAGTTTGTTTGCTTGTTTGTTTGTTTGTGCGTCAATCACGTCTAAACGGCTGCACCGATTTTCACGAAATTTGACATACAGATAGTACCAGTGCCGGTGATGGTTGTAGGTTATGTAGGATCTCGATTGGATGTTACATCCACATTTCACGGCCACTTTTTTAAAACTCTTAAACGGCAGCACAGATTTTTACGAAATTTGACACACAGATAGTACAAGAGTTGGTGGTCGTTATAGGCTATGTAAGAACTTTTAAAGGGTAGTAAATATTTGATATCGCCTAATAAGGGGTAGCGAAGCGCACCGGGTTACGCTCGTGATTAATAAATCAAGAGCCTAACTCCTCAAGGGACCAACTTATTTTGAATGAACGTGTTTCATCCATCAGCTACTCTGGGTTGGAATCTTTCCTGAAAAAAGCTAACTTCTAATTATTAAATCATCACATCGAATTTTATGAGAAAAAAAAGTATGCAAATTTTCCCCCGTAAACCTTTTAAGATTAATATGTTATAAAGTAATCCAATTTCAGTTAATTTTTTCATTTTTTCAAAATACCTCTAAAAGTATGGTTTTCAAACAACACTTCACACAGTCCTTAACATTTGGTAAAAAAAAATCTAATTATATTACATTACATATAATAGACACATGTCTAAAATTTTTTTAAAATTATATTTCGTTTTCATGAAATTAAGATTTTAGTACAATTTTACAAAGACTCTCTTTAATTCGATTATTACCACAGCTTTAAAATAATTCATTATATTTTTCATGTATTCGTTGATTTTTAAGTATAAAAAATATTTCCATTCAAATATTTGCAAAATTTACTAATTTGAACTTTTTTAAACCACACGCTGAAAAAAACATGGTTACAGCATTATTACTACAACTTCTCATTGTTAATTTTCTTGAATTTTAATAATTCTGTGTTCATGATAACAATGCTTTTGTTTAAATTTTGTCATTTAATATTTACACTCAATAAAAATTTTAATATGGTTGACTACAAAAATTATATATAAATATACAAGGTTTGTAGCATTCGGAGTGATTGGATTACATATGCTGGTATAAATGAATATAATTAATAAACAAATAATATGTTAATATATCGTCCATTCCATGAGAGATGGCATACGCATACACTATGGAGCCATTTAAATATCTTCATTTTTATTTTTGTGAATTTTAAAAAATTCGTGAATTTATTTACGATTTTGATTTTCGGAAAAGTCAAAAAAATCGCAAAAGTGTCTAACTTTAAACATCAATATCTCTAAAAGTTGTTAACGGATTTTAATGATTTAAATTGCATATATAAGAATAATATGTCCACTATAAATGGAGTAATTTAAAAATAATATTATCATTTAAAAATGCATTCATAATGCAAATGCAATTTTAGGATGCATTTTTGAAAAATTTCTACCCTTTAAATTCGTGAATTTATTTACGATTTTGATTTTCGGAAAAGTCAAAAAAATCGCAAAAGTGTCTAACTTTAAACATCAATATCTCTAAAAGTTGTTAACGGATTTTAATGATTTAAATTGCATATATAAGAATAATATGTCCACTATAAATGGAGTAATTTAAAAATAATATTATCATTTAAAAATGCATTCATAATGCAAATGCAATTTTAGGATGCATTTTTGAAAAATTTCTACCCTTTAAATTTTTTTCTTCCTCTAATATAAAGAAAAAAATATTATGTTTGCTAAAAATTGCAATATAAATTGTTCTGGGACAAAATAGTTCACTATTTTAAAAAAGTTTTTTTAAATATTTCTTCAAATTTTTTCATACAAAAAAAAAAAAAAAACATTTTTTTTTTTTTAATTTTTGTATTTTTTATATTTTGTGAGTTTATTGTACAATTTATTTAATCATAAAAAAAATATTTTTGATTTATACAATATAAATTACAATTACATTGCAATGAACATTATACTGGTTTTTAAATTAGTAAAACCCGACCTACAGTTAAGTAGTTATAAACATTTAAAGTTACATGTTACTAAACGAGTATAACCAAAAAAAAATCAAAATCAAAATTTTTTAAAAAAATTAAATTTTTGTATGAAAAAATTGATGCAAATTAAAAAAAAAAAATATTAAAAAATAGTAGATTTTATTGTCCCAGAACAGTTATTTTTGCATTTTATAGAAAAGATATTGCTTTTTAACATATTAAAAGAAAATTAAAATCGAAAGGGTAGAAATTTTTCAAAAATGCATCCTAAAATTGCATTTGCATTATGAATGCATTTTTAAATCATAATATTATTTTTAAATTAATACATTAAAATAGGACATATTCATCTTCTACATGCAGTTTAAATAATTAAAATCCATTAACAACTTTTGGAGATATTGGTGTGTAGTTACACACTTTTCCGTTATTTTTGACTTTTCGAAAAAAACAAAGTCGTGATTAAATTCGCGAATTTTTCAAAATTCAAAAAACTAAAAATGGAGATTTTTAAATGGCTCCATAGGTTAGATGCGTACCAAATATGAACAAAATCGGATGACCATCCGTAAAAAAATTGGCATTTTTTATAAATCTCTCATGGAATGGACAATAATTTTTTTTTATCATTGAACATATTTTCTATTATTTTCAATAAAAAAAAATATAAAAATAATAATTTTTCATTAATACGTATACATTAAGGCGACTCACTCCCTATGGAAAGTAAAAAAGTGATTTTGTTACCCCCCTCAAAATTTACCTTGAAATGTTTTATGATGTTCCCCAAAATATTTTGGTTCTACTGCTGACCGTTCGTGAGCTGGTTCATTTTTAAAAAAAGTTTTTTTTTCCTGTTTTTTTTAACTTTTTTGTATTTTCTCCCAAAGTAACATAAAGAAAATGTTTTATCATTTAAATGGTATTTGGAAGAGATGAAGAGTTTTGATACCCATATTGACTATGTTTATGCAAAATTTTAAATCAGATTGATTGTCTGATAGGCCACGAAATTGAAAGAAATTTTGAAAGAAATATTAAACAAGTACCAAAATCTCCTGTCTAAAAGCAAGTAAAAATTTACTAATTTGAATTTTCAATAAAAATAACAAACAATATTGTGAAAAACCCTTAAAAAATAGGATGTTTCATGGAATAAAAAAATATTGAGGTCACTCTTAGATATGTTTTATATACCAATGGACGCACCTTCCAAATACCTTTTTAATGATGAAACATTTTCTTTATGTTATTTTGGGAGAAAATAGAAAAAAGTTAAAAAAACTGGAAAAAACCTTTTTTAAAAATGATCCAGCTCACGAACGGCCAGCAGTAGAACCAAAATATTTTGGGGAACATCATAAAACATTTCAAGGTAAATTTTGAGGGGGTAACAAAGTCACTTTTTTGAATGAATCGCCTTAGTATACATATATTTTAATATATGATAATATGGTGGAATAATATGAGAAAATGAAATAATAATATAAGATTGGATAAAAAATAAATATTTTAATATAATTGACTACAATAATTGTATGTTTTTAAATATTTTGACTAGAAATCAAATTTTATTTATACGAAAAAATATTATTTCTGCAACTATTTGTATTATAAATCTTTTTTCTTCTTAAACCATATTTTGTTTTTAAACCATATGGTTTAAGTACAAAATAAACAAATCGGACACAATGTGATAAAATGGAATCATATCTATTTTTGTCTGTGATCATATACTGCAATCATAATATGTTGCTATTAGATTATGATCATAACGAAAATTTTAATTACGTCTACGAAAATAAAAATATTCAGATGTAATATTTTGGGAATGATATAGGAATATACATTTAACACAATATATCTTTATATAAAAAATGTAGATATTTAGTTTCGTATTGACGATTTATAGTTTTTGGGTTACTCGAACATTTCTTGGGCATGAGACGGAAATTTTAAAACCTTTATTCTCCTCCATATAAAAGAAGGGCCCCTGTAATACATACATACTGTTATGCATATATTGATTTATATTGATCAGATATTAAAAAAATTTACATATACTTTCAGTATTCAATTTGCACATTTGTCGCCTTTTTATGACAAATTAGTTTTATAGAAAAATATTATTCATGGCCTTAATTTTACATTTATGCAATACAATGAACCAATTTGTATATGTCGTGTTTGAATTATTACTATTTAAGATATAAAAAATGTACTTAATACTAGAAAATTTTGTGGAATTTCGCATACATAGTTCTTTAAATCACATTAAAAGAAATACTTAAAAAGAACAACAACTAAATTTTCTTATCACGAAATATGAGTGATGGTTGCATGTCAACCTTTCAACACTAAAACAATTAAATGAACGAACATGTTACTCGTATGTATTTTACACTACAAATTAGTAAAAACATTTTACTTCCTTTTACTAATAAAATTTATAGTTAACGCATACAAATGTTTTAAACTGCCAGAGTATTTGAGTGAATATTAACCAAAGTCTTACAGTTAAGAAAAAATTGATACTAAAAAATATTAAATTGTTGTTATACAGTGGTTTCCCGGTTTAACGAATACTCAGTTTAACGAATTCGCGATTTAACGTACGTCCAAATTTTTAACATTGAGTATCTTATTTTTTTTTTTTTTCAAAAAAATGTGATTTGAAATCTATAAAAATAAAACAAAGTAAAAAAATAAAACACATTTGTCATCCTATTGAAAGAGTACTACTCTTCCCTGTTGTGTAAAAGGAAGAGAATTAAAGATTTTCGTTTGGACAACATTTTTTCATTTGAAAACTATTTTCTAAATAAAAAAACTGTAAAAATAAAGCAAAAATACGTTATAAAGCTGTTATTTTACTAACAGTTCGGAACAGTTGCAAAAAGAGACATACTTATAGAGACATACCGTCGACTTTTTTCGTAAGTTATCAAAAAAAAAAAAAAAACTGTTATTCGAAGAAAAATAATTTGTTTTTTAAGAATTTTAATTTTGCTATTTTTTATTTTTCTCTTTTGTTGTTATGAGATAACTATATTGTGTTTTAACGTTAAAAAGTGAAAATATAGACTTTAAAATAAATTTTTTAAAATATATTTTGTTAGTAAAATATATTCGCGATTTAACGAATTTTTCGATTTTACGAATTGGCCAGACAATATATCATTCGTTAAACCGGGAAACCACTGTATTTTTTTAGTTTCATATGATGCCCTACATAGCCTATAACGACCACCGGCACTGGTACTATCTGTATGTCAAATTTCGTGAAAATCAGTGCATCCGTTTAAGAGTTAAAAAAAGTGGGCGTAGACGTGATTGACGCACAAACAAACTTACACTTTATTTTTATAATATATATTAGGATTCCGGATTTGGAGGATTTGGATTTTGGGTTTAATTAGCATGTGTCTATGCAATAATCTTGTTAAAAGATCAGATTCGATATTACTTGTTTTCCAATGTAATTAGTAATTAATTACTTTTTGCATTTTTTTAGAAGAAAATTAAATATTAAATATAATAAATATTAAATATATTAATATTAATATATATTATATATATTAAATATAAATATTGATTGCCCGGAATTATTAAATAAAATACCATTTCATGTCCCATGTAGGATTACACTCCGTCATAGGAATTTATTCTATGTTAGATTACATCATAGAAATTATGTGTTAAATAGTCCATTAATCAGATCATTAAATTACTTTAATTCTCTAAATAATAATCATATTTTTGAATTTACTGCATCAAAAACAGATTTTAAAAACTTAATACTTCAAAACATGAATTAATATTAACAATTATAATTACATACAAACAAAATGTAATAATTTAATTTTAATCCTTAGTCTGTAAAGAATATTGTTCTTTAGACTTAAGTAAATAAATAAATAAAATTCATGATTTAGAATTATTTTCGTATCGTTTTAGTTACATTTAATACCCATGATGTTATAGGATATAAAGGAATGTAAACTAAAAAAAAAATTTCACATGAACAAATCAACCAAAACATAAATTAGTATATTAGTATAAAATTAGTCATAGTTTATACAATATTCATATAAAATTTAAACTGTACACAAATTGTTTAAATTTTATTTATCATAAAATAAAAAAAATAAAAAAACAAGTAAAAAAATTAAGGTTCTATCATAGTATAATTAGAAAGTATACTCGTAAAAACAGCTGTTTTACATTTTTATACCCTTCACCACAGGTGTATATACCCTATATATAAGTTTGTCATTCCGTTTGTAATTTCCACAATTTTCGTCGGAGAGAGTTTATATTTTTGGGATCCTTGTAAGAAATGATGACGATAGGACCATGTCCATGCGTCTGACCGTCCGTCGGTTTGTCGGTTGAAATGGCGTTTATGAAGCCCACCGATAACTGGCATATATAATATATATATCAAACGATCGGAAATCCTTTCGAAAATTTTGCTATTGAAATTCAGCAAGATTGGTTCATACATTTCGGAGATATGCTTAAAAAACCGGTTTTTAGAACCGATTTTCCAGTTTCTGAAGGCTCTGTATATAATAGGGACTTCGTTATTGCAAAGAAGGCTCGGACATTTTTTTCTGACTTTTTTTTTTTTTTGCTAAAAAATTAAATAAATCTGTTCATAATAACTGAGATGTCGGGCAAAACGCATTTTTGATTTTTTGAAGCCCTTGTTTAAGCTATAAATTTTTATTTTTCTATAGATCCGTCATAAATATTTTTATAAAATTTCGGTTTTTTAATAAACCAAATTCGTTCATAATCAACAGAGTTATCGGCCAAAAACTAAAACAAATCTGTTAAGAATATAAATACACACATAAACATGTATATTAAGCATTTTAATGTCTATTAGTGACGTTTTTGTTTTTTGTATAGGCAAGTAGTTTAGTTAGCAATAGCAGTAATATAATGAATAACAGTGTTGTTGTTGTTCTTTGTATATGCAGTCAGTTTGTATATACACACATACAAAAATAAATAAATATGGAATTGTTGTTGTTGTTTATTTTTTAAAAACAAAGCTTGCTATGATTGTTTTTTTTTCGTATTCAAATTTTCGTAGTTTGAAAAAAATGTAGATTTATAAATGTGAAATAATGAAAGCATACGTTAAGGCGAATATTTAATTATTTGACGGTAAGATGGTGAAGGGTATCAAAGATTCGGCACAGCCGAATCTTTTTTTAATTTTTATTTTCATTGACATACCTCACGGAACTGTCAAATTGTTTTTGTATTCCTATGGAACATTTTTTCGAGTTTTTTTACTCTTCTTCTCCTTCATTCTCTCATTTTCTGTTCATAGCATTTTGACATTATGTGCAGTAGTTTTACACTAACAAAATACAATCAATTGTTGTTTTTGTAGATGTGCGAGCACTTTCTAATTACGGTATGGGTTCTATCATATTATACAAGTGTTCAATGGCCAACTCAGCCATTTACTAGTTAAATTTAACCATTTTACTTTTCAATTTATCAATTTTTTAATTTTTATACTAAAATATAAATAATTAAAAAAAAATTCAATACATAAACTATTTTCTGTACAAAATATTTTAAAATCATTCAAAGAAAGCACATTTTTTATTGAAAACAAATTTAATATTAACGTTAAAAAGAGGAACAATATTAGTTTTATATAATGATTCTATATTTCACCAAATATCATACTTACATAAATCCAAATTTTATTATAGGACTAGAAAAAGTAGTATTTAACAAGTTATTTCTGCTTTCTAAGTATTTAATTTTATGTTTCCTAAAAATGTTAAGGCCTTTTTGGTCACTAAGAATTGGTAACACAACACCATCAAAAAACATTTTTTTTTTTTTTTTGAAATATTGGGTTTATCATTCAAAATCTAAGACTATCTAGAAATTTCCGTCCATCTGCATGTCTGTTGAAAGAAGGATAGGGAATAGACAACCTAGGAGTTTCCTCAAATATATTTAAGGAAACCAAAAATCGGCACGATCCGCCCACTTCATCGCCCCCTTCCGTATAGAGTGAAATTATTAGTCTAGTACAAAAAGTTTGCGGATGATGGATATATAACATTATGACTTGTTATCCTTAAATTCTGAAGTTCATTATATGTAATTATTATACATTACAGTACCTTGATTTGTATGGGGACAAAAAAAAGTTTCAAATGTACCCCCCTAAAATTAAAGTTTGATATGTTTTAAGCTAATTACCAAAATATCTCGGTTCAATTATTTAATTTACGTGAGCTAGACCATTTTTAAAATACCTGCAAAAATATGGTTTTCGATCGACAGTATACATAGTTTTTAACTTTTTGTCAAAAAAATTACAACATATGATAGAAAAACGATGTCTAGTACATATTGAACAAAAAATAATTTAAAATTTGTTTTCATTCATCTTAAATTATATTTTAGCGCATCATTGGAAAACTCTCATTAAATACTATTGATATGTGCATTCATTTAACCCTTTGGTTGCACAAATAAAATTTTGGGATTTCCGGTCCAGAATTGGTTAATTTTAATGGCAAATAAATGGTTAGTTAAGGACATACATGTCCTCAAAAGCATAAATTTATCAAAAAAGCGGCGAATTGAAGTAAAATGGCGGCTAAATTTAAAAAAACTCCTTTTTATTCGATTATTGTCACGATTTTTAATGAACTTATTATGTTTTTTTATAAATTTATCATTATTTAAGTGTAATTAGTATTTGCATGCGACTTATTTGCAAAAATTGCAAATTTAATCTTTTGTGAACTAATTGCATAAAATTGACCCTCTAGCTCTTAATGGGTTAATTACGTGTTATCTTCTATAGCAACAGGATATACCATTTCTATGATACATTAAAACCTAATATATTTTGAAAAATGTCCGAAATATATAAAATTACTTGTTTGAAAAAATAAAATATTATAAAAAATGTTAGTAAAATCTTAATGTTCCGCGACTGAAAAGAGACATAATAGTTATTTATATGAATATTGAAGGTCGTAGTATGCCTCTATTATAATTTGAAGTTAATTTTCTTAAAACTAAAATTAAAAAAATTACAGGTATTTTAAAAATGGTCCAGCTCACGTAAATCTTAACATTGAGATGTAATATTTTGGGAATCATATAAGAACATACTAATCTTCATTTCTAGAGGGGTACATTTGAAACTTTTTTTCGTGAGGCACTTTATTATACATATTTATATATTATTTGTCAAAAATTTCGACACCAAACTTACAGGGAACGAAATTTAGTATTTAAAATTGTATCTATAACATTAATTTGTTTAATAAAAAAATAGTAAATTACTAAATTATTCTTTATAACACTCAAATAAAAATATTTTTCAACTTTGTAACTTTTTGGCGAAATAAAGAACAATACAAAAAAAAAAAACGAGAGGTAAAGATATAGTCGGTCACGCCCGACCATATGATACCCTACACCATTGTGTACGGTATAATTCGGTGAGGAGTCCTTTATTAGACTTGGAGTCAAATGTGGACCAATACTCATAAATGTAAAATAAAACATACGAATTCAGAATATTACGTTGATGCTGACATTTACATGAATTTATTCACTTTTGGGTTATGGTAAATTATGGACCGATCTTTGTAAAATTTGGCACTATTATTTATGTTCATATAAAACTTATTTGTGTCGAATATTAACTTGATACTAACAGTTTAATGGGATTTATGTCCGTTAAATGATTTTCTGAAAAGGGGTTTATATGGGAACTATGGGTAATTATGGACCGATCTTTTTAAAAATCGCCATTTGGACTTACATGAAACTTATATATGCCAAATTTCACTAAAATATTGCTATATTTAAGGGATACATGATCGTTAAACCCTTTTCTGGGAGGACATTTGTATGGGGGCTAGGTGAAATAATAGACCGATCACAACTAATTTCAATAAGCTTCGTCCGTGGGCCAAAGGAAACCTGTGTACCAAATTTCATACATTTTGGTTCAAAATTGCGACCTGTAGTTTGATTATAAGGTTTACATGGACGGACAGACGGACGGACATCGTTAAATCGACTCAGAAAGTGATTCTGAGCCGATTGGTATAAATTAAGGTGGGTCTTAGACCAATATTTTTGGGTGTTACAAACATCAGCACAATCGCATAATACCCTCCCCACCTATGGTGGTGTAGGGTATAAATATTCCATTATACAAAACTGATATTTAACGATAATATTAACTTAGTTTTTTATAAGTAATGTACATTCTGTAAAAGATTTTTGGATATTTTGTACCAAAAAAAGTGTATTAAATGAAAATTCTTAATATTTTAGCAATAAAAAACAAAAATGGCTAAAATGAAAAGACAAATTTTTAATGGCTAAATACATATTCAAAGGCTAAGCAAGATTGAAATTGGCTAAATCGGCAGCACTGTCAAATACAACATTACATGGACATAAATTATTATTTTTGTAAAAACGCCTCAAATTTAATGGATAAAAAAGGTCATTCCATATCAAATATTCGTAAATTATAAGATGTCAAGGTGAATTCAAACAGGTGACCTCACTTAATAATTCTTGCTTACCCGCAGAAGTGTCAAACTCTTTGTATAAAAAAAAAAAAAATTAATAATTAATTCGCCGTATTGTTGGTTTTGTCGAACTGTGGAAGTAGTTTCATTTCTTTTAATCCCCGTTATACTTTCGAAAGATAGTACTAAAAGAGGTTAAAACGAACTATGAAAGCGTAATAATTCTAAAATCGAAAATGGTTTCGAGAAATGGAGACTTCGTCTTAATATACGGAAAACCGACGCTATAATTATTAAAGGCAGACGTAAGTACCTATACCCGAATAGTAGGAGTTTTATTCCATCGATTAAGATTGCTGGCGAATCGGTAAGGGTGTCAGATAGAGTGTAATACCTTGGTGTAGAGTGTAATACCTTGAATTTTATAGGCATATTGATTATGTGTTGGAAAAGATCAAGCTGGCATATGCTTCGTATAGGGCTATATTAGGAAGGAGGTGTGGTCTTGATGTTAGAGTAGGACTTCTATTATATCGCCAAGTAATACGCACTCTCATGTCCTACGCCTTTCTAGTCTGGTTCAGAATATCTTCTGCACAAATGGAGAGGCTTAGGGTATGGGAGAGGAGGATACAGGCCCTCCTGTAGATCAATTTATCGGGCAATTGACTTCGAGAGAATCGATGCGCATATGGTGAAATTGCCAATTGCGTTCCTTGAGAGGGCTCGTAATCTTGTTAACGATCTTGTTAGGAGTTGCCTCAGGAACACAGGCGACCTGGAGTCCATCCAGGAGTCTAGTTATATGTCATCGACGGACCTTCTTGTTTGTAATGAAGCTGGCCTTCTTTATAAGAGTACAAACCTCTTGTTTTATAACAGGAGGATAAATACATTAGATATTTGCATCGTAGGGACTTTGGTCTCTGCTTTTGTATATATATTTTCCCCTCTTTTACTATCCTTAGCGTGTAAGTTGTTATCATAGTTTTAAATTTTAGTTCTTAAGATTAGTATTAAGAACTCCTAAGTGCCTCCCTTTTTTTTTTTTATACCCACCATCAAAATGATGGGGGGTATATTGATTTTGTCATTCCGTGTGTAACATGTCGAAGGAAGCATCTAAGACCCCACAAAGTATATATTTTCTGGGTCCTGGTTAGATTCTGGGTCGATCTAGCTATGTCCGTCCGTCTGTCTGTCTGTTGAAAGCGGGATAGAGCTCGAACGGGGCAACGTAGGGAGACGGAATTTGGCACAAATATTTATCTTACATAAAGTTTGTTTGGTATTGAAAATGGGTTAATAAACAAAATCGGTTAATAAACAAAAAAGTTATGGGCTGAAAACTAGAAACACAGGGTGTCTGTTAAATACTTGTCTGCTGATATTTCTTCAATAAAAGCACGTACGATAACGAAATTTTGTTCGGGGGTCGATATAAACTAGGAAACCAAAAATGGGCGCAGTCCGCCCACTTTACCGCCCACCTCCCATATAAGGTGAAAATCAACGAAATTGTGTTCAAATAGTTCAAGGACCAATGTAAAGTCGGAAACCCACTTTACTACCCACTTTACCGCCCCTTCCATAAAACGTAAAATTTGAAAAAGTTGATGGTGTAAAATATGGAAAATTTTGAAAATAAATAAATGAATGAAGTGAATGAAATCGAATATTGCACATTAAAATGTTAAAAAAAAACAATTTTTTTAACATTAAATTCAATATTTTTTTACTCAGTGTAAGTTGATCCGTACACATTCATATGAATTTGTATCTATCTAAATAAGTATTTAGTATTTATGCATGTGTATGTAGTATTTATAAGTTTATGGGCAGTAAATTCATTTATTAAGATATCACTACAAAATAAACATGACAAGTTAAAAGTTTAATTGCGATGAAGGCGCTTAATTCAACTACATGCACATAAATGTATTTAAACAATTATGTGTCTATGTATATATGTACATATGTATGTATGTATGTGTGTGCATGTGTATGTATGTTAGTTTGTATTAGTATGCATGTCCAACTAAATGATTATATTTGTGTCATTAATATTTTTTTTTTTTTTTTTTTTTGAACAATTTGCATAAATAAATTGTGTTTCTTCAAATACACTTAACGATACAATTGAATAACAGAACCTATGAGTATTGCCAATTTTTGGCAAAAATAATAAAAAAAAATTATAAAATAAAGAAAATGAAAACACTGAAATAACAAAAAAACTTTATACTGTTGAAGAATATAAACAAATGAAAACATAACAAGAACAATAACAGAAATCTACTGTCATGAAAATTTCGGGTTCCTTTTTTTTTTTTTTTGTCTTCCAAAAATACAGAAACAAATCACATTTTGAAGTAAAATTCTCACGCCATAAATCGTATTCGAGTATTTCTTCTATTTTACGAGAACAAAACATAAAAAAAATTGTAGAACAATACAACAGGCAATCGTTCATTTTATTCACTCACTCATTTTGTTGGCTGTCAGCCAATTTGCCCTTTGGGGTCAAAATGATTTTTCATATTGCCATTGCCTTTGCTATTTAACCATAACATTGAGAGAAATTTTCAGCTATATTTAATACTTTAAATAATAATTATATAACAATTTGATTATTAATATTAATGAATTTTTTTCTTACTTTCAGATATAACTTTTGTAGCATCAGATTATGTGGGCTAAAAATATCTGATAAAAAAATTTACAATAATTTTTATATTTAAAAATTAATAATTTTTCTAAGTGTATGTATGTAAAATAGATTTTGTGTGACTTGTATCAGTCCCTTTCCATCGACAAACATTACTTCCTTTCATTATTTTTATACATACAAACATGTTTTTTTCTTATTACTTTTTTTTAAGAGTGTTTTACAAGTGGCATGACGAATTACTCAGGAACAAAATAATTAAACATAATGACAGAATTATTGCGGGTTTTCGTGCAAACAAATTTTTTTCTATTCTATACTTTTTATTTAGACCAACTCAATTCTTTTCGGTAGTTCAGTGTGCCCAGTCAAACGAAATGATGAAATAGGAAATTGTGTACTAAAGGCAATTTACTAAAGTGTTTGTGGCCCATAAAGATCAAAATGAAATAGAAAATGTTAAGAAAAGCTGAGAAAATAAAGTACAAAACAAACAAAAAAAAAACAAAAAAACAAAAAATAAAGTAAAAATACCATTTGTGTTCAATCAATAGAACAAGGACATGTTCAATTAGCATACTAATACAAAATTGTTTTAAATGGTTATAGGACTTTAAAATATTTGGAAAGTAGATTATTATTTTTGCCAAAAAATACTTAAGGAGACCTAATAAATAATTTGCTCAATTTTATCTTTCCAACTGCTGGTTAAAAAAAATGATTTAAAAAAACTACATGATATTTAAACAAATTTTTCGCAAAATTTTGGTCGACTTTTATTTTTTTTAGTACATCATTCGAAAAAAGATGCGTTAATTACTTTTTGCGAAATTAACAAAAAACTTTATAGTTTTGTTCCTTGTTATGTAAAAATATAGGCTATTTCACCGAAATGTGTAAAGGCCTTATATATTTTAATCACTTGTAGGGAAATGAATACCGCAGCTCATCAATGCACGTTGTGTTAGCAATCTTTCTACAAAAGATTTAAAAAATAATAATTTTCTCGGGACACCCTAACGTACACGTAATATTTATAATATTATAATTCCAAAAAAATTTCGACCCAGCTCCGATTTTGATGAAATTCAGTACATATAATCTACTCCTCTATGCGCTTCACATGGCGTACCTGTTCCATATCGCTAATGGTTAATATTCTATGAACCTCTAAAGTTAGTCACCTCGACCTTTTTTGTCAAAAATAAGCAAAATTTATGCTTGATAAACTTTTATAACCTACGTAATATTTAAACAACTTTGGTATCATTGGTAAGAACTTAAATTCATTTTTATCACAAAATCAAAAAAGTTACACATCTTACTGGAGAAAGGACCCGTAAAATGAAAAATGTCCTTTATCCTTTGATATCCTGGAAAAGGGTCTTTTCAACTAACAAAATTTTTTTTTATTAGATTTTATGTGGTTTTTAGCATATTGATATATTTATTCAAATTTTGACATAGTAAATCATTATTTAGTAATATAAGACGTATATATAGCACATTTCTGATCCCGTAAAATAATTTCATATTATTTCAGAATTTTCAGGAACACATTAACCAAACTTTAACCCAATGGAACCCACTTTAAAAAATCAGCCGAATTGTTTCTCAGCAAAAATAAATAGAAGTCATTTTTAAGGAAGTAAATTTTCACTACTTCCAAAGTTTCAATAGGTATACGTTTTCTTGAGCTTAAGAAGTAATATAAACAACATCCAAAGATGTAATTGAAAATTGATTCAAAAGACATTTTTTTAAATATTTGTTAACAATTTTATTAAAAAATATTTTAGTTTAATTAATCTAATTTCCTGTGATACAGGAAGTAATACAAATAAAAATCCAAAGCATAACATCGTGGACATGTCTTTCTATTAGGGTGATCGATTATTCGACTTTTTTGAGAAACTGGTTTTCGAATAGTTCGAATAGTTGGTATTTAAAAAAAACCGGTTGCACTTTTTGAAATTCAGAAAAAACCGGTTAACCGGTTTTTTGCAGAAGTTAATATTTATATCAAAAGACTACATTTCTTAAAAAAAATCAATATAATTAAGTTAAAATTTATTAAATACAAGCGTAAAAGCCTAACAATGTCAGGAAAAATAATATAATAATGAAAATATGCACAAACAAATCCGAAAATTAAAAGAAAAAAATATGAACAACATTAGACACCTTCCTCTCCCTAATCAAAGTCAATTATTTGAAGCCGTTCAAATTTATTGGAATTATATTGATTAAAGTATTAAATTCGTAAACCTTTCAAAATAAAAAAAATTGTCGTAAATGCGCTCCCTGGCCGAAATACAGAATCAGTATTTCGTTTTTTATAGGATTTGGAGAGCAAACAATAAGTATAGCAACTCAAAAGTTCTTAACACCAAAACAGACTTTTTGGTCCCTGATAGAAACATCTGGCACTGTTAGAATTTGTTGAACGAATAGTTTTATAAGTATGCCGATTTTTAGTTTCTTACGTCGTCTGGGAGCTTCAGAAAGCTCTGGAAAGGAAACATTGCTTAGGAAAGATATATTTAAATCCATATATACACCCAGAGAAATATCAATCACATACGTGTTGAAAACGATACCATTCTGTGTCAATAGTGAATCTACACCGTATGTGTTTAAATTAAACACTGCGTGTTCAATTCTTATTAAAAATTGATGCCTAATTGACACCAAGTTTAAACCATTTCAGAATCAAATTGTTAAATTACATATGTGTTCTATTAAATTTGTTAACGAAAGGTATTAAAAAGCTGTTACCGTAAATTACCAATGTGACCACAGCCGTTGTTGATTTTGAATCGAATTTTTTCCCTTAGTGTATAGATCCACGTATTTTCGAAATCTGGCTCCGTTAGGATTTGTAGTACGAATAGGGTTATAATTAAGCTATGTCTTCTGGGAGCTTTAGAAAGCTCTGAAAAGAGAAAAAATTCTTAGAAAAAGACACATAAATCCTCTTATATCCGCTCCCTGATAAAAATTTCAAAATATGGCTCCATTAGGATTTGTTGACAAAAAGTTTTATAATTAAGCCAAATTTTAATTTTTTACGTCGTTTGTTAGCTTCAGAAAGCTCTGGAAAGAGAAAAATGCTAAGCAAATTATATATCTAGATGACTAGAAGATAATTTTGTTTCAAAATTGTAGAAAAAATCATCTAAATTTTAGTTAGTATAAACAGAAACAATGGCTTAATATGGAAACCTGTCTCAATTGAAACGATTCTGCAGGTGAAACTTTTTTAACACAACACCTTTAAAAAATAAAGGAAATATTGGATCAAAAAAATTAAATTGGGTCATACAGGATAATTATTAATTATTTTTTTGTTTAATATTACAGAATTAATTCCAATTTAGACTTAAACTATATTTTAAAAACATAAGAAATCAGTCTTTATAAATATTTAAAAAATTATTCCTAAATTTTCAAATATCACTATCACTATTTAGTACATGTTTTCTGAAATAAAATGCTATTTTTAAAACTGATTTTTTGTGTTTAAAAAAAACGGTCTATTCGACATTCGAAAAATGAACATTTTGAAAAAACCGACAGCATATTGACTGAAAAAACCGGTTTTAAAACCGGTTGGAAAACCGCGTCGATCACCCTACTTTCTATTCAGTGAATAAGTATCAAAAAAGAGAACATCTTCCTATGATAAGCCTATGTTAAATTCATTGTTTCATCATTCATTTAACGATTTCAAAGATAACACTGGTCAACAAAAAAATCCAAAACACCAAAGATGCGGACTAAAAATATCTTCAAAAATTCCCCAAACTTAATTTTTTTTTTATGTGCTCAATAGTTTCGGAATTATTTTGAAATAAGTGTCAAAAAAAATCATTTTCATGCTAAATTTTAGATTTTTTTGTTACTAAAATTTCTTTTATAAAAGAAATGCTGCGAATAAAACAAAATATATAAAACATATATCTTCAAAATTGATTCAGAAATCGAAAATTTATTCACAGTTAAGTAAAAATACCCATGTTACATACAATTAAGTAGAAATACAGTGATGGCCAAAAAAAAAAAAATTTTTTCTTGAAAGAAAAATAGATGGACTAGGTGGATTTTGACGAGTTAAACAAGAATCTGCATTCACTTTTTTTCTATCGGGTACTGAATTTTTTTATGTGCATGACTAATATCATCACCTTATTCAGCGATCACACTATAAAATTCGAGAATGGTTTGTCAAACTTAGGCTATAACTCAAGAACCCTTTACACGATTTTGATAAATGATACATCAAAAGATGCATACGCATACACCAAATTGTCTTCAAGGTGTGTCAACAATATTTTTCATTTGATCAAGAATTTCAAAGTTATGGATCAAAATTTTCACTTTTCAAAAAAATAAATTTTAAAATTTCGGTGCTAATTACCGAATAACTACGGAAATATTAACTAGACAAAAAATTATATAAATTCAGCTCAAAGACAATTTAGGTCGCTATATATCGAAGTTCAATTAATCTTAATTGGACAAACTGTTCTCGAGTTATACAAGTGTAACTGCCTAAAGGCAAGTTCATAGTAGTCATGCCCATAACAAAAATCAATTTGTGATAGAAAAAAAGTAAAAGCTGATTCTTATTTAGCACGTTGAATTCCATCTAATCCACCTATTTTTTATTTAAGACGAAAAAAAATTTTTTTTTCTCCACTAGTGTATTTCCACAAAGCTATAGGTATGCATGGGTATCCAAACTTAACTGTGAATCCAATCAAGATTTCTGCATCAATTTTTATAATACGTGGCTTTATTTACTCATAGCTTTGAGACAAAGGTAATAAACTTAAATATTTTTGATGTTTTCACTTTTAAAAAAAAGTTTTAGTAAAAAAAAAAAGTAATCTTGAATTTTGCATAAAAAAAATTTTTTCCGACACTTTTTTCGAAATATCTCCTAAACTATTGAGCGGATAAAATTTTGATTTAGCGATTTAAAGCTAATTTTATTCCGCATATCGTTGTATATCGTTTATATAAATCGTGCATACCGTTCTCAAGTAATAGTGAAATATACTCGAGTAATCGGCATATTTAGGGCACAATATTAGACACGCCCATATAAAAAATCCCGACCTGATGGAAAAAAACTGAAAGCAGATTCGAGTTTAGCATGCGGAATTCCATCTAGTCTGCATATATTTTTTTTTTTTTTTTTTTTGAAGGAGCTCGAAAAAAAATTTTGTCGACCAGTGTAATTTAATCAAACTTGATACGTGGGGTTACAAAATCAAAATCTACTGAAGCCTTTTTCCACTAGAATAGTGGTTTGACGAATATAAATTTAACGAATATAAATGTCTGAAATATGTTTTTTTTAATGTTTAAATTTCTTACAATTATAGATCGTTGTACCAAATTTTTTAATGATTGGTCCTTAACTGATCATATTTTTCATATAGGTTCCACTACTTAAAAATTGTTTAAACACTTTATGCGCTTTATCCCACATTAATGTTAATATCAATATAAAATTGTACATGAATGAGTTGTGTACAAGTATAAATCATAAAACACAGTTTCATAATAATTAGTACATAAATGAACATGGTTTCCATTCCCGAAAATAAATTAAACTTGCATAAAATGCTTACTTTTATCATTTACTATTTGTTTTTGTACTAAATTTAAAATAAAACTATCAGAACACCTAATTATATTATTTTATTAGTAAAATTATACTAACTGCTATAGAAAAATGTTGTAACTTCTGATCCCATTGAGATTCCATTTTTTTTTTTAAATAATGAAAATTAAAATATTCAGAATATCCTAGGATAAAGGATATTTTTTAATTTTTTAGGTTCTTGCACCAGAAAGATGTGTAACTTTTATGAATTCATGATAACGAGGAATCTCGGTCCTTTCCATTGGCACCAATTTAGTTAAAATCGGATGATCCACATAAAAGTTATTAAACCTTAAACTTTTGTTAATTTTTGACAAAAAAGACCGGAGTGTCCCACTTTAGAGGTCCATAAAATAAGAATCATAAACTATATGGTACTGATTCATACGTCATAAAATGCACGGTGACTAGTTTGATGCGCATCATAAATTTAAAAAAAGTAGCCTCCTAAAAAGATCACATTAATATAACTCGAGAACGGTTTGTCCAATTTAAATAAATTAAACTTCAATAGATGTCGCCTAAAAATATCTACAAGTTATAAATAGCGGTATTAAATATTTTATCATAAAACTGGGTATAAATAAGCCATACATGATGAAATGGCTTATTTAAATTAATGTGGCCTCCTAAAAAGAGGAAAATATTAGAATAAATCAAATCAAGACCTGACGAAAAAAGTAGATTTGTATTCAGCACCACAAACTCACTATAATCAAACTTTTTTAAGAGAATAAATCAAATTTTTGAAGGTGTATTGTACATTTTTAAAATGATTTATGATGTAATTTTACATGAAGCTGAAAAGTTATAGCCTGTTTCTCTATGTCGAACGAATGCTTTCTTTCGCCTTCTAAGCGAACGAAAACTGATTTGGGTTTCCCTAACTCACTTCTATGCGAACAATGAGTCGAACGACAAGTCGAAAGAAAACGTAAGTGTTTTCATATAAAATTGGGTTTCTGTATTTCGAACGATAAGAACAAAAATACTCACAAGGACATTGCAAATGTTTCTTAATCATGTTTATTATTCATTTTGATGTATTTGGTATCCATAAATGACGATTTTGTGTCTAAAAAACAATTTCTAAAAAAAATCAAAAAATTTTTTGTTTTTTTAATTTTTTTTAATTATTTTATTTTTTTTATTTATTTACTTGGTTGTACATACGTTTAAACAAAACAATAGGAAAAGACGTAACTCCATGCGAACGAAAGCGTAGGAGATACAGAAACCCAAAATTATTCGAATTCGTTCGACTTGCTTTCGTTCGCTTTGATTTTCGTTCGACATAGAGAAACAGGCTATTAATTTTTATTTTTCCTGTAATTTGCCATTTTTTAGGTGAGGTTTCTATATTAATTTACAACGATGTTACATTGGGTAATTTTTATGCATCCAAGTTAAATTTTTTCAGTTATATGATTTAGACTCGAATCTGTGTTTTTAGTGTTATGAATTTCTTGTAGCAAATCAACGATGTATGTATATCGTTTTCAGTTATACTAACAAAAACATTTTAAAGATAATTAAAAATAATTATGATATTCAAATAATTTATACTATTTTTGTTGACATTTTATTTGAATAGTAAAATTTAACACTGTGGACTTGCGTGACTTTAGTATATTTATTATTCTGTATTCGTACCCACTTACAGTCAGTTCACCGGCCATTAATGGGGTATTATATTATAATTTTAATATACAATGAATGAAAATGTCACATGTTCTCATACATATACAAACGTAGTTATAAAAATATGCATCGTGAACAGACCTTGAACAATATTTTCAGTTTTCAATATTTTATCATAAAGCTGGTAATATTATAAATAAAATAACCCATGTATCATCAAAATGTATGCAAAAATATTAATTTTATTCACAATTAAGTAAAAATACCCACGTGTACCTACAATTACGTGGAAAAACACTAGTGGGCAACATATTTTAACATTATATTCAAGATATTTTAATATTAGTGTTTGCAAATCTTGCATTTTTTCATGACTTTATTTATTTAAGTTTTTTTATATATATTTTTTTCGCCAATAATTTCTGAAAAACTCCGAAAACATTGAGCGGATAAAAAAATAATGTTGACATTACATTTTATAATTATATAATATTATTTTTATAGGCATCTATAAAAG
Source organism: Protophormia terraenovae (assembly GCA_951394005.1). NCBI lineage: Eukaryota > Metazoa > Arthropoda > Insecta > Diptera > Calliphoridae > Protophormia > Protophormia terraenovae. The sequence goes on along the minus strand of OX596074.1, from coordinate 76,252,328 downwards.
TTTTATTCATCTAAATTGGACAAATCGTTCTCCAGTTATACAATTTTATCACCTAAAAATCAAATTTTTGTTTAGCTCATATGTTTTTTTTAACCTTTTTTTGTTTAAATAAGAAATTGAGAATTTTTACAAAGCGTCCAAAAAAAAAAGAAAGGGATTTTAAAAAAAAAATGTTGCAAAAAGGGGATTTGAAAAAGGCCAACAATTTCAATAGCTAAAAAAATCCTTAAAATATATTTATTTAATAAAAACAAAAATGTTGTATTAAAAGAAAAAGTATCTACTAAATTCAATTTTATTAATAACAAAATAATTTATTTATAATAATTTTAATTATTGAACAAATAAAGATTAATACACAAAAATAGTTATCATAACGCACACATTTTATTAATTAAATTTCTATACTTTTGTACGAGGTCTTCACTCGGACACCAGTCTTCCCTGTGTAACAAATTTAGGGCATAGATTCACAAGTGTTCACCTTAAGTGTAATGGACACTCTATTTTTCATTAGTGATAACTTAAAAAAAAAAAAGGTTTACAGAAAAAAATATTTCAAATTATTTTTTAATAAAATTTAATAAAATTGTCAACTAACTTTATATTGGAATTTAATTATATAATTTGTTATATTATTCATATTCTAATTGGTTAACATTTTTTTTAATAAATTGACAGCTTTTAATAAAATATAAAGAAAAATTAAAAACTTGTCTATAAAAATATAGAAATAAAATAAATTTAAATCAATTTCCAGCTCATTATATCTATTTAAAAAAAAAAAACAGTAATAATAAAATCAATTATTCTAGTTATTAATATTATCATTTTGATGATTAGGGCAAAATCAAACAAAAATTAATTAATATAAACAATTTCGTAATTGACGTTTATTTTTACTTTTTTCTGTGTTCCGACGAGGCAGTAAAAATATAAATTAAGTATTAATCAAAAATATATATATTTTTTTTTTTTTAATTTTCGCAGTCCGGACCCTAAAATTTGAATTTAATGTTTGCAATAGTTGTTCATAAACTTTATCCTTAACTTCAGCTTCTAATAGTTTTAATTCATTTATAAATTCTCCAGGATATTTTATAACATTATGAAACAATCTCAAAATAATTAATATCTTTGCTGGAATTATTATATAATGGGTCGTGATATATCAAAAAAAATAGTTTTTCGTCATTTAGCACATAGTTTTAAAAGCCGCCATTTAGTTCCATTTTAAAAAAGGAGCCAAAAAAGTCGCTAGGTGGTTAAATTGGCGACTAAAGTCGCCCAACGGTAACGCTGATTGTAATTATTCATGGTTATTTCCACTTAATTGTCATCATGTATGTGCATTAAAATTCGTATTGAGGTCATTTATTAGACATGTGGCCAATTGTTGATCGATACTTTTACAGAATATTACGTTAATACTAAGATTTATATGAATTTAGGCGCATTTGGGTGATTCCCGAAAGTGAGTTTATATGGGAGCTAAATTATGGACCAAACCTCATAAAATTTGGCACTTCCTAATTAAACAAAACTTATTTGTGTCGAATATTAACTTGATACAGACATTTTCATGGGATTTATGCACGTTAAAGTGGTTTTCGAAAGAGACGTTTATATGGGAGCTATGGTCAATTTTGGACCGATCTTGATGAAATTTGGCACAAAGATTGATGCTTGTACAAAACTTCTTTGCAACAAATTTCATTAAAATATTAATTTCAATTAAAATAACCAATCACAATAGGCTTCTTCCTTGTGCCAAAATAACTATTCGTGCCAAATTTCATTTCATTTTAGACAGCCAGCCAGCCGTCCAGACGGACGGTTGGTTATCTTTAAATCGACGCAGAAAGTGATTCTGAGTCGATTGCTAAACATTAAATTGGGGGTCCGAATATTTATTTCTGTGCGTTATAAACATCAGCACAAACGCATAATACCCACCTATTGTGGTGTAGGGTACAAATATTGATGCATAAAACATTTTGATGATACATGGATTAATGTATTTATAGTATTACCAACTTTATGATAAAGTTGGTAATACTAAATTGAATTAAAACTGAAATTAAAAACTGAAAAATTTTGCCGTTTTCATTTCTTAAAAGAACATTTAAGAAACAAATTCTTCAATCTGTCGTGCACACTTTTTTAACGGCCTGTCCCCCAATGTCAAATAAAAAATTTGTTCGACAAAATGTATGGGAAACAATAACAAAGTTTTAAACAAATAATTTCTAAATAACTCTAAATCTATTTATCAGATAAAAAGTATGTAAAGACGACATGAAGACAATGTTTGCTTTGGTGTTTCATCTAAATGACAAACCGTTCTAGAGTTATGGTAAAATAAACACTAGTAATTAGTTGCTAATTAAGAGTCAAATATTAGACATGCCCATAAGAAATCAGGTGCTAATAGAACTTTACCTGAATTAACTCTGGATGGTGTAAATATTGAATATGTCTCATATTGTAAGTCTTTATTTTATTTATTTACATTAGGTAATTACAATACAACAAGAACAAGTCTTATATTATAGTGTTGGGTAGAAATTGGCATAAATTGTGTGTTAGAAGTAACATTAAATTTAACAAAAGTGTAATAAATTTAAATTTAACATATGATTTTTAAAAGTTAAAATATATAAAAATCAATTGAATGTTTGTAATAGTAACATATGTAATATAATTAAAAAAATAAAAAAAAAAAAAGAAAATTAACCAAAGTATTTGGCAATGGCAGATTTAAATTGCTTTGCATTGCTTATAGTTTGGATTTGAGGGGGTATTTGGTTCCAAAGACGAATAGCGTTTATATAGAAATGCTGCTCAGAAAATTACTTTTTATATTTAATATTATTAATTTTGTTACCTCTGTTTGATCTAGAGAAAGTAATTTTGCGGAATAGGTAGTTAGGTTGTCCAGTATAGATAATTTTATGTAAAAATATCAGTGTTCGATATGATAGTAAATTCTCCAATGTCATGTTATAAATTTGTTTCGAATACTTAGAGATACTGCAGTTTCTTTTAATATCATAAATATATCTGGCAATGTTAATGTATGCTACTTTTAGTCGCCTTTTGCTAAGACCATCGCAGCTGGAAAAAAGCTCACATCCATATAACAGGGTAGGCAATAGATAAGTTTTGGCAAGTAGCATTCGGATATGTATTGGGGTATAATACTGTGACATCCATAAATTCCTTAACATTCCAAATATTTTGCAACAATTTGATTTAAATGATCTTCCCAATCAAGCTTTTTATTAAATATGACGCCTAAGTTTTTTGCTGTATTAACAATGTCAATTTTAGAGTTATTAATCATTATAGATGGTAGACTAGTTAAAATATGCTTTGATTGACCAATAAGTATAGCTACAGGCTTCGTTGAATTTAGGCTGAGACCATTTGCTGATGCCCATAGGTGAATGTTGCGAAGATCCTCGTTAATCAATTTAATACAATTGGAGATGTTTTGTATATTGCAATTTATATAAAGCTGCACATCATCGGCATACATCTGTACAGTGTACACTGCAATGCTTGAGATATAAAGGGAGGTCATTAGCATAGATGGAATACAACAATGGTCCAAGGATCGAGCCCTGTGGCACTCCTCTAGGCATCAAGCTGCGGTTGGATACATCTGAACCGGAATAAACAGACTGACTTCTATCACTTAGATAAGAACAAATTAGTTTTACAGCTGTTGATGAGAAATTAAACATTTTTTTCAGTTTGAGGCAGAGAATAGAGTGGTGAACGGTGTCAAAAGCTTTCGAATGATCAAGAAGTACTAAAAATGCTATTGTGTTAGGTTTATCAATTTTGTTTCGTATTTCTTCTGAAACATCAAGCAAAGTAGTAACGCAACTATGTTTTGGTCTAAAACCAGATTGCCTATCAGTAAGTAAGGAGTTTGAATACAAGAATTCACTCATTTGTTCATGGATTAGTTTTTCAAAAACTTTCGAGAGGTAAGGCAATATAGCAATTGGCCTATAGTTCTTATCAGCCTTCGGGATAGGTATAATTTTGGCGTGTTTTTAATTTGTTGGAAACGTAGACATTGTTACAATCGTATTAAATAGATGCGTCATATATGGCAAAATATGTGGTAATATAAGTTTAATAAACTTTGGATGGACGCCATCATGACCAACAGAGTTCGATTTAACATCAAGGAACGATTTTACCACATCTTCATGAGTGAAGTGCTTAAAATTAAAAGATTGTGCATGCCGACTTATATTATTAGTTAAATCATTGTAAAAATTAGTACATATCTGAGGCATTGGTATATTTGCAAATTGCAAATTCAGTTCATTGACATCAATGTTATTTTCATTTTTAGCGTTATTATTAGTAATACCCATTTTTCTAATTTCCGTCCATTTCCTTTTTGAGTCAATTGCTTTATTAAATTTGTGTTGGTAATACATTGTCTTTGCCATTCTAATTTTTGAGTTCACCGTTGATCTCATATCTTAAAGGCATCGTATAGGTAGGATGTTCTAAATCTTTTCCACCGTTTATAGGCACGGTTTCTATGCTCAATCAGATTTTTTATTTCAGATGTAAACCAAGGCTTCTCATTACGTATAATTTTTGTTTTAATTGGAATATATTTTTCATACAAGTAGTTTATATTTTGGTTCAGGAAATTTAGTTGTGCATCAACTGTAGGCATATAAAAAATATTGTTCCATGTTATATTTGACATTTCCAAATAAAGTGATTGGGAGTCGATGTTATTAAAATTTCTAAATTACACAGTTTTACATGTTTCTCCAGAAACAGCATTATACTCATATGACAAAAACAGTAGATAATGCTTTGAGAACATAGAAGCAGATAGCTGATCAAATAAGAGTACGCGTTGGTTGTTATTAACGAAACAGAGATCAAGTAATGTACTTGAGGTGGACGTGAAATGAGTGGGTTGAGTAGAGTTTACTAAATGAAGACCAATTGCGTTCATGTCTTCCATTAAGCTTTTGTCTTCCAGAATATTTGCATTGAAGTCACCGATAATCACAATATCATTGTAGGTTTCTACTTGGATGATCAGTTGTCTTTTGACAACCATATATGCAGTATATATATCAAAGGTTTTGCTAACGCTTAGAAGGGTCAATCATTAGGATACTTTTTGTCGTTTTCATATCAGAAAACTAATTGCTAAGACTTTGATAATGCAAATATTTCTCTATGGCACTGAGATTTACTCCTCCACTACAGGTGCAAATATAGATAAGCTTAGGAAATGTTTTATCAGGATAATAAGATTTGTATGCCAGTTAGAATTTTTGTAATCATGTTTTCATAGAGACTAGAAAATATCTGGGGACGAATTTTAATGCTTTTATCAATCTTCGATTAATAAGTTTTTTTTTATTAAACAAAAATATCTTGATATCTCATTTATTTGCAAGATCTGCTGACTTTTTCGCACTCATCCCGATCATCTGCAATTATATGTCCTGGATCTTTTACTGTTAGAATATCTAGACTTTGGAACAATGTTGTGCCTTATATTAATCGAAATTTTTCACTTAATTTGCGTAATTTTCCAAAAATATTCTTAAATTATACTTAAAAACTTATTCAAAGCTATAGTAGCCTACATTTTATATAAATCATTTTATTTTTAATTTTTATTTACATATTTGTGCAATAAGAGATATCTATAGCTTTAAGAAAAATAATTTTAATAACTTTTACCTACTCTTAATATAACTAATATAATCAGACTTTTTTGATTATTAAAGTTTTCAATAAAAAAAATATTTATGTATTTCATATTTAATTTAAAATTAATAATTATTAAATTCATTAAAGAAATCTGTTATATTGCTATAACCTTTGCTTAACAAATGTATTTAGTTGGTTACAAAAACTTAAAACGTGCTGTTCATACATAACAAAAAAACATATTCCAGTACAATTTTATTTATGACCCGTTTGTTGCAGTCCAATATTCCAGTAAAGAAATGAACTGCGTTAACTATGCGTATAAACCATTTTAATAGATTTATTTGCGGCACTTATTACTAGATAATGTACGCACTACCTACCTACGTTTCTGCAATTATTAATATGACTTAATGTACTTATACTCTACCCATATTACATACATAAGTATTTACATATACCTGTGTATACATACGGTAATAAATTTGCTTGTAAGTATTGCAATTTGTGTGTGCCCTTCCGTATAGCTTATTACCTTCATAATAACGAAACAGTTACGTTAAAGGATTTAATTATTCACTTCTAGGGAAAACCACAAACTCAGTTGAAACAATAAATATTTTGGAGTTTTATCAATAAAAATCTTGATGAAAAGCAACGAAATTTTAAAAGATATTAAACGAAAATTATTAGAGGCGGCCAGTATCTTAACAAAAATATATACCTACTATAGTTTCAATTGGTTGAAAAATGTTAACAAATACGCTTCAAAAAAAATATTTTAAAGAAATAGTATATTCACGAAATTCGAAACTAGAAATAAGTTCATGTTCACTTTTCAGAAAGTTGTTTTTAATTACTTAGTAATAAAAAGCGCAAACAAAAATACAAAATAGCTTTCGGAATACCCTGACACAAACTAATTTTTACTTATTATACATTCACAATTAACTCATAACCATACGTTCCTTTAACTTGCCCCATTTACTCGTATCCTCTTTTTAACTCTGTGCATACATATTTTAACGTTCATAAATATTTCAAACAATTTATTTCATAAATAATTTGTAAATTATTTTACACTACATTAATACATCCGACAAACAAATTGTGCATCCGGCACCCTTGGAAAAAAGCTTTAATGTTGTTTGCTAAAGACATAATAAATAGTACCAACTCTGGATGACTGACTCACTTAGTATAACTTATTTACTGTCTTTATCTTTGCTGGTCTGTGGGTTGTCCAACTTTAATCGATAAACAACTTTCCACATGCTTTTAGTAGTCTTTAAAGAAAAAAAAATTGTTTTCTTCAGTTAAAATATGTCTAAACATTTTAAATTTATTTTTGTAATAAACTAAGAAGCCAACGAGCCGAAGGTAACAGCAATAGGAACACCAACACCTGGAGTCCATTGGGAACTCAGGTTAATAAATATAATTATATACAATTATTACTTTGTAAACCACACCAACAACAAAAACAACTACAACAACCTACACCACATTCCTGATGATGATGATGTCGTCGGATTTTTTATAATATTTCATCATCATCATTTCATTTCCAACACCATTATCATCATTACCATCACCGTAATCACACCATCTAACTTAGAAATAGAGGTGCTATATTGTATCGGTTAATTTCTTTCCGCTAACATCCGGTAAACAGGCACACAACTACAGTCTGGGAAATAAGACATAAACTCATCAATTTACACTGTTTATCTTTTCTTATACATTTTTTATTTTAAGCATTTTTTAATAGTCTTCCTATGAATTTTTGAAGCAGATTATCACTGTTTATGTACATATTCACTCACCCACCTCCTGCCATTAGGTGATGAAATGAGCCGCATCAGCACCGAAGCATCGCTAAATGAATCTTGCAGATTTCTGTCTTTTTTTTTCGTTCATAAAGCTTACAAATTGAAAACAATTTACGTGAATATAAATTTATGGCAATTTATACATCAAATGGTAAACTAAGGAATTTTCATAATCTATTTTTATCAATGTTATACAATACAAAGAAGAATAAGAGAGATAAATGAAAGTGTTTTTTAACAGAAATTTAAATATTTATATGTACCTATATTTATATAATTTATGTTATTTCGGCATATCGTCACAAAAATGCAACTGAATCAATCTAAATATGTTTGCAAGAGTCAAAGAAAACTTAAATTAGATTAAATACTTGACATAGTTTACTATCATACACAGAAAAAGGTAAAAATGCACTTCAATTACGAAATTTGTAATATTAATTAATTTTTAATTGATTTTGCTCCAATCATCAAAATGATAATATTAATAACTAGAATAATTGATATTATTATTACTTCTATTCCTTAAATAGATGCAATGAGCTGAAAATGTTTGAAAATTTACTTAAATTTATCTTATTCTTGTACTTTTATAGACAAATATTTAATTTTTCTTTATATTTTATTAACAGCTGTCAATTTATTAAAAAACAAAACTGTAAACCAATTAGAAAATTAATTATATTAATAAATCATATAATTAAATTCCAATATAAAGTTAATTAATAATTTTATTAAAAAATTATTTGAAATATTTTTTTCTGTGTACTATTTTCGTTAGTTCTTGCTATACTTATTAATAGAAATTGAGAGTGATATTTCTAAATAGCACCGTTTAGAAATTATCCGTAACATAACAGCAAATAACCAACCGAAAGGATACTAGCTTTATAAGCAATTTAAAAAAATATATCCAAATACATATAAGATTTCAATTTCTCTAAACAACACAACAAAACTTGGGCCATATTGGCCAGAATAATTTCTGCGCGCCAGATAAATTTTGTTCAATATTTAGAAAGCATTCGGATGATCATCTATTATTATACAAATGTAATGATGTCGTGATTAAGTTTTAGTTAAATTTTGTGCAAAAATATTTCGCAACTCTTGGCCTCCTAACAATATCGATGAAAAAATTCTGGAAATTCTACATAAATTCTTTAAATTTGTATAATCAACTAACTACAATTAGTTAGAACTACTTTTTTCCATTTAATAGTCAAATGTATTGCAAATTTAAAATATATAATTTTTTTTCTCCCAAATGTACACGTAAAAATTATAATTGGCTCCATCCAAAATTTGTTTTCTCCTTTCTTCCTATTTTTTTTTATAACTGAAACTCACAAATATTTCTTTGCAATTATTTTATGATATATTTAGCAATATGCCAAAATCGACTTTTTGCGAAAGAGAACTTTTTTATTTATTGAAAATGGTTCTTTAGGGCTTCAGCAGCAACTTTTTCATAATTCCGTTATTTACAAAACTACCGTTATTTTTATGTTATTGAAGAAAATCACAATTTTGACCTTCAAATTTCCAACCAAATGATGTTTGGCAACTTTGTACAAAATTCTTCGGCGAGTATTTTTGATGAACATATGAACTCATAATATTTGCAAATACAGGGTGTTTTCAAGCATTTTTAATAAAAAATGAATTTTGCTCCATCTAGCGGTAATATTATAAAGCAAAATTATAAAGGTAATTTGAATACCTTTCCAAAAAAAAACTCTGTTTTGAAAATCGGTTGCAAAATAACCAGCAAAAAGTGTTCTAAACAAAAACATTGATACAAAGAAAAAACGGACATTGCTAGATCGACTCAGAATCTAACCAGGACCCAGAAAACATATACTTCATGGGCTTTTAAATTAAAAACAGTGTATATGGTCTTAATTACTAATGTATAATTCTTTTCAGTAACATAAACTCCCATTTTTTTAAATATGCACTCTATTTTTTAAATGAATGAGTAAAATTTGCCGAAAATAGGCTTTATTGTTTTTCATACGGCACAAATTGGTCTGAATGTTATGCCTTGAAAGTCAACATAGTTGTTGATAACAATAATATCTAAAATTCTGCGGTGGTGCTTGAAGATTACATTCCTACTTCAAAAGTTATATGAGAATGAAGATGGAAAAAACGCATTTTTAAAATTTTTTTCTTACATTTTCCAAATTTTCTCGTAAACGAAAAATGCGATCGTCAAGCACCACCGCAGAATTTTGGACTTTGAAATCATTAATAATTGAATTGAATGACAAGACATAATATTCAGCCCAATTTGTGCCGCGTTAAATGTTATCAGTAGTATTTCCTTACTTTCATGTTTTGTTGTTGCCATTTTGTTTTTCTCAGTGTATTATTGCAACAATATCCAAAAATGGAAGATTACTTCCCAGACTAATTGAACTTGTAGCTATTAACATAAATAATGCTTTAAATTCATAAAAAGTTCCAAAAATCCAAGTTTTAAAGGCCACCCTATATTTCCGTTTTAGGACAAGTGAGGGACACCCTAATTAGATATAAAGGTAGCTGACTCTACCCCCGAAGCAATAAAAATCATTCGGCATTCATACCTTGAAAATAAAAAAGTACTTTTTTTTGGCATATTGCTAGATATATTTAATGTTTTTTAGTATCCACTATATTTCAGGACGATATGTAAAATTGTAGGGATAATTATACCAACGATCTCTTAAGGATATTTAGTCTTCTGTTGCATATACATATTGAGTGATTCCATATCAAAACGGACAAAAAACAGACATTTTCGGATTTGATATCTCCGATTTCAATGAAATTCGCTACAGATATTATGTATTGCAAATGTTGCTCAAATCACAATTTTTCTGAGTAAAGAATCCTCCCGGTCCACAGTGTTCGATTTTCAAATTTAGCTGGCCATAACCCCAAAAATGAACTTTAAAGGAGGAAAAAAATTATATTCGGGTATTAAAATAGACTATTCAGTTAAGACATTTCCGTACTCATTTTAGCTGAAATCGATCAATGAATGCTTCTAACGATAACATGAATGATGGGTAAAATATACAAAAGAAAAACATTTTTTTTTGCTTGAAAATTAGTCAAACTTTGAACATGAATAAAAAATTTTCTATGGCATATTTTTAAAAAATTCTTTTTGTGTATGAAAATATAATTCCTTTAAAATATAAAACAGGTATTTTGTATATATTTGAATGAAGATAGTTTTAGATATTGAAAGATATAATAGGGAAGCTCTTAAAAAAAATTTTAAGTCAAAAACAAAAATACATAGACCAATATTTTTTTCTGTTATCAGCTGGGGTCCAACTTTTGATTGTTTTGAGAACTAGGGATACTCCTTTAATAGAAACTAAAAAAAAATTTTGACCGAAACTGCCCCTGCCGAACAAAGTATTCAAAACAAAGATACACCATCCTTCTAAGTGGAACAAAAAATTTAATACCATTTTATTTGTAAGTTGCTTTTAAAGAATGTATGTTTTAAATGAATACCTTTGTTTAAGTTGTGAGCTTACAAGATCGTGGGTGAATAATTCCATCTAGCAATTAACCGTTATGGATACAAGAAGGTAGTAGTGATGAAAATTTGTTTAGTATTTCTCTTGTACTAGTACAAATATATTTAATTAATAAAAATGAAGAGAAAATTATAATTTTTGAAAACAAAAAACCCTCCTGCTATTGTCGTCCTATAAAATTAATCTTTGCAAAAGATACAACAGACTTGATAAAAAAAGAAGTACAAGGTATTAAGGACCAAATAGCGAAACTAGTTGCTACTGAGGTTAATATTGTCGTGAACAATATCCAAAATACTGTTTATATAAAACCGAAATTAATTTTATGCATGATTGATGGAAAAGTTTGTTCTGCTTTATCGAATTACAATTCGTCACAAATATGTTATGTATGTGGAGCTAAGCCTTCCGAAATGAATAACTCTTCAGCCCTGTTACAAAACCTTAGACCCTGGAGTTTTGGAATTTGGCTTGTCGCCTCTACATTTCTGGATACGATTCGTGGAATGTTTACTACATATAGCTTACAGGATAGATATAAAAATGTAGCAAGTTAGAGGTGAAGATAACAAAGTAAAAGTTTTACAAAAAAAAAAAAATTTATTCAAGACGAATTTAGATCAAAAATGGGGTTATTGATAGACATGCCTAAACAGATATCGGGAAATATTAACGATGGCAATACAGCCAGGCGATTTTTTAGAAATGCGGAAATATCTGCGCAAATAACTGGGTTAAGTTTAGAACTTATTAAACGTTTTCATGTTATATTGGAATGCTTAGCATCTGGGTATACTATAAACGTGGAAGCATTCGAAAGTTATACATTTGAAACAAGAAATCTTTATTTGAAACTATATCCCTGGTATTACATGCCTGTCAGTGTTCACAAAGTTCTTTGGCACGGAAAAGCTATAATTGAACATTGCATCCTTCCTATTGGTCAATTATCTGAAGAAGCTCAAGAATCCAGGAATAAAGACAATAGACGTAATAGACTGCAGTTCACGCGGAAAACTTCACGGACCGAGACTAATGCAGATTTAATAAAATGGCTATTAATATCTTCAGATCCTTATATTTGCAGCTTCAGGGAAACTCCACCAGTTAAAAAACGAACTTTAACGCCAGATATATTAACTACTAAAAAACGCATGTTATAATATACAAGAGTCTGATAGTGAAAATGACAGTGATATTGGTGCAGATTCCACATGATTTTGTTTTTTTTTACCAATCTTTTTTATACTTTCATTAAAAAATTATAATGAATTATGTAATCTTTATTTTGTACTTTTAATTAAACTTATTTTCAAATGAAAAAGAATTATAAAAGAAGTTATTTTTAAATTTTTACTATTTTTCATAATTGGGTAATTAATAGTGGGCGTGGCGGTAGGCGGATTTGTCTAATTTTTTGTCCAATAACTCCTCAATATGTAAGTAATCACTATGCCAAAAATCACTTTTGTACGATTTATAGTTTTTGTGTAATTAATTTTGGCCACCTAAATTTGAAAATCGAACACTGTGCGGTCCAAAACTATGACGTTTCAAAAATCAAAAAGGGTTCACACTTTATTGCTCATAACTTCTAAAATATACATTGTACAATTCTTATTTCTATTTCATTTAATAGAACAACACATTGACTTTATAAATACAAGTTAAACATTTATATACTTCGAAAGTTCAAAGGTCAAAATCAATAATATAAAGATTAAAGCTTAATATCTCAAAAAACGGTATTTTAAAATTCTTAAAAAATACATATATTGGTAATGAAACTCTCTATATATGTGCCAAATTTCAAAATTTTTTTATGAGCACATATTTAAAATAAAATTAAATTTTATATACAAAATTCGACTTCAGTTTATATTTTGTTACATAACTAAAATGAGTGTCCAACATGAAATTTTTCACAAGTATAAAGTGGAGTTGTATTAATATTATACGAGAGTACACCTGGGGTGCTTCGCTACCACTAAAGTATTGAAATAAAAAAGTATTCAAATATATACAGTTTTTTGGTATATGTATGAGTAGTAACTTTTACCGCTTATAACTTCTGAAGTACTAAACGGATTTTAGTAAAATTTATATTCTGCACATCTATAAGAAAATATCTTTTTCATTGTATATTTTTTATAAAGGTCGCATGTTTAGTGTGAGCGTAAAAGGGATTACAGGAAATGTGTATAAAGATAATATTTTTAGCATTTTAAAAACATCGTTTTCGGAGATATAATGTTTTATTTTTTGTAAGTCTTAATTTGACCTTTGAACTTTCGATCTAAAGTAACTCACTATATATCATTTTTAAGGTCATGTCCTTGTTTTTAAAATTTCACGAAAATTAAAATTTTATATTCTATAGCTTAGGAGTAATTAATAATTGGGTTTTATTTTTACCCATAACTCCTAAACTAAATAAGGCTCTAACTTGAAATTTTATATCCATGTGGAGAAAGGTTATGTCAACAATACATATTTTTTTTTAAGAATTTTAAAAATACCGGTTTTTGAGATATAATAGTTTGAATTTTTTATCTCCAACTTTAACCTTTGAACTTTTGATGTAAAAAACTTTGTATATATCGTTATGATATATCGTTATGTCTAGAATATGCAGTAACAACTAGAGATCTACCATGTATATTTAAGAAGTTATTAAAAGTTAAATATGTAAGTATTCATTTGTTAAGTTTTTAACATTTTTTCGTTTTTTAAATCGTCATATTTCCGGACCAAAAAGAAACATGGGTCTGAAATTTAATGTTTTCGGAAAATCTTCCTATGGTCAATGCTTGTAGTGAATTTCATTGAAATCGGAGATCCGATTGCTATCCGTTTCGACATGGAATCACTCTATTGTCAAAAAAAAAAAATTTTCCTGATCCAAGTTGGGGTGTACGCCACTGTAAAATTTTCAATGAGGCAACAGATTAAAATTAAAATAATTATAATGAAAAGACACATACATATGTACTTGAACAAGTCAATGGACTGTCCTTCAAGATGGTACATGAAAATGTACTTCAGCAAAATTGTTGCAAAAATGATATTCTATAGATGTTGTAATAGCATCAAAACACGTATGATGCATAATGAGCGAGATGTATGCAAAAAATGTATTTTTAGCACCTTTAACAGGGAATAACTCGCGTAATAAAAACGTTATTATAGGAGACCTTTAGCAGTATGATGACGTTATGTTGTGAGTGCCGGCTATATTGCGGCAGTATGATCCACCTCCAAACTGGATTCGTCCAATTCGGATATAGATGAGGTGGACTTGGACTTGGACAAAGCTGCCAAAGAGACGAGTAGAACGGGACACCCTAAGAAGAAGGCCATCAAGTCGGTTGAGGGTGACGGAGGTCGGTCAAGTGAAGAAGATCACGGAGGATCTTATGAAGGTTGTGTTTGGAAATCGGGGATTGACCTTCCATAGAAGGTGATGGAGCATGGCGGAAAACATAAGGCTCTCTTGGTGATGCTCATTGCTGAAAATAAGCGGCAGCAGGTGGACCTTGAGTTCTTGGCGCTGGTGGTGTTGGGGGCATTATGTGTGATGCTCGTGAACAGTCTATGCTATTGTCTTTCCTTTTCTTCTTAAAAAGCAATCAAAGCTGCTCCATTTCATAAAATTAAAAAATGTTCATGCTTTGTTTATTATATTTTTAATAAAAATAATTTATTGCTTTCGACAGTTTGGTGAAATAATACTTGAATACAAATAATTTTTCAAATGTGACCGATGAGAAAACATGTTTTCCTATTTGATTATATTTAATGTCTTTTTGAACAAACAAAAATATGCGTAATGTGACCAAAAAAATAAACTACCTATTACTTTTGAAAAATTGTATGTACGTTCGGACAAACAAATTTGAATCAAACATTTGCCTAATGTGACCGTACCTTTAGTAAATACGACTGACGAATTTGGACTCATATCAGTTAGATTGTGAAAGAATTATGAAAATATAGTTATACGTTTCTGAGTTTCTGAGTTATTGCATTTTGAAAATGACAAAAAGCACTTCGGACCACCCTTTATAGCATAAATTTCAATAAGAAAAAATATTTTCTTTAAGTATCTTGAATTTAAAATTATTTTTTTTTTTATCTGCTTCATATCTTCAGTTATTCGGAAATTACTAAAATTTTCAAGCAAAAATGGAAACATTTTTTTACCTTTTATTTTAAAGACATACTACTATTAAAATAAGCTCTATAAGTATATTATAAATGATGAATAAATAATGATTTTAATCAAAATTAGTTTAAGACATCTATATCGTAGTAAAAACCTTATATTGTTCGGGAATGTGTAAATATTTTCCTAATACAAATTATCTATTTCTAAGATTTATTGAAAGTGCTGGATATTTTCCAAATTATAAGCATATTTTACATAGTTTACATAAGCATATTTAAAACAAAATTCACAACAAAATACTTTTCGAAAAGGAAACGATTTTAATCATCAATATAACAATTTCTGCATAAACAAATTGTTATAGAAAACAAAATAAAGCGCATTTGTTTTAAAAGTACTTGCAGAAATGCTGAAGAATACGTCCATTTAAACATTAAAAAAATATAATTGTATATCTGTTTGAATATTCATTTGAATTTATTCAAAAGTGCCTGTCTGCCAATAAATTTATTTAGTCTAGCAAAAATAGCATCACTTTTTTAATTAAATGCAATACTATTTGACAATATAGAAAAAAAAACACTGGTCGACAAAAAAATCCTCCCCCAAAGACGAATAGTTGAACTTGATGCATTTTGATGTGCTAAACACGAATCTACTTTCATTTTTTTCCATAGTATGGCCATTACTCTAATATATATAAGTGATAGAGATATAAGTGATACACCAAAAGATGGAGACTCAAAATATCATCAAATCACCCAAACTACATTTTTTTATGTGGTCAAAAGTTTCACACAAATTTTGCAAAATTTTAGATTTGTTTGTTACTAAAATTTCTTTTTAAAAGCGAAAGCATCAAAAATGTTTCAGTTTATCATCTTTATCTTAAAGCTGGTAAAGCTGCGAATAAAATAAGGCACAAATCTTGATTTTATTCTCAGTTAAGTAAAAATACCTATGTATACATACAATTGAGTAAAAATACAGTGGTGGGCAAGAAAAAATATTTTTTTTTTATTTTTTCTTGAAACAAAAATAGGTGGACTAGATGGATTTTGACTAGTTAAACAATAATCTGTATTCACTTTTTTCTATCACCTACTGATTTTTTTATGGACATGACTAATATCATCACCTTATTCAGCGGTAAGACTTTAAAATTCGAGAATGTTTTGTACAATTTAGACTATAACTCAAGAACAGTTTACACGATTTTGATAAATGATACACCAAAAGATGCACACGAAAATTTTCTTCTAGGTTTGTCAACATAATTTTTTATTGATTAAAGAATTTCAGAGTTATGGATGAAAATTTGTTGACGATTTTCCATTTATTTTTTTTTTTTTTTGCTACTAATTAACGAATAACTACGGAAATATTAACTGATCAAAAAACAAAGACAATTTAAATCGCTATCTACTGGAGTTTAATTTGTCTTAATTGGACAAACCGTTCTCGAGTAATACAAGTGTGAATGCTTAAATGCGGGGTCATAGTAGTCATGCCTATAAAAAAAATCAAAACGTGATAGAAAAAAGTGAAAGCTGATTCTTCTTTAGCTTTAAGACGAAATACTAGTGTATTTCCACTTAGCTGTAGGTATGCATGGGTATCCTAACTTAACTGTGAATCCAATCAAGATTTGTGCATAAGTTTTTATGATACGTGGCTTATTTACTCGTAGTTTTACCAGCTTTGAGATAAAGATGATAAACTAAAACATTTTTGATGATTTTACTTTTAAAAATTTTTGGTAAAAAAAAAAAGAAATCTTGAATTTAGCATGAAACATTTTTTTCAGACACTTATTTCGAAATATTTCATAAACTATTGATTGGATAAAAATTTTATAGTAAAACGACTTAAAGCTAATTTTATTCCGCATATTTTGGGTTATCATTTATGTAAATCGTGCATACCGTTCTCGAGTTATAGTGAAATATACTCGAGTAATCGGCTAATTTAGGGCGCAATAATAGACACGTCCATAAAAAAAATCTAGACCTGATGGGAAAAAAGTTAAAGCAGATTCGAGTTTAGCATACGGAATTCCATCTAGTCCACATACTTTTTTTTTTTTTTTGAAGGAGCAGGAAAATTTTATTTTTTTTTTGTCTACCAGTGAAATTAACCCTACTTAATCACAAAAACTTTGCTAATTTAAATCACCATGTTTAATTATATTGATATCATCAAAATCTTGTCAAATTCATAAATGTGGAAAACAGTTTCGGGACAAAAAGTATCTAATATATTTTGTATTAAAATGGATTTAACTTATTTTGTTCAGTAAAAATAAAAATTATTTTTATTATTTTTGCAAAATGTTTGAGTATTTTTTTGAATATTTTTTAATTTGAGAGTAAACTGATTTTTACTCTCTCAAAAAAAGTTGCTTGATAAATCTTGCTGGAAAGTACGCAAACACACCTATTCCTGAAGAATCATATATGCATCCAATAAAAGTTATATTATAAAAAAAAAATTTTAATTTTTGGGTTATTTTTTCAAAAAATGGTAACATTCTATTACTTCAAAACAATTTTTTTGTTCCGGATTATATAATTTTGTATGGTTTTAAAAGAAATCTTAACGCAAATTCGTGCAGAGATATTTTTGGGTAATAGTCTCCTATCCAAATATTGTCAAATTTCCAGAACTTTTTTTTTAATTTATTTATAAAATTCTCAAAACGCAAGCTGGGATCAACAAAAATATGTCAGTTAAATAACATATAGAAGTTGTTTAAACACACAAAAAGTATTTTTGACGTAAAGCTTTTATAACAACAAGGTGACGATTCAAATAAAAAAAAGTAAACTTTTGAAATATATTTTGCCGGATTGGAATTTTGGGTATTTTGATACCAGAAAGTGGGAGTTTTTTAAATTAAATTTTTTAAGATTGCTTTGTCTATAATATGTCAAAATTTCAATTACATTTCTTTATCGGTTTGAATTTTACTTTAATCCAAATATTATATCTCAAAAAAAGATTTAAAATTTTAAATTTAAGTTTTTTGGGTCATGGTCTGATGAAATAAATCAAAATAATTTTTTTTTTTTATTACTTTAACACATTTGCGTTAAGATTTCTTTTGAAAACATAAAAAATAATATAATCCGGAACAAAAAAAATAAATATTTTAGAAGTGAAAAAAAAAAGTTCAAGGCATTTGGAGCAATTTGGTTGTTGTTAGAGCTCCTTCTATTTGGATAATTTAAGTTCATGATGTGTTTCTCATACATAAATTGAAGTTTTTCCTTTCTACCTATTGGGCACATGATTGCAGTATTCGGTGTAATTTTTTTTACCATTCTGGATTAAAACTAATTAAACATACCATAAGTATACTTTAGCTACTATTTGTTCAAAAATTATATCCGAAATTGTTTCATTAAATAAAATATTAAACAAGTTTTTGGTAAACATAATGGAAGAGAAACATGACTGTTTTCAAAAATTGTATGGTCATAAATAATAAGTATGAACATCATTATCATAAAATATTCACAATATGTTCAGAGTTTTTACATTTTGTATTCAAATATTTTATCATTTTATTGTCACATTATGATCAAATTTTTTCATAGATTGTATCAAATTATTATTCAGTTTAATCATATTATTTACCATACAAAGTTTTGAAATATGTTCAAAGTTACTAATAACTCTTTTTATGATCATTTAACAAAACTAAATGAAAATTATAACGAAGTTGAAAAACAAACATTAAAAGCAAAATATATTTAAAGGCAAACAAGTTATGAATTTTTCAATTATATTTGTAAAAAATTTACATAGTATATTTATTTGTAAAATTATTTTGGATTTTTTTTAATTTCAAGATATATGAGAAATTAACACACTTATAAAAAATTTACTTTTATTGGTAAAATCCTAATCAGTATTTTTCAGTAAGTCTGTAATAAATTAGCAAACTAATAAATAATCTAAGTATTTCTAAAATGTAAAATAATATGCATACCAAGTTTAAATCCCTTATATTTTTGTCCTATCGTTATATTGGGTGAAAGCACATTATTAAGTAGAGGCAATAAAAATTATTCTATAGAAATATGTACAGCAAAAACTTTTTGAATTTGGGTAATGAAAGTAGTAGTTATTACAAATGTAGTTGTTATTTTGAAAAGCCTAGTAAGTACTAACTAGTAATGATCTTATAAACTACTTACTTATCCCATTACTTTAAGTAACAAATAATTACTTTCTGGTAATGACCTTTATAAGTATTACTGTTTTATTAATACAACTGCAATAATTGAAGAAATTCTCAAACACAGCGCCTACATAGAAATATATTGAGTCAAATTTTCTTATCCAATTGATGCATAGATATGTAAGAAAACTAATGAACCATAAATAACATTTTACAAGAGACAAAAAATTTCATAAAACGTATTTTGCTTTGTTTTTTATATGCATTTAGTAAGACTTATAAAACAACTATCTATATGTCGAATTTAGCGGCGGAAAATAGCTTAAAGTGGTATACGGGACATTATCAAAAAATTTTAACCTGATATGAAACTGACTTAAACCCTTAATAAGTTTTGTGGTAATGATATTTTAAACAAATTGATTATATATCTGAACTCACAAGACTTGAAACTAATAGAGTGCAAAATTTTAGCACAATAGGTTTCTTTTTATAACCATGATTGTTGTTCAAAGTTCAAGAATATAGAAAAACTGATAAAAACTACTTAAGTTTTTACCATTCTTTTACAATTTTTGTTCGCGCGTTTATACTTTTTGATCTTACTCTATCATAAGTAAACTAATCCGACTTTGTACATAAATTCTGCACCATCTTTGTTGTTGTGCAGACTTTTAACATTTAGTCGTAGTAAAGTTTTGATGACAAAATTTTTTGGTTTTTTTAAATTTTCAGTTTTGTGTGCGCCACTTAACCAAATACAAAATTTTGGATAGGGATTGATACTTGTTGTAATTGTGCGTATTTTGCACAATTCTTGTTGATGTTTGGAAAACAAGTGCGAAAATTTTTAAAAAAGTCAGTTTTTCGCGAGGCACATTCACATTTTCATATGGAATTGGTTGGAATACTGCGTGAACTTAGTTTTTAGTTATTTTACATAACAAAATCGGAGGAGCATTTAAAATAAATTAAATACAAGAGTTTTATGGACTTTTTGAAAATTATGCAAAAATTGCACTTTTTGTTTTTATATTTTTATATAGAAAATTGCAATTTCAACAAATATCGGATATATAGATATAAGAGTGGCGATTAATATAATTGATTGGGATTCATAAATTTAAGTCAAATGTCGTTGATAATTGAAAACGTGACACTTTTGTCAAAACACATTTCGCTAAGGCACATCATGTGGACAGCATGAAATTAACTATAATTGACATAATTAGTAGGTGTTTGTTATGCTTAATAAAAATTCGGAGGCGCATTAAAAAAAGTTTTAGAGATAAACATTTTATGGATCATTTATTTGTGTTAACAAAGTATCACTTTATGAAATAGCATTTCTTTGTAATAAACTCTAATAAAATATATTTTCATTCAATAAATGGAGAAATAACTTAGATTCGTTCCAAATTTTTCACAAAATTTTTAAAAATCGCGATTTTTATTGAAAAGAAAATTTTTAAAATTTTACTAGGAAACCCTAAAACATGCTGCACTAATACCATAAAACTAAAAAAAATTTCATAAATTTTATTTGAATAACTCAGTAGGTTTTGATATTATGTGTAATTTTGACCAGAATTGTACATAAACTTCTAGTTTGTACAAATTTTTATATGTTCAACTTTAAACCGCCATAACTTTGGCGCCCCTCACATGAAATGATTAACCGGAACTGATTCTACATGCATTCGAGTCACTTTATGTGTATACAAAAGGATTTTAATGTAATCATCAAAAAAAAATTATATTTTTTTGAAGGGCTAAAATCAAAAATTTTTGATAATTGCCCATATATCCATATATTTTTATTGATCAATAGTTATAAAGGTTATATAAATGCTATATATTCGTTGGTTATGATTTCATTAAAAAATAAACATAAAATAGAGTGCCAAATTTCACGAAGTTTGAAAACTGACCATCATGGTTATACATGGTTTCTCTGTCAAGAGTAGCGTTAAAGTGTGTATCATATTAATGCTTGTATATTAGGCTATTTTAAAACAGTCGGTCCAATTAGGCGTATTTTGAGAATCATGTTACATACACATCAGTGTTGCCAAAACCTAAGTGGAAAAAGGCACTAGAATTTACTAAGAAAAGTGCTAGAAAGCGCTTAAAATTAAAAAAAAAGGTGCTAGAAAAAATTGCTAAAAACAAAAACTTTTTGTATTTGTTTAAAAAAATAGATATATTAATTATTTTCAGAGTTAAAGCTAAAAGAACATTAAGTAGAATAATAAAAATACATTCTGAAATTGATTTTTAAGAAATCCCAATAAACATCGATTCAAACCTTATAAATTTGTTGGAAATTTCCTTGAATAAATAGCATAATTATCAAATTAAATTCAAATTTAAAAAATATGGGTTATGAAATAAACAAGAAAATTTAAAAAATTTCCAGTTAAAGTATAATGTTAGGTTTTTATAAAATTTTCAAGTAATTGTAAAGTGTAAAGTTAAGTTTTTTTATATTTTATTTATTTTGTATTTTTTCTATTGTTTATAAAAAAATATTCAAATGTTTTTCATATTTAAAAAAGCTTTCAGTTTTTTTTTAAAGTTTAAAACTTAGACATGTTTATTCAAAAAATAAAATATTATACATACATTATAGAAAGAAAATATTTGTATGCAATTGTGCCGCAATAAAATGGACAAAATTAGCTACTATGGTCCATGAAATATGATGAACACTATGCTTTAAATGATGAATGCAAAATTTCCTTTTCAGCTAATATAAAAAATATATTAATATATAATTTATTCACGCAAAATTTCAGTTTTAATAATAGTTTAGAAAAAAATGTATTTCATGCTTAACTCAAGTGTATTTTAAAATTTGTAAACAACGTTTTGAAAATATTTGAGAAACATTTGTTTGTTAAAGAAACTTCCAGCATAGTTTTAAATTATGAAAGCGTTTTACAAATACATTTGTTATATTAGAACCTTTTTGTTGGAGAAAGGCATAGTTTTGCATTTGAAATAATATGAATTTAAAGCCTTTTCTCACAGCTAATGTTTGAAATTTAAACTTGCTTTCAAATGAATAAATGTAGAATTTCAAAGGTTTGTGCTTATTGGGATTGAACAAAATTTCTAATTTTATCAAAGTTATCCAAGTATGTGTTATGTGAATAATGTTTACCGAAAATTTGATTTGATTTCATTTATTATCTGAATAATTATTGCAGACCTAAACCCAGACTGTCGAAATGCTTTTTTCTAGTCCACCTTTGTTACAAAAATTTTATCACAATATATCTTTTATTTAATATATGAAACTTAGAGTATTAAGTTAAAATTTACTTCAACTAACATTCCATATTTTAAGTTTTTTATCTAAAAAAAATTCGTACACTTTTTACTGAAGCATTTTTGGAACAAACTTAACTGAAAATGAAGGAATTCAACTAGAATCAACTTTTAGATTAAATTACATTACTTCCTATTGTATTTTTTAAGTTATACTATAATTTTAATAAGAAAGGACTTTTTATTGTTTAATTCGCATTATAAAATTATGGAATGGAATGTTAGGAAATGACGTCCGGATTACCGAATGATCCAGATTATTGAGTTATTACATTCATGAAAATGCTTAAAACATTTTCATCAATTTTTGAATTTTTATTCAGGCTCAAGTTCATTATTGTAATAATTTTTCTAGAATGCAGAAAAAGATTTATTAGACACAAGCATAATGGAATGCATTTTCTGATCCGCTACGATCTTCGTCAGCATCCATTGTGCCTTTTAGTGCTAATCGTAAAGATCTTTCATTTAACTCACACTTTTGAAGAATTAGAATACGTAACTTTATCACATTACATATTATAAATTCTTAAGTTGAAATAACTTTACAAAAGCTTTTTCTTATATTTATTGTATTCTAAATTATTACAATGTTGTTTTACTTCTCTAGCTAACCGTCGGTAAGCATAGTATGAAGATTTATATGTTGTTTATTTTTATACCCACCATCAAAAAGATGGGGGGTATATTGATTTTGTCATTCCGTGTGTAACATGTCGAAGGAATCATCTAAGACCCCACAAAGTATATATATTCTGGGTCCTGGTTAGATTCCGAGTCGATCTAGCTATGTCCGTCCGTCTGTTGAAAGCAGGATAGCGCTCGAACGGGCAACGTAGGGAGACGAAATTTGGCACAAATATTTGTCTTATATAAGGTTTGTTTGGGATTGAAAATGGGCAAAATCGGTTGATAAACAAAAAAGTTATGGGCTAAAAACACAGGGTGTCCGTTTTATACTTTTCTGCTGATATTTCTGCAACAAAAGCATGTACGATAGCGAAATTTTGTACATATAGTTTGGGGATCGATATCAACTCGGAAGCCAAAAATGGGCGTGGTCCGCCCACTTTACCGCCCACCTCCCATATAAGGTGAAAATCAATGAAATTGTGTTCAAATAGTTCAAGGACTAATGTAAACTCGGAAACAAAAAATGGGCGTGGCCCGCCCACTTTACTGCCCACTTTACCGCCCACTTTACCGCCTTCTCTCATATAACTTAAAATTTGAAAAAGTTGCTGGTGGGTATATAGATTCGGCCGGGCCGAATATTTGCGCTTGTTTTTTTTTTTGTCTGTTACATTGTTGGTTCTATACTAGAATTCCAACATACAATCAGTAAACAAGTTACAGCGTGCCCTCTGTAGTATTAATTTTTGTAAAATGATGAATATTTTTCGAACTTATTATGAATTAATCAATCTTTGAATTTTTATTCAGGCTCTAGTTCATTATTGTAATAATTTTTCTAGAATACAGAAAAAGATTTATTAGACACTAGCAGAAAAGTATGAAACGGACACCCTGTGTTTCTAGTTTTTAGCCCATAACATTTTTATTTATTAACCGATTTTGACCATTTTCAATATCAAACAAACCTTATATACGATACATTTTTTTGCCAAATTTCGTTCTACTCCGTTTTCCCGTTCGAGACTTTTCCTGCTTTCAACAGACGGACATAGCTAGATCAACTCAGAATCTAACCAGGACGCAAAAAATATATACTTTGTGGGGTTTTAAATGATTTTCTCGACATATTACATACGGAATGATAAAATCAATATGAAAGTAGCAAGTGTTCAAAAATTGTTATATACCGCAATAAAATATGAAATCACTACTTTCGGAAATAAGACAAAAAGTTTGCGCTAATTTGCGTAAATATTTTTGGCGATTTTTTGAAAATTTTACTTTTTTTGAAACATTTAAAAAAAAAATACCCTGAACATTTAAACAATTTTTAAAACTGAAAGTAGCAAGTGCTCAAAAATTGTTATATACCGCAATAAAATATGAAATCTCTATTTTCTTTTGAAATTTTTACCTTTTTTAATTAAAAATGTACAAAAATATTATCGTACATAGAATTCATTCACAATTTAAAAAATGGTTTTCACACATTTTCCAAGAAAAGAGGAGTTTTAAAAGTCAAGGTAGTTGAAAATTATAATTTCCGAAATTTTTACCTTTTTCCTGTTTTTATTCAAATATATCTTTTTATCAATTACACCGCTTTTAGTACTTAACAATGATTGAAATATGAATCTTTTAAAGAGGTACTATGTCTGGAATCATAAAAAATTAAAATCATAAAATCTTTAATATTTTTGATTATCGTTAATACTTACTTCCTCATCCTTTTTACCTGTAATCTGGTATAATAAAAAATTCATACCTATTAAACGAAAAATTAGATTAAAAATGTCAAATATATGTCCCAATTAAGTAAAAAAATATATGGGCCACTCATGTGCCTCGTTATTGAAACATATATATTTGTGGGTGATTACAACATTTTTTATCATAACTGTTTCGTAACTTCGAGATATAAGATGGAAAATGTTTATACAAGATTACAGTTATTCCAAATTGTAAAGGAATCGAATGCCAGAACCATTGACGAGAAATGGGGATGGCGATATATTACACTATGCAACAGTATTTTTGGGGGAGGAATCATTCCGATTGCAATTGATAGTTCTTGATATGTGTAATGAACACTCCAAAGGATTTTTCGCTGGTAGGCAAAATTTTTGTTTTATGACCTCTTAAACTTTTCTATTTTTGCACCAATTAATTTCCGGATGTTGGCCTTATATGGGAGCTATAGTCAATTATGGACCGATCCTCAAAAAATTTGGTACGGTGATTTCTACTTATATAAAACTAATTTGTATTAAATACTAGCTTTTCCCGGTGCGCTTCGCTACCCCTTATTAGGCGATAGCAAATATTTACTACCCCCCGGATCTATTCGACCTATTCGAAATGTGGGCGTCACATCCAATCAAGATCTTAAATAGCCTATAACCACCTCTGGCACTGGTACTATCTGTGTGTCAAATGTGAAAATCGGTTTAGCCGTTTTGACGTGATTGACGCACAAACAAACTTACACTTCATTTTTATAATATATATGCTCGTATCTCCGCTCCCTGATAAACATTTTAAAATCTGGCTCCGTTAAGATTTGTAGAATGAAAAGCTTTATAAGTTAGCCGAATTTTAAATTTCTACCACATCTGGGAGCTTTAGATAAGATTCGTAGGACGAAAAGTTACTTAAGTAAGCCAAATTTTAATTTTCTACGTCTTCTGGGAGCTTCAGAAAACTTTGGAAAGTGAAAAATGCTTAACAAATTATTTAGATACACATAGAAGATAAGGATTATCATAATACCAATATATGTGTAGGATTTATGCACGTTAAAGTAATTTTCGATGGAAAATCAATTTTTAATTTTTTAGTATTTTTCTTGTACTCGTATTCATCTCATCAAGATCAACCGTTTGAGTGTCGTTGGAGTTCTTTCAACATAAGAATCCCAAAAGAGCTACTATTCGGGACAATCTAGTTCGAGAAGTAGATATTTTTCAAGTTATATTTGCTGTAACTAAATATGTAATAAATTTGTTGTAAAATAAAATTATAGTAGTGTTTTATTGGTTCGGTTTGAGAAAGATTTTAAATCATTGTTTGTCGTAAATACACCATCGCATGAATATTTGTGGTTCTTTTGTGACATTTAAAAGTTGTTTTTCATTTAAACATTGTCCAGTTAATGCTTGAAACGTGACTGACAGATATGTATTTTATTCCATTTTGCCATCTTCAATTTCAATGTAATTTTGTATGTATGAGCCAGCCAGTCAGTCATCCAGCCAACTATTGTTGGTTAAACTTGTGGTTCGTGTTTATTCTCTGTCTTTAGTTCTTTATTTCATTTGCGTTTTTTATTGGTACACACATGTACAATAGGAGTATAACTTTTTTCAAACCAAAAAAACACGGGGTACCACGTCATAGCCCATGATGTACTGATACTAAAAACCGTTTTCTAAAGTTAATTCGATGAAAAATACATCCGCACTGAACGCAATTTCTAAAACCATTTAAGATTTTTTTATTAAATTATAATTTTTTTAATATTAATAAAAAAAAATTATATTTTTCATATTGGTAATAAAAATTGGTACTATACTAAATATCGAATGGTTCTTAATTATAAAATAAAATGGTAAAGTCATATTGGCCAAAATTTTTTCAGTTTTTGTTCAATTCAAAATTCAAATGTTGACTAAAACATTCATTTAACATCATATTTAAAGAATAAAAAGTTAAAAAAAATTTAAAGACTAAAATTTTGAATTTTTGCAAGAAAGTATGCAAAGTTATCGCTTTTTATGAAAAAAAAAAATTATTGAAGACAATGCCAGTAGTAAGACAATATAATTTGGTTTCTAATAAAAATAATTTGGTAAAATAAAATTATAGTAGTGTTTGATATTTGATTTTGATATTCGCAAATATTGCAAAAAGTTATACCCCTCATATACAAGCATGAACACATTTAACACATTCACACAAATACACATGCATATTTTAAGGATTCCCATTTTTATGAGTTTCTATAAAAATGAACAATTCAAAAAACTTACAACAAGTGCCACTCAAGTACATTTAAATCACACTTAGCGGCCATTTGTGGTAATTTGCGTTCAAATATTTTGGGCCAGACACTTATGGGGCGTTAATCCCTTTTTTATTTAATGGTTTGTCGTCATTTCATTTCAAATTGTTTTAAACAAATACAATATACATATCTACATAAGTATACAATGTATGCAAAAAAGTTTTTATACTTTACATTCATAACCTCACATATTATGTGATTCGTATAGTCGTCCTATTATATATATTTAATGGTAATGTTTTAAAAATGAATTTGCTATATTTGTTTATACTTATAATATCGTATGACATTTACAGAAAAGTAAAAAGAAATGATATATATTATGAAACTATACACTAAGGGAAAAAATTCGATTCAAAATCAACAACGGTTGTGCTCACATTAGTAATTTACGGTAACCGCTTTTTAATACCTTTCGTTAACAAATTTAGTAGAAAACATATGTAATTTAACAATTTGATACCGAAATGGTTTCAACTTAGGTATCGATTTTTAATAAGAATTGAACATGCAGTGTTTATTTTAAACACATACGGTGTAGATTCACTATTGACACAGAATGGTATCGTTTTCAACACGTATGTGATTGATATTTCTCTGGGTGTACATTTTTTAAAAAGTTTACATTAACAAAATTTATAGTCTATCAAATCCGATAACATAATACCATTGTGTATGTGCATCAAAGTAATTTTCGAGATTTTAGGAAGTAAACCTTGTATGAAATCAATGATTATGGACCGCTCCTAATAAAATTTGGTACTATGATTCCAGCTTATATAAAAGTTATTTCTATCGAATGTTATCATGATACTAATATCTATGACTTATTTTCGAAACTGGGCTGGTAGCTACGGTAAATTACCGATCTTAATAAAATTTTGTTTATAAAACTTATTTGTGCAGAATTTTATATAAAAAGTTACATATATAAGTAAATTATGCGCTTTAAAACCCTATTCTGAGAGAACGTTTGTATGGGAACTATTAGAATAAATGCTGATATCCAATTATGTTCTTATATGTACACTCCTCTGCTACGCTATAACAAATTTCACGCAAATCCAACCAGCCGATTAGAAGATAGATTTATTTAAAAAAATTTTCGATTCTGTCCCAATGTGCGCTGTTTAAACGCATATATAATGAAATATAATTTGGAAATGTATATCGACAATTCCATGAAAGAACACCCGAAAAACGGCATTTTTTTACTTGATAGCTTCCAATTTCTATAAAAAATTTTATACAAAAACTCCATTAAGCCTTTTATCAATTTCAGTTTTCAGTTTCTCGAAATTTCGAAAACTTGTGATTTTATTTCGCTTTTTGATTTTCTCAAAAACCAAACAATTTTTCACAGTATATAACTTTGAATAGCAATATCTCTGGGAAGGCTTTGTGAATTTTTATGATTTAAATGGCCTTTGAAGTTTGTATATTTTGGCCTTAATACGTTTACAGTTTAAAAATAAGAAAGATTTTAAAAAATGAATTTTAATGCAATTGCATTTCTATTATGCATTTTACGTTAAATATGCTTTTAAAGTTTTTAATTTTTTACCATCATTGAAAAGTTTGGAATATTTACATTAAAATAAAATTAACAAATTTTAGGGACGCAAAAAACTACTCTGCATGTTCTAATTTTTATAAAAACATGACCCCAAGTTTTCATATAAAAATACAATTCTTTCTTATTTTTTTAAATTTTGTTTTAAATTTGTACAAAAGTTAACAGAATATAAAAAGTATGCAACTTTAAATATTCATGTCTCTTGAAGTAATTGATGGATTTTTGTAATTTAAAAAGCATATAAAAGGCTATTATTTTCTTTTTGAGTAGCTCAGTCAGCTTTTCCCTAATATTCTTTTCTTTCAAAAATATTTTCCAATTATAAATGCAATTTATGGATACAATTTTGATAATTGTGAATTCATTAAATTTAAAATTCTTCTAAAAATGTATTTAAAAATGTTTTGTTTATTATAAATTGAAACAATAATTAGTGTAGTACATAAAAGTTTACTATTTTTAACGAATTTTTAAAAATTAACACAATAAATTTTCTTAACAAAATATGTAAACCTATTCATATTTTAAAAATATTACCAGAAAAATATAATTTTTATATGAAAAAATTTAAATTGGTTCAAGAAAAAGCGAAATTTTCCACAGTATATGTGTGCGTCCAAAAATTTAAGATTCTTATTTTAATGTAAAGATTCAATGCTTTCCTAATATGTTAAAAAATTAAAATTTTAATAGCATATTTAACGAAAAATGCATTTAAAAATCATTTTTTAAAAACATTTTTTATTTATGGGTAATTCCATTCAATTTCGACCCAAAATTACAGTTTTAAAATTTGGTGCGTACATTAAACTAGTCACCGTGCATTTTATGGCATATGAATCAGCTCCATATCGTTTACGGTTCATATTTTATGGATCTCTAAAGTGGGACACCTCGGATATTTTTGTCAAAAATTGAGAAAGTTTAATGTTTAATAACTTTTAAGTGCATTTTCAGATTTTAACAAAAATGGTATCAATGGAAGGAACTAATATTCTCCTTTATTATAGAATCATAAAAGTTATACATCCTTTTGGTGCAAGGTCCTCTAAAATGAAAAATATCCTTGGTTATCCTGAAAAGAATCTTTTTATTTTCTTTATTTTTCATATGATGTTTGTAATCATATTTTCGTTATAGTTCATAAATTTCAAAATGGGATCTCAATGGGATCACAAGTTATTGCAGTTTATCTATAACAGTTAGTAATATTTTACTAACAAATTAATATATTTTTAAGTTTTCTGATAATTTTATTTTAAGTTTAGTATAAAAACTTATAAAAAGGATAAAATCAAGCTGCGTTGGTCAAGATCGAACATATAATGCATGCGTTTGGACACTAAATTTATTATTGGAAGAGTGCTTTATATGGGACCTATGGTCAATTGTGGGACGATCCTTATGAAATTTATTACAATAGTTTATGCGTATATGAACAATATTTGTGCCAAATTTTGTTTCGATATTGACATTAAAGTGAGATTTAAGCATGTATAAGTATTTTTCGGGAATTTGAAGTATGTGGGAGCCATGGTCAGTTATGGACCGATCATTATGAAATTTAGTAAAGCGATGTCTACGTTTGCAAAACTTAGTTGTTTTATCCCTATATTGATATTAATGTTAAATTTTATGCAAGTTTAGTTGATTTTCGGGAATGGGATTATATGGAAACCATGTTCAATTACTGACCTATTATTGTGAAATTATATACATATGATAATTCATACTTATATAAAATTCATAAGT
The DNA here is from genome assembly GCA_951394005.1 of Protophormia terraenovae. Taxonomy (NCBI): domain Eukaryota; kingdom Metazoa; phylum Arthropoda; class Insecta; order Diptera; family Calliphoridae; genus Protophormia; species Protophormia terraenovae. The sequence goes on along the minus strand of OX596074.1, from coordinate 76,221,522 downwards.
ATATTATTTTGGATTTATGCACACTTAAGTAATTGTTAGATAGTGTAACCTACATACATATATGAAAGATATGATAAAAATATGGACCAACTTTTATGATTTTGTAATAAAGGGGAATATTAGTCCTTTCTATTGATACCATTTTTGTTAAAATCGGATAATGCACTTAAAAGTTATTAAACATTTAACTTTGTCAATTTTTGACAAAAATACCCGAGGTGTCCCACTTTAGAGGTTCATAAAATATGAACCTTAAGCGATATGGCACTGAGTTACATGCCATTTAAAATGCATAGAAGAGTAGGTTGTGTGTATTGAATTTCATTAAAATCGGAAATGGTAAAAATTCGAGCTGGGTCGAATTTATGGAATTACCCTTATGAAATATTCGTGTTGAAGCCAACATTATTACAATTTAAACGCCGTTTTAATCATTGATTTCCACAAAGCCCTCCCAGAAATATTGTTGTTTGAGATTTTTTTAGGTTTTTTAGAAAGTGAAAAAGCGAAATAAAATCTGAATTCCGCTAATCTGAAAACGGAAATCTATATAGACATCCATATACCATTTACACGTTAAATTTTATGAAAATCGTAGTACACTTGGTAAATTTTTGGGCGTTCTTTCATGGAATTGTCGATATATATTTGTTTTTTGAGAAGTTAAAGTGGTAGTCAAATAAGTTTAATTTTCTTTATTAAACTCATGTTCATCCTTTTCTTTGTGTTTTTTTTTTTTCGTACTTATATAAATCAATTTTGTAAACTAATAACACTGTAAAATTGGCAAATATTTTTTAAATTTTCTACCCAAAAATGATTCGTATGTGAAACACCTTGTTGCAGCAGATATAAGAAACCAATTTGTATTCAAAATATTTTAAATTTACTAAAAATGTTAATGAGAAAAATGCTTTCAAGTCGTCTATATTCTGTAAATAAAATTTTTAATAAAATTAGAACTTAACGGCACACTTTTGAGAAATTGATTTAAAAAAAACTCCTTTTAATTCCAAACCAAACTTAAAAATTCAAGATCTTTAAATTATTTTGATTAAACAAACACCGATTAACATATTTTTTTAGGATTCAGTGTCTTAGTAATGATTTAAGATCCTTCATAATAAAAATTAGAATTTATGTCAGAAATTTACTCAGAGGGTAAAAAATACTATTTGAATATTTTTTTAATATCGAAAAATATTTTCATTTTCCATCATTGCTATATCCCCAAGTTTGAGAGATCATAAGATCCCAAATCGGCTTGAACTGAGCTCTGGCAAATTGGCAAGTGTTCAAACTTTCCAATGATCGTAATCATTAGTATTCCTTAATTCTTAGGGATCTGCGCATTTGTACCTTTATTTTTATTTATTGATTGAAACAATGATGCTAATAAAATATTTTAAATGTATAAAAATCTAAATATGATTAAATTTTTAATTAAATCAAAATAAGGAAATACCACAGTATTAATTAAAAAAAAAATAAATAAATATTATTACAATTTAAAAGGACTTCCAATATTGTTCTTATATACATACAGTCATAGTCATATATATATTTACACATTTTCAAATTTTTCTAAAAAATGTGGAAAAGAAGTCAAATATTTTTGTTGTTATAAAATATTTAGAAAAAGTTCTTTTGTTGTTGTAATGTCTGAAATGTATAGAGTAGATTGTGCTAATTTCTAAAAAAGTCGTGGTATTTATTTCTGATATTGAAAGATTCATACGCATTTTTGAATTCAAAAGTATTTACACACATTTATATACTTCATAATTATTTACACAGCTTTAAAAAAAAACAATTATTTACGCTTAACTTTGCTAAAGATGATCCCAAATCTTGTCTATGAATGTAAAATCTTTTGAAAAAACTCAACTTAAATAAGTTGCAAAAATCTAAAAATAGTGGCAAAAATGATGAAAAATCGTCAAAAGCCAAGATGACATTTAAATAAAGGTTTAGAATGGTACATTGTCATTATAGTTTGGATGGTATAGTCCTTAGCTAAAAGATATAATTACTTAAAAATAAAAAAAGAGAATTTAGGAAAAATCTGTCCGAAAAATTTAACATCACTTAGAAAATGTTCAAAAATTTCTGCAATCGTTGGTATATTTGGCGAGAAAGTATGATATTTTGAAACGTTATGATATCCGCATTATAAAGAGTGAAATTCACAGTTATTTTTCTACAGTAAAACTCGCGATTTTAGAAAAAAATTTTAGTACAAAAATTTGATTCATTTTAATTACAAAGAAAATTCAATACAAAAGTAAAATCAATAATATTGTAGTCTAGTAATATTTAGAAATCGCATATTATATCACAGAAAAACGATTGTGCAAATATTTAATTTCACTTTCTGTGATGAGAATATCATAACCTTTATAGAAATCATAAATTCTCGCCAATCATACCAACGATTGCAGAAATTTTTGAACATTTTCTAAGTGATGTTAAATTTTTCGGACAGATTTTTCCTAAATTCTCTTTAAATTGTTTTTAATATAATTTATATAATATTATATCTTCTAACTAAAGACTATACCATCCTTTAACAGTTTCCATTCCTTTTTCCAAACTATATTGATGATGTACCATTTTAGAGTTTAATTTAAATGTCATCTTGCTCTTAATGATTTGTTCATCATTTTCGCCACTATTTTTAAATTTTTGCAACTTATTTAAGTTGAGTTTGTATCAAAAGATTTTACACTATCTTATAGATAAGATTTTGGATAATTTTTAGCAAAGTTAACGTAAATATTTGATTTTTTTAAAGCTGTGTAAATAATTATGAAGTATAAAAAATATGTGTAAATACTTTTGAATTCAAAAATGCGTATGAATTTTTCTTTCAATATCAAAAATAAATATCGCGACTTTTTCAGAAATTAGCACAATCTACTCTACACATTTCAGACTTTACAAGAACAAAAGAACTTTTTCAAAATATTTTATAACAACAAAAATATTTGACTTCTTTTCCAAATTTTCAAAAAAATTGAAAATGTGTAAATATATATGACTATGACTGTATTTGTATCGTAAATATATTGTGATGATTTGGGAGGAGTATTGGCAAGTGTATGTTTATGAGCGAATTGTGTTAAACGATTTATTTTATAGATAAAAGCTATTAAATTTTGAACAACTACTTAAGAAGTGCCATAAAGACAATTCTTTTTAGTAGTTGAAGAATTAACTCAGTTATTGTTTGTATGAGTTTTTTAAGAGAAATTTGCATTAAACATAATGACAGCAATAAAATAAATTCATGACCAAAACTACTCAACTGACATAACAATTATAAGCAACGACATGTACCATTTATAAAGATTATATCTATGGATGTGGTTACACAATGAGCTTAAATTATTTATTTTTAAAATTAAGTATTTAAGAGTTGCTTTATTCAATGAAATTTTATTAACATCGCATTTTGTAAACCAATTTCACACAAATATATTCCTTCTACTATTGTGTTTTTAAATAACCAGGTTTTCGCAAATATTTGAGTAATTTTTAAATATAAAATGCCTATAAATAACTTTATTGATTATATTTTAAACAGAATATATAGTAGATAATATTCTATTATGTGAAAAAAGTTCATTCGTTATACTCTCAATCAATTCACAATTTATTCTTAACAAGCAAACACTTTGCAGGAATAGAAATACATACATACATATGTACGTATATACATACATGAATATGACTTTGGTGTTTCTTTTAGTATATTATTCTTATACAAGGTGAACATATTGTTTGGAAACACCCTTTACAATTCATTCATTTATTCAACCAGCCAGCCAGTCAGTCAGTCAGTTCAGCAATGTAATAATACACAAGATGCAGACAAAATACTTACAACCAAAGACAATAAATCATCAGTAATTAAAAGCGAAAATGAAAACTTAAAAACTTTTAAGGATTTGTGTAAAAAGTTTATCAACGTCTTGTAAGTTATGACGATGATGAATCTTAACACTTGTACATACACTTAAACAAACACACAAGTACACACTTGCATACGTATACTGTAAATATAAAGCAAGGACTTGCATAGATGCAAACACACAATTTAACCTACATACGTTTGTAGGTATAAATACATGAAAATAAATATACGTATGTAGGTGTAATGTATAGTATCCCTGCAGTCAATAGTGACTGTCTGAAACCAGTTACTTAACTGACGACTTTAGGAGACCACTAGTCACTTTACTAATCACCTGACTAGTCTCTTTAACATGGGGATGTCCTAGGAAGAGGTGTATTGCCACCAAAGGAGCAAAAAGCGGCGATATAGTGACTAGTACGAAAAAGTCAATTCATAGGAATCCTTTTACTGGTGAAATTGAGTCAATCACCTGACAATCTTTTTAACTGGTCACTTTACTAATCACCTGACTAGTCACTTTAACATGTGGCGATATTGTGACTAGTAAGAAAAAGTCAATCTTTAAATTAGTTATTTTCAGAATGTAAAAAAATTAAAATATTTTTTTGCGTATATTTTTCTATTTCTTTTCTCTTTTTTGTAATTTTTTTTTTACTTTTATTTAATAAATATTTTAATTTTCTTTTCATATTATTTTATATTAATCAATTTAATTCATTTTTATATTTTTAAATTTTTGTTTATGGCGGCACCCCAGACTCGAACTCACATCGTTATGTTTTATAGTCATACGCGCTAACCACACAGAAAAAAGTAAAAATGGACTCCAATTACGAAATTTGTAATATTAATTAATTTTTAATTGATTTTGCTCCAATCATCAAAATGATAATATTAATAACTAGAATAATTAATATTATTATTACTTCTTTTCCTTAAATAGATGTAATGAGCTGAAATTTTTTGAAAATTTACTTAAATTTATTTTATTTCTGTACTTTTATATACAAATATTTAATTTTTCTTTATATTTTATTAACAGCTGTCAATTTATTAAAAAACAAAACTGAAAACCAATTAGAAAATGAATTATATTAATAAATCATATAATTAAATTCTAATATAAAGTTAATTAATAATTTTATTAAAAAATTATTTGAAATATTTTTTTCTGTGCACCTTTGTTATTGACCCTTTGTAAGCGTGAGGTGGCTGTTGCTTCCACTTTATTTTCCCTTTGGAAGTCGTTCCTTTTACTGGTGAAATTGAGTCAGTTACCTGACAAAATGTATATTAACCTTTTTCTTACAAAGTAAAATACTAAAGACTCTGTTAAGCACCAAGGAGTCAATAAATTGATATTTGACACTACACACGTCTAAAAAAGATGCATCAGAGCCAAATGTCCTACCATGTATTTATTGCCGTTAGCCAAGTAACCCAACCTGTACTGCCAATGGATGAACTATTCATTTTTTGACGTTTTTGTGACTTATAAAAAAACCAATTGCCACCTCCACGCTCACCAAAGGGTCAATAAAGTATAAATCGCCACCTCCACGCTTTCAAAAGAGTCAATAAAAGGTGCGATAGCTTAACTATCGCTCACAAAATATGCGAAGTTAGGGTGTATAAAAAAACGTACACATTTGAATGAGTTAGGTGGGTAGTCACAAATGAACTTTACTGTACAAAAGCGGGTAAATTGAAACCGAAAAAACTGCTGGGATATACTTAGTTGAACATATACATACAGTGGCACCCATGAGGTTAGCACATTTGCTACTTCCTATCTTTAAAAGCAAATATTTCCTGTATTTCTTTATTTTTTTTAATATTTCTTTTATATACGTGTAACATGTCTTGCTAAGATTACATCACAATATATTCATTGTCATTCCTATATATATCTTTGCTGTTTTTCTGTTCAGAATAGAATAACCGTCAAAAAACAATGGACAGTAATTTACCACAAAATAAAAAAAATTATTCACATTTAAAAAAAAAAAATAACTAAACAAAAAACTTATTTCACTATAAACTTAGTACTTAGTTGGGTATCCATTATTTTTTATTACAGCTGCCAATCTCCTTGGCATACTTTCCACAAGTCCCATACAGCGCTCCACTTTTCTTTTTCTATTTCTGTCCATAAATCGGCCAAATTTTTAGGTTTTGCTCTCATTGCGTGCTGCTCCACATCATTCCAAAGGTTCTCAATAGGATTGAGATTCGGAGATTGGGCTGGCCATTTTAATACGTTAATATTGTTCTCTTCCAAGCAACTCCTCACTAAGCGTGAGAAGTATTTTGGGTCATTGTCGTGCATAAAAGTCCACCTAAGTAGTATATTGTCCTCTGCATAAGGCATCATTGTATTTAATAGTATATTCTGGTATACATATTGGTCCATACGTGTATCAATCTTGCATATAGAACCAACGCCATGTCCAGAAAAAGCTGCCCACACCATCACATTTCCTCCACCGTGTTTTATTGTTTTAGAAGTGTACTTTGGATTGTGTTGCATGTTTGGAGGACGCCATACATACCTCTTACCATCCGATCCGAATCTACAAAACTTGGATTCATCACTCCAGAGGACATTTTTCCAAAAAACTAATGGCTTTTCCAAATGCTCACGAGCAAAGCACAACCGATCCCGTAGATTCTTATTTGAAACGTGTGGCTTATGCTGAGAAATGCATCTATGTAAATTTTTTTCATTAAGTCTTCTTCTTATTGTTCTGCAGGACACGTTGATACCATATTTTCTTGAAATTTCCCTCTGGATTACGGTGGAGCTTTTAAAAGGATCTTCGACAGAGGTTCTATATATTAAAGAATCCTCTTTACGTGACGTTTTTCTTGGCCTAGGAGCCTGAGTAACATTTTTAAATGTTTCATACTTCCGAATATGGTTTAGTGCATTATAAACCATCTTTCTGGAACATTCCACTTATGCTTATTCCTCTTGAGTACATGTGTGTACACCACTTTTTTTAGACATGTCTAAATAATGTTTATTTATTTAATTTTTTATCTTCATTGATGAAGTAATATCTAAACTTACCAATTAATTATTTATAGTCACAAAAAACATATAAAAAATTTAAATATTCTTGCTTGTGCTAAAATTGTGACCAGATTATTTTGCCTATTACTGCACTTAAATTTAAAATTAAAAGAGAATTGCGATAGAATGCAAAAAAAAGTAACGTAAAAAAGTAACTTATATATAATTTTCTTTTAAAAACAGTAGATATGATGTGTGCTAACCTCATGGCCACCACTGTATGTAAAGCTTTAGAATAATATTTTTAATGTCTACTTTTATATGAAATAGACTAGTACACACATACTACGTAATATTCTGTATTTGCATATTTTATTTCACACTCAGTAAAAGTATCGATCCACAATTGGCCACAAGTCTAGTACATGATGATGGTGTAGGGTATCATATGGTCGGGCTTGACCAACTACATCTTTTTATCTCGTTTTATTTAAATAGTAACATGTACATATGTATGTTTATATGAATCTATGTATTTAAAATAAACATACATATGTATATATACTATCCTATTTTTAAACGTGACAATGGCTCATTTAACTGCCTTATAATGTTAACTTTCATGTTTAATATTATCCTAATATTAAAGGTATTCACCTCAGAAATTACAACAATAACCAGATAGAATAATATTTTGTAAAACTTTTGCAAAATTGTCAGAGCAGAACCAATTACAAAATTATCAGAGTAAAAAGTAGTGAAATTGCCACAATTTTTATAATGTTGCCACTCTGTAAAAACTCTAAACTGAAAAACACCACTGAAAAATTAAAGTCAACGTAAAACGTTACGTACTAAAACAATAAAACAAAAAAGATAAAATTGATTAAATAATATAAAAAAAATATATATCGACCATTCCAGGAAAGAACGCCCGAAAAAGTATATTTTTTTACTTGGTGGCTTTCAATTTCGATAAAAATTTGTATACATAAACTCCATTAAGCCTTTTATCAATTTCAGTTTTCAGTTTTGTGAAATTGCAAAAACTCGTGATTTAATTTCGCTTTTTAATTTTCTCAAAAACAAAAAAAAAAATTAAAAAGTATGTAACTTTGAATAGCAATATCTCTGGAAAAACTTTGTGAATTTTAATGATTTAAACGGCCTTAAAATTCCGCATATGGCGGCTTTACGAGGAAGGTTTTAAAAATTAGAAAGATTTTTTAAAAATGCATTTTAATGCAATTGCATTTTTCAAATGCACTTTTCTTTAAATTTGCTATTCAAATTTTTTAATTTTTTAACATAAATGAAAAGTTTGGAATCTTTACATTAAAATAAAAGTGTCAAATTTTTGGGACGCGAAAATCTTATATACATAATCAAATTTTTATGAAAACATGTTTAAAATTTTTCATATAAAATTAATTTTTTTTCTTGTTTTTGAAATTTTCTTTAAAATGTGTATAAAAGTTAACAAAATATAAAAAGTATGCAATTTTAAATATTCATATCTCATGAAGTAATTGATGGATTTTTGTAATTTAAAAAGTATTTAAAAGTCTATTGTATATTTTTTATGTAATTTAGTCAGCATTTCAAAAACCACGTCTTCGATCCATAATATTTTAAAAATATAAATGAAGTTTTTAGATGAATTTTTGTTAGTTGCGAATTTATAAAATTTTAATTTTTCAAAACTGTATTTAAAAATGCTTTGTTTATTATAACTTAAAACAATAAATAGTTTGATACATAAAGTTTTACTATTTTTAATAACACAATAAATTTTTTTTAACAAAATACGTAAAGATACTCATAATACCAGAAAAATATAATTTTTATATGAAAAAATTTAAACTAGTTGAAGAAGAGGGGAAATTATGCACAGTACATGTGTGCGTCCCAAAAATTGGAGATTTTTATTTTAATGTAAAGACTCCAAACTTTTCATTTATGTTAAAAAATTAAAAAATTTTAATAGCATATTTAAAGAAAAATGCATTTAAAAAATGCAATTGCATTAAAGCACATTTTTAAAAAATATTTTTTATTTATAAAATATTTATGTTTAAGCTAACATATTTAAAATTCGATCGCTGTTTAATCATTAATTTCTGCAAAGCCTTCCCAGAAATATTTGTATTTAAAGTTGTACACTTTTGAGATTTTTTAGATTTTTTCAAAAGTCAAAAAGCGAATTTTCTGAACTTAGCGAATCTGAAAACGGAAATATGTATAGACACCCATAGACCTTATACGTATAAAATTTCATAAAAATCGGAGCACACTTGGTATATTTTTGGGCGTTCTTTCATGGAATGGACGATATATATTACTAAATATACTGACAAATAAGAATTATATAAATAAAAAATATATCGAGGGCTTATATTCAAATCGGGCCTCATGCAGATTTTTTGGCGTCAGACTCTTCAGATTTCTATTTTTTATGTATGGTGTTAATTTTGGAGTCAAAAGTTAATTCTAACACTATGTTTTTCACTTTTTGTTTTTGGGCTATCTACAAACAGTATTTTTTTTTAAGGCAAAACGGGCTATCTGCAAGTTTTTGTTTGATTTTCAAAGAAATTTAAAAATAAAAATTTATAAATAATGAGAATTTTCTTTGCGGTTTGAACTTTTTGTAAACGTTTTAAATTCGAGTCTTAATATATTTCATAAAAATTTTGTTATCTCAATGCAGTCCGAAGAAAAAAGCCATTGAAGTTAGATTTTAAACCTTTTTTGGATTCTTAAAGATCATATGCAGGTACACCTATCAACATTTTATGAAGCTAAGTGGGAGCACTATACGCTAGATTTGAAGACAGGAATGAAAAAAATTTAATAAAATTCGTAATTATAAGCAAAACATCTTAGATACCAAAATCAGTTTCTTAAAAAAATTATATTTAAATAAAAAGTGCAATAAACATCATCTTTAAAGGTTTTAATAATTTTTGAGTTGTTGATATGCAATTTAATACAATTTTAATTTTTTTTTTTTTTTTTTTGCAAAAAATTTTTTTTTATTTTTTTCGCATGCAATTTTTTTTTTCCAAATGTAATTTATAATTTTAATTTTGAACACATTTTCGTCCTTTTAGTAATCATTCCCGTTATTTGAAATTTTTAACGATTAAAAATGGACCAGCCAACCACAAAATTTAGATTTTTTTTATCTCCTGATTAGTATGATATCATAAATTTAATATATTGTCAATTTTTTTTTCCAAAAATACTACGTTTTACTTCTTTAATTTCCAATAAACAAAACGGGCTATGTGAACATTTTATAACATACATTAAAAATAATTAAGACAAAACGGGCTATCTACCACAACTACGCGAATAATGGAGTTAAAAGATTTATTTTTCAGTGTGAGGTTTAGTAGACGTAATATTAATAAATCGTAGAAAAACGGATTGCAAAATATTGAAAAATGAGGGAAATAAACAGTTTTTATGTTCTCCTGAAAAATTCTGCTTTGCATGAGGCCCGTTTTGAATATAAGCCCTCGATATTTAAAATGATACCCTAAAAAATTGTGCATGTAGAAAAAAAATTATTTGACCTGTGACCATTTGTGGACCAACACTTGTATTAAATAATACTAGGGCTTGGGAAACGGGAATTCCCTACGGAAAATCCCGTGAACTGATCAACTAGTGTTCCCGGGAAAAATGTACTTATATTCCCGAGAAAACGGCAAATATCTTTTTAACTGTAAGAGATAACTTGGGTGAGTAAGCTTAGTTCTTCTTTATCTTGCCAAGCACTTTACAGAAATATAAAAATCTTTAAAATCGGACTTCATTTGTATAAGTTACGATTTTTTTAAACTTTTACATACTCGAGGTAGTCAATTTTGACACCCTTTAGATTTTCTTGTGTTTTCATAACACAAAGCTTAGGTTCTCCTCTGCAACTCTTCCATACATTTCAATTTAATCCAACCAGTAGTTTAGGAGATACAGAAAATTAAAAAGTTTTTTAAGCATTTTTTTTTTTAATTTTTGTGCACTTATATTTGTTATTATTATAGTAATGCAGTTTGGAATTTGCAATCAATAAGTGACTAGTGAAATACGATTACATCTTTATTTTGGTGGTGTAGCATGCAACATGAAATGAACGATATTAAAAAAGAAAAAAAAAAATAGAAAAGAATCAACTTGTTCAAGCAATACCAACTAGTATTAATAAAACTCCGCTACTACTGATGTAACGACGGAATTTGAAACTTGTTATATCGTAAATTGCATTTTACATAAAATGTAAAACATTGAAGAAGTACTTCGCCCGAAGATAATAGTACGTAAGTATAGCAATGATGAAATAGCGTCTTCGTTTTGTTGCTGATGCTGTTAGAGTTAAATGACAACTTAATGAGCTTCATCAGCAATTGCCATATTTTGTATTAGCGTCTCATGTGTATGGTTGTTAAAGAATGCAGCACATCTCATCTGCTTACTGTTGCACAACATTAATATGTACATTCATATGTAAGGACTGCGCACGAAAAAATCCGTGCATGCTCTTGGGCTTATAACTTTTGATGTAATGAAAAATTAATAATTCTGTTAACTGGTCATTGCCATTATGCTCACTTACCATGTGCTAAGTTTCATGGTTATAGCGAAATTGGTTCTTCTTAAAATGGAAATTTATCACTGAATGGAAATCTGGTAATGGAAGACAAATTGTATCTTCAGGCTGTAAGACCCAGACAAAATAGAAAGGATTTTGAGAGAAAATCACATCATCTCTAGAAGAAAAGTGTCACAAAAAGTTAATTGCTTTGAATCTTGATCAGAAAATTTGAAAGGAAATCTATCCTGAAGACGTATAAAGTAAGAAAAAATCCTAATAGAAACGCAAGCAAGAATTTGGAGGTAAAAAATAACATGAAATTACTTCTGACGATTTTTTTCAGAAATTTTATTTCTGTATAATAGACGATGAAACGTTCATACATGGTGACTTTTTTCAACTTCCTAGTCAGGAATTCTATGTCGCAGATGCTAGAGGGATTATGTCAGAAAAATTTCGTGTATCAAAGAAATCAAAATTCCCAAGAAAGTTTTTGGAAGGAAGCGGGAATGAAGCACTTCATTCTTAAAAAAAAGTTGCATTACCACAGAATTATACGTAAATTAGAGCCTTTGGAAAAGACTTCTCTCTCTCCTAAGAAAATACAGCGTATCCACTGTTTTCTGTTCTGTTCTCGCTTCTTCTCATTACAACAACAAAACAATCGAGTTGTAACAAAGAAATTGTAAGAGTTTGTACCGAAAAACGCTAATCCATCAAATTGTCCAAAACTCATTGCAATTGAAAGATATTGGACTCTAGTAAAAAATAATTTAAAGGACATTAAAAGCTCAGCATAAAATGAAACGGAGTTTAAAAATAAGTGGACTTATTCGAGCAAAAAAACGACCGAAACACAATAAAACCTTTAATTAGAATAATTCTGGAAAATATCAAATATTTTCTTAAAAAACAACAGAAAATATTTTCTTTTTATGTTTAGAACTTGAACATAACAGTCATTTAAAAAAATTCGTCCATTGGTTTAGTTACTATAAGCAGATTTGCATGCACGGGTTTTTTCGTGCGCAGTCCTTATGTATACGTATCATAAATACATATTTACCCAGCAAAACAACGAACAAGTGCTTCTAAAAAATAACATTTCGACAACTTCAAAATAGCAAATGCAGTTTTATCAAGAATAAAATTTAATAATTTCTAAGAAAATTATAGTTGCTTTAAATTATTTTGAAGTACATTTATTATCTTTAAATAATACCTACTAAAAAAAATTTTTATTATAAAATTTTACAAACAAAGAACTTTAGAAGCTGTGAATAAAAATCATAAAAAACATCCTCCCAATGACAACCATGGGTTTAAAAAAGTACTTCTGCATCTCTTTTTCATTACTAAGTACTTCTTTTTCAGTTCCTTTTTTTGCTGGGTACATTTATACCCTACAGCAGATTGAAGCTAATTTAAGATTTGCAACCCTTAAAGTCAAATAAAATGTAAGTAAAATGCGCAATTATAAAACCTAGTAAAGAACACAAAAATGTATTTATTTTATATTATATTCATAATGGGAAAATTGTACAAAAGATAAAAATGATCAATTGATTAAAAGGTTTAAAAAATATTTTAATAAAAAAGCAGGCACAACTTATTCAACCTGAATATTATAGATTGATTAACTTTTGAATCGTTTTACGAAAATGGTTGAAACTATCAAAGGGGTTGTGCAAAACTGTTTATGGGTTATTTCAAAACTGAAGGGTATTTCACTGAAATATTCATGTTTCTACATACATATATATGGATGTCGATTATACTGTCGATTATTATTTTTGCCATCTTAAGACCATAAACAAAAAGTTAAAACATTAAAATTAAATGGACATTAAAACACATACACGAAAAAAACATAAGATAAGATACAGGGTGTCAAATTTGACTACCTCGAGTATGTAAAAGTTTAAAAAAATCCTAACTTCTACAAATGAAGTCCGATTTTAAAGATTTTTATATTTATGTAAAGTGCTTCGCAAGATAAAGATAAGCTTACTCACCTAAGTTATCTCTTACAGTTAAAAAAATATTTACTTTTGAATTTTTGATTTTTTGCCTCGACTTTCTTTCGCTTTTCAGTAATAAGTCCGGAGATATATGAGGTAAAATTTTCTAAAAATACTTTGTAATTTGCTATATATTTCAAAATAATATGCTGAAAGAGTTTCTGGATTATCTCAATTCGTCTAGACGTGAAAAATATTCAATGTCAACACTCTGAAATTAGTATGAAAAACTGCTATTTTTTACAAAAATATAATACAATTCTTTCACGAAAAAAATCTTTCTTTCAATATTTCAAAAGATAAAGCTTCAAAACTGTTTAATAACAAAAATTTTAATTAATTTATGTTTGCACCCTACATCAGGCATTGGTCGAAAATGGTCAATTTTGGAAAAAGGTTAAATTTTTAACGATTAATAAAAAAAAAGTCACTCAAGCTTTTTTAAATTTATTAGCAATATTTTATCAAGAAATAGATTAAGAACGAATTGACACTAAACTGCTTCCCGCTCGGCCAAAAACGAATGCAGGAGAGCAGATTTCATGAAAAAGTCAATATTTTAAACGACTTTTTTTAATTGCATAAAAAAGCACATTAGCATAATATTTTCGCCATTATTTCTAATGTATTACGTAAACAATATATTGATCTTCCATTCCTGCAAAAATCATTAAAAAATCTTAAAAACCCTATTTTTGGCAATTTTTCAAAAATAAAAAATATTTGATAAATATAAGCGATTATTACGAATATTATCTCGTTCAACAACCAAAACGTGCCAATACAATTGTATGTTACGTATACGCACTTGTGGAAATATTGTAAAACAATGAATTTGGTAAGAGTTGACCTAAGTTGTCAGTTTTGAGATCATGTTATAATGCTTTTAAAACGATGTATATATACCTATCATATATCAATGGATTGGTAATTAAGTCTATTTTTATATTCTTGTAATATTTTACTAGTTTTTGGAAAATAGGCGGAGTTTTGCTTTACAAAACATTATTTTTTTAGTTTTTATATCTTTTTTATATTTTTTAAAAATTGTCAAAAATCGGGTTGTAAAAATTTTTTAATGATTTTTACAGGAACGAAAGATCGTTATATAATTTATACAATACATTCGAAATAATGGCGAAAATATTATGCTAATATGGTTTTTATGCAATTAAAAAAAGTCGTTTAAAATATTGACTTTTTTCATAAAATATCCACTCCTACATTCGTTTTTGGCCGGGCGGGAAGCAGTTTAGCGTCAAATCGTTCTAAATCTATTTCTTGATAAAATATTGTCAATAAATTTAAAAAAGCTCGTGGGACATTTTTTTTTATTAATTGATAAAAATTTAATCTTTTTCCAAAATTGACCTTTTTCGACCAATGCCTGATGTAGGGTGCAAACATAAATTAATCAAAAATTTCGTTATTAAACATTTTTGAAGCTTGTAACGTGGTTTTGTCGTCGGCTGAGATAGTTCAGTCGCGTCGACTGAAGGGTCGACTTACGGGATCCACGAACCTGAAGTGAGAACACAATTTGTTTACCCTTTCTGGGGGTTAATTATACAATATATCTTTATTTAGTAATTCAATATTTAAGATTTCGGTAACGATAAATTATAATTAATACTTTTTGTGTTGAATAAATTACTAGCAGCACGATAATGGGTAGGGATTCAGTAGGTTACTTCTCAGGTAATTCGGATTCTACTGGTAGATGCGGAGTTGAAGATGCGGTTCCCTCGGAATTATGCAGTAAGCAGGATCGTTGATGATACTTATATATATCATATAAATACAGGCTTAAATAATATAGTTTCTTACAACTAGATTACAAAATTCAGACTTAATCTAATAGGTATAACAGACGATACAAATCGCTGTGCCTAAACCGATGACCGAAGTCACGGTACCAAAACTAACAACCGAAGTTGCAGTGCCGAGACAGACGATAATTCGCTGTGCCAAAACTAACAACCGAATTTGCAGTGCCGAGACAGACGATAGTTCGCTGTGCCAAAACCGATGACCGAAGTCACGGTGCCAAAACTAACAACCGAAGTTGCAGTGCCGAGACAGACGATAATTCGCTGTGCCAAAACCGATGACCGAAGTCACGGTGCCAAAACTAACAACCGAAGTTGCAGTGCCGAGACAGACGATAATTTAGAACCAGTTTCTGAAGCTTCTGTATATACTAGGGACCGGTTTTTGGAACCGGGTTTCAGTTTCTGAAGCATCTGCATATACCAGGGACTTCGAATTTTTAAAGGGGGCTCGGAAATTATTTTCTGAATTTTTGTTTTGAAAAAATGAAATAAATCGGTTCAGTAATAACTGAGATATCGGGGAAAACGAATTTTTTATTTTTGAAGCCCTTGTTCAAGCTACAGATTTTTATTTTTATATAGATCAGTTATAAATGTTTTTATAAAATTTCGTTTTTTTTAATAAACCAAATTCGTTCATAATCAACAGAGTTATGGCCCAAAAACAAATCTGTTAAGAATATAAATACACATACAAACATGTATATTAAGCATTGTAATGACTATTAGTGACGTTTTTTGTATAGACAAGTAGTTTAGTTAGAAAAAGCAGTCATATAATGAATAACAGTGTGTTGTTGTTCTTTGTATATGCAGTCTGTACAAAAATAAATAGATATGGAATTGTTGTTGTTTATTTTTAAAAACTAAAACATATCTGTTAAGAATATACATAAACACATACACAAACATGTATATTAAGCATTGTAATGACTATTAGTGACGTTTTTGCCTATAAGACAAGTAGTTTAGTTAGCAACAGAAGTAATATAATGAATAACAGTGTTGTTGTTGTTCTTTGTATATGCAGTCAGTTTGTATATACATACATAAAAAAATAAATAAATATGGAATTGTTGTTGTTTATTTTTTAAAAGCAAAGCCTGCTATGATTGTTTTTTTTTTCATATTCAAATTTTCGTAGTTTTAAAAAAATTTAGATTTATATATGTGAAAATATGAAAGCATACGTTAAGGCGAAAATTTTATTATTTGTCGGTAATATGGTAATATGATGTCGGTAAGATAGTAAGATGGTAATATGGTAATATGGTGAAGGGTATCAAAGATTCGGCTGTGCCGAATCAATTTCATTTTATTTGTAATTATATTATTTTTATTTTATTTATTTTTTTTCTCAAATTTGTGTATGTTTTGTTTTATAATATTTCGTTCATGTTGCTATTCCTTTGAAATTCCAAATAATTTTTCCTCTAAAGTAAAATCGTTAGAAAAATATGAGAAACTCATTAAAAGTAAGAAAATGAGGAAGTAGCAAAGTGTTTTGACGATTTTTAAATGTGTTACTTATATTTTAACTTCATCATTAGTTAGATGATGAAAAACAAAATTTACTCCATTTTTACCAAATATTTTTATTTTTTCTATTATATGTAAGTCAATATTGGAAAGCCTGACTCAATTTTAGTGGAAAAGTATATATGTTATAACATTGTAAATCTTATTGAACAAAATGTGAAATATTAAAAATATTTAACAAAATCACATGAAATAAAGACTGCGCACGAAAATCCTTGCATGCTCTTGGGCTTATAACTTTTGATGTGGTAAGAATTAATAATTCTGTTAACTGCTTTAGATTTTTCGTTATGCTCATTCGCTATGTGCCAAGTTTCATGGTTATAGCAAATCTAGTTCTCCTTAAAATGGAAATTGAACAAAAAACATCAAAAGACATTATATAAATTTTTCATTAAATCTTACATCGGTCAAATAATACAATTGCTGGAAGGCATTTGTGTCAAAAAATACAGTTTCTTGGTCCATAATATTATATAAAGGTGTCATGGTCACTAAATGAAAATCAAGTTATGAAAGAAAAATAATATCTTCAGTCTGTAGGACCCACACAAAATAGAAAGGATTTTCAGAGAAATTCCCCTCATCTCTAGATGAAAAGTGCACTAACAAGTTTATTGCTTTGAATTTTCATTAGAAAGGTTGAAAGGAAATCTATGCTAAAGACGTATAAAGTACAAAAAAGTCCTAATTGAAACACAAGGCAAGAATTTGGAAGTGAAAAAAAACCGTGAAAGTTCTTCAGACGAATTTTTCCATAATTTTGATCAGAGTATAATAGACGATGAAACGTTCGTCCGTCCTGACATTTTTCAACTTCCTGGACAGGAACTATATGTTGCAGATGCTAGAGGAAATGTGACAGAAAAATACCGTGTATCAAAGAAACGGATTTTGAAAATAAGTGGACTCATTCGAGCACAAAAGCGACCGATACACAATAAAATCTTAAATTGGAAGAATTCTAGAAAAGATCGGATAGTTCTTTAAAAACCAACAGGAAATAATTTGTTATTTTATGCTTAGAAGTTGAACATAACAGTCACTAATAAAAACATAATTGAAAAAAAATTGCCCTCTGGTTTAGTTTCTACAAGCAGATTTGCATGCACGGATTTTTTCTTCTGCAGTGCTCATAAACTTGTAAAATTCTTGAAATTAAATGTCATAAGAACAAAACTGAATATTTTCTTATAACTTTATAAAATCTGATTTTGGAAAACAATATTTGTTTGTTAACCTCTAAAAATTAAAATTATAATAATTTTGAAGAAAAATTATGAAAAAATATTGCTTGGAATGATTTATGTAAGAATATACTTACATACATTTATTTGTCCTTTTGCAAAATATATGTATTTATTATTAAAAAAAGATATACATGTACATTACTATTACATACATATATACAACGTGCAATTTTGTCTTTTTATTATATAAAATTTTAGAAATATATTTTAGCAAAGCAAAATCTTTGAATTTAGCAGATTTTATCTTATTATTTTTGGGGATTTAGCAGATGACATCGAAAATTTTCTGGCAACACTGGTCACGGTGCCAAAACTAACAACCGAAGTTGCAGTGCCGAGACAGACGATAATTCGCTGTGCCAAAACCGATGACCGAAGTCACGGTGCCAAAACTAACAACCGAAGTTGTAGTGCCGAGACAGACGATAATTTGCTGTGCCAAAACCGAGATCGTAGTGTCGAAACTAACAACCGAAGTAGTGGTATCGGGACTAACGACCGAAGTTGCAGTGCCGAAACAGACGGAGCAAAGCCGCTGTGTCCGAAACAGATAGAAATGCTGTGCAAGGTATCCCCCTGACGCTCGGACCTAATCCGAGTACCAGAGGAACAGTGGCTGATGTTACGATATCAAGTGACTTAAAATAAAGCAAGTTATATCGTAATGTCAGCTGTCTTAGAATTTGGCAAATTGAATCGCAACTACACTATTCAAACTTAGAGTACTTATGAGAATAATTATATAAACTTAATGAGAATTATTAAATCTCAATTCTTAGAACAACAATAAAGGTGTTCACAGATTAGGTAGAATAATAATAGGGTATTCACAGATGAGGTGTATAATGTTATATGACAAATAAAATAATCCGGATAAAAATAATAAAATTTATGTAATAACGTTTCATGGTATAAATTTATTTTATACCATAAAACTTCGTTACAAGCTTTATCTTTTGAAATATATAAAGAAAGAATTTTTTCGTTTGAGAAAAAAGTGAAAGAATTGTACTATATTTTTGTAAAAAATAGCAGTTTTTCATACTAATTCCAGAGTGCTGACTTTGAATATTTTTCACGTCTAGACGAATTAAGATAATCCAAAAATTCTTTCAGCATATTATTTTGAAATATATAGCAAATTACAAAGTATTTTTGAAAAAAATTTACCTTATATATCTCCGGACTTATTCCTGAAAATCGAAAGAAAGTCGAGGCAAAAATTCAAAAGTAAATATCTTTTTAACTGTAAGAGATAACTTAGGTGAGTAAGCTTATTTTTTCTTTATCTTGCAAAGCACTTTACATAAATATAAAAAGCTTTAAAATCGGACTTCATTTGTAGAAGTTACGATTTTTTTTAAACTTTTACATACTCGAGGTAGTCAAATTTGACACCCTGTAGATTTTCTTGTGTTATCACAGGGTGACCACAAGATGATTTCCCTGAAAGCTTAAGTCCTCCTCTGCAACTCTTCCATACATTTTAATTTCATCCGAGCAGTAGTTTTGGAGATACAAATTTATTACCAAAAAATTTGCGTTTGACCCCACTGTGATGCGTCTGGCAAAGGGCCCGCTATTCAGAAAAACTTTACTTAGCAAAAGGATTTTATCTTATGTAGTACTTAAAACTCCAGATTCGCCAAGCACAATTTCGAAACTACAACTTATAAAATATTTTATTTGATTATTTTTAAATGGAACTTATTTCATTAATTTTGGGACTTATTTCATTGGGAAAAATTTCATCAAAATTTGTACTTTTTTTTATTATGATTAAACTCCCAAATGTTGGGAAATATTTCATTTATCTCCTTTTGATTTGAGAGTTTCTTCATTTTTGTTGGGACTAATTTCATTGGGACTTATTTCATTTAGGAGTTAAGCTATTTCACGGTACCAAATTCAAAATTACGTTTTCGATTTCAAGTAAAAACTCTGTAACGGTCGCTCAGGGCCTTGCCACTTCTTAGAACTTGCTACCTATAAACCAGCCATGCTCAGTGAAAGTGGGGGTGTTCTTTTCTCCTTATAAGTAGATCAAACCAGTTACAAATAAATAATATTAATTCTGGAACAAGATTGACAACCGAGTTTCGAGTTGGAGTACTAAGAGGCTGTACTCCATGGTCATCGAGGTAGAGGATAAACTTCCAAAGTTCGTCATCTCGGGTATGTACTTTTTTTTAAAATTCACCACAAATTAATTTATGACTTGAATGTAAAAAAAAAATCACATAGTTAGTCCTTGTAACAAAATCTTGCTTACATGTTTTAAGTTTAAGAAATATATAGGTCGAAGCAAATTTTACCCCCATTTTTGGTCACGTTCATTAAGTTTTTAAAAATTGGGGGCCATAATTTGAGTCCTAAAATTTTGTGAAAATAACCACTAGATTTTTCACAAAATAAGAAATAATATTACTGCACGAATCATTTAAATATATGTATTCGACAAAAATATATATTAATTTCAAGTTTAAACTTAAAAAAAATCAATTTTTTGGCTTCTTTTCCAAAAAGGTGGTAAATATTCTTTCAGTTCTAAATTATTTATTTTTTTATTCCGGACTGAAGATTTTTTGTAATAGTTTCAAAAGAAATGGAAGGCACTTTTTTTGTATTGTAAAATGTCAAAGCCGAGATCAACAAACATATATTTGCTATATACCTCCATATGTTGGTTAAACACACAATTGCGGTGAAATTTCTCCACGAAAAACTTCAAATTCAGATTTTAAGCTTATTTTTGAGAAATAATGTTAATATTTGGACCTTAATAAACTTTTTTCAAAAATTAATTTTTTCATTAAAATTATCAACCAGTCCTTGTAAAAGGCATGGCTCAGAAAATATTTTTTGTGTGTTTAACCAACATATAGGGGTTTCTGTTTTGTCATTTTACTATACTTTGCTAACGTACGTTTGGAGTATCAAAGTACTGTTAATTGTGAATGGTACGGAATAATTTCTTTAGCAAAAATTTTCCAAGGAATAAGATAAATTTTATGCTAAATAGGAATTATTTTTGTAGCATTATGATTTGTTTTATTTACATAAAATTTAACCGAAAAATTAAAAAGTAATAATATTATTATTTTTTTTCTCCGTGTGCAAATAAATGTCGAGAATGGAAAAGGGTAGAAATGCGTATTTCAACACACATAAACATTATGGGTATAACTTTTTACAATTTTTGAGGTAAAGCGGAATAGCGGTATAGGGCATAAAAAATATTAACAAACGCGATATTAAATATTCGCGATCGTTAAAAAAGTTTCCGCACCAAACGCGTTGAAGTTTTGAATTTCAAAATTTTTTAAAGTTGTTTATATAATGCATTATTTTTATTAGAAACCAAATTCTATTGTCTCGCTACTGGCATTGCCATCAAAAATATAATTTTTTTCATAAAAAGTTATAGCTTTGCAAATTTTGTAGAAAAAATTAATAAAATTTGTTTTTATAATTTTTTTAACTTTTCATTCATTAAATTTGATGTTAAATGAATGTTTTAGTCAACATTAATATTAAAATGCATTTAAAACGAATTATTCGTTATATTTGGTGGTTAAATGGTGATTTTTATAAATCTTTTTAATTGAAAAAAAAGCTGAACAAATTCTGACCTGTATGACTTTACCATTTAATTTTTTTTTCTTTTTTTTGTGGTTATTAAGGAAATAATTAAGAACCATTTTGTACTAACCAGAATATTTATATAATTATATATATAAATATAATTTTTATTTCCAATATGAAATAAAAAATCTGCAATGGTTTTAGAAATTGCTTTCGATGCGGAAGCTTTTTTCACCGAAATAACTTTTTAGTATCAGTACAACATGGGCTATTTCGTGGTACCCTATGCTTTTTTGGTTTAAAAAAAGTTATTCCCCTAATACACATGTATATGATAGTATATAACACATATACGACTAATTAATTATTTCCGTTGCCAATAAAATGTTGACTGACCAAAAGATTACTCGGAAGCAAAAGTATTTATACCTCAGATGTATTTGTATTTTCATTTATAAATGTGTGCTTACGATTGTTTATAATTATATTGAAAATAAAGTTCAGATAAATGCAATGGTTAATTTATGTATTTTTTATTAACAGCTTGAATACATTTATGACGATTTAATTAAAATATACATATTTTCTTAAACTTGTAATGAAATGGTTTGTTGTTTATATGACATTATTTGTACTAATGTTAAAAATTCATCCAATATATCCTAAAAATTCACTCAGGCTTCTATAAGATCCTGAATGCATTCCCATTCTCATACATTTGAACAATAAAGACTGAATGTTTGAATATAAATATCTTTTGATTTAATTATTCAACTTAATTTAGTAATTTTTTAACCACTGCGAGAGATATTTCTCGAAATATGCATTGCGCGTTAAATATTTATATTTTATTCACTGTATAATCAAATAATCTTTATTATACTTATACTGAAATTTGTTCAATAATATTTCGTTTTTTTTTTATCTGCATACAGTAGATACATTATTGAAATATAATAAAGTAGACAAAAAAATTAATAACTACATTTTCACACACTACATATTTAAATAAAAGAATGTAAAACGTTCACAACTTCATTGCGTTTGAAATATTTACATAAGAAAAATAAAAATATTGATTTTATATTTCAAATTAAAAAAATAAAATTCGATTATTTTATTTTGTAAGAAACCGGTTTTATAGACGGTTAAAAAGTACGAGTAAAAAAAATAATTTAGCAAATTTTAAAAAACTGGTGATTTTAACTAAATGTAAATATGTACATACACACATACATACATACATACATACATACATACATACATACATACATACATACATACATACATACATACATACATACATACATACATACATACATACATACATACATACATACATACATACATACATACATACATACATACATACATACATACATACATACATACATACATACATACATACATACATACATACATACATACATACATACATACATACATACATACATACATACATACATGTATGTATGTGTATTTATATACATTCACTATACTATTTTAGGTCAACACTAAAATAGTATAGTGAAACATATTGTTATGTTTTTGCTTTTCAAAACCATTGGTTATTACGATAATGAGACAAGTCAATATAATTTTCTTTTAAACCCCAAATACAGATCTTCATTTGCACCTTAAAACACACTCATAAGAATTCCATGTAATTCTTATTCCTTAGACTAGATATGGTGTAGAAAGTAGAATGAAACATTTCCATCACGTCCCAATTTTAAGAGATATCAATTCCAGTTTTCAACTTCATTCAAAAACGTTTACATGTCTTGATCTTTAGAATTTAAACAAGTACTATCTTTGATTTTTTCTCTTACTTAGAAGATGCAATAGTCTGTTAGCGTAGTAGGATTTCATTTCACTTAATATAGTCTCTCAATAATAGCTATATCTTGATGAAAGCGCAGAGACTTATTAGTTTTTACCCTAGAATACGAATGTACGTAAATTTTATGTATATATATATATATATATATATATATATATATATATATATATATATATATATATATATATATATATATATATATATATATATATTTTTTTCAAAAGTTCTTTCATCAACTGTTTTTAAGTACACATGTTCTAAATGAAAATGCAAAAAAAAAAAAAAACTACTACGTACCATTAGTATTAATAGTATAATTTTGAATGTAAAGTCGGAAATGTGATTTGAAATAGCAGAGTAAAAGGTGAAATATTTGGCGGATATTATTAATTTCGTAGATGTAGTAGTCAATTCATAAAGGAAAGAAACATTTGTTAAAAATTTTCATATACAAAAATATCATTATTATTCTAAGGTTAAAGACAATGTGAAGACTTGACCTGATCGAAATTTGTTTACCACTATTCAGTTTCCATAAAACATGAATTTTAATTTGCGCCACCTATTATCCAGAAAATCGACATGGGGTTACAATTGTGATATGTTAGAAATGTTGAATTAAACTTTCTACGCTATTCCTTATTCCTAATTCTAAGAAATAAGAATTCGATAAATAATAAATCGGCAAAATCTACGCTACTGAAAAACCTGTATCATCGAAAAATAATTTCATTGCAATCGAATGAACATACATACTTAGTTGTATATACTGAAGTAGTATGTATGTGAATTCTTATCGTACTGCCTTTGGGCCTCTTATGCACATATTCTTATTTTATAATTCAAATAAAAGAAACAAACTATATTTTAATAAAAATGTAGGAATGAACATACACATTAAAATATTTGATGATAGAGAACAACATAAATATTTTTCCAGAGCACATTGGGATAAAATGAGTCGAAAATGCGCTTAATTAAACAAATGGTGATATCAATGATTCAATGATTATATAAGTTAACACTTGAAGTACAACAATAATAACAACAACAACTGCAACAAGTAACAACATACAAAACGTGCCAACATTAAAACTGCAAACTCAACAAATAACCAAATTGCACAATAATAAAATTCCCAGACGAAATTCGAATCCACACGCGCAGCAAATGCATGGATGGCCTGATGGTGGGAAGCGCAACATCAGCAGAATGATTTATTAATTCAAATGTATTTAATAAAATTATTTTGTAAATTCTTTGCAGTCGGTTTTTATTGTTCAATGAATAAAGTTGGATTTGTTAACTTTAACAAGTTAACAAATCATAAAAAAATAATCTTTAAACATAAAATTTATTAATTGCCACCCGAGCAGGGACCCTCTTTTAAAAGATAAGAGGAGTCCTTTGTCGTAAAAAAATAAAACCCTCGGTAAAAGGATTTTCCTATAGATCGCGAAAATAAAGCGCCCTAGTAACCTCTTCTGTAAATAAGAGGTAAACCGGAGGTCTCCCAGGAGATCAGCGGCCGTGATATTTTTTTAAATAAAACCCTCGGTAAAAGGGTTTTCCTATAGATCGCGGAAATAAAGCGCCTTAGTAACCTCTTCTGTAAATAAGAGGTAAACCGGAGGTCTCCCAGGAGATCAGCGGCCGTGATATTTTTTAATAAAATAAGTGAATCTGAAATTTATAAAATTTCTAATAAATAGAAGAAAATTAAATAAAAATAAGTGAACATTAAAAATAAATATTTTTATTAAAGAGGACATATAAAATAAGTGAATCTGGAATTTATAATAAATAAAAGAAAATTAAATAAAATTTAAGTGAACATTAAAAATAAATATTTTTTCTATAAAAATAAATAAAACTTTAATAAAATAGATTTTTAAAGAGAACATCAAATAAAACTTAAAGAAGCACAATAAATAACGATTAAAAGAATAAAAAAATAAAAAGGTTAAATAAAGAAATTTAGCAGTACACAAAATTTAAAAAAAAAAAAAAGTAAGAAACAATAAATAGAAAGCAAATAATAATAATAAAAAAACAATAAGTGAATTAAATTTTCTGGTTTCAACAAACAAATTCGAAAATAAAGAAAAGGAAAAAAACTCTAATATCGTAATATTGTGAAAAAAGAGAAACAACAAGAAATATAAACTTGGAAAGTGAAATCAGGCAAATTTTTGTGCCTTACAACAGCAGTAAAATCTACAACAACACAACAACCTTCACCTACAGCAGCAATCTAAGGATGACTCTAGCAGCACTTTTGTAAGATTTTATTTAGTATTGTTAAGTAGATTACCTTTTTTTTAAAATTAAAACAATAAGTCTATGATTTGTGATTTATAATTTTTGAATCTATTATTTACGATCTGGAATTAATTTACCTTTTTTTGTTGTCTTGTGTGCTTAAATTAGTACCAATTTTTATTTTTCTTGTTATTCTGTGACATTGATTATTTTACTTGATTGATTTGTCCTGAACCTTTCATTTCGAAATCATTTGATCGGTATGCCCGACGAAAGTATCGAACAACTGACCGAAAGACTAAACAGAACATTGACAATGACACAACCGACCGGAGCGGCGGCAGGCCTTACCGCACCACAGAGGGAACAGATAGCCCTCATTATAACAGATAGCCCTTCTGACACCGTCTGATTCTCTAGCGGATGAGGGGGCCGACCATCCCATTGGTACAATTACTACCAGATTGGAGGAACTGGACAAGGTTCCCGATATAGTTAAATCTCTGAGGGAGTTTTCCGGGAAACCGGGAGAATTCCATTCTTGGTGGAAATCAGCAGAGAGGGTTTTAAATCTCTATGATTCGGTAAAAGGTACTGGGAAGTACTACGCAATTTCACACACTATACGCACAAAAATTGTTGGCGACGCGGATACCGCTTTGGAGTCGTATAGGACTCCACTGGATTGGCCACGAATTAAAAAATGCCTCGCTATGCATTATTCTGACAAAAGGGACATTGGGACGCTAGAGTACCAGATGATGGTACTATGCCAGGGAAACAGGACCATTACGGAATTTTATCAGAGTGTTTATCAACACCTTTTACTACTACTTGACAAGGTGTCTTGCCTGGAGTTGGAGGAAACTACCCTTCACGCCATTACGAACACCTACAGGGAAAAAGCATTAGACACTTTCGTAAGAGGATTAAATGGAGATCTACCGAGATTGTTGAGTGTACGAGAACCAACATCCTTGCCCCAGGCACTACATATTTGTCTAAAGTTAGACAATATGACGTTTCGCAGAAATTACGCACATGGACAATCTGTCAGAAATAACGTACAGAGGGATAAGAATAGTGCCCCAAATTTCACGAATAGGAGAGGATTCTACCCCGAACTCGCTTATGTGGGTGGAACGCCACTTATTAGACCACCTATACCTCCTCGTTATAATGCTATTCCAAACTATAACCATAACCAGAACTTCCAACCAAACTTTAACCCAAATTACAATCGAAATCCAAATTATGGTCACAACTTAAACTTCCAGCCGAATATTAACCCAACTTACGGTCGTAATCCAAATTATGGTCATAATTTGAATTTTCCTAAAACTTCTGGACCGAATGCGGGGATTCAAAATTATACACAGAGTCATCGCGTAGAACCAATGGATGTGTATAAATCGATCCAAACCCGTCAGATAGATAATATTAATAGACCACAGTATAATCCAGCACTAAACAGACCAACAACTGCGTCTTTTCAAGTTCCGGCAAACAACTTGCAACGAAACTTCCACATAGAGACAGATTACATGCCAGAGGAATCTTATTATCCACCGGAGGCGAACGAAGTTGAATATTGTCCCCAGAGTATGGAATATGGGTATGCTCAGGAATATTTTCAGCAGATTCCTGAGGAGGCAGCTTCACTCGGAAGACAGGAAGAAGAACTAGATGAGGTTCAACTTGCTGTTAATTTTTTAGATTAAACTGTTCCTCATTACCTTATTTTGAGGTGAAAATGGGGAACGACAAAGTATTGAGAATATTGTTGGACACTGGCAGTAACAAGAATTATATTAACCCTAAATTTATAACGAATCCTAAAGAAAACGAGAAAAATTTTAGAGCAAAATCCGTTAAGGGATATATCGAAATTACGCAACACAAATTTTTGAAATTGTTCGATGATACACCCATAAAATTTTTTCTTTTACCAGAATTAGAAACATTTGATGCAATATTAGGTCATGATAGTCTGAAGGAGCGTTCAGCTGTCATTTACATAACGGAGAATTATTTTACTATTGACGGTGGGAAGAAAATCCCGATAAAACAACTTGTTTCCCAAGATGTTAATAATATTGAGATTAGAACAAACCATCTTTCAAATAGTCGGAAAGCAGCATTAAAGGATATTGTTGATCGCCATAGGAATTTATTTGCAGATCCCGACGAAAGCCTTACATACACGACTAGGGTCGTAGGCGAGATACGAACAACAACTGACAATCCCGTGTATTCAAGAAATTATCCCTATCCAATGGCTCTAAGGAGTGCCGTTGACGAGGAAATCTCTAAATTACTAAGGGACCAAATAATCCGACCATCGCGTTCTCCTTACAATTCACCAATCTGGGTAGTTCCCAAAAAACAGGATGCATCCGGAAAGGACAAGTATAGAGTTGTGGTGGACTTTAGGAAACTTAATACTATAACTATTCCTGATAAATATCCCATTCCGGAAATAAATGACGTACTTTCCCATCTTGGAGGAAATAAATATTTTACAGTAATCGACTTAAAAAGTGGGTTTCATCAAATACCCCTCAGGATGGAAGACATAGAAAAAACAGCGTTCTCGCTCAACAATGGGAAATATGAATTCATGTGATTGCCGTTTGGACTAAAGAATGCTCCATCGATTTTTCAACGCGCTCTCGGTGACATTCTAAGGGAACATATCGGTAGGAGATGTTACGTTTATATTGATGACATTATTATTTTCAGCAAAGATGAGGACTCACATTTAAAACACTTGGATGCCATTTTCGAAACACTAAATGGTGCTAATATGAAGGTATAGCTAGACAAATGTGAGTTTTTCAAAGAGGAAGTTGAATTCCTCGGATTTATCGTTTCTCACAATGGAATAAGAGATAACCCTAAGAAAGTTCAAGCTATTCTGGAATTCCCATACCCTAATAATGTAAAGGAACTTCGATCGTTCCTTGGTATTTCGGGATACTACCGAAGATTTATTATTATATTATATGCCGACATTGCTAAGCCACTGACGAAACTCTTAAGAGGAGATGGAGGCTTAATATCCAAGAAAGAATCAAGTCGGAGGACAATTCAGTTAGATAGCGAAGCAAGACATGCTATTGACAAATTAAAAAACGCTTTAATATCAAAAGAGGTAATATTGTCATATCCCAACTTCCAGAAAGAATTCCAGCTGACTACAGATGCATCCAACGTCGCTATAGGAGCAGTACTAAGCCAGGATGACAGGCCAATTTCCTTCATTTCGAGAACATTAACGGAAACCGAGGAAAATTATGCGGCGAACGAAAAGGAAATGCTGGCCATAATCTGGGCATTAACAAATTTAAGGAACTACCTATACGGATCAGCCAAGGTCGTAATTTGGCTGATCCGTATAGGTAGAGATATTTTATTTTTCTATGGAGTTCCCAAAACTGTTGTCATGGATAACGAAAAATCATTGAACTCTGCCACCATACTCTTTATGATGAAAGATGAATTGGGAATAGAGGTATTTACAACACCACCTTACAGAAGTGAAGCCAATGGTCAAATTGAGAGATTCCATTCAACATTGGCCGAAATTTTAAGATGTCTCAAGGACGAGGGCATTTGCAGAAACTTCGAGGAACTATTGGAACGATCCGTGAATGAATACAATCACTCCATACACTCCACGATTGGTAGGAAACCGGTTGATATATTTTTCGGGAGAACTGTGGATTTTTCACCTGGTAGCTATGAAAGGACAAGGGAAAATAACATTACGATGCTGAAAAAGAAACAAGAAAAGGATTTGGACTACCACAATAAAGGAAGGAAAGAAGTTAAACACTACACACCTGGACAGGAGATTTTTGTTAAGATAAATAAAAGACTTGGTACCAAATTAAACGAAAAGTTCAAACGCGAACTAGTAAAGGAAAATAGACACTCTACAGTGGTTACCGAAAGTGGGGGAATCGTTCACAAAAAACATATAAGGAACTGATATTTGTTTTATTTACTTACAGGTTATTTTTGATGCTTGGATCTTCTGGGGGTGAATTCCAGATAATGGATTACTCCAACTCTAGACTAGTTGTGATCAATACGGGATCGGCAAAGATTCAGACCGGCGTGTTCAAACTGGTCCATACAATTGACTTGGGGGAATATGAAGATTTAATAGGGAAAATCGAAAAAGGAATTTACCTACACAACAATACTGACAACTCACTGTTACCTTACCTATACTATACCATATCCCAGATGAAATCCTGTCTATCCAGACTGAAATCCAAAACGAGGTTAAGGAGGTCTCTAGACTTCATTGGAAGTGCTTGGAAATGTTTAGCAGGTAGTCCGGATCACCATGATTTCGAAATAATAGAGGATAAAATGAATAATGTTTTTAAAAATAATAATAACCAGATCGTAATTAATCAGTTAACAATAGACAAAGTAAATCAACTCTCAGCTGTAACCAATAATATTTCTAAATTATTAGAGAATAAAAAATAAAGAAGAAAATTTGTTAGATTTTAAGTATAAACTAGAAATTATTAAAGAAGAATTGTCTAATATTGAATATGCCATTCATTGGACTAAATCAAAAATTGTAAATTCATTTATTTTTTCTAATATTGAAGTTAATACTTTGAGAGATATTTTTTATAACGATAATATTCTATTCGGCAATATGGACGAATTACTAAATTTTTCAAAAGTTAAAGTCGCTTCAAATAATAAAGAAATTGTCTACATTGTTAATATTCCAACAACCAATAAAGAGAGTTGTGACAATCTGTTAGTTAAACCTGTAAGAAAGGATAATAGGGTAGTTAAGACAAATTTTAAAAATGTTCTGAAGTGTAACGATAAGATATTTGGTACAAAAAATGACTTCAAGAATTATAGTAGGATAAGTATTTGTGAAATTGATAATATCATAGACATAAGTAAGTCTGGCTGCATTCCTAATTTGTTAAAGAGTAAACCATCACGCTGCACAACAACTAACGACGAGCACGTAGCATTAGTGGAAGAAATAGATGAGAGCATGATATTATTGAACCAGTACAAAGGACAAATCGAAATAGATAACTCAACAATTAAAATAGATGGCACTTTCATAATTCACCACCTGAATTCTACAGTTCGAATTGGAAATCAAACATATCTAACATCTCAGGTCACCCTTACTAAGCCGTTACCGGCACTACTACAACCAAGTAATTTTAGTATCCAAGAACAAGTGATAACTTTGGAAAGAATGGAGGCAGTTAATGTCAACAACTCTCACATAATCGAGAAACTGCAAGTTGAAAACAAAATAAACCTAACCATCAACATTGCATTGGTAATGACTGTCATAGTATCAATTATTATTATCCTCATAATAAACAGAAGGAGGACGAATGGAGCTAACAAAGACGGAAGTAATTCATCCAAATGTAATACAAAATCCACAAATACAGAGAGGAAAATAGAAAATGTGGAAGAAGATCAATTATCCACCAATCCAAAAATCTCCTTGTCGTTACCATCAAGGGGTTCTAAAAATCGGAGGATCCATGACCTTCCATTCTTCTGAAAGACAGTTATTCATGCGAGGACACATGAACTTAGAGGGGGAGGAGTTAACACTTGAAGTACAACAATAATAACAACAACAACTGCAACAAGTAACAACATACAAAACGTGCCAACATTAAAACTGCAAACTCAACAAATAACCAAATTGCACAATAATAAAATTCCCAGACGAAATTCGAATCCACACGCGCAGCAAGTGCATGGATGGCCTGATGGTGGGAAGCGCAACATCAGCAGAATGATTTATTAATTCAAATGTATTTAATAAAATTAATTTGTAAATACTTTGCAGTCGGTTTTTATTGTTCAATGAATAAAGTTGGATTTGTTAACTTTAACAAGTTAACAAATCATAAAAAAATAATTTTTAAACATAAAATTTATTAATTTATATACAGAAAAAATTAGCATTTTTAATTAACACTGATATTTGTTTTACTTCAATAAATTTTTAATTGGTTTTAAAAAAAAGTCATTGTTTTAACATTGTGTTGTCATTGGAAGGAAGTACTTAGTGGTGAAAAAGAGCTGCAAAAGTTCTTTTTATAACCCATGGTTGTCATTGGTAGGATGTTATTCTTTTATACTTCTTGTTCACTGCTTTTGAAGCACTTCTCTTAAAACTATGTTTATACAATTTTTTAATTAAAATTCTGTTTTAACCCAATTAAATAATAAAAATGCCTTAAAATTTGTAAAATTTAAATTTTGTTATAAATTAGCAAGATTTTTTCCTGCTATAAATTTTTGGAAGTATTTAATTTTAACTTCCAAAAAAGTTTAAAATATGCACTTTGTTTCACTTTTGAAGTTGTGAAAATGTTCTTTTTTTGTAAGAACTTTATCGTTTTTTGCTAGGTAACACATTGCACATATAGGTCTCTCAAACAGCTTTCCGGCAGAAAGTTTAATTTTAAAGTTATAGTTTAAAATATCGCATTCAATAGCTAACAATGTGATAAACTTTGATATGTAATTTTTTGTGAACGCATAATATCTTCCAAAATATATACGTTGAGACGTTCATTGAAGTGTATGGCTAAAGGAAATAAAATAACCTTTAAAATAATAACTAAAACATGTTTTTATTTTGAATTTTAATGGCCGATAATTCGTGAATAAAAAGATACGTGACCATCTTAAAAAAAATGGTATTTTTAACTTCGTAAAAAAATATATGTAGACAATGAAGCCTTTCTGTATATTCTCTGAAAGTATTGTGCTGAGAGTCCCAATAGTTTCTGAGTTATTGAAGAAAGTCACACAGAATAAAGTGAATAAATTTATACTTAAAATTTCTTTAAAAATAATTATTTTTTGTTTTATACTACATTATAAGGGTTTTTATTTAACCGGATAAATTTAAACAATTCGTAAATTTCTGCGTTTTACTTACATTTTGTATGAACGCACCTTGTAAAAAATTTTGTATTCTTTTATTAATCTTGCAGAAAATAGAAATTTCCAATTTAGTTATTTTAGGTTTTTGTTTTTTATTGCTTTAAATATAAAAAAAATTAAAAATAATAAAATTTTCTTTTTTTTTAATTTGTCATTTCAAATATAAAAGTTTACGAACTCATTTACACATTGAAATTGAAACGTAAATATTTTTAAATTGTGTAAATAATTTTTCGAACAAACTTTGACAATTTGTTTACGGGCTTGTATATTTAAACAGTTTATGAGCTTTACAAGGCATTTATTCGATTTTATGAAAACCCCTTATATTTTTTGTAATAACTCAGAAGCCATTGCGAGTCCCAGAACGATATTTACAGATAATATACAGAAAGGATGCGTGTTTAAATGTGAAAAAAATTTTGTTTTCCAATTTTTATAGTGGTTGCAGAGATGCAAATTTAAATATTTTTTATTTAATATTATTTTTTTAATTAAAATCATTTTTTACATTTTCCTGTCTATGTACCTAATATTTTTCTTAAAAATGTCAGATTAAACAACATGTAACATTTTAATCTGCAATCCATTAAATGTAAACATTTTAAGACAATTAAAAAAAAAAAATAACGAACATATTTCGACATATAATATACTAATATTGAATGAAATGGCTATTTATTTATTTATTTACATATTTATTTATTTTTATTTGCTATCGAACTTTATTACAAAAAGTTAATTTTCAAAATTCAATTAATCGCCAGTTTTGATATGTTTCACCCCAATGTACATCGGTTGCATTTTTATAAAAAAAAAGTGAAAACACTAGTGAAATAACTATTTATCTTCTTTATAAACAAACAGAATCCTGAAAATAAAGGAGAATAAAAACATTTATACTCATTCATATAAATATGCAGTTTTTGTCTTACCAAAATGCTCATATTATTTCTTTATATTCGTATTTCTGTTACGATACTTGTAATATGCAAATAATGGATCAATATTAATATTTAATAGCAACAAAAACAACAACAATACACTAGCACACTTATACATGTTTAAGATGAAATTCAAAAGCGAAAAAACCAAGTCCGTTTTATATTTTATTTATCTTCCTTTAAAACGTTTATATACGAACAGAATGTAACAAGTTTATTATGTACGAACAATGTCTTTATTGTGCATTTTTAACAAGGGATGCTAAGATGATAAAAGGTTTTTAAAAACCAGGATTAATATATGGATAAAATTTACAAAATATACAAAGTTTTTAATGAATCTTTAAAATTATTTGTAAAATTGTAGTTACTGTTAGCTCAGCTAAGTTATTAACCCATTAATGCCCATGGCGATCTAGCCAAGTTAGAGACTTAAAATTTTGAACAACATGTTAACTGTGACATATAAATCCATTGACGTGGAAAATTGTTTACATCTGGCTTAGTAAGGAAGTTATAAGCCGTTACATATGTATGTATATGTAACAGTCTCATTTTTGGACCTTATATTTCCATGTAAATCTCTTAAGTTATATGTTTAAGTAAAACCTAAAAAATTTTGGATTTTTAAAATTTTTGTATTTAATTAATCTTACAACATTTGTAGTGTCTAGGGCAAATTTTTCCGTACCCACAAAATTTATCAAACTTCAAATAATAAACAAAGATGGTTCTATAACCACTAGTTTAAACAAATTATCATGTTTCCTGCTCAAATAGTACATAATTAAAAAAAAAATTGTCATTTAGTCCTTTTTGTATTAAAAAAGAGGAGGCCAAAAAGTACTCAGAATGACCCAGTGTTACAAATACGTAACACTTTCTTTCACCACTTTCAAATTTTCGTCAGATATATCATATTTATTTTTAAAAAACTAAATAAAGAAATTGATTTTCATAAAAGTATATGGAATGGAAATAATAAACATTTGTGCAATATTCCTACCGTGAAATCAAATTTTTGCAAGCTTTAGAACAACGGTTCTCAAATGGGGGTCCGCGACCCACAAGGGGTCCGTACAGACATTCGTGGGGGTCGCGAAAAGGTTCTGAAACATTTTCTTGAACACACAATTTTTTTTATGTAAATATTATGTGGAAGTTTAAATAAAAATTCCAATGAAAGAATGAAACTATTTAAAAATGGAAAGACATTTTTATACAAAAAATCCCCAAATTAAGGACATAAATCTTGATTTTTTTAAATGAGTTCTTTTAGGAACCAACCAGCTGCAAGAAAACCGATGCATAAACCCGAGCTTCGATTGAAAAAATTCAGTTTGATAAAAGGTGTGTTTGCGTACTTTCCAACAAGATTTATCCAGCAACTTTTTTTGAGAGAGCAAAAACCAATTTATTCTCAAATTGAAAAAAGATTAAAAAAAGTACGCGAACAATATTTTGCAAAAATTTGCAGATTTTTATTTGTAAACAATAAAAAGTAATGTCCCCTCATCAAATTAAAAAACGCTTATCAATGTATAAAAATAAAAACATATTAATTTTGTTCTTTTCTGTTAACAAAATAAAAGTAAAATGTTATAAATATTAAATATTATATTTAATGTTATTAAATTATTTGTTAATAACATTAAATTAAAAGTTGATTCATTAAAATATAATTTTTTATCCAAAACAATAAAAAAAGCTGAAAATCCATAACTAAAAACGCTAACATGGCATCTGTTAAAATTGTTTTCAACAGAAAATAAAAACTTTAGTAAGTGAATTTGTACCTAATTTCTTAACATAAATCTAAACAAATATGAATTATAAGTGTTTGTGTAATATTTTACTACATATATTTTTATTACTTTTCGTAAAATTTGAGTTTTTATATTTTAATTTTCTTTGTTTACATTTGTAAACAAATGATCATATGTTTTTTTCAACATATGTTTTGCTGATGGAAGTTGATGGAAGAAAAATAGCCAGAAGCTTTCATCAATTTCCCCTTCAATGAACTGTCTCAATTGCAAGATTTTTAAAGTAAACGAACGCGATTTAGCAACTTCCAGCAACATTTTGTGATAATTATCACAAAATATCAGGTACGCGAACACAGCTAAAGAAAACAATGATCATATAAATAAAGTGATGCTGTCGAATGACACAATATAAAGAAAACTACGATGTGGAAGGGAAAATGTTTAATTAAAAAGATAAATGGTTCACTTTAACTTGATGAAACTATTAATTTCGAAATATAACCATGGAATAACATACACAGGATGTATGAAGATTATTAAAATTTGCTCTAATGGTGTGACTTCTCAATACTAAGTATACAAAACATTTATTTCGAGACAGTTGCTGGCTATAAAATTTAATTTTGCTTAAACGACTTTATACACAGAAAAAAGTCACCAATTAACAAATATATGTATATGAAAATAATTCATTCAATTATAAACTTGTTTAAATTTGCACCTCTCATCAAAATGATTATATCAATTACCAAAAACTGTAAAAAATACAAAACAGAAAAAAATTCCCAATTAATAAACTAATTAAATCAATCAAGTAGTTGATTGGATGAATTAAAAATGTATATATGATATAAAAGTATAGTTAAATTTTATTTTTATTTCATTTTTGCTTGAATAAATTAATTAAATTTCAATGCAAAATTAAACAACTATGTTAATTGAAAAAAAGACCGTAATAATTTTTTCTGTGTATATTGATATATTGATAAAATACCAGATTCATTTCAAAAAGTGTTAAAATGTTACTCATGGTTTAAATTTTATTCTCAGTCTGCAGATTTAAAAGCATTTTAGTTGAAATTTATCAACGTTCATCCGCTTATTGGCTCCGAAGTTCTAACAATATTAGAACAATTTTCATCAACATAAATTTTTATGTGGAACTCTCATATTCGCTCTTTTGTCCATCAAACCTAAAGTATCGAACTTTTGTGTTCCTAGAGAATGATATTAGATATGCATTATACGAAAAAGTCTCTTAGTATTAAAGAAATAATTACGTAGAAACAATGTCGCAATTATTAATATTATTTTATATTTACGTAATATTTTATCTGATTTTTAACTAGTCAAATTTGTAGTGGGTCGCGCTTCCATTACAATGTCAAAAGGGGGTCGCGAAGGAAGATCTTGTGAGAACCCCTGCTTTAGAATAATGAACTTTGCAAAATTACTATCTACCACAACAAAAAGAGGTAAAGTGAAAAAAAAAAACTTTTGAGGATGCGGGAAGAATATTGAATTACACAATTTATAACAAAATTAAAGTTTTTGTTATTCTATTTTTGACAATTCAATTTAAAACTTAGTCTTAGTCGCGTTACATATATGTAACAGTGGGCATTATGGGTTAAGAAATCCAAAATACAAAGACAAATTCAGTATTCATAAGGAACATATTTACATATACAATTTCTTTTACTATATACATACATACATACATACATACATACATACATACATACATACATACATACATACATACATACATACATACATACATACATACATACATACATACATACATACATACATACATACATACATACATACATACATACATACATACATACATACATACATACATACATACATACATACATACATACATACATACATACATACATACATACATACATACATACATACATACATACATACATACATACATACATACATACATACATACATACATACATACATACATACATACATACATTATGGGCAATTACCAAAAATTTTTGATTTTAGCCCTTCAAAAAATTATAAATTTTTTTTGATGGTACATTAAAATCCTTTTGTATACATATAAAGTGATTCGAATGCATGTAGAATCAGTTCGCGTTAATCATTTCATGTGAGGGGCGCGAAAGTTATGGCGGTTTAAAGTTGAACATATAAAAATTTTTACAAATATTATACATAATTTTTTACAGAATTATACATAAACTTCTATGTATAATTCTGGTCAAAATTACACATAATATCAAAACCTACTGAGTTATTCAAATAAAATTTATGAAATTTTCAATGTTTTATGGTATTAGTGCAGCATATTTTAGGGTTTCCTAGTAAAATTTTAAAAATTTTCTTTTCAAAAAAATCGCGATTTTTTTAAATTTTGTGAAAAATTTGGAACGAATCTAAGTTATTTCTCCATATAGTGATTGAAAATATATTTTGTTAGAGTTTATTACTTAGAAAAGCTTTTTAATATTGTGATCCTTTTTTAACACAAGTAAATATTTTTTGGTCCATAAAATGTTTATCTCTAAAAATTTTTTGATGCGCCTCCGAATTTTTATTAAGTATAACAAGCACCTACTAATTATGTCAATTATAGTTAATTTCATGCTGTCCACATGATGTGCCTTAGCGAAATGTGTTTTGACAAAAGTGTCCTGTTTTCAATTATTAACGAAATTTGACTTAAATTTGTGATCCCAATCAATTATATTTATCGCCACTCTTATATCTATATATTTAATATTTGTTTAAAATGCAATTTTCTATATAAAAATACAAAAACTTAAAGTGCAATTTTTACATTATTTTCAAAAAGTCCATAAAATTTTTGTATTAAATTAATTTTTAATTCTCCTCCAATTTTGCTATGTAAAACAATAAAAAATAAGTTCACGCAGTAATCCAACCAATTCCATATGAAAATGTGAATGTGCCTCGCGAAAAATTGACTTTTTGAAAAATACTACTACTACGTTGACTATTTCGGGCACATCAACGGGATATAGCGCAAAATACGCACAATTACAAGTATCAATCCCTATCCCAAATTTTGTATTCGGTGGAGAGGCGCACAGACCGCGCCGAAAAAACTGACAAATTTAAAAAACCAAAAAATTTGTTGTCTGCACAACAACAAAGATGGTGCAGAATTTATGTACAAAGTCGGATTAGTTTACTTATGATAGTGTAAGATCAAAAAGTATAAACGCGCGAACAAAAATTGTAAAAGAATGGTAAAAACTGAAGTAGTTTTTATCAGTTTTTCTATATTCTTGAACTTTGAACAACAATCATGGTTAGAAAAAGAAACCTATTGTGCTAAAGTTTTGCACTCTATTTGTTTCAAGTCACAAAACTTATTATGTATGTACATTAGACTGCACCAAAATTTACCAACTTACGAATTTTGACCGTAACACCCACTACAATCATTCCTTGGGCAGGTTAATTATTAGTAAAACCCGTGCCACATCGGACCTCACGTTTGTAGGTTGCGTTTATATGGAAAAAAATTTGCTATTAAGTACTTTGATTTGCAACTAGATGCTAAAAAATCGTAATCTACACATAATTATTTATCAAATAAGATATGAAAAAAGAAAATCGGTTAAAAGATGTTGAGGTTATTACAAATTCCCCAGACCATTAACGTATTTAAGAACATTTGTGTTAGGGGTGTACAACGAAATTTTTATTTTTTTGAGAATTGCTTAAATACACATAGAAAACAGATTCGTTGTGGCAACCGAATTTTTTGCCAATCGAATTCGTTCGGTTCCAAGTACTATCATACAATTCGATTGCGACTACCGCATGTATATATACGCAACTGTTTTCAAAATAAATTCTTTTAGAAATTAGAAAGTGTTATTGTGAATTGGATAAAACTAATTTTTCTTCATTTGACATTTTTGTATATTTATTTAATTAAAAACGTAAATATTGTATGTATACAAAATATAAAAAACGTATTTTCTGTTGGGTAGAAGAGATTGTATGAATAGAAAAGATTGAAAAAATCTTGGAAATATCCTAATGGACTAATATACATCCCCATCAGTAGAACATCTTAATTTTGTACGACAAATACATAATATTCCGACATTGTACAACCGATACTGAAGAAATATTTTAAAGCCCATGTGATGACAGCGCTAAGATTACCTATGAATAATAGACACCAATTAAAATGTTGAATGTTCACAATTAATTAAAATATTGTTTCTTTACTTACTTAAAACACAACGTGAAGAAATGCACTTTTACACCGATATTTGTTCCACTGTTGGACTGGTTAACAACTTTTTCAGCGCTGTAATGTATTTAAATACACTAATCGGTCTCTTTCAACCCTTGCAAGCCTAATGTCAATTCTCAGATTACAAGCCCCTATGCTTTTCCAATTTGCATTCATTCGTTTCGTATATAATAAATGTATAGCGATGCAATTGCCAGTGGCGTTTGCAATTCAGTATTTTATTTATTAAAATTTATATTGTTATTATTTATATATTTTTGAAACATTTACACAATTTAATTTTTTTATTGTCAAGTAATAATTTTTTTTTCAACTTCAGAATAAAAATATTTCGGTTCTGAACACCGATATCTTTTGTTATAACCGAATTTTTATAATACATCTATTTCTGCAACAATTATTTCTTTTATTTCAGCTTTTTATACTGCTTTGATTCGGTTGTCTTTGTAAATTATTTTAAATAAATTTTGAAAATATTCAAATCGTTTCAGAAAACTAATTAACTATTATGTGAAGTATATTTCCACCAAAATTATAAATTTAATATCATAAATATAGAAAATCTGGTGTATTTTTAAATTAATAACAATTTTAATCAAATATTTGCAGCTCTTAATAAATTTGTTTTGTTACAACAGTTTTCCAATGAATCTTTTTTCTGTGTGTAGAAGAGTGATTCCATATCAAAACAGACAAAAGACAGACATTTTCGGATTTAATATCTCCGATTTCAATGAAATTCGCTTCAGATATTACGTATTGCAAATGTTGCTCAAATCACAAACTTTCTGTGTAAAGACTCTTTCCGGTCCAAAAATATGACGTTTCAAAAATGAAAAAGCGGTTGAATTTTTTCCAAAAGTAATCACACTTTATTTCTCATAACTTCTAAAATATACATTGTACAGTTTTTATTTTTATTTCATTTAATAGAAAAACACATTGACTTTAAAACGACAAGTAAAATATTTATACATTTCGAAAGTTCAAAGGTCAAAATCGATAATATAAAGATCAAAGTTTAATATTTCAAAAAACGGTATTTTAAAATTCTTAAAAAATACATATATTGATAATGAAACCCTTATCTATATGTGTGCCAAATTTCAAGTTTGAGCCTCTATTGGTCTAGGAGTTATGAAGCAAAATACAGAAAAAAAACCCATTTCAAAAATTATTTTCAAAAATTATTTTGAAATTATTTTTTTATGAGCACATATTTAAAATAAAATAAAATTTTATATACAAAATTGACTTCAGTTTATATTTTGTTACATAACTTTTGAACTAAATGAGTGTCCAACATGAAATTTTGCACAAGCATGAAGTAGAGTTGTATTAATATTATATATATTTTTTTAGTATTTTAAAGATGTCGTTTTTGGAGATATAATGGTTTATTTTTTGTAAGTCTTATTTTGAACTTTGAACTTTCGATGTAAAGTAACTCACTATATATAATTTTTAAGGTAATGTCTTTATTTTTAGAATTACACTAAAATTAACATTTTATTTTCTAAAATTATAATAATTGGATTTTATTTTTGTCCATAACTCCTAAACTAAATAAGGCTCCAACATGAAATTTTAAATCCATATGGAGAAAAGATATGTCAACAATATATAGTTTTTTATGAATTTTAAAAATATGTACCGGTTTTTTAGATATAATAGTTTAAATTTTTTTATCTCCAACTTTGAACTTTTGATGTAAAGAATTTTGTATATATCGTTATTAAGGTAATAACTTTATCTTTAATATGCAGCAATAACTAGATATTTACCATGTATATTTAAGAAGTTATTAGAAGTCAAATAAGTATTCATTTGTAAAGTTCTTAACATTTTTTCGTTTTTAAACAGTCATATTTCCGGACCAGAATGAAACATGGGTCTGAAATTTCATGTATTCGGAAACACTTCCATTGGTAATTGTTTGTAGTGAATTTCATTGAAATCGGAGATGTCAAATCCGATTGCTGTCCGTTTTGACATGGAATCATTCAAAAGCTATTTTTAATTAAATATTAAACATAAATAATAAGAAAAATAAGTTTTTGTTTGTCTGGAGTCTAGACTAATTTAAATATCGAATTTTTTAACCGTGTATTAATTTTTTTTTCAAAATTATATTTTTTTTTGATTTTGACTTTTGACCTTCATATTTTAAAGGTTATTTATCATATACGAATTTTGTTTACCCTGAATATGAGTTCAAAAAAAGTCGACTTTATATATATAAAACTGCAAAAAATGCCTTTTTGCCGAAATCCGCAGAATTCAAATCGAAGAAAGGGCTTTGTTATGCAAGGTATTGATATAAATCGTTTTTAATTTTATATTCTGTGGTGTTGTTTTATTTGAACTTTTTTGAAAATTTTTAAAAGCTTGAAATTGGAATTTTGAAATACAATTAAAAAAATAAAATTTTTTAACCGTGTATGGAAAGTGGTTTGAATTAATCTAGACAAACAAAAGCTTATTTTCCAGTAATTATGGTAAAAATTTAATTTTAACTAAGAATAGCTTCTTATTTAAGTATAAAAAATTTCGTTGTACACCCCTTACACTAGTGACTCACTCCATTTAAAACCAACTAGCTGATTTCCTCACCTATTCCGAATTTAATAAAATTTGGTACAGACATTATTCCCATTAAAAATAAGACTAATTCAAGATGGGAGTATATTTAGTCTGTCATTCCGTGTGTAACATGTCGAAAAAATAATTTAAGTCCTCATAAATATATATTTTCTAGGTCCTGGTAAGATTCTGAGTTGATCTAGCTATGTCCGTCTGTTGAAATCAGGATAGGGCTCGGAGGGGACCGACTAGGAGGACGAAATTTGGCTCAAATATTTATCTTATATAAGGTTTGCTTGGTATTGAAAATGAAATTGGTTAATAAACAAAGAAGTAATGTATCAAATACAAGAAACACAGGGTGACCCTGTAAGGTGCATTCGTTTTTTCCGCCCACAACCCATATAAGGTGCATTCGTTTTGGAAACCATTTTAGTATCAAACCAATTGATCAATTAATTTTAAACAAATGGCGCAACATTTTTTATTAATCAACAAAAATTCAATTTTTTCTATAATTCACCATTTTCGACCAATGCCTAAACCCTTCGTCATACAGATTTTTCAATAGTCACATTCGTAACAAATATGGTATGACCAAACCAGCTCTGTAATTCAATATATTTCAATGGAAATTTTGGTGATTTTTTATATTATTACATTTGTATAACTAAGTATAGCATCACTAATACATAGCTTTGCAAGATATTACATTTTCCCATTGATACACTTCACGTTCTTCTCCTTGTTTTGAGTCTACAAACGCATACAATTTAAGTCAGTTTAAAAGATTTTAATAAAATACAATAAAAAACGAGAGAAAAAGATATAGTCGGTCAAGACCGACCATATGATACCCTACACCATTGTATACATTATAATTCGGGAGGGGTCTTGACTTGGAGTCAGATGTGTACCGATACTCATAAGTGTAAAATAAAACATACGAATACAGAATATGAAGTTGATGCTGACATTTATATGAATTTATTTACTTTTGGGTGATTCCCGAAAGAGGGCCTTATATGGGAGCTATGGTAAATTATGGACCGATCTTTGTAAAATTTGGCACTACCATTTATGTTCATATAAAACTTATTTGTGTCGAATATTAACTTGATACTAACATTTTAATGGGATTTATGCCCGTTAAAGTGATTTTCTGAAAAGGGGTTAATATGGGAGCTATGGTTAATTATGGACCGATCTTTTTAAAAATCGGCACACTTATTTAGACTTATATAAAACTTATATGTTCCAAATTTCATTATTTCATATTTCATATTGCTATATTTAAGGGATTTATGATCGTTAAACCCTTTTCCGGGAGGACATTTGTATGGGGCTAGGTGAATAATAGACCGATCATAACCAATTTCAATAGGCTTCGTCCCTGGACTAAAAGAAACTTGTGTACCAAATTTCATTAATTTTGATTCAAAATTTCGACCTGTAGTTTGATTACAAGGTTTACATGGACGGACAGACGGACAAACGGACGGACGGACGGACATCGTTAAATCGACTCAGAAAGTAATTCTAAGCCGATTGGTATAAATTAAGGTGGGTCTTAGACCAATATTTTTGGGTGTTACAAACATCAGCACAAACGCATAATACCCTCCCCACCTATGGTGGTGTAGGGTATAAAGAACACAAAATATATGTGGTCCAGCCAGACCATATTTGTTACGAAAGTGACATGTACACTAACTTATCATTATAACTACTTATACTTGTATTAGCTTCATCGTTCTGTTTTTTTCATAGATCGTTAGAAAACAAAATTGTAGGAGGAAAATTTCAAGTCTCTAACTTAATTACAAATATATGAAAATAACATTTAAATCTACAATTGGTCTGGCCAGACCAGTTTGTAAGACAAAGGATTATCAATTTACAATTTCTTTATTAACTATTATAAAGCCTTATCTTTTTATAAATGTAAAAATAGAAAAAAAGATATAGTCGGTCAAGCCCGACCATATGATACCTACACCATTATCTATGTGTACCAACGTAATAATACAAAATATTACATCGATACTAACATTCACATGTATTTATGTGGGCAGGCGAAATAACAGGTCGATCATGACCAAATTCAATAGGTTTCGTCCTTACCTAATTTCATTAAATTATCTTCAAAATTACGACCTGCACTTTGGGCACAAGCTTTACATGGACAGCCAGCCAGTCGACCAGACGGATGGATATGGTTAAATCGACTCAGAAAGTGATTCTGAGTCGAACGGTGTGCTTTAAAATGGAGTTCGGAAGATATCTTCGGAAGATATCTCTACGTTACAATTAGGGATCGCAATTTTCCGGACTTATTGTTTTCCCGGGATAGCGGAACAAAT
Organism: Protophormia terraenovae; assembly: GCA_951394005.1. Lineage (NCBI taxonomy): Eukaryota > Metazoa > Arthropoda > Insecta > Diptera > Calliphoridae > Protophormia > Protophormia terraenovae. The sequence goes on along the minus strand of OX596074.1, from coordinate 76,176,730 downwards.
TGTCGACTTCCCGGGATTCCCGGGATCTCGTATTAAAAACTATAAGTAATACTCTTATTTATTACTTGAACAACTTAGACCCAAAGGAATATTTTTTGCATTAGCAGATTTAAAACAGAATTGTAAATGCACTTAGAAAAAGAAACTTGATCAATTGCTTAATCTACTGATTAATCACTCGAGTGAATGCTGTCGTGAAAAAGCTTTATGGATATCGACACAATATTAAGCAGATCGTCTTTACCGAAAAACTTCGGGGTAATTCAAATGGGTGCTAAAACTATATTAAATTGTTTGTAGCTTCAATGGGTGATCCAACATTATATGAAAATATCAAAAATATATCTCAAATTTTAATGTACCTTCAAAGAGTTTTGAACATCATATATAATATCTTGAACTAATTTCAATTTCCTACACGGTCATTGAAATAAAATAAAATTGTATTACAATTTGTTTTTTTCTTTCTGGTATAGGGTGGTCCGAAGTACCTTTTGTCATTTTGTAAAATATTATACTGGTCGGAGTCGGTTGTACTATTTTATAAAAAAAAAAATAGGAAGAAAGAAGAAAAAAATGTTTTTTGACATTGCACAGTCGGACTAAATGCAAAACAAATGGTAATAAGTCTGGATATTTAAAACCACTGAACCGATTTCGATGAAACTTGCTTAGGAGAATTCAAAAATTTAAAAATATTTAAAATCGGTTTATATTTGTAAAAGTTATAAGCCCCGATATGTTTTTCACCCTCAAGGTGGTCAACTTTGGCCACTGTATCCGCGTCCGTGTTGCAGCTACAGACTCTAGCCAACAATATTCTGAAAGCCTAACTCCTCGTCTATCAATGTTCCAAGTTTTATTTAAATCGATTCAGTGGTTTCAAAGTTCCAGACTTATTACCATTTATTTTGCTTTTGGCCCCACTGTGCATTGTCTATTAAATAGAGAAAAGTAGTTATATAAGTAGTTTTAGAATTTATGTAGAATTTCTTATATTTATTATTATGCGAAATATTTTCGCAAAAAATTTAATTAAAACATAATCACGAGATCATTATAATACAAATGAGAGTAAATTATCTTAAAAACTGTATGCATTTCTATAATAATAATTGATCACCTGAATGCCTTCTAAATATTGAACAATGAATCAAAAATTTTATACTAAATATGTTGAAATATTTTTTCGCTGTAACTTAACCATATAAAGACATTTTATGTTCTAAACAAATCAGGTTTTAGTAGATCTCCCATACTTAAAAATATTGTAAAAGCATTTTGAATATATCTGAAAACCTCTGTGTAGAACATAGATTAGTACATATCTAAAGTAAAAAGTGAGGTTATGTGACAAAACCGCTAATTATTCCAAAGTGGATAAAAACTCTTTATTTTTTTTGGGTCAAAAGTAAAGATAATCACCTTTAATTGGATATCATTAGAGTTTTCATAGAGCAAAAACCTGTAATTTTATAGCGTTCAGAAATGACGAAAAGCACTACGGACACACTACATACTTGTTATATTAACTTTCCTAATATTTTGTAAAATTTGTATGAGATAAATTCCGCATGTGATGTATACTACTGACTAATACTTTTTCACTTGCTGGGTTTTAGCACTGATATTTTATTAAATTGAATTCATGCTATAGCTTCATTGCATAAAAATCATCATATGAATTCTATATAAAACCATATTAATGAAATTGTGGTTAAGATATAGTTCCGACCTGGATTTTTAGCTTAATATTATTTAAAACATTACTGAAATATGTATATAAGTTCTTGTTAATATTCATGCTGTTTTCTTCCATTTAAGTGACTTAAAAATTCCCGGGAATCCCGGGCTGCAATCTCTAGTTACAATATTTGCACAAACACATAATACCCCAACCAACTTTGGTGGTGTAGGATATACAAAATTGAGAAAAAAAGTGAAGGAATTACTATATTTTTGTAAAGAAATGGCCATTTTTAATATTAATTTCAGAGTGCTGATTTTGAGCATTTTTCACGTCGGCGTATTATTTCGTAATACATTTCAAATTATAGGGAATTTAAAAAAAAATCCCTTTAAAATTAAATTTTGAAATATCGTTGAAGTGATAGGTCCTTATATTGTAAGCTATGGCCAATTATGGACCGATCCTTGTAAAATTTTACTGTAGGATTCTTTACCTTAATACAATTTATTTGTACTAAATGGTATCTTTATGCGGAAGGGGGTTTTATATGAGAGCTATCGTTAATTATAAAACGATCATTGATATTTAGTGGTAAGATTTTTTCTTACACAAAACATGTAAGTACAGAAATATTTTAAACTTTTATAAGCGTTTTATATATATCCGAGAAAATGTGTATATGGGGCCTCAAATAATGATTTTAACATGCCTTATTATTAGCATAAGAAAAGTTTATATACAAAATTTCATAAAGTTATATCAAAAACGGTGACCTAAATCAAAGAATATACAACATATAGAAGGCGCATGTCAATGAAAACTGAAATATTTTTTAAAGTATTTCATGATGCGGGAGGGAAGACAAAAGGAAAAGAAGCTTGCGTGTTTTTTATCTCTTTTGTTATGCTCTTGAAATTAATAAAAAACACACAAAAAAGTCAGTCTCGCACGAGCATTCAAGCAAGAATGTTGTGTTACTACTTGTTGCTTGAGATACACTCATGAAAAATATTAATATGATTTTTTATCTCTTAATTAAACAACTATCTTTTTTTAATTAAGAAATAATAATTTAATACAATTAATTTTTATTATAAAATACAAATTTGAAATAATCGTTCGTGCTGAATTAAATTTAGTATTATTTGATATTTTTTAATAAGAAATTAAAATCCTAAATTATTAATATATCGTTATTTTTTAATCAAAGAGTAGAAAAAATAAACATTAAATCGTAATTTTTATGATTACTATGGTAATCGTTGCGATCCCTGGTTATTACTATTCAAATTCTAAACTAGTAACGTGTATTTCCACTTACAAGTCTTTAATTGACGAAGAAACCTTCAAAATTAAATTACTATAAAAATTATGTTATTTTTTTTGGTGTATAATTTCATAATGGGATAGAAAAACAAAACATACACAAACATAATTGTAAATGTATAAGAGTGGCGATCGCTGGTGTAGAGCCTATAAAAAGTAGAAACAAGAAATTGGTTGTTTATTTACTAAAGGAGATAAAATACGATCACGTACATATGTTAGTGTAGGGCATAGCATATGTGTTTTAAAAGTAGAATTACTTTAATCAGCACCGAACTAGTTACACCTTTTTAACGTCATATGAGCTTATATACTTTCAGACTATCACATTTATATTTTAAAATTTGATTTGTGTAGTTTTGTTACTTATGTATTCAAAGTAACATATGTTAATGTTAAGTATATTAATTAAATAAATAAAAACAAAAATATAAAATTATATCCACTTGAAAAAAATATAAAAAAATATTTTTATTTTTTATTCATATCAAATTTGTCACCAAAAAAATTAGATTTTTCTTTAATAATTTTGTTTTATTCTGTAAAGAAGGTGGAATTATATTGAAAAAAGATCTTTTGTAAAAAATATTTAATTTGTATATACCTACTATTTGTTTATAAAAAAATTTAAGTCTATAAATTGAAACATTGCATGAATATTGCATGAATAAAAGAAATGAAATACTTTTTTATTCAAAACAACTTTTTTACTAAATAAAATATATATATAATTTAAAAATAAGTTTTAAAATTGAAAATATTAATATTATTTATTTCTATAAAAAATATATATTTTAATAACAATTTCTTGTTTCAAATAAAATACAACTCAAAAACTTGGAAAAAATCACAAAATAATTTTTTTCCGAAAAAAAGAAAAAACTTTTATTTATTATTTACTTTATTTTTATTTTTCCTTCTAAAAAATCCAAAAAATGGAAAAATATGTACTTTTAAAAATGAAAAAATTTTAATATTTTTTTAAATAATAATTTCTAAAATTAAAAATTCTCTATAAAAACATTCTTTTAAATAATAATAAAAAACACCAAAAACAAATTGTATGCACATTTTATGAAATATATAAAAATATAATATATAAAAGTAAAATATAACAATTATTAGTTTATCAAAAATATAACTATAAAATATAAATTGAAAACTTCGAAATCATACAAAAATTTGTCACGTCACTAAGAAAGGTATAAGCACGACGGTGCAGATCAGAGTATTTCTACTTGTAAAACAACAAAACATGCATGCTATGCCCTACAGTAATATTAACGTTCATATCATAGAGTAACACATAGAGACGAAATTCTCTATTGACAATTAAACAAAATTGTTGTTTTGTAAACAAAAATGTGTTTTTATTTTCTTTTGGCAACAACAAAATCTATTTGATTACATGTATTTTGTTGTTGCATGAGTTAGGTTTTTGACAACTGACTTAGGTTTTTGACAATTAGTTTCGTCTCTAGTTACTCTTTGGTTCATATCTTTTCCATTAGTAAATAAACAACTAAAATTTCTGTTGGCACTTTTTATTTCAAAACAAAAGAAACAAATTTGCATTTCTTTATAAGGAATACACACATGTACAAACACATATATTTAAACTCTTTCTCTCTCTCTGTTTTGGTGGTGGATTTTGTTTTCCCTTGTTACTTATCCCCCTCATCAATGCAAAATGTTGAGAGCGAGAATTACATGAGAGCAGGTTCTATGATTAGAACCCGTTATAAGAAATTTTGTTTCTACATGATGCGCCTTCTATATATGAATATTCTTTGCCTAAATACATACATATTAGCTGAAGTATTGGTTTTTGATGCATGGACAGTCAGACAACTGTTGAGGCTAAAAAAATATAACTTAAAAATTGTTTTTTTTTTCATGTACTTATTAGTTAAAAATTACAACAAAATTATAAATAAATACCCCTTTCTTATCTTAATCGCCATTTTTGTCGTTTCTACCCAAGTGTACGACGATATGTTTTGAAAGTACAACTTAACGTTTATGAGAAGTGACTAACTAACTGACCTTTTAGTCATATAAAAATAACAACAAATTAACTATCCATACATACACATACATACGTAAAACAATATCCATGCCTACTTGTATACATAATTATAACTAAATGCATAAAAATAAATTTTATCAATAAACTATTTTAAGCTTGAGGAATTTTAGTTTTTAGAAGAATTAGGTTAGGTTTGGTTAAAAGAGGATCACACAGAAACTGTGTGTATTCACAAGACCAATTATGCTGATCCATAGTGAATCCTCAAAAAGAAAGAAAAGAGAAATAACAATCCATTCGGGGTCTTGATTGTCTTGTTGCATTATTACTTATTATATGCATCTTTGTTGCCTTAATAAATTTCGAAATCTTTAAAGGACTTATCCCTCTTAAATCTTCCAGGTTCTGAAAAAAATAGGAATCAAAACATTTAAATCTAAAGCGCGATAGTGCAGCGCACTCGCAGACGAAATCAAATGTATCCTCTTCCTCCTCGCTGCACCATCTGCATTTGTTATTATCGCATAAACCAATCTTCTTAAGAAAATATTTTAAGTCGTTATGACCCATAATAATACCTACATACATTCTCAGTTCATTCTTTTCCATATCTAGAACTTTCCTCAATGTATTGTTATCCCTTGGTTTCCATAACGCCTTTGTCTGCTTATATCTCGATGAGTTATCCCAGAGTGCATCGGCTTCCACTTTGAATTTATCTCTTATTTTTCGATATATATAATCTAGTCCAGGATGAATGTCTCCACATGCGTTAGTCGATTCCATATCTGCTCCTGTTCGTGCTAGTTCATCAGCTATTTCATTACCTGGAATATTATTGTGACCCGGTACCCAGCACAGTTTTAAAAAGTGTTGTTCGTTGAGAGCTTGTAGATCTCTGCGACAACGGCTGACCACCTTTGATCTAATATTCCTGCTACAAAGTGCCCTTATGGTAGCCTGACTATCTACGTATATTGTGATATCGCTCCTAAATATCGGCATCATAGATATTAGTTTTGCTGCTTCAGACACTGCAAAGATTTCAGCTTTGAAAATACTACAAGCATTGTTCAGTCTTGAGATATGTTTGATACCTAACTTTTCACAGAAAACTCCACTTCCCGTTCCATTCTCTTTCCTAGAACGATTATTGGTCTCCCAGTCTTCTCTCGGCGGTATAATCGCTGTAATCTCCTTATCCCGTCGAGTTTCACTTATCATGTAATCTGTTACTAAATTTTCATAACTTGATTTTCTAATTAGGGTTGAATGTCCATTATCTCTAATTGTAAGTTGTCCATTTTGGCTCAGCCTAATCTGGGTCTTTAAAGCGTATTCCTTTATGTATAAATGTAGAGGTTCAATTTCCAAAATTCTGCACAATGATTCAGTGGCAGTGGATCATCTTGCACCTTTTATGCTCAGCGCTACAACTATATTTACACGTTCAATGAAAGAGGCATGTGCTTTGATGTTCATAATTGGCCACCAAATAAGCGATCCGTGTGCTAGTATTGGCCTAACAATTGCCTTGTATATCCAACTAGCTAATACTCGCTGTGCTTCGCCACCCCCCGAAATGAAGTACATAGTAATTAAAGGATTAAAAAAATATATTTATTTAGTAATTAAAATATAAAATTTTTCTTAAAAATTAGATAGATAGATGTTTCCCGTGCAAAATTTTAAAATTCAAGCTCTAATAGTTTCCCAGATATACGGATTTTTGTATTTAATTTTTATGGGAGGGACCATATCCCCATAATCCGCTAATTTATTAGACAAATGTTTTCATGGATGTCAAAATTCTTTGTGCAAAATTTGAGCATTCCAACTCCAATAGTTTCCCAGATATACGAATTTTTGCATTTAATTCATATGGGAGGTACCATGCCCCCTACTTCTAGTCCGCCCATATTTTTCTTAAATATTAATATTGATACCAAAGTGGCTCCAACAAAATTTTAGAACTCTAACTGTTATATTTTCTCAGATATGATAATTTAATATTTTCTTTATATGGGAGGTGCAACGCCCACTATTGCTAGTGTACCAATTTTTGTCCAAAATATTCATATTGAAGCTAATGTTAGTCGTACAGAATTTGAGCTCTCTAACTTTTGTAGTTTCCCAGATATAAAAATTTTGGTATTAACTTTATATGAGAGATGACATGCCCACTATTTCTTTTCCGCCCATTTTTGCACAAAATTTTCACATTTATTGTACAAAATTTGGGAAATGTAATTGTTATAGTTTCCTAAATTTAGGGCATTTGGTATTGGCAAGCAATATTAGGCGTGGGATGTGCCACACCCCCTATTGCTAGTTCGCCTATTTTTTCCAGAATGTTCATATTGGTGTCAAAGTTACTCGTGCAAAATTTGAGGACTCTAGTATTACCAATTTCCGAGATATATTTCTTTAATTATTTAGTAAGTGGACGTGGCATCTAGCCCACATGGAATTTCAAAATAAAAAGTAGCCTATTTTTCCTTCCAGACATATAGGAACACACTGTGAAAAATTCAAGAAAATCGGTATAGCCGTTTAGGCGGCTATAGACTTCAAACAAACATACAAACAAACACACATTAATTTTTATATATATATATATATATCCAATAAATCAAGCGTGATTTAAGACCCCAATATTTGCCAATAAGCTTCTGACACGAGTACAGAGCAGCGTAAGCTTTCTTTACTATTTCCTGTAGCTTGGATATCCAGTTCAATTTATGGTCGTAAAAAACGCCTAAAAATTTTGCTCTATTTGAAAATTCCAAAGTTCTACCACCTAGTTTCCGTGGGTTAAAAGCGGGTATTCTCCTTCAGCCTGTGAAAAGTACCAGTCCTGTTTTCTGAGGATTGATAACCAAACCACAATCGATAGCCCATTTATTTAATACCTTTAGAGCACCTTCCATTACCTCTGCAAGAGTACTCGGAAATTTACCTTTTACTAGTAGCACTAGATCATTTGCATATGCCACTACTGTGAATTGCAGTTTCAACTGACTTTCCTCTTAAATAAGCATGCTGATCAGGAGAGAATGGCATAATATGTATTATCTGTCTTACATGGTCATCTATGATTCTCTCGAGAGTTTTCAGAAAAAAAGAAGACAAACTGATAGGTCTGTAGTCCTTTGTCACAACATGTTGCACAGTGGGGTCAAACTCAATTTTTTTGGTAATAAATCTGTATCTCCAAAACTACTGCTCGGATTAAATTGAAGTGTATGGAAAAATTGCAGAGGAGGACTTAAGCTTTTAAAAAAATCATCTTGTGGTCACTCTGTGATAACACAAGATAAGCTACAGGGTGTCAAATTTGACTATCTCGAGTATGTAAAAGTTAAAAAAAAATCTAACTTCTACAAATAAAGTCCGATTTTAAAGATTTTTATATTTATGTAAAGTGCTTCGCAAGATAAAGATAAGCTTTCTCACCTAAGTTATCTCTTACAGTTAAAAAGATATTTACTTTTGAATTTTTGATTTTTTGCCTCGACTTTCTTTCGCTTTTCAGGAATAAGTCCGGAGATATATGAGGTAAAATTTTCTAAAAATACTTTGTAATTTGCTATATATTTCAAAATAATATGCTGGAAGAATTTTTGAATTATCTCAATTCACCTAGACGTGAAAAATATTCAAAGTCAGCTCTCTGAAATTGGTATGAAAATTGGCTATTTTTTACAAGAATATTGTACAATTCTTTCACTTTTTTCTCAAAGTTCCGTTACCGAAAAAATTCTTTCTTTATATATTTCAAAAGATAAAGCTTTGGAAATGTGTAATAACGAAATTTTGAATTAATTTATGTTTGCACCCTACATCAGGCATTGGTCGAAAATGGAGAAATTTAGAAAAAGGTTAAATTTTTATCGATTATTAAAAAAATGTCACTCAAGCTTTTTTAAATTTTTTGACGATATTTCATCAAAAAATAGATTTAAAACGATTTGTCACTAAACTGCTTCCCGCCCGGCCAAAAACGAATGCAGGAGAGCAGATTTCATGAAAAAAGTCAATATTTTAAACGACATTTTTTAATTGCATAAAAAAGCATATTAGCATAATATTTTCGCCATTATTTCTTATGTATTGTATAAACTATGTATCGATCTTCCATTCCTGCAAAAATCATTAAAAAATCTTAAAAACCCTATTTTTGGCAATTTTTCAAAAATAAAAAATATTTGATAAATATAAGCGATTATTACGAATATTATCTCGTTCAACAACCAAAACGTGCCAATACAATTGTATGTTACGTATACGCACTTATGGAAATTTTGTAAAACAATGAATTTGGTAAGAGTTGACCTAAGTTGTCAGTTTTGAGATCATGTTATAATGCTTATAAAACGATGTATATATACCTATTATATATCAATGAATTGGTAATTAAGTCTATTTTTATATTCTTGTAATATTTTACAAGTTTTTGGAAAATAGGCGGAGTTTTGCTTTACAAAACATTATTTTTTTAGTTTTTATATCTTTTTTATATTTTTTATTTTTGAAAACTTGGCAAAAATCGGGTTTTAAAGATTTTTTAATGATTTTTGCAGGAATAGAAGATCGATATATAGTCAATGTAATACATAAGAAATAATGGCGAAAATATTATGCTAATAAGCTTTTTTATGCAATTAAAAAATGTCGTTTAAAATATTGACTTTTTTCATGGAAACTGCTCTTCTGCATTCGTTTTTGGCCAGGCGGGAAGCAGTTTAGTGTCAAATCGTTCTAAATCTATTTCTTGATAAAATATTGTCAATAAATTTAAAAAATCTTGCGTGACATTTTTTTTATTAATCGATAAAAATTTAATCTTTTTCCAAAATTGACCTTTTTCGACCAATGCCTGATGTAGGGTGCAAACATAAATCTATTCAAAATTTTGTTATTAAACATTTCCGAAGCTTTATCTTTTGAAATGTATACAGAAAGAATTTTTTCGTTAACGGAACTTTGAGAAAAAAGTGAAAGAATTGTACAATATTCTTGTAAAAAATAGCCAATTTTCATACCAATTTCAGAGATCTGAATTTGAATATTTTTCACGTCTAGGTGAATTGAGATAATTCAAAAATTCTTCCAGCATATTATTTTGAAATATATAGCAAATTACAAAATATTTTTAAAAGATTTTTACTTCATATATCTCCGGACTTATTGCTGAAAAACGAAAGAAAGTCGAGGCAAAAAAGAGATAGCTTAGGTAAGTGAGCTTATTTTTTCTTTATCTTGCCAAGCACTTTACAGAAATATAAAAATCTTTAAAATCGGACTTCATTTGTAGAAGTTAGGATTATTTAAACTTTTACATACTCGAGGTAGTCAAATTTGACACCCTGTAGCTTATCTTGTGTTATCACAGGGTGACCACAATATGATTTTTCTGTAAGCTTAAGTTCTCCTCTCTCTTCCGTACATTTCAATTTAATCCGAGCAGTAGTTTTGGAGATACAGATTTATTACCAAAAAATTTGCGTTTAACCCCACTGTGTGTTGTATCTTACCCACTTTTGGTATAAAGATCACCTTTACTTTACGCCAACTTGTTGGAACATATGAATAATGTAAGCAAGCAGTATATAGTCTCCTTAACATTTCACCAATTATTTCGGTAGAAGAATAGAAGAATAGATAATTATGAAAATCCTTACTTTAAAAAGATTTTAATAATATTTTATGTTCACAACTCACATGATAACAAAACTTTAGTTTATAGCAATTTATGATTATCATATCAAGTTGGAGCAGTATAATATGAAAATTTCCATTTGGAAAATAAGTTTATTGCATTTTGTTATTCATGTATTATTTTATGTATAACAGCCATTTGCAAACATTTTCCATATAAGAGTTTAATATTATTTAAAATAATAATGTTTTAAACAAATCTGTTACCATTAACAAAATGTTCGAGAATCACTTTACTCTTAGCAGTAGAATGCCATTTATGCGATTAATATTCATGAATTTCTACTTACCATATTTTTTAATATTTTATACAAAAGAAAACTATAAAATTTGCTAATCAAAATAATTGAATATTGAAACGAGATGTTCTCGAATTTATGTCTGTATGTTTAAATATTTCTTTATAAGATATGGTGCATTTAGGAATCAATATGCACATCTAATATTTATATGTACATTAGGGTGGCTCTCATTACAGAAAGTGTCCAGATTTTGACTCTCACCCCCTGAAAATAATCGGATAGTCGAAAAACTAAGATATGCCAAGTTTTGAACTGATTGAAAAAAATTTAGAGTTGATGATTTTTTTAAATTTGTTTTCCTTTCATCGATCATAAGAAATTAATTTTAAAAGCAATTTCTTGGGTTTATATCTTGTTGAATTTCACACCTTATGAGTTTTCTTAAATTTCTAAATTCAGGAAGGTTGGATAACTAATAACATAATAGTTATTAAAAGAAAATTACCGAAAAACATGTAATTTTCGGGCAAATTGACCCCGAAAAATAAAATTTCAACCAAAATTTGAAGGAGAGAAACGAAACTTGGCATGTAGTTCCCTATTGACGTTTGACTGTAAATAATTTTATTATCCAAAAGTATTGTAATAGCAAAAAATACGTAGGTGAGATATATGCAAAACAAGAGATTTTTGTGAATTTTGATCGTGAATATCTTACACAGATCACAAGTGATTACCGAAAAATTTTGACATGATGTATAAGATACCAAGACAAAACTATATGCCGAGTTTCATTTCTCTCCCTAAAGTTTTGGATGAAATCTTATTTTACTGCGGTGTATTTGGTCGAAAATTACGCGTTTTACTTAAGTTGATTTTAATAACTATGATATTATCAGGGCAAGTTTTTCAAGCTTTTCGCTTGGAAAGTAAGCATTTGCATATTTCAAAAGAATTTCACAAAAAATGCTTATATTTAAAATCTTTGCATAAATTTGCATGTAATGGATACAAAAGTTAGTTTTCTTAACAAAAATACACTTTTTTGTGATTTTTTGGAGTTCAATCAAATGATTTCCAAAATTTTTTTGGGGAGCATTTTGTAATACATGATAAATATTGTAAAGAATAAAAAATTCGGAAGCGTCAAGTATGACACTTAAAATTAAAATAGTTATATTTTTATAAACATCGAAATCTATTAGATATTGAAAGATAAAAAATGCATATTTGTGCATATTTTCTACACATTAATATATAAGAATGCATAAATTCGTTGGTTTTTACATACATATTCATGCTATTTTTGCATATTTCTGTGCATATTATACCATTATTTCGTGCTTTTTCAAGCGCATATTTAAATTGTTTTTGTGCATATAAAAACTTGCCCTGGATATTATTAATTGTTCAATTTTGTTCATTTTGAACAGTTTAGAAAGGTAATAAACTGAGGAATTCAAAAAGATGAAAACGTGGAAAATTTAAGCTCTAATGAATTACTCATGGATGAACATAATAAAAAAACTAAAATTTTTAATATTTCAATCGCTTTGAGCCACCTCTAGAATTATTTCAATCAATCTAAAACTTTGTATTTTATGGTTTTTGGGATATTCGAACATTTCTAGGGGGTGAGACTGAAAATTTAAATACCTTTATTTTCTTCCATATAAAAGAGGTCCACCCTAATGTACATACATAAATATGTTTGTATGTTTATTACATTTATAGCTATAGACATATTTCTTTAGAAAGAAGAAATATCTATTATATACGATAGTATACAAAACAAATATTTGAATTCATTCATATTTTGTATAAAACATAGAAGAAATAAATCTCATTAAATGAATTAATTTTGTAATATCTTTTAAATAAATTGAATATTTGTCCATAATCACAAATTTAATCTTTTTGAAATGCAAACACTGAAAAACTCACATAAATTTACTCTTTACTTATTCTTTTATCATATCCATTTATTTACTTACAATAACAACGAAAACTTCAACAATAAAAAAGACTTTAATGGCATTTTTATGTTTCATTGGCAAACAAAATTCTTATTGTAATTTATGCTTTATAGACCCTTTTTTGCTAGGAATATATAAGTATATGTGTCACTCTATGACAGGTAAAAAGTTTAGGCTTCAAACATATTAAACTATCTTAATCGAAAGTCCTATCCAAAACATCCCTTTAAAAGATTTTTTCTAATATAATTAAAAAATAAAAAAATGCTGTAAGAGAAATTACAAATAAATCTCCATTATATTAATTTTTCTATAAATTAAATTTAACTACAGAAAAAAGTCAAAATATTTTGTTTGACTTACAAAAATGATTATTTTAATATTTAACAGTCAGTTTAGCATTAATTATAAATGTTTAAAATAGATCCAGTTAATTAAGTCTATATTAAATCGAAATTAAGTATTTATTTCTCTAATAAATTGTTTATAGTATAATTAAAATTTACATTTTAAACACATTTAATAATGAGAAAATATATTTCCAAAATTTTGATGAGGGTATAAAGATTGCGACCTCGTTAACCTTAGTTGATATGACTTTAATGTTCAGATATCAATTGCACTACAGGCTTTTAATTCTATTTTTATTTCTCTCGTTTATTTTTAATTTCTTTACTTTTGCACCGTTTCACATTTGTCATGTTACCAACTATAACTCTAATTACCACCTCTTGGGGACAGTGTCAATGTTACCCAAAGAAAGTGTATGATAAGTTTTTTTTTATTTTTACTCTCTTAAGTTTGTCTTTTGAGCTTTGGCCATGATATATAAATACAAACCCAACAGAAGGAAATGCTTTTTTTTTCATTTTTTGTTTATTGTCATTTTGACATTTCTACTGTATTTTGATAAGAAAAAAAAGGTCAGTTTCTTTTTAACAGCAGAGGCACCAGAAGCACCAAAAGCTCTGTTTGTAAGTGTGTCACAATTCACTTTAAATTGTGTGTGTTCGTGTGTGTATAGTAAAATATTTAAGACTGTATATGTGATTATAATGTATGAACATTCTTCAAGTATATATGTATGTATATATATGAATGTATGTGTTTGTATCTTCTTTCATTGGCAAAAGGGTTACTGTCCCTTTTGGCCATTTTAGTTGCCAATGATATTGTCAAGTTATAACACATATACACTAGCACTTACGCACATACATACATACATACATATATATGTACATTTGCACAAAAAAAGGATACTATATACTACACCATTGTTGTTGCTATTGTATTAAGTTGTCTATGATGTACGATTATAAGTATATTCATTTATGTTTCCTTCTTTTTGTAGTTGTCGCTTGTTCTGTTCGACTTTAAATCTTTGGTTTTAGGTTAATACAATATTTGAATGGAGTCCTTGAATGAAGAACAACTCTGAAAATAAATATTATAACGGCAGTGTCATTTACTCTTTTTGACTATTTCCTTTGCGTTTTTTTTATACTTTTTATTTATAACAACATTGAATTTGAAACTGTATTTTGGCGTAATACTAGTATAAGTAAGAGTGTGTAAATATGTATGTGTTTTGTAAAAAAAAAAATGTTTATAAGAATAATCGTTATTAAGGGGTTTATCTTGATGACTTTAACATCCTTTTAGAAATAAATTACCATCTTGAAATAAAAAAGTTAAGCAATTAACAAGACTGTAACTTTTTATCTTTCTTATTATTTTTTATTTTTTTCTTCTTCTCGCTTCCAACTACACAGGATACAGAATGAAATTAACAGTTTAATTCTTTTTTTTTTTTCCAAAATGGATGAAAAAAAGTATAAAAAATATTTTTAAGCATAAGGTTTGGTTATCAAATATATTTGTAGTTTTTTACTTTATATCAAATTAGCTAAACTTCTTAAAAACTGTCAAATCAACGCAAATAGATAATAGTTAAGTGTAACTTTAAATTATCAACATTTTAATGTAACATTTTGGAGATAAATTTCCATTAAATAAATTTTTTTATATTTTTGGAAATCATGATGGCTTTTTGGATAATCATTTTAAGGTAAAGGTAAATGAAATATTGAAACAGGCAAATCAAATAAATATTTTTCATTCCACCAGAGAAAGCCCAAAAAAAATGTATATGTCTTCCGATATTACAAATATTTGGCATATGCATGACCTATGGAGCCATTTAAATACCTCCATTTATATTTTTTTGAATTTTAAAAAATTCGCGAATTTATTTGTGATTTTCAATTTCCAAAATGTCAAAAATATCGGAATTTAAACATCGACATCTCTTTAAGTTGCATATAGAAGAGAGATGCGCAATTTGCAAATTTCCTGACTAGCGATTTTAGACTACAAATGCTGTTTACGCAACGTTGCTTCAAATGTACAATATAAACTACTTTGTTTGACTGCTGCTCTCTCATTAAGTTCAATGCAAATCAAGTCAAGTTTTTTGCTGTTTCACACACAAGCGCAAATGTATAGTAATGTGTGTGCGCATCACTGATATAGAAGAATATGCAATATAAATTGTTATTGGAAAAAAATTGTGTATACAGAGTTATCAAAACGAACAAAAAACATGCATTTTCGGATTTGATATCTCCGATTTCAATGAAATTCGCCACAGTTATCACCTATTACAAATATTGCTCAAATTTCATTCAGAGTGAAGACAATACAATTTTTTCCAAAAGTGTACATACTTTATTGCTCGTAAGTTCTAAACTATATATTGTATTAATTTATTATAAAAAGAAATTCTCTTTAAAAAGACATACATAAAATTTAATTACTTCGAAAATTTAAAGGTCAAAATCGATAATGTAAAGATCAAAGCTTAATTTTTTTTTTTTTTTTTAATTTATCTAAAATTTATAATGGAATTATATTTCTTTGATAATAATTTGTAAAGTACTCATTTCTAAGATATCTGCAGCAAAATAAATAATAACTATGTACGATTTTCAACGAATTTTTAAAGTAAAGTTTTTGGGTCATCTGAATAGATTCAACATTATTTAGTCAATAAAACAATAAGATTTATTAATTAATACGGTATTTTGTTTTATTCAACTATTAGGAAATTGTTAACAATGAAAGTAGCCTCCACAAATTTACTATTATATTTAGGTCGAAGAAGTACGGTGCACAGTGGCGCCTAACGCAAATTTTTTTGTTATAAATCTGTATCTCCCAAACTACTACTCGGATCAAATTGAAATGTATGGAAGAGTTGTAGAGGAGTACCTAAGCTTTCAGAAAAATCATATTGTAGTCACCATGAGATAAGATACAGGGTGGTCAAATTGACTATCTCGAGTATGTAAAAGTTTAAACAAATTGTAACTTTTACAAATGAAGTCCAATTTTAAAGTTAAAAATATATTTACGCTGGAATTTAGAATTATTATTTTTTGCCTCGACTTTCTTTCATTTTTCGGGAATAAGTCTTGAGGTATATGAGGGAAAAAAATTTTAAAAATATTCTCTAATTTATTATATATTCTAAAATAATATGCAGAAAGAATTTTTGGATTATCCCTATTATATGTCAGTGCTCTAAAATTTGTATGAAAAATGGCAATTTTTTATAAAAATATAGTAAAATTTTTTCACTTTTTCTCAAAGTTCCGTTAAAGAAAAAAATGTTTTTCTTTATACATATATTTCAAAAGATAAGGTTTCGTAAATGTTTAATAAAGAAATTTTGAATTGATTTCTGTTTGTATCAGGCATTGGTCGAAAATGGTGAATTTTGGAAAAAAGCTAAATTTTTATCGATTAATAAAAATATGTCACGGGAGTTTTTTTAAATTTATTGACGATATTTTATTAAAAAATAGATTTAGAACGATTTGACACTAAACTGCTTCCCGTCCGGCAAAAAAACAAATGCAGAAAAGCAGATTTTATGAAAAAAGTCAATTATTTAAACGACTTTTTTTAATTGCATAAAAAAGCATAATAGTTTCGCATTTATTTCTTATGTCGTGTATAAAATATATTTCAGTCTTTCATTTTTGCAAAAATCTTCACAAATTAATTTTATCAAATTTTTCAAAATTAAAAAATAAAAAAAGATATAAAAAACAAAAAAATAATGTTTTGTAAAGTAAAACTCCGCCTACTTTCCAAAAACTAATAAAATATTGCAAGAATATAAAAATTTACCAATTCATTGATGTATAATATGTATATATAGATCGTTTTGAAAGCATTATATTATGATTTCAAAACTGACAACTTAGGTCAACTCTCACCAAATTTACTGTTTTACAATATTTCCATATGTGCGTATACGTAACACACAATTGTATTGGCACGTTTTGGTTGTTGGACGAGATAATATTCATAATAATCACCAGGGCAAGTTTAAATATGCACAAAAAAAATTAAAATATGCGCTTGAAAAAGCGCGGAAAAATGGTATAATATGCACAGAAATATGCAAAAATAGCATAAATACGTAGATAAAAACCAACTAATTTATGCATTCTTATATATTGATATGTAAAAAATATCCACAAATATGAATTTTTTAACTTACAATCTCTGATAGATTTCGATTTTTTTAAATATCATATTTGACGCGTCCGAATTTTTTTCTTTACAATATTTACAATGTACTCAAAATACTCACAAACATTTTTTTAGAAATCATTTGACTGAACTCCAAAAAATCACAAAAAAATTGTGTTTTTGTTAAGAAAACTAACTTTTGTATCCATTATATGCAAATTTATGCAAAGATTTAAAAAACAAGCATTTTTTTGAAATTCTTTTGAAGTATGCAATTGATTACTTTCCAAGCGAAAAGCTTGAAAAACTTGCCCTGATTATCACTTATATTTATTAAAGATTGTTTATTTTTGAAAAATTGCCAAAAATTTATTTGTAAAGCTTTTTTAATGATTTTTGTAGGAGTGAAAGATCGATATATATTTTATATATTATATAAGAAATAATGGCGGAAATATTATGCTAATATGCTTTTTTATGCAATTGAGAAAAGTCGTTTAAAGAATTTACTTTTTTCATGAAATCTTATCTCCTGCGTTCGTTTTTGGTCGGGCGGGAAGCATTTTAATGTCTAATAATTCTCAATCTATTTTTATACCCTCCACCACAGATGTAAAGGGTATATATAAGTTTGTCATTCCGATTGTAATTTCCACAATTTTCGTTGGAGGGAGAAAATTTTTACATTTTCTTGATCTTTATAAGAAATGATGTCGATAGGACGATGTCCGTGTGTCCGTCTATCCGTCCGTGTGTCCGTCGGTTGAAATGGCGTTTATGAAGCCCACCGACAATAGCCATATATAATATATATATCAAACGATCGGAAATAAATGGATGAGATATGTGTGAATTTTGCTTAAAAATGCTGTACATAGCGTTTATAAAGCCTTCTTATAACCTAGATACATGATATATATATCAAAAGGTAAGAAATTTCTTCTAAAACTTGTCTATTGAATTTTAAAAAAATCTGTTCAAGGATGGACGAGATATTTTAAAAAACCGGTTTTTAAAACCAGGTTTTCGATTTTCTGAAACCCCTATATAAGCTATTGGCTTCGTTTTTACGACAAAGGATCAGAAATTTTTTTCTGAATTTTAGTGTAGAAGAATTGAACTCAATCGGTCCATTATTAAACGAGATATTGGCCAAAATATATATTTTTTACCGATTTTCGATCTTATATAAGCTACGGACTTCGTTCTTATATAGATCGGTCACAAATATTTTTCTTGAGTTTCGGATTTTGAATCAACCAAATCGGTTAATAAACAACAGAGTAATTGGACAATCTTATTTTATTTATTTAATGCGCGTTTCCCTTATAGTTGTTGTTTTCATGAATGCTAAAAAACAACAACAATGAACTATGACATATAATATGGTTTTTTTTTTTTTTTTTTTTTTTGTTTGTTCAACTTTTTGAAGATACTATAAAAGCTAGAGGTTTCGGTCTTTCACTGAAAATTCGGAATTTTTTGTAACTTCGAGTCTATATTAGAGAAATTTTTATCAAGACAAACGTCAAATTTTTGTTTGAATTGCAGAAAATTTTTTATCTCTGTCAGTTATAGGGGAAAACGCTGTCATAATAAACCATGCAAAAAGTACCAACAACAATCAAGATGGCGTCTTTTACCAAGCATTATCAAGACAACGTTGTCACAGCTCGAGCGCTGACAATTTTCTTTTAACGTTGCAATAATACTGACAAATTCAGTCTACATTAGACAAATCTTTATCTTGATAAAATTTTGACGTTTGTCTTGATAAAAATTTGTCTAATGTAGACTCAAAGTAATTTTTGTTTTAAAAAAGAGAACTAAGTCGGTCGAGTATTTACCGAGTTATAGGCCAAAACGCGTTATTACGATTTTTGCAAGTACTATTTGAGCTATGGACTTCGTTCTTGCACAGATCGATCGTAAATGTTTTTTTCGGAATTTCGGTTTTTTAAATCTAAATTTTTACGATGCCCTTTTTTAATTTAATATTGTCTTAGACTATTTAATTTATTATTTATTGTATCTCTATTAGTTTAGAAGATATGATGTTACTGGTTTTACTCGTTTTTACCCTTTTTTACCCCCAAACATTCGAATTTCCGAAAATCCCGTCTTAGTGGATCTATTCGGTAGGAGGGAAACCAAATTACAGTCCATATTTCTAGCCTTAGCCAATCACGCAGTCATTTCTCTTTTATATATATAGATAAAACCAAATCTAATTCCATCTCAACGATGGTGAAAGGTATATAAGATTCGGCACAGCCGAATATAAATAACACTTTTACTTGTTTAATAAAATATTGTCCATACATTTAAAAAAACTTGCATTGACATTTTTTTATTAATCGATAAAAATTTATCATTTTTCCAAAATTTACCATTTTCAACCAATGCCTGATGCAGGGTGCAAACATAAATCTATTCAAAATTTCCTTATTAAACATTTATGAAGCCTTATCTTTTAAAATATATAAAAAAAAAAATTTTTCTTTAACGGAACTTTGAGAAAAAAGTGAAAGAATTGTACTATATTTTTGTAAAAAAGAGCCATTTGTCGTACCAATTTCAGAGAGCTGACTTTGAATATTTTTCACGTCTAGACGCATTCAGATAATCCAAAAATTCTTTCAGTATATTATTTTGAAATAAGGAGTGCGTTCGAAAAAACCTTAACATATATAATACTTAATAACTTGAAAACGGTTGATCTTAGAGTTTTCATTATTTTTTTATTTAATTGATAATTTACTACAGATTACAGAAAAATATAACTTTTACAGTCTTTAACCATTACTTATGAACTTGTGGACCATTTTTTGTAAACCTTTCGTTAGCTTTAAATTTTCGCACCAAATAGTCAAAGCACTGAGCTAACTCAGCTGCTTTTCTACCAGATGTGTTTGGAGTGCCTTTCAATATTCTTTAAATCTTCTGGCCTTCCCAATATCATGTGAACCTTTTTTTCTTTACGAACCGGGTTTTCTGTCAATGGTCAAATTCTCCCGATAATGTTTAATAACATTAGAAACAGTTTGACGGCTGAAATTTAATTCTGTGGCCAATTATTTGTATTTTTGATTTTTTTGAAATTTGAAATCGTCACTCATTTTAATGAAAATCACGACAAATCAACATGGTTATTATTAAAAATAATAACTGACGTATTTTTCGGTGATAACTAGACGAAAAAAATTTTTTAATGTTGATTCCGAAAAAAGTTATGAGGAAAAACGTGTGTTAAGATTTTTTCGATCGCACTCCTTATATAAAAAATTACCGAATATTTTTAAAAAATGTTTACCTCATATATATCAGGACTTATCCCAAAAAAAGAAATAAAATCAAGGCAAAAAATCGAAAATTTTAAATTCAAGCGTATATATATTTTTAACCGTAAGAGATAACTTAGGTGAGCGAGCTTGGTTTTTCTTTATCTTGCCAAGTACTTTATAGAAACATAAAAATCTTTAAAATCGGACTTCATTTGTAGGTTACGATTTTTTTAAACTTTTACATACTCGATGTTGTCAACTTTGACACCCTGCAACTTATCTTGTGTTATGATTTTCATGAAAGCTTAGGTTCTCCTCTTCCATACATTTCAATTTAATCCGATCATTAGTTTAGGAGATACAGATTTATTACCAAAAAATTTGCGTTTGACCCCAATGTGCAATACGCATTGGTCCCAAATCGTTTTTTTAATTAATTCTGATACTTGAGAACCGTTGGAGGTATCTAAATAAAATTTCGCTTGGTTAGAGCTTGTTTCCGAGTTGATTTGGAGGAGTACAGTCTCTTAGCGAGTCAGGAGGGTAGAGCGTAGACCTCCAAAGTTGGTCACCTCGGGTATGTATTTTCTTTTTTTTAATTTGACAAAAAATCATTTAGGCGTTAGGGAGCCTAGTTTTTACGGGGGCGACGTTATATTTTTTGATTCTAATGATTTTCTTCTATCAAACTCCGTTATCGGCTTTAACGCTCACCGACAACTTTAGATTTCAATAGAACATGTTCAATAGAACATTTTGAATTCACCATTTTCTGAGGTTTGCTATGGGTTGTCCTAACATCATTTATTATCGGGAGTAACAGTTAAATTTTTTGATTCCCGGGACTATTCTCTATTGAAATTCATTTTTAGTTTTAATGCTCATCTAAAAATATATATATTTTTTTTTTAATTTAAGTATATTAAATTTTATCATTTTTGTTTTTGTGGAAACAAACATATACGTGCAAAAAGTTTGTTGGTGGGGCCACTTGTCGGTTTGTGTTAGGTGTGACGATTTTACGTCTTTTTGACGTTTTTTTTTTTTTCAATGAATTTAGTATTTTTACGATTGCCGATTTTTTATAGTAAGTCGCTTATATTTTGATGATTTTATTAAGTGAAATACTTTTTTCTATACAGTGCAATATGTAAAATTTTACATATTTTGCTACGTAAAAATGTAATAAAAATATGAATTATCTTTTTAAGCACTGCAATCTAAGTGCATTAAGGGGTTTATGGAAAATGTTATATTTTATATGGTTTATTTGGAAAAATATAAAAATCTTTAAAAACTTCGAACGAAATAACCTAAGCATGCAAAATAAAATTTTGTGATAATCATGATGCATTAGTCAGCATTTAATTAAAATAACACATTTTGGCATTAATGTTTCCCTAGTAATTGAACCCTGTATGATTCAAAATGTTTCATTGTATTAATGTGAGAGTAATTAACGTAATGTCCCTGTCAAATATCTGAAAACAGCCGAAATAAAATTTATCATATTTATAGGTCCAAACAATTACGAAGGCTATTGAAAGAACAGTCTTGAAAAAAGAAATCTAAAATTTTTAATAAGTATAATAGAAATAAAAAGAACTCCCACTAAAAGAGATGTATCGCTTCTCCAAATATTAACTATTTTTAAACTGATAGTATCTTTAAGTCGTATTCAAACATTTAAAAATTATATCCCACCATAAAGTATGCGAATTGGGATACTAAAATTGAAATATTTTCCCTCTCACAAAGCACCAAGACTGTTGTTCGCCGAAAATCAAACATTTTGGGCCAAAATTGGTGGAAGTTGTTTTTACCCTAGAGTAAAGAGAACCGGTTCAAAACTAGTCACGTGACAGGTTCTCAGGGCTAGTGACCGGTCCCAGTTCTGGAACTTTATATGAGAAGAACCTGTCACTTTTACATGGCGTTGTCATTGGAGGTGGCTAATTAGCCCCTTGGGACAGGTCACAGGATAGGTCCAAGAGGACAGGTTCAGTAACGATTAATGTAATAAAAATTGTATAAACATTATTTTTATTATTATCTTTATTAAATTATGTTTATTTCAATTTTATAATTTTTCGTTAATGTCGATGGCGGTACCCCGGTCCGAACCCATGTTCATCTGACGTATGTTATGTTTTATAGTCTTCAACGCTTACCACTCAGCCACTCGCGCAACTCGCGCGCAATAACAATAACTCTGAACTGTTAAGTAGTGAGTGTGTTTGTGTCAACTGGTTCTCAATTGGAACTTTGGTGACGAGTTAGGAGTCAATTGGTACTCAACTGGTACAGAGGAACCGGACCATTACTGCAATTGTTACAAATTTCCCGCAGGGTAGTGACAATAAAATGTTTATGTTATATTACTAAATGGTTCTTTCGTGTATTGATACAAAATAAACGGCGGGATGAGAAAATAAGATACTTACCAAATTACTGGAAGTATTTATTATAGAATATCATGCAAATAGTTACAATAACGTATTAGTAAAGGGTTTAATAAATACAGAAAATAATGATAAACGTCCCTTTTCTTATAAAAAGGATTATTGTAACTTGGCCCATACATTTCAGCGAGATATAGCCACGTCAAATATTAGAAGTCAACAAAAAAATAATTGTTTGCGGAAAAAAACTGTTCTAATAGGACCAGCTTATTTGAGCCGGTTTTTCATAGACCTGAGTTATTCCGAGAGTATGCGAGGAATTATATGCCAAACAGTTTTTGCTGAAAGGAGTCACTTTAACACTATAAAGGCCCTAAAAAAATGCATGGATATTAATAATGCAATGTCGACGTATACTTTGCCTACAGAATTCTTTATCAATGCCGTTACGATTGGAATAAGTTATAAGGAATGCAATTAGCCATAAAGAGTGTTAAACCGCTATAACATTTTATACAATTTTAAATAAAGCATGCTAATATAATTTTTTATGCTTAGGTTATTTCGTTCTACACTTCACAGTTGCATCATATTTCTTAACAGTGATCTTAAGTTTTGTAATTTCACTGTCAAAATATGTATCTGAAAATTGTTCAAAATAGAATGTGGAACATACTTTTTGGATATAGAAAAAATAAAGTGGTTCTTCTTTTATTTTTATTGTATTAAATTGCAGAAAAAGTTTATATAAATCTTCAATTTTGTGTTTTTAATATAGGGAAATATTAATTTTTGGAATTCATTTATAATTAACTTATATTATCAAACAAAAACCCGATTTTTTCTAAATAATAATGATACTTTTTGACAAATAATTTAAACGAAACTAAAAGAAGAAATTTCTTAGAAATTTCATAACTTAAAATAATTCAACAAAATTTATTAAAATAATTCAAAGAAAAGTTCATAACTAAAAACCACACGCAAAGAAAAAACATGGTTGGTCAAATCATAATCGGTAACTATCATTAATGTTTAGGTTTATGATTCCCTCAATCATATCAGTTATTATACCCTTTTGTGAACATAATATTGTCCTATCCAATATTAATATAATATGGACCTCACAATCATAACATTTATATGTGATAGTCCTCACAACCATACTGCATAAATATAACATGATCCCTATATTAAATATTATAATACCCCCAATCACAATACTAAGCATACGGTTAAAATTTATTTTTATTTATTATTATTTTTTTAATTTAAATTTTGCGAATAGAAAATAATTAAAAAACAAATACCACAGCCTTCACTGGACGATTTCGTTCAAGAAAATTCATCTTCACATTCACACACCTAAAAGAAAATTGTAGAAATACATTTTTTTATTATTATTTTTATATTTGACCGCACTGAATTATTGATATTTATTGTACTTACTGAAAAATATTTCCAATTTGAAATGTGGCCATTGATGATTTGCTCCGTCAGCACTCGTTATTAAAAAATAATAATAAAGTTTTTTAATAAAAATTTTGTGAACTTTTTTAAACGTTTTTCTTCACTTTGCGTCCGTCACATTTAAGATTTCATTACTGAATGAGTAAATTATTTCGAAAGAGAGACAACAATAAAGACGAGCATATTATTGTCACCCCTCGCATTAAAATATTACATACAAATATTTCATTGAAATAATATGTTACTAAGAAACATATTATTCTTTTAGTACACCGACTTTATATTATTACAAAGCATCATATGTTAAAATGATCAGAACAAAAAATAATCGATTCAGCTTAGTCTAAAACACAATAATTTGATTGTGTTAGCCATATAAACTACTTAGGAACATCACTTGCTTTCCGCGAGCATTTCGAAATCATGTTTTTTCTTTGCGTGTGTGGACTTATGACCTAACTCAAATTAAACAAGTTTGCAATCGAAAATTGCCTTATTGTCTCTGTTTGGCGGTACCAAAGCAGAATTTAAGGACTATAATTAGAGACCTGCAGAATGGAAAACTTATTTTCTGTGCCACTACAAAAATTGTAAACATTTTCAGAAGAGCTAAATAACTGTTTTAAAAATTAAAATTAAAATTGAAATGGTAATTATTTATGAACTAAATATGTTTTTAAAATAATAGTACACTAAGGGAAAAAATTCGATTCAAAATCAACAACGGTTGTGGTCACATTGGTAATTTACGGTAACAGCTTTTTAATACCTTTGGTTAACAAATTTAATAGAAAACATATGTAATTTAAAAATTTGATACCGAAATGGTTTCAACTTGGTGCCAATTAGGTATCGATTTTCAATAAGAATTGAACACGCAGTATTTAATTTAAACACATACGGTGTAGATTCACTATTGACACAGAATGGTATCGTTTTCAAAACGTATGTGATTGATATTTCTCTGGGTGTAGTAAGGAAAACCCGATTAGTGTAATTGCATGTTAATTTAATCGTTGAATAATATTCACTTAAGAAATTTTGTCAAAAGTTCACTGATATAGTTTATGTTATGAGTTTTATTGTCTAGTCTATTTTAGATATCATCTTCTTTAACAAAATTTTAACTTTATTTATGGAAACTATTGATTTTTTTATGTTTTTGATAGTGACGATTTTTTTAAATTTTTGTGACGATTTTGACGATATTATTTCTTATTTTTGACGATTTTTTAAGAAAAAAGCCTAAAGGCCCAACCACTCAACAAAAAATCATCGTATCGCAATCAGCTGTTTCAACCAGCTTTATGCAGATGTGTGTATGTAGCTAATGACACAAAGATTCTAGGTAGCGTATCGCAGAAATCTACAGAAAATAGATTTTTAAGTAACTGAGTGAGTTTTTAACAACCCTGTAATTAATTTTGCTCACAAAATAACCGAAAAACAGGGTTGTTTACATAATGAATGTTGAAAAACATATGTTACGTTTACTTTTGTTGACTGGTTGAACAAAATGTTTCACGCTACTTTTCTTCATTCTACGTTGCGATGAAAAGTTGACTGGTTGAGGCTTAACACCACTGCATATATGTGCGAAATGTTTGTTGGTGTTGCCACTTGTCGGTTTGATTTCTTCACGGAGATGATTGTCGACGGCTTTTGTTGTTTATTTGCCGTCCTCACGAGCCTTCTTCATGCTCGCACATTGAACAAAATGTTGTGCGCACATGCATTTGGATAGTGTGGACCCAAGTTGTTCATGTTTTGTTCTTGTCCGCACACCGTTGTTCACACAATTGTTCGAGCAACGATGTCTGCCATCAAACGTCATTTTGTATACGGAAGAAGAGGCGCTGCATGTAAAAGTATCGAAGTGACACTGACGGCAAACAGAAAATTATGATTTGTTCGACAAATGTTCTGCCCACTGAAAACAAAAGGGATAAAATTGTGTGTGTTGCTCTGCCGTTGCTCTGCGTTGTTGTAGTTGTTGCCGTTTTGCATATACCTTATAATACTTGTGCCATGGAGTAGAGTAAAATAGAATTTGGGAATTATTTGCAAACTGTGCACATTTATACTTTCTGCTTTTCTATGTAAAACATTTTTTTGTTGATAAAATAAACAACACAAAAAAATATTGTGGTTTAGTTATCGACAGAAGGATACAACGAATGTCGTTAAAAAGTGTTACAAAATAGAAAAATCGATAATTTTGTTGTTTAATTTTTTAAACGATTCGATTATCGTTAAATAAGCTACTGAATCGCTCTACTGGGATATCTTGTTTATGGTTCATTGAATAAAACTTGCTATTTGCAGCAATGCCAAAAACCTAATTAAATTAAAATAGTCGTTCCAATGGGCTCATGCCGGTTTAGTATGTTTTCAAACCAATAGATAAAATGCATAGTTCATACCTCAAAAGAAAAGTACTGTAAACCTCAAAACCTATAATTTTAGTACAAATGGTTTATTTAGAACAACAGTACTACTAACAGCATCTTATAGTGTAGATATGGCTATTTTAGTACAACTATTTTGCACCATCTATTGTTCGTTAAACAAACAAACAAAATATTTGTTTTGAAAACATAAAAATAATTTAATATATGGTTAGTGTGTGTCATGGCTAAATTAAATTTTTTATAAGTCGTGTAAATCTATTACCGATGTTCGGTTCTATGAACCGAAGCGGCAAAATGTTCGCGACGAACAAGAAATTTGTTCGCGGCGAACATGCAACACATAAACTAATGTATTTCTTATGAAGCTGGTTCGCCGCATGAGTACCCTATATTTTGTTCGCGGCGAACCAACATGGCGTCCATAAGAAAAACATTAGTTTGTGTGATTTTTTTCCGCCGCGAACCAAATTCTAGTTCGTTGAACATTTTGCCGCTTCGTCAATTCATGGAAATTATCGGCAATCATCGCAAATTAATATTTTTGTATTGGCGGCAAGGTTGTTTTTATTAATCTTTTGGTGTTGTGTTTTTTATATAAAATTAAAATAAAATATCTTTGAAATTTGTTCAAAAACCGTGTACACATAAAAATAAACGTTATTTTATTTATACGATATTTTATAAATTTAACTATAGAAGAAGAAGGTAATTAATTATATTTAATATTAAATAAAAAACTGATATTTTTAGTGCAACAAATGAAGTGATTTTTTTTTTTTTTTTTTTGTGGTTTTCAATATTAAAAGAAAAATGTATAAATTAAAAAATACATTATTATTATTATTATTATTCGATGCTGTGACACTGTCAGCAGAGATTCTGCTGCTTCAGAAAATAGTAAATACAAAAGTCAAAAACTTGAAAAACAACATAATTCAATTGAATTTCTTTTTATAAAAATTAAATTTAAACAAATTTGGATTTATTTAGTGTGCTATATGGAATTAAAAAAAGAATAAGAATAAAATGAATTATAAAATAAAATAGGTATTGTCGACTATAAGCCTTTTATATTTTGTGTAATACAAATTGTTCCGAAATCAATGATTTTTATGTTTTATTTTTCCAGATTTCGAGATGTTTTGTTGCTTCGTTGAACACTTGAAGAACCATGTTCATGATGATGATGATGATGCTTTGACTATTTTTTAGAAAACGAAATTTATTTTTTCAACAACAGCGACTACTTTTTGGAAAAGTACTTCCATGCATGGTCTTCGCACAGTGCTATATAAAGGAGTATTAGTTACAAACCATTTTAAAATGGTCACTTTAAATGATTAAAATATATGCTTCTATGGTACAAGAAATCATTATGATTTTTTTTCATGAAAATCGGTTGAACAATAAAAGGCATTGATGAAGTACCGAATAAACATTTATACAATCGTGACTGCGACAACCTCGCATTATTGTACTCGTCTTTATGGCGTATCACTGCCGAATTCTGGAGTCACAAAACCCATACATAACATTCGTAAGTGTAGTCGCATTACAAATTTATTGGAATATTTATTTATTATATTAATATAAACAATTAATTTTGGTAAATAGAAAAAGTTCTTATTGGACGGCAATACGGAGGACCGGTTCGTAGAAAACTTCTAGTGCCTACAAGTCTTTATAGGTAGCAAAACTAAACTTCTTCGTAGAACTGTGGATCATTTGTCGTCAGTTTATTGTGTTCTATTTGATCGTACAGGTCATTATATTATAACAGGAACTGATGATCTTGTAAAAATATGGTCCGCAATGGATGGCCGATTATTGGCTGATTATTGCATGCAAGAAGACTTTTAAATATTTAAACAAAAAAAGAGCTACATAATCATCTTTACCAAGGAATTTGTTTCCAAGGATCCAATGTTTGGAATTCTATTATTTTTTGTTAATTAGTTATAATTCTATATATTAGGCTCAGATACTATGTTCTTTTTTGAGCGAGAACCGAATACCGAGCTGAACCAAGAAAATTTTGAAATAACAGTGAAACATGTTGGTGGCAGTTTCATGGTTTGGTATGTCGGTTAATGATGGTGGGAAGTTGGAACTTATTGGATCAGCAATGGACAGTAGTAGGGAATGGTAAACAATGCTAAAAATTGATTTTCGATTTTACGATCAACTTTTTTCATTTCGATTTTCAAAATCGATTAATCGGTCCCCAAAATCGATTTTATTTTGAAGTCGATTTTTTATTGATAAAGTCAAAAGTGCATCAAAAACAACTAAAAATTAAAAATAATAAACCAATAAAATGATTTTAAATGTTCAGGTCACAAGTAATACATGTATAAAAGTTATGTATATAAAATATAAGAAATCTGTAAACATTAAATTTATCCATCAATCCAATCTTCTTCAGCAAGGCTTACAAAGCCTTACATTTAAATCAATGCTCACTACTAAGCATGTTTCTTTGTTGTGTTATTATTAGACCATCTTTCAAGAATAGGCGTCCAAACGTTACTGATATTCTGGAGCTATTTAATTAATATTTGGATACATTTTTTATTTTTTTCTTTCAGAGAATTTAGAAGATTGTTTTGCCAAATGCCCAGCTAGGGATAATATGTAAAAATACTAAGATCTTTTTCAAATTGAATACTTACTGGGATTTTTTCCATTTTCTTAAAACATTGGCAAACTCGACTTGGGTCTTTATTAAATTTCACTTTTAATTTAAATTTTGATATTTTTTAGTCCTTTATTTTTTCCTCCTGAAAATCGATTTTCGACTAAAATTTTTCCCTAGACAGTAGTAGATACCTTTATATCCTTTAGAAGGATAATTTGTTGCAGAGTGCAAAAAATCATATTTTTGATATTGCCAACATAACGATCCGAATAATAAATTTAGTATTGTGTACAATTTGCTAATATATAAAGGCCAAATTTTAACAACGCTCTTTTTTTTTTCTTATGAATTTTTTATGTTTTTGTTATGTTAAACTTTGTTTTATAAATAAACTTATTTATTAATTCCTTACATAATGAAGTAATTTTATTTTATTTTTCTTTTCGAAAAGTCCTTAAAACGACAAAATCAAAGGGTGTATGTAGAGTTTTTTCCTAAACTGTATACGTTTTTAATAATTTTAAAAATATAAATAATGTTCAAACAAAAAGTCTTCCGTTTTGACATATTAGAAGTACAAAAATACGGTACTCATTTACCTCCCTAATTCAGTTAAAATCGTAAATATTTCCTATACTATTTATCCGATTGCAAAGATTAAGGTATCAATTAAAAGCTCTTACTTGCGCATTTACAAAAATAAATAAAAAAAGTATAAAAACTTTATAAAAACAACTTTTTTAAATATTTTGTAATTTTTAGTGCAAAAAAATAATTTTTTTGTGGAAATAATTTTTACTTAATAGCCGGCCTTCGGCCGGGCGGAAGGGCTTTTAACTCTGTGGTATGCCCAAAAGCGGCTTCGCTAACGTAATTCTTCCTTTTTACTCAACTTTTTTATAAAAATTATTTTTTTAATGCGTTTCTTAGGGAAATTCGATTTTCAAAGCCCTATAACTTCCAAAATATTTAATTGCGTTGAAAAATTTTTACATCATTATTTTCACCGATAAAAGTACTATCAATGGCGCAAAAAATCAACTAAATTAGAGCTGAGTTAGGGAGGTCTATTTATGTCAAAAATACAAAAATGTATGATATAAATCTTTTAGGAAATACTTATAAATAATGTTCAAACAAACGGTCTTCAGACCCCCCTACATCTAATGGGACTTGGAACAACATTTGTGAACTAATGTTCAGCCGGCTAACAGCCGATTTTGAGCCGCCGCCGACAATTTTTTGCAAAGCCGCCGCCGCCGTTAAAATCGTTCGGCGCAGGTCTCTGTTGCTGATAAGAGAAGTGATTCGTTCGTTGTCCAGGTTGTTTACAGAAATATTTCGAATTTGTGCATTTTTTATCGAAAATAGAAAATCTTGAATTAGTTGTATATAATGAGCGGCAACATACACGGACTTAGTTGGTTCCCTAACATTCCAGATAAGTTTGTAACCTGGGGCCAGGACATTAATTTGTATGAAGTGCGCAATAAAGGCGAAACAGATGTTAAACGTAAGTCAGCACCTTGTGCACCAAGTCAGTGGATTTAATGGTGGTCAAATACTTTATTTACAGCTCGCCTACCAAATATATCAGCAAATTTTGTGGCCATTGAAAATCGTTATCAATACGCCAGATGTGTTCAACCATCATACCACAAACACCGTCCCATTATTGCAGTTGGTTTGGGCGATGGAAAAATTGGTATTAGCAATTTCCATGAAATGGTCGATAACAGTTGGGAATACAGTAAGTAATTAATATGCGATTTGGTTATTGTTTATCAATCTCGAAATGCTTTATTGATTTAAGCTCCTCGACAGCAACGAATGTGTTTATGCTTGGCTTGGAATGAGACAGACCCAAATATTTTGGCCATTGGTCACGATCGATACAAATCGGATTCATGTATAACAATTTGGGATATAGAAAGAGGTCTACCAAAGGAAAGCAGTAAGTATTTTTTTTTAACAAAGTAATTTATTAGGCAATTGGAAGTGTACATGTAGATATGTACGTAAAATATAAATTTTAATCATTTATGTTGAATTACATAAACTGATTCTTACCAAAAAGTCAAAAGTATCCAATATTCAATACACTTATGCAAACATACATACATATGTTTAGGGTTCGTTTCGAAAAGAAAAATTTCGTTTGATATTTGGATATCATACCTTTTTAGAAGGTTTTTGCAGCAGTAAAAATAATGGCGTATTTTGTTTTTTTTAATTCTAATACCTTCCCCTGCATATCTGCGGCTAAAAACGCACATTTTATAGTATATTTTTATTGTATTTATAAAAAAAAATGTATTTTTAAAACTTTTTTGAAAAAAGTCAATTTTTCGGACACCCTATTTACAACACGCTTTATTTTAAACGGGTCGAATAATGCTCATTCTTACTAAAATTTAATGCTAAATCGATGTTTAAAATAACATTTTTTATAAATCAACCCGATTTGCCTCTGCGCAAAATTGCGCTCAAAATGTGCGTTTTTAGCCGCATATATGCAGGGGAAGGAGTTGGAAAATTAAAAAAAAAAATTACGCCATAATTTTTACTGCTGCCAAAAACCTTCTAAAAAGGTGTGATATCCAAAAATCTAAATTTTCAAATTTACCCTAATATGTACATCCATTACTCTTGGATTTTCATTAAAGTTTTTGATGCCATTAAAGTAACCCTCACTAAACATCTGCATCAATTCATTTGTAACTCATTTTTAATTATTCTCTTTCTTTTCAATTGTTGACTGTCATTGCTTTTTAAACTTAAAATCAATTCTCTGTGTGTGCGTACGTATGAAAAAGTCAAAGAAACCAAAACAAAAATAAACAAAATCAATTGTGCAGAGAGTCATAAAAACACTTTAGCAATAAATCATTTGCAACTGAATTGAATTAAATGTAAAAATGCAATACTGTCATTTGTTTGTTTTTTGTTTAAAAAATTTGAAGTGGAGGAAATATTAAATGAAACAAGCGCGATTGTTACATTCGGCCCGGCCGAATCTATATACCCACCATCGACTTTTTCAAATTTTATGTTATATGGGAGAAGGCGGTGAAGTGGGCAGTAAAATGGGCGGACTACGCCCATTTTTTGTTTCCGAGTTTACATTGGTACTTAAACTATTTGAACACAATTTCGTTGATTTTCAATTTATATGGGAGGTGAGCGGTAAAGTAGACGAACCACGCCCATTTTTTGTTTCCGAGTTTATATCGATCCCCGAACTTTACGTACAAAATTTCGTTGTCGTACATGCTTTTGTTGAAGAAATATCAGCAGAAAAGTATAAAACGGACACCCTGTGTTTCTAGTTTTTAGCCCATAACTTTTTTGTTTATTAACCGATTTTGTCCATTTTTAATCCCAAACAAACCTTATATAAGACAAATATTTGTGCCAAATTTCTTAGATGATTCCTTCGACATGTTACACACGGAATGACAAAATCAATATACCCCCCATCTTTTTGATGGTGGGTATAAAAATTGTAAATAATATAGGTTTGTAATTAAAAGTAAATAAAAATATCATAAATAAAATAAATTTTATTTCATTTTAGATATAATTAAATATAATTTAAATAAAAAATAATAAAATTTTCTGAGCGAAGAAAATTAAAGCAAACGTAATTATTATCTGTTTTTTATTTAAAAATAGATAATTGTTACTTTTCCTGCATTTTTTCATATTAGATGTAAGGGAATGACAGTAATTCAGTTTTGATTTGATGTTTTTTATTTAACATTATTGTTTTTGCAAAAAATCTCTTATGAGAAATAATTTCTCAAAGATAACATGATTTGTTTTTGTTTCATCATTTCAATTCAACTCAATTAAAATATTTTTTTACGTGGTTTGTTTTGTATTGTTTTGTTTTTTATTTTAGCAGTAATGTGAGAACATGTATTAAAAAACATTACTGTGAATTGAAAAGCAAATGATTTGATGCAGATGTTTAACCCTCACGATATTTATTAATATTTCAAATAATTTTTTAATAAAATTATTAATTAACTTTATATTGGAATTTAATTATATGATTTATTAATATAATTAATTTTCTAATTGATTTTTAGTATTGTTTTTTAATAAATTGACAGCTGTTAATAAAATATAAAGAAAAATTAAATATTTGTCCATAAAGGTACAGAAATAATATAAATTTAAGTAAATTTTCAAACACTTGCAGCTGATTGCATCTATTTAAGGAAAAGAAGTAATAATAATATCAATTATTCTATTTATTAATATTATCATTTTGATGATTGGAGCAAAATCAATTAAAAATTAATTAATATTACAAATTTCGTAATTGACGTCCATTTTTACTTTTTTCTGTGTATGTTATAAATTTCAAATGAAAATGCAGCAAATAAATAAGTTAATTTGAAAAAAAAAAAAAAAAAAAAAAAATGTTATACTAACACAAAAATTGTTCAAGGTCGAAATGTTTTGCAATACGTATTTAGTTAAATATCCTTTGCATTATATAGTGCCTATAAGTCATTCAGTTAACCAATGCCTTAATTTTATTATGATGAAATCGAGTATTAAGCATCCCGTAATATAACTAAGAAGTAAAGTAACATTCTGGAAATTTCTCCAAAGCTTCTTAATTAGATAAGTGGATAAGAAGGCCACTCCATGAAGTTAAAGTTTTCCATTCTAACCTAATTTTTTAGTATTCTCGAGTTATGCTTAGTGTCATTACATTACATATTATGATATAAAAATATTACGTGGAGACCCAGTGTTATCTCTGATATCGCGACACATAGTCATTTTACATTCCATGCATGGCAACATTGTTAGTTATTATCTTTAATGACAACCATGTCGATTTGTTTTGAGTTTAATGAAATTGAAGGACGAAAAAGAATTTTATTAAACATTATCAAAAGAATTTTACCATTGATAGGAAACCTGTTTCGAGAAGGAAAAAAGGTCCACATGATATAGGGAAAGCCAAGAAAATGTAAAGCTTATTGAAAAGTGCTCCAAACACATCTGGTAGAAAAGCTGCCCGGTTAGCTCAGTGCTCTGACTATTTGATACGAAAAGTTAAAGAAAATGCAGGGTTGAAAGCATATAAAGTCCAAAAAGTTCCAGCTGCAAAAATTTAGAAACCAAGAATAGGGCATGGAAATTAAAATCAAATTTCATACAAAAGTACTCATATTGTATGGACGATGAAACATATTTAATGGCAGATTTTTCGGAGTTTCCAGGTCAACATTTTTATATTGATAATGTTCGAGATAAATATAGGACTCAAAAGCAGACAAAATTTCCTGAAAAATTCCTGGTATGGCAAGGTTTATGCAGTTGCGAAAAAAGAGGCAAGTCATTTGTTGGATAAATACCGAAATATACACACTTGCTGAAAATAATAGATACTAGTTTTGCTTTTAGTAAACAATTTGATCTGGCAATGCTACTTTAATGAAATATGGCAAGTATATGCATAAAAATTGATTTACTAGTGTTTTATAGTTTGAACAAAAAGTCGACTTTTTTTAATTTTTAAATAGTCGATTTTTCGACTTTTTCAATTCTTAAATAGTCGATTTTTCGACTTCTTTTAATTTTAGAATAGTCGACTGTTCGACTATTTTCGACTTTTTCCGACTATTTTGGACTTTTTCTGACTATTTTCGACTTTTCGACTATTTTAGATTTTTTTCGACTATTTTATGGAATAGGTCTAAAAGAGTACCCATATGCATTTATTGCATTTATCAATATGATAAATAGAACCATTTGAATTCAATTAAAAACATTCCCTAACATTTATATTTTTACCTCATTCTGAAACAGTGATATTTGTGAATTTAACGTTCAATTTTTTTCTCTACAGGGCGGCGGACACTTCTTCGGAAGTTACTTCCTAACGAATTAGTTTTCATTTCGCCAGAAAATATCAATTTTTTCCGCTTTCACATTCGGACTAAAGTAAGTGTATTTTAAGAAGTTTTAACAGAATCTTAAAATTTTGTATGAGTATTGATGGAACTCTTCTGGCAATTTGTTATGGACAAGATAAAGTCAAACTGTTTGCGGACCTACTTCTTTAAAAATTGTATCTGAAATAGCCTTCAAAGAAATGAAGGAGTCCTTTTTTGCCAATACAATAATCCTCCTTTCCATTTCTGGGGTTCTTTTAAGAGGCTTAATACGAATTTCTATTGTTTGTTTTTTAGATAAGGCACTTTGCGCAAAACGTAGATATCTTCGTAGGCCCCTATTTTATGCAACGACTTTGCAGTTTTCGTATGTTTTGAACCATTTTTTTTCCTATTGGGTACACTAATTGTTTCTTCCAATTTTCTGTGTCACAATAATATTTCTTTATAATATTTTCAACCTAAATGTAAATTTTCTTATCCTATTACATAAAAACTATAAAAAAGGGGAAAATAAATCGATTTAATATGAAAAAAATTACAAATTAATTAACTGTATCTGTTGTTATGAGCAACAGTTTTTTTTTTTTTGTAAATTTTTCATAAATTAGTTAAATCGACAAAAATTCGTCAATATGACTAATTCAATTAGTTAATTAAAAGGTAGTTAATTTGACAAATTTTTAGTCAAATTGAAGAAAATATTATTCAAATTAACTAAATTTTTTGTTCATATTTAAGAATTTTTATTCAATTTAAGTAAATTATTTTATTTAATTCTACTAAATTTTTGTTGAATTGAATAAAAAATTTATTCAAATTAACTAATTATTTCCTCCCAATTGAAGAATGTTTATTCATTTTAACATTTGAATTTTACTCAATTTGACAAAATTTTGTCAATTCTAAAATACTGTTTAAAACCTTGTAGGAAATTAAGAAATAAAACAAATAAGAAATTTTAAAATGTTTAATAATATTTATTGTATAAAAGAATATGCTTCATATTAGAAATAAGTATTTAAAAATATAAAGAAAATTATTTAATTAAATTTAGTACAAACTTACGTAGCAAAAGTTTAAATTATAAATAATTATAAAAATAAACCAAATAAACTACCGTCTGAAATATAAAAAAAATATATTTGAGAAATAAGAAATTCTGTCATTTTATAATTAAGTTTTAATATACAGTATAAACTCGATAATCCGGATGGCGTTAATCCGGATTATTCGGTAATCCGGACAGCATTTTCCAATTCATTACATACTCTATAATCCGGATTGATTGCAACTTTGTAATCCGGATTGAATATAAAAAGTACCTTTTCTATTTAAATTTTAGCAAAGTTTAGAAAATGCGTTAACAATTATAATGTAAGAGTTGATTATAATTGAATTCCATAATTTTCAGTTAAGTATTTGTCTCAAATTTTTTTCAAAAAAATTAGTACAGAGGTTGGTATTTTTTGGGTTAAATGAACAATTTTTGAAAAACTTTAAATATGGACTGTTTTTAGATGAAAAATATGGACTTGATATTTAAGCTTTTTTATATGGTAAATTTTGTTATATTTTAATAGTTTTTATATAACAAAAGATGACCAGGAAAAAACCTCTATAATCCGGATAGGGGTCTGCAATCAATTATCCGGATTATCGAGTTTATACTGTATTACCTGCAATATACCTATTTGTTTCATATTTTGTTACAAAAGTTTGTTTGCTCGATCCTTGATATGATCTTTAATCATTCGAATGGAAACAACCCACATTTTAGTAAAATTTTTTCATCGATATCGACCTGAGAAAATAAAAAATATACATTTATTAAAAAATTTATTTAACTTAACAAACTATTTTTGTACCATTTATTAAGAACATTAGATGTGCATTCAGTGATACACTGCACTAGTTGTCGATCAATTTAATTTCTGCCCATGCAGTTTTAGAACTCAATATTTTTAACGTTTATTTCTGTATGATCTATAGCAACGTATAAAAAATATCAAGAAAAGGAAAATATAAACTGAAAAGTATATATAAGTATGTTGAGGAACCATTCCCATATTTCTAAGTGACATTTACTTTGGTTTATTTACTTGTATTTCACACTCTACACACACACAATGAAATGTATTATTTTTATTTTGTTAAAGCTTACTCTCATTTGCTCATCTTATGTTATTGAATTCAACCCTTATTATTATGCGCAATATGTTTAAGTTTAGTCTTCCTTTATGCACCACACGAAACAGATCTCATGAAACAATAATACAGTCCACTCTTTTTATGAATTAAAGAACTATAATAATTAAATGGAAAATATTAAGAAGTGTTTTTTATTTGGTTATTATCCAACATATTTTGGTCCTTCGAGCCGGATCTGGAACTTAGTGACAATAGGTAGTGCTTAATGGAACAGTGTTATAAAGGAACGACTCATAGGTTGGAAAGCAATACATAACAAATGTATTCGTAAAGACAATTCTCGCAGTTTATTGGTAAAGGGTAAATTAGTCGCGCCCTGGACAATACGTAGCTCCAGTGGACACTATTTACAACAAACATTCGGTTCCCGGAATATACAATCGGTTCGTGGCTTTCGCGTGCTCCTGTCGACACGGTAAGAACATTCATTTCGGTCCGGGAAAAAACACAAAACGTATGGTAGTGAACAAAACTTAAGTGGTTAAACAACAAGAAACAATTAGTGGAAACAAAAGCAACAACAAGAAACAATTAGTGGAAACAAAAAACATTTAGAGTGAAAACTATAACAAATTGGAAAAGTAATCAAAAGCAAAAGTACAGTGACAAAAATAGTAACAAGGAAAAAAGAAAGACAAGTGGTATAATAAGGGGCAATTTTGACGATGATGTTTTTGCGTCTGATGGTTTTAGTTTGTAGGCAAGAGGTGTAAAGAAGCAAGAGGGGTAAGAAAACAAGCACGAATCGTGATTTCGTGTGTGTTTTTTTATGTTTCTTATTTACAGCATTCGCACTTTTCTTATGTTGCTTTATTTATTTTCGCTTTTCAGAGTGTATAGATCGTCGCTATGGTACATAAACACGTATCAGTGTTACCATATTAAAATTTTGCGATGCACAAATTTAAACAAGTAACATTTTTATTTTTAATTAAAAATAAGAAATTTTTCATTTTATTTCTTATAATAATTTATATACGTAATAGAAGGAAATAGTTATTGAAGCAAAAATACTTTCATCTCAAATATGAAAGAAAATAATTTTTATTTTATCATTTAAATTAAGAAATAAGTTTATAATAAATTTTGTTTTATAAGTAATTTATATCATTTATTTATATTATTAACAAGAATTAATTAATTAATTAATTAATTAATTAATGTAATTAATAGGCTTAGTAAAATGAAATATTTATTGAAGAAAAAAATACTTTTTTTCTTAAATAAAATTCTATTGATAATGTTGTTCTGGACGCCGCTCAAGTGGATTCAATTCGGGTAGTCAGTCTACTTCTACTAGCTCTTTAATGGAAGAGCAGCCAACGTGCTCGTCGTATTCACGTAGAATAACAAACGCAAATGCTTTTATGCCAAATCGCCCCATCCGACCACAATCTGCCCCATTAGGTATTTCCCAGCAACCAGTTCAATTCCGCCCAATTCGCCCTTCATCAGCATCTTCTGAAAATCTTCATATGCTGCCCTTAAATACGAGTCCGCAAGTAACTACACCTGACATTTTGCATCAATCACTTGAATTTTTATTTAATGATGAAGACTATATCTAATTTTTT
Source organism: Protophormia terraenovae (assembly GCA_951394005.1). NCBI lineage: Eukaryota > Metazoa > Arthropoda > Insecta > Diptera > Calliphoridae > Protophormia > Protophormia terraenovae. The sequence continues at coordinate 76,137,293 of OX596074.1, read as the reverse complement.
TAAATAAAATGTTTTAATACTAACCTTTAAATATTCTTTTCTTAAATTTTTCCAAATTGCTTCACACACTTTCGGAATTTCAGTACATAGGAAAGTTTCAGATAGCCTTGTCTGATAATTTGTACTTTTAAGTGTTTCGCCAGTAGCAAGATAGCGCAATGTGGCACATAGTTTTTCCGCTGGAGAAATAGATTTTCTCATTAGTGTGTCCTGCTTCACAATACCATTTCCTATTTTCCCAAGTATATAGTAGAATGTTTTTGCATCCATTCTTAAATAATTAAAAAATGATGAGGTATCGCTCGAAAGCTCGTCCATTAAAAATGAAAAAGATCCCCTCTCTAAACGATCTTCTCGCCAAGGTTTTACCCAGTCCGTTCTTTGCCTTTTATTTGGTAAATTATTTGCACTTTCGCAGCAGCTCAGTAAACCTAAAACAACTTCTACATCGTCATCGTCTTCTAAATTTCCAACTTCAATAGCTAATTGAGTCACTTCCAACAAGTCTTCAACTAAATCTTCTCTACTTTTGATTTCAGACATTTCTATAATTGAAATATACGTTTAATGTAATATAAACTTCCTCCGTATTTTTTATTGTGTAAATATATTTATACCTTGTTTATTAAAATCCTTGAAAAAAACGTTTAATTAATATACTTTTACTGTGTTTTTTAAAATAGCGCAAAAATTTAACCATTTGTCATTTATGTTTACCAGGGTTGGAAGTTTCATAACAGCTAACATATACATTTAACACCACCTTTTGCATCCCTGATGTATATGAATGGTATAAATAAAGAAGACAGTAAAAAATCTTCACAAACAAACATGCCCAAAGTCATCGTCAAAACGTACGAGATTTTACAAAGACTGTTTAAAGGAAAATAAAAGAAAACATCATGACTGGACAATCATAGTGAAAAACCCCACTAACTAAATTCTTGTGGAAAAACAAATCTAATAGTGAAACAACATATAACAATAAAGAAACAACAAGTAGTGTAGCAACAATATTCTCTTAGTGCAAAAATCAAAAGTAAAAACAAAAACAAGTGAATACAAAAAAGTCATATAGTAACATAGCAAAAAACAAATTGAACAGAGATTATACACAACGTGAAAAAAAACAAACAGAACAAAAGTAAGTGAGAAATAAGAATATTCAGACGCAACAGCAACAAAAATATAAACAGAAAAAGTGTAACGTACATAAATACGTGTGATATACATACAAGTGGTCAAGTTCTATTTTGTTCGTTATAAAAAAAAAAAAAAAGTAACGGCTGTTGACGTTTTGTTTGGTTACTGGGCTCTCGTATGTTAAATTCGTATATGTGTAACATAGACAGTGAACAATGGTGTAGTTAAGTCGGTTGGGCAAGTGTATGTTACTTCGTCAGCTGCGCGTTGACTTTACATAGTATTTTATATATGTACATACTAAGAGAATAACATTCGTTTGGGTTTTGTGCAACATAACAAAAAAGAAAAAGAAAAAGAAGAAGAGCAAATACATAAGTGGATCAAATACAAAGTGAAGAGAACAACATATACATATATAAGTAGTAAAAATACAAAGTGAAGAAAAAACAAATACATACATTAGTGGAAGAAAAAACTAAGTGAAAAAAAATAACACATAAGGACAAAAAACACAATTCGGTTGCTAAGATCAGTAGTATATACATACATTTATAAGTAAGAAAAAATTTTTTTTTTTGTTTACATAGGAATTTCGGTTACTTTTTATGAACAATTCGCTCGGTCGTAAACATAAACATTACTACACGCGATAAACTGCACGCGACAAAACAAGTGTTCGTGATTATTGCAACTTCTGAAGATTATTGGATATTTTTTATGGGCAATTGATACAAATTCATCAACATTGGAGGAAATACAATAGAATTTACTGTAAGTACACATTTTTTATTATTATTATTTGGTCAAGATGTCTGCGACAATCAAGAATATTCAATCCAAACGTCGAATGGAAAAGGGCGCAATCACTCGCGCATATACATTTACACAAAATCCCCCTGAGGAATATTTGGCTGAACAAATCGAAACTCGTATCGTAAGATTAGAAGCAGCATGGAAAGAATTATCGCAACTTACAAAGGAATTATACAATTATGAAGATGAAGTAGGCTTTGTTGATCCTGAACAGGAAATTTTAGAATACGAAGAAAAGTATATTCAAAGTAGCGGTTTACTTAAACGTATGTTAAGAAATGCTAGTCCCCTTGAATCAACCCCTGAACCCAACAATGAGATGTTTTCTAGACTGGCTGAACAGCATTCTACATTATTACAAAGACTTGATTCTCCCATCGTAACGCGTAATGGCAATGAAGATTTACCCAAGCTTAGAATAGAACCTTTTAGTGGCAGTTACAAGGACTGGCCAGCATTCAGAGACTTATTTACAAGCGCAATAGATTCTAAACCCAACATTTCGAACGTTCAGAAATTCCACTATTTGAAATCCTTATTGAAAGATGATGCAGCGAATCTTATTAAACATATGCAAATTTCGGAATCATCGTATAGCACAGCATGGGCTCGGCTCAAGGAACGTTTTGACCGTCCTCGTCATATTATCAACTCGTACATCGAAACATTTATGGGTCTTTCTCCAATGAAGGAAGAAAATGCAATTAGTTTACGTAGAATTTCAGATATTTCAAATGAGGTTGTTAGAGGTTTAGATGCAATTAAATACAACGAACGTGATCATTGGTTAATTTACATACTGCAGAATAAGATTGATTCGGAATCTCGTAGGAAATGGATAGAAAAATCTCGTGATGACCCTAAGCCAACAATAGACAAATTTTTAACGTTTTTAGATGAATGCTGCGAAGAATTAGAACTAGGAAAGAATAATACTACTAAATCTACAGGTTATAAGCGGAACTCTTCTACTTTAGTTTCTACAAATAATCAGCGAAATTGTGAAGATTGCGGTTCGGATGATCATCAAACGTATAGGTGTCCACATTTCTTATCATTGTCAGTTGACCAACGCCGTATGTTAGTTAAGGAAAGGAATCTTTGTTTCAATTGTATTCGTAAAGGGCACTCTGCCTATAATTGCAAGTCTCAAGGTAAATGTCGTACATGTCAACGGAATCACCACACTCTTTTACATTTTGCTCAAGTTGATCCAGCGCATCAAGCAAATGTTGCTGTCTCATCGGAATCCCCTATCGTTAATGCGGGTACATCGCAACCTGAAGATTCTCATCCTGTATCCCTGAATACTGTTATTGGTAGTTCGTCACTTATGAAGAAGGAAATCACACATATTTTACCTACGGCATTGGTGGATGTTCGTAATCATAAAGGTAATTTTGTCACCTGTCGTTTATTGCTAGATACGGCATCAGAATTGTCGTATATCACGGAAGATTGCATAAAACGTTTAGGATTGCCTCGAATCGGCTCGAAAATTGCACTTTCTGGAATCTCATCAGTCAAAGCAGAATCAACTCGTGGTCATAGTTTTCTACACGTAAGGTCCAGAAATTCGCCATGCACAATTGGTGTACAGGTACACATTTTAGGTCGGATTACTTCGTCGCTTCCAAGAAGCAATATCACAAATTATGATAGAAGAAGGCTAGATGCGGTTCGTCTTGCAGACCCATCTTTTTACCATTCAAATCCCATTGACATTTTACTCGGAGCAGACTACGTTTGGGAAGTAATCACACAAGAGAAATTACTAGATGATAAAGGAAGAACAATCGCTATTTCTACAATTTTTGGTTGGGTAGTTACATCGGTATTTTCAACGGCTCAACAACACTCGTCTTCGTCATTATTGACATTGGTGGATATCGATAAATCTATTAAATCTTTTTGGGAAATTGAGGAAGCAGAACCGCTAGGAAGAAAGCACGACGAAAATGCGGTGGTTGAACAACACTTTCAAGAAACTCATAGAAGACATACCGATGGACGTTACATTGTGGAACTCCCCTTTAAAGAGCAAGATATAAAATTTGCAGATACATACCAAGGCGCCCTCAAAAGGTTTTATGCCACCGAACGTAGACTCTCAAGAAACCCAACTTTGAAGGAACAATACATTAGATTTATGAAGGAATACCATAGTTTGGGGCATATGCGTGAACTCTCACCGGAAGAAGTAGATGTCGAAGAAGGTCGATATTTTTACTTGCCACATCATCCAATTGTTGGCCCAAAACTACGCGTCGTATTTGATGGCTCATTTCAAGATGCTGAAGATGTTTCTCTTAATGATCAATTACATATTGGCCCATCGATTCAACGGAATTTATTTGCTGTTTGCTTTCGTTTTCGTTTACACAAATTTGTATTCTCTGCGGATATCATTAAGATGTTTCGTCAAATTTGGATAGCAGAAAATCATCGAAACTTTCAACGCATTCTATGGAGAGAAGATCCCAAGGAAACGCTTAAACACTTTCAATTGTGCACAGTCACATATGGAACATCACCGGCACCTTACCTTTCTGTTAGGGTATTACAACAAATTGCAGAAGATTATCGAGAATCTCACCCTCGTGCTTCAAAGATTTTACTGGAAGACTTTTACGTCGACGATGTGTTGACTGGCGCTTCAACTGAAAAAGAACTTATGGACATACGTAATGAATTAATCGATTTACTGGCTCAGGCTGGACTGGAATTAAGTAAGTGGGTATCAAACTGCAAAGCTATTGCTCCAGCTACAGAAGATGAAAGCAATTTTCTACGAAACGATGAGAATGACTCAACAAAGGTACTTGGCATATATTGGAACTCAAAAGAAGACAGTATTGGCTATAGAATCAATTTAGATGACTCACAAATCGCAACAAAAAGGAAAGTTATATCTGACGTCGCACGAATTTTCGACCCACTTGGCTTAATATCTCCTATCGTCGTGAAATTCAAAATATTATTCCAAGAATTATGGCTACTTAACCTAGGATGGGATGAGTCTCTGCCTGAGAACTTGGCAACGCTGTGGATTAAATATAGAAACGATCTGCAGAATCTCAAAAAATTGAAGTTACCTCGATACTTACCTAACTCAAGATCAAAGATTCAATTACATGGTTTTAGTGACGCCTCAATTAAGGCATATTCGGCGGTTGTCTACTGCAGGATGGAGGATGAAAATGGAACAATCCATATTAATTTAATAGCGTCGAAGACTCGTGTAGCACCGTTGAAACAAATTTCATTGCCCAGGTTGGAGTTATGTGGAGCATTGCTGCTTACTCGTCTAATGAAGTCAATTATTTTATCGTTACCTCAAACGCAAATAGAAATGAATGCATGGTGCGACTCCACTGTTGTATTATCATGGTTATCTATGCAACCGACAAAACTCAAAACTTTCGTAGGAAATCGCACGTCCGAGATTTTAGAAACCCTACCTCGAAATGTATGGAGACACGTCAAAACAAAAGAAAATCCGGCGGACTGTGCTTCTCGTGGATTAATGGTAGATCAACTATTGGAACATGACTTGTGGTGGACAGGTCCCTCGTTTTTGAAAACTAAGAAACAAAATATTTCATCTGGATATATGCAACCTGCACTCGATGACGATGATGTAACTGCGGAAATCAAGACTACTGGTATGACTATCTCAACAAATCTTGCTACTTCGGATAACTGTGGAAGGAACAACACTCACCCTTTGGAAGAAGTATTACAAAGGGTATCACATTGGTATAGACTTATTCGAATCGCTGCTTATGTAAAACGATTCATCAACCTGCGAGTACACAAGATGAAAATTACGGCTGAATATTTGACATACGAAGAAATCAAGGAAGGAAGAATCATTTGCCTGAGAATGGCTCAAACTAGTTTCTAAGTGGAGAAAATATGCTTGCTGCGTAATCGGAACATAGAGAACAATTCCAAGCTTCTACCCCTTTCACCATTTCTTGATGATGATGGATTAATTAGAGTTGGCGGTCGTATTTCTAACTCCGAACTTTCAACAGAAATTCAGCACCCTATAATTTTACCAAAGGAACACAAAATTACAAGATTAATCCTCAAAGAAGAACATGTTAAGAATTTGCATCCTGGCGTATCAGCACTTTTTGTAATCGTTAGACAACATTATTGGATTTTTGGTGCCAGGAACTTAATTCGTCAACTCACTCATCAATGTTTGAAATGCTTTAGACAAGCTCAACATGCAACACAACAACGAATGGCTGATCTACCCGCAGTACGCGTTAGACAGGCATTTCCATTTCAGAACACTGGATGTGATTATGCAGGTCCGTTTACGTTGAGGGTACATAACGGACGTAATTCAAAGACCTCTAAAGGTTATATATGTTTATTCGTATGCATGGTGACATCGGCCATACATTTGGAACTGGCGACTGATTTAAGTACGGAATGCTTTCTAGGAGCTCTACGACGCTTTATGGCACGACGCGGTAAATGCACTATCATATATAGTGACAATGGTAAGAATTTTGTCGGAGCGAAACGTAAACTCAACGAGATGTACCAACAACTACAGGCTGATGATCACAACCGAATCATAACCGAAGCTTTAGCCAAAGAAGGTATCAAATGGACATTTATCCCGCCATACTCACCACACTGGGGTGGTATATGGGAGTCAGGTGTACGCTCAGTTAAACTACATTTACATCGCGTTATTGGCTCAACTATACTCACGTTTGAACAGATGCATACGCTCCTCGCACAAGTGGAAGCTGTCATCAACTCTAGACCATTGGGGTCCGCCCCCGACACCGATACTAATTACCTTTCTCCTTCTCATTTTTTAATAGGCAGGCCGACTACTATGGTACCTGAGGGTAACTTACTTGAATTAAATCCAAATCGGCTTGGCTATTGGCAACATATACAATGCATGTATCAAGGGTTTTGGCGAAGATGGAGCAAAGAATATTTGACATCACTTCAACAACGCCCAAAATGGACAAAGGTTCAACCAAACATCACGAAGGAAGATATTGTTCTAGTGAAAGAGGAAAACACTCCCCCCGCTACTTGGGTCACAGGTCGTGTTATTGAAACCTTTCCTGGTAATGATGGCTTGACAAGAGTTGTGAAATTGAAGACCCCCCACGGAACGATGACCAGACCAATTTCCAAGATTGTTAAACTTCCCATATGCTGAAACGCTGTTTCAGGGCCGCCCGGGATGTTGAGGAACCATTCCCATATTTCTAAGTGACATTTACTTTGGTTTATTTACTTGTATTTCACACTCTACACACACACAATGAAATGTATTATTTTTATTTTGTTAAAGCTTACTCTCATTTGCTCATCTTATGTTATTGAATTCAACCCTTATTATTATGCGCAATATGTTTAAGTTTAGTCTTCCTTTATGCACCACACGAAACAGATCTCATGAAACAATAATACAGTCCACTCTTTTTATGAAATAAAGAACTATAATAATTAAATGGAAAATATTAAGAAGTGTTTTTTATTTGGTTATTATCCAACAAAGTATATACACATAGTACAAAAAATATTTACCTACATATGCAAATCGTTTGTTGTCACTTGTAGTAGGTTTGTTTTTACGTTTTTCAAGGACATTTTTGTCGTGCAGTTCTCCATAATAAAAAACGGCACCTTGAGATGATGATGGCCGTGGACTAGCAGTTGAATAATTTGAAGAATTTTATTCAATTTGACTAAAATAAAATTGTTATCTTTAATAAAAATTTTTTAATTTTACATGTCTTTAGTAAAATTAACTAAATTTTTTAGTCATATTGAAGAATTTTTATTTATTTTGACAACTTCATTTTATTTTAGTTAAAGTAAATTAGTTTATGTGTTAGTATATTTTATCAAATGTTACTTACAGTGGTGGCCACGAATTTAAGACACGACATGTAACGAACTAAGTTGTGATAATTATTACAACCCTGCAATATAAAATTAGATTTTGTTAATTTTTCAGTGTACCCTGTAATGTTAAGATCAATTACCGTTATTTGGTTTTGTTTGTGTATACATTTTGTTGCTGTTTTTATTATATTTTCGTAAAAACGTGCTTTTGAAGCTGGTCACGAATTTAAAACATATAAGAAATATTTGGTTTTTAAGTGATTTTTTGGTGTTTTTTGAAGCTAAAAGGTAAGTAATGAATGTTTTATTCCATTTAATGTTAGAATACATCAAAATATTTAGTTAGAAATTGCCAGAGGTACTTGGAGTTCGGATGCCGAGCGAAAATTGATCCAACAAATGAATACTGATGGAAAAACAGTAATGGAAATTTCCAAGCTACTAAAATGTTCCAGATCCAAGATTTACAATGCACTGGAACACATCAAGCAACATGGCACTACCAAAAATGTCAAACAGCACCCTAGAGCCCGAAAAACTACACCCAGGGAGGATAGCTTAATTTATAAATCAGCTGCTAAAGATCCTTTCAAGAGCTCAAGTAAAATTAAAAATGAGATTTCATCGGATTTTGGTATTAATATATCGTCCAGGACAATAAGAAGACGTCTGAATGAAAAGAACTTACGTGGGTGTATTGCACAACGTAAACCACTTGTGTCAAAAAAAAATATTAAATCCCGACTAGCGTTTTCAAGAGAAAATCTCAATAAGCCGATGACATTTTGGAAAAATATACTTTGGAGCGACGAGTCGAAGTTTTGTCGCTTTGGTTCTGATGGAAAACAGTACGTATGGCGTCCTCCAAACCTGGAGCATCACCCAAAGTACACCCTTAAAACGGTTAAGCATGGTGGTGGAAATGTCATGGTGTGGGCAGCATTTTCCTGGCATGGTGTAGGTCCCATTCAGAAGATTATCAATAAAATGGACCAGCATATTTACAAAAACATACTGACAAGCATCATGATACCATTCGCTGAAGACAACATGCCTCTAATGTGGAAATTTATGCATAATAATGACCCTAAGCACACTTCACGCCTAGTGAAGAGTTGCTTAGAGGAAAATAATATCACAGTTCTGAAATGGCCAGCTCAATCCCCGGATCTCAATCCAATTGAGAACTTGTGGAATGATGTTGAGGAGCATGTACGAGCAGTAAAGCCAAAAAATTTGACTGATTTATGGGAAGAAATTCAAAAGGCTTGGTATGCCATTCCAAAGGAGCGCTGTATGGCCTTAGTTGAAAGTTTACCCAGGAGATGCGCTGCTGTGATTCAAAATAAAGGATTTCCCACCAAATACTAATATTGTTTTATGAAGCTGAGCTTTACTTTTGTGAATTAACTTTTATTTTGCCTATGTCCTAAATTCATGACCAGGCTTAAACTTGTATTAATCTGTATAATATGTAAATAAAAATTGGAAACTAAATATAGGTAACAAACTATTGTTGATTTTTTTTCATAACATTACTAGGATCTTTAAAAAATAACATGGATCTAAAATTTGTTCGATAAGATGTAAAAATTATCAGAAATATATAAGTGAAATGTCGTGTCTTAAATTCGTGGCCACCACTGTACATATATAGTATAGTCAACAATTTCTAGTAAGAACTAAAGAAATAATACAATTATAAGAAATATATATTTTTATATTTTTTACATACTATCAAAAACTGCAATTGTATTTATTAACCTCAACAAAAATACAATCTTAAAAAAAGACGTACAAACTTTTTTGAAGAATTTTCTTCAATTCTACATGCCTTTAGTAAATTTGAAGATATTTATTAAAACTGAAGAATTTTATTCAATTTGAATAAAATAATTTATTTAGCTTCTTAAAATGTGTATGGTTTTAGTCGATTTACAAATTTTTAGTCAAGTTGAAGAATTTTATTCAAATTGACTAAAAAATATTAATCAATTTAAAAATTTAAGAAAAATATTATTTAAATTAACATATAATTTATTCGAATTAACTTCTTTTTGGGATGTTAAGTTGAATAAAATTGTGTGTTGTTTTTCTTACTGCCAATTGTTTAAGAGTTATTGCCAATTTAAATAAATTTTCGTCGATTTAACAGATTTTTCTTAAATTTTTTAACGAAATTTTATTCAAATCAACATATTTTACAAAAAATAATTTTGACGAACAATTTTTAGTAGATTTGAAGAAAATTTTTTGATTGGAAGATAAATTCTATTGATTTGAAGAAAAAATCTGTTAATTTAAATATTTTTTTCGTCAATATTACCTACGAGATTTGATTTGGTTCATATATTTGACATATTTTTCATTGAATTGGCATTGCCAGATAAAGTTGTTTACTTAAAGAAAAATAATGTTAATATTTTTGAAGAATTTGCCAAATTTATCGCCACTTTAATATCATCCTACAAAGTGTATCTATTACATACACAGCCCGAAAAAAGTATTGGCACAGTACACACATTTTTACAAAATTGGTCACTGCATTCAAAATTCTTCGGTTAGAAATGTGATTGTTAGGTATTTTATACATATGTAAGTTCATTTATGACCACTAAACTTCAGCGGGAATGAAAATAATTTGCAAGAAAATTGCAAAATTAAAATTATTTCTTAATATTTTAAAGAAAAAAGTATTGGCGTAGGAAATTAAAATGTATTTAAATTTCGATATTAGTTCGGTCTGTGAGTAGTTGCAATATATTCTTCGATTTAGAGCCTTTTTTCCAAATTTCATTAAATTTATCTCCAAAATATCACGAAGGATGTCAAAAATGAATACCTCTCAATATAATATGATTTAAAGGTCTATTAAAATCAAAATCGATCAAAAATTAACACAATTGATAAAAGAAGTCACTACACCCTTAGAAACATTCCAAAATGTAAAGGATTTCGCCGAAAAACAGGGTTTCCAATAGAACTCAATATAAACAAACAGCATCATTTCAATGATGTAATGAAGAATTAACAAATCACAACCTTTATATAGAAAGTTGGGATACTAAAAAGTCTTTAACTCTGGTTGAATCCCAATATGGGTGCAAATACATTTCTTTATTTTACATTTTATAGTTTTTTGTATGAGATTTTATTTATTATAAACATCTGATCCATACCCAGCTATTTTGAAACTGTTCCGTTCAGATATTGGGATTATATAATTATCAAATATTTTTTTAGAATGTCAACTTTCACTAAAAAGTATTTTTTGCTAATTCTTCACTACATCATTGAAATGATGCTGCACAGCGTCCGATTCAAAAAATGAAATGGAAATAATTATGGAATTTCGGAAGGGCTGTTCCAATTTTCATGATATTTCACATGGTGATAGTACAGGTGTAGGCGAATTTAAGTTTTGAGGTTGGACCACAGGGGGTGAGTCCACAGGGTCCCAAAGTTGGACACCTCAAATATTTTATTATATATAGGAGGATTCTGCTAGTCGAGATCTACAACAAATGTGAAATGTTTATAAAATTTTTTGCAAAAAACACTGAAAAAGGATGGATTTGTGACTTTTGCATATTTTTCATTTATAATTATGCAATAAAATTCTCTTTAGTTAATAGTTTTGAATGATATTTTACACCTCTGTAGATTTTTTGATGCTTAATTTAAAACCCTATTCAATTTTTTAGATTTGTCTACGAAAATCCCGTAATTCCCAAAAAACTTTAAAAAATTTCCAAAAATGGGAGTTTTTACTTTTTTTGCTATATCTTTCCAACCGATATCGGAGAGCAAAAATTTCTATTACAAAAAAATTAAAAACACATTAGACTATATAAAAAGTATAACTTTTTTTGATTCCAGCTTTGCGATTTGAAAAGATTCGAAAAGAAAAAGTATGTAAACACTTTTTTGAAAAAAAAAGGGAAAAAATAAACTTTTTTGGAAAGTTTAAATTTAAATGCTTGTGACTTTTGACTCCGTAAATATTTTTTCAAATTCTTTCTTTACACAAGTTTGCTATTTGTTAATGAAATAAGGAAAGTTTAAATCAAATGGACCCGCTTTGAAGCCTAATATCTCTTAAACTGAAAGAGATAAGATATCCATACAATATTTTTTGTAGATCTCGACTAGCAGAAGCCTCCTATATATAATAAAATATTTGAAATCGGTTCAGATAAAAGGAATTAGAATAGTTTTTAAAAAATTGTATATCCGAGGTGTCCAACTTTGGGACACTGAGGACTCGCCCCCTGTAGGTCTATATGGTCCAAGCTCAAAACTTAAATTCGCCTACACCTGTACTATCACCATGTGAAATTTTTTAACTCACTCCCAAAATATTTCGGTTCAATTATTTCATTTACGTGAGCTGGACCATTTTTAAAAAACCTCCAAAAATATGGTTTTCGATCGACAGTAAACATAGTTTTTAACTTTTTGTCAAAAAAAATGACAACACATGATAGAAAAACGATGTCTACTACATATTGAACAAAAAATAATTTAAAATTTGTTTTCATTCACGCGAAATTAAAATTTTAGTAACATTTTTAATGATTTTATTTAAAATAGTATTTTATAAAAGTTTGAATATTTTGGAAATTTTTCATAGTAAATTATATTTTAGCGCATCATTGGGAAGCTCTCATTAAATACTATTGATATTTACATTCATTTAACCCTTTAGTTGCACAAATAAAATTTTGGGATTTCCGGTCCATAATTTGTTAAGTTAATTTTAATGACAAATAAATGGTTAGTTAAGGATATAAATGTTCCCGAAAGCGTAAATTGATCAAAAAAGGTCTAAATTCCTGTAAAATAGCGTCTAAATTTCAAAAACTCCTTTTTATTCGATTATTTTTGGAATTTTAAGTGAACTTATCATCTTTTTCACAAATTTATAAATATTTAAGTGTAATAAGTGCTTAAGCCCAAATTACAATAGCGCGTAGTCAGCAGCAGTGTGTGATGCCAATAATTAGCTGATTATTTAGAATGCACTGTTTGTTATGGTGTTAATTACATTTGGTCAGCAGCAGTTTGCAGTGATGTTTCATTTAGCCCTGTTTCTAAATTCACTGCGCTGCATTCAGATTGAGAGCGAGACAAAGAGAGTGAGCAAATAAATGAGAGGCTAAAATACAAAAGTAGAACAAAGCTAGACAGTGATCAGCTGATAAGTTTTGCTGATACTGTTGCTGACTACGCGCTATTGTATTTTGGGCTTTACACGCGATTTATTTGCAAAAATTTCAATTTTAACCTTCGGAGAACTAAATGCATATAATTGACCCCCTAGCTCTTAATGGGTTAATTACATGATATCTTCAATAGTAACAGGATAGACCATTCCTATGATACATTAAAACTTAATATATGTTGAAAAATGTCCGAAATATGTATAATTACATATTTTAACAAAGAAAATATGATAAAAAATGTTAGTAAAATCTTAATATTCCGCGACTGAAAAGACATAATAATTATTTAAATTAAAATTCAAAGTCGTAGTATGCCTCTTTTTTAATTTGAAGTTAATTTTCTTATAACTAAAATTGGAATAATAATATTGAAATAAATACGTAATTTTCAGTTCGTTGGCAACTGCTGAGCTAAGCACACACTCAACTGTTACTCTCATTCTTATCTTTTAAAAGTTTTTTTGTAGTTAACTTTTGCTTCGATGTCAAGACTTAAACGTAAAAGGGGGAATTATTGGACCCCTTTACAAGCTCTTGATAATGATGATGATGGAGATCCAATGGACTCAGATGAGGGAAATCAAACCGCTGAAAAAATTATTATTAAGGAGCATATACCTCCAATTAAAGTATTAGCACAAAGTGGTGATTTCATTCATAAACTTTTATCAAACAAGGACATTGTTAATTATCGTCTTAAAAGAATGTCAATTGGTTCTAAAATACTATGTGAAACGATGAGTACATATTCTGTTGTTAAAACTATATTGAGCGAAAATAAATGTCAATATTTTACACATGATAAAAAAGTGATCGTGTCTTTAATTGGTCTTGAAAACAAAACAGAGACGGAATTAAAAATCGAATTGACGTCGCGCAATTTGAAGGTTAATGATGTCAAACGTGTCGATAAATCATATGGTAATTTTACAGACACGATTTACATAATTTCTTTTCAAAACGGTTCTCTTAAATTAAACGATCTCAATAGAGATCATAAGTGCATCTTTCGTACTATTGTAAGATGGGAATATAAAAGAAAGAACAAAAACAGAATTGTACAATGTCACAAATGCCAAATGCTGGGACATGGCGAGAAAGGTTGCTTTGTTGGTTTTAGATGTGCTCATTGCGCTGGCAAGCACAAAACAGATGATTATAATGTTGATATTACGAAATGTGCAAACTGTAACGGAGATCACAAATCATATGATCTCTCTTGTCCTAATAGAGAGATGTATCTAAATATAAGAGAAAAGTTTAAGAGTAAAAAACCAAATAACCCAATAAATGTAACACGTGAATTAGCATGTAATGAGAACTCTAAAAAGAACGACCTCTTTACAATGTCAGAATTGACACAATTATCGATGGAAATGATTAATAAATTAAGAGATTGCTAAACTAAAGAACAGCAATTTAATATAATGGCAGAGTTAACAATTAAGTATTTGTATTCAAATATTAAATAATGAACACGCAGCTTAAAATAATGTTTTGGAACGCAAGAAGTATAATTGAAAAAATAATAGAATTTTTTAATTTAATAATTTACAAAAATATTGACATTTGTTTAATAACAGAAACTTGGTTGAATGAGAAATCCAGGTTTTCTCATCCAATGTTTAATGTTTTGCGCATTGATCGAAGAAACAGACAAGGTGGTGGTGTGGCAATCGTAATTAAGAAAACAATAAGATATAATCAATTAGAGTCTATAAAAACCAGAGTTATAGAAAACATTGGTATCGAATTATTGTTAGACAGCATTCGTCTTAAATTATATTGTGTATATTTCCCGGGGAGTGGAAGAACAACAGATCTTATGCCATCTTATAGGAGGGACATTAGAAAATTGCTCAGTTTACAAGGTAATTTTATTTTATGTGGTGATTTAAATGATGACAAATGATCCAACTCATATACCAACTTCTTCCCGTCCAATTTTTATTGAATACCTCATATACAGCAGTTGAAAATATTAAATAAATATAATTATAATAAAACAAATTGGAGAAGATATTCTGCAATAATCGATTCATTACTTATTAATTCGCCTTTTGAGGTAAATGAAATAAGTAATGTTTCTGAAATTGACTATATTATAAATAAATTTTCCGATATAATTATTAGATCTGCTAAGACTAGCACACCTATTGTTCCGGATTCAAATTTAAACTATATTAGACTTCCAAGTGAAATTATTGAACTTATAAGAATGAGGAGGCAGTGGCAAAGATACAGATATAATTCTGATCTTTGCGAGTACAAGCAATATGATCGATTAGCTAAATCTACAATATGGAATTTTCGGAACCGTAAATGGAATGATACTTTACAGAGACTAGACAATAGGTCGAAACCTTTCTGGAATATATCAAAAATTTTGAGACAAAAGGTTTCACATACATTGGTAAGTGAAAATGGAATTTTTAATACAGATTTTGAAAAAGCAAATGCTTTTGCAGAAACCTTTTATAAAAATCACCATGTAGCTGATAGTTTAGGGTGACCAAACCTTGAAGAAGTCGTGCAAGACGTTTTAGATAGGAGCAGTTTAGTAAACCATGATACCCCTGATTCAGAATTCATCTCGGAATCGTTAGTCAAAAGTTGTTTAAGTAGTTTAAAATTAAAAAAAAGAAAAAAAAAAATCTTGTGTTCCAGATATGATTAGAAATGAATTTCTGAAACATCTTCCAATTTCCGGAATAAGATATTTAACTTATATATTTAATACCTGCCTAAAGTTTCATTATTTTCCTATTCCCTGGCGAATTGCCAGAGTTGTACCTATCTTAAAACCGGGAAAGCCAGCTAATAAACCAGGAAGTTATCGACCCATTAGTTTACTAAATGGAATGGGAAAACTTTTTGAAATAATTATTAAAGACAAACTTTGTAGTTTTACTGACAGTAGGAATATCATACCAAATGAACAGTTTGGCTTCCGCCCTTCCCACAACACAACTCAGCAGGTAAAACGTATTACAGCTCTTGTCAAGCAAAAATTTAAAAATCGAAGGTCTGTTGCTATGGTTTTACTAGACGTCGAAAAAGCCTTTGGTACAGTATGGCATAAGGGTTTAATATACAAATTAATTACTTTTGGATTTCCCGGATTTATTGTTAAACTTATTCAAAGTTTTTTGACTACTCGTGTTTTTAATATTATAATTAATTCTACATTATCGGAAAATTTTTGTGTTGATGCAGGCGTGCTACAAGGTTCTGTTTTAGGACCGCTGTTGTATATCATCTATTGTGCAGATATTCCTCAAATTAGAGAATGCAACTATGCTTTTTATGCAGATGATACGGCAATATATTGCTCAGATGTTTCTCCTCAGATAATTATATTTAATATACAAAATGCTCTGAATATTCTTTATCAATATTTTATTAAATGGAAAATTAAAATTAATGCTGGGAAATCACAAGCTATCTTTTTCATTAGAAAAAAAAGTCCTAGTAATCTTCCCAGTTCTCAGTTAAACTTGAGTGGTACAGATATTCCCTGGTCTAATAATGTTAGATACTTGGAAGTTTTTCTAGACCGAGGTTTGACGTTTAATGAACACACCCTCCACATAATAAGTAAATATAATGTTGCAATAAGAATGTTGTATCCTCTAATCAACTGAAGGTCAAAGCTCAACACACACAATAAAATAACGATTGTGAAATCAATTTTTCAAGCCATTGCATTATACGCTTGTCCTGTTTGGGGCATATGTGCAAAAACACATATTAAAAAAAATACAAATCAGCCAGAATAAATTACTCAAAATGATTATGAGATTACCTTGGCATTATTCCACCAGAAGATTACATACTTTATGTAATGTAGAATATATCACTACACGTATTCACAAACTTTCTGACAAATTTCAAGTCAGTTGCAGAAATTCAAATAACGATTACATTTCGAACCTATTTACATAAGTTTGAATTGTAATTAGTTTGTGCATCCAATTATAATTTTAACTATTGCGATCCTCAATACAGTAATTACTGTCCCATTACCTATTTTATTTAAGTTTAAATAGTATTTTCTATTAAGTAATTCAACTTGATAATCTATTAATAATTTAAATTTGATTAAAGGTTTTTGTAATTATTTTCCTTTTCCTTGCGTTGCTTTTATAATTATTTGATTCTTGCGTGTTAAAATAAATCGTAAATTGTAATTATAGATGTAAGGTAGATGTAACCAGATCTCTTAAAAATTCTATTTATATTAACATTGTATTAAAATTGATTTTGAAAATAAATAAAAAAAATACGTTATTTCAGAGGTATTTTAAAAATAGTCCAGCTCACGTAAATCTTAACATTGAGATGTAATATTTTGGGAATCATATAATTAATTTCTAGAGGGGTACATTTGCAACTTTTTTTCGTGAGGCACTTTAATGTACATATATACATATATACAAACTGACTGAATATACAATCTGACTGCATATACAAACAACAAGAACAACAATGTTAATCAGTATATTACTGTTGTTGCTTACTAAACTACTTGCCCATACAAAAAACAACAACAATGCTTAATATAAATATGCTTAATATAAATTTAATATTATTAAATTTTTTTTTAGTTTTTGGCTCATAACTCGGTTGTTTATGGACGAATTTGGTTGATTAAAAAACCGAAAAAAGTCTAAAAATGTGTTTTGGCCGATATCTGGGATATAGTGGACCAATTTTTTTCAGGAAAAAAAAATTTTAAGAAAGATTCTGAATTTTTCGTGCAAAAACGAAGTCGCTAGCTTGTATAGGAGCCGAGAAAAGCCGACAACAAATACGATTTTTTGGGAGTATCTTCGATTTTTTTCTGATATCTCAGTTATTTATCAACCGATTTTGCTCATTTTTATTAAAAATGAAACATATATATCCGATAACTGGGGCTTTCTAAAAACTGATTTCAACAGACAGACGGACATCTTTATATCGACTCTCCTATCAATAAGGATCCAGAATATATATACTTTTTGGGGTCTTAGATGAATATTGTAGAAATTACAAACGGAATGATAAACTTATATATACCCTTTACACCTGTGGTGAAGGGTATAAAAAAGCAATAAGAGAATTAGATATGAGAAAAATCAAAAAATTTGAATTTTTTTTGTAAAAATATTTTAATATAATAAATATTTTCAAATTTTTTTCTTCTGACACTAACGTCGATTTGTGGTTTTATTAACGACTATTTGTGCATACAAAATCTGTGCGTTAATCATTTTTATCAATGCGTGCAAAAGTTGTGGAGGTTTGAATTTAAAACTTAAAAAAAACCTTAAATATAGAACTTTGCCTTTATCAAAATCGAAACAACGCGATTTTATAAAACATCTAAGGTACTATCAGCACTAGATGTTTATTTTATTTAAATTATGTTCATTTATTTAAATTTTTTTAGAAATAAACTTTACCAAAATTTTCAAATTGTATTTTATTTGAGGATAAATTTTACATCGAAATTTGATTTTATTATCTCAAAAATTTAACTATAATGCGAAATATGTGGGGTTAATTTTTGAGGTTAAGAACATGTTATTTGGTCCATACAATTTTAAGTCCTTAAAATATTTTGACGCCATCTGAATTTTAGAATTAAGCTAGTAAAATGCTTTCATTTGACATAAATATTAACACCATTTGTACTTAGCGATAGTTGTCAGCAAGCAAGATAAGTTTAGAGATGAATGCCGCTGTAGCCGATATAAATGACGTTTCTTTAATTTTTTTTTTTTTCATAATATAAATTTTAGTCATTCTTTACAGACATTTTTCGATGATCTAAAATCATATGTTACACTAAAAAAAATTCGGAACAAAATTTTAAAATTTGGTGAAAATTTTTGTATTTTAAAATTATTTAACGCCATTTTGACTCGGAAGTGTGATTTATTAATAAACTCGGTTTGCGCAATATTTTGGACAATAAAAAAACAATATAAAAGTGGAATTTGACAGTAGCGAAAAACATACTTTTAGAAATATTTGCGCTAATTATGTGAAAGTTTTGTGAAGATGCTATCCCATGTCTGGTTTCCTGACATCAACGAGATATACATTAAACTGTAGGTTATCACTTCGTCTTGAAAATTCTCTCCTCTAAATTTAAATTCACTGAATGGCGCAAATTTTCTATCAAATAAACTTCAAATTTTCAAAAATAAACGGGTGGTAAATCGAATACTTATTATATAGCAAATGAATATCCTAAGTCTTGTCTTTCGACTGGTTAATGGTTTAAGTCAATAAGTTGTAAATTGTCGGTGCAATAATAAAATTAATCCAAAAATCTTCGAAACTTTCAACTTAGTTTTTTTATGAGAGGGGACTTTTTGTAGTACTTTTTTCTTCTAATGGGACTTTTTGAATTTTCTATAATATTTAACCTAGAAACATGACATTAAGGATATGTGGTCCTAAATAAACGAGAATCTATAAGAGTGGACTTTGTGATACTTTTTTGTTCTTCTTATGGTTCTTTTTGAATTTCCTGCAATATTTAACCTAGAAACATGAATTTAAATATACATGGTACTATGTGGGAAAGAATTCTCAAGAAGGGTATTTATGGTGATTTTTTGTTCTTCTAATTATACTTTTTGAATTTTCTATAATTATAAACCTAGACACAGGAAATTAGGGGCATGTGGTGCTAAGTGAATGAGAATCCATAAGAGCGGACTTTGTGGTACTTTTTCGTTCTTCTAATAGTACTTCTTGAATGTACTGTAATATTCATTCTAGAAACAAAAAAATTAAGATGTAAGGTCCTAAGTGAATCAGAATCCTTAAAAGGAATTTCGTGGTACTTTTTTCTTATTCTAATATATTTTTCGTTATTCTAACATTTATTTCTCGTTATTCTTATTATATATGGATGAGAATTCTCAAGCTCTATTAGTCACATTATTTTATACTAAAAAATAATAATAGAAATAATTTGGTAGTTTTTTAACTTTCGAACGTGAAAGATGTTAAAAATTGGTACTTTATTTGCACTCTACGAACTTTCTAAGCTAAAAGCATAGAAATAAATTTAAAATATTATCTTTTTTTTTTTATCAGAAATATATTAAACATGCCTTTTGTTCTTTTTGAAAATCCTATTTTTTATTGTAATTTTTGGTGCTTTTTTAAAGAGTACAAATTGCACTGGAAAAAAATGATGGAATGAATTCTTTGGTAAACAATTTCTTTGATATTAATGTTGTAAGATAAAATTGTAGAGATGGTAATAATATTTTTTATGGCAATATCAATGGATTTAAGTGTAAAGAAAGCAAAAGTGCATAAAAACAATAAGTATTATATAATAATAAAGCACCATGTATAACTAATATATTTCGTTTTCTAAACCCAATTTTCTTTGAGTGCATTTTTTCCACTCTCACAAACACAATTATATTTTTAGTCATTGACATCCCTAGTTTATATACTTCTTGGGGGTTTTCATGCACGCCTAAAATAGCTGTGTCATCTACAAATGTTGATATATGCGTTCGACTATTAGTTTGAATATCAGAAGTGAATATTAATATTAGGTACACCTGCTTCAATGGACTGCAGTGAGCTTATAAAGTCTCCCTCTTTAAGAACAAACTTTCGATGAGTTAAATAGCTTTCTAACAGCTTATGCGTATTTGTGGGTAAATATTCTTTAATTTAAAATAATAATCCTTCATGCCATACTTTATCGAATGCTTGAGAGACGTCAATGAAGAGAGCCGAACAATATTTCTTTTGTTCAAACGTCTTAGATATAATATTTATAAGTCTGTGAGTTTGTTCTATGGTGTTATGTTTTTCTCTAAAACCAAACTGATATGTTGGAATACAATCAAAATGATTCACTATCGGGTTTCAACTTGTTCATTAAAAGCTTTTCAAATCTTCTTATATAAAAACCATTATTATGTTTGCTAAAAATTGCAATATAAATTGTTCTGGGACAAAATGGTCCACTATTTTAAAAAATATTTCTCCAAATTTTTTTTTAATTTTTGTATTTTTTATTTTTTGTGAGATTATTTTAAAATTAATTGTAATCATAATATTTCATAATTTTTTTTAATTTATAGTATTATTTTTAAATTACTGCATCAAAAGATGACATATTCATCTTCTACATGCAGTTTAAATCATTAAAATCCGTCAACAACTTTTTGAGATATTGATGAGTAAAGTTACACACTTTTCCATTTATTTTTTATTTTGACTTTTCAAAAAATCAAAATCGAACAAAATCGGATGACCCTCTGTAAAAACTTGGCATTTTTTATAAATCTCTCATGGAATGGACAATATATAATTTTCCAAGTTTTTCCAAAAAAATTTTCATAAAAATACCTTAAAAAGCCTTCTAGGGAAACACAATCTAATGGGAAAATTTGTTTAAATATTTTTTTCCATAACCATTAAATTACGAATTTTTTGATACCCATTTCGATTAAATGTATGGAATCCATGATTTTTCAATCGCTGGTACGGAACTGAAGACCAATTTTAAAAATTTTTACGTTTAACAAAATTTCAAAAAGTGTTCAGTTTCGATTTATAGCGGTTCAAAGTTCACATTTTTCAGATTTTTTTAATACATGAAATTTAATTTTATATATCATTACTAAAATGCAAAAAAGTCGTAACCAACTTAATTTTTGATAAAAAAAATATATACCTATATTATTTTTATTTCAAGGTTCTAATTTCTTTGGACTGTCAGAATCGGCCCACTCGCTATGCTGGAATAAAAATCATCGTGTACTAATTGCAGGCATGAATCAGAAACAAATCAAACTATACGATTTACGACGTAAGTTTAAGATACCCATCCAGCAGGTATTTACTCTCTACCCATCTACAAACATACATATTATTTTTTTTTATTTATGTTACAACCAAGCACCCGAAAACGTTTTATTTTTATTTTTCAATCAAAATAAATATCTTTAATGTTCAAAATATTTTTTCATTTGTTGAAAAAAATATGTGAGGGATTTTTATTTTTAAAATAAATA
Source organism: Protophormia terraenovae (assembly GCA_951394005.1). Classification (NCBI taxonomy): domain Eukaryota; kingdom Metazoa; phylum Arthropoda; class Insecta; order Diptera; family Calliphoridae; genus Protophormia; species Protophormia terraenovae. Next base: position 76,115,164 of record OX596074.1, on the reverse strand, counting down.
TCCATCAATGATGAAAAAAATAAATATCTTTAACGATAAATATCTTTAACGATAAATATCAGTTCGAAAAAAATTTAAAATGATTGTTTTTTTTATTCATACTTTTGTTTTGTTTTCAAAATATTTTTTTATTCAAATGAAATTGTTGTTGTTTAGAATTTTTTCCATCCGATGAAAAAAGTTCAAAATAATTTTCAACTTTTGAAATAAATATCACAAAAGATATTTATATTTTTATTTTCATCATGATGAAAAAAAATAAAATATTGATGAAAATAATAAAAATCATGATGGATTTTTATTATTTTTTGAACATTAAAGATTGTTTTTCGATTGAAATAAAAATAAAAAGATTGTTTTTTTAGTATTAAAATCCGGTCTCTGGTTACAACTAGTAAACTTTTATTCTCTTTAATATATTTTTCTTAGAAAACACTTCGACACTACAGACCATACAAACAAAAACTATTTACGGTTTGGGTGTAGCACCGAACGGCAATTATCTTTCCAGTTTCTTTGATTCCGTTATAATGTTGTGGGATTTGCGTTCCCTCGATCGACCTCTAAAACAAATACAATCGGCTAAAAATCATTTGCAACTAAGTTGGTGTCCAACCCGTTCTAGTCTATTGTCATCTTTACAACGTGAATCTCCTTATATCACACTTTATGATATACGATGCGTTGATGTGGAAAATAGCCGGGAAGTTTATAGTATCAAGAAACAGTTGTTACCATTTCATAGTAAATATCATGCATCACATAAGGGATACTCTTTGACGGCACTCTCTTGGCACAATAGTGACTTTGAAAGAGCACTTTTGTTATCGGAAACTGGTAGTATAATGGACTTTCGTTTACCTGTGTCTATTTTAACAGCATATAGCAACCACAAAAAACTGCCACTTTTATTGCAACGACCATTGTCGGCACCTAGTACACCAGCGCACAGCAGTAGCCAAACTACCAGTCAGACTAGTACTCCGGAGTTTGCTAGCGTAGAATCGTCGTTAAACTTTCATGTGGTCGATCATAATTTGCTTGAAGAGGATTTGGTGGATGAAACACGAGAACGTGCTCTTAGTGATTACGGCCTTAAGATGGATGGTAAACGTTTGAGTGGAGAATTTCATTTGTCATCATATTTGAAAAACGTTTGGTTGAGTTTAGCCAATTTGTATCGTAATGAAGAAAAACTAATTGGTTTAAAAACTATATTAGGATTTGGTTCAGGTCATACATCACAAGCTTTTATGAATAGTTCACGTATTGAAGATCATGTACTACAATGGCCAGACTTTATAAATAATTCCAATAACTTGGTATGTTACAGGTGAGTCCTTTTTTATAACTGCAAAATTTAATATAAATATTTTTTGTTTAATGTTTACAGAAGTGACCAACGTGATACAGCATTGAAATTGTGTGGTTGGCCTTTCGAACAAGATTTGGAACGTTTTATAAACAATTTGTGTGAAAATAAGGTAAACGATAACAAAATAATGAAAAAAAAAGAAAATGTATATAATTCTTTATTTTAACAATTTAAATGAATGAACAGGAATTTAGTCGAGCTGCCATGATTTATGTCTTCCATTTAAAAATTCTCTCAGCTTGTGATATTTTATCCAAAGCTGTTGATCAATCTCGTGATCCAAGCATGTTTCGTATAGCTGCTATTGCATTATCTAGTTTTAATGCGGATCGAACAAGTACTGCTTGGAGAAATCAGCGCTCAAGTGCCAATACACAAATTCAAGATGCACATCTAAGAGCCATATTTTCATTTCTCATAGCAGAGGATGAAAACTTCGAATCTGTATTGGTAAATATTATCTTGAGAAAATACAACAAAACAAAGAAATTTTACTAACATTATTCCAATTTAATTAAACAGATGGAAGAGGGAGTTTCGCTGGCAGATCGAATGGCATTTGCTTGCAAATATCTTTCACAAGCGAAACTTTCTGAATATATCAAGGTGCAAATCCAAAAATCAATCGAGGAAGGTGATTTAAATGGTTTATTACTGACTGGAGAATCACAAGATGGCATTAATATATTGCAAGCTCATATGGATTATACGGGAGATATACAGACTGTTGCCTTAATTGCTATTAACTATTTCCATCGTGAACTTTTTAACGATACCTGTGTACAATATTGGATAACAAGGTACTCATTTATTAATTTTAAAATAAATAAAATGTCAATTTCTTCTATTTTACACCTTACAGCTATATGGACTGCCTAAACTCATGGGGTTTTTGGATAAAACGCGCTGCGTTAGAAATTAAAATAGCAAATCTTCGTTCAACAAGTCGAACAGCGCGCACTGTATACTTGTCATGTAATTTTTGTGGTAAATCTGTATCGAATGCTTTGCAAGATGATGCACGTATTCGAAATGTATCCTCAAATATTAACAAAGTATGCAAGATGTAATTATTTAGGTAAAAGAAAAAAATTAATAATAAAAATTGTCTTATTTTCTCGAGAAGCTTTCATCATGTCCTAGTTGTCGCAAACCACTGCCACGTTGTTCTTTATGTTTACTACACATGGGAACTACTCTAAATGCAGGTCTTTCAGGAGATGGTGGCCTCGAGAGTATTGGTTGGCAGTCAAAACCATTTTCAAAATGGTTTTCATGGTGCCAAACATGTCGACATGGTGGCCACACCGAACATTTAATGCAATGGTTTAAGTAAGTTTTATAATTGTTGCTTGAAACCTTTCTGTATTTAGCTTTTATTATTATTATTATTTTTTTTAGGCAAAATTTTGAGTGTCCTGTTTCTTCTTGTTCGTGTCGATGTTTTGATTTGGATGTTACAAACCCTGAAGTTACCCGTGATCTTTCGTAGTTAAATAGCTTAAAAAAACTTTAAAAGTAATGTTCATTTTTTAATCAAAGACTTTAAGTGCATTGTAAGGCTTATATTTCCATTTTATACGATAATAAAGTGTTCCAAAATTTAGCTTTATGTAATTACTTGTTTGTTTGTAAAAATAATTTTGTAAATTGATGATCTGTTAAACATTAAACATATTGAAAACGAGAGAAGAAGATATAGTCGGTCAAGCCCGACGATCAACATAATTTTGTTTTTACTTATATACAACTTACTTGTGCTAAATATTAACCTAATACTAACATTTGTATGGGATTTATGCACGTTAGTGATTTTCGGGAGAGGAGTTTATATGGGAGCTATGGTCAGTTATGGACCGATCTTCATGAAATTTGGCAGACGGATATTTGCTGATATAAAACTTATTTGTTCAAAATTTCATTAAAATATTCTTATTTTTAAGGCATCTATAAGTGTTAAAACTCTATTCCGGGAGGACATTTGTATGGGGGCTAGGTGAAATAATGGGCCGATCATAACCAAATTCAATAGGCTTCGTCCTTGTTGAAAAAAGCATATGTACCAAATTTCATCAAATTATCTTCAAAATTGCGACCTGTACTTTGCGCACAAGTTTTACATGGACAGCCAGCCAGCCGACCAGACGGACGGACGAACATCGTTAAATCGACTTAGAAATTGATTCTGAGTCGAACGGTATACTTTAAGGTGGGGGTCCGAAGATTTTTTCTCTGCGTTACAACTTCTGCACAAACACATAATATCCCAACCACCTTTGGTGGTGTAGGGTATAAATATTTATATATTGGCATCAGCTATAAGAAAATACTTACATAATATGTATACTCAGTATCAAAATTAATACAATTTTTGTTTGGTTACACATTTTACATGGACAAATTTTTGTAAGTATAAATATGAGGATTAAAAGAACCGAAATTTATAAAAATATTTATGGCCAACCTGTTCGAAACCTGTAGCTTATATAGGAACTTCAAAAAGTAAAAAACGTTTTGTTCGGTATCTGGGATATAATGAACCGATTTAGTTTATAAAAAAGATTTTGAATTTTTCGTGTAAAAACGAAGTCGCTAGCTTGTATAGAAGCCGAGAAAAGCCGACAACAAATACGATTTTTTGGGTGTATCTTCGGTTTTTTACCGATATCTCAGTTATTTATCTACTGATTTGGATCATTTTTATTAGCGATTTTCTAAGTAATATTTCCTACAATTTGATGTATAAAACATATATATCCGATAACTGGGGCTTTCTAAAATCTGATTTCAACAGACAGACGGACATCTTCATATCGACCCCACTATCAATAAGGATCCAGAATATACATATATACTTTTTGGGGTCTTAGATGAATATTGTAGAAATTACAAACGGAATGATAAACTTATATATGCCCTTTACACCTGTGGTGAAGGTATAAAAAAGGGACATATGCAAAACCCCAATTGTTCAGGAGAGCATAAAAACTGTTTATTTCACTAATTTTTAAACATTTTGCAATACGGTCTTCTACGAGATTAATATTACGTCTACTAAACGTCACACTGTAAAATAATTTTTTTAAACCCATTAGCCCTTTTTTAGAAAAAATTTTACAATATTTTAAATCATACTATATTTTTATCATACTGGAGTTTTAAATTTTACTCGACTTTTTCATTATTCGATTAATCAAATAACACGAAAATGCAGTTTTTTAATTACTAAATATTACCGTAAAATTTTATTCGTTGTTTCAAAGTTTAAGAAATGAAACAAGTATTATATATTATCTTAGTTTTAAAAAAAAAGAATAAAACAAAAATATCACTTAATTGACAAGAAAGACTTATGCCCCTATTCTCTATATCGATTTTACGTTCCGTCTGTAAACGGAAACCAGTCACAAATGCTATTCTCTAAGTCGATATAATTTTTTCGTTTGATGCCCCGATTATGTATGTCGATTTTTGTCGTTTTCCGTCTGAAATGCTATTGAGTTTTTATTTTCATATTCTCTATATCACTTGTGACTGTTTGGGTTTTTGTCTGTGATAATGACAATTTATTACGTTATTTGGCTAAAATGTGTTATTTTGTAAGTCGATATTTGTCGATTGAAATGCCAAAACAGTCACTTAATATTTTCTTACCGTTTTGGTGGAAGAGAAGTAAAATAGTGTTTTTTTTTTTAATGATTTATGTATAAAAATGCTAAATTATTCTTAAATAACAACTATACGGCTATGTGATGAGAATCGCATATCGCATAAAATTGGCGATTACGATGTCAAATCGCATAATAGGTGTGATGTGGTTCACAATCACAAGAAAATAGGCGATTTCAAATCGCATGCTTATACCAAAGTGAAGTTGTCTATTTTGCTAAACATGGCTTCAAAAAACAATAAATATGGCGTACAAATAAAATTTAATATGCTTTCTTTTCATTTAGAAAAAAAATAGTAATATTTTCTGCCAATTTTAAGCAAAAATATGAAATTTAAAATTTAATCCATTATTCTCTTTCTTATTTGTTTTCTCATACATAAGTGATTTAATAGAAACAGCTGATCAAATTGAGAGAAATCGAACAAGTAAAACGCGTGAGCTGCAGCACATGCTGAAATAAATTTGGCGATTTTCAAAACGCATGTGAAATGACAATCGTGTGATTTCCATCACATAGGCGATAGTTTTTAGATGTTCTGTTCCAGAAGGACTAATTTTAGAACGGTTAATTTTAAATTTTCTGAATTTAAAGCAACCAATTACGTATGTAAATTAAGGTGATTTTTAGCGATAGATTTATTTGGAAGCTGTAACCTAATTCATAATATAAAGATAGTTCCTATGATAAAGCTACTTATTTAAATACATATATTATCATGATAATGAGACCTACGGTAAATTATGGACCGATCGTTATACAAAAATGTCCAGTATTATGTCCATTAGTATCTTGTACTATCATAGAAATGTTTTTTTCGGAATGTTCCTTACATGAAATATACCTACATATAAACAACTATGAATATACATATTTTCATGCATTACATAATCATCTCAAAAAATTCCGACGAACAAAGTTTGCGAAATTAACAAAAACAAGCCATTTTTTATTGGTGTTTGATAACTAAGATAAAACAAAAGTTCCAAAAACATTCGATAAAATTTTAACAACTGAAGAATGTTTTTATTATATTTTTTAGATTTTAGATTATATCGTATATGTCATCCATCAATAATAATTTGCTGATAAAGTATGCAAAAAGCATCACTATTAGTTAAGATATAGGTTCATCTTGATGTAGCGTTATTAGATTTTCATAGGTTCTGCAATAAATCTGAAGGAGTCCCAAAAACTTTGAAAAATGTGGCCTCATTGATGGGAGAACAACAGAACTAATTGCCACGATGTAAAACAAAAACAATCGATAAACGTTCAACAATTGGAAAATGCTTTATGTAATTCTTAACAATTTTTATTTATTAAATTTTTTTGTCTTTTTATTTTGTTTATTTTTGAATTGACACTTCTATTTCAGGCAGTATTAGCATATCTAAAAACAAGGTAAATTTCAAACAAAATTTGTTAAAATTTATAATATTTTTAATGTTGGCAATATCCAATTTAAAAGAAACGTATATCGTAGACGAAAACCACGTAACTCAGACGAGACAAACATTTCGACATAGAGAATAGCATTTGTGACTGCTTTCCGCCTACAGACGGAACGTAAAATCGATATAGAGTATACGGGCATGAGTTACGTGGTTTAGGTATATGATGTACGTTGCTTTCAAATGGAATATTGCCAATATACAAAATATTATAAATTTAAAAAAATTGTAGTATAATTTTTTTTTATAATTTTCTTTTTTTGAATATGAAAATGCTGAACATAAAAAAGTGACAAACAAAAAGAAAAAAAATATTTGTTGAAAATTTGGACTTTTTTTCTTTTTACTATTAAATATTATTTTAATTGGATTGTCTTGAAAGACCATTATAGTGGTTTATTGTTAAAATCATCCAAATGTACCAAGAAATTAATGCTTCTTGTTTATTTGTCTGTCGAAAAGTTGTTTATTTTTAAATATGCAAAATTATCCAAATTGTGCAATAAAATGAATGTTGTCAAATAGCTGCTTCGCACAGAAAATAATTTTTGGTTATTCAGGTCGGCGAAAAACTTTTCTTCTATTGGATAGAATAAATGGAAGCATGGGCAATAATTATTTAACATATCATTATTTCCATGCTTGTGCATGATTTTTTTTTTTTACAAATTATACTATGTTCACATATAAAGGTTTTTTGAAAAACGAGTCGTTTTCTTAAAAAACACAAAGAAATTGACTTGTTTTTTCATATATTTCAAAGCCAGAAAACATCTCGATTCGAGTTGTTTAATTATTTAGCACAATAAAAACATACTAAATTTTCATACAGGGAAGAAATTTTTAGTATTTTTAGTACATAGAAAATTGTTGAAAAAATAATTTGTAAAAATTGTCAAACAGTTTAAAAATAAAAAATTACAAATTATGAATGAAATTTATATTTGTTCATAAATTTTATTTGTTTGAAAATTTTATTTCGTTAATTAGAAAGTGTCTGTGTGTGTAATTTTTATTTAAATTTAAAATTTGTGAAAATATTTTGACAAAAGAAAAACAGGCCAAAAGGAAAAACACAATAAAATAATATGTGAACAGTGATGTTTAAACTCTTTGTGTTTTTTAAAAAACAAGTCGAAAACTAGTGTATGTGAACATAATATTAAAAAGCTATTCAAAATACAATTTTGCATGTGAAGAACACTTAACATGTCTGGAGAAGAAAAGCTATTTGCTCAGTCCAGTATACAAAATCACTAAACATTATCTTATAAAAACAAATTAGCACCACTTTCGGATCCATTTTTTACATATGTTGTCGCCAATTCAGGATTTTATTTATTGACCACCATAGTAAAAATTGTTCACTATTTTATTTAAGGGCTATAAAACTATTCCTAAATCGATTAACAAGTATTAATTGCACTTTTCATTTCAATGCATTTCATTTCGTTTTCTCGATGCCAAGAAAATTGTAGGTGACTGTTTTGACAATTGAATCGACAACAATCGACTTACAGAATAACACATTTTAAGTTAAATAAAGTAATAAATTGTCATTATCAGAGACAAAAACCAACTAAACGTTTGGTGATATAGAGAATATAAAATTAAGCACTCAATAGCAATTCAGTAGGAAAACGACAAAAATCGAGATAGAGAATAGAAGCATTAAATACAAAACAATTTTTCTAAAACAATTTTTCCAAAATAATATAAAATTTAAATTTTTGTACATTTTTCTCTTTTTATAAATTCATTGTTAGGTAGGTAGGTAGAGAAGGGTTGCACAGTACTCGGAGGAGTTTCTGTGCATCCACTCGGAGACCTAGAGGTCCATTGTGAGTCGCTTCGAAGAATTGATAGAGAAAATAAGAAAGGAAAATATATTAGAAAGCTGAGACCAAGAAAAGAGCAGAAAAGAATTGAACTTATGATATAAGGAAAATATTACCGCCCTACTTCATTCGCCGTAAGCCAACGGCACCCTTTTAGCGAGCCTATTCCCATGACGAATCCTATCAAGCTACTCATATCCATTTTTGATATGCTATCCAATTTGTCGACTAATCGACTGTCTAGCCATTTCTGCCTACTTCGTTGTAGACATGGACAGTTACATAAAATATGTTCCACCGTCTCTATCTCCTCATTATCTTCGCACATCCTGCAAAAGACCGGAGGAACTATCTCCCAATTCCCTGTCATTTCCCCTATAGGACAATGACCTGTTAGAATACCTATCATAGTTTTCATGTTTCCCCTTTTCATGCCCAATAGTAGATTTGTATCTGCTGTATCAAGTTTAGGCCATAGGACCCTTGATAATCTGCAGTCCGTTCTACGATTCCATGCATGACTGGTTCTATCCTGAATCCACTCTCTAATCAACCTGAAGTAAAAGCCTATAAATGGTTTAACACCACTTTCACTTACAGCACCATCCAAAGCTGAGCCGTTCCTAGCCAATTCATCGGCTACCTCATTGCCCACTATCTCGCAATGACCCGGTACCCAGCAGAGTCTAATATGATAATTGCTCAGCAATCTCCTAAGAGCTTTCTTACAGTCGCTAACTAACCTAGACTAGATAAAATGTCCCTTCAAGGCCTTTAGCGCCGCCTGGCTATCCACATACAGAGTTACCTCCGTATTCTCTTCAATGTTCCTTGCTATCAATTCTGTGGCCCTAAGAATACCTAGAATGGAACACACTACAACTATCCGAGAGCCTGTACGATTCCCCGACGTTCTCCTCAAACAGATAAACACCTGCACCAGTGCCGATATCCATTTTGGATCCATCAGTGAATACCGATGCTACACTGAATAGTTTCTCCTTTCCTGACCATTGGTCCCTATTTGGGTTAATCAGTGTAGGATTTTCCCCGAAATCAACCTCTGTGCACATGTAATCCATGGACCCGAAAGGCGTCAGGGCATGTTCACCAAGGTTGATTTCGTTTAGAAGTTTGGAATGTCCTATTCTGATTGATCCTACAAGTCCTAGTTCACTGAGCTTAAGCAAGCTCCTTGCAGCCATTCCCATCACGAACTCCTCAATGAGTAGGAGATGCAGAATAACGTGCCGCCTGAGGTGTACTTGGTATGGCACCTGTGATGCCATTCGAAGCACATCTCTGGGCCTTAGACAGAAGATTGAACTTATGATATAAGGAAAATATTACCGCCCTACTTCATTCGCCGTAAGCCAACGGCACCCTTTTAGCGAGCCTATTCCCATGACGAATCCTATCAAGCTACTCATATCCATTTTTGATATGCTATCCAATTTGTCGACTAATCGACTGTCTAGCCATTTCTGCCTACTTCGTTGTAGACATGGACAGTTACATAAAATATGTTCCACCGTCTCTATCTCCTCATTATCTTCGCACATCCTGCAAAAGACCGGAGGAACTATCTCCCAATTCCCTGTCATTTCCCCTATAGGACAATGACCTGTTAGAATACCTATCATAGTTTTCATGTTTCCCCTTTTCATGCCCAATAGTAGATTTGTATCTGCTGTATCAAGTTTAGGCCATAGGACCCTTGATAATCTGCAGTCCGTTCTACGATTCCATGCATGACTGGTTCTATCCTGAATCCACTCTCTAATCAACCTGAAGTAAAAGCCTATAAATGGTTTAACACCACTTTCACTTACAGCACCATCCAAAGCTGAGCCGTTCCTAGCCAATTCATCGGCTACCTCATTGCCCACTATCTCGCAATGACCCGGTACCCAGCAGAGTCTAATATGATAATTGCTCAGCAATCTCCTAAGAGCTTTCTTACAGTCGCTAACTAACCTAGACTAGATAAAATGTCCCTTCAAGGCCTTTAGCGCCGCCTGGCTATCCACATACAGAGTTACCTCCGTATTCTCTTCAATGTTCCTTGCTATCAATTCTGTGGCCCTAAGAATACCTAGAATGGAACACACTACAACTATCCGAGAGCCTGTACGATTCCCCGACGTTCTCCTCAAACAGATAAACACCTGCACCAGTGCCGATATCCATTTTGGATCCATCAGTGAATACCGATGCTACACTGAATAGTTTCTCCTTTCCTGACCATTGGTCCCTATTTGGGTTAATCAGTGTAGGATTTTCCCCGAAATCAACCTCTGTGCACATGTAATCCATGGACCCGAAAGGCGTCAGGGCATGTTCACCAAGGTTGATTTCGTTTAGAAGTTTGGAATGTCCTATTCTGATTGATCCTACAAGTCCTAGTTCACTGAGCTTAAGCAAGCTCCTTGCAGCCATTCCCATCACGAACTCCTCAATGAGTAGGAGATGCAGAATAACGTGCCGCCTGAGGTGTACTTGGTATGGCACCTGTGATGCCATTCGAAGCACATCTCTGGGCCTTAGACAGAAGATTGAACTTATGATATAAGGAAAATATTACCGCCCTACTTCATTCGCCGTAAGCCAACGGCACCCTTTTAGCGAGCCTATTCCCATGACGAATCCTATCAAGCTACTCATATCCATTTTTGATATGCTATCCAATTTGTCGACTAATCGACTGTCTAGCCATTTCTGCCTACTTCGTTGTAGACATGGACAGTTACATAAAATATGTTCCACCGTCTCTATCTCCTCATTATCTTCGCACATCCTGCAAAAGACCGGAGGAACTATCTCCCAATTCCCTGTCATTTCCCCTATAGGACAATGACCTGTTAGAATACCTATCATAGTTTTCATGTTTCCCCTTTTCATGCCCAATAGTAGATTTGTATCTGCTGTATCAAGTTTAGGCCATAGGACCCTTGATAATCTGCAGTCCGTTCTACGATTCCATGCATGACTGGTTCTATCCTGAATCCACTCTCTAATCAACCTGAAGTAAAAGCCTATAAATGGTTTAACACCACTTTCACTTACAGCACCATCCAAAGCTGAGCCGTTCCTAGCCAATTCATCGGCTACCTCATTGCCCACTATCTCGCAATGACCCGGTACCCAGCAGAGTCTAATATGATAATTGCTCAGCAATCTCCTAAGAGCTTTCTTACAGTCGCTAACTAACCTAGACTAGATAAAATGTCCCTTCAAGGCCTTTAGCGCCGCCTGGCTATCCACATACAGAGTTACCTCCGTATTCTCTTCAATGTTCCTTGCTATCAATTCTGTGGCCCTAAGAATACCTAGAATGGAACACACTACAACTATCCGAGAGCCTGTACGATTCCCCGACGTTCTCCTTAAACAGATAAACACCTGCACCAGTGCCGATATCCATTTTGGATCCATCAGTGAATACCGATGCTACACTGAATAGTTTCTCCTTTCCTGACCATTGGTCCCTATTTGGGTTAATCAGTGTAGGATTTTCCCCGAAATCAACCTCTGTGCACATGTAATCCATGGACCCGAAAGGCGTCAGGGCATGTTCACCAAGGTTGATTTCGTTTAGAAGTTTGGAATGTCCTATTCTGATTGATCCTACAAGTCCTAGTTCACTGAGCTTAAGCAAGCTCCTTGCAGCCATTCCCATCACGAACTCCTCAATGGGTAGGAGATGCAGAATAACGTGCCGCCTGAGGTGTACTTGGTATGGCACCTGTGATGCCATTCGAAGCACATCTCTGGGCCTTAGACAGAAGATTCCTACGACTTCCTATTCTCATTGCTTCCCACCAGACGGGACATCTATACGTAAGAATTGGTCTCACTGCCGATGTGTAAATCCAATTTACTACCATCGGTTTGAGGCCCCAATTCTTACCTATGGAGTTCCTGCATGTGTAGTAGGCGTTGAGACCTCTTTTAAGCCTTTCTTGTGTATTCCCCTTCCAAGATAGTTTACTATCAAGAAACACTCCAAGATATTTTGCTTCGTTTGCCAATTTAAGTTCAATTCCCCCTAGTACCGGTAGCCTAAACTGCTCAATATTGTACCTTCTGGTGAAAAGAACTAGCTCCGTTTTCTCCGGGTTAACCCCTAAACTTTTACTAGTAGCCCATGAGGGCAGTTCGTTAAGTTCAAACTGCACGACGTCGCTGATCGTAGAAAGAAACTTCCATGTGATCAGTATAACAACGTCATCAGCATAGGCAACGATTTTTCGCCCTCTTGCGTCAAATTGTCTTAGAATGACATTGACGGCTAAGAGCCATAGTAAAGGCGAGAGAACTCCTCCTTGCGGAGTCCCTCTAGTCACTAGCTTTCTTATGCATGCATCTCCCAAGTTCGAATTTATTATTCTGCTATTCAGCATCAAGATAATCCATTCGATTAGGAAGTTCTGAACGCATAGTGATTCTAGTGATTCTCTAATAGCCTCAATCTTAATATTATTAAACGGCTATGTGATGAGAATCGCATATCGCATAAAATTGGCGATTACGATTTCAAATCGCATGTGGTTAACAATCACAAGAAAATAGGCGATGCTTACACCAAAGTGAAGTTGTCTATTTTGCTTAAACATGGCTTCAAAAAACAATAAATATGGCGTACAAATAAAATTTAATATGTTTTCTTTTCATTTAGGTAAAAACTAGTAATATTTTCTACCAATTTTAAGTAAAAATATGAAATTTAAAATTTAATCCATTATTCTCTTTCGTATTTGTTTTCTCATACATAAGCAATTTAATAGAAACAGCTGATCAAATTGAGAGAAATCGAACAAGTAAAACGCGTGAACTGCAGCACATGCTGAAATAAATTTGAGCGATTTTCAAAACGCATGTGAAATGACAATCTTGTGATTTCCATCACATAGGCGAAAAGCTCGTTCTATATCAAGGAACGCTACCAAGGTATACTCCCTATACTGTAGGCCACGTTCAATATAACTCACCATATCATGCAGCGCACTCTCAACAGATTTACCCTTTAGATAAGCATGCTGAGCCCCACTGATGATATGGTTGTCAATTGTCGTCCTCAGATAAAGATCGATCAGTCTCTATAATGTGTTCAGTAGAAAAGACGGTAGGCTGATCGGTCTGAAATCTTTAGGTTTCGAGTGGCTCGCCTTGCCGGCCTTAGGTATGTAGATTACCTTAACCTCTCTCCACCTCCTTGGAATATATCTCCTAATATACTAAAAAGCTCCATGAGAAGTGTTAGTGCCGTGTCGTTGATGTTCTGTTGCATGGCTGGAAAAATACCGCCTGGACTTGTAAGGTTCAAAGGTATTCACCGCCTATACTACCTTATCCATCGAGATAATGTCACTGACTACTTCACTGATTTCCCTATCAGATATACATTCTAAGAATCTAAAGATTCCCCCTGCCTTTGTATCTGCTTCTAAGTTACTACTGCCTGGAAAATGAGTTTCTATAAGTAAACTCAAAGACTCAGAGCAAGACTCCATCCATGAGTTATCCGCACGCTGAATATATCCAGGAGCTCTTGGATCCTTGGATAAAATTCGTCTGATTCTGTATAACTCATTTACGAAGTCGATGGACTCACAGTAGTTCCTCCATGAGTCCCTCTTTGCTCTCTTGATGTCTGCCTTATATCTATTAAAACTTTCCCTATAGCTGTTCCAATCCTCACACTTACGTGTTAATTTCGCCCTATTGAACAGCTTCCTGACGGTTGACCTCCTAGTTTGTCAGTGTTATATATATAACTGCCTCTCTATCCTTAGTTCTGAATGTGAGTAGTTATAAAGTTGAATACTGACTCACCTCTCTCATTTATATCAGCGCTACCCCACTGGCAGTGGTGTACGTTGGCATCGCAATAGAGTACCAGATATATGCCTCTTCTCTTTGCGTACTCCGTTAGTTTGTTCACCATATCGCTGGGTGGGTTGGCTGTATCATAGGGCATATATACGGAGGCGAGTGCGAGACTTCTCCCGTCTCTATCCTCTCTTTGTACGACCGTGGATTACCGAAATTAGCAATTCCTCCCAACGACTCCAATTTCCTGAGAGACTCCTGGTCTGTAGTAAACCTGAAGTCCCTTCCGAGGTTCTCTTTACAAGTCAGAGAAGTTAACAACTTCCACTGACTTGTATCCAGACCCTCATTCTGGTTGACCAGTACTGTAAGTATAGTTTCATCCGGCTTCCCTTCATTAAGGTGATCCCATCATTCAACCTCCACAGATCCGTGCTAATCCTCCCATCTGGGTCAACACGGTCTATGACAGCCGCCTGAAGATATGCCGGCTTTGTCAACTCCTTCGCCTTTTTTGAGGTAGAAGGCTTGTCATCACCAGATCTAGCTCTCTTAATGACTTCCTTTTGGGGACCCTTAAGAGAACCAGACGGTGTGTGGCTCGCCTTCTTAGCGGTCGAAACTGGCTGGTCATCGCCAGACCTAGCTCTCTTAACGACCTCCTTACGGTGATCTTTAAGAGAACTGGATAGCTTATGACCAGCCTCTTTCGATGCAGAAAGGTGCTGGCCCACCCCACTTCCAGCGTTCTTTATCATCTTCTTTTGAAGACCTTTAAGAGAGCTGGGAGTGTTGTTTGCTGCGCATTTCTTGCTTGTCGAGGATTGGTTGTCTCCAGGCCTGGCTCCTTTAGTGAGTGATACACCAGAGTTGCCGGATGGTTTACGATCAGCCCCCTGTTTGGCGATGATAGTCAGCTTCCCAGTTTTAACCGATCGTTCCGAAGACGTGATTGGTTTAGTTGGTCGGCTGCTATCATTGCCAATTTTTCTTAGACCCCAATGCGACCCCTGACACTGTTCTTGTACTCTCACGAGCATTTTCCGGAACGGTGTCAAACATCGCATTTAGTCTCTCGGGATAAGACATTCCCAAGATAGCAGTGGTAGAACCATAGATTTTTTCAAATCTAATCTTCCTATGCCTCTTGAAAAGGTAATTGTCCCTACCACTGAATGTCGACAGATCTTTCTTGGCCATCTTATTAAGACAGATCAAGGAAGTTCTGACGCCATTCTTTGCTCTCTCCTCCTTTGTTCGGCTGTCGACGACGGCAGTTACACTAGGTATCACCGCGTCTTGCCGAACTAATTTTGAGCACGCCTGTTCACTAACTCGTGCAGATGACCCTTCGGATACTGGAATATCTTTCACTTGTTCCTGAGCGTGAACTGAAATCATAGTGATTTCGTGTTTCTCATCAGAACTAAGGAAGAGATTCTCCAGTTTCTCCGTGGCGCCCGTCTCCACGAGAGAGTCTTTATTCGATCCCAAGAGGTTGCCAGTTTCGGCCAGTTCACTCAATAACTGTTCTTCTTGAGCAATTATGTCACTGTGAACTCCTAAAAGGTCAGAGTCAGTGTCCGAAACTGCTACTGAATCTGCCCTATCCTTCTTCACATCCTTAATTTTTTCTATTTCCTGACTAATTTTGGTCCCACGAGAATGCACGTTCTAAGTAGACCATCTCGCGCAGTGACGGCATACGCGGACTATGCTTCAAAGTTACAACCAACCCGTGCCATGGGCGTTGGAGGGGAGCTGTTAGCGATTAGTTTATTTAGGCACTAACTGACCATGCAAATCCTCGGCACTGCTACCACTCACCTTGATCTTAAAAATGCACTTTATTTATTTGGTCCGCGAGAACTTCCATGAGTTACTAGGTTTAGATGTAATGCGTAGGATCCGATTATAGTCAGTGCAAGGGGGATCTGCAACCAGTGGTAAATAATCTCCAATTCACTGACTACAATAAGATCAGAAACCTTACATCCGAACCCCCCTAAACAAGTAAAGACTCCACTCCACGGTTTCTCTATATGTTTTTTATAAATTCTTTTTAAGTAGGCCTAAAAAATCTAATAATGAACGTTTATGAATTCGAACAAAATTCTGTCAGCGATTCTTAACATAAAGTATAAGTATGTGTTTACATGCTAAACTACTTCAAAGTCTAAATTTCATCTATACCTAAAGTTTCATCCAAGCTATCATCGTCATATTCTCTACACCAGGCTATTGGTATATCAACTCCATATTTACACATATCCATGTATTTCCAAAACAAGTTAAAAATTCTCCAATTTGTTTCTTATGAAACATTTAATATAAATCTCTAAACCCAAGTTACGTTTACACATTTGTTTGATTTTTGTGATTAAAAAAGAGCTTTAACAACGTTTTGTAATTTAGGCGTACATATTTTTGGTTCTTTACACCCAATATATTTATTTATTTATTTATTTATTTATTTATTTATTTATTTATTTATTTATTTATTTATTTATTTATTTATTTATTTATTTATTTATTTATTTATTTATTTATTTATTTATTTAATTCAATAGCAAATTTTAAAATACTCCTCTTAATGCGGATTTACTGAAAAATCAATATATGGATAAAAAATGTTGAATTGATTACACATACGTCGCATTGGATCAAAGTTGACATAATTAGTTCGAAAATATTTGATTTTTAAAGGAATAAAATTTCTAGTTGAACGAATCAGGACTGCAAATTCTATTTTACGAAGCAGGAACTCGGAATTAATTGAACCATTTACTAAATTAATTACAAATGAAATATTCATATATTTTCTCCTACTTTCAAGAGAAGTGAGATCAATTAGCTATAATCGGCTTTTATATGATGGTAAATTAATATTAGGATTCCATGGAAGATTACGAAGACAAAATAAGAGAAACTGTTTTTGGACTGATTCAATTTTCTTAACATGAACTTCGTATTGAGGATCCCAGACCACGGAAGCATATTCCAGGATTGGTCTTACAAGAGATGTAAATAAATGCTTGGAAACGTAAGGATCATTAAATTCTTTTCCCCAGCGCTTGAGGAAACCAAGAACTTCTTTTGCCTTATTAACAATTTGTATAACATGGGAATTAAAGGAACAGCTTTACATCATCAGCGTACATTAATATTCTGGAATTCTTAATGCATGATGGTAAATCATTTATGAATATTAGGAATAATAATGGGCCGAGATGACTACCTTGCGGAACACCGGATAAAACGGAAATGTTTTTGGATTTACATTCTCGAAATAATACACATTGGTATCTATTTTTAAGATATGTAGATATCCATTTAAGGAAAACAGGAGAAAATCCTAGTTTATTCAATTTGAACAATAAGAGATCGTGGTTTACTTTATCGAAAGCTTTACTGAAATCCGTATATATTGTGTCTGTCTGTAAGCCGGAATCAAATGCTGTTATTACTGAGGTTGTGAACTCCAAAAGGTTTGTAGTATTGGAACATCCTTTTTTGAATCCATGCTGAAATGGGGAAATATAACAAATGACTTGATGCGAAAGGATTTCAGTAACTATCTTTTCGAAAAGTTTTGGAATAACACTCAGTTTAGCAATACCTCTATAGTTGGAGATGTTGGATCTGCTTCCGGATTTAAACAAAGGTATAATATAGGATTCCCTCCAAACTGCAGGAAAACAACCATTTACTATTGATATGTTGAATAAGTAGGTTATTGGAGATAAAAGAGAATTTAAACACTTTATGAGAACGCAACTTGGAACACCATCAGGTCCACAATTAACAGAATATTTAAGATTCTGTATGGCTGTCATTATCATGGACTTATCTAAAGTTGGACAATTTATTAGGGATGCATCAGGAATTGGATATGGATAATTGGAATGTTGATGTAATTTTTTATCGGAGTAGGCAGATGAAAAGAAAACGGCAAACATATCACAAATATCTGCATCATTTGAGGATACTTTGTCTCCAAATTTCATCATGGACGGATAACCAGAGACTCGGTGCTTTGAATTTACAAACTGGTAAAAATATTTTGGATTATTTTTAAAGTTTCTTTTCACCTTAAAGAGGTAATTATTGTAACATCGGATGTTTTCGGAATTGTAAACTGATCTTGATATTGAATATTTCATATAATCTATAGATAAACCTGACTTTTTGAATTTTCTGTATTGTTTGTTTTTCAAATTTTTCAAGCTATTGAGTTGCTTTGTATTCCAGGGTGGTCCATGTGCAGTTTTTTTCTCGTCATTGGAATGGATTTCTTAAAACATTTAACTAAGCCATCATAAAATTTATTCAGAATGGTATCAATATTTCGAGGGCATATTTTATTATAAGGAATGTATTCAAACCAATTTTCAGAACAAAGTAGGTGATTTAGTTTGGAATAGTCAGCTTTGGTAAAATCAAAAACCATCTCTTGATTTATACTGGATCGTACTGATAGTTTCGTTTCGACGTCTATGCTTATTTCTAGAGTGGGGTGATAAACATCTTCAGGTTTTAATAATGGATTAATGCGAAAAATATAAAATTCCTCTGGTTGATCAACAAATACAAGATCAAGTAATTTCCCAAATTTGTTTACTACGTTGTTTATTTGGAAGAGTCCTAAATCTGCAATAGCATCTATTAACTCAATAGATGTTTCCGATCTTACCGATGGGCTTAAAAAGCATGAATCAGGAGTTTTGCACCATTTTATATTTGGAATAATAGAGTCACCAGGTTTGGATTGATTTGCTACAAATTTTATCACATTTGCATGTTGTTCGTAAATTTGAATGTTTGACGCAGGAGAAATATAGGAGCAAGTTACACAAATTTTTCTAAATTTGATGTTAACACATACAGCGATAAATTCGATATTTTGATCATTATTAAGGATTATTTCTTCCGAAGGTAAAAGAGTTGAGACCGAAATCAAGACTCCCTCACCTTCTTTATCCACTCTATCACGTCTATAAATTTGAAATTTACTGCACATTATCTCAGAATTATGAATTACTTTATCAGATTTATTTCGGAGCCATGTTTCAGTGAGTACAATAATATTATGCTCCATACCGAAGCTCTCTAAATAAAAGGATTTTAACTTTGTGTTCATACCTTTAACATTTTCTTATGCAATGGAGATAGCTAACGAGTTATAATCATTTTTTGGACAAATATTAATATTTAACGGATTATAAAATTCAATCAGTTTTTTGGATTTGGAACAGAAGCCTTTGGAAGAACTACATTATTATCATCACGATACATAAATTGTCGAACAATTGTATTTTTCGGCCAAAATTGTGGATTTACGAGACGATCAAAAATACTCTCTGGTACAATTATCTTAAATGACGCTCTATTGCGTGCATTTATCTTATAAATTTGGACATCGTTGCAATCTTCAATGTCAAGGTTCGTTTTAGTATAGAATTCAACATCATTTACTGTTGTATCTACTGAAAAACGACTGGCAAATACAGTCTTCCTTGGAGCTATAATCTTTAAGGGCTTTGGAGTAACTGTAGTAAACGGATTTATAAGAGGGTTATTAACAACATCTAGATTTTGTTGGAATGTTTGAGGATGAGGGAGTTAGTAAAATTAGTTCTTGAGGCTTATTTGTTGCAAGATTTGGGATCATGGGCACGTTTGCCGAATTAGATACCGTTTTTTAATAAAATTCCAAATCTCAAAGAAACTTCATTATTTATCAATTTTTATTATTATACTATTTTGAAAATCAAACAATGTAAATCAATTTATAGCCCGTTTTTATACCCTCCACCACCACTAGTGGTGAAAGAGGGTATACTAAGTTTGTCGTTCCGTGTGTAACACATAGAAAGAATCGTTTAAGACCCCATAAAGTATATATATTCTTGGACCATATGAAATTCTGAGTCGATTAAGCAATGTCCGTCTGTTGAAAACACGCTCACGTCTAAACTGATTGAGCTATTCCAATAAAAATAACTCAGGTTATTTGTTGTTCCCAGACGCTGTTTGGGATTGCAAACCAGCCAAATCGGTTCAGTGGAAAAAAAGTTATATACCAAAATCTGGAGAAACCCCTAAATCAAACTTTAACTGACAATATTTCAATAAGCCACAAACGAATTTAAATAAAATTTAGCAAAAAGGTTTATCTAGGTTCACCTTAGATTACTGCCAAAAATTAGTTAAATCGGTTCAGTAGAAAAAAAGATATAGACAAAAATATGAACAGTTTATATGATTTCAATGCCATAATTTTTTTTTTTTAAACATCATGTTATAATTTTTATATGGAGTGCATGTGTGTGTGTTCGCCTCAATATAAATGTTGATAAACACAAAGGTATACAACTATGTTGGGTTTGATGTTTGATCGTGGTGAAATTCGATCATACCACAACATGGTATGTTCGCTACTTTTTAGCAATATATGTTGATAAGTATATTAAACTAGTTAGTAGTTCGATGTGTTTCAAGCTATACACGTCGGTAGAGAAGGGTATGAAAATAGGTTTATTGAAAGTTTGCTAACATGTAAATATAATGTTGCTAGAATAAATTACATAATTATGAATTTGTTTTGAAAATGTTTGAATTTTATTTAGCACATTGAACAAAGTATTGATACATATTGAATATAATTTCTAATTCATTACAGTTTTTTGGGCACTAATAATTATGTGGTGATATTTTTTTTAATTTCCATCGTTAATATGAAACTGTAATATACTAAGTTATGTGAGAATTTTGTTTATTTTAAATTCATTTAAATTATTATATTTAAAAAACATCCATAATTTTTATCATTTCGTTAAAGATTAGTATTTATAAAAGTTTTCAAATATAATTTTTCTAAACTTTTGAGGTCACTTTTGATCAAGAATGATATAAATTAACAGTAAACGCTTAATTCATGGCCGGTTAGAGTAATTTCTTTTATATAAACCACCCTAAATTATGCATAGGGAAACTCTTATAGTTAAATGATTATACTTTGCTTTAGGTTAGTTATTAAGTTTTCCCAACATCATCAAAGAAACGACTTTATAATCAAATAATTTAATATAAATTTGAGGTAAGTAAAGATTTGCGGAAATAATTGATAAATTTTTGCTAGCGCATTTTTTGTACTTTTTATCTTATTCCATCATAAGTATAGTAAACGGACTTTGTTCATAAATTCTGCACCATCTTTGTTGTTGTGCAGACTTTCAGCAACTAAATACAGGGTGATAAACTTATGATGACAAAATTTTTTGGTTTTTAAAATTTTTTTAGTTTTTTGGGCGTGGTCTGTGCGCCCCTTAACCGAATACAAAATTTGGGATGAGGATTGATACTTGTTGTAATTATACGTATCTTGTGCTATATCACGTTGGTGTGCCCGAAATAGTCAACGTAGTAGATAATATCAAAGTTTCTAAAACAAGACCGAAAATTTTTCAAAAAGTCAGTTCTTCGCGAGGCACATTCACATTTAATTATGAAATTGCTTGGATTACTGCGTGAACTTAGTTTTTTTTTTGTTTTTTTACATAACTAAATCGGAGGAGCATTGAAAATAAATTTAATACAAAAATTTTATGGACTCTTTGAAAATTATGCAAAAATTGGACTTTTTGTTTTTGTATTTTTATACAGAAAGCAATTTAAACAAATACTGGATATATAGATATACGAGTGGCGATAAGTATAATTGATTGGGATCAAAAATTTAACTGAACTGTCGTTGTTAAAAGAAAACGGAACACTTTTGTCAAAATATATTTCGCAAAGGCACATCGTGTGGACAGCATGAAATTTACTATAATCGACACAATTAGAAAGTTGTTGTTATGCTGAATGAAAATTCGGAGGCGCATCAAAGAATTTTCAGAGATAAATATTTTATGGACTAAAAAATATTTACTTGGGTTAAAAAAGGATCACAATATTAAAATGCATTTCTATGTAATAAATTCTAACGAAATATATTTTTAACCAATATATAGAGAAATGAAAGAAAATTTTTAAAATTTTACTTGGAAACCCCAAAATATGCTGCACTAATACCATCAAATATTGAACATATCATAAATATTATTTAAATAACTCAGTAGGTTTTGATATTATGTGTAATTTTGACCAGAATTGAATCAAATCAGAATTCAATCAAAAAATTTTGATAATTGCTTGTGATATATGTAAGAGATCACAGAATTTTGTTTCTCTCTAGCCTTTAGATTTCTTATAGAATAAAATTTTACTTTTCGATAAAAATAGCTTTTTTTTTGACACGGTTATTGTGAAACCAAATTGTCGTTCATTTGGCTCACTACTATTAAGTTTTCTTTTTTTTACTTTTATGAAAAATATACTTTCATTTACCAAGATAATCAACTTTTTGAAAAAAGGCAACATAGATTTTTCTCTTTTTTCACCTTTTACAGATTTTTTCATAATAATTTGTTAAAATATTTTATATGCAACACAAAAGTTCATACCATTACACTATTATGGACGCCAGAAATTAATAAGTAAATTAGAAAACACCACTTTCCGAACAATTTTTCCTATATAAAAACTGATGAAAATACTGCCTCAGTGGTGGAGGGTATATAAGATTCGGCATGGCCGAATATAATTTTTCGCTTGTTTTTTCTTAAAAAATAAATTGTCGGCAGATAGCCCAAAAACAAAAAATTAAAAACATAGTTTTAGAATTTACTTTTGATTTCAAAATTAATATCGTATAAAAAAACACAAAACTAAAGAGTCTTACGCAAAAAAAAAAAAAAATTAAATTCATTCTGTGTGCAACATGTCGAAAAAATCATTTAAGAACCCATAAAGTATATATTTTCTGGGTCATGGTTAAATTCCCTCATTAAATTAAAAAAACGCTAATCTATGTACAAAATTAAAAACATAGTAATTTTTTTTTTTTTTTTTTTTTTGTTACTAAATTTAAATTAAAAGTTTATTCATTAAAATATTATTTTTAACCAAAACGAAAAAAACTGAAAATCCTTAACTAAAAACGCTAACATGGCATCTCTTAAAATGATTCTAAACAGAAAATATAAACTTTTATAAATGAATTTTTATCAGAGACATAACAGTTATAAGATTTATGTAAAAACGTTATGTCATAACTGTTAAATAATATAAAAAAAAAATTTACGTCTCTAAAAAACAGTTATTTTTAACAAATATAAATTTTCGTCTTCCTTAACAGTTATAGTTATTTTAAAAAAATTTCCGTTTTTTATAATTTATATTTTTGATTTTTATTTTTTACGTTGCCTAATAATAGTTATTTCTAAAAAATATTTTTTTCTATTGCTCAATAACGTTTATTTTTAAAAATTATTTTTTTACGTTGCTTGATTGAAATATATTTTTTTACGTTACTTATAAATTTTTTTTTTTTTTTTTTAAATTTAACAGCTATTATTGTTTGCATTTTTATAAATAATTCCGTTATAATATAAACATTTACATATCGATGTATAAGAATAAGGGGATTTTTTGCAATATTTCCATATTCTTCAAACTTTTTCTAAAATTTTACAACTTTTTCGTTTATGGAATTGATGTTACGGCCTTATAGATTATTGACGTAATTTTTGAAGACATGAATATGAATTTTTTTGTGTAGATGTTGTTTGGGTCAGTGCATTATAATACAGTAAAAACTCAACCCAAGAGGTTAGTGCTTATTGTGTTTTAGGTGACGATATTAAAATTTATGCAAACAAATTAAAGCCAATTCTTATTCAACAGATCAAAATCATTCTATTCCACATATGTAATTTTTACGATGTACAACGGACTTTTTGGCAATTGCGTAAAATATATCAGGATCCCTATTTAACTGCAAATCGACACTTAAACCGTAACCGGTCCTTTCTAACATTTAATAACACTTGAATGCACCAAAGTGCAATTTTTCTTAGCCATATTAAAAGATATATAAGTATACTTCATGTAGAGTTTATCAAAATAGAACACTATGCACACAAATTTTTATTTAATTAGTTCTTTTTACCGTTTGTTGAAATTTTGAAATACTAAATAGGCCGATTGGACTTTTGGTGACGAATATATCTATATTAATATTATAAAATCAAATTTGTATTTGTTTGTTACGCAATTACGCCAAAAACGCTGAATCGATTAAATATAGATGGATATAAATTAAAATTCAATTGATGAAAATAACGAAAAGAGAAGTAATTCAAACTGTTACAAGGTGAACGTGAGAGTAATGCAACAATAATCTCCTGCACCTCTGAAGAAAGGCCTTCTTCTTGTAAAATTTAAGTTAAAAACAAACTAAAAAAATATTTTAACGTTTATCAAGCAACGTAAAAAATATATATTAAATGAAATTGAAAAAAGATTCGGCTGTGCCGAATCTTTGATACCCTTCACCATATTACCATCTTACCATCTTATCGACATCATATTACCATATTACCGACAATTAATAAAATTTTCGCCTTAACGTATGCTTGCATATTTTCTAAATCTAAATTTTTTTCAAACTACGAAAATTTGAATATGAAAAAAAAACAATCATAACAGGCTTTGCTTTTAAAAAAGAAACAACAACAATTCCATATATATTTATTTTTGTATGTACAAACTGACTGAATACACAAAGAACAACAACAACACTGTTATTCATTATATTACTGCTGTTGCTAACTGAACTACTTGTCTATACAAAAAACAAAAAACGTCACTAATAGTCATTACAATGCTTAATATACATGTTTGTGTATGTATTTATGTATATTCTTAACAGATATGTTTAAGTTTTTAAAAATAAACAACTACAATTCCATATCTATTTATTTTTGTACAGACTGCATATACAAAGAACAACAACACTGTTATTCATCATATTACTGCTGTTGATAACTAAACTACTTGTCTATACAAAAAACAAAAAACGTCACTAATAGTCATTACAATGCTTAATATACATGTTTGTTGGTGTATTCATATTCTTAACAGATTTGTTTTTGGGCCATAACTCTGTTGATTATGAACGAATTTGGTTTATTAAAAAAACCGAAATTTTATAAAAATATTTATGACTGATCTATATAAAAATAAAAATCTATAGCTTGAACAAGGGCTTCAAAAATAAAAAATTCGTTTTCCCCGATATCTCAGTTATTACTGAACCGATTTATTTAATTTTTTCAGAACAAAAATTCAGAAAATAATTTTCGAGCCCCCTTTAAAAATTCGAAGTCCCTGGTATATGCAGAGGCTTCAGAAACTAAAAAACCGGTTCTAAAAACCGGTTTTTAAAGCATATCTCCATCATTTATAAACCGATCTTCCTGATTCAAAAAACCGAAATTTTATAAAAATATTTGTGACCGATCTGTATAAAAATAAAAATCTATAGCTTAAACCAAGGCTTCAAAAAATAAAAAATGCGTTTTGTCCGATATCTCAGTTATTACTGAACCGATTTATTTAATTTTTTCAGAACAAAAATTCAGAAAAAAATGTCCGAGAATTCTTTGTAAAAACGAAGTCCGTAGTGTATACAGAGGCTTCAGAAACTGGAAAACCGGTTCAAAAAACCGGTTTTTTGAACATATCTCCGCATTGTATGAACCTATCTTGCTGAATTCCAATAGCAACATTCTCGAAAGCATTTCCGATCGTTTGACATACATATTATATATGTCAGTTATCGGTGGGCTTCATAAACGCCATTTCAACCGACACACGGACGGACGGACGGACGGACGGACGGACGGTCGGACGGACGGACGGACGGACATGGTCCAATCGTCATCGCTTCTTACAAGGATTCCGAAAATATAAACTTTTTTGCTCTCCGACGAAAATTGTGGAAATTACAAACGGAATGACAAACTTATATATACCCTTTACACCTGTGGTGAAGGGTATAAAAATAAAAATTATAAGCAACGGAAAAAATTTATTTTCAAAAATAAATATTATAAGGCAACGTAAAAAAAAAAATTCAAAAATAAAAATTATGAACAATAGAAAAAAATATATTTTAATAATAACTGTTATCAAGCAACGTAAAAAAATATTTTTAAAAAATAAACGTTATAGAACTATAGAAACAATTTTTTTCGACAATAACTGTTATCAAATAACATAAAAAATATTTCTTATTTTGTACTCAACTTTTTTAATTTGAAATAAAATTTAATAGTTATTTTTGGTCTCTGATTTTTATCTATTTTTTAAACATAAATTTAACCAAATATGAATTGTAAGTATTATTGTAATATTTTATTACATTTATTTTTGTTACTTTTCCTAAAATTTGAGTTTTTTTATTTTAATTTTTATATTTAATGATCATATGTTTTTTTCAACATATGTTTTTGCTGATGGAAGTTGATGGAAAAAAAAACAGCCAGCAACTTTCATCAATATCCCCTTCAATGAACTGTCAAATCTTGTTTCTCTCTCTTGCTCTCAATTGCAAGATTTTTGAAGTAAACGAACGTGATTTAGCAACTTCCAGCAACATTTTGTGATAATTATCACAAAATATCAGATACGCGAACACAGCTTTTATTTCACAATTATTTATCTGTATATGACATTAAAAAAATTTTACATTTAATAATAAAATCTTAATGAGAAACTGCTGGTGAAATCCGTTACCTTGAAAAGAAGAAACATTTTTTTCTAATTAATTTGTATTTAGATTACCTTTTGGACCTTTGGAATATGCAAATATTTGTCTGTCTGATGGAGTTTTTACTAAAATAAATTTAAATTCTGAGAAAAAATCGATATCTATATATATAATTTGATAAGCATTTTTTCACTTTCCGGAGCTTTCTGAAGCTCCCAGACAACGTAGAAAATTCAAATTTGGCTTACTTATGTAACTTTTCGGCCTACGAATCCCAAACGGAGCCGGGTGTCATTTTCTAAGCATTTTTTTTCTCTTTCTAGAGTTTTCTGAAGCTTCCAGATGAGGTAGAAAATTGAAATTCGGTTTACTTATCAAGCCTTTCATCTCAAAAAATCCTAACGGAGCCAGATTTTTAAATTTTTATCAGGGAGCAGAGATATGTTTATATATTTGTAATTTCTAAAGCCTTTTTCTCTTTTCGGAGCTTTTTGAAGCTCATAGACGACGTAGGAAAATCAAATTTGGCTTACTTATGTAACTTGTTGTACTTCAAATCCTAATGGATCCAGATTTCGATCAGGAAGCGGAAATACTGGGATTTTAAAAAATTAAAAATCGTCTTACTTATAGCAGCGGAGTCAAATTTTTCTATCATGGAGCGGAGATTCCCGATTTTTTAGTTCTATTTTGAAATTGTGATTTGTCAAAATGTCAAATCATATCGAAAATTGATTTTACATTTCGGGCAAAAGGGGTATTCACTTTGATTTTTATTTTTTTTAAAGTTTAATAATTTAATACTTTAGTCACTATTATCCCATTAGATTCCAATAGCTTCAAATCTTTAACTTCGATTAGGGAAAGAAGAAGCGTCAAAATGTTGTTCATATATTTTTCTAAAGATCTTCGGATTTTTTTGTGCATATTTTTATTACTATAATATTATATTTCCTGAAAAATTCAGGCTTATACGCTCGTTACTAAATAAAAGTTTAAAGTGATTCACTTTTTCAAGAATTTCCTTTGTTGAAAAATTCCAAATTATATTATTAAAAATAAAAAAAAAAAAATAAAAAAAAAAAATTTACTATGTAATTATCAGGAACATTTTCCATGTAATATTTAATATTAGGCTCTCGCTTTAGAGAAACTAGCTTTCGTTTTAGTTTTAAAATTTAATTACTTATTGTGAGCATATTTGCTAGATAAATTTGGTGAAAAATCGCCAAATTTGGAGAAAATAATCGTCAAAATCGTCATATCAACTATTTGAAATCGTAAAAAATCGTCAACATGAAAAACTACGTATTTTATATGTTAATGAACAGTTTTTATGCTTTTTCTGATGAAAAATTAAATTTTAAATTGAAAAGAAATTAATAAAAATTACATTAATTTTATATTGGTGGCTTATTATGAAAATCAAGTACACAGTACCTCTTAAAGTCTGATTATATACATACTTATGAATACTTCTAATATACCTATTTTTGGGATTGTTCTTTTTGTATTTTTATAAAAGTTTTCGAATCTTGTTACATATTTTGCCGTTATCCCCTTTTTTAATCTATAAGCAATTATGCAACACTCCGATTATAAATTACACTTTAAATAATAAATTTTTTCAATAATTTTTTTTCAATACAGTATTGTTTTGGAAACAGTACTGTATTGGAAAGTTTATCACTATTGCTTATACGCGTCTGTTACTATTGCTTATACGCGTTATACCAAGTTTGCGTTAAATAAAAACTCGTATTTCAAAATATGGTTCAATAATAGAATCGCGTTATAAAGAAATTGCGTAAATGAACTATCACGTGAATCGAGGGAATGTATGTAATTTTGTAAGACTTTCAAACCAAAATAAATTATTTATCTTGTCTTGTTATAAAAAAACACATGAGTTCATAAAAAATTGATTCGAATATAATATTATATTGGTTCCTATAAATCCTTTCTAATGAATGAACTACTTAAATTAGCAGAATTAAGAAGATTTTTATTTTAATTGTTTATATTTGTGTACCAACTATTTACTTTTAAAGAATAATATATAAAAAAATGTAAAAATAGTTCTGAATTTACTTTTAGAAAAAATCGTCAAATTAGGGGTAAAAATCGTCAACAGGCAATTTTTAGACGCAAAAATCGTCAAATCTGGCAACATTGATTGTGAGGCCTATAAAAGGCAGATTCAATAAATAATTGAAAAGTAAAAAAAATAAAAAATTAATATTGCATATTTATTGTGTTGTTAATAAGATTATCATCTTATTATCTTTCAGAAGTGACTTCAAAGAATATTGTATTTTGTTTTTGTAAATTTCGTACACACTTTTGACAATCCTCTGGAAGTCACTAAGGAGCTACGTTTGGAAGATACCTTTTTAATACCCTTTTAACTGATTGAAATAAATCTAAAAAAAGATGACATTTGAAATTGTATTTTATTTTAATTTAAATTTTATGGGTTTATATCTTGTTGGATTCTTCAGTTTATGACCTTTCGGAAATGCCCAAAAATAATGAGATAGTTATTCAAATTTTAATTTTCAAAAAAATATCACGCAGCCAATAAGGCTTTCACCAAAATTTTAGGGAGAAATTTGGCGTTAAATATTTTTATATACTATAATATATAGAATTAAATAGTTTGTTCTTAAAACCAAAACTAATTATACTTTTTTTCAAATATTTAACTTTGCATTTATTTACTTTATTTTGTCGCCTAATTTACTAAATTTTTTAAAAGTAGACATCACATTAGCGTCGCTGTTCCGGTATTTTGGGCGGACACTTACATGTGCACTTAATATTTTCCCTATTTTTTATTTTTAAATATTCATCATATTTCTTACAAAATTCTAAATAATATTGCTGCAAGAATCATATACATAGTAAATATATGTATAAATCTGATTTAAAGTTATATTAATCTGAAGTTTGAACTTTAAAAAACTTATTATTTTTTTTTTTCCGAAAATGTGGCAATATATATCACTTATAAAATTTATTTTTTATTCTGGGATATTGTTTTGTTAATGTTTTCAAAATAAATCTTAGTGAAAATGTGTGTAAAGCAAATCCGGATGAGATTGGAGCAAAAGTCTCCCCAAGAGCCCTATCCAAACTTTGTCAATTAATTTTTTTTTTTTTTAACTTTTTTGTTAAATTGCAAAGCTGGGATCACCATAAAATTATTTTAATTAAATACCTCCACTTAAAATTATTTTCTGAGGGACGCTTCTTATAACGATTTCAATGAAAGAAGTAAATTTTTGAAAGATATTTTTCCAAGATTGAGATTTCGGTGAAAAAAGTGAGAATTTTTTCTAATTATTTAAGTTTAGGATAAGTTTATCTATATTATGATAAAATTTCCTTATTTTTCATTACGGTTTACGGTCTGAAGAACTTTGAACAAAACTGAATTCCCCTTCTTTGAATGGAATCTAAAAGTTTAATAAAAAAATGTAAGAAAGCGTAAAAATACAGCTTTGTCCAGTTAATAAAGGCCCAACTACATACAATACTTTTGCTTCAACTGCAACTGATAGCTGCAGTAAAATACATGCATTTATATGGAACCAAACCAAATCAGTACGCCAAACTTCTGCGTGAAGTACTTTAAAGATAAAACATTTTCAACTTTGAAGTGCCGAAGTAAGGACTGCTCACGAAAAAATCCGTGCATGCTCTTGGGCTTATAACTTTTAAGGTGGTGAAAAATAAATAGTTCTGTTAACTGATTTACATTTATCATTATGCTCACTAGCCATGTGCTAAGTTTCATGGTTATAGCGAAATTAGTTTTTCTTGAAATGGAAATAGAATAAAAAAAAAACCAAAACACATAATTGAAATTTTTCATGAAATCTTACATCGGTCATAAAAAACAATTGCTAGGAAGGCACTTGTGATAAAAAAAATACAGTTTCTTTGGTCATAATTAGAGTTTTTCACGGGAAATCCCGGGACGAGAATTCCCGGGAATCCCGCCAAATTTTCACTCCCGTAATCCCGGGAAATCAAGCGGGAATTCCCGGGATTTCTTGTGTATACAACTAATATATGGATATTTTAGTATATAATGTGTTTTTACATTTGTTTTTATTTATTTAATTTGATTTGTTACAAGTTTAAATATTTTTAAGGAAATTTCTAAATTTGTTTGATATTTTTCGTATAACAGTCTGAAAACAAAATATCGTTTTCTTTTTTGCTGAATAGTTAAAAACAAAAAAATTGATTTTCAATTTTTTTCATTGTGGTCAAAAATAATATTTTTAAAATAAGATATTTAAGAAGTATATTTATTAAACGATTTGAAGATGCAATTTGCTCGCATGTGAAAGTTTTAAGAGGAATCTTTTTAAAATGTCTGTAAACCTCCAACAACAACTTACATATTTAATGCCCCAACGAAGACGTGAGACTAAAAGTATTCAAACTGTAAAATTCCCTGAGGTTTTCTTAACAACAAGCTTACTTCCGTATAAATATTTAGAGATTTTTCCAAATAGGGTAAATGAAAACCAAGGTATTGATTCGACTTTCGTATGAGTTGTTATATAATAAAAAGTATTCATTCAATATTCAATATTTCAAAAAGAATTAGTTTAAAATTTTATGATTAATTAGTTTATTTTAATATTTTTTATCTTTTATTTAACTGAATATTAACATTTTTAATTATTTATTTTCGGCGGGAATTCCCGGGATCCCGGGAAATTTAAAAATCAATCCCGATTTCCCGGGAGCGGAAAAAGTCCGGGAAAAGAAAAACTCTAGTCATAATATTAAACAAAGAAGTCATGGTCACTGAATGGAAACCTGGTAGTGGAAAAAAAATAGTATGTTCAGGCTGTAGGACTCAGATAAAGTAGAAAGGATTCAGAGAAAATCCCCTCATCTCTGGAAGAAAAGTGTCACAAAAAATGAATTGCTTTGAATTATTATCAGAAAAGTTGAAAGGAAATCTAGCCTGAAGATGTATAAAGTACAATAAAATTCTAATAGAAACGCAAAACAAGAATTTGGAGGTAAAAAAAAATACGTGAAAGTTTTTTCCGTAATTATGATTAGTGTATGATAGACGATTAAACGTTCATACAGGCTAGCTTTTTTCAACTTCCTGACCAGGAATTCTATGTTGCAGATGCTAGAGTATCAAAGAAATCAAAATTCCCAAGAAAGTTTTTGTTTTGGGAAGCCATATGCATATGCGGAAAAGAAGCCCTTCATTCATATAAAATGGTTCCATTAACACAAAAATATACGTGAATGAGTGCCTTTGGTAAAGACATCTCCCTTTCCTAATAAAATACAGTGCAGCCGTTTTTTTTTTCTGGGCTATTCTCTCTTCTTCTCGTTACAGCTACAAAAAACTGGACAGGTTATAAGATATTTCCTTAAAAACCGACAGAAAATAATTTGTTCTTTTATATTTAGAACTTGAACATAACAGTCATTAATAAAAATATAATTTTAAAAAAATTTGCTCATTGGTTTAGTTTCTATAAGCAGATTTGTATGCACGGATTTTTTCGTGCGCAATCCTTATGTAAATACATTTTGTCGGTTGTTTTATTTTAATATTTTTCGCTGAGTCATAAATTTTAATCTGCAATTCATAATTTTAACTGAGAACATAATTTAATTTTTACCTCTTTATATTTTATTAAGCACTGCGAACTGTGGCCCCAAAACACTAAACGAAAAATGGTCCCAATTATGGAGCGATTTTTCATAATGAATCATTTCCCCAAAGTTTTTGGAAATATAACCCCAAAAAATTTACAATATTACCTCAAACTTGAAATGAAAATTAATTATTGGGACAAATTTTCATAACGAAGTTATCCCAAACAAAAATGAAATATCACCCTAAGCTGAAACTAGAAATAATACAAATATTGGGGCATTTTTCATAACGAAAAAATAACCAAATCAAAAATATGCTTTCCAAAAATTACGGAATTTGTTTTTGTATTTTAATTAATTCTGATAATAATTACTTGTATAAAAAATGTTGTCCCCTACTTCTTAAGGTACGGTCACATTAGGGAAACATTTGACTGAAACTCACAAATATTTCTTTGCCGTAATGTGACCATAAAATATTTTTGTGTGGCAAACAACAAATCAGCTGATTTTGGGCAAACAAAATTATTTGATAGCAAACAAAAATACTCATAATGTGAACACAATGTGACCACATAATGGAAAATATTTTCGCATTTTTTGAGCAAATAATTATTTGAACTTACAAAATTTTTGTAAGAGAAAACAACATCAAATAATAGTTCAAATCGAGCCATATTTACTATTGAATTTAAGGGTGCCAAAAATCATTTTATGCATTTTATGATATATTTAATGTTTTTTATTATCAGCTATATATCAGGACGATATAGCAATATTATACCAACCATCTTCTAAAGATATTTACTCTTCCTTTGCATGTATTGTCAAGAAATCTATTCTGATCCAAGTGTAAAATTTTCAGTGAGGTAAAATGGGTAAAATTACTATGAAAAAATGAAAAGACTTCGGGAATATACTTAAGCATATCAAAGGACTGTCCCTACAAGTTGGTGCATAAAAATGAGCGAGATATATGTATGCAAAAAATTGATTTTTGGCACCTTTAACCGCAGGGCGATAAAGTAAAATTGTAATGATAACTTACCAACCATCTTCTAAGGATATTTACTTATCGTCTATTGCATATATTGTCGAAAAAACTTTTTGTGGTTCAAGTTAGAGTGTCCGAAAATGTAAAATTTTCAAAGAAGATTAAAATTACAATAATAAAATGAAAAGACATCGGGCACATACTTGAGCAAATCAAAGGACTATCCCTACAAGATGGTACATAAATATTTAGTTTAGCAAAATTGTTGCAAATTTTATATTGTATAGATGATGTAGTAGAAACACGTATAATGCATAATAAGCGAATTGATTTTTGACACCTTTAACCGCGAATTACCCGTGTAGCAAAAACGTGATTAAATGTGGCCTTTTGAAGTATGACGACGTTATTTTGTCAGTGCCTGTTATTTTGCGACAGTATGAGCTAAATTCGTCCAGTTTGAAGGTGGATGAGGTGGACTTGGGACAAACGGTTCAAGCCGGGATAGTTTTAGTAGATGGAGAGTGGTGGTGAGGTCGCTGCTAAGGTAGCTAGTGATTCAGGTGAGACGAAGGGTGCTGCTGCTTCCTCTGGCAAAGCTGCCGAAAAGACGCGTATAACGAAGCTCCCTAGGAAGAAGGTCACCACGTCGGTTGATGGTGACGGATGGGTCGGCCATATAAAGAAGATCACGGAGGTTTAGGGAGGTGGTGTTTAAGAAGTCGCTGGTTGACCTTCCAAAGAAGATGATGAAGAGCGGAAAAATACGGAAATGAGGCCTTCTTGATGAGGCTCAGTGCTTAAAATGTGCGGCAGCAGGGGGGTCTTAACGTTCTAGATGCTGGTGGTATTGGGAGCAATACACATAACGTGAATAGCCTATGCCGATGACTATGCTATTATCTTACCTTTTCTTCTCCCTTTTCTAAAGAGCTCTACATTACAAATCAAAAAATTTTTTTTATTATATTTTCAACAATAATTTTATTGTTTTAGACAGTTTGATGAAATAATTTTGAAGACAAATAATTTTTCAAATGTGACCGATGAGAAAACATGTTTTCCTATTTGACTATATTTATCAAGGCGTATTTACAAGGTGAAGTTGTTAAACCAGCTGATTTTTGTTTTGGTTTTTCAGAAGTCAATTTTTTTAAGTGTGCGTGTAGGAAAATAAACAAATAAAAAAAAAAATGAAATTGAAAAAAGATTCGGCTGTGCCGAATCTTTGATACCCTTCACCATATTACCATCTTACCATCTTATCGACATCATATTACCATATTACCGACAATTAATAAAATTTTCGCCTTAACGTATGCTTGCATATTTTCTAAATCTAAATTTTTTTCAAACTACGAAAATTTGAATATGAAAAAAAAACAATCATAACAAGCTTTGCTTTTAAAAAAGAAACAACAACAATTCCATATATATTTATTTTTGTATGTACAAACTGACTGAATACACAAAGAACAACAACAACACTGTTATTCATTATATTACTGCTGTTGCTAACTAAACTACTTGTCTATACAAAAAACAAAAAACGTCACTAATAGTCATTACAATGCTTAATATACATGTTTGTGTATGTATTTATGTATATTCTTAACAGATATGTTTTAGTTTTTAAAAATAAACAACTACAATTCCATATCTATTTATTTTTGTACAGACTGCATATACAAAGAACAACAATACTGTTATTCATCATATTACTGCTGTTTCTAACTAAACTACTTGTCTATACAAAAAACAAAAAACGTCACTAATAGTCATTACAATGCTTAATATACATGTTTGTGTATGTATTTATGTATATTCTTAACAGATATGTTTTAGTTTTTAAAAATAAACAACTACAATTCCATATCTATTTATTTTTGTACAGACTGCATATACAAAGAACAACAACAACAACACTGTTATTCATCATATTACTGCTGTTGCTAACTAAACTACTTGTCTATACAAAAAACAAAAAACGTCACTAATAGTCATTACAATGCTTAATATACATGTTTGTTGGTGTATTTATATTCTTAACAGATTTGTTTTTGGGCCATAACTCTGTTGATTATGAACGAATTTGGTTTATTAAAAAAACCGAAATTTTATAAAAATATTTATGACTGATCTATATAAAAATAAAAATCTATAGCTTGAACAAGGGCTTCAAAAAAAAAAAAAATTCGTTTTCCCCGATATCTCAATTAGTACTGAACCGATTTATTTAATTTTTTCAGAACAAAAATTCAGAAAATAATTTTCGAGCCCCCTTTAAAAATTCGAAGTCCCTGGTATATGCAGAGGCTTCAGAAACTAAAAAACCGGTTCTAAAAACCGGTTTTTAAAGCATATCTCCACCATTTATAAACCGATCTTCCTGATTCAAAAAACTGAAATTTTATAAAAATATTTGTGACCGATCTGTATAAAAATAAAAATCTATAGCTTAAACCAAGGCTTCAAAAAATAAAAAATGCGTTTTGTCCGATATCTCAGTTATTACTGAACCGATTTATTTCATTTTTTCAGAACAAAAATTCAGAGAAAAATGTCCGAGAATTCTTTGTAAAAACGAAGTCCGTAGTGTATACAGAGGCTTCAGAAACTGGAAAACCGGTTCAAAAAACCGGTTTTTTGAACATATCTCCGCATTGTATGAACCTATCTTGCTGAATTCCAATAGCAAAATTCTCGAAAGCATTTCCGATCGTTTGACATACATATTATATATGTCAGTTATCGGTGGGCTTCATAAACGCCATTTCAACCGACACACGGACGGACGGACGGACGGACGGACATGGTCCAATCGTCATCGCTTCTTACAAGGATTCCGAAAATATAAACTTTTTTGCTCTCCGACGAAAATTGTGGAAATTACAAACGGAATGACAAACTTATATATACCCTTTACACCTGTGGTGAAGGGTATAAAAATTGTGAAAAAGTATAATATTAAATTTTTATACCCTTCACCACAGGTGTAAAGGGTATATATAAGTTTGTCATTCCGTTTGTAATTTCCACAATTTTCGTCGGAGAGCGAAAAAGTTTATATTTTCGGAATCCTTGTAAGAAGCGATGACGATTGGACCATGTCCGTCCGTCCGTGTGTCGGTTGAAATGGCGTTTATGAAGCCCACCGATAACTGACATATATAATATGTATGTCAAACGATCGGAAATGCTTTCGAGAATTTTGCTATTGGAATTCAGCAAGATAGGTTCATACAATGCGGAGATATGTTCAAAAAACCGGTTTTTTGAACCGGTTTTCCAGTTTCTGAAGCCTCTGTATACACTACGGACTTCGTTTTTAAAAAGAATTCTCGGACATTTTTTTCTGAATTTTTGTTCTGAAAAAATGAAATAAATCGGTTCAGTAATAACTGAGATATCGGACAAAACGCATTTTTTATTTTTTGAAGCCTTGGTTTAAGCTATAGATTTTTATTTTTATACAGATCGATCACAAATATTTTTATAAAATTTCAGTTTTTTGAATCAGGAAGATCGGTTTATAAATGGTGGAGATATGCTTTAAAAACCGGTTTTTAGAACCGGTTTTTTAGTTTCTGAAGCCTCTGCATATACCAGGGACTTCGAATTTTTAAAGGGGGCTCGAAAATTATTTTCTGAATTTTTGTTCTGAAAAAATTAAATAAATCGGTTCAGTAATAACTGAGATATCGGGGAAAACGAATTTTTTATTTTTGAAGCCCTTGTTCAAGCTACAGATTTTTATTTTTATATAGATCAGTCATAAATATTTTTATAAAATTTCGGTTTTTTTAATAAACCAAATTCGTTCATAATCAACAGAGTTATGGCCCAAAAACAAATCTGTTAAGAATATAAATACAACAACAAACATGTATATTAAGCATTGTAATGACTATTAGTGACGTTTTTTGTTTTTTGTATAGACAAGTAGTTTAGTTATCAACAGCAGTAATATGATGAATAACAGTGTTGTTGTTGTTGTTCTTTGTATATGCAGTCTGTACAAAAATAAATAGATATGGAATTGTAGTTGTTTATTTTTAAAAACTAAAACATATCTGTTAAGAATATACATAAATACATACACAAACATGTATATTAAGCATTGTAATGACTATTAGTGACGTTTTTGCCTATAAGACAAGTAGTTTAGTTAGCAACAGCAGTAATATAATGAATAACAGTGTTGTTGTTGTTCTTTGTGTATTCAGTCAGTTTGTACATACAAAAATAAATATATATGGAATTGTTGTTGTTTCTTTTTTAAAAGCAAAGCCTGTTATGATTGTTTTTTTTTTCATATTCAAATTTTCGTAGTTTAAAAAAAATTTAGATTTAGAAAATATGCAAGCATACGTTAAGGCGAAAATTTTATTAATTGTCGGTAATATGGTAATATGATGTCGATAAGATGGTAAGATGGTAATATGGTGAAGGGTATCAAAGATTCGGCACAGCCGAATCTTTTTTCAATTTCATTTATAATAATATTGAGTTTTTGAGATTAAATTCTTAATTAAAATACTATACGTGAATTTATAGAAAGATTATGTATTGAATCATAGAGCAAAAACATCTAGAAAATTTGGTTCAAGAATATAACGAAAAATATAAATTCAAACACATACATTTATAATTTTTCTACATTTTCTTTTCTTTACAATATTTATTTGTGACAGTCACAAATACTCCAAGTTGGGTTGTTGTATTTGTTGCCCTAATGCCTTAACCTTGTATATGAGCCTTGATATTTATTGTCTATTTGAACAAACAAAAATGGGAAAATAAATGTGAGTAATGTGATTAAAATTGGAAGAAATTATAATTTTTTATGAAAAATGTGTAACTTTAAACATATTTTTGTATTCGAAAAAAGCTTATTTAGCGAAGCCGGTGTTCGACATACTCAGAGGAGAAAGTCCTTAAGCCCACAACACAGAAACAAATTTATTAACTAAAAAAATATTTTATGCATCCTGAAAAATTAGATTTTTTTTAGAGTTGAGGAGTATCATTTTTAAACTATTCAAAAAACAAAAACAGCTGATTTTTCACGTGAAAAATAATTAATCTAAATTTAAAAAAAAAAATATATAACTCTTTTTGATTTCGTTTTATTATGAATTCGAAACGTAAAAAAATCTGGGGTAATAACCCAAAATACAAACAACAAAAAACATCTAATAGCCAATATGAAAATAGATTTCAAGAGCTGTCCGACCTGGACGAATCAGTGTCGGAGGAAAGTGAGTTTAAAGAATTCTCTGTAAAAGTTCCACCAATAGTTGTTGACTCGAGTCATAGATTTTCAAATGTTATTAGCTACTTAGAGATAATTGCAAGTATAAAAGAATGTCTGTTGGCACTAAAGTTATACCAAGCACGCTATCACTATACGGGGATGCTATTGAACTCTTAAAAGATATAACTTTTTACACTCATCCAGTCAAAGATCAAAACAAGTTCAAATTGATACTTTTTGGATTACCGCAAATGAATACGAAAACTATATTTGAGGAATTCAAACAAACTTTTAATATTAGCTCTTGTAATGGTATCTTGTTGTTATAGGTGTTCATAAAAAGAAATTCCAAGTTGTTAGGCATAACAATAAGACCACACGTTCTGTAATAGGCTAGGACTCGCCGGATGGGGCGGAGTTCTTGGTCAAAGTATGCCTTTTTTTTAAATTACCAATACAAAAATTTTAGAACGTGTTTATAATTATATTTTAAATAATTGCAACTATATCGGACGGACAAAAACCGGGTTATTTTTAAGGTAGCAGAAACTAATTGTTAAATTAGAAATCCTCAATTATTTTACATAACAAGAGATCTTTTGGTTTCCTAGATCTAAATGCCCTCACCATCCAAGATTCTTCGCTTTAATCCATTAATATATTTTTCGAAGAACCCCTAATTATACTACCTGTGTTTTAGTTTTCTTAACTTCCTTTAGACAATTAAATCATTTTAAATTTTCATATTTATTCAAATTTATATTATTCAAAATAAATTTCAATCATTAAATATTATTATAAATTTTATACTAAATATATTTGCAAACTTACTCATTTGTACGAAGGCCTCCGCAAAATGTTTGTTGGGTTACAGTGGTAACATATGATTGACTAACAATATTATAAGCATAGAATAGAACTAGAAGTTTATGTGAGAGAACCATTTCATTAAAATAATTACTCTCTTCACACATACGGGTACTATGTGAACTCAACACACAAAACAAATTCACCATACGATTTTGACAACATAAATGTAAATAAATGAAAAAATATTTTCAAAAATTGTAAAATAAATTAAAAAAAAGAGGCAACAAGGATTTTTCTTTTTATTTGAAAGCTCATGTATGCCATTGTACATAGAATTTTACTTATTTAAAATATTCCCGCGCCTTTGACACGCTGGTGGAGGATTAAATTTTTCAATAAACGACTTCGGTTTATTGCCCTAGTCCTGGGTCTTATAAGGAAATAAATATATTTTTTTGCATTTGCATTAAAACTGATATAGTACCCATGACCACATGCAAAGAACAAGTGGCACAAAGAGGAGTTAATGTTAATCAATCCATTATTTATCCTAGCCTACAAAAAATTTCATCTCGCAACAGACTATTAAAATTAGCTCATCTCCACTTAAGAATCATTCAGAACGCCAAACTATCACAATTTGACTATGCTCACATATGCGACTTTATTTCTTTAAATACTAACTTGCATTACACCCATATACATTTTAATACATAGAAATATACAAGATGACCCAAAATCATAATTTCAGTCCATCGAATTTTCTCCAGTTTTCTTTCAAATTAATTTTTTTTTTTTTTGGCAAAAAATAAAATAAATTTATATGTATATTTCTTTCCAACAATTTTTATTAGACATTTTACATTTAACATTTTAATATACATATGTCCGTATATTATTAATTGAATTATTATAAATTAACTCCAATTTAGTTGGTTATAATTAGCTGTATTTGCCACAATAAATATTTTTATTTATTTTTAAAATTTTGAAGTGTCATTGGTGAATATTTATCAGATGAGTTGTATTTATTTGAAAATTAAAATTCACCATGGAAACTATGCAGATTTGTATTTTCAATATGTTTTTAGTATCAAAAATTGCATACTTTTTTATAAAATTTCAACCATAATAAGCAATAACCTTTTCGGAAATAAAGAATTTATTATAAAAATTGTTATACACTAAAATACTGTTCAAATATTATAGGATTTACCTAAATAAAATATAAAATATTATAAAGAAAAATATGTACACGTTTATTTTGTACATTTTTACAACCATTCACTTTAATTATACTTTAGTAAAGTGGTGAATATTTATAATTTTTTACAAACACTACTACAATTTTTCACTAATACCTTTATTTGAATTAGGTTTCTGACAACTGAATTAGGTTTTTCTCTCTCACATAAATATCTACTTATTAATCTATGATTATAAGTATTAAAAAAAATAAAGAGCATTGATAAACGAAGAGATTTTATGACGTAGTTTAATTCTGTGATATTTCGTTGATCAATACTTTACATTAATAAATGAAAAATTTAGTTGTTACAACAACAAGGTATAAAAAAAATATTATTAACATAACAGAGTTGGATATTATTAATTACAAGAATGTTTGACTTTAACACTAAATGAAATCGTTTACATTACACGTAAAAATTATAAGATATAAAATGTACATGTAGGTAATTTATGTATTTATTATTTAACTTTAAGCGCAAATAGAAATTAGGTATATTTAGGATTTAAATAATATTCAAACTGATAGGAAAAAAAATTAAAGTATCGATATCAATTTGTTTTATATAAATTTTTTATATAATAATAGCAATTATTATTAAAGTATTATCTTCTCGAAATTATAAAAAATTTTGAAAATAATGTATTTTATTATTTGAAATAATAAATTAATTTTAAAATTGTTTCACGCATATCATACATTTCCAAAGCTCGATGATAAAAAAAAATGTAATAAGATTAATGGTAAAAAATGATAAAATTTCCAAACCACATGTCCAGAAGGGTGTATTGCCCACGTGGATCCAAAATTATTGGGCCTTCAGAATTAATCTCCAGATTTCCAAAATAAAATAATTTTTATATGTATGGGATTTGTTTGAATTTATTATTTCGTCAAATGTTTTTTTTTTTTTTTTTGAAAACACTTTATTTATTTAAATAAATAGTTCAAAATTATTATAACTATATCAATCTGATTATTTTTATAATTATGTAATCTTATTAAAAATCGAATTAACACGGGGAACAATTCTTTTAATCGTTTTGACGTCTCAGTTCTGAAAAAAAACTAGTAATAGGAATGAAATGTATAAACTCATTGAGATAAGTAGCGGTATAAAATTTAGAAACAAAGAAAATTAATAATTGAAAGAAGAAAGATATATTGGAACGAGTGGGAAGTAATGAACTATTACAATTAAATTTAGAGTAACCTGGTTTTGTAGTGTTGGAAAAAATAGGCAATTTAAAAGAGTAAATTCATAAACTGTAATAAAAGTTCATACGTCAAAAAAACTACCGTCACACTCTAATTAATATAAAAGAGATTGTCACAGCAAGAACTACTACAGATGATGCTATATTTATGATAGAATTTAACAGGAATCAAATTTCTAAACGAAAAGTTTTAAAAATAAGATATTTTCACAATATTGCAATCCATTGGAGGAATCCCATATGCCGTTCAAAAGGTCCAACGCAATGTTCCAAATGTGCAATGTTTGGACACGGATCCTCAAATTGCTATAGGAAAAATAATTGTATTGGATGTGGAGGGTCACATGATTACTCAACATGCCCATTGAATAAAACTTCATTTGAAGGTCCCGTGGTATACAAATGCTTCAACTGTGTTAAAAAGAATCTTAAAAACGTTAACCATCGTGCAGATGACCTGAGGTGTCCGTCCAGAAGGGAGTATTTAGATATTCGTGAAAAAGTTTCAAGAAACCGCACAAAAATAAGTTTCAATACCAGACCACGGTTTAATTTTTCACCAGATGATTTTCCTACAATTAACCAGAATGTGCAAAGACCAGACAATGTCTGGACAAACAATCTAAATAACATTGAAAATGCAACTCATAGACCATCCATATCAACAGGAAGTGAATCACGTAATATTCCTAGAGATGATCATTTATCTAATGAAAAAATCTTAGAAATTTATTTTGAAGCCCTAGATGCGTTGGAGAAGTGCAAGACTAAATTTGACAAAATGCGTGTACTTGGTAATATGCTTAAATATGTCATATAAACAACTAACCTTAAGCATGATTCGTGTTATGCAATTTAATGCTCAGGGCATAACAAATAGTGTAAAAATTAATCAATTAGAATACGTTTTCAAAGAAAAACAAATAGATTTAGTCTTCATTAACGAAACATTTTTGAAACCACATAACAAATTTAAATTATTAAATTACAATGTATATAAGGAAGATAGAGATTCCCATGGAAGTGGCGTTTTAATAGCGATCAAAAATTCGATTCCACATCAGCAGATCTCAAAATTTAATACCTCAAGCATAGAAATAAACGGACGTCCAATCAGGTTTACATCAGCTTACGATCTAAAAGCACTCCAAATCTTTCAGAAGATCTCACGAAAATTTCAAATTCCACTAAGGAGTTTTTCATTCTTGGTGACTTTCATGTCCAACACACTTCCTGGAATAATAATAAAAATAATACGGCAGGAGTTTGTTTATTCAACCACCAATTACAAAATAACTATTATGTTTGTTACCCAAATGAATTTACACGGTTTGACCAAGGTATACAACCAACGCGCCCTTCTACAATAGACTTCCTTCTACATTCTCACAAACTCCACTTTAAACATATCACCTATAGAAACTAACCCTGGCCTCCTTACCTCAGACCATGTTCTCATTACATGTGAAATTTATGGTTCCGTTCTTGGAAGAACTGTTTTGGTACCAATGTATAAATTAGCAAATTGTTATCTCGGAATCAAATATTGAGCAGGTACTAGATGAAGTAACAAATATATTAGTTGATGCATCCAAAAAAGTTCCAGTTGTCGAAAGGCAAACATGGCAAAGAAAACTCTCTCATTTAACTTTATATTTAACTGGGCAGCGAAATAGATTTATACGCAAATTACAGAGATGTTATCAACCGGCAGAGTGACCCCGTATACTTGGCATATTAAAGCAATTAAACACTTTAATAAACCAAAACGTTTTTATAGACAGAAATAATCAGGGCTGTTATAGAATCCAAGTCGGATTTGTTTTTTATCGGAATTACAAACCAATATTGATTTCATTTCGTGTCATGAAACCGTATTGGTTTTGGTATTTTCGAATGTAAACAAAACCGATGTTCGAATCAGCTGTTTCATACATTTGATCGTTTGTTTACAATTTGTATATCAATTTTTTTTTAGAAAATTTGTAAGCAATAGTGTTTTTGTTGAATTATTATTAAAAATTATTGAGTTTATATTAAAATATTATTTAAAAAATAAGTTACAATAAAATAAATAAAATTACATTTGCAGTTGTAGTATTTTTTGTTAGAAGAGGAATGCTCAAAGAAGGAGGCGAGAAGAATTTGAAGAGAATGTTGCAATATGCTTGTTAAGCTGCCGGAGATTGTAATTACATTTTTTATTATGTGCATTTTAATATAAAGCTTCTTTGAAGATTCACAGTCCATTATCGGTTAAATAAAAACGATTTCCGTATGAATCTTGGCATTTCTAGTTTAATAAAATTCCGCCAATGTTGTAACTAGTAGCTTTGCATTTGTTATCTAAACGAGCGAATAATTGCCAAAATATTCAAAAAACAAAAGCTTGTTAATGAAATCCGACAGCTGATAGCTGCTTGCTTTGTTTCCAATAGAAAAACCGATAAAATTGGATTCTGTGACACCTAAAACCGACACTAATTTAGATTCGAACATAAAACCGATAATATTGGAATTCATGACACCAAAGTAATTTTTCTGTCGTTTTTAAATCCAATTCCGACAACAATTGGATTCTATGACAGCCCTGAATAACTGGAATAATTTTTTACAGCGATTGCCAGCTGGTAAATAAAAAATTTGGAAGATCACCAAGGCAATTAAAGGTAAGAGTTGCGGCGTCAGTAATTTGATCGACAATGGACGGAATGTGTATGATAATGTTCGAAAAGCTAATATCATAGCAGATGTCTTCGAACACTCTCACCAGTTGACAAAGAGAGCAATCTCAACAGCTGATGTAAACAAACATATTAAGTGGCTAGATATGCAACTAATACACAACGATAATAATGATTTAA
Source organism: Protophormia terraenovae (assembly GCA_951394005.1). Classification (NCBI taxonomy): domain Eukaryota; kingdom Metazoa; phylum Arthropoda; class Insecta; order Diptera; family Calliphoridae; genus Protophormia; species Protophormia terraenovae. The sequence continues at coordinate 76,070,296 of OX596074.1, read as the reverse complement.
CTACTATTGAAGAGGTAAAATTCTTAGCTAAAATCATGAAAATAAAAAAGCCCCGGGAATAGACGGAATTAAACCTATTGTAATAAAAAATATGTCAGACAACTTTTTTAGATATATTACTATGATTTATAATTGGTGCCTGTCTAATGGATACTTTCCTAAGTTATTTAAAATAGCCTTAGTTAAACCTATTTTAAAATCAGGTAAAGACAAAAAATTACCTAAAAGTTACCGACCTATCAGCATACTAAATATTCTAGACAAAATATTAGAAAACATAATATTAACAAGATTAAAAGATTTCACAGATATCAACAACATTTTAAATAAAGAGCAATTCGGTTTAACATCTATATGATTTTATGCCCTTTAGGGTGATTCCCGGAAGAGGGTTTATATGGTAGCTATGGTAAATAATGGACCGATTCTCATAAATTTTGACAATGTAGTTTCTACTTATATAAAACTTATATGGGAGCTATGGTCAATTATGGACCGATCTTGATGAAATTTGGCACAAAGATATACAAAACTCTTTTGTACCGAGTTTGATTAAAATATTGCTATATTTAAGCCATTTATGATAGTTAAACCCCTATTCCAGGAGGATATTTGTATGGGGGCTAGGTGAAATAATGGACCGATCATTCAATAGGCTTCGTCCTTGTGCCAATATAATTTTTCGTCCCAAATTTCATCAAGATATCTTTAAAATTGCGACCTGTACTTTGTTCACAAGGTTTACATGGACAGACAGCAAGACGGACGGACATCGTTAAATCGACTCAGAAAGTGATTCTGAGTCGAAGGGTATACTTTAAGGTGGGGTCCGATAATTTTTTCCGTGCGTTAGAAATATCAGCACAAACGCATAATACCCCAACCACCTATGGTGGTGTAGGGTATAATAAAAAATTCGTCTATAAAAATATAGAAATAAAATTAATTTAAGTAAATTTCTCAAAATTTACGGCTCATTATATCTATTTAAGAAAAAGCAGTAATAATAAAATCAATTATTCTAGTTATTAATATTATCATTTTGATGATTGGAGCAAAATCAATTAAAAATTAATTAATATTATAAATTTCGTAATTGAAGTCCATTCTTACTTTTTTCTGTGTGATTACTGGTTTAAAGATCTGCCAGAATGCTGCAAAAATATAGTAATATGTATGTTGGTAGTGCGTTAGAAGCTATGTATCTTCAAAGTTGATGCATAAATCTTATTCACAGACTAGTAAAAATACCCATGTTACATACAATTGGGTAGAAATTAGGGTGATCGATACGGTTTTCCAACCGGTTTTTCCTGTCAATGTGCAGTCGGTTTTTTCAAAATGTTCATTTTTCGAATGTCGAATAGACCGGTTTTTTTAAACACAAAAAACCGGTTTTAAAAATAGCTTTTTATTTTCAAAAAACATGTACTAAATACTGATATTTGAATCGAAATTTATGAATATTTTTTAGAGTATTATTTGTAATGTTTTAAAAATATAGTTTAAGGTTAAAACGAAATTAATTATTGTAATATTAAATAAATAAATTAGTAATAATTACTTTAATTGTAACACCTGTAATATGTTTACACTTAATTTGAATGTTTTAGTCTTTTTTTATTCAATATTTTCTTCATTTTTCAAAGATTTTGTTTTAAAAAAGTTTCTCATATAGAATAGTTTCAGTAAAATTGATTCTGGCTCTTATGATATTAACCCATGGTTTCTGTTTTGTTTGTTTTGATGATTATTTCCTTAAAATGTTTATATTATATTATTCGTTCGTTGCTTTGTAACACCCAAAAATATTGGTTTAAGACCACCTTAATTTGTACCAATCGTCTTTAAGTCGATTTGATGATGTTCGTCCGTCCGTCTGTCTGTTAATTAATTAATTAAAATACAGGTCACAATTTTGAACATGTATTAAATTTGAAATTTAGCACACAGGTTTCTTATAGTCTAAGAACGAAGCGTGTTGAAATTGGTTATGATCGTTCCATTATTTTAACTAGCGCCATGCAAATATCCTCCCGGAAAAGGGGTTTAACGATCATAAATCCCTTAAATGTAGTAAGAATTTTTTTATACATGTAAGTTCCATATAAGTTAAAATTTGTGTTCCGAATTTCAAGAAGATCGGTCCATAATTGAACATAGTATTGGCCCACAATTCCACAGGTTTAGAAAAGAAGACACTTCCCCGAATTTGGTGCACATAATTGAGTAGGGTATTGTCGGACTTGACCGACTATTTCTTTCTCGTTCTTATTGGATTAATAGTTATTTCCAAAAATAATTATGTGTAATATATTTTAACTTGAACATCATAATATTTATTGATTTTTCTTTAAGAAATGTAGTCTTTTGGTAGAAATATTAACTTCAGCAAAAAAAAAACCGGTTAACCGGTTTTTTCTGAATTTAAAAAAGTGCAACCGGTTTTTTCAAAATACCAACTATTCGAACTATTCGAAAACCGGTTTCTCCAAAAAGTCGAATAATCGATCACCCTAGTAGAAATGCAGTGGTGAGCAAAACATTTTTTTTTTAGTTTGGATTTTGACGAGTTAAACTTTTTTCTATCACGTACTGATTTTTTTTATGGGCATGATTAATATCAACACCAGGGAAACCACAATATGCTCTAAAAAAATGGGTTTTATGCGCATTAAATATGCAGTAAAAAACGAAAAATATGATCTAAACGCGAAAATATGCACTAAAAAACAAAGATTTTGTATAATTTTTTAACAAAATTATGTTTTTCATTAAAACAAAGGGTTTTATTAATATTTCAACGTTACAAAATAAGGCAAAACTGAAATTTATCAACCGCGTCGAAATTTTATTCCCCACTTTTACTGTATTTCATAAAGACGTTATTAATCTTCTATTTTCTTACCCATATAATTCTAGACACTATTATTAGTTCAGAAATTATCAAAATTATCATATCGATAACCGACAACATTTTCGAAATTCGTGTTTTGATGAAAATCTATAATTTAAAATCATATGCATCATCTGTCAAAATTTCATCGACGTATCAAGTGTCATTTCAGATTTATAGCGAAAGTAATTTTGTAATAAGTGACATTTTTCATACATATAACAACGTGTAAACAATAATGTGTAAGTTTTGTTATCTGCACTTACGACATTTTTGAGGTTAGGGCTCGATATGCTTTCATAAAGAAAATCTTGTTTGCATATTGTGCATATTTTATCATCACCTATAAAACTCGAGAATGGTTTGTACAATTTTGACTATAACTCAAGAACCGTTTACACAATTTTGATAAATGATACACCAAAAGATGTACACAAAAATTGTCTTCTAGGTGTCTCAACAATATTTTATATTGACTAAATAATTTCAGAGTTATGGATCAACATTTTCACGATATTTTATTTTTTGTTAAATGTTTTTGCTACTATAAAATTATGTAAATTCAGCTAACTCAAAGATAATTTAAATCACTATCTATTAAAGTTTAATTTATCTTAATTTGACAAACCGTTCTCGAGTAATACAAGTGTGACTGCCCACAAAAAAAAAATCTATGCGTGATAGAAAAAAGTGAAAGCTGATTCTTGTTTAGCACGTTAAATTCCATATAATTCACCTATTTTCTTATTTAAGACAAAAAAAAAAAATGTTTGCCCATTAGTGTATCTTCACTTAACTGTAGGTAGGCAGAGGTATTTTAACTTAACTGTGAATGAAATTTATGTATCAATTTTGATGAAATGGGCGTGGTCTGCACACCTCCTATGTAAGGTGAAACGTCATTGAAATTTTGTACAAGTAGTGAAGTACTAGAAACACAAGGTGTCCGTTGTAGCTTCATTTCATACTTTTCTGCTGATATCTTTTAAACAAAAGCATGTACGAAAATGAAATTTTTACAAATAGTTCAAGGACCAATGTAAACTCGGAAACAAAAAATGGGCGTGGTCTGCCCACCTCCCATATAACGTAAGATTTGAAAAAGTTGATGATGGGTATATAGATTCGGCCGAGCCGAAAATAACATTCACGCTTGTTTATATTAAAGCTTCCACGAATTAATCCCCTTTTTCGCTATAGTTCAATCCACTGTACGTTGGCCCGATTATAATTTTCTGCCTGGGTTTTTATCAGATTTATATATTTACATAAATAATGAATATTGTAAGAAATATGCCAAGTTAAAAAAAAAAAAAAACTAGAAAAAAGATAACATACACGAAATGGCCAAATTTGGAGGGCTTCTCAATTATTTTATTTAAATGAAATTTTAATACAGTTTAAAAGTACATTCTTAAGCTTTCTAAATCAAACCAAACTGACTTAACGTTTAGGGAGCAGCAACCATTCTCAAAATTTATTTTTTTGTAATATCTCAAAATTTTCGAAACATACATAGAATGTTTTTTAAAACTGGATTGTGATGAACTCAATTCTGAACAAGATCTACAGCCAAGATCAAGTCGTTTTTCGAATGAAAATAAAAGTATCATTTCATAGCAAAATACACATAATTTATTTTTAAATTACTAAACAAATAAAAATAATAAATAGATGGGCGCACAAAGAATTCATAATAACTTTAATATTCTAAATCTTTTATTATCAGGGCAAGTTTTTCAAGCTTTTCGCTTGGAAAGTAAGCATTTGCATATTTCAAAAGAATTTCACAATAATGCTTGTTTTTTAAATTTTTGCACAAATTTGCATATAATGGATACAAAAGTAGGTTTTCTTAACAAAAACAACATTTTTTGTGATTTTTTGGAGTTTAGTCAAATGATTTTTAGAAATTTTTTTCTGAATATTTTGAGTACATTGTAAATATTGTAAAGAAAAAAACTCGGACACGTCAAATATGTTGTTTAAAATTAAAATAGTTATATTTTTATAAAAATCGAAATCTATTCGAGATTGAAAGTTAAAAAAATGCATATTTGTGCATATTTTTTACATATTAATATATAAGAATGCATAAATTCGTTGGTTTTTATATACATATTCATGCTATTTTTGTATATTTCTGTGCATATTATACCATTTTTTTCATGCTTTTTCAAGCGCATATTTTGATTTTTTGTGCTTATTATATAATACACAATTAAATTGTAAAGACAATTAACTTCGTGTGTACAATATGTATGTTTATATAAATGTGTTACACAGTGCAACACGAAAAAATATAACCATATACAGACTCCACTACGTGATAAAAGACCAAAAAAAAAAAAAGACCCGTGTCTCCCAGTTTTGCCCAAAGTCATGCACTTTTTTAAGGGCCCCCAAAGATTTGGGGCCTCGGTGTCATTTTTGTAAACCGTTCGGAATTTTAATTTACTCTCTGAGGCAAAGTTGTAACTCTTGTCATAAAGAACCAAAATTGTGATCATACAAAATCAAAAAAACTTCATTTTCAAGATCAAAATCGCAAAAAACTTTAAAAAAATAGATTTTCCCCTGTTCAGGTACATAAGTAGCAAACCGTTCAAAATTCAAGGAAACAGTCAACTACAAAAATATACCTAAGATCTCAATAAACAACTTTCTAGAACATATAAACTTCCTAGGAATGATTTTTAACACCGTTTAGGTAGCGCTAAGGTAGCCGCAAAAGTGAAAAATTTCCCGAAAATTTTTTAATTTCATTTGTTTTTTCCTTAGTCCTGGTTCACACACAGCAATTTTTCTTGCCGCAATTCTGAGTTTATAGAAGAGAGATGAGAAGGGAAGAGTAAACTTTTACATTCTCTTTGCTTCTCTCGTCTACGAAATCAGAATTGCGGCAAGAAAAATTGCTGTGTGTGAACCCGGACTTAAGCCCAAATTACAATAGCGCGTAGTCAGCAGCAGTTTGTGCTGCCATAATCAGCTGATCATTTAGAATGCACTGTTTGTTATGGTGTTGATTACATTTGGTCAGCAGCAGTTTGCAGTGCTGTTTCATTTAGCCCTGTTTCTAAATTCACTGCGCTGCATTCAGATTGAGAGCGAGACAAAGAGAGTGAGCAAATAAATGAGAGGCTATAATACACAAGGTGGAAAAAGCTAGATTGTGTTTGTAAATTGTGGCTGCCTACGCTGAATTGTAATTATAACGACAGCATCATATAAAAGCAGCCTCAACCAGTGCAGATATGTGCAATTCTGCTGCCACTGGCGCGCCTAAACGGCAGCGATCAGGAGAAGAAACCTCTCCTCCTGTAAAACAACAGCCGGAGACGAAACGTCAAAGGCAAAACTCTCCCCGCATTGTTAATAGACCTTTCAGTGAGGTTGCAAGAAATCCACTGGTGAGGGCTATTATCGATAGGGGTGTCAGTGATGGAGCCATTTCTCAAGAGAAATGGGTCCTGATCAGACAAAAACTACTGGGAGTGTACTGGCAGATTCTGAAAGAGAATCCTGGTCCATCTCCCCAAAATGATGATGCTGGCTGGTTCCAAGGCCACATCAAACTTTTGGCTTGCACTAGCGAGCGCTCTGCGCTCCTTTTGCAGCTAGCCATAGCGTCCCTAGGGGAATTGTGGCCTGGTGCGAGACTGGATGTGGTCCCGGTAGGTGAGATACCTCGCAGACCGAGATCAATCGCTGTTATTCCAGCGGAGCCACATGAACCTGCGGAGATCTTGGCGTATATCCAGATGGGCAATCCTGACCTCCCCACTCACGACTGGAAAGTGGTCAAGGTTGCCCCTCCGGAAGGCGCAACAAGAAAGTTAGTCGTGGTCCTAAACCAGGAGTCCTTGGCGCCACTTCGACAGAGGCAATGTCGAATATACTATGGTTTCGATAGTATTCGGCTTCGCATCTATCGGGGTGACGACAAGCCCGACACCGTGGCCCCTAGTGCCAAGCTAGAGGATCCGCCAGGAGATGACGCATCCACTACATCTGCCGACGACACCACGCCTTCTGTCGTCATAGAAGCTCCTCAATCTGATCCCGAAAGGATTGGGGAACTCTTTGGTCGACTGGAGGTGGTGGAGGACGAAGACGCGCTTCTGGGCTCCGACTCAGAAGACGGCGACGTTACAGTCGTGTACGACCCGGATGATGAAGGTAATACAAATTAATCTTCACCACTCCAAGGCAGCATCTGCTGCATTACTCCTCCGTCTCGCTGAGCGAGGCGAGGATGTCGCGCTGATCCAAGAACCGTGGACACATAACGGCAAAATTCTTGGACTCGGCGCAAAGGGCTACAAGCTTTTGTATGCAAACTGCACAGGTAACTTAAAATCTTGTATATTGGCTAAAAACCACCTTAATATCTTCATCTTAACTGATTACAGTGATGCAGATACGGTGACCACAGCATCCGAGACAGGAGAAACAGTGGTCTGGTTAACCTCCTGTTATATGGCGCACGACCACGTGGACCCCCCACCACACAAACTGGTCCATGACATGGTTAATGCAGCGAAAAACCAGCAGACTCCCATTATTATCGGAGCCGATGCCAACGCTCATCATCACATCTGGGGCAGCTCTGACACCAACACCAGAGGTGAGTGTATTTTAGACTTCTTACTTTGTAATAATCTAGTAGTAGTCAATAAGGGTACGGAACATACTTTTGTAGTTGCAAACAGAAAGGAGGTTCTTGATATTACCATAATTAGCGCGGCACATCAGCAGCTCATCGGAAACTGGAGGGTATCAAATGATTGCTCTCTGTCCGATCACCGCTATATTGAATTCTCCATCCAGGGAATTACCATTTTAGCTAAACCATTCCTTAATAGGAGGAAAACTAGGTGGGAGGAGCAAAAACGAATCCTAACCAATCTACTTTCACAGCCCCCGGTCATTCATGATATTGGTGAACTGGACATGGCAGAATCTCCTATCAAGCTCTCAACATGCCTATACAAAAGGCAAATCAGTTGACACTGCTCTTCACTCGATCGTGGGATATATAGAGAAATCTCTCGAATACGGCAACTATACACTGGCGGCCTTTCTGGATATAGAAGGCGCTTTTAATAATGTTGAACCGACATCTATAAGGCTGGCTCTGGAGGATCTGGGGCTGGACCAATCAGTGGTAGAGTTTGCATCAAACCTACTTAACTTTAGGATCATCAGATCCAGCATGGGCACTGCCACTATTAAAAGGCATGCGACACGGGGCACTCCACAAGGAGGGGTACTATCACCTCTACTTTGGAATCTGGCTCTAAATAAACTGCTCACACAAATGGATTCATATGGTTTTAAAACCATAGCCTACGCGGATGACTTGGCTGTGGTCATATCCGGAATCCATCTGGACACGCTATCTCAACGGACGGAGATGGCGCTTAAGACGATCAATGGTTGGTGTAACAACAGTGGCTTAAGCGTAAACCCCTCCAAAACGGAACTTGTACTTTTCTCAAGAAGATACAAAATACCATATTTTAGACTACCAAAATTGAATGGTACTGAACTTGCTCTGTCCACCAGTGCTACATATCTGGGCATAATTCTGGATAACAAATTGTCTTGGAAGCCCAATATGCAGGCAAGAATATCAAAGACTATAACGGCTATATATGTCTGTAGGAGGGCCATAGGGGCCAAATGGGGCTTAAATCCCGTCAACGTGAATTGGATTTACGAGACTGTCGTCAAACCAATACTATTCTACGGAGTGTCAGTATGGTGGAACTCACTTGATACTGCTTCGAATTGCTCCAAACTCGAAGGAGTCCTACGCAGAATGAGACTTCTCATTACCGGCGCAATGCGCTCCACGTCTTCAAAAACGCTATTTGCGATGCTGAACTGGAACAAGTGAGCCGTAATCTAGTTTTATTGGCGGCAACCTGAGGAACCTAACCTATCATGTTGTACTGACAGTGAACAGCTGATACTGTTGCTGACTACGCGTAATTGTAATTTGGGCTATACTTCAACATTAAGATACTATGCTATCTATTACAAAAATAATAAAAAAAATATTCGTATTATGTTTATAATGTTGATGGACCTGGACTTGCAAGTTGTGGGTCCAAATCGTCCGAATCTGACTCTGATTCAGAATTTATGGTGTCCACAGGCAAGTTGCTTCCAGACTGCCCTCCATTATCATCATCATACCTGAAATGAATTATAATTCTAATTAGAAAATACATCAAAAAAGGAATACAAAACAATGCATCAATAAAATTGATATTACCTCTGCAAGCAATGCATCGAGTTTTTTGCCTTTGTACCGTTTTTCCATGGGCATTGTGGTTTGGTGAAACCGTTCTCCTTGCTCATCGGATTCGGAAGGGAGTTGTTTGATTAAATCGTCAAAATGAAAATGAAGAAAATGCAGCTTTAATGTCATCGATGTGCCGATTTTCTCAAAATAATACAGCATTTCTTTCACCCATTCTCTTGCTTCCTGTTCCGCGTCTCGATCCCCTCCCAAGTCTCTGGTGCATACATGCTGAAGGTAAATCAATGTCACTGAATGATTTTCATCAAGCGATAAATCAAAGTTGCTCTTGAAAAGCTTTCTAATGTCAGGGGCATTAAGTACGTCTGTTAAATGAAGACAAAACATAAAGACAAAATAGAAAACATTAACGTACACGCGAAGAAAAAATATGGTGAATAGCAACCATAATCGAGTACTGTTAGATTTTATGGTTGTTTGTAAATTATATTATGGTTAGATGTAGCACCACAATATGGTTGAATCACATTAAAAATATTGTTGATCTGCAACCATATTTTTGTTGTATATATACTTGATTAATGTATACAGCAATAATATGGTTGAATCACAATAAGAATACTTAGCGTCGAGAAACAATTATTATGCCTAAAAATAAATAAAAGCTAATTAATTTGTCGTATGGAAGTTTTTATTAAAATTAATTATAATTTAGTTATGTAAAATAAATCACTTTAGTATAAAAATATAGATTCATCACCGGTGAATGATGAAACCTGAGAAATTTCTTGAATACTCGTACAAGGTGACACCTTGCCGACAGACAACTAGCTCAATGCAAGAAGCAAACTAAACTGCATAAAAATCAACAAGTATACTTATTGTCAAGTACTAATAATGTATATTGTTGCCAATACAAAACAAACATTTTGTTGTCAATTCAAAATTACAAACAAAATAATATATTCAGGTATTGAAAATATTTTTTTTGCACATGAAATTTTAACAACAATAATGTGGTTCTAATTTAAACATATTGCTTAACATATTGTGTCAACAATATAATTGTGAGTTGAGAACAAATTTATAATTGCTACAACAAAATGGTTTTTAAAATAAAATATATTCAAAAATAAGAATGTTTGCGACGGAAAAATTTCTTTGCAATGAAAATAATATTGTTGTGGCAACCATATTGAGAAATGATTTTTCTCTGCGTGTAGTGTAAATGTACAATGACGTGAACAAAAAATCGTTTTATATTTACTACAATACTTTTTTTAATTTTGTCATCGCTACGCTTTTCAACGCTTTTCAAATAGTCGAATGCGTTTGGACAATTTACAACGGCCACTTCGATGAATTTTTGAACAATTCCCAATTTTATGTGGAGCGGTGGCAGCAAGATGTCTTGAGTATTGTCAATTAAAGGTGCATTCTTCAGTCTATGTTGTTTCATTTGTTCCTCCACACTTCCTCTTGGTCTCCACGAATTACATTGGAATTGATTCAGAGGTGAGCGCGAATCCTAATTACAAAGAAAACAAAATAATTTTTGGAAAGCCGCCCTTATCGATGATCCCTTGCAAAATGTTTATTTTCGTAGTATTTGATTTTTTTCATTATATCTTTCAATGTTTCATAGCTTTCTTTCATATTAATACCCATTGCTAGCGGAATAGAAGGTTTTCGGTTCGACACATGCAACAATACGGCTTTCAAGCTTGAAACAGAACCATCAATAAATAATCTCCGCTCACTAGCGATGTAGTTCATTCCCATTTTTATCACCAAAGCTTTTATATCGTTGCAGTAAGCGAACTAATTGTCATCATTTAGAGTGTAGAGGCTCTTAAATTCAGCTTGCTGTTTGCGGTACGCTGTAGAGTTAACATTAGCATGTGTGAGTTGTCTTTGCTTTAAAAACGCTGTCAAAAATATGGCAAGTCGCTGCGATAGTCCCAATATGGCCACAATGAAATCCATTTCCATTTGTGTTATTAGTTGTGGTCTATCTCTTCCCTGTTGGGGCTCATAATCGGTATCAAATGGATCTTCATAAGTAACACCACTTGCTCTAGTCATTCCTGTAAATTCTGTCCTACGATCTGGAGTTGGCACTGGTAGTGTGGCTGTTACAGTTGCTTTATAAATTTTGTTCTTCTCATCATGTCGATTTAGACGACATGTGTAATTTACGCATGCATAGCAACTGGTTGCATCATGATCACCTGGGCGGTTAATCCAGTTTACCGGCTTACAATACTTCATACTATCTTTGCCTCCACTCAACCATGCTATGAGATTGTTATAACATTGGCGACACACAGTATTAGGTGTGTAATTTTCACCGGTCAAGTCTACTTCGTCGAAAAACAACTTATATGCTCTATTGAATTCACTAGTTAAGATTCTTTTCCTTTTGAAATCTTTTAGAACTTTTTTTCAAAATAAATCAATTTTTTCACACTGCATATTGAAATTGTCAGTTGCCAATGTTGTGTGCGAATTATGCTGTAGCACTTTCTCTATAACTTTCACCGCTGAGCTCTCGTTGACGTCGCGCTGTGTAATCCCTCGATGTGGGCTTCGTATCGCTTGTATATTGTGCTGCTGCGCTTGGTGCGTGATCGCGTGAGTTGTTTATTGAAATCTTAGGTACATTTTTGTAGTTAATTGTTTCCTTGAATTTCGAACGGTTTGCTACCTATGGACCTGAACAGGGGAAAAAAGGTAAAAAAAATCGAATTTTTTAAAGTTTTTTTTTGCGATTTTGATCTTGAAGATGAAGTTTTTTTGATTTTATATGTTCACAATTTTTGTTCTTTATGACAAGAGTTACAACTTTGCCTATCAAAATTCCGAACGGTTTGCAAGATATGAGCCTGAGAAAATGATCACTTTTTTGCAAAAATGACACCGAGGCCCCAAATTTTTGGGGGCCCATAAAAAAAGTGCATTACTTTGGGCAAAACTGGGAGACATGGGTCTTTTTTTTTTGGTATTTTATCACGTAGTGGTGTCCGTATATGGTTATATGTTCATGACATAAAAAATTACACACAGTGTTATGAACAAATGTGATGGGTTAAGTACATTTTAGTAATTCATATTTAATATTTTTTTATTTTTAATTTTATATTAAAATTGGAATACTGTTTGAAAATTAAAACGTGTACCTATCTTGTTAAATTCTCATATTTTTAATCTTATACATACAATATGATTATGAGATACAAATGTGAATTTATATGTATATACATATACATACATACGTAATGTATAGAAATACATATGATTGTGGGATTTATTATTTAAGCCCAAGTTAAAGGGACGAAAGACGAATTCTTTCCTGCTGCGTATTAAATTAACAAAGACACCATGTGGTGTGATGTTACACTTGTGCTCACATCAATGCCGCCTAAACGCCCCTTGAGAACCTTATTTATTATAAAATAATTTGTTATTATTTTTTAATGTTATGTTTACATCCTTTCAAAATATATATCAGTCTTTTAAGTAGTTAATTCGCTTAAGGAGTTTCTATATTATTAGCGAATAATATTTGGTGATAAATACCTTCGATATTATTATAATTTGATACGATTCTTTCGATAATTATGCATATGATACAACCGATATCCAACATTTCTATTACACTGGTCGACAAAAAAAGACCCAAAGACGAATAGTTGGACTTGATGCATTTTGATGTGCTAAACACTAATCTGCTTTCAGTTTTTTTCCATCAGGTCTGGATTTTTTTTTATGGGCGTGTCTAATATTTCGCCCATAGTAAAACCATTACCCTAGTATATTTCCTCATAACTCGAGAAGGGTGTGTACGATTGACATAAGTGATACACCAAAAGATGCGGACCAAAAATATCTAAAAAATAATAAAATATCGTGTCACCCAAACTTCATTTTTTTATGTGCTCAATAGTTTCGGAGTTATTTTGAAATATGTGTCCGAAAAAAAATTTTTCATGCAAAATTTTAGATTTTTTGTTACTAAAATTTCTTTTGATAAATGAAAACATCAAAAATGTTTCAGATTATCATCTTTATTTTAAAGCTAGTAATGCTGCGAATAAAAAAAGTATGTATCTTCAAAATTGATGCACAAATCTTGATTTTATTCACAGTTAAAAAATTCCCATGTATACATACAATTGAGTAGAAATACAGTGGTGGGACTAGATGGATTTTGACGAGTTAAACAAGAATCTTCTTTCACTTTTTTTCTAACACGTACTGATTTTTTTTTTATGGGCATGACTAATATCATCACCTTATTCAGCGGTCACACTATAAAACTCTTGAATGGTTTATACAATTTAGACTATAACTCAAGAACCGTTTACATGATTTTGATAAATGATACACCAAAAGATGCATACGAAAATTGTCTTTACGATACGTCAACAATATTTTTTATTCGCTTAAGAATTTCAGATTTATTTTTCAAAATTTTCGCGATTTTTCAAAAATTTTTTTTTAAATTTTTTTGCTTCTAATTTTCGAATAACTACGGAAATATTAACAGAACAAAAAAAAATTATGTAAATTCAGCTCAAAGATAATTTAAATCACTATCTATTGGAGTTTAATTTAACTTAATTGGACAAACTGTTCTCGAGTTGTACAAGGGTGACTGCCTAAAGGCTGGGTCATAGTGGTCATGCCCATAAAAAAAATCAATACGTGATAGGAAAAAAGTGAAAGCTGATTCTTGTTTAGCACGTTAAATTCCATCTAATCCACATATTTTTTTTATTTAAGACGAAAAAACAATTTTTTGTGTCCACTAGGATATCTCCACTTACCTATAGATATGCATGGGTATTTTAACTTAACTGTGAATGTAATTAAAAACACGCATATTAAAAAAATCTCGACCTGATCGGAGAAAACTGAAAGCAGGTTCGAGTTTAGCACGCGGAAATCCATCTAGTCCACATATTTTTTTTTTTTTGAAGGAGCACGAAAAAAAATTTTTGTCGATCCTATATAACGATAAGTTTTCTTCGACATTTTAAATTTCTATATAAAAATAAAGGAAAAAGTATACAGACGTTCAATCCTGACCATATGCATAACAATTCGTGACCTGTGTCTAATATAATGTTGATAATAATATTTATATGGTAATTATGCACTTTTGGCTGATTCCCTGAAGTTGGCCTTATATAGTATATTGATAAAATTTTATACATAAAACTAATTTCTGTCAAATATTAACTTGATACTAATATATATAGATATAGGACTTATGCACGATAAAGTGATTTTCATAATAGGGTTTTATATTGGAATTATTGTAAATAATGGACCGACCGATCTTCATAAAATTTTATATAAAAAGTATGCCAAATCATTAAAATATTATATATTTATGGCATTTATGTTCGTTAAATCGTTATTCCGGGAGGATATTTGTATGGGGATATGTGATATAGTGGACCAATCATAATTGTCTTTAAAATTGCAACCTGTACTTTGAGCACAAAGATTACATGGATAGTTACCCAGCCGTCCAGCCAGACCGGCGGACATTGTTAGATCGACACAATAAAACCGATTCTTAAAGGATGTTTGTAACGCACAGATAATTTTTTGTGTGCGTTACAAACATCAGCACAAACTCATAAAACCTTAACCAGGGTGTATTAAATACCGGCATATACCCAACATTTGTCGGGATCTTTTAAATTTTTCTTTAAAAATTATTGAACACTTTTCAAGTTCTGTACTTTAAAAACAAACTCATATAAAATAAATATTTCAAATTATGTATTTTAATAAATAATCTACACATTATAATAAATTATTTATTCGTTTTCATATTTAAAGAGACGCATTAGTATTATTGATCATGTCAGTGTATGCGAATAAAAATGTACACATACCTGTATGATAGTATTAGTTTGTATGTATTTAATGCTTTTCTTAAGTGGCTTTAATTATTGAAAGTGTGGATACGGAAATTAAAACAAGTCCCGAAGAATGCTTGTAGAATATAAATTTAAATTATTTATTTCTTCATTTTTTTCCTCCTCTTCTTCTTGACTTTTTTAATTTATTTTCTTCGTTAAGTTAATGATTATGAGTAGATTGTTAATATGACTCTCTCTTCTCCTCGGTCTGATTTAATTTAGTGACGTTATCTTACTGCACTACGAGTATTTTTATGGTGGGAAGTGTCTTTGAAAATTATTCTGTTGGTTGTAGTTTTTAATAGTCTTCATTTTAAAATCACTCTAAATCACTTACCATTTCATGCATGCTCATATAAATCATTGTATATTTATTGGATGATATTAATCAAATGTCTACTTTCAATTAAATTCATATGACAGCAACCTGTCAGGCAACAAATTAAAAAATTACTCAAAAACTAAAAAACTCTAATAAAAGAGTAAATTTTGTATCTCATACATACATACATATATATGTATATAGCTAAACATTTTTACACAGATGCTATACATTTATCCATATTTATTAATAAGAATGAAAAGTGTATAAATAGTCCGGTTTTAAAATAATTTTTTGACACCCTACACTTAATTTTATTTATTTAACATTTGTATTAATATCATATGTATTTATAACCAGAACTAGTAAAAAAATATCCAGGAAAAAGAAAAGTAGTTCGGTGTACTCCCTTGTGAATATATAGTATATAATACCCCATATACTACATCGAAGAGTAAAACCTATTCGACTCATATGGTAAAAGCAGAACGTATTGACTTGGTTCTTTTCACAAAAGTTGATTATTCCAAAATGATTTTAATTAGTGAAGCTAATGCTGACGTACATTGACCACCGGGAAACTGTGCTGATTGAATGCGGTCATACATACATGCATATATTCACATACAGTGAATGTTTGTGTGTAGTAGTTTTCTCCCTATTAATGGTTCTACATTTTGTTCTCATTGTTCCGTTTTGTAAATTATGCACATCAACATTAACGAAAATGTTAAAGGACAGGCATCATGAATGACTGATTGAATGAATGAACGAATGACTGTCTGACTGAGTGGTCGTTTGCCTTTCTGAATGAAATCTAAAAGGAATAACAGAACTCACAACGATCCAGTGGCATGTATGTATGTAGGTAGATATGGATGTGAGTGTGTATATGCATACATAAGAATATGGTGGATACCTTCAGGAGAATTTTGTTAAAATTGAAGATCACACGTCGAACTGCCTACAGCATTGTGAGTGGGTCTGAGTTTGTGATTTAAGTTGTGATTTTATGATTGTTATTAAAGTTGATAAATCTTTTGAAATCTCCTCTAGAGATCATATTAACAGGCCATCTAAACTAATACAAAATATCCATAATATTTTTTAAATGCAAAACACCTTCATATTGAATACGTATTTTTATTGTGGGCTCCTGTTCTCTTGTTACATTTTATTATTAAATTCAACATAGTTTTTTTATTGAATTAAGGTCGTAAACAAAAGAAAACACCTCATCCTTTAAATACACAAACAGTTTTCAATCTGTTTAGTTTGGTATATTGATGTGAATAGAAAGGATCCCTTTTATAATAAACTTGATGTTACTTCTGATGCAGTTAATTGATATTATCAAAACGGAGAACAAATTAACGGGATGTCGAACGAAAAATTCGTTTCGACAATTTATATGAATAAACAACAAATAAATTTGAAAAAACCTTTTTTTTGCAGAGCTAAGTATTTTTGTCAAAAGATAATATTTCTAAAAAAAAAAAAAAAAATCTATAAATTTTGTAATATTCAAGTTAAAATTTTAAATAAATTAAGCAAGAAATAATCATCAAAAATGAGACTGTTTTATATAATACTAGCTAATACCCGGTGTGCTTCGCCACCCCCCGAAATGAAATAAATAGTAATTAAAGGATTAAAAAAATATATTTATTTAGTAATTAAAATATAACATTTTTCATAAAAATTAGATAGATAGATGTTTCCCGTGCAAAATTTGAAAATTCAAGCTCTAATAGTTTCCCAGATATACTAATTTTTGTATTTAATTTTTATAGGAGGGACCATACCCCTATAATCCGCTAATTTATTAGACAAATGTTTTCATGGATGTCAAAATTCTTTGTGCAAAATTTGAGCATTCCAACTCCAATAGATTCCCAGATATACGAATTTTGGTATTAACTTTATATGAGAGATGACATGCCCACTATTTCTTTTCCGCCCATTTTTGCACAAAATGTTCATACTGACACTTAAGTTTATTGTACAAAATTTGGGAAATGTAACTGTTATAGTTTCCTAAATTTACGGCATTTGGTATTGGCAACCAATATTAGGCGTGAGATGTGCCACACCCCCTATTACTAGTTCGCCTATTTTTTCCATAATGTTCATATAGGTGTCAAAGTTGTTCGTGCACAATTTGAGGACTCTAGTATTACCAATTTCCGAGATATATTACTTTTAATAGTTATTTAGTAAGTGGGCGTGGCACCTCGCCCACATGGAATTTCAAAATAAAAAGTAGCTTTTTTTTCCTTCCAGGCATATAGGAACACACTGTGAAAATTTCAAGAAAATCGGTTTAGCCGTTTAGGCGGCTATAGACTTCAAACAAAGAATATACAATATATGAATATTCTTTGCTTCAAACAAACATACATACATACATACAAACAAACACACATTAATTTTTATATATATAGAACAACGGTTCTCAAATGGGGGTCCGCGACCCACAAGGGGTCCGTAAAGACATTCGTGGGGGGTCGCGAAGAGTTCCTGAAACATATTCTTAAACATACAATATTTTAATATAATTATTATTTACATGTTAAAATGAAAATTCCAATAAAAACTTGAAACTATTTAAAAATGGAAATACATCTTTTACAAAATATATCCTAATAAGACAAGCGTAAAGTTTTTTCTAAAATTAGTTCTTTTTAGAAACTAGTAATGAAGAAACCTTTAATTGAAAATATGCTTCAAAAAGACAACTATAATCAAACCAAAAGAGTGTCGATATAGGAACACCCCCCGAACGATGCGTAAAAATTGGCTGGGGTCATGGGTCCTATACATATTAGTCAAAAAATTTTTTTAATCGAAATAGGTATAAAAAAAAATTCGTAATTTTATGCTGGTTATGGAAAAAAATATTTTAAAATTTTTTTCTGTGGGATTTTGTTTCGCTAGAAGACGATTTAAGACACTTGATGAAAAATTTTTTTTGGACAAATTTAGAAATATATATATTGTCAATAGTACTTATTACTACAATGCAATTTTAAAAATTTTTTAATCTTCCTACAAAATGTTTGTCTATGGGACACTTCTGTCCAATGACGCAGTATAAAGAAAACTTTACGACGTGGCAGGGAAAACAATTAATTAAAAAGATAAATATGTAGTTCACTTAAATTTGATGAAACTGTAGTTTTTTCACATGAAATTCTACTTTTATTTTATCTTTTTTTACAATTTTTTTTAGTACACAAAAATTTTATTCATCGATAAGTTTCCCGGCTATATGAAGAAAAATTGCTTAAGCAACTTTATAATTTAAAAACAGAAAGTACTATCAATGTTAGTATTAAGAAAGCACCAGGTTCATTTTAAAAAAGAGTTGAAGTTCGTTGAATTTAATTTTGAATCAACAGATTTAAAAGCATCTTAAATAGTTGAAATATAGCAAAGTATATCCGCTTGTTGGCTCCGAAGCCCTAAAAATATTAAACAAATTATGTAAAAATATCTTTTTTACTCTTTTGTCCCTCAAAACTGAGATTTGATCTTTTGTGGACGCAGAGAATATTAGATATATTATACGAAAAAGTCTCTTAATATTAAAGGAAAACAATGTAAAAATTATTAATATTATTTTTTAAAATTACTTTATTACTTTAGTTGTAGTGGGTCGCGCTTCCATTACAATGTCAAAAGGGGGTCGCGAAGCGAGGTCTTGTGAGAACTCCTGATATAGAAGATATGCAGAAACTGTAGCTTATTAAGCATGTCTCAAAGCCGAAATTACAGGCAGAAATATTTAATTAGTAAGTTATGATTTAACGTGACCAGTTAAATCATGAAGTTTAAAAAGCGGGATTTAGGTCCCATGGTTTAGGTGGCATTTTTTTAATAAATTTATCTCCGCTAGGCGGACGCTCTCTTGGGCGGACGCGGACACCTGTTTTTAAAGAAAACATCTCTCGTAGGCGGACAAAAATCATAAACGGTAAAAGAAATGTACCAAATATTATATAATGAAATGCTTCTTATTTTCATTTTTGTCCGTATTTGCATTCATATTTCATCTTTATTTAAATTTTTTGAAGTTAAATAGATTACTATTCGTTTTTTACTTAACTTTTTGCTGGTTTTGGGCAAAAACTAATTTTTTAATTTAACTTTGACTTTTACATAGAAATTCTGCACAACAAGCAGGTCGACATTGTCATCAGTCATATAAAAAAATGTAATTGGGCGCTGCTTAAGATCGATTTTTTGATACAAAATGAAAGGCTTATTCTTAAGAAGTATTAAATTTATTATTCTATTCATAAATTCTATTAAAATTATTATTGCATTTGAAAAATAAGAATAAATTCGGCCATATTATCAGTAATTCTTCGACCACAATCCAGTAAGATTTCTTGATTCCAAATAGAGAAAATTAATTAACATTAATGTAATTGTCTTTAAAGTGCAATATTTTAGAATCTGAGACTAAAAGATTCATTTCGTTATACAAAATTATAATTCAAAATGAAATTTAGAAGAAATTGATAGGGCAGAAATCCTAAGACTACGAAGTAAAATCTAGGTGGTCTTGGGGCAGGTGGGAGGACCTCCGAAATGGGTCACCTCGGATATTATATAAGAAATAATTAAAAGAGTTTACCACTTTCGGAGGTTCTCCTTCTGCCCACATACCAGCTAGAAACTTCTAATTTTTCAAAATATTTTGGAAAATACCTCAGTAATAACTATGTTAAATTTCTTTGAAATATTTTGAACGGTTCAAAAGTTAAACAAAGTTATTTAAAAAAACACCGTTTGAACCGTTCAATACCAAAATTTACTAAATTTGGATAGGGCTCGTGGGCAGACCTTTGTCCCAAACTCCTCCGGATTTACTTTACACGCATTAACATTAAGATTTTTTTTGAAAACATTAAAAAAATTACAAAACTAAGAACAAAAAACTAATTTTATCACTGAATAAACATTGCCACCTTTTTGGAAAAAAAAAACACAAAAAATTTTAAATTTTTGTATAGTTCCAAATTTAGATTAATATAACTTTTTAACGGATTCATATAATTATATGATTCTTTCAGTAATATTATTTAGAATTTTATAGGAAATCTGGTTAGGTTAGGTTAGGTTAAATTTGCAGCCGCCTGAAGCGTGGCTCACTTGGGTCCAAAAAAAGGTTCCGTTGTGTTACCTTTTGTCCATTTCGAGCCATAAGTCCTAATTATCGTGGCTATTATCAGTTAGCCATCCTGTATATTCTATAAAGGAGTGAATTCTATCCAGATCACTATATGCTAGACAAGTTTTGTCAGTTAAAATTCGATGGCCAAATAAATCATATCTTAAGTCCTCGAATGCAGGGCAATAGCAAAGGAGATGTTCAGTGGATTCCTCTTCCTCCTCATCATTGCAACTTCTACAAAAATCATTGTATGGTAGCAATAGCCTTTGAGCATGCCTTCCAATGACCCAGTGGCCAGTGATCACCCCAATGAGGTTTCTAATTGTTTCGACCTCTGTCCGTCCATATTGGGCCAGATTTTCCTGGACTCGGAGCAAGTGGATTCACTTCTCCATCTTGCTGTCGCTTTGTCATAGAGATCGTGTGAGATTAGCTGCTTACATGTCGTAAGAGATACACCAATATCACAGTTTGGTTCGATATGATCCAAGGTGGTTCCTGCACTTGCAAGCATATCCGCCCTGCAGTTACCGTCTATGTCCCTATGTCCCGGAACCCATATGAGAGTAACCGATGAATGTCTCGCTATCTCTTCCAGAGACGCCCGGCATTCTTGGATAATTTTCGATGTGGTGTACACATTCACTAGGGAATTTATGGCCGCTTTGCTATCAGTGAGTATATGGATATTCCTATGTAATATCTCATGATACTGTATCCATTCAGCGGCTAGTTTTATGGCCATAATCTCAGCCTGTAGTACGCTACTGTAGCATGGAAGCTTGAAGGACAGCCTTAAGTTCAGCTGCTCTGAATAGATGCCACAACCGGCACTTTCACGTGTCTTTGACCCATCGGTAAAGATAGCAATGGTGTCATCCGGTATCAGGAGACCATTGTCATAGTAAGTTTCATCCGGTATTTCCACTTGAAAACTCGGGTCGAAAGTTGGTCCAGGTGTTACATAGTCAACTTCCTTGTTCCAGTTAACTATACCTAGGATTTTGGCATGTCCATAATGATAATTATTCCATGCCTTATTGGCTTTTAATCTCACAGCCGTTTGTGCCGCTATTTGCTTCGCTAGGATGTCTGGTGGTAACCAGTTTAGTATTGTCAGCAGCGCTTTGGTTGGGGTGGTCCTAAGAGCGCCAGTGATCATGATCGCCATCGTTCTCATAATACGTTCGAACTTATTTTGATGATTTTTCTTCTCCAGAGCCAACCACCAAACCGTCGATCCATAGAAGAGGATAGGCTTGACGACACACTCGCATAGCCAGTATGCATTTTTGGGGTTTAAGCCCCAGTTCAGGCCAATTGCCTTTTTACAGCAGTAGAGAGCTGTTGCCGCTTTCATGGTCCTTGATATTGTGTTCAAGTTCCAGTTCAGTTTACTATCCAGTATAAGTCCAAGGTATTTGGCATTATCGGATAGTGACAGAGTGACACCATTTAGTTTCGGGGTTACAAATTTAGGAATCTTATATTTCCTCGTGAACAGTACCAGTTCAGTTTTAGTTGGATTTACACCCAGTCCACAACTGTGGCACCATTTGAGTAGGAGATCCAGTGCGGATTCCATTACTTCCGAAAGAAGTTTCGGATCTTTGCCCGTGGCAATTAGTGCCACGTCATCAGCGTATGCAATTGTCTTGCAACACGTCTTTTCCATGGTCCTAAGTAGTGTGTTTATATTCAGATTCCAAAGTAGAGGAGACAAAACGCCCCCTTGAGGGGTACCTCTCGTTGCTAACTTGCGAATATTCGAGGTGCCCATATTCGATTCAATACACCTAAAGGTAAGAAGCCTCCGGACAAATGAAATTATCGTTCGATCTATCCCCAGTTGTAACAAAGCTTCTATGACAGAGTCAGGTTTGACATTATTAAAGGCTCCTTCAATATCTAGGAAGGCTACCATTGTAAATTCCTTGTAATTCAAGGATCTTTCTATTCGGCTTACCAGTGAGTGTAGCGCAGTGTCGGTCGATTTACCCTTCATGTAGGCATGCTGAGCCGTTGATAGGGTGTCCGATCCTAGGGATGACCTGATATGGGCATCTATAATTCTCTCTAAAGTTTTCAATAAGAAGGATGATAGACTTATAGGTCTGAAGTCCTTCGCCTTGGTATGAGATGCCTTTCCTCCCTTTGGGATGAAGACCACCTTATATGCTGTCCACATTTTTGGAACGTGTGATAGGCGTAGACAGGCCTTGAAAATAATCAAGAGCCATGGCAATAGTATATCTATGTTCTCCTGTAGGTCTGCTGGAATTATACCATCCGGACCCGGAGATTTGAAGGGATGGAAGCTTTTAACTGCCCATCTTAAGCGGTGTTCCGTTATGGGGATATGTGAAATATCCTGAAGGACATCTGTCCGATCTTCTCCTGGCTGTGGGAATAGTTCCTGGCAACCGGGGAAGTGTGTTTCCATTAGTTCCTCTAGGGTGTCTAAACTGGAGATTGTCCAGATTCCATCGGCTTTCTGAATATACGATGGTATTGTCGGACTTGAGGACAGGATCTTGCGTAGTCGACTTGTTTCCGAAGAATTCTCTACACTACTGCAGAATTTTCTCCAGGATAGTCTTTTGGCCTTCCTGATAAAATTTTTGAAGCTATTTAGTGAGGATTTGTAAGTAATCCAACTTCCACTACGTTTAGCTTCATTGAATAGCTTTCTGCATTCTTTGCGTTTCTCCGCAATTTCAGCATTCCACCATGTAGGCTTAGCTTTGCGTATCCTGAACGTTCTCTTACAGGATTTTTCTGTAGCTTCAGCTAAGACATTAGACAATTGCTCCACCGTGGAGTCTAATAGGGACCTATCGTCAATAGTAGCTGGATATATAGGTAACTTATCATACAATATTCCTGCATAGATCGACCAATTGGTCTTTCTTCTGTTCATAAAAGAATCTGAAGAGCATACTTCAAAAGAAATTTCGAAGTCGATATACATGTGATCCGAAAAGGAGCAGTCCATCGACACACTCCAATTCCTGATCAAGTTCGAAAATCTGTCGCTAATAAGTGTAACATCAAGAACTTCCCTTCTGTTAGTAACAATAAAGGTGGGTATATTACCCCTATTAACTACTGTTAGTTTATTATTCACAATAAAGTTGAATAGTGACTCACCCCTTTGGTTAATGTCTGAGCTGCCCCAGATGGTATGATGTGCATTAGCATCTGCACATATTATGAGAGGGATATTCCTTCTTTGTCGTGGAGTTCGGTGGGTTTTCTCCTTGGTCGTGTGCCATATAGCAACTCATGAGCCATACTACTTGCTTTTTGCTTTCGACAGCGATTGTACATGTGTCCTTATCGCTAAAATCAGATAGAATAAAAGCTTTAAGGATATTTTTGACCATAATGCAAGCTCTGGTCTTACCTGGTCCGGCAGCATATAAAATGCGATAGCCGTCCTTATGTAATCCGCAAACCCGGTCTTTATACAACCATGGTTCTTGGATAAAAATGAGGTCCTCCGTGCCTGAAGCTAAGCGGAGGAGGAGGGCAGCTGACGCCGCTTTGGAGTGATGAAGGTTGATTTGGATCACCTTCATCAAAGTTCATCGCTATGGACGACTGTGACGTTGGCGTCCTCTGGATCGTCGTCCGATTCCAGAAGGACGTCCTCATCATCTGCCATATCCATCTTACCAAAGAAGTCGCCAACATATCCAGTGACAGATTGTGCGTCTTCGTTGGCAGATGAGTAAGCAGTTTCGTCGTCCAAGCTCATCTGATCCACCTTCTCCGGAGCTTGAGGCGTCTCTTTGTCATCACCTTTGTAGACTCGGAGGAAGATAGTTCCAAAACCATAAAACACCTTCCCCTGCGTCTTCCTAAGTGATGGCAGCGAGTCACTGTTTAATATAACAGTGGCCTTTCTGAAACCTTCTACAGCTTCAGTGACCTTAACTACTTTCCAGTCTTGTGTGGGTAGTTGAGGGTTACTGACCTGGAGAATTTCCAGAATCTCCTTTGGGTTGGATGGCACAGCGGGGATCTTAGCAATAGATCTTGGCCTCTGTGGAACTTCGGCAAGAGGTATTGCTTCGATCTTCGCGCCCTGCCAAACTTCCCCGAGGGATTCGATGGCAGACTTGTACAGCGACGCTGAACGTTCATCTGCACAAGCTATTAATTTGATGTGACCTTGATACCAGCCTACATCTTCACATTGGGGCGGAGGTCCAGGGTGTTCCCGGACAAATTTTAATAACGCCCCACTAAGAGCCATGACGACCAACTTCCAGTTGCCTGATGAGATGGTGCCATCGCTTGAGTTGCGGTCTATGATCGCCCATATGAGGTGGTCTTTGGCCACTTCCTTGTACGACCTAGTTTGAGACCGTGCAGGTATGTTTTTGGAACGCTTGGTTCCTGGGAGTGGGTCTTCCTCGGAACGCTGCCGTTTAGGCGCTACTTCTGATGGCATCCGTTTAGGTTTGCCATCTTCCGTAGGAGGAGAGACCCTTTGTAAACTCTCAAGGTGGGTTCTGGCCCATTGGAGAGAGCTTTGCTCCTGCTCCGTGAGCTCATCAACCGGCTTTGCACCAAGTCGATTTACGATCTTGTAGGCGGAACGCCTAGTAGTGAAGGCCCGTTTGGAGGGAGTTTTGTGTCTGGGGGGCTCAGTATTTGAGGCCGTTGAGGCCGAGGGAGGTGTTAGGATGGACATCGAATCGTTCTTCACCTGCCCATCGTTCACAATTTTTGGCACTGAGGTTAATGGTTTAGCGTTTGACTGAATCAAGACCGCTTTACTATCACCTGAAACAGGGGTTTTGATGGAATTTGATTCCATTCGGACCTGGGGAGCCTTGGAGGTACCTGGTTTCGACGAACCACATTGTACCAAGCTCGTACGACCGCCTGAAGGCTTCATCGTTTTTGATTGTGTCGCACTAGTAACAGATCGACTAGTAGAGCCCGGCGAAACTCTACTAGACGAGGCCTCAGTAGCATACAACTTACTACAGCCTGAAACCGACGCTGCAGTAGTTGGGTCTCCGGAGATTATTAAGCCCTTTACCGGATACGCAGGGCATGACTTTCTTTCGGACATTGGACGAAAATAGGGGGTTTGCATTTTTTGCTTACTGCCAAGCTTAGAGGGACTGCCGCTCCACTGGAGTCAGACGCAGACCATCAGCCGCTCACTATGAGAAACAGACGCTGATGGATTTGATTGCTGCAGACCGACGGCCTTCATGAGGCAAAACAGGGCCACCTTAGGGCCAACGGACGCATTCTATGTATCCTATATGAAGAGGATGCATAGAGGAGTTTGTCTAGATAGCCGCTCCAACTAGGAGAAACAGACGCTATCAGACGGGGGTGGGTCGTTCTTAGTTTAGTGCTCCGATTAGATCCCTCTGGCATGGGTGACCCTACTGGTGGTGACTAATGTCACCACCGCCAGCCCGGCCCTAAACATCCTTGCACTTAAACCCTCGCATCGCGACAAGATGACTACCCCTTCGCGAGGGTAGGAAATCTGGTAAACATTTTAGAAAAATTCTAAGGGAAAAATTAAGCCCGCCAAGTTTAAAAAACTAAAAAATGGCCAGGCTAAAAATGAGGTAAAAATTTATTTCGACCCGAATATCTCTTAAACTAAAAGAGATAACCTACACATGTAAGCATATTTTTTGTAGAGATTTACAAGGACTATCTATATATAAAATTTATTTTCTGTAATATCATAAATGAATTTTTAACGATTTTTAAGAAAAATGACATACCCGAGATGGGCAATTTTGGAGGGCCACCCACTTTTCCCCTGACCCGCTAGGCGTATGTACTCCTCCAAATCAACTCGAAAACACCTCAGCTTTGACCATGTGAAATTTTATTGAGATACCTCTAACGGTTCTTTAGTTACTAAATGATTTCCAAAAAAAAAGGCGTTTTGGAACCACTGTGCGCCCATAAAAAAAATCTCGACCTGATGAGAAAAAACTGAAAGCAGATTCGAGTTTAGCACGCGGAAATCCATCTAGTCCACATATTTTTTTTTTTTGAAAGAGCACGAAAAAAATTTTTTTTTCGACCTCTATAATTTACATTTTAAACAGAATGTTTTCTAAATGAAACGCAAAGTTATAACTACTTAAATTATTGTACCTATGCCCGTAATTTCAACAAGTAGATAACTATGGGTATAATTGCCTACTAGATATCTTTAACTAACTGGTAAAATTGAATTGATAATCTCAAAGCTTTTTTACCTAGGTGTTTGTACCGAACAATTTATATATAAAATATGGTAACATTTCTGATTTAAATGTCATAAAAAATTATTAAAATTTTATTTATTTAAAATTTTTCGCATTTAACAAATTTATATTTCCTATTTTTGTGTGATTTTTTCAATAATTATAATGAAATATATTTCCGGTACAGAAAATTATAGGAGACTGTCCAAGCCATCAAATAAAAGACAAACATTGTTGAAATTGCTGTCTTTCATTGGACTACTTTAATCGCACCGCTGTTATTTAGAAACAAGTTTTCTCGCTTTTTGCGTTTTGGAATTTCCCGACCGGCTGTATGTCTGTTTGTCCATGTAAGCATAGTTGTTTTGACCGCATTCAAGGGTCTTCCCAGGTATTAAAACCATTAAGTTTCTAGTATATGCCAATATTTATACCCTACACCGCCAAAGGTGATTGGGGTATTATGCGTTTTTGCTGATGTTTGTAAAGCACAGAAAAGATATCCCAACACCATCCACCACCGACTCAGAGTAATTTTCTAAGTTAATTTAACGATGTCCGTCCATCTGGCTGGTTGTCTGACTATGTAAAAATTGTACACAAAGTACAGGACGCAATTTTGAAGATAGTTTGATGAAATTTGGCGTATACATATGTTTATTTTAGCATGACGACGAACGCTATTGAAATTGGTCATGATCGGTCCACTATTTCACCTTGCCCCCATACAAATACTCCCTGGAATAGGTTTCTAACGTAAACAAATACCTTCTTTATGACCATATTTCAATAAAATTCGGTAGGAATAAGTTTTATACAAAGATAAATCGTAGTGCGATTTCAAGAAGATCAGTCCACAATTAGGCTACCTTCCTTTATAAGCCCACTTTCGAAAATCACTTTAACTCCCAAGATCGGACATAAATGGTATTATGGTAATATTTGACACGAACAAGTTTAATATAAGCAGCAATCATATTAACTAATTTCATTAGAATCGGTCCATAAATTGCCATTGGTCCGATATTAGGTAATTTTCCAAAAATTTCGGAAATCATTTTAGTATATAAACACGATCGTCTAGGGTATCAAATTATTGGGATTGACCGCCTATATCTATCTCGTTTTCTTAAGGTTTGCCATAAATATTTTCATTGTTTCATGCAGAAATCACAGTTTTGAGGATTGGTCCATAACAGATTAGACTAAGATCTCACTAAGAACCACCTGCAAAAATAATTTAAAAGTATACACATAAGTTTTATAAAATTCCATGTGCAATTTTAAAATTCGCGAGAATATGTAGCCAATTGACCGCATAGACTCTCTCGCAAAATATGCGATTTCCCGTAATTTTTTAGGACTCGAAATGATGAATTTCTCCCAAAAATTTTTATTATTTACTTACCTAACACATTATCTAAACAAAATTTATGGTGTAAGAAACACTACTGTCATAGATTAACAACTAGATATTTATGTGAGAGAAAAAAACCTAATTCAATTGTCAGAAACCTAATTCAAACAAAAACAAAATACATGTAGTCACATATATTTTGTTTTTGTATTTTCAAAAAAATGAGTAAATATTTTGAAAATTTAGTATAGGGTGGCTCTCACATAAACTTCTAGTTCTATTCTATGACTACTGTTATCTATTCGGTAATTCATACCTACGATTTGAAATTACTAAATTTAATTTACACCATAGATATCCAGGCACTGAAAGATATCTATTTGTAAAAATTACGGGCACTATAATTGTTATATTAGTCAATTTAATAAATTTAAGTATTTGTGATATACTTAGATTTTACAAATTCGTTATTTACAACCAAGTTAGTTTGAAATGTCAGAGCGAAATATTGATAATTGTAGACAGTATAGCAAAATAGTTTAAAATTTCTTGGCACTTTTGAAAAATAAATTAGAAATAAAATTAAAACAATAGAAATTATATTTAAAAAAATTCAAACAGCGCCTGTCGATATTTTGAAGTTGATCATTACAATAATAAAAATTATAATAAAGTAAGTGTTGAATTAGTGACAAATTTTTTTTATACATAACGCGAATGTTGTGTTTCGCAGTATTTCAGAAGCCATTATGAGTTCCATCCACGATACTTACAGAGAACATTCAGAATGGCTCAATCCTCTACATACATAATTTTCACGAATTTTGAAATACCATTTTTGGAGATACGCGACCGCGAAATTTAATTCGCGAATTATCCACCAATAAAATTCAATATAAAAACATGTTTCAGGTGTCATTTTAAATGTAAATTCATTACCTTTAATTAATGAACGTTGTAACGTAAACATTTTAGAAGATATTCGTGTTTTTAAAAATTCAATTTTTCTCATTTTTGAGATATTATAAATCGCGAAATATCGCTGTGATCAAACTAAAACTCGGCATTTGTGTCAATGTTAATATTCTTGCCGAATTTCATTACATTCGGATGATTTTAGGATCCTATTGGCGATTTTTCTGTTTTATTATAAACAAGATAATACAAATTGAAATAGATATTTCGTATTTATTATGACATTTGTTGTAATAATTCATAAAATATTGCGAGTCCCAGAATGCCACTTACCACGGTTATAGAAAACATTTTTATCATTAACATATATTTTTTAAAAATTTTTAAAAAGACCATTTTTCGAGATATTTACTCGC
This sequence comes from Protophormia terraenovae, assembly GCA_951394005.1. Lineage (NCBI taxonomy): Eukaryota > Metazoa > Arthropoda > Insecta > Diptera > Calliphoridae > Protophormia > Protophormia terraenovae. Next base: position 76,040,756 of record OX596074.1, on the reverse strand, counting down.
GAACCAAAATCCACGAGTATGGACCATTTTGATGTTGAGAAAAAAGTCATGTTATACGTCATATTAAAGGTAATACCTCTCAATAAATCTTATATCATAAGATTTAAATGATATTGGTAATTATGTGTATACAACTTTGTACATTTTTTGATATTTCGCGAACCACTTGATGAAATTATCTGAAAATTTGAATTAGTCTTAATTTTGACAAGAATAATAATTATGCCCAATCAGCTGGTTGGTTTTAAATGGAATGACTCAGTTGTTACTACCAAAAAATATCACTATCCTAACCAAATTATGAGTTGGTACTCACAACTGACCAAATTAGGTTGCCACAACGAAACTGTTTTCTCTGTGTATATATTTTCTATCAGCTTTACCTTCATTTTTTCTCACTTACATCAGTATTGGTATTCTTGATGGTCTAGTAAATATAGAAATCATTAAATATTTTTATTAGAGACTCATTTTGTAAAACGAAACGTTTTCAAGCGTTCAAAATTTGTATGAAGAATACAGGGAAATTTAAATTCTTTCCATATAAATTTGTTAAAACGTTTGTCGTTTCGTTTTACAAAATGAGGTTTTTAATAAATACTAAATAACTTTCAACATGGCACATTGAAAAAAAAAAAAAAAAAAAAAAATCGGAGAAAAATAATACCAAAAGATAAAGCTTATTACTACTTATTTTAAATCTATTTTAATGATATTCGACAATAATATATTCTATGTATCAGATCCATTACAGCGTTCAAAAGATTATTGGTTTGTATTTTATTAAAGTTAAATAAAAGTATGTTCCACTTTACCCCATTCTTCCCTATGTACACAAATATTACGAGTATAAATATAATTATCTAAATTGATAAAAAAAAAAAGTTATCATACACCAAAAATAATCACAAATTACATATGTATGTGAAAGCGTTCAGATCTAAAGAATTAAAGCTAATAAAACTAATGGTTTTTATCTCATTATAGTTTGGGATAAACTGTGTGAAGAATAATGTGTGTGTCGGAATACTTCTTGTTCGCATTAGTACTCAAGTGCTTGTTATTTCATTTTTTAAAAAATAATATTTCCAATTTGTATGAAAGATGGATGTGCGAAATACTATTTACACAAAAACAAGAAACAACGACGAAATTTTAAATTTGAACCTATATTTCCCCCTTCTAACGAAAGAAATATAAATGCAGTTAATACAAAAAAAGACTAATGTTGAATGCATTCTCATACATACACACAATTATAATTGAATATTGATTTCAATTCTTGGTATCAATATCATTTTAGGCCAAGACAACACAGTAACAAATTTGCTACGATCAGTCTACAAAATAATCCTGCGTATGAATGGAATGAATACTCACGTACTGCACTGTTTTAGAAGGATGTGTACTTCAAATTGGATCGATTGCGGGAGGCACAAAAGGCAAATAGCCACAACGAATCTTTATTATTTAGCAAAACGAGGCATTTACTATATATATTTTGTGATCACAGAGATGTTAAAGTATCATTTCATAAAATTTATATGAAGTAAAAGTTTCTAATTTTTAAGCTGCTTTCGTTTTGTTTGATAATGCTGTATTTTTTGATAGTTTACTTTACTTTTATGATTTGTAGACTAGGTCTTAAAAAAAGTTACTTAAACCCATGTAAGAAGTGTTGGTGAATCTAACCAAACAACCAAAATATTCATATTTTTTACAAAAAAACAAAATTAACTTACTATCCAACCACACAAAACAAAGAACAAAACCAACCTCTCAAATTATGAATCGATCGTTTGTTCGTTAAAATAATTCGTTACGATTCAATTCGATATTGGTTTGTTTTATTATACTTTCGTTTCCGTCTACCACATCTTTTGTTTGGTCGATGGTTTAAAATGTTTAATATTTTCTTCATGCAACGACCGGCCGGCCATTCGCTGCTAATATTGTATTACCACCACTTATCATCCACGCCACACTATAAATTGCCAATAATTCGATTTACACACAAGTTCAGATAATGGCTTTAATCATGCTTCTTGCAAAAAAAAAAAAAATAAAAAAAATAAAAATAAAAAATACAATAACTAAACTTTTGTACATACATAAGTACAATCGTAACATTTATTCATTCGTACATACATTTTAGATCCATGTATTCAACCATCCATTAATCTATAATGTGGCTTTCAAACACTGCAGACAGAAGATTATATTAAACAAACAAATCCAAATAAGATTTTCTTAAAAAAATATTAAACAATTGTTTTAAATTGCCTCTTTTCGTTGAGAGCGAGTACTGTACTTCAAATTATTGCAAACAGAGAGAAGACTACTCGGTCTTATACACTTATAAAAGTAATGTGATTGTTCAGACTGTCTTGATCAGAAGTGTGCTGTCGGTTTTTTCAAAATGTTCATTTTTCGAATGTCGAATAGACCGGTTTTTTTAAACACAAAAAGCCGGTTTTAAAAATAGCATTTTATATCAGAAAACATGTATTAAATAGTGATAGTGATATTTGAAAATTTAGGAATAATTTTTTAAATATTCATAAAGACTGATTTCTTATGTTTTTAAAATATAGTTTAAGTCTAAATTGAAATTTATTCTTTAATATTAAACAAATAAATAATTAATAATTATCCTGTATGAATTTTTTAATCTATTGTAATATCTGTAATATTTTTACACCAAATTTAATTTTTTTAATCCAATATTTCCTTTATTTTTTAAAGGTGTTGTATTAGAAAAGTTTCACCTGCAGAATCGTTTCAATTGAGACAGGTTTCCATATTAAGCCATGGTTTCTGTTTATGCTGACTAAAATTTAAATGATTTTTGTCTACAATTTTGAAACATAATTATCTTCTAGTCATCTAGATATATAATTTGCTTAGCATTTTTTTTCTTTCCAGAGCTTTCTGAAGCTCCCAAATGACGCACAGTGTGCAATTCAAAAAATGAAATGGAAATAATTATGGAACTTTGGAATGGCTGTTCCGATTTCCATAAAATTTCACAAGGTGATAGTAGAGGTGTAGGCAAGTTTAAGTTTTGAACTTGGACCATATAGACCTACAGAGGGCGAGTCCACAGGGTCCCAAAATTAGACACCTCGGGTGTAAAATTTGTTAAAAACGATCCTGATTCCAATGTTCCATAATTATTTCCATTTAATTTTTTGAATCGCACACTGTGCGACGTATAAAATTAAAATTTGGCTTAATTATAAAACATTTCGTCCAATAAATCCTAATGGAGCCATATTTTGAGAGGATTTATGCGTCTTTTGCTAAGAATCTTTTCTCCTTCCAGAGCTTTCTAAAGCTCCCAGAAGACGTAGAAAATTAAAATTCGGCTTACTTATAACCATATTCGTCCTACAACTCTTAACGCAGCCAGATTTTGAAATCTCTATCAGGGAGCGAAAATACGTGGTTCTATATATATGGATTTATATATATCTTTCCTCTCCAAAGCTTTCTGAAGCTCCCAGACGACGTAAGAAACTAAAAATCGGCTTACTTATAAAACTATTCGTTCTACAAATTCTAACAGAGCCAGATGTTTCTATCAGGGACCGAAAATTTTTGGTATTAAGAACTTTTGAGTTGCTATACTTATTGTTTGCTCTCCAAATCCTATCAAAAACTGATTCTGTATTTCAGCCAGGGAGCGCATTTACGAGGATTTTTTTTATTTTGAAAGGTTTACGAATTTAAAACTTTAATCAATATTATCCCAATAAATTCTAACAGCATCAAATAATTGACTTCGATTAGGGAGAGGAAGATGTCTAATTGTTGATCATATTTTTTTCTTTTAATTTTCGGATTTGTTTGTGCATATTTTCATTATTATATTATTTTTTCTGACATTGTCAGGCTTTTACGCTAGTATTTAATAAATTTTAAATTGATTATAAGAATAATTGATTTTTTTTAAAGAAATGTAGTCTTTTGATATAAATATTAACTTCTGCAAAAAACCGGTTAACCGGTTTTTTCTAAATTTCAAAAAGTGCAACCGGTTTTTTTAAAATACCAACTATTCGAAAACCGGTTTCTCAAAAAAGCCGAATAATCGATCACCCTAGACCCCATAAAGTATATATTTTCTGAGTCCTGGTTAGATTCTGAGTCGATCTAGCTATGACCGTCCGTCTGTCCGTTTGTTGAAAGTAGGATAGGGCTCGAACGGGACCACGCAGGTGAACGAAATTTGGCTCAAATATTTGTCTTATATAAGATTTGTTTGGTATTGAAAATGAGCTAAATTGGTTTACAAAAAGGAAAGTTATGGGCAAAATACTAGAAACACAGGGTGTCCGTTGTAGCTTCATTTCATACTTTTCTGCTGATATCTCTTAAACAAAAGCATGTACGATAACGAAATTTTGTACAGATAGTTCGAGGGTCGATATAAACTTGGAAACCAAAAATGGGCGTAGTCCGCTTACTTTACCGCCCACCTCCCACATAAGGTGAAATCAACGAAATTTTGTACAAATTGTTCAAGGATCAATGTAAACTCGGAAACAAAAAATGGACGTGGTCCACCCAAAATACCACCCATCTCCAGTATAATGTAAAATTTTAAAAAACTTGATGGTGGGTATATAGATTCGGCGGAGCCGAATATAACTCGCGCTTGTTTTTTAATAAATTTAGTAATTTGACGATTTTTTAGAAAATCGCTAATATTTTGACCATTTACTTAACTAAAATATATTTCGCTATAAAAATATCCACAGCTTTATAAATTTGTGCTTTTAAAATTTATGTACTCTCACTTTAACGGCATTTTTTTTTCTTGACCAAATGGAAGCATTTTATTTTGGAAGATGCCTCCGTGTTAGGCGGTCATTTTGGTATTCATTGTGTCATCCAAATAAATTAATCATGTTCAGACAATAGCTCCCTATTCCAATTTTGATGATTGTTGTGTGTCGGACAAATTCCAATTTTTTTTTAAACCGTTTGCTTAGTAGTGGTACCTTGACTTAAAGGACTGCGTCCAGTTTCCTTGTGCCTCTTTTATATTTTTGTACGACTGGTATAAAGTATATTTTGGATCTTCTCTATCATGTGCTGGGAAGAAAGCAAAGGGGTTTATCGGTGACAATAGATTGACTATCTCTAAATAAAATATAAAAATAAATCCTTAAACATTTTAATTAAATAAAACTAAAGTCGGTTGTGTTTTTTCCAAGTGTATTTACCAGTATTCGTTGTATGTGTTGGCGTTGGTGACGGTGGCACGTGTAAAGGCGCTTACGTGTTGTAAATTGATATTTTCCTTTACACATTATTTCACTTCATCTCAACATTATTTTATTGTATTTTTTAAATATAATTCAACAAATTGAATTTTGTACAGTTGCAATGCTATTGGACGGATGGATGGATCGATGCTTTAATGATAATCACGATTATATTTATATATTTTTCTCCTTTTATTGGTATCGATTGCAATTAAGGAATTTTTTTTTTTTTTGTTATTTGTTTAACAAATTATCATAATTTTTAATGTTCTTAATAATTTACTTTGTTTGATGATTTGTATTTACTTAATCTGCATACATAGATTTCGAAATTGAACTATTTTGAAGTAGAAATTAATGTAACAACTTTTGTGTTTAGGGTTGAGAATTGTGCGATATTAGGGTTTATCGCACAATTATATGGAAAAAATCATGATATAATGAATAACAAAGTACAATTATTAGAGAGAAAGTTGTCAAATTTATTTTCCTTAAAAAGTCAGTCAAAAGAAAATGTAAAAAATAAAGAACACTTAAAAAAAATTTAAAAAATATTTGATATTAAAATTATAAATTGTGAAAAAATAACTTTTTATGTGAAATAACTAATGTGTCTAACGAATTGTGCACAGAATATACGTGTTAAATTTTGCAAAATATCCAACAAATATAACGAAACATATTTAAATTTTTTCATGTTTATTTATTTTTTTTTTTTTTTTTTAATTTTTCAATTATTTGACTTTACAAGACTTGAGAACTGTCTCTAATGATTGTACTTTGTTCTTTATTGTATCTTGGAAAAAATTAAAGGTTTTTTAAATTTTCAGTCTCACCCCCTAGAAATATTCGAATAGCCCAAAAACTAAAAAATAAAAAGTTTTGGACAGTTTATTACCTTTCTAAAATGTACAAAATGAGGAAATTTGAACAACATATAATAACGTAATTATTAAAATAAAATTATGTGAAACGCGTAATTTTCAACCAAATACACCTCAGTAAAATAAGATTTCAACAAAAATGTTAAGGGGAGAAACGAAAATCGGCACACAAATTTGTCTTTTTATTGTATACATCATGTTAAAATTTTTTGGTATTCACGTGTGACCACGATCAAAGTTCATAAAAATTTCTTGTTTTTCATATAACTCACCTACGGATTTTTTTTTGCTATTAACACAATTTTGGATAATACAATTATTTACATAAAATTTTAAATTTTTCGTTAATGTCGATGGTGGCACCCCGAATCGAACCCACGTTTTTCTGATGTATCTTACGTTTTATAGTCTTCAATGCTAACCACTCAGCCACAGACTGTTATTTCACGCGAATTGCTAATTGCGCACTTAACATCTCTGTTAGAAATCGACTCTCAACTGATATTTAATAAGTGTGGTGGTGACAACTGGTTCTCAACTGGAACTTTGGTGATGAGTTAAGTATCACCGATAGAAATTGCATTAAAAATAAATAAACAAAGACAGTCCCCAAAATTTGACCAAACTGATGGACTTAATTATTACTAAGATCCATACATTTTATCCAGATATATGCAGAATATATGTAGTCACTATGCCAACACGTTTGACACTAATTTTGCAAAATATAGGCAGTCTCCATGGCTATTAGAAACCATGTTTACTTATTTATGGAACATTGATTTTTTGACTTCTTTAAAAAGAATCATATTCACTAAGTAGTAATGTGTTGAATTGAATCTTTTGCTGTTTATTTTACTAACAAGATATTATATGTTTATAATTATATGTATATATATATATATATATATATATATATATACAATCGGACAAAATAAAGAGCGTTTTTTACTCTTGCTATTTAGGTCATAAAAAGTTCTTGAAATATGCGTATTTCGAGTTTGGGGCAAAAGTGTGGTGCTGGTCATGCATTTTGTAAGACATATTAAAGTGACACTTTACATTATTTCCTAAAATTTTTTAAATTTTTTGATACAAAATGGAAGACATATTCTTAAGAAGTGCTAAATTTTATTATTTTATTCATTAAATTCTATTAAAATTATTATTGCATTTGAAAAATAAGGATAAATTTGACCATATTATCGGTAAGTCTTCGACCACGATCCAGTAAGATTTCTTGATTCCAAATAGAGAAATCTAATTAACATTAATGTAATTGTCTTTAAAGTGTAACATTTTATAATCTGACGCCAAAAAATCATTTCATTATACATAATTACAATTTAGAATCAAAATAATATGAAATTGAGAGGGCAGAAACCCTAACACTACGAAGTAAAATCGTAACGATATCAAAAGAGAATGAGTTTCATCATTTAAATATATAAAGAAAGAAGTAATTATGAATATATTAGCTTTTACTGCCAGGAAAAAGCTCAAACATAGGAGTTTTAGAAGTACCTATTCTAACTAAAAGTCACATCATTTTTGTGCTAATATAACAAAGCGACCCGTAATAGAAAAATAATCGTTAAAGTCCCAGAACCATTCTAAAATACATTTATTTGGATGAAAAAACAAAAATCTTAATAGAAATTTTAAAAATCTGAGAAAATTTTGGAAACTGCGATGGAAAAATCGGAAGTTTTAAATTTTTTTAATAGGAGATCGTATAAAAAATGTTTTTTTTTAACTTTGGTACATATGAAACCCATTTGTTTGAACCTTGTCTGGACAGTTAGGCTTGTAATAATTAAAATTACTTCCTCCTTTATCTCTCTGCTTAGATTCTTTTTGGCGAGAATTGCGATATAGCTACGACTTTACTTCGCAGCATTAGGGTTTCTGGCCCTCAATTTCTTATTATTTTCATTCTAAATTGTAATTTTGTATAATGAAATGGTTTTTTTTTTTTTTTTTTTTGACCTCAGATTCTAAAATATTGCACTGTAAAGACAATTACGTTAATCTTAATTAATTTTCTTTATCAGGAATCAAGAAATCTTACTGGATTGTGGTCGAAGACTTACTGATAATATGGCCGAATTTATCCTTATTTTTCAAATGCAATAATAATTTTAATAGAATTTATGAATAGATTAATAAAATTTAGCAGTTCTTAAGATAATGCCTTCCATTTTGTATCAATAAATTTTAGGAAATAATGTAAAGTATCACTTTATTATGTCGCACAAAATGAATGACCAACACAACACTTTTGCCCCATATTTGAAATACACATATTTCAAGAACTTCTTTTGCATAATAATTTAAAGAATATAATACGACAAATACCTGGACACCATAAATGTAGACCATTATGAACCTAGAAGACAATAATTATAAACTAAATAACAAGAGTATATATTAGGGTTGACCTCATTACTAAAAGTGTAAAGATTTTGGTTCTCACCCCCTGGAAATATTCGAATAGTCGAAAAACTAAGACAAGCCAAGTTTTGAACTGATTGAAAGAAATTTAGAGGTGGCTCAAAGCGATCAAAATCATTAAAATTATGACTTTTTAAAATTTTCTTCTTTTCATCAATCATAAAAAATTTATTTTAAATGCAATTTTTTGGGAATATCTTGTTGAATTCCACATATTTATGACCTTCAAGAAGATTGCATAACTAATAACATAATTGTTATTAAAATAAAATTACCGAAAAACACGTAATTTTCGGGCAAATAGTCCACGAAAAATAAAATTTCAAGCAAATTTTGAAGGAGAGAAACGAAACTTGGCATGTAGTTCCCTATTGACGTTTTGTATACACTGTAAATATTTTTTTATCAAAAATTGTTGTAATGATGAAGAATACGTAGATGAGTTACATACAAAACAGGAGATTTTTGTGAACTTTGATCGTGAATATCTTACGCAGATCATATGCGATTACCGAAATTTTTACGTGATGTATATGATACTAAGACAAAATCATATACCGAGTTTCGTTTCTCTCTCTAAAATTTTGGATGAAATCTAATTTTACTGGGGTGTATTTGGTCGAAAATTACGCGTTTTAATAACTATGATGTTATTAGTTGTTCAATGTTGTTCTTTTTGGTCATTATGCATTCCGGAAATTGTTTGAATAACATCAGGTATTATGCGAACACTTTCACATGATTAATTACGATTTTGTAAAGTTTGTATATTTTCGAACTTTATGTATATTTTTAGTGATTTTAAATACATATGCTACGATTCTATAAACTTGTACTGCCATGAGCACAAACGTATTGAACTACCAACACCTGTGGCTGGAAACATACAAGCATGTTCATATAACAATATGTCACTAAGTCACGTTTAAATTATACAATTAAGTATCACTACCAAACAAATTACTAAAATGGACAAAAATACTCTCGCAAACACATGTAAATGAACAAGTGGAGTACAATACGCCATTGTAATTTACACAACAGAGTTAAATAAAAAACTTCACTGTTATTTGGTTCATAGAGTTGATTGTGTTGAATTTACATTTAAAAGGCGGAGCTAAAACACAATTTCCACTCAATATTTGAGTCAAATTTTACATTATGTAAATGAGAATTTTGTTAGAGTTTAGTATCTTTTAAATAGAAAACAATCCTAATATTTGCTGCAAAAATAGTGAATACTAATTTACATTATTTTAGGAAGTTAAATATGTACTTAAAATAATATCCAAGCCGAGCCTAACAGCCTGTCCCACGATGTCGAACGAAAATTTCGTTCGACAAAATGTATGGGAAACAATAACAAAATTTTAAATTTATTTGTTGTTTTCCATATAAATTGTCGAATCGAAATTTTCGTTCGACATCGTGGGACAGGCTTTAAAATCTATCAATTGAAATATCCCGACATTGGTTGGAACAAATATTGAAATATTAACATTAAGTAAGATTTTGGATTTGATAACATATTGTTCATACTAATTTAGCGAGTATTCAATAATAAATTAAATATATAAAGAACGGTGATTGTTTACAATTAAATTATTATTATTATTTTTTTTTATAAAATTTAGTTAAAATTAAAAAATAATAATCATTTTATGTACAAAAATGCTTATCAATATACTTATTGCCTATAATAAGTTTTTTTATTCTTGATAAATTTATGTAGGGTGAGCTTTCTAATCACATTGATAAGTTATTAATACTTTTAACGTCATAATATTAATTAAAATTATTATATTTTTACCAAAATTAATTAGAAGTGATTTTTATCATGTCATATGTTGACATCATATCAAATTAAATTCCTCATTTTATAATAAAATGATTATTACTTATATTAAATATTATTATTTTTTTTGTTTCTTTAACTTATAAATTAAATAAATTTATTTATACGATTGGTAATTTCCCAATCGATCGTTTAACTGATAAAATAAATGTAATTAAATATTGTTTAATACATATGAATAAATGTTCATACATAAGTATGTATGTGTGTATATCGATTGTGTTTTATAACTTATTAATGGAAATTTCATAATTGAACAATGATTGAATGATCATGACAAGTTTTTAAAAAATAAATAAGATTTAACTTATGTTCAATTAAAATAAAATACATATCTATTTATAACTTTAATAACAACCAGGTTTGTCAGATTTTTTTGAGCCTCTGTCGCCAAATTGTTAATCAGAAATCGCCAAAAATCGCCAAAATTGATTTTTATATATTTTTTTAAAGAAAAACTAAAAACAACTAAAATATTTAGTGCTTCAAATTTTATATAATTTTAAAATGTAAATTCAGCATCAACAAAGCCAATGATAATTTTAGTAGCTAATAATAATTGAATAAAAAAAATATTAATTTCAATACATTTTTCTGACATACATATGTATATATGTAGCTAAAGGTCAACAATTTTAAAAATTGATTAAAATTTATTATATTTTTAACAGAATAATTCTAAAATTATATAATCCCAGGAAAAAATTTATTAGTTCTACAACAAGTTCCAGAACACATGAAAATAGCCTGTACTTGTTCTACTTTGACGTTATGACCAATGATTTTTGTTTGAAATTGTCACTTCCAGAACTAATTCTGTGGAAGTGTTAGCTAGCCAGTATCCATTCTATGGAATGATTTTTGTTCGAAATTGCCACATTCAGAACTAGTTCTGTAGAAGCGTTGGAGAACCTCAAAACCTATTTTTTACTTTTTATTCGAATGGGCTATTTCCTAAAGGCCACTTTTAAAATCAATTTAATTTTGTAAATACTTTTTTTAATTTTTGAAATTTTTTTAACAATTCTAGGATGTCATTCGAGAACCAGTAATTAGCTCTCAAAGTGATGTCATACAGAATTTGGTCTTAAGCACTAGTTCTCTAAAACATTCCTTAAAACGAATTTAGAACCACAATAAAGTTCTAATCCAGTAGTGTCAGAATTGGTTGTGATACCACTAGTTCTTAGGATGTTATTAAAGAATCTGAAGTGGTTCTGGTTCTGGGTAGAACTAATGATTTTAGAATATGTTATACATTTTTTCCTGGGATTATCCTATTAAACTTATAAATTGTTTCGAAGAATTAATTTATTCATGAATGTTTTCATTTCATTATGGTCCATAAAATCTTAATATTCATACTTTAAAGATGATGAGAAACAAATTGTCAAACATTTACTGAAGATATTTATGAATTAAGGATCTTTATTTTGTTAGTCGGAGTTCGTAAACAGCAATTTTTCTTGCTGTGGTTCGTAGACGTTACTTTAAATTTGATAATTTAAAGGTATTTCTGAATATACGTATTTTGAATTTCAAGCTTGAATAAAAATTAATATTCATTTGAAAAAAGTGATACTTTCTCAATTTCATATCAAATGTTATTTCTAAATAATTCTTAATCAAAAAATAAATTAATACTTAAAGATAAAAACTAATGGCATATTCACAATTTGATTCCAAATGCTTTTGTTAAATCAGGCTATATTTAAGAAAATAGTAAAAACATTTGACTTCAATTAATTATAAATTTAAGATAAAACCTTTGTATTTAAAAATGGATTTTAAAATTGCTAATAAATGTTTTACAATAGTTTTAGAATTTTTACTCTTTTTTTGCAACTTTATTTTATAAGTATGGAGAAATTAATATACATATGTGTGTTATCTGTTTAAAGAAATACTTTTAATTTTATGTTCAAGCAAAAACTCTTTGCGAACACCTAAAAATCTTTATACGGACCCCTTGTTGAGAACCGCGGACCCCCATTTGAGAACCGCCGTTTTGGATAAAAAAAAAATACTAAAAATAGATACTGGTTAGTAAGAAAACTTAATAGTTTTACTATTAGTAGTTTCACTAAATTTTAAAAATTAGCCAAATAAATCGCCACCTTGTTAAAAATCGCCAAAAAATTCGCCATGTCGCAAAACGGAAAATTCAGTCGCCAAGAGCAATTAAAAATCGCCACGTTTGGCCAAAAATCGCCCTGATAACAACAAGAAATGTACGAATATTAAATATAAATTTCTATATAAACAATTATCGTTAAATATGCGTAATGTTGGCCATTCATAAAACTGTTACCGAAATTATCCGAAATACCGATACCGTTCGTTACTTTTTATCTTTTTGAATTGGTTGCCAACCTTGCATGAAGAAGAAGTTTTGCATATTTCAAAGAATTTAAAATTTGTTTTCTTTAAATCTTTGTAATAAAAGTTTTGTCCCAAAAACATAATGATTTTTCAGATCTCTACTTGATGTAAAAATTAAAAATTGGGGTGTGCTGGTAAAAGTATAAGGAGATAAAATCGAATGTATAAATTACCAAATTTTGTTTGCGATTTTTCTGAAAATATAGTAATAGTAGGATTAATCACCAATGATATGAAAATATTTAAACTGTTAAGAAAATTGATTAAAACAGATCAAAAAGTGGATGCTTTTTATAGCCTACACCACCATAGGTGGTTGGGGAATTATGCGTTTGTGCTGATGTTTGTAACGCATAGAAAAAGTTATCCAACACCCACCTTAAAGTATATTAATCGACTCAGAATCACTTTTTAAATCGATTAATAAATATTTTAATGAAATTCGGTGCAAAAAGTTTTGTATATCATTTTTTCTCGTTTATATTATATTTAATATAATTTTTATATTATATTTGATATAATTTTGTAGGTAAATAACACTATGAGACAAATTTTAGATTATAAAATAATTCCAATGCGAAATCAAAGTATACCATCAGATTAGTTAAATGTTCCAAAAGCTTTTGCAAAGTTAGTTCGAATTTCGATTATATGGACTCCTTAACTTCGGATATTTTGTAGCACTTTTTTCATTGTTTTTTTTTTTTATTGCATACTTTATTTACTGAATCTTCAGTAATGGTACATAAACTAATAAGCAGGGCAAGTTTTTATATGCACAAAAATAATTGAAATATGCGCTTGAAAAAGTACGAAAAAATGGTATAATATGCACAGAAATATGCAAAAATAGCATGAATATGTATATAAAAACCAACGAATTTATGCATTCTTATATATTAATGTGTAGAAAATATGCACAAATATGCATTTTTTAACTTTCAATTTCAAATAAATTTCGATGTTTATAAAAATATAACTGTTTTAATTTTAAGTATCATATTTGACGCCTCCGATTATTTTTTTTTTACAATATTTACAATGTACTCAAAATACTCACAAAAAAATGTTTAGAAATCATTTGATTGAACTCCAAAAAATCATCAAAAAATTGTGTTTTTGTTAAGAAAACTAACTTTTGTATCCATTATATGCAAATTTATGCAAAGATTTAAAATATAAGCATTTTTTGTGAAATTCTTTTGAAATATGCAAATGCTTACTTTCCAAGCGAAAAGCTTGAAAAACTTGCCCTGCTAATAAGTATTAAAATTTTAAATCTAAATATTAATATTTAATTTTGTCTAACCACTGTCAGACAAAAATCTAATTTAATTCGTATATTTCAGCTCCACAAGTTTGATGTGTGTCTTCTCAATCGAGTAGGTCCATTGCTTAGTAGGATGTTTCGAGCTAGAGGATTAGGGTGAATTTCTAGCCTCCTAAAATATTTCTCTATGTGTTCTCTTATTACATCTTTTACCAAAGGGACGTTTAGATCCTTATGAATATTTGAGTTTTTGATGTACCATGGTGGCGCAAATGTTACAAGATGTGGTGGCGCAGTTATTATCCGCAAAATCTTGTTTTGACGTCTCTGAATTTTCTCTATATTTGACGCCGATGCCGTGCCCCATAAACGAATACCTAACTCCATATTGGCTTCAAAATTGACTTATATAAGAGTAGTTTACAATCTAAAGTAAGTGTTGAGTTTCTTCCGATAAGCCAATTTATTTGAAGTGCTTTCAGTTTCATTTGTTTGAACTTTGCATCAATATGTAAGAGGTCGCACATTGTGGTAAAAGGAGTCGAAAATGGCGATTAATACAGAGAAAGGTGATATCAATATTTTAATGATCTAAAACCTGATCATTAAAATATTGATATAACCTTTCTCTGAATTATTATTGATTATTAGGTAAGAAAAAAACAGTTTTAGAATTTTAAGATTTTTTTTTTTTTGGCAAAACGGTAATGTCCCTCCGTCCATCTATACATTAATATTAATTGGGTCGAAAATTATGCGTAATTCAGGGAAAAATGATATCACCTTTAATTTTACTATTTATTAGTAAATAAAAAAATATTTTTTTAGAATTATAAGGTGTTTTTTGGCTGAATGGAAATGTCCGTCCGTCTACACATTTGGGTTAAATGGGACGAAAATGGCACTTAGTTCAGGGAAAGATGATATCCAAGTTTTGATGATCATGTTATATTTTTCCTATTTATTAGTTAGTAAAAAATGCACTTTCAGAATTCGAAAATATTTTTTAGTAGAGTGGCAATGTCCGTCTATACATTTGGGTTAAATAGGTCGAAAATGGCACTTAGTTCAGGGAAAGATGATATCAAAATTTTAATAATAATCGTGAAGTAAAAAAAAATATTTTTCGAATTTTAAGATTTGTTTTAGAGAATTCTAATGTCCGTCCATATGTCCGTCTGTTTGATAATTTTTGCAAACTTTCCAATTCAAAATCGTTAAACTTTTGACCCAATAAAGACAACGACTCATTTTGTTATTTAACCAACTGCATAACATATAATAAAATCGGTTAAAAATGCTTGGCTATATATGGAAAAATCTTGATCAAGATCTTGTTAAATTTAAATTTTTTCAAATGTATATAACTCGAAAAATATATAAGATAAGTAGTACATACAAACATATTTTCTAAAGGATTTATCAACGTCTTTAAGGTAATATAAAAATCTTGAAAATCGGGCAAGGAACAAAAGTTCGCTAGTGGTTAAACATTTTCTATGACACTAGTACCCTATTTTGAACCCCCATAGTTTCACTCCTGAATCATATATAGCATCCTTCTTCTAAACTTAAATTGCTACTGTCCTCTGCTACGCCTATGTGAAATTTCATGTAAATCCAACCAGCCGATTATAAGTTACATATTTATTTCGATTCTGCCCCACTGTTACATTATTGATAAAGCAAAGAAAATGTTTGCACTTAAGCTGTTTTTTGTATGAAATCGGACTATATATGCGCACGATTTTTTTCATAATATTAAAGTGGATAATATGTACTATTTTGCAGAAAATTTTCAGAACAAACATCTTGTAACATTTTAAGTTGCATTTTCTTGAAAATTAGAGTATTTTAGGACAATTTTCAAAAAAATAACAAAAATATTAGAACAAAATATAATTTACAAGTACTTGAAGAAAATTAAACTTAAATATCTGAAGTTGATGGTTCCATTTTAAATTTTCACCTTAAAAGACTTTTTATTTAAAATAATTACACTGAAAGTTGATGAAAATTTAATTTTTTACTATTTTTCAAATATGTAAAAAATTGTTAAATTTTTACAGCTCCTTATAAGAAAACAACACAATCTAGCTTAAAGATTTTAATTGATATTGATACATAAAATTGTCTATTTTTATTCGGTACCCAACTTTACTACAAAAATTTAAATTTTAAAATTAAATTAATCGCCACTTTTGACACATTTTACCCCAACGTGCGTCGATCAAGACTGATATCAAGGTTTTTGACCTCTGATTGCTGGGGAATAACTTGGTTGTTAATAAAGATAGGTGGGCATGTTTCTCTAGGCAATGTAAATGTTATTTGAATGCATTTTTGCTCATTTACCTTTATTTTTCATTATGTGTGCAAATAAAATGTATTTAAATAAGTAAATTTCAATATATTTATGGATTTTTATTGTTTAGTAGAGTACAAGGTTTCTCTTAGATATTATGTAAGGATTTTGTTATATGCTCCTCCTTTTTACGCCCACTTTTCATAACAAAATGTTATGCAATATATGAGTACTCACAATATTCAACCGATTTAACTGATATTTGGGACGTATGTATATATTAGGGTGATCGACTCGGTTTTCCAATCGGGTTAAAACCGGTATTTTCAGTCAATGTGCTGTCGGTTTTTCAAAATGTTAATTTTTCGAATGTCGAATAGACCGGTTTTTTTTAACATAAAAAACAAAGTAAAAATACATTACAAAGCTGTTATTTTATTACTTGTTAATTATACTTTCGTTTGTATTTTGTGTAATGTCATTTTATAATGTACAACCATATATATGTGATGCGTTTATGCTGGAAAATCCACTTAAAGTATCCATTCAATTGACAATTACTATTAAGCCAATTTAACATTAAAAACATTTCAGAACAGTTGCAATCAGAGTAGGTCTAGTATTTGACAACCATAGTAAATAATTTGTCAAAAGAATTGTTATTCGAAGAAAAAATAATAGATTTTTTTAAAAATTTTAATTTTGCAAATTATTTTTTATTATTTTTTTATTTTTCACTTTTGTTGTTATAAGATAACTAAATTGTGTTTTAAAATGAAAATGTAGACTTAAAAAAAAAATAAAATAATAAATAAATAAAAATAAAATAAATCTTTTAAAGTATGTTTTGTTAGTAAAATATATTCGCGATTTAACGAATTTTTCGATTTTACGAATTGGCCTAACAATATATCATTCGTTAAACCGAGAATGATATATTGTATTTGAATCGAAATTTATGAATATTTCTAATGTTTTAAAAATATATTTTAAGGTTAAATCGAAATTAATTCTGTAAGACTAAATAAATAAATTAGTAATAATGAAATTTGTTTTATCTATTGTAACACACCTGTAATATTTTTACACATAATTTATATGTTTTAGTCTTTTTTTATCCAATATTTTCTTTATTTTTCAAAGATGTTGTATTAAAAAAAGTTTCACCTGCAGAATTGTTTCAATAAAATTGATTCTGGCTTTTTCTATATTAACCCATGGTTTCTGTTTCTGCTAAGTAAAAGTTAATATCGTTTTTGATGATTATTTTGTTACAATTTTTATACCCTACACCACCAGACGTGGAGAGTTTATTATACGTTTGTGCCGATGTTTGTAACACCCAACAATATTGGTCTAAAACCCACCTTCATTTGTACCAATCGGCTCTGAGTCGATTTAACGATGTCCGTCTGTCTGTCCATGTAAACTTTGTAATCAAAATTCTGGTCGCAATTTTGACCATAAATTAATGAAATTTGGCACACAGGTTTCTTAGAGTCCAAGGACGAAGCGTGTTGAAATTGGTTGTGGTCGGTTCATTATTTCACATAGTCCTCAAACAAATAACTTCCCGGAAAAGGGATCACAAATCCCTAATATGTAGGAAAAATTTGTAACATGTAAGTTCCATATAAGTTTAAAGCTGTGTTCATGAAGATCGGTCCATAATTGACCATAGTTCACATATAAATTCATAAAAATGTTAGTATCGATGTAATATTCTGTATTCGTATATTTAATTTTACATTTAATACACACAGAAAAAAGATCGGTTAGAAATCGGTTACTATTCTAAAATTGTAATAGGTGAAATCGAAATTACGTTTTTATTAATAAAATTGTATAAACTGAAAATATTTTCAATGTATAGAAAAGAAAAATCATAGTAGTAAGCAAAGGTTCGAAAGGCTTAGTTCTTTAATTAATGTTCTTAAATCGAATTAAATTTATTATCCTAGTCATTCTTTTAAAGCATTCAAATTAATTTAATTCATTGAATTAAATTCGTTGTACTTCATATGAACTGAATTAATTCTGTTATGAATTAATTCCTTAAAGAATTCATTCGTCAATTATAAAATTCATGCTTAAAAAATATATTGAATCATTAAAATTTTCTTCAATTCAAATTTATTACAAATTAGCTTTAGAAAATATTTTTTAATTAATTTTGTAAAATATTAAAAAACAAAATATTAAAAATTGAATGAAAGAAAAATATTTGCATTCAATTTGGAGAAGATTTGAATTAACAAAAATTGAATGAATTCTTTATGAATTAATTCAATAAAGAATTAATTCTATTCAAACAAAAGCCTTTGAATTAAGCTATTGAATTATATTTTTGAGAATGGTATTATGGAATGAAAAATTAGTATTTCTTAATTCAGAATTAAGATTTAAGGGAATTAAGCTAACTTTTACTTAATTCTTTCGAAGCTCTGGTGGTAAGTAAGTAAAGGTAATTATGATTGATTAATTTTTCAATTTAACCGAATAGAGTTTGTATTAATTTTATTTTATAATTTCGGTAAAGGGAACTAAATTTTACATAGTAGTAAGCATATCCGTGTTCCAATTATTAATAATTTAATACCATAAACTTTTTTCAAACAAAAATTATGATTTTAGGAGCAGTAATCAATAATTAAGTCTAGAATAGAGAATAATTCGATTGTGATAAAAAACAACCAATAGCAAATCTAATATGATAGATTATTTTCAGACAATTCTAAAAAAACATGTGTAATATTTAATATTTAAGAGAAAACAAATTATATTATTTTTAAGAATATTATGAGAAAAAATTTAAAAAATTTAAATATAATTTAGAAATTTTGTATGTACATTTTATATTTCACACTTATCCCATTTATTTTGCAGCTGGACTGGATTTTATGTAAAACATATTGAAAATTTTCACAACAAAATCCGTCTCTGTTAGTGTTGCAACTACGGCTTGAATTTCATTACGAAAACTTAAATCTACCAAAAACAGCTGCAATACACAAACTTTACAAGGAAATTTTGTATTCCATAAAGATTTTTGTTGTGGTCTTTCTAAAGAATGTTCTTGTTTTGTTCCACAAATCTTTTCAAAGAAAAATTCTTCATTTATGGGAATCAAATATGTAATCCGATGTCAGGACGGTAATGGAACAACCATGGAATCGAGAAGACAAAAAATTACGAATTTACATATTTTTACACAAAACATTGTTTTTCTTTTATGTATTTTAAATAAAATAAAATTAAACGTCAAATAATTTAAATTTAAATAACTCACAATAGACAAAATGTTTCCAAGCGAATTTATTTCAGATCGGTTGTATGTACCATATAATTCAATTGAAATTCGCTTATTCGAAATAAATTATGAGATAGTTCTCGGAACCTCCTAAATTCGATTGGCAAAAAATTCGGTTGCCATAACAAAACTGTTTTCTCTGTGTACAAGTACCGGTCCACAATTCCGCGGTCTAGAAAAAAAAGAACTCTCCCGAATTTTGATGCACACAATGGTGTAGAGTATTGTCGGGCTTGACCGACTTTATCTTTCTTTCTCATTCTTAATGGGTTAATAGTTATTTCCAAAAATAATTATGTTTAATAAATTTTAACTTGAACATTATAAGATTTATTGATTTTTTTTAAGAAATGTAGTCTATTTTCTTTTTTTTTTTTATTAAATTCTAAAAAAATCCGGTTAACCGGTTTTTTCTGATTTAAAAATCGAAACCGTTTTTTTTTTAAATACAAACTATTCGAACTATTCGACAACCGGTTTCTCCAAAAAGTCGAATAATCGATCGATCACCCTAGTATATATATCGAACATCCACTGCAAGGAAATATTTGATGTAACATTAATCAAAATGCCACGCCCACTTTTTGTAAATAATTCTTATTTTGAAAGTTTAAATTAAATTTCCTACATATATCATATATGTATTTTGTGGAGCAAACTATGGGCTAAAATATAAGTTGGCTGCCACGCCCAATTTCAATTACTTTCTTGATGATACTAAAGGCAATTTACATAAAATTAGACATACACAAGGAAAAGAAAATATTTTATATTACAAAATTTAATATGTTCCATGTCTCTTTTTCACCCACTGTTATTACATTGTGATATTTTTTTACCACTGTCATCAAAATGTTTATTATGAAATTTACTTACTACGAAGCAAAGCAATTCTTTTTTAAAAAGTGGGCGTGGCATGATGCCAGTACTTCCTTCAAGGATATATGTATGTATGTCAAATAAAGTTAACTATATTATGAGAAAAATTCGCGTTAGAAGGTAGTGGCATCCGGAAAAAATCTAATATAATAATGCTTGTAGTCTATAAAACAACAACATATCATAACATTTGAATTTAATAATTTAAATGATTTTGATATATAATTATATTAAAAAAAACGGCTCCAAAAAATTTGAGCTTCAAGAGGCCATAAAACCGAAATTCTAACTTACTTTGAAAAAACAATTTGGGGGTTTTACTACACTACTGATGCGCTTTCATTTTGATTTGGAATTATTGAGGATATTTTTTTTTTCTTATTTTTCTGTGTAAAAAGAATAAAACTGTAGTCAATCAGGCGCATGCTGCGGTTTATAGACTTATACAAAACATATTTATGCAAAATTTAGTTCAAAATCTAGCATTTTTGTGAAATTTATGCGCATTTCTCGAATGAATCTTATATAGGAACTATGTTCAATTATGGGCCGATGATCTTGAAATTTAGTGATGTTTTTTATAGCTACTTAAGCCCCAACCAGTCAACTTTCCATCGCAACGTAGAATGAAAAAAAGTAGCGTGAGACATTTTGTACAACCAGTCAACAAAATTAAACGTATCATATGTTTTTGAATATTCACTGTGTAAACAACCCTGTTTTTCGGTTATTTTGTGAGCAAAATAAACCACAGAGTTGTTAAAAACGCACACAGCTACGTAAAAATCTATTTTCTGTAGATTTCTGCGATACGCTACCTAAATTTTTGTGTCAATAGCTAGATACACACATCTGCATAAAGCTGGTTGAAACAGCTGATTGCGATACGATGATTTTTAGTTGAGTGGTTGGGGCTTTATATGAATTTTAATTATTGCAGATAAAATCACAAAATATTTTTTTATGCCATTTATATGTCTTACAAGTGACATTCTGGAATTGGTGTTGTATGGGAGATATGGTCAATCTTTGCGAAATTTAATAATATGATTTATACTGAAATACAAAACAATCGCGCCATATTTTATTTCTATGCTAACATTTTTATGGTATTTATACACGTTAAAGTATTTCTCGGGAGGGGATCTCATATGGAAACTATAGTCAAATATACACTCAACCTCTTGAAAGAAAAGATTTATTCTTTCTTTGACAAACGAGATATTGGAATTAATGGAAGAACGCCGCAAGCATAAAAATTCAAATTATGAGCAATAGGGCTATAACTTTTCCCATTTTTTGCAAATATCAAAATGGCCCTAGCATAGTCGAATAGGCCACCGAAAATTATTTAAAAAAATGGTATTTCTCCTTCGCGGTTGTCAAAAAAGTTCACCCACAAAACACGGTAAAATTTGGAAATCAATAATCACAATGTAACAGCGAAGCACACAGCGTAGTATTAAAGTTGTACAAAACTTTTATCCATTATGCAATACAATGTCCACGTTAAATTTGTCTTTAAATAATTAAAACAATTTTTTTCACTTTGCTATTTTACATTATTAATAAAATATTTAAAAATTTTTATTAAAGATGTATATACTTTTTTGGGGAGATTTTAGAAAATCGTTTTTGTGGGTGAGGTTTTTATTCCAAAATGACCCGAAAAAATTGTTTTCGTAAATAACACAACATTGGCCATCGCGTGGTACTAGGGCCAAAATTTGGTTACATCCATAATGAACAATATAAGTTTCTTGAATAACACAGAAAAAATAATATTTCAAATAATTTTTTTAACAAAACTATAAACTAACTTTTTTACTACTAACTAACTTTATATTGGAATTTAATTATATTATTTATTAATATAATTCATTTTCTAGTTGGTTTACAATTCTTTCAAAAAAGTTGACACCTTAATAAAATGTAAAGAAAAACGAAAAATTTTTCTATAAAAATATAGAAATAAAATAAACTTAAGTAAATTTCCAACAAATTTTAAATTTTTTTATCTATTAAAAAAAAAAGCAGTAATAATAAAATCAATTATTCTAGTTATTAATATTATTTTGATAATTGGAGGAAAATCAAGCAAACATTAATTAATAGAAGCAATTTCGTAATTGAAGTCCATTTTTACTTTTTTCTGTGTAAATTAAATTTTTTTGTGCACCTATCACAAATAGTGTTTCTGAGCACTTATTGTTAATTAAATAAAAGCTTAAAGTGCGTATACTAAGTTAGTATACTGTATAATTACAAAACATTTGATTAACTGCGGTAAGCAAATAATCTCAGTATGATTTTATTTAATAATAACATTTGTTGGTATGACTGTCATTAATAAAGGAAAAATATTTGTTTAAATTTGTAATCGCTGATCAGATAAACGATACTCATTATCTAATGGCTCAAGTGTTTTTAAATTAAATTCGAAAACAATAATATTAGTTCTTATTAATTTTGGTATATATATTTTTTTTTTTTTTTGAAATTCACAAATTACTTGCTCGTATGGAAAATTAAATATTATGATTGTTAAACCGCAATAAAAAAAATTTGATCAGAACTTTATATTGCTTAACATGTCACAATTCCATATTTAGGTTAAATAATATATTAAAAAGAAGTAAATTTAATGCACCCATTTATTATTCAGAGTGTCGTATATTCTTATGATGATGGATCTAGAAAATAAATGCTTTTAATCATGAGTCATTGTGGTATTATATTGTTTTAAGTGATCTTTGTTTTGTGTCAACCTCAACTCTCTATCTCGTAGTCGTAAATTGGGTTTGTGTTGAAAGAAAAGTATTAATGTTTTTATATGTAAGATTCAGTGGTGTCTGCTGCTCTTTCATTAAATCATAAAATTGATAATAAAAAAAACAGGTTGATATTCAATTTATTTTCCCGTTCATTTGTCTGAACGATTATTAACCTTTGTTCGTCATGTGTGGCTCTTGGAACTCTTGTCATTTATTTATATTTATTACTTTTAAACAAAAAGGGATATTAAAATAAATTATATATGTATTTATAGCATTTAAGGACAATTCTTAGCATTTTGGGGACAAAAAAAAAAAAAAAAAAAAAAAACTAATTCAGCAGATTTTACTGAGGACATCACATAACAGTTTTCGAATGGTTCGAAACACAGTAGCTCCCTATTTTAAAAGCAGTTGTTAAAATTTAACTTTTCTTCAACATTTTGATTCGAATTTGTATTTTTTTATTTTCTGACTGAACATACATATTTGTATTAAATAAGTAATTTAAATTAAATGTTATGTTGTTGAAAATAAAAAAGTTATAGAACATTTTTGTTTTAAGTTAATCAACAAATGTATGTATTTAAAGAACAATTATTTTGTTTAATATTTTATTTGGTGCAAACCTTTTGGGGTAAATACTTAATATGTATGTATGGAAAATGTAATTAAATTACAAATTGAAATAAATAAATAAATAAATAAATAAATAAATAAATAAATAAATAAATAAATAAATAAATAAATAAATAAATAAATAAATAAATAAATAAATAAATAAATAAATAAATAAATAAATAAATAAATAAATAAATAAATAAATAAATAAATAAATAAATAAATAAATAAATAAATAAATAAATAAATAAATAAACAAATAAATAAATAAATAAATAAATAAATAAATAAATAAATAAATAAATATTGTTATGTTTACAACAAAAATGAAAATGATTTAATAGTTGCATAGTTGTATAGGTTTTTATGGAAAGATTTATAATAAACTAAGTAGCTTAACTCGCTACTTCGTTAGTAAACACTTGCATAGACCAGATATAAACTTGGTATCTTTATACCCTACACCACCAAAGGTGGTTGGGGTATTATGTGTTTGTGCAGAAGTTGTAACGCAGATAAAAAATCTTCGGACCCCCACCTTAAAGTATACCGTTCGACTCAGAATCACTTTCTGAGTCGATTTACATATGATTTTTTGGTACATATGATTTTTTCAATACAAGGACGAAGCCTATTGAATTTGGTTATAATCGGCCTATTATTTCACCTAGCCCCCATACAAATGTCCTCCCGGAATAGAGTTTTAACACATAAAGAAGCCTTAAAAATATGAATATTTTAATGAAATTTAGTACAAATAAGTTTTATATCAACAAAAATCCGTCTGCCAAATTTCATGAAGATCGGTCCATAACTGAACATAGCTCCCATATAAATTCCTCTCCCGAAAATCACTAACGTGCATAAATCCCATACAAATGTTAGTATTATGTTAATATTTAGCACAAGTAAGTTGTATATAAGTAAAAACAAAATTATGTGGATCGAAATGGTGTAGGGTATCATATAGTCGGGCTTTACCGACTATATCTTCTTCTCTCGTTTTTATTTAGAAAAAAATAAAATGTACAAAAACCTGAAAAGTTACGATACCTTCGATATTGTAGAAAATTCAAAAAGTACTATTAGAAAACGAAAAAGTACCAAAGTTCTTATCCAGATAGAACCATCGATATTTAATTCCATATTTCTATGTTAATTATTACCAAAAGTTCAAAGAGTACTTGTATTCACGATGGATTTTTATTTACTTACTTTTATTTACCATTTATTTTATTTATTTACTTCAGCTACAAACAGCTGAGAAAAGTTTACAGTTTTGTATTTTTTATTCCATGTTTTTAGGTTTAGTGTAATAGAAAATTCAAAAAATACCATTAGAAAAACGAGAGAAGATATAGTCGGTCAAGCCCGACTATATGATACCCTACACCATTTCGATCTACATAATTTTGTTTTTACTTATATACAACTTACTTGTGTTAAATATTAACATAATACTAACATTTGTATGGGATTTATGCACGTTAGTGATTTTCGGGAGAGGAGTTTGTATGGGAGCTATGGTCAGTTATGGACCGATCTTCATGAAATTTGGCAGACGGATTTTTGCTGATATAAAACTTATTTGTGCTAAATTTTATTAAAATATTCCTATTTTTAAGGCATCTGTAAGTGTTAAAACTCTATTCCGGGAGGACATTTGTATGGGGGCTAGGTGAAATAATGGGCCGATCATAACCAAATTCAATAGGCTTGGTCCTTGTGTTGAATAAAGCATATGTACCAAAAAATCATATGTAAATCGACTCAGAAAGTGATTCTGAGTCGAAAGGTATACTTTAAGGTGGGGGTCCGAAGATTTTTTATCTGCGTTACAACTTCTGCACAAACACATAATACCCCAACCAAATTTCATCAAATTATCTTCAAAATTGCGACCTGTACTTTGCGCACAAGCTTTATATGGACAGCCAGCCAGCCGACCAGACGGACGGACATCGTTAAATCGACTCAGAAAGTGATTCTGAGTCGAACGGTATACTTTAAGGTGGGGGTCGGAAGATTTTTTCTCTGCGTTACAACTTCTGCACAAACACATAATACCCCAACCACCTTAGGTGGTGTAGGGTATAATAAAAATGTACCACAAAGTCCACCTCGTGCATACAAAAAACCACACATCTTTTATTTCATATTTCTAGGTCAAATAACAAGAACGAAATAGTACCGCAAAATACCCATTTATGGATTCTCATTCACTTACACCCAGAGAAATATCAATCACATACGTATTGAAAACGATACCATTCTGTGTCAATAGTGTATCTACACCGTATGTGTTTAAATTAAACACTGCGTGTTCAATTCTTATTGAAAATCAATACCTAATTTGGTACCAAGTTGAAACCATTTCGGTATCAAATTGTTAAATTACATATGTTTTCTATTAAATTTGTTAACGAAAGGTATTAAAAAGCTGTTACCGTAAATTACCAATGTGAGCACAACCGTTGTTGATTTTGAATCGAATTTTTTCCCTTAGTGTAGAAACATATATTTATTATTTCATATTTTTAGCATCAGCATAATAGAAAATTCCAAAAAAACCGTTAGAAGAACGAAAAAGCACTAACAAATGGTTACATATAAAATCTTATTCACTCAGGACCGTTTATTTTTTTTAATTTCATGCTTCTACGTTTAATATTATAAAAAAATTCAAAAAAGTACCAATGTTATTGAATTGTTATCGACACAAGATCATATATATTTAATTTCATGTTTCTAGGTTCATAATATTGATTCTAAATTGTTTCAAAAAGTACAATTATAAGCAAAAAGTTCCGTTAACGTGAATTTCCAAAATGCTCAATATGATTAAATTTGTATGTGACAGATACTCAGTGTTGTCAAAACTTTAAGGCCGTGTCCTACCAGATTGTATTTGAAAATCCGCAAGAAACAACCTACACTTAAAAAATCCCAGATTTTTAAACTGTTTAAAATTGATATATAATCCTTCAAAATTTTAATTTTGAGTACCTGAATGCATTTCAGTCATCAAATTAAATTTGAAAATTTTATTTATTTTTTGCTTAGATTTTACTATATTCGGCTGAAATAGATACATAAAGCATTTGCAGGCAATATCAATGTGTAATTCTTTAAAAAAAATCGTTTCTGTTGTATCATCATACTGCAAAACTTTAAATCTTAACACACGTTTTACCTCTTAACTTTTTTCGGAAGCAATATTTAAATCTTTTTGATCTAGTTATCATTGAAAAATTTGTCAGTTATTATTTTAATGACAGCCGTGTTGATTTGTTGTGAGTTTGATCAAAATAAGTTACGAAAAAGAAGTGCGTGCTAAAATTATTAAAAATTATCAAAAAAAAAAAAAAAAAAATTGGTCCTACAAAAAAAAGGCCAAGAAAATTTAAAGCGTATATAAAAGAGCTCCAAACACATCTGGTAGAAAAGCTGCCCGGTTAGTTCACTGCTCTGACTATTTGGTGCGAAAAGTTAAATCCAGGCTTAAAAAAATCGAAGTCAAAAAAGTTCCAGACAAGAATATTGCAAAAATGTAGAATCCAAGAATAAGGCACGGATATTAAAATTTCATAAAAAAAATACTCATGTTGTATAATGGACGACGAAACGTATGTACTGGCAGATTTTTCGCAGCTTCCGGGTAAGTTTAAGACCCAAAACCAGACAAAATTTCCCTAATAAAGCTTGGTATGGCAAGCTTTATGCAGATGCGGCAATAGAAGCAAGTCATTTGTTACAGTGGGCTCTAAAAATTCCGAAATATACATCAAAGAATGTTCTTCCTTTCAAGTGTCCACACATTTTTGGCCCGATTTGGCAACATTATTAAGCTCTGTGAGGCAACACAACAATAACATTTTTTACCAAGAGAGGTCAATCCTCCAAATTGTCCGGAGCTAAGACCAGTGAAGAGATATTGGGATCTTGTTGAAAAAGAATTGAAAAAAGGTGTCCCAAAATATCGAACATTTTAAAAGGAGATGGACATACTTTTCCAAAATCAAATCTCTATTGGAAGGGTTATAAAGAAAGGTCCACGAGTTCATAAGGGGTGATTAGAACTACAAAAGTTATATTTTTCTGTAATTTGTAATCTCTAAGATCAACTGTTTCCATATAATTGAAGTTTATATAGGTTAAGATTTTTTCGGTCTCACCCATTATTTCGATTTTATTTTAAATACGTTAATTTTCGAAAACATTTTCTTTGAGAGATATTTCCATATTATAATGTTGTTGTGATTTTACATTTTGAGAAAAAACTTAATTTCAATATCTTTTTAATATAAAAAATGTTGATTTTATACTGTTGTTATACGGATAGTCGAAAAACTAAGATATACCAACTGATCGGAAATATTTAAAGGTGACTCAAAGCGATAAAAATTTGAAATTTCCTTTTCATCGATCATAAACAATTAATTTTAAACGTAATTTTCGGGGTTTATATCTTGTTGAATTCCACAAAATATGAGCTTTCTGAAATTCCTAATATCAACAAGATTGGATAACTAATAACATAATAGTTATTAAAATAAAATTACCGTAAAACACGTAATTTTCGGGCAAATAGACCCCGAAAAATAAAATTTCAACCAGAATTTGAAGAGGAGAAACTAAACTTGGCATGTAGTTTCCTATTGACCTTTTATATATCCTCTAAATAATTTTATTGTCCAAGATTGTTCTAATAGTAACAAATACGTAGGTGAGTTATAAGCAAAACAAGAGATCTTTGAGAATTTTGGTAGTGAATATCTTAGGCAGCTCACAAGTGATTACCGAAAAATTTCAACATGACTTATAAGATACCAAGACGAAACCATGTTTCGTTTCTCTTTCCAAAGTTTTGGATGAAATTAGAGTATTAATTTTACTCGACTTTTTCATTGTTCGAATAATCAAATAACTCGAAAATACAGTTTTTAGATTACTCGAATAATCGAGGAAATCTTTTAAGTTACTCGAGTTATTCGAGTAAATTATGCCTTAAAATTTTACATGTTTTTTCAATTGGGGGATTCACAAAGTGTGCTATCACGTCGTATTGTCATAATGTCATAAAATTTTACAAAGGAAAAGCAATAACAATATTTTTTATACATTGAATTATTTTAGAACATATGACAATACGACATGATAGCGCACCTTGTGAATACCCCAAATGTATATTAAAAAATAAAACAAGCATTTTGTGTGAATATTTCTAATGCGGTTAAGAAATTTGGTCTATCAATTCAAATCAAATTTTATATTAAAGAGTGGTCCGGAATGCTTTTTGTAATTTTTGTAATGCTATAAAATAACTAGTTTTTACACTTTGAAAAAAAGGAATGATATTCAATTAGAGGTGACTATCGATACGTTTGATAAAAACAAAAATTAATGATAAGGAATGATATTCAATTAGAGGTGACTATCGATACGTTTGATAAAAACAAAAATTAATGATAAGTTTCTATCCACTTTGGAATAATTAGAGATTTTGTCTCATAACCTCACTTTTTAAGTATCGGAGATCTACTAAACCCAGATTTATTTTGAGCATAAAATGTCTTTAAATGGTTTAGTTATAGCGAAAACATATCTCAAAATCTTTAGTATCAAAACTACAGGATAAAGGAACTTATTAAATAATTTAAAAAAAGTATGTCCAAATTTTTCTTGAGACTTTAATTGTTCTAAATAAAACAAAAACGTAGGAAATCATGCTCAGAATAATTTCTGTGCATCAGGTTTTAGATTGTTTTATAATTCATTGTTCAATTATGTTCAAATTTTGAAGGCATTCAGATGATCATTTAAATTTATAAAAATGTATACAGTTTTTAAGTAATTATTTTTCGTAATTATTTTTTAGTTCAATTTTGTGCAAAAATGTTTCGCAACTCTTAATTTCCTAACAATATCGGTGTACAAATATAAGAAATTGTATATTAGAACTACCAACTTTTCTCCATTTAATGGACAAATATAATTCAAAATAACTTAATTATATCAATTATGTACTTTCATTCGTGGAACCAATAATATGTTTTTCCAAATCAATTTTAAAATCCTCCAATTTATTTCTTACTATATATTATATTTATATTAAAATTATTTGAAATTTACATTATAATTTTTTTAAAGTGACATTTATATTTTTGTTATTGAAAAATTACCTTTAACTATGTATATTAGATTTTTTTTACTAAACACAATTTTTTTTTACAAAATTCCAATTTGTGGTGCCACTTTTACATTTAACATTTTATAAAAATTTTGAAACATTGTTTTTTTAGCTAAAGTTTTTAGAAAACTAAAATTTAAACATCCTAATATTTTGTTAAGAAAGGAAATATTTAAAATATTTTTCACTCGAATTATTCGATTAATCGGCATAATTTGCTCGAATAAATTTTTACTCGAAATTCATGATTTTAATTTAATCGAACGATTATTTAATTTTAATTTGTCGATTAATCGAATAAACAATATTCGAGTGAATACCCTGGATGAAATCTTATTTTACTGCGGTGTATTTGGTCGAAAATGACGCGTTTTACGTAAATTGATTTTAATAACTATGATATTATTAGTTGTTAAATATTATTAATTTTTGTCATTTTAGAAAGATAATAAACTGAGGAATTCAAAATGATGAAACCTTGGAAAATTTAAGTTCTAATAAATTATTTATGGTTGAACAGAATAAAAAAAACAATGTTTTTATTATTTTAATCGCTTTGAGCCACCTCTAAATTTGTTCCAATCAATCTAAAACTTTGTATTTTTTTGGTCTATTCGAACATTTCTAGGGTGTGTTACTGAAAATTTTAAAACATTTATTTTCCTCCATATAAAAGAGGTCCACCCTAATAATAATATTATATATATATATATATATAGATATATATATATATATATATATATATATATATATATATATATATATATATATATATATATATATATATATATATATATATATATATATATATATATATATATATATATATATATATATATATTAGGGTGATCGACACGATTTTCCAACCGGTTTTTAAACCGGTTTTTTCAGTCAATGTGCCTTCGGTTTTTTGAAAATGTTCATTTTTCGAATGTCGAATAGACCGGTTTTTTTAAACACAAAAAACCGGTTTTAAAAATAGCTTTTTATTTCACAAAACATGCACTAAATACAGATATTTGAATATAAATGTATGAATATTTTTTTTAAATATTCATAAAGTATTATTTCTAATGTTTTAAAAATATAGTTTAAAGTTAAATTTAAATGTTTTAGTCTTTTTTTTTTTTCATTCAATATTTTCTTAATTTTTCAAAGATTTTGTTTAAAAAAGTTTCACCGGCAGAATCGTTTCAATAAAACTGATTCTGACTTTTTACATATTAATCCATGGTTTCTGTTTATGCAAAGTAAAAGTTAATAACATTTTTTATGATTATTCAGGTCGCAATTTTGAACATATATTAATTAAATTTGGCACACAGGTTTCTTATAGTCCAAGGACGAAGCGTGTTGAATTGGTTATGATCGGTTCATTATTTCACCTAACCCCTGTGAATCATAAATCTCTTAAAGATAGCAAGAATTTTTGCACATGTAAGTTCCATATAAGTTTAAATCTGTGTGCCGAATTTCGTGAAGATCGGTCCATAATTAACCATAGTATTGGTCTATAATTCTAAAAAGACCCCTCTCCGAATGGTTTAGGTTATTTTGGGTTAATAGTTATTTCAAAAAATTATTATGTTTAATAAATTTTAACTTGAACATTATAAAATTTATTGATTTTTCTTTAAGAAATGTAGTCTTTTGATAGATATATATATATATATATAAATATATATATATATATATATATATATATATATATATATATATATATATATATATATATATATATATATATATATATATATATATATATATATATATATAAATTTTAGTGTTAATAAAAATAAAATTTTTATATAGTTTTTTACTTTTATACCCACCGTGTGTAACATGTCGAAAAAACCATTTATAAGACCCCATAAAGTATATATTTTCTTGATCCTGGTTAGATTCAGAATTGATCTAGCTATGTCCGGACTAGGGAAAACCTAGTTTAGCTTAAATATTTATCTTGTATAAGGTTTGTTTGGTATTGAAAATGGGCAAAATCGGTTAATATACAAAAAAAGTTATGGGCTAAATATTAGAACCACAGGGTGTCCGTTGTAGCTTCATTTCATACTTTTCTGCTGATATCTCTTAAACAAAAGCATGTACGACGACCAAAAATGGGCGTGGTACGCCCACTTTATCGCCAACCTCCCATATAAGGTGAAACGTCACCTAAATTTTGTACAAAATAGTTCAAGGATCAATTTGAACTCGGAAACAAAAAACGGGCGTAGTCCACCCACTTTGCTGCCTATTTTCCATAACGTAAAATTTAGAAAAGTTGGTGGTGGGTATATAGATTTGGCCAAGCCGAATATAACATTCTCGCTTGTTATTAAATGAAAACTTGGAAACATCTCAAATATACTGTCATATGTTCCTTTGCAGATAATTTTTCACATATTTTTTTTTTACACATATTCTTTTATTTAAGGATATTTATGATTTCTAGCCTTGTTGAATATCATTAATAGTTCATGTCTGTCCATATAAAAATCTTATATGGACGGACATGCTTACAAATAAAATCTTTTGTAGGCTTAAACCACCACATCAAATTTTTTGAGCCTCATACCTTTCCTAAATTACTTAAACGTGTATTAATATGCACATATTATTTCAATACAAATCAATGTACCAAATTTTAAAAGGATACGTTCATAATTAATTCCTTAAAGGTGCATAAATTAGCATCACAATAAAATTTTCTACACGTAAGTTTTATAAATGTACTAGCTTTTCCCGGTGCGCTTCGCTACTCCTTATTAGGCGATAGCAAATATTAACTACTCCCCCTGAACTTATCGGCCCTTTAAAAGTTGGCGTAAAAAAGTGGGCGTAACATACAATCGAGATCTATAACCTACCGGCACTGGTACTATATGTTTGTCAAATTTCGTGAAAATCGATACAGCCGTTTAAGAGTTTTAAAAAAAGTAGGCGTAAAATGTGGGCGTGACATCCATCCGAATTCTTACATAACCTTTAACTACCACCGGCACTGGTACTATCTGTGTTTCAAATTTCGTGAAAATTGATTAAGACGTTTAGACGTGATACGAGACGCATAAACAAACATACAAACTTACACTTGATTTTTATAAATAAATCCAAATATAAATCCAAAATTTGTAATCTTCATTCAAATTGACAACATGCTTCTTAAAAAATCTTTAAAACATTAAACATATTTTCCAATAAGGTTTTGAAAATAAAAATTTGTTTACCAGTTTTGCTCGCACAAAATATTCAAGTAAAATATAGTAAAGGAGAAAAATATTTTCTCTTGAAATGTTTACTACTTTTACTATTTTTATGTGCACAAAAACGCTTTTCGAGTAAAAAAATACTTGCAAAAATAGTAAACCTAGTAAAAATAACATGCAAACGAATAGACCTTTAGATTGCAGTTGACTCGCAAATTTTTTCAAAACCTAAATAAAATCAAAAAGAGAACGACCGATTTAAGAATACATTTATACAGAATCCTACACAAAAATATTTTTTTTTTTTAGCTTAACTAAAATGTTTGTAGGTGTTTTGGAAATGTTTAGAACTTTTTTTTATAATGTTCTTAAGAGGGCCTATGATATGTTATTTCCCGAGTGATTTTTCACTGCAGCAGAGTGCTATAATAGTCTCCCTAATGATTTTAAGTACCGATATGATTGATTTTAGACCCTTGTAGCTTTGCCTGTTCTTTTATTACATTAAAAAAAAAACAATGTTTTGGAAGTCTCAGACAATACAGCAAATATTACCACTCAGCTACACTTTGTGGACTAATTTTGAACTTAACGAAGTCTGTGTAACATCGTAAGGAAAAAAAATCGGCAAATATTTGTTAAGGCTATATTATTTCAGATGTTTGTTTGAAAAAATAGTTTAAATATATTGCAATATTTTTACTGTTCATAGAAAATTAGTTTTCCAATGATACATACAACTATGATAGAATTATAGTGTCCAATAATTCGATTCTGATCTATAAATCTTGATAATTTACATAAGCTGCTACAATTTAGTGTAGGGTATTAAAATAGTATTTGTATACGTATAGTGTATGTTGTATTTTATTAATTTCATATAATAATTTATAATTTGTTACGCATACACAAATCAAAATCTTTTAAAATAAATTTAACATAGAGACCAGAAGCCGTGAATGATACAACCTTAGTTGGCTAGACTATGGTGGCGGTGGTAACTGCTGTTTGTTCATTAAACAGCTTAAAACCCAAATTATGATTGAAACAAAAGAGTCTGAGTCTTAATACAAGTATTTTTTTTTTTTTAAGATTTTGATTATGTGTTTCGAAAATTTGAAAATCCAATTTCAATTTGTGATTGTGGCAATAAAAATCCGATTTGAGTTAATTAACCATAATTAAGTTAATAAATTTCGTTTTGTTTTTGTTTCTATTTTTTATTTGTAACTTTTTTTTATGCTCATAATTTAACATGAAATTATTATTAATATTTGGTAAGAAAAATAAAACGAAATAGAAAAAACACTAAGATTGGGATTTCTTCTCATAAACTTTTGGTTTCTTGGTTAGATGGGCGCTATAAATATTAAAAATTAAAATTGAAAAAATACCCACACTAACAATTTGTACATTTGAAGCCATTTCCAATTAATCAACAAAACGTTAAATAAATCAACATTTGTAAAAGAGGATTAGCGTAGAGAATTAATTTCGAATTGTGGTTGTAATTTGTAGATTTGTATCGTATTCATTTTCCACAATCCCTACCGGCAAAATATTTAAAACAAAACGTTGATTTCTTTTTATTATTTATTAACAATAATAATAAAAAAATTCTGATAATAAACATTGATCCGTTGGTGGGTCATCCATAAATAAATTAAAATATTTAATTAAATTTATTTCAATTAATTAAATATTCGACGAGTGCTATTATTTTATTAGATGACAAATCTTTTAGCGGTACTAAAAAACTTTAATATTTACATAAACTAGTAGCCACATCTTTTTAATTTATGCATAAATACATATTTTATAATATAAACTATAATTATTTTTTTGATTGTTTTATTTAATTTTCTATTTTTTAATCTTTATAATTAATAACGTATTGTAGTTTTATTTTGTGCAAATTCATTTTTATTAAAAAAACAAAAACAAAAACAAAAATTTTAAAATTGTTTATTTCGAAATAATTTAAATTGAAATTCATTTACCAAATATGTAGTTAGACAATTGGCTGAGTGAGTAAATGGGTACAAAATGTATACAAAATATTTAATAATTGTTGGTAGGTAACCTATTAAATGAAAAATAATTAACAAAATATAATTTAACTATGTACGTAAAACAAGTCACTGAACACAATTACAACAATTTTCTCTTCACTTAAGTCTTATATTTATTTATTTACTCCTGTAATCAGTATTTAATGCGAGTGTAAAGAGACAAATAACTTTTTCTATTATCGCTGTGATCTCATAATAAAATTTTCCCAAATTTACTGACTGGAAGGAGGAAAGTGATATCAAATTATTATATTTAATTACCTACAATTAGTTAAGGTTACTACCAAATTTGCGATGAAATTGTAGAGATAAAAACTTTGAATGTACCACAGAAACATACAAATGTATAAAAACAAGTTTCCCAACAGTTCTGATGAATATTAAAGAATATAGATTTTTAACAAAAGAAATTTCTTTGTAAGTATTGTTTCTTAAAATTTCAAGGGATTTTTTGTAGGGGATTTTTTTTTTATCGTATAAGGAAAAATCAGATTTGTTTGATTAGCCGTAAGTTTATTTTTTTAATTCTACTTGCAACACAGATTTGGATTATTGTCAAATATGGATAAATATATTACAGTTTTTAGCACTGTAGGGATTATTGTTCATTTATGTGGGTGTTGTGAGTCGAATGTCAATCTGGGATGGAAAAGTTAATACGATCATATATTTTTTTTTTTTTTTGATACCTACTGTTTAGTAATAATCCAGTGAAAAATTTTGCACTCTGAAACTTGAACTGAAATTTTACTATTTGGGATAATTTTAAAATTTCTTTCGATTTTATTTTATCTTGAATTTGCTTTAAAAACACAACGGAAAGTATGAAAATCATATATAAAAACCTATAAGTGTTATTGCTATTATTTGAATTGGCGATAATTACGTATCTATATAGGTATGCAAGGTTTTGGACTTGCAGTTAAGTTCTAATCTTCACTTTTTTTCCAAAATTGGTTTTAGTTTCAAGATATGAACAAAAATATATATTTTTTTCTATATTTGATGTAATAACCCATTTTTTATAAAATTAGATAAATTGGAACTGAAGAGCAGTAAAACTTTGTCGATTGTATTGTTTGGAATCTGGATCATGTATTATAGTCCAAATGTTGCAACTCAACATACCTTTTTCAAAAATACTTGGTATTATTCTTTTATATTTGTCAAATTTTGTGTATTCGTTTTTTTTCGTACCACCGAAGTTTTAAGTGAAAAATTGAAACCAATAAAAAAATATGAAGAAAATTCGAGCTGCAAACTTTAGGTTTTTTGCAACTAATTCCGCATAATTAGGTTCATATTAGGGAATTTGTGATTGTCGTAGCATACATAGGAGTGAAATTGCAAAAAGAAACATTTATCTAAAATATTCTAGTAAATCATTAAATTCATGGCCAACAACATGTTTGAGTATTTAAGCGATGTCCGTCCGTCTGTTTGGCAATCCATATTAAACTTTTAATGAAGCTATGATGATTTTTGGCTTTATATGATATAGACACGATTTCTGTTAAAATTAGTTGATAATGATTACCTATTATAACTATGTCCCTATAAAATTTTTCTCCAATAATGGGATTTTGACGCTCCATATATTTTAGTATTGCATAATTTAGTACATATAAAACTAAAAATAATTTTTATAAACGTAAAAACCAATCTACAAAATTTTTTTATTAGGTTTTCACCTCAAAAATCCATAGCTCTTATATATGGCCCATTTCCGAAAATCATCATAAAGTGCATAAATTAGTATTGGTAGACATTACGTTTTTTGTAAACAAAAGACTGTAAAAAATAAAAAATGTAATTTTAAACTTTACAACAAAACTTGATGTTTAATAAAACACACGTTCCATATAAACTCTCCGAGAAAATCCGTCAAGACATACTATATCGTTCTTACACTCCTAAAAAATGTTAGCACTGACTTTATATACAATTAAGCACAGGATCCATATAATATCCACACCGAAAATAGATCACGTCCGAAAATAACTTTTTGTACATTAAGGATTATTGTCAGTGTTGGCATAGCGTCCTATCAAGTTTGGAGCTACAACATCGAAGATTTACGTTCCTTAGCACAAATAGTATGAAAAAAATGTCAATATCTTGAGTAATTGCGTTATATTTTATAGTAGAAGTGATGAATATTATTACATAATATTCAAAAAATTAAAAAAACCAAAGTCAATGCGGTGAAGAACGTAAAAACGCCTAAAAATTGCGCTATCATTGTCATTGACTCCCGTAAGTATCAACTTTCAAGCCATTTTACATATAGACCAAGTTAATAAAATTAAGTTTTTTTTAGTTTTTATAACGTATAAACACCTTATTCACGACGATGTGAAATTTTGTGGCTATATCTTTATTAATAAAGAAATGCGAGGGTTAAGTTTGTGGTTTTGCATTTTATTTCATAAAAAGTAGGGGAGATTGGGGTAAAGTTAAACATACATTAATCTAACTTCAATAATCTAAACTAACTAATAATCTTTTTAACCTTGCAATAGATCTGGATTATTGTCTAAGGGTTCGCATAAAAATAATAAGATGCTTTTGGTATTGTGTTTCGGGAATAGGGTAATGTAAAACATAGTCAAAATTGCAAGTTTAAGTGTATTTAGTGTGTATTTTTACAACATCCACAATTTCCGCGATTTTTTAATCGAAATTCTCCTCTTTTAATGAGTTAATGAAATTATACATGTTGGTTCTAAGAGTTTTTGCCTTATCGGTATGAAGTTTACTGAGTTCTTTATTTATTATAATTTTTCTATTTCCATATAAACTGAAATAAAATTAAACATTTAGATCAACGGTTCTCAAATGGGGGTCCGCGACCCACAAGGGGTCCGTAAGGACATTCATGGGGGGTCGCGAAGAGATCTTGAAAATTATTCCTGAACAAAATATTTTTCAATGTAAGTAAATAACTACTGATTAGTTAGATGTTGAAATAATAATTCCTGTGAATGGATGAAACTATTTAAAAATGGAAACATTGTATCTTTATACAAAAGATATGTTTAAAGACAAAATTAAAAAAATTTTACCTAAAATGAGTTCTTTTAAGAATCAACTAGCACCAGCTACATGAAATACCAATGAAGGAACCCGAGCTTCGGCTGAAAATATTATGATGTATAAAGGCAACAATGATCAAATAAATAAATAAAGTGATATTTAGCCAATATACAACATAAAGAAAACTTTACGATGTGACAGGGAAAACAATTAAAAATTAATGAAACTATCGATTTTTCACATGAAATCTTACTTTTATGTTAGCAAATATATTATGCCAAGAAATGTTTTATAAAGTCGTTTCAATGCATTTTGCAAATTTTAACCATAAATTTAAACCTGTGAAATAGAATTTTTAAAATTTGCTTGAATGGTGCGACTTCTCAATGCTGAGTACACAAAAGTTTTATTTTACAAAGAAATGGAAAGAAAATTAGTTTAACGAATTTATAATTAAAAGCGGTCAAATCCATATTGAAAGGATTTGTCTTATAAACTACAAGATTTTTTTTAAAGGAGTTAAAATGTAACTCATGTCCAACATTTAATTCTGAATCAACATGTTTCAAAGCATTTTAGTTGATATATAGCAAAGTTTATCTATCCACTTGTTGGCTCAGAAGCTTAAAAACTATTACAACCCAGTAAAAACAAAAGTAAGGAAAAAGATGTTATAAAATTAACACAACAAGTAACCTATACCACATCAAATTCGGGTGAAAAAGCAGTGAATTAAACATTAGAGTGTCATTGGTGGAATATTGTTAATTTTTAACAACTTGGATATTATTTTAAAGTAGCATCATTATTTAAGACATGAGGAAAAATGACTTCAAAGTGAAGAAAATCCAGACTAAAAAGATGATTTCTTATGGTTGTGAGTAAATTATTATAATTTAGTTTTTATTTAACAAAAACAAAAAGAAAATAAAAAAAGAAATTAAAATTTAAGATAATTCCAAATTAATATTTTTCTTTTTTTAATCCAAATGTCCTTTCTTTCTTAAACGTTTTTGTGTTTCTGAACAAATGTTTAAGAAATGTTAAAAACCAAGAAAAAATTTTATCAAAGAAGTAAATTAATACCATAATTTTTATAACGATGTTAATTGAATACTTTTGATCTTTTTTTTTAGACACAGGGTATGATATTAGATATGTATTTTTCATATTAAAGATCTCATGGAATAAATACAATGTCGCAATTATTAATATTATTTATAAATTATTTTATCTTTACATAACATTTTGTGTGATTTTTAAACTGGTCAAGGTTTTACTGGGTCGCGCATCAATCGCAAAGTCAAAAGTGGGTCGCGAAGGAAGATCTTGTGAGAACCCCTGATTTAGATTGTGATATTTTTTTAATTCCTTATTTGGGATATAAGGACGTTATTTATTGCATTTTGCAACATTATTGTTTGAAATTTGAATTTAGTACTCTGAAGGTGAAAAGAACAATAATAAAGGTATCCATCTCAAAATTTTGCAACCCTAGGAAATTTCCACTGTTTTAACTTGACGTGAGCAGCCAATTTTGATTTAAAGTTAGCAAAAAAAAAAAAAGTAAAAATATTTGTTCATGACACGGAAAAATGTGATAATTCATTTCTAATATACATATTTTTTATTTATATAATTCATATTATTGAGTTTATTTATTTATAATTTTTTTTTATATGATTATTTTATTATTTTGTATTTTTTTTTTTATTTATTGTTGTTGTTAGATTCCGAACACTATTTTTTTACGTGAAAATTGGTTTTTCAGTGGTGTTTTTATACCCTACACCACCATAGGTGGTTGAGGTATTATGCGTTTGTGCTGAACGCACAAAAAAATCTTCGGATCCTCACCTTAAAATATAGCAATCGACTCAGGATCACTTTCTGAATCGATTTAACAATGTCCGTCCGTCCGTCTGGTCGTCTGGCTGTCTGTCTGTCCATGTAAACCTTGTGAACAAAGTACAGGTGTCAATTTTAAAGATATCTCTTGATAAAATTTAGCACGAATAATTAATTTGGAAAAAGGACAAAGCCTATTGAAATTGGTTATGATAGGTCCATTATTTAACCTAAACCCCATACAAATGTCCTAACGGAATAGAGGTTTTACGATCATAATATAACAATATTTTAATGAAATTCGGTGCAAAGTTTCATATAAGTGTCAATCTTTTTGCCAAATTTCATCAAGATCGGTCCATTATTGACCATAGCTCCCATATAAATCCCTCTTCCGAAAATCACTTTAACGAGCATAAATCCCAAACAAATGTCAGTAACAAGTTAATATTAGACAAAAATAAGTTTTATTTAAGTAGAAATCATAGTGCCAAATTTTATAAGGTTCGGTCCATAATTTATAATATCTGCCATATAAACCCACTTTTGGGAATCACCCTAAAGCGCTTAAATTCTTAAAAATTTTAGTATTAACGTAATATTTTGTGCTTGTATATTTTATTTTACACTTAATAAAATTATGGTGTAGGATTTTATATGGTCGGACTTGACCGACTATATCTTTCGATCTCGTTCAATTTAGAGTTAATTTTTTAGTACTATTTAAATAACTGTACATACAGAGTGGAAACATTATAAAAATTAATGCAACTTTACTCTGATAAGTTTGTAGATGGTTCTACTTTGACAATTTTGCAACAGTTGTGCAAAATTTTATTATAGTGGTTGTTGTATTTACAGAAATCGATGCAACGTTGCTTCTTCGCAAGGGTCTAAGAAAGTTACAATTTCTGAGGTGAATACCTTTAATGATATTAATTTTCCATTCCTGATGTAAATTTTTAAGTCTACTAATTCTAGTAATTTACATTTACTCATTCTCTTTCTCTCTCTCTTCGGTACTGTAACTTTATTTACAGAAAAATTGAACAGTAGTTTTTGACTATTTTCAAAAATATATTTCAAAAGTCCTTTATTCGTATTTCAAAAGCTTTTAAAATCCGATATGCAAAAATATGTTTTAACAAATTGAAAATAAAATTATTAATGTGCTTCTTTTAAACATTCGTAAATATCGGAGTCAGTACATGGGAAAGAGTGCGTATCCCTCCAAACCACTGTCAATAAGATATTAACATACATACATACACACTCACATTTATCCACCTGTAATGTACGTTATGTGAATTGTGTATTCGTATCCCACGATTATCAAACGGTTAATGGATTTCATTATTTCTTTGGTAGGTAAAAGTTTAATGTACCCCTAAAAAACAAAAATTGAAATAAATTGTTGTAGTTAGTTATAGTCAAATGTTATACTTATTAAATCCCTGTGTATATGTATGCCAACGGTTTTAATACATATTATGGTCGACTTCCCCGGTAATATGTTTGGTAATGTGAGATCATTTACTTTTTATTGTGTGACAATTTTCGGGTGATTTTATGTGGGTTGTTTTTTTGTATTTATTTTATTTTTTTGTATTACAGAGGGCGGTATTACTTTGTCAGTTTAAATACATACACACTCAAGCTCAAACTCATACATTTATAAATAGAAAAATCACACAAACATGTTCGTATTACATGTACAAATTACTTTTGACGGATGCGTGTTATTAACTGGTTTGTGCAACAAAACGAGATGTTTTGTGGCGATAAGAAAAACTACAAACAGTAAACAAAACGCACATGCCGGCGAAAAAATATACATAGGTACTAAATATATTATGTACGCGTATAATACTTGTATACCAACAATTTGATTGTACACATTTAGAACAGTTCCTAATAGAAATACAATTACATACAAAACTACATGAAATTATTTCGACAATTAAAACAATAAAAACAAAATTGAAAACAATTTGTAAATAAGTCTAAATAAAATACACCATTTATAATTTAGTTATAAAATAACGATTAATTGAAATTAGTCCCATAATTTTTGGACGACACATTCCGTTATACATACATATATAGGATTTCTTTTCGGATATGGAAGGTATAAATTTATTTATTTTATTTTTTTTTTTTTTTTGTTTTAAAAATCTAAAGTGATTGGGACCAGCGAATTTCAAAATAGATTGTGCCCAGAATATATAGATGAAGCAGTAATATCCATCACGTATTTAATATTGAGTTATACAAAGATTTGGTTAAAAACTATGAAGATTTTTGTTGTATAGGGGACACCATTTCCCCTGGTACTATCAGTCTTATTTTCATTTTGAGTTTGGTGGTTGATGAGAATGTTATTCCTGTAATATTTGAAATTATTTTCTGTAACAGTGTTTGAGTTATCCTATAATTAGTATTTTCTTTGTATGGGGGTTATCACTCCCACTAGACCTACACGCCCCATTTTCATCTCAATTGTGTAAATTGATAATAAAGTTATTTCCACAAAATCTCAGGACATTATCTGTAATAATGTAGGAGATAATAAATTTTTACTTTGTATAGGGCCTACCATTTCCCCTGCTCCTATCGAAAAACAAAGTATGCTATTTTATTTTACAGAATAATACTGTGAAAATTTCAAGAAAATCGGTCCAGCAGCTTACCTTTCTATAAAGCCCAAACAAACAAATAAACATAGTTTCATTTTTATATATGTATATTGATATGTATTGTTAGGATTTAGTTTACAACTTGTTCATAATTGTAACTTGTTAAATTTCATATTACAATTCAATTTTTTTTAGATTTTTCAATTTAGTTGGCGTTGATTTTTTTATTCATTTAAATTTTAAATTAAAATTTGAATATTGTTATTATTCTAGTTGGCTTTGGATTTGTTTCAAATTCAAATTATAATTCAAATATTTTTAAATTTTTAAATTGAGTTACCTTTGATTTTTGGAAATTTAATAAAATTGTATGCTTTGGTACATTGTTTTTAAATTTTAAAATTTCATATTGAACGTTGTGTGATATTTAACCCTTCGTCTTACAAACTGGTCTGGCCAGACCAATTGCAGATTTAAATGTAAATTTCATATATTTATAATTTAGCTAGAGACTTGAAATTCCAGATACCCTCCTACAATTTTGTTTTCTAACGATCTGTGAAAAAACCAGAATGATAAAATTAACACAATGATAGTTATAAAGATAAATTGGTGTACATGTCACATTCGTACCTAATAATGGTCTGGCTGGACCAGTTATATTTTGTACCGAAAATTATATAGTTTGACGATGCTATTCGTTCGTTTTATATTGTATATTATTTTATTAAATCCTTTTAAATTAAAATCTCATCAGTTTACACACATTATTTTATGATTTTCTACGTTTTTGTTCATATTTTGTCTTATGAGAGTAATAC
Source organism: Protophormia terraenovae (assembly GCA_951394005.1). Taxonomy (NCBI): domain Eukaryota; kingdom Metazoa; phylum Arthropoda; class Insecta; order Diptera; family Calliphoridae; genus Protophormia; species Protophormia terraenovae. Next base: position 75,996,937 of record OX596074.1, on the reverse strand, counting down.
CTATAAAACATCAAATGTTTGAAAAGAAATATTGTATGCGTTTTTAGACCCAAAATGGGGAGAAAAGCATAAAGTGTATCGGTGGAGAAAAGTTACATCTTGCAAAGATTTGTGATAGTGATGGTAGAATATAGTTATACAAATGTAATAAAATAAAAAATCATAAAAATTTTCATTTAAATATATAGAAATGCCCTACTGGTCTGGCCAGACCATATTTGTTACGAATGTGACAATTGAAACATTTGTATGACGAAGGGTTAAATAATTATGTTTTTTATCTAGTTAACTTTGCGGGTGGAAGATAGAGAAAAACATTTTATGTAAGTAAATTGTTCTTTTGAAAATTGAAAATTTGAAAATTAATAGTATTACTTGTTTAGAAAATTGTTATTCATTAGGTAGGCTATGGCATTGGAAATGACTTTGATAGATTTAGTTTTTTCTCTGGGAGAAAAAGCTCATAATAGTTTGGATTATTGAATTGTTCGGTTTAAAAAGTAAAGTAATAATAATAAAGTTATTGAAAATTTGGAAAAGAATATTAAAAGAAAATTAGAATGTTAAAACAAAAAAAAAGAAGGATAATAAGAAAATAATAAAAATATAACAAAAAAAAGTGGAATAAAAACAAAAAATTTTCAAAGGAATGAAAAGGATAATTTTTAATAAACTTGCTTGAACATTAAGTAAAACAAGAAAAATGCGTAGTTTGAATATAAAGTGACATGTAATAAAATTATTTGAAAATATATTTTAATCACAAGGAAGACTTTGCTAAAAAGAAATATTTAAAATTATTTGAAGGAGTTTTTATAAAATTTTAAAATAAATACAATTTTTTTTTTTTTTTTTTTTTTTGAAACATGAACCTAAAGTAAAAAAATGACTATATATATTGTTCTACATATGAAAATTTATTGAATAAATGAACGGTATACAAATTAAAATAAAATAATAATAAAGGAAAATCTATGTATATGCCAAAGAATTCATTAAAATTCATTTTAACGAAAAATTATCAAAATTGAAAGCAGTAAAGAAGTTTTAAAGTATTCAACATGAATCAACAAAAGAAAAACCAAAGAAATGTGTGTGTGTCTTATTTCTTCTAAATTTTGATCTAAACAAAAACAAAAGCAAAAACTAATTGTTATTTGAAGATTTGTATAATTTGTTAATATTGAAATTATAATAAATTTTATTTTTTTTAATAGTTGAAATAATGTTTCTTTTTGTATTTTAAATGTTAATAATTAAATTTATTTTGTCATATTTTTTTTTTTTTTTTCGTAATTAAAAATTCATATTTAATATATTATTTTTTTTTGTAAACTAATTTTAATATTTTTTATTAAATAAATAATGTAAATTTTAATTATGAATATTATAAAATCAAATATGGTGCTTTAAATCCTTTTATTTGAGTTGTGGAGGTATATTGGGATAGATGGATTAAAATCGCAGTAGAGTATGTTTGTTAATAAGGGATTATATTTTAAACTATTAAAATATAATCAAGGTGGTTTATTTTAACTAAAGGGAGGGCAATTATCGCGGGTTTTAATATCTAAACCCAGACAAGTATTCAAATGATTTCAAAAATAGTAACTCATTGATCAGAACCCAAATTTCGTAAAGCAATGACGTTACAGTATATAGATACATTTTTCTGTAAAATCCTATACAACTATAGAATAATTTTTAAAAACACTTTTGCTGTAAATAACATGATTTAGTTTTTAAAAATTACACAAAAACTGTAGAACTTTTTCGATTATTTGATATAACTTAAAACGTTTCTTATATTTCTCATTTTTACCCCAAAAAGTATGCACCAAATAAAAATATAAAAAATATGAATGGAAATATTGCAACTAACTTATAAAGATTATGAAAAATAAAAAAGAGGAGTAAAAGAAAGCTGTACCTCTGACTTATATCTATAAACATTTGTATTTGTAGCGCACTGATAAAGCTCGATAGATGTTTTACTGTGTATCAGTTTGTAGAGCGCTCAGAAATGGTGTAAAAATAATTTTAGTGTATATTCTCAATTATGAAATAGTTATTTAAAAACTCTAATTTTACGTTAATGCAAAAGAACAACTAAATTGAAAGTTATCATAGTAATACATACAATTTATTTTAGTTAAATTTCTTTCAATTTGTTTAAACGCTTAGATCTTCAAAATGGTTTTTAAATCTAAATCCTCGAATAAGCTTAATTTTAAACAAAGGTAAATTTAGTTCAGAAAACTTAAAATTATGTCGTAACTTGTTTAGGAACTCAAAATACTATGCCACCTTATACCCAATACTGTCCAGATAATGAACTTTTCAGCCAATTTCGATAAAAAAAAATTTACGATCCTTTGTTCATTTCTTTAAATATTTTATTTAAAAAATTGGTCCTACAAATCCTATCGGACAGATTTTAAAATTTGTGTCTAACGTTTGAATTAAAATAATTACGAAAATTACAGCAAATACTAATAAAAATAATAAATAACATTAACACTGAATGTAAAAATACAAAAATTTTAAAATGTTTTGAAAAAAGATATTATTATATATTAATGTCACTCTTACGAATACCTTTTAAACGATGTCACATTTTGTAGGCGTACTTTTGGAAGAATATGCAAAAATAAAAAAAAAACATGTTGTTATATTCGGCTTGAACGAATCTATATACCTACCATCTGCCACTTTTTATTAAAATTTCGCCTTATATGGAAGATGGTCGGATCAGGTCCAGTTTTTGTTTCCGAATTTATATTGGCCTTGAACTACTTGTACAAAATTTTGTTGATGTTTGGCCTCATATTTGGGCGGTTATATCGACCCTCGAACTAGCTATACAAAATTTCGTTGTCGTGCATGCTTTTGTTTAAGAGAAATCAGCAGAAAAGTATGAACTGAAGTTACAACGGACACCATGTGTTTCTAGTATTTGGCCCAAAACTTTTTTGTTTATTAACCGATTTTATCCATTTTAAATACCAAACAAACTCTGTATAAGATAAATATTTTCTTCTTCATAGGTGGGCCCCTCCAGTCCTATCCTGCTTTCAACGAATAGACCGACGGACGTAGCTAGATCGACTAAGAATCTTACAAGAACCAGAATATATGTATATACTTTTATACCGAGGGGTCTTAAATTATTTTTGTCGACATGTTACACCCGGAATGACAAACTCCTCCATCTTTTTGATGGTAATAAATAAATAAATATAATATATAAAATAAATAATAAACAAACGACTTTTTTTATAAACGGTCAATAGATCCTAAATATGTTGGGAAACATCATAAATTATACCAGGGTTTATTTTCAGGCGGGTACGCCACCTAATTATGCCAATTATACAGTGTTGCCATTTTACAATTTTTTCTGCTAGATTTGGTAGAATGAATTGGTTAATTGCATATTTATTTTGAAAAAATCTGCTAAATGCTTTTTTAACAGCAGTTTTTTTTTAGCATATATGTTTTTTTTTTTATTATTTTTTCGAATTTTATTATTTACAATTTAAAAAAACGGGTTACAGATCTGAACTTACAAGACTTGAAACTAATAGAGTGCAGAATTTAAGCACCATTTGTTTAATTTTATAATCATGAATTCAAAAACTTAGAAAAAGAAAAGAAAAACAATAACTTAACCAAAATTTCTAAACTTTGTTCGCGAGTTAATAATTTTTGATCTCTAATTTTGATTAGTTGCTGAACTAAAGATCTCTTAGCTCCCTAAATTTTAGTTAAAGTTTAGATTTTTTAATTGGTTAAGAATAAGGTAGCTTTTAACTATATTAAAATCCTTTTCTATTTTAAAACTTTAACATTAATGGAATTTTTTCTTTAAAACTAAACGTACGGATTTCTTTCTTAAGTCTTAACCCATTTCCGAACATTACCCGATTTCGTTGAGATAACTTTACTAAATTTGGAAAAATGTTTGTTTTTATGATTGTGATAATAAATTAAGAAGATTTGAATAACTAGATATTTTTCATTCCGAAATACGGGGCCTTGAAAATTTCAGAAATCGTACCATTTTTGGACTCGGAACATTTTGCTGAACAACATTTTGAAAATTTTTTAGCTCAAACTTAAAGCTATTTATCTTTAGAATACACCCTTAGCATAAAAACACTTTTTCGGAAAGCAGATTTAAAAATATCGCCGAAATGACCATTGATGCGTTTTCGGAAACTGAAGTTTTCGGCGATCCGTGTAGCTTTAAAACCTAATTTTGGAGAGCCTGTTTATATAAAATTCGATTTTTTTTCTCTTATCCTTAAGACAACATATTAATATAATAATAACTGTAAAAAATTAGCATTAACTGCATAATTAGTTAATTAGACGATCTTAAAGTTACTGATGCGAAAACGCAACAGTAGTCGGAAATGGGTTAATGATATTTTATTTAGAATAAAATGAGTTGTCTATCAATCTTTAAAATCGCTTAAAAACTCAAAAATTTTATCAACAAATTTTTCATATATTTTATATATGTATATGCAAATCATTTCATTTTGAGCATTATTTGGAGCATACTTTCTGGGGCATTTCTCTTATAATCGAATAAGAACTTCAGTTTTTGTCTAATTGAACAAAAGTGCTATTAAATTGATTGCATATTAAATAATTGCATATTTTTATATACTTTTGTAGAAAAAATTATAATAAATTGCATGGGATTTTGAAAAATTTCAAAATACAAAGAAAAATTAATTTCTGAATATTGTTCACACAGTGTGCAGACAAAAAGTACAACAACTCTTCAGGAAAGCCAAAAAAAAAAAAAACAATTTATGTTTTTTATACTACACCATTTCCAGTTGTATTTCAACATTTTCTAAATGTATTTCCGAAATTTCCAATTATATTTTAGAACATTTAACATATACTTTCTATATAAAAGTTCTTAAATACAATTAGAAATTTCTGAAATAGAAATAGAAATTTCGGAAATACATTTAGAAAATGTTGAAATACAAATTTTGAAATGTAAATGGAAATTTCTAAATTACATTTAGAATTTTCTGAACTACAAATAGAAAATTTGTAAAATATATTTAGAATTCTCTAAACTACAAATAGAAAATTCTGAACTACAAATAGAAATTTCTGAAATATAATTAGAAACTTCTGAAACATAATTAGAAATTTCTGAAATAAAATTAGAAATTTCGAAAATATAAATGGAAATTTCTAAAATATATTTTCTAATTTTCTGAAATATAATTAGAAAATTCTCAAATACAACTGGAAATGGTGTAATACAAGCGGATTCAAATTTAAAATGGGTCTTCAATCAAACTTTCAGATGGGTTAATAAAATATTTTGGGAATTACATAAAAAGTATTATTTTTGTCATCGTCCTCTAGGAAACTTTCTTCTTCGGCAAATATTAAATTAATGGTTTTTAGTTGCAACATTTTTTCTTAACACAAAATTATTCATATTTTCAATTAACATTTTTTAAAGATTTTTTTCTTGAAAAATAAAAATTTTTAGACTTTTAGCATTTTATTTATAAAAGGGCTGGGAAAAAAGTAATGACAAATACCATTACAATTTTTAACTTTTATGAATTATTATTATTATGTTTTTTTTTTTTTTTTTTTTTTGTTTTTACTTAAATTCTTTTATTAATTTTTGATGTTGAAAAATTGTTTCGTACAAATTTTCGAATACAAATAAAAAATATTTTTCATTGGTTAGTGTAATTTCAATATGACTGATGAAACTAGCATTCAGACAATAATTTGTTTTATTGAAATATCAAGTTTTAAGAGTATGTAAAATTTAAACTTGAATATAATGAAATTCTTTAGGAAAACCAGGAAAAACAAATGAAATAAAAAACTATTCCCTATTGGGAGAATTAAAAAGCATTTTGCAAAAATTCATAAATTTAGTTATTTTAAATCTGTTTTTAAAGTCACTTCAAAATTTTCATTTCCTACATTTTTAATTAAGCAAGCAATTTTTAAAACCTATTTATTGACTAAAATTTTCGAAGAAAAATTAAGATGAATATTTTTTTCTAAACATTAGTTTAGCCATTCTTAAACTATATCGAAGATAAACTCATTCTACCTTCTTTGATTTTTACTAAAGGCATTTTTTCTTAAAGAATTTTTATTATTATTATTTTTTTTTTTTTTTCCTTTTCCTATTGTAAATTTTTATGTGCATGCTATATAAATTGTACAATTCTCTCATTTTATTGTAATAAATTTGAAACCCAATTTTAGCAGAGCAAAAAAGTTTTAATTTAGCAGATGACATCGTTGTTTTTAGACAAAAATGTCCCGTTTTCAACTATCAACGACATTTGACTTAAATTTATGTTACCGATCAAATATGTATATTTACGCCATTCTTATATCTAGATTCCCAAAATTTGTACAAATTTCAATTTGCTATATAAAAATAAAAAAAAAAAATAAAAAGTGAAACTTTTGCGTTATTTTCAAAAAGTCCATAAAATTTTTGTATTCAATCTTTTTTTAATGTCCATTTTATAATGTAAAATAAAATAACAAAAAACTTAGTTCACGTAGTAACCAATACTATTCTAAATGAAACTGTGAAAGTGCCTCGCGAAAAACTGACTTTTTGAAAAATGTTTGCTATTGTTTTTCAAACTTCGAGGCTATTTACTTCGTTGACTATTTCGTGCATATGAACGTGATATAGTGCAAAATACACATAATCATAACCACAAATCTTGTTAAGGATTAAAGTTAGTTTCAGCCTTGTTAACAATTTTTGATAATGGCCCTTATATCGAAATTTCTTGCAGCAGTTTTATATTTTTCACAAAAATTTTTTTAATTTAAAATATCATTATATTAAATTAACTATTTAAAGTATAATATAATATAAATTCATTAAATTATATTAACCAATGTGGAAACACCCAATTTGAAGGTCAATTAAGATTAGTTTATGAATATCTTTTATTATCTTCCTTAATGGGGTAATTTTATACACATGTAAACATGTGTATAAACGTACATACATACATATGTACATATATTTTGTCTGTCAATTGGTGAGTGGATTTATAATTATATGTCTGGACATAATTTAATTGAGCCAATAGTTACTATTAGTTGATTGATTAAGTGATTGATTGAATACGATTATAATAGTAGTTAATAACAATAAATGATTATTAATGCTTGTAATTAGTGAGTTTTTTGCTTTATTGAATTGAATTAAATTCTAATTGATTATGATTTTGTTCAGCCAATAAGTAACTACAAACATATGTATACTTTTATGCATAATTAAATAATTTATAATTAGTGGAAACATTTTTGTTATAAAATTTAGGTAATTGTTTTAATTTTAAACAGATTTTATTCGATTTTACTTAATTAAGAAATTTAAAACACGTTTTAAAATACTCATACTTCAAGGGCAGTTAAAAATACATATAAAAGCTAAATTAAACATAAAGCATCAATACCAATATAAATACTTCAAATTCAATACAAAGATTATTGAATTATGATGAAGAAGAATTAAATACAACTTTTAAGTGTAAATAATTGCATTGTCATAAGTGGGGAGGGAATTGTTTATTTGAGTTGATTTCAGTAAAATCATAAAATATTTATTTCATATTCACTAACTATAAACTCAGAAAGTCTCTATGGGTGCAAATTTTAATTGATCAAGGAAAATTCAAATTCGATTTGTATATTAAAATTTCAAAATTTATAAAAACTTTAAAAACTCTAAAACTTAAATTGTTGAATTCACATTGTAAATTTGAATACTTTTGTATTATAGAATACTTCAAGAGTCAATAATTCACATTCACAAGAAACCTTATTAATAAACGTAAAACTAATTTAAAAAATCTCATTTAAGTTAAATGAGAATTCTTACGATAAAAAATTAACAAACTACCATTTTAATAGGTTTCATAATTCATCATTTGCTCTTGGGTGATGGTACTCATAAACGCCAAATTAGCTTCTGTTTTCATGCGTGTATTTGTGTGTGTTTTTTTCTTGTATTTTGTGCGCTACACTCCACAAACAAGTTAAAAGAGGAGTATAAAATTAATTACATTTTGTAATTAGTAAAAGAAATGAAATAAAATAAAATGTAGCCAAATAACATAAATATTTCCCATTTGTCAGAGATCTACTTTGTCTGTTTTACTATCTTTTTTATACATTTTAACCAAAAATATACAAAATTGTTTTTAACACTTGTTGCCACAACACTTGAGTTAAAGGAAATAGCCAAAATATCGCTAAAACTTGTACAAGTAGACGAATGAATGAAGAACGTTAAAAAAAAAAAAACAGACGTACAGACAAACATTCAACCATCCATCTAACCAACCAAACACACAAGATTAATTACATCGTAATGAATGTAAATTTAATACGCAGTGAGTAATAAAAGATCTTAAAGAATATCTCTTATTAAAAGTACAAGCATTGAATGAAGTATGTAGAAGACAGAAGCGCCTACTACTCTATTATATATATTTTCATTGCCTCCGTTTTAGTTTATGTTGCCCCTTAGAACAAGTATGAGAAGTATGGGATGGATGATCGTAAATGACGATAATGATTTTCGCCCAAAAATGAATAAAACACATACAATGTATAGCTGAAAATTGTGAATGTGTGGAGTTTTAGTTACAAATTTTACATCTGTTTAAAAATTCAGTGGTGATGCCATATATGCAAGAAATTGACTCGATATGTATGAACACAAAAGATGTTGCAAATGCATCCCTTTAAAATTAAAGATTGATATGTTATAAATCTATCCCCAAAAGATTTCGGTTCAATTATTTTGATCTCGTGGGTTGACAATTTTTAAAATATGTATCTTCAAAATTATGGATTTTGATAAACAGCGCACAGTGAGGTCAAGGGCAAATCTTTTGGTAATAAATCTGTATCTCCTAAACTACTACCCAGATCAAATTGAAATGTATGGAAGAGTTGTAGAGGAGGACAAAAGTCTTCAGAAAAATCATCTCGTAGTCACCCTGTGATAACACGAGATAAGCTACAGGATGTCAAAATTGACTACCTCGAGTATGTAAAAGTTTTAAAAAATCGTAACTTCTACAGATGAAGTTCTATTTTAAATATTTTTATATATCTATAAAGTGTTTGGTAACTTATCAATGGTAAGATAAACATTTTTTGTTAACGGAACTTTGAGAAAAGAGTGAAAGATTTGTATTATATTTTTGTAAAAAATATCCATTTTTCATACTAATTTCAGAGTGCTGATTTTGAATATTTTTCACGTCTAGACGAATTGAGATAATCAAAAAATTCTTTCAGCATATTATTTTGAAATATATAAAAAATTACAAAGTATTTTTAAAACAATTTTTACCTCATTTCCGCCCACTTTACCGCCCACCTCCCATATATGGTGAAAATCAACGAAATTGTGTTCACATAGTTCAAGGACCAATGTAAAGTCGGAAACAAAAAATGGGCGTGGTCCGCCCACTTTACTACCTACTTTGATGGTGGGTATATAGATTCGGCCGGGCCGAATATATTCGCGCTTGTTAGAATTAACTAGTTCTCGTGACAAATCGCGATTTGCAAAATTAAGGAGGTTCTACAATATATTGAAGCATATCTCGAAAACCTCTTGTCTGATTTTATTTTTACATTGCTTTTTAATACGGTCAACAGTAATGGAGATATTAAGCCCATTTTGTGAAAAAATTCAATTTTATACAAAATTTATTATTTTTTTCCAAAATTCAAAAATGCTAAAAATTATTCATATTCTTTAATCATAAAGATAAATTTGTTACAAATAAAACTAAACATATTTCATTCAAATTAAATGATAAATGTTGATTTTTCAGGCATATACCTATATCCGTATTTAAAATTATATACTTCATATATAACACAATTTTCAATATCGAGGGCTTATATTCAAATCGGGCCTTATGCAGATTTACAAAATTTTTTATTTTTTTTTGCATCAGTCTCTTCAGTTTTCTATTTCTTATATATGGAGTCAAAAGTTAATTCTAACACTAGTTTTTCACTTTTTGTTTTTGGGCTATCTACAAACAGTATATTTTTTTAAAGGCAAAACAGCCTATCTGCAAGTTTTTGTTTGATTTTCAAAGAAATTAAAAAATAAAAATTGATAAATAATGAGAATTTTCTTTGCGGTTTGAACTTTTTGTAAACGTTTTGAATTAGAGTCTTAATATATTTCACAAAAATTTTGTTATCTCAATGCAGGCCGAAGAAAAAAGCCATTGAAGTTAGATTTTTAACCCTTTTTGGATGCTTATAGATCATACGCGGGTACACCTATCAACATTTTATGAAGCTAAATGGGAGCATTATACCATAGATTTGAAGACAGGAATGAAAAAAATTTAATAAAATTGTTGATTATAAGCAAAAAATCTTATATACCAAAAGCAGTTTCTTAAAAAATTGATAATTAAATAAAAAGTGCAATAAACATCGTCTTTAAAGGTTTTAATAATTTTTGAGTTGTTGATATGCAATTTAATACAATTTTAATTAGTTAAAAATTTTGTTTGCAAAATTTTTATTGCAATTTTTTTCAAAATTTAATTTTGAACACATTTTCATCCTTTTAGTAAACAATCCTGTTATTTGAAATTTTTAACGAATAAAAAAGGTCCAGCCTACCACAAAATTTCGCTTTTTTTATCTCCTGATTGGTATGATATCAAAAATTTACAATACAGTCAATTTTTTTGCCAAAAATATTATGTTTTACTTCTTTAATTTCCAATAAACAAAACGGGCTATATGAACATTTTATAAAATACATTAAAAATAATTAAGACAAAACGGGCTATCTACCATAACTTCGCAAATAATGGAGTTAAAATATTTATTTTTCAGTGTGAGGTTTAGTAGACATAATATTAATAACTCGTAGAAGAACGGATTGCAAAATGTTAAAAAATGAGGGATATAAACAGTTTTTATGTTCTCCTGAACAATGATGCATTGCATGAATATAAGCCCTCGAAATGTATGTACATCTGGCAACCTAGAAACATTTTGTTTCAAATGTGTATGTGTTTTTGTGTAAGTATGACTAAACTCGGTATGACCTCAACATGGTTGATGAGCAAAGATGAATTACCGTGATTAATTTAATAAACTGTGCAATTTTTTTTGCTGACCAACACAGTCTCAAATCGACACGGGTATGTGTTTCTCTTAAAGGCGGTTAAAATGTATAATGAGAAACTGAATGAAATTTCTACCAAAACCTGGTGGCCAAACACAATGGAGGTTTGAGTAACTACTTGTACTTCTGTTCTATCTGTGAGTTTTTTTAAGCTTGTCATGACAATGATGAACCTGTGGTCGTAAACTCGTTAAACATTGGAAGCTAAATTTAATTTACCTACAGGTTAGTGAAAATTTAACATTTAGAATATAATGAATTTTTACAGAGACGGTAGAATTTATTGAAAGGGGATCAATTGTTATATTAATGTGACAGTTGTATTTCCTCTAGCAAAATATGGTTTATACCAGTACCAATAAAGGCAATAAATTAATTAGACTCTCTCTGCAAAACTTTGGTATCCTCACGATTATCGCCTCTCTTCCCAAAATATAAATAAATTATGATATTTATAAAGATAAAAGAAAGGGGAAAATAGGAGGACACGGCAAAGTGGTATATAACATCCACTACTGTTGGTAGCCATCACACATAATCCAGTAAGGAGTATATCCGATGATGATTTCAAACACAATATAAACCCTGATAATACATAAATTTTTTTGTTCACTAGAGTGCGGATATAAAGTATTTCAGGGTATAAAATGGATTCCAGACCACAATGTTACTATTGGAAATTAAAAGGCGAAGAGAAAATCTAAGATGGGATAATTTCTGAACATTATTACTCTAGCATCATTACGTCAAATTTGAGTACCTAAAATAATTGGTCTGTTAATCTCTGAATATTGGTCTTCGGGACCAAGCGATCTAGATTTTGAACCGCTGAGTTTTAGACTCCAGGTTGATTATCACAATAAGAAGTTAATATGGATTTGTAGATATGTTCTCCCCATACTGTATAACGGCTCTGCAAGAATCTTCTTAAATTATATTAAAAAAATAACAATATCAGGATACCAACAGATTGATCAAAAATAATTGCAGCAGTTATCTGTTGATTAAGTAGAAAGCACGCGTTAAAAAGACTTAAACAGGACAAAACATAATCGATTTGTTATTCAAACCCAGCACAATTATTAATTGTTCAATTAATAATATGGCTGATAGAGGAAAAAAAATGTTAATTGAAAAAGAATATAAAAGAAAAAAAATTTTCGATGGAAATGTTTATCTGATGATTCCCAAGCGTTTAAGATTTTAATAATGAAAATTTAAACTGGAATTTATAGATTACATCTCAATGGGTCTGCTGTTTTTTATTTTTTAATTTAATATCGTCTAGTAATAAAGCATATATCAGCGCATGTACTCGTGCATACATTCCCGCATACCTAATAAAAAACCTTAATTTGAAGTTTTCAAATGTATCCATGGCCTATACGTATGTAGGTATGTATGTGGTATCCAGACAAATCAACTAATAAACCATTTGTTTTAACATGGTCAAGTTAACAGATAACAGTCCATAAATTTCAAAGCAATTAATGGTGACTAATAAAAAATGGAATTATCGGCTGGTAAAACAATCATCGTAAAACGAGAAACAAAAACAAATATAATCCTAATTTATTTTAATCAAAACGTTTAATTTATTTGTCTGTAAATGACCAAGAGCCCATGTGTGAGTGTATTTTATTATTAAAGGATATAGCAAGACAGGAAATATTTAAAAAAAAAAACCTTCCCATAAAAACTCGCACTCGCACACATAAGAAGTCAAAGAGATGAGAGAAAGCAACACATGTTTTTTGTTTTCTACTTTTTGAGGATCAACACAAAAAAAAAAAAAAAATTCTGTTCAACGGAGAGTTTCTATGGTAAGATTATGAATGAAGGGACAACAAATGACCACTCTAATCAAACAAACAAACAAACAAACATTCTCTACTACTCTTTCAAATACACATACAAACACTCCTTTCGAATTTCAATCACACAGGATAAAATAAAAAAAGAAGAAGATACAAAAAATAATAAAAACAAATAATCGTGATGCCATGTGGTTAATAATAACAAATGCCGAAAGGCAATTAAAATCAACAACAAACAAAAGCCGACCTTTAATTAATAAATTATAAATAAAACCATGTCTTCTACTGCTGCTGCTGCAACGGATAACGATTAAAGGCCGACCAACAATAACAACAAACTAATTTTCTTGACTTAGGATACCTTTAGGGAGTTGCCAGATGAAGAATTTTTTGGGATTTATAATTCAAATTATGTAATTTTTTACCTACATGTACATATATTTTTTCGGGATTAGATTTTTAAAATATTTTAACGGCAACTTTACAGTGGGAGCTGATCAATAAAATATAAAAAAAAATGTTTTGAGTTATCCACTCCTCTATTTATAATATTTTTTATACCCAATTATGGTTATAAAATAGTTATGGGCTAAATACTACAATATTTTAGTGTTCGTTACCATATTTGATTAAACTTTAATTAGGGTGACACACGCAAAAGATGGTGGACAGGTGGTGGATATAATCTATTTTGCAAAGCCGAATAAAACAAGTTGTAATTGTTATTATTTCATATAAATATAATTATTGCATCACCGACTAATAATCACTAATATAAGTTGAACCATAGAAAAATTGTTGCATCGTTTCAAGCATGATTTTCTTTTAATATCAACATTTGACATAGAAAGATTTTAAGACCTTTTCCGAAAGTAGTCAAGCATATAGTATCAATATTTTTTATTATTATTTTATTTTTTGTTTAAGATACACATTTTTATACGATTTTTATAGCTTTTTACTAAATTTACTTATATAACAAATAAACGATCTGGCATCCTTGATAATAAAAATTTGTTTTGTATTCTTGTATTTTATTTATTGAATCCATGGCAAGTGCCATCCTTTCACAATTAATTTTTTATTTACTACAAGTATGAATTTGAAACATCTTGTACCTGCCTTAATCAAACTTTATATCCAAAAGATTGTATTGTGTGTTTTTCTTTTTATGAGAGTATAGAGTTGGTTTTGATAGCAATAACAATAATAATGAACTTGTAGTATGTGACGAGGATTATGTCAGTAAAACAATTATAATTATACGACTCAGTCGACAGACCCAATTGTGTTGAGTTGAAAAGGCGGCCAATAACATTTATGACAACAGCTAGAGTATTAAAAGAAAACATCAGAAGCAATTGGCAAATTTTTAATTTGATAATAAAAAAACATACATGCTACATTCATCTTTCTTGCATATAAGAAATTTATAATTTTATTACATATTTCGATATTACGAATTTATATTTTATAATGTTACAACACATAACATTTGATTTTTTTTTCAAGAATCAAGATCAAAAAAATTGGGTCGAAATTCTCAAATCACCGCAAAAAAGTAAGTAATTAGATCGTGAAATTTTAATATATAAACAAGCGAGAATGTTATATTCGGCCTGGCCGAATCTGTATACCCACCATCAACTTTTTCAAATTTTACGTTATATAGAAGGTGGGCGGTAAAGTGTGCAGACTACGCCCATTTTTTCCGAATTAACATTGGCCCTGAAACTATTTGTACAAAATTTCGTTGATATTACACCTTATATGGGAGGTGGGCGGTAAAGTGGGTGAACCACGCCCATTTCTGGTCTCGAACTATCTGTACAAAATTTCGTTGTCGTACATGCCTTTGTTAAAGAGATATCAGCAGATGAATCTACAACGGACACCCTGTGTTTCTAGTATTTAGCCCATAACTTTTTTGTTTATTAACTATGGACCCAGAAAATATATACCTTATGGGGTGTTAAATGATTTTTTCGACATGTTATACACGGAATGACAAAATCAATATACCCCCATCTTTTTGATGGTGGGTATAAAAAATAACAGAAATCCTTATATTCTATAAATATATAAAACATGTCAGAAAATGTCGTCGATCAAGCCCGACCATATGATACCCTACACCATTCTGTATGTACATCGAAATTTGGGGAGAGGTCTTATAATAAGTGTAAAGTATATTTGTTAGGGTATACAATCAATTAACCGTCATTCGGTTATCCGGTTAATTTTGGTCGATTAACTGTCCGAATAATTTAAAACTGTCTATTTTCGAATAACGAATAAACCGAATAATTTCTTTCGAATAACCGGTTAACCGAAATGTAGTTTTCTTGAGTTATAAATTAGAATATTTTGTATTTTTATGATAAATTTATGTAAACTACTTTTTACTGTTATATTCCAGTAAAAATAAATAAAAATAATTTTTAGTGTGGTACTTTTTTTTCTGCTTTAGAATTAATAAAACAGGATCCAATATATATAGAAAGATTTAAATGAATTGCTCTGCTATAAGACGTTGATATTTGGATGTTATCTTTACAAAAAAAAAAAAACTGTAACAAATGAAAAACAATGCTATACATAATTTTCTTTATTAGAATAATAATAAAAATTAAAACTAATTTCGTTGAGCCGTCAAAAAAAATTTGATATTTGTACTATTTCTGGATCACAATTTCAGTATCCTACTGATTTCATTAGATGTATTTTTTGTTGGGATAGAATGTTTTATAAAAAGCGATAAGAAAAGGTAATAATATTATATCTTCATAAATAATTAAACTTGTGTCAATAGAAATCAATAAAACATTACTTTGATTAAAGTAAATTCAAAGTTACACAAGTCATAATACTTTTAATTGTCATCTCCTAAATGTACCCAAAAAATATTAATTTAGACTCGATTAACAAATTATCATTCTTACACAGAAAATACACTTACGTCAAAAATGTATTAAATAAAGCGGAATTAGGAGAATATTTTATAGTATTAGCTAAAAAAATTAAGTTTTTTCATACAAATAGGAGAAAATAATTACGAAATGATCCCTTTGTAAAAGAATTTGATCTTATATCATGTTTCTAAGTAACTATTTCAATACATTAAATGCTATAATTTGAGTAATTTATATGTTTTACATATATAACTAATGTTATTCGGTTAATCGAATAATTTCTCAATAATCGGTTATTAACCGATCAACTTTTAACCCCGAATAATTATTTGACGAATAAACCGATTAATATGAACACCCGAATAATTGGATACCCTAATATTTGTACAAAACGTTTTTTTTTTCATTTAGAATAATTTTTGAAAGAAGGCCTTATATGGGAGCTATGGTTAGTTATGGAGCGATCCACGTAAAGTTTGTCACATCAGTTTTTTCTTACATATATAAACCTAATTTGTATTAAATATTAACATAATACTAACAAATATATAGGATTTATGCAACTTAAAGTGATTTTCGGAAGAGGAGTTCATATGGGAGCTGTGATCAATTATGGGACGATCTTCATAGAATTTGGCAAACGGATTTGTACTTATATTATTGAAGGCATCTATGAGTATTAAAATCTTTTTCGAAAGGACACTTTTATTGGAGCAAGGTTAAATAATGGGCCGTTTAGCCAAATTCAATACGCTTGTTTACATAAAGTCATAATTACCAAATTTCATCAAATTATCTTTAAATTGCGATCTGTACTTTGCACACAAGCTTTACATTGCCTGCCAAACTGCCGATCAGACGGAGGGAGGGGCGGACATCGTTAAATCGAATCAGAAAATTATTCTGAATTGAAGGGTATACTTTAATGTAGGGTAAAATTATTTTTCTGTACGTTACAACTTCCGTACATAATACCACAAACACCTATGGTGGTGTAGAGTATAAAAATGAATCTGTGCTTGTTTATTTGGGCTTTATTGAAGGCTAAGCCGCTGTAATACTCGAAAGTAAAATAGGCTATATTATTTTTCGATAGCAGCAGGGAAAATGGTAGCCCCCATACAAAAATACTAATTATAGGGTAACTCAAATAATGTTACAGAAAATATCTTTAAATATTACAGAAGCAAACTACTTGAAATGAAAATGGAACGGATAGGACAAAGGGAAATGCTACCCCCATACAACAAAAATATTCATTATCGTATATCTTAGGTACTAATATAGCAAAATTTATAAAATTTTGTAAGAATAACTCTCAAAAACATCCATATGTTTAGATGCAAATAGCATGGGAAGGATCTGGGGAAATGGTACTCCCATACAGAGAAAATATTCTTTGTGGAATATCTAAAGAACTATTATAGTGAGAGCTCTCAAAATGCGTGGTAACTACTTTCTTATCATATTGCATTGATGAAATGAAAATAGAACGGTTAGGGCCAGTGGAAGGAGTAGCCTTAAATATAAAGTAACTGATAATTTTCGCAAATCCGAAAGAGTGATTTATTGAAAGTCTTATAAAATTGTATAAATAAATTTTGATTAGGGCGGTTAAGTCGAAGGGGAATATAAGCTCCTATTTAAGTAAATATACACACAGTTGAAAAATATTGGTATAATTTCTGGCTAATATATTTTTCAGTTAGAAATAAAAATATTTAATTTGAATAAATAGTAATACTGTGTATGTTATCATATCAAAAAGGGTAGTGAAGCTTACCGGTATAAGCTAGTATGTTATAAAAATGAATACCCCGATTTTCATGAAATTTGTTTAACAGGTAGTACAAATGCTGCAAAGTGTGCGATCCAATAAATATAATGAACATAATAGCAATTTCGAAACGACTGGTCCGATTTCAATGAAATTTCATATAGTAATACTAGAGGTAGAGGCGAGTTTTAGTTTTGAGCCAATGTTTAGTAAATTTTGTCTTCTTTTCAATTACTATATATGCAAATTTTATAATATGAAAATTTCTTTAAACCTTTTTGAAAAAATACCCGAAAAAGTATTGATTTGATATTTTGTGCATAACATTAATCTTTAATTATTCAAGAAAATTTTTCTTAGTAGATATTTTTGAATGAAATTTTACACCTGAGTAGATTTTTTATACCCTTCACCAAAGGTGTAAAGGGTATATATAAGTTTGTCATTCCGTTTGTAATTCTCACAATTTTCGTCGGAGAGCAAAAAAGTTTACATTTTCGGGATCCTTGTAGGAAATGATGACGATAGGACCATGTCCGTCCGTCCGTCCGTGTGTCGGTTGAAATGGCGTTTATGAAGCCCACCGATAACTGACATATATAATATATATATCAAACGATCGGAAATGCTTTCGAGAATTTTGCTATTGGAATTCAGCAAGATCGGTTCATACAATGCGGAGATATGTTAAAAAAAACCGGTTTTTAGAACCGGTTTTCCAGTTTCTGAAGCCTCTGTATATACTAGGGACTTCGTTTTTACAAAGACGTCTCGGAAATTTTTTTCTAAATTTTTGTTCTGAAAAAATGAAATAAATCGGTTCAATAATAACTGAGATATCGGACAAAACGCATTTTTTATTTTTTGAAGCCCTGATTTAAGCTATAGATTTTTATTTTTATACAGATCGGTCACAAATATTTTTATAAAATTTCGGTTTTTTGAATCAGCAGGATCGGTTTATAAATGGCGGAGATATGCTTTAAAAACCGGTTTTTGGAACCGGTTTTTCAGTTTCTGAAGCCTCTGTATATACCAGGGACTTCGAATTTTTAAAGGGGGCTCGGAAATTATTTTCTTAATTTTTGTTCTGAAAAAATGAAATAAATCGGTTCAGTAATAACTGAGATATCGGGGAAAACGAATTTTTTATTTTTGAAGCCCTTGTTCAAGCTACAGATTTTTATTTTTATATAGATCAGTCATAAATGTTTTTATAAAATTTCGTTTTTTTTAATAAACCAAATTCATTCATAATCAACAGAGTTATGGCCCAAAAACAAATCTGTTAAGAATATAAATACACACACAAACATGTATATTAAGCATTGTAATGACTATTAGCAAAGAATATTCATATATATATGTTGTATATTCTTTGCTATTAGTAACGTTTTTTGTTTTTTGTATAGACAAGTAGTTTAGTTAGAAACAGCAGTCATATATGAATAACAGTGTTGTTGTTGTTCTTTGTATATGCAGTCTGTACAAAAATAAATAGATGTGGAATTGTTGTTGTTTATTTTTTAAAACTAAAACATATCTGTTAAGAATATACATAAATACATACACAAACATGTATATTAAGCATTGTAATGACTATTAGTGTCGTTTTTGCCTATAAGACAAGTAGTTTAGTTAGCAACAGAAGTAATATAATGAATAACAGTGTTGTTGTTGTTCTTTGTATATGCAGTCAGTTTGTATATACACACATAAAAAAATAAATAAATATGGAATTGTTGTTGTTTATTTTTTAAAGGCAAAGCCTGCTATGATTGTTTTTTTGTTTTTTTTTTTTCATATTCAAATTTTCGTAGTTTAAAAAAAATTTAGATTTATATATGTGAAAATATGAAAGCATACGTTAAGGCGAAAATTTTATTATTTGTCGGTAATATGATGTCGATAAGATAGTAAGATGGTAATATGGTGAAGGGTATCAAAGATTCGGCACAGCCGAATCTTTTTTCAATTTCATTTATGCTTAATTTCATTCACAATCCAAACTTTTTTAGATTTGTCAACACAAATCCCCCAACTTTCTAAAATATCCAAAAACATTTTTTTCTTTACTTGTTTGCTATATTTTCCCAACCGATATCGGGGAAAGATCTCACCAGTATACGTTAAAAAAAAATAATCTTTGGAAACTATGTGTTTTTATAGATCTCGACCAATAGAATCCTTTCATATAAAAATCTTTCAATTCGATTCAGATGTAACGAATCAGGAGTAAGATATTGATTGGATGTTAAAGCCCATATTAAAAAAATATATATTTTGCATGTTATTAATGAACCTACCCAATAAAAAATTTACTTACCCGGTAAATTAACATATATGGTGATGTCCACGAATTCATGGGTCCCCATTATTAAAGTACTTATTTTAAACAATCAAATAAGTAGTTAATAAAACACTACAAAATAGTTAAAAAATAATAAAAACAAAAAGTTGTCTCAACTGAGATTTGAACACGTACATTTTTCAAAAACTATTGTCCTACTCATTACGCCGTGTATACTTTAAATTTTTATGCGTTGTTCCTAAAAAATATGGGTTCAGTTTGGGGTTGAACTTCATGAACTTACTATTTATTGGTAAGTAGTAATTTCACTACTCAAAAAAAATTGAAAATACATATATTCTTTTTAATAAAACAAAGTTTTAAATAAAAACAAATTGTTTTTACAATATTAACAGATGCTATTTCATTTGAAAGACTAATATGACCTGTATATAATTTTTCAAAAATGGCTCTAATAATGATCTGTTAAATGGCTCTAGTATAGATCAGTTAAATTGATTTTTACACTTCATGATTTGTTACTACAAATCCAGCTCCTCAGAAATTTTTATCGAACTTAAGGTGTATGCATTAAAACTAATTTTAAATACTAAATATTTTTACATATATGTGGTTTCCCGGTTTATCAAACATATAGTGCTTGCAGTGTATGTTGTTATAGGCTATGTTGGATTTTGATCGGACGTCACGCTCACTTTCCCAAAACACACAAACCGATTTTCTTAACATTTTCACAGTATCATCCTGTGAGCTCTTTAATTAAAATACATATTATTTTTCGTTAGAAGCAGAGGGAATGGTATCCTCCATACAATGCAAATATTCTTATAATTCTAAAAAACTATTACATATATTGAGAATCCTTAAATTTTGTGAGAATTATTTTTTTACCACATTTCATTTATGAAATACAAATAGGACGAATAGGTCCAGGAGAAGGGGTAGTACAAAGCAAATATTGATTTTGCATATCTAAAGCATCTATCTATCTATCTATCTATTACAGTGAAAGTCCTTAAAAGTGGTGGAAATAATTTTCAGACTAAATAAGGCGAATAGTTCCAGTGGGAGTAGTAGTTTCCATAAAAAGTAAATATTATTTATCGGATCATCGGGAAAGTATAATAAACAAAGTTTTGAGTAAAATCCTTATAATATCATTTTATTGAAACTAAATTAAAAATATGATGTTGTCTCGATGCCCACTTCATATCAAATAATTTGTAAGTTGTGACAGTCTTACTTAAAATACTAAATATGTACATCATTACATAAAATATGTTATTTTTCCTTTAAGCCCACAAATGTTGTTATTTATATTTGATCAATTACTGAAGTGTTAATAGGAAATTAAATTTATAACTTAAAACACATTAACTCCTACATTAAGTATTTTGTTTCTTATTTGTTATTGGGATATTGTCTTTTGTGTTTTAAATGGTTTACAAACTCGTTACTCTTGTTACTTTCGACCATAACAATTCACACCGTAACCAGCGAACTAATAAATAAATACGAATTCAAAACTAGCCAATTTCACGCTTGATCAAAAATGAAATTTAAACGTACACAAAATATTTCTGTCATTTTTTGAAATGAATAGTGTAAAAAGGTCAACAGGCAAAATAAAATTAAAGACACACTCTGCCACAACTGATAAGGGTAAATAAAGGTAAATCAATATTAGTTAAATATCTTTAGATCATTTTAATAATTTTATAAATATTTGTTCTTTTAATTTGTAAACTATATAATAATTAAATATCCCAAGAGTAAAGAGAACCGGTTCAAAACTAGTCACGTGACAGGTTCTCAGGGCTAGTGACCGGTTCCAGTTCCGGAACTTTATATGATAGGAATCTGTCACTTTTACATGGGGTTGTCATTGGAGGTGACTAATTAGCCCCTTGGGACAGGTTACAGGATAGGTCACGGGACTGGTCCAAGAGGACAGGTTCAGTGTCGATTAATGTAATAAAAAATATGATAAAAATTCGGTCATTATTTATTTTTTAAACATTTTTTTATTATTAATTAAATTAAATTATGTTTACTTTTATTTTATAATTTTTCGTTAATGTTGATGGCGGCACCCCGAATCGAACCCATGTTCATCCAACGTATGTTGTTTTTTAGTCTTCAACGCGCGAGCTGCTTATTGCACACTTAAGAAGCATGTTATAAATTGACTCTCAACTGTTAAATAGTGAGTGTGTTTGTATCAACTGGTTCTCAATTGGAAGTTTGGTGACGAATTTGGTGTCAATTGGTACTCAACTGGTACTGAGGGACCGGTCCATTACTGCAATTGCCACAAATTTCCCGCAGGGATACGTTAAGTAGTGTTTATTATTATATAAATTATAAATTCCATACTTTTGTAGTTGGTCCAAATTTGTCCACTTTTTTTTATCCATATTCAAAAACTTTAAAGTGTTGAAAAATTACATATTTTACTTTTTCACTTCTATTCACCCTATTAAAGTAAAGAAAAACTATAGTAAAAGCGAATGAACCAGAAGAGCAAGTAAGTAATCAAAAGGTGTGTGTATGTAATACTTAGTACGATTAAACTACAACGGCATTCTCTTCTCTTGTCAGTCAATACGACCTGACATACACTAACTTCTGTTTGCTGGGACAGAGTTTGGCATTTGCTGTTGATAATTTCAAATGAGTATTTGCACATGCGCAAACATTAGGACCAAACAAAACCTGTATAGATACTGGAGACACTGTAATTACAATGGATGGCTACAATTGAATTTCCGGTTCTTATACTCACAATATATACAAGTGAGTATTTGAGTGTGTTTGGTATTTCCTAACGGACAGATGTCAGAGGAAATGTTAAACCATTTCATTTCATTTTTATATCTGTAAAAGAAGTAACGAAAAAAATTTGATGATCGCATTTAATTGCGCAATTAAATAAAACGAAATTCATTAATGTGACCATTTACGCAATTAACCATGTTCATACATTTACTATGTACGTACGTGAGTAACTATGTAACTATAGATGTAATTTACACCACCTTAGAGTTGTTGTATCATTGACATACAGGTGACACCAATTGGTGAATGTTTCTATTGCAGAGTGTTTATATTGTGCAAATAGATACACATGTATGTATATATGTATGTATGTATATGTGTATGTATATGTATATGTGTAAACTAAAAGTAGTAGGAAAGTGTTTATGATGACAACGACAGCCAAAGAGCGTCCTGGATAATTTTAGTACGTAAAATTTATTATCTATCTCTACTTCACATTAAAACTAAGATTTAATTAATTAAGAGTTAAATGAAAATTTTACATCATTAAAAAGAAAAAATAATAATAAAATACAAAATATTTTTTTTATATATTTTTTTTTTATTATAATTCATTATCAAATGAAATTTTGGTTTTGGAATAATGGGAAATAAATATTAGAATTAATGTGAAAAACATTGGAAAGTTGCATAATAAATTGATGTGGAGTAAGACTTTTTCATCTAATTCGATTATAAATAAACATAACGAAGTTTGTAGTATCTACACTCAGAAAAAAATATTATGATTGGATTATATGGTTGCTTTAAAAATTTGTATGGCCATAAATAACAATAAATATGAACAGTATAGTCATAAAATAAATATTTTATAACGTTATAATCCGGCTTTATTATATTATAATAAAATTTGCTCATATTTTGACCCGATTTTATCATATTATGATTCGGTTTTATCATATTATTTACTTATGTATAACCTGCTTCATATGTATTGATGCTATTATGATCAATCATTATTTGTTCATTAATAAATTTTCACTTTTTAATATTAATAGTCAGCATTGCCATAACGTTATTTAAAGTGCAATTGTTTCACTTATTTTTCGGCTACTTTTTTTAATAATAATAGGTAATGTTATAAATTTTGCAAATATTAATAATGAAATTTTTAGCATTAAAAGAACAATTTTAGCATCGTTCATTATTTTTTACTCTTTATTTTATTTGACGATATATGGAAGACGAAATAACCAAAAATATTTTTGTAGGTCGTTTAATTTGAAGTGATATAAATTGAAGAAAACCAAAATTTTGGATAAAAAAATTATACTTAATAAATCCGACATGAATTTTATGTATTAAAAAAATCTGAAAAAAACGAAATTTGAACTACTATAAAAACAAAACTACAAGGAATTTTGAAGTTTTGGAGAACTTCAAATTTTGTTTTCATGTAATGAGTGTGTATGATCGGATGCGCGTTTGCTTACTTTCGAATATGAAACGATTTTCAATATTTTTACCAAGTAAGACAAAAAAGTACAAACATTGAGCTGTTATTTTTTTTTTTTGATGATATGTGTGATATCTGAACAGTAGTATTTAAGCACATAGTGTTTATTAAAAACGACCTAAAAAACATTTATATGAGAATTTAATATAAAGTCTTTGCAATACTAGTATAAATTAATTTATTTGGTTTTATTATCAGAAAAAATCACCAATCATCAAATATATTAGTAAATAATTCATTCAATTAAAAACTTTTTAAATTTGCACCTTTCACCTAAATCAATTAAAAACTCTAAAAAATTAAAAACAGAAAAAAAATTCAAATTAAAAAAAACGAGAGAAAAAGATATAGTCGGTCAGGCCCGACTATATGATACCCTACACCATACAGTATATTTCGGGGAGGGGTCTTTTATTAGACATGGACCCAAATGTGGACCGATACTTATAAGTGTAAAATAAGACATACAAATACAGAATATTACGTTGATGCTGACATTTATATGAATTTATTCACCTTTGGGTGATTCCCGAAAGGGGGCCTTATATGGGAGCTATGGTAAATTATGGACCGATCTTTATAAAATTTGGTACTATCATTTATGTTTATATAAAACTTATTTGTGTCCAATATTAACTTGATACTAACATTTTAGTAGAATTTATGGCCGTTAAATTGATTTTTTGGAAAGGGGTTTATATGGGAGCTATAAGTAATTATGGACCGATCTTTTTAAAACTCGGCACACTTATTTAAACTTATATGAAACTTATATGTGCCAAATAATAATAAAATATTGCTATATTTAAAGGATTTATGATCGTTAAACCCTTTTCCGGGAGGACACTTGTATGGAGGCTAGGTGAAATAATGGACCGATCATAACCAATTTCAATAGGCTTCGTCCCTGGACCAAACAAATGCTGTGTACCAAATTTCATAAATTTTGGTGCAAAATTGCGACCTGTAGTTTGATTACAAGGTTTACATGGACGGACAGACGGTCAGACGGACAGACGGACGGACGGACGGACATCGTTAAATCGACTCAGAAAGTGATTCTAAGCCGATTGGTATAAATTAAGGTGGGTCTTAGACCAATATTTCTGGGTGTTACAAACATCAGCACAAACGCATAATACCCTCCCCACCTATGGTGGTGTAGGGTATAAAAATAAAAAATCAAGTAGATGATTGAACGAATAAAAATTTTAAAAAAGAAATTAAATATTACTTAAATTTAGTTTTTATTTTATTTATAATTGAATATATTTATTAAATTTTAATGCAAAATGAAAATATACGGTAATAATTATTGCTGTGATGGAAAAGTATATTATTATTATTATTGAGTAATTCAAAACGACTACATAATTTTATCGTACACAAATTACACTTGTCTGCAAAGATATGATGATTTAATGTGTTGTATAAGAATCTGTTCTTAATTTGTTTCTACATATTATGTACGTACACATTTTGTATGGTAATTTTTAGAAAAATCAACAAATTAAATCAACCAAAAACAAAAATTTTTTAAATAATTTTTAATAAAATGTGTAGACTTTTAAAAAATTTCGTTAATAAATTATGAAAAATTTGTTATTTAGTTTATTTAATTTAACATACAACATGTTGATTTAAATAAAATATTTGTCAATTTAAAAATTAGTTCTATGTGACTGCCTTATTAAGGCGATAGATAAGTAAAAACTGAGAACACATTATCAATCAGCACATCGAAAGAAGTTTTTTTTTTTGCCAGTGTAATATATACTGTCATTTATTGACTATAAATTTTTTATTAAATATAAATTGATTAAGATGTAAGATTAGATTTCAATTTATGATAAAAAAAAATATATATAAAAATATTTTCTTTAATTATTAATTCTATTTCATCAACATATAATTATTTAAAATGTGTCACATCGATTTCTGCTCTGCTTTTTAATGCATTGATTGTGTAGCCATTTCATTTCTTATGAAAATAAAGAAAATAAAGTAAAAATTATAGCAAATAAGATCTCAAAAATAAATATATTTTGTCATAACACCTAAATATAGCGCAAATTGGAAATGTCGCTACAAACATGTGGTACATATAAAGTCTCTAACTTGCCCCGCATAGATCTATAAAGTTGTCAACATCAAGAATTTCTTAATAAATCCTTATTAAACGTGATTGAAAAGTTTAATTTCATTTTCTACAATATATCTAGTCCAAGGAAGATGAATTATATGGAATTATTCACAATAACTTTCTTTTACTCTTTCGTAGACTTTGTTATTTAAATTTTTCATTTTCCATGGTTTAACGGGGGTTAATTATAAAATTCTTGATTTTAACAACTTTAAATTCTTCTTTCTTCTTAGTAGACTTGACTTTATTTTTGTGGCACCATTTTTCTCCTATAAAAAATTAATGACTATTTTGCTCTACCTATTATGTAAAAAATATACATACTTATTACCTAAATACTCCTCAGAGTAGCATATTTTAAAGTGTGATGTGATTGAAATATTTAACACTATATCAAGTCTAAGAAATAAGAATTTTGCAGAGTTATTCGCGACTTTTGTTGACCTGTGTTATTAATAATTGCTTGGTATGGTTATGAAGTTACAGGACGATGCTATAAAAAGTAAAAAAAATTTATGAACTTAGCTTTTTAAAGTTAATTTTTGTTTTCTTTTTTACCAAATAAATAATTTTAAGATTAAGATCATTTTAATTGGCATCTACAGGAGTTTCATTTACTCATATTTGACAAACCAACATAGAGTGTAAATCATGCCCATAATAAAAGTCAGTGCGTGGAAAAAAAGTTAAAACAGATTTTTTTTAGCTCTAGTCCATATTTTTGCTTAACTAAAATGATTAAAATCAAGATTTATGCAGCAATTTTGATGATACATGGCTTATTTTCATTGTAGAACTTCCAGCTTTATGTGTTCAGTTTTTAAATGAACTTAAAAAAACTATTTTCAATTTAACAGGAAATGTTTTTGTTTTGGAAATTAATTTCTAAATTACTCCAAAAATATTGAGCATATAAAAAATTATGATGGGATGGCCTGAAAACATTTTTATTCCGCATAAATAAATCTAGACCTGATGGAGAAAAACTGAAGCAAATTAGAGTTTATTTCATCGAAATCCATTTAGTCCAACTATTCGTCTTTAAGAGATGATTTTTTTCCGAAAAGTGTTATATGTGTAATTATAATTTGTTTTTCGACTTTTGTACATTTTCTGATTTTCAAAACCGACAACCTTTTAAAAAATGGTTTTATTTTATTTTTTACTTTTTTTTTTTTTAAAATAGCAGATTTTGAGAACTTTAGAATGTCCGATGTCCGAATATATATATATATATATATATATATATATATATATATATATATATATATATATATATATATATATATATATATATACATATATACTAATAATTTTCGCAGAATGTTTAAAAATTTAAGATTATTATACACAATGATTATATAAATACAATTTTGTAAATTTTATTACATTAATTTCACAAAAAAGAAAAAAACTTCATATGGCATCAATCAACAAAGTGTCGTTGTAACAAGAACTCATTAAACAATAAATTTACACAAAAAAGAATAACATTGACAAAAATAATACAAAAAAATGGAGTAGAGGGCGCGGCATTCGGATAAAAAAAGTTTAATAATAATGATGGAAGAATAAACGAACATAAATGTCTTGCCTGTTAAACTTAAAGCCTAACTAAAATGTGTTTAATATATTTATGTAAATACTCGTTTACACTAACATACATACGCTGAAGACTAAGTATACATTTGTATGTTTTTGTGTGGCTGACGGAGTGTTTATTAAAAACAGTTTTGAAAATTAAATAAAATACAAATAAAAGAAAACCACGAATAAAAACTTTTTTCACATACATTGCAAAAAACTTTATGTACTAGTCTGGCGTTTAGCACACAAAACAAAAAATACTTTCATGCATTAATTTTAGAAAATATCTAAAGTGGAAATTTGTATACTAGAGAATATAAGTTTATGGTTATAAACGTTTCAGTACAACTGCTTGGAAATCCTAATCCTAATATATATTATAAAAATGAAGTGTAAGTTTGTTTGTGAGTCAATCACATGTAAAAGGCTAAACGAAATTTGACAAACAGATAGTACCAGTGCCGAAGGTGATTATAGGCTATGTAAGATCTCGATTGGATGTCACGCCCACATTTTACTCCCACTTTTTTAAACTCTTAAACGGCTGCACCGATTTTCACGAAATTTGTCATACAGATAGTACCAGTGGCGGTGGTCATTATAGGCTATGTAAGAACTGGGTTGAATGTTACGCCCATTTTTTTAAAACTCTTAAACGGTAGTAAATATTTGTTATCGCCTAAGGGGTAGCGAAGCGCACCGGGTTAAGCTCGAAATATAAAACTCTGTTCTTAATTAATTTAATACGTTCAAATAAAAAATTCAAATTGATAAAGTTTTTGTAAAAAGATGCAATATCTAGGATATACTTCGTTGGAATTATTTTTTTTTTTTTTTTAATTTTTATTGTCACTGGAAAAATTATGTTTTCATATATAATTTTTGAACTATGAAAATTAAACCATTAATTTTTTTTTTTTTTTTTTTGTTAAAAAGAACTACATTATTTTTTTTTTCAATTACAAAAAATTAACAATTACAAATCTTTAAATACAAATTTTTAATTACACAGAAAAAATTATTACCAGATATTTTTCAATTAACACAGTTGTTTAATTTTGCATCAAAATTTAATAAATATATTCAAATAAAACTAAAATAGGAATAAAATTTAAGTAAGAATGTATTTCTCATTTAAATTTTTAATTCATTCAATCATCCACTTAATTGATTTAATTAATTTTTTAATTGGAAATTTTTTTCTGTTTTTCATTTATTAGTAATTGATATAATCATTTTGGTGAGAGGTGCAAATTTAAAAAAGCTGTTAATTGAATGAATTATTTACTAACATATTTGGTGATTGATTTGATTTTTTTATTTTTTCTGTGTATGAAAGCTGTATTTTTACTTTTTTGTTATCCTCTGGATAATTCAAAATAAAATAAATTAAATAAAGAATGCATCCACAGAAAAAAGCAATCAAGCGAGAATGTTATATTCGGCTTGGCCGAATCTAAATACCCACCATCAACTTTTCTAAATTTTACGTTATATGGGAGGTGGGTAATCACTCCCATTTTTTGTTTCCAAGTTTACATTGATCCTTGAACTATTTGTACACAATTTCGTTGACATTTCACCTTATATGGGAGATGGGCGGTAAAGTGGGCGGACCGCTCCCATTTTTAGTTTACAAATTTATATTGACTCCCGAACAATCTATACAAAATTTTGTTGTCGTACATGCTTTTGTCACACTGTTACTATTCGTTATATGAGAAATTTTTAAATTTTTACTTAGATGTATAATTTTAACACCGAAACAAATGTATTAGTAAATAATTCATTGAAATTAAAACTTTGTTAAATTTGCACCACTCATTAAAAGGATTACATCAATTACTAAAAATTATAAAACATTAAAAAGAAAATAACTTTTCCAATTAAAAAATTTATTAAATCAATCAAATAGATGATTGAATGAATTAAACATTTAAATATGAAATAAGATCTTACTTAAAATTTATTTTTTCTGTGAAGAGGAACCCGTGCAGAAAATCTAGTGAAAATTGTGTAAATAAATCACTTAATAAAACTTCACAATATCTAAGTTTGAAATTTTAAAATTTCATAACATTTCAGTCTGAAATTTTAACAAAATTATACTTTTTAGTTTCACTCTTAAAACGATGAATACATCGCCAATCAATTTGCGAAATACCCTCAAAATTTTGAGATATTTTGCAAAAACAATTTTAAGATTAGTTGCTGAACTAAAGATCTTGTAGCTCCTTAAATTTTAGATTTTGTAATTGATTAGTAAGAACGTAAATTTTAACTATATTAAAATTCTTTCTTTAAGACTAAAGATACGTATTTCTTTCTAGAGTCTTAATGATATTTTGTTTACAATAAAGTGAGATGTCAATCCTACAATTTGTTTATATATTTTAAGCAAATCTTTTTATTTTGTGCTTTATTTGGAGCATATCTTCTGGAGCATAAGTTCTTAAATCTTCTTTGGAGCATAAGTTCTTAAATTTGTGTCTAATTAAAAAAACTAAATCTTGCTATATTCTTCAATAAAGCTTTCCGATGGAATTTTCTTGGGAAAATGTTAAATTTTTTATGGTTTTTAGTTACCACTTTATTTCTTAACGCAAAATTATGCATATTTTCAATTAACATTCTTTAAAGATTTTTCTTGAAAAATTACAGTTTTTAGACTTTTTATAATTTTTTATAAATAAATCTGTATAGTGAACCAAAATTTTCATCATATGTAAAATTTATTAAATCTAGGAAAAATATGATATTTTATATAAAAGAGCTGAGAAAAAAGTAATTTTTAACTTTTATGAATTTTTTTCTGTGTTGTTACTTAAATGCTTTTGTTCACTTTTGATTTAAAAAATTGTTTCGTACAAAGTTTTGAATAGATTCGAATTTATAAAATAAAAAATATTTGTTATGAAGCCGAAATTTTTAAGCAATATTAAAACATTTGTTAGTATAATTTTAATATGACTGATGAAAGTAGCACTTAGGCAATATACATATATTTTTTTTTATTGAAATATAAATTTTAAATCGTATGTAAAATTTAAGTTTGAATTTGATGAAATTCTTTAGGAAATCAAGGAAAAACAAATCAAATAAAAAACTATTCCCAATTGGGAAAATTCCCCATTCCCCAGTGGATCGCCAGGTAACAACCTGGTAATGAGTTAGGAAGCTAATATAATAGCTTTACACTGCTTACACATTAGCTGAATAACTCATTATTTTAACACGTTGATGACATTAGAGGCATGTCAATACAAAAATTCATTACATTTAAGATGTTCAATAACTCATAGATTTTAAAGTTTCACTAAAGTCATAATAAGTTAAAAGAAGTAATGAAATTTTAGGATGCTTTTTTTTGCTTTTGGTCCATAACTACTAAACTAATCTAAGCACCTTAAAATTTTACATGTGTGGAGAGTGTTATATCAACATTATATAATTTTTTAAGAATTTTAAAAATTCCTTTATTTGGAATTGTGTAAATAAATAAATTTGCATATTTTTACTTTTTCTAACTTCCATTTTTTTATAGTGATTTTTAACTTTAATTTCGCAATTATTTTGAAAAATAAAATAATAAAAATCATATCGAATGCGTCTAAATATATAGTAAAATCTGCAAAAGCCATTAAGATTTCTTATCCAAAATTTTAGCAAATAACCTGTTTAGCCCGCGCATTTCACCGAGTAACATTGGAAGTGTTTGTATATGACAAAAAGTACTTTGGACCACCCCTTACTATTAATTAAATTTTGATGTAAATCGAACCAACTATGATAATTATATAGTAATAATTTTTTCCGCGTTTGTTACTGTTGTTATTTTTTTATTTTATTTTTATTTATTTATTAAAAAAATAAATAATATATATTTATATTTACAAATTATCTGCCTCAGCGTCTTATGACATTATTGAGGCGAGTTGGCATAATATTTTATTTGTTTTTAGAGGTGAAAAAGTAAAATATAGTAAAGCAAAATTAATAATAAAATATATTACATTAAGAGCAATTCTAAGTTATTTAACAAAAATGTTTTTAGATTAGATTTAAATGTTGAAATTACGTTAATATCTTTTAAATTTTGCGGTAAATTGTTATATTCCACACAACCAATATGTTCAATTCTTTGTTTAGTTGTTTCAAGTCTACATCTCGCAATTCTTAAATTTGAACTATTTCTGGTACTAAAAGCTGTTTGATTATGCACGAAAGTTATTGTGTTATGACCAATGTTGTGTAACGATTTATATACGAAAAGAAGTATTTGCTTTTTATATATCCCTCTTATAGGTAATACATTTTTGGTTACTTCCTGGTATAAATTTTATGTAGGATATCTAAGAGGTAGATTAAAAACAGTTTTGAGTGCCTTATTTTGAGTTCTTTGTAGAGATTTTAGTTCCGTACTATTTTTGCCTG
This sequence comes from Protophormia terraenovae, assembly GCA_951394005.1. NCBI lineage: Eukaryota > Metazoa > Arthropoda > Insecta > Diptera > Calliphoridae > Protophormia > Protophormia terraenovae. The sequence continues at coordinate 75,964,432 of OX596074.1, read as the reverse complement.
CATATACTGACACCAAATAATTCAAATGGCTTTGAATTAATGCTTCATAAATAATTAATTTAGTTTTTTCATTAAATTTGTACAGTAGTCCTATTACTGGAGATATTTTGGATTTAATTTCTTGAATATGTAAATTCCATGACAAATTGCTTTGCAAAGTCACACCCAAATATTTTATTGCGTAACATTCAAAAATTTCTTGCCGTTTAAAAAAACACTAAAATTTTCTGCATTTTTATTTAAATGTGGTTTAAATCTTATGACTTTGGTTTTTGTTGAATTAAGAATTAATTTGTTTAGTCTTACATATTCCAATATTAAGGCAGCATCTCTTTCTATATACACTTTCAATGCAGTCTCATGTTTGTAAGGGTAAAATAGTGATATGTCATTAGCATACATATAAACTTTTCCAGAAAGTCCAAGATTATTAATATCATTTATATTAATTGAAAATAGGAGTGGGCCCAATACACTGCCTTGCGGTACGCCGTGTTCAACAATTCCAAGAAAACTCTTGCTGTTATTTAATTCAACATATTGCTTACGGTTCTTCAAATAACTTTTAAATAGATTTAGTTCATAGCCTCTAACTCCATAGTATGGAAGCTTTTCAAACATGATCTCATGATCTACAAGGTCAAATGCTTTTGATAGATCGTAGAAGATACCAGCAGCAAAATTGTATCCTTTATGCAAACCACGAGATATATAATTCACAATATTAACTACAGCATTTTCAGTTCCACTACCCTTCTTAAAGCCATATTGGCAATATTAAAGCAGATTGTTATTTTCCAGGAAAGTAGAAAGTTGTTGATGTATTAGTTTCTTAAAAATTTTATCGATTACAGGTAATAGCGCAATTGGCCTATACATATCTTCTTTGTTGGGATTTACATTTTTTGGAATTGGGACAATTTTTGATATTTTCAAAATATTTGGATATTCCGATGTCAAAACTATATTATCAAATATATTTACTAAATATTGGCGCAATTTCATTATTAAATTTAATAAATAAACTCGGCGATAAGCTATCATGACCAGGAGACTTATGTTGAATTATTAAGAAATTGTACTTTGCAATACAAATACTTTGTATATTTAGATTTGAATTTTTTATAAAAAACATTGTTTGGTTTCATACTTTAATATAAAATAAAATATTTGTCATTCTCTGAAAATTATTCGTTTAATAAAGAACCCAGTTTTTGTATAAAATCTAGAAAATAGATTGTGAATTATTATTTGGCCATATACAAGACAAATTTACAACAGGTTATGGGCTTTTGAGTCAACGTACATGGTCAAATTGTGAAAGCAGATAAATAGTATCCAAAATGAGTTCCGGATTTCAAATAGAAAAGTTAGATTCAAACAATTATGAATCTTGGTGTCTTCAAATGAAGAGCATTTTAATTCATGCCGAATTATGGAAGATTGCAAATGGCGAATTGGTAAAGCCGCAAGATGCTAATGAGTTGGAGCAATGGTTATCAAAGGACGAAAAGGCTTTAGCAACTATAATTCTGTGTATTAAACCAACGCAAATAAATCATATCAAGAATTGCAAAACATAGTTTCAAGCATGGGGTAAATTAAAAGAAATTTTTCTTCCCAGTGGTCCCGCAAGGAAAGTAACACTTTTTAAGCAATTAATGCAATTAAAAATGGAAGTACAATATGGATGAATGCAAACCGATGTCTACACCACTAAATGAAGGTTTTCAGCTGAAATGTTCCTGTGATGATAATTGTGAAAAGGTAAATGAAACCGAGTATCAATAGTTAATAGGTACCCTAATGTACCTGGCCCTTACAACTAGAGCGGATATATTGCATTCAGTTTGCAAGCTTTCGCAAAGGAATAAAAATCCGCACATCGAACACGTAGCAGCAGCAAAACACATACTTCGATATTTATCGAAAACTCAAGATTTTAAACTACACTACCACAAAACTAGTAAACCAATCGAAGGTTACGTTGATGCAGACTGGGGTGGTGATCCTTTAGAACGCAAATCATATACAGGATATGTATTTATATATGCTGGATGTATATTTTCCTGGGAATCCAAAAAGCAAGCAACAGTAGCACTCAGTAGTACCGAAGCTGATTACATAGCTTTCTGTGCCGCAGCGAAAGAAGCCGTTTATTTGAGAAAAATATGCTTGGAACTTGGATTAAATATTTCAAAAGATCCAATTGTTATAAATGGTGACAATTTAAGTGCACAACAATTAATCAAGAATCCAGTATATCATGCGCGAAGCAAACACATTGATATCAAATATCATTATGTTCGAGATGTTTACAATAACAACGATATTGTATTAAAGTATGTACCATCTAACGAAATGATAGCTGATCTTTTAACTAAGAATTTAGGAAAAATTAAACACTACAAATTTACAGATTTAATGGGTTTATATTAATAATTTAAAAGTATTTTGTATTGAGGAGAAGTGTTGAATTATTAAGAAATTGTACTTTGCAATACAAATACTTTGTATATTTAGATTTGAATTTTTTATAAAAAACATAGTTTGTTTGGTTTCATACTTTAATATAAAATAAAATATTTGTCATTCTCTGAAAATTATTCGTTTAATAAAGAACCCAGTTTTTGTATAAAATCTAGAAAATAGATTGTGAATTATTATTTGGCCATATACAAGACAAATTTACAACAACTTATTATTGGAGAGATTAAGTATTATTTGCGAGATTTCATCAATCGTTGTGTTTCTAAAATTCAAAATGTTATTGCAGTATCTTAGTGTTCGGAGTCCATTACAAGAATCAGTAGAAGAGTAATTAATTTCTTCCTTCATAGTTTTAGGAATTTGTAAAAAGTATTTATTTAGACGATCACATTTTATCGCATCATCAGTAATTAGATCACCATTCGAATTTTTTAAATGTATTTGGGTTTTAACGTTTCTTCCTAGACTTTCGTTTAAAAATCTCCAACACTTTTTAGGATCTTGCTGAATGTTGTATAAGTTATCATGGTAATAATGATTCATAGACTCTCTATAAGCAACTTTAATAACTTTACTTATTCTTTTTAGCCTATTTTGTACATCGGTATTGTTAGGGTTTATTCATCTTAGTTTTAGGATTCTTCTCTAAGGTTTCATTAAATTTTTTAAGCTCTCATTTATCCAAGGTGCTATTTCTTCTTTCAGTGATTTTTTTCTTATTATCACTGACGTAGAATTTAAATTTGCGTTTGACAGGCACTGAATCAAATTGGACGTATCAAGTGACGGATTTCCACTAAGACTTTTCGAATTATCGTTTAAAAAATATTCTTTAAACTTTTTGTAGTCACACTTCTTCTGCACAATTTCAGTATAATTACAATTTTGCGTTTCCTTTTTAATTTTACATGAAATCATATTGTGATCAGATAACCCACATTCGATTGAATCAATGTATAGGGAATTAGAAACATTTGTAAATACGTTGTCAATTGATGTAGCAGATATCGGACGTGTAATTAATGAATGACAATTTCTAAAATCATAACTTTAAAGGAAGTTCAGTAAGGTATTTGAAGCATTATTTAAGAAGTCAATATTAGAATCTCCAACAAAAATGCAATAGTTTCTACCATATGACTCCATTAAATTTTCAATAATATCATAAAAATAATTAACACCACATTTTTGTGACCGATAAAAAGACATTATTTTTATTGGTTTTCCATTAACTTTAAAGTTTTCCAATGTTAAAACAATTAAGTCGCAAAAATAATTACTTTTACATTCTTGTACACTATATTGTAAGTTGTTTCGAACATATACAGATGTTCCTCCAAACCCATCCTCTCTACAACAATGAACATAATTATATCCAGGAATATTATAAATAGGTGTTAACGTTGAATGAAACCAAGTCTCCTGAATTGCAATTACATTTGGAAGTTGTGGAAAATTCGCAATTAAAGTTTTAAATTGGTTAAATTTTTCAATTGATGAAATGCTTCTAACGTTTATAGATATAATATTTAAATATGAACAAATTATTTTCTTTAAATATTCCTTAAAATTTTCAAATTGAGAAAATTATTGATTATTTATCATTTAGAAATAAAAAAATAATAAAAATAAACAAAAGTGTTATTTATAAAATATAAAATACATATCGTCAATACCACGAAAGAACGCCCAAGAATATTTTGTATGTCTTCCGATTTTAATAATATTTGGCATACGCATACCCTATGGAGCCATTTAAATATCCCCATTTTTATTTTTTTAAATTTTGAAAAATTCGCGGATTTATTCGCGATTTTAATTTTTCAAAAAGTGAAAAAAAAAAAAAAAATGATAAAAGTGTCTGACTTTAACCACTAATGTCTCTAAAAGTTTTTAACGGATTTTAATGATTTAAATTGCATATTTAAGAAGAATAAGTCCACTATAAATGTAGTAGTTTAAAAGTAATATTATCATTTAAAAATGCATTCATAATGCAAATGCAATTTTTGTATGCATTTTTGACAAATTTCTACCCTTTAAATTTTTTTCTTTTTCTGATATAAAAAACATTATTATATTTCCTGCAAATTGCAATATAAATTGTTCTGGGACAAATAGGTTCACTATTTTAAAATATTTTTTTTAAATATTTCTTCAAATTTTTTCATACAAATTTTTTTTTTTTTTTAATTTTTGTGAGCTTATTTTAAAATTAATTTTAATCATAATATTTCATAATTTGTTATTTGTGATAGAAAACCTATTTGCCCCAAATTAAGTGCTAATGTTTTATATAATAAACATATTTGTCTTCAATATTAAGCAAAAATATTTAAAATCAAAAGGGTAGAAATTTCTTAAAAATGCACCCGAAAATTGCATTATTTTCTTGAGTGCATCTTTGCAAACATATTTTTGATTTATACAATATAATTTACAATATTTGTTGTAATAAGCTTTACACTAGTTCTTAAATCAATAAAATCCCACGTATACTTAAGGAGTTATAAATATTTAAACTCCTTTATTTATTAAAAGAAAATTAAAATCAAAAGGGTAGAAATCTTTCAAAAATGCATCCTAAAATTGCATTTGCATTATGAATGCATTTTTAAATGAAAATATTATTTTTAAATTGCTACATTTACAGTGGACTTATTCTTCTTAAATATGCAATTTAAATCATTAAAATCCGTTAACAACTTTTTGGATATTGGTGTTTAAAGTTAGACAATTTTGTCATTTTTTTTTTCACGTTTTGAAAAATTAAAATCGCGAATAAATCCGCGAATTTTTCAAATTTCAAAAAAATAAAAATAGAAATATTTAAATGGCTCCATAGGGTATGCGTATGACAAATATGAACAAAATCGAATGACCCTCCGTAAAAAAAATGGTATTTTTTATAAATCTTTCGTGGAATTGACGATATATATTTATATATATTTTTTTATTATTATTAAACGCCTTTAAACATTTTTCCTATGGTGTATTTGGTTTTTTGCTTAACAAGCAGCAAATTTACGTGCGAACTTCCACTAATGAAATTTATTGTCCCCCACTCAAAACATTATTCAATTACCCGCTTGTAACATAAATCAACAATAACAGGCCTTTTTGCCTTATTTGTTTTGCGTTTTGTTTTGTATTTTTTTTTTTTTTTGCTTCTCTATATTTGCTGTTGTTGTATTTGTTATTTTTAAAATGAACAACAAATACCAACCCCAACTTGCGTTTAACAGCTGCTCCTAAACTGAGTGATTTTCAAGACGCCATACTTATTTATTCGATTGTTGGTCTGTGAGTACAAAACAAAGAGAAATTGAATTCAATTCAATTAACACAGCGTCGCAATTGGTGGTGGCTGCCATATTGCATTAACAATCCCAACCCCCACTAATGGAATTATCGACAAAAATAGGCGGAGTCGTAGAAAACCTGTTCGCATACATTCATATTCGTAAACCCCTCGTTACAAACATTATTGTGAAATGAGATGGTTGAGTGTTTTCTTTTGCTCAGCAAAAATTTATCACTTGTTTGTTGGACATACACGCACTCACGCACACCTGTCGAAAATATTTAACGATCTTTCGTTGGTTAAACGATCAATATTATCGCTCATACACACTCACCCCAAGAGAATGAGAGAGCGAATGACAGCATGTGAAAACGAATCAACTCAATATCTAACTATTTTTGTTGCAGTAACTTTCAAATAGGAGTGAAGAGTGTGACAGGTTGTTTGAGTGCCCATGTGGCCAAAACCCATAACCGGTATTTGAGCCCACCTGATTGTATTAATGAATGAATATTTTCACCGGTAGACAACTCACACCGTTGGCTAAACAAAACAACTTCTGTAGTTTATTAGCGGCTTTTATACAGCGCGGTTGTATACAAAAATTCTTTCGTAACGTCAAAAAAATTGTGTTGTTGTGTCGGTCACGTCAAAAACCTTTATGAGTACCTTAACCCATTAATGAACCAAAAAAAAAAAAAAAAACGCTAACTGACTGATTGGTATACAGCCATTAATTATTGTAATTATAAACGTATAAAACAGTACAAAAAAACTGGTACTAATATTGCAAATTACGTAAACATATCCGTGGGTGATTTTTTTATGGCTGCTGATTTATAGTGATTGCTAAATGAAACTCGAAAGTGTGTTGCACTAATATTTAAAACGTACAAAATTTATAGAAAATTTAAGAAAACAAAATAAATAAGAAAATTTGTTAAACACAATATTGTGCAAAAATATTCTGAAACAAATATTTTATGAAATTTATTAAAATTAAATTTTATTTACAATAAAAACAAAAAATTGTTTAACACCGACGGTGATTTTTAAATTTATATAAATTATTGGATATTAATTCCGTTTAAGTGTAATTAATATTATTTTATATTATTATTGGATTTCATTCACATATTAAGTGGTAAGTTGAGTCAAATAATTTTAACTTTAATTTTTATATTCTTATTCAGTTTTTAGCGCTTAAACGCTTCAATATAAAACTTAACATAAACAAGAGTTCTTTTTTGACAACGACTCTAGATAAATAACTGGTTGTTCATTACATATTATGTTGATTCAGTACATAAAATTTTGTTAGGATATACGAAAATCTTAGTGGGGACAATTTTGTACACATCTAGCTCGAGTATAATTAAGGAAGGTATTCTCACAGTAATATTTTGAATTCAGTGAAATTTTTTTTCTTTTCTGTTTGTACACGTAGAGAAAATATTGTAACCCTTTAGTTAATACAACCTTTATATTTGGTTAAATAACTTATGTATACCCAGCAGAAAATTAACTTTCAACAAAAAAATAAATAAATATATATATATATATATATATATATATATATATATATATATATATATATATATATATATATATATATATATATACATATATATTTTCCAAAGCTATGTTCACATTTGTCAAATATTTGATCAAATTTCCGTGACCACTAGTGTTACAAAAATTAGTTTGTCTTTGTTTGATCTTGCAAATGTTTTGTAAGAGAAAACAGCATCAAACAAGATTCAGTAAAATGTCGTCTATGATTAATGATAATTAAAAAATATTTTATCATTAAAATGGAGGTCAGAAAATATTTTATATAGTGGATAAGTCATTTTGGTCAAATATTTGACTAGTCTGAACATACCTTAAGAAGAAGAACGATATATTTTCTATAGAAAAATTCTTAAAAAAAATTAGAAATTTCTGTAGTACAAATGGAAATTCCGGAAATACAATTTGAAGAAAATTTCAATATGTGAAATATTGAAATTTCTAAATTAAGATTAAAATTTTTTAAAATACAAAATGTTTCTGAAATTCATTTATAAATACAAATAGAATTTTTTTTAAATGAAATTAGAAACTTCTTAGTTATAATAATGGTACACTAAGGGAAAAAATTCGATTCAAAATCAACAACGGTTGTGGTCACATTGATAATTTACGGTAACAGCTTTTTAATACCTTTCGTTAACAAATTTAATGCAAAACATATGTAATTTAAAAATTTGATACCGAAATGGTTTTAACTGGGTGCCAATTAGGTATCGATTTTCAATAAGAATTGAACACGCAGTGTTTAATTTAAACACATACGGTGTAGATTCACTATTGACACAGAATGGTATCGTTTTCAACACGTATGTGATTGATATTTCTCTGGGTGTATTATAAATATACAAATTATAAATTTCTAAAAATATTTGAAATACAACTGGAAATGGTGAAGAAGTTATTAAAAAATGCTTTTAAAATAGTAAAAATAAGGTTAGCAATCCTTAACCCTTTATTTTCGCTTTTATAGAATTAATTTTAAATTATTTTAAAAAAGTGAAAATTGTGTACTTATCCTCAAAAATAACGGAGGATCTTTCTTTGATCTTCCATAATTTTAATTATTTATTATTATTATTTTTTCATTATTTTAAAATGTTTATTTATTTCTACTTTAAGAACGTCATTTTTCGAAAAGAAATATGGGATATAAAATGAATAAAAAGTGTGATGTAAACAATAATTTTTCTCAAAGTTCTTATGAAATTTAGCACATATACAAGTATTTTTTGAAGACAATTATGGGGAAATTTTAAGTTAGATGTTACACCCTGTTTTTATCCCACTTTCATTAAAAATGAGTTTTGTTTCTTCTTGACGTTTCTAAAAGGGAATGGCATCCAGCTAGTAGATTATAAAACAACATAAAATAACATATAAATTAAATTATTTTTATTTCAAAAAAGGGCTCTGAAAAATTCGAACTTCAAGAGGCCATAAAACCGAAATTCGAACTAATATTGAAACCTCCTTTGGGAATTTTGCTAGACTACTGATACACTTTCATTTTGCGTCAGAAGGCAATTTTTTTTTATTGCACTGAGTTATCGGTCAATAATGAAAAAACTGTTAACACTTTTAGATTATAAAAAGGCACATCTAAATTGATAATATTTGTATATAAATATGTAAATAGATAACGTAGTATAATATCAGACTTTATGAATTATTTGTTATTTTGATATTCGAAAAAGGGAGTACTAATTCCCCGTTACCTCAAAAATATATACCTGCACCAAAACTGTTTGTAATTTAAAAAAAAAAAAAAACAGAAAAAATGGTAATGACAAGTTACTGATGTAGGTAGTTACTTTTCAATGACTATAACATAAATTTAAGTTAATTTTCAACAATCTTCAGCTCATTATATCTTTTTAAAAGAAAAGCGGTAATAATAAAATAAATTATTCTGGTTATTAGTATTATAATCTTGATGATTGAAGCAAAATCAATTAAAAATTAATTAATATAAGCAATTTCGTAATTGAAGTCCATTTTTACTTTTTTCTGTTGTAGAAGCAATTTAGCAAATACTAATTAATAATACGATATATTATTTTTTGTTCATGTTTAAATTCGAATACAATAATGTCACCAGTAACATCCAAAAAATCAATAGACTATTTAAATACTTCCAATTAATTAGTTGTTATAATAATATCCAAATAATGATATCATTATAATAACAATTTACAACAGCAATAGGTAAGTAATTGGCTCCAATGACATCGCCGTCTTAAAATAATAATGTTTAAGTAATAAAGAGCCATTATATTAGCATTTTAACTCTTTATATGACAATCAAAGTTTTTGCTGGGTAATTCTACCTGTCTATGTAGAGTCGGAAAATGGAATGATAAAAAGAAATAGATATATCGCCAACTAAGTAAACATATTAAAGTTACGAACTACGTATGTATTTATGTATTTGTGATAATTTGTTCCCATATACATATTCTTTGATCCCCTAACATCAATAATAATTTTAAAATTTTTGAATTTTCCCATAAAATAAAACAAATTTACCGACATTTTTCGAAAATCATATTTAATAACAAATAACTAATAAATACTAATGATGATAACGTTCATAATGATAATAATGATGATTATAATATATTCAATGATAATAATAAGCTCTTTTGGTAATAAATCACAAATATGTTTATTATTCATATGATTAACATAAATTTTATTTGGATTTATTATAAATTCAAATTTAATTTTGTTTAAATGTATTGTATTTTTCAACATTTTCTAGGCAAATCGATATTTTGTTTGTATTGATTGTAATCGATATATAAAAAATATTTTTAGATTGCTAAATATAAAATTTTGAAATGATTTTTCAGATACAGTATTTGAGAAATGTTTTTTTTGTTTTTTTTTTTTTTTTTTTAATTAAATACATTCTTAATTTGTTTTTGTTGAGGAACATGAAAAATACAGGTACAATGAAATATAAATATTGATTTACCTTTCCATCATTCATTCATCTATCTATCTATCCATTCGTTGTTTGTTTCTCTAGTTGTTTATCTATTTGAAAATAGTACATGTTTTCATCAATCATCAAAAGGTAGCGAAAACACACAAATTTTAATTAGAGAATGTCATACCAACACAAACATGTTTCCAAAATACTATACAATGTTCATTAAATCAGAACAATTAAAAAAAAAAAAAGAATATTTGATAAAATTATGTGTTTTTTGTTAAAGTAACTGTTTGCACGAGAACATACAATAAGTTAGTAATTCTATCTAACGGTATTTTTTATAAATTTTAAAAATAATATTGAAATTGATAAAATTTATAGTGCGTGATATATCTATTTTGAATTTTATTTGTCAAATTTAACAAACCATTATTGTTTGTATTAATTAATTATACGTATACTATGTATTTTAAACAATGTTTAAGGTGTCATCATTAAACAAAATATTACACGATATATACAATCACACAAATACATTCATTAGATACAAACTATGATGTGTAATTATGTACTATTGTTATGAAATCATATCGAAACACACAAAAATTGTCACCTCTATAAACATATGTACATACGTACATAGATCAGATAAAGATAAAGATAATAATGCAACAATAACATTAGAACATATTAAATTTGTATACACCTCTACAGAGCAACAAGTGTTTGTTTAAAAAGAAAAAAGTATCAAACTCGAACCAAAATTATATCAAACATACAATTAAACAAATATTTATTAACAATAATTAAAAAAAAATATTTGTAATAAGTCAAAATTTGAAATACAACAGCAATAACAAAACTATTATAACATATACATTCTTCATCATTAAACATCATCGGTAAAAATAAATTGATTTGATTGGATTCGATTCGTACCCCGCTCACTAGTAATAGATGTTCAATTTCAATTAAATTTGTCTTGTTGTACTTGTATGTTCTCATTTAACTTTTTATTAATTTCTAATCGATATTTTGATGTTTTATGTCAACCGAAAACAATTTGGTTTTTTCTAACTTTTTATTTTATTATTTTGTTTTAGATAATTTTGATTCATGTTGTTAAACATTTTATTTTCTCCTTCAAACATTTTTGTATTTATCTGAATACAAAGTAGCATAAACATACTACCAATCAAGATTTATATGATAATATTTATAAATAAAAATATCTTCGAAGAAAATATAAAAAATAATATGATAATAAAAAACAAACTTGTTTGGAAGTGATGGTACGTGTACTTTAATTTTGAAAATTGTTCCATTATTTCTTACACTATAAATGATTCTATTTTAAAAGGGTTTCTTACACAGAAAAAAGTAAAAAATAAAATCAATCAACGAATATGTTAGTAAATAATTCATTCAATTAACAGCTTCTTTAAATTTTCAACTTTCAATCAATTACTAAAAACTGTAAAAAATGTAAAACAGAAAAAAATTTCCAATTAAAAAATTAATTAAATAAATTAAGTGGTTGATTGAATGAATTAAAAATTTAAATGAGAAATAAAATCTTACTTAAATTTGATTCTTATTTTAGTTTTATTTGAAAATATTTATTAAATTTTTATGCAATATTAAAGAAATGTGTTAATTGAAAAATAAAGTGCATTTCAACTGAATAGGTTCAAGATTTTCGTTACATTAAAACTCGTATTATTATAACCACCATCAGAAAGATGGGGGGTATATTGATTTTGTCATTCCGTCGAAGAAATCATCTAAGACCCCACAAAGTATATATTTTCTGGGTCCTGATTAGATTCTGAGTCGAACTAGCTATGTCCGTCCGTCTGTTGAAAGCAGGATAGGGCTCGAACGGGACAACGTAGAGGGATTAAATTTGGCACAAATATTTGTCTTATATAAGTTAAGACAAATATTTGACAAAGAAGTTATGGGCTAAAAACTATAAACACAGGGTGTCCGTTTTATACTTTTCTGCTGATATTTCTTCAACAAAAGCATGTACGACAACGAAATTTTGTACGTATAGTTCGAGGATCGATATAAACTGGTCCGCCCACTTTACCACCCCCTCCCATATAACGTAAAATTTGAAAAAGTTGATGGTGGGTATATAGATTCGGCCGGGCCGAATATAATATTCGCGCTTGTTTTTAATATAATGAAGATAGTTCCATGTTTTTTATCTTGATTTCAAAAGTCTTGAGTTCTAAAATGTTTAATAGCAAAAATTAATTAATAACGAACTTAGTACGATATTTAAGGGATTTTCTTCCAACATTCATTCATTAGGTTCATTAAGAATAAAATCAATTTGCGTCATGTATTTGTTGAATTCGCCCATAATTGAGTGTTTTCCTTACATTTTCAACTATTTTCTATAAGAATCTTTAAAAAATGTTCGCGTAAAAATATTTTCGATAAAGAAAAGAGCAAAATTATAGCGTATGGACAATTCAGACTTAATCTATGAAATATGGCGAAGAAAAATTGAGCGAAGTTAAAATATTGTCAACAACTTTTTAGGAAATCACTCCCAATATAGAAAAAACATGAAAAGAAATACTTATAAAGCAACAACGAACGCTGACAGAAGATTCACCATTCGAGATGCCTCCAATTCGACTGATTTTGCGTCAAAAATTAAACAAACTCAAGTATTTTAGCAAGTGTTTTACCGTAAAACGTGTTATTTGAAATCCAGTGCACCTATGAAGACTAAAAATTATAAAGAACCCATCTCTAAACACCATTCGTGAAGTAAGTTTACCAGTGAACGCATGTTCTAAAAAAGGAATGAAACATATTGTTATATATAGAGTTGGGAATAGTATTTCATTTCAGTGAATCGTTCGTTATCGGTCAGTACGACTGAATGAAAGATTTCTTTCTTTTCTTTCATCTTTCATTTATTGAAGTATGAGTGGAATAGGAATGAATGAAATAGGTTTTTTTTTTTTCTTTCATCTCTCATTTATTTATTTTCTTTCATATTTTATTTACTGAAATATGTATGGAATAGAAACCAAAGAAGGATTCATAATTTTCTTTCATCTTTTATTTGCTGAAGTATGAATTGAATGGAAACGAATGAAAGATGTTTGTTTTTGTGAAACAATAATGTCTATTGAATGGTTAAGCACTTTTTATTTTATTCAGATGTTTTGAACATACATACTTCATTTGTGTATTATTATTTACATCAAATTTTTTTGTGCCGGATGAATTCACATATTCAAATCAGCTGTAAAGAATATAACAAAAGCAATGAATGAAATATGAAAAAAATGTGAAAAGTGAAACATAAACATAAAAGATTGTGAATTATTTCATATATTTCATTTAACTGAATCGTTCAATTGTAATATTTCTTTCATGAACGACACAAGTCTAGTTATATAGAATGAGCAAAAATCAATATGAATGGCTCCAATGACTATAAATATTATTATTTTCGTCATTTGAGAAAAAAAGGATGCTAATTATGTATCCCATAAAGATGCGAAGAAAGTATAATGGCGTAGAGTGCTACTTCATATTATGACATGTGAACTTCGATTTTCTACGCATAGAATTACGGAAAAAAACTTGCAAAAGTTTATGGGAAAAGAATTTCTAACATTTTATACACTATTTGAATTCATTTCATGGACATTCCAGTTCCACAATGCTCCTATTCACACCGCAGGAGCGTGAAAACAAAGAATTCGAAGTCAAAATTTTCATCATACTCTCTCGACCTTAATATAATAGACCTTAATATAATAGAAAATGTATGGAAATTGCTGTCACGTAATGTTTATGAGTAGGACAGATAATACGAGCACAAAAATTCATTATCTGAAGAGATTAAAAAAAGTTGGAGCAAACATTCTTTGTTACAAGTTAAAAATCTTTATAAGTCCCTTCCAAATATAATTTTTGAGGTTAAATTAAATAATAAAGGCTATTCTTATTATTAATAATTTCCGAATAATATAACAAAACAAAAAAGAACCATATTAATCAATACATCTTGTTGTTTTATTGAATAAATAAAAATCCTCTTGTTGGAAAAAAATCATTAAAACTCGTAATTAGTTATTACTTCAATTTATTTCGGTTGTAGATATCTTAGAAATGAGGACTTTAAAATTTATTATGAAAAAATAGTAATTTTCATTATTATTTTAAAAATAACAAGAGATTTAATGTAACGAAAATCTTGAACCTATTCAGTTGAAATGCGGTGTATATGGTAATAATTTTTTCTGTGTAGTTCACAATTCTACATATTTTCTAATATTTATATGACAAGTGTCATGATTATATTGTAGTTAACAGAAATATGGTTATGAAATTCTTATTATTTTTAACCATGATTAGCTATGAACTAATAAAATACATTTTATTTAATCACTAATTTAAAATCTCTATATCCCCCTATATGTATTTAAAAATCTTATAACATTTAGGGTAATAAATAAGTATTCAATAATTTTTTATTTCTGTAATTAAATAATTAAAATCAATTCATATAATATTGAATTGGTGTCATAAAACAATTAGTTATTAAATATCAATCAGTATTTTTCAACAAATATTTTCATTTTTACATTTTTTTTATTAAACAAAAACAGTACAATTATAATAGACGTGTTTAAAACGTGTCAAACAAATACTGAAACAAACAAATATTAATGTATTTAGCTGATTGTTCCAATATAAATTATCTATTTCTATTTGTTTAACTCTCATAAATTAAATAAATAAGCTTTACAAAAACTTATCAAGATCTAAGATTAGAATTTGAAAGTGATTATAATTTTATTTTCTTCTAGATTTTTTTTTTTTAGTTTAAAGCCTAATTTTTATTTCATTTAATTAAGCACCTATATAAATTGAAATTATCAATTGTAGATACAATAAAAATTTATAAAAATAGTACCTATCAATATAAATAAAAACAACAAGTACGATTGACCAAATTATTAACTAAACGTAAATGGAAATATGTATGTATAACATAGAAATACTTACTACGAGTATACATTCATATAAACAAGTGCGACAAATTGCCAGTCATCATAAATAAAATCATGTGTTTTGAATCATATAACACAAAACAAGTAACAACAAATTTAACTTACTAACTAACGCAATATCTAAGAAAGTTGCTACTATGACTGATAATATGATTTAAATTATTTAATACACAGATAGTACACTCAAAAAAATAAAACTCTCAAATTGAAAATAGGTAAATATTATTTTTAGTAAACAATATTGGGATTGACAGTTTGTAAGGAAGAAGATAGTTTCATTCACAATAATTTGGGAATTAAAATTTCTAAAAATTTAATAATGTTTTAACTAGGACTTTCCGCTAATATTTAAATATTACCTAGATGAGATAGTTTTGTCTGATTAAGGGTTTGGGGATTAGGGGATTTGTTAGCGATGTTTTTAAATGCTTAGCGATTTTTTTTTTTTTTTTTGAGATTTTTGGGGATTTTTATTTTTTTTAAATTTTTTCCTTTTCAACTTAGAAAATGAAAAAAACATAATTTTCTGCTGTATATGAAGTTTTTAATAAAATAAATCTATACTTATTTCAACAACAGTGCACTGAAGATAATAAAAAGTAACTGTGATACTAAATAGGGTACTATTAAGTCCAAACAAATTATTAAAATCTCATAAAGAAAATGATTATTGTACGAATTGGTTGTGAAGGTAATTTTTAAGTAATGGAACTTGATTATAAAAGGTAATTTTAGTCCTGGCATTAACTAAAAGATTTTAAAAATAATTCCATAAAATCTTATTTTTGGAAACATTGTATAAAATTTTCTTTTTAAATATTGACTATTTAGGTGAATTTACTTACCCAAATCTGCTTATCTACAAATGAAATGGATTCAAGCACAAATAAAAAGTAATGCAGTTTATACTAATCCCAAAAATTAAGTTATTTTTGGGATTTGGGAATATGACTTGAAAAAAGTCTGGGAACCCTGAGGTGAGATATAATTTAAGGTATATATATATATTAACAGAAAAACCACAAATATGCAATTGCATATTTTTGTGTTCTTTGAATGAAACCATCGTGTTTTTTTTTTGTAAAATTCACCCTAAAACGCATATTTTTACATATTGTGGCTTAAGAGCATATATAGCATATTTTGTTATTTTTATTTAGATCATATTTAACCTTCTTATAGCATATTTTGACATACTGAGGTTTAAAAGACCTCATTGGTGTTTTTCAAATAGGAGATCCATAAATATTTAGTTCTTAAAATAAATTTTTATGTATACTTCCTAAATTCGTTAAAAGTCGATGAGAAGTTTGAATTGTAGCAATAAATCTAAAGATTTAGAAACAGATTATTTTATATTTTTAAGCTATATTTGAAACGTGATTTAAATGGAATCAGTTAATTTTGTAAAATTATATGTATTTTTTTGAGAGCTATGTTTTTATACCCACCATAAAAAAGATAATTGGTTTATTGAGTTTGTCATTCCGTGCCGAAAAATTCATTTATGACCTCATAAAGTATATATACATTCTGGATCCTGGTTAGATTCTGGGTCGATCTAACTATGAGCGTCCGTCTGTCCGTCGAATATAAAATTCTCACTTTTTAAATTTAGATACGAATAATTTACATAATTTCTGAAGAGATAATAATGCTCAGAATTACATGGACAAGCTAATTGAAGATCGAAAAAGTTTTAACGTTATATAATAAACAAAATGTGGAAATAAAAAAAGCTTTTCAACGCAGTTAATAGATACATTTAGTTTTAACTTATTTATGAAATTTAAATATTACAGACAAAATTTTCTTTAATTTAGTAACTCAAGAAAACGCACGACAAATAAGAATATACAATATTTATTTGTAAGTTATTTTTATTTGCAATAATCCTGCGTATTAACGTAATAATAGTTATCTATCGTATAAGGTTTATAAAATTTCTCAAGAAATACAAACTAAAGTTTTTAACAAAAATTTGACATGGACAACTTTTAAGACACGAAGGTTAAACGACAAAATTTGGAATACATATTTAAAGGAAAATATAACGAAAACTTATTTATTTTTATCTTTTATGTTAACCCATGATTTATCCATAAGTAGTAATAATATTTACTTCCATACATAAAACCAAATAACTGAAATTAATTTTGAACTTTAACCTTCGTTATTATTGTCCAAACTTCAGATAATACATGAGATATGATTTTTTTTGTAGATAAAAAAAAAAAAAACTTTAAAAAAATACCTTCTCGCCGAAGAATTCAAATCGTAGCTATGGCTTAGTTATATGAGGCGTTTACATGTTCTGAATGCAAACCAAAATAAAAAAAAACTTCTACGTATAATTTACGTATCGTTATTATTAAGAGTATAAGTCAATTTTAACTTTTCAATGAAATTAATGTCATAATTACCGTTATAATAAGAACTTTCTAGAAAAAGGAGGGTAAAATATGTTGAAAATTTATCCATTTTGAAAAAAAAAACGAAAAGAGAGAACATATTATCATGTTTGATAAATATTTCAAGGGAATTCGTAATAACTTTAACATATTTTGGCCAATTTCTACTTTATAAATCTTTTTTGACAGATAATTTTAACATTAATTTTTACAATCCAAAGAACGATTCTAGGGGGAGTTACGATTAAAATTCAAAAGTCTCTCAATTTGGTACAGAGTAATAAATATATACGTTATCTCAAAATATGGTATTATTAATATTTTTAAAGGAAGACAAAAAAATTCTTAAAAATTATAATTCTTTTTTGAGTTCCATTAAATAAATACACTGCATTTCAACTGAATAGGTTTAAGATTTTCGTTACATTAAACCTCATGTTATTTTTAAAATAATAATGAAAATATTATTATTAATATTTTTTCATAATAAATTTTAAAGTCCTCATATCTAAGATATCTACAAGCAAAATAAATTTAAATTTTTTTAATAAAAAAAATTTTAAATAATATTTTTTTTTTTTTCAACAAAAGGATTTTTTAGGTAATTCTTTTGTTTCATCAATAAAAAACAATATGTATTGATTAATATGGTTCTTTTTGTTTTGTTATATTATTCGGAAATTATTAATAATAAGAATAGCCTTTATTATTTAATTTAACCTAAAAAATTATATTTGGAAGGGATTTATAAAGATTTTCAACTTGTAACAAAGAATGTTTGCTCCAACTTTTTTAATCTCTTTAGATAATGAATTTTTGTGCTCGTATTATCTGTCCGACTCATAAACATTACGTGACAGCAATTTCCATATATTTTCTATTATATTAAGGTCGATAGAGTATGATAACCACTGCTAAGTGGTAAAATTTTGACTTCGAATTCTTTGTTTTCACGCTCCTGCGGTGTGAATAGTAGCATTGTGGAACTGGAATGTCCATGAAATGAATTCAAATAGTGTATAAAATGTTAGAAATTCTTTTCCCATAAACTTTTCCAAGTTTTTTTCCGTAATTCTATGCGTAGAAAATCGAAGTTCACATGTCTCATAATATGAAGTAGCACTCTACACCATTACACTTCCTTCGCATCTTTATGGGATACATAATTAGCATCCTTTTTTTCTCAAATGATGAAAATAATAATATTTATAGTCATTGGAGCCTTCCATATTTATTTTTGTCTTTCATTTTACTTCACGAATGGTGTTTAGAGATGGGTTCTTTATAATTTATAGTCTTCTTATGTGCACTGGATTTCGAATAACATGTTTTACGGTAAAACACTTGCTTAAATACCTGATTTTTGTTTAATTTTCGACGCAGAATCAGTAGAATTGGAGGCATCTCGAATGGTGAATCTTCTGTCAGCTTTATAAGTACCTCTTTTCATGTTTTTTCTATAGCGGGAGTGATTTCCTAAAAAGTTGTTGACAATATTTTAACTTCGCTCAATTTTTCTTCGCCATATTTCATAGATTAAGTCTGAATTGTCCATACGCTATCATTTTGCTCTTTTCTTTATAGGAAAATTTTTTACGCGACCAGTTTTTAAAGATTCTTATAGAAAACAGTTGAAAATGTCAAGAAAACACACAATTAAGGGCGAATTCAACAAATACTTGACGCAAATTGATTTTATTCTTAATGAGCCTAATGAATGAGTTCAGATGAAACAAAAAAATTGCATTAAAACATACTTTTGTTGGAAGAAAATCCGTTAAAAATCGTACTTAGTTTTTTTGAGTTCTAAGATGTTTTGCTATTAAACATCTTAGAACTCAAGACTTTAGAAATCAAGATAAAAAAAATGGAACTATCTTCATTATATTAAAAATAATACGAGTTTTAATGTAACGAAAATCTTGAACCTATTCAGTTGAAATGCACTGTAGTTCGTTAGAGTTCAACAATATTTTTATATGAGTATCCCAGAATTCTTGACATCACTCCTACATGAAACCCTTAGGCGTTGCCTTCGAATGTATCATTGTTAGGTGCTGTTAATGATCGATATTATACGGATAATTTAAAATGTTGCAATTTGTTAGAATCAGTTCTAGAACATTAAAAATTTTAAAAATTACAATGAATTTATTTAAAATCATTAATGACACAAATAATTATATTATGTTAATATTATAATTTTACATAATTATCACTAAAACAAATATGCCTTTTGAAATTAATTTAAACTTAATTTTGAATTTAAAACAACTTAATTTGAATTAGTAATATACAAAAGTATAAAGAAACATGCGTTCCTTTTAATTATCAATCGTTATAGTTAGATTTCACTGTTATTTGTGTATGTGTTTTTGTTTTGTTTGTTATTGATTAATAATACTTTCGATTAATTTATTAATTACCTCAAGACAAAAACATGATTGTTGAATTGATTTTACACAATGAAATTAAAAACAAAAATATTGAAATGAAGTGAAATAATAATAAAAATTAAAATCATAATGAATCACAAGCTGAAGAAGATATCTTTTTATTTATTTCTTTTTTCAACGTCAACGTCATCATCATCTTTGTTATTTTATTGATCAATACAAACATCATTAAATGAAGAATGAAAAATATAAATAAAATTAAAACAAAAATGAGAATAAGAACACACAATGCGCACGCGTTATTTGTCCATTAAAGTTAAAATATACTTAAATACATAAAACAATAAAACAACGACAATAAAACAACAACAGCAACAATACATACATATTAAAGTGGTGTAATGGCCCAACAAATAAATAATTAAATAAATTAAATATTAAAATATAAATTTACCTGTTATTGGTGTGATGGTGTTGGTGTTATAAATCATTACGATTGTTGTTGCTTGTAAAGTTAGTGAGTGGTTTAATGGTGATCAAACAAACAAACAGATGATTGATAATGTTCAAAATAATATTAAACAAATACAGAGTATAAAATCATAAAATATTTATACTTCAAACAAAACATCATCTCAATATACATATATGTACATACATATGTATATGTATATGAAGTACGTGTATATGAACATAAAAAGTCATAGTTGTTGTTATTTTTATTTTATCATACATATGTACATACTCACATATTTTTTACCCACGATTGTAACCAAAAGCAAAAAAAGAAAGAAAAGAATAAAATTCAGTCATAAAACAACGACATACGGCAGGCGCCTCGAGGGTATCAATTATACGCCAATACTAGTCAATTAGCCAAAGAATCACGGTGGTTGACTCAAAGTTGTAAAGATGAAAATAAAAAAAGGAAAGGAACAAAATACAAATAAATAAAACAACAAAAATACTTTGTATGAAAAGATTTGACTGATGGTAATGGAGACTGGTAGTAAAAATAAATATCAAGAACAAATATTCTAAGAGAATGAATTCGTTAAATTTTTGGGGAATCCCACAAAAAAAAAAAAAAAGTTAAATTAAACTATTATTATGGTTAATTAATTTTAAGCATTACACACAAATATACTTTAATTTTTGGAACTTAAAATATTTTAGGTTCAATATTTACATTCAGATTCAGGATTATGACCATTGCACACCTTGAACTAGTACATATCACATTTGATGTTTAGAAGAGTTCAGTTCTGATTTTTGTATGGACATGTTTAAAATGTCCCCATTAATAATGCGTTTATACGAGTATATTTTACCATAAGAACGATTTGTACGATTTAGATAGAATAACAATTTTTTCCGATATTAATTTGGGAATAACTCCGAAAATAGAAAATATTGGGCAAATAAAAAATAATGTTTGAAGACAATTTTCGTCTACATCTTTTGGTTTAATTTTTTCTAATCGTACTAACTGTTCCTGAGTTATGTTGAAATATACTCGAGTAGAAAAAAACTGAATAAAGATTTGATTACAGAAAGTCGAATTCTGTCTAGTTGATCTCTTTTTTTAAAGCAGGCCCAGTTAATTCAACTGAAGGAAAATATACTTTTAAATTTCTGAAAATATGCCACTAAAGCCCACATGAACCAAAAAAAAAAAAACAGCAGCTTAAATAATTCATTGTATTCTTTTTTTGTCTCACTCGAGATGAGGCAGTCACAACAGAGTTGTTCAGTCAGAACAAAATATACACTAGTTTTTTTTTTTTTTTGTTTTTGTTCTTATTGCATTATGTTTGATTCCTTTAGTTTTTTTGGTTAAATTTTGTTGTATTTCTTGTTTGCTCCTCATCAATCTCTTATCAAAGATTCGACCTCACCGGTGTTAAAGTTTCCTGAATTGTAGTGCTGACGTGCCATGAACAACAAAAAAAGTCGTATCGTACGTATGAGTATGAGTTTTTTTTTCTTATTAAGCATTTTTCTGTTATTTGTATGTATTTCGAACATGGTTGACATGAACGTTTAGGAAATGTATACAATATTTGTATTAAGTAAAGAATCAAGTGATAAAACCATTAATAATTTATTAGTGTTGGCTGGTGACAACAGCAAACAACAACAACAACCACAACACATTAAAAGATAGAATTGTCTCAACATAGAGTCAGACAGACAGACATACATATAATATGATTATCCGTCCAGTCAATTCAGTATAACCACCTCAAGACATGAACAGACAGACGAATAAACTTTTGTATCCAACACAATTGAACAATAAATGTGAGTCATGGATTCAGTATCCAAAATACAAAAAAAAAAGTTTTTTTTTTTTTTTATTTTCTTCATCTCCTCGTTTAGTTTGAGTACAAAAACCATATTACAATAACAAATTATGGTGTTTTTGTAATTTTTGTTTTCGTGTTGTACATACATACATAAGACATTTCTCACTCACCTGTTTTCTTAGGTTGAGTTTTTTATTGTTGCTGCTGTTTAGTTTTTTTTTTTTTTTTTTCAAATTTGAGTTGGATTTGAATTTTTAACAGTGGCGGCAGTGCTATCAGCAAAATAAAATTAAAAAAAAGACGAAAACAATTTTTTTTGTCATTCAAGATGTAAGAGAATTATGTGTCTGTGTGTCATCCATCGTCATTATTATTGCGTAGGGGTAATTAAATTTACTTTATGGACTCTAGGGTCATACAAAGTTCAAATGTTTTGACATTAGTTGTTTGTCGAGAAAAATTGTTAATCACTACTATTAAAAAAATAACATAATCACAAATTAATTAACAATTAAAATGAATATTTTCAGCGTCGAAACAATTGTATTTACATATTTGAAAATATTTTAAAAAAGACGAATAATACAATTTATGTCTTATAAATACAAAGTATTAAAACAAAGAAGATCACAACACATAACAACCTTTAAAATATTTTACTTAATATAAATTTGATCCGCCTTGTTAAAGTCTTAGAGAAATATGATTAACAAAAATCTAGATATATATTTGTAGTTCCACAACAATCTCCTTATCGGGAAAAAATGTGTAGAAAATTGTTATAAAAATTATCACCTGAAATTTAGAAATGTCGTAGAACTCCTCAAATAAACTTAATATTTTCAAGTTATTTTCATCGATATAAAGAAAATAGTATTAATTAACCTTTAATCTTTTAATGAATTTTAATGGTATTTGTATAAATTTTGATAAAAATTAATAATTACAGCCAATAATTGCTTATTGTTGTTTCTTTATGTGGAGGGAAATAAAGGTTTTTAAATTTTTGGTCTCACCCTTAGAAATGTTTGCATATTACAAAATCTATGAAAGAAAAAGTTTTAGATTAATTACAACTTAAATTTTCGACGTTTACATTTTTTTGAATTCGACAGTTTACTTCCTTTCTAAAATTACCAAAATCAAGAAAATTGAACAACAAATAATATCAAAGTTATTGAAACAAAATTAGTTAAAAACGTAATTTTAACCTAAATACAATCCAACATAAGATTTCAACCAAAATTAGAGGAAGAGAAATGAAATTTGTCATATGATTTTTTTTTTTTTTTGCACTTTGACATATATATTATGTCAAAATTTTTTGATAATAACGTTCGATATACGTGAAAAATTTCCGATCAAAGTTCACAAAAAGATCTCTTGTTTTGCATATAGGTTAGGTTAGGTTATAAGGGTCGCCCGCCATAGCGAGTGCACTCGGAGGCCATTAGGCCCATTGTGATGCCCTATTAGAGAAGAAAACTCCTCTCCCTTTCCATAAACAAAAAAACTAACTTTCCGTTGATCTATCCAGAAACCAACCCGTACTCCTAACAAATCCAATCAGGTTTGAAAGTGGCATGTCATTGAGACAATCCAGATCATGGAAGATTTGTCTACCGAGGTGTCTCAGTCTACGCCCTTTCAGTGCTGGACATTCACATAACAAGTGCTGTACGGATTCCTCTTCTTCCTCATCTAAACAACTTCTACAAAAGCTATTCCCTGGGTAACCCATATGTTCCGACATGCGCCCGATCATACAGTGCCCCGTGATTATACCTACTAGAAGCCTTATCGATGATCTATCAAGAGAGAGTAATGCTCTAGTTCTACTCCGAGACCGGAGCGGCCAGAGAGTTCTTGATAGTCTACAAGTGGTGATTGAGGACCACCTGCTTTCCATCTCATTCACCGCCCATTCATCAAGAGCATTGGATACAGTAACGAAGGGAGTGAGAATGTCCTCGCAAGCGAGTGCCTCGTCCACAGACGATGCATTTACTGCGCATTCATCCGCCATTTCGTTACCTCGTATACCTGTATGGCCCGGAATGCATATAACTCACGTATTATTTATAGGATCTGTATAAAGATTTTAGTGATTACTTACGGACAGCAATCGGACTTGACATCTCCGATGTTTATGAAATTCTCTACACATATTGGCAATTTGAAGTATTTCTCAAATCATTAAATTATAGACTCAAGACTCAAGTTAAAAATTATATAAAGTTAACAAAACTCTTGTCCATTTCCGTGCAAAATTTCATATTTGGCAGAAAATTTCAATTAAAATTAATTACATAGAGTTACAAAATGAGAAAAAATTTCTGCGGCACGGAGTGTGTCAGTTAATTCTCTTCAATCCACTTCTTTTTTTTTTTTTTGAATTGACTCTAGTTTTCGCTATAAATCGCGATTTTTAAAATAAGAAGGTTGCACTATATATTGAAGCATATCTCGAAAACTATTTGTCTGATTTTGTTCAAAAAAAAAAAAAAAAAAAAAATAAAAAAAAAATAAATAAAAAAAAATATTAAAGAATTCAAATTAAAACTATCTTCAAATCGTTTTTACATTACTTTTTAATACGGTTAACAGTTATGGAGATAATAAACCTATCTTTGTAGAAAAAATTAAATTTTATACAAAATTTCAAGAAAAAATTTGTTTAAAATATCAATACATAGAGATAAATTTTATGCAAATAAAACAAGGCACATTTCATTAAAAACAATACTTTAATTTTGATTTCATTCACAAATTAGTAAAAATACTAATTTATAAGTTACATAAAAAAAATTTAAAAAAAGATTTTGTGGTTTTTTTAATTTTTATTTGTAACTTGTAAATGAGTATTTTGGCTAATTTGTGAATAAAATCTAAACTTATGCATTGATTTTAATGAAAGATTTCTTGTTTTATTTGCATCAATATTATTTTTATGATTAAAGAATAAAAACTTGAATTTTTGTGACATTCGAATTTTAATGATTTTTTTAAACAAATTTTCTTAAAAATTTGTATAAAATTTAAATATCTAAATATCTCTACAACTGTTAAACGTATTAAAAAGTAATGTAAGAACGACTTGAAGATTTTTTGATATATTTTTTTGAACAAAATAAGACAAGTCGTTTTCCATAAATAGTTGCACTATTCCTTCCTTAATTTTACAAATCGCGATTTATCGCGAGAACTAGAGTCAATTCAAAAAAAGTGATTAGTTCTTATTAATACCTTGAATCTGAATTGACTGAGAAACACAGGGAAACACAGAGTCAGTGTTTCCCTGTGTTATTTATGAGCGAGGAAAAAAATTTAAAAAGTCATTATTTTCCAGATTTTGATTGCCATTTAAAAAGCTTTTTTCAATCAATTTCAGACTTTGCATGCCTTTTTGCCAAACGTGATAGAAAATTGGGTGCTAAACATAAATATCGTGTAGAGTTATTTTTCTAAGTTCATAATGTGCTCTCGCGCTAGATAAGTCAAGAGTTTTCAAGGACTTTCTGCTAAAAACATTTGATATGGAATATTTATTAGAGTATTCATTTTACTCGACTTTTTCATTGTTCGAATAATCAAATAACTCGAAAATGGAGTTTTTAAATTACTCGAATAATCGATTAAATCTTTTAAGTTACTCGAGTTATTCGATTAATTTATACCTTAAAATTTTGCTCGATTTTTCAATGCTTATAAAAAAAAATGATACAAAAATATAGCTTAAAATAAGAAATAGTCTTTCCAAAATAATTAGGAGATTCACAAAGTGTGCTATCATGTCGTATTGTTTATTAAGGGTAGTCCGAAGTGCAATTTTGTCTCATAACTTCACTTTTTAATTTGGACACATACTAACCTTTGCACAACAGAGGTTTTCAGTTATATTCAAAACGTTTGTACAATATTTTTAAGTGTATCGAAGACCTACTAAACCCAGATTTATTTTTAGAATGTTTTATAATTCATTGTTCATTTATAAATTATACAAATGTATACAGTTTTTAAGATAATTTACTCATATTTGTATTATAGTGATCTCGTGATTATGTTTTAGTTCAATTTTATGGAAAATTGTTTCGCAACTTTTAATTTTTTATCAACATCAGTGTACAAATATAAGAAATTCTATAAAATTGTATAATAAATTAGTAAAATATACAATTAGTTAGAACTGCTTTCTTTTCTCCATTTAATGGGCACATTTACTGTAAATTTTTAAATAAATAATTCTTTCTCCCAAATGTACGCATAAGAATTATAATTGGCTCTATTTTGAATTAAACTACAATTTCTATCAAAATGTAAAATATTTTAATTCACATTTCTTCCTATTTTTGTTATAATTTAGTAAACTGAGTATAATATTTTACATAAATATTATATGGATTTTTGTCCGCTAGGCTGTGAAAGAATTGTGAAAATATATTTCTTAGTTTTTAAGTTATTGCATTTTGAAAATGACAAAAACCCCTTAGGACTATCCTTTTTTTTAGATAAAGTAGTTCAGCGATTCTTAACATAAAGAACAAGTTTACATGCTAAACTTAATTTTAAGTCCAAATTCCTTCTATATAAAAAATTTCATTCGAACTATCACCATTATATCCTCTACATCAGATTGAGAATTTATTTGTGTATCAACTATATACCTTTAATCGTAGAAACAATAATATTTTTTTCCAAATCAAGTTTAAAATCCTTCAATTTGTTTCTTGTTATATTTATATTAAAATTATTTGAATTTTACTTTATAATTTTTTAAAGTGGCGTTTATATTTTTATTTAATTTTTGTAATTAAGAAACGACCTTTAACTATGTATTGTAATTTAGACATATATTCGGTTCTTTTTACTAAATACATTTTTTTTATAAAATTAAAATTTATGGCACCACTTTTATATTAGAAACATTCTATACAAAACTTGAAACATTGTTTTTAAGCTAAATTTTTTAGATAACTAAAATCAAAACGTCCTAAAAACTAGTTAAGAAAGAAAATATTTAAAATATTTTTTACTCGAATTATTCGATTAATCGGCATAAATTGCTCGAATAAATTGTTACTCGAAATTCTTGATTTTAATTTAATCGAACAGTTGTTTGATATTAATTTGTCGATTAATCGAGCAAACAATATTCGAGTGAATACCCTAATATTTATTCAGTTGTAGGCCAAGCCTTCTGAAGATTGGTGTAGGAATACAATCTTCACTAAGGGAAAAAATTCGATTCAAAATCAACAACGGTTGTGCTCACATTGGTAATTTACGGTAATAGCTTTTTAATACCTTTCGTTAACAAATTTAATAGAAAACATATGTAATTAACAATTTGATACCGAAATGGTTTCAACTTGGTGCCAATTAGGTATCGATTTTCAATAAGAATTGAACACGCAGTGTTTAATTTAAACACATACGGTGTAGATTCACTATTGACAAAGAATGGTATCGTTTTCAACACGTATGTGATTGATATTTCTCTGGGTGTTCTTATAATCTACGATTGTAACACTTGTAGAGCTAAGTGTTATATGTTGAAACACAAGCAATCGACGGACCATGTTCAAATATATATTTATGGGCAGTAAACAATTTAAACGAATCAGAAGTTCTTGATGTTCTAAATATGAGAATACATTGTGGTGTAATTACAATGGATAAAAACATTTTTCGAATGTCGTTTAAATTATTTACATCACTATTAAATGTTTTTAAGGAAAATATTATTAAAAAAAAAAAATAATAATAATAATAAGTGTAGACACTTATTCGGCCAAATTCAAAAACGTTTATTTTTGGACTCGGCAAAGATATCGAATCCTTATTCATAAATAAATTTGTCCTACAACAGATTACAAAAAAGTCTATCAAAATTGGTCTGAAATCAGCTATAAAAGGAAAAAAAGCTTTACCAAGATAATGCGAAATTGATATAGTTGAAGCAAATAACTCGAAAACTATAAGAGGTAAATTACACATATAAGTACGTTTTTGGTTTAGGCCTTATCATGAGCTTTAAGAATATTTAAATATAAAAATCTTTAAAATCACATAAAAACAAAAAATTGGCATGTGTTTTAATATTTTCTTTGTCAAAGGTACCATACTTTGAACCCATATAGTCTATTATAAATTACAGATTTACTTCTACGATTTTTATATTTTTCCGCACTGTTTATTATTATAATTATATATGCAACTACTAGAGCTTTAATAAACGCCATGATCTTTAAAATGTTGGACACAATTGTCGACAAAAACTAAATAAAAATCCGGCGAAAATTCAGTTAAGTGTTTTACAAAAAAAAAAAAAAACAGTGGATATTTTTGATTTCCAGGAAAATACTTTAATGATAAAAATAAAAATAACCTTATTTTCATAATTTTGGAAGCTATCAAAAATAACTTTAGACTGTCTTTCGAATTGTACTTCTATGCTGGTATGATTATATGATTTTGCTTTACGCCATACTCAATTGTAATGTATTCTTTACCAAATTTTATTGTCTAAATGTTACAAATCTAATCAGAATAAAATTTTTTATTTGTAGCAATAAAAGAAATTATCCTTTTCAACAGTTTGAAATTTATAATTATTATGTTATAATAACACAATTAATGTCATTTCCTTGCAGCACTTTTATGGGCATCAGGTTTCTGTAGCGTTTTTGCTTAAATTTTTAAAATTTATGTGAAACTATTATTACTCCAAGTTGAAAATTAAATGTAATTTATTTTAACAATATATAGTTTTTCTTCAATTTTATTTATTCTTTTTAGTTTTTTGAGCTAAGCAAAATTTCAATTAAAATTTTTAATTGAAATTCATGTAATTTTTCTTTTTATCAATTTCTGGCAAGCCCTTGTTGCATGTTGTTTATTATAAACAAGAACAAATAAAAAACAAAAAACATCAAAAACAACAACAGCAATATCAACATCTACCACAACAACAGCAACAATAACGAGGAGAGAAATCAACTCGTCTAATATTATAAGCACATGTAATTAATGTGATGTTACGACACCACTAGACGCCACTTTAACCATTACGATTATCTCTCATTTCAACCCATACAAAAGACTACTTACTTACTTCCTTTCATTATACATACCCTTTAAACATTTGGAAGATAAATTTGTTGCCAATCTTCCAGACGTCACTTCTTAGAGACTTCTAGAAGATTGTCGGAAGATTTTCCGAAAAATACAAAAACAAAATACATTGCTATTGCGCATTAATCGTCCAGAAATCATTTCTTAGTGACTTCCAGATGATTATCGGAAGTGTGTACGAAATTCACAAAAACAAAATACATTACTATCGTCCTTTGATCTTCTAAAAGTATACTTTGAAGTCACTTCTGGAAGATTATAAGATGATAATTCGAATTTAACAAAAACAAAATACATTACAATTGCGCAGTAATCTTCTGGACGTGTGTTGGGAAGATTGTCGGTTTTTTATGAAAAGAAAATAACACAATAAAGAAACAGGTAGAATCATGTTTTCAGTAACAATTTAACTTTGGTACAGTTCAGTAGCAATAATAAACATAATAAGATAATTATATAAGTGTTTTTTATTGTTAATAATTTGGAAATTATTAATAAAGGACATTTTAAAAGGTAAGTAAATCTTATTAAACTTTTATTTAGTAATATCAGATATTACTCACAATTTGTATTAATTTTAGGAAAAATTTCATCAAACAAACAAGTATTTGCATATTTAAAGAAGTCCAAAACTTTGCCTGTAATAGTATTATGCCGCATTCTTCATACAAAAGGTAATCTAATTCAATTTAACAATCAAAATTATTATTAATCTTCTTTTCTTCTTTTAAAGGGATTTGATCAGAAGTTTCTCATGGAGATTATATTATTAAATGTAAAATTAATTTATATGTGAATTATTTATTTTGTAGTTTTATATGTATAAATAATTGTGAAATAAAAATAATTATGAAATATATAAAAAAATAATAATTTTAATTATAAATACAGAAATAAAAAAGTGAAAAATCATCTTCTAGAAGAGACTAAGACGAGACTTCTCTGATCATCTTCCGGGTGGCGTCCAGAAGAGTCTTCTTCGACACTTCCAGAAGTATCTTCTTCGACTCGTCTGGAAGACACTTCCACGAGGAACAGTTCTTCCCGACGGAAGATGATTTTAATGATACTTTGGCAATAGTCGTGGCGATGAGTTTCAACTTCTGGAAGACTCTTCTTAGCCACTTCCGCAATAGAAAATGTTTGCAGGGTACATTCATGCGAGTGTATGTATATGGATTCCCTACAACACTACTACATACATATGTACAAACGAACGTACAGTATTTATGTGTAAATGTGGTCAAGATATGTTTAACGCAGCCCTGCAAACATTTTCTATTACGGAAGTGGCTAAGAAGAGTCTTCCAGAAGTTGAAACTCATCGCCACGACTATTGCCAAAGTATCATTAAAATCATCTTCCGTCGGGAAGAACTGTTCCTCGTGGAAGTGTCTTCCAGACGACTCGAAGAAGACACTTCTGAAAGTGTCGAAAAAGACTCTTCTTGACGCCACCCGGAAGATGATCTGAGAAGTGTCGTCTTAGTCTCTTCTAGAAGATGATTTTTAGTTTTTTTATTTCTGTATTTATAATTAAAATTATTCTTTTATATTTCATTATTATCTTTATTTCACAATTATTATATATATAAAACTACAAAATAAATAATTTACATATAAATTAATTTAACATTTAAAATAAAATCTCCATAGGAAACTTCTGGTCAAATCTGGTACCTTTAAAAGAAGAAAAGAAGATTAGTAATAATTTTAATTGTTAAATTGTATTTAGATTACCTTTTGTATGAAGAATTCGGCAAGGCACTATTACAGGCAAAGTTTTGGACTTCTTTAAAAATGCAAATACTTGTCCGTTCGATGAAATTTTTCCTAAAATTAATATAAATTGTGAGTAAAATCTGATATTACTAAATAAAAGTTTAAGAAGATTTACTTTCCTTTTAAAAAGTTTATTTGTTAATAATTTCCAAATTATTAACAATAAAAAAACACTTATGTAATTATCAGGAACACTTTATTTTATATTTATTATTGCTGCCGAACTGTACCATAGATAAATTGTTACTGAAAACATGATTCTATCTGCTTCTTTATTGTGTTATTTTCTTTTCATAAATTATCCAACAATCTTCCCAACACACGTCCAGAAGAATATTGCGCAATAGTAATGTATTTTGTTTTTGTTAAATTCGAATTATCATCTTATTATCTTCCAGAAGTGACTTCAAAGTATACTTCTGGAAGATCAAAGGACGATAGTAATGTATTTTGTTTTTGTGAATTTCGTACACACTTCTCACAATCATCTGGAAGTCACTAAGAAGTGACGTCTGGACGATTAATGCGCAATAGCAATGTATTTTGTTTTTGTATTTTTCGAAAAATCTTCCGACAATCTTCTAAAAGTCACTAAGAAGTGGCGTCTGGAAGATTAGCAACAAATTTATCTTCCAAATGTTTGAAGGGAGCTGACCAGTTGGCTAGAAGGTTTACTTTGGCCTTATATTTGTTGAGTTTTAAAACATACATCGTATGTGTGTGTTTAGATACGTTGAAAGGCTGGCTGACCGTATCGCAGTTTATTCAATGTTACCTGCTTTTTTGTGTGTTCTAAAAAGAGTTACGAATAGAGGAAAATTCAAGAACACGCAGACTTGTTCCATAAGAGATGAAGACTTTTGTACAATTAATTTGGTACATTTAAACAAAATTCTATTTTTAATACTTTTATTGTTACCAACGATTTTAAAAAAATTTGTAGTGTTTTGTCGGGTTAAGTTTAATAATTTTGCGCTGATCATATTAAAACCATTTTTTTGTTTGAAGCACGTTTTATGGCGGGTCTATTATTAATTTTAAACCGGTCATCATAATTTTTTATTCTTTTACTTTTAAATAATATATTCGCACTAATAAGATACGTAAATTAAATTTTTAAATGGTACCAAAACTTAAATGTACGTTAACAAACGCCCAGAACTAAAAGTCAAATTTATCATCTCCGAGTGATTTATATTCAAAAATAAATAAATATTGATCAAATCATGTTAACAACTACATACAAGTAAATAATTTACTATTAAGTATGAATCATAAAATGAAACTACTGTTTACAAACTTACAATGTCATCGATACGAAATCGAACATCAACAACAACAACATCAGTGTCCAAACATGAACATGCACTCTTGTGGATACAACTTGTGTAAACGTCGATATAATCAAAGTTTTCATTTAGGAACGTATTAATAATATCGAATATGAAAATGATGAAAAGTGCTGACCACGAGATTTTCTCTTGCAACATAGTAAAGAGAACTTAGTTGTTGAATGTAATAGAATTTATTGATAATGCAACAATAAAATAAAATTAAAAGAACTCGACCTGAACAGAAAACCGTTGAAATTTTTTTTTTTTTTTTTTTTTTTCAAAATCATCAGTAGCATCAACAAACTGACTACATGTGTCGTTGCTCCTCAGGACATGGTTTGGGCAGAAGAAAAAACATCAAAACCCATACCCACTCGTTCACATCGTAAAAAGCGATGGATGTGTCTACATTTAATGGTGTCGACGAACACATTCATATTCATGTTTCTGTATTCATGTTCCTTTTTTCATTATTATTATTTTTTGTTTTGCACTGCAGCTATTTGTTGAGGCCTGTTGCATTTTCAGCATGTTGTGTAAACAACCAGCCGAGTTTAAGCAAAAACGAAAAAAAAAAAAACATAAACTTCAGTCTGATAAAAAATGAAATGAATGGAAAGGGTGAGACGTTATGGCCAAAAACTGAACGCAACTAAAACTCAAACGAATTGGCAATTTTCAACAAGAGACCCCGTTTTTGCAGACAAATTTTATGATAAAAATTTAAACAGAAGCACTTTGTTCGTACACTGACTGTTAGATATTGTTTTAATGTATAAGTACTTATAAACATACCTACATACATTCATACCTATAGTAAATATTTATATATAAACTGTTATACCCAGTCGGAAAAGGAAGTGCTAAAGAGACATTCTAAAATGCTTTATTTTGTATCCACAAGGCATGCCATTCGCATTCCAATATTATTTCTCTTTTACACGGCATGTCATTGGAGGCAAGGCCTTCTCTTCTCCCTTCCAAAAAAATGTGAGAAGGAAAGGACTCTTAAATAAATAAATAAGCTCTCTTATGTGCAATGCTATTACAAAAGAGTCTGAAGTAGAATTTTTATAAAGTAAGACTAAATAAATGTGAGTTTTGTAAGTCTCATAATTACATTTTTTTTCTGTTTGTAATGATAGAGTTAGTAAGTAAGTTGTAGACCTTCTATTTCTCATCTAATGAAAGGGAAACAAGAATTAGTACCGAAGCTTTCCTAAAGGAAGCCGAGGTATTCTTTGAGGAATTTTTATAGAAGGCAAAGTGGAATGTGTTTAAAATTCGTTCGGTGAGATGTGGAGACATTCACAAAGGCCTGCAGATAGGAAGCACTAACATATTTTCCTGCTGGGTATATGTATGAGTGTTAATGTATAAATTTAAATCCATTGTGGCTTTTTTTTTTATTTTTTGTAGTTTCTTTTATTTATGGTTTTACATTAAGCTTAACCACATCAGTCACACTTTATTGATCAGTCAAGAATTCTCTGATAGTTCATGATCATTTCATTTTAATGACACTTTAAATGTCTAAGAATATGAAAAATAAAAGAAAAACGAACATACATAAATTGCATAACAAAAGTCTTGATTAATTCATGAATGATGATCATTTAATGAAAATAAATATATGTATTAAAATGTTTCCCAGTTGTGACACTAATACTTATTAAAAAAGTATCGTATTTGGATAGATTTTCATATCTTAAATGTTTTAAATTTGTATTTTAGATTATTCACTCACTCTTATACATATAAATCTTTTGATTAAAAAAAATCTTTGAAATATGTATAAGAAATGCATTGTGTGAATACATATGATGATACGAAATTTAGAAGACATCAATCTCTTTGTCCAATTTCGATAAAAATAGAAAAATTGATGAATTGCATTCTAACATACATACTATTTTGAATGAAAAAAGGCTTATAAAAGGCGAAATAAATTGCCTTCAATTCATTTTTTTATCTACTCAATCCTTTCAGTTATTAAAAAATTGGTTTCGATTTTTTTATGTAAAATTAAAAAAATTTTGCTGCAAAGGAAATTATTGTCTACTTTTTAGCCCTTAAATACTATAAATAAAATAATACATACACGATAAAAATGTATTACGTGATTTAAAAAAATAATTCTTAGATTTATTAACTGAATTGTGTTTTTCTATTTGTTAACTTCATAATGCAAAAAAGTGCAATCAAAAATATTGCCTTGTTTCCAAGTTGTTCCAGAAATGGTATGAAAAGTCTTCAAATTTACCTCACAAAATAAAAATAGATGAAATTTTTGTAATTTTTATTAATAAAAGATCATAAGTATCACTATTAAATATTTACTGATTTATTTCCCCAATTTTGGAATTAATTCTTGGGGAATTTTTAGTTCAATTTTTTATTTAATGGACTTAGAAGATTGATTTAGGAAGAACACGCCTATTTTTCTTCTATAAATGACAAATATGATAATCTTTTTTTTTTTTTAATTTTTAACAAATTAATGAAACACCGCTTGGAATGTCAATATTTAAAATTTTTGCAGTAAAAATAATTTCTCGAAGACATGACAAAGTCCATTTATATTTCCAAATAAAACAAATTAAATTTAAGAAATAAATTGGGAAAAATGGCCCGATTATTCCAATTTTCTTTTTTTGTAAGATACATGTAAAGAAACTTCGCTAAATTTCTGCAAAATTTGACCCCAAACTTATAAAAAGAATTAGTAAATGCTTAACAGTGATACTTAAAAACAATTAATATAAAAAATATATATCGACCATTCCAGGAAAGAACGCCCGAAAAAGTATATTTTTTTACTTGATGGCTTTCAATTTCGATAAAAATTTGTATAGATTAACTCCATTAAGCCTTTTATCAATTTCAGTTTTCAGTTTTGTGAAATTGCAAAAACTCGCGAATTTATTTCGCTTTTTAATTTTCTCAAAAACCAACAAAATTTCAAAAGTATGTAACTTTGAACAGCAATATCTCTGGAAAGACTTTGTGAATTTTAATGATTTAAACGGCCTTAAAATTTCGATATAGCGGCTTTACGACAAATATTTTAAAAATAAAAAAGATTTTTTAAAAATGCATTTTAATGCAATTGCATTTTTCAAATGCATTTTTCTTTAAATATGCTAATAAAATTTGTTAATTTTTTAACATAAATGAAAAGTTTGGAATCTTTACATTAAAATAAAAGTGTCAAATTTTTGGGACGCGAAAATCTTATATGCAAATCCAATTTTTATAAAAACATGTTTAAAACTTTTCATATAAAATTAAAATTTTTTCTTGTTTTTTAAATTTTCTTTCAAATTTTTATAAAAGTTGACAAAATACAAAAAAGTATGGAATTTTAAATATTCATATCTCTTGAAGTTATTGATGGATTTCTGTAATTTAAAAAGTATTTAAAAGGCCATTGTATATTTTTTGTGTAATTTAGTCAGCATTTCAAAACCCACGTCTTCGATCCATAATATTTTAAAAATATAAATGTAGTTTTTAGATGCATTTTTGTTAGTTGCGAATTTATAAAATTTTAATTTTTCAAAAGTGTATTTAAAAATGCTTTGTTTATTATAACTTAAAACAATAAATAGTCTGATACATAAAGTTTTACTATTTTTCAGTATTTTTTTAAAAATAACACAATAATTTTTTTTCACAAAATACTCATAATACTAGAAAAATATAATTTTTATATGAAAAAATTAATTAAAGAAAAGGAGAAATTATGCACAGTACATGTGTCCGTCCCAAAAATTTGAGATTTTTATTTTAATGTAAAGATTCCAAACTTTCCATTTATGTTAAAAAATTAACAAATTTGAATAGCATATTTAAAGAAAAATGCATAATAAAATATTTATGTTTAAGCTAACATAATTACAATTCAAACGCCGTTTAAATTACAAATTTCTGCAAAGCCTTCCAAGAAATATTTGTATTTAAAGTTGTATACTTTTTAGAGTTTTTAAATTTTTTCAAAAGTTAAAAAGCGAAATAAAATCGCGAATTTTCTGAATTTTGCGAATATGAAAACGGAAATATTTATAGACATCCATAGACCTTATACGTATAAAATTTTATAAAAATCGGAGGACACTTGGTATATTTTTGGGCGTTCTTTCATGGAATGGACGATATATATTTTTTTGCCTTTTTGTATATTGAGTATCTTTAAATATGAAAAATTCAAATACTTTTGTGAGGTACCTGTAATGACTGCACATGTTATTTTTCTCAATTTCTCGGAAACGATTCAACATTTTGTGCTACATTTTGCAGCATTTGGTAGAAGACAAATCAGGCAAAAAATCCCATTCATAAAAAAAATTTTATTTTTTATTAACCTAATGTTATAACTAAAAATAATTCACTTTTTTCTATAAAAATTAAAATTCACTAATTTTGTGTGAGACGCTGTTGATTTTATATTGATATTGATTTTATTCACAGTTACGTAAAGGCACCCTATTAAAAAACAACGTATACTTAATATTACTCAGAGAAAATATTAAAAATATTTCGTATACGTAAAAAAAAAAATCATTGAATTTTTAATAAGATATTTCTTTAGTTAATTGTAAATAAAATAGTTATTAGTTGATCGATTTTCGGATTACCGATTTAATCGATATATAACTCAATTTTCACATAAGGTTTAAATGTGACATATAAGAAGATTTTTCCAGTTTGTGGACAGAAAGTTTTTGAGTTATATTAGTTTGACCGCCTTATTAAAAGGGTTAACTAGTCGTGCCCATTAAAAACGTGACAACTAGAGTTTTTCTTTTCCCGGACTTTTTCCGCTCCCGGGAAATCGGGATTGATTTTTAAATTTCCCGGGATCCCGGGAATTCCCGCCGAAAATAAATAATTAAAAGTTTTAATATTCAGTTAAATAAAAGATAAAAAATATTAAAATAAACTAATTAATCATAAAATTATAAACTAATTCTTTTTGAAATATTGAATATTGAATGAATACTTTTTATTATATAACAACTCATACGAAAGTCGAATCAATACCTTGGTTTTCATTTACCCTATTTGGAAAAATCTCTAAATATTTATACGGAAGTAAGCTTGTTGTTAAGAAAACCTCAGGGAATTTTACAGTTTGAATACTTTTAGTCTCACGTTTTCGTTGGGGCATTAAAAATGTAAGTTGTTGTTTGAGGTTTCCAGACATTTTAAAAAGATTCCTCTTACAACTTTCACATGCATGCAAATTGCATCTTCAAATCGTTTAATAAATATACTTCTTAAATATCGAATTATAAAAATATTATTTTTGACCACAATGAAAAAAATTGAAAATAGTTTTTTTTTTTAATTATTCAGCAAAAAAGAAAACGATATTTTCTTTTCAGACTGTTATACGAAAAATATCAAACAAATTTAGAAATTTCCTTAAAAATATTTAATCTTGTAACAAATCAAATTAAACAAGCGCGAATATATTCGGCCCGGCCGAATCTATATACCCACCATCAAAGTAGGCAGTAAAGTGGACGGACCACGCCCATTTTTTGTTTCCGACTTTACATTGGTCCTTGAACTATGTGAACACAATTTCGTTTATTTTCACCATATATGGGAGGTGGGCGGTAGTTTATGTCAATCCACCAAGTATACGTACAAAATTTCGTTGGCGTACGTGCTTTTATTGAAGAAATATCAGCAGAAAAGTATTGCACGGACACCCTGTGTTTCTAGTTTTTAACCCATAACTTTTTTGTTTATTAACCGATTTTGCCCATTTTCAATACCAAACAAACCTTATGTAAGATAAACATTTGTGCCAAATTTCGTCTCCCTACGTTGCCCCGTTCGAGCTCTATCCTGCTTTCAACAGACGGACAGACAGACGGACGGACATAGCTAGATCGACTCAGAATTCAACCAGGACCCAGAAAATATATACTTTGTGTGGTCTTAAATGATTCCTTCGACATGTTACACACGGAATGACAAAATCAATATACCCCCCATCTTTTTGATGGTGGGTATAATAAATAAAAACAAATGTAAAAACACATTATATGCTAAAATATCCATATATTAGTTGTTAAATATAAACATTTTGCATACACAAGAAATCCCGGGAATTCCCGCTTGATTTCCCGGGATTACGGGAGTGAAAATTTGGCGGGATTCCCGGGAATTCGCGTCCCGGGATTTCCCGTGAAAAACTCTAGTGACAACTGAAAGAAGATTTTCAATTTAGCACGTCAAGTTCCTTCTAGTCAAGCTAATTGTTTATGGGAATAAAAATGTTTTGACTTATTATATCAAATATGTTGCACAGATTCACAAACTTGATCAACATTTAAGAATTACATATATGAAAAACATGGTGGCAAAATTGCAATGGAACTTCTATCTTATTTGCCAACAGAAAAAATTAAATGACCAGTCATATCAAAATGTAAATATCAAACACTAGCCCAGAATAGTGGACACATATTAAGATGAAGGAGGCTCAGCAAATTTAATAATATTAAAAGCAAATACCTTTTATCTGGCGTTGATTAATCTTAAACTATTAATAAAACAGTTCATTTTAATTTTGACATTCATCGCGAAAAATCTTTCTTTAAATGAAAATAAAAAGAACTTCTGTAAATTTGTATTATGACCCTACTTTAGCAAATATGTAAAACCCATAAATTGTAAATCCATGAAACAAATAATAATATTAACAAACTCAAATTGTAGAAAAGAAAGATTCAAAAACATATCATCAAATCTAATTATATAATTAATGCCACAAAGTCAATAACAAAAATGCTTCAATTTTGGCCAGTTCTTACTGTCATTTTTAAAATGTTAACGCTAAAATAAAAATAAATTTCGTACAGTGCCAATGGCAAACAAATGACAGCAAAAACTCTTCAAAAACATACATAAATTCAAGATGACAATCATACTGAACGCATAACTATTAAGCAAGTGAAAATTGTCAACAATAATGAAATAAATTCAAAAACTATAATCATTTTTATCTTAACCAGCATCAACAACATCACCGTCATTATCATTCTTCCTTCTCATTGTCAACAATATCATTGTCGACATCATGTTAAAATGTCAGTCAGACTCAGAGTCTGTGTAACTACTCCCAAAAAAAAAAAAAAAAAAAAAAAAATTATACAACCTAACGATACACTTATTTTTAAGGAAATAACTGCAGATTTTATTTGATTTCATGACGCAAAGGTCTTGTCGTCATTCAAATATTGAGTGAAGACTTCTCTTGTTCACTCGGCTGCATTTTTTTTTTATTATTTGTCATTGCACACATATAAACATACAAAAATTTTTATACGTTTGTCATGCGTGTGACATTATATTGGAACGCAAAATATGTCAGAATTGTCCAAATACCATGTTTATAAAATGTCTAAATGGCAAATTTGTGTTCATAATTGATTTTAGAACAAATATTTATGTTGGTCGGTTAGTTGGTTGATTTTAAAGTTTTTATTGCTGACAAAAAAAAAAAAAAAAAAAAAAAACTGATTTGTTGAAGTGTTTGTTTGGTGTCTGTGGTTATAATATGTCCTTTTTGTGCTTCCATTCGATTTATTGCCATTTCAATTAAAGACACTGTAAATATTTTTGTGGCATTAAGAAGAATATAAGCACAAGAAAAGAAGTTAAACTTGTCGTAATCGTCAACTGAATCTTTTGAAAACAAACAACTTAAGAACACATCATTGTCAGCATCTTTATTTTATCAAGATCAAACAGAGCAATAAAGTTATTGTTTGCTCACTCACAAAAAACTCGAAACAACTTCTGTTTTTTTTTTTTAATTGTGTACAAAACAATTAGGTTACTTTAAAACGATCAAATCAGATCAGATCGGATATGATATAAATAATAGATAAAATAAGTAAGAAAATTATAGTCGAGCAATCTCAACCATATAATACCCTACACCATTGTGTATGTGAGGAGGGGTCTTTTGTTAGACCTTTGGCCAATTGTGGACCGATACTTGTAATAAGTGTAATATTACGATGATACTAACATTTATGTAAATTTATGAAATTTGGGTAATTCTCGAAAAAGGGCCTTATAAGGGAACTATGGTAAACTATGGACCGATCTTTTTTCTGTGTGTAGTTTGATTATGAGGTTTATAAGGTTACGGATAGACGGTCGGACATTGTTAAATCGACTAAGTCGATTGGTTTAATTAAATTTGGTCTTAGACCAAATCTTTTGGTTGTTACAAACATCTATTTTTGTTTTCTTTTGTGAAAATATAAATATAGTTAAAAAGCTACGTTATTCCGCTTTCTAAATCAACAAGAAATTCTGAAATTGACATAAAATTTATGGAGCTAAGAACTACAAGACCTTTAGAGCAATAATTACGTTCAAAGTTATTTTAAAAGAAAATAAAAAGTTATATCTTTTAACAGATTATTATTTTTATTCTTAAATTATTTAACTAAATAAACATATCCTTTTGGGAATATTCAATCTAACAAAATTATGGTCCGCTTAAATAATGGTTCCTCCAAGAAATTTAATAGAGGGAAGTGAATTTTGGCATATAGCTTTCGTCCATTTGGCATCCAATTCTGATGTAGAGTCAATTTTCCTGGAGTATAAATAAAAATCCTTGGTTGCCAAATAGTAAACAAAACACTATCAAATTATTTATTTTGTTTTTGTTATTTAATTGATTGCAGCAATTAATGTTGTCATATTAAAGTATCGTTATTATTGTAAAGAACTGGCGAAATTATTAACAGCGGAATCAACGATAAGGTTTTTTAATTGAACCGAATATAATTATTTAAGCTGCACTAAAATTTCAAAATGCAGACATCAGGGTGTTGTTTCATAAACAGACATACAACATATGTATGTAGGCACAATTCCACAAAACATATATACAATATCTTTTTTTTTTTTGTTTCTTTTCAATCGTTTTTATGCAGTATTCCTTTAGATCTTTTTTTTCTTTCTTTTCTCAAAAGGTACCAGTATGTTACGAGATTGCAGCTGACAAAGTTGGTTGGCAATAAAACGACATGGTCTTTGAATTTTGTTGTCTAACATGATGATTGCGGTGATGATGATGACGACGATGTTGATTATGGAGGTTTTTTTTTCGATGTTGATCATGTATAATCAGTTAATAACTCAACATTCATAATTTTGTGTTCTTTAGTTTTTGTTATATTATTGCTATAAGTTGTCATTTAATATATAATGATGTTATGATGTTTTATGACAGATATATTATGTTAACAAATTCTTCGCATGTCCAAGTGACAATATTAATTTGGAAAACGTTTAAATCTTATTTAGTTATAATCATGTTCACAAACGTTTACTATTTTTCTTTTTTTCTCTTCTTTCAACTACTTGTTTTATATGCGAGACAGTCAGAGAAGAAATACATACATATATGTATGTATTTATGATTGAGAAACATTTTTGTATAATTACTCTAATTTAGTAATAATAACAATCATTTTTATCATGGAATTTAGAATTTCAAACATTCCAAAAGAAGACAAAAATAAAGAAAACCCAAATACCAAAGAAAATTTAGAAAAATTCGATTAAAAAGCAAAAGAATAATGTTCTTATAAATATTTATTAGCTGTAAGTATGAATCATTATGTATGTTTGGTTGTGTGTACAAATGATTCTAAAGTTGACTTCAAATTTTGGCGCCAATTATTGTTGCAATTTATAATTATGGTTTTAACAAAAAATATATATATATATATATATATATATATATATATATATATATATATAAATATAAAAAAAATTAATTTTATTGATGTTTGTTTGATCAAAAAATTTGTTCTTTCCTTTTTGGCACTTGTTTGTAGCAAGTTTATAAGTATGTGTGATTATGTATGGCAGTGTGTTTATTTTGTGACAGTCTACCTGACATTCTCGTGCGTTTGACATTATTGTGTTAATTTGCTGCTTAATGCACGCAACAATTATAAAATAATGTGGCGGCAAAAGTTTTGAAGTGAAGCACTCAAATGTCAACATAAAAATCAACAAATACCTGGTTTTTTTCTGTTTTTGCAGTTGAAAAGTATAATTTTTTTATTTTGCTAAATGTCTGCCGAACTGTCATTGTGTCTAATTGACACAATCACATTTTTGTCTTTTTATTTTTTTATTTCAGTGATTCCTGTTGTGTTATTTCATCTTGTTTTATCTTCATACGAAAATACAGATGTCTAAACGAATGGTTTGTTCTTGAAAGAATTAAAAAGGATATTTTTACTCATTATGTTTTCTATTAAAACGTGTTCTACTACTACTCTATCGGCGATATATAATGTATGTAGTTTAACAATTCAGTACACAGAAAAAAATATTTCAAATAATTTTTTAATAAAATTATTAATTAACTTTATATTGGAATTTAATTATATGATTTATTAATATAATTAATTTTCTAATTGGTTTTCAATTTT
Organism: Protophormia terraenovae; assembly: GCA_951394005.1. NCBI lineage: Eukaryota > Metazoa > Arthropoda > Insecta > Diptera > Calliphoridae > Protophormia > Protophormia terraenovae. The sequence continues at coordinate 75,921,216 of OX596074.1, read as the reverse complement.
GTTTTTTAATAAATTGACAGCTGTTAATAAAATATAAAGAAAAATTAAATATTTGTCTATAAAAGTGCAGAATTAAAATAAATTTAAGTAAATTTTCAAAAATTTTGAGCTCATTGCATCTATTTAAGGAAAAGAAGTTATAATAATATCAATTATTCTAGTTATTAATATTATAATTTTGATGATTGGAGCAAAATCAATTAAAAATTAATTAATATTACAAATTTCGTAATTGAAGTCTATTTTTACTTTTTTCTGTGTATATTTTATAAAATATTTTTCAAATATCTCTGCTTTTTATATTATTAAGTTTGGGAATCATACATCCAGAACGACAACGTCTGTATACAAAATTGTAATGTTAATTGATACCACATCAGTGTCAAATTGTTGTTTTGTTGAGTTGCAAGCTAATGACTTTAAAACTGAAATACAATGTATTTTTTTAATAAAGTTTCTAAAGATTTGAAACTAGCGAACTGGAATTACACAGAAAAAAGTAAAAATGCACTTCAATTACAAAATTTGTAATATTAATTAATTTTTAATTGATTTTGCTCCAATCATCAAAATCATAATATTAATAACTAGAATAATTGATATTATTATTACTTCTTTTCCTTAAATAGATGCAATGAGCTGAAAATTTTTAAAAAATTTACTTAAATTTATTTTATTTCTGTACTTTTATAGAGAAATATTTAATTTTTCTTTATATTTTATTAATTTTTTTTATTTATTAAAAAACAAAACTGAAAACCAATTAGAAAATTAATTATATTTATAAATCATATAATTAAATTCCAATATAAAGTTAATTTATAATTTTATTAAAAAATTATTTGAAATATTTTTTTCTGTGTACGATATTTAATTTCAAAATATCTGGTATATGATTATTCTCCATCTGTTTCAAATATATGTGAATGACGCTCTTTCCTAAATCTCTGATCATCCAAAGCGTTTTTTTTTTTTTATTTCGGTTGATTATAAGACAAAAAATCTGAAAATAAATCTAATATTTTACGCAAATAGCTTAGAGATATTGATGGAACTCTTTATTATTCCAATATATAAGGACAGTTCGACCAGTATGAAGTTCCTATAGATGATTTGCCATTTATATAAATATATAATTTATAGATTACAAGAAGGAAAAGTACGTGATGGACTCTGATATTATATGTATCTCCACATCTGTGGATTTCCATAAAAGTATATAATGTTTTTCCAAACGGGTTCGAATTATAATTGAAATATTTATTTTATTTTTATGATTGTTTTTTTTTTTTTTTTTTTGATTCACATCTTGCTCCAATAATTATAAGAAAATTTGGCCAAGATATCCTAAATGATGTTCCCTTGCATAATCATACCCACCATCAAAAAGATGAAGGGTATATTGATTTTGACATTCCGTATGTAACATGTCAAAAAAATATCATTTAAGACCCCATAAAGTGTATATTTCCCGGATTCTGGTTAGATTCTGAGTTGATCTAGCCGTCCGTCGATGTCTGTTCGTCTCAAATATTTATTTTATATAAGGTTTGTTTGGTATTGAAAATGGGTTAATAAACAAAAAGGTTATGGGCTAAATACTAGAAACACAGGCTGTCCTTTATAGTTTCATTTCATACTTTTCTGCTGATATCTCTGAAAAGCATGTACGATAGTTCAAGGATCAATGGGTGTGGTCCGCCCACTTTACCGCCCACCTCCCATATAACGTAAAATTTTGAAAAGTTGATGGTGGGAATATAGATTCCGCCACGCCGAATATAACGTTCTCGGTTGTAGAAAATCTACTTAAATTTTATTAGGTTTTGATAAAATCTCGTTACAAACTAGATTTTGATTTATATGGAAATTCTAGTTTAAAATCTAATAAAATACAGTGAACTCGCGGTAATGTGAACATCCAATATAATGAACTATCCACTAATGTGAACACTCAGTTTTTTATATGGGCGCTCTAAATAGTGAACAAAGTTTAATGGCTCTAAATAGTGGAATTTTTTTTTTTTAATTTTTGGGGATTTTTTAATTTGTATAAGCATTTATTTTTAATGTTGTGAATCCCTGAATTAATAAATACTATAGTATGCCATTATTTTAAAGGTATTTAATGCTAGTCGCTTTATGTAACTTGTTGCGGTAGGTTTGTGAATTTATTTTTAAAATTAGTAATGTCTAAAAACAGTCGAAAGTTTTTATCCTTAAATGAAAAATGCGAAATTTTGGAATATTTAAAAAAAGGATCCCGTGTTACAGTGTTAAGTAAAAAGTATAAAGTTGCAAAATCAACGATATGTTCAATAAAAAATAAAAAAGACAATATTTTAAAATGTGTGAACAATACGTTTTATGGACCCGAAAAACGCAAAACATTACGATCTTCAGAGCTTCCAAAAATGGAAAAATCGCTCTATAAATGGTTTATTTGCATGCGGAATAAAAACCTCCCTGTAAGTGGGTTGATGTTGAAAGAGAAAGCCAAACAAATTCACAAAAACATAAGTGAAAACGGAAATGACTTCAATGCTAGCGATGGGTGGCTACAAAAATTTAAAAAGAGATACGGAATTCGGCTCCTTCAGATAAGTGGTGAAAAACTTTCTGCGCAATCTCAGTTCGTAAATCCTTTTAAAATTAAATTGAAAGCAAAGATAGAAGATTTGGGTTTATCCAATGATCAGTTGTATAATACCGATGAGTCTGGTCTATATTGGAAATTTCTCCCACAAAAGACATATCTAACGTCATTGGAGAAAAGCGCTCCAGGTGCAAAAATGGAAAAGCAAAGGATAAAATTTTTATGCTGTGCAAATGCGTCAGGATCTCATAAAATAAAACTTTTAGTAATAGGAAAATCGAAAAATCCTCGCAGTTTTAAAAATTTTATCTGTCCCGTAAACTACAGAAATTCAAAGTCTGCTTGGATGACTTCTTCCATTTTTAAATAATGGTTTCACAACTGTTTTGTTCCAGAGGTAAGTAAACATGTAGAAATAGTTCAATTGGGATTCTTACTGTTTTATTTTTCATTAAGGTGACAGATTTTTTAACGAAGAAAGGATTACCAGTAAAAGCTTTACTCCTAATAGATAATGCCCCATCCCATCCACCAGAATCCGACCTTAAATCCGAGAATGGTTCCATAGAAGCTATGTTCATGCCTCCAAATGTAACGGCTCTGATCCAGCCAATGGATCAAAATGGAATTAGAATCACCAAACTTCATTATAGGAACAGTCTTCTGGCAACAATTATTGCAAAAGAGGGGGATTTGCTTGAATCGATGAAAAAAATCACACTTAAAGAAGGAGTTTCTATTCTAGAGGCATCCTGGAACCGAGTTAGTAAAGAAACTTTATCTAACTGTTGGAAAAATATTTTGAATATGGTAAATGATGAAGACGATCCTGAATTTAATGTTCCTTTGAGCGTTTTAAAAGAAAAGTGGCAATCAGAGGTTAGATTTTATTTATTTTTTTGTCGTAATATTTTGTTTGTTTTTTTATGTACATACTACGTATGTACTCTTTATAAAATGGATTTTTAAAAACTTTTTATGTTCCAAATAAATTACAAAAAGTTTTTTTAGTAATCTTTGCATTTTCATTCCTTGCAGAAATGATTTTTAGAAAGAATAACTTAGTAATATATATAAAAAAAAAATAACAATAGAAAATGTGAACAAATTCGAAAATATGAACTACCCCGACATTAATTAGTTCACATTATCGAGAGTTCACTGTATGTAGATTTCAAATAAAATCTCATTTAAACTAGATTTTCGTTCAATGTAAATATCGTATAATACAAATATTTTTGTAAAATAAATTTTGTGTTATATAAGTATATATGTATGTATGTATGTATGTATGTATGTATGTATGTATGTATGTATGTATGTATGTATGTATGTATGTATGTATGTATTTATAATAAGGAAATAAAATAGTTATGTAGTTGAAATTTGCGTATTTTTATTGAGGAAATATTTTTTTCCAATGCATTCAATTAATTTTAGAATCGAACTAATTAAAATATTGGTTGATTTAAATGAAAATTCCTATAAAAAATCTAATTGATTTGATTAAAAAATAAATTGAAATTTAAACAAAGCACAATTATTTTCAGTTAATTAATAGTATTATTTTCTTGCTTGGACCAAAATCAATAAAACATTTAATTAATGTAAATAATTTCATAATTGAAGTATATTTTATTTTTTTCTTTTTTTTTATGATATCAAGTAGTAAATTTGATTAAAGTGTCAAGAAATTATTAAAGCGTACATGTATTTATTTGGCAGAATTCGTTCCGAAACGATTTAAGGTCGAAATTATATTAAAAAGCAAATCGTAATTCATATGAATATATAATTATTTGAATTATGTTTTGCCTTTTCCATTAAGGTGATTGTTTTTGGAAAATTTATTGAAAGCAATAATTGAATTCTGATTAATGAATGAATTATTTAAAACATCAGATACTTAAAATTTTACAATTGTAAATTGTATCACTCATACTAACACTCAGATCTCAAAACTCATGCAGCGAAACAAGTAGGAACATACAAACATATTTTATTGTTGTACATACTTATTTTTATTGTAAATAGTGGTATGTATTTATAAGTATGTTTGAATGTTAACATTTATTAACTATATTTAATAATTAGTAGTATTTGTGGCATAGTTTGTTTAAGTTTGTTGCATGCAACTACATAATTTCTACATGGGAGAATTTCATCAATTAAACTTACTAAACGTGAATGCTACGAGACATGTGCAACAAACAACTTAATAAAAAATAAAATAGCAACAACAACATTAACATGAACATAAAACAGCAGTCATCAACAACATTAACAAACAAAAACCAGCGGCAACAGCAGCAGCAACTATAAAACATTCAAAGTTATGTACTTATTAATAAATTTATTTTTACTATATTTAGTCATATAACTTTATTAGCCACAAATATTTCTTGGTATGATGATCGGTAATTAAATGTTTATGTTTATTTGTTGTATTGGTATTGTTGTTGTTTTTTCAGTCAACAACATCATTTCTTTGCTTTGATGTTTTTCCTTTAAAATAATATTGAAATATGCAACTCAATGTAAAAAATACTGTGGGAATTATTTTCTTGTTTTACAAGTCGCTTAAAACAGGTGACCAATCGATTAAAGCAAACTGCAAAAAAATTATCAATAATGAAATAATTTTTAAAATTATAGTAAAAATTACAAATAAATTAAAATAATGAAACCGCGAAAATGTTCAATGTATTTACACATCTAACTAATAATTGAAATTATCTAATTGGCAGTTTAAACTAACAATGTTTACTAATGAAATATACATACATACATATATAAGTATGAATTTATTTGTTTAAATAATAAAAATCAAGGGTATTTTCGTTTCTCATAGTAAATTTTCAATACAATTAAAAACTAGCTACCTAAAAAGTGCACAAAAAAACAAATTCGTTGTCGCAACCGAATTTGTTGCCAATCGAATTAAGTCGATTCCACTATAAATTAAATCGGTTGCAATATCAAACTATTTCGTTTCTTAGCATTAAAACTTTCTGTTTAAATAAACAAATTTAATAATAAATTCGGTCTGAACAAATGATATTATCAATTGAAACACCTGATATATTTATTTTTCACAAATTTTATATTTTAAAATTATTTTACGGAACTCAAATTTGCACCTCTACACAAAAGCTTGGATATATTTAATATAGATTATTCTAGTATCAGAATTATATCGTAAATGATGTATTAAACTGGGTATCTTGGTTACTGCGAAGAAATTAATGGCTTTTCCTTCTGCTTTTGGAAATGTTATTATACCCTTCACCACAGGTGTAAAGGGTATATATAAGTTTGTCATTCCGTTTGTAATTTCTACAATATTCATCTAAGACCCCAAAAAGTATATATATTCTGAATCCTTATTGATAGGGGAGTCGATATAAAGATGTCCGCCTGTCCGTCTGTCTGTTGAAGTCAGTTTTTAGAAAGCCCCAGTTATCGGATATATATGTTTTATACATCAAATTATAGGAAATATTCCTTAGAAAATCGCTAATAAAAATGAGCATCGGTTGATAAATAACTGAGATATCGGAAAAAAACCGAAGATACTCCCAAAAAATCGTATTTGTTGTCGGCTTTTCTCGGCTCCTATACAAGCTAGCGACTTTGTTTTTGCACGAAAAATTCGAAATCTTTCTTCGAATTTTTTTTCTGAAAAAATCGGTCCACTATATCCCAGATATCGGTCAAAACACATTTTTAGACTTTTTGAAGCTTCTATATAAGCTACGGGTTTCGCTATTGAACAGGTTGGTCATAAATATTTTTACAAAATTTCGGTTTTTTTAAAAAAACCGAGTTATGGACCAAAAACTAAAAAAAAATATTAATATAAATACATAGAAAAATATTTATATTAAGCATTGTTGTTGTTTTTTTTTTTTTTTTTTTTTTGTATGGGCAAGTAGTTAAGTAAGCAACAACAGTAATATAATGATTAACATTGTTGTTCTTGTTGTTTGTATATGCAGTCAGATTGTACCCAGCAGGAAAATATGTTAGTGCTTCCTCCCAACAGGCCTTTCTGAATGCCTCCGAACAAACTTTAAACATAATCCTTTTTGCCTTCTGCAAAAATTCCTTTAAGAATGCCTAGATTTCTTTGAAAAAGAAGTCCAGTACTAATTCTTGTTTCCATTTCATTAGATCCGAAGTAGAAGGTGTCACTCACCTACTAACTTTCTCATTACAAACAGAACAAAAATAGTAACTGCGAGATTTACAAAGCTGAAACACATTTAGTCTTGTTTCAAGTGTCGATTAAGAAGGTAGTCTGCATATCTTTTTTTAATATATTTCATACTCACTTTTAATAGCATTCAAAATATAAGAGAACATATTTATTTATTTATTCGCTTCTTTTTGGAAGGGAGAAGGGCCTTGCCTCCAATGACACGCCGTGTAAAAAACAAATAGTGTTGCAATGCGAGTGGCAGGCCTTGTAGATCCTAAATAATGCATTTAAGAATGTATCTGTAGCCCTTCTATTTCCGACTGGGGTATATGCAGTCAGTTTGTATATATGTACATACATACATACATACATACATACATACATACATACATACATACATACATACATACATACATACATACAAAAATATATACAGTGAACTCTCGATAATGTGAACTAATTAATGTCGGGGTAGTTCATATTTTCGAATTTGTTCACATTTTCGATTGTGATTTTTTTTATATATATTACTAAGTTATTCTTTCTAAAAATCATTTCTGCAAAGAATGAAAATGCAAAGATTACTAAAAAAACTTTTTGTAATTTATTTGGAACATAAAAAGTTTTTAAAAATCCATTTTATAAAGAGTACATACGTAGTATGTACATAAAAAACAAACAAAATATTACGAAAAAAAAATAAATAAAATTTACAATGAAAAAAGATAGGTACATACATATATAATTAAATATGGAAATAATCGGTTATTATTTTCTGTTTTTGCTTTTGTTCGACCAGCTTATTTACCGCCAATTCCCTGATTTTTTTCAATACTTTAATGTCAGTTTGATCGACCATTTGAAATTCAGCCTATTGGACAGCTTTGTTAAAAATTTCGACAGCTTCTTTGGCTTTAATGTTGTTTTCATCAAATGGCGTGACGATTATTGATCCAATCTCTAATGTTTACAGCAGTAAATACTTCCTGAAGGCACAATGTCTGTAGAAGATCTGCAGCAGTATTTTCTAAAGATCTAACCTCTGATTGTCACTTTTCTTTTAAAACGCTCAAAGGAACATCAAAGGCATGAACATAGCTTCTATGGAACCATCCTCTGATTTAAGGTCGGATTCTGGTGAATGGGATGGGGCATTATCTGTTAGGAGTAAAGCTTTCACTGGTAATCCTTTCTTCGTTAAAAAATCTGTCACCTTAATGAAAAATAAAACAGTAAGAATCCCAATTGAACTATTTTTACATGTTTACTTACCTCTGGCACAAAACAGTTGTGAAACCATTCTTTAAAAATGGAAGAAGTCATCCAAGCAGACTTTGAACTTCTGTAGTTTACGGGACAGATAAAATTTTTAAAACTGCGAGGATTTTTCGATTTTCCTATTACTAAAAGTTTTATTTCATGAGATCCTGACGCATTTGCACAGCATAAAAATGTTATCCTTTGTTTTTCCATTTTTGCACCTGGAGCGCTTTTCTCCAATGACGTTACATATGTCTTTTGTGGGAGAAGTTTCCAATATAGACCAGACTCATCGGCATTATACAACTGATCATTGGATAAACCCAAATCTTCTATCTTTGCTTTCAATTTAATTTTAAAAGGATTTACGAACTGAGATTGCGCAGAAAGTTTTTCACCGCTTATCTGAAGGAGCCGAATTCCGTATCTCTTTTTAAATTTTTGTAGCCACCCATCGCTAGCAATGAAGTCATTTCCGTTTTCACTTATGTTTTTGTGAATTTGTTTGGCTTTCTCTTTCAACATCAACACACTTACAGGGAGGTTTTTATTCCGCATGCAAATAAACCACGTATAGAGCGATTTTTCCATTTTTGAAAGCTCTGAAGATCATAATGTTTTGCGTTTTCCGGGTCCATAAAACGTATTGTTCACACATTTTAAAATATTGACTTTTTTAGTTTTTATTGAACATATCGTTGATTTTGCAACTTTATACATTTTACTTACTTTTTAAATATTCCAAAATTTCGCATTTATCATTTAAGGATAAAAACTTTCGACTGTTTTTAGACATTACTAATTTTAAAAATAAATTCACGAACCTACCGCAATAAGTTACATAAAGCGACTAGCATTAAATACCTTTAAAATAATGGCATACTATGGTATTTATTAATTCAGGGATTCACAACATTAAAAATAAATGCTTCTACAAATTAAAAAATCCCCAAAAATTAAAAAAAAAAAATTCCACTATTTAGAGCCATTAAACTTTGTTCACTATTTAGAGCGCCCATATAAAAAACTGAGTGTTCACATTAGTGGATAGTTCATTATATTGGATGTTCACATTACCGCGAGTTCACTGTAAATATTCAATTGTTGTTTATATTTTTAAAGCAATGCTTGCTATGATTTTTTTTTTTTCGTATTCAAATGTTCGTAGTTTGGAAAAAAATTTAGATTTATAAATGTGAAAATATGAAAGCATACGTTAAGGCGAAAATTTTATTATTTGTCGGTAAGATGGTAATATAGTAATATGTTAATATGGTGAAGGGCTGTGCCGAATCTTTTTCTAATTTCATTTTTATTTCAAACAGACAACCACATCTTAATTTTAATAAGATCACATTTGGCAGTGAGGAGAATACACAAATATTTTTCACTAGATAAAAATAAATTATTTAGAATTTGTAAAAAGATTAGAATTTGTTAACATTCAAATTAATTTATTAGTTATTTACCGTTCGGTCTTAATATATAAGGGACCTGTATAGCATTTTAAACCACAATACCAGAAAATCCCGCAAAAATACAAGCACATTATTATTATTATTATTTTGTAAAAATTTTAATGGGTTTTATTTTAAAATAAAAATGGTATATCGAACAAGTATATTTTTATTTTGTTTTATTTAAAAAAAAATTATAATTCAAAAAAGTGAAAAGCCATAATATCATATTTTCAATTGGTAATACCAAATTTTGTTTTTATTTATTTCAATCAAATTTGGAAGATTTAAGATCAATAATAAGATACAATAACAAATGTAAAGTGGTAAAACTATTCATATTATATTAAAATCGAATACCTTCATTAATTATTTAAAATAATTTTTAATGTTAACTGATTGGTTTACAGAACCAATTTTTTATTGTAAAATTATTAATTCTATCAGTATAACGCTAAGAATTGTATAAATGAAGAAAATCTATTGTTTTTAATACTATAAATACAATTAAAACAAATAAATTTTGTTGATTTCTATAAAATTTTTGCTAATCTTTTTTTCTGTGTGTGATTAAAATTTTCCTTTTTAAAACAAAATAAAAAATATCAATTCAAATGATTATCTTTAAGTTTTACTAAAATTTTACACGATTATTTGATCTTTAAACACTCACAGTAGTTAATGAATTTGTACGTGTCCATCGATATTTGTATTACACACACTTGTTTCATTACCTTTCATATGTACATACTTATGTATAATAGTTTAGTTTCTTAAGTTGAAAATTAAAGGTTAAAATATCAAGCAAGTAACAATAATGATTATTTGCAAATTGCAAAACAATTTATGCAAAATAAAAAATAAAAATAAACGAAACTAAACTAAACAAAGCGCCATGGGAAGTTTTGTTTGGTTTTTACAAGAAACTATAATTTTATAACTCAATTTATTTATTATTTTACATAAAATAAATTCTTAAAGCAAACAAGATTTGAACTAAAGGAAAAAAAATTTCCATATTAAATTAACTAAATTTCTTAATTTTTCTCACTCTCTTTGAATATTTTACAAGAACTCAGAAATAAGCATATTCAACAGTTTAGTTCAAAAATGTAGCATCATTTAATAATTTTTATATTAATTTATTTAATGCAATTGTGGTTTCACAAATTTCTTTCAAAGTCACCAGCACAATATCAGCTAGAAGGTAATACTACTTATAAATATCTTACATTATATTTTATGTACATTAAAGAGCCTCACAATAAAAAGTTGCAAATGTAACCCTTTAGAAATGAAGTATGGTCTGTTCTTATATGATTCTCAAAATATTACAACTGAATATTTAAATTTACGTGAGCTGCACCATTTTTAATACACATCTAAAAATTCGTATTTCTTTCAATATCATTATCAAAGCTTCCGTTAAAAAAAAAATTAATTTCACATTGTAATAGAGGCATACTAAAGCCTGGAATATTCATTTAAATAATTGTTATGTTTCTTTTCAGTCACAAAATATTAAGTTGTTTTTTCATATATATTTTCTTTATTCAAACATTAAAATGAACTTAACCAATTATGGACGAAAATCCCAAAATATTATTTGTGCAAATTAATGGTTAAATGAATACATATATCAATAGTATTGATGCCCTAAAATACAAATTACGATGGAAAATTTTCAAAATATTTAAACTTTAAAAAAATACTATTTAAAATAAAATCATAGAAGATTAAAAAAAAAGAAAAAAATTATTTCGCGAAAATAAAAACTTATTTAAAATTTTTTTTTTTAAACTCATTATCTATTGAACGTCATTTGTCTATCATATGTTATATATTTTTTTTTTTTTTCAAAATCTTAAAAATTATGAACACTGTTGATCGAAAACTATATTTTTTGAAGCTCACGTGAACGAAATATTTTGGGGACTAGTTTAAAACATATTAATCTTTAGTCTTAGAGAGGTACATTTGTAATTTTTTTTTTCTCCATACAATTCATACTGTTTACTGTATCGATTTTGTCAATTTGACAAAAGTTATGCGATGTTAATGAGTGTAGGTACAGTTTTTATCGTTATTATATATTTTTTTACGTTATAGTTCAATAAATAGGGAACAGTCCTCATGCTTGCAAAATTTATTTGAGTTACCTCAGTAAAACATATAGTTTATCTTCAATCAGAGTGTGCTATAATTTTAAGCAATTTGTTTCAAAATGTTTATAGTTTTTGTTGCATTATTAACACACATTTGAAGCATTTCATGTTGTTTATAGTTCTGTTCACACTTGACGTAAATTAAAATCTTAATAGTTCATGAACTTATTAGCAGTTTCCTGTTAATATTGCCACCGAAATACACTCTCGCATACATACATTAAAATAATTCTGGTATTTGACTATAAGAGTATGTGTTTGTGTGTGAATGTGTATATGCAACAAGAGAAGAAGAAACATTGATTTCCTCTTAAGAAGGTCATCACATCTTGTTTCTTCTATATTTCGATACAGTCATTTATATATTTGTTAAGGTGGTCGATCGATTGGTTGTTGCTGTTAGTAGTCCAGTAGTGATCATGAGGATGCAGCTTATGCAATACTAAAAAATTGCATCATATAAAAGACACGCTCTCTCTCATACAGTTTGTATGTGGAAGTATTTATGTATAATATTTGCATCTTGTAATCTTAATAGAAATGTTAAATTTACTCTCGTATCAACGAATTTGATCGTACAGCGATCATGTTACATTTTCTTTTATTTTTTTTTTCATTTATTTATACGATTATTGATTCGATATTAAGATGAAATTTTGCTGCTGTTGTTATGTTTTAACTCTTTCGCATATTTTGTTTCTTTCAACCAAGATGTTGTATAAATTATAGTCAGTTATTAATGAAGATACTACAACATGGTGTTGCAGTCAATGATCAAGTAAGTGTGTAAGTAAGTAGTGTTGCAATATACACGTACCTTGTGATATGATACACTTACATATTGTTGACTGCCACAAAACATGCTCCAGATAAATTTTATGTTATAGACACACACATATATACACAGAAACACACTTTTCAGCATTTATCCGATTGTTTTTATATCCGTATCTTAAAGATGTTTTGTTGTGCTTTCATCTATATCTAAATGTTTGTCTGTCCGTCTGTCTGACTAAGTGTCCGTCCTGGAGGTTGGTGTTAAATTTGGTTTGTTTGTTTTTGTTTTTAGTTTTTTTTTTCATATCTTTTAGTGATTAATGAATGTTTTACCATAACATCGCGTAAAAAAGGCGATATGTTTGTAAAAAAAAACAGATGAAATAAAAAGAAAAAAAACGAAAACGGCTATTATATTGTAGCTTCTTTGGCAGTTATCATGTTGTTCTTATTGACAGGCATATTATCATATGAACGTGTTGCGATTTAATGACTAACATTACTACGACTCTTTTTTGTATTGTATGGATTCATTCATATGAATAATGATCATTGTAAGTTGAATACATGTAAACAGGACCTTCATTTAACACTTTTAACGTTCAAAATGAACAGCCTCTCCATAATTATTAAAATTAATTGATTAATATCTATATATCACTCATTATGATTTACATATAATTTATTTTATTTTTAACTAACTGAATATATGTTTCAATCATATATCTGTTTAACCCTTTTGTATAGGAATTTCGGAAACATTGTCTCATAAATATTAAAGATTATTATATTATTATAGGGTATTGAAAGAAAATTTATTAGTTTAGGCCTTGATGATTTTCGAATACTACGTATGTCTTATGACAATGGACAAGTTCTGTGAAAGCCCTAATTCCTGAATTTATTTTTAACATCTGTTGTTTACACTTACATGTTTTTTAAAATCATCTCTTCCTCTTTGAGGTAGTGAAATTTTCATCTCTGTAATTTGCAATCCTTTATATCCTAGATATAAAAATAGTTATAAATCTGATGATAAAGAAATTTAAGACAACTAGAAGTTACTAAGAATATGGAACTATTATGCAGAAAAAAAAACGCTTATTTTTCTACTTTTGTAACATTTGGAAACATAACTTTCATAACATTTTTATCTTATTACATTATATTATGTAAAAAGGAAGCAATTTAAAACTAGAAAAGTGGATATTACTACAGCGCTCTGTTTTTTTATATTTAGCTTGTAAATTACCTTATAAGTAATGTATTTAAATGTTAATATAAAACCATTTTTCTAATTACAGGTTTTCCATACAAGTATTATACAAACGTCAAAAATTTTTCTAAATTACAAACAATTTTAAATCCTTTTAAGCTATAGGGAAGGGATATATTATAATAAACCAAATGTGTCAACAAAAATCAAAATTATTTCTTTACAAGTAAAAATTCTCAGAGCTCAATCTCTAACAATTTTCTCTTGTACATCAACTAATACTAAAAAATTTTATATGCGCAAGTTAACTTTTGTTTTAACAAAAGAATTTTAGTCTGGACGAATTCATTGAAGATAATTAATAGTTGATTACTTTAATTTCGCTAAAAATAGATGATTAAAGGATTATTATCATATTATTATCATACCTAAGTAGTTATAAAAATAACTAAGCACATAAAGCAATTTGAAATTGTAAAATAGGGATGTCAATTTCATAGCACAATTGTCCTGGCTTTCACACGTATTCTTACGCTCTTATTGCTGAGAGTGCAAAGAGTACAAAATGCACTGGAAAAAATTATGGAATGAATTGTTTGGTAAACAATTTCTTTGATATTAATGTTGAAAGATAAAATTGTACGAATGGTAATAATATTTTTTATTGCAATATTAATAGATTTAAGTGTAAAAAAACCGAAAGTACATAAAAAACAATAAGTATTATATAATAAGAAAGCTCCTTGTATAACTAATGTATTTTGTTTACTAAGCCCAATTTTCTTTGAGTGCATTTTTTCCACTCTCACAAACACAGTTATATTTTTAGTCATTGACATCCTTATTGTAAAACCATAATGTTGCAATGCACAATATGGATCGAATAAAACAATCTAGAAAGATAAATATGTGGAGTATATCAGAATAATTCCATATTTACGAAAACGAATATCAAATTAATTTAAAAATAGCCCATTAGTTCATACTGACCATCCAAAGTTCAACTTTTTAAAATTAATTTTGGTTTTTTTATTTCTTGAGCTCAAATGTTAATTAGGATATAAGTAACTTGTGTGTGTGTTTCTGGACGGATTCGCATTTAATTTACAAAAAAAATTAACAGTGTCAATTTAGAAAAAAAAAACGAATTAACAGTGGGCCAAAAGTATTAAAGTTTAGCTTATTTTTTGATTATTGTGCTATTAGGAACGAACCGCTATAGTCTTCATAATGCGAAGGTATAAAATTATTCTTCACTTTTTTGTGATTTTCTGCAAAATCAAATAAAAAAGGGATCATTTTATTAAATTATTTAAATATAATAAGATTGCCTTGACCCACTAGCGAAAAGTATACTCATTTTAATAATCAACATAAGCAACTAATATGGCTCTACTATAATAAAAAAAAATTTACGTAATATTATGTAGTTGAAAAATATGATTGAGGACAAAAAATGTGTGTAAAATAATTTTATTTAAACTTAAATTTTTACATCAAAAAATTTATTTTTCAAAGTTAACTATTTTGGTATATATTTAATATTTTAAAGTCATATTACAATTATTTAATCGATCTGACGTTTTGTCCTTTTAGACTTGAAATTCGATGAAATGGAAACTTTGATCTGTTAATAAAATATTGCTGAATGTTCAACTTAAATTACAAACAAACTTTTTAATCCTTTTAATGTTTGCTTTAAGTTTCGAATATCATATATTCCAGGAGAAATCGATGAATCGATCGACCGTCGGTTTTTGACTTTATGTACTTCGATTTTCCATTTACACTGGAGAATGAAATGGTTATATTCATTTTTATTTTTCTTAATTTCAACAAATTTTTATTGAAAAATTCTTTCCTTCTTTCCCATACAAAATATTACTTTTCAAAACTTTAAGCTTTTACGTTTTACGAAAAAAAAAAAAAAAAATCAAAAATTATTAAGCAGAATTATTTACGTCACCTTAAAATTTTAACTGAACATAAAATTAATTTTTCTAGTAGCCAGAATTAATGAAATGAAGTTCAGATTCAAAATAGATGGATAATAAAAAATACATTTTTGGAAAAAAAAAAAAAAAAAATTTCTGACATTTAAAAATAAAAATTAAAAAACAGTTACAATATGTTGTTGTGGTAGTATGAAGTGTGTCTATGTCAATTATGAACAAAATCTGAACACCAATTGCAATTTCATATTTGATGTCTCATGGAATTCATTAATTATTCCTTCCCGCATGTTTTTAAAATTGACAAAATTTGCACAAAGGGAAAAGTTAAATCTGTAATAAAAACAAATCATAAACAAATTTCGTATCAAGAAATTAAAAAACATTTATTAAAACTAAATATAAAATCTTTAATTTTATCCAACTCTTAATGGCATTTGGAAAAAAAACTCTAAATTATGAAAATAATTTATACATATTTGTTTTCAGTTTTAATCAATTTTACATTATTATATACATATCTACTATTTTCCTTATTTAGCATCATTAAAGATTTAATGAATATTCAGTTTTTTTTTTTTTTTTTTTTTTTTTGCGTACTCTTTATTTGGACATCCATTAAAATTAAAATAATTATGAAGGATCGCTTATATGATGGACAGCTATTCCACTCCAATCATACCTATATCATTATCTATTTATAAATTGGAATAAAATGCATTTATTCCTTATTTAGTGCAAGTTAAATGATCAATTTTTACCAACTAGAAACACTGGCTCTTAAATAAATCGATACGGACAATAATGATGGGAGTGGGAGAGTGAGTCAGTGTAAATTATTATTCGTTAATTAACATTAAAAAATAGTTTAAACTTTCAATTTAATATATATGTACATATATATGTATGTATTTCCAACCCTGCCATAACTTCTTAAAATACTTAAAATGTTGTTTAATGGTGCATAATTGCTTGTAGGTATTAAAATTGAAGAAAATCAATTAAGTACCCAGGACTCAGACAGAGCAAAAATAACAAAAACAAAAAACAATTCCATTGACTTCATTATTTATGCAAAAATTCATTTGTTTATTTATACAATTCGATTTGGTTTTGTGTCAGTGTATATGGGAATGGTTAAGTGAGTGTCTGTCTGAGAATTTCTAGGTTAGTGTGTGTATGAGTGCTTATGTGTATGTGTGGTGATTGGTCGTGTGCCTTTCGGATAGTTTTCATGGAATTTATTTTAGAGACGTTTTTGGAATGATGCTGTTCACGCATTCAATAATGTGTTGAATAGCAAATGGGATTGCATGCCAATTTTTATTCAAACATTCTCGTAATGAAATTTTAAATTGAAATCCAGTCAACGTGTTCTACTCCAATAAATGCTGCTGCTGCTGTTGTTGTTGTTGTTGGTGCAGTCATCATTGTATTTTCTTCCAAATGTGATTGAGAACTGAAGATTCGTTTTGCTCATTTATTTAATTATTTATGTATGTATTTTTGTATCCGTTCGTCCGTCTGGCTGACTGACTAACCGTCTGTCTGTCTGTATGTGCATGTGTCAGTCCTTTCATACGACTGTCTGTCATGTGTATATATGAATCTGTGAACAGTACATTGTCGAAGGAGTTGCATTAATGTATGCGTGGTGTTTGAATAAAGCGTGACTTAAAGTTGTGAAATGATATTGTTTGTTGTACACCTTAAAACAAATTGTTTGATACCTCAACCTGACAACAGCAACAACAGCAATCAACGCTTTCAGAAATAGCAACAGAAAGTCTAAAAACAAAAAAGGAAAAAGTCCCTTTACCACTTACTATACACACACACACACAGACTCACTCACACTGTGAAACATAATGAAATTCTATGGTTAATTGTTAGTTGATGATTAAGTTGTAACTCCTCACAGTTTCTCTTGTCGACTACTTTTTGTCTCTGGTAAAGATGTGCTATTGCTGCTAACAGCACAACTTATTGCTATAGTCGTGGTCACATATTATTATTATGTGCCATATTTGTAATTTGATTTGTAATGCAATGTAGACTCAATTAAATTTTTCTGAAATAAATTTTTTACTCCTTTAGCTATGGTAGTGAGATAAGAGTGTTTGGATCTTTTTTTTTTTTGCTAAAAATACAAACCATAAATATATAAAAATTCTTTAGAATCATCATTATCAATATTGTTGTCATCATCACCATCATAATATCTGACTGTATGTAGAGTTACATATATGAGAAGCTGTGATATAAACAATATTGAATATAATGTTTAAACAATAAGTCCACCATACATATTAATATTAGTATATAAATATATACATATATATGTATGTATGTGTAGATGTCGTTATGTATTTAAGAATTTTTGTTTTGCAAGTATGACGAGTAGTCACAGTTCGTTAGTATTCATCAATGTCAATCAGTATTAATGATGTAAACAATTAAATATAATAAATACAAGTTGTGGTTATATATAAGTACATATTTTTTCTTTTTTGTTTGTATTTTTATTTATTGATAAAATTATAAATAATTTATAACATTCTTTTGCGTTTTTCATCTCATCTCATTTCAGTTGAAATTTCTGCATTTTATTGCATTGACAAATTTTGGCCCATACAGATTATGGGCATATCAGAGGAAGTCAAACTGGAGGAATTACCACAAGAAGCCAAACTAGCTCATCAGGATGCAATTCCTGACCGTTCGGTCTCATGTATTGTGACAACTGGTGCTAGCGGTGGCACCAATAGCCCCATTTCGGATACCAATAGTGATGGTGAATTGGATGATTATGCACCGAAAAGAAAGCAACGTCGTTATCGTACAACATTCACGAGTTTTCAATTGGAGGAATTGGAAAAGGCTTTTTCGCGCACCCATTATCCGGATGTATTTACAAGGTATGTTAAAATAGTATATAACACTATTTTGAATAGTTTTTACTAGGGACCACCCTAACAATTATGAGTAATATCATCAAAATCACAATTATACTCCACGAAAATAAGTTAAAAAATGGTTCAACCTCGGAATTTGGAGGGAAAAGAATTTTGGCAGAAAGATTCATCTTGGTGTCTTAAATATACTGATATTCACATATACGCTACGCGAGTTATACGTGATTAAAGATCACAAAAATTATTATTATTATGCATTGCACATCTTTATAGAGTATTAAATTTCCAAGAACGTATGTATGATATTATATACACAGAAAAAAGCAAAAAATAAAATCAATCATAAAATGTGTTAGTAATTAATTCATTCAATTAACAGATTTTTTAAATTTGCACCTCTCACCAAAATGATTATATCAATTACTGTAAAAACTGTAAAAAATCAAACAACAGAAAATAATGTCCAATTAAAAAATTAATGAAATAAATTAAGTGGATGATTGAATGAATTAAAAATTTAAATGAAAAATAAAATCTTACCTAAATTGGATTCTTATTTTAGTTTTATTTGAGTATATTTATTAGATTTTGATGCAAAATTAATCAACCGTGTTGATTGAAAAATATATGGTAATAGTTTTTTCTGTGTACCATCATAGTTTTGTAGTTATAGCACTCTCATGTTCAATTTAGTGTTTTTTAATATCCGCTATACTTGAGAATGATATCCTATAATTTAAGGGAAAATTATGCCACCACTTGTATAAAGATATGTAGGGGAAAGTAGAGAATTGTAGCATATAGGGTAATGTTGAAAATTGTAGTTTTTTTACGTATTTTTAATTTTTATTTATTTTTTTGCTAAAAATACTACTGGTATATACACTGCCGCTCAGCTGAATACGACATAAATGTTATTCAGATTTTCCGGTTTCCTTCTCAAAATTCATAAGAGTATTTATAGTTTTTATAGTTTCAGTTTGATGTTAACATTAATGTCTTTCATTTAGATTAAACAAAGCATTTTTAAAGATTGCTTTTATAAATTTATTAAAGTTAATATATGTAACTTCTTTAAACAAAATAGTGATTTTTTTAGCTCATCAGAATACGACATTTTTCTATCTATTTTATTTTGTAACAAAGTAACATCTGAAAAGTATGTTTTTATTGATTTTAATAAAAATTAAACTAGTTTGTTTTAAATTCCTACAAAATGGGAAGAAAAAAAGCGTTGTCAAACGAGGAAATTTGCAAAGTCAAAGCCTATAAGGAATGTGGACTAAATATTACTCAATAACAAATAAAATTGGTCGAACTCTTTGTGTGGTCAGTAATTATCTCCGTAATCCATCCAATTATAGAACAAAATATGAAAGGAGGTACCTATACTGTTCTTTCAGCTCCAGATAGAGGAGCAATTATTAGAAGTGCTACAAACTACCAAGACTCTGCTGCAAAAATCAATGAAAAAACTGTCGTTAAAGCAAGCTTAGCAACAGTAAAGCATATAATACAGAAAGCTACTAATCTTAAACGATTAAAAATTAAAAAGAAGCCACCCCTTAACCCATCTGGAAAAGAAAAAAGACTACTTTTTAGCCGGCATCATATGACATGGGAAAAACAATGGCACAGAGTAGTATTTTCCGATGAAAAAAAAAAAATTCAATTAAGAAGGACCAGATGGCTACAGTTATTATTTCCACGATTTTCGAAAAGAAGAAATTTATTTGGATCGTCATCATAGCTGGGCTGGAGGTGTGATGGTCTGGAGTTCAGTTTCCTACTATGGAACAAGCGATTTGCAATATTTTACTTCAAAAATGAACGTGAGTTCATATATTACTGTTCTGGAAAAGCATTTCCCCATTTTTCCAATATTTTTAGCTCTATATCATGGACATATCAACATGATAATGAACCTATTCATACTACAAATGTAGTTAAAAACTGGATTAGTAAACTAAATGTGACATTACTTGATTGGCCGCCATACTCCCCGGATTTAAATTATTTTAATTTTTTTCTTTTTAATACGTATTCCTGAATTATTATGAATTATAATATATCGTGTAAATAAAGTTTAATTTAAATTTAAAAAAGTTAGCTTTATTTATTATTCACTAGCGAACTATTAAATGCCAAAAGCAATTTTTGTATGTGTCGTATTCAAGTGAGCGGCAGTGTCTTTGACATTATTAGACTACATTTCAAATTTATACTTGTTCCAAGAAACCTTTCATTTTATTTATTTTCTAGCGCAAGCAAATAAAATATATTAAAAGTTTGTTATGGATTATATATTGGGAAAAAGTGAGATGTTTAATTTAACAAACTTTCCACTATATGTAACAGTTGTAAACAAGTTTATAATATAAATAGTCTTATTATCTCTGTTTCGTGGTATAAAAACAGAATTTGTATTTTCTGTGCCGCTACACACTTCATCAGTATTCGAGGTATCTTATCCATTTAATTATCGTTGAAACCTAAACAAATTGTATTTCATATTGGTTTGATCACACACTGCTACAAAATGGCACAATCTAATCTGGGCTGGAGACATTCTTGAGAACATCACAAAATAATTTTAAAAAGTTTCGAAACACCCACTAAATTTCTAGATTTAGTGCAAAAAAAAAAAAAAAAACGTTTTTATGGTAGCATTAAAAATTTTAAGTCAATTTAAGATTTTTTAATTTATATAGACTTAAATTAAGTTATGACTTATTCACCATTTTTTAATTTATTTCCCTTTTCTTTTTCGAAATTTTAACTTTGATGTAAATTTTTCCGATTTTATTCTTCGAACCATCTGGAATATATTGCCATCTTTTATATATTCCACTTTACCCCAACATTTTCCATTTTAGCCAAAAATAGTTGATTTGAAAAAACGTCGGAAACTAATAAAAAAATAAATAAAATTAATATTATTATTTGTATGCAAAACTTTAGACAACAATCCATTCTATATAAAAGTTACATTACAGTGATCTAAATATTGATAGTTGGTACTTTATTGAACTAGATAAAAGTGTGTTAAATTTTACCTCATTTATTTTAAAATTCTAAATTTTTGTAAAAAAAAAGGATATTATTAAAAAATGTTAATTGCCCAGGAAAAAAATGTATTAGTTCTACAACTAATTCCAGAACGCATGAAAATAGCCAGTACTTATTCTACTTTGGCGTTACGGTCATTGATTTTTTTTTTTTTTTAAATTTTCACCTCCAGAACTAGAAGTGTTACTTAGCCAGTATGGAACGGTTGTAGAACTTGTTCTTTAGTCAATGATTTTTGTTCGAAATTGACACATTCAAAACTAGTTTTATAGGATAAGGATCGGTTTCAAAACCATTTTATTTTTTTATTCTAATAAGCCATTTCATAAAGTCTCCTTTTTAAATCTATTTGATTTTGCTAAGCTCTTTTGTTTTTTTTTTTTTTCATGCAAGTTTTCACAGTTTCAGGAAGTCATTTTGGAACCAGTAATTCGTTAAAAGAAGTGATGTAGAAGTCATATATAATTAGTTCTTACGCACTAGTTCTTAAAAACTTTCCTTAAAACCAATTTAGAAACCAATAAAGTTTTACCCCATGAGTGCCCGAATTGTTTCCGACACCACTTCTAGTTCTAAGGATGTTATTAAAGAATCTGAAATGGTTCCGATTAAACTTGTTCTAGAACTTATGATTTTAGAACACGTTCAAAAATTTTTTATAGTTTAATGAAATTTTCACAATCAACTTAATACAAATTATAAAAAAAAAATCTGTCTATGCATAGTCCTAAATGTGAATTTAATGTTATATACACTGCCAATTTTTATTATACCGAAATATTTTAAAATTTGTTGGTTGAAATCCGTCATACTATTTTGAAGCATAATCTGCACGAACAGATCACAATTTAAAAAATATGTTCACACACACTCAATAAAAACACTTCTTGGAAGTTCATTTCTTAAGTCTTTTGTTTTTCCTTTGTGTTTTGTAAAATTTTCATAAACTTAGAACAAATATACTTTAAAGATTTTAATTAAATTTATTTAAAATTAATTACAAAAAAAAAAAAAAAAGCTTGACATTCAATTAGACGGATAATCCAATTTAAGTTTTTATTTTCTGCATATTAATTTTAAACCCAAATATAAACGCAAACAACCATAATTATAATTATGACTTATCCAAGTAATATCAAGGCTAAAACTCACACATTCAAATAAATTGCATACCAGACATATACAGCTCGTATATACATTTGAACCTCAATTACTTTTTTAAATTAAAATCGTCGCATTATTATTATGATTACCGGCAAACATTTACAACAACAACTACAGTAGTAGTAACAACAACAGCAGCAATGACGATAACAAAAGCCAAGAATTGCATTGAAATTAAATAAAAATCTTGGCCAGACCATAACAGCGATATCTGTTTTATGCTCAACTTCATTTTACAAAACAACTGAAATACTCGTCGTTGTATTCATACAACATCCACATTAATAGCAAAAATAACAACAGCAACAACAACTATAATAATAATAAAGCTGCGAGTACGTTTCATTATTTTTCAATTTATTTATCTGTGTATGAATGTTTATAATAAATAAATTGTTGTTTGTCTGTCTGTCTGTCTGTCTGTCTGTCTGTCTGTCTGTCTGTCTGTCTGTCTGTCTGTCTGCGAATATTAGAGTGTGTAGCTGTGTATATGTGTGTATGTGTGAGTGTGTTTAATAATTTTAATGTAATTACTATAATTTTTATAATGAATTTCCATGTTTTCTATAATTGAATTTATTTTTAATAAATTTTTACAATGTGATTGGATTTCCCGACGCTGTTATCGTTGTTCCAGCAGTTTATGTTGCAGTGATTCTTCTTAAGTGATTCTGTTACGTTTGCCGTTAATGTAAATGTTGTAGTTGCAGTTGACTGCAGCTACCACCTTCAATGTAACTACTGTTGCCAATATTAGTTGCCTGACTAACCAAATTATGATTATTATTTTGCAGTTGTTTTCAGTTTAAACATTTAGATTTTTTAAGTTGTTTTCATTCTTAACTCTCGTTGCAAAGTGAAGGCGTCTTTTGTGGCCAAAAATTTGTATAGAAGAGTATGTGTGTATGTGGTTGTTTGTTTGGCTAATGATATTAGAGGTGCATAAAAGTACTTGAAATGATCATATTAGTGGTTTTAATATTCGTATTTACTGCTTGCTAGATATCTGTCTGACTGGATGACTGAGAGTGAGCTTGTCTTCAAAGGGGTAATTTAATATGTTGGCTTTAAAACTGAAAATTCAATTTAATTGATTGTAAGTTATTTTATTAAAATTTGCCAAGAATATTTTGTGGTTGTGATTTTTTTCTTCAAATAATTTGCGGTTTATATGATCATGATTGTTCAAGAATTTAATTTAATAAAAATATACATAAAACGATACAATAATCATACATATGTATTTTTAAATAAATATACAGTGGATGTCAAAACATTTGCAACTGAAAACAAATTTTTAGTATATTAAAAATTTTATATATGTAGCAGTATAATGTAGATATTATTAATGATCATTATACATTATGCTATTAATATCCAACTGTAGTGTAACCGTCAAATTTGTTTTTGTAAATACCATAAATACCTAACAGTAGTGTATCGACTTTTGAATACCATTCTTGTTATTATAAGTAAGCATTTGCATTTGTATTTGTTTTGTAAATACGTTTAGTCATAGAAATCGCAACAGCATTGTTTTTGCACTCGCGACTTTATTTTTGTTTTTTGTATATAGTTTTTGCCATAAGGACTTTTTAGTAAGTTTTGTTGTTGTATATGGTACTTTATTTTTGTTTTTTATGTATAGGTATTATCGTAAGAACTTTATTATTATATTTTATGCATAGGCTATCACGTAAGAAGTTGTATAACTGTTTTTAATTTGTTTTGCACTTAAGCATACGAGAACTTTCTGTTGTTTTTATGTATAAGAATTGTTAGTGTACTCAAGTAAGCATAGTATAAGAAATTAGTATAAAAGCAAGCTATTTTGTAAAATAAAGTGAGTCTGGTTATGACATTGAAGAAGAAAATTTGTTCTTACTTCTAAATATATTCGGTACAAAGTTTTTGATTTATGATCTATCTTTTAGTTTAGTTGTTAAACATATGAGGTCTTCCTGCTTTATGAACAGTAAAGTGGACAAAAAAGTTGTAAATATACCCCCCTAAAATTAAAGACTGATATGTTTTAAATTCATTCCCAAAATATTTCGGTTCAATTATTTCATTTACGTGAGCTGGACCATTTTTAAAAGACCTCCAAAAATTTGGTTTTTCGATCGACAGTATACATAATTTTTAACTTTTTGTCAAGAAAAATTACAACATATGATAGAAAAATGACGTCTAATACGTATTGAGCAAAAAATATTTTAATAATTGTTTTCATTCATGCGAATTTTAAATTTTAGTAAAATATTCAATGATTTTATTTTTAATAGTATTTTATTAAAATTTGAATTTTTTGGACATTTACCATCGTAAATTATATTTTAGGGTATCATTGGAAAGGTCTCATTCAGTACTATTGATATGTACATAAATTTAACCCTTTAGTTGCACAAATAATATTTTGGGATTTCCAATCCATAATTGGTTAAGTTAATTTTAACGGCAAATAAATGTTTAGTTAAGGATATAAATGTCCCCAAAAGCATAAATTGATCAAAAATACTGTAAATTCGTAAAAAGTAGGGGCTTTATTTCAAAAACTTATTTTTATTCGATTATTATCACGGTTTTAAATGAACTTGTTATGTTTTTCATAAATTTATCAATATTAAAGTGTAATAAGTACTTCCAAGCAACTTATTTGCTAAAATTGCTAATTTAACCTTGTGGGAACTAAATACATAAAATTGATCCTCTTGATCTTAAACTGTTAATAGCGTGTAATCTTCAATACATTAAAATCCAATATATATTTCAAAATGTCCGAAATATATAAAATAACATGTTTCAATAAAGAAAATATGACAAAAAACGTTAGTAAAATCTTAATATTCCCCGACTGAAAAGAGATATAATAGTTATTTAAATGAAAATTAAAGGTCGTAGTATGCCTCTATTATAAATTGAAATTCATTTTCTTATAACTAAAATTTTGATAATGATATTAAAAGAAATTATGTATTTAAAGGTGTTTTTTAAATGGTCCAACTCAGGTAAATTTAAACATTGAGTTGTAATATTTTGGGAATCATATAAGAACTTAGTAGTCTTCATTTCTAGAGGGCACTTTAATGAACAGTGTAGACATTACCACTATTAACTATGACAAATTTTGGATTTAGGAACAGAACATATATTCAGAAGAATTTTTATTTTTTATACCCTTCACCATAGTGTAAAGGGTATACATATATAAGTTTGTCATTCCGTTTGTAATTCCCACAATTTTCGTCGGAGAGCAAAAAAGTTTACATTTTCGGGATCCTTGTAAGAAATGATGACGATAGAACCATATCCGTCCTTCTTTCCGACCGTCCGTGTGTCGGTTGAAATGGCGTTTATGAAGCCCACCGATAACTGACATATATAATATATATATCAAACGATCGGAAATCCTTTCGGGAATTTTGCTATTGGAATTCAGCAAGATCCGTTCGTACAATGAGGAGATATGCTTAAAAAAGCGGTTTTTAGAACCGGTTTTCCAGTTTGTGAAGCCTCTGTATATACTAGGGACTTCGTTTTTACAAAAGGAGTCTCGGACATTTTTTCTGAATTTTTGTTCTGAAAAAATGAAAAAAATCGGTTCAATAATAACTGAGATATCGGACAAAATGAACTTTTTATTTTTTGAAGCCCTGGTTTAAGCTAAAGATTTTTATTTTTATACAATTTCGGTTTTTTAATTCAGCGAGATCGGTTTATAAATGGCGGAGATATGCTTTAAAACCCGGTTTTTCAGTTACTGAAGCCTCTGCATATACCAGGGACTTCGGTTTTTTAAAGGGGGCTCGGAAATTATTTTCTGAATTTTTGTTCTGAAAAAATGAAATAAATCGGTTCAGTAATAACTGAGATATCGGGGAAAACGCATTTTTTATTTTTGAAGCCATTGTTCGAGCTACAGATTTTTATTTTTATATAAATCAGTCATAAATATTTTTATAAAATTTCAGTTTTTTAATAAACCAAATTCGTTCATAATCAACAGAGTTATGGCCCAAAAACAAATCTGTTGAGAATATAAATACACACACAAAAATGTATATTAAGCATTGTAATGACTATTAGTGACGTTTTTGCCTATAAGACAAGTAGTTTAGTTAGCAACAACAGTAATATAATGAATAACAGTTTTGTTGTTGTTCTTTGTATATGCAGTCAGTTTGTATATACACACATACAAAAATAAATAAATATGGAATTGTTGTTGTTGTTTATTTTTTAAGAGCAAAGCTTGTTATGTTTTTTTGTTTCTTATTCAAATTTTCGTAGTTTGAAAAAAATGTAGATTTATAAATGTGAAATAATTTATAAATCTACATTTATATATAAATAAAGTCGAAAATTTAATTATTTGTCGGTAAGATGGTAAAGGGTATCAAAGATTCGGAACAGTTGAATCTTTTTTCAATTTCATTTTTATTGCCTTTACTTTTTACAGGAAAAAATAATAATATAAGAACATACCATAGAATTAGATGTAAAAAATATTTGCTGAGCAAAAAATAAATGCGTACGTGAAATATCATATCAGTTCCAAATGTTTTGACCACTACTGTATATCTCCATTTGAATAATTGTGAAAGTAGTCACGGTTTTCGTTTAATTAAATGATAGTAAATCTTCTATATGAGGGAGTTAAAAAACCGAATTCATAAAACCAGCTGGATACCAAAATTCAATTTAGTATTTTACTAGTTTCTTAAACTTTAATTTTTAGCATAATAGTGTTAGTAAAATTAATATGCATATTATTATTAATCTAACCATTACATTAAGTAGTTTATCTACTATTAACAAAATTTAATTTTTTACTATTAATGTACAGTGGGGCCTCGATTAACCGGCAACGTCGATTATCCGGGAAAGAAAATTTGTAATTGTTTTCTTTTTTTCCATCCTTTTAATTTTACCTATATTATCCGGAATTCTAAGCTTAATTTTTTTTCGATTGATTTTGAACAATCAAACACAATGTGAATAAAACGAAAAAGGGGAATAAGATGAGTCAGAGCAAGATAAAATCTAAGTTTATCGCATTCAGGAAAAGCTAGTTAATGCAAATATGAATTTGAAAAAGAAGAAACAAACATTACATGATTTTTTTAAAAAACTACGTAAAATGGAATCCTTATGTATTGTTCACTGTTTTTTTTTTTTTTTTTAAATTATTATTTTTGAATAATTGGATTATATAAATAAACAAATTTTTAAAAATACTACTCAAAATATTTACTCAATTAACCGGGAAAATTGATTATCCAGAATGCTTCCGGTCCCAACCATTACAGATAATCGAGGTCTCACTATAATTCCAATGCAAAATGAAATCGTACCAGTGGTCTAACTAAACCCCCAAAAGCATAATAAAAGCGTTCGAAAAAGAAGCCTGGTAATCATACAGATTAAATTTTATTACATACACTATTTTCTAATTCTAGTCTATGACAAATTTTATGTGAATTGATTTAATAGCATCAAGTAGCAAAATTAATTTTTTATTAAAAGTAGGCTAAAAACTGAGCTGGCATCCAACATATATTTCAGCTCATAGTTTTCTCCAAAAATAATAAAAAATAGTAATCATTTCCTTTACGAAAGGATCTAAATTGAATTGTATAACCAACCACTTTTTAAAATAAAAAAAAAAGTAAAATTATAAAGGTGCTTCTTACATTTTTGAAAATTTTTCATAAACCAAAATTGTGAATATAGTATTTATATAGTTTTTGATATTTGGGAAAAAATAAAAAGATAGGTGTCTATCTTTCTCCACAGCGTAAATGTTTGCTTACGATCTTTTATAGAATTCATGATACATTTACAATATTAAAAAGCATATAGTCCATTCCATGACAGAACGCCCAAAAATATTTTTTATGTCTTCCGATCTTGCTAATATTTGGCATGCGCATACCCTATCCCCGTTTATATTTTTTTGAATTTTGAAAAATTCGCGAATTTATTCACGATTTTGATTTTTCGAAAAGTTAAAAAAATCGCAAAAATGTGTACCTTTACACATCAATATCTCTAAAAGTTGTTAACGGATTTTAATGATTTAAATATAAAAATAATATGTCCACTATAAATGTAGTAATTTAAAAATATAATTATCATTTAAAAATGCATTTTAGGATGCATTTGTTAAAAATTTCTACCCTTTAAATTTGTTTCTCCCTCTAATATAAAAAGATTATTATGTTTGCTAAAAATTGTAATATAAATTGTTGTGGCACAAAATGGTCCACTATTTAAAAAAATTTTTAAAATATTTCTTCAAATTTTTTCATACAATAAATTTTTTTTTCTTAGATTTTTGTAATTTTTATTTTTGTGAGTTTATTTTAAAATTTATTTTAATAATAATATTTCATATTTTGTTATTTACGGTGTAATACCTATTTGTCTCAGATTATGTGCTGATGTATTATGTTTTAAACACATTCTTCAATATTAAGCAAAAATATTTCAAATCAAAAGGGAAGAAATTTCTTTAAAATGCATCCGAAAATTGCGTTCTTGTTGTGATCTTGATTCTTGTTTGCATCTTTAGCAAAAGAAATACTTTTGATTTATACAATATAATTTACAATATTTATTGCAATAAACTTTATACCGGTTTTAAATCAATAAAATCCGACGTATAGTTAAGGAGTTATAAACATTTAAAGTTACATGTTACTAAAAGAGTATAACAAAAAAAAAAAAAAAAAAAAAAAAATAAAAATCAAAAATTTATAAAAAATTAAATTTTTTTATGAAAAAATGTGTGGAAATTTAAAAATAAAAAAAATAAAATATTAAAAATAGATTTTATAGTCCCAGAACAGTTATTTTTGCATTTTATAGTAAAGATATTGCTTTTTAACATATTAAAAGAAAATTAAAATCGAAAGGGTAGATATTTTTCAAAAATGCATACTAAAATTGCATTTGCATTATGAATGCATTTTTAAATTATAATATTATTTTTAAATTACTACATTAAAAGAGGATATATTCATCTTCTACATGCAGTTTAAATCATTAAAATCCGTTAACAATTTTGGAGATATTGATGTGTAAATTTACACACTATAAATAGAAATGGAGATATTTAATAGGCTCCATAGGTTATACGCGTACCAAATAAAAAATTGGAATTTTTTATAAATCTCTCTCTTAAAAATTTCTTATGAAATTAAATTTTATTTCAACTCCATCAAAGATAGTAAGTACTGTCTACGAAAAAAGAAAAACTTTGCAATTTTTGTCATAAAATGGGAACCAACATTTAAATTGTAATATATTTACATTAAAAATAAAATAAAAATTATGTTATCGTAATTTGCCTTCATAAAAATTCGGACATAATATTTTTTAACTAGAAGAGAAAACTAAATTTATTTTACCACTGACAAAATTGTGCACTTTTTTTGTATCAATTTTATTTAAAGTTTTTCATACAAATGGCTTAATACTTATAATATCTATTAAAAACTATTAAAAAAAAAAAGAAAAACAGCTATGTTAAATAGTTCGTAAACATTTTATATTATAAAATAAATTATAAATATTTTTATCACTAAACAATCATTGTCCATGAAAATTAAATTAAATGCTAAGGCAAATTAAGCTAAATTATTTTCTAATGAAGCCCTAATCAAGGCATGGAGTTACAGAAACACTAACACCTGATAGTTAAGGTATCACAATCTATGGCAACATTTTAATGAACATTTTACAATGATATTATAAGCATTTTTTGAAAATAGTTTTAAACACTGTGTGTCATTTTCTCTTATCATCTTATCATTACTTGTTATCTGCTTTTGATATGCATTTTTAATTTACCAGCCACTCATTCATTTCTCCTTACAAAACGTTCTGCTCCCCACCCTTTCTTTACATTTCTCTTACCCCAATATCATAAGCAGATCAGTGGCATTGCAGTCATCTTGCACTGAATTTGAAAAAAAAAAGATACTGCTGTTGGCTGTTGCTTTCAAAAAGATACAAACGATAATTGTGTTAATTTACATAAAAGCACATAAATTGGCTTCCTGCTGGTGCGTTGAATTTGTTTAATTAATTAAAGAAAAAAATACTTTGTTTTAGTTTTAGTCTTTTTTTTTAACGATTTTGTTGTTTTTTTAGTTTAAATGAATTTTTTGTTGTTGCTGTTATTTTGAATTTTATTTTGTGTGTAGGTTTGTTATATGTCTAGATGGTTGTTGGGCTGGCTGGTTGACTGGCTGGCATGAAATTGAAATATTTTAATATGTTTTTAAATATTTTATGCTCTTTGGTTTTTATGTTTTGTTTCTTTTGTTTTTACTACTTCCACAGTCGATTTTAATTTGGTGTTTTTATACGATTTTAAATTGATTTTATGTTAACAAGTTTTTTCAAATCGATAACAATAGATTAACGTTGATAAAAACATCATTAGAAACAGATATTGATTTTATCACGTTATAATAATTTTGTTTTATCATGAAGATAATAATACAAATCTTAATATAAATAATATAAAATTAAAGCTTGTCTCAGATATTGTAGAAAATCGTAAAAATTTTTACGATTTTTAAATTTCATTTTAAATTGCAATATAGACAAATATAAAAATCGTTAAATTATTTTCAAAGTTAACAAGTTTCTAATGACCGCCATAATAAACACTACCACTACTAGTTCACACGTAAATACATACATACATACATAACTAGTACAATTTGGTTTTTTAGCGTCAGTCATGTCTGTAGAAAATCAAAAGACTTAAGACATAAACATACTTTCCCTTTTTACTCCACAAGTCGTCATCATTTGAAACAAGTTTGTTTTTGTTGTTTTTTTGTCTTGTTGTGTACTCAAAAATAAAAACAACAATAATGACTTCAACGAAATTAAAACAACAATAAACCAATTCCCACATAAAATAAAGAAATTTGCAATTTTCTAACAATTTGTTTGGTCATTATTAATTTGTACCAATTAACGTGGAGTTGATAAAACAAATAAAACACTTTAAACTTTAAAAGTCTTAATTACGTGCCAAATAAATTATCTGGTTCTCTTTTTTATTTGGTATCATATGGAGCAGTTTAGTATTGTCTTCTTCCTTAGCAAGGGTTAACTATATAAAATCAACTAGCAGCATTTAAATGAACATTTTTTAAATTATTTTATTGGCAATTTTGTCTCAAATTCTACATAATTTAGATTCTTCACAAATTACCAATAAATATTATAAGAATAAGTTTATTGATAAACTCTTTGAATAATTTATTGGATTGCTTTAATTAAATTATACAAAAACTTAAAATCCCTGGAAAATAATAAGTTCTTTTTCTAAAATCTAGAATTGGTCTCATCAGAACTTTTTAAAATTTTTAAATGACATCCTTAGAAATAGTGGTGATACAATCAATTCGGAAATTTGTTTTTAAATATTGTTTTTGAGAACTAGAATGTATTAAATCTACATCACTTCTATGAACAAAATATTGGTTCTAAAATGACTTCCTAAAACTGTTAAACCAATTCTAATAAGTAAAAAAGAAAATAAATTGTTTTTAAATCAAATTAAAGTTAATGATTTTAATAACTGGTTCTTGAATCGTTCCCTTTGCTTAAATAAAACTAGTATCGAATAAATGTTGAACAAAAATAATTGGCTGTAACACAAAACTAGATTTAGTAGAGGCTATTTTCAGGCATTAAGGAACTAAGTAGTTGTACAACTAATACATTTTTTCGTGGGTTATTTTATGACAAAAAACTTGCTAAAATGCATTATTATTTTAATCTCTCTATTATTTTTCCTCTATTTCTGTACTGTAGATAATAATTTTTATAAATTAATCGACGATTTCCTTGTCTTTTATAACTGAATTCGTAAACAAGGGTAAACAATTAGTTGAAGAAAAAAAAAAAAAAATAAGAAAAAATGTCGATTCAAGAAGTGAAAAGATTTATTGATTTAATTAATGTTCAATTAATAAAACATAGAATTGTTCAATTATTTAATTTTTTTGTTATTTCTTTAATACAAATGTGTATGAATTAAACAAAAAAAAATATATATAAATAAAACACGTTTAATGCAAACAAACAAAATAAATAAATTATTAAGAAAAAAATCCAACAGCAAAAGAAATAAAGTAATAAATAACTGTTTTTTTAGCCGGCTGCCACAAATTAAATTAAAACCAGATTCCACTGTCGTTTTTCTTACCTCTCTCTACTTTGTTTTTTTTTTAATTTCAAAAGCATATCGGAAGATGTGAATGGTGTGTTGATCTACTGTGGTTAATCAGACAGACGGACAAAAAGATTGATGGACGGACAAATAGTTTGAGAGAGGAGAAGTTGTATTAATAAATGATGGTGTTCAAAAAACCATTAGATTTAATTAACTCTGAATGCAATTACAATAATACGAATGAACAAAAACATATAAACAAACATAATAACAAATAAATTAATTAATTATAGCGGTGTATGTTAATTGTAGTATTTTGTTTTGTTTTTTTCTCAATTACAGAGAGGAACTGGCCATGAAAATTGGATTAACCGAAGCGCGTATACAGGTGAGTTTCTTGGTTTTAAAATTTTAACATTTAACATTTCTCCTTGCTTAAAAATTACGTGATCTATTTTGTTTTAAGCATGATACAAAAAGTAAGGTTATGTCAACTTTAATTATTACATTTCACATATTTGTTTACAAGAAACATAAACACATTTGGCTTTTTACCTAATAAAAAAACTAAGAAAATGTAAACGAAAATTGTAATCATAAATAAAAATTTGACACTGCAGATTTTAAAACACAAGCCGACATATTGCATATTTATTGACATAAAGCAAAAAAATTCTCAGCTTTTTTAAAGTCGTTACCTTCTTAATCTACCTTGATTCTAAAGCTATGTTCACATTTATCAAATATTTGACCAAATTTGGTCAAATTGTTCTAAATTGATCTAAACTTGTTATTTTCAAAAAAGTTTTTTTTTTTTTTTCTTAAATAGGATTATTGAAAAATTTAAAATTAATTATCAATAGTTTTGTTCCAATACTTTCAATTCTCACTAAAATCTGTAAATCTGACAAGTACTGTAACGAAATAATAAAAAAAATGTCATTTAAAGAAAGTGTAATTAAGGACTGTGCACAATATATTTAGTGCATACAATTCAGCTTATAAAAATTAAACCAATGGGTTAAATTTTTATTTTGTTAAAGAATGTTATATTAGGGTGGTACAAAATTCTTATTTAAGAGCTACATATATTAAAGATTTTTAAGGAAGTATAAAAACATCCCAGTAAAAAAAGAGCATCCAAAGAATTCAATAAGATCCTGATTTTGTGATCCAGAAGTAGTGCAAATACGGATCTTTTCCAATGAATTTAACATAGGGTTATCATTGGAGGATGTTCTTATTCACTTATTCGCTTATTCACTTAGTAGGAAGTCATGTGCCCAATGTCATGAAAAATGTACTTTTTTTGTGGTGTTGTTTTAAATCAGTACAAGGAATGTAATTTAAATTGCTTCTATGGAGTTATTTCCTTCGAATAGAAACAATAGTAATATTTATTGAAAAAGACATAATTTTTTTTTTTTATGGTCAACAAGGTAAATATTTGCGATAACAGAAATCGTTCATCAATGTTTTGCAACAGTCAACATCATTTGAATCGCTTTTTAATTACATCTCCAGATGCTGTTTAAATAACTTTTTAAGAAGAAGAAATCATACACTATTTGATACTTTGGAAGTAATGAAAAAGTACTTCCTCAAAAATGACTTCCAATTATTTTTGCTGGGATATTTTTATTAAAAAGAACACAAATAATAATTACTACAAATAAAAAGAATATAAAAAAAATTGGTAAATAATTTTTAACAAAATGCCCTTTTTTCGTTTTTA
Organism: Protophormia terraenovae; assembly: GCA_951394005.1. Classification (NCBI taxonomy): domain Eukaryota; kingdom Metazoa; phylum Arthropoda; class Insecta; order Diptera; family Calliphoridae; genus Protophormia; species Protophormia terraenovae. The sequence goes on along the minus strand of OX596074.1, from coordinate 75,886,505 downwards.
TTAACTTTAATGTAATAATTACAAAATTGGAAAAATATTTTTTCCCTATCATTAGATGTGTGCATCATTTATTTTGGTGAAAAAACAATTTTAAAGATTTGTTCTGAAACCATCAACTTAAATGGGCGTGTATCATCCTATTCCAATCATCGTCAAAAGTTAAAATGGCTCTGATGTTATTAATAATGTTCCCTTTAATAATTTAAGGTACGATCAAATGCGCGGTACACCATGGGTTTTCTTCATACAATGTTGGATACTTCTATTATTATAGTCAAGTTTTAAATTTAAAAGAAAAATTATTTTTTATTCGTTTGCAATAAAATATTTAATATTATCTGGAATAATTTTCCTCACATCTACAAATGTTTTGCCACACCAAAATTTTATTCGACAATTTCCATTTTTTACACGATGTTTATCTGATAAATTTAAATTTCATATGCTATTTATGACGAGGATGTTGTAATATTTCAAAAAAATAGTCTCAGTAATTTACGTTCTCTCTATTGCCTTCACAATTTTTTAGCGTTCCTATTCTAAACTTTTTTACTCCGAAAGGAACTCTGATAACCAAAGAAAAAGTTGATTTACATTCAAAAAAGGTAACCCGAACCATTTTTTTAATATGCAGAGCAATTTAAAGAATAAGTTACATGAATGAGTATTATTTTGCCTGTAAATCATCTTTTTTTTTTCGTTATCAGAGTTCCTTTCGTTGATCATAAACTCTTTCTGCTAACCTGCACTCCTAGCAATTGTTGTATATAATCGACACGTGTTTTGGTTATAAATTTCAATTATTCGTTTGCATGAATTTTCTTGAATTTTCATTTTAAGAAAAACTATTTAAGCTAGTACTACAAAATTTAGCACACATTTACTGAGAATAAAAATAAACAAATTTACGATAATAATTTGTTTCACCTTTTCATGCGATAACTAATGTTTACTTTGCATTGAGCTATTACTCCCCCTTGACTTATCTGCCCTATTCAAAATTTTATATGAAATTTGTTTTTATAACTTTTTAAGACTTTGACAAAATTTATATTTTAGATATGCGGGCTACCTCTCCCCCTGCCCCTACTCATTCTATTTTTATTACATCAATGCGATATGGTAAGAAATTATTTCCCACAAAATTTGAGGGCTCTCACTATACTAGTTCGTTAGAATATTTGTTCCAACCCGTCCCATTTTCATCGTAAATTATAGAGGTTCTTGAGGAAGTTATTTATGTAAAATTGTAAGACGTTTGCTGTAAAAGTTCTTAAGATATATTATATTTAATATTTCGTTGTATGGGGCAGCATTCCTCCTTTTCCTACCCGTCCTATATCATCTTAAATTATGGACATTGATGAATAGGTTATTTCTACAAAATCTTAAGACTTTTGCTGTAATTAATCCCACAATTAGAATTTTCTTTCTATGGGAGATATTATTCCCCTTGCTTTTAACCTTTTCATCTCAATTATAAAGGATAATAAAAAAATAATTTCATTAAAATTGTACGATTTTTGCGAAAATAGTTCAGAAGTTATGAGATAAATAACATTTTCTTTATATGCTAGGTACCACTTCCCCCAGCTCCTGACGAAAAATAATTTTAATTCTGGGGCTCACAGGATGATACTGTAAAAATTTCAAGAAAATCGGTTAAGCGGTTTAGCTCTCGCAAACAAACAGACAGACAAACACATTACATAGATAGATTGCTTTAATTTTAAAAGTTTAAAAAGAAATAAAGAAAATCTTTAAATTAAATATTTTCTTAAATCAAAACAAAAAATATATAAAAAAAATAACAATTTATTATAATTAACTTAATCAATTTTTTTTAACATTTGATACGGTTTCTAATAAAATTAAACATTAATTAGATAAAATCTAACGTAAATAAATTAATAAAAATTCGAACAAAAACAATTAAATTATTTAGCAAATGAATAAATTTAAGAATTAAAGAAAATAATGATTAAGCAGTGTTTCTCAAACTGCAGCCGAAAATTAAGATATTAATTTCAAAATAAAATAAAAAAACACATATGTACTCTTTTTAAATAGCTAGTATAGTATTTAAATTTGGAAGGGGGTCCACAAAAGTGGTTATCTCTGACATAGAAAATTTTAAGCCGCTTGCCAAATTTTTTTATCTTATTCGATATCACAGATTTGTATATTTTAAATAAATCCATCAAGCCACTTATTGTAAAAAATGTTCGAATCTGCCCTTCTGTGAAATAATAGGTTTCTTTTTCAATTGCTCTGCCATTAATGCCACTGTGCAGCATTAAATTAAACTAAAACAGCACAACAACTAACAACTAAAGCCAAACCGCATGAAGAAACACATGAATAAAGTTAATTAAATTCATGGAAAATAATTAAATTACAATTTAATAACAAATTAAATTAGTTTATTTATAATTTAGTTTTCTGCTTTTTTTTTTACATAAAAAATTGTTTGTGGTTAGTTTCTTCATTATTGCTTTGTAATTGGATTTGTAATTACATTATATTATAAATAAAAAGAAGAAAAATACTAATGATTACGTTTTTGTTATTTATTTCTTTCATTCAAGGTATGGTTTCAAAATCGACGTGCTAAATGGCGTAAACAAGAAAAAGTAGGACCACAGTCACATCCTTACAATCCTTATCTTCCCAGCGGTCCAGGATCCATACAAACTGTAGTCGGTTCTACACTACCACCAAATCCTTTCACCCATTTGGGTTTTGCAAATTTACGCAAACCCTTTGATGGACCAGCAAATATAGCAGCATTTCGTTATCCACATTTGGCGGGTGCACCCATGTTGCCGACGGGTTATTTTAATCAATTTCAAAGGTAATAAAATATATTTTCTACGCAATAAAGTTTAACTAGTTATTAATATTTATATAATTTGACTTTGTTTTCCGTAGAGCTCCTCCACATATGCTGCCTCCAGGAATGGCTTCCATGTATTCACCTTCAACATCATTCCAATCATTGTTAGCTAATATGACTGCAGTTCCGCGACCACCACCTATGCAAGTTAAACCACCTATGCATATTGGCTCTCCAGATTTACACTCACCTAATCATTTAATAGCTTCACCACCCACATCACCCTCTTCAGTAACCTCACAAACGGGACCAACTGTACCACCGCAATCACAACATTCTCCCGGTTTGGGTTTGTCACCAATGGCTGCTCATCAATCAATGCCACCAGCCGTGGCAGCACCACCACCACCTAATGTACCACAATCACAATCGATGGTAATGTCACAACATTCTCCCCAACATCAAACCGGTGCTCAACAAGCGAATGCCATACGTTCCTCAACGCCACCAGAAGATCGTCGCTCATCCTCTATTGCCGCCTTAAGGCTAAAGGCTCGTGAACATGAACTAAAACTAGAAATGTTACGTCAAAATGGTCACAGCGATGTTCTCAGCTAATGAAAACCTCAAACATTTTCACGATTCTTCTGGTAGTTTTTGTGTGAAATAATTAATTTATTGAAAATAAATTAGTTGTTAAATGACTTCCCACATCAACTTATTTAATACTGATTGATTGATAATGAAAATTCTTTCTTTCAATATTTGTTGTCGATAAGATAAGTGCTAAATAGAAAAACCTTACAACAATACTTATCCTAATGCATACACATGTACTTAAGTGTTTAATAAAAGTAAAATAAGAAAAATTTTATTTAAATAAATATTATTTATATTGTAATTATTGTAATTAAATAAAGTATACGATTTTTAATTTTCTCTGGTATCAATAACTTGAGAAAGAATTAAGTAATTATTTATTCATATTTTATATATAAAATAATTAAAATACATTCATATGTATATTAGGTAGTTTTATTAGATTGTATGTAATTAATTTAAAATTTATTACAGTGGAAATAGTTCATTAAAATAATAAAAACAAAAAATAAAACAGAAAAACACATAAGTACTTTACAAATAATCAATATTATTATTATTTTTCATAGTCATAGACTTTACATAAAATATTACACACACACGTACTTAAATACAATTGACATATTTTGAAAGAAAAAGATAAATAAAACATATTAGAATATTATTAATTTCTTTTCAATTCATTATTATATAGTAATTTTTTGACATAATGAAAATAAAATGATTAATTAATTATTTAATTATATTTATGGAAAATTATAAAATGCAATATCAAAGACTTTATTTATAATAAATGTTTTGTGATATTCACAAAAGAACATTTTTTTAAAAAATTCTTTAGATTTTGTTTTAAATGAATCAAGCTTCAATCGTAAAGTAAGTAGTACATATTCTGTTTCCAGCTTGTGTCCTAAATCTTTATTTTTTTTAACAAGTGATACAAAAATGATGTCTTCAGTTTTTATACATTTTTTTTTTCATACCTTTGCTACATTTTCTCTTTTTCTAGTTATTGAGTGTAAATCTTTCAGCTGGCTTTTATTTCTTAATTTGATTTCCACGTTTTAGTCAATTAGCCACATTAGAGCCGGCGTTTATGCGCTTAAGATAAATTTAACCCGACCACTCTACCATTCACTGCCATAAAATGAAACATATAAAAAAAGTTCAAGTGATGATCTTCCAGTCTACATACATACAAACATACATAGGTATTTTCTTGTTCATTTTATTTCACTTCTTCAATGATTACAAAGGCGCCAACAAAATTCTTAAATTTAAAAACAAATCAGTAAAAACGACGAAGACAACAAACCTTAAAACATTTAGGACCATTTAACATGTTTAGACTTCAATAAAAATTATGTTAACATTATAGTGACATTGGGTAGAAAATAGTAGAAATATTTTTGGTTTTCGTGAATGCAAAATAATATATGTATTTGTATATTTCGTAATTTAAAAAATATTTTAAGCGCCCCATAGACACATACTGCATGAGATCCTGCAATAAGTATGAATTAGTAAAATTGAGAGAGCTTTTGAATGTGAGCGTCACACAGACAATGCAGTATGAAAAATCAAAATCTTTTTGAATTTAAAATGATCTCATACTGCAGACAGTTTTTTCGAAGGAATTTAATTATTTTAATTATATAAAAGAAAAAAATAAAAAAAATATTTTAATTTTTTTTTAATATTTAATCGAATTTTTCACAAAAAATAAATTTTTATTGATGAATGTGTAGCAAGTTCGTAAATCACACCTGTATAGGAGGGTTCATCGGCAGTAGCTCTCTTCAGTATTATTTTAATTTAACATTTGGAATAAATCAATAAAATTATCAACTTGTGATCCAGAAGAATTGAAAATTTGGATCCTTTCTAATGAATTTAATATAAGCAAAAGCAAAAAAGTAGTTAGTAGTTTTAGCTTTAAACAACTTGATAAGATGGATAGTGAATTATTTGAGAGCCGTCAGAGTTTTGAGACAAATGCTCAAAACTTCATAGAGTTGAACAAGAAGTTCTCAGGGCGTGGTCCTGTCACCACTCTTATTTAATTTCTACATCTCGAAACTCCCAGCGCATCCATCAGGAGTGTGCTTGATATCCTATGCAGACGACTGTACAATTACGGCAAGGGGCAAAATTTTGAGGACCTATGCGGTTTGGTAAATGGTTATCTCAGTGAAATCTACAATATCTTCACAGCGAGTACCTTGAAATTGTAACCTTATCACCTGGACTAAGGAGGTAAGGAAGTAGTCGATGGAGTCCAAATTCCGACTGTAAACCACACGAAGATCCTGGGTCTTACCTTCGATAGCCTCTTTACCTCCTCAGCTCACGCCACTGCAATCACGCAGAAATACATACATAAAATTCTAAACGATGTTATATTTTTCTGACATATTTTTTCTAATTTCTCTTTAAATTGTTTATGTTTTCTTGTAATGATATCTTTTAACTAAGGATTAGACTATCCTATGCATCCAATATTCCAATCCTATTTCTAAACCATAATGACCGTAATCTTGGCTCTTAATGATTTATTCATAATTTTTGCCACTATCTTTAGATTTTTGCGACTTATTAAATTTGAGTGTGTATCACAAGATTTTAAACTATCATAAAGATAAGATTAAGGATCATCCTTAGCAAGTCTAAAGCTGTGTATATAATTATGTGTGTAAATACTTAAAAAAATAAAATAAATAAAAAATGCACGAATATCATTTTGTGTATTTACTGCCTGTTTCTCTAAATACGAACGAAAGTTTCGTTCGACTAAATGTATTGAAAACAACAAATAAATTCAAAAATTTTTTGTTGTTTTCAATACATTTACTCGAACGAAACTTTCGTTCGCATTTAGAGAAACAGGCAGTTAATAAAAATGTTTTATTTTTAATTTTTTATTGTTTTTTATTTTTTTTTTTTTTTTTTTTTTTTTTTGATTTAAGAAAAACTTTATCTTTGTATAACTTATTAATTTAGAAATTAATTCGCTCTAACTGGAAATTTTATAGTTGCTTAGGCGTCTGTAATAGCAGTTACATAATATGAAGCAATCATGTTATATAGAAATTTATGCATCCATTTAAAATATACATATACATATGGGCAATTCTTCAAACTCGTTTACTTTTCATGTTCAAAAAAATTTCGAAAATTTTTTAATGGCACATCTACGATATTTAGTACCAATATTCCTTTGCTGTAACGGAACACAAATCTGTTCGCGTGAATGACTTTTACCGAACGGCATCAATTTTATGGCGGTTTATGGTAAATTTTTTTTAAAAAATTGCCAAAATTCCATTTATAGTCCTAAATCAAAAATTATTGCATTTATGTACTTTACAATGGTGTATCTAAAATACAAATTAAAAATATCGCGATATGTTAAGTATTCGGGGATATATTATCGATTTAATAATTATTAAACCTTCTTATAAAATTTGCAAAATTCAGTTTTTAGTGATGTAGTCTTGTTCATATTCACCCATTTAATGCAAAATTCATTATTTTTTTAAATAAGTAATAAAACAATGTCATTTATATGCATTTTTTAATTGCAGTTACTCGAATCTCTAAAGTTGCATTAAATGCAAAATCATACTTTTTTCGAACGCCATATTGATTTTGAGGTATGGTATTAAAGCAGCTACAGATTGACATATATCATCGCCAATTTTGATTAGCGCCTTGGGTGTGCCTCGACGATTAATGTTAAACTAAAAACATAGCATTTAGTAAAATTATATTTCTTGCGCAAGTAAAACTTTACGCAGGAACTTATTTCAGTTTAAAATTGATTTATAACACCAAAATCCGCTACAACTAAATATACAAAATTGCTGAATTTCTTAAAATTGCTATACACGTTTAGCAAATTAATATTTTAAAACGCCACAATGATTTTCAAATGAGCCTCTTGGAGCCATTCACGTTTTTTCTCTCCAAGTTTGGGTACCTCCTACAGCATTTCTGTTGAGGGCACATTAACGAAATATATGTCGATGCACAAATTCAAGAGCTATTGGGCTCTTTTTTTGAATTTTGAAATATCCGAAACGGCGTAAAATCCCCAGTGAAAAAACTGTAAAATTTTAAATTTTCTTAAAATTTGGCTTCACGACTTTTGCACAACACAATTTGACACTGGTTAATTGCACGCTAATTAAAGCTATGCTGGCCCTTTCCTACAAGTGTTTAGAGTCTACATTAGAAGAATTGAACTCTTATGTTTAAATCCGCGACTACAGCAATAAAAAGAAATAAAAAAAACTTGTTAGTTTCAAACACTTTTTTTGGAATTTTTGACTTTGGGTGCTTGTCGGCACCACATGGAACGGTATCAGGTCTTGAATTTTTTTTCTGGTGCAGCAAAAAGTGTTGTTAATATAATTGCATCAAAAGTTTTTTAAAAAAGTCTGAATTTAAAAAAATATTTGAGGTTGAATGTCGGTTTCATAAAGGCAAACGTAAGAAGAGAATTGCCCATATGTATTTGTATTTTAAAACAATCTGACAAAAAATTTATTTGAAATTTTACGAATTTAATTTTTTTACACTGACCGAAAATTTTAAAAATTATTTTGAAATTTAAGAAAGTGTAGCAAAAAAAAAAAAATATACAATATATGTAAATAAATTTTACAGTTTTTGGTGACGCATTTTATCTTTTATTATTTTATTACATAAAATACAAACACAGAAAAAAATATTTCAAATTATTTTTTAATAAAGTTATTAACCAACTTAGTGTTAGAATTTAATTATAATATTTATTAATATATTTATTTTTTTAATTGGTTTACAATTTTGTTTTTTAATAAATTGACAGCTATTAATAAAATACAAAAAAAAAAATAAAGATTTGTCTATAAAAATACAGAAATAAGATAAATTTAAGTCGATTTTCAACAATCTATCTGTTTAAAAAAAAAGCAGTAACAATTAAATCAAGTATTCTAGTTACTAATATTATCATTTTGGTGATTGGAGCAAAATCAATTAAAAATTAATTAATATAAGCAATTTCGTAATTGAAATCCATTTTTACTTTTTTCTGTGAAACTTAATTTTTTGACTTAATCCTTTTTTTAATACCTTTCAACCCAAATTGCGCCGTTTGAATCATTAAAATTCATAAAACCCAGGGATTATGAATTTTAATGATTCATAAATCCTTAGAAGGCCTTATGAATCATTAATGGAGGGTGGCCCTCCAAAAGTAGTCATCTCGGGTATTTAAAAAAATCCCAAAAATTATTTTATGATATGACAGAAAAGAAATTTTATATATAGATAGTCCTTGTAAATCTCTAAAATACACTTACATGCGTATGTTATCTCTTTTGGCTTAGGAGTTATTTAGGTCAAAATAAATGTTTGTCTCATTTCTCCTTATTTCATTTAATATTGCCTAAAATTCCCTAAAATTTAAAAGTATTCACCAAATTTCTTACAACATTCTAAATAATATTGCTTCAAGAGTCATATAAATACATGAATGCGATAACAAGTAATATTAATCTAAAGTTTAATTCAAAATTTTTGTGTTTTTTTTTTTTTTTTTTTTTTTTTTCAAGAAGGTGGCAATATTTATTCATTTATAAAATTAGTTTTTTATTCCGGACTATATCATTTTTTTGATATTTCCAAAAGAAATCTTAACGCAAATGAATGAAATGTAAATCACGAGAAGCTTGGAGCAGATTTTTTGCCCCAGACCCTATCCAAACTTTGTCAATTTTGAAAAAAAATATTGTTATAATCTCAAATTGCAATGTTGGGATCAGCATAAAATTATTTTAGTTAAATACCTTTATATGTAAGGTAAACACCTAATTTTTGAAAGATGTAAGATATCTCCAACGCACAGTGAGGTCAAACGCAAATTTTTTTGCAGGTAATTGGTAGAGGAAATAAGTCACACATGTTTTATAGGCAAGATATGGGGCTACAAAAATGTAGTACTAGTCAAGTCTCTATCTTGCCACATATAGCCCCTAGAAGTGTTTGAAGTTCTAAAAATCGAGAATTTCTCAATTATCTCCCATAAAACTCTTGAAAAATGAGGAGTAAGGAGTCGGTGTATAAAGGAAATTTGTATTTGATATAACTAACACAAGACCGCGGATTTAAAAAATGGTAATATTTTTAAAATCGCATTGACAGAAAATGTGTAGACACCAAAAGTTTAAAAAAATAAAAATCCAAGTTTAAATAACAAAGCTAACAAAAAATTAGAAACAAATTATATCTTGAATAATAATTCTGTTTAATTCATAGCCTGTTTATCTATGTCGAACGAAAATCTAAACGAACGAAAGCAAGTCGAACGAATTCGAATCATTTTGGGTTTCTCTATTTCCTACGCTTTCGTTCGCATGGAGTTACATCTTTTCACATTGTTTTTGTATTATTATTATTTTTTTTTTTCGTAAAAATATTAAAAATTGTTTAAACATAGATGCAACCAAGTAAATAAACAAAAATAAATAAAAAAAAAAATAAAAAAATAATACAAACAAAATTTTTAGAAATTTTTAATTTTTAAACTGAATTTGCAAGCAAAATCCTAATTTTTGAATACGGTGGATTTCCCAATTAACAAAAAACAAGATTGGGTAACATTTGCTGTGTCCAGGTGGGTAATTTTCTTATGTTTCATTGAATAATTCAACCAGTCGAATGCAAAATAGCAAGTGACCGATTTTGACATTTTTGTTCTAATCGTTCGACATACAGAAACCCAATTTTGTATGAAAATACTTACGTTTTCGTTCGACTTGTCGTTCAACTCATTGTTCGCATAGAAGTGAGTTAGAGAAACCCAAATCAGTTTTCGTTCGCTTAGAAGTCGAAAGAAAGCATACGTTCGACATGGAGAAACAGGCTATCATACTCCTTAGACTAAATGTAGTAAAAAAAGTTACATGAAACATTTCCGTCACATCACACTTTTAACCCATTGATGGCCAAATGAAATATGTACCTCTAAGAAATTTTTAGGTTATATAATTTTCTGGGTAATAGATAGATCAAATTATGAATCCGTATTTTATAGAGAAGGAATAATGCAACACAAGTGAGTGTAAAATACGCAATGTCTCTAACATACCCTCCATAACAATTAAAAGTCTTTAAAATTGCTATAAGCTCTGAAAATATATGAAAAATAAACGAAGAACAATGGGAGCTTTTACACCAAAACGCTGTTACTGAGAGATTACTTATATCAAGGGAAATGGAATCCTATTTTGGTGGTAGACTATTGTTACTTTTTAATATGAGTAAAAATTAAAAATAGTACATTCTTAAATCCTAATTTAAGAAAAAATATCCATCTATTTTTAAATGAAGTTCAAAATAAACAAAAAAAATTTTATTTAAAAATTGTGACGTCATGAAAATATTTAATTTAACTTTCTGCACTATATACATATAGTCTAGGAAGATAAAATTAGGCAAATTTATTCACAAAATATTTTTCTTATAATTTTTTGTTAACTCTGTTGCTTAAATTGGTATTTTTATTTTTTTCATATTTTTGATGGCTATGCATTTTCTGTCAGTTCGATTTTAAAATTTTTACTATTTTTGAGATCTACGGTCTTTTATTTGTTATACCAAATACAAATTTTCCCTCTATACCCACTCCTTACCCTCATTTTTCATTGGTTTTATGAGGTTTAATAGAGAATGAGGCTTAATAGAGAAGTGGGAGAAATGCTTTTGTACGTTACGGTCATATGAGTTACAATTGCAGGGAAATTATTCGTTTGCGTTTGATTTTTGTAAATCTCATTTGAATTACATTTCTGAGACTGTAAGATTACATCTGGATTTAATATCTATTTAATGATTTGGCAAAAATCATAAAACAAGTGGTTGTTTAATGCAATTTAAATTAAATTGGATTAATTGCTAAATTACAATAAAACAAATAGCAAAGCAGATAATTACTTAATTATTCATTTTAATTGATTAATATTTATTTTGTTAATAAAAAATTGATTTATAATTAAATAAATATGCACAGTTATAATTACTTGGTTTTTTAATTGTACTGTAATATTTCAACAAGTCATTTTTATTATATATTTTTTTATTTAAGTACTTAATATAAAAAGACTAGAAAACATTTAGTTTAAATTAAATACCAATAACTATAAACATCAAAGTAATTATTAGGTAAAAGTGTATAACAATTGCGTGTTTTTGCAATATTTGCCTGATTTGCAATAATATGAAGGAGATTTAATGATAGTTTTGTACTAAAGTTTATTGTAGGTCTCACTTTTATAATTATTTTTATACTTCAACAACTTTACACTAACTGGGTTATCATTTTCAGTGAGCAAGCAGTCATTGGAGAGTAATTAATTATATAGTACGATCAGTTCATTTATAGTTTTTAAAATGTGAACCTAATCAACTTCATGCTTATATTTTTATTATTTTTTAACATTTAACTCAGCTGAAAACTCAAATAGAGTAAAGACAGTTTGAGTTATCAAGTAATTATAGAACAACTAAACTTTGAACCAACTTGTATAAGTAAATTAAATCTGGCATGAATACAAACTATATGCATTGCAAAATTAATTTCAGAATTTCTGAAATTGAATTTAGAGTAAAATTCAATTTAATTTTAATTTCTTTCAGTGAATAAATACAAATTACTTTTATATATATATATTTTTTATGTATGTATGTATGTATGTATGTATGTATGTATGTATGTATGTATGTATGTATGTATGTATGTATGTATGTATGTATGTATGTATGTATGTATGTATGTATGTATGTATGTATGTATGTATGTATGTATGTATGTATGTATGTATGTATGTATGTATGTATGTATGTATGTATGTATGTATGTATGTATGTATGTATGTATGTATGTATGTATGTATGTATGTATGTATGTATGTATGTATGTTTGTAATTCAATCAATTATTTTTTAATTAAATCAGCAAAAATACATAAGTATGTACATTAGAGAGTCCCGTCGACAAAAATTTTGTAGGAAGACCCCTCAAAAGATGCGTAAAAATTAGCTTAATATGGATAAACTATTAAATAAAATTTTTAAATTGATCTTCAGTTCCCTACCAGCGATTGAAATTAAGGGGTCTAGAACATTTCGTCCAAAAAATAGTATTGAGTTTTGTCTTGAAATTGGTATCAAAAAATTCGTAATTTTTAGCCAATTATAAAAAAAAAATATATTTAAAATAATATTCGCAAAAATTTTGTTCCATAAACCATCATTTTAGTAAATCATGCAAAAAAATGTTCAACATTTTTCTTAAAAAATGAATAAATAAAAATTTTATAATTTTATTCCCTTTATGGCTAAAATATTAAAAATTTGCGTTGTAGTAAGTACTGTTGATAATATATAATTTTCCAAATTTTTCGAATTAATTTTTTATCAAAATGCCTTAAAAAGTCTTAGCGAAACAAAATCCCATGGGACAATTTTTTAAAATATTTTTTCCTTAACTTTACAAAATTTTTTGATACCCATTTTGATAAAAGAATTCTAATCTTTCTTTACCCAAAATGTATGGGACCCATGATTTTTCAATCGCTGGTAGGGATCTGAAGACCAATTTTAAAAATTTTTTAAATCATTTTTTCTTTATAAACAAATTTTTACGCATTGTTTGAGGACACTCTAATGTACATTAAAGTGCCTCACGAAAAAAAGTTGCAAATGTACCACTCTAGAAATGAAGATTAGTATGTTCGTATATGACTCCCAAAATATTACATCTCAATGTTAAGATTTCCGTTTTCAAAACAACTCTAAAATTACGTATTTCTTACATAATCATTATCAAAATTTTAGTTATAAGAAGATTAACTTCAAATTACAATAGTGGCATACTATGAGCTTGAATATTAATATAAATAATTATGTCTCTTTTCAGTCGCGGAATATTAAAATTTTACTAAAATTTTGTATCATATTTTCTTTGTTCAATCATGTAATTTTATATATTTCGGACATTTTTCAAAATATACCATGGAAACAGTCTATCCTGTTACTGTTAAGGATAACAAGTAAAATTTGCAATTTTCGCAAATAAGTCGCATTACACTTAAATATTGATAAATTTATGAAAAAACACACATAAAGTTTTTGGAATTTAGCCGCTAATTTACACGAATTTACAGCTATTTTGATCAATTTATGCTTTTGGATACATTTACATTAGGGTGATCGACTCGGTTTTCCAACCAGTTTTTAAACCGGGTTTTTCAGCCAATGTGACGTCGGTTTTTTCAAAATGTTCAATTTTCGAATGTCGAATAGACCGGTTTTTTTAAACACAAAAAACCGGCTTTAAAAATACCTTTTTATTTAAAAAAATTATGCACTAAATATTGATATTTGATTCGAAATTTATGATTATTTTTTTAATATTCATAAAGTATGTTTTTTAATGTCTTAAAAGTATAGTTTAAAATTAAATAAATAGGTAATAATTATCCTGAATGAAATTTGTTTTATCTATTGTAACACCTGTAATATTTTTGCATCTAATTTAAAAGTTTTAGTTTTTTTTATTCAACGAAGAAATTGTTTTTCAAAGATTTTGTTTTAAATTTTGTGTTAAAATCGTTTTAATAAAATTGATTCTGTCTTTTTCCATATTAACCCTTGGTTTCTATTTATGCTAAATAAATGTTAATATCATTTTTGATGATTATTTTCTTACAATTTTTATACCCTACATGCCTATTATGCGTTTGTCCTGATGTTTTTAACACATAAAAATATGGGTCTAAGACTTACCTTCATTTGTACCAGTCGACTTTAAGTCGATGTAAAACTTGTAATCAAAATACAGGTCGCAATTTTGATTTCTTATAGTCCAAGAACGAAACGTGTTGAAATTGGTAATGATCGGTCTATTATTTCCCCTAGCCCCCATAGAAATAACCTCCCAGTTTTTTTCTAAGGAAAAAATTATTTCGAATTTTATCATATAAAATAGATTTTAAATCTGTATTTCTGTAGGATTTCAAACCTAATTTCATGAAGATCGGTCCATAATTGACCACAGTACTGGTCCACAATTCCACAGGTCTAGAAAAAAACACACAATAGTGTAGGGTAATGTCGGTTGATCGACTATATCTTTCTATCTCGTTTTTAATGGGTTATAGTTATTTTCAAAAATAAAAAAAGATTTATTGATTTTTCTTTAAGAAATGTAGTATTTAAATAGAAATATTAACTTCTGCAAATAAACCGGTTAACCGGTTTTTTCTGAATTTTAAAAAGTACAACCGGTTTTTTCAAAATACCAACTATTCGAACTATTCGAAAACCGGTTTCTCCAAAAAGTCGAATAATCGATCACCCTAATTTACATCCTTAACTAACCATTTATTCGCCGTTAAAATTAACTTAACCAATTATGGACCGGAAATCCCAAAATTGTATTGTGCAACTAAAGGGTTAAATGCAAATTTCAATAGTATTTAATGAGACCTTTCCAATGATGCCCTAAAATATAATTTACGATGGAAAATGTCCTAAATACTCAAACTTTAATAAAATACTGTTTCGAAAAAATCATTGAAAATTTTAATTTCGAGAGAATGAAAACAAAATTTTAAAATATTTTTTACTCAATATGTATAAGACGTCGTTTTTCCATCATATGTTATAATTTTTTTGACAAAAAATTAAAAATTATATATACTGTCGATCGAAGACCATATTTTTGTAGGTATTTTAAAAATGGTCCAGCTCATGTAAATTATATAATTGAACCGAAATATTTTGGGAATGAGTTTAAAACACATCAGTCTTTAATTTTAGGGGGTACATTTGCAACTTTGTTTGTCCCCATACAAATCAAGGCACTGTAATGTACATAAGAGATTAATAATTTTTCTGCTATGTAAAATTTAAGATCTTAAAAATTTTTTGTAATTTTTCTTAACTAATAATTATTTTTATATCTGTATGACTACAGTATACATACATAGTTGTTCCTTTTGATTATTAGTTCTAAATCGGTTGCAACCTGTGTTAATTTGATTCAAATTTACTCAGCATATAATGACTATAATTTTATTAATGGAATTTCGTGTTGTCAGTAATTGAATTTAGTTTCATTAAATGCCATAATATTCTTTACTTCCTTTCAACACTACTACAACAACACCATTTCCAATACAAATTTTAAATTGAAAAATCAAATCTATAAAAAGAAATAAATAAATTTTTCCATTGTCATATTTATTTTGTAATAATAATCTTGGACTTCTGTACTCAATAAAATAAAAATTTTCTTAAAATTGTACAATATATTTATTTTTACCTAACCAATGAATATAAAATTCTTTAAATTTATTTGGAAATTGTGAAGTAACCGTACATTAAAGATGAATAATGAAGGTACGTATGTATATGTTATTTTGTTATTATTCAAGTAAAAAAAAAAATAATAACACATTCAATCCATTCATGTTTACAATGTCTGACTTTATTTAGTAGCAGTAGAAACTTGGCATGTTATCTCTCACTCTTCATGTATGGGGTAGAGTTAAAGTGTTGCCAGTAATGACTAATCACTAAATATAATATTTACCATATATTAAATAATTTAATGAAAACAAAAAAAGACAAAAGAAATTACTTTTAAAGTAATTTTTATGTTGATATATTTAAACAACAAAAAAAAAAAAGTAATAATAACAGTATTAGTCTTAAAACACATTGCCAGTGAGTTGATGGTCGATCGATCTTTGGACAAAAAAAAAAAAAAAAAACAATTACAGTAAATTCACTTAACTACTATGTGATGAAACACAAGATCAAGTAAATCAATTATTTTCAACTGAACTTAATTGCAAATCAATTTTAACTAAATTATGATTATTCATATAAATCTCATTCTATTTAGAATTTTATACTCATGTAGTGAGCGATAAATCACAAAAATTATGGTAATAAATTGGTCTAATGTTAAAATGACCATAGAAAATTTTAATTTTAAATATTAACTTATTATAATGGAAGCTATTTTGAAACGAACAATATTTTTTTCACTCATGCGAATTTCTGTTATCATTGTAAGAATTTAAAATTTGAATCTGGCGCCAATATGTCAAGTGTGTTATAATCTTAACAAGAAAAACTAAATGGCCCAAAAGAAAGAAGACAAAATAAAAATGAAAAATATATATTACATTTTTATATCAATTCATGTATGAGTGTTGGGCAAAATGAATAAAATAAAACTTCATTAATTTACGCACACAGGACATACTCATCTGGTGCAACAACATACAACAGACAACAACAAAAAAAAAAAAGGAGAAACAAACGGAGCAGTAACTTAGTTTAACATTTTTGTTTTAAAATAATCAAAACATCCAAACAAACTGGAATACAAATTCAAATCAATTCGAGGCATAAAATATAAAAATTAACAACATGATGGTAAGAGGCAGTATATAATTTTTCATCATATTCGCATACTACGAGTCGGGAATATAATATAATATAATCCATTCCATTACATTGTATATACATTCATACACATATATATATATCAAGAGTGTCGCTGTTATAATGCCCACACTTTTGTGTTAACATAAACATTTATGAGAAATTTGTTTATGTTACTTTTTTGTTATTGTTGTTGCTGCTGCTATTAATGTAGGGCCACCACCAACAGCCATAGTCCAGCATACGAAAGACTTGTGAAACAAACTTTACATTTCAAAGGGTATACAAAACGTAAAGGAAGACAGACCACAACCAAGACAAAATGACGTTTATTTCTTTAGTGTCTCGTCTGCTACTGATTACAAAAAGGCCAATATTCAGAATTGGAAATCAAATTGTATGAAATAAAAAACAAAAAACGGAAAACAAAATTATACAAAATGAAACAAATCCATTAGGGTGGCATGTCCAGAACATGTTACGACATTAAAACAACATGATTAGTACAAAATTGAATTAAGATTATTTAATGTATGAAACATTTATTATTTAATACACAATATATAAAAATATAGATATGACATTAAAAAACAGCATTACAATTTATTTATTGTTATTAAATATTAATGTACCTGATTATAAGGTACTAAATTATTTGATATTAAAAAACAGTCAGCCTGAAAGTATTTTAGAAAAATAAATAAATAAAATAAATAACTAATACGTCTACATGTTTTTCTTATTTTTTTTTTTTTTTTATTTTTTTAATAATATGTATGTATAACCCTGTGTGACAATTTCCCAAAAATGTTTCACACTTGAAAAAATTTGTATTGTATTAAACTAGAGTTCATATATAATAAAACTGCTTGCTTAATTTTACTCCAGAACATAAAATTTTCTCAAAAGCACTTTTAAAAAAAAAAAAAAAAAAAAAAATATTTAAAAAAATTATATTAATCAATTATGGATGTCAAAGAAAGCTATAAATCACTCCAATATAACATAAATTTTAATTTAAATGTTGTAGAACAGAAGGTTAAGAAAAAATCCTTTATATAAATTGTGTAATTAAGAAATAAATATAATATTACAGGACTAAAATTTTAAAGAAATATTTCTTAAATTTTTGTACCAGAATGTTTAAATAAAAAATATTATTATATTCCACGAATCGCATCTTTCATTTAAAACTCATATTGGGTTAATATAATGTTTGTAAATATTTTATAATAGTCTCAAAAATTGTGAAAATTTTAAATCCTGTTGTCATCTAGTGTTATCCATACAACTATTTTCTCACTTGAAAATAACGATTACTTGAAGATAAAAAATTAAAGGTAAAATTTCCAAAAGTAAAACATTTTCTTAAATTTGTTTGTTGCAGCATTTAAATTAAAAGTTCTGTTGAAAAACATTATTATATTGCAAAGATCTTTAGCTTTTTTTTGACACCCATATTGGGTTGATATAATATTTGTTAATACTTTATCTTTTTTTTAATGTTTATCCTTCGAAACTTTGTAGTCCCTTTTAGAGGAAATTTGACGACCTAGAGAAAAACTGAGTACCGTTTTACTAGGTTTGGTCTCTAGTTTCGTCTAATAAAAAATGTTTTTTATGTCTTTTTGAACATAACCGACATAATAAAAATTTTTGAGTAAATAACATTACTTTTATCCCAGCTTTTTTCATATAAATTACTTTTGTTCCAGAACTTGTCAAATTTACAAGTTTAAGTCTGAAATTGTAAGAAAAAAAAATAAAATAAATAATAAATATATGGAAATTTTGAGTACGGGAACAGTTTCCTGTAAATTATGAATATTGTAATATTTTTCTTAGAAAATATTAAATTGTACCTATATGGGAAATTCTTCAAACTCGTTTATTTTTGGTGTTCAAAAAAATGTCGAAAATTTTTTAATGGCACATCAACGATATTTAGTACCAATATTTCTTGGCTCTAGTTTATGTACTCTACAATGGTGTATCTTAAATACACAAATTAAAACGAGAACAGAAGATATAGCCGGTCAAGCCCGACCATATGATACCCTACACCATTTCAATCCACATAATTTTGTTTTTACTTATATACAACCAAAGAATATACAACATATAGAAGGCGCATGTCAATGAAAACTGAAATATTTTTTAAAAGTATTTCATGATGCGGGAGGGAAGGCAAAAGGAAAAGAAGCTTGCGTGTTTTTATCTCTTTTGTTATGCTCTTGAAATGAATAAAAAACACACAAGAAAGTCAGTCTCGCACGAGCATTCAAGCAAGAATGTTGTGTTATTGCTTGTTGCTTGAGATACACTCATGAAAAATATTTAATATTAAGTAGGATTAATTAATATGATTTTTTAATTATATAACTATCTTTTTTTAATTAATAATGTACTACAATTAATTTTTTATTATAAAATACAAATCTGAAATAATCGTTCGTGCTGAATTATTCGATATTTTTTAATAAGAAATTAAAATCCTAAATTAATAATTTATCCTTATATTTTTTTTTAATCAAATAATAGAAAAAATAAACATTAAATCTTAATTTTTATGATTACTATGGTAATCGTTGCGATCCCTGGTTATTACTATTAAAATTCTAAACTAGTAACGTGTATTTCCACTTACAAGTCTTGAATTGACGAAGAAACTTTCAAAATAAAATTACTATAAAAATGATGTTATTTTTTTCGTGTATAATTTCATAATGGGAAAAACAAAACATACACAAACATAATTGTGAATGTATGAGTGTGGCGATCGCTGGTGTAGTGCCTATAAAAAAGTAGAAACAAGGAATTGGTCGTTTATTTACTAAAGGAGATAAAATACGAACGTGTATGTTAGTGTAGGGCATAGCATATGTGTTTTGTTGTTTTAAAAATAGAAATACTTTAATCGTCCCCGAACTACTTATACCTTTTTAAACGTCATATGAGCTTATGTAAATATACTTTCAGAATATCAAATTTGTATTTTAAAATTTGATTTGTGTAGTTTTGTTACTTATGTATTCAAAGTAACAGATGTTAAAGTTAAGTATATTAATTAATTAAATAAATAAAAACAAAAATATAAAATTATATCCACTTGAAAAAAATATAAAAAAATATTTTTATTTTTTTTATTCATAACAAATTTGTCACCAAAAAAATTAGATTTTTCTTTAATAATTTTGTTTTATTCTGTAAAGAAGGTGGAATTATATTGAAAAAAGATCTTTTGAAAAAATATTTAATTTGTATATATACCTTCTATATAAAAAAATTATTATGACAAAAATAAATAAATGAATAAGTAAAAAATAACTTATTTCCTGCCAAAAAAATAACTTATATATTAAAAAAAATCATAATAATAAGCACGTCGGTGCAGATCAAAGTATTTCTACTTGTAAAACAACAAAACATGTATGCTATGCCCTACTGTAATATTAACGTTCATATCTGTTCCATTAGTAAATAAACAACTAAAAATTCTGTTGGCACTTTTTTCAAAATACAAGAAACAAATTGTTTCTTTCAATTTGAAATAAAGATATACATGTACAATCTTATATATATGTGTGCGTGTTTTTATTTGCAATTCTTTATAAGGAATACACACATGTACAAACACATATACTTAAACTCTTTCTCTCTCTCTGTTTTGGTGGTGGATTTAGTTTTCCCTTGTTACTTATCCCCCTCATCATCACAAAATGTTGAGAGCGAGAATTACATGAGAGCAGGTACTATGATTAGAACCCGCCATAAGAAATTTTGTTTCTACATGATGCGCATTCTATATATGAATACAGCGTTTAATTTTAAGCACACAAAATTTTTTTTCAACTGGCGACTGCGCTGAAAACAGTTTAAGTTTTCATTTTCGATCACATGCTTACTTAACAAAATTTGCTGCTCAAACACAAAACTGAAATAAGCAGCAACCAGTTTTTATTTTGTTCAGCAGTCAAATTAAATAAGCAGCGCACACACTCAGTTTTTTGCTCAGCCAAGTTGATTTTACGTCTTAGTCGTGTGCGCTCAGCACAACGTAGAAACCTTTTTCAGCAACGTAAGAACAACTGGATAGTAAGACTGTATAGTTCTGTACAGTTGATTTACAAAGTTGTTTGGTTTTTGTTTATACATTTAAGAAGGAAAATTAAGTTGATTATTTTAAATGAATACAAATAGAAAACGGTGCAATAAAATACTACGAATTGTATTAAAGATATTTATATGAAGATTTATTAATTTTAATTAAAATGAAATTGAAAAAAGATTCGGCTGTGCCGAATCTTTGATACCCTTCACCATATTACCATCTTACTATCTTATCGACATCATATTACCATATTACCGACAAATAATAAAATTTTCGCCTTAACGTATGCTTTCATATTTTCACATATTTAAATCTAAATTTTTTTCAAACTACGAAAATTTTAATATGAAAAAAAAAAAAACAATCATAGCAGGTTTTGCACAACAACAACAACAATTCCATATTTATTTATTTTTTTATGTGTGTATATACAAACTGACTGCATATACAAAGAACAACAACAACACTGTAATTCATTATATTACTTCTGTTGCTAACTAAACTACTTGCCTTATAGGCAAAAACGTCACTAATAGTCATTACAATGCTTAATATACATGTTTGTGTATGTATTTATGTATATTCTTAACAGATATGTTTTAGTTTTAAAAAATAAACAACAACAATTCCATATCTATTTATTTTTGTACAGACTGCATATACAAAGAACAACAACAACACTGTTATTCATTATATGACTGCTGTTTCTAACTAAACTACTTGTCTATACAAAAAACAAAAAACGTCACTAATAGTCATTACAATGCTTAATATACATGTTTGTGTGTGTATTTATATTCTTAACAGATTTGTTTTTGGTCCATAACTCTGTTGATTCTGAACGAATTTGGTTTATTAAAAAAAACGAAATTTTATAAAAACATTTATGACTGATCTATATAAAAATAAAAATCTGTAGCTTGAACAAGGGCTTCAAAAATAAAAAAATCGTTTTCCCCGATATCTCAGTTATTACTGAACCGATTTATTTCATTTTTTCAGAACAAAAATTCAGAAAATATTTTCCGAGCCCCCTTTAAAAATTCGAAGTCCCTGGTATATGCAGAGGCTTCAGAAACTGAAAAACCGGTTCCAAAAACCGGTTTTTAAAGCATATCTCCGCCATTTACAAACCGATCCTGCTGATTCAAAAAACCAAATTTTATAAAAATATTTGTGACCGATCTGTATAAAAATAAAAATCTATAGCTTAAACCAGGGCTTCAAAAAATAAAAAATGCGTTTTGTCCGATATCTCAGTTATTACTGAACCGATTTATTTCATTTTTTCAGAACAAAAATTCAGAAAAAAATGTCCGAGACTTCTTTGTAAAAACGAAGTCCCTAGTATATACAGAGGCTTCAGAAACTGGAAAACCGGTTCTAAAAACCGGTTTTTTTAACATATCTCCGCATTGTATGAACAGATCTTGCTGAATTCCAATAGCAAAATTCTCGAAAGCATTTCCGATCGTTTGATATATATATTATATATGTCAGTTATCGGTGGGCTTCATAAACGCCATTTCAACCGACACAAGGACGGACGGACGGACAGACATGGTCCTATCGTCATCATTTCTTACAAGGATCCCGAAAATGTCAACTTTTTTGCTCTCCGACGAAAATTGTGGGAATTACAAACGGAATGACAAACTTATATATACCCTTTACACCTTTGGTGAAGGGTATAAAAACTAACATTTTTTATATAATATATTTATTTACAATTTATTTAAGATAATAGAACTTTTATAAAAATATTAGATAATATTTAATACTAGTAGATGAAAAAATATTAACTAAATATTAAATGTTGTTTAAATTAAAGAAAAAATTAAAAACAGTTTTGTTATTTGCAATAAGAAGAAAATTTTGTTATTTTGTATAACTTTCTTTGTTTTGGTCTATTACACAAAGTTGTTTGGTTTTTGTTTTTAAATTTTAGAAGGAAAATGAAGTTGATTATTTTAAATGAAAACAAATAGAAAACGGTCCAATAAAATAATATGAATTTTATTGAAGATATTACATACATATATCTTTATTTTATTAATTTTAAATAAAAAAAGTTTTTCATTTAACAAATATAGAAATTTTGTAAAGATAAATAAAAAAGACATAATATTTATATGTATGTATTATGTTACCGAAATAATAAAGATTTGTTGTGATTTTTATTTATTTATTTATTTATTTATTTATTTATTTATTTATTTATTTATTTATTTATTTATTTATTTATTTATTTATTTATTTATTTATTTATTTATTTATTTATTTATTTATTTATTTATTTATTTATTTATTTATTTATTTATTTATTTATTTATTTATTTATTTATTTATTTATCTAAAAATAAAAGTTATTAACTTGTATGTTGAAGACTTTTTGGTTATTAATTTATTATTTTCTTATTGATCGGCTTTAATGTCTTAATTAATTTTTTACTGATACCTCAGCCGAACAATAAGACATTTGATTATACAAAAATAATTATAATAACAGTGCAATTCTCGACCGAGTGACAAAAAAAAAAAATTATTGTGATAGTAAAAAAACATGACAATAAAATTTATTTTTTTATTCTGGCTTTGAAAAAAAAAATTGTTTATATATTTTTGGTGATAGTTGTCACACTCATAAAAGCATATAATAAGTAATTATTAATTAATGATAATTGTCTTGAATTAGAGAATAGCACTGTAAGTAACATTTATATAATCTTTAAGATTTACGTAAATATAATGACTTACACGTAAGTTATAATAAATTATCCGCTTTATAAAATATAACCAACTGCTGGAAAATTATATACACATGTAACTCTCTTTTAGTAAAATTATGTCACTATTTACAAATTGGAATTGGAGTTGAAGGGTTGTTGAGTAATGAATTATTTTTAATACTAACAAACGAATCAAAATGAAGCAGATCATCTGTTAATAAATAAAAGTTTTAAACGGAAAAATATAGTCAATTAAACAATTTATCAAAGAAATATTCTATTTATTTCAAAATTTAAATACTCTAAAACATTAACAAATCAAATTATAATGCGCTAACTTTTATTTAAAAAGACCCAGCAAAAAAAAAAAAAAAAAAAAAAACGATCAAGAGCTTCCAAAAAAAGAACATTTTCATCTCTTCAAAAGTAGAACAAAGTGTATATATACTTTTTTGTTACAACTACTTTGTTTCAACTTTTTTTAAAATTTAATAATAATTACAGTGAACTCTCGATAATGTGAACTAATTAATGTCGGGGTAGTTCATATTCTTTCTAAAAATCATTTCTGCAAGGAATGAAAATGCAAAGATTACTAAAAAAAACTTTTTGTAATTTATTTGGAACATAAAAAGTTTTTAAAAATCCATTTTATAAAGAGTACATACGTAGTATGTACATAAAAAACAAACAAAATATTACGACAAAAAAATAAATAAAATTTACAATGAAAAAAGATAGGTACATACATATATAATTAAATATGGAAATAATCGGTTATTATTTTCTGTTTTTTCTTTTGTTCGACCAGCTTATTTACCGCCAATTCCCTGAGTTTTTTTCAATACTTTAATGTCAGTTTGATCGACCATTTGAAATTCAGCCCATTGGACAGCTTTGTTAAAAATTTCGACAGCTTCTTTGGCTTTAATGTTGTTTTCAGGCGCTTCAATAAAACAGTCGTCATCATCGTCGGACTGTTCAATTAAATAATTTTCATCAAATCTCTAATGTTTACAGCAGTAAATACTTCCTGAGGGCACAATGTCTGTAGAAGATCTGCAGCAGTATTTTCTAAAGATCTAACCTCTGATTGCCACTTTTCTTTTAAAACGCTCAAAGGAACATTAAATTCAGGATCGTCTTCATCATTTACCATATTCAAAATATTTTTCCAACAGTTAGATAAAGTTTCTTTACCAACTCGGTTCCAGGATGCCTCTAGAATAGAAACTCCTTCTTTAAGTGTGATTTTTTTCATCGATTCAAGCAAATCCCCCTCTTTTGCAATAATTGTTGCCAGAAGACTGTTCCTATAATGAAGTTTGGTGATTCTAATTCCATTTTGATCGGCTGGATTAGAGCCGTTATATTTGGAGGCATGAACATAGCTTCTATGGAACCATCCTCGGATTTAAGGTCGGATTCTGGTGGATGGGATGGGGCATTATCTATTAGGAGTAAAGCTTTTACTGGTAATCCTTTCTTCGTTAAAAAATCTGTCACCT
Source organism: Protophormia terraenovae (assembly GCA_951394005.1). Classification (NCBI taxonomy): domain Eukaryota; kingdom Metazoa; phylum Arthropoda; class Insecta; order Diptera; family Calliphoridae; genus Protophormia; species Protophormia terraenovae. The sequence goes on along the minus strand of OX596074.1, from coordinate 75,861,216 downwards.
TAATGAAAAATAAAATAGTAAGAATCCCAATTGAACTATTTTTACATGTTTACTTACCTCTGGCACAAAACAGTTGTGAAACCATTCTTTAAAAATGGAAGAAGTCATCCAAGCAGACTTTGAATTTCTGTAGTTTACGGGACAGATAAAATTTTTAAAACTGCGAGGATTTTTCGATTTTCCTATTACTAAAAGTTTTATTTTATGAGATCCTGACGCATTTGCACAGCATAAAAATGTTATCCTTTGCTTTTCCATTTTTGCACCTGGAGCGCTTTTCTCCAATGACGTTACATATGTCTTTTGTGGGAGAAGTTTCCAATATAGACCAGACTCATCGACATTATACAACTGATCATTGGATAAACCCAAATCTTCTATCTTTGCTTTCAATTTAATTTTAAAAGGATTTACGAACTGAGATTGCGCAGAAAGTTTTTCACCGCTTATCTGAAGGAGCCGAATTCCGTATCTCTTTTTAAATTTTTGTAGCCACCCATCGCTAGCATTGAAGTCATTTCCGTTTTCACTTATGTCTTTGTGAATTTGTTTGGCTTTCTCTTTCAACATCAACCCACTTACAGGGAGGTTTTTATTCCGCATGCAAATAAACCACTTATAGAGCGATTTTTCCATTTTTGGAAGCTCTGAAGATCGTAATGTTTTGCGTTTTCCGGGTCCATAAAACGTATTGTTCACACATTTTAAAATATTGTCTTTTTTATTTTTTATTGAACATATCGTTGATTTTGCAACTTTATACTTTTTACTTAACTCTGTAACACTCGATCCTTTTTTTAAATATTCCAAAATTTCGCATTTTTCATTTAAGGATAAAAACTTTCGACTGTTTTTAGACATTACTAATTTTAAAAATAAATTCACGAACCTACCGCAACAAGTTACATAAAGCGACTAGCATTAAATACCTTTAAAATAATGGCATACTATGGTATTTATTAATTCGGGGATTCCCAACATTAAAAAAAAAAAATGCTTCTACAAATTAAAAAATCCCCAAAAATTAAAAATTGTTCACTATTTAGAGCCATTAAACTTTGTTCACTATTTAGAGCGCCCATATAAAAAACTGAGTGTTCACATTAGTGGATAGTTCATTATATTGGATGTTCACATTACCGCGAGTTCACTGTACTTCCAAAAAAATTAAAATTAATGAATTTCTAGCGGGAAAAAGGTTAATAATTTCTAAAAAAATTTAAATTTTATAAATTTTAAATCATATTCATTATATTTTGATAGCTCTAAAACAGACTTTTTGTTATTTTATAAACATAGTACTGCAAAAGAAATGAACTAGAAATATAGAAGAAGAACATCTTACCAATAACAATCATGGGTTAGAAAAAGAACTTCTGCAGCACTTTTTCACCACTAAGTACTTCCTTCAGCTCTTTATTAGTTCCACTAAGTACTTCCTTCAGCTCTTTATTAGTTCCTATTTTGTTGGGGTGCTACATTCCATGTTATATCTTTCGGAATAGTAGGTCCATATGTTAGGAACAATTTTTAAATTTCATATAGTTTTTTTTTTTTCACTCACACGGATCTACTCTAAAATTAAAATTTTTATTTTTTCTACTAAATATGATCCTTAATCAATTTAATAAAAGTTATTAATATTTAATAATATATATTTTGAGACTTGAAATTCCCTAAATAATAAAAAAACTTGAGCCATTATGCTCAGAATAATTTCTGTCCACCAGGGGGGTTATTGTGTAATTCGATTCGAAAGAAAACACTTTCGAATTTCAATGTATAAAGTATACAAATTCGAAAGATTTTCCTTTCGAATTTAGTTACAAAATAACCCTCCAGGTTTTATAGTACTTCGTAATTTTTTTGATTAATTTTGTTCAATATTTAAAAAAGGAGACAATTTATTTACAAATATAAACAATTTTTGAGATAATTTACTCTTATTTGTATTAATGATCTAGTGATTATTATTTCGCAAATTCTAACACTAACAATATCGATGAAAATATACAGAAAATTCAACATAAATTTTACATACTTGTATAATCAATGAGTCAAATATACAATTGTTAGAACTACTTTTTTCCATTTAATAGTCATATGTATTGCAAATTTAAAATATATAATTTTTCTTCCAAATGTACGCCTCCATCTTCAACTAAGCCATAATTTTTACCGAAAGTGTCAAAATTTTTTTTCTTTTATTATTTCGTTATAATATACGATTCTGACCAGTATAATATTTTATATATATATATATATATATATATATATATATATATATATATATATATATATATATATACATATTATTAGGACTTATATCAGGTTATCAAAATATATTTATTATTATCTCAGTTATTGCATTTTAAAAATGACAAAAAGCTCTTTGAACCACCCTTTATTAAAAAAAAAAAAGAGTTTCATTGCTTTTATTGGGTCCAAAAGTTAAGCTACAATTTCTTTAATAGATCAAAACAAAGAAAATTATACAAAATAACAAAATTTTCTTCTTATTCAAAAGAACAAACATTTTTTTAAAAATTTTTTTCTTTAATTTAAACAATATTTAATATTTAGTTAATATTTTTTCATCTACTAATATTAAATATTATCTAATATTTTCATAAAAGTTCTACAAAAATTTTAAATAAATTGCAAATAAATATATTATACAAAAAATTTTTGTTTTTTTAATTAAAATTAATAAATCTACATATAAATATCTTTAATACAATTCATAGTATTTTATTGTACCGTTTTCTATTTGTTTTCATTTTCCTTCTTAAATGTAAAAACCATAACCAAACAACTTTGTATATTGACTGCGCAGAACTGTACAGTCTTACTATCCAGTTGTTCTTACGTTGCTGAAAAAGGTTTCTACGTTGTGCTGAGCGCACACGACTAAGACGTAAAATAAACTGGCTGAGTAAAAAACTGAGTGAGTGCGCTGCTTATTTAATTTGACTGCTGAACAAAATAAAAACTGGATGCTGCTTAAATCAGTTTTGTGTGTGAGCAGCAAAATGTGTTTAGTTAGTATGTGGTGGATAACTAAATCAAGTAAACTTGTTTCAGCAAGATGCTGTAAAAAAAGCAACTGTTTAGAAAATTACGACTGCTTTAAGCAGCCATTCGAAACACTGTATGAATATTCTTTGATACAACTTACTTGTGTTAAATATTAACATAATACTAATATTTGTATGGGATTTATGCACGTTAAAGCGATTTTCGGGAGAGGAGTTTATATGGGAGCTATGGTCAGTTATGGACCGATCTTCATGAAATTCGGCTAACGGATTTATGCTTATATAAAACTTATTTGTGCAAAATTTTATTAAAATATTTATATTTTTAAGGCAACTATAAGTGTTAAAACTCTATTCCGGGAGGACATTTGAATGGGGACTAGGTGAAATAAGCTTTAAATGGACAGCCAGCCAGCCGACCAGACGGACTGACATCGTTAAATCGACTCAGAAAGTGATAATTATTAAACCTTCTTATAAAATTTGCAAACTTCAGTTTTTAGTGATGTTGTCTTGTTCATATTCATCCACTTGTTGCAAAATTCAAATTTTTTAAATATGTCATAAGATAATATCATTTATATAAATTTTTAAATTGCATTTACTCAAATCAAATCGAATGTTATATTTATTTTGATATAGGGTGTTAAAGCAGCTACAGATTGACATATATCATATATTAGTAATTCTATCATGGTTTTTTCCATAGAATAGAACTAGAAGTTTATGTGAGAGCCACCCTATACTAAATTTTCAAAAAATTTACTCATTTTTTTGAAAATACAAAAACAAAATATATGTGACTACATGTATTTTGTTTTTGTATGAATTAGGTTTCTGACAATTGAATTAGGTTTTTTTCTCTCACATAAATATCTAGTTGTTAATCTATGGTTTTTTCATTTTATAAAAAAATGAGAGAAAAAGATATAGTCGGTCAAGCCCGACCATATTATACCCTACACCATTGTGTACATTATAATTCGGGGTGGGGTCTTTTATACTCATATTAAGTGTAAAATAAAACATACGAATACAGAGTATATTACCTCGATGTTAACATTTATATGAATTTATTCACTTTTGGGTGATTCCCGAAAGAGGGCCTTATATAGGAGCTATGGGAAATTATAGAACGATCTTCGTAAAATTTGGAACTATCATTTACGTTTATATAAAAGTTATTTGTGTCAAATATTAACTTGATACTAACATTTTAATGTGATTTATGCCCGTTAAATTGATTTTCTGAAAAGGGGTTTATATGGGAGCTATGATCAATTATGGACCGATATTTATAAAAATCGGCACACTTATTTATATGTGCTACATTTCATTAAAATATTGCTATATTTAAGGGTTTTATGATTTGTCCCTGTATTGTAAGAAACCTGCGTACCAAATTTCATTAATTTTTGTTCAAAATTGCGACCTGTAGTTTGATTACAAGGTTTACATGGACGGTCAGACGGATGGACGGACATCGTTAAATCGACTCAGAAAGTGGGTCTTAGACCAATGTTTTTGGGTGGTATTATGCACAAACGCATAATACCCTCCCCACCTATGGTGGTATAGGGTATAATTAAATTCACATAATTAAGTTCATTGAGCATTTATAAATTACAAAAAAAGAAACAAGAAAATTGTGACACTTTGTCAAAAAAAAATATTTATATATAAAAAAAGTACTTTTAGAAAAGGAAAATTACATACAAATATTTTGTAATATTAAACAATTTCCAACTCATTGGTCCTTTTGGGATTTGTTAAAGGCAATAGGACGTAAGCAGATGTGTGAAGTTTCCCTCAAATGTTAATGTTTAACATTTAATCATGAATTTGTGTTTATAATGCGGTAAATATAAGACTTAAATAATTGGGAATATGTATTAGTAAGTTTCCCATACCATTGTAGATGTATCTCCCATCAAATGTTGCTAATATAAATATCAAGGTTCCGGTTTATTGTAATTGCAGCCGCCACACATGACACATTCTATGGCTGCTCTTCGCGAAAATATTTCCAAGCAAGTAAAATCTATTGCATACATATAATTCAATGTATTAATATTTTGTTGTCATCTCTTATGTCTTCCTTTTATTAAAATGTTACGCCAAAATGGTTCAGATGTCCGGTATTCTCGACAACACCCAAAATGGCTGTATATATTTTTTTTACTATTACTAAATGAAAAATAATATGTAAATTTAAATAAAGATGTTTGCAGTATTAATAACGTAGGAAACGTTGGTCTTTATATTGAGCGAAAAAATTTAAGCTAAATTCTAAACATAAAAGTAATTAATATAATTAAAAAAATAATTGAAGTTTATAAAAGAATCAATTATTTACACTTAATTAATATTATAATTTTGATGATTAGAGCAAATTCAATTAAAAATTTAATTAATAAAATCAATTTCGTAATTGAAATCTATTTTTATTTTTTTTTTCTGTTTATAAAGGAATAAAATGTTACTCACCCAAAGGCAAAAATCCTACCAAATTTAGTAAAAAAAAAAACGGCAACGTTGCTTAACGCTATAGGCAAAGTTGACTCCAACTGAAATTTGGGCAAACTTTTAATTTTATTCATATTAATTGGATCCAGAATAACTCACATGTATGTAAATTTATGTTTCATATGATTGTGTTATTTTCAATTGCAATAATATTAATATGTAGTAAGTGTTGCTTAGTTTTGCGGATGTGATCCTCAGTTTAGCCAAACAAATTTATGCCTTTTGCCTGTTTCAAACTTCAAAGACATATTTGAAATTGACGACCAATTACTAACTAATTCATTTGGTTTTTCTTGCATTGTACATAAAGGCAACTATAGTGAGATTTTGGCAATAAATCAAAAATGCGTTTTATGATAAAATGTCTATATTTCTATATAAATGAAAGTGAAATAAAAATTTAATACTTTAAAATTAATAAAATTTTTATTTTCATACGTCATACAGTAGAGTAAAAAATATCATCTGATATAAATAAAGAGTTTTTACTATTTATGATGGCCAACTTTGTTTGAAATGTTGTACACAAATGCAGTCGCTAAAGTCATTACACCCTTCACCACAGATGTAAAGGGTATATATAAGTTTGTCATTCCGTTTGTAATTTCCTCAATTTTCGTTGGAGAGCAAAAAAGTTTATATTTTCGGGATCCTTGTAAGAAGCGATGAAGATAGGACCATGTCCGTCCGTCCGTGTGTCGGTTGAAATGGGTTTTATGAAGCCCACCGATAACTGACATATATAATATATATATATCAAACGATCGGAAATCCTTTCGAAAATTTTACTCAGCAAGATCGGTTCATACAATGCGGAGATATGCTTAAAAAACCGGTTTTTAGAACCGGTTTCCAATTTCTGAAGCTTCTGTATATACTACGGACTTCGTTTTTGCAAAAAAGGCTCGGACATTTTTTTCTGAATTTTTGTTCTGAAAAAATGAAATAAATCGGTTCAATAATAACTGAGATATCGGGAAAAACTCATTTTTGATTTTTTGAAGCCCTTGTTTAAGCTTTTTTTATTATTGACAATTTATCAAAATAGTATAATTACCATTATTACACCCTTCACCACAGATGTAAAGGGTATATATAAGTTTGTCATTCCGTTTGTAATTTCCACAATTTTCGTTGGAGAGCAAAAAAGTTTATATTTTCGGGATCCTTGTAAGAAGCGATGACGATAGGACCATGTCCGTCCGTCCGTGTGTCGGTTGAAATGGGTTTTATGAAGCCCACCGATAACTGACATATATAATATATATATATCAAACGATCGGAAATCCTTTCGAAAATTTTACTCAGCAAGATCGGTTCATACAATGAGGAGATATGCTTAAAAACCGGTTCTTAGAACCGGTTTCCAATTTCTGAAGCCTCTGTATATACTACGGACTTCGTTTTTGCAAAGAAGGCTCGGACATTTTTTTCTGAATTTTTGTTCTGAAAAAACGAAATAAATCGGTTCAATAATAACTGAGATATCGGGAAAAACTCATTTTTGATTTTTTGAAGCCCTTGTTTAAGCTTTTTTTTATTTTTATACAGATAGGTCATAAATATTTTTATAAAATTTCGGTTTTCGGAATCAGCAAGATCGGTTTATAAATGGCGGAGATATGCTTTAAAAACCGGTTTTTAGAAACGGTTTTCCAGTTTCTGAAGCCTCTGCATATACCAGGGACTTCGTTTTTTTAAAGGGGGCTCGGAAATTATTTTCTGAATTTTTGTTCTGAAAAAATGAAATAAATCGGTTCAGTAATAACTGAGGGAAACGGATTTTTTATTTTTGAAGCCATTGTTCGAGCTACAGATTTTTATTTTTATATAGATTAGTCATAAATATTTTTATAAAATTTCGGTTTTTTTAATAAACCAAATTCGTTCATAATCAACAGAGTTATGGCCCAAAAACAAATCTGTTCAGAATATAAATATACACACAAACATGTATATTAAGCATTGTAATGACTATTAGTGACGTTTTTTGTTTTTTGTATAAGCAAGTAGTTTAGTTAGCAACAGCAGTAATATAATGATAAATAACAGTGTTGTTGTTGTTGTTCTTTGTATATGCCCAGTGGCAAAAAGAAGGGGTAAAGAGCCCTTCTAGAAGGCCTTTTTTATGTCCAGAAGACCTTCTTCCTGCATTCCATGTTCATTTCATTTTTACACGCGATGTCATTGGGAGGTAGGCCTTACACATTCGCGATCCGATACAGCCCTTCTAGAAGACCTTTTTATTGAAAACTGCAAACAGGCCTTCTGTAGAAGTACTAAAAGGAGTCCTTCTACAGAAAGCCTTCTATAGGTCTATACTATTTAATAAAATATTTTTCTATTTATATAAAATATATATTTTTTTCATTTTAAATTATTGTAAAATGTTTAAAACTTAAAAAAAAAAACAAAATTCAATACTAAAAAAACATTTCTGTTAACTTTTGACAAAAAATCTTAAGTCGATATACATAAGACAAATTATTTTAAAATGACATTTGTATAGAAATTGTTGATTTTTTATTTAATATTCCTGAAAAAACTTAAAATTTTTGTTAAATTATTTTGTCAAAAATATAAAGATATAATATAAACGATTAAGTTTTTAATAAAATACTTATAATAAAAACCATAAATAAAAAATATAATTAACTTAGAAAATCACATCCTATTCAAACAAAGAATTGGAGACAACTAAATGATTTATCATTCTTTTTTTTGGAATTTCTGCTTTGAATTTTGATATTGTTTTTGTAAAGGTTTCTGCAAGGTTTTGTTTTTTTCAAATACTGTAGTATTTCTTTCCTTCTAAGAGAAGGGAATTAAAACAATGTACTTTTTATAAATAGATTTGTTGTTGTTTAAAACACGATATATTTAAAAAAATACAACTTCTTACGGTCCTTCCAAGAGAAGCGAAGTCGGAAGGTCTGTCGGATCTTTTAGAAGGCAGGGATGAGACATTCATGAAGGCCTTTTTAGAGAAGGCATGTTAGCATGAGCAACTGCATCTGAAAAACGGCCTTCTAAGAGGCCTGCGCGGTAGAGGCCTCGCAAATTTTACCGCTGGGTGCATTCAGTTTGTATATCACACATACAAAAATAGATAAATATAAAATTGTTGTTTATTTTTTAAAAGCAAAGCTTCCCAGCAGGAAAATATGTTAGTGCTTCCTCCCAGCAGGCCTTTCTGAATGCCTCCGAACAAGCTTTAAGCACATTCCTTTTTACATTCTGTAAAAATTCCTTAAAGAATGCCTCGACTTCCTTTAAAAAGAAATCCGGTACTAATTCTTGTTTCCATTTCATTAGACGCGAAGAAGTAGGTGTCACTCACCTACTAACTTTTTCATTATAAACAGAAAAAATTGTAACTACGAGACTTACAAAGCTCAAACTCATTTAGTCTTGTTTTAATTGTCGAAAAATTAATACTCTTTTTTAATAGCATTGAAAATTTAAGAGAGCATATCAAGGGTCTATATTCAAAACGGGCCTCATGCAAAACAGCATTTTTCAGGAGAACATAAAAACTGTTTATTTCCCTCATTTTTCTCATTTTGCAATCCGTTCTTCTACAATTTATTAATATTACGTCTACTAAACCTCACACTGAAAAACAAATCTTTTAACTTCATTATTCGCGAAGTTAAGGTAGATAGCCCGTTTTGTCTTAATTATTTTTAATGTTTGTTATAAAATGTTTGTTATAAATTCACATAGCCCGTTTTGTTCATTGGAAATTAAAGAAGTAAAACATAATATTTTTTGAAAAAAAATTGACAATATGTTAAATTTATGATATCATACCAATCAGGATATAAAAAAAGCGAAAAATTGCATGCAAAAAATTTGCAAAAAAAAGTTTTTGCAAAAAAAAAATTTTAAATCAATTAAAATTGTATTAAATTGCCAAAAAAAAATTTTAAATCAATTAAAATTGTATTAAATTGCATATCAGCAACTCAAAAATTATTAAAACCTTTAAAGACGATGTTTATTGCACTTTTTATTTAATTATAATTTTTTTAAGAAACTGATTTTGGTATCTAAGATGTTTTGCTTATAATTACGAATTTTATTAAAAATTGTTCATTCCTGTCTTTAAATCTAGCGTATAGTGCTCCCATTTAGCTTCACAAAATGTTAATAGGTGTACCCGCGTATGATCTATAAGCATATAAAAAAGGCAAAAAATCTAACTTCAATGTCTTTTTTCTCCAGACTGCATTGAGATAATAAAATTTTTATGAGATATATTAAGATTATAATTCAAAATGTTTAAGAAAAGTTCAAACCGCAAAGAAAATTCTCATTATTTATCAATTTTTATTTTAACATTTCTTTGAAAATCAAACAAAAACTTGCAGATAGCCCGTTTTGCCTTAAAAAAAATATACTGTTTGTAGATAGGCCCAAAAAAAAAGTGAAAAACATTAATTTTTGACTCCAAAATTAACACCACATATAAAAAATAGAAAACTGAATAGTCTGACGCAAAAAAAAAAAAAAAAAATTCCTAAATCTGCATGAGGCCCGATTTGAATATAAGCCCTCGATATTTATTTATTTATTTAAGAGTCCTTGCATTTTCGCTTCTTTTTGGAAGGGAGAAGGGAAGGCCTTGCCTCCAATGACACACCGTGTAAAAAAGAAATAGTGTTGCAATGCGAGTGGAAAGCCTTGTAGATCCTAAATAAGGTAGTTTAGAATGTATCTTTAGCCCTTCTATTTCCGACTGGGTGGTTATGATTGCTTTTTTTTATACTCAAATTTTCGTAGTTTGAAAAAATGTAGATTTATAAATGTGAAATAATGAAAGCATACGTTAAGGCAAACATTTAATTATTTGTAGATGGTGAAGGGTATCAAAGATTCGGCACAGCCGAATCTTTTTTCAATTTCATTTTTCTTTAGTTTTAAAATTTTTAAACCCAAAAAAGGAACTTGAATAACCATAATTATCCATAGCATTTACATTTTGAGGGCTTATATTCAAAACGGGCCATATGTAAAACTCCAATTATTCAGGTAACATAAAAACTGTTTATTTCACTCATTTTTCAACATTTTGCTTATCCGTTCTTCTACGAGTTATTAATATTATGTCTACTAAACCTCACACTGAAAATTAAACCTTTTATTTTTGCACTACTTTGAAAATCAAACAAAAGCTCATGTTTCCTTAAAATAATAATAATAATAATATTGTTTGTAGTCTAACGCAAAAATGTTTGAAAATCTGCATGAGGCCCATTTTGAATATAAGACTTCGATATACCTTAAATTTCAGAATGTAGATTTGTATATTCTGTTTTTACATTTTGTGAATTACTGCGAATTTTGATTTCAAACCATTTTCAAATATTATGGATTATTAAATTTTTAGATCTGCAGCTCGCAATTTCAAAAATAATTCAATGAAATTTGGTGTGAATCTGTTTTTTTTTTTTTTTTTGGCACAAGAAAAATTATTAGTAAAATTTGTTATAATCGGTCCATATTTTCACCAAGCTACATTGCAAAGATTTTCTCAAAATATATAGTTATATATGACATATACATATATAGTCAGTCCACACCATAAAGCCAGTATCCTTTTGGTTGGTTGGTTATTTCTTGATATGTTACGGATAATTTCTAAAAAATGCTTTTTAGAGATTTCACCCTCAATTTCTACTAATAAATACACAGAAAAAACTAAATTTCAAATTCAATAATAAAATTCATAAAGTCAATAATTTTATTTACTGAAAGAGGATCTATCAAGAAATTCGTAAAAACAAAAACTTAAATTTGTAAATTGTGATTTTTTTCTTATTAAAATAATATACAGAATTACAGATATCTGGAACTGAAGTACCAAGAAATAGAACGAAATTTGAGTATACTATGAACTAAGAAACATGAAATTAAACTTACGCGGTCCTGAGTTAACAAGAGTAAATGAAGGAACGTTTCGGTTATTTTTCGATTTTCTAATGGTACTAAGAAGAAAATGGTCTTATGTACATTGGTAAGAGGTGACTTTGTGAAATTTTGTTGTTCTTCATAAGTGGGAACTTTTTCGTACACACAATCACAGCCCAAATGACAGAAGGTAGAGAAGAAGGGATTTTAAAAGTTAAAGTTATTCACATCTTTATTTCTGCCTAATATTTTACCTTTTATGTTTAGGGGACAAAAATGTGTAAAGACATTATGGTGGTAAGAGAAAAATCAGAAAAGAAAGGTTCAGGAGTGGCCGGATATTGGAATGAAATGGAAGCTCCTACACAGATTTAATAATTAAATGGATTAGTAATTTGCACCATCGTACCAAATTGCGTAATGTAAACAATGAAACGTGTTGCGAAGCTCACCAGTTATTAGCTAGTCTTAAAAAAAAAACAAATGTTAGTCAATTGGTAACTTCACTATTTCGTATATCGAATAAATTACCTTTATATCCTTTAAAACATTATTATTGGCTTTAATAATTTGCTTAGTTGAAAATTGAGGATAAAAAAATTCTTTTATAATTTTGTTTGCAGTTGTCAAAATAATTTGTTTTTTTTTTTTTTTTAATATTTGAAATTATTTACATTCAATAAAATAAAATATTCAAATCAAATACCTTTTTTAATAGAATTTTATTTAAAACCAAATAATGGATTGCACGTTGAGGTAAAAGTGGTCGAAAGTGGCGTTTAATTGAATTTTGAAAATTAACTTTTTAAAATAAAATTGGGTACCGAATAACAGTAGACAAAATTATTTATCAAAAGCGATAAAAGTCATTAACGTAGGTTGCGTGGTTTTTGAGTACTAAGCTGTCAAAGTTCAACATTTTTTTATATTTTAAGAAAAAAACAAAAAATTAAATTTCATGAACTTTCGGTGAATTTTTCTTTAATAAAAAGTGCTTTAAAGAAAAATTTTAAAATGGAACCATCAACTACAGGTATTTGAATTTACTTTTATGCAAGAATTTGTTAATTATTTGTTTGTCCTGGTATTTTTTGTTATTTAAATAGTCCAAAAATGCACTAATTTTCAAATTTCATGGAATGTAACTAAAAATATAACAAGACTTTTGTTCTGAAAAATTTTCTGAAAAATATTACATATTGTCTACTTAAATATTCTGAAATAAAATCGTGAGCATATTTTGCCCGATTTTAGAAATTTACATTTTTGTGAAAAAACTCAAGTTTCTCCAAACCAAGGTTAAGTGCAGATTTTTTTATTTTTTTACTTTGTTTTATTTTTCTTTATTTCACTATTGTTTTTTGTTATTGTTTTGTACAATTATTTTAAATAAACAAAATAATTTTACTGCTTAATACAGTCGAACTCAGTTAAAATGAACATGATTTCATGTAATGTTTTTATATTCTACAAAGTGATGTGTCTTATATTGGTACTTGGTATTTAATATTGAAAAATTCAGGAACTATGCGAACAATACAGCCATGGTATTGTATGTCTCCTATCCCCCACAAGTTTTTTATTCACGGCCCAGAAATTATAAAACATGCTCTTCTACGAAATGGCCAACTTTCTGAGACACCCAAGAAGCAAGAAAAAAAGATTTCAAAAATTACCGGAAACATTTTTCATTTCATTTTTCACGAAAATGTAGTAGACAAAAATCAAACGAAGATATATTTAATAGACTTTTGATAAGTTCCAATCCAATCAAGTATGGGGAAAAGTATAAAATAAAACATATAGACCTACCACAATCCGCAGTTGATTATTCTCACTGATGACGATTTTTTTTATTTTTTTTTTTTTTTGTATGAAAACATTACCATTCTGCAAAGAAAGCCTTAAAATTCTAAAAATTAATTTGTTTACTTACTAATAAATAATAAAGTCAAAAGTGATCATTAAAGTACTGATATCACTTTTTCTGAAGTATGCTTAGTTTTTGACATGTTTAACCCCAATGTATAGACAGACGGACGGACATTACATATCAGGCAGAAAAAATTTGTAAGATTCTTGTAATGCATTTTTTTACTAACTAGTAAAAATCAAATAAGTTGTGATTATAAAAATATCGATTTCACTTTTCCTTGAAGTAAGCGGCCATTTTAGATCCATTTTTTCACAATGTACAGACAGATGGACGGATGTTGCCATTTAGCCAAAAAAGATCGTAGAGATATAATGGTACATTTTTTTACTAACCAGTAAAGAACAAAACAAGTTGTAGTTATTAAAATATTCATATCGCCTTTCCTTGAATTATGCGGCTTTCTTCTAGCCAATTAATCCTAATATATAGACAGATGGACGGATATTACCATTCTTCCAAAAAAATCGGAGTATTTTTAAAGTTTATATTTTTTAACTAACTAATAAAAAGCAAAACATGTTGTGATTATTAAAATATTGATATCGGCTTTTCTTGAATTATGCGGCCATTTTACACCCATTTTTTCCATTGTATAGACAGACGGACGGACATTACTATTCTGCCAAAACAAATTCAAGAGTTCTAAAAATATCTTTTTTTACTAACTAATTGACAAAATATTAAATCATGATCATTTAAATATTCATATCACCTTTCTCTGAATAATGCGGCGATTTTAGACCCATTTAATCCTAAGGTATAGACGGACGGACAGACATTACCATTCTGCCAAAAAAAAAAAAAAAAAATCCTAAAATTCAAAAAATACATTTTTTTACCTAATAATAAATATAAAAATAGATCCTCATCATTAAAATATTCATATCACATCTCCCTGAATTAAGCGCCATTTTTGACCCCTTTTACCCCAACGTGGATTGTTAAACAAATTTTTTGTCGTAATTTTTTCTGTGTATAATAAACCATTTGAAGACATTTTATGCTCAAAATAAATATTAGTTTAGTAGATCTTCGATACTTAAAAATACTGCACAAACATTTTGAAATTAACTTTAAACCTCTGTGTAGGTCATTGATTTATATGTGTCCAAATTGAAAAGTGGGGTTAAGAGACAAAATCGCTAACTATTCCAAAGTTTATAAAATCTCTACATTATTTTTTATTTGGATCAAAATTGTAGATAATCATTAGTTTTTCCATAGTGCAAAGACTAGTCATTTTATAACGTTTCAAAAATAGCAAAGAAGCACTTCGGACCACTACTACGAAGAGGTAACGAAGCTCATAGGAAAAAGCTAATTGTTGCATCCTTTATTCATCTCAGTTTTTGAAGAGCCATATCTCTTTGAAATAACTAAAAAAAGATACAATAATGGTAAAGTATTGTAACAAAATTAAATATAAATTTTAAATTTTATGTGAGGTGGTCTACAAATTCAAAATAATATAAATCCAAGCCCCAATATGCTATTGATAATTAAATATTTGTATCTTTGTATATACAACTACACATACTAGTTTATATACTTATTTTTATTTATTATTTAGTCATAAATTTTGCAAATTTTAACATATCTACAGCAGACATAAAGGTAGACTATCAATGTCTTTTCTTTTAACATTTTAATCATCATGTTTAATGTGATTTGCAAAATCATTTGGCATTTTAACAAAAAAAAAAAAAAAAAAAAAAACAAACACAAGTTATTCATTAAAATAGAGAAACATACATACCAAAGGATGGACGAGAAAACTACTAAACATAAAACTTATTATAAATTTGAATATAAAAAACAAATTCATAATTAAAGATATTAAAACGTCCCACGGCAATGTCAATAATAATTAATGACATTAAATCGTTACGATGTTTAATTAATTCAAATAAACCACAAACACTACGGACGGACGAACGAACGAACTGACTAACTGACCTCTCTGGTTTAACCAACTATACATACATGCAACATGAATGACGATGACCACCGTTTATAATGATAAACAAAAGATAAACTACTAAACACACTCACTTGTTTTAAAATGCACACAGATACATACTAGAGCAGATGAAAATGATAAAATACAAATACTAATGCATAATCATGGGTACGTACAACCTGTGATTTAACGAAGATGGTAAATAATTTTATATCTAAAAAATGAATGTTTATGATACAAATATATTCTTGTTTCTCTTTAAATACCTTTCATTTGATTTTCGGTGGCATCAAAGTCTTGAAAATAGTGGATGAAGATAAAAAAGACGGAAAGTTGTGCATTGAGGTACACCGGAGATAATAACAACCTATAAATTATATTTAATTAATTAATTATGAATTAAAAACTGATATTGGAATTTAATAATAACAATAAACGCCATTAAGTAAAAATATCACCATTATGTAATGTATTTATTAGCCCGGACAATAATGTTCAATTGTATTGTACATTACTGTACTGAATGACAAAGCAAATTTTTATCACTAACTAATATTTTCAATTCTTAATAGTTCAATCATTGCAATATTGTTAAATTTTATATAAGATGAAAAAATATTTTAATAATATAATTTATATATGTACCTATTAGGGATCGCAATTTCACGAACTTTTTGATTTCCCGGGATAGCGGGAATAAATTTTCGACTTCCCGGGATTCACGGGATCCTAGAGCAAAAACTCATTTAGTTGAACAATTTAGATCCAAATACTTTTGCATCACCAGATTTAAAACAGAATTGTAAATGTACTAAGAAAAAGAAATTTTATCAATTGCTTAGTCTACTGATTAGTTAACTCGAGTGAATGTTGTCGTGAAAGAGCTTTGTGGATATCGTCACAATATTAAACAGATCGTCTTTTCCGAAAACCTTTGGGGTTATTCAAATGTGAGTTAAAACTATATTAATTTTTTTGTAGCTTTAATGGGTGATCCAAAATTTTATGAAAATATCAAAAATATATCACAAATTTTAACGTACCTTCATAATGTTTTGAACATCATTATTGATTATACAAATTTATAGAATTTATGTAGAATTTTTTTTATTTTTTCACCGATATTGTTAGGAAAGTAAGAGTTGCAAAATATTTTCGCACAAAATTGAACTAAAACATAATTACAAGATCATTATAATACAAATAAGTTTTTTTTTTTTTTTTTTTTTTGCAATTTTCAGTTTTTTTCGAAACCGGTTTTTTAAAGGCGGTTAACTGGTTTTTAAAAAACCCAATTTTATTTAAATTTTTACTTAATTTTACTCAGAAAGAGAGTGAAATATACATGCCAAGTTTTGAACTGATTTAAAAAAAATTTAGAGGTGGTTCAAAGCCATAAAAATATTGAAAATTATTTTAATAACTATGATGTTATTAGTTGTTCAATTTTGTTTTTTTTGGTCCTTTTAGAAAGGTGATAAACTGCGGAATTCAATGAAAACGAGGAAAATTTAAAATGTAATGAATTAGGAATTGTTGAGCAGAATAAAAAAACTAAATTTTTTAATATTTCAATCTCTGAGTCACCTCTAAATTTGTTTCAATCAATCTAAAACTTTGTATTTTATAGTTTTTGGACTATTCGAACATTTTTAGGGGGTGAAACTGAAAATTTAAAAACTTTTATTTTCCTCCATATTAAAGAGGGCCACCCTAATATACCTTTATATCTCACAAAAATTATAAAGTGAAATAAAAAACTTTCATTTTGAAATTATTCACAACAAAATTATTATTTTTTTTTTTTTGGAGTAAAGCTTTCGGCTTTTGTTTAAAAAAAATAATATTTTCTTCATAAGAAATATAAATGACTGAAAACCGGTTAACCGGTTTTTTCAAAAGTCCAAAACCGATCAACCGGTTTTTTCTAAAATGTGATTTTTCGGATAAACCGAAAACCGGTTTTCAAAAAAAGTCGCTTTTTTTTGGATACTCTACTGTATAAATTTGTATAATAGTAATAATAAATTATCATCTGAATGCCTTCTAAATATTGAACATAATTAAATAATAAATTAAAATTTGATACTAAATATCGAGGTCTTATATTCAAAACTGGCCTCATGCAAAGCACCATTGTTCAGGAGAACATAAAAACTGTTTATTTCCCTCATTTTTAAACATTTTGCAAACCGTTCTTCTACGAGTTATTAATATTACGTCGCGAAGTTATGGTAGATAGCCCGTTTTGTTTATTATAAATTAAAGAAGTAAAATATAATATTTTTGGGGAAAAAATTGACAATATGTTAAATTATGATATCATACCAATCAGGAGATAAAAAATATCGATACTTTGTGGTTGGCTGGACAATTTTTAATCGTTAGAAATTTTAAATAACAGGTATGTTTACTAAAAGGACGAAAATGTGTTCAAGATTAAAATTATAAATTAAATTTTGAAAAAAATTGCATGCGAAAAAAATTTAACCAATTAAAATTGTATTAAATTGACTAAAACCTTTAAAGCCGATGTTTATTGCACTTTTTATCTAATTATCATTTTTATTAAGAAACTGCTTTTGGTATTTAAGATATTTTGCATATAATTACGAATTTTATTATTTTTTTCATTTCTGTCTTTAAATCTAGGGTATAGTGTTCCCACTTAGCTTCATAAAATGTTGATAGGTGTACCCGCATATGATCTATAAGCATCCAAAAAAGGTTAAAAATCTAACTTCAAAGGCTTTTTTCTTCGGACTGATCAATTTTTATTTTTACATTTCTTTGAAAATCAAACAAAAACTTGCATATAGCCCGTTTTGCCTTTAAAAAATATACTGTTTGTAGATAGGCCAAAAACAAAAAGTGAAAATTAACTTTTGACTCCAAAATTAACACTATATATAAAAAACAGAAAACTAAAGAGTCTGATGCAAAAAAAAAAAAAATTTTGTAAATCTGCATGAGACCTGATTTGAATATAAGCCCTCGATATGTTGAGATATGTATTTTATGCTCCAAACAAATCAGCCTTTAGTAGATCTCCGATACATAAGAAATATTGTAAAGGCATTTTAAATACCTCTGTGTAGTACATAGATTAGTACGTTTCCAAATTAAAAAATGAGGTTATGAGACAAAACCGCCAATTATTCCAAAGTAGATAAGAACTCAACATTAATTTTTATTTGGGTCAAAAGTAAAGATAATCACCTTTAATTGCGTATAATTAGAATTTCCTAAGTGCAAAAATCTGTAATTTTTTAGCATTTCAAAAATGAACAAGCGCGAATGTTATATTCGGCTCGGCTGAATCTATATACACACCATCAACTTTTTAACATTTTACGTTATATGGCAGGTGGGCGGAGATATCAGCAGAAAAGTATGAAACGGACACCCTGTGTTTCTACTTTTTAGCCCATAACTTTTTTTATTTTTACTTTTTTTTTTTGTTTATTAACCGATTTTGCCCATTTTCAATACCAAACAAACCTTATATAAGACAAATATTTGTGTCAAATTTCGCCCCCCTACGTCTTAAATGATTCCTTCGACATGTTACATACGGAATGACAAAATCAATATACACCCCATCTTTTTGATGGTGGGTATAAAAAAAGCACTTCGGACTCACTACATACTTTTTATATTCTTACTTAATAATTTGTAAAATTTTTATGAGATAAATTTCGCATGTTGTTTATATTACTGACTAATTTTTAGTACTGATATTTTATTAAGATATTAAATTGAATTCATGCTATAGAGTCAGTCCATATAAATCATTTAATGAATTGTATATAAAACCTTACTAATGACATTGTGGTTAAGATATAGTACCCTCCTGGATCACTCAAATATATAAGTTCTTGTTAAAATTAATGCGGTTTTCTTCCATTTAAGTGATTTTAAAATTTCCGGGAAAGTGTGCATCCTACATCTAGCATTGGTCGAAATATTAATTATAGAAAAATTTTAATTTTTATCAATTAATAAAAAAATGTCACGGGAGCTTTTTTAAATTTATTGGCGATAATTTAACAAAAAACAGATCTTGGACGATTTGATACTAAACTGCTTCCCGCCCGGCCAAAAACGAATGAGGAGGTGGAGATTTTATGAAAAAAGTAAATTTTTTAAATGACTTTTTTTAATTGCATAAATAAGCACATTAGCATAATATCTTCGCCATTATTTCTTATGTTATGTATAAAATATATATCGATCTTTCACTCCTGCAAATATCATTTAAAAAACTTTACAAATCAATTGTTGGCAATTTTTCAAAAATAAACAATATTTAATAAATATAAGCGATTATTAGGAATAGTATCTCGTTCAACAACCAAAACACGCCAATACAGTCCCAGCAAAAAAACTATCAAGAGCTTCCAAAAAAGAACATTTTCACCACTTCAAAAGTAGAACAAAGTGCATATTTTAAACTTTCTTGGAAGTTCTTAATAATTACTTCCAAAAAAGTGAAAATAAATGAAATTTTAGCTGGAAAAAAGGTTAATAACTTCTAAGAAAATTAAAATTTTATAAATTTTAATGAATTTTTATTATCTTTTAATAAGGCTAAAACTGAATTTTTGTAAAAAAAAATTTTATAAACATAGTTTTAAAGGAAGTACTTCAAAAGAAATGAATAAGAAGCATAAAAGAAGAACATCCTACCAATGACAACCATGGGTTAAAAAAAGAACTTCTGCAGCTCTTTTGCACCAGTAAGTACTTCTTTCCAAAGCCAACACAATGTTTTCATGACCTTTTCAGCTCTTTTTCAGTTCCTTTTTTGCTGGGGTTGTGTGTTACGTATTCGCACATATGGAAATATTGTAAAACAGTGAATTTGGTGAGAGTTGTCTTAAGTCGTCAGTTTGAAACCATGATATAATGGTTCTATATATACATATTATACATCAATGTATTGGTAAATAAGTCTATTTTTATATTCTTGTAATATTTTATAAGTTTTTGGAAAGTAGACGGAGTTTTGCTTCACAAAAGATAATTTTTTTGGTTTTTATATATTTTTTATTTTTGAAAAATTGCAAAAAAAAAAAAAAAAAAATGTATGTACTTATGTATGTTGTTATTTTAAAAATAGAAAAAATCACATAAAACATATGCATTTCCCTAACATTTTAAGCAAGTGCCTATTTTTAAATCTTTTTTACTTTCTTTAACAATTTTTGAACATAAAACGAGAGAAGAAGATATACCCTACACCATTTCGATCCACATAATTTTGTTTTTGCTATTATACAACTTACTTGTGTTAAATATTAACATAATAGTAACATTTATATGGGATTTATGTACCTTAAAGTGATTTTCGGGAGAGGGGTTTATATGGGAGCTATGGTCAGTTATGGACCGATCTTCATGAAATTCGGCAAACGGATTTGTGCTTATATAAAACTTATTTGTGCCAAATTTCATTAAAATATTCCTATTTTTAAGGCATCTAAAAGCGTTAAAACTCTATTCTGGAGGACATTTGTATGGGGGCTAGGTGAAATAATGGGCCGATCATAACCAAATTCAATAGGCTTCGTCATTGTATTGAAAGGCATATGTACCAAATTTCATCAAATTATCTTCAAAATTGCGACCTGTACTTTGCGCACAAGCTTTACATGGACAGCTAGCCAGCTAGCCGACCAGACGGACGGACGGGCATCGTTAAATCGACTCAGAAAGTGATTCTGAGTCGAACGGTATACTTAAGGTGGGTGTACGAAGATTCTTTTTCTGCATTAAAATTTCTGCACAAACACATAATACCCCAACCACCTACGGTATAAAAAGAAAACTTTCCTAAAAAATAATTATTTTGTAGATAATATCATTCCGCTTTTTTCAGTTTCTATTAATACAATTATCAGTAAACAATTGGAACCAGATTCTATATAAGACTCCTCCCGAACTTTGATATACTTACGGAATTATGTAATCATATAGTCTGTCATGACCGACTATATTCATTCTTTGTAAAAGGTAAAAAACCGGTTAAAATCAATCGAATAAAACCCTATGCCATCTTCTTAGCATTTACACAAGCAATCAATTTTTTATTTATTTATTTAAAATTTTATGGCTGATTTATTTAAAACAAACGAAAGACAAAATACAAAAAACAACTCAATCAAGTAGAGGTTACTGACTGGCACGAGTTGTCATGAATTTAATTATAATCCTTTAAAGAGTTGTTTGAAAAAACTTAACTTAACTTACTTTACTGAAATTATATTTTTATTCCTTTTTTTATAAATTTCACTTGGCCAAATTTAATTAGTAGTCACACAGCAGTCACTCACTGTGTTTAAAATTTTCAGCTTCATTTTATTCAATTATAAATAAAAAATTATTCAACTTTGCAAACACAGAACGATGATAAATTTCAATCGAATAATCGGTTGTAATAATTTTTGAAAAATTAATTTAGGAAAATAAATAACTCTTGCTTATTAATTTAAGATGAATAAAATGTTTTATAGCAATAAAGAATTTTATTCAATTAAAAACTTTAATATTACGTCTTTAACATACATATATGAAAATATTTAAAATTTAAAAAGTAAAATCGAATAACCGATTAAAATGAATACTCTATTTGCAATACATTTTGTTTTTAATTTATCCGTATGGGGAGACATTATTTTTTAGTGATTTGTACAAACATTTAAAGTAAAACATTTTGGTTTGTTCGATATGCTGAAAGGAACAAGAAAACCTAAATTACAATTAAATTGTAGAAAATAAAGGAATCGATGTTTTACAGCAACATGTTGTAGTTGTTAGTGCGTACCTGTGTGTGTTTGTGTTTTATGTATGTAAGTCATATCATCCAGCAAATGAACAAATAAACGAACGAATAAAGAAACAGTAGCAACTGCCACAGTAGTCGAAATGTGGTGAACAATTATTGAAACAAGTTAATTACAGCCCGGCACAATATATAAAGTTCACAAACTATCGATGAATTCTACTGCCATTGATGAAACATTTCTTTTTTTTTTTTTTTTTCATTTCCATTTTTTTGTGATCACGCAAATTGTATGTACGAGAACGAGTGTAAGTAGTCTGTCGATGAGTTTGGAACACGAATTTCTTCCATGTCTTCCAGCACACGTCTCTCAATGTTTTTCATTGCTACACATTTATGAATTATTTATATTTGTTTGCCTTTTGGACAGAAAAACTCAACAAAAAACGAAAAAATATCTTTTTCTTTAAATTATTTGACAGTTTTTCAATAAACATAAATAATTTACAAACAAACACACTCACACACTTACAAAAATAAAACAAAATGATTTAGAAAGTTATTGGAATTAATTTTAATGAATATTTAATTAACAACTAAAGTAGGCGTCGCCTCAACACATGGAGCCAAATTTAATTTAATGTTTTCATCCAAAGTCAACGAATAGAGGGAGAAAATTCTTTCCAAATTAGTATTATATTAATATGTATAATTATTTATTAATTTATTAATAGTCGAACAAGAAAAGTCTTAAATTATCGAACGTAAAATGAAATAAGTTGAATAAAAGAATTCTTTTACACATATATTTATAATATCGAGAACTTATATTAAAAACTACGACTGAAAAAAAAAAAAAATATTTTTTAAGGAGAAAGAACAGTAAAGTTCTAAATATTACTATTAAAATACATACATATATTTGAAATGAGGTATTCTACAATATTCCTTAAGACAACTGTTTTCAAATACATAGAGGTCCGCGAACTCCTTAGGGTCCATAAATATTTGAAATTGTCCATTAAAATGTTCGAAAAAATGAATTTGTTTTTGTTGTTTGTTTAACATGGTAACTCGATACGTATAACGAATTAAGTCGAATCATTATGATTTCATTCCGATTGGATCATATTGGATACCTCATTGGAAGGAGGTACTTAGTAGTGAACATGAGCTACAGAAGTTATTTTTTTAACCCATTGGTAGGATGTTATTCTTTTATACTTCTTGTTCATTACTTTTGAAGCACTGCTCTTAAAACTATGTTTATACAATTTTTTAATAAAAAATTTGTTTTTGTCATATTAATATTAAATAATAATAAAAATGCTTCAAAATTTTTTAAATTTAAATTTTGTTAGAAATTATTATCATTTTTCCCGCTAAAAATTAATTTATTTCCACATTTTAAAATTGTGAAAATGTTCTCTTTTTGGAAGAACTTCATCGCTTTTTGCTGGGAAGTACTATCAATTGAACTGATTTGAGTACTTAATGAATCGAAACTAATTAATTAATAGTTTCAGAAAGAGATTCATAGTTGGAACAAATAAGCTTTTTTATACATTTAAACATAACCACAGCATTTTTGAAATCGTCAAAATATGGTCCGTAGTATTTTACAGCATCAAGCCAAGATGCCCATCTCGTAATTACTGGTTGAGGAGATAAATTTCCTTTAAATTTGCAACAAGTGTCGGGGCTTTCAAATATATTTGTTTTCCATATGAAATCAAGAAATAAATGTGATAAAAATTATTACACACCTCCGCTGCTACCCGGTATAATACGTGGGCTAAGCAGTAGGGATGCCAATCGGAAAATCCCCATCACGAAAATCAGATTTGAAGCCATTTTATTACCTTTTTCAAAACGACTAATATAGATGATATATACCATCATTGAATTGGTAAATGGAAAGTGGAAGGAATTTTGGTTAAAAAAATATTTTATCGTTTTTGGATTTTAATTTGTTTCAGTATTATTTATATTTGAAAAATTGCCAAAAATTGGTTTGTAAAGCTTTTTAAGTGATTTTTGCAGGAGGGAATATCGATATTTATTTTATACATTACATAAGAAATACTAGTAAAAGTATTATGCTAATATGCTTTTCTCTGCAATTAAAAAAGTCGTTTCGTTCGCATTAACTTTTTTGGAAAAATTACGAAATATGGGTATGAAAATTTTTTTTATTTTTAATTTGGGTGACAACAAATTTTTGAAGATTTATTCTGGAATCATAAATTTAAATAGTATTTTTTTTTATATATATATCCTGTTTTTTTTTAATTGTATAAAACGTTAAATCGCTATTCCATCTAAAAAGTTGTATAGTGACTAGATGAAATAATGTACCAATCATGACAAATTTTCTGTAGGTTTTGTCCTTGTAATATTTTGCAAAAATGACCAAGGTGTCCAAATTGACAAGTTCATAACCGTATGTGATATGTAACTAGTTAATACGCCGTATGTTTCTGCTATCCAGTATATGTTTATACTACTTATATACATATGTCTATACAAACAAAATAATGTTTTTGCTTCATAAATAAAAAGAACACGGAAACTTATCTATTGATATAGAATGCGATTTGATACAATTCATAATTTATTGAAAATTATTAATTGTTTATTAATTTTAATGGGTTGTACTAACAACGATCATATCAAAATAATTAATTTTTGTTACGCAAACACAACTGAAATTGTTAAATGAATTAATAAGCAACAACTAACAAACTCAAAAAGATACAGTCAAAAAAATAAGTCAATAAAAAGTCATGTAAACATTGTTTTAAATTATTTGTTTTATTAGCAGATATAAGTTATGCACAGAAAAAAATATTTCAAATAATACTTTAATAAAATTATTAATTAACTTTATATTGGAATTTAATTATATGATTTATTAATAAAATTAATTTTCTAATTGGTTTTCAGTTTTGTTTTTTAATAAATTGACAGCTGTTAATAAAATATAAAGAAAAATTAAATATTTGTCAGAAATGAAATAAATTTAAGTAAATTTTCAAAAATATTGAGCTCATTGCATCTATTTAAGGAAAAGAAGTAATAATAATATCAATTATTCTAGTTATTAATATTATCATTTTGATGATTGGAGCAAAATCAATTAAAAATTAATTAATATTACAAATTTCGTAATTGAAGTCCATTTTTACTTTTTTCTGTGTGCAACAATCATTCTTGAACCACGAACAGTCTAGAAAACCCCCGAAGTATTTTTAAAAGTTAGTTTGAATTTCGATTTTATGGCCTCTTGAAGTTCGAATTTTTCTTAGTCCTTTCTCAATAAAATTGGAAATAAAAAATATTTGAATTATTTAAATGTTATTACATGCTGTTGTTATTGTATATAAAATTGTTATTTTATTTGACTTGATCTTATGTCTAAGCTACTGAACTGATTAAAATTAAACGCAGATACGTACTATATCCTCAAAGAAATTAACTGGATGGCACACCCGCTTGTTTACTTCTTAGTTCACAAATTTAAATTTTCATTAAAATTTAGACGAAAATGGTAAAAAATCACAATATGCAGAATAAATTTTATAATACACTTTTATTCATTTAAAAAAAGATTGTTCATGGAATTTGTTATACTTTTCCCAAACTTTATATTAAATAAGTAAAGTGATTGAACACACTAGAAATTTGCTGTGCAAAATAATAGTAGCATCGATGAAAATTACCTGTGCTTAATTACGTTTTTTTTTTTTTTTTTTTTTCGCATGTTTTGTTTATACACATTATTATTTTGTGAAATAACCCTTATTAGCATTGACAGTGGTGGAATGGGTGACTCTGAGTCCTCTAATAAACCCTGGACCTCTTGACATTAAACTGACTGCACTAGCGGGCACAATTCCTGAAAATTTCACGGTTTTTTTACAGCATCTTTGACATATCAACAAAGATTTTTAATGGAAATCAGCTATGGTAACTGAGCAGATCACTAAAGAACATATGTTTAATTTTTGGAAAACTATTTTTTGAAAATTTTCTCGTTTTCCTAGGAAACCGATAGAGATATCTCATTAAAATTTCACATGGCCAGAGCTGAGGTGTTTTCGAGTTGATTTGAAGGAGTACAGGTTCCTAGCGATTCAGAGGGGGAAGTGGCCATCTCGGGTATGTATTTTTTTGGAAAAATCTCCAAAAATTCATATGACAGGAAAGAAAATTTATAAATAGATAGTCCTTGTGAATCTCTACAAAAAATATTGTGCAGGTTATCTCTTTTAGTTTAAGAGATATTAATATTGCCCCTAAAATGTTTTTAAAATATTCGCCAGATTCCTTACAAAATTATAAATAACATTGCTGCAAGAGCAATGCTATTTAGGGCCCACAAGCCCTATCTATATATAAAATTTCTTTTCTGTCATATCATAAATGAATTTTTGGCGATTTTTCAAACAAATTACATAACCGAAATGGCCAACTTTGGAGGGCCACCTACTTCCCCCTAACCCCCTAGAAACCACTTCTTCTCCAAGTCAACTCGAAAACACCTCAGCTCTGACCATGTGAAATTTTATTGAGATATCTCTAACGGTTCAGTAGTTACTGAATTATTTCCAAAAAAGAAGCGTTTTGGTACCATTGTGGTGCACTGAATTTCGAATAACACGCTTTACGGTAAAACACTTGTTTTAATACCTAATTTTTGTTTAATTTTTAACGCAGAATCAGTAGAATTGAAGGCTACTCGAATGATGGGTCTTCTGTCGGCTTTCGTTGTTGCTTTATAAGTACATCTTTTCATATTTTTTCCATATCGAGTCTGATTTCTTAAAAACTTGTTGGCAATATTTTGACTTCGCTTTGAATTGTCCATACGCTATACAGGTATGTTCTGGAAATCACTTTTTGTCGAAGTGATTTCAAATCACCTAAAAGGTGTTCTGTGCACAAAAAATTATGTAATCACGTGATTTAAAATCGGTCAACTTTTTAGTGTCGATTTCAAATCACTTGCTTATTTTGCAAACACTGTGTTGTTAATCAAATGTAAAATGGCTTATATAAATAATTTATTATGTTCTTTATCAATTTTTATTTAAAAATTTTAATTTTATTGAAAAACAATTAAAAAATAGCAATTTATTGAAAAAACCTTTAGTTCTGCGTTTAAAATTTTCTTTACTTTGGAAAATATTTCGTGATTTCAGTTTTTCCATAGGATTTGATAGATTCCGCAAATAACGTTTTTTAATTTGCTCATTATTTATTTTCTTTATTTTTAAAGCAATTACTGCCAATAACGTTGCTTCTGGCATTTCAATAAAAGGCTAAATATTTTATTTAATAAACAAAATACAAAATTAGCTGTTTGCCCATGATTTCTTAAAATTAAAATCACTTCGAAAAATTTAAAATCACGTGATTTCCAGAACAGGCGAAAATCACTTGCGTGATTTCAAAATCATTCGTGATTTGAAATCACCGTGGTTCCAGAACAGGCCTGATAATTTTGTTTTTTTCTTTATCGAAAAATTTGTTTACGCGACCAATTTTAAAGATTCTTAAAGAATTCTGTTTAAAATGTTAGGAAACACACAATTATGGGCGAATTCAACAAATATGCAAATTTGTTTTTTTTTTTAATAAATACATTTGTTGGAAGAAAATCCGTTAAAAATCGCACTTAGTTCATGGCATACCTACACATGTTCTAAATTTCATTTGGACTTTCTAAAAACGAATTGTTTACGAAAAGTGGGCGAAGCATTTTTATTATTAATATTATATTCTATATTCCCTTTTGGAAGATAGAAATGTATATATGAAGTAAAAATTACTTAAATCGTTTGAAAATATGACTACTCATATATGGCCATCAATCTTATTATGAAAAGTGGGCGCAAAAGGGATAGATCATTTAATACAAATTTTAAATAATAATGAAAAAGTGTTTCAAAATATCCGAAGTTTAAGAGTCCATAAAATCAAAATTAGAACTAATTTTACAAAAGCCTTTGGAGATATTATTAATCTGATTCTTTATACTTTAATCAAGTTGAAATCATTGAGACAATATTTTACGACCCAAAATTTATCGCGTACTATAATTGCATAATATTTATTTTTGTTGTTTGAAAAGATCTCTTGTTTTCAACTCCAATCGAATTTTCAAATTTCAATTTCTGAGTGTATAAAATTATTTTACAGCCGATATTTATTGTATGACAGTGTGTAGGATAAACAAATAAAGTAAATAGAAGGATGAAATATGTATGATTTTAATTAATGAAATTTAAAGTTTATTTAAAAAATTAAAGCACAATAGGGAGAGAGACCGCCCATATCCGCCGTTTGCATGTACATCTGTATGTATAAATGGTGTAGATATATGTACGTTCTTTGATATTGCATGTGAACAAGGTATCCAAATACTTTGAATTACTTTCTGGTCATTGTTTGATAGATATGGCGCTTTTAGGTTTTGCTGGTAATGTAGAGATATAGGAAAAAAAAGTAGCAGTTTCAAGTATTTGTCTTGGCGTAAACATAACGTAAGTTAAAAGTAGGTGTTACCACAATAAGAAGCTATTGAGCATATCAGTTTACAAGCTTTACAAGATCATGACGATGATTGCAATCATTATTCTTTTTTTTTTTCATACTTTTTCTGCACATCTACTGGAATACTAAAGTATGTGTGTGTGAGTGAAATGGATTTATTTGTAGATTGTTTAATTTTATATGTTGGATTTTTGTTTTTCTTTCTTTTCTTTTGGTATTTTTTAATTAATTCAACAGATCTTCAAGTGGTTTATTTAAGCTCCTGTATTGAAATATGACTCCTTAAGCTGGTAGAAAATCTATTGCAACATGATATACCTCCGTATCATAAAAATGTCTGAGTATACTCATGTATATATGTGATGAAGACGAAGTAAAAGATCGTTGCTACAACATGAGGGCGTTTCTTTAATTCTACACCCATTTAATTAACGTTAAGAATACAAAGAAAATCAAGCAAATACTTGAGATACAGGTAGTAAGTAGTTGGCTAAAATTTTTATATTAAATCAGTTTCATTATAAAAATGTTGCTGTTATCGCGAAAATTTAATGCATGTAGTAGATAGAAGAGGAAGAGGAAAAAAATTGTTATAGAAAAATTAGTTATTCATTGTTGAAAAGTATTTATTTGATCAGGTGCATGTAACAAGAGAACATTAATTTAATTGCAAACATTATCGCTATTTTTTATAAATATTTTTTCATTTTCTTTAAACTATTTTGCCAAAATATCAAATTAATAGTTGTCAATCTTGTAACTTCGTTAACTTTTTAAATTGTTATTATAAAATATAAACAATAGAAAACATAAAAGATTAATTTTAATAAAATAAATCTAATTTAATTCTAACCAAATAAAATGTTATTTATATAACATTAAAAAAATAATAAAAAAATAAATAATTATAACAATTTATGTTTAAACATAAATATTGTTTAAAACATAAACAATTTTGTCCACATTAAATTATTAATTTACAAAAAAAGCTTAAATTGTTACTCTGAAATAATTTCCTCCCAGAATTGTATCAACATAATATTCTGTACTTAATAGAAATATCGGTCCATAATTGACCGTAAACAGAATTAAGTAAGAAACTTACCAAAATTTTTATACACGTACACAATGGTGACTATATTGAATTCATTTGTTTAGATATACTTAGTCGGTCAAACTCGACCATACCCTACAGGGAGGAATCTTATATTAGACGTGTGTGAATACAGAATATTCCCAGCAGGCCGCATGTCCATTAACGACACTTTCATCGATGATGTCGTCTAAATTTGTCGTCAAGAAAATGCATGTAGAAGACAAGTTTGATTAAAAGTCACCTGTATTGTCATCTTACCCCATTTTCGGCGACTTCAGTAACAAAATATACTGAATTGTCGTACATATTTAGTTCGGTGACAACATAAGTAAAATGTCCAGCGAGAATGTCGTGAGTTAAACCAAATGCACGACATACTGCATGACAATGTCATCAATACCTATGAGATAAATAAAAGCATTAATAAAACCATTAAAAAGTACCCAGCAGGCCATGTCTTGTAGAAAATATCGACGATGTCTTGATGATTTGTCACAGTCTTCGACGACATATGTAAGACAGCTCCGAACAAACATTGGTGACATTTTCGAACAAAGGGCACTTAAGTCATCAACGATAACCTGAGCGACAGTGTCATGTATATTTTCGTCAACCATTTTAAGAAAAATAAATGAAAAAATAGTAGGGTTCCGCCGAGATTTGAACCCAGGCCACCAATTTCTCTCTTTCTTATTGAATAGTCAAGCACACTTACCACTTCAGCTACGACACTCTCTACTTTTAAATGGTTTTATTAATGCTTTTATTTATCTTATAGGTATATATGACATGTTGCATGACAATGTCATGCAGAATGTCGTGTATTTGGTTTAACTCACGACATTCTCACTGGACATTTTACTCATGTTGTCACCGAACTAGATATGTACGACAATTCCTTATATTTTGTTATTGAAGTCGCCGAAAATGGGGTAAGATGACAATATAGGTGACTTTTATTCAAACTTGTCCTCTAAATGCATTTTCTTGACGACAAATTTAGACGACATCCTCGATGAAAGTGTCGTTAATGGACACGTGGCCTGCTGGGTAGAGAATGTTGTAGCTGGAGTGGTAAGTGCGCTTGGCTATTCAATAAGGAAGAGAGAAATTGGTGGCCTGGGTTCAAATCTCGGCGGAACCCAACTTTTTTTCATTTATTTTTCTTAAAATGGTTGACGAAAACATACATGACACTGTCGCTCAGGTTATCGTTGATGACTTAAGTGCCCTTTGTTCGAAAATGTCACCAATGTTTGTTCGGAGCTGTCGTACATGTGTCATCGAAGACTGTGACAAATCATCAAGACTTCGTCGATATTTTCTACAAGACATGGCCTGCTGAGTTACGTTGATATTAACATATATATGTACATTCAAAAAAGTTTTACAGTAAAATTTTCCGTAGAGTAAAAAAATATATGAAAATCTAGTTATTTTACAAAGAAAATTTTTTTAACGTTTTATACAAGTTGTTCAAAAAACGAAGTACCATATAAACGTATATTTGGTTACAGATTTTTTTTTTTACCTAATAAAAACGTAAAATATAATTTAAACGAAAATATTGTAGTTGTTTACTTCTCTTTTCTTTATTTATTTATATATTTTTATTTGCAAGATTTTATTGCCAAAAAAGAAATAATAATAAAATATTAATAATTAAAATTAAATTTTCAACAAATAAAACTTTATAAATCTTTGTAAGTAACATCTGCAAATTATGTCAAATATACATATATGTGTAATAAAACGTGTTATATAAATTTTCTTGGTATTCGATGCCCTTCAGAACTAATAAAAAAAAAAAGACCAGAATTTCTTCTACCCTGAAACAATTTTAAATTAAGTTTTAATTTCTTTTATTAAATATTTTCAGGCAATAATCATTTTCATATTTGAAATTCGATATCCAGATATATTTTCAAGACGCTGCAACCACTTGTAAGGCCAGAATCTTTACCGAAACAACACATCCAGTTTTCCTTGCAAAATTTTTTAGTTAAAAATGAATATACAAATTTTGCAATTTAGATGTAAGCTACATACTAGGTATATCCCATTTTTTTACTGATCTTGTTAGGTGAAAAATTAACATTAAAAAACTCAGTTGTTTTAAATGAAATGAATGCGGTCCGTTTTTTAAATGAAATTATATTTGTTTAAAATGATTTTTCAGGTGAATTTATACTTACATAATTTTTTAAATCTATAAATTTATGCACTTTAAGGTAATCCCCGAAAATTATGAACCGATTCGATACCTACATATATAAAATTTATTTTTGTCGAATATGAACTTGTTATTAGCATTTGTATTGGATTTATACACGTTAAGGTGATTTCGGAAGAATGGGTATATATGGGAGCTATGGGCAATTGTGGACCTATTATCATAAAATTTTACACAACTATTGATATTTGTTTATTTGTTCCAATTTTCATTAAAATAAATCTTTATTTAAGGCATTTATGATTAAACCTTTATTCCAGGAGAACATTCGTATGAGGGTTAGGTGAGATAATGAACAGAATTAAACCAATTTCAATAGAGTTTGTCCGTTGGGTACATATAAGACCTGCAATGGCGAGCAAAAATTGAAGAATGCACAAACGCATAATACCCTCCCCACCTATGGTGGTGTAGGGTATAAAAATCATAGCAAGCTTTGCTTTTAGAAAATAAACAACAACAACAATTCCATATTTATTTATTTTTTTATGTGTGTATATACAAACTGGCTGCATATACAAAGAACAACAACAACACTGTTATTCATTATATTACTGTTGTTGCTAACTAAACTACTTGTCTTATAGGCAAAAACGTCACTAATAGTCATTACAATGCTTAATATACATTTTTGTGTGTGTATTTATATTCTCAACAGATTTGTTTTTGGGCCATAACTCTGTTGATTATGAACGAATTTGGTTTATTAAAAAACCGAAATTTTATAAAAATATTTATAACTGATTTATATAAAAATAAAAATCTGCAGCTCGAACAATGGCTTCAAAAATAAAAAATGCGTTTTCCCCGATATCTCAGTTATTACTGAACCGATTTATTTAATTTTTTCAGAACAAAAATTCAGAAAATAATTTCCGAGTCCCCTTTAAAAATTCGAAGTCCCTGGTATATGTAGAGGCTTCAGAAACTGAAAAACCGGTTTCAAAAACCGGTTTTTAAAGCATATTTCCGCCATTTATAAACCGATCCTGCTGATTCAAAAAACCAAATTTTATAAAAATATTTGTGACCGATCTGTATAAAAATAAAAATCTATAGCTTAAACCAGGGCTTTAAAAAATAAAAAATGCGTTTTGTCCGATATCTCAGTTATTATTGAACCGATTTATTTCATTTTTTCAGAACAAAAATTCAGAAAAAAATGTCCGAGACTTCTTTGTAAAAACGAAGTCCCTAGTATATACAGAGGCTTCAGAAACTGGAAAACCGGTTCTATAAACCGGTTTTTTTAACATATCTCCGCATTGTATGAACCGATCTTGCTGAATTCCAATAGCAAAATTCTCGAAATCATTTCCGATCGTTTGATATATATATTTTATATGTCAGTTATCGGTGGGCTTCATAAACGCCATTTCAACCGACACACGGACGGTCGGACGGACGGACGGACGGACATGGTCCTATCGTCATCATTTCTTACAAGGATTCCGAAAATGTAAACTTTTTTGCTCTCCGATGAAAATTGTGGGAATTACAAACGGAATGACAAACTTATATATACCCTTTACACCTGAGGTGAAGGGTATAAAAAAAAGAAAAATAGCATAAACGCTACAAATTACACATTTTAATTCCCTAAGTGTCCGAAAATGAAGAAATCTGCATCCGATTTCTATAGCTTGAAGTCCGCCAAGATTGGTAACGTATGGGGATACTTGTCTTATGGAACTTCTAATGAAAAACATCCATAAATTAAAGTGATAGCTAGTGAACTGCTCGTAGAGCACTTCGTAAAATCGGCCTAAGTAATACCTGCAATTGAGCAAAAAAAGTCGGCACTACCGGAAAAATGTCAATGGCTCGTTTGGAATTTTGCGAAAACTATGGAAATTGAAATCTGACGAATTGAAACATATAATATAGTCAAATGAAATAAAAATGAACCGTTTCTATCAGATGGGCATGAATATTGCTGTCATCGTCCACATGAGAAGCTTTTCAGGTATCAGATAAAATAAACTGTGAAACATGGATTCATGGTTTATGGATGTTTTACTTGGTGGAATGTAGGGTATTTAATAAAAACAGATAAAATTATGAAAAAAGAATGCTATCTTAATATCCTTCGAACGAAATTGTCATAATTCATTGAAACATGCACGTACCCTGAAGAAGAAGTGCTAGTCCAGGAAGGTGAAGATCAGTAACATACCGGCAAAATTATGCAAAAATGGTTTCTCATTAAACATTTTCAAATGACTAAGTGGCCTTAATAATGTCCTGATTTAAATACAGTTGATAATTCGTGGGCACTCCTACTAATAGTACTGATAATCTATGGATGAACACCAAACAACTTACATGAAGTTTGGACAAGAGTACAAGAGGAATGGACTAAAACACAAAATCAAACTACAAAGGTCTTAGTGAAGATTATGTCCATGAGCATAAAAAGTGTAAAAAAATCAAAGGGCTATGAACAAAACATTAAAAATTAATAAAAATTCAAAAAAATAACATACGTGCAAAAATGGAAGAACAGAATTGTGTTAATTTTTGTGTAAATAAATGCTGAAAATTTGGGTTTTATTTAAATTGTTTTATATCCACAAAAAATCCATCAACATGTAAAAAGAAACCTAAAAATTTACTTCATTACCATTTTTATTTAAGATTTTATAGCATTTCTTGTAAGAATGTAGTTGGTTTACAACCATTTTTGCTCGCCACTGTATGTACCAAATATCATAAAAATATCTTTGAAATTGCGACCTGTAGTTTGATTAAAAGGTTTACATGGACGGACATCGTTAAATCGACACAGCTAATGATTCTAAGCCGATTGGTATACATTAAGATGGGTCTTGTAACGTGGTTTTGTCGCCGGCTGGGGTAGTTCGGTCGCGTCCAGGGTCGACTTACGGGATCCACGAACCTTAAGTGAGAACACAATTTGTTTACCCTTTCTGGGGGTTAATTATACAATATATCTTTATTTAATAATTCAATATTTAAGATTTCGGTAACGACAAATTATAATTAATACTTTTTGTGTTGAATAAATTATTAGCAGCACGATAATGTTAGGGATTCAGTCGGTTACTTCTCAGGTAATTCGGATTCTACTGGTAGATGCGGAGTTGAAGATGCGGTTCCCTCGGAATTATGCAGCAAGCAGGATCGTTGATGATACTTATATATATATCTTATAAATATAGGCTTAAATAATATAATTACTTACGACTAGATTACAAAATTCAGACTTAATCTAATAGGTATAACAGACGATACAATTCGCTGTGCCAAAACCGGTGACCGAAGTCACGGTGCGAAAACTAACAACCGAAGTTGCAGTGCCGAGACAGACGATAATTCGCTGTGCCAAAACCGATGACCGAAGTCACGGTGCCGAAACTAACAACCGAAGTTGTAGTGCCGAGACAGACGATAAATTCGCTGTGCCAAAACCGATGACCGAAGTCACGGTGCCAAAACTAACAACCGAAGTTGCAGTGCCGAGACAGACGATAATTCGCTGTGCCAAAACCGATGACCGAAGTCACGGTGCCAAAACTAACAACTGAAGTTGCAGTGCCGAGACAGACGATAGTTCGCTGTGCCAAAACCGATGACCGAAGTCACGGTGCGAAAACTAACAACCGAAGTTGCAGTGCCGAGACAGACGATAATTCGCTGTGCCAAAACCGATGACCGAAGTCACGGTGCCGAAACTAACAACCGAAGTTGTAGTGCCGAGACAGACGATAAATTCGCTGTGCCAAAACCGATGACCGAAGTCACGGTGCCAAAACTAACAACCGAAGTTGCAGTGCCGAGACAGACGATAATTCGCTGTGCCAAAACCGATGACCGAAGTCACGGTGCCAAAACTAACAACCGAAGTTGCAGTGTCGAGACAGACGATAGTTCGCTGTGCCAAAACCGATGACCGAAGTCACGGTGCCAAAACTAACAACCGAAGTTGCAGTGCCGAGACAGACGATAATTCGCTGTGCCAAAACCGATGACCGAAGTCACGGTGCCGAAACTAACAACCGAAGTTGTAGTGCCAAGACAGACGATAATTCGCTGTGCCAAAACCGATGACCGAAGTCACGGTGCCGAAACTAACAACCGAAGTTGTAGTGCCGAGACAGACGATAATTCGCTGTGCCAAAACCGATGACCGAATTCACGGTGCCAAAACTAACAACCGAAGTTGCAGTGCCGAGACAGACGATAGTTCGCTGTGCCAAAACCGATGACCGAAGTCACGGTGCCGAAACTAACAACCGAAGTTGTAGTGCCGAGACAGACGATAATTCGCTGTGCCAAAACCGATGACCGAAGTCACGGTGCCGAAACTAACAACCGAAGTTGTAGTGCCAAGACATACGATAAATTCGCTGTGCCAAAACCGATGACCGAAGTCACGGTGCCAAAACTAACAACCGAAGTTGCAGTGCCGAGACAGACGATAATTCGCTGTGCCAAAACCGATGACCGAAGTCACGGTGCCAAAACTAACAACCGAAGTTGCAGTGCCGAGACAGACGATAGTTCGCTGTGCCCGAAACAGACAGAAATGCTGTGCAAGGTATCCCCCTGACGCTCGGACCTAATCCGAGTACCAGAGAAACAGCGGCTGATGTTACGATATCAAGTGACTTAAAATAAGGCAAGTTATATCGTAATGTCAGCTGTCTTAGAATTTGGCAAATTGAATCGCCACTACTTCATCCAAACTTAGAGTACTTATAATAATAATTATATAAACTTAATGAGAATTATTAAATCTTATTTCTTAGAACAACAATAAGGGTGTTCAAAAGTAAGGTAGAATAATAATAGGGTATTCACAGATGCTGTAATATAACAAGTTAGTAAATAAAATAATCCATATAAAAATAATAAAAAATTTATGTAATAACGTTTCATGGTATAAATTCGTTTAATACCATAAAACTTCGTTACAGTCTTAAAGAAATTTTTTTGGGCGTTACAAACATCAGCACAAACGCATTATACCCTCCCCACCTATGATGATGTAGAGTATAAAAAATACGCGAAAATTCGAATCCATACAAAAACTTTAAATTATATTGTAAATATAATATGTTTTTCTTGTATCATTAAATTTTCCCATATTCATTGAAAGTTTTAAATGAAATAAAGAGACCTTTCAAAGTTTGGTTATGCCGTTTGAAACCACTACAAAAAATATATAGTCTTCACCAAATGTAAGAATTAGAGTATTCATTTTACTCGACTTTTTCATTGTTCGAATAATCAAATAAATCGAAAATGCTGTTTTTAAATTACTCGAATAATCGAGTAAATCTTTTAAGTTACTCGAGTTTTTCGATTAATTTATACCTTAAAATTTTACTCGATTTTTCAATGCTTATCAAAAAGGAATACAAAAATATAGTTTAATATAAGAAATAGTCTTTCCAAAATAATATATAATTAAAATTTACGTAAATATTTGATAATGTCGTTGTTTCTCTATATTTAATATCAATGAATAGTTAAATAAATAGGTCTAAAAAATATGGTCTATCAATTTGAACCAAATTTAATATTAACGTGACGCTATAAAATGACTAGTTTTTACACTGTGTAAAAAATAATGACACCGATTTAAAAGTGATTATCAATACTTTTGATAAAAATTAAAATTAATGATGAGTTTTTATCCACTTTGGAATAATTTGCGATTTTTTCTCATAACCTCACTTTTAAATTTGGACACATACTAACCTATGTACAACAGAGGTTTTCAGTTATATTCAAAATGTTTGTACAATATTTTTAAGTATCGAAGATCTACTAAACCCAAATTTATTTTAAGTATAAGGTTTTAGAATGTTTTATAATTCATTGTTCAATTATATTCAATATTTAGAAGGCATTAAGATGATAATTTAAAATTATACAAATGTATACAGTTTTAAGATAATTTACTCTTATTTGTATTATAGTGATCTCGAGATTCTGTTTTAGTTCAATTTTGTGGAAAATGTTTCGCAACTTTTTTATAAGAAATTCTATAAATTTTTATAATAAATTAGTCAAATATACAATTAGTTATAACTACTTATTTTTCTCCATTTAATGGACAAATTTATTGTAAATTTAAAATAAATAATTCTTTCTCCCAAATGTACGCGTAGGAATTATAATTGGCTCTATTTTGAATTAAACCACAATTTCTACCAAAATGTAAAATATTTTATTTCTCCTTTCTTCCTATTTTTGTTATAATTTAGTAAAAACGACTCAGTATACTATTTTAACCAAATATTATTTGGATTTTTGACCGTTAGGCTGTGAAAGAATTGTGAAAATATATTTATTAGTTTCTGAGATTGCATTTTGAAAATTACAAAAAGCACTTTGGACCATCCTCTTTTTAGATAAAGTAGTTCAGCGATTCTTAACATAAAGAACAAGTTTACATGCTAAACTTAATTTCATTCAAACCATCATATCCTTTACACCAGACTGAGCATTTATTGGTATATGTACTTTCATTCTTAGATATTTTTTTTCCAAATCAAGTTTAAAATCCTTCAATTTATTTCTTATTATTTATTATATTTATATTAATTTATTATTTTAATTTTACTTTATAATTTTTTAAAGTGAGGTTTATATTTTTATTTAATTTTTTTAATTAAAAAACGACCTTAAACTACGTATTGCAATTTAGGCATATATTCGTTTCTTTTTACTAAATACAATATTTTTTTTTAATAAAATTCCAATTTATGGTACCACTTTTAGATTCGAAACATTCTATACAAATTTTGAAACATTGTTTTTAAGCAAAATTTTTTAGAAAACTAAAATTAAAACATCCTAAAAAGTAGTTAAGAAAGGAAATATTTAAAATATTTTTTTCTCGAATTATTCGATTAATCGGCATAGTTTGCTCGAATAAATTGTTACTTGAAATTCTTGATTTTAATTTAATTGAACAATTATTTGATTTTAATTTGTCGATTAATCGAACAAACCATATTCGAGTGAATACCCTAGTAAGAATACTACAACCATTTGGAAAATAACCCCAAAAATGTGAAATTTCTTTAAAGTTTCCAAAATTAAGGCCCTATGTACACATGTATGTGTATTTTTGTAGAGATTTACATGGACTATCTATATGTAGAATTTGTTTTTTCTTTTTATAAGATTTAAAGAAATTTGTTTAATATTTTCAACCTTAGAAAACCTTACAGATATATTTCATTTACATGTTATAAAATAATCATTTAATGTCC
The DNA here is from genome assembly GCA_951394005.1 of Protophormia terraenovae. Lineage (NCBI taxonomy): Eukaryota > Metazoa > Arthropoda > Insecta > Diptera > Calliphoridae > Protophormia > Protophormia terraenovae. Next base: position 75,821,922 of record OX596074.1, on the reverse strand, counting down.
ATGTATTTCAACAGACTTGGAACAATTTAAATCGTTGAGCCTTCTTATAAGAGAGTTTTTAAAAATACAATTTAAATAATTTATTAAATTAAAAAATTATATTTAAACACCTACATAATTTTTAATTATCAATAGATAATATTAACATAATTTTTATGTTGAATATTAATTAATTAAGTATAAAACATGTATTTAAATGCTCGTTTACGGATCGTTGTTCGTGTTATCGTTTGAAATCTGATACACACAATTAATTTATTATAGTCATCCCTCCTACATCATGAAGACAGGGGAATGAATGAATGAAAATTTCAAATTCAAATTAGTTTAACAAAAAATTAAAAAGTTTATAGTCTTATGTTTTTGTTTCATTTTTAACAGTTTAAGTTTGTTATTGTATATTAAATTGTTTATGTTGAATAAATTTATTGAGTCATTGGATGATGTCGTAAAAATGATGTTACATACTGTTTTATAATTTATATGAATTGAACTATGTATGTAAGTATTTTTTTTTTTTTTTTTTTTTTTTTTTTTTTTGAAATCAAATTAATACATTGTGGAAAATAAATGATTGAATTCATCATATTTGATTAAACACAATTGTTTTTATACCCTATTATGTGTTTGTGCAGAAGTTGTAACGCAGAGAAAAAATCTTCGGACACCCACCTTAAAGTATACCGTTCGACTCAGAATAACTTTCTGAGTCGATTTAACGATGCCCGCCCGTCCGTCTGGTCGGCTGGCTGGCTGTCCATGTAAAGCTTGTGCGCAAAGTACAGGTCGCAATTTTGAAGATAATTTGATGAAATTTGGTACATATGCTTTTTTCAACACAAGGACGAAGCCTATTGAATTTGGTTATGATCGGCCCATTATTTCACCTAGCCCCCATAAAAATGTCCTCCCGGAATAGAGTTTCAACACTTATATATGCCTTAAAAATAGGAATATTTTAATGAAATTTAGTACAAATAAATAAATTTCATGAAGATCGGTCCATAACTGACCATAGCTGCCATATAAACTCTTCTCCCGAAAATCACTAACGTGCATAAATCCCATACAAATGTTGTATATAAGTAAAAACAAAATTATGTGGATCGAAATGGTGTAGGGTATCATATATCTATATCTTCTTCTCTCGTTTTTTTTTTTATTTTTAACAAATAAACTACACGTGGTATATTTTACATTTTATTTAAACATGTTTTTACAGACCAATATATAAGATAAGATGGCTTTTTGAACTTACTCGAAAATAATTAAAAATCAAAACACTATCAAGTAGATGTCTGTTAAATTTTAAAAGTTTTTTACTATAAAATGCGGATCTAAAAAGCTTTTTTCGAGAAAGAATAATGTAGAATAAATATTTTTAGAATTTTATCTTAGAATTACATAAACTTTCATTTGCATGGGAACATTGAAACCTTAACCACTAAAAAACCAAATGGTGATTTTTTTTACTGGATTGCACAGTGGGGCAGAATCGAAATTTTTTGGAAATAAATCTGTAACTTCTGATCGGCTGGTTGGAGAATTATGTCAGCTAAGCAATGTAATTTAGATGAAAAAAAATCGAGTTTAGACTTTTTCTGATTTTTGATATTAAAGTAAAATTTTTCTAAAAAAGTGGATTTTTGAGAAACTCTAAATATTTTATCTGTAATAAAATCTTTGTTATTAAAGATATTATTAAAATTGTGATTTAGTTTTATTTATTTTCATAGATTCAAACTACACAAAGGAAAAAATTACAAGTTTAATACAAATTATTTTTTCAAACTTGAAAACAAAATATTTCAAAACATACTATTAAAAAATACAAATATAATTTATAACATGAGCAAGTGAAAAAATAAACAGTATATTTTTAACACTCCTCCTCAATTGCGAATGTCTTAATATTAGCCTTGCATCTTAAAGTTTTCAGTTTTGAGTTTGGTAGAGGCTTTGTTAACATATCAGCAATCATTTCTTCCGAAGGACAATACTTGCATTCAATGATTTTCTTATCAACATAATCTTTGACAAAATGAAATTTAATATCGATATGCTTAGATCTGTTGCTAAGTTTTTCTTCTTTTATGAGATTTAAGCAGCTTCTGTTGTCTTCAAAAATAATTGTTGGATTTTCTTGTTTACAATTAAGATCAATTAAAATATTTTTTATCCAGATAGCTTCCTTTGCAGCTTCAGATAATGCGACAAATTCCGCTTCTGTTGTTGATAGTGAAACAGTTGTTTGCTTTTTACAGGCCCAACTAACTGCACTATTGTTCAATAAAAAAATGTATCCCGAATTTGATTTTCGGTCAATTCTGCATTTAGCCCAGTTAGCATCAGCGTAACCAATAAGCGAATTCGGATTGAGAGTCTTTTCACTCAGATTTAAGAACACATTTTTTGTACCTTTTAGATATTTTGCAATTCGTTTTAGTTCATTCCAGTCTTCTTGGTTTGGATTACTTGTTTTTTCTTGCAAGAATAGCACATATATCCGGACGGGTATTGACTGCAATGTATAACAACGATCCCAATAAACTTTGATATTCATCATTCCGTAACAGACGTTCCGAATCGGTTTTCCCATAAGATGGTTCAAGTGGGTTTTTGGATGGTTTTGCATCTTGCAAACCAAATTTAATAAGAACTTTCTCGATGTACTGCATCTGTCTTATTTTAAATTGGTGTTCCTTTGATTTAACTACTTCTAGTCCGAGGTAATAGGAAATTTCACCCAAACTGTTAACTTCGAATTTGCTGTTAAGTAGTGTAAGAACATATTTTATTAAATTTTTGCTTGTAGTAGCAACTACTAAGTCATCAACGTAAATTAAAATATAAATATCTTCCCCATTGATGGCTTTGGAGTATAAACATGGATCGGTTTTACTTTGTACAAATTTACCACTTATAAGAACATCGTTTAAAGCTTTATTCCATACATTTGCTGCTTGCTTAAGACCATATAAACTACGTTTCAGTTTACATACTTGACGTCCATCACCTTCGATAAAGCCTGGTGGTTGCTTCATGAATATTGTTTCTTTAAGATGTCCATTTAAGAAAGCACACTTTACATCCATATGTTCCACATGTAATCTTCTAACACTGGCAGTTGATAGAAGTATACGAAATGTAGCTTGACGTACGACAGGAGCAAACACCTCGTCATAATCACAACCATACTTTTGATTAAAACCTTGAGCGACTAAACGAGCTTTAAACCGTTGAATTTTACCATCAGCCCCCTTTTTTTCCTTAAAAGTCCATTTACAACCAACTATATTAGCATCAGGTGGAGCTTGCACCAAATCCCAAGTCTGATTCTTTCTTAATGATTCCATCTCCTCCTTCATTGCAGATTCCCATTTGTGTTTTTCTTTTGAAGTCACAGCTTGCTTGTAGGTTTTTGGTTCAATTATTTCATCAGTTTCTGCCAAATGAAGGGAGTATTTCACTGGATGTATACCTTTGTTTATTCTTGATGACCTTCGGAGAGGTGTTCCAGGTGCATTAGTTTCAATTTCAGATGGATTACTAGTGGCTTCAGAATTTGTAAAATATTCAAGATCACTTGTAATGCTGCAATAAGAACCGACATCAGAATCATCATCTGTAATAATATCACTATTATCATTAGATTTAATTGAAGTAGTTACTTCCAACTGTTTATCAGTGTCCGAATCAATTTCGTTATTTTTGGACAACACTTTTGAAGAAACAAATTTGAAATCTCTACTAATAGTTACTTTATTAGTACTAGTATCTATAAACCGTAAACCTTTGCTATCTTCATCGCAACCCATGAATGTTAATAAACTTAAAGGAATGTTAATAAGGATAAAGGACATAAGCTTTTGAACCAAATATATGAAGATTATCTAAGTTCGGTTTTCTTTCTTCCCATCTTTCGTATGGAGTACAGGGTATAGAACTAGTAACAAGTCTATTTTGAAGGTAATTAGAGAACATAATGGCTTCCCCCCAATACACTTTTGGCAAACTGGCTTCTTCTAAAAGGCAACGTGCCATTTCAACTAGGTAACGATTTTTTCTTTCAGCTACTCCATTCTGTTGAGGGCAATACGGAACACTGAATTGAGATAAAATACCATAATTTCTTAAGAATTCAAACATCTTTTTCGATTTGTATTCAGTTCCATTATCCGACCTAATACATTTCGGAACCTTTCCAAATTTATTTTTTACCATTTCTACATACATCTTCATTTTATCAAAAACTTCGGACTTTTCTCTCATTAGATATACAATAGTATAGCGACTATAATCATCAATGAATGTTATAAAATACCTTTTCTTCCCAGGAGTTATAGTTGGCATGGGTCCACAAACATCTGTGTGAATCAATTCGAGAATTGATTTTGACTTAGATTCTCTTTTCTTAGGAAATGGATTCTTAGTTAGTTTACATTTAGCACAAACATCGCATGTTGTTCGAATACCACAGTCCACAATTTTAAAATCTTCATTTAGCTTACCAGATTGCATGGCCTTGACAGCATTAATATCTCTGTGTCCAAAAAGTTTATGATAGTAATGTTGACATTTACTCAGATTGCATACAGCTCTTTTCACTTCATGAAGAGGCAAAGTTTTAAGTTGATATAAATTATTAACACATTCAGCAACCCCGACTTCAACGTTGACTTCATCAAGTATTTTACATTTCGTGCCCAAAAATAAAACCTTAAAACCTTTTAACGACAACTTCTTTACAGACAGCAGATTTCCTTTGAAAGATGGAATGTATAGTACATCCGTGACAGTAATTGTTTTTTCAACACCTTGTTGATTATACATTTTAATTTTGCAGTCACCCTTTCCATCTGAATAAACTCCATCGCCATTTGCAACCGTTACTTTTTCATGCCAAGACTTATCTATGTTTAAAAATTCATTTTCATTGCTACAAATATGACACGTAGCACCGGAATCGACTACCCATACACCCTCTTCCCCATTAAGAACAAAACATTGATTATTTTCTTCATTTTCTGCAACTTTGGCTTTTTGATGTTTTTCGCTTTTGAATTTCCAGCAATCTTTTCGAATATGACCAACACCACGACAATAGTGACACACAATATTTTTATTGTTATTCTTTTTAAATTTATTTATACTCTTCAAAACCGTATCTTCGCCAGATTTTCTTTTATTCTGTTTTTCAAATTCTTCCAGAAGTTTATTTTCAACAATTGTCATAGTTAGGTCTTTTTCATCTCTTACTTCAAGTGCTGTTATTAGGGGATCATAAATACTGGGCAAACTACTAAGTAGCATCGAAATTAACCAAGACTCCGAAATTTGTTCACCAAGTGATTGCAATTTACAAAACAGTAATTTCATTTGCATAATATGTTTATCCATATCCCCTTCCGTCTGTAGTTTAAGTTCACAAATTGATCTCATCAACTTAACTTTGTTGCTAAGGCTTGATTTTTCATGATATGCTTTTAGAATATTCCATGCATCTTTAGCATATTTACAATTGACAATACGAAAAACTTCAGTTTCGTCAACAGCCAAACCAATCAATATTGTTGCTTCATTATCAAGTTCTTTCCATTTAGCATTAGGATTTTCAGGGATTTCATTTTCAATTACCTCCCATACCTTTTCCTTCTTAAGCAATAGTTTCATTCGATACTTCCATATTTCATAATTCTCGCGATTGAGTTTAGTTATTAATAATTTCGCATCAGCCATTCCGCACAAAAAAAAAATATTAAATTCAGTAATAAAACAGTAACCACAATATGTTACACAGTGCGAATTCAGGCAATATTTCTTTATAACTATATATTATTATTACACTCGCGAATCACACACAATCTTATATATAAAGGCCCATAACCTATTAAAATTGTGATTTAGTTTTATTTATTTTCATAGATTCAAACTACACAAAGGAAAAAATTACAAGTTTAATACAAATTATTTTTTCAAACTTGAAAACAAAATATTTCAAAACATACTATTAAAAAATACAAATATAATTTATAACATGAGCAAGTGAAAAAATAAACAGTATATTTTTAACAGATATCTTAACGAAATTTTCGGTGGATGTAGACTTTATTGTACAAAATGAGAAAGTGAAAAAAACTTTAAGATTTGTGTAAAAGGAATCCCACAATTCCCAAAAAAATTACGAAAATCCCAAATATGGGTTTTTTTACATATTCGGCTATAAAATCCACATTTTTCCGAAGTCCCGTAGATTTTGATTGAAAACTTTTAACAACATATTACAGATTCTTAAACTGCATTCCGTTTGCCGATTCGTACTTTGGGATTTGAGAAAATATAGACTAAGGTCAAAACTTTCATATAAAATGGGTCAAATTTGGGAGAGTGTGTACCTTCATCATTTGAGTTATCGGGTTTGATTTTTATTTTAAAGTCTTCCCTGTGAAGATACCTTTCATAAAAGTATAAAATTATTATATGTTGTTAAGGCAAATTTTATTTTAGAGAAAAAAGTTTAGTGTAGATACTTTTTCGGCCAAAAAAACACAAAAAGTCGTCATTTTTGCAATTTTCAAATTCAAAATCGTTTATTTTTGGACTCGGTAAAGATATCGACTTTAAATTTTTTTTATTCAATAGATAATTTTGTTCTATAATTAGCTAAAGAAAAAACAAATAAAATCGGTCGGAAATACTAGGATATATATGAAAAAACCTGGATATATAAAACCTACAATAATCTATAAAAATATTTGAAATCGGACGAGAAACAAAAATTTGTCAAACGATTAAAAAAATCGTATGTCAGAGGTACCCAACTTTGAGCCCTTTTAGCTCCGCCCCTGAGGGGTATGTTCGATCCCCCTTCTAAAGTTAACATTGAGCATTCTTCTGCCACGCCTGTACCAAATTTCATGCAAATCCAACCAGCCGATCAGAAGTTACAGATTTATTTCCAAAAAATTTCGATTCTGCCCCACTGTGGATTGGCACAAATTACATTTACACAAAAAATTCATATTCATATCTTCAAAAATTACATTAATATTTACAAAAGTCAAAAACGAAACATTGGTAAAACTTGTTCCATTCTAGACAATTTTTTTAAAAATTATAAAGCTTTATATAAACTCATAAATATTTCTATGACCATAAAATATTTTTGTGTGGCAAACAACAAATCAGCTGATTTTGGGCAAACAAAATTATTGAATAGCAAACAAAAATGTTCTTAATGTGAACACAGTGTGATCAGATGATGGAAAATGTTTTACCATTTCTTGGGCAAATAATTATTTGAGCTTACAAAATGTTTGTAAGAGAAAACAATATCAAATAATAGTTGTATCGAGCCATGTTGTTTACTATTGAATCTAAATCATTAAAATTTTAAATATATAAATGATCAATAAATTCTGCCAATATAGAACAATTTTTAACTGAGTGACAATTTCCCACAAAAAGTTACAAAAATGAAAAAATCAATATATGTATTAAACTAGAGCTCACACATAACTAAACAGTTTTTCTCCTGAACGTCAAATTTTTTATCAAAGGGACTTCAAAGGAATACTTGAGCAAGTTTGAGGACTGTCCCTACAAGATGGTCAAAATACATATGATACATAATGAGCGAGATACAAAAATTGATTTTTGGCACCTTTAACCGCGAATAACTCACATAGCAAACACGTGATTATAGGTGACTTTTAGCAATATGACGATGTTATTTTGTCAGTGCTGGCTATTTTGCGTCAGTTTTAGGTGGATTCGTCTAGTTCGGAGGTGCACTTGGGAAAGCAGTTCAAGCCGGGATCGTCGATGAAGAGTGGTGGTGAAGTCGCCGCTAAGACTGCTACTGATACAGGTAGGGCGAAGGGTGCTGCTGCTTCTTTCGACTACCATGTCGGTTGAGGTTGACGGATGGGTCGTCCAAGAGAAGAAGGGAGATCGATTATTCGAAGTTTTGCGAAAACCGGTTTTCGAATAGTTTGAATATTTGGCATTTGAAAAAAAACAAGTTGCAAATTTTTAAATTTAAGAAAAACCGGTTAATCGATTTTTTGCTAAAAATTTTGAAAAACAGCATATTGTTGCGCACTTTAGTTAAATAGTTTAAGCAAAACAAATATTTAAAATTTACAAACAAATTATGATTTTCTGCTAACAGTGGAACTTAATGTAATGTAGACTTTCCATCTAATGTGGTTACTGCAATTTCATAATCAATTGGCAGAAACAAATGTTAACGTTCAGAATAAGTTTTTATATCATACACCACAATTTTGTGCTAATAAATGTAACGCACAGAAAAAATCTTCGGATTCCCACTTTAAAGTATTATTAAAGTATTCTACACAAATTCATTTCATTTATCGACGCACGAACAGATCACACATCTCAATTTTGAAGACCTTAGTGAATTTTGGTACAAATATATATTTTGGTTCTAGGATGAATTTGATATTATGTTTTTTATTATACGATCACAGTTATCTTTTTTTTTATACACAGAAAAAAGTCACCAATTAACAAATATACATGAAAATAATTCATTCAATTATAAACTTGTTTAAATTTGCACCTCTCACCAAAATGATTATATCAATTACTAAAAACTATAAAAAATACAAAACAGAAAAAAATTCCCAATTAATAAATTAATTAAATCAATCAAGTAGATGACTGAATGAATTAAAAATGTTAAAATCATACAAAAAATTATTTTTATTTTATTTTTTCTTGAATATATTTATTAAATTTTGCTGCAAAATTAAACAACTGAGTTAATTGGAAAAAAGACGGTAATAATTTTTTCTGTGTACCTAAAAATAATGTTATATTTAATGAGATTATTTCTGATTATATTATATTGAAAAATATTTATATTTTCTCATTAATTAATTTAATAAATTTTTTCCACTGTGTGCCTTATTAATTAAATCATGAGGTTTCTTATATTATTTGCCAATAATATTTTCCACTTTTAACATATGAAATGTTTTTCAGATAAGCACATATGTACATATTTTTGATTTATTGTTCCAATAAATGAAAGAAAATTAATGACTAAAATCTATTGGTAATTCTACCTAGGTCTAACTAAAAATTATGACATACATTTTTCTAATTTAAAAGTATTGATTATGATACAATTGTAAACTTATACACGAATTCTGAACTTTGAGACAATGAAAAAATTGTAGCATTTCTTTAAATTTCTTCATTATAATTGTTTTTTTTTATTGTTATTTGTTATAGTTTTGTCATTAAAGAAATTTTTTGAAAATTAATTTCTTTTTTAGGCAAAATTTATAAAGATAATAAAAACCGAGTATTCGACGCAAAAAAAACGGTTTATTTGATATTCGAAAAACTAACATTTAAAAAAAAAAACTGACCGAAAATTTTTCAAAAAACCTGAAATTCAAGATATTGTTTTTGACACAGAATTTCATTTGCGTACAATTTTTTTATCTTGAAAAATTTATGCGTAAATCTTTGAAGTATTTTCGATATTTAAAAATAATCATTTATACCTACTTGTAGAGGTGTTGGGAATTTTCATTCTTCCTTAATTAGTTGACAGGGTAAGTTCAGTTGTTTCTCTCTCTATAAGGAAATGTGTTGTGTCCATATGCGTATGACCACTTATCAAATATTTTTGTTCAATTGATATTTTGGTATCCATTGAGAAAGGCAGCAAGGCGTAAGACAAAACAGTATTTCGATTTTGATGAAAACAAACAAGTTTCAAGTGTTTTATAATGCAAATAGCAAAAAAAAAATAGAAGACACTAGATTCACATTTGTTTCATTCCAAACAAAATTATGTGATTCGTGCGTAACAATATTGTAGATTGTGAAGTAATGCACATACATGAAATTACATTTTAAGCAATATGTACTTGTATTTAATTGAGGTATTAATTTCACCGCCTGTGTATCGATACAAAATAATCCGGATTTTGCACTTTTGATTTCGTTCTTTCTTCACGCATTTTCTTCACTTCTTCCGTATGTTTTGTGTAATGTCTATCAGATATATTATAAGTATTATATGAAATGCATAAATTGCATTGTTTCTTTAGCTTTATTCATCGAATAGTTTTATTCCTTTATTATTTGCCTACATTTTTCTGTTTGAATTCACACTTGTCGACGTAAAGCCTATAAATCTCCCGAAATGTTGAAAAATCCGATACAACTTTTTGCTATCTTTTCTACAGAAATGGGATTCCATTTTAGGCAACTTTAGTAGCCAGATTGTCAAAAATATGCATTTTCGTTTTTCGTTGTGCTTTCCTGGTATGGATGATTTGGTCGACTTGCGTAAGCTTTATCGGGACCATTGCATGCCATGCTTACGGCTATTCTAAGTCCAATTTCTAACTATATAATGTTGAAAAAAAATATTTCCCGGCAGATTTATAATCGGCTCGAATTAAGTCTTAAATAATAAAATATTGTATGAGCCCATCTCAAATTTTCTGTTGGAATCTTTTTTTTCTCATAGACGCTTGAAAGACCTATTATATATTGCTGCCTTTGGTCCAAAAACATCTCCCAAAATAAATTAAATACTTCCGTTTGAATCGTTAGATGCAAAACAATTTCTCAAAGCACTTCTTCCACAAAATTGTTATCAACATAACTCAGCTAATTGTTACAAATAATACTTTTAGAAACACCCACATATTGCTCACCTTTGCTTTTTTTTTTTTTTTTGGATCACAATTTTTTATTTCAGAATTCATTTATTTATAAAAAAAAAAAAAAAATTATAACCCAGGCAAAAACCGTAATATATTATTATATATGATCCATGTATGGGATGATCCATTTATGGGAAAGTATGGATCATACATGGACGTTTTTATAATATATGGGTACATATATGATTATATGTCATATATGGACCTATATATATGAAATGTTTACCATATATGATTTCATATATGTAAACAATGTTAATATGTATATCATAGCATATATGAAAACAATTTTCATATATGATCTCATATATAAGAAAAAGTATACAATTGTATGGAAAGGAATAAACGATTACAGCATCTGACATTCTAAGCTAGATATAGTGTGGACTATAAAATACTAAACCAAACTAAGAACGCGCTATAATATCAAAACTTGATAGTGGTACATAGAAATACTTATACACATGGGAATCATAATAAGAGTTATTTATACTTTTATTTCTTATGAGCGCGTGTATCGGACTAATTTTTTCGGTAATAATAATTTATTTGTATGAGAGGTTTGAATATTAAATTAATTGGTTGGTGCTTTTGTTAAAATATTATTTGACAAAATAATATAAATAACAAATTTGAATTTCTTGACGTTAAAAAAGTTTTAAAATCAAACTGAAAATAAATTTATGAAATATTTAAAAAAAATTGCAAATACTTATAAACAAATTATAATTATGCTAAATAGCAATTCCTCCGGCAAACCTTTAAGACATTGCATATACATACCGTATCGCCTTATTTAATGTAATGTCATGAAGTATTATCCCGCAATACAATTTAATCGGCATTAAAAATATATGTATGTAAGTACATCACTGCAAATTACAAGCCTTCTTTCAGTATAAAGGTAAAACAAATTTAGCTTTTTGTAAGCAATCAGGAGATAATATCTAAGCGTTAAGTCCGTGTCTAAAAACTTCTTCCGTGTTATTAAGTAGAGGGAGTGGAACATATCATACCAAGTGAAATATAACGAAATACTTGTCACCTAATATCCCGTTTGTGCGTATTATTACGTGTTAATATTTAAAATGTACTTATTGTTCATTATTAATATTGTTCTTTGTGCTTTAAATAAAGTAAGCGAAATACAAAAATAAATAAAAACATTTTTATTTTAAATTCACAATAGAGAACACGATCTATATATAAATCCATATATTTATAAACGTATATGAAAGCTTAAATATATGGTTACATGTGGTCATATACCCTAAATTTTCGGATCCAAAGCATATATGATACCCCATATATATACATATATAATTATATATGATCATTTTCAGGTGGGAAGTCAAACAATATTTTCATACATAAACGAGAGAAAAAGATATAGTCGGTCAAGCCCGACCATATGATACCCTACACCATTATGTACATTATAATTCGGGGAGGGGTATTTTATTAGACAAATATGGACCGATACTCATAAGTGTAAAAAAACATACGAATACTGAATATTACGTTTTTGCTTACATTTATATGAATTTATTCACTTTTGGGTGATTCCCGGAAGAGGGCCTAATATGAGAGCTGTGGTAAATTATGGACCGATCTTTGTAAAATTTGGCACTATAATTTATGTTCATATAAAACTTATTTGTGTCGAATATTAACTTCATACTGACATTTAAATAGGATTTATGGTCGTTAAAGTAATTTTCTGAAAAGGGGTTTATATGGTAGCTATGGGTAATTATGGACCGATCTTTTTAAAAATCGGCACACTTATTTAGACTTATATGAAACTTATATGTGCCAAATTTCATTAAAATATTGCTGTATTTAAGGGATATATAATCGTTAAACCCTTTTCCGGGAGGACATTTGTATGGGGGCTAGGTGAAATAATGGACCGATCATAACCAATTTCAATAGGCTCCATTCCTGAACCAAAAGAAACCAGTGTACCAAAGTGTACCTTGTAGTTTGATTACAAGGTTTACATGGACGGACAGAAGGTGAGACGGACAGACGGACGGACGGACGGACATCGTCAAATCGACTCAGAAAGTGATTCTAAGCCGATTGGTATAAATTAAGGTGGGTCTTAGACCAATATTTTTTGGTGTTACAAACATCAGCACAAACGCATAATACCCTCCCCACCTGTGGTGGTGTAGGGTATAAAAATGTTTTTATTTAAAATTATAAAAAATTTCTTAAAATAAAAGAAATAAAAATAATAATAATATAATAAAAATATACAAATTAAATCTTTGAATGGCAATAAATAAAAAATATTTTGTTTTTGTTACTAACAAGAAAGTTTCATTTAAAAAAAATTAAAAAGATGCAAATACAGTCATAGTCATATATATTTACACTTTTTAAACATTTGGAAAAGAAGTCAAATATTTTTGTTGTTATAAAATATTTTTTTTTGTTGTGTAGCCTGAAATGTCTAGAATATATTGTGGTAGTTTCTGAAAAAAAAAAACGAAAAACTCATATGAACTTTTAATTTAAAAAGTATTTACACACATTTTTTACACTCCAAAATTATTTACGCAACTCAAAAAATTAATTAATTTTTGCTCAATATTGCTAAAGATGGCAAAAAATCCAACTTTAATAAGTTGCAAAAATATAATAATAGTGGAAAAAATTACGAAGAAACCTATCAAAGCCAAGTTAAGATTTAAATGAAGGTTTAAAATGATATATCATCATTATGGATTGAAAAAAGGAATGGGTAGTTAAAGGCTGATATAAACTTTAATTAAAAGATATAAATTTAAGAAAATAAAAAACATAGAGATTTTATTAGATAAAATCTGTAAGAAAAATTTAACATTTCTCTTCAAAATGTTTTTATTTTCATAAAATTATATCTTCTTAAAAAGGATTATACCACACGCAAAGAAAAAACATGGTTCCTAAATGCTCGCGGCAATTAAGTGATGTTCATAAGTAGTTTATATGGCTAGCACAATAAAATTGTTATGTTTTAGACTAAGCTCAATCAATTAATTTTTGTTTTGATCATTTTAACATATGGTACTTTGTAATAATATGGTCGTCACTATCGAAAAGGTTTGTTATGTTTCCTGCAACAAAATATAAAATGATAATAAAAATCGTAGCATAATCTATTCTATAGATTCAGTTCTTATTTGAAATTTGAAGTAATTGTTTCGTAGTACAAACAAATTTACAAAAATCAAAATTTTCTAGTTAAAAAGTTTATTAAAATTATACCTAAGTATAAGAGCAAAATGTGTTAATATTATGTGCAATAAAAATATTTTTTTTAATAAATACAAGTAAATCAGCAAACCGTTTAACATATGTAAATATGATGTATGTATACATGCAAATACAACAATTTTCTTTTTGTATATTCATACAGAAGTATAACTAGTGTATTGAAAATAGTTATAACAAAAATTACATTGTTGAACAACGACGCCGTACTAAAAGAATAATATGTTTCATAGTAATATATTATTTCACTTAAATATTTGTATGTAATATTTTAATGTTAGGGGTGACAATAATATTTTTGTCTTTATTATTGTCTCTCTTCCAAAATAATTTACTCATTCGGTAATGAAATCTTAAATGTGACGGACGTAAAGTGAAGAAAAATTAAAAAAAAAAAAGTTCATATAATTATAACATTTTTTAATCAAAATTTTGTACAGATGCCGCTATCGATGTTTGATTTTTACAAGGAAAAGCTGAAACAACAAACGCGATCCACGTAGTTCTGACGGAGCAAAGTATAAAAAATTCAAATTGGAAATATTTTCCGGTGAGTACAATAAATATCAATAACTCATATGTATGTATGTATTTCTATTAATATTTCTTTTAGGTGTGTGAATGTAGAGCATAATAAAGATGAATTTTCTTGAACGAAATCATCCAGTGAAGGCTGTGGTATTTGTTTTTTAATTAATTTTCTGTTCGCAAATTTAGATGAAAAAAAAAAATTATAATAATAATAATAAAAATAAATAAAAACTGTAAGCATAGTATTATGATTGGGGGTATTATACAATATAATATATGGATCATATTATATTAATGCATTATGATTGTGAAAACAAACACATTTAAGTATTATGATCATATTATATTAACATTGGATAGGATCATACTATATTCACAAAAGGGTGTAATATCTTATTTGATTGAGGGAATCATAAACCCAAACATTAATGATAGTTACCGTTTATGATTTCACCAACCATGTTTTTTCTTTGCGTGCAGCCTTTAACCATTCCCATTCTTTTTTTCAAACCATAATGACGGTGTAACTGTAAACCTCAACATCGCTCTGATAGTTTTTTTCATAATTTTTGCCACTAGGATTTTATTTTTGCGACTTATTTCAGTTGGATTTGAATTTTAAGATTATATAATATCTCATAGACATGATTTTTTAGCCATCTTTTGCAATATTGAGCGAAAATTAATTGATTTTTGAAATTGTGAAAATAATTTTGAAGTGTAAAAAATGTGTGTAAATACTTTCGAAATGAAAAGTTCATACGAGTTTTTCGTTTAATTTCAGAAAAAAATGCCGCGACTTTTTCAGAAACTACCACAATATATTCTAGACATTTCAGGCTACACAACAAAAAAAAAATATTTTATAACAACAAAAATATTTCACTTATTTTCCAAATATTCAAAAAAATTTAAAAAGTGTAAATATATATGACTATGACTTATGCTAAAAAATAAAATTAAATTTACATATTAATTTTTAAAATATTTTGATGTTTTCTTTCTGGATAAACAAATTGTTTTTTGTGTTCCCGTACTTTTGTATTTTTTTTTTTTTTTTTTTTTTTTTGGAAGAAAAATAGCTTTTTCTTATTTTGCCGAATTTTACCCAAAAATTATATAAAATAAATTAATTAAAAGAACAAAATTTTGTCCGATGCAATATAAAAACACTGCAAAAATGAACGTTATGAATCAAAAAGAAAGAACAATTCAACATCAAATCGATTTGTTCATGCAATAAACCAAATCTAGTAGGTAATATTGACGAAAAATTTTCGTAGAATTTTAACGAAAAAAAAAAATTAATTAACAGATTTTTTCTTCAAATCAATAAAACAACAAATTTTCTTCAAATCTACTAAAAAATTTTTATAAAAAATATTTTTTTGTATATTTGAATAAAATTTCGTTGAAAAATTGACGAAAAATCTGTTAAATCGACGAAAATTTTGTTAAATTGGCAGTAACTCTTAAACAATTGGCAGTAAGAAAAACAACACACAATTTTATTCAATTTAACATCCCAATAAGAAGTTAATTTGAATAAATTATATGTTAATTTGACTAATATTTTTCGTAAATTTTAAAATTGTCTAATATTTTTTAATCAATTTGAATAAAATTCTTCAACTTGACTAAAAATTTGTAAATCGACTAAAAGCATACACATTTTAAAAAACTAAATAATTTATTTTATTCAAATTGAATAAAATTCTTCAAATTGAAGAAATTTCTTCAAATTTACTAAAGACATGTAGAATTGAAGAAAATTCTTCAAAATAAGTTCGAACGTCTTTACATACAATTACAGTTTTTGATAATATGTAAAAAATATAAAAATACATATTTCTTATAATTGTATTATTTATTTAGTTTTTACTAGAAATTATTAACCGTACTATATATGTATATGAACGATATTTAAAAAATATTATAAAATATACTAATAAATAAACTAATTAACATTTACTAAAATTAAATAAAATGAAGTAGTAAAAATAAATAAAAATTCTTCAATATGATTAAAAAATTTAGTAAATTTTACTTTGAAGAAATTGAAGAAATTTTATTTAAATTAACAATTTTATTTTAGTCAAATTGAAGAATATTCTTCAGATTGACAAAATTTCTTCAAATTTACTAAAGGCATGTAGAATTGAATAAATTTCGTTAATTTAAATAATTTCTTTTAGTCAAATTGAAGAAACATATGTAGAACTGAAGAAATTTCTTCAATACGGAAAACGCATAGTGAAGAATATCAGTTGAATAACAAACAATAAAGCCTTTGCACGTGTTTTTGTGTCAATAGATTTATACAAATACAAAAATTCTTGAATAAATAAAACATAGCGAAAAATAAGTGTGAGTTTGTGTTAAATCAGATATACTTCAAGATCAAGCAAGTTTCGATCAATATAAATATATAATTCTCCGGAAAAAAGTGTTAATTTATGTGCAAACTCATGGATGGCACAAAATGCAACCAACTAAAGCACTGTTAAGCGTAAGGGCATTTTGAGGACTTTTTCATACTTTTCACGGTAATGTTAAGCATTTTAAATTTTTAATATTTTAGGTATATTTACTTATTTTATAAATTATTTCGATAAACAAATTAAATTAATCAACTGCCAGACCACGGTCATCATTATCTCAAGGAGCCGTTTTGGATTATGGAGAACTGCACGACAAAAATTTCCTTGGAAAACATAAAATAAACCTACTACAAGTAAGCACAAATGATTTGCAAATGTAGGTAAATATTTTTGGTACTATGTATATAAACTTTTTTATTTATATTTTAGTTTTCTTTACATTTTTAATATGTTGCTATAGATCATCCAGAAATAAACATTAAATATATTAAGTTATAAATCTGTATGGGCTGAAATTGAATGCAGTGCACTGGTTGTTGATTACTGAGTGATTGCACATCTAATGTACTTAATAATTGGTACAAAAATAGTTTGTTATGTTAAATAAAATGTGTAATAAATGTATATTATTTTATTTTCTCAGGTCGATATCGATTAAACACTTGTACTAAAATGTGGGTTGTTTCCAGTGTTGCCAGTTTAGCCTTTTTAAGGCTAAATCTAGCCTTTTTATTTTGCTTTTAGCCTCAAAGTTTTCGTTTTAGCTTCTAGCCTTTTTTCTAGCTTTTTTTAATTTGAAACTAGCCTTAAAAAGGCTAAAAATTTACTCATTTTATTTCTACAGAATCATCAATTTAAGCATTTTTGTGTATTAGTTCGCACAAAAAAATCGAAATTATTTATATTTAACGAAAATTTTCGACTGCGGCGCTTCATTCTACGAAAATATTGTAATTATTTTTTAACAAACTTTGTTACCTATAAAAACTATTTATGTTATATTTACAAATTCGCTAAAATATCTTTAAGAAATACCAAAATCTAATGAGAAAAAAATGAATAAATGCGTTTTTAAATAAAACAATTAAAGTCTAATTTAGCTTATTTTTTTCTCAAGTCCTGGCAACACTGGTTGTTTCCATTCGAATTATAAAGAATTTTCATAAAACATCATCTTATATAGCGATCGTATTAAGGATCCAGCAAACAAACTTTTGTAAACAAATAGATAGTAGCTGTGTTTTGTTGCTCCCACTGATTGTTAACGTTGACTGTTAGCAAAAAACCGACATTAACCCAATTTGGGAGCGCTTTATATTTATTTGTAAGTTGCAGTACGAAATTTACGCGATTTTCTTTAGAAAATTTAAAAATTAACAAATTTTATATTTGAATTTAATTTAATTTTTATATTTTTTTATTTCTTGTCATTCTTATATTCATAATTGTATTTTTGTTAATACATTTGGAGCACTTTTATCGACGTTAAAGTTAATATGTATAATTCTACACGTTAACTCCTAACGTATATAAATTTAAAATTTGTATGAAATTACCCATGAACGTTAGCAAAAAAAAAAAAAACAAATATACCTGAAGGTAATATACAGGGCAAGTTTAAATATGTATGAAAAATATTAAAATATGCGCTTGAAAAAGCACGAAAAAATAGGATAATATGCACAGAAATATGCAAAAATGGCATGAATATGTATAGAAAAAACGACGTATCTATGCGTTTTTATATATTGATATGTAAAAAACACGCATAAATATGCATTTTTTAACTTTCAATCTCTGATAGATTTCGATTTTTATAAAAATAAAAATATATTAATTTTAAAAATCATATTTGACGCGTCTGATATTTTTTCCTTACAATTTTTACAACGTTCTCAAAATATTCACAAAAAAAATTTATAAATCATTAGATTGAACTACAAAAAATCACAAAAAAATGCGTTTTTTTACAGAAAACTAATTTTTATTTCCATTATATGCAAATTTATGCCAATATTTAAAAAACAGCATTTTTGTGAAATTCTTTTAAAATGTGCAAATGCTTACTTTCCAAGCGAAAAGCTTGAAAAACTTGGCCTGGTAATTTATTACAATTTAATTATAAAATAAAAAAAACTTCTTATTTCTCAGATATATGTTTTATATTTCAGACGGTTTATTTTACATTTTTGAAAGGGTCTAACCTTTATCATAAAATTACTTTAATTAAAACTTTTGCTACGTAAGTTTATATTAAATTTAATTATATAATTTTCTTCATATATTTTAAAACGCTTATTTCTAACATAAATTATATTTTTTATACAATAAATATTATTAAAGTGTTTAAAATTTCTTATTTGTTTTCTTTTGATGATTAATTATAGTAAATTTTCCTTCAGGGGTTAAACAGCAATTTGGAATTGACAAAATTTTGCCAATTTGAATAAAATTCAAATGTTAAATTGAATAAACATTCTTCATTTTGAAGAAAAAAATTAGTTAATTTGAATAAATTTTTTATTCAATTTAACTAAAATTTAGTAGAATTGAATAAAATAATTTAGTTAAATTGAATAAAAATTCTTCAATATGAATAAAATTTTAAGTTAATTTGAATAATATTTTCTTCAATTTGACTAAAAATTTGTCAAATTAACTACCTTTTAATTAACTAATTGAATTAGTCATTTTGAAGAATTTTCGTCAATTTAACTAACTTACGAAAAATTAACAAAAAATTCTGTTGAATTGAATAACGATTTTGTTGGTTGATATTTAACCTACTTTTCTTCAATTCTACACCCCATTATACCGTATTTACTGCTCATTTTTGGTTCAGTGTGAACGATAGAACTCTACTTTTTTATAAATGCTTATAATTCCGTTATTTGCAGTCATAGCACACTCACCTTTTTCTGAGAAATGTATTAGACGTGTTCTACCGAAAAACATTGAAAACGTGATTTCGAAAAAAAACTAGATACCTTTTCTATATTAACCAATATTATGTAAGTATTTATATTTTAATCGTGTATACATAAATGTAGCTTTATTAAAAGTTTAAATTATTATCACTTTATCAACAGATACTATATTCCCTTCCTAGATTTTACATACATACATATGTTTTTCGGTAAGACCCATGACCAAAGTTTAAGCCATTTTTTTCTAAATCGAAAATCTTAATATACAGTAGCTATGTTACCATTAATCTGATTCGATGCACATACATAAATATTCTGATACATTTATTGCCCCGTAACAATGTTTTTAAGATTGATTTTTCATCTGTCTTGGCAAATATCCGCAAGGAATTTTTATAACCTGTTGCAGCATCTTGGCAGCATAAAATTATAAATAAAATTCATTCAACGTTATAAACAGGGGCGTTGTTGTAATTAAACTTAACTTTAAACAAATTTTAATTACTTGCAACAATCAATCAATATGCTTGTTTAAGAGACGAGTGTTTTTATGAACAGAAACAATTTTTTATATTATATAGTTCGACTATAAATTTACCTACAGCTTAATTAATTAACACATCAACTAACAAAAATATAAATTATATTTTCTGTGTTGAAAATTCAAAATATAAATGTTAATTCCACAACTATTTAAATAGATGTAAAGAAAGAAAAAAAACTAGTATTAAAAAAATATTTCAACAGACTGTTAAAAGGATTATTCTTGTATTACTGATTCTAACCAAGTAGGGTATGGAAAAACATTTTTTTAATCAACTTATACTCACACGAATCAACAACATCCGTTATTAATGCAATAAAAAATATCTAAACACACGTAATACGTACGATGGATGGATGGATCCATTCAACATGAGATGGTAATACAAGATGTATATACGTACATACATATGTACGGAGATAAATTAGGTAGAAAAAGCAATTAATAAAAATGTAAATTCAATTAAATTTATATGACAAGGAGCTGTCAAAAGATCTCAAATTAAAAATAACTAAAGCAACATGTTATTAAGAGAGAAAAAGAGAGTGAAGTGAGTGAACGGAAAAATATAAAACAAACGGAAGATGATATGAAAAAAAACTATTTTCAACAAAGTCATTCACAAGTACCTTAACGTACGGCCGAACTATTCGGCAATCAAAAAATGTATTCATATCGGAAGTACTTAGCGAAGTATTAATCGAAATTAGTGTTTTTGCATCAAAAATGTTAAAATTTTAGATAGAAAGTTACATGTATATTTTTGAAATGTTTTTTAATATACTTTTAAGCTTATTTTTCTTTTGTATTTAACCAGTTAAAAAAAAAATGCAATTTTCTCATCACACGAATTTTAAAATGAAAGTATCACAGAAAAAATTATGGCTAAATTTTTTCTTAACAAATCATTATTTGTATTTCAATTCAATAAAAAAATATTATTTGGTTTAGTACATAATATAACTACAGAAGGTATAGTCATTACAAATTGTGTTCTCAATTTTACTTACCCTGAAAAGTCAGTCACTTATAAAATAAAACAAAATATAAAAAATTTAAAACAAAACATCAAAAATTAAAAAATTTCTTCAAACTAAAAATAAAATTGTATGTGAATAAATTTTATATAAATATGTAAATTTTATTTAAATTTAAATTTACAAAAGTAGAATTCTGCTGTTGATCTTTGCAAGAATTATTTCAAATCTGCAAGAAATATTTAAAAATACAAGTGCAATCAAAAATATTTAACGTTTCTTTTAGTTGTAATTTGTACTTTTTTTTTCTTCTAATTTTTTAAATTTTCTGACTTTTCAAGAATTACGAATGACAACTCTCCCAAATGATTCTACCTTCTGTTCTTATATCATGGTTTAGTATTTTATTTTATTGGTTGTTAATATTTTTCAACTGAATATAAAAAAACAAAAACAATTTTCTGTATTTTGACAAATTCAGTAAAAACTACAAAAAAAAAAAAATGTGAAAATTTTTTTAACAAATAAAAATTTAAATTTTATTAATAAATTATTTGATTTTAATACTTTTTATTATTGGTCGTAAATATTTTGAAAACTAAATGAAAATTAATGATATTTTAATAAATTTTGACAAC
Organism: Protophormia terraenovae; assembly: GCA_951394005.1. NCBI lineage: Eukaryota > Metazoa > Arthropoda > Insecta > Diptera > Calliphoridae > Protophormia > Protophormia terraenovae. The sequence goes on along the minus strand of OX596074.1, from coordinate 75,799,942 downwards.
AAATAAATAAAAAGAAAATATATTTATTAAAATTATTTCTATACAACTTTTTGTGGACATTCAAAGGTAAGATATGTACTATATATTAATTGGTTGAAGGTAATCTAAATTCGATATATATTTTATTTTCTAGGGTTTCTAAGAAGAATCTTTGGCAGTTAATGGAGTTTCTAAAAATTGGTAAAACAAAGTACGTCCTACAATTATTCACTGAAAGTCCCTCCCATTTGAATAAATTTTCCAGTCAATAGTTCTGCGAACCGCGGACCTTCACGATATCTTCTAATTTATCAGGTAGGTAATAGTTATTCAGTTATTTAAATACTTTAAATGGTTTGCAATGTGTTTCGCAAATATTTCTAACGCACAGTTTGACGGATACACACCGTAAAGAGCAGCATTAGACTGGGAAAGAATTACTTACTTAATGTAGTGATGTCCGTACGCCTTTCTAGCTTAGGACCAAAGAATCGGTCGCAAAGTGAAATTAAGAACACAATTGAATCCGTCCGTAATCCAGTTTATATGTAAATATTTTCCGGTAAGTTTTCAGATTATGTCTTAAGTATCTAAATATTTATTGCATTAAATAACTCTATCCAATTTTATAGGTGTCGGTCCGTTGTAGAATAATTGGATGTATCTATTTTAACTATGTTTACTAAAACTATTTATTTATCTTTTAATAAAATCTGTCGTTATTTTGAACTATATTTTTCAAGAAAAAAAATAAATAAAAAAAAATAATAATAAAAAAATTATTTGCTTCAATAAAATTATTTGTTTGGATATTTTTTTAAATCCAAACAATATTTTTTTAAATCCTAACAATTTAATTGTTTGAAATTTTTATAGATTTTTAAATATTATATTTTATAAATAGTATATTATTTTAATAAAGAAAATTTTAAAATTTTTTCAATAAACAATTTACGAATTAGAGTTTTTGTTTTTACGAATTTCGTTATTGGTCCTCTTCCAGTAAAAAAAATTATTGACTTTATGAATTTTATTATTGAATTTGAAATTTAGTTTTTTTCTGTGTACTAAAGTTCCTAATTCGATGTACTACATCATCAAATCGAAATAAAAATACAATATTAGGACTACTAATGCTATGTTATCGAGGAGCAGTGCTGATCCGTGTGTAGAATTTTCTCGCCAATAAAATTTTTATAATAAATAAAATTTATTTTTTTAAGTACATTAAATATTAAATCAATTCTGGTGCAAAGTTAACTATCAGACAAGTGTATCAAAAAGATTTAAAAAAGTTTTCATTCCTCCGTTTTATGAATGGTATTTAAAATACCAAGGATATCAAATTTGGCACAATTGTATTTTTGTTGTTAAAATTCGAGCCTGAAAAGTGCAATGTTACAGCAATGATGAATTTGGTACAATTAAAATTTCATCAATTTTTATTTCTTAATAGATTTGTTATGAAAAATCATCTTAATAAAAAAAACTAAATTTAATACTACAAAAAGGTTTTAAAATGGATCACTTTGGTTAAGCTTTAGCACTATGATTATTTTGTAGAGTGGAAGAGGGAGCATTCGCCACTTTTTTGTTTAAAGTGCTGTATTTTCAAAACTGTGAAAGATATCAGTAAACTTTCTTTAGTAATAAAAACCTAGATATGTGTGCTTTTATATAAGCCCTGATCCTGACTACCACAATGTTATGTTATTTTTTTATGAATTTCTGATGGGGGTAAATTCCTCAAGTGATGGGGGTAAAGTCGCTTTCCTATATATCATGCTTTTTTACTTTATTACAGCAATTGGAAAAAAAATAAAACTCCTGTTGTCAATTCTTATTCATTACTATCAAGTTTAAAACACGGAAAAATCTTTGATCAATTCCAAAAACTATAAAAGTAACACAGAAAATACCCACAGCGAAATATTTAGAAGAGTATTGAAAAAACAATGAATCACGTCTACCTCCGAACAAATTGGAATTAATAATATCAAAACTTGAAACATGAAATATCAGCGATAAAGAAAAAGAAAATCATTTCCTCCTTATAAAGAATTAAATGGATGTTGTGCCATGGGTTCTAAATAATTAAGATTTATTAGGAACGGAACGCTTTAAATGTTATTTATACAAGTTATTTATACTAACACGGAATCAAATCTTATGTACGTATATCTACTGTCTAATAAAACATTTATCTATAAAATATTTATTTGGCCGGACTATTCGGTCAATCTCACATGCATATTTATAAAACATAAGCTTTGTTGGCGCATTAACATTTTTAGTCTTGGTCCACTTAAAGGTGGCCAAGATTTTGCTGCGGCAATGACGAATGAACAATTAAACAAGCAACACTTGTTGCTGATCGATCCTTCAGGGAATGTATGTATTTGTTCGACCACCATAAAAGTGAAAATTACATTTTTGATTTTGTGCTTAAACAACTCTTATCAGAATAATTCATCTATCCATCAAAATTCAAAGTTGCTTCAAAGTTCTACCTCTTCCCTACAAACATGCATGCGTAATGAAGAATTTGGTTTGGCGGTGGCATACAGCAGTTGTGTGTAATGGACTGCTGCAAGCAACGACAATACGATCACTATGGTAAATTAATGCAATAATGCATGATCAAATTAAAAATTACGCGCCAATTTGCCTGTAGCGTCATCCACCTCAAACAAGTTGTGCGTTACAGTCAGTACTCATGTGCCTGCGCTTACTTGCCGTCATCATCAAGTTTTTGTTATTTCGCATACGTTCAGGAAAGGCTGTCAAGTAGGGTAACAACTAACACTACAAGAACTTTATAGTGTATTATGGGGTGGAGCTGTTAATATCGCGTAATCATCTTTATAGTCAACAGCATTAAACAACTCAAAAACAACAAGAATAACAACAGCTACCAGAATATAACCTTAAATTTTCTTAAAGAGAGGAAAAAGTTTTTTTTTGTTATAAAACGTAAAATTTAATAAAATAATTCTTCTTCATGTTCCTTGTTTATTGCCATTGAATTTGCAACACAATGAGCTTCCGCTCTTCTTTCAACAAATTAATCGATTTTTCTCTCATCGCTTTTATTATGATTTGTAGTTTAATTTTTATGCTAATGATAATTGCTTTAAATTAAATCGATATTTTGATTACTTTTATAACGGTTTAGTTAATACTTGTAATAATATTTGATAATAAGCTTAGATAAAATTAAACACATTTTTCAAACATAAATACTATTTTAAAAGTTATTATTTACATTTTGAAATAAATTATTCTAATAGGCTTTGTTCTTACCCTGCAAACATTTGGAAGATATCTTCCTAGAAGATATTTACGTAATATCTTATTCTTATTATTTGGAAGAAAATCATCATAGCAATATTTTTCTAATATTATATTTTTATCAGTTTGAAGAAAAATAAGAAACAAACACAAAAAATAGATACAATTTTTATTTATTTTGTCATATATAAAGTAAATTTTATCACCAAAATATCGCCACTTTTTTCAACAAAGTGATTATCCCCTGCGCAATAAATTGATGATATCTCATTGAAATCATCTGGAAGAAATAAACGCAATACATACTTTTATTTTTCAGTCACATTTTTTCAGTTGTCGAAAAATTATTTAGAAATTATAATTCGGGGAGGGGTCTTTTATTTATAGGACATTTGTATTGGGGCTAGATGAAATAATGGACCAATCATAAACAATTTCAATAGGTGTACCAAATTTCATTAATTTTGGTTCAAAATTGCGACCTGTAGTTTGATTACAAGGTTTACATGGACGGAAAGACGGACGGACGGACATCATTAAATCGACTCAGAAAGTGATTCTAAGCCGATTGGTATAAATTAAGGTGGGTCTCAGACTAATATTTTTGGGTGTTATAAACATCAGCACAAACGCATAATACCCTCCCCACCTATGGTGGTGTAGGGTATAAAAATATTGATCCCAGCAAACACAGCAATACGAGAAATGTTTCGCCAAACGTATTGCCTGGATGAAAATAATTATTGCGGCAATAATCTAATTCGTATTGGGGAAGATACTTCCTTCGGGTCAAAAAGTGTCCCGACGGCAATACGCCTAAGCAATACGATGGCGATATTTCTAAATGATAATCTGCACGCAAAGAAAAAACATGGTTCCTAAATGCTCGAGGCAATTAAGTGATGTCCCTAAGTAGTTTATATGGCTAGCACAATAAAATTATTATGTTTAGACTAAGCTCAATCAATTAATTTTTGTTCTGATCATTTTTACATATGGTACTTTGTAATAATATGGTCGTCACTATCGAAAAGGTTTGTTATGTTTCCTACAACAAAATAGTTTAAATTTTCAAATATAAAATCATAATAACAATCGTAGCATAGTTTTATTCTATAGATTCAGTTCTTATTTGCAATTTGAAGTAATTGTTTCGTAGTACAAAAAAATTTACAACAATCAAAATTTTCTAGTTAAAAAGTTTATTTAAATTATACCTAAGTATAAAAGAGCAAAATGTGTTAATATTATGTGCAATAAATATAATTATTTAAATACATACAAATAAATCAGCAAATCGTTTAACGCAGCGGTTCTCAAATGGGGGTCCGCGACCCACAGGGTGTCCGCAAGGGCATTCATGATGGGTCGCGAAGTCATCTTGAGAAATATTTTTTAACACAAAATTTTTTAATGTAATTATAATTTAGAAATTTATATAAAAATTCGAATGAATGCTTGGCACTATTCAGAAATGGAATAAAAGACAAGAGTAAAGATTATTTTATAAAATGAGATCTTTTAGGAAACATGGTTCACTTTTATTTGAGTAAATCAGTTTTTGACATGAAACCCTAAATTTGTTGTAGAATTATTTTATAAAGTTGAATGGCTTTCCGAATTTTAATCATAGAATAATATCTGTGCAAATAGATTGTTAAAATTTTCTTGAAAGATGCGGTGCGACTTTTTACTGCTGAGTGATCAAAACATTTATTTCGCAGAGACGGAACAATTCTTTTAATATGAATATTTAATATTCCATATTTATGTACTTCAAAAGGAGTTAAAAAAGTATGTATTTCATGAAATAAATTTTATTTTGATTTCAAACCATTTTTTTAGAAATACAGAAAAGTTTATCCGTATGTGAGTCCGAAGCCCTAAAAATATTAGAATAATTTTCATCAACAAATATTTTAATGTGAAACTATCTCCTTTCTTATGCAAGAATATCATGAACCAAAAACAAGGAACTGAAAAAGTCATAAATATAACATTGTGTTGTAATTGGTAGAATGTTCTTGTATACTTTGTTTGCATTAAGTACTTCTCTTAAAACTATGTGTATAACATTTTTTAATAAAAATTCAGTTTTATTCTTATTAAAATATAATAAAAATGTTTTAAAATTAGCGAAATTTTAATTTGTAGAAATAATTAACATTTTTTGAGCTAAAAATTCATTTATTTACACTTTTTAGAAGGAACATCCAAAAAAGTTCAAAATATGCGATTAGTTCTACTTTTGAAGTGGTGAAAATGATCTTTTTAGAAGCATTTAATCGTTTTTATGTTGGGTTATTTTATATTTATAAGCCAATAAAAGTTGCCGTGGGTCGCGCTACCATTGATATGCCAAAAAGGGGTCGCGAAGCAAGTTCTTGTGAGAACCCCTGGTTTAACGTATGTAAATATGATGAATGTATACATGCAAATACAACAATTTTCTTTTTGTGTATTCATACAGAAGTATAACTAGTGTATTGAAAATTGTTATAACAAAAATTACATTGTTGAACAACGACGCCGTACTAAAAGAATAATATGTTTCATAGTAATATATTATTTCACTTAAATATTTGTATGTAATATTTTAATGTTAGGGGTGACAATAATATTCTTGTCTTTATTATTGTCTCTCTTTCAAAATAATTTACTCATACGGTAATGAAATCTTAAATGTGACGGACGTAAAGTGAAGAAAAATTAAAAAAAAAAAAGTTCATATAATTATAACATTTTTTAATCAAAATTTTGTACAGATGCCGCAATCAATGTTCGATTTTTACAAGGAAAAGCTGAAACAACAAACGAGATCCACGTAGTGCTGACGGAGCAAAGCATCAAAAATTCAAATTGGAAATATTTTCCGGTGAGTACAATAAATATCAATAATTCATATGTATATATGTGTGTGTATATGTATATAAGAATAATAATAAAAAAATGCATTTCTATTAATATTTCTTTTAGGTGTGTGAATGTGGAGCATAATAAAGATGAATTTTCTTGAACAAAATCGTCCAGTGAAGGCTGTGCTATTTGTTTTTTAATCAATTTTCTGCTCGCAAATTTAAATGAATAATAAAAATAAATAAAAACTGTTTGCATAGTATTATGATTGGGGGTATTATAAAATTGAATATATGGATTATATTATATTAATGCATTATGGTTGTGAGAACCAACACATATAAGTGTTATGATCATATTATATTAACATTGGATAGGATCATATTATGTTCACAAAAGGGTGAAATATCTTATTTGATTGAGGGAATCATAAACCCAAACATTAATGATAGTTACCGTTTATGATTTCACCAACCATATTTTTTCTTTGCGTGTGGCAATATCGCTAGATAATCATATGGAAGAAAATAGGAAGATATTGCTTAGATGATATTAGGAAGATAAAAAGAGGATTTTGTCCAGAACCCACCTAGAAAAAAAAATAAAATTATGCATTTAAGGTTCTATTTTAGAGACTCTTTGTATAATAGTCATTTATGATAAACTTAATACCATTGATTTTTCTTCATATACCCTTTAACAAAAAATAATATTTGTAAATTTTGCAAATGTACAAAAACCATAACTTTATTTACCTTGAGGATTTCTTAAATATTTGTTTAACCCAATAGAAAAACGAAATTCAATAAATATTAAAAATTATCTAAACAAAATTTTATAAAAATAAACAAATAAAAAATGACAATAAATAAGTTTTTTTATTTTATATTGCGGAAATTTCTCGGAAGCAACAAAAGGAAGAAAATACAAAATATAACTTGAGTATTTTCTCTTAGATGATAAATTGGGGATATTGTCACTTATCATCCAAAAAGATAACTTCCATTTGTTTGCAGGGATATTACGATAAGTATGCATGATTTACAAGATGTTGAAGCATTGCTAATTATATTATTTATAGATTTCTTTAGCAATAATTTTGGTATGTTATTATTAGATCTTCCAGAAGATTATCTGGCGGTATCGCCTTTTTTTCACATAGATGATTATTTAGCTATATTGCCTAATTTTCTTCCAGGCGTATTGATTTCTTATTGCTTATATGTAACGCCAGTTACGCACAATCTCTCCCGATGGGGAAAACTTGCGCAATACGAATATGAATATTGCGGCAATAAATTTTTTCTTCTAAACAATACCAATTCGAATCATTCGTATTACTTTGCTTGTAGGGTAATTTTTGTTTAAACTACAAACATTAATTTATTTGTTGATGACATAATTTTTTTTTTTTTTATAGTTTTACTCAGAAAAAAAGAAAAGAAAAAAATAAAAAACTAAAAATAGAAGTTTCATATAACTTGCGAAATGTTTTAAAAATAGCAGGTAGCTTATTTATCTTGGACAGTTCTCTTTAAATAGTAACAAGCACGAATGTTATATTCGGCTCGACCGAATCTATGTATATATCCACCATCAACTTTTTCAAATTTTTCGCTACATGGGAAATTGGCGATAAAGTTTCAAATTTTTCGCTACATGGGAAATTGGCGATAAAGTGGGCAGACCACGCACATTTTTTGTTTCCGAGTTTACATTGATCCTTGAACTACTTGTACAAAATTTCGTTGACGTAGAGATATCGGCAGAAAAGTATGAAATAAAGCTACAATTTTTTAGCCCATTACTATTTTGCTTATTAACCGATTTCAATTCAAACAAACCTTATATAAGATAAGCATTTGAGCCAAATTTCGTCCCCATACGTTGTCCCGTTCGAGCCCTATTCTGCTTTCAACGGAAGGGCGAACATAGCTAGATCGACTCAGAATCGAACCAGGGCCCCGAGAATATATACTTTATGGAGTTTTAAATGATTCCTTCGACATGTTATACTCGGAATAACAAGATCAATATACCCCCATCTTTTTGATGATGGGTATAAAAATAAATCGAACTTTTAAGCGCTTACGAAAAAATGAGTGCCTTAAAATAATTGGTATAATTTTAGTACATAGAACTTTATGCACTGATTTCCGTGCGCACTTAGTGTATAAATTAGAATTTATTTCGAAAAGACATATTTTAAAATTTTAGAATTTAAAATTAAGTATTAAAGAAGCACAATAAAATAAATAAAAAAAACAAGCGCGAATGTTATATTCGGCCCGGCCGAATCTATATACCCACATGAACTTTTTCAAATTCTACGTTATATGGGAAGGGGCGGTAAAGTGAGCAGTAAAGTGGGCGGACCACGCCCATTTTTTGTTTACGAGTTTACATTGGTCGTTGAACTATTTAAACACAATTTCGTTGATTTTCATCTTATATGGGAGGTGGGCGGACCACGCCCATTTTTGGTTTGCTAGTTTACATCAATCCCCGAACTAAACGTACAAAATTTCGTTTTCGTACATGCTTTTGTTGAAGAAATATCAGCAGGAAAGTAAAAAACGGACACCCTGTGTTTCTAGTTTTTAGCCCATAACTTTTTTATTTATTAACCGATTTTGCCCATTTTCAATCCCAAACAAACCTTATATAAGACAAACATTTGTGTGAAATTTCGTTCCCCTACGTTGTCCCGTTCGATCCCTATCCTGCTTTCAACAGACGGACGGACATAGCTAGATCGACTCAGAATCTAACCAGGACCCAGAAAATATATACTTTGTGGGGTCTTAGATGATTCCTTCGACATGTTACACACGGAATGACAAAATCAATATACATACCCCCCATCTTTTTGATGGTGGGTATAACAATGTTAATTTTTGATAATAACTTCAATTTTAAAATTATGCACTTCAACATTTATTATTTTTTTAAGAAAATTTCAATTAATTTTTTCGTAGCTCTGATTGTAAGTTATATTAAAAACTGTATACCTCAGATTTTTAGATTAAATAGTTTTTCATGCTATAAATTAAAAAAAAAAAACCTTTTACCGAAAATTAGGTAAAATTAAAAAAAAACGGGTTTTCGGTTAACCGTCTTCAAAATACCGGTGTAACCGGTTAACCGACATTTAAATAAACATTTTAATTAGAAGCTCATAATAAAGATAATTTGGATAAAAAGTAAAAAAGTTCAGTTTCAGCTCAAAAGTACAACATAATGAAAATCGATATTTACAAATAACAGCTAATTTGCATCGAGAATTGTAATAAAAAAATAATATTTTGACTTGGTATTTGTTGAATAGACATCTATTTTAAGAAAATTAAGGCCAAAAAATTTCAGGTCAAGTGGGGTAAAATTGACCACCACTGTAAGTGTGTGAAGTTTTTTTCTTCATTTAAAAAAATGTTCCCGCAAAATATCACCTGATTACTTGTTTTGAGTAAAACAAATGTTTTTAATTCTTCCAAAACATTTTGCCTTGTTAAAATCGGAAGAAGTATAAAAATGAAGAAATCTAGTAATGTTTTTATCAAATTTATGAAACCAGTTAACCGACTAAAAAAACCGCATAAACCGGTTAACCGAAAATGATAATTTTAAATTAACCGGTTCAAAAAAAACCGAAATTATGAGGAAAAGCGGTTTTTGGTTAACAGGTTTGTAAACACTATAAATGAGTATAGAAATATGAAGTTAAAAAATCATGTAATCGAAATGAGAATTGACAAAACAAAACCTTTTTTTTTTACTAGTGAAAAGTAGTAAAATATGACTTTTCATCAACGCACCGACGAAATATTTTTCTTTAGTAACTAGGGTGTTTACTAGGGTGATCGACGCGGTTTTCCAACCGGTTTTTTCTGTCCATGTGCTGTCGGTTTTTTCAAAATGTTCATTTTTCGAATGTCGAATAGACCGGTTTTTTAAACACAAAAAAACGGTTTTAAAAATAGCATTTTATTTCAGAAAACATATATTAAATAGTGATATTTGAATCGAAATTTAGGAATAATTGTTAGGAGAAAAATTAACAATAACAGAAATCTATGACTATTGAAAGTTTAGAGTATACCATTCTAGGTTATTAGCTAAAGATATTTTTCATTTAAATTGTAAATTTATAATAATTCCAATGAAATATTTTTTTCTTAATTACTAAATCATAAATTTCTGTGTGTGTGTTTCCTCAGAGTCAGTGGTTCTCACAATAATTCACCTCGGGGACCCTATTTGAATTCTTTAAGAATACAAATGCAGGATGAATAAAAATTTTATATAAAATACATTGGTATATACAAAAAGGGCTATATGAACAACTCCAATTGTTTATGAGAGTATAAAAACTGTTCCTTTTACTAATTTTTTGACATACAAAAACTGAAAACTTTTCCGAAATTATAATTTTAATAATTCGTATTAGTTAACTTACGGTGCTTCGATAATTAAACTTTTATAAATTTGGATCAGTCTATAAATTTTCTAAAAATTATAAATTTATGTATATTATGTAAAACATACATTGTTTATATGTATGTATGTACATATGTTTGTTTACGAGTATTTTAATATGTAGCAAACTGCATAAAAAGCATGTATGTATGTAGACCAGGCTAGAATGTTTACTACCCAATTTCATATCAAAAAAGTTGCTTGTTGTTTTTATATCCACCATCAAAAAGATGGGGGGTATATTGATTTTGTCATTCCGTGTGTAACATGTCGAAGGAATCATCTAAGACCCCACAAAGTATATATTTTCTGGGTCTTGGTTAGATTCTGAGTCGATCTAGCTATGTCCGTCCGTCTTTCCGTCGGTCCGTCTGTTGAAAGCAGGATAGAGCTCGAACGGGACAACGTAGGGGAACGAAATTTGGCACAAATGTTTTTCCTATATAAGGTTTGTTTGGGATTGAAAATGGGCAAAATCGGTTTATAAACAAAAAGTTATGGGCTAAAAACTAGAAACACAGGGTGTCCGTTTTTTACTTTCCTGCTGATATTTATTCAACAAAAGCATGTACGAAAACGAAATTTTGTACGTATAGTTCGGGGATCGATGTAAACTAGCAAACCAAAAATGGGCGTGGTCCGCCCACTTTACCGCCCACCTCCCATATAAGATGAAAATCAACGAAATTGTGTTTAAATAGTTCAACGACCAATGTAAACTCGGAAACAAAAAATGGGCGTGGTCCGCACACTTTACTGCCCACTTTACCGCCCCCTCCCATATAACGTAGAATTTGAAAAAGTTGATGGTGGGTATATAGATTCGGCCTTGCCGAATATAACATTCGCGCTTGTTTTTTTTTTTATTTGTTTGTTTGTTTTGTTATTGTAAATTATGATCATTTTTTTTTTTGGACCACAAACTGTGAAATCCAATTTTGTTTATTTATATTCTGTTTCTTCACATGTTTTGTTAATTTATTGAATTTGTTTGTTTCTGTCAGTATTGGACACTATGTGAGAATCAAAGATTGAAACTTTGTTTGGATGTATGATTTAAGTATGATCATACAATATTTAAGAGGTTCATCAAATGACTACTTAATTTATTGTTGCAACAACATAAGTAGCAATGAAATGGTTTTCTTTACAACTGATTTTTTTTTTTGCAATTCACATCCAGCAGCCAATTATGAATAAAAATCTAAGTTAAAGCAATCAATCGAACGTTTGGTCGATTCAGAAATTCATCCATCCATTTACCGGTTTTATTTTTCGACCCCACATATATAAACTGAACTTTATTTTTCGTCTGTTCGTCTGTTCGTTTGTTTCTTGTTTATGCTCTTCCTGCCTCTTTCTTGTTGTTGTTGCACATCATTTCGGTCAATGGGCAAAATTTTTCTACATGATTTACACTAAAATAAATTAAAATATCATAAAAAGGGAAATTAAATTCTTTTAATTATCCCACAACTGATTCCTTCAGTAACATTGTTTTGTTAAGGACACAAAAGCAACATTCTCAAAAAATACACACACACTAAAAACTCACAATTTAACTTGTACACACATACAATTACATACATACATAAGTATTGTATAGTCGACCAAAGTCAATTTGCCCCACTCTGAATTAAAATGAATCGTTCATTATGGAATTGAGTAAGTAGAAAAAAAGGCATAAATATTTAAATGTGTGATTTACGACAATAACCCCACAGGGGTTCTACTTCACCGTCGACCTTTGCTGTCGATGATCAGTGCTTTTGAATTATGGGAATGAATCCTATAATTAGTTGTTTAAAATTATAAAAATAATAATAATTTATTTTAATAATTTGAATAATATACATAAGTATGTACCTAATTATAATTAATGTTAATTTTGTTAACATTTCTTAACTGTATGAGCATAATTAATATCCGTATTCTAAATTTTGTGACAATGACAAAATTATAATAAAATTAATTTTTTGACATCTTTTCATGTAAATTGTTTTTGTAATTGTTATTTATTATAGTTTTGTCATTAATAAATTGCCATGTCCTACATTAGGTCCATTTTTGAAAATTTCGGAAATTGTTGTAGAGTATTAAATTGTCGGGCTTGACCGACTACATCTTTTTCGTTTTTTTTTTTTTTTTTTTGTTTCGGCTTTATTAAAATCTAAATTGCTAGGCCGATTTTATGGTACAAGCAGGGGGAATTGTAGCTCCCATACAAAGTAAATATTTATTGTCACCAGAGAAGACAAAAATGCCTTTTTTGCTTTTTTATGCTTTTTTGTTGTGTTTTTGCCTTTTTCTGCTACTTTCCCAATTTTTGCGCCTTTATGCTTATTTTAAATTTTTTAAAACAAAAGAATTTGAAGAATTTTGGCCAAAATAATCAGATTTTTAACATTTATTTGAACGACTTTTGTCTTTATTAAAACTTTGGTGTATAAAATTGTTCACTAGTTCGAGTAATACTCCAGAACCAGATAACGCAACAGTTAGATATTGGCAAAAAGTATGAAGTGGAGCTACGACGAAAAAAAGTTTTTCTAGTATTTGCAACATAACTTATGCGTTTATTAACCGATTTTTTATAAAAAGCAAGTCAACGAATTTAATGCAGTATTTTATATAACCAGGAGTAAATTCCTATGATGGATTTATTCGAAATTTATATTTAAATCCGCCCTATCAATATTCACAGATATTGGATGAAGTTCCTCAAATTTATCGTAATAAAGCGTTACGTAGTATCAATATTAAAAAATTTTTTTTATCAAGACAAACGTAAAAATTAATCCGAATTTATGGAAGGTGGCAACAGTTGCATTAAAACAACAATAAAGAGAATTCAGCTGCAACAACAAAAAATATTCAGCCTTTTAACTGAGGATACCGTGTCTAGATTCCGACTGATTTTGACGTTTGTCTTGATAAAAATTTGTCTAGTATAGACAATACGTTAAGAAGCTCAAATTTATTGCAGTAAATCCTTTTAAAAATTTGCTTTTTTTGTTGCTGCTTTTTGGCTTCAATTTGCTGCTTTTCTCTTAGTATATTTTTGCTGCAAACCCCATTTATATCGCATTTTTTGTCTTCATTGATTATCACATATCTCCGGAACTATTACATTACAGATAATGTCCTGAGATTTTGTGGAAATAACTTTATTATCAATAGTAATTCAAATGAAAATGGGGCAGATAACTTAAATACTGGTACACAAAATTAAAATGAGACTGATAGGCAAAAATGCATTATATTTGTTTTAGTAATTTCTAAACTTTTCACTTCAAATATAATGTTAAATAAATGTTTTAGTCAACATTAATATTAAAATGCACTTTAAATTAATTTTCTGTCATTTTCGGCGGTTAAAAATGTTTATAGTGGATATTAAGAAAATAGTAAAGAATCCTTTGGTTTTTAGCAAAATATTTAGTATTGTGCCAATGTTTCATTTTATTTATTTATTTATTTATTTATTTATTTTTAATTAAAAAAATAATAAGTTTTTAAAATTGCTTTCGATGCGAAAGGTTTTTTCATTTAAACTACTTTTAGAAAAGATTTATAGTATCAGTGTGTTTTTATGTATAAAAAAGTTATATCCCTAATGTACATATTTTCAGTTGTGAATCATTACATTTAGGATCTTCAATTGTACACACAAAATTCATTCTTAGGTTTAATCTCCACTGTGTCAGTGACTCCCAACTCCTTGTACGTGCTCTCCCACTGTGTAGTATATTGCTTTTTTAATTGAGATTGATCTGAATGAAACAATTGTCATTTACCTTTTATGTTTTTCCGGAAACATTTTGAAAATTTAAATATAATAATGGCACATAAAAAATCTCTATTCACTTTCAGGCTTATAATAAGGGCTGATACTTATATACAAATGGATGTGAGCAACTAGAAATCAATGTCGACGAATTATTTTTTCCGTATTAAAAGGTTAATTCGAGAGAGATAGAGGATTTTGCATTGTTTTACACTTACATTAATTACACTGGTCGGAATAAATACATTCAAAAATAAAAATAAAAATATATATATATATATATATATATATATATATATATATATATATATATATATATATATATATATATATATATATATATATATATATATATATATATATATATATATATATATATATATATATATATATATATATATTTTACTATATTTTACTCTTTATATGTAATTGTATAATTTATGTCAATCATACTCACCGTTGTTGGGTTATGGTGAAATATACTAGAGTAATGGCCTTATTATGGGCTAAATATCTGGTTTCAGTTGTTTCCATCAGATCGAGATTTTTTATGGTAGTGTCTAATATTTAGCCCATAATAAGGCCATTACTCTAGTATATTTCACCATAACCCAACAACGGTGAGTATGATTGACATAAATTATACAATTACATATAAAGAGTAAAATTGGTTTTAAGTTCTTGTAATATCATTTAGTTATCCGCTTAATAGTTTTAGAGTTATTTCGAAGTTAGTGCCCGAAAAAAAAATGTTTCAGTTTGTCATCATTATATTAAAGCTGGCAATGCTGTGCATAAAAGAAGCTAGTATCTTCAAAATTTAAGTGAACAACTTCCTAGGAAGACCTCTCAAACGATGCGTATGAAAGAGCTGAACACGGAAAACATTTTTATTATTTTTTTTTTTTTTAGAAGTCTCTGGTGTAAAATATTTTGTCCAAAAAAAGTTTTGTCTCGAAAAGGGTATCAAAAAAATTATAATTTTATGAAATTGTGAAAAAAAAATATTTAAACTTTTTTCGCAAAAATGTTGGTCTTCTTTAATTTACTACATCATTGTTCCTTTTATAGGTTTAATCATAGAAACTTCCCATTATTAAAAATATGACCCGTAATACATTATTTTCAAAAAAAAAATATTCACCAAAATGCACTAAAAAGTTCTCTAGCGGAATAAAATCTCGTGAGGAAAATTTTTAAAATATTTTTTCCATAACAGAAAAGATGTGAAGGCAAAGGAAATAATTATTATGAATTTTTGCAACTAAATATGCGAATTTATTGCTTTTAAGAAAAAGATTATTTCATTGATGGCCATGGCAGCAGTAAGGCAATATATGAACAAATGAAAAAAATTTTAAATTCAAAACTTCAACGCGCTTGGTGCGGAAACTGTTTAACGATCGCGAAAATTTTATATCGCGTTTCTTAAAATTTGTTCATACCCTATCACGCTCTACCCTGTTATTTTTGATATTCGCAAAAATTGCAAAAAGTTATACCCCTAATGTACATACATATGTATGTTAAGCCCAAATTACAATAGAGCGTAGTCAGCAACAGTATCAGAAAAAATTATCAGCTGTTCACTGTCAGAATAACATGTTGCTGTCCATATAATTATTTACATTTAAGCGACGCAGCAAAAATTTACAACCACCATCTTGCTTTACTCTACTCATAGTAAAATAATAAAGTACTCGCACATCTACAAAAACAAAAATTGCTTGTATTTTGTTAGTGTAAAACTACTGCCCACAATGTCAGAATGCTTTGAACGGAAAAATGAGAGAACGAAAGTGAGCAAGAGAAAAAACTCAAAAAATATTTTACATGTGAATACAAAAACAATTTGACAGTACCGCGAGGTTTGCCAATGAAAAAATTGTAAAACAGCTGGTCTTACGAGTATACTTTATTATTATACTATGACTCTACTTGTATATTTTAGTCTCTCATTTATTTGCTCACTCTCTTTTTGTCTAGCTCAATCTGAATGCAGCGCAGTGAATTTAAGGCTCAACTACATAGAATACTTTCGCTTCAACTGCGACTGACAGCTAAGTTAAATACATGCATTTATATTGAGCGGAACCAAATCAGTACGCCAAACTTCTGCGTGAAGTACTTCAAAGATGAAAAATTTTCAACTTTGAAGTGCCGAAGTACGTAAATATATTTTGTCGGTTGTTTTATTCTTATTTTAATATTTTTTCGTTAAGAAGGAAATTTTAATTTGCAATTCATTATTTCAACTGAGAACATAATAGAATTTTTAAATCTTTATATTTTATTATATAAAATTTTAATAACAAAATAATGCAACGACTGGGTTAATATCATTTATGTGTTGCGTAGCTGTCAGTCGCAGTTGAAGCGAAAGTATTCTATGTAGTTGAGCCTTTAGAAACAAGGCTAAATGAATCAGCACTGCAAACTGCTGCTGACCAAATGTAATCAACACCATAACAAACAGTGCTTTTTAAATTATCAGCTGCTACTGACTACTCGCAATTGTAATTTGGGCTTTACAAATTAAAACAGACTTTTTTAATTAAAATCCATGAATAAATTTTGAATCCCCAATTAACTTATTGTAACTCATTTACAACTCATAAAAAATATATTGCTACTTGTTATTTGCAAACAATAAAATATCATTGTTAAAACTGAAGTTGTTTTTTGTATAAATTGAAATTTATATTAAAGATCTATCTTATTTTGCACGAAAGCAATGGTTCTGTTGGTTTCATTTTTATAAGCTGAATTGTATGCACTCATTTTTTTGTGCGCAGTCCTTAGATGAAAAGCAACGCCAATTTAATTAATCATTAATAAGCGTTCATGTAGAATGTTTAATACTACCCAGCAAAAACTTTGGTTGCCATGTAATGAGTTAAGAAGCTAATATAATGGCTCCTCACTACTTACACATTAGCTGAATAACTCATTATTTTAACACGGTGATGACATTAGAGGCAACTACTTACCTAAAATCATTACTTAGATGTCATTACAAGAACTAACTACTTTTAGTTTAGTTCAATAACTCATTGATTTTAAAGTACAAAAACAATAGAAACTAGTTACGTAATAAAATAACAGGATATAAGAACCCTGACTTTTTATTTTAACCGTAAATTTATATTTATTGGTGGCACTTTGTTATATAAAAGCAAAAGCGCAATTTCTGGAGACATTCTAATTTACCTTCTGTACATTTTGCATATATTTTAAGAATTTCATAACTTTTGAACGAATTTTACCAATAGAAATTTGTTAAGAAAAGCAATAACACATTCTTTTAGATTACGACTGCTATTTGTGAACATTTTTTAGGTCCATCTGAAAATAATTTTCGTCTATTGATTAAATATTTGTAATAATAAGTGAATAGAAAATTTACTTACGTTTATTTGGAATAGGGTTTGTTATCAATTTGCCAATGTTTTTGCTCTATGGAAGTAATTATGACCTTCAAAAGATGAATGGTATTTTATATTTTATATCAATAATATGAATTTACATTTACTTACCTTCCTTAGCTCTAAATGGTTTACGAAAGATCTTGTTATTTGAAGATATTTTGGTGTTGTTTTAAAATTTTATTTTAATTTTTTATTATCTTGATTTTTTTAATGTCAACAAAAATAATTTATTTTTTATGGAATATTTTGACACATAAACACTATTAAAACCACAAACCTATTTATTCAGTATTCAAACCCTCAATACCAATAACATTTTTGTATACCATTTAACCAAAATTAACTATAACATTTTGAAAAATTGCAAATAAATATGTATGTTGTCTATATTAAAAATTTAAAAATCAAATAATTTTACAATATTCCGCCGAACTTAATAAGCTTTTATTACCTCTTTTTTCTGTAAAAAAAATTAAATATCTTTATTTGCTTAAATTTAACTTAATGCTTTTTACTTCATACGGTTTCCCTTCTTTAAATATTTGAATCAAAAAATCAAGAAAAAGTAGTGTTTTTGAAAATCTTATCATAAATAAATAATTACATAACGGCTTATAAGTAACTTGTTACTAAACTACTTCTATGTAATGCAGATTGGAAATTGTTGTCATTGAAAAGTAACTACATCTGTAACTACATGCCATTACCAAGTTTTTGCTGGGTAGTTAAGTTTTGATTTTTTTTATTGGGATTCCTTCCTCCCATCACTTAATGAAATTCGGCTGCTCTCTGATGAAGCATTTTATAACATGTACTAGCAGCTTATGAACATGTACACAAGACACCTAAATTGGATTTGGGTGCTCCTGGCGCTTCTGGACACACGATGGCACCAACGTTACAAATACACTCCCCATATCACTATTATTCTCATCATTACCACACCAATCACCAACATTAAATACACAGAACAAACAGCACCCTGAGCAAGTAACTTATTCGATCAATGATGCACCTCCCTCCCTCCATACAAATTTTATATTGAGAACATCAACTCGTGTGTGTATCTCTAAAAATATTGAAGTAAAGAAAATATCCAAAGATTGGATGAAAATGTATGAGCCCTTAATAAGATGATGCCAATATTATACTTTTTATTGTCCATATATGATCCACATACATACACACACACAAACACAAATATACATACATATTCTATATTAATATAAATTAACATATACATGGAAGTTTGTATGTTTATACGTATGTATGTATGTCTATGTATACATATATGTATATGTATAAGTAAACGGCTGGTTTGCTGGATAAGTCTGTCTGACTGAATGCTTGGTTGGTTGGTTGGTTGGTTGGATGGTTTGAATCTTTTGTAATTTTGTTGTTTGTTAAAGCAATTATTCAGTTTGTTTTTCTACTCTTTCGGATGTCTCTTGATAAGAATTTATTACTTTTTTTCAATATTTGAAATGTTCGTTTATTTATTTATTTGTTTGTCTGTCTGTCTGTCCGTCCGATCTCCTTACTGTGCGTCTGTCTGTTTGTATATTTATTTGATCGCCAGCACGTTTATAAAATTCAATAAAAAATTTTATTTCTGCATTTTATTCTACATTCTACATATTGGAATCGTGTTGTTTAACCGTTTCTTAATTACATTTTTAAATTTTAAACAACAACATTCTTTTACGTCAAATTTGAAGCAACTAAATTAAAAAAAAAATGAAAACTTTTGATTAAATTTAGGATTTTTCTGACCCTTTAATATATTTATTCCTAAACGTACATAGCCTGCCAATGCCAGGAAGTTAAAGATTTGAAGCTGTTAGAATCTGATGGGATAGTAATGATTAAAGTATTAAATTAGTCTTTTTTATAACTTAAAACAAAATCCTATGTGTTGAAAGGTTGCTAACGTAACACCAATTCCAAAGAAGGCACAGGCTAATAACCCTGAAAATTATCATCCAATAGCTATTTGTTCGACACTCTCTAAAGTCATGGAGAGCATGGTCAATTACACTGATCGACAAAAAAATCCTCCCCAAAGACGAATAGTTAAACTTGATGCATTTTGATATTCTTAACACAAATCTGCTTCCAGTTTTTTTTTCACCAGGTCTGGATTTTTTTTTTTTATTGGCGTGTCTAATATTAGTAAGGCCATTACTCTAGTATATTTCCTGATAACTTATTTTGAAATAAATGTCCGAAAAATAACTTTTTTATGCTAAAATTTAGATTTTTTTGTTACTAAAATTTCTTTTTTAAAAGTGAAAGCATCAAAAATGTTTCAGTTTATCATCTTTATCTTAAAGCTGGTAACGCTGCGAATAAAATAAGGCATGAATTGATGCACAAATCTGGATTTTATTCACAGTTAAGTAAAAATATCCATCTATACATACAATTGAGAAGAAATACAGTAGTGGGCAAACAAAAAAATTTTTTTTTTTTGAAACAAAAATAGGTGGAATATATGGATTTTGACGAGATAAAAAAGAATCTGCATTCACTTTTTTCTATCGTGCTGATTTTTTTATAGGCATGACTAATACCATCACCTTATTCAACGATCAGACTATAAAATTCGAGAATGGTTTGTACAATTTGGACTATAACTCAAGAACACGATTTTGATAAATGATACACCAAAAGATGCACACGAAAATTGTCTTCTAGGTTTGTTTAATTGATTAAAGTTTATTGTTTATTGATTAAAGAATTTCAGAGTTATGGATTAACATTTTTTTTAAATTTTTTTTGCTAATAATTACCGCATAACTACGGAAATAATAACTGAAAAACAAATTATGTAAATTCAGCTCAAAGACAATTATGTCGCTATATATCGAAGTTTAATTTATCTTAATTGGACAAACCGTTCTAGAGTAATACAAGTGTGACTGCTTAAAGGCGGGGTCATAGTAGTAATGCCCATAAAAAAATCAATACGTGGTAGAAAAAAAGTGAAAGCTGATTCTTTTTTAGCACGTGAAATTCCATATAATTCACCAATTTTTTTTTTTTTTATTTAAGACGAAACAAAAAAAATTTGTTTTTGTCCATTCGAATAATGTTCGTTCGAATAATTCGAATAATTTTTACGAATAATTCTTCGAAGAATTTAAAAATGCTACTTTTCGAATAACGAATAATGCGAATATTTTTATGTCGAATATTCGAATAAAACGAATAATTTAATTTTTTATTATTTTATTTCTTTTAGTTTATTTTTTAATAATTTGTATATAAATATAAAATATTTGACGACTACTTTATTATTTTATAACTTAAATAATTAAAATTGTATTACACAAATTTTAATTATTTAAATTGTTATTAACACAACTAAAAGCTGTGACAGGGACTTCTTGTCAGAGAAACAAGCCGAGGCAAAATTTTCGGCGGCGGCGGCGCAAATTAAACTAATTCGGCGGCAACTAAATTTTCGGCTGAGGTATAGTAAATACTACATTGTAAGTAAAATTATAATAATAGTTTTTTTCGTTGAATTTGAATAAAATTTTAAAAATTTCGGTGGCTGATTTTGAGCCGATATGAGCCGATGAAAACGGCGGCGGCGCAAGAAGTAGAAAATTACACGTAATAATTTTTTTCAACAATTTCTTTGTGTATATAAAATATATATTTTTTACAATGAGCTTTGTATGGAAATACTTTATCAAGAGCGGTAATTATCCTCTCCGTACGTCCCACAATATTGAAATAGAAATTCAAGAACAACTACCAACAACATCAACAGCTTCAATCGGTCCAATGTTGCGATTTATTTAAAACCAAACTCTACATTCCCTTGAAGAAATTATATGCAGAAGTGTAGCAGAAGATAATACTTATGTCAGTACGAGCTTTCAAAAAATCAGAAGTTATAACGGAATTTTTCAATTCTAGAACTTACAGCTTTCGGTGTCGGTAATCACTTCTCTCGGTTTATATCGAGCTTTCTCAGAGATCGAACTATACGAGTTGTAATAGATGGCGTTTCATCAAACGGGTTCAAGATCAATTCAGGTGTACCGCAAGGCTCCATTCTTTCTCCTACTTTATATCTAATCTTTCTCAACGATCTTCTTTATAAAACCTTCAATCCTACAGTCAGAACATGAATGATACGCTTAACCGTGATCTCGTAATAATCTCTGAATGGCGTCGCGCCAATAGAGTCGACTTTAATGCTCGTAAAACTCAATACTGTATGTTAACACACAAACGTGTAGCGGATCATGTTGCTTCATCTGTATTTATGGGTGGTATAAATATAAAGGAATCAAATGCTCTTGATGTTCTTAGCATGAGAATACAATACGATGTCCGTTGGACTGAGCATATTTTTCAAGTGTCGAAAGAAGAATACCAGTGCCTTGGTTTTTTAAAACGGTGTAAAAGATACTTCATCTTACCTTCTTACTATTTATACTACCTACACCCAGAGAAATATCAATCACATACGTGTTGAAAACGATACCATTCTGTGTCAATAGTGAATCTACACCGTATGTGTTCAAAATAAACACTGCGTGTTCAATTCTTATTAAAAATCGATACCTAAGTTGAAACCATTTCGGTATCAAATTGTTAAATTACATATGTTTTCTACTAAATTTGTTAACGAAAGGTATTAAAAAGCGGTTACCGTAAATTACCAATGTGAGCACAACCGTTGTTGATTTTGAATCGAATTTTTTCCCTTAGTGTATATCCGACCCAAGATGGAATACAACTCTCATGTATGGGCTGGTGATTCAAAGTCTATTTTGGAGCTTTTCGACCGCGTACAAGAGAGGGCGAAGGTACTTATCGATGACAGTAGTGTATCCAACTCTATTGCAATTTTAATTTTCTACCACGTCTAGGAGCTTCAGAAAGCTCTGGAAACGGAAAAAATGCTTCGGAAATTTTATATATATATATATATACATATATATATATATATATATATATATATATATATATATATATATATATATATATATATATATATATATATATATATATATATATATATATATATATATATATATATATATATATATATATATATATATATATATATATATATATATATATATATATATATATATATATATATATATATATTAGGGAGATTGACGCGGTTTTCCAACCGGTTTTAAAACCGGTTTTTTCTGTCCATGTGCTGTCGGTTTTTTCAAAATGTTAATTTTTCGAATGTCGAATAGACCGGTTTTTTTAAACACAAAAACCGGTTTTAAAAATAGCATTTTATTTCAGAAAACATGTACTAAATAGTGATATTTGAATAGAAATTTAGGAATAATTTTTTAAATATTCATAAAGACTGATTTCTTATGTTTTAAAATTAGGGTGATTGACGCGGTTTTCCAACCGGTTTTAAAACCGGTTTTTTCTGTCCATGTGCTGTCGGTTTTTTCAAAATGTTAATTTTTCGAATGTCGAATAGACCGTTTTTTTTAAACACAAAAACCGGTTTTAAAAATAGCATTTTATTTCAGAAAACATGTACTAAATAGTGATATTTGAATAGAAATTTAGGAATAATTTTTTAAATATTCATAAAGACTGATTTCTTATGTTTTAAAAATATAGTTTAAGTCTAAATTGGAATTTATTCTGTAATATTAAACAAATAAATAAGTAACAATTATCTTGCATGAATTTTTTAATCTATTGTAATATCTGTAATATTTTTACACCCAATTTAATATTTTATGATCCAATATTTCCTTTATTTTTTAAAGGTGTTGTGTTAAAAAAGTTTCACCTGCAGAATAATTTCAGTTGAGACAGGCTTCCATATTAAGCCATGGTTTCTGTTTATGCTAACTAAAATTTAGTCTAATTTTTGATGATTTTTTTTTCTACAATTTTGAAACATAATTATCTTCTAATCATCTAGATATATAATTTGCTTAGCATTTGTTCTCTTTCCAAAGCTTTCTAAAGCTCCCAAACGACGTAGAAAATTAAAATTTGGCTTAATTATAAAACTTTTCGTCCAACAAATCCTAACGGAGCCATATTTTGAAATTTTTATCAGGAAGCGGATATAAGAGGATTTATGTGTCTTTTTCTAAAAATGTTTTCTCTTTCTAGAGCTTTCTAAAGCTCCCAGAAGACGTAGAAAATTAAAACTCGACTTACTTATAACCCTATTCGTCCTACAAATCCTAATGGAGCCAGATCTATATATATAGATTTATATATATCATTCCTAAGCGTTGTTTTCTCTCCAGAGCTTTCTGAAGCTCCCAGACGATATAAGAAACTAAAAATCGGCTTACTTATAAAACTATTCATTCTACAAATTCTAACTTGGCCAGATGTTTCTATCAGGGACCGAAAAGTCTGTTTTTGGTATTAAGAACTTTTGAGTTGCTATACTTATTATTTGCTCTCCAAATCCTTTCAAAAACTGATTCTGCAATTCGGTCAGGGAGCGCATTACGACGATTTTTTTATTTTGAAAGGTTTACGAATTTAAAACTTTAATCAATATTATCCCAATAAATTCTAACGGCTTCAAATAATTGACTTCGATTAGTGAGAGGAAGGTGTCCATATGTTGTTCATATTTTTTTCTTTTAATTTTCAGATTTGTTTGTGCATATAATATTATTTTTTCCTGGCATTGTCAGGCTTATACGCTTGTATTTAATAAATTTTAACTTGAATATTATAAGAATTATTGATTTTTTTTAAAGAAATGTAGCTTTTTGATATAAATATTAACTTCTGCAAAAAACCGGTTAACCGGTTTTTTCTGAATTTCAAAAAGTGCAACCGGTTTTTTTAAAATACCAACTATTCGAACTATTCGAAAACCGGTTTCTCAAAAAAGTCGAATTATCGATCACCCTAATATATATATATATATATATATATATATATATATATATATATATATATATATATATATATATATATATATATATATATATATATTATATATATATATAATACGTATATATATATATGTACAAAATTCTTATTTAAAAAGATTTTTCATTACTGCAGTGATGAAATTGTAGTTACAATGGAATTAGAATGCCTATTAAAGTAAATTATGTAGTTAACCCCTCGGTACAAGTTTTTATTTCGTAAATCAATATTTGTAATATTTTAACATTTTGCTCATCTTGGCTCTAAATATGATAATACGTATTCATTTTTAAGAAAAAACGCACATAAATATTTTTTGGGGAATAACCGATAAAAATGGTCCTAAATCGAAGAAAATTTGTTATAGAAACATTTTTGGTATTCTACATATTTTTAATTTTTTCGCAAAATAAAACGAGAATGTTATAGTCGGTCAAGTCCGACAATTTGATACCCAACACCAATGCGTTTATGCACTAAAAAGATTTCTGAAATTTTTGGAAATGGACCTAATATCGGACCTATGGCAATTTATGGACCGATCCTTATGAAATTAGTAAATATTAGACACTTATTTGTGTCAATTATTACCATGATACTGTCATGAATGCTCGATTTTTGCTAGTTAAATTGATAATCGAAAGTCGGCCTTATATGGGACCTATGCCTAATGCACTTTAGGGTGATTCCCGGAAGTTGGTTTATAAGGGACCTATGGACCAATTAAAGTGATTTTCGGAAGAGGGGTTTATATAGGAGCTATTGTCAATTGTGGACCAATTCATGAAATTTGGTACAAAGATTGATACTTATAAAAAACTTCTTTGCACAGAATTTCATTAAAATATTCTTATTTTGAAGGTACTTTTGTGTGTTGAAACTCTATTCTCGGGGGACATTTGTATGGGGGCTAGGTGAAATAATAGACAGATCACCATCAATTTCAATAAGCTTCGTCTTTGTATCATAAAAATCCCACGTTCCAAATTTCATTGAAATATATTCAAAATTGCGACTTGTACTTTGTGCAAAATGTTTACATGACAGCCAAGCAGCCGTTCAGCTAGCCTGCTGTCCAGACAGACGGATGGACGAACATCGTTATATCGATTTAAAAAGTGATTCTGTATCGATTGGTATACTTTAAGGTGGGTCTTAATAATACCCCAACCACCTATGGTGGTGTAGGGTATAAAAATGCATATAAAATTACTACTATAGAGTTAGTAAATTTTCTTGTAAAACTACAAAAAATGTGTAAAAATATAAATAATATATCTATCAGTATTAATTACATACTTTTGTTGGTAAACAAAAATAAAATATAAAAAATTTTTACAAAATGTTTCCGTTTATGTATAGCACAATTAATGTGTATTATGATAAAGAATGAAATTTTTGGCGTATCTTGGAGAACATCAACGAAATCATTACATAGATAATTTTGTGGCGAAATTTTTATTAAGATACGTTTTTGTTTTTGCAAGTTATTAAGTTCATTTAAATATAAGTTTAAACTATGGAAGGAGATATTATTAGTAATAATTGGTCAAGTTTCAACTTCCTAAGATGATTGGAACATGCTACTAAACGGTAATTTGTTAATGAACTCAGAAAATTAAAAAAAAAAATAAATAAACAAATATTCTTCCTAATATTAGTATTGTTATACATAGTATTGAATAGATTATCTCGTAAACCCAAAACCAATTAAGATATCGGCAAATGCTTTGGTGGTTTCATGTATGACTAGTAGGGGATCTAAATGCAGCAATAAACAAATTTTCAAAAATTTTACATAGATAATTTAGTCAGCGCAGGGACGATATGTATTTTAGTAGAGTAGCAAAGGAACTGTCATAATTTTGTTTCTAAAAATAAAAAGCAACGAATTTTTAAAATTAATTTTATATTTTAAAAATGAAAAGTAAAAAATATTTAAATATTAAAACATTAATATCATTAGTACGTGGAAATAAAACAACCAAGTATTGGCGAAATCTCTTATTCGGTGGAAACAACAAGTTTTTTCATCACTTAAATTTCTAGAAGCACAGCTTTCCGACCCTCTGAAAATTTAATATTTTTAAACTAAGTGTTCTATATATATATATTTAAATCATGCAAGTAATATAACATCTCCTCGGAACTTTAAGACGATGTTATTATATTTTTTTTATTTAAACCATTATATATATTTTTTTCAGGGATTTATCTCGGTTAAACTAAATATAGCTGTAGGGAAGAAGTTGAAGAAATCATCTAACAATAGTTCTTAAAAATGTGTTTTTGATGTTAGTTATCGCCACAGAATATCTCAACATTTTACCAAAATTCTGTTTATCAAAATGTAATCATTTTAGTTTAATAAAACAGCCATTTATAACATATGTCTTGTTCTTATATTATTTCAATATAAATTTGAATGATTTGTTTAGTACAAATTTTATATGTGGACGTTAGCAGTTTCACAGTAATTTTATATATTATCACAGCTTTTTTAGACACAAAATATGAATTCGATATGTTGCTAAGCATTTTTTAAGCACATAAATAGGTAACTATACATATTAGAGTGTCCCGTAGACAAAAATGTTGTAAGAAGACCCCTCAAACGATGCGTAAAAAGTTGCTTAATATGGAAAAAATATTAAAAATAAAAATTTTAAATAGATCTTCAGTTCCCTACCAGCGATTGAAATTCACAGGTTTAGAACATTTTGTCCAAAAAATAGTATTGAAATTTTTCTTGAAATGGGTATCAAAAAATTTTTAATTTTAAGCCAATTATGAGAAAAAAATATTTTAAAAAATTTTCGCAAAAATTTCCATAAACCGTCATTTTGGTACATGATGCAAAAAATTTCGATATTTTTTTTTAATGGATAATTTTTATTATTTTATATATTATTATTATACTATTATTTTATAATTTTGTTCTTTTTATGGCTAAAATATTAAAAGTTTGCATTGTAGTAAGTACTGTTCATAATATATAATATTTCCAAAACATTGTAAATATTATATATTCTAGCGAAACAAAAACCTATGGGTCAAATTTTTAAAATATTTTTTCCATAACCAGCATAAAATTACGAATTGTTTTGATACCCATATCGATTAGCAAATATTTATCCCTTGTTTTAGGGGTCTTCCTACATCGAAATCTTGAACAAAAACTTTCCTCGGTGCACTCTAATACACATATTATTTTTAATTTTTTTTACGTAAAATGTTGGTAAAAATTTTAAAATAAGCACAACATGTATTTTTATAGTAGGCGTCAAGTTACCTACTACAAATAGAGTAAAATTAAATGAAAATTTATTAGAGTGCACCTATGGTTGTGTAGTGTATAAATATGAAAAATTATACAAAACTTGCAAGGTTTTTTCCTATTTTATTCTTTAGATGTAAGCTGTATACGTTAGTATGTGGTATCAATGAACTCATGAGATTGTGGAGAATTGTAACTAATAGTAATAATTAAATGCGGTAAAATTTCTGACCGGAAAAACTTAAAATTTTAATTTTAAGCATATTTTTGAGAAATAAGGTTAATATACGGACATAAATAAAAAATTTGTTTCAAAAGTTGACTTTTTTCATTAAAATGATCACACAGCCGTTTTAAAAGGCGTGGCTCATTAAATATTTTTGTGTGCTTAACCAACATGTGGAGGTATATATCCAATATATTTTTTGTTGATCTCGGCTTTAACATTTTTAAATTTAAAAAAAAAATATATCAACATTGAAATACTTTGGATAGGGCTTGTAATTCGATACCCAACACGCCTCCGATTTTGCTTTACAATTCATTTGAACCATTACACAAATTATGTAGTCCAGAACAAAAAAAAATATTTTAGAAATGAAAAATGTGAAATTTTTTTAAAGTTTCAACTTCAGATTAATATAACTTTTTATCGGATAGACATATTAATATGATATATGACCCGCTACAGACCTGTACTCCTCCAAATTAAAAAAAAAGTTTTGGGACCACTGCACGCAGAGAAAAAACATTTCGCAATATGGTTGCCCCAACAATATTATTTTCATCGCAATGATATATTGTCATCGCAAACATCGTTATTGTTGAATATATTTTATTTTAAAAACAATTTTGTTATAGTAATTATACTTTTATTCTCAATTCACAATTATTTTGCACAACATGTTAAATTAGAACCACATTATTATTGTTAAAATTCTATGTGCAAAAACGTGCACCCGAAAACGTTTTATTTTTATTTTTCAATCAAAATAAATATCTTTATTGTTCAAAATGTTTTTTCATTTGTTGAAAAAAATATGTGAGGGATTTTTATTTTTAAAATAAATATCCATCAATGATGAAAAAAATAAATATCTTTAACGATAAATATCAGTTCGAAAAAAATTTCAAATGATTGTTTTTATACCCTACACCACCATAGATGGGGAAGGTATTATGCGTTTGTGCTGATGTTTGTAACACCCAAAAATATTGGTCTAATACCCACCTTAATTTATACCAATCGGCTTAGAATCACTTTCTGAATCGATTTAACGATGTTCGTCCGTCCGTCCGTCTGTAATCAAACTACAGGTCGCAATTTTGAACCAAAATTAATCAAATTTGGTACAAAGGTTTCTTATAGTCCAGGGACGAAGCCTATTGAAATTGGTTACGATCGGTCCATTATTTCACTTAGCCCCCATACAAATGTCCTCCCGGAAAAGGGTTTAACGGTCATAAATCCCTTAAATATAGCAATATTTTAATGAAATTTGGCACATATAAGTTTCATATAATTTTATATAAGTGTGCCGATTTTTAAAAATAGCTCCCATATAAACCCCTTTTCAGAAAATCACTTTAACGGGCATAAATCCCATTAAAATGTTAGTATCAAGTTAATATTCAACGTAACAAATGATAGTGCCAAATTTTACAAATATCGGTCCATAATTTACCATAGCTCCCATATAAGGCCCTCTTTCTGGAATCATCCAAAAGTGAATAAATTCATATAAATGTCATCATCAGCGTAATATTCTGTATTCGTATGTTTTATTTTACACTTATGAGTATCGGTCCACATTTGACTCCAAGTCTAATAAAAGACCCCTACCCGAATTGTAATGTACACAATGGTGTAGGGTATCATATGGTCGGGCTTGACCGACTATATCTTTTTCTCTCGTTTTATTCATACTTTTGTTTTGTTTTCAAAATATTTTTTATTCAAATGAAATTGTTGTTGTTTAGAATTTTTTCCATACGATGAAAAAAGTTGAAAATAATTTTCAACTTTTGTAATAAATATCACAAAAGATATTTATATTTTTTATTTTCATCATGATGAAAAAAATTTAACTATTGATGAAAATAAAAAAATCATGATGGATTGTTTTTTTAATATTAAAATCCGGTCTCTGCTAAATATATTATTGTGTTTGTAATTTTGAATTGACAACAAAATTTTTGTTTTTTATTGGAAACAATATACATAATTAGTACTGGACAATAAGTATACTTGCTGTTTTTTATTCAGCTTCTAGCTTCTTCAATAGAGCTAGTTATCTGTCGGCATGTTAAAAATATATTAGAATAGGTATATATTGAATGTATATTAGAGTGTCCCGTAGAAAATAAATTTTGTAGGAACACCCCTCAAAAGATGCGTAAAAATTAGATGAATATGAGAAAAATATTAAAAAAAAATTTTAAATTGATCTTCAGTTCCCTACCAGCGATTGAATGGCACGGGTCTAGAACATTTCGTCCAAAAAATAGTATTGAGTTTAGTCTTGAAATAGGTATCAAAAAATACGTATTTTATAGAAAAAATATTTTAAAAAATGTTCGCAAAAATTTTGGTCCATAAACCGTCATTTATATTTTTTATAATTTTGTTCCTTTTATGGCTAAAATTAAAAAAAACTGCATTGTAGTAAGAACTGTTGATAATATGTAGTTTTCCAGATTTTTTAAAAAATTTTTCATCAAAATACCTTAAAAAGTTTTCTAGCGAACGAAAATCCCATTGGAAAAATTTTTAAAATATTTTTTCCATAACCAGCATAAAGATACGAATTTTTTGATACCCATTTCGATTAAAAAATCGAAACTTTTTTTTTTGCAAAATGATTTTAAAATCGCTGGAAGACCAATTTTAATTTTTTTTTTTCCCATATTCAGCTAATTTTACGCATCGTTTGAGTGGTGTTCCTACATCGAAATCTCGAAAAACGCTATTCTCGGGACACTCTAATGTATATGTAAAGAAGTGAGTTATGTAAAATTAATTATTTTAATTAAAATTAATTAGAAATAAATATTTTACATAAGTGTTTTAGATTGTGAAAATATTTTAAATGCACAATATGCTAAGAAAACTACACAATAGGTTATCTTCGGAGTGCTAAAAATAAGGAAAATTACAAACAAAATTCACAACAAAAATATTTAAATAGGTATGTTTTCGAATGGTTTTGAAATCACACAGGAATTTTTTTCTATTTATGTTGCACAATTCATTGCCGTCTAAGATTTTGTATTGGACATAAAGTTATCAAGTAAGTTAGTTTACGTTAGTGTACAAATTTTTTTACAAAATTGAAATTTTTTGCCAAAATTTCAATGTGTATAGAATTTCAACATATTTTTAAAAAAATTTTAGAAATTTTATTTTAAAAGTTATAGGGTAAAATCGCAAAAAAGTCAAGGCCAAAAATGAGAAATTTATTTTTTGAAGTTAAATATCTTTTAAACCATACGAGATAATTTATTAGATAATAATTATTTTCCTTGCCTTGCTTAGGAGAATTTAAAAATGTAGCGGCGTCCGTGATGCAGCTACACACACTATCCAACAATATTCTGAAAGCATAACTCCTCCTCTATCGATGTTACAAGTTTCATCTAAATCGGTTCACTGGTTTCAAAGTTCCAGACTATGCCATGCATACTTTAGAAGTTATTAATAATTAAATATGTAAACCTTTGTACAGTTTTTAGCTTTTTTTCATTTTTAAAACCGTCATATTTTTGGAACGGAAGAGGACATGACTCTAAAATTTTATGATTTGAGAAACACTACCAACAGAGATGCAAGCCGATTAAAAATTTCGGCGGCGGCGGCTTAACGGCTTTGCGCCGAGTTTGTTATGGATTGTTTTCTTCAAACAAACAAACTAAAACAAAACAAATAATTTAAAATTTTGTTGGTTTTGAAAGACGGGCTCAACTAAATAGTTGTCGTGAACATTTTTTGTTTATTTTTACGAAATAAGTATGCTTATAGAATGAAACTTATTTTGTTTAAAATAGGCTTATACCATAAAACAACACCCAAATATCAAAAAGAAGTACCAAAAATTTTCAAATTAAATGTAAGTAATATGTTAGCTCTGGCATAAAATATTTAGGCAATAAAAAGTTGCTGGTAATCAAAAAAGCAAATAAAGTTGACTTAAAATTGAGCCGCCGATCAGCCAAACAACTCAGCGGCGCCGTGGCTTGTTAAATAAAATCGGCTGAGCAGCTAGCCGCCAGCTGCGCCGTTACGGCTTGGATCACTGACTACCAATGGTCAATGTCTGTATTGAATTTCATTTACATTGGAAATGTTAAATCTGATTGCTGCCCGTTTTCACATGGAATCAATCATAAGACAAATTTCACATGTTGTCTATACTACTGAAGAGCCTTTCAATCAGTTATAGTTTCCAGCTTGCTAGATTTTGGCGTTTACATTATATTAAGATCTTTAATTGAATTCATGCCATAAAATCATCTCATAGTAATAATTTAAAGAATTGTAATAAAATTACTATATTATAAAATTGTCGTTAAAATCTAGTTCCCAGCTAAAATTTTAGCTATTTTTTTAATAACTAGAATATATATTTTTTGATAAAATACGTGCAGTTTTCTTTTATTCAAGTGCTTTTAAAATTCTCTGGAATTCCGGACAAAATTCCCGGAAAATCAAAAAAAGGTCCATTTTAATAAAAATTGTAAAAATGATATTAAAATATCAATTTGATTTCCCTGTCAGACTATTAACGTTCCCACATTACATATATTTCTTAATATATGTTCATGATTACTTGTTCTCTTACCAATTATAAAATAATTTCCCTTTTTATAAATTCTTAAAATTTTATTACATCCACTACATATAAAAAAACTAAAATTTTTCGAAAAATATGGTCCCAATGGTATTCCAAGCTTTGTGTTAATCAAATTTATAATTAATTCCATTATGTTCAACTTTAAGATACTTATTTAACATATCCCTTTCCAATGGCTATTTTCCAGATATTTGGAAAAAGTCATTCATCACTTCCTGTTTAAATCTGGAAGTAAGTCCAACCTTATTCCTTATTTTAATGACTAAAATCAATGCTCTTTACTTCAAGAGGATTTAAATAAGAGGACTTTGAGGTTCTCCTTGATAACAAATTAAGTTTTAATTCCCACAAAACGCAAATAGGCGAATTAATTTATAAATTAATTCGCCTTGGTTTGATCTCTGCTACAAAATTATATTTTTTAGTTTCACTCGAAAAACGATCTTCTTGAATAATTCACCAACCAATTTTCGAAATACCCCCAAAATTTTTAGATATTTCGAGAAAACAGTTTTGAAATTAGTTGATAAATTTTAAGTAAACAAACATGATTCCTCTACTTTAAGAAAGCATAACTTTGAGTCTACATTAGACAAATTTTTATCAAGACAAACGTCAAAATTGTATCAAGATAAAGATTTGTCTAATGTAGACTGAATTTGTCAGTGTTATTGCAGCGTTAAAAGAAAATTGTCAGCGCTCGAGCTCTGACAACTTTGTCTTGATAATGTTTAGTAAAAGACGCCATCTTAATTGTTGTTGGTACTTTTTGCATGGCTTATTATGACAAACGTTTTCCCCTATAATTGACAGAGATAAAAAATTGTCTGCAACTCAAACAAAAATTTGACGTTTGTCTTGATAGAAATTTCTCTAATATAGACTCGACGTAATAGAAAATTTACAGGAACCTACAAAAAAAGAAAAAATTAAGCATAACTCTAAATTTTGAGAGGCATTGGATATTTCTAAAACTTATTTATAATTTCTGAATATAAAAATTGTTCATACAGGTGTGCAAACTCTTCAGAAAAACAAAAAAAAAAAAAAACATTTTTTTTTTTTTTATTAATACAAGCGGCTTAAAATTTAAAATGGGTCTTCAATAAAACTTTCAGATGGTTTAATAAAATATTTTTGGAAAATTACACTAAAAGTATTATTTTTGTCATCGTCCTCTATGAAATGGTTGACTTTTCCTGGGAAAATGTTTAATTTTTAACGGTTTTAAGTTAATTTTTTTACGCCAAATTATGCATTTTCCCATGAACATTTTTTAAAATTTTTATTGAAAAATTACAATTCTACAATTTTATAAATTAAATCTGTATAGTGAACCAAAATTTTTATATGTGCATTGTAAAATATTAAATCTAAGAAAAATATTATATTTTGTATAGCAAAAGCTGGGAAAAGTGTAATGTTATTTATTAAACAATTTTTAATTTTTATTATTTTTTTCTGTGTTGTTACTTAAATGCTCTTGTTCATTTTTGATGTTAAAAAGTTGTGAATAGATTCGGATTTATAAAATAAAAAATGTTTTTCATGAAGCTGAAATTTTTAAATAATATTAAAACATTTGTTAGTGCAATATGTCGTATTGTCATAATGTCATAAAATTTTACAAATGAAAAGCAAAACTAAGACGAATATTTTTTCTAAACATAATTTAGCAATTCATAGACTATATTGACGATAAATTCATTTTGCCTTCTTTTATTTTGGATAAAGTAATTCTTTCTTAAAGAATTTTAATTTTTTCGTTTTCCTATTGTAAGTTTTTAATTTTTCTTTGTTCGAAAATTCATATTGGAATAGGTCTTACTCCGTGCCTGAGTAAGACCTATCCTGGAATATGCATCTGTTGTTTAGTATCCTCAATATGATGTTCACGTAAAGAAAATTTAATCAGTCCAGAAGCAATTTATGCTGTTTTGCAAACGATCACTTTCTTGGAATCCAAATATAAATTTTCCCCCGTATGAAAGTCGTTTTGCATTAATTAAACTTCCCACTCTTAAGAACAGGCGAATTTATCTTAACATTTTATTCATTATAAATTAAATAAATGGTTTTACAGTTTCCGAGTTTCAGGTTCGTAAGCTTGAATTCCTTGTCATATTTCTTCCAAGAAGGAACTACATCCCTCTCAAATTTTAATACTTCCGTAACAATTTTTCCAATTTTGATCCGTTTCGAAAAATGTGAAATGATTTTAATACGTAGTACGATCTTATTGATTTCTCCCATGATATAAATGCTATTAAGAAGAACATTCGGCATTTTTTGCTAATTTACAATATATTAAGATTAAAATTCTTCTACGATTACAATTTTATGAAAAACGAAAACTTAAAAGCTAAAACAGGTTCAAAAAATGCCGAATGTTCTCCTTAATAGCATTTACAAAGTACGCACAGATTTTCTCGTCTTTTGAAAAATAAATGCAAACAAATTATGTAAAGGTATACAAATTAAGTTTTATATTAGTGAACATAATCGTGATCATATATATATTTAAAGCTTCCTTGAAAATATCAAGTAAAAACAAAGTATATACAGATTTAAACAATTTTTTTAAGTGCATTTAACTCACTCATATGATGTTAATAAATAAAAAGTGGCAAATATTAATTATATAACTATAAAATAAAGTTTTGAATAACAAAAATATACACCCAAAAATTTTAAAAGTTGCATTAAAGTCAAACGCGTAATTATTTTTGGGTGCCACTTGATTCCAATATAAGTTATATTAACAGATACAGATTGGTATACATTGTGACTGATTTCAATTAGCGCCTTGGGTGTGACACGACAATTTATGAAATATTCAAGACACGGCGAACTCAGGTCATGAATACATTTTATGCAATTTTTTGTTGAAACCCGTTTTTCGCTGAACTTAAACAATATACAGGTAACCCTCGATTTACACGGCTTGTTGGGACAGGAGAAATTAAAAACGCGTAAAACAAAGTTTAGATTAAATACAAATTTACATTTTGGGTCCAAAATTTCTATATATCGCATAAATTAAAGCACTCAATAAATGAAA
Organism: Protophormia terraenovae; assembly: GCA_951394005.1. Classification (NCBI taxonomy): domain Eukaryota; kingdom Metazoa; phylum Arthropoda; class Insecta; order Diptera; family Calliphoridae; genus Protophormia; species Protophormia terraenovae. The sequence continues at coordinate 75,764,019 of OX596074.1, read as the reverse complement.
AATGTTAGTTTGGGACCTAAAAATCGCGATAAATTAAAACACATGAAATTATTTATTTTTATATTGGTTCCAACGATATTCCATATTTCTATATTTAAAAACATGGGTATTGATTTTCATACCATAAATTGCTTTCAGGTTGTTCCAGACAATCGCAATTAAACAAAATGTTTTTTTTTACGTTTTATTAATTTATTGGATCTGCCTGTTAGGCCTTACAATAAGTATATAAATCTTAAATCTAAAGCTAAATCTAATTACTCTCTATCGAGAGCGAAGATGACATAAATTGACCCTCCTATTAGCGGGGTGGTAGATCATTTCTGCGAAGCCTTGAATGTGTTCGGGCTTCTGCTAGTTGTCTTGCAAGTGGGTTTGGATGACTATGCAATTTTGCTATATATTTTGCCTTAAATTTGTTGAACTCGTCCCTGACAAGGGGTACATCTAAATCTTTATGGATGTTCTCGTTTCTTATATACCATGGTGCACCCGTCATGGTTCTAAGAATTTTTGATTGGGCCGTCTGTATAAGATCAATACTCGTATTGCTGGCCATTCCCCACAATTGGATGCCATATGTCCAAATTGGTTTTAAAACGGTTTTATACAGGATGACTTTATTGCCAAGGCTGAGTTTCGATTGCCTATTTATTAACCAATGAAGGTTGGAAGCTTTTAATTTCATACTAACTCTCTTGGTTTCTATATGACGGCGCCATGTAAGTCGCCTATCCAAATGAATGCCAAGGTATGTGACATAATCAGACTGGGGAATGACAATATTATTGAGTTTAACGGGTGGGCAGTTTCCTCTCCTCAACGAGAAAGTAACATGTTTGCTTTTTAACTCGTTCACTCTTATGCGCCAATTTTTTAACCAAGTCTCCACATGTCTAAGATAAGTATCTAGTTTATTAGAAGCTGCATGTGGGTTTTCATGTGAACTCAATATTGCTGTGTCATCAGCAAACGTAGAAATTGTCAGTTCATCGCATGTTGGCAAGTCAGATGTGTAGATTAAATACAGAATAGGCCCTAGAACACTACCCTGTGGGACACACTTTTAGCTGCCCTCCATAGGAAGAAGTTAGTGAATTTATTATTCGTCAAACTTTCAATGTAACTCTTGTCTCGGCGATCATCTTCTATTTGAAGGGCTCTTCTTAGTTTTTTGCTTGCAACGGACAGCCTCAGCTTTGCAGCTGGTGATCTAGTTTGTTGCCATTCTCTTCTAAGTTTTCTCTTTTCAAAAAGCAGTTTTTCAATATCCGAATTGGAAATAGGCATATAGCTTTTCTTATAAACTGGAATCTTAGAATGTTCCAAAGCAGAAGCAATTAACGACGTGAAGTCGTTTGCAAATTCGTTTATATCTTCCTCACACTCTAGATAAGGCTCAGTGTGGATATGACTGCTGACGTATTTTCTATATTTCAACCAATTCGTCCTATAAAATGTATTTGTAGGGTATTCAGGTATATTCATCGCTCCATAATACGTAACTATTATTGGAGAGTGGTCAGAAGATAAATCATATGATACTTCAGTAGTAACAGAATTTCGATTAATATTCTTAGATATGGCAAAATCTATAAGATCAGGAATTTTTCTAGGATCAGCAGGCCAGTACGTTGGTTGCCCTGGCGACACGAAATCCATGCCATTTTTGCGATCAACTAGAACCTTGTATAGCTGTCTACCTCTGGGATAATCACCACAAGCCAGAAAACTATCTCCCAGAAAACTATCTCCTTCAAATTTTTCCTTGGTCATCGAAAATCGTGGGGGGCAATAAATTGAACTTAATGTCAAATTACCAGAAAAACATTCAAGATGAATAGATGTTGCCTGCAAATAATCTTTTGAGAATTCATCTAGTGCATAATGTTTTATTCGTCTTCTGATTATTATACCGGTACCACCATGTGCTTTACCATCCGGATGATTTGTGCAATGAAATGTGTAACCTGAAATATAAAAATTATATCTATTGGTGAGATGAGTCTCTGAGACCAGCATCACATCAATATTTTGTTTCTGCATGAAGTGAGATATCTTAGATTTATGTTGGTTCAGACCATTTGCATTCCAGAAGCATATTCGCAAATAACTCATTTTCTCGTTAAGAGGATTTGAATCATTTGGTTCTGCGCTCTTAAAAGTTCTTGTATTGTGTTTTGCATGGACGACATAAAATTTGTCATATTTTGATTAAGAGAGGTTATTGTCTGCGTAAGAGATTGTATAAAAGTTTCTAACCCTCCCGAATTTTGGGGTATGTTAGGTTGTTTAAAACTTGTTTTTAAAACGCTGGCATATGAGCCATTATTAGGTATAAATGAACTTGCTTGATCGTTTAGTAAATTTGACTTTACTGAAGCCGTACCTTCCTTTCATCTGGTTCTAATTCAACTCTGAACATTGGCTGGGGGATCTTATCCCTATTAAAAATATTTACTACTACTCTTATTTGATAGCCCAACTCTTCTAGGGCCTCCTTGATTTCATTTGGCTCCACACTGGACTCTATACCTTTAATTACCACTATCAACCCTTTACTACTTTTCAATTGATAAGTGTAGAAATTTTTCTTACATTCATTTAGGTAATGAGAGATTTTCCTGTAACAATCCTCAGTGTATATAACGATTTTCGTCTCTTGCACACCGCCTTTTCTAATGGGAACAATATGAAAATTATCTTTTCCGATAAGATCAATTAATGTTTTTACTAATTTGTTGGAGCTTGGCTCGCGAAGATATATTGGCGGTGGTTTTGATGGTTTTTGAATAGTACCATCTTCTTTTTCTTGATGATTGTTCACATCATCACTCAAGAGAGCAAAACGGTTGCTAGTCAAGGGGTTATCATTTACTTTTTGTTTCTTTGCAGAAGTCATCCCCTTTTGGGGACTTAAATTTCTCTTATTAATATTTAGATATCTAAGCATACCAGTTGGAACTAATGGTTTAGATATACTTATCTTATTTCCTTGTTTTGGAATAGCTCCTTTCTGCTTACCATCTTTGCCTTTTAAGGAATTTGCCTTTTAAGGAATCTCACTAGACATTGTTGTTAGTGGATTACAAGTTTGTGTATTTTGTTGTTGTTGTTGTTGTAATTGGATTTTGTATGTTTTCTTTTAAGCTTTGTTCTAAACAATTTTTTGTTTGTAGAATTTCTTGTGTATTTTTTTCATGTAAATTAATTACGGGGGAACAAGAGTGAGCTCTCTCAAGTGGTTTCGCGGTTAAATAGTTTTTTTTATATTCTGAATTATAAATGTTTTTGTTTTTAACACTCTCCCCGTTGAGAAATATATAAGCATTTCTGCCGTTTAAACTGAGTCGTCTCTCGTCTTGAGAACTCATAGACTCTTTTAAAATAATTATAACAGGTTATTATAACACTTTTATATACCAATTATTTTTTTCTTTTGTTTATTTGTTTACACAATTTGTTTATTTGTTTTTGTTTTTTTTTTTTTTTTTTTCTTTAAATTTTTAATGCAATATATGCTGCACTAGCAAAATAATATTTATAGCGTCCAATCACTTATTGTTTTAAATAAACTTTTCACTATTACACGATTAATTAATAACAAATCGCGGAGCGAACAAAAAATACGTCTGTTTGTCATGAGAACTAAACAGAGTTTTCAAGCAAAATCAATCATAATTTTTATTTTTTATATACTATTTTAGTATTCTATTATATTTGTTATTACACAGCAAAAGGGAACTGAAAAAGAGTTGAAAAAGTCACGAATTTAACATTGTGTTGTCATTCGAAAAAAGTACTTAGTGGTGAAAAAGAGCTGCAGAATTAATTTTTTTAACCCATGGTTGTCATTGGCATGATGTTATTTTTCTTTTTATACTTTTATAAATTTTTGAAATTTTTATTTCCGTTGAAATTATTTATCTAAAAATTCACTTATTATCACTTTTTTAAAATAATTATTAAGAACTTCCAAAAAAAAAGTTCAAAACATGCACATTGTTCCACGCGTACAAGAGAGGGCGAAGGTACTTATCGATGACAGTAGTGTATCCAACTCTATTGCAATTTTAATTTTCTACCACGTCTAGGAGCTTCAGAAAGCTCTGGAAACGGAAAAAATGCTTCGGAAATTTTATATATATATATATATATATATATATATATATATATATATATATATATATATATATATATATATATATATATATGTTAGGGTGATTGACGCGGTTTTCCAACCGGTTTTTTCTGTCCATGTGCTGTCGGTTTTTTCAAAATGTTAATTTTTCGAATGTCGAATAGACCGGTTTTTTTAAACACAAAAAACCGGTTTTAAAAATAGCATTTTATTTCAGAAAACATGTACTAAATAGTGATATTTGAATAGAAATTTAGGAATAATTTTTTAAATATTCATAAAGACTGATTTCTTATGTTTTAAAAATATAGTTTAAGTCTAAATTGGAATTTATTCTGTAATATTAAACAAATAAATAAGTAACAATTATCTTGCATGAATTTTTTAATCTATTGTAATATCTGTAATATTTTTACACCCAATTTAATATTTTATGATCCAATATTTCCTTTATTTTTTAAAGGTGTTGTGTTAAAAAAGTTTCACCTGCAGAATAATTTCAGTTGAGACAGGCTTCCATATTAAGCCATGGTTTCTGTTTATGCTAACTAAAATTTAGTCTAATTTTTGATGATTTTTTTTTCTACAATTTTGAAACATAATTATCTTCTAATCATCTAGATATATAATTTGCTTAGCATTTGTTCTCTTTCCAAAGCTTTCTAAAGCTCCCAAACGACGTAGAAAATTAAAATTTGGCTTAATTATAAAACTTTTCGTCCAACAAATCCTAACGGAGCCATATTTTGAAATTTTTATCAGGAAGCGGATATAAGAGGATTTATGTGTCTTTTTCTAAAAATGTTTTCTCTTTCTAGAGCTTTCTAAAGCTCCCAGAAGACGTAGAAAATTAAAACTCGACTTACTTATAACCCTATTCGTCCTACAAATCCTAATGGAGCCAGATTTTGAAATCTCTATCAGGGAGCGAAAACACGTGGATCTATATATATAGATTTATAAATATCATTCCTAAGCGTTGTTTTCTCTCCAGAGCTTTCTGAAGCTCCCAGACGATATAAGAAACTAAAAATCGGCTTACTTATAAAACTATTCATTCTACAAATTCTAACTTGGCCAGATGTTTCTATCAGGGACCGAAAAGTCTGTTTTTGGTATTAAGAACTTTTGAGTTGCTATACTTATTATTTGCTCTCCAAATCCTTTCAAAAACTGATTCTGCATTTCGGTCAGGGAGCGCATTACGACGATTTTTTTATTTTGAAAGGTTTACGAATTTAAAACTTTAATCAATATTATCCCAATAAATTCTAACGGCTTCAAATAATTGACTTCGATTAGTGAGAGGAAGGTGTCCATATGTTGTTCATATTTTTTTCTTTTAATTTTCAGATTTGTTTGTGCATATAATATTATTTTTTCCTGGCATTGTCAGGCTTATACGCTTGTATTTAATAAATTTTAACTTGAATATTATAAGAATTATTGATTTTTTTTAAAGAAATGTAGCTTTTTGATATAAATATTAACTTCTGCAAAAAACCGGTTAACCGGTTTTTTCTGAATTTCAAAAAGTGCAACCGGTTTTTTTAAAATACCAACTATTCGAACTATTCGAAAACCGGTTTCTCAAAAAAGTCGAATTATCGATCACCCTAATATATATATATATATATATATATATATATATATATATATATATATATATATATATATATATATATATATATATATATATATATATATATATATATATATATATATATATATATATATATATATATATATATATATATATATATATATATATATATATGTACAAAATTCTTATTTAAAAAGATTTTTCATTACTGCAGTGATGAAATTGTAGTTACAATGGAATTAGAATGCCTATTAAAGTAAATTATGTAGTTAACCCCTCGGTACAAGTTTTTATTTCGTAAATCAATATTTGTAATATTTTAACATTTTGCTCATCTTGGCTCTAAATATGATAATACGTATTCATTTTTAAGAAAAAACGCACATAAATATTTTTTGGGGAATAACCGATAAAAATGGTCCTAAATCGAAGAAAATTTGTTATAGAAAAATTTTTGGTATTCTACATATTTTTAATTTTTTCGCAAAATAAAACGAGAATGTTATAGTCGGTCAAGTCCGACAATTTGATACCCAACACCAATGCGTTTATGCACTAAAAAGATTTCTGAAATTTTTGGAAATGGACCTAATATCGGACCTATGGCAATTTATGGACCGATCCTTATGAAATTAGTAAATATTAGACACTTATTTGTGTCAATTATTACCATGATACTGTCATGAATGCTCGATTTTTGCTAGTTAAATTGATAATCGAAAGTCGGCCTTATATGGGACCTATGCCTAATGCACTTTAGGGTGATTCCCGGAAGTTGGTTTATAAGGGACCTATGGACCAATTAAAGTGATTTTCGGAAGAGGGGTTTATATAGGAGCTATTGTCAATTGTGGACCAATTCATGAAATTTGGTACAAAGATTGATACTTATAAAAAACTTCTTTGCACAGAATTTCATTAAAATATTCTTATTTTGAAGGTACTTTTGTGTGTTGAAACTCTATTCTCGGGGGACATTTGTATGGGGGCTAGGTGAAATAATAGACAGATCACCATCAATTTCAATAAGCTTCGTCTTTGTATCATAAAAATCCCACGTTCCAAATTTCATTGAAATATATTCAAAATTGCGACTTGTACTTTGTGCAAAATGTTTACATGACAGCCAAGCAGCCGTTCAGCTAGCCTGCTGTCCAGACAGACAGATGGACGAACATCGTTATATCGATTTAAAAAGTGATTCTGTATCGATTGGTATACTTTAAGGTGGGTCTTAATAATACCCCAACCACCTATGGTGGTGTAGGGTATAAAAATGCATATAAAATTACTACTATAGAGTTAGTAAATTTTCTTGTAAAACTACAAAAAATGTGTAAAAATATAAATAATATATCTATCAGTATTAATTACATACTTTTGTTGGTAAACAAAAATAAAAATATTTGTATTTTAGTAGAGTAGCAAAGGAACTGTCATAATTTTGTTTCTAAAAATAAAAAGCAACGAATTTTTAAAATTAATTTTATATTTTAAAAATGAAAAGTAAAAAATATTTAAATATTAAAACATTAATATCATTAGTACGTGGAAATAAAATAACCAAGTATTGGCGAAATCTCTTATTCGGTGGAAACAACAAGTTTTTTCATCACTTAAATTGCTAGAAGCACAGCTTTCCGACCCTCTGAAAATTTAATATTTTTAAACTAAGTGTTCTATATATATATATATTTAAATCATGCAAGTAACTTTAAGACGATGTTATTATATTTTTTTTATTTAAACCATTATATATATTTTTTTCAGGGATTTATCTCGGTTAAACTAAATATAGCTATAGGGAAGAAGTTGAAGAAATCATCTAACAATAGTTCTTAAAAATGTGTTTTTGATGTTAGTTATCGCCACAGAATATCTCAACATTTTACCAAAATTCTGTTTATCAAAATGTAATCATTTTAGTTTAATAAAACAGCCATTTATAACATATGTCTTGTTCTTATATTATTTCAATATAAATTTGAATGATTTGTTTAGTACAAATTTTATATGTGGACGTTAGCAGTTTCACAGTAATTTTACATATTATCACAGCTTTTTTAGACACAAAATATGAATTCCATATGTTGCTAAGCATTTTTTAAGCACATAAATAGGTAACTATACATATTAGAGTGTCCCGTAGACAAAAATGTTGTAAGAAGACCCCTCAAACGATGCGTAAAAAGTTGCTTAATATGGAAAAAATATTAAAAATAAAAATTTTAAATAAATCTTCAGTTCCCTACCAGCGATTGAAATTCACAGGTTTAGAACATTTCGTCCAAAAAATAGTATTGAAATTTTTCTTGAAATGGGTATCAAAAAATTTGTAATTTTAAACCAATTATAAGAAAAAAATATTTTAAAAAATTTTCGCAAAAATTTCCATAAACCGTCATTTTGGTACATGATGCAAAAAATTTCGATATTTTTTTTTAATGGATAATTTTTATTATTTTATATATTATTATTATATTATTTTATAATTTTGTTCTTTTTATGGCTAAAATATTAAAAGTTTGCATTGTTTTAAGTACTGTTCATAATATATAATATTTCCAAAACATTGTAAATATTATATATTCTAGCGAAACAAAATCCTATGGGTCAAATTTTTAAAATATTTTTTCCATAACCAGCATAAAATTACGAATTGTTTTGATACCCATATCGATTAGCAAATATTTACCCCTTGTTTTAGGGGTCGTCCTACATCGAAATCTTGAAAAAAACTTTCCTCGGTGCACTCTAATACACATATTCTTTTTAATTTTTTATACCCTACACCACCATAGGTGGGGAGGGTATAATGCGTTTGTGCTGATGTTTGTAACACCCAAAAATATTGGTCCAAGACCCACCTTAATTTATACCAATCGGCTTAGAATCACTTTCTGAGTCGATTTAACGATGTCCGTCCGTCCGTCCGTCTGTTCGTCCATGTAAACCTTGTAATCAAACTACAGGTCGCAATTTTGAACCAAAATTAATGAAATTTGGTACACAGGTTTCTTCTAGTCCAGGGACGAAGCCTATTGAAATTGGTTATGATCGGTCCATTATTTCACCTAGCCCCCATACAAATGTCCTCCCGGAAAAGGGTTTAACGATCATAAATCCCTTAAATATAGCAATATTTTAATGAAATTTGGAACATATAAGTTTTATATAAGTCTAAATAAGTGTGCCGATTTTTAAAAAGATCGGTCCATAATTAACCATAGCTCCCATATAAACCCCTTTTCAAAAAATCACTTTAACGGGCATAAATCCCATTAAAATGTTAGTATCAAGTTAATATTCGACACAAGTAAATTGTATATGAACATAAATTCATATAAAAATTTTAAAAAGATCGGTCCATAATTTACCATAGCTCCCATATAAGGCCCTCTTTCGGGAATCACCCAAAAGTGAATAAATTCATATACATGTCAGCATCAACGTAATATTCTGTATTCGTATGTTTTATTTTACACTTATGAGTATGGGTCCACATTTAACTCCAAGTCAAGACCCCTCCCCGAATTATAATGTACACAATGGTGTAGGGTATCATATGGTCGGGCATGACCGACTATATCTTTTTCTCTCGTTTTACGTAAAATGTTGGTAAAAATTTTAAAATAAGCACAACATGTATTTTTATAGTAGGCGTCAAGTTACCTACTACAAATAGAGTAAAATTAAATGAAAATTTATTAGAGTGCACCTATGGTTGTGTAGTGTATAAATATGAAAAATTTCCAAAACTTGCAAGGTTTGTTCCTATTTTATTCTTTAGATGTAAGCTGTATACATTAGTATGTGATATCAATGAACTCATGAGATTGTGGAGAATTGTAACTAATAGTAATAATTAAATGCAGTGAAATTTCTGACCGGAAAAACTTAAAATTTGAATTTTAAACATATTTTTGAGAAATAAGGTTAATATACGGACATAAATAAAAAATGTGTTTCAAAAGTTGACTTTTTTCATTAAAATGATCACACAGCCGTTTTAAAAGGCGTGGCTCATTAAATATTTTTGTGTGCTTAACCAACATGTGGAGGTATATATCCAATATATTTTTTGTTGATCTCGGCTTTAACATTTTTAAATTTAAAAAAAAATATATACCAAAATTTAAATACTTTGGATAGGGCTTGTAATTCGATACCCAACACGCCTCCGATTTTGCTTTACAATTCATTTGAACCATTACACAAATTATGTAGTCCAGAACAAAAAAAAATATTTTAGAAATGAAAGAGTATTACTACATTTTTGGAAAATAACCCCAAAAATGTGAAATTTTTTTAAAGTTTCAACTTCAGATTAATATAACTTTTTATCGGATAGACATATTAATATGATATATGACCCGCTACAGACCTGTACTCCTCCAAATTAAAAAAAAACGTTTTGGGACCACTGCACGCAGAGAAAAAACATTTAACAATATGGTTGCCCCAACAATATTATTTTCATGGCAATGATATATTGTCATCGCAAACATTGTTGAATAAATTTTATTTTAAAACAATTTTGTTATAGCAATTATACTTTTATTCTCAATTCACAATTATTTTGCACAACATGTTAAATTAGAACCACATTATTATTGTTAAAATTCTATGTGCAAAAACGTGCACCCGAAAACGTTTTATTTTTATTTTTCAATCAAAATAAATATCTTTAATGTTCAAAATGTTTTTTCATTTGTTGAAAAAAATATGTGAGGGATTTTTATTTTTAAAATAAATATCCATCAATGATGAAAAAAATAAATAACTTTAACGATAAATATCAGTTCGAAAAAAATTTCAAATTATTGTTTTTATACCCTACACCACCATAGATGGGGAAGGTATTATGCGTTTGTGCTGATGTTTGTAACACCCAAAAATATTGGTCTAATACCCACCTTAATTTATACCAATCGGCTTAGAATCACTTTCTGAATCGATTTAACGATGTCCGTCCGTCCGTCCGTCTGACCGTCTGTCCGTCCATGTAAACCTTGTAATCAAACTACAGGTCGCAATTTTGAACCAAAATTAATCAAATTTGGTACAAAGGTTTCTTATAGTCCAGGGACCTATTGAAATTGGTTACGATCGGTCCATTATTTCACTTAGCCCCCATACAAATGTCCTCCCGGAAAAGGGTTTAACGGTCATAAATCCCTTAAATATAGCAATATTTTAATGAAATTTGGCACATATAAGTTTCATATAATTTTATATAAGTGTGCCGATTTTTAAAAATAGCTCCCATATAAACCCCTTTTCAGAAAATCACTTTAACGGGCATAAATCCCATTAAAATGTTAGTATCAAGTTAATATTCAACATAACAAATGATAGTGCCAAATTTTACAAATATCGGTCCATAATTTACCGTAGCTCCCATATAAGGCCCTCTTTCTGGAATCATCCAAAAGTGAATAAATTCATATACATGTCAGCATCAGCGTAATATTCTGTATTCGTATGTTTTATTTTACACTTATGAGTATCGGTCCACATTTGACTCCAAGTCTAATAAAAGACCCCTACCCGAATTGTAATGTACACAATGGTGTAGGGTATCATATGGTCGGGCTTGGCCGACTATATCTTTTTCTCTCGTTTTATTCATACTTTTGTTTTGTTTTCAAAATATTTTTTATTCAAATGAAATTGTTGTTGTTTAGAATTTTTTCCATCCGATGAAAAAAGTTCAAAATAATTTTCAACTTTTGTAATAAATATCACAAAAGATATTTATATTTTTTATTTTCATCATGATGAAAAAAATTTAACTATTGATGAAAATAAAAAAATCATGATGGATTGTTTTTTTAATATTAAAATCCGGTCTCTGCTAAATATATTATTGTGTTTGTAATTTTGAATTGACAACAAAATTTTTGTTTTTTATTGGAAACAATATACATAATTAGTACTGGACAATAAGTATACTTGCTGTTTTTTATTCAGCTTCTAGCTTCTTCAATAGAGCTAGTTATCTGTCGGCGTGTTAAAAATATATTAGAATAGGTATATATTGAATGTATATTAGAGTGTCCCGTAGAAAAAAATTTTGTAGGAACACCCCTCAAAAGATGCGTAAAAATTAGATGAATATGGGAAAAATATTAAAAAAATTTTTTAAATTGATCTTCAGTTCCCTACCAGCGATTGAATGGCACGGGTCTAGAACATTTCGTCCAAAAAATAGTATTGAGTTTAGTCTTGAAATAGGTATCAAAAAATACGTATTTTGTAGAAAAAATATTTTAAAAAATGTTCGAAAAAAATTTGGTCCATAAACCGTCATTTATATTTTTTATAATTTTGTTCCTTTTATGGCTAAAATTTAAAAAAACTGCATTGTAGTAAGAACTGTTGATAATATGTAGATTTCCAGATTTTTTAAAAAAAATTGTTCATCAAAATACCTTAAAAAGTTTTCTAGCGAACGAAAATCCCATTGGAAAAATGTTTAAAATATTTTTTCCATAACCAGCATAAAGATACGAATTTTTTGATACCCATTTCGATTAAAAAATCGAAACTTTTTTTTTGCAAAATGATTTTAAAATCGCTGGAAGACCAATTTTAATTTTTTTTTTCCCATATTCAGCTAATTTTTACGCATCGTTTGAGTGGTGCTCCTACATCGAAATCTCGAAAAACGCTATTCTCGGGACACTCTAATGTATATGTAAAGAAGTGAGTTATGTAAAATTAATTATTTTAATTAAAATTAATTAGAAATAAATATTTTACATAAGTGTTTTAGATTGTGAAAATATTTTAAATGCACAATATGCAAAGAAAACTACACAATAGGTTATCTTCGGAGTGCTAAAAATAAGGAAAATTATAAACAAAATTCACAACAAAAATATTTAAATAGGTATGTTTTCGAATGGTTTTGAAATCACACAGGAATTTTTTTCTATTTATGTTGCACAATTCATTGCCGTCTAAAATTTTGTATTGGACATAGAGTTATCAAGTAAGTAAAGTAAAACACAATTATTTTAAATAAATAATTGCTATGCTAACTTTACAAATGTTTTTGTTCACTTATTTAATTTTAGATTTCACGCAGAGTACTACAACTAAAAAAAAATAAACAAGTACTTATACAACAAAAATATGGTTGTAGATCAGCAATATTTGTATTGTGATTCAACCATATTACTGCTGTATATATGAATCAAGTACATATACAACAAAAATATGGTTGCATATCAACAATAATTTTATGGTAATTCAACCATATTATGGTGCTACATCCAACCATAATATAATTTAGAGAAAACCATAAGCTCCAACCATAATATGACAGAACTCGATTATGGTTGCTATTCACCATATTTTTCTTTGCGTGTGTGTGACGCTAGTTTACGTTAGTGTACAAATTTTTTTGCAAAATTGAAATTTTTTGCCAAAATTTCAATGTGTATAGAATTTCAACATATTTTTAACAAATTTTTAGAAATTTATAGGGTAAAGTTATAGGGTAAAATCGCAAAAAAGTCAAGGCCAAAAATGAGAAATTTATTTTTTGAAGTTAAATATCTTTTAAACCATACGAGATAATTTATTAGATAATAATTATTTTCCTTGTCTTGCTTAGGAGAATTTAAAAATGTAGCGGCGTCCGTGATGCAGCTACACACTCTATCCAACAATATTCTGAAAGCATAACTCCTCCTCTATCGATGTTACAAGTTTCATCTAAATCGGTTCACTGGTTTCAAAGTTCCAGACTTATTACCATTTATTTTGCTTTTGGCCCCACTATGCCATGCATACTTTAGAAGTTATTAATAATTAAATATGTAAACCTTTGTACAGTTTTTAGCTTTTTTTCATTTTTAAAACCGTCATATTTTTGGAACGGAAGAGGACATGACTCTAAAATTTTATGATTTAAGAAACACTACCAACAGAGATGCAAGCCGATTAAAAAATTTCGGCGGCGGCTTAACGGCTTTGCGCCGAGTTTGTTATTGGATTGTTTACTTCAAACAAACAAACTAAAACAAAACAAATAATATAAAATTTTGTTGGTTTTGAAAGACGGGCTCAACTAAATAGTTGTCGTGAACAATTTTTGTTTATTTTTACGAAATAAGTATGCTTATAGAATGAAACTTATTTTATTTAAAATAGGCTTATACCATAAAACAACTCCCAAATATCGAAAAGAAGTACCAAAAATTTTCAAATTAAATGTAAGTAATATGTTAGCTCTGGCATAAAATATTTAGGCAATAAAAAGTTGCTGGTAATCAAAAAAGCAAATAAAGTTGACTTAAAATTGAGCCGCCGATCAGCCAAACAACTCAGCGGCGCCGTGGCTTGTTAAATAAAATCGGCTGAGCAGCTAGCCGCCAGCTGCGCCGTTACGGCTTGGATCACTGACTACCAATGGTCAATGTCTGTATTGAATTTCATTTACATTGGAAATGTTAAATCTGATTGCTGCCCGTTTTCACATGGAATCAATCATAAGACAAATTTCACATGTTGTCTATACTACTGAAGAGCCTTTCAATCAGTTATAGTTTCCAGCTTGCTAGATTTTGGCGTTTACATTATATTAAGATCTTTAATTGAATTCATGCCATAAAATCATCTCATAGTAATAATTTAAAGAATTGTAATAAAATTACTATATTATAAAATTGTCGTTAAAATCTAGTTCCCAGCTAAAATTTTAGCTATTTTTTTAATAACTAGAATATATATTTTTTGATAAAATACGTGCAGTTTTCTTTTATTCAAGTGCTTTTAAAATTCTCTGGAATTCCGGACAAAATTCCCGGAAAATCAAAAAAAGGTCCATTTTAATAAAAATTGTAAAAATGATATTAAAATATCAATTTGATTTCCCTGTCAGACTATTAACGTTCCCACATTACATATATTTCTTAATATATGTTCATGATTACTTGTTCTCTTACCAATTATAAAATAATTTCCCTTTTTATAAATTCTTAAAATTTTATTACATCCACTACATATAAAAAAACTAAAATTTTTCGAAAAATATGGTCCCAATGGTATTCCAAGCTTTGTGTTAATCAAATTTATAATTAATTCCATTATGTTCAACTTTAAGATACTTATTTAACATATCCCTTTCCAATGGCTATTTTCCAGATATTTGGAAAAAGTCATTCATCACTTCCTGTTTAAATCTGGAAGTAAGTCCAACCTTATTCCTTATTTTAATGACTAAAATCAATGCTCTTTACTTCAAGAGGATTTAAATAAGAGGACTTTGAGGTTCTCCTTGATAACAAATTAAGTTTTAATTCCCACAAAACGCAAATAGGCGAATTAATTTATAAATTAATTCGCCTTGTTTTGATCTCTGCTACAAAATTATATTTTTTAGTTTCACTCGAAAAACGATCTTATTAAATAATTCACCAACCAATTTTCGAAATACCCCCAAAATTTTTAGATATTTCGAAAAAACAGTTTTGAAATTAGTTGATAAATTTTAAGTATACAAACATGATTCCTCTACTTTAAGAAAGCATAATAGAAAATTTACAGGAACCTACAAAAAAAGAAAAAATTAAGCATAACTCTAAATTTTGAGAGGCTTTGGATATTTCTAAAACTAATTTATAATTTCTGAATATAAAAATTGTTCATACAGGTGTGCAAACTCTTCAGAAAAACAAAAAAAAAACATTTTTTTTATTAATACAAGCGGCTTAAAATTTAAAATGGGTCTTCAATAAAACTTTCAGATGGTTTAATAAAATATTTTTGGAAAATTACACTAAAAGTATTATTTTTGTCACCGTCCTCTTCGAAATGGTTGACATTTTCCTGGGAAAATGTTTAATTTTTAACGGTTTTAAGTTAATTTTTTTACGCCAAATTATGCATTTTCCCATCAACATTTTTTAAAATTTTTATTGAAAAATTACAATTCTACAATTTTATAAATTAAATCTGTATGGTGAACCAAAATTTTCATATGTGCATTGTACAATATTAAATCTAAGAAAAATATTATATTTTGTATAGCAAAAGCTGGGAAAAGTGTAATGTTATTTATTAAACAATTTTTAATTTTTATGATTTTTTTCTGTGTTGTTACTTAAATGCTCTTGTTCATTTTTGATGTTAAAAAGTTGTGAATAGATTCGGATTTATAAAATAAAAAATGTTTTTCATGAAGCTGAAATTTTTAAATAATATTAAAACATTTGTTAGTGCAATATGTCGTATTGTCATAATGTCATAAAATTTTACAAATGAAAAGCAAAACTAAGACGAATATTTTTTCTAAACATAATTTAGCAATTCATAGACTATATTGACGATAAATTCATTTTGCCTTCTTTTATTTTGGATAAAGTAATTCTTTCTTAAAGAATTTTAATTTTTTCGTTTTCCTATTGTAAGTTTTTAATTTTTCTTTGTTCGAAAATTCATATTGGAATAGGTCTTACTCCGTGCCTGAGTAAGACCTATCCTGGAATATGCATCTGTTGTTTAGTATCCTCAATATGATGTTCACGTAAAGAAAATTTAATCAGTCCAGAAGCAATTTATGCTGTTTTGCAAACGATCACTTTCTTGGAATCCAAATATAAATTTTCCCCCGTATGAAAGTCGTTTTGCATTAATTAAACTTCCCACTCTTAAGAACAGGCGAATTTATCTTAACATTTTATTCATTATAAATTAAATAAATGGTTTTACAGTTTCCGAGTTTCAGGTTCGTAAGCTTGAATTCCTTGTCATATTTCTTCCAAGAAGGAACTACATCCCTCTCAAATTTTAATACTTCCGTAACAATTTTTCCAATTTTGATCCGTTTCGAAAAATGTGAAATGATTTTAATACGTAGTACGATCTTATTGATTTCTCCCATGATATAAATGCTATTAAGGAGAACATTCGGCATTTTTTGCTAATTTACAATATATTAAGATTAAAATTCTTCTACGATTACAATTTTATGAAAAACGAAAACTTAAAAGCTAAAACAGGTTCAAAAAATGCCGAATGTTCTCCTTAATAGCATTTACAAAGTACGCACAGATTTTCTCGTCTTTTGAAAAATAAATGCAAACAAATTATGTAAAGGTATACAAATTAAGTTTTATATTAGTGAACATAATCGTGATCATATATATATTTAAAGCTTCCTTGAAAATATCAAGTAAAAACAAAGTATATACAGATTTAAACAATTTTTTTAAGTGCATTTAACTCACTCATATGATGTTAATAAATAAAAAGTGGCAAATATTAATTATATAACTATAAAATAAAGTTTTGAATAACAAAAATATACACCCAAAAATTTTAAAAGTTGCATTAAAGTCAAACGCGTAATTATTTTTGGGTGCCACTTGATTCCAATATAAGTTATATTAACAGATACAGATTGGTATACATTGTGACTGATTTCAATTAGCGCCTTGGGTGTGACACGACAATTTATGAAATATTCAAGACACGGCGAACTCAGGTCATGAATACATTTTATGCAATTTTTTGTTGAAACCCGTTTTTCGCTGAACTTAAACAATATACAGGTAACCCTCGATTTACACGGCTTGTTGGGACAGGAGAAATTAAAAACGCGTAAAACAAAGTTTAGATTAAATACAAATTTACATTTTGGGTCCAAAATTTCTATATATCGCATAAATTAAAGCACTCAATAAATGAAAAATGTTAGTTTGGGACCTAAAAATCGCGATAAATTAAAACACATGAAATTATTTATTTTTATATTGGTTCCAACGATATTCCATATTTCTATATTTAAAAACATGGGTATTGATTTTCATACCATAAATTGCTTTCAGGTTGTTCCAGACAATCGCAATTAAACAAAATGTTTTTTTTTACGTTTTATTAATTTATTGGATCTGCCTGTTAGGCCTTACAATAAGTATATAAATCTTAAATCTAAAGCTAAATCTAATTACTCTCTATCGAGAGCGAAGATGACATAAATTGACCCTCCTATTAGCGGGGTGGTAGATCATTTCTGCGAAGCCTTGAATGTGTTCGGGCTTCTGCTAGTTGTCTTGCAAGTGGGTTTGGATGACTATGCAATTTTGCTATATATTTTGCCTTAAATTTGTTGAACTCGTCCCTGACAAGGGGTACATCTAAATCTTTATGGATGTTCTCGTTTCTTATATACCATGGTGCACCCGTCATGGTTCTAAGAATTTTTGATTGGGCCGTCTGTATAAGATCAATACTCGTATTGCTGGCCATTCCCCACAATTGGATGCCATATGTCCAAATTGGTTTTAAAACGGTTTTATACAGGATGACTTTATTGCCAAGGCTGAGTTTCGATTGCCTATTTATTAACCAATGAAGGTTGGAAGCTTTTAATTTCATACTAACTCTCTTGGTTTCTATATGACGGCGCCATGTAAGTCGCCTATCCAAATGAATGCCAAGGTATGTGACATAATCAGACTGGGGAATGACAATATTATTGAGTTTAACGGGTGGGCAGTTTCCTCTCCTCAACGAGAAAGTAACATGTTTGCTTTTTAACTCGTTCACTCTTATGCGCCAATTTTTTAACCAAGTCTCCACATGTCTAAGATAAGTATCTAGTTTATTAGAAGCTGCATGTGGGTTTTCATGTGAACTCAATATTGCTGTGTCATCAGCAAACGTAGAAATTGTCAGTTCATCGCATGTTGGCAAGTCAGATGTGTAGATTAAATACAGAATAGGCCCTAGAACACTACCCTGTGGGACACACTTTTAGCTGCCCTCCATAGGAAGAAGTTAGTGAATTTATTATTCGTCAAACTTTCAATGTAACTCTTGTCTCGGCGATCATCTTCTATTTGAAGGGCTCTTCTTAGTTTTTTGCTTGCAACGGACAGCCTCAGCTTTGCAGCTGGTGATCTAGTTTGTTGCCATTCTCTTCTAAGTTTTCTCTTTTCAAAAAGCAGTTTTTCAATATCCGAATTGGAAATAGGCATATAGCTTTTCTTATAAACTGGAATCTTAGAATGTTCCAAAGCAGAAGCAATTAACGACGTGAAGTCGTTTGCAAATTCGTTTATATCTTCCTCACACTCTAGATAAGGCTCAGTGTGGATATGACTGCTGACGTATTTTCTATATTTCAACCAATTCGTCCTATAAAATGTATTTGTAGGGTATTCAGGTATATTCATCGCTCCATAATACGTAACTATTATTGGAGAGTGGTCAGAAGATAAATCATATGATACTTCAGTAGTAACAGAATTTCGATTAATATTCTTAGATATGGCAAAATCTATAAGATCAGGAATTTTTCTAGGATCAGCAGGCCAGTACGTTGGTTGCCCTGGCGACACGAAATCCATGCCATTTTTGCGATCAACTAGAACCTTGTATAGCTGTCTACCTCTGGGATAATCACCACAAGCCAGAAAACTATCTCCCAGAAAACTATCTCCTTCAAATTTTTCCTTGGTCATCGAAAATCGTGGGGGGCAATAAATTGAACTTAATGTCAAATTACCAGAAAAACATTCAAGATGAATAGATGTTGCCTGCAAATAATCTTTTGAGAATTCATCTAGTGCATAATGTTTTATTCGTCTTCTGATTATTATACCGGTACCACCATGTGCTTTACCATCCGGATGATTTGTGCAATGAAATGTGTAACCTGAAATATAAAAATTATATCTATTGGTGAGATGAGTCTCTGAGACCAGCATCACATCAATATTTTGTTTCTGCATGAAGTGAGATATCTTAGATTTATGTTGGTTCAGACCATTTGCATTCCAGAAGCATATTCGCAAATAACTCATTTTCTCGTTAAGAGGATTTGAATCATTTGGTTCTGCGCTCTTAAAAGTTCTTGTATTGTGTTTTGCATGGACGACATAAAATTTGTCATATTTTGATTAAGAGAGGTTATTGTCTGCGTAAGAGATTGTATAAAAGTTTCTAACCCTCCCGAATTTTGGGGTATGTTAGGTTGTTTAAAACTTGTTTTTAAAACGCTGGCATATGAGCCATTATTAGGTATAAATGAACTTGCTTGATCGTTTAGTAAATTTGACTTTACTGAAGCCGTACCTTCCTTTCATCTGGTTCTAATTCAACTCTGAACATTGGCTGGGGGATCTTATCCCTATTAAAAATATTTACTACTACTCTTATTTGATAGCCCAACTCTTCTAGGGCCTCCTTGATTTCATTTGGCTCCACACTGGACTCTATACCTTTAATTACCACTATCAACCCTTTACTACTTTTCAATTGATAAGTGTAGAAATTTTTCTTACATTCATTTAGGTAATGAGAGATTTTCCTGTAACAATCCTCAGTGTATATAACGATTTTCGTCTCTTGCACACCGCCTTTTCTAATGGGAACAATATGAAAATTATCTTTTCCGATAAGATCAATTAATGTTTTTACTAATTTGTTGGAGCTTGGCTCGCGAAGATATATTGGCGGTGGTTTTGATGGTTTTTGAATAGTACCATCTTCTTTTTCTTGATGATTGTTCACATCATCACTCAAGAGAGCAAAACGGTTGCTAGTCAAGGGGTTATCATTTACTTTTTGTTTCTTTGCAGAAGTCATCCCCTTTTGGGGACTTAAATTTCTCTTATTAATATTTAGATATCTAAGCATACCAGTTGGAACTAATGGTTTAGATATACTTATCTTATTTCCTTGTTTTGGAATAGCTCCTTTCTGCTTACCATCTTTGCCTTTTAAGGAATTTGCCTTTTAAGGAATCTCACTAGACATTGTTGTTAGTGGATTACAAGTTTGTGTATTTTGTTGTTGTTGTTGTTGTAATTGGATTTTGTATGTTTTCTTTTAAGCTTTGTTCTAAACAATTTTTTGTTTGTAGAATTTCTTGTGTATTTTTTTCATGTAAATTAATTACGGGGGAACAAGAGTGAGCTCTCTCAAGTGGTTTCGCGGTTAAATAGTTTTTTTTATATTCTGAATTATAAATGTTTTTGTTTTTAACACTCTCCCCGTTGAGAAATATATAAGCATTTCTGCCGTTTAAACTGAGTCGTCTCTCGTCTTGAGAACTCATAGACTCTTTTAAAATAATTATAACAGGTTATTATAACACTTTTATATACCAATTATTTTTTTCTTTTGTTTATTTGTTTACACAATTTGTTTATTTGTTTTTGTTTTTTTTTTTTTTTTTTTTTCTTTAAATTTTTAATGCAATATATGCTGCACTAGCAAAATAATATTTATAGCGTCCAATCACTTATTGTTTTAAATAAACTTTTCACTATTACACGATTAATTAATAACAAATCGCGGAGCGAACAAAAAATACGTCTGTTTGTCATGAGAACTAAACAGAGTTTTCAAGCAAAATCAATCATAATTTTTATTTTTTATATACTATTTTAGTATTCTATTATATTTGTTATTACACAGCAAAAGGGAACTGAAAAAGAGTTGAAAAAGTCACGAATTTAACATTGTGTTGTCATTCGAAAAAAGTACTTAGTGGTGAAAAAGAGCTGCAGAATTAATTTTTTTAACCCATGGTTGTCATTGGCATGATGTTATTTTTTTTTTTTTATACTTTTATAAATTTTTGAAATTTTTATTTCCGTTGAAATTATTTATCTAAAAATTCACTTATTATCACTTTTTTAAAATAATTATTAAGAACTTCCAAAAAAAAGTTCAAAACATGCACATTGTTCCACTTTTAAAGTGCTGAAGATATTCCCTTTTGGAAGCACTTGATCGTTTTTTTGCTGGGTTGTATTATAATTTTTGTCTATTAAATTGTCTGTATTCTTTTATTTTGTATTCTTTTTTTAAATATTTTCTTAAAATAATTTATTTTTTCAAGAAAATTTCTGAAGATGCACGTTGGGGTAAAATGGGTCAAGTGGGTCAGTGGCGATTAATTGAATTTTGAAATTTTAATTTTTGTAATAAAGTTGAATACCGAATAAAAAAGACAAAATTATGTATTAATATCAATTAAAATGTTTAAGCCAGGTTGTATTATTTTCTTATAAGGTGCTGTCAAAACAAAACATTTTTTTTACATTTTTGAAAAAGAGTAAAAATTAAATTTTCATAAAATTTCAGTGTATTAAAAATATATATATATAAAAATAAATGTGTGTTTGTTTGTATGTATGTTTGTTTGAAGTCTATAGCCGCCTAAACGGCTAAACCGATTTTCTTGAATTTTTCACAGTATGTTCCTATATGCCTGGAAGGAAAAATAGGCTACTTTTTATTTAGAAATTCCATGTGGGCGAGATACCACGCCCACTTACTAAATAACTAAAGTAATATATCACGGAAAATGGTAATACTAGAGTCCTCAAATTTTGCACGAACAACTTTGACACCTATATGAATATTCTGGAAAAAAATAGGCGAACTAGCAATAGGGGGTGTGGCACATCCCACGCCTAATATTGCTTGCCAATACCAAATGCCGTAAATTTAGGAAACTATTACATTACCCAAATTTTACATTTCCCAAATTTTGTACAATAAACTTAAGTGTCAATGTGAACATTTTGTGCAAAAATGGGCGGAAAAGAAATAGTTGGCGTGTCATCTCTCATATAAAGTTAATACCAAAATTTGTATATCTGGGAAACTATAAAAGTTAGAGAGCTCAAATTTTGTACGACTAGCATTAGCTTCAATATGAATATTTTGGACAAAAATTGGTACACTAGCAATAGTGGGCGTGGCACCTCCAATATAAAGAAAATATTAAATTATCATATCTGAGAAAATATAACAGTTAGAGTTCTAAAATTTTGTCGGAGCCACTTTGGTATCAATATTAATATTTAAGAAAAATATGGGCGGACTAGAAGTAGGGGGCATGGTACCTCCCATATGAATTAAATGCAAAAATTCGTATATCTGGGAAACTATTGGAGTTGGAATGCTCAAATCTTGCACAAAGAATTTTGACATCCATGAAAACATTTGTCTAATAAATTAGCGGATTATGGGGGTATGGTCCCTCCCATAAAAATTAAATACAAAAATTAGTATATCTGGGAAACTATTAGAGTTTGAAACATCTATCTATCTATCTATCTATCTATCTATCTATCTATCTATCTATCTATCTATCTATCTATCTATCTATCTATCTATCTATCTATCTATCTATCTATCTATCTATCTATCTATCTATCTATCTATCTATCTATCTATCTATCTATCTATCTATCTATCTATCTATCTATCTATCTATCTATCTATCTATCTATCTATCTATCTATCTATCTATCTATCTATCTAATTTTTAAGAAAAATGTTATATTTTAATTACTAAATAAATATATTTTTTTAATCCCTTAATTACTATGTATTTCATTTCGGGGGGTGGCGAAGCACACGGGGTATTAGCTAGTTAAAAATAAAAATCTTACATTACATTAAATTACTTTACAAGTAATTGTAATTGATATTTTTTCAATTACAATTACAGTAATTTTAATTGAAAAATTCCAATTACAATTACAATGTAATTGAAAATAATTGTAATTAATTACACTCTCAATTCCTTTAAAATTAAATTTAATCGAAATTCTGTTAAAAAAATTCAACATACGATTTTTATTTTCGGTAATTTTGTATATTTTTAATGCCATACAATCATATTTTTTTTTAAAAACTTATACATATCGAAGTTAATTAGTAATTGAAATTTTCAATTACAATTACTTGTAATTGTAATTGGAACTTTGGTTGGATTTAAAGCATGTAAACGAAAAAATTTTACATTTTCAAATGTAAATATTTAATTATCTACAAATATGCTTATTACTTTTGTTTAAAATTATCAGTCGCTGAATAAATATAAAAATTTTAAAAATTCAGAAAACAATTTTTGGACACCTTTCTCACACCATTTTTTAAAACTTTTGTAAATTTCATAAAACATATAATAAATGTTCACAATTTTCTTACATTTTACACGTTTTTTTGACACTACGTCAACCTTGGATGTAAAATTTTTTAACTGGTTTTGATCCTTACTAATTTTTTATGACACCCATATTCAGTGTGTTTTATATTTTTTTTATGATAACCTTTTTACCGATTCACTTTTCGATGCCAAATCTAGGAGTGTTAATCAACACATTATTTAGCATTTTACTGAATTTATCATTGTTAAACTAGGATTTTTGTGACTTGAAGTTGGTTGATGCAGTGTTCAAAAAAATTTTCTCAAAATTAATTTTGTGTTATTTTCCAATTTTTAAGATTATGAATGAACGGTTTGAATTTAATAAAAAAGTATTCCATATTTAAAATCTTCGGACTTCTCAGATTCAGAAAAGTATCCGATCTATATCATATTGCTTACTGCGACTGAAATATTTACGTTTTAAAATGTAAAAAAAAAATTCGTTTACACATTTTTTAAAGAAATTTGTCCAAATTTTTTTTCTGGTGTTTTTAAATTTTTAAGATATTTCGTTTACTTATATCTCGAAACCCAAAATGTAAATGTATATATATTCTCAAAACTTTACAGAATCAGAAACCTTTCAGCTTTTTCCAATACTATATACTGTGGCTTAAATATATCCAATTGAAAATGTAAAAAATTTTTCGTTTACATGCTTTATATGAAATTTCACATTTTCGTAGCGGACAGTAACACTAACATTTGGGTTTAGAAGCAGGATCCCATATACGCTTCAGGAGCGGAGCTATGGGGGTTCAAAATAGGGTACTAATGTCATAGAAAATGTTTAACCACTAGCGAATGTTTTTGGGGCAGAATCGAAATTAAAAAAAGATAATAAAAGATTTATATAAAATATCGCGTACTTATTTTAAATTTAAATTCACGCATAGTGCGAAAAAAATCCAATATAATTTACGCAAAATTTTAGATCGATTTAAAAATGTTATAAAATGTTTGCAAATTAATATTTTTCGCGCCACAATGGTTTTAAAATGTAATTTGGATACCTTTTTTATCACGTGATACTTTAGATTCATTGGAGTTACGCTGTGAGTGTGCCTCACGAAAAAAGCACCTCACGTTTTTGTCTCCCCAAGTTTGGGCACCTGCTGTAGCGTTTCTATTGAAAGCATAATTACAAAGACAATAAACCTCCATCATATATTCTGTTATACACGAAACGGCGCAAATTTTCTAATCAAAAAACTGCAAAAAAAATGTTTAAATTTTTGGTTTCACAACTTGTTCACAATATATTTTAACTAGGATTGCCAGATTCAAATTGTGGTCTAACTTAATATTCCTCAAAAACAAGCTTGATTCAAAAAAAAATGACAGTCTATACATAAGTATATATATATATATATATATATATATATATATATATATATATATATATATATATATATATATATATATATATATATATATATATATATATATACATAAGAAGTACACATAAAAAAAAAAAAAAGATCAAGTGCTTTCAAAAAAGAACATTTTCACAACTTCAAAAGTAGAATTTAGTGCACATTTTACGATTTTTTGGAAGTTATTAATATTATAATATAAATATATTTTTAGCAAGAAAAAAGGTTAATAATTAAATTTTACAAATTTTAAAGTATTTTTATTAACTTTTAATAAGTCTTAAACAGAATTTTTATTAAAAAACATAGGTTTAAGTGAATTACTTCAAAAGCAATGAAGAAACATAAAAGAAGAACATCCTACCAATGACAACCATGGGTTAAAAACTAACAACACTAAGACGAAAGTTAAAAATATTGCACCTCACTGAAGGATATTGATCAATTTTGCAAAGATTTTTGCTAAAAATTTATTGCAAAATTTGCCTTATGAATACATTTCATAAAATACATCGAATTTGTCTATAGTCGGCATGCATTTCCCAATATTCGGCATGTAATTATCCAGTACTAATAAGTAAATATAAACAAATTGCACAGAAGTCTATCTTTTATGCCAATTTTCTTATTAATAGTGAATATATTAAATTTTTCATTGTAGAAAATTAGTGCTGTTGGCATCTTGAGCGTACCAAAACTAATGCGAATTAATATATTTTAGAGTGTGCCTAGTAAACATCTGCATCAATTCATTTGTAACTCATTTTTAATTACTCTCTTTCTTTTCAATTGTTGACTGTTATTGTTTTTTAAACTTAAAATCAAATCTCTGTGTGTGCGTACGTAAGAAAAAGACAAAAAAATCAAAACAAAAATAAACAAAATCAATTGTGCAGAGAGTCATAAAAACACTTTAACAACAAATCATTTACAACTGAATTGAATTGAATTAAATCTAAAAATGCAATACGGTCATTTGTTTGTTTTTTTACAAAATTTGATGTGAAGCAAATATTAAATTAAAAAAATTTAAATATTATAGGTATGTAATTAAAAGTAAATAAAAATATCACAAATAAAATAAATTTTATTTCATTTTAGATATAATTAAATATAATTAAAATAACAAATTATTAAATTTTCTAAGCAAAAACATTGAAATCAAACGTAATTATTATCTGTTGTTTATTTAAAAATACATAATTGTTATGTTCCATGCATTTTTTCATATTAGATGTAAGGGAATGACAGTAATTCACAGTTTTGTTTTGATGTTTTTTTTTTATTTAACATTATTGTTTTTCTAAAAATCATAAGCAGTAATTTCTCAAAGAGAACAGAACATGTTTTGTTTTTGCTTCATCGTTTCAATTCAACTCAATTCAAATAATTTTTTTTACAGAGTTTGTTTTGTATTGTTTTGTTTTTTATTTTCGCAGTAATGTAAGAGCATACATTAAAAAACATTACTGTGAATTGAAAAGCAAATGATTTGATGCAGATGTTTAGTGCCTAGAAAGTGTTTTCTTCAAGGTTGGAAACAGAAACGAATAACGGTATCGGTATTCAATTTATTTTTATTTCGGTAACGGTATCGATAACGGTATTTTAAATTATATCGTTATCGGTATACCGTTACCGAAACAAAAATACCGGTAAATACCGTTATTATTAAAAAAACTGGAAAAATCTTAAAAAAAGTTAAATTTTTAAATAATTTTTAATTAAATTTCGCGAAAAATTGATTAAATTACATATTTGTATACTTAATTTAATAAATTTGTACATTTAATTTAATATTTTTCTATTGAAATGTTTAAAATATGAATATTTTTCTTCAGAGAACTTCATAAAATTTTAAAATTGCTTGTTTTATGGCAACAAAGCATTTAGGAATATTAAACTCGACTTTAAAGACAAATTGGTATAATTTTTTGCAGTACAGTGAAATTAAAAATTTGGACAAATTTTGTATTTACCACAGATTTTAATAAAGACAAAAATCGTTCAATTATTTTGCAAACATTTTTTCAAAAAAAACCAATTTTATTATAAAATTGCAAAATGTTAAATTGTGCAAAGATATGTGGAGTAGCACAAAAAACAGAATACCATGAAAAGGAGCAAGAAAGCAAGAAAGTACTAATTATTTACTCACTAGAAGTTTTTAAAGTTGTAGGATTAAAAAGACGCGCCAAAACCATGATTGAATGAAAGTAAGAAATTTAAATCTAATTCAAACTCTGAAAACGCTCAGGAGAAAATTTTCCGGACTTTTTGATCTCCCCGGTATCGCGATGAAAAAATAAATTTAAAAAATTGTTATTGCACTGATTTTTCAAATTAAATGAACTCTGACTTATATATTATGAAACACGTTTTTGGATATTCGCAGAATCGTTATTCATACATACATATATCAAACATGTATCAAAAAATTTCGTATTTGAGCCAGAAAATTAAAGACATGAAAGACAAGCTTCGAAACACGATATTAATGAATTTATTAAAAATTCACTTAAAAATGTAGAGTTTGAGGTAATTTAAATGTTAGTTCAAATGGCATAAAATTGTCTGTACACCCAGAGAAATATCAATCACATACGTGTTGAAAACGATACCATTCTGTGTCAATAGTAAATCTACACCGTATGTGTTTAAATTAAACACTGCGTGTTCAATTCTTATTGAAAATCGATACCTAATTAGCACAAAGTTGAAACCATTTCGGTATCAAATTGTTAAATTACATATGTTTTCTATTAAATTTGTTAACGAAAGGTATTAAAAAGCTGTTACCGTAATTTACCAATGTGACCACAACCGTTGTTGATTTTGAATCGAATTTTTTCCCTTAGTGTATAATCAATAGGCTGATCCATATTGAAACGTACTTAGTTAAATAGTGAAAGCGATCGAATAAAATATTTTATAATTGGAACATAATGCTATAAGACTATCTTTTTTTCTGAACATTCTAAATGTTTTTTCAAAATTTCTAGAGATTAATTCCGGATGTTGTCCATACCAATGAAAAATGTATATCGTATATTTAAGATGCCTACAAGATCCTTTCAATAAGTTTAAGTTTATTTCTTGCTGCTTCTTAGTACTGAAACGATGTTTGTTTGAATCCATACCTAAGATTCATTCTATACAAGAAATTCAAAGAGTAATGAAATTATATGAATACATAGTTCCCAGCTGGATTTAGCATATTATATTACAATCGTTAAACAAATTTCGCAAATATATTACCTGTTGTTGAAATTCGTGCAGTTTACGGACAAAAGTTTCCTCAGAGAAAGACATGAAAAACCACAAATTTCCCGAGAAATATTGGTATTTATTCTTCAAAGATAGAAGAACATTTGTCGGTCTTTTGGAGACTACAAAATTAAGGAAAGAATCTTCATAAAAGGAAATATCAAGAACCTATCAATACTTTCAACAGTATGTTCAAATGATAAATAATTGAGATCATATTAATAAATAATAAAGCATTTCTGTGTTCGCAGTAAGACTTTTTATCAAATAGAATTCGCATTAAGTTTAAGACATTGAAACCTCTTTAAAAATATATTTATCGCAACCTATATAATAAAAAAGTGAACAATAAATGTCCTCTTTAAAACAATATTCTATAAACATTACATTAATATTAAGAATAATATTATGTTGAAAATTTGTATTATTAAAATACCGAAACTTAAATACCGGTATATACCGGTACAGAGGGAAACGGTATTTGAGTACCGGTATTTTTAACAAAATAATAATTTCGGTATCGGTATCAGTTACGGTAACCAACTTTAAACGGTATTTAATCGGTATCGGTATTCATAACGGTATCGGTTTCCAACCTTGGTTTTCTTTGAAGTAAATGATGTAGGAACACAACTCAAATGTGGTAAATAATGAAAAATAGGTATTAAAAACTTTTTGAAATTAAAATTCAGGTTTCTAAAAAGAGAAACGTATAAAGTTCTAAATGAGAAAAATGCTAAATATTTT
This sequence comes from Protophormia terraenovae, assembly GCA_951394005.1. Classification (NCBI taxonomy): domain Eukaryota; kingdom Metazoa; phylum Arthropoda; class Insecta; order Diptera; family Calliphoridae; genus Protophormia; species Protophormia terraenovae. The sequence goes on along the minus strand of OX596074.1, from coordinate 75,734,914 downwards.
TTCATAAAAACTCAAAAATTAAATTATTTTAAACCACTCTTAAAAGAAATTTGTATGTATTTTCCCAAAAAATATTTTAAATCTATTTTTGTACAGCTCATAAATACTAGGGTGATCGACGCGGTTTTCCAACCGGTTTTTTCAGTCAATGTGCTGTCGGTTTTTTCAAAATGTTCATTTTTCGAATGTCGAATAGACATTAAAATTAGCATTTTATTTCAGAAAACTTGTACTAAATAGTGATAGTGATATTTGAAAATTTAGGAATAATTTTTTAAATATTCATAAAGAGTGATTTCTAATGTTTTTAAAATATAGTTTAAGTCTAAATTGGAATTTATTCTATAATATTAAACAAATAAATAATTAATAATTATCCTGTATGACCCAATTTAATTTTTTTGATCCAACATTTCCTTTATTTTTTAAATGTGTTGTGTTAAAAAAGTTTCACCTGCAGAATCGTTTCAATTGAGACAGGCTTCCATATTAAGCCATGGTTTCTGTTTATGCTAACTAAAATTTAGATGATTTTTTCTACAATTTTGAAACATAATTATCTTCTAGTCATCTAGATATATAATTTGCTTAGCATTTTTTCTCCTTCCAAAGCTTTCTGAAGCTACCAAACGACGTAGAAAATTAAAATTTGGCTTAATTATAAAACTTTTTGTCCAACAAATCCTAATGGAACCATATTTTGAAATTTTTATCAGGGTGCGGATATAAGAGAATTTATGTGTCTTTTTCTAAGAATTTTTTCTCTTTCCAGAGCTTTCTAAAGCTCCCAGAAGACATAAAAAATTAAAATTAAGCTTAATTATAACCCTATTCGTCCTACAAATCCTAACGGAGCCAGATTTTGAAATCTCTATCAGGGAGCGAAAATACGTGGATCTATATATAAGGATTTAAATATATCTTTCCTAAGCAATGTTTCCTTTCCAGAGCTTTCTGAAGCTCCCAGACGACGTAAGAAACTAAAAATCGGCATACTTATAAAACTATTCGTTCAACACATTCTAACAGTGCCAGATGTTTCTATCAGGGACCAAAAAGTTTGTTTTATTATTAAGAACTTTTGAGTTGCCATAATTATTGTTTGCTCTCCAAATCCTATAAAAAACTGATTCTGTATTTCGGCCAGGGAGGCATTTACGACGATTTTTTTTATTTTGAAAGGTTTACGAATTTAAAACTTTAATCAATATAATTCCAATAAATTTGAACGGCTTCAAATAATTGACTTCGATTAGGGAGAGGAAGGTGTCTAAATGTTGTTCATATTTTTTTCTTTTAATTTTCGAATTTGTTTGTGCATATTTTCATTATTATATTATTTTTCCTGATATTGTTAGGCTTTTACGCTTGTATTTAATAAATTTTAACTTAATTATAAGAATTGATTTTTTTAAAGAAATGTAGTCTTTTGATATAAATATCAACTTCTGCAAAAAACCGGTTAACCGGTTTTTTTCTGAATTTCAAAAAGTGCAACCGGTTTTTTTAAAATACCTACTATTCGAACTATTCGAAAACCGGTTTCTCAAAAAAGTCGAATAATCGATCACCCTAATAAATACGCTTCGGTTATATTTAACGGAACCCTCTAATGTGCATTGATATTAATATGAACAAATAGTTTTTAAAAAATATGGAAATAAAACTGATGCCGACTGTAGGATTGAAGAGAAAATGGATTTGCCTAAAGTTGGCAGTCTATGCCGACTATAGGAAATTGTAAACCTTTTTTTTAATAATTGATCATTTGTTAATAATTAATAAACGTTATTCTTTATTATTGATGTTTAAATTCTAAATTGCCGACTACTGGTACATGCCGAACTTATGTACAATTACCCTATATAAGAAAAATCAAAAAATTTAAAAATTGTAAGTAAAAATATTAAAAATTTTTTTCTAACACTAACATTTATGCATACAAAATCTGTTTGCTTTAATTATTTTTATGAATGCCCGCAAAAGTTGTAGAGGTTTGAATTTAACATGCCTATTCTCAGAAAAATTGTGACTGTAAAATAGTCATAACACAAATTGTGACTATAGTCTTTAATTTTCTATTCACAAACAAAATTATATTAAGACCTGATATGTAGACAGTCTTAAGAGTTGTGACTATCATAAAAAGACATTTTAATTGAAAATAAAATATATGAAAATATAAAAAATGTGTTGTAGAATAAACAATCCAAACATACATATTTGAAACGTTTGAGAGCCAAAGAGCGCTAAAGCATATATGAAACACACTCTTATCCACATTTCCTGCGGATTTTCATCGGATTTTGCAGTATTATTTCCAAATTATACATTCTTTTCTAAAATTTTCAAATTTTTATAAAATATTTTATTTTTAATTTTTATTTACAATTGACAAGAAAAGACAAAAGGTTTTAATGTTAAGCATGTTTTATGACTATGTTAACAAAATATGAAGTTATGACCGAGTCACAAGTATAATTTAATCGTAACTTTTAATCATAATAAAATTGTAACTTTTTTAAGACTTTTTCTATGAATAGGCATGTAAAACTTATCTTAAAAAAAATAGAGCTTTAGTTTTATCAAAATCGAAAGGCGATTTTATAGAACATCTAAAGTACTATCAGCACATTTCAAAATTTTTTAATTTTATTTTTTGCACAATTTCGTAAATAGCAAAAAAAAACAATATTGGTTTAAAATTTCGCAAAATTATGAGCAATAAAAGACATATCGTGGAATCGTTTGCTGAAAAAATTAAGTTTGGAAAATATAGTCGTTTAAACATTACTACTCTTGATAGTTTTCTTAATTTTAGATTGAAAATTGATTTTATTATTTCGAAATATGAACAATAGTGCGAAATATGTAGGGCTGATTTTTGAGGTTGAGAACATGTTTTTTTGGTCCATACAATTATAAGTCCTTTAGATATTTTGACGCCATCTAAATTTTATTATTAAGCAAATAAAATGCCTTCATTTGACATCAATATTAAAATCATTTATACTTACTTCGCGATAGTTGTCAGCAATCAAAATAAGTTTGGAGATGAATGCCGCTGTAGCTGATATAAATGACGTTTCTTAAATTTTTATACCCACCATCAAAAAGATGGGGGGTATATTGATTTTGTCATTCCGTGTGTAACATGTCGAAGGAATCATCTAAGACCCCAAAAAGTATATATTTTCTGGGTCCTGGTTAGATTCTGATTCGATCTAGCTATGTCCGTCCGTCTGTCCGTCTCTTGAAAGCAGGATAGGACTCGAACGGGACAACGTAGGGGGACGAAATTTGGCACAAATATTTGTACTTTATAAGGTGTGTTTGGGATTGAAAATGGGCAAAATCGGTTAATAAACAAAAATTTGATAAAATTTGCAAAATTCGGTTTTTAGTGATGAAGTGTTGTTCATAATCATCCATTTATTGCATTTATTTATATTTATTTCTTTTTAAATAAATTTTTTATTGCACTTAGACAAATCTCTAAAGTTGCATTAAATGAAAAATAGTACTTTTTTTCGAACGCTATATTGATTTTGATATTGGGTATTAAAGCAGCTACAGATTGACATATCCCAGCAAAAAATTTTTAGGTACTGGTAAGCAGTGCAAAATTATACATGCCTGCCGATAGCACATCATTGATGCGCATTTGAGTAAACTATAAAAGGAAGCGAGAAATTTACATTGGGCTCATATTTTTTTTTACCGAATTACAACCTGCATCCTCTCTCGCTTACGTGGATGCAGGATTGTAAGCGAATGACTTTCTTCTCTCCATTTTTATTTACAATTTAATACAAAAAGTTCTGCTAAGTTGGATGATGCAATATTTTGAATTGAGTTGATTAGTTGTGATTGAGCGTTCAAAGTGTTAAGAGGTAAGTTTGTTCGTGAAAGTCGGAAAAAATAATGTACAAAAATTATCAGGGTAGGTAGAACGCTCACTTTTTGATTGATTCGGAACACAATTTTTATCAGCGAATTTAATCCTAATGTTTTTGAACGAATTTTATTTTTTTGTTTACAAATTTAATTTTTAGATTTGTTCGAAGATCAAAAATTTTATTTTTGAAAATAAAAATATTATTTGGGAATTAACCCAAAACGAATGATTCGAATTGAAGTCGTGTACAACGATATAAAAAATGTGTTGTCTTATGTTGAAAGAAAGACGTGTGGATATAAAAGACATTTGTACATACGCTTGTGTGTTTATAACTGCGTGTTTTTCTTTTGTTTGTTAAAATGAAGCAACAACACAATGTTTATGGCAATAATTAATTGAGTTTATTTTTTTTTTTTTTATTTTCATATGTATGTATATATTCATGTACGTAAATATATGTTTTTCAATTAGTAATATAGAAAAATTAGAATTATTTTAATATACATATGTATATTTTTTTTGCACATTTAAATCCATGTTTCATAATTTTATATGACAGCAATAAAAATAATTATTTTGTACGTACATATGTATGCATATATATTTTGCGGTAAATATTTAATTTACAAAATTTAATAATCCCATAAAATTTTTCTCCAATCAATCTATGCAATACATGTTTATGATTGTTATAAAATTAGTTTGGCTTTGTAATCAACCCTTTTTACTTTCTACAATCATTTAAAATACTCAAATTTATTAACCTTATAAACAAATTCTATTTTTGCTATTGCATTTCTTGTTTACACAAAAAAAAAAAAAAAAAATTATCGATATTACACCAACAACATTGTTATTTTTTACGACAGCTACTTTTTAAATAATTACATATTTGCATCACAGCCAAAAATTAATTCATATACTTACCATAGTATAATTATAAAGTATACTCGTAAGAACAGCTGTTTTACAATTTTTTCATTGGCAAACCTCGCGGTACTGTCAAATTGTTTTTGTATTCACATGTACATTTTTTTTTAGTTTTTTTTCTCTTGCTCTCTTTCGTTCTCTCATTTTTCCGTTCAAAGCATTTTGACATTGTGGGCAGTAGTTTTACACTAACAAAATACAAGCAATTTTTGTTTTTGTAGATGTGCGAGTACTTTCCCAGCAGTTCGCCGAACTAGTTCCGTTACGTCGAATTCGTTAGCCACTAAGAACTACCACTAGTTACTTTTCAACCCACTCACAATGCTTTTAACTGGTGAATTTAACATGGGGATGTCATTGGAGGTAACCAATTGGCCACCCTTTGCATTACTATTCACTAGTAGTTTGGATGGTACCATTTTTCTAGTTATTTCGAATGAAACATAATACTACACATTGAACTGTTCGTAAGAAACTAGCACTATCAGCATAACAAGTCATTAGTATTTTCACTAGTACAAAAACTCTAGTATTTGGGACGAAAAAGTTGAAAAAAAATTTTTACATTTATTTTGTATTTTTAAAGTTTTAATTTCCCTGATAAGTAATATTGTATTTTTATTTCATTAATTTACTTTTATTTAAGAATTTTCTGATGTTTTTATTTTAAATTTTTCTCCATCGATGTCTTCAGCTGGGCTTGAACTTCTAACCTTCTGGTTTGTAGGCACGCGTATTAACCACTGAGCTATTGATCTCTTTATTTAACATTCTGCTATGTGCTGTTTTCAATTTCATGAGAATATTTGTTGTAATATATGCATTATCTGTGCCAAAACAATTATACTAAAATACTAACGGCGAATTTCTGCATTACATGTAGTTAGTGATTTGGCTATTTATATATGGGTTTGATTATGAATTAAGAGAAGACGTATTATGAAAACAATAATGGGGAATTTGTGCATTACATGTAGTTAGTAAATTGGCAATTTATATATGGGTTTGATTATGAATTTAGAGAAAATGTCTTATTTAACAAAACACTAACGGCGATTTTAGGCATTACATGTATTTAGTAAATTGGTAATTTAATTACTACTTATTTATTTTTATATTATTTATTTAGACAAAATGTGAACATTTAACAAACAGTTGAACCAATAAAAGTAATTAGTATAACATATTATATTATAATAATGTATTAAATGTAATGTTGTTCTATGAAGGAAAAATAAAACAATAAAAAACTTAATATTTTAACGATTTCACTAAATTTCTAAAGAAAAAAATAAATAAATAAATAAAAAAAGCTAATGATCAGGTATTTTATTATGTTGTTTCTGCAACTTTTTTCTCGATAATTATACTCTACACTACGATAGGTGATTGGGGTTTTTACTAGATAAATTGGTCAAAATACTTACGTCAACTACTTAAATTATTTTTTTATATATGTTAAAAAAATTAAGTGCAAGATTGTTTGTTTGTGCAGCAATAACATCTAAATGGCTGAACGGATTTTTGGCACTCAGATATTACCAGTGCCGGAAGTAGTTATATATATCTCGATTAAAGTTACGACCCTTGTTTACGCCTACTTTTAAAAATATCTATTTTTTTAAATTAATGCGTTATTAGTGTAGCTATTTACTTGAAATTTTATATACAGATAGTGTTTGCACTGTAGAATTTATTGGATCTCGATCGGATATCACGTCTATATTTTGCGCCCACCTTTTAAAATTCTCAAACGGTTGAACCGATTGTCTGAAAATATTTTGTCACTAAATTCAAGTATAATATTTATTTTTTTATCATAGCAGGGGAGAAATAATCTAAAGAACTATTATGGTGAAAACCCTCAAAATTTGTTTTAGAATTTATTACCTTTTTTAGTTTAAATATCTCTTATAAATGTTGCAAAATAATTTGTTTTGGTCAAAATATATATACAGACCAAAGTATTTAAGAACTTATATTGCTAATAGAGGCACTAATAGTAAAATAATTTTAAAAATACAATAAAAGTTCTACATTCCTTAAATATATTTATATTTATATATTTTTTTTTAAGTGAAAATTTTCGTATGATTCAATTCGTAACGTTTTCATTAATAGTCTGTGGTTTTTATTTTGCTTCTTCAGCTCAAATACGTTTTCATACATTCGAAAAATTTAAAAAATTCTTCTTTCAAAAATAAAATTTTAAGATCAATTCCACTTTACTATTTTTATGTGGATTGAAAAGACAAATTTTTTCGTTTTCTTTAGAAGCTAAATACGATTTCAATTTCACTTTCCTACGAATTTATGTTTTGTAAAAATTAATTGTGTATTCACTAACAGAATAGTTGTAACGTATTTGTTTGTAATGTAAGGAATTTCTAGAGATATATGCAATATCTTTTTGCTAATTGGACGCTTATTACATAATATTTAAATAGTTAATTTAATAAATTAATAATTGTTACGAAATCGTACACATTGTGAATTTCTGAAAACGAAGAGCCAACAATTTCACTACAATTCAATAGTGTATTCACTAATGTAATAGTTATAAGGAACTCCTATATAATCAAGTTTAATTCTAGAGACAAATTTAAGATTTTTTTTTGCCGATTGGCCACTAACTGCATTACATTTCAATAGTGAATTCATTAAATTAATAGTTGTAACGAATTGGCATATATTAATGTAAATTTCTGAAAGCGAAATGCCACTATCTGTACTATAATTCAATAGTGAAATCACTAAAAGAAATTTTGCAGCATATTCATATATAACACGAGAATAAATTTCTCAATTTACGATTTTAAAGCTCTCAACGGCAACTCTATGCATTACATGTAAACATAGAAGTGGCAGTTTACTTTAAGATATTATATTTTCTAGTTAAAACAATAAGCATTATTTAGTAGTTATTTTACTAGTGACATGTAATGCAGAATGTGATCGTTTATCAACCACTTGCACTACCAAAAGTAACTAGTGAATCGTCTAAGTAGTTATATATCTAGTGATAATGGGCAAATTGGCACCTTTTGAACTGCTGGGTTATTATTTTACTATGATACTTACCTACATACATATAAACTTACAAATTTAAAACAACAAATATCATTGCAGTTTCATAGTTAGGTTTTTTTCTAAACGACAGTATGCCGCTAAAAAGAATATTTTTTATACACATCTACATGTATGTATAAGTGTACATGCACACAATGAACCTGTTTTTACTATTTTTCAACCACTTTTTTGCGCACATCATTGTACAATATGTGTGGCGACCGAACCGTTTGTAATCGTAAAATAACGATCTTCCACATAAATACAAATTTAAAAAAAGTTTTTTTAGATTATTTTCGTAACCCAAATTAAAAAAAGCAAAGAATTCAAATTTAATCCAAAAAGTGAATTTTATTTTTAAATTTACGAATTATATTAAAAAGAGCGAAAAAAATCTGAAAATTAAATTCGTAATCCGAATTTTTCCGTACCTTGAAAATTATATTAAAATTGTAAGTAAAATTATTATATTTATTTTAAATAACTATTATATTAACAAAATAATATTATTTATTAAATTAATAAAGCTCTAAATATGTATATTGTTTTTAGTTTTCTTTATATTATACAAGAAATGACATGTTTTGTAACGTATTTTGTGTTTTATTACTTTTTTTTAATTTTCAGTTTGACTTGTTTTGAAGAAATTTTGTGTTTTTGTTTTTATACGATAAGAAAAAAAAAATACGATTACAGAAAAAACAATGGGTTATTTATTTTTTTAATATACGGTACGTATAACATAATCTTATGTTTTTGTGTTAATTTGTTTCTATTAAGTAATATATCTTTTTATTATTATCATTTTTTTGCAGATTAAATAATTAAGGATTACCCCAATAAAAAGGCCAGTTGATGATCTGATTTAAAAAATTTTCGATTTTTCTTTTTAATTTTTTATAAAACAAATCAAATAAAAAATAGTAATAAATAAAAATAATATTTTTTATAAATGCATTATTTAAATTCAAGGCATGATTTCACAGCTTCTGGGATCTCTAAAAGATGCACATAAAAGAGGCACGAAATCATCACATCTATGATGCCTTAAAATGCGCATAATAAAGGCATGTATGAACCTAATACGTAGCGCAGCAAAGAACCCTACCAAGTGGGACATCACGAACAAAAATCATGCCTTCTTGAAGCAGGTTGGTAAGGGAGAGTTCTTTTATCTCTCCCTTACAAACCTGCTTCTGGGTATGCAGCAATTTTTGCTGGGATATCATGGCTAATTTTGATTAGTGCCTTGGGTGTGCCTCGACGATTAATGTTAAACTAAAAAAACATCGCGTTCTTAGCCCATGAAAACTGTTGATGAATATTTTTAGTGAAATTATATTTTCTGCGTAAGTAAAACTTTACACAAGAACTTATTTCAGTTTAAAATTGATTTTTAATGCCAACATCCGCTATAACAAAATATGCAAATTGCTGAATTCTTTAATATACTCGTTTAGCAAATTAATATTTTAAAACGGCACAATGATTTTTAAATGTCACAGTGAAAAAAACTGCAAAATTTTAAAATTTTTTAAAATTTGGTTTCACGAATTTTGCACAACACAATTTGACACTAGTTAATTGCACGCTAATTAAATCCATGCTGGTCCTTTTCTACAAGTGTATATAGTCTATATTAGAAGAATTGGAAATTTTTTATCACCACTTTTCAACGCAGAGTAAGCTTATTATAGAGCAGATGAATTTTCCAAGTCTTATCTTTCGACAGATTAATGATTTAAGTCAATAAGTTGTAAATTGTCAGTGTAAAACTAAATTTTTTTTACTGTTATTTATTAAATTATTGTATCTGCCTTTACTTCTTAGGCCTAACAATAGCTGTGTTTTGTTGCTGCCGTTGAGTGCTAACGTTGATAGTTAGCAAGAAAACGATATTTATCAGACTTGGTAGAACTTAATATTGAAACAACAAATTCACAAAGAAATCTTTAAATTTTAATTTCTAAAAATAATAATTTAACTTTATTTTATTTCTATTTAATTTTGTTTTTATAGTTTTTCATTTATTGACATTCAAATATTCATGATTGTATTATTGTTCATACTTTGGCAGCACTTTTATCGAAGTTAAATTTAACATTAATGCCCGTATTCTCTATATCGATTTTACGTTCCGTCTGTAGACGGAAAATAGTCACAAATGGTATTCTGTAAGTCGATATAATTTTTTCGTCTGAGTTACGTGGTTTAGGTCTATGATATACGTTGCTTTCAAATGAGATGTTGCCAATGTTAAAAACAATATAAATTTTAAAAAAATTTATTACATTTTTTTCTACAATTTTACTTTTTTTTTTAATATGTTAATACTAGTAATCAAAAAATAAACAAAATACAATTGAAAACATAAATCTAATAAATTTTTTCTTTTGTTGAAGATTTGTCGAACGTTATTTTGTAATTTTAAGTTTTTAGATGCTGATTTACATCCCATTTTATAATTTGTTGTGGATATTTTGTGATATATGCAATACCAGCTATAAATGATGTAAAATCCAACTTTTGGTATATCAAACGATACAAAATAACATTCTGATTGATTAATTTTGTTTCCTAGCCCCCACAGAAATATCCCACCGCAAAAGGACAATATTCACTATTTAAAATTCGTTATTCAGTTTAACAAATTTCCTGAGAGAAACACAGTATCAAATTTTTATTAGATTTAAGATAATATTTTATGCAAATAAACTATGAATCACACTTTAAAGAAATTAGTTCACATTTGAGCACAGCTTCCCTATTAGATCCTTCCCAAAAACCAAACGCACAATGGTCGGGATATGAAATGTATGAAAATATTGTATTATTACAATACTTATTAGAAATTGGCTTCTTACACAGTTTCCTTTGTGACTAAAAGACATTATCCAAAAAAAAAAATTCTCCAAATGTTTTGAAATTATTTTTATTAAATAACAATTATACATAAAAATCTTTAAAAATACATGTTTTTATTGCTTGCCACAATCCAAACGATAAGGAAATAATAAGTGACTGTTTTCACATATTAATCGACTGGTATCGACTTACAGAATACAAAATTTTTAAGCAAATAACGTAATAAATTGTCACTACCAAAAACAAAAACCCAAGCGCTCGTATAGTGAGATAGGGAATATGAAAAAAGACACTCAATTGTTTTTTAGTCGGAAAACGACAAAAATCGACATAGAGAATTGAGGCATAACTCCTAACGTATATAAATTTGAATTTTGTATGAAATTGCCTATGAACGTTAGCTACAAAACACAGCTAATATTTATTAAAAATCTTATATCTAAAAATAACAACTATTTGCTCTCAGCTGAGAGCCATGATTGGCAAATGGTTCTTAGTTCATTGGTAAATCGCTTCTACGAAGCCTTGTTTCAGATAGAGTTCTGGATAACAATCTTGTGTAACGTGGTTTTGTCGTCGGCTGAGGTAGTTCGGTCGCGTCCAGGGTCGACTTACGGGATCCACGAACCTGAAGTGAGAACACAATTTGTTTACCCTTTCTGGGGGTTAATTATACAATATATCTTTATTTAATAATTCAATATTTGAGATTTCGGTAACGACAAATTATAATTAATACTTTTTGTGTTGAATAAATTACTAGCAGCACGATAATGGGTAGGGATTCAGTCGGTTACTTCTCAGGTAATTCGGATTCTACTGGTAGATGCGGAGTTGAAGATGCGGTTCCCTCGGAATTATGTAGCAAGCAGGATCGTTGATGATACTTATATATATCTTATAAATACAGGCTTAAATAATATAATTTCTTACGACTAGATTACAAATTTCAGACTTAATATAATAGGTATAACAGACGATACAATTCGCTGTGCCAAAACCGATGACCGAAGTCACGGTGTAAAAACTAACAACCGAAGTTGCAGTGCCGAGACAGACGATAATTCGCTGTGCCAAAACCGATGACCGAAGTCACGGTGCCAAAACTAACAACCTTAGAATTTGGCAAATTGAATCGCAACTACTTCATCCAACCTTATATGAAAAATTTAATAAACTGAATGGGAATTATTAATAATCCTAATATAAGTATGATGATTCTGTAGCTAAGGTGAATGTTGATGTAGTAGTATATACTAATCTAGTTACAGACGAGTAAAAGAGTATATTAGAGAATATTAAACATATGTACAAATTTAATTAGCTATTAAACTTTGTTACATTTCCCCCCTTCTTTGGGAAACGTTTTCAAATTAAATTGGTTTTTTTTTTTTTTTGTTTGTTGGGCAAGTTTTTGGTCCGAAGACCCACACTACCATTTAGGTAAATTTTACCTTTTCTAAAGAAAAGGCTCAGCCCATGTTTATAAGTAAAATAATATACATTTCAATTCTTAAAAAAAAAAACAAAAACTGTTCTACAGTTATTTATATAATAAACTTAAAATAAAATATAAAAACAATTAATTCATTTCTACAATTTTTTGAAGATGGAGACATCGTAGTCGAGCCAATCCACCTTAATTGGTGGTCGGACAGCCCGTCTTATGACAAATTGTAAATGCTTTACGTATTTGCGGCGACGATTGATATTAATACCGGCAAAGATTTCCTCCTCTGTATAGGTCTTTCCTTGGTATGTGATCGTTTTCACATTTCGGTTTTTCTTCTTCCGGGGCTGGGGTTCGGCTTTTTGGGAAGTTGATGCCGAGGGTAATCCTTGTGGTTGTAGGTTCAGTTTAGGTGGAGCTGTAGCATGGTATTTTGTTACTTGTTCAGCTTGAGTGGGCACAGTTACGACCCTTCTTGGGGGTTCATGGCAATGTACTAATGGTGGTGGTGGTGGTACCAATTCGGTGATGTCATTGCCATTAAATCTTCCGTGTGAGGTAAGGGGGATCTTGAAAGAGCGTCGGGTACCACATTCGAGCTATCTTTTCGATATTCAATGTCGAAATCGTAGTTCTAATGCCCAGCGTGCAAGACGTCCTGAGGGATTCTGGAGCGAATGTAGCCACTTCAACGAATGGTGATCGGTTATCACCGTGAAGTGGTATCCCTCCAAATATGGCCTCATTTTATTAATTCCGTAAAGTATGGCCAAGCATTCTTGTTCGGTCGTTAAATATTTCTTTTCAACATCGGATAGGGTTCGGCTGGAGTAGGCTATTGCAGACTCCATACCCGAGTGGTTTGTAAGAAAAAAGGATGTTCGAAGTTAGGACAGCCAAGTATGGAAGATTGTGTGAGGGCCTCTTTTAATCTCGTAAACGCTTGCTCTTGTTCGGTACCCCATTGCCATTTTACTCGTTTCTTTAATAATTGATTGAGCGGTGACACGAGATTAGAGAAACTGGGGACAAAACGGCGATACCATGAAGCTGCACCTAGCACCCGACGAAGTTCCTTTAGGTTCGTAGGAGCTGGAAGTTTCTGGATTGCTTCAATATTTTCGGGATCTGTCCAAATACCTTCGGGAGTAACCATATGTCCCAAGTATCGGATACTGGTTCAAATAAACTCGCATTTCTCAATATTAAGCAACATTTGGGCGTTCTGTAGTCGAGTGAACACAGCTTCCAATGTTCGTAGGTGTTCTTTGAACGTTCGGCCGAGGACTATAATGTCGTCTAGGTAGACAATAAAGAGAGGGTGAAGGTCCGATCCAATAATATTGTCGAGCGTGCGTTGAAAGGTAGCTGGTGCCGAATGTAACCCGAAAGGCATAACTTTCCATTGGAATAGACCCCTCCCTGGAACGGTGAACGCTGTGGAAGACTCCTTGGGCGGTATTTGCCAATACCCATTCTTCAAGTCTAGAGAAGTGATGAATTTTGCCTCACGAAGTTGATCCAGTATAGCATTAATATGTGGGAGGGGGTACGCGTCGGGTTCGCTGGCGGCATTTAGTTGCCAATAGTCTATGCACATCCTCCATCCACCCTGTTTCTTTCGGGCTAATACTATCGGAGAGCTGTATGCACTATGGGACGGTTCAATGCGGTCATCAGCCAAGAGTTTATCAATTTCCTCATTTATTATTTGCATCATGGCCGGGTTCCTTGGCATATATCTTTGTTTGATCGGGGTTTTATGGGGAAGTCTTATTTCGTGCTTGGCGACCGTACATAGTCCTCTCACCAATTTTAAGTTTTCTTCGTGTTTTCGCAGGAGGTTGTTCAACTCCTCCCTCTCATCCTCAGATAGAAAATCTCGGCTGGTTATAGTGTGAAGCGGAGGGTGTGTGTCTGTTCTTATGGCGGGGGGTTGAGGTAATACTCGACCATTTAAGCGTTCTTCTCGTTTCAACGCTTCGTATACATCGGTCATAGTTATAAGTTCATCTAAATCGGTGAAGTCATTAAGACGAACATAATGCCGGTTTTCAGTACGGAGACCATCGTAAATACGATCTAGATGATTAATTTTTCGTAGAGTAGGGTGTTGTCTGGACAGGGTAAGCATTGACAAAATATAATCCTTTGCTCGTTCTCTTTTGTTTTGTTTACGATTGTAAAAGCTCTGTTCTAAATGTGCCAGGTAACGGGTCGGAAGGAAAAATCTCTCAATCTCTTACCGAAAAGACTGCCAGGTATTGATAGTTTCCTTTTTCACCCTGAACCATTTGAGAGCATTTCCGCTGAGCATACTTATCATACACGGTAGAAGACGATCAAGACATATTTGGTGACAATCGGCTAACTCCTCTAAACATTCTAGAAATTCCATCAAGTCAGTTTCGCCCGAAAACTTAAGGTCCCAACGTTGTATGATATCCATAATGTCAATATCCTGTAGGTAGTTCGGTAGTTCGGTCGCGTCCAGGGTCGACTTACGGGGTCCACGAACCTGAAGTGAGAACACAATTTGTTTACCCTTTCTGGGGGTTAATTATACAATACATCTTTATTTAATAATTCAATATTTAAGATTTCGGTAACAACGAATTATAATTAATACTTTTTGTGTTGAATAAATTACTAGCAGCATGATGATATGTAGGGATTCAGTTAGTTACTTCTCAGGTAATTCGGATACTGGTAGATGCGGAGTTGAAGATGCGGTTCCCTCGGAATTATGCAGCAAGCAGGATCGTTGATGATACTTATATATATATCTTATAAATACAGGCTTAAATAATATAATTTCTTACGACTAGATTACAAAATTCAGACTTAATCTAATAGGTATAACAGACGATACAATTCGCTGTGCCAAAACCGATGACCGAAGTCACGGTGTAAAAACTAACAACCGAAGTTGCAGTGCCGAGACAGACGATAATTCGCTGTGCCAAAACCGATGACCGAAGTCACGGTGCCAAAACTAACAACCGAAGTTGCAGTGCAGGGACAGACGATAATTCGCTGTGCCAAAACCGATGACCGAAGTCACGGTGCCAAAACTAACAACCGAAGTTGCAGTGCCGAGACAGACGATAATTCGCTGTGCCAAAACCGATGACCGAAGTCACGGTGCCAAAACTAACAACCGAAGTTGCAGTGCCGAGACAGACAATAATTCGCTGTGCCAAAACCGATGACCGAAGTCACGGTGCCAAAACAAACAACCGAAGTTGCAGTGCCGAGACAGACGAGATAATTCGCTGTGCCAAAACCAATGACCGAAATCACGGTGCCGAAACTAACAACCGAGATCGTAGTGCCGAAACTAACAACCGAAGTAGTGGTATCGGGACTAACGACCGAAGTTGTAGTGCCGAAACAGACGGAGCAAAGCCGCTGTGTCCAAAACAGACAGAAATGCTGTGCAAGGTATCCCCCTGACGCTCGGACCTAATCCGAGTACCAGAGAAACAGTGGCTGATGTTTCGATATCAAGTGACTTAAAATAAGGCAAGTTATATCGTAATGTCAGCCGTCTTAGAACTTGGCAAATTGAATCGCAACTACTTCATCCAACCTTAGAATACTTATATGAAAAATTTAATAAACTGAATGGGAATTATTAATAATCCTAATATAAGATTCTGTAGCTAAGTAGTATATACTAATCTAGTTATAGACGAGTAAAAGAGTGAAATGTTAATGGGATACATGAGTATAAAAGAATGTAAATATTAAACATATGTACAAATAATTAGCTATTAAACTTTGTTACACTTGCTAGCGGGTTAGGATGCTGTTGTAATTAACAGACATATCTCTCTCTAAGACGTCTGTCTAAATGAATACCAATGTAATTACATTATCAGACAGTTGCCTCTCCTTAATGCAAACGTAACGTGTTTACTTTTGAGTTCATTTACTCGTATTCTCCAATTTTTCAACCACGTTCTTAAGGTATTTATCTAATTCTCTAGATGCTATACATGGGTTCACGTGAAAACTTAAAATAGCAGTATCATCAACAAATGCTGATATAGTCAAGCTGGTATATATAGGTAAATCCGAGGTCTAAATTATATACAGCAATGGTCCAAAGACACTGCCCTGTGGAACTTCAGCTCTAACTGCATAATTTCCCGTAATATAGTCACACTTTTTTACACGAAACATTCTGTTTGTTAGGTAGGACCTGATTAATTTATGAGTACTTGGTGGCAACAGATATTTAATTTTATATATAAGGTCCTTGTGCCAAACTTTGTCAAAAGCTTGGGCGACATTCAAGAAGATTGTTCAAAAGTTTTTTTTATCTCTCCAGTTAAACGGTTTACATGCTCGATAGTTCCATGTTGTTCACGGAAACCGAACTGATGAACTGGGATGACATTTTGTTCATTTAATAATGGTATTATTTCTCTGTGGAATACTTTCTTAAATAGCTTACATAAACATGATAATAGACTAATTGGTCTGTACGACGTTGGTACTGTGAAATCTTTTCCTAGCTTTGGTATCATAATGATCTGCGAAGTTTTCCATGCTTTTGGAAAAACGCCTTGTGTCAAGATCGTATTAAATAAAGCAGTCAGAATTATTATAGACAAATTTGGTAGGTTTTTGATCATAGATGGTGTTATGAAATCATAGCCTGGTAATTTCTTCAGTTTAAGATTCTCATTTATGACTTTTCGTATGTCCTCGTGTTATAGTTAACGATTCTCTACCTGAAAATATGTGTTTGTGAGGCTCCCCCAAAACAAAGTCATCCATTGGGGGGTTTGGTTGAAAAACATTACTTAAGTGGTAAGCCAATATTAAGGCTTTATCTTTGGCGCTCCGTGCCCAGGTGCCATCCACTTTTCTTAAAGTACTTTATCCCTCTACTGGTGGTTTAATATTTCTAACTGCTTTCCAGAGGGAGAAATTAGTATTCTTGGTATTTGTCAGGCTTTTAATGTAGTTTCTATTTCTGCGATCCTCTTCTAATAGAAGGGCACTTCTGATTATTTTAATTGCAGCAGACAGCCTCTGCTTTGCCGCAGGAGATCTGTGTTTTTGCCATTCTCTTCTTCGTTTTCTTTTTTCAATGAGTAGTCTTTCTATTTCAGAGTTTGAAATTTTTGTATGTTTTTTAGGAGTGATTTAAATCTTAGAAAGATCTAAAGCCGAGATTATTAGTGATGTGAAATCATTTGAGGATTTATCAATATCTTCCTCACACTGAATATTGGGGTTCATGTGGATGTGACTGCTAATATATTTTTTATATTTTAGACAATTGGTTTTAAATAATGGAGTTTCAAAATTAATTTCCCCATAGTAGTTAACTTCTACTGGAGAATGGTCAGAAGAAATATCGTTCGAAATTTCCGCTGTTATTGAGTTTCGGTGTACGTTTTTACATACCACAAAATCTATAAGATCTGGACTTTTTCTAGGATCAGTTGGCCAATATGTAGGTTGTCCTGGTGATATAAAATCCAAGCCGTTTTTACGATCAACTAGAGTATTGTACAGCTGTCTGCCTTTGGGATTCATTAGTCGCGAGCCCCGATATTTATGTTTGGCGTTATAGTAACCACAAGCCCAGAAACGGTCTGTCAACGTACCAAAGAATTGTTCAAACTTTTCCTTTGATACTGAAAATCTTGGGGGCCAGTATACTGAGCTTAGAATTAGTTTTGCAATTCTACATTCAATATGTATTAAGGTTGACTGCAAGTAGTTCTCTGAAAAGTCTTCCATGGAATAATGTGTTATTCTATTTCTTACTAATATACCAGTACCACCATGAGCCATTCCATCTGGGTGGTTTGTATAATGAAATCTATAACCTGGAATAGAAAAATTATATCAATTTGTAGTATGAGTTTCCGAGATCATCATTATGTCAATACATTTGTTTTGGATAAAATTGGTCAATTGGGATTTGTGTTGGTTCAAGCCGTTTGCATTCCAGAAACAAATTTTCAAATAACACATTTTTTTTTGTTAAGAGTATTTGTATCATTTTGTTCTGCGCTCTCAAGAGCTTCTGTATCGTACTTTGCATGGATGTCATGAAATTAGTCATGTTTTGATTAAGAGTAAATTTAAAATGAATTCAAAAATCGTCGAAAGTTTCAAATCAGTTTCTTTCCATTTTTTAGTTTTAAATGCCTGTATTTCCGTGAGATTTTACGCGAATGACTTAAAATTTAGGATTTCTTACTTACTTTGTCAATACAAGACACTCAAAGTAGGTTTCAAACAATTTCGAAATTTTTTGATTTTCCTCATATATATTATCTGAAGTGTTGGCTTTATAATGCAATCAATTTACCTCTGTGTACTGTGCATAGGTGGGAATGGAATTATTCGCTTGTGCTGATGTTTGTAACACCCATAAATAAATATCAATCGATTTAGAATCACTTTCTGAGTCGTTTTAATGATTAAATTGTAAGGGCTGTGCACGAAAAAAATTCGTGCATGCAAATCTGCCTATAGAAACTTAACCAATGGTCGATTTTTTTTAAAATTGATATTTTTATTAATGACTGTTATGTTTAAGTTCTAAACATAAAAGAATAAATTATTTCCTGTTTTTTTTTTTTAATATCTGATCTTTTCCAGAATTATTCTAATTAAAGGTTTTATTGAGTTTCGGTCACTGTTTTGCTCGAATAAGTCCACTTATTTTTAAACTCCGTTTCATTTTATGCTGAGCTTTTAATGTCCTTTAAATTATTTTTTACTAGAGCCCAATATCTTTCAATTACACAGAGTTTCGGACAATTTGATGGATTAGCCTTTTTCGGTACGAACATTTACAATTCATTTGTTACAGCTTCATTGATTTATTGTTGTAATGAGAAGAAGCGGGAATAGGCCAGAAAACAGCGTATATACTGTATTTTCTTAGGAAAGGGAGAAGTCTTTTCCAAAGGCACTCATTCATGTATATTTCTGTGTTAATACAACCATTTTTTAAGAATGAAGTGCTTCATATGCATATGACTTCCCAAATCAAAAACTTACTTGGGAATTCTGATTTCTTTGATACACGAAATTTTTCTGCCATAATCCCTCCAGTATCTGCGACATAGAATTTCTGGCTAGGAAGTTGAAAAATGTCACCCTGTATGAACGTTTCATCGTCTATTATACAGAAATAAAATTTCTGAAAAAATTTGTCTGAAGTTTTTTAATTTATTTTTTAACTCCAAATTCTTGCTTGCGTTTGTATTATGACTTTTTTCTTACTTTATACGTCTTCAGGCTAGATTTCCTTTCAAATTTTCTGATAAAGATTCAAAGCAATTAACTTTTTGTGACACTTTTTTTCCAGAGATGAGGGGATTTTCTCTCAAAATCCTTTCTATTTTCTCTGAGTCCTACAGCCTGAAGATACTATTTGTCTTCCACTACCAGGATACCATTCAGTGATCATGACTTCTCTATATAATATTATGACCCAAGAAACAGTATTTTGCTACACAACAGCCTTCCTTGCAATTATTTTATATGCAAGATTTCATGAAAAATTTTTATTATGTGTTTAAGTGCTTTTTGTTAAATTTCCATTAAAAAAAAAAACAGTTTTGCTATTACCATGAAACTTATCACATGACTAGTGAGCATAATGACAAATACAAACCAGTTAGCAAAATTATTTATTTTTCACCACATCAAAAGTTATAAGCCCAAGAGCATGCACGAATTTTTTCGTGCGCAGTCCTTAGGTCGTAATTTTTATAATAATTAAATTTGACCCATGTACATTAGGAATATAATCAAATTTTGGCCCTAGCACCACGCAATGGCGAATGTCATTTTATTTACGAAAACATTTTGGAATAAAAACCTCACCCACAAAAACGATTTCCTAAAATCTTCCCAAAAAAAAAAATACATTAATTTTAAATAAAAAAATTTTAAATATTTTATTAATAAAGTAAAATAGTAAAGTGAAAAATGTTGTTTAATTATTAAAAGACATAAACTTCAAATTTAAAGGGCACGTTTCTTTGCATAATGGATAATGTTCTGTATTACTTTAATACCATGTTGTGTATATATGTTTGATTTCCAATTTTTACCGCGTTTTGTGGGTGAACTTGTTTCACAACCGCCAAATAGTAATAACATTTTATTAAATAATTTCCAATGGCCTATTCGAATATGCTAGGGCCTTTTTGATATTTGCAAAAAAATTTAAAAAGTTATATCCCTAATGTACATTACAGTGTCTTAATTTGTATTGGAACAAAAAAAGTTGCAAATGTACCCCCCCAAAATTAAAATTTAATATGTTTTAAACTAATTCCCAAAATATTTCGGTTCAATTATTTAATTTACGTGAGCTGGACCATTTTTAAAATACCTCCAAAAATATGGTTTTCGATCGACAGTATACATAGTTTTTAACTTTTTGTCAAAAAAGTTGCAACATATGATAGAAAAACCGACGTCTACTACATATTGAACAAAAAATAATTTAAAATTTGTTTTCATTCTCACGAAATTAAAATTTTAGTAAAACTTTCAATGAATTTATTTTAAATAGTATTTCATTAAAGTTTGAATATTTTGAAAATTTTTCATCGTAAATTATCTTTTAGCGCATCATTGGAAAGCTCTCATTAAATACTATTGATATGTGCATTCATTTAACCCTTTAGTTGCACAAATAATATTTTGCGATTTCCGGTCCATAATTGGTTAATTTATTTTTTATACCAAATAAATGGTTAGTAAAGGACATATATCCTCAAAAGCATAAATTTGTCAAAAAAAAAAAAAAAAAAAGCGGCGGTGTAAAATGGCGGTTAGATTTAAAAACTCTTTTTATTCGATTATTATCGCGGTTTTAAATGAAATTAATATGTTTTTCATAAATATATCAATATTTAAGTGTAATGAGTTCTTCCATGCAATTTATTTGCAAAAATTGCTAATTTAAGCTTTTGTGAACTAAATGCATAAAATTGACCCTCTGGCTCATAATGGGTTAATTACGTGTTATCTTCAATAGTAAATGGATATACTATTTCTATGGTACATTAAAACCTAATATATTTAAAAAAATGTCCGAAATATATAAAATTACATGTTTGAAACAAAAAAATATGATAAAAAATGTTAGTAAAATCTTAATATTCCGCGACTGAAAAGAGAGATAATAATTATTTAATTTTATATAAGCATCTTCATTCTGTCATGAAGATCAGTCCATAATTACATTATATATATATATATATATATATATATATATATATATATATATATATATATATATATATATATAGTGGCGGCCATGAGGTTAGCACACTTACAGGCAGTAGTCTTTAAAAGCAAATATTTCTTTATTTTTTTTTAATATTTCTTTTATATACGTGTCTTGCTAAGATTACGTCACAATATATTCATTGTCATTCCTATATATGTATATCTTTGCTGTTTTTCTGTTCAGAATAGAATAACCGTCAAAAAACACTGGACAGTATTTTAGCACAAAATAAAAAAATTTATTCACATTTAAAAAAAAGTAACAAAACAAAAAACTTATTTCACTACAAACTTAGTACTTAGTTGGGTATCCATTATTTTTTATTACAGCTGCCAATCTCCTTGGCATACTTTCCACAATTCCCATACAGCGCTCCACTGAAATAGCATACCAAGCTTTTTCTATTTCTGTCCATAAATCGGCCAAATTTTTAAGTTTTGCTCTCATTAAGTGCTGATCTACATCTTTTCAAAGGTTCTCAATAGGATTGAGATCCGAAGATTGGGCTGGCCATTTTAACACGTTAATATTGTTCTCTTCCAAGCAACTCCTCACCAAGCGTGAGGAGTGTTTTGGGCCATTGTCGTGAATAAAACTCCACCTAAGTGACACGTTGTCCTCTGCGTAAGGCATCATTGTATTTAGTAGTATATTCTGGTATACATATTGGTCCATACGTGTATCAATCTTGCATATAGGACCAACGCCATGCCAAGAAAAAGCTGCCCACACCATCACATTTCCTCCACCGTGTTTTATTGTTTTAGAAGTGTACTTTGGATTGTGTTGCATGTTTGGAGGACGCCATACATACCTCTTACCATCCGATCCGAATCTACAAAACTTGGATTCATCACTCCAGAGGACATTTTTCCAAAAAACTAATGGCTTTTCCAAGTGCTCACGAGCAAAGCACAACCGATCCCGAAGGTTCTTATTTGAAACGTGTGTCTTATGCTGAGAAATGCATCCACGTAAATTTTTTTCATTAAATCTTCTTCTTATTGTTCTGTAAGACACGTTGATACCATATTTTCTTGAAATTTCACTCTGGATTACGGTGGAGTTTTTAAAAGGATCTTCGACAAAGGTTCTATATATTAAAGAATCCTCTTTACGTGACGTTTTTCTTGGCCTATGAGCCTGTTTAACATTTTTAAATGTTTCATACTACCGAATATGGTTTAGTGAATTATAAGCCATCTTTCTGGAACATTCTAAAGTATTAGCAATTTCACTTATACTTATTCCTCTTGAGTACATCTGTTGAATAATCTTACGTTGTTCCTCTGTACACCACTTTTTTTTAGACATGTCTAAATAATGTTTATTTATTTAATTTTTTATCTTCATTGATGAAATAATATCTAAACTTACCAATTAATTATTTATATTCACAAAAAACATATAAAAAATTTAAATATACTTGCTTGTGCTAAAATTGTGACCAGCTTATTTTGCCTATTACTGCACTTAAATTAAAAATTAAAAGAGAATTGCGATAGAATGCAAAAAAAAAAAAAAAAAAAAAAGTAACGGGACTTATTGCAGGCACCATAAACAACACTAAAAAGCAAACATTTTAGTAAATAATTGTAATGAGACGAAATAATTTTCTTTTAAAAACAGTAGATATGATGTGTGCTAACCTCATGGCCACCACTGTATATACAGTGCTGTGCAGAATAAAAGCAACAAAATTAGGGTAAACCTAAGAATAATTTTATTTTTTTCGAATATTTGGTATACAACAAAAATAATTTTACGAAACTATATACATATTTAAGGTTTAACAAAAACACAAACGTTTTAAGAACTTTAACTTTGTCTACTAACAAAAACTGGAATAAAACACTACAATCTTCATATAGGAGTGTGCACAACAATAGCAACATATTCATATTTTGCTTCATTTTGTTCTATATTTTACATTTTCCGTAAAATTTAGTAGTTTTAATGCGACTAAATTGTTAATTGATTTCTCTGAAATGATTTCCATTCGAATTTGTTGACTAAACAACACTTTGGACTGCACTAATATAGAAACTGTATAAAAAATCTTCCACAGATCTTGCGTCTGAGTATTAGACCTGATGGTTAAAAAATGTTAGACAAAAATTTTAAGCAATGACGTTTAATCCAATATCATATAAACATTGTTTTAAATTAAATAAAGTACTTTTCTTTTTTAATATGATTAATTTTGTTAATTTCAGGAAGAAAGCAACGTATTTATATGAAATTATAAATTGTTTCTTGTAAAAGAAAAATAAAAAAATGTACCTTTATTGAATAAGCTTTTCAGTAAGCAGTGGTATATTGCTTAGCATGTAACTTCTTTGAATGCTTTCAGTGGACTTTGAGTATAGTATATATTAAACTTTAGAGACTATATGACCCATCTATGTAGACAAATCCATTTTTATAACGTGTTACCTATTTATTTTTAATAATATCTGAACGAAGTTTTTAGCGGAAGTCCTGTTACATGCACTGAAAAGTCATAATTTTTAAAATTGTGCTTCAAAAATAAATTTGTTTACCTTAATTAAGCAGTATTCTATAATTTGTATTATAAAACAAAGTTACTTTCCAATTTTCTTATTCCAAATAAACTGAAAATTTATTGCATCGGCCTATATTGTCACAAATCATAATTCTTATTAAAAAAAAATAAAAAATTATAAGTAAAAGAAAAAATAACAAAAATATGTGTAAATAATGCTGTATTCAGATATTTTTACTATAAAATTGCCATTTACTTGAAAAAATAGAAATAAATTTTAAAATTTTGTGTATTTTTTTACAATTGGAAATTTTGTTGCTTTTGATATGCACACTTTCATATAGAGAACATACAATATTTTTCTCGTTTTTGCGAAAAGAAAGAAAATCACATCTTCTAAGGTACAAATGTTTGTTAGTACCCAAATGTGTTAACATTATTATGAAATTAGTTTTGTTCTAAATTTAATATTTAAAATAATAATTCAACATTTAGGATAACTTTAATTTTGTTGCTTCTACATATATATATATATATATATATATATATATATATATATATATATATATATATATATATATATATATATATATATATATATATATATCCCTTAAATGCACATGAACACCGATTTTGCTGAAAAAAAATATATTACATATAAAATTACATAAAATAAACAACTGCATACTCGGATTTTTGAAAAAATGTTTTACAAAAAACTGGTTGTATCTTATAAGATACACTGAGCACTCCCTAGAGTTTATGTTATACATACAATTTTTGTTTGCAAAGAAAAGTGTTTTTATAAAACGTATAATAAATGTTTTAAATTTTGAATGTTTTAGTTTATTTTTTTTAACAAAGTTGTCAGAAACAATACAATTTAAAATTTTCATTATTTAATTTAAGGAAAATAATGCAAAAAATATGAATTAAACTAAAAATAATACATAAGAATATAATATTAGACACAATCATGTAAGAATGTTATATTCAGCTTTGCCCAATCTATATATCCGCCAACTGGAACTTTTTAAAATACTACCACATATGGGAAGTGGGTCGTAAAGTGGGCGGACTACGCCCATTTTTGGTTTTCGAGCTTATTTTGGTCCTTAAACTAATTGTATAACATTTTTTTGACATTTTACATTTAACCTCTTTATGGATGGTGGGCGGTATAGTGGTCGGACCATGCCCATTTTTGGTTTCTAAGTTTATGTTGAACCTTACACTAATTGTGCAAAATTTCGTGGACGTACATGCTTTTTTGTAAAAATATCGTCCAAAAAGTATAAACTGGATTTACAATGGACACCCTGTATTTTTAGTTTTCAATCCGGAACGTTGTTGTTTATGTACCGATTTTATCCATTTTTAGTGCCTGACAAACCTTATATAAGAAAAATATTTAGGCCAAATTTCGTTCCCCTAGGTGGTCCGTCTCGAGTCCTATACTGGTTTCAACAGCCAGAAAGACAGACGGACGGACATAGGTAGATATATTCAGAATATTACCAGGACCCAAAATATATATTCTTCATATGATCTTAAAAAACTTTTTCGACATTTTACAAATAGAATGACAAACTCAGTATGACCCCTTCTGATGATGGTAGGTATGAAAACATCATCATAAAAAAAGAAAATATTTGATTTGATTTGAGATTTAAATTAGGACAACAGAACTTAGATGCAAATGAAGACCAAATATTTGGACAGAATTGCACTGATGTGCTCTGACTACATCTGGGAAAAATTTCAGATCATTATAATAATTAATTTTGACGAGAAAATTATTTTTATATATGTTTTCATCGATTAACTGCATTTTGGCCTCTTACAGGGTGGATGTCAGTTCTTAGTGTCCCATTTCTCTCCGCTTTAGCAAAGTCTTCATAATTGTGCAATAAACTCAAGCATTGACTGTTAGGTATATTTGGAACTGGAAACATTTCTTATGAATGATATTTCCGGTTAATTAAAGTAGTTTTCTTAGTTTTCACCTTATATTCTAAAAACGTTCACCAAAATAAATATATATCTCTTTTTCAATCGCGATTAATTAAAGATACCACGGTTAATTAATTAAAATAAAACATGCTTGTTTTTTTCTAATCCTGTACATTTCCGGCTAAGTAATTTCTTATTATAGTTTGCAAACTTTCTAATTCATCGAATTTTATCTGTTAACTCCTTTAAAACCTTGTATAAACTTAAAAAAAAAAATTCTTAAATTAATCTAAAATAAATAAAATGTTAATCCATGTATAATAAAAATACTTAAAATGATCATAAAAAATGACCAAATAGGAAAAATTTAAATAATTATATGTAATAAAATAGTGTAAAATTTAAGCAACTTCGAATTTCCAATCTGTAGATGAGTGCTCAGTGTATCTTATAAGATACAACCAAACAATAAGACTTTTTGGCTCGGTTTCGCAAGAGTTTTTTCCAGATAATTTTTTATGGCTTCTAGACATATTTCCACACAACATCATATTTTTTTTTCAGTCTCAATTACAACTCTGGTCTTAGATTTTACATTGCAAAATATGTAGTTTATTTAATTTTAACAAAATCATATTTTTCGAGTTTGATCGTTAACTACACAGACGAATCAAATTTTTTTTTAAAGAAATGAATTCCAAACAAACGGCTAATGTCTTCTAAAAGAGTTAACGTCGTTTTAACCGTTATTGAACCTAAAATAAAACTTTGGGAGCATTTTTAATGGTTGTATCTTTAAAGATACCATAGTATAATAATAAAGTATACTCGTAAGACCAGCTGTTTTACAATTTTTTCATTGGCAAACCTCGCGGTACTGTCAAATTGTTTTTGTTTTCACATGTAAAATATTTTTTGAGTTTTTTTCTCTTGCTCTCTTTCGTTCTCTCATTTTTCCGTTCAAAGCATTCTGACATTGTGGGCAGTCGTTTTACAATAACAAAATACAAGCAATTTTTGTTTTTGTAGATGTGCGAGTACTTTATTATTTTACTATGAAAGATACAGTGTGCATTTAAGGGATATATATATATATATATATATATATATATATAGAGCTGCCGTATAAACACCACTTTTACAAATGATAGTATCAAGTTAATATTTGACAAAAAACAGAAAAGATATTCACCTAAAAATTTTGCAACCCTCGCAATTTTGCATTGTTTTAACTTGACGTGAGCAACCAATTTTAAAAAAATTAGATTAAGTTAGCAAAAAAAGTAAAAATATTTTTTTCAAGATACTGAAAAAAGTGATAATTCATTTCAAATATATTTTTTATTTATATAATTCTTATTAATCAGTGTATTTATTGATATTTTTTGCATATTATTTAATTAATTTTAACTTTTTTGTTTTATTTTATTGTTAAATTCAAAACATTAATTTTTGTTTTCGTTGAATTTAATTTTTCAGTGGTGTTTTTCAGTTTAGAGTTGATTTTTTATTACTATTTACACATTTTTACAGAGTGGCAACATTATAAAAACTGTTGCAACATTACTACTTTTTACTCTGATAATTTTGGACAATTTTGCAGAAGTTGTGCAAAATATTGTTCTATGTAGTTGTTTTGATGTTTACAGAAATTGATGCAACTTTTCTTCTTTGCAAGGGTCTAGCAAAGTTGCAATTTCTGAGGTGAACAGTGTCAAATTTAATGAGAATCGGTCCACAATTGGTCACTGGTCCCCTATAAGAACCGTCCCCGAATTTTGATTTACATACACAATGGTGTATGGTCGGGCTTAACCAACTATATTTTACTGGTTTTTCATAAAAGTGAAACTTTACTTTTATTCAGATTTATATATATTTGAGCGATTAAAAGTAAATTTAAAACTTGTTTTAATTTTATAAATTTATATATATTTTTTATTCGTATGTCTGTCATATTTTTAATTATTATTTTTTATATTATGTTTGTTTTGCTTTCATTTATTTATGTATTAAATAGTATAAATTACGAGTGGTAACATTTAAAAAAGTGCATGCAAAATTAAAAAGAATACTAAATTATAAACTATGATATTTATGAGTAACTTTCTCTATAAATTTTGTAAATTATCTTTGATTGACAGTATTTATTATAAATACTAGACTTAATACTAATTGCAGATGATACACAAATTACATTACTTTTTCAATCTTATGCCTAATATTAACTAATATCGTTTACGATATTTCTTAAATGAAACAAACAAAATATGACTTTTAAAAGATTCGTTATGTAAAAAAAATAAAAATTTAAGTAAATGTGACTTTTTCAATTATGGCCATAAATATATTTGTATACAAAAACAAATATATTTACAAATATGTATTTTATTCTAAAAACACAGCTTTATTAATACGGTTAAAAATCCGATTTTTTTTGCATTTGAATCTTGATTCAAACATAAATAAGTAGTATAGCATACTTTAAGGGCGTTAATAATAATAAGTATTTATGTTGACTGCATTTTTTGTTTAAGTTTTTATGTTTACACTAAAAACAAAATTAAAACAATACCAGGACGAATGCATGTATGTGTATTTTTTTTTTTAATTTTGATATCAACATATCATATGTTTATATGTATTTGTTCCCGTTATATACTACTTTTTAAATATTTAATACTTTTATAAATTGTGACATTAAATGCAAAGTTTTAAACGTATAATTGTTTAATTATAAATATTTTTTTTTTTTTTTTTTTCGAAATATGTTTTGCGTGTTATGTGTATCAATAATAAAAATAAAATCGATAAATTCGAATATAAAATATAAATTTTATATTTATTTAATGAGTGTAAATATAATTTCATATAAAAAATAGTGTAAATCAATAAATAACAAAATTTACAGAACAAAATTATATTTATAATAAATTTGTCAGTATGTTTCGTTGGTTTTTCGTTTGGAAAAAATTTGTGTTTCTAAAAAGTGATTATAAGTGGGTAAATTTTAATTGAATTCCTTTAAATTGTTTTTGCTTTTTTTTTTTTTTGTGATGTATTTACAGTGAGCAATAGTTATTTATAATGTATGCGTATGTATGTGTTTAACTAAAAACGAAAAGAAAAATAAACAAAATATAAAACCAGTCTATCAAAAAAACAAAAATATTTAAAAAATCTTAAATTATAATATACAAAAATACAAAAATTTAACTAAGCTGACTTTTAAGCGATTACAAAATTTGTAAAAATAAAAGAATAATCTCGTTTTAATTATAATACTTTGCAGTAACAATTATTCACAAATATTAATAAATTTTAAAATTGTTTTGCATCATTCATAGACTCACAACAACATTTTGAAATGTTAAGGAACAATTTCTATTTAATATTTACTTATCAAACGCTTTGTTTCACCAAAAGAATTCGAAGCATTTTTTTAGCTACAAATTTTACTTTACTTGTCAGATACTGAACATTTTATTCATTAATGCTATCTTTTTTTCCTCTCATTGGTCGTCTCTTTGGTACTTAATTTAAACTATGGGTGATGGAGTTAGAGTGGCTCGTGTGGCACGTGTTGGAGATTTACTAGTATGTTGTATATTAGCACCATTACCATGAATACGGAAGAGTTCACCTACCGTTATGGCTACTTGAACAGCACCTTTACCTTCGAGCACATCTGCAGCACAGCATATTAAATTCTAAAATATTGAAAAAAAAACTTTATTAAAAACAAAAAAGATTTTTTTCAAATTTAAAACCTAATTCATTTTAAATATTTCTTTGGAAAACAATCGGAATCGCAATATTATTTAGTTCTCTGTCTCTTTTGGTCCTATCATGTATGGTTGGATATTCGAAAAAATTTTGTAAGGAAGAAAATTTTAACCTTTTAAACATCCAAATAGTTAATTATATGAAAGAAAAGTGATATCATGCACGTTTCACACTCTTTTTTGAGAACATTTTATGAATCAAAAAATAAAATAATTCACGTCACCAGTTTTAGTCTTGCGATAGTGCAAAAATTATTACACATATATATATATATATATATATATATATATATATATATATATATATATATATATATATATATATATATATATATATATATATATATATATATATATATATATATAACAACCACATAGAAAATTTTTTTTTGTACTAACTTTCGAACTACTTAGAACCAAGTGCGTATATCTGTGCGAACTTTAGCACAAACGTCAGTTTACAGCGTTGCCATTCTTTAAGAAAAAAATTACATAACATGAAAAATAACCAAATTTTGAAGACATTTTTTTTATCACATTAGATGACCACATAGTCCTATAATATTGTGAACATTTTTATGAGAATCGAAGTTGTACATTGTTCAAAATTTTACCAAAAGAGGAACTACCTTAAAAAACATTTGTAACTTTCAGGATTATTTTTATAATACATATACACTGTCGGACAAAATAAAGTGCGGTTTATTACTCTTGCTATTAACTTCATAAGTTCATTATGGGCTACTTTTTTTGATGTCCAGGTATTTGTCGTTTTATTTTATTTAGAATCTGAGGCTAAAAGAATCATTTCGTTATACAAACTAACAATTCAAAATGAAATTTAGAAGAAATTAAGGGGCAGAATTATTAATTTTTTCCATGTTTAAACACGGTTCTTTTAACATTTGCTTTAACAACCGTGTTTAAACATTGAAAAAATTAACATTAACATCAAATTAAACGATCTATATTTATCAGTAACATGATGTTAGTGTTAATGTTAAATATTTTATATTACGTGAAGACGTCTAGTAACAACAATAAAACAAAAAAGTTAAAATAAATTAAATAATATACAAAGGAAAATATCAATAAATACACTGATTAATAAGAATTATACAAATAAAAAATATATTTGAAGCGAATTATCATTTTTTTCAGTGTATTGAAAAAAATGTTTTTACTTTTTTGCTAACTTTATCTACTTTTTTTAAAATTGGTTGCTTACGTCAAGTTAAAATACCTTTAATGTTTTCTTAGGATTGGTACATTTGAAACCCACTTGTTTGAACCTTGTCTGGACAGTTAGGCTAGTAATAAAAAATTTCTTCTAAATTTCATTTTGAATTGTTATTTTGTATAACGAAATGATTCTTTTAGCCTCAGATTCTAAAATGTTGCACTTTAAAATACATCAATTTTACTTAATTTTCCTTATCTTTCTGGATTGTGGTAGAAGACTTTCCGATAATATGGCCGGATTCATCCTTATTTTTCATAGGTAATAATAATTTTAATATAATTTAATGAATATAATGTTAAAACTGAGCACATTTTGGGCATACGCCTTCCATTTTGTATCAAACAATTCGAAAATTTAACAAATTAAGTAAAGTGTCACTTTATTTTGTCGCACAAAATCCATGACCAACACAACACTTTTACCCCAAACTCGAAATGCACTTATTTCAAAAACTAATTTTGTTTGTTAAATTAAAGAATATAAAACGACAAATACCTGGACACCAAAAAAGTAGCCCATAATGAACCTAGAAAACAATTATTATGAAATAAATAGCAAGAGTAAAAAACCGCACTTTATTTTGTCCGACAGTGTATATCACACAAAAATATTATTTATATTTTAAATTCCAATAGATATAAACCCATTGATAGAAAAAATCAAGGTTGGCTACCGTTAAAAGAGGAAATAGGCCAAAATACCGAAAACAAATGCCGTTACCGTTATTTCTCGGTTGAAGAGAAATTTGTATTTTTAATAAAATTTAAATAAAACTTTGAATAATGTTATGGGTATCATAGAACGACCTTGTAACACTAGACTCCAATTTATATTTCTTGGTTATGAAACCATAATCGAAATTTCTGAAACAACCGTTACCCTTAAACTATCATTGCCGAAATACCGATAACGCTAAAATACCGTTACCGAAATAACTGAAAATACCATTACCGCTAAAATGCCCTTACCAAAATAATTCAAAATACTATTACCGTTACCTTTTTGTATCGGTTGCCAACCTTGGAAAAAATACAATAATTATTACTAAAAGTTATTTGAAGAAAAAAATTTATATGGGTCGAAATAAATTTTCGGCGATTTTTTTTTTTTTAATTTTCTAAAATCTTTTATTTTTTTAAGTACAATAGACTTACGATAAAGCCTTTTTGTCATTTATTTTCGATTTCTTCAAAATTTTAAAAAGAGGAAGAATTACCTTAAATAACAATTTAATATTTTTATGATAAACGCAATCAAAGTTTGCAAAACAAGAGCGAAAACTTGTAAAAAAAAATGAGTTTTTCGCTAGGCACATTCACAGTTTCTAATGAAATATAAATTAGTTTATAGTTATTTTACACAATAAAATCGAAGACGCATTACGCAAGACTAAAATTGGTGACGTGAATTACACTAATATGTATTTAAAAAAGTTTACATGATTTATTTGCGGACAAAAGACTTCTTATTTTTAATATTTAATAATAATTTACTGAAATTCCTTGTAAATTCGTTTAAAATATTTAAAATAATTATAAGTTTTAATATTTTTTTTTTTTTTTTTTTTTTTAACTAAAAATAAAACTCATTTAAGTAATAGGTATTAGTTTTCTTTTTATATTGTATCAAAAGTAATTCATTCATATATTTAATAGATTTTGTTTCGATTTTTGTGTCGTTAAATTCATTAAATTAATGGAATAATAAATACGTTTAAATATGTATACATATATGCTTGTATTCATATGTGTATAATTGCAATATAGTTATTATAATAAATGCAAATATACATATGTATGTATTTGTATATGTATGTAAATATTTGACTTACTAATATAATGTACGTATGTATATATAAGAAAAGGTTTTTTTAATCTTTGTATTTTTTATATTAAATTATTTTGGTTTTTTTGGTGTTTCATATTAAGTACATGGTATAATAAATAATTTGGTAAATGATTATTTCTTTTTTTATACTAATTAATGTTAATTCTATTAAATAGGGGACAAAAAATATATGCGCATTAGTTTGTTTGTATAATAGCAATATACAGATTATATTAAGATTTTTAAAATGTGTTACATTTATTCAAGTTATTTGTTTTAATTGTTTTTTTTTTTTTTTTAATAATTATGTATTTTGAAAATTTTATTTGTTCTTTAAGACATTTGATTTTCATTTTTTTATTTTCTAAGAAATTAGAGGAATGTTATTTTAGTTTTTTTATAATAAAATGTTTAATAATATTCTATAATATGAAATCATATTGAGACAATATTTTTGTTTTTTTTTTTTACTATTTGTATGGAAAACATCGAAAATAATTTCTAATTAATCAATTTCACACCACAATCTACTGTTAAAAGACTACTATAACACTCAGTTTTAAGGCACTGCTTTCAAATGGTTTCCTTTTTATTTTGGACAAATTATATAATCTAATTCATCATTCGTTAACATTTTTTTCTTTTTAATTTATTGCTTGATAAAACAAAAACTGCTCAATATGATTTCATAGATTTATTTTATTTTTTTAATTAAGCTTTTGTATACATATTTTATTTTAATACTAATTTTCGCACTTGTTAATTTGTTTTAGGAAACTGTGTCCCTGCTTTTCAATGTTGAAACTAAGTAAATCCATTCATCGATTTATAACTACAAACAAACATTTTATAAGCAAATTATTGTTCAGGAAGTTATGTTTAACTGTGTCTTAATTTAAATTTTCTTCTTATAGAGTTAAAAAACAAAAATAATTCAATAGATACTTTAGACCAATAAAATATTAAAAAAAAAAAAAAAAAAAAACTTTAGTTTAAATATTTTAAAGAAATAATAAAAAAATATGTATGTATGTGTTAAAGAAATTAAATTCTCTAGGAAATATAGAAAAAAATGGCAAGAATGTTTAAAAAGCAAAAAATAATAATATTATGTTTAATTTTTGTAAAACATATGCATGTCTTTGGAATCTACTGAAATCCTCTTCATATAGCCAACTTATTTATTTAAATTTATATAACTTATGTATTTGTATTTTTATATTACGAAATAGGTATATAATTTTATAAATTATATGAATCTAAATAAATTTCAATGATAAATTTTTTATATATGCAAAAAAATTAAATAAAAGAATCAATAAATAAAAATTTATCAGGTATTAAAAATCTTAAAATTTTTTAGTATGTAAAATCTTATATGCTAATAAAAATACAATTTTTAGTTAAAATTATTACAATTAATAAACAAACTTAACAAAATTATTTAAGTACTTTGTGATTTAAGGAAATCTTATTTAATTTTCTTTATTAAAAAAACATATATTTTACAAAAGCCATTAAAATGTTTTATGAAATGTGAAAATATCCTTTATAAAACAAAAAATATTTTAAAAATTTTACAAAAAATTAAGGAATAAGCTATTCCTTAAATAAAACAACAAAATGTTTAAATAAATCAAACATTTTGTTAAAATTGTTGTGACAATTGTCAGCTGCTAACGTTATTAAAATAAAATAATAAAAATTCCAAAAATATTTACACTTTAATATGAAAAAAAAAAAAAAATATATTATCAATTCTTAAAGTAATAAAAATGTAATTAGTTTAGTTAGTATAGTTTGCATGGAAAGTCCTTATATTTCCTTTTCGTATTACAAAACAAAATAAAAAGAAAGTATTTTAATGACATCGTATGTATAATTAGTGGGTAAACATATTAAATACATAGTTTTCATATCAGTTTGTTTAGAGTTTCAAAAGGAAACTGTTTAAGGAAAATTTAAATGGAGTATAAAAAAGTTGTATAATTTAAGTCTTTGGGAGTTTAAATGCATTCGTTAGTTTTCGTAATAACAAATCAAATATTCAATACCTTTTTTTAAGGAAGTAGTAAAAATTCAATAAAATTCGTTTTTTTTTTTTGTATAACTATCGACTAAATATTAAGCAGCCTCTACTAATGTAAGGGATTCCTATAAGCATTTTTAGCATCATTTTTGTGTAAAATCTTATACATGTAAATCTAATGAATTTTTTGTGTTTTTTTTTACTTTTTGTATGTATATAAAAGCAATACATAGTATATTTGTATTTAGAAACAAAATTTCTTAATTCAGTTTAAAAGCGTTTAAGTAAACGCTAAATTTAAATAAATTTTAAATAGTTAAATGGCAATTACATATTACAGGAATGTAAGGGAAATGGGAATTGATGGTTGACCAAAAATAAAAATAAATACGTTTTCTTAAACTAAAATACTCTAATATATCTTAAAAAAATATTTTATTTTTCGATGATTCCCATTAGCCAGGCAATGGAAAGAAGACCAACAGCAAAAATGTCACAATAAAAACACATGATAATATGATTGTTAGAGTGTGGGAATCATGTCTTAATAGAAAATGTGATTTTGAAGATCCAGCTTCTTTTAATTTGACAACATTCTTGACAAGTTTCTCATCTTCAATCACCATATTATCGTTGACTCGATAAATACTGTAGATATTTGATTTGGGTTTAATTATGCCACCATTTGGTATATTGGCATGTTCAAAGAACTCAATGCGTTTAGATACTGTATTGTTGATTGTTGCAGGTGCTCCTGTTGCCTCTGTAAGCGGTGATGATAAATTAGATGGAGATTTATCACTAGGCTTTTCCATAGTTGACAAATCAAGTAGTTTATATTTAATATTGGATGTATTAACTGCTGCCACTGCTGTAGTTGAAGAATTATTAGACGATTGATTGTTTGTTACCTTAAGTGATAGTTCAGTTTCTTTAATTTTATATTTCTCGTCAATAATTTGATATAAACCAGAATTGGATATTGTTGATGACGAAGTATTACCAGTAATTACATCATTATCGGTTTCTACAATTGTTTGCAATGTTGTAGCATCCATCGATGATGACAACAACGACGACGATGATGAGGAAGAACTAATACCACCACTATTACCATGATGTGTAATCAAATTTAATTTGATTTTCTGAAATGTTTTCAATTTGCAATGACGATAAAGATTGCCAACACTTAATGTAGTTGTTGTTGTTGTTGATGATGTGGAGGAGCCAACATGTTTATGTTGTTGGGATTGTTTTCTTTCGACGTTGCAGCTGCTGCCATTATTGTGATCAATTTTGCTATAAAAGTTGTTCATCTGACCATTGCCATAATAGTCATCACCACCACCACTATTTAAATTATTATCATAATGATCAAATTTATCATAATTGGAATTTTCAAATTCCATCATCATCTGTTCTTTGGTGCAGGTTGCAGTTAATTTGTTTTGCTCTTCTTTATTTAATTCATTAATTATTTTTTCTTCATTTTCGTCTCCATTCTGCTCAACCTCCTCCTCCTGCACTTCCTCTAGCAAAGATTCATTATTTTCAAGCAGCATACAACGACGTTGTTTGCTCAAATCCGGTTTATTATTTGTATATAAAAAGTAGTGTTTTTTATCTTCTTCAAGATGTTGTGACACTTGTTGATGATTTTGATACTTTTGCAATTTCATTTGGAATTCATGTTGTTGTTGCAAGTTTTTTATATTTTGATGTTGAGGATTACAGTCC
This sequence comes from Protophormia terraenovae, assembly GCA_951394005.1. Taxonomy (NCBI): domain Eukaryota; kingdom Metazoa; phylum Arthropoda; class Insecta; order Diptera; family Calliphoridae; genus Protophormia; species Protophormia terraenovae. Next base: position 75,698,330 of record OX596074.1, on the reverse strand, counting down.
ATTGCTATTAAAGCTGATACGGTTTTTAATACCGCCGCAGGATTTGGCAAGATTTTACGTTGTTGTTTCTGTCGTTGTTGATCCTCGATATTTTTACCATCATTCTCTGGATGAGTACAATTGTTATTGTTCCGATATAGTTTACTATTATTTGAACTGCTGTCGTTGTTGTCATTAACGATGTCATCATTATCATGATCAGCATCAGTTGCAGAGAGGGGTATGACGTCTGCACAGGAGCAAATCAACTCCTGCAACCAACACCAAATAACAGATTTTTGTAAACTAATTCTTTCAAAGTATATATATATATATTTTTTTTTTTTGGTAATGAAGAGGAAAAAGGATACAAATAATTTACAGATTTTTTTAACTCTACAATTGAATAGCTTTAGTTTTCTTTTTGTCGAAAATGAATACAAATGGAATAAAATAGAAAATTCATTATACATACATTTTAAATACATTATTGTATTAAATATTAGGAATTTACCTAAAGTGAAGATTTTATTATACATACAATTAAAAGATTTGTTTCTACTCTGCTTATACCATGTGTTTGCAATTGACCAATATTTTAAATAGTATAACAAAGAAAAATAAAATTACTAAATGCACTCTCTTGAAAAACAGTAGTACTTTTCAGTAATAGACATTAACATTTTTTAAAGTATTATTTTCCTTTTACTAGACTCAGTTAATTTCATTGCTTCCTTAACAATTCTTAAGCAATTTCAATAGTAAATATAACTTAATTTTAGATTATTAAGGTGTTTTTTTCTGCTATATATTTTATCTTTTCTTTTCTTTTGAAACTGTATTACTGTATAAAATAATTTTTCTAAAAATGTAGTAGTTGCAATATGTAATAGTTTTGATGGAAAATTTGTACACAATCTCATAATTTTAACGTGAATTTTGAACATTTAACTTAAGTGAGAATTAGTACCAAACACGCATAAAAAACTAATTTTAGTTTAATTGTTTATGTAGAAAAGAAAAAGTGATAAATTTGTTTACAATCTTTAGCAAGTCACAAATTTCTTAATCTAACATGTGATGTGTTCATAGTTATACTCAAAATGTTGTATCTCACAATGGCTCTAAAACATATTTCTTACTGATCAGGAAGTAATTAATCAACATGAATAAAATTAAGCAAAAAAAAAAAAAAAATAACTCAAAAATGATTCTACAACAGTATTCTAAATTATGACCCATGTTTTTTGTATGAAGATTTACGAACCAACAGTCATTCTAATTTTTTTGACCCACTCAAAACTAGTTTTGAAAAGTTGCCTGAAAAAAAGCAAACATAATTTTCTCTTTCTATTGAAAATATGTGTAATATTACAGAGTTAGAGGATAATTTAAGGTCAGATATTCTTAGCAAGTGTTTTTAATCATGTAACCTAAATTTTTGATGTTAAGAAAACGTTTCCTGTATTATATTAAGGGTGATTTTCAAAAGTAATATAGAAGTAGTGATATATAGAACTAATTAAATAAAATAATGAATCTGGAATATCTCACGAACATCAATTGGAAATATCTGAAACAAATACGTCTTACGTCTTCTCTAAGAGCATACAACGTTCCTATGCAGGTATACGTGTATACCCGGAATGGGTTTGGGACAATTATTTCCTAACCTAACCTAGAATTAACTAACTAATTAAGGTCTCTCCACGAAAAAATTTAACATTTGCAATTTTTGTCATAAGTACCTACATTTCTCTAGACAATTTAAGGGATTCTCATATTTAGAAAATAAAATGTTTTGTTTGCATTTACAATTCCTTTTACAAGCATTTTTTTGTGTCTCAGATAGTACAGCTAATAATAGATTCTCTATATCGACACATAACCCATATAACAGAATTTATTGAAACCTTTACATTCCATTGTACTTAAATATACTCTGAGTTTGGATTTTCACGAATTTTTAATGTAAATTAATGTATTTTTTATTTATGTATATAAAAGTTAGAAATATATATATTATATTGATCTCAACAATGAAATTTTGAGATCAATATGAAAATTGTTTCTTGACGACATTTTACATTTACTAAACTCTAAAAGTTAACAACTAAAAGTGTATTAACTCTGACAAACTTTACTAAAAAATGGAATTTGTTTTGTACTAATGGTTTATGGTAATATTAGTTTTAAAAATGGTAAATATTATCGTGAACTTCTCTAAATACATTTCATAAGCAGTCACCCCTACATTTTATATATGTTGTTGTCAGCACAAGTCCCGCCGACTGCGCAAGAATGATATTTGTGTTGACAACATTAAGAACAAACCAAAATATTAAAAAACTTCTAATTCTTTAAGGCAATTTAAAGTCAAAATTGTGTGGAAAGTAGAGTTGGGCATAATTGTTCATTTTACTGTTTCGTTCACATCGTTCAAAATTGTAAAATGATTCAGTTCGTTCATTTCGTTCATCGTTCATTTTTAACATTGATCAGACTTTGAACTATGAGTGTGTGAGTGTATAGACAACAAATGAAACAGAGTCTGATTGATTAATGTTTGAATTATGAGACAACATATGAAAATGAAACAATTATTTCATTTGTTTCTTAGAACACTATATTAGCAAAAATTAATGGAAAATAATACATTTGAATTGATTTAACAATTATTTATGAAAGTATATTAAAAATATACCTAATTAATTAAGAAAAAAATATAATTTAATGTATAAAAATTGTGTCTAAAGAAATATAAAAACAATGTAAAAATGAACGATATGAATCAAAAATAAAGAACGAATCAAAATCGTTCATTTTACTGATTCGTTCAATTGGATCAATTCGTTCACGAATGACACAACTCTAGTGGAAAGTATGTACTCCGATTGGCAATTGAATGGAAAATCTTAAATATTTTACTCTTTTAAAAGCGAAATGAATTTATTTCTCTATTTATAATAATTAAATTATCTTTCCTTATATTAATATATTTTACACATTTAGATATGGAATGGATCCAAGAGCAAAATTGCGCCATGTAATTTAATTCTACAGTTAAAATAATACTTTTAAATATTAATACTAATTGAATTTTGGTACTTAAAGCATTTTACAAATATAAAAACTAAATACCCCAATAATATGTTCTGTAATAATTTTCAAACCCATGTATTCATTGGTATGTTATCGTAAAGTGTATGTTAATTGTATTTCATTTATTTATTCTTTTATTTACAAACGTTTGTTACTACGATTTATATCCTTAAATAATATCAACCAATTTCAAAAATTTTAATAACATTAATTAAAATTTACTATATTTAAACAAATAACGATTAGAAAAAAAAGAAACTAAAGCTATTCAATGTAAAAATACCTCTTAACAAAAATTGAAGTACATATACAATGTTGTTAGTCATTTTGATAAGGACATGTTAATATCAAATTGGTAATTCAAATCATTTGTTTGGTACATAAAATAAACAAAATAAACTCACCTCATCGACACCAATTTTACGACAAGCTTCCAAAAAATTATCTACATTACGACGACAGCGTGCCATAGTTAATTTAGACTGTAAAAAATGGAGAAAAATAATAATATTAGATAAAAATTATTTATACATCTGCTGAAAACTCACTACTCCTGGAGATGGTACATGAATGCTGGCCACAGAACGTGGTCGGACATAATTTGCCAAATGACACAATATAACACCATCAGTTAAAGCGGATGCAATGTCATCTGGTAGAGTCATTTTTAAACGAGTCTCTATAATCTATTTACAAGAAAAAATATATATATAGCATTGATATTAATTCAATAACTTAAAAATACGTACACTACGTAATTGTGTCATTAATTCGATTTCCTCTCGTTGTCGATCGAATTCCCGACGCATTGTAAAACTTAACTTTTCTGGCGGTATGTCATGATTCCAAGTAACAGTTCTAAAATAAAAAATATGTGCATATATAAATTTAAAAATGTTAAAAATAAAAAAAGTTCTTCATTAATTCAGTTTCTAGGAAGAAATTTACTTGGTAAATATTTATGTCAAATTTTCAATATTTTGTTTTCCAATTTCTATATCAGAATAATTAAAAATAATTTTAACTATGCAAATTATAATAAGAATGTTTTAATAGTGACAAAAATGAAAAAAATAAATACTTTCATTAAATTTTTAATATTTTGTTTTTAATCTTTTACAAAATGAATTACAAAATTATATATTCTAAAGCTAATTTGTAATAAATTTGAATCGAAGAAAATTATAAATTTGATTCAATATATTTTTTAAGCTTGAATTGTATAATTGATGAATGAATTCTTTAAGGAATTAATTCTTTAGAGAATTAGTATAATTCATATGAAGTACAGAGAATTTCTATTAATTAACTAGGATAATAAATTTAATTCGATTTTAAAAAGTGAAAAATATACAATCATAAACATCAAATGATCAACCAACTAACCTCAATCGTGTAAATCATTTCTGTACAGACGTTATGGAAGAAATTTTCATGAACAACTTTTTTGGCTAATGTAAAAATTAATTAAAGCCTAATTCATCTACCCATAAAATTTAGATAAAATAAATTTTTTTAAAGTTTTAGCTTAAAATTAATTTTAAAACGAATTAATTTTACAAAATTGTAATTTTAAAAACTAATGTCACTTTAAAAAGGATAAATGCTTTTATTTTTAGATTATTTAATTTAATACTTTTTTATAAATATAAAAAACGTATAATTATAATGTGTCAAATGTTGCAAAAATAATTTAATAAATCACTTTAGTAGTACTCTTACCGATGTGCTTTGCCAGCTATTATTTTGTTGCTATTATTGCCAACTGGTGATTTTATACCTCCAGTCGTTGAGGATGTTGTCGTTGTCGTCGTTGTAGTAAATTTATTATTGTTCGTTAATATACCAACTCCAACGCCTGTTAGTCCATTTCCACCACTGACAACACTACCACCATTTAAAGTCTTCATCGGACTATTTGGTTTGATATAACCAATGCAGTCACCATTTGTTGTAACTGTCGATAGGACATCATTTACAGCAGCATGTTTCGTTGAGGACATTAGTTCAGTATTTCTGGAGGGTATAACTTTTTGTATGGGTTTCTTTGGTATAACTACATTTTCTTCGATGCCATTACTACTGACAGAAACATTGCCTGTAGTACAATTGCTACCACTGCTAACACTAATACCACCATTTAATGTTGTATTTGAATTATTGGCACTATTTTTCATTATGGATTTTGGCACTGGTGCGCTTTGCGCATTACCATTCAAACGTATTTCCATGTCTTCGTTTGGCTCTCGAGAGGGGGTTTCATTTGAATCATATACTGTATGTTTTTGTTCCTTTAACTTGTAGACTTCTTGGCTACGTTGCTGTTTTAAAGCTTCTTTATATTCCCTACAAAATAACATATACAAATAATTTAATATAGTTCATGTAATAAATATTTAGTTTAAATATTTACCTATAAGTTTGTATATTTCCCAAATTTTTATTGACTTTATCATCACATTTACCATTTTGTTGTTGTTGTACACTATGATCGATCATACCATCATCTAAATCAGGTGTAGATCCACTACTTGAACTAGAATGGTTATGGGCATAATTGAGGTGTTGTTGTTGTAAATGCATTAAATTATTCTCCTCTTTCCTTTTAATAGGCGAACAACTCAAATCACTTGCTGATTGGCTTTCCATATTTAAAGGTTTGACTACAGCTGCTGTAACACTAATTGATTCATCAACTATAGTACTTGTACTCGAAGTCAATGAAGCATCCATGAGATCAGAATTTAACAAAGATGCCTTTAGTAAAGGAGGTGTTGTTGGAGTCATCCGTTTAGGAGATTCATTTTTTGATTTCACTTTAAAATAAACAACAAAAAAAGATCCATTATAAGATTATAAATCTAATGTAAGATAATTTTGGGAATTTCTTACAAGGCATATCATGAGACCAACGTTTGTCTATACCATCACATGTACTATAACCAGAGTCCACATGATGTCTAGCAACACGATGTGTTTCTAAAACATTGCAATTGGAATTATTACGCGGTGCTCTTCTCAAAGTAGTATAACCATCATAATTTCCTCCTGCTCGGGAGCCTTTTTCTTCTTTGGTAGCTTGAGTTTCTAAATATTTGAAGACATGTACCAAACCACGAACACAGAGCTAAATTTACAAAAAAAAAAAAAAAATATAAAATATAGAATATATACACAGATTTGAAGTATATATGAATGACAATGTTATAATTCTATAACAATTACTTTTTAAAAGCAATTTCATTTAAATGTTGGCCGCGACTATGCTGTAGGTGGTCAATTCGAAAGATCAAATTTTATGTCACACTTATCAGCACTGCTACCGGTATTTCGCCAATTACGCGAGTAATGTAAGCTTTTAAATATTGAATCGTAGCTGACTTACCGACAAATACTTTTGACACAAAACATCAAAGAAGAAAGAAAAAGCAAAGGTGTGATATCACACGATCTAGGCGGTCAGTTGACTCGTCCTGAAGTAAAATTCTATTCTTCGAATTCGAATTCTATTTAAGGTGTTCTATTTAAAATTAAAAAAAACTAAATAGCTAACCCTATATAAGATCGAGTCGTTATGATCCGTCGATAAAACTAACTACTTTTTATATCTTAAAAGAAACGTGTTTTTATGAGAGGCTAAATTATTTTACTATAAAAATAGTTTTGTTATCTCAAAGCTTTAGGCTTTTAGCTTGAAAATTAATAATATGTATATATAAATTGTAAATAAAAGACTACAACTAGGAATTGAAATATTTGATTTGAGAAATAATTTAATTAAATTAAACTTACACTAGCTGGCGGTGAAGTCATAGGATTATTTTCAAGATTTAACTCAACCAACGTTGACATTTGGCGAATTTCAAGAGGTAGACTAGAAATGCGATTATTCGATACATCCAATGAAACCAATGTTAAACATGTTAATTCTACAAAACAAAAACAAATAGAAATTTTATTTTTTTAATTTTAAAAATCTACAAGCAAAAACAAATAATTATTTTACTCACCTCGTGGTAAATACATCAATTGATTGCTACGTAAAGAAAACGAACGCAATGACCGCAATTCACCAATACGTGCTGGTAATGTTGTTAGTTGATTGTATGATGCATCCAAATCGGTCAAACGATCCATACGACCCAATTCATCCGGTAGAGCTGTCAAACGATTATTCGACACTAATAATACTTGCAAGGGAAGGAAACACAATTCACGTGGCAACGAGGACAACTGATTGCTACGCAAGTCTAAATATGTTAAAGAAGTCAAATGTTTCACAGATTCTGGTATACTACGTATGGTGTTGTGATAGAGTAGCAGCGTTTCAAGGAAAGAAAACGAAGTAATTTCTTCTGGCAATTCACAAAATCGGTTACGGGATAGATCTAAAAAAAAAAAAAAAAAATTTAATGAAAATTATTGTACAAAGAAAAAATAAACAAACTGATACGAAGAAAATAATAAACAAAATTATTTATTTTGTAAACATTTTAGTATTTCGCATTAATGATTTGAGAAGTAAGAAAGAGGTAAATGCATGAACTATTCATATGTAAGTATTTGCTATATTTTTAAATTAAAAATACATATGTATGTATGAACATATGTATATCTCGGTTCAGTGGTTGCAAAGAATTTTTACTTTAAAGTGAGTGTTGAATGAGTAAGGTATTTTATTTTATTTTTATACATATTTTTCCTTTTGTGTGTTTTTCCATTTTTCATAAATATTTTTAGAGTTTCTAGACACAGATCGTTAATAATTCATAGTTTATAAATTGCTTAAGTATTTTTAGATACATTATATACAAATGTATGAATGTGTTGCATGCAACAATATATATTATCGATAATATGACAATAACATCTGCCTTTTAAAAATATTAATTTAAGATATCTACATAAATGAATTAATATTTGTATAAAGTCACTATTTGTTCATAGGGCTAATGAAAAAAAAAAAATAACTAAAATATTAATTTCTATTTATAGTTTATAATTTTATAAATATTTACATATGTATATAGTACAAATTACAAATTATTTAGAAAAGATTCTTCTATTTTTTTATAAATTTTAAATTCATTTTTAAGCTTTTAACATTATATTATATAATTAAGTACGTGTGAATTATATTCTAACAATTTTCAATTTTTATTTAAAGTAAATTTTTTGCAATTCATAACACGTTTAACAAAAGAGGTGTGTACAGTCTGCTTTTCAACATATCGAACTGATCAATGAAATGTAGAACAAACTTAATGTTACTTAAATATTTTTAATCTTTATGTTTTTGGTTAAAACTATTACATATTTTGTTCATATTAATAAATAAAGTTACCAGTCTGGTTTTTCTATTTAATATCAACAGTTTTAAACAAAATTTATTTAGTTATAGTTGTTTTACTTAAATAGGAATTAAGCATAATAATTTATAAAATACATATTTAAAATCATATTAAGTAAAATTTGGGACCATCGAGGAAAGTAAAGAAATCACATTATAATTCGGAAAAAACATAAAAAGGAACACATATAGCGTGTACTCTTTTTTGTCTATTATTAAATTGGCCCATCATGTATTTAAAAATTTGTTTTATATTAATTTCATAAAGGTTTGATGATGTAAATATTTTCGATGCTATCCTTGTATAAGGATAATAATTCAATTAAACATATTGCGCAGGTATTATGACCTCATCAGGAAAATAATACTTTTTAGAATTATAAAAAAAATATATAAAAAGTTCCTTAAATGCATGTTTCTCAATAATAATTTCTTCTCATAACCAACTGACCTAAATTAAAAATTTTATTTTTAACTGGACTGTAAGTAGGTGAACACACCTTTTTCCAATTGCAATTAAAAAGAGCAAAAAGTAAAATAAATAGAACATACAGAACAAAATAGAAATTAATTTTTTTAAATACACATTTTTGTACATAGAAATGAATTTAATAAATTCTATGTTGACTTGTTTATTTTTTGTTTTTTTAATGTGGCATGTTGTAATTATGTACTTAAATTATAAAATCTTACATTTGCACGAAAACAATTAAATAGTATTAAGAACTACTTATTTCTTTTATTTCAATCTAGTTGGGTGAGAAATTTATTATGGTGTAGAGAATGAGATTTGGTATTTGGTGATTTAGTGGGATGACTGCTATTGACGGTAAGAAGCCACTCATTAAAATATCTTAAAATTTTAAATTTGCGGATATTTATTAAAACAAGAGTAAATTGTGAAGAAATATTACTTGATAAAGATTAATAGAGAGTATTAAAGTATTATCGTTTCAATCATGCAATTAAAATTAAAAATGTATAATTTGTAAACAAATTTCTTTACAGAATAATATTAAATAATGAATTTAAAACATTTTTTAAATATATTCTATATCTTCTGTTATTTCCATATGTTGTAACCAAAGGATAATATTAACACTCTCCCCAACAAAGTATCGAAAATAAACATAAATAAAATTTAAAACGAAAAGCGGTCACAACAATATAAACAACTTTGTATATAGTTACGTTGAATGTTGTGATGTTGCAATAACAACAAATCGTTTAAGAAAAAAATCTACTATAAAATTGCAGGAAAACACCAGTTGTGTGAATGCAAAAGAAAAACAATCCAAGGCAAGCAACAAACCAAAAGACAACCAACCCCAATGATTGTCAGTATCATGACAGCAACAATTATTTTAAAATAAGTGCGTGAATGCACTTTGGACAAGTACAAAACAAAAACATCAACAAAATAAGACGACATCAATGACTGGTACTCAGTTGTATTTTTACTACTAATAAAGTTTTTTTTTTCTACTTTAAATGTATTCCTAAACATCGAGTAATTGAAGGCAAGGACTTCATTTTAAATAAATAGGCTTTCTCATGAGGCTAAATAATTTTGAGCTTTTTAAATCGTAATTAAATAATAATAATTCTGTTTATAATGAGAAATGAGTGATACACCTTCTACTTAACTTCTAATGAAAGGGAAACAAGAAAAGGAAGCCGTGGCTTTCTAAGGTGTTTTCATAGAAGGCAAAGTGAAATGTGTTTTCAATTTTTTCGGAAAGGTTTTGAGCAGGGATCGGCGCTCTTAAATTTCACATTCTATATTAACAACAATTTATAAACAATTTATAAACTAATAATTTCATAATATCTGTTGCTCTTAAACAATTTATGGTCTGTAATAAAAACTATAATTGAATATTAAAATAATTTGCTTAAAAAGTATTAAAAATATATAAAATTTATTAAACAATTATTCTCCTCTCCACATGTAAGAGCATATAGGTGTGACAAAATTAAAGTCCGCAAACGCCTCCAGGGCTGAAACACTCTGATATTTTCCTGCAGGATATATGAATTGCTCACTACATACATACATGCGCACATACAAACAAACCGACCGAAATGAAATCAAATCAAAAATCTTGTTCCCCAACAAATATAATTTGTTGTGAATGAAATTGTTTAATATGACTTTTTTGCGCTGTCTTTTTTATTTAGGTTTTCTTATTTTCAAAACAGCTGGTGAGTGGATGCCCCAACGATTAATTGGATTTAATAAACAAAGCAAACTTTATATGCAGAAAAAAACTATATAAATATACATACTTATATGTATGTAATACTTGCACTTTTAACAGAAAAATAATTTTATTTAAAACATTGATAAAGAAAATACGTACAACAATAAAATATTTTGAAGATATAGAGTTTTAAATATAGGCTCTGGACATACAACTTTAACCTAGTTGTCTTACTTGCTAAATTAGCTAAATTTATAATTTTTTAGTCTACAAATGTCGTAATGTCATCAAACTGAATACAAGATATATGCAAGGAACTGATTATTATGATATATATATATTACAGTGCCTTGATTTGTATGGCGACAAAAAAGTTGCAAATGTACCCCTCTAAAATTAAAGTTTGAGATGTTTTAAGCGAATTCCCAAAATATTTCGGTTCAATTATTTAATTTACGTGAGCTGTACCATTTTTAAAATACCTCCAAAAATATGGTTCTCGATCTGTATACCGTTTAGTTTTTAACTTTTTGTCAAAAAAGTTACAACATATTATAGATAAACGACGTTTACTACATAATGAATAAAAAATTATTTAAAATTTGCTTTCATTCTCGCGAAATTAAAATTTTAGTAAAATTTTCAATGATTTTATTTTAAATAGTATTTTATTAAAGTTTGAATATTTTGGACATTATTCATCGTAAATTATATTTTAGCGCATCATTGGAAAGCTCACATTAAATACTATTGATATGTGCATTCATTTAACCCTTAAGTTGCACAAATAATATGTTGGGATTTCCGGTCCATAATTTGTTAAATTAATTTTTATACCAAATAAATGGTTAGTTAAGGACACATGTCCTCAAAAGCATAAATTTGTCAAAAAAGCGGCGAATTGATGTAAAATGGCGTTTAATTTTAAAAAACTCATTTTTATTCGATTATTGTCGCGGTTTTAAATGAACTTTTTATGCATTTCATAAATTTATCAATATTTAAGAGTAATAAGTATTTCCATGTGATTTATTTGCAAAAATTGCAAATTTAAGCTTTTGGGAACTAAATGCATAAAATTGACCCTCTGACTCATAATGGGTTAATTACGTGTTATCTTCAATAGTAACAGGATATAACATTTCTATGGTACATTAAAACCTAATATACATATTTTGAAAAATGTCGGAAATATATAAAATTACATGGTTGAAAAAAAAAAATATGATAAAAAGTGTTAGTAAAATCTTAATATTCGCGACTTAAAGAGAGACATAATAATTATTTAAATTAATATTGAAGGTCATAGTATGTCTCTATTATAATTTGAAGTTAATTTTCTTATAACTAAAACTTTGATAATAATATTGAAATAAATACGTAATTTCAGAGGTGTTTTAAAAATTGTCCAGCTCACGTAAATCTTAACATTGAGATGTAATATTTTGGGAATCATATAAGAACATACTGATATTAATTTCTAGAGGGGTACATTTGCAACTTTTTTTTTTTGTGAGGCACACAAATATATATATACATATATATATATATAAATTGATTATCGGGGACTTTTAACAGCATGCTTTTATATTGCTTAATCACAATTCGTTTTAAATTTTGTTATACTAAGTCTATTAAATTACATAAGAAGTTTAATGGGCTTGATAAGGATATACGGAATTTTGTACAGATAGTTCGATGGTCGATATAAACTAGGAAACTGAAAATGGGCGTAGTTCGCCCACTTTACCGCCAACCTCCCATGTAAGGTGAAACGCCAATGAAATTTTGTACAAATAGTTCCATGACCAATGTAAAATCGGAAACAAAAAATGGGTGTGGTCCGCCCACCTTCCATATAACGAAAAATGTTGAGAAATTGATGGTGGGCATATAGATTCGGCCAAGCCGAATATAACATTCTCGCTTATTACTATAATATTAATATGGATTTATACATATGATATGTAGCGTACTTTTTTATTAAACATTTTAAGCATTTTAATTATAATTGTATTTTTAATAAAAACCAGTTAACCGGTTTTTCTAAGTAAAGCCATATTCGAAACCGTGTTTTTTAAAAAGGCTATTTTTCGAATAATTCGAAAACCGGTTTTCTGTAAATGTCGGTTTTTTGAATACACTAATATATTCATTTAGTACGACTATAAATTTATTCCTAAAAAAATTAAATACATAGATTTTAAAAAATTTCATGACCTCTGCTGCAATGTTATATGGCAGCCTTTGATATTTGTTTGTTCAATTTTGTAATATATGAATCGACATATATTTCCCAATATTCTTAACAATGCAATGCCACCATATACCGAATGTATACCACGAAGTCGCAATATTAGTGAGATAATGACACTAAGCATACCTTGTGAATAGTAAAAGATTAGTTTAGAATGGCAAACTTTAACTTCATGGAGTGGACTTGCTATCCATTGGGTCTTAATTTTAATTAAGAAGCTTTGGAAAATTATACTAGATGTTATTTTACTTTTTAAAGTCACAATTATGGACAATAGTCATCACAAATATTAACACTTTTTTCTTATTTAATCTAAACAAATTTTATGGTTTATCAAAAGCTGTCATATAACATTGCAGCGCAAGTCGAGAATTTTATTCAAATTTCGTATTTAATTTTTTAGGAATACATTTACAGTGAAAGCTCCCATAGGCGGACAGCGACCGTCACGCTGATTTTGTCCGTTATCGGGAGATGTACGCCTATGGGATATTGTAAATAATATTTTTTTACAAGGGATAATTCAGCACTATATCTTTTTATTCCAACATTCAAGATTGATTGTAATGAATTAACTTTTAAATATACATATTCTTATTTATACATATAGATCGTCAACTAAAATGCAAAAGGTCGTAACCACTTAAAAATCAAATGTTTGTTTTACTTACTGGTTTATAATGTACTGACCCAAACTACATTTATACAAGCAATTTCATGTTCATATCTTCAAAAATTACATAAGTATTGATAAAAGTCAAATAATCGTAACTTTAACTTCATGAACGAAACAGTTGTAAAATTTGTTACATATAAGAAACATTTTATTTGAAAGGTGTTTTATGATTTATCTATTTTTGCTCAATTTTAAGGCAAAAAAAACTAAAAATTGTGATTTCTTTTTTCTTTTGCTTTTGTGACAAACGACGTTTTGCATTTTCATTTAGACATTATTTGCAATAAATTATAATTTTATGAAATTTATTTTATGGAATTTATGGCTACAGTTCGATTCTCTCCGTTTTCATTCCATTTTCCTAAATTTACTTTCAAAATCTAAAAGGTCAACAGCATTTTTACTAACGATTTCTCCACGAAATTTTAAAAATAAAAAGCATGTTGAGAACAAATTTGACAACAAAGTCATCATTGGCATGTAACTCCATTTCAAAAACACAGGATTAACTTGGAAAAATGATGTTGGTAGCCTGGCCTCGATCTTAAGCTGCGCCCAATTACTTTTTTTTATATGACTGATGACAATGTCGCCCTGCTTGTTGTGTCAAGATTTGTAGGAATCTGTCGCCATTGTGTTTTCATCAAGACTACATTAGGAAAAAATCAGGACATACATAAATAACTGGAATAGCATCTGTTTTTAGGGATCAAGATTAATTTTCTCTTTTCTAGTATGAAGAAGTGTAAAAAGTCAAAGTTAAATTAAAAAAAATTAGTTTTTGCTCAAACCCAGCAAACACGGTGTTAAACGTTTGAAATAGGGTGACTTTATCATTTGATATCAAACATGTTTCTCAAACATGTGTCAAATGTGGATAGTGGTTTGAATTTCAAGTTTGAATATAAATTGAGAATCATTTGAGAAAAAACCTTTGAAAAATTATATTTTCTCAAATTGATATCAAATGTTATTATCAAATCATTATAAAACCTAAAGATAACTTTAAAAATATTTGAAAAATTGTACGCTCTTAACTTGGTATCAAATATTATTATCAAATTATTCATATTATCTTAAGACAAGTTTACAAAAATTTAAAAAAAAGTGTTTTCTCATTTTGATATCAAATTATAAAATCTTATAAATATTTGTAAACTAAATTAAAAAAAAAATTAAGAATAATCTAAATTTAATTTTCTAATCATTTTTAAAAAAATTAAGTTTAGATTATGATAATTAAAAAAAAAAATTATTTAAAAAGTAAATAAATATTTACACGAACTTTACGAGAGGTTATTTTGAAATAATTTTCTTTAAAAAAGGATCTAAAATTTGCGGTTTTTCTAAATAAGTATATATATTCTTATTTAATTATTTTAAAAAAAAATATTTATTTACAAATTACATATTAAAATATTATTTTTACTAACAAATACTCAATAAAATAATGAATACAATAATAAATAAAATTTAAAATCAAATAATTTTTATTTATGTTCCACAGAATTTCATTTGATAATGATTTGATAATAATAGCATTTCTCAATTTGAGAATTAATTCCCCTTTTTGTTGAGAAAGCTATTATTTTCAAAGCGTTCTCAAACGTCAAACGTTTGACTTCAAATCATTCTCAATTCGATATCACACCTTTGTGTTTGCTGGGTTAACCCAGCAAAAAGTTAAGTTAACTTCAAAAAATGTAAATAAAGATGAAATATGAATGCAAACACGGACAAAAATTAAAATAAGAAGCATTTCATTATATAATATTTGTACATTTCTTTTACCGTTTATGATTTTTGTCCGTCTACGAGAGATGTTTTTTCTAAAAACAGGTGTCCGCGTCCGCCTAAGAGAGCGTCCGCCTAGCAGAGATTAATTTATTCTAAAAATTCCACCTAAACCATGGGACCTAAAAAATTGTCTGTCTACCGGAGCTGTCCGCCTATGGCAGCTGTCCGTTAAGGGAGCTTTTACTGTATATGGGCTTCCTAAGCGAACCTATTTATTTGCTCGTGTATGTAATAATAATATATTCAATATAACAAGTTAAAGTGCTTATACACTCCGTTGCAGAACTATAAATACACACTATTATTGAAGATTTCTGGAGATATAAAAGTAGTAGAATATGAAAATTGGCAATATGTAAAAACAATTGAAGTAGAAAATATTTCTGTGAAAATTTTTTTTACTTTGAGTTTTACTATGTATTTTAAGGTGAAAATGACTTAGCAGTATTTCATAACTATAAATACACTTAAATAAAAATATCAAAATTTTTAAAACGAATAGAACAAATTATAAAATGAATATAAATTAAAAATAGTATGTACAATTGAGTATATAATATTGAAACAAATTTTCGCCGGCGTTCACTTTACTAGTGTTACCATCATGTTTTCGGTTAAGGACCTCCCGCTTCAATTATTAGTAATTTTAAATCACTATCATATTTCCGGTTTTCAGAATAAATCCGACGAAATGACAATGCCCAAATTTGTCAAATTGTTGTTTGATCCATTAATCTTGCAGGCAATCAAAAAAATCTTATTTTTGTAATGTAACCACATTTTTGTCAAGCGAATCGTGTTGTCTGAAGCATTTGTTTTAGTGAAAAATTGGGTCATATCTGCAAAAATTTTCGACGAAGGGAACAAGTTCGCCTTATTACACTCCAATTTACTCTAAATAATTCGTAAAAAGGCTAGAATACGTCAGCGCAACTATTGCAAGCACAGAGAAAATCCCAAAAATTTAACAAAAAAAAAAAAAAAAAAAAAAAAACAATTTAAAAATGTGTCTACCTTATATTTCTGAAATATATGTACCTAAAATTTTCTTAAAAAAAATACTTGGAAAATTGCAAAGAATAACATTTCTTATATAAACGCCCTATTGATGATAAAAAAAATGGGTCAAATTTGGAAAGGTACTCTATTTAGACCTAGTAAGTTCGAATGCTCTTACCTTAAGGATTTCCGAACAGAAAAAATAATATTCAGATTGATCATAGGTTTTGAGAATTTTGAAAATTTTCCAAAATCAAATTTCTTCATATAAGCGCTATAGTGCTCTATTTAGACCTTGTAGGTTCGAAAGCCATTATCTTAAGGATTTCAGAACAGAAAAAATAATATTCAGATTGATCATAGGTTTTGAGTAATAGAATTTTGAAAATTTTCAAAGAATGTGTTTTCTCATATAAGGGCTATATTGAAGATCAAAAAATGGGTCAAATTTGGAAAGGTGCTCTATTTAGAACTAGTAGCTTCGAAAGCCATTATTTTAAGGATTTCAGAACAGAAAAAATAAATTAGACCTTATAGGTTCGAATGCTATTACCTTAAGGATTTCAGAACAGAAAAAATAATATTCACATTGATCATAGGTTTTGAGTAATAAAATTTTGAAAATTTTCCAAAATTAAATTTCTTCATATAAGGGATATATTGATGATCAAAAAATGGGTCAAATTTGGAAAGGTGCTCTATTTAGACCTAGTAGGTTCGAATGATATTATCTTAAGGATTTCAGAACAGAAAGAATAATATTCAGATTCATCATAGGTTTTGAGTAATAGAATTTTGAAAATTTTCAAAGAATGTGTTTTCTCATATAGCCCTTATAATCAAAATTGGAAAGGTGCTCTATTTAGACCTAGTAGGTTCGAAAGCCAATTTACTCTAAATAATTCGTAAAAAGGCTAGAATACGTCAGCGCAACTATTGCAAGCACAGAGAAAATCCCAAACCCATTGAAGATTTATCACCAAGATGTATTTTTATGAAAATATGGAAAATTCTTTCACAGATCCATCCCATTACTATTAAAAGTGGATTAAATGAAATTATTCTATATAAAAATGCTATAACACTAGCCTACTAAAGGATTTTTGACATTTTATTTATATAAATCTCATAGGCTGATTTGCAATACGTTTGAGATCTTTCTATGCTGAAGTAATGTTTCAACTGGCGTTTCTTTGCACCCACGAAGATTCTATGGAGTATTTAGATAATAAACTAGTTCCTTTTGTAGACAATTTTCGCAGATATGAGCCAATTTTCAACCAAAAGGACGCCCCAGTCCATAAAATTCAACAATCAAAAATATACACACATTACAGTAATATAATATTTTTGAATCACCCACTTGATTTTCGGATTAAAACCCAATTGAAAATATTTGGGAATTGTTATTCCGTGGGATTTATTATGAAAACCGGAAATATTTTCATTTAAAATAACTAATAATTGAAGCAGGAGGTCCTTAACCGAAACAATGATGGCAACACTGATAAAGCGAAAGCCGGCGAAAATTTTTTTCAATATTTAAAAATACAATTGTACATACTCATTACCAATTTATATTCTTTTTATAAATTTTTCTTTCCGTTTTAAAAATTTTGATATTTTTATTTAAGTGTATTTATAGTTATGAAACACTGCTAAGTCATTTTCACCTTAAAATAAATAGAGGATGTGAAGATAGCTACGAAAGTTAGCAACGTTTTTTTAATTTTATGTTAACTAACATTTCTCTCACTCAAAGACTGTTATGTTAACAGAATTAATTTAATTTCAATTTTAATACCATTTTTAAAAATGTTAACGACTATTATTTAACAGAAATGCATTTTAGTTAACATTTTTAAAAATGTTAACATTTTTGTACTATTTTTGCATTAAAATTATTATAACTTAAATGTTTGAATTAAACAAAAAAAAAAAACAATTTAAAAATGTGTCTACCTTATATTTCTGAAATATATGTACCTAAAATGTTCTTAAAAAAAATACTTGGAAAATTGCAAAGAATAAGATTTCTTATATAAACGCCCTATTGATGATCAAAAAATGGGTCAAAATTGGAAATGTGATCTACTTAGACCTAGTAGCTTCGAAAGCCATTATTTTAAGGATTTCAGAACAGAAAAAATAATATTCAGATTGATCATAGGTTTTGAGTAATAGAATTTTGAAAATTTTCAAAGAATGTGTTTTCTCATATAAGGGCTATATTGATGATCAAAAAATGGGTCAAATTTGGAAAGGTGCTCTATTTAGACCTAGTAGGTTCGAATGATATTATCTTAAGGATTTCAGAACAGAAAGAATAATATTCAGATTCATCATAGGTTTTGAGTAATAGAATTTTGAAAATTTTCAAAGAATGTGTTTTCTCATATAGCCCTTATAATCAAAATTGGAAAGGTGCTCTATTTAGACCTAGTAGGTTCGAAAGCCATTATCTTAAGTATTTCAGAACAAAAAAAAAAATAATAATATTCAGATTGATCATAGGTTTTGAGTAATAGAATTTTGAAAATTTTCCAAAATTAAATTTCTTCATATAAGGGCTATATTGATGATCAAAAAATGGATCAAAATTGGAAAGGTGCTCTATTTATACCTAGTAGGTTCGAAAGCCATTATCTTAAGGATTTCAGAACAAACAAAAAATATTCAGATTGATCATAGGTTTTGAGTAATAGAATTTTGAAAATTTTCAAAGAATGAGTTTTCTTATATAAAAGCCCTATTGATGATCAAAAAATTTGCCGAATTTGGAAAAGTGCTCTATTTAGACCTAGTAGCACTAGTAGAGCACCTTTCCAAATTTGACCCATTTTTTGATCATCAATATAGCCTTATATGAAGAAATTTAATTTTGGAAAATTTTCAAAATTCTATTACTCAAAACCTATGATCAATCTGAATATTATTTTTTTTTTTTTTGTTCTGAAATACTTAAGATAATGGCTTTCGAACCTACTAGGTCTAAATAGAGCACCTTTCCAATTTTGACCCGTTTTTTGATCATCAATAGGGCCTTTATATAAGAAATCTTATTCTTTGCAATTTTCCAATTATTTATTTTAAGAACATTTTAGGTACATATATTTCAGAAATATAAGGTAGACACATTTTTAAATTGTAATTTTTTTGGTTTAATTCAAACATTTAAGTTATAATAATTTTAATGCAAAAATATTACAAAAATGTGCTTAACATTTTTAAAAATGTTAACAAAAATGCATTTCTGTTTAATAATAGTCGTTAACATTTTTAAAAACGTTATTAAAATTGAAATTAATTTAATTCTGTTAACATAACAGTCTTTGAGTGAGAAAAATGTTAGTTAACATAAAATTAAAAAACGTAGCTAACTTTCGTAGCTATCTTCACACCCTTAAATAAATAGTAAAACTCAAAGTAGAAAAAAAATTTTCACAGAAATATTTACTACTTCAATTGTTTTTACATATTGCCAATTTTCATTATTCTGCGACTTTTATATCTCCAAAAATCTGCAATAATAGTGTGTATTTATAGTTCTGCAACGGAGTGTATACCTTTCACCCGTGTTGAGATGAGTTATAATAAAATTATTATTACTCGAATGTAAAAAAAATAAATAAAAAAATTTGTTATCTGGAAAACTATATGAAAGGACTGAAGATTCGAATTCAGCACCTTTTGGTTAATCAAGTGCAAAACTTTGTATACCTGTGTAAGTTACGGTTAATTTTTCAAATAAAAATTTATTTTTAAACACTCAGTATTTAAAGCAGATACAAATTAAGAAACACTTTGACATTGCAATTTACTATTATACATAGTACAATTATTACACATTATGCATCACCAAAGTTAAGGCAATCTACTATACAAGCATTTTAAAATAATCTCATCAAAAAAAGAACTGAAAAAGTCATGATTTTAACATTGTGTTGTCATTGGAAGGAAGTACTTAGTGGTAAAAAGAGCTGCAGAAGTTCTTTTTTTAACCCATGGTTGTCATTGGTAGGATGTTATTCTTTTATACTTCTTGTTCACTGCTTTTGAAGCACTTCTCTTAAAACTATGTTTATACAATTTTTTAATAAAAATTCTGTTTTTGCCCTATTAAATAATAATAAAAATGCTTTGAAATTTTTAAAATTTAAATTTTGTTAGAAATTATTACCATTTTTCCCGCTAAAAATTTATTTATTTTCACTTTTTTGGAAGTAATTATTATTAAGAACTTCCAAAAAAGTTTAAAATATGTACTTTGTTCCACTTTTGAAGTTGTAAAAATGTTCTTTTTTTGGAAGAACTTCATCGTTTTTTGCTGGGTACATATTAATAAAAAAATATATACATATACAGTGCACGAAAAAACCTAAGCATACAGTGTAAAAGTTTACATAATTTGCTACCTATAAAGTTAATAAAAATATGAATTATCTTTTTAAACATTGCAATCTAAATGCATTAAAGGGTTTATGGAAAATTTTATATTTTACATTGTTTATTTGGAAAAAATAAAAATCTTTAAAATCTTCGAACGAAATAACCTAAGCATACAAAATAAAATTTTATGATAATTATGATGCATTTATCAGCATTTAATTAAAATAATACATTTTGGCATTAATATTTCCTTAGTAATTGAACCCTGTATGATTTAAAATGTTGCATTGTATTAATATAGCAGTAATTAACGAAATGTACCGTTGAATGCATACATTCAGCATACAGAGAATGTGGCTGGATTTTTTGTCAAATATGTAAAAACTTAGCCGAAATAAAGGGTATCATATTTATGTGTCCAAACAATTACGAAGGCCACCGAAAGAACAGCGTTGAAAAAAGAAATCTACAATTTTTAATAAGGATACTAGGGAAATAAATCGAATTCGCACTAAAAAATATGTAAGTATCGCCTCGCTAAATATGAACTATTTTTAAACTGATAGTATCTTTGAGTCGTATTCATACATTTAAAAATCATATCCCAACATAAAGTATGCGAAATGGGATACTCAAATTTAAATCTTAGCACTCTCACAAAGCACCAAGACTGTTGATCGCCGAAAATCAAAGATTTTTGGCCAAAATTGGAAGAAGTTGTTTCTAGTGACAATTAAATACTTAATTTATATTACTAGAAGGTTTTTTCGCGTATTGATAAAAAAAATAAACGGCGGAATGAGAAAATCAGATACTTACCAAATTTTTGGAAGGATTTTTTATTGAAACTTGGTCCATACATTTCAGCGAGATATCGCCTCATCAAAAATAAAAGGTAAACAAAAAAAATTTTTTTGCGGAAAAAAACTGTTCTGATAGGACATGAGCCTGTTTTTTCATAGACCTGAATTATTCCGAGAGTATGCGAGGAGTTATATATACTTACCAGTTTTTGATGAAAGTAGCCGCTTTAACACTATAAAGGGCTTAAAAAATGCATGGACAAAAATAATGCAATGTTGACGTATATTTTGCCTACAGACTTTTTTTTATCAATGTCGCTGCCATTGGAATATGTTATAAAGAATGCGATTACAATATGCTACATGCTAATACAATATGTATGCTTAGGTTATTCGTTCTACCAAAGAATATTCATATACAGTGGTGGCCACGAATTTAAGACACGACATTTCACTTATATATTTCTGATAATTTTTACATCTTATCGAACAAATTTTAGATCCATGTTATTTTTTAAAGATCCTAGTAATGTTATGAAAAAAAATCAACAATAGTTTGTTACCTATATTTAGTTTCCAATTTTTATTTACATATTATACAGATTAATACAAGTTTAAGCCTGGTCATGAATTTAGGACATAGGCAAAATAAAAGTTAATTCACAAAAGTAAAGCTCAGCTTCATAAAACAATATTAGTATTTGGTGGGAAATCCTTTATTTTGAATCACAGCAGCGCATCTCCTGGGTAAACTTTCAACTAAGGCCATACAGCGCTCCTTTGGAATGGCATACCAAGCCTTTTGAATTTCTTCCCATAAATCAGTCAAATTTTTTGGCTTTACTGCTCGTACATGCTCCTCAACATCATTCCACAAGTTCTCAATTGGATTGAGATCCGGGGATTGAGCTGGCCATTTCAGAACTGTGATATTATTTTCCTCTAAGCAACTCTTCACTAGGCGTGAAGTGTGCTTAGGGTCATTATCATGCATAAATTTCCACATTAGAGGCATGTTGTCTTCAGCGAATGGTATCATGATGCTTGTCAGTATGTTTTTGTAAATATGCTGGTCCATTTTATTGATAATCTTCTGAATGGGACCTACACCATGCCAGGAAAATGCTGCCCACACCATGACATTTCCACCACCATGCTTAACCGTTTTAAGGGTGTACTTTGGGTGATGCTCCAGGTTTGGAGGACGCCATACGTACTGTTTTCCATCAGAACCAAAGCGACAAAACTTCGACTCGTCGCTCCAAAGTATATTTTTCCAAAATGTCATCGGCTTATTGAGATTTTCTCTTGAAAACGCTAGTCGGGATTTAATATTTTTTTTTGACACAAGTGGTTTACGTTGTGCAATACACCCACGTAAGTTCTTCTAATTCAGACGTCTTCTTATTGTCCTGGACGATATATTAATACCAAAATCCGATGAAATCTCATTTTTAATTTTACTTGAGCTCTTGAAAGGATCTTTAGCAGCTGATTTATAAATTAAGCTATCCTCCCTGGGTGTAGTTTTTCGGGCTCTAGGGTGCTGTTTGACATTTTTGGTAGTGCCATGTTGCTTGATGTGTTCCAGTGCATTGTAAATCTTGGATC
The DNA here is from genome assembly GCA_951394005.1 of Protophormia terraenovae. Classification (NCBI taxonomy): domain Eukaryota; kingdom Metazoa; phylum Arthropoda; class Insecta; order Diptera; family Calliphoridae; genus Protophormia; species Protophormia terraenovae. The sequence continues at coordinate 75,675,163 of OX596074.1, read as the reverse complement.
TGGAACATTTTAGTAGCTTGGAAATTTCCATTACTGTTTTTCCATCAGTATTCATTTGTTGGATCAATTTTCGCTCGGCATCCGAACTCCAAGTACCTCTGGCCATTTCTAACTAAATATTTTGATGTATTCTAACATTAAATGGAATAAAACATTCATTACTTGCCTTTTAGCTTCAAAAAACACCAAAAAATCACTTAAAAACCAAATATTTCTTATATGTTTTAAATTCGTGACCAGCTTCAAAAGCACGTTTTTACGAAAATATAATAAAAACAGCAACAAAATGTATACACAAGCAAAACCAAATAACGGTAATTGATCTTAACATTACAGGGTACACTGAAAAATTAACAAAATCTAATTTTATATTGCAGGGTTGTAATAATTATCACAACTTAGTTCGTTACATGTCGTGTCTTAAATTCGTGGCCACCACTGTATAGAAGGCGCATCATGTAGAAACAAAATTTCTTATGGCGGGTTCTAATCATAGAACCTGCTCTCATGTAATTCTCGCTCTCAACATTTTGCATCGATGAGGGGGATAAGTAACAAGGGAAAACAAAATCCACCACCAAAACAGAGAGAGAGAGAAAGAGTTTAAATCAGTGAACGGCGCTCTTCAATTTCACATTCTATATGCTCTTGTTTCCGTGCTCTTATATTTTGCACGGAAACAATTTTTAAACTTACAATTTAATAATATCTTTTGCTTTTAAACAATTTATGGTCTGTAATAAAAACTATAATTGAATATTAAAACAATTTGCTTAAAAAAGTGTTAATAATATATAAAATTAATTAATAATTAATCTCTCTTCACATGTAAAAGCATATAAATGTGACAAAATTAAGAGAAAATTTGCCCGTGTGCAAAGATAGTTGTTTAATTAAGAGACAAAAAATCATATTAATATTTTTCATGAGTGTATCTCAAGCAACAGCAGTAACACAACATTCTTGCTTGAATGCTCGTGCGAGACTGACTTTTTTGTGTGTTTTTTATTAATTTCAAGAGCATAACAAAAGAGATAAAAAACACACAAGCTTATTTTCCCTTTGTCTTCCCTCCCGCATCATGAAATACTTTTAAAAAATATTTCAGTTTTCATTGACATGCGCTTTCTATATGTTGTATATTCTTTGGTTCTACTCTTTACAATTACATCATATTTCTGAACAGTGATCTTAAGTTTTGTAATTTAAATGTCAAAATATCTATATCATACTAATCTCTTTTGTTACTACATTTTTGAGAATGTTTGTGAGTCACAAATTGTGACTATCACAAATTTTTTTCTATATCATGTTTCGCTTGTTCCTCTTATACTTGTTAGGTTAAAATTTTTTGTGAAAATTGTATTAGTATTCTTAAGAATGGAATGTGTAATTTAATTGTCCTTAATTCTTTTTTAATTATTTAGTTTAATATTTTTTTATATAATTTTTTACAAATTCTTTATATATAATTAAATTAAATTAGTAGAATTAATTTTAAGTTGAAATATGTAACCGCTTATGGCCCAGAGGCTAGGTTATTGAATATTGATAATAAAAATAAAAAAATAAAAAAAAAAATAAAAACATAATTAAAATGCATTTGTTACAATGTTAATGTATGTACATTAGGGCTATGACCAAATTTTGGACCTAGCACCACGCAATGGCGAATGTTGTGTTATTTGCGAAAAAAAATCGGGTCATTTTGGAATAAAAACCTCACCCACAAAAAAGATTTTTTTTTTTTTAATTCTCCAAAAAAAAAATCATTTTAAATATTTTATTAATAAAGTAAAATAGTAATGTGAAAAATTATGTTTAATTATTAAAAGACATAAACTTCAAATTTAACGTGGTTTTGATAAAAACAATGACATTACATGAAATTAATAAAATTTATATTAAATAATTTTCAATGGCATATTCGACTATGCCATTTTCATATTTGTAAAAATGTTAAAATGTTATAGCCCTAATATACATATGTAGTTAATTGTTTTACTTGGCAATGAGTGTTTTTTCACTTTGTCATCATATAATTTCTGTTTATCAAGTTAAAAATATTAATTGATTACTCATACGTTTAAAAATCTTAAATAAGAATAAGAAAAACCATAAACTCTTTAATAAAATTATTTTAAAAAAATATACATATGTTATATATATCCTTGATAAGTAGCATTCTGAGACTCGCAATAGTTTAAGAATTATTACAACAAATGTTATAATAAAAACGAAAAATTTATTTAAATTTGTATTGTTTCGTTTATAATCAAACTGAAAAATCGTAAACTGCTTCTACGAATCAATCGATAAAGTTAAATTTAGCAAGAATATTAACATTATCATTAGTGGTTTGCGAGTTACAACGATTCTAAAATAAAAAAAAAATTTCTATAAAAATATTGTACATCTTCTTTGTGCCGCAATTCCCCAGTAGAATTATTTTCAATTCAAAGAAGTAAACAATAAAATACAAAGAATTTATTTTTTTAAGGCAGATATTAAAGTCATACGAGTGTACACACATATTTTAATTGTAAATAGTGGATGGTGTTTACTAATTAAACATAACCACGGGCTACTCTTTGATATACCCAACTTCATATGGACGCATACATCATGTATTTCTTTTGAATTGTTTGTCTCTTTACTCATAATACACTTAAATCATACACTGATGAAGATTTTCGCCAGTTAGTTTGGATTTATTAAAACAAATATGTACATATTTTGTATAATAGGATACCCCCTTTTAATTATTTAAAAATTCATAGCATTGGGTTATGAACAGAAGAAATCCAATAACTAACGGTATATCTTTTCTAAATTCGAATTCTTTGAATTATTTTTGTTCTCATTAAATGTAATAGTATTTCATTTACTTATAGCACGTGGTGGCCATGAATGAAGTCATCGTTAATTAATAAAAATAAAAAGCACTTTCCTCAAAAGCCCATCCTCATATGGATGATACAATGTGTATACTATAAATTCTGTTTTATAAACAAACTTCCGCACAAGAAATAATTATTTTTGCCTTAAAAGTATGTACAAATAAATAATTAATTATTTAGAACAAATATTCAAACGAAATCCATATAAATTTTTAACACAAAATTGAAGAAAGTAAAGTACTGTTGAGACAAAATAAATTTTACATTATGAAATTAAAATTTACTAATTAATAGGTTATAAATAAAATAAATGTCAGTCTAATGCAAATTTAATCCAATAAAAATGTTGCTTATGTTTTGTATTTTTAAAGAAAAAAATAAATAATCATCCACAGTAGTAGCTATTAAATTAAGTACATAAATATCAAGGAACGTAACAAAAAATAATACTAAATCCTTTAAACACCAAAATAATTTTATTTTTTTCACGTTTCTTATAAATCAGACCAGAAGGGGAAAGTATAGTAAGTAAGACCCACAACTCTAAGGTACATATCGTCACCGAAAATGCAATACAACATAACATCACTTTTCATAACTTTACAGGAAGTAAAAAAAACTTTCTAAAATCTAAACGAATTGTCCTACAAACAAAATTTTTGGATTATTACATCCTTAAATACTGCCTAATATATTGATGATAAGTATTGTTATTTTTATACCCTTCACCAAAGGTGTAAAGGGTATATATAAGTTTGTCATTCCGTTTGTAATTCTCACAATTTTCGTCGGAAAGCAAACAAGTTTACATTTTCGGGATCCTTGTAAGAAATGATGACGATAGGACCATGTCCGTCCGTCCCTCCGTTCGTCCGTGTGTCGGTTGAAATGGCGTTTATGAAGCCCACCGATAACTGACATATATAATATATATATCAAACGATCGGAAATGCTTTCGAGAATTTTGCTATTGGAATTCAGCAAGATCGGTTCATACAATGCGGAGATATGTTAAAAAAACCGGTTTTTAGAACCGATTTTCCAGTTTTTGTTCTGAAAAAATGAAATAAATCGGTTCAATAATAACTGAGATATCGGACAAAACGCATTTTTTATTTTTTAAAGCCCTGGTTTAAGCTATAGATCGGTCACAAATATTTTTATAACATTTCGGTTTTTTGAATCAGCAGGATCGGTTTATAAATGGCTTAGATATGGTTTCAAAAACCGGTTTTTCAGTTTCTGAAGCCTCTGCATATACCAGGGACTTCGAATTTTTAAAGGGGGCTCGGAAATTATTTTCTGAATTTTTGTTCTGAAAAAATGAAATAAATCGGTTCAGTAATAACTGAGATATCGGGGAAAACGAATTTTTTATTTTTGAAGCCCTTGTTCAAACTAAAACATATCTGTTAAGAAATAAATACATACACAAACATGTATATTAAGCATTGTAATGACTATTAGTGACGTTTTTGCCTATAAGACAAGTAGTTTAGTTAGCAACAGAAGTAATATAATGAATAACAGTGTTGTTGTTGTTCTTTGTATATGCAGTCAGTTTGTATATACACAAATACAAAAATAAATATGGAATTGTTGTTGTTGTTTATTTTTTAAAAGCAAAGCCTGCTATGATTGTTTTTTTTTTTTTTTTTTCATATTAAAATTTTCGTAGTTTGAAAAAAATTTAGATTTATATATGTGAAAATATGAAAGCATACGTTAAGGCGAAAATTTTATTATTTGTCGGTAATATGGTAATATGATGTCGATAAGATAAGGTATGTATACACGGTTGTCAGATCTAACAACGTTGGCAGAAAAATGTTCAGAAAATTTCTAACAACCGTGTAAACTTACAATTTATGTCTTACAACGTTGTTAGCATTGTCAGTAAATTGTAACCCAATAATATTGTTAGACATCTGACAATCGTGTAAACACATAACGTTGCCATTGCCAGATAATTGTCTGACAATTTTTATTGTCAGCTGTGCGAATTTTATGCATCTGACAATGGCGCCATTGTCAGATAAATCATTTGTAATGGCAACGCTGCACATTAAACAAGCAAAGTTTATTCGTCTGACGACGGATCTGGTAACTTTTGCCATACAACAACCTGCCAACAGTGTAAACTGACAATTTTTGTTGGCAGATAAATTTATTGTCTGACAATTGACTGGCAATGAAATTGTAAGGTTTTCTTACGATCGTCTAAACTGGCAATTTACCTGTTGCTAACAATTTTTCATTGTCAGTACATTGCCATTACATTGTCAGATCTGCCAACATTGTTAGATCTGACAACCGTGTATACATAGCTATAGTAAGATGGTAATATGGTAATATGGTGAAGGGTATCAAAGATTCGGCACAGCCGAATCTTTTTTCAATTTCATTATTAAATATTTTTTAAGTTATGTGGTTTACGTTTTTCAAGATTCCAATTTTCGGAAGCCAAAACAACGTAACATCAATACAAATTTTTGAAAAATTCTAATTAAAACGATTTCTGATTTCAATCATTTGCAATCTAAATTCGTAAAAAAAAAAAAAAAAAAAGAATTTTTATTTTTTTTATTTTCTAACAAATGTGATGTTACGTTATTTTGACTTAAGAAAATTATTGCTTTCGTTAATATAATCGTTATTTTTTAAGCTAAAAGTCTGAAAATTTGTGATCAGACGTATTTTGGAATAATAAACTATATTTCATCAAAAACACAAATTTGAAAATTTTGATGTTACGTTGTTTTGCATTTTCGGTGACGATATGCACATATCAAGCCCTAACAGCTAAATTTGTTTTTTTTTTTTTTTTTTAATAAAAATCTATAATTCAGAAACAAAACTTTGATATTTCATTGACGTATGAAATAGCATTTTAGATTTATAGCGAAAGCAATTTTATCTTAAGTGACATTATTCATATATCAAACATCAATCTCGTGTCGAATCACGAAATCACTTTATCTCAACAAATTTAACGCTCTTTAATTAAAAAATTATTAATAAACAAAGTATAAATGTTTATGAACTAAATTTAGCTTTACGCTACGACAATAATCAACTAAAAAAAAATTAAAATAAATTGGGCTTTTTGCCAAGTTTTTTTAGTTTGTCACTGTCTTTATGGGAATTTCAATGTGTGTGCGTAATTTAAAAAGTGTCATGTTGTTTTTGTACGAAACGTGGGAAATTTGAATTGTGGAGATTTGCTTTTCTTTTTCAAATGAAATCATAAAATGCAAATGAAAATATTTCGCACAAATGAAGCAGACTGACGACGACTATAAATTTGATTCATTATTGGTGAAAAGCTAAATATGAAGAAAATTTTTCAATAGATTTCTTGTAAATTTTGTGATGTTGAAAATTTTTCAATTTATATTGACCTAAATAATTAATTTAATTTTCTTTAGTTTGCTGTTGCTTTTGCTTTTCTTTCGTTTACATTAATTTTTTATTTTTTAATTTTGCATATCGGATGTTGTTGGAAGCGAATTGTAAATAATTTCCTTATTGCACTTTTCATTGTAAGTGGCATGTTTAACAAGAACAACAACAACAAAAGAATAGAGTAGCAGCAGCACCAGCATGATTTCGCCTGCAGTGAGGTTCATCAATGTGCCTAGTTGGTTTATTTCTCTGTTTAAAACACTATGATGATGATGATGATGAGGATGCATCATTCGTTTCCTTAAAACAAAACTGGGTTGTGATTTCACAACACCAATAAATTGTCGACGTGATGATAGAAATATTTTTTTTAAACCAGGATAAATTGGAGCATTAAACTTGTTTATCCATCAGCTGTATGAGTTTGTTTTTACACTCATTCGATTCGTCCGTTTCTCTGTCTAACTGGCAGTTTTATTTTGTAGCATTTTTTAATTTATAAGCAATATAAATTGTACCCTACATTTTAAGAAGTTTCAATTACATTTTTGTGTTATGATATACATATAATTTTCTTTTTATTCTTATTTCATTTTTAGAAATTTGTATTTATAAATAAATATGCATTTTAATAGCTCTTGTAGAGTTTCCTTAAATTTCATTTTGGTATAGCACAATAAAACGTCAATGGCCAGCCTAAAGTTTATTCAACCGGTTTTAAGTTTTTGTTTTTGCTTTTAGCTGTTGTTTTAATATTAATTCTGATATACTTTAAGTTTTAGTACAAGAGTTTAGTGCAAGTGGCAAAAAAAAAAATGAAAAAGAAATTGAAATGTTATGAGTAGAAGAAAATCTTAAATTCATAATGGATTGATGGCTGTAGTGTTTCATTTTCATTTTTTATGTGTATGTACTTGTACTTTTTAAGCACTAGTTTAAGTATTTAGTAACTTGTCTCCAAATGTATATGCCTTAAATGGTTCTTTTTAATATCGCAAGAATAAATATCCACTTGAAACCTTAAAAGAGTATTTTTTCTTTACCTTAAAAAAATCCAATAGTTTTTTTTCCTTTGTATAACATTAGTCCATAAGAAATAAGGTTTAAACAATATTACAACCAGTTCATTCAATTTAATGGAGTTATAATGTTATTAAAGTTTATATGTTTTAATTATTGATTCTTATTCGAACTTTTATGATTATAATTATTTTTGAAATTTATTCAGGCTTGAGTTCAATTGCAATAAATGGAGGAATAATTTGTAAAAGTTTATTGGACATTCGGTAGAATGGAATTCATTTTTTAGTCAGCCACGACCGTAATCAGCACCATGATATTTCTCTAAACATCGACTATTTTTAACTAACAACTTTTTGGGAAATGGAATCTGTGACTTTTTCCCCTATAGAAAAAAAAAATAGAATAGAATTTTAAAATTTATACATATGTACATAAGAAGAATACACAGAAAAATGTTTGTACATAAATATAACAATTTTGTTTCATTGATTTTAGTTCATAATATTTAAGAATAATTTCTTAAATACTAAAACTTTTCTATATGAATCAAAAGTCAAAAAGACTTAAATAAATTGATTAATGCCCGTATTCTCTATCTCGATTTTACGTTCCGTCTGTAGACGGAAATCAGTCACAATTACTATTCTCTAAATCGAAATAATTTTTTCGTCTGCGTTACGTGGTTTATGTCCATGATATACGTTTTTTCAAATACAATATTACCAGTATTAAAAACAATAGTAATTGAACAAATTTCTGTTCGATTTTTTTTCAATAATTTTACTTTTTTTAAGCATGGAAATATTAAGTACAAAAAAAGACAATTAAAAAAAAGCAAAATTCAATAAAAACAACATCTATACAAAATAAAATAAAATTTTATAATGAATGAACCTGCTACCAGTAAATTAATTTTGTTAATGCTTTAAAAAAATCTAATCGGAGAAAACGAGCTACAGAAAACAAGAACAAATAAAAGAACATTTTAAAGTATCCTGAGGTGTTGATTTCTAAAAGCAAAAGCGAATCTACAACAAATAGTCAAACTGTATAATCATACAGTTTCATTTACTATGTTAAATAAAATTTGTTATAATAAAATTTCTTAAAATAAGATGTTTTTGCTATTGTGTGCCAATTTAGGATTTTTTCTGAATAAGCACAATACTCTTATTTTTTGATTAGCTACTTTAAAAGAGATACTTGAATAATATTATAGATGCAGCTCAATTTGTTGCATATTTTTTCCAGGCGATAACAAAATTATTTTTGACTGTTTTGGCATTTCAATCGAGTAATATCGACTTACAAAATAACAAATTTTGAGCCAAATAACGTAATATATTGTCATTATCACAGACAAAAACCAAAACAGTCGCAAGTGATATAGAGAATATGAAAATAAAAACTCAATAGCATTTCAGACGGAAAACGACAAAAATCGACATACGTAATCGGGGCATAAATTTTATTTAATATTTTCATTTGTAATGAAATGTTTAAAATTTTCTTTGGAAAATTTTTAGTTTTTAATTATTTTTAGCTACACAGAACTGAAGCGCTGTTTAATAAAATTATGCTGCAGAATGGTATCAAATTTGAGCAAATTTCGAAACATTATTTTCTAGCAATTTTTTCTTGTTAAATTACCATTTATTGCTAATATTTTCTATTTTAACTATTTGTATTTAGCATTTGCATTAGAATTTTATAAAAATAAATCAAAATTTAAGCAAAATTTTTGCAAAATTCCTAAAATTTTTATAAAGAACAATTTAATAATATCTATGAAAAAAGTTTTATTTTTTATGAAAAAGGTTTGGGAAAAAAAGTCATGTTCGATTTTATTACATTTTAAGCATGTTAAAATAGCTTAAAATGGAATAAAGGAGTACATTTTTACAGAACAATAGTAAAAATTAACAAATATGCTTTATATTAATCACAATTTCATTAAAATTCCATAAAAATCACCATAATACTACTATACATGTGTTTTACAGAAATACAAATTATACCATAAAATCGTATATGAAGAGACTGATAACACTGGTCGACAAAAAATCCTCCACCAAAGACGAATAGTTGGACTTGATGTATTTTAATGCTAAACACGAATCAGTTTTTTTTCATCAGGTGTGGATTTTTTGGTAGGCATTTTTAATATTTCGGCCATAGTAAGGCCATTACTCTTGTATATTTCCTTATAACTTAAGAACGGTGTGTACGATTGACATATGTGATACCACAAAAGATGCGTTTTAAAAATATCTTCAAATCTTCAAAACTTATTTTTTTTATGTGCTGAATAGTTTCGAAGTTTTTTTGAAATAAATGTAAAAAAAACTTTCATGCAAAATTTTAGATTTTTTTGTTACAAAATTCAGTTTAATAACATGTATCTTTAAAATTGATGCATAAATCTTGATTTTATTCACAGTTAAGTAAAAATACCCATGTTACATACAATTGAATGGAAATACAGTGGTGGGCAAAAAAAAAATATATTTTTTCTTATTTTTTCTTGAAACAAAAATAGGTGAACTAAGTGGATTTTGACGAGTTAAACAAGAAACTGCATTCACTTTTTTTGTATCATATATCATGTACTGATTTCTTTTTATGGGCATGACTAATATCATCAGAGAATGGTTTGTCAAATTTAGGCTATAACTCAAGAACCGTTTGCTCGATTTGTATAAATGATACACCAAAAGACGCATACGAAAATTGTCTTCAAGACAACAATATTTTTTATTAGCTCAAGAATTTCAGAGTTATGAATCAAAATTTTCACGGTTTTTCATTTTTTTTTTTTTATTTATTTATTTGCTACTAATTACCAAATAACTACGGAAATATTAACTGAACAAAAAATTATGTAAATTCACCTTAAAGACAATTTAAGTCGCTATATATTGGAGTTTAATTTATCGTAATAGCATTCCTTAAAGGATTTTGTGCCTCTTTCGCTGCTCTCCATAGCGAAAAATTTCTGTAATTTTTATTTTGGCTATCCTCTTCTACTTGAAGGGCTCTTTTAAGTTTTTTACTTCTTAGTTTGATGCAATTAAACTCACTCCTTTTGTTCAAAAACACCTAAACAATCATGACAAAATTAGTATGAAATCTAAAAAAATCTTAACTTTAAAGTAATTTTTGAGTGAAATTAGCGCATATTTAAAATAATTTTTGTATAAATTGGTTATTAAAGCAATATTATGAAAATTGAAATGAGTACGGAAATAACTCTGCATGTTGATAGCCAGGCGACATTTTGTCTAGTTAGCGACTACAGGTGGGCTCTTAGGGAATAAGATAAGAGGATATCAGAAAATACTTGGTCACTACGGTATAGTTGGGAATGAAATAGCTTACGAATTGGCTCGAAACGGTTCAGCTTTGGCTAGAAATGAAAGTGAAAGTAGTGTGAAACCACCTTTAGAGCCCAAACACAAGCAAGCGGATTTCAATGTTGTTTTCCGCTCTAAGAGAGAAATGCAAATTAAATGAAGACAGCGTCCAGCAGCGGATTTCATATACATTTTGTTTCTTTATATTTCTTGTGTTTGGCAACAACAAAACTACATTTATAAAAAATGTTTTTCTTCCTCTCTTAAGTTCCATATATAAAAAATATAAAGCAAATCTTTCTATCTCTTTCCTTCTTATATAAACTTAATGTAAACCTATGTGATTCAATTTGCAACAACGGCAACACCGACAGAGAGGGAGAGTGAGAAAATGAGAGCTTTTGAGAATCCGTTGTAAAAATAAAATAAATTTTAATTTTCAGCGGATTTCGCTGTGTTGTTTTAGTTGCCAAATCTTCACACAAATAATCCGCTTGGTTCTGTTTGGGCTCTTAGGCTTTTACTTCAGGATGATCAAGGAATGGATTCGAGATAGAACCAAGCATGTATGCAATGGCAGAACGTGTAAGGATGATGAGGAAATAGAGACAGTGGAACATATTATATGTCATTGTCCATGTCTACAACGGAAAACACAAAAATGTTTAGACAGTCGCTTCATCGACGGTTAATAGGATTCGTCTTAGAAATAGGCTGGCTAAGGGAATGTCGTTGGCTTGGAGCGAACGTAGGAACTCAGTAAACTTTTCTTCACTAACTTATTTTATATATATCACTCTTCTTTTTCTTGGTCTCACTTTTCTTTTCTTTATACAAACTCTTCATTTACTCATTTTTTATCTTTGTCATTCTTCCAAATGGACTCACATTGGACCTATGGGCCTGTCAGTGGACGTATAAGTTTTTCTTCGAATGTATATTGTACAACTCTTCTTTACCTACCTAGATTTTAAAATTGTTTTTTTTAAGTTCTAGCAAATAATTTGGGAACCAATATTTGTATTGCAGAAGCAATACAGAACTAGTTCTTAAGCACAAGTTATCAAAATTATTGTTGAAAACAAAATTTTGAATCACATACCGTTCTAACGAATCAAAGAGTGTGAAGATATTATTAAGAAATCTAAAGTGATTCTGATTTCACTGATCGACAAAAACAATTTTTCGTGCTCCTTCAAAAAAATATGTGGACTAGGTGGAATTCCGCATGCTAAACTCGAATCTGCTTTCAGTTTTTTTTTTCAGGTCGAGATTTTTTTTATGGGTGTGTCTAATATTGCGCCCTAAATAATCCGATTACTGGAGCATATTTTACTATAACTCGAGAACGGTATGCACGATTTATATAAATAATACATCAAAATATGCAAAATAAAATTGGCTTTAAGTCGTTCTGCTATTAAAATTCTATCCGCTCAATAGTTTAGGAGATACTTCAAATTAAGTGTCCAAAAAATTTTGTTCATGCTAAATTGAAGATTTTTTAATAAAATTTATGGGCATGACGACTATGACCCCGACTTTAGGCAGTCACACTTGTAGTTATTCGGTAATTAGTAGCAAAAAAAAAAATTAAACAAAAAAATCGGGAAAATTTTGATCCATAACTCGGAAATTCTTGAGCGAATGCAATCAAAATCGTGTTAACGGTTCTTGAGCTATAGTCTAAATTGGACAAACCATTCTTGAGTTTTATAGTGTGACCGCTAAATAAAAAAATTAGTACATGATAGAAAAAAGTGAATGCAGATTCGTCAAAGTTCAACTAGTCCACCTATTTTTGTTTAAATAAAAAATAAAAAAAATTTTATGTCCACCACTGTATTTTTACTCAATTATATGTATACATGGGTATTTTTACTTAACTGTGAATAAAATCAAGATTTGTGCATCAATTTTTAAGATACATACCTTATTTTATTCGCAGCATTGCCAGCTTTAAGATAAAAAATTATAAAATTTTACTAGCAAAAAAATTTAAAATTTTGCATGAAAAAGTTTTTTTTATGATACTTATTTCAAAATAACTTCGAAACTATTGAGCGAATAAAAAAATTAAGTTGAAATGATTTGAAGATATTTTTAGTTCGTATCTTTTGGTGTATCACTTTGATTAATCGTACACACCGTTCTTGAGTTATGAGGAAATATAATAGTGTAATGGCCTTGCTATGGGCGAAATATTAAACACGCCCATAAAAAATCCAGACCTGATAGAAAAAAACTGATAGCAGATTCATGATTAGCACATCAAAATGCAAGTCCAACTATACGACTTTGGTGGAGGATTTTTTTGTCGACCAGTGTTATTTTAGTTTGTAAAAGTAATGATTTTAGAACAAGTTCTGAAGATATTCCAGGATTTATTATTTAGTAATTTATGTCATAAATTATTTTTTCTATTATTTTTACATTCATTCAATATGAGATATGCCACGTTTTACACTCACTTAACAATCAAATAATAAGTGCTTAATCACAAGGAAAATAAACCCTTAATATGGCTTTTACACATGGATGTTTCTTTCAAAGGAAATCAATAAAAAGGAAATAATAATAATTTTGTTGCTTTTATATGTTAAAGAATATTTATGGAAGCTGCATACCTTTAAAATATCTAAAAAAATTTAGTATTTGTTTGAATAGATTTCGATTATTGCATATTAGATTTTAATTATAAAAATGCTATTAACTAGCAAAGTAATTTTGATATGTTTATAAAACATAATATGGAATATTTTCCAAATGTAAATGGTGTAGATTCAACATACATATAAACAAAATAAGTAATATTATTTTCTTTATACATTAATAGTTTCCATTTAATAAGTTTTCACATTCAGATGTAATGGATGAAGATTCGTATAGATGGTTGTTGAATAGATGGTTGTTGAATAGATGGATGGATGGATTGATGTATTATAGGCGTCTTTAAAATGAATTTTTTTTTAATTTGCATTCAAAGCACGAAATGTTCATGTCGCACACAACGTAAACTCTTCCCACAAAAGGCTTGTTTGTTATTGCTGTTATTGTCATTATTTCCAGGTCTGAATAGGCACCAATACCTTCTTTTGTTACATGCGTTCTTCTATGTATAGCCTCAACAGCCACTAACGTCATTAAAACATTACTCTTTAAGACGAGAGTTCGTTTGCTCTTGTACCTAAAATTATAATTGAACATTAAATAATATATCAAATGTATATTTGTAAATTTTCAAGCTCACATACTACTTGTAGTTTACGCTTACAAAGGTTGTCCAATAAGAATTGTTTTATGTATTTATTCATAAATCAAAAGAAAAAACAATAAGATATAAAGTCTCTAAAAAGTTTTAATTAAAGAAACATTATTAGAAAAGGTCATCAAAAATAGTAGTAAGGATAACTCTGAAACTCCTTTTTATCCATTTAAATAAATCTAAATAATATTTATGCATTATAATTTTATATTCATACATTAAAAGGTATCCCAAGTTCAAATACTTATTTAACAACCTACGTAAGTATACATCTTAGAAAGGGACATACATAAATACATATATAGAAAACAAATGTCTATAATATTTACAAAATTAAATACGATGTCGTTTTCTTTACTATATTCGTATTACCTATGTATAGCCTGCCATACATACATTCAATTTCGTATTCTCTTGGGACTTTCGTAAACGATAAACTTATTCGTCATTATTATGACTACTACTTCCTGAGTTTAGTTTAAACAAAAATAATGGACAAATTCAAAGTCAATAGTAAATGCAACTACTGTGAACATGGATGGATGGATAAATAAATGAATCGTGACGTTCTTAAAGTTTTCAATGTTGGTTTATTTTATATTTTTCGTTGTAGTTGTTATGGTTGATTTTATTTTTATTTACATATTATTTTTAATAATTCAAACAAACATATTCATTGTTAATAAATTTGTAAGTTATTTTTAATGTTTACACAACAGTTTGAAATTAATTTTTGATTTAAAGACTCAATTTGAAGTAATATGAATTCTCATGAGAGAATGTTTATTTTTGTTTAAACTAAACATGAATTGGATGGAAATTGGTTTAAAGACTGTATGATCTTTTTAAAGTACCAATATAAACAGCAGAGAGTTTGTAAAATCTTGTTAAAAAAATTTTAGGTAAACACATCAAAAGTAACCAATGAATATTTTCAACTCTTCTAGTAGTTATTTTAAAAATGATTATAAAAATTAAGGTACTAAATTACTTTTTGATCCAATTTTTCGTTGGTTTTTAAGACTTCTTAAAAATTTATTCTGAAACACAAAAAAACTATGAAACAATTATTTAAAGGACACTTGGAATTATTTAAAGGATACTTGGTAAAAAATAATAATTTGGAATTATTTAAAAATTTAATTAAATAGTTAATTATTTACTCATATCTATATATTTAGTAACAATCGTAAGAAAATTACTTTTTAAGGTCTGGATTTTCTTCACCTTGAAGGAGTTGTTTTCCCACACATCTTGCCGAATCTTTGATATCCTTCACCATATTAACATGTTACTATATTACTATCTTACCGACATCATAATACCATCTTTTCCAAACTACGAACATTTGAATACGAAAAAAAAACAGTCATAGCAAGCAAGCATTGCTTGTTTTAGCCGATATCTGGGATATAGTGGACCGATTTTTTTTCAGAAAAAAAATTTGAAGAAAGATCTATAGGAGCCTAGAAAATCCGACAACAAATACGATTTTTTGGGAGTATCTTCGGTTTACCGATATCTCAGTTATTTATCAACCGATTTTGCCCATTTTTATTAGCGATTTTCTAAGGAATATTTCCTATAATTTGTTGTATAAAACATATATATCCGATAACTGGGGCTTTCTAAAAACTGATTTCAACAGACAGACGGATATCTTAATATCGACTCCCCTATCAATAAGGATTCAGAATATATATACTTTTTGGGGTCTTAGATGAATATTGTAGAAATTACAAACGGAATGACAAACTTATATATACACTTTATACCTGTGGTGAAGGGTATAATTACATCTAAGTTGTCAAAAATGAACATCCGAATTTGAAGTGGTATAATTTCCCAATAAAAAAAATCGATCAAGAGCTTCCAAAAAAGAACATTTTCACCATTTCAAAAGTAGAACAAAGTGCACTAAGGGGTTTGATTGTTAGGTTGTTGGTTCCACGTATTTTCAATAGATTATCTAATGGACCTCTTTTTCACTATCTCTGTATACGATATTTATCTAACATTTCTTCTAGCATACTAAAGGTTTCACAATGAACCAACTGGTCTCTTTTGGAAGCTACCGGAATTATCGTGTAATAACCAGACAATTTGTATGCTGATTGAATCGCCATCAAACTCAAATCCGAAAAACACAATGTTTTAACAAAGTTTATTTTAAGCAAATTTTTAATTTTTTTCTTTTTTTTGTGAATATTATTGTACATTAAACAGTTGTTTTAGGTTTTCTTTTTGTGTTATTAACACATTAAAAAAAATAATAATAATTTTTTTTTTTCGATTTAAAATATATTTTAATACCTCGGTACTTAGTTTCCTTTATAAAATTTTGTATGTAATAAGTTTTATCTTAAATGTTGTAATATGCGTTTTGATAAATAATCACAGTGAAGTGTCCAATTATTAGTTTTTAAGAGATAAAAATTAATTTAAATAGTTTATTTACTGAATGTGCTTCGATTTTTTATTCAGTTAAAAAATCTAAAATATGCTACTTTATGAATTGGAAACCCAAATGATAATAAAAACAATCTTGCGAAAATAAAACTGTATGAACAAAATGAACCAATAATTTCTTTTTCTGTCTATGTAAATCATATCGTAAAAGCTGATAACATTGTTTAGCAATATACAATTTGTTTACCCTAAAAAATTAACTAATAAATTCTTCTTTTAAAACATACAAAAATATAAAATAATCTTTAAAAATTTCAATTGAATTAATGTTATAAAAAGAAACTTTTAACTAAATTTTAAATAAAAACTAACAGTTATTTGTATTTATAAACACCATAAACATAATTTTTTTATGTCTCCATATGGTGTTAACTATGCAGTACAAATTTGGCGTGAACCGCTTATTTAGATATACATAATTTTAATTTACCTCTTTTCGTATCAAACGCGTATCATTTACACGTACTAGTAAACATACTGTCAGACAGTCAGTCATGCAGACAGACGTAGTTAGTAGATACTTTATATATTCTTACAATTTTTTTATTGTGTTTGTTTTTAGTTTGATAAAATGAAAAGGAAACGCTTGAATGCATGAGAATAAAATAAAAACATAATAGTAATAGTTGTAAAAAAAATAAAACAAAACATAAAAAATTACAAATGTATAAAAGAATAA
Source organism: Protophormia terraenovae (assembly GCA_951394005.1). NCBI lineage: Eukaryota > Metazoa > Arthropoda > Insecta > Diptera > Calliphoridae > Protophormia > Protophormia terraenovae. The sequence continues at coordinate 75,658,069 of OX596074.1, read as the reverse complement.
CAAATAAATAAGAAGAAAAATTAAAAATGAAATTGGATATAACTATATGTGCAATATAGTCATAGTGATAGTCCCACAAAAACACAAAATTCATAGTCCAAGCTGTTTAATTTTAATGATGTGACACGCTCCAGAAATGTGTGTTTAATTAAAAACGCAAAAACATCATTCCTAATGTATAACAAAAAAATTAAAGAGTGATAAAAGAGCACAATTTAAAAATATTTAAGAAGAAATGTTAATTTTGTTACAAACAAGTTTATAGATTTAAACTAAAGAAATTTATTTAATTAAAAAATGTGTTGATATTTATTAAAATAAATAGTATATTTGTTTTGAAATTTGTTAAAGATTTTATATAATTTTTTTAATTAATTTTAATTTTGCAAATTTAGCACAAAAAAATTATATATATATATATATATATATATATATATATATATATATATATATATATATATATATATATATATATATATTACTTAATAGAAGATTTATTGAAAGAATAAGACATTTGAATATATACAAAAAATAAAGAAATATTTACTTACACCTTTAGAAAGTTTAGAGTAATACTAAAGTTGCAGTATGAAATTGTATATCGTCATCTAAAATGCAAAAGGCCGTAACCACTGAATAATCAAGTCTTGTTTTTACTGGATTATAATAAACTGACTCAAACTACATAAGTATATGTACACAAAAAATTTCATATTAATATCTTCAAAAATTACATCAATATTGACAAAAGTCGAAAGGCCATAATATCAACTTTATAAATAAAATAGTCGTAAAATTGACTCCATTCAAGAAAATTTTTGATTTATTTATAGTGTATGCTTTATATATTTATACTTTAAGTGAATTATAAAAAAATGCATTTAATGCTTAATTTTAAAGCAAGAAACTAAAAATTATATATACAGTGCAATCGCGGAAAAGTGAACACTTGAAAGTGTCAACGATCCAGAAACATGAACAAAGTTATTTTTTCACTGACTATTCTAAAACGTGAACAATTTTATTTTAGATTTTTTGATGGTTTTTAAATTGAAAAGTCCCCAAATAAGATTTTACTTTATTTTTATATCACAATTTTAATTATTTTAACTATAGTATATGTTGTACACAGTAATACCTTTTTGCCTCTTTGAGGCTAAGTTTGTTCTAGAAAGGTAGTATTTTAGCAAGGAGAAAAATAATTTCTTATTTGCAATAACTATTTTTATTTTAAAAAGGAATCATATATATCCTCAAGGAATTAATTTTCCACGGAAAAAATTAAAATTTTTGTTTCAAAAAACTAGGGAAAATTGTGAAATTTTAAGCGAAATTTGATTGGGTTAAAAGATTTCGTATAAACATTTTTAACTATTAACTCTTACATGCGATCGATTTTGTACAAAACGAAATTCGGTTTAAATATTTCAATGTATATTTGAGACTCTCATTTTGAATATTTATGCCATTTTTAAAGTTTATTTTTTTAATAAAAAGGAAATAAATAGCAGTGGCACTGTATCATTATCGAGTTTCACAATGAGAATGAATGGACATTTAAACTTTTATTTTTTATTAGCTTTTACCCACACATAACTATGACAAAAATTAGTGTAGACGAATGTTACAAAACAATCAAAATTGCACTTTAAAAATTAATAAGTAAGAAATCGGTTTTTTATATTCTTTAAAAACATATTTAGGTGGACCATAGAGTGCCATGTTTTTTTGAAACAACTATCATACGGTAGCAAAAGTAATACTAATTTTGAATTCTTGGCATTAGCAGAAGACGTATGATCGTCAAAAAAATTGTTAAAGCTGTAATCAAAAATGGTTCAGGCTGAAACTTTCTGAACGAAAGTTTTTCATCTCTCAGTGAAGAGATAATTAAGGATTGAATATTCGAAGAACTAAATATAAAACAGTTTTAATAAATAATCTATCATTTATTTCTACATTAAGTGATGTAGAAAACTTTTAAGGAATCGATAAATATTAGCAATATAATAAATTGTTGAAAGCTATCATAATATTAATACCACATGTCTTCAATAATATCTGTGACAAAAAGGAAAAACTAAATAATTTATTTATATTACTTTTCAGAAGGCCGTTTTTAAGGTTTAAAATTTAAATTAAAAGATATAGATATACTATTTAAAATTAACTTTTGTGTAAATATATCCGCTATTCGTATGAAAATTATTTGATATATTTTTGGAACAAATGTGTATACTGCTTATACAATAATATAGCAATAAAGTAATGGTGTTGTTTTCCCCGTCATAAAATTTATATTTTGTTTAAATAATATCTCAAGTTATAATTTTTTTCCAAAAAAGAATTTTAAAATATATTATATGTTGAGTTATGTAATTAATCCATTTCTAAAATATTATAAAAATAAAATTTATGTCTTAAAAAATTACATATTTGACATAAGTATGTTGAATTCAATCATGAATTTTAAGATAGGAAATATGAAAAAAAAACATATGTTAATTTATGCATTTTTTACATTTCGAAAAAAGGAAAGTCAACCGAATTGTTGTTTTTCAGACTACTATCTCCTAATATAAATTGTTAAAATTAATTTTTGTAGTTAAATAGTATTATTTATTTTGGAAATCGAAAACATGAACAATCTCGAAAACGTGAACACCCTATACATTTTAATTTAAATAAGTCAATTAAATAATAAAAGCCTTAGGAATATGCGATCGATTTAAAAACGATACGCTTTTTTAGATAAACGCATATTACATAGATTAACAACTAGATATTTATGTGAGAGAAAAAAACCTAATTCAATTGTCAAAAACCTAATTCATACAACAACAAAATACATGTAGTCACATACAGTGGTGGCCACGAATTTAAGACACGACATGTAACGAACTAAGTTGTGATAATTATTACAACCCTGCAATATAAAATTAGATTTTGTTAATTTTTCAGTGTACCCTGTAATGTTAAGATCAATTACCGTTATTTGGTTTTGTTTGTGTATACATTTTGTTGCTGTTTTTATTATATTTTCGTAAAAACGTGCTTTTGAAGCTGGTCACGAATTTAAAACATATAAGAAATATTTGGTTTTTAAGTGATTTTTTGGTGTTTTTTGAAGCTAAAAGGTAAGTAATGAATGTTTTATTCCATTTAATATTAGAATACATCAAAATATTTAGTTAGAAATGGCCAGAGGTACTTGGAGTTCGGATGCCGAGCGAAAATTGATCCAACAAATGAATACTGATGGAAAAACAGTAATGGAAATTTCCAAGCTACTAAAATGTTCCAGATCCAAGATTTACAATGCACTGGAACACATCAAGCAACATGGCACTACCAAAAATGTCAAACAGCACCCTAGAGCCCGAAAAACTACACCCAGGGAGGATAGCTTAATTTATAAATCAGCTGCTAAAGATCCTTTCAAGAGCTCAAGTAAAATTAAAAATGAGATTTCATCGGATTTTGGTATTAATATATCGTCCAGGACAATAAGAAGACGTCTGAATGAGAAGAACTTACGTGGGTGTATTGCACAACGTAAACCACTTGTGTCAAAAAAAAAATATTAAATCCCGACTAGCGTTTTCAAGAGAAAATCTCAATAAGCCGATGACATTTTGGAAAAATATACTTTGGAGCGACGAGTCGAAGTTTTGTCGCTTTGGTTCTGATGGAAAACAGTACATATGGCGTCCTCCAAACCTGGAGCATCACCCAAAGTACACCCTTAAAACGGTTAAGCATGGTGGTGGAAATGTCATGGTGTGGGCAGCATTTTCCTGGCATGGTGTAGGTCCCATTCAGAAGATTATCAATAAAATGGACCAGCATATTTACAAAAACATACTGACAAGCATCATGATACCATTCGCTGAAGACAACATGCCTCTAATGTGGAAATTTATGCATGATAATGACCCTAAGCACACTTCACGCCTAGTGAAGAGTTGCTTAGAGGAAAATAATATCACAGTTCTGAAATGGCCAGCTCAATCCCCGGATCTCAATCCAATTGAGAACTTGTGGAATGATGTTGAGGAGCATGTACGAGCAGTAAAGCCAAAAAATTTGACTGATTTATGGGAAGAAATTCAAAAGGCTTGGTATGCCATTCCAAAGGAGCGCTGTATGGCCTTAGTTGAAAGTTTACCCAGGAGATGCGCTGCTGTGATTCAAAATAAAGGATTTCCCACCAAATACTAATATTGTTTTATGAAGCTGAGCTTTACTTTTGTGAATTAACTTTTATTTTGCCTATGTCCTAAATTCATGACCAGGCTTAAACTTGTATTAATCTGTATAATATGTAAATAAAAATTGGAAACTAAATATAGGTAACAAACTATTGTTGATTTTTTTTCATAACATTACTAGGATCTTTAAAAAATAACATGGATCTAAAATTTGTTCGATAAGATGTAAAAATTATCAGAAATATATAAGTGAAATGTCGTGTCTTAAATTCGTGGCCACCACTGTATATTTTGTTTTTGTATTTTCAAAAATTTGAGTCAATTTTTTAAAATTTAGTATAGAGTGGTTCTCACATAAACTTCTTTTCTATGGCATATTACATAAAAATAGAATCACAAGTATTTTGGGAAAATAAATTATATTTCATCAAAAACCCAAATTTGAAAAACTTGATGTTACGTTGTTTTGCATTTTCAGTGACGATATGTACATTTGCAAACTGCGTTGTTCATAAACCTAGTGAAAATACCTTTTTTCTGTTGCTCAGATCGATATAAGAGTATTTAAACAATAATAAATATTTTAGAAAATATAAAAACGCCATGTACGTGCAAAAATAAAAATCTAATAGAAAACATAAAAATATATCATGAAATGAGGGTGAAAAATGAAATCCAGCACAAATATAAATACTAGAATCAAAAAGCCCATAAGAATAAGGGGTAAAATGTAAATAAACGTAAAACGAAAAAAAAAAAAACTATATCTTATTTGAAAAGCGAATTAAATGAAAAATCCACCAAAAAAAAAAAAAAAAAAACTGCCCTTGAAGCGACACTGTAGTGCTAGGATTAGTGAGAGCGAAAGCAAAATGCACTTTAAAGTCACATTAATTGATGTACTGTGTATACAGGAGAAATCCACTCACTAAAATGGCATGGTGGTAAACAACATACAATAATCAGACAAGCAGGCCCTCTAAACAAGCAGCTGATCAAAAATTTTAGAGACGTGTATTTCAGTGTGTACATGTTCTTTTCCTCTTTTATGGCACTCAACCACAAAAAAGGTGGTTGAAATATTGATTTTTTGTTCAACTTATATATTTTTCTTTATGAAGTTGAATTTGCTATTTTAAAATAAATTTTGCAATAAAAATAATTTCTTGCAACTTCCTTATTCTTATTGTATAAAAGTTGTCTTATGCTAAAAACCAAAAAAATAAATATATATTTGTCAGTCAGGCATTTAGGCACAGACACCAACACGGTATGTGTCATACGACCGCACCCAAGGCTGTCAGACACTTAAAAAATTTATTCCTTCCTTAAATTGAGGAAGTAATTTAAATTAGAAAAATTAATATGAACATTAGTTTACAAACCTGCAATGACCGTATCGTTAAGATTATATTTGGTACCAGTTTTTGGAAAATCTTTTAATTTCCTATTAGTCAATATCAGTTCTCCACTGAGATGGGCCTCCTCTAGAATACGTTCTAGAGAACGTGCCAGCTGATGATGATGACCCAGACTTCCGCCAGTGCCTCCACCAGCAGAGCCAGGTGTAAGGCCGCCTCCAACCACACCCACACTTGTATTATGGAGCCGATTGTAGACGGCAGCTGTGGCTGCCATCCTCATTTGGAAGAATTTTTTTAGTTTTTGTTCTACACTAAAATACACACAGTCACACTAAGCTATAAGACACTGAATTGTAAAATCCTTTTTTCATCTATTAGATTTTATTTATAACTGCATTATTTTTAATATTTATTTAAATATTTTATTAATGAACTTTTGTTTAAAAAAACTTTTTTTCTTTCTATTTATACAAACACAATATTTCCAAGAATTTTTTTTTCTTTAGCACGAAAGATTGCCGTTATCTTTCTACATGCGTCCAGCGTCGACCGAGAGAAAAATAAAACTGAAACAAAATTGAAATGAAATTGAAACGAAACAACAAGAAAATAATTATTATGCAGTGTTGCCATATCTTAAAGAAACTTTAGTTATTGCTTTTAATCAGGGATGATCAATTCAGTACAATTGTACTTTTTTTCAGTACAATTAGCTCTTCAAAAGTACAGCGGTACTCCAGTGATTAATTTAGTACAATTATAAAGAGCTTCTCCCTAATAAAATTTTAAATCGATTTGAAAAAAGTTCTTTGGACAACTTTTGGATACTTTTAGAATTAATTTTAGAATAGTATTTAAAATTTGTTTTACATACACAGAAAAAAATATTTCAAATAACTTTTTAATAAAATTATTAACTAACTATATTGGAATTTAATTATATGATTTATTAATATAATTAATTTTCTGATTGGTTTACAGTTTTGTTTTTTAATAAATTGACAGCTGTTAATAAAATAAAAAGAAAAATGAAAGACTTGTCTATAAAAATACAGAAATAAAATAAATTTAAGTAAATTTCCAAACATTTTCAGCTCATTACATCTATTTAAAGAAAAGAAGTAATAAATAATATCAATTATTATAGTTATTAATATTTTCATTTTGATGATTGGAGCAAAATCAATTAAAAATTAATTAGTATTAGCAATTTCGTAATTGAAGTCCATTTTTACTTTTTCCTGTGTAAATACAACAAAATTTTTGTATAACAATTCTTAATCATTAAAGCCCAAATTACAATAGTGCGTAGTCAGCAGCAGTGTGTGCTGCCTTAATCAGCTGATTATTTAGAATGCACTGTTTGTTATGGTGTTGATTACATTTAGTCAGCAGCAGTTTGCAGTGCTGTTTCATTTAGCCCTGTTTCTAAATTCACTGCGCTGCATTCAGATTGAGAGCGAGACAAAGAGAGTGCCTACCATAGTATAATAATAAAGTATACTCGTAATACCAGCCTTTTTTACAATTTTTTCATTGGCAAACCTCGCGGTACTGTCAAATTGTTTTTGTATTCACATGTAAAATATTTTTTTAGTTTTTTTTCTCTTGCTCTCTTTCGTTCTCTCATTCCGCCGTTCAAAGGATTTTGACATTGTGGGCAGTAGTTTTACACTAACAAAATACAAGCAATTTTTGTTTTTGTAGATGTGCGAGTACTTTATTATTTTACTATGCTGGCTACGCTGAATTATGTACGTGAAGATAACAAACTTTTTCTACAAACTTTTTCTTCTTCTTCCTTTTTCAGAGAGTAACAAGCTTCTCAAAAAACTTTTTCAACAAACTCTCTTTTGCAGATCAGAAATGAGAATTTTCAACCTTGCAGACAAAAATTTAAGTGATACCAAGTCAAATTTTATGAATTTAGTACAATATTCTATATAAAAAATGGCAATACCATTGCAAATATAAGAAATATGTAAAAGTTTGTTGAATGAATTCTAACAAACTTTTTACGAAAAATGTTTTAAAACATTGTAAATTAATATTTGTTGCCAAATTTATGGAATAAATAAATTATATTTCTTTTATTATTAATTTTTTTATTCATATAAGTATTATTTTTAGCATTGAAATTGCTCAAAAAATCTGTTTTATTACATTGTTCGACCTATTGAGTCCAAACAGGAACATGTGACAAAAATTGGAATATACCATCTGATAGAGGAAGGTCTTGGCTACATTTCCTCATACTTGGTTTTTCCCGTAGAACCCTTGTGTTCGTACAAAATTTTCAAAAAACTGTTTAAAAACACGTTACTCATACCACTATTTGACCTACAGCGTAAACACAGGGACATGTGACAAAAATCGGAACATACTATCTGATAGAGGAAGGTCTTGGCTACATTTCCTCATACTTGGTTTTTCCCTTAGAACCCTTGTGTTCATACAAAATTTTCAAAAAACTGTTTGAAAACAAGTTACTCATACCATTTGACCTACTGCGTAAACACAGGGACATGTGACAAAAATCGGAATATACTATCTGATAGAGGACGATCTTGGCTACATTTCCTCATACTTGGATTTTCCCGTAGAACCCTTGTGTTCAAACAAAATTTTCAAAAATCTGTTTACAAGATCGACAGTTCATAAAGATTTAAGATTTTTAAAAGAAAATCTGTAAAACAACTAGCCATACACAATTTAAGGTTATACAAATTACATATTAATATCTGTGAAACAAGTAGCCGTAGGAACAAGTATATTCTGGGTGCTTTTTGGATTAAAATTCCATCACTCCGGCTGCCGGCATGAGAACCCAATGTTCGCCACAATCGCATATGTTCAACATTTTCATTGCTTTTTGTTACCACGTAATCTTAGATTAAGATGTAATTAATCTATCATATCAACTCCGAGTTAAAATTTATGCATTTAAACAGAAAAATGATAAAAATAGTTAAATTCTATCAAATTTCAACAAAAATTATGTAAACAAAACAAATTATGAAATAGTGATGCTGATTTTATCACAGAGTATTCGTTATTCGGATACATACAATTACATCCAACAAAAATAAAATAAAATTATTTCTTTTATACATTAGTATATTTATGTAAGCTAAATAAAGGTTTTTTCCAAAATAAAAAAACTTCTTTATCGTCAAAAACATACTAGAATATCAAAATTAATAATATAATAAAACAGTTAACGAATAATTTATTCTTACTGCTAACAACACTAACAATAGGAATGCGAGAGAAACTGAGAAGGGTTGCCACATAACCAAAAAAAAAAACAGTTTTTAGTTAATATAAACAGTACATAGTTTTTTGAATACGATTTTCTTAATAAATACATATAGAGACAAATTAGCTAGTATGTGTATTAAACATAAATTAACAAATTTTTTTGAATACGGCTGATAATATTTAATAATCTAATTAATTTGAAAACAGATAAAATATACTCCGAAGCAATCTAAACAATCTTTTTACAAAGGAAGGAATACTTCGAAATAATAAATTGGAACATAGTTCGACAACATATTTTTATTCTAAATATGTTTAAAATACGTTTTAAATTGCTGTTGTTTACTTAATTGTTGTTACAAATTTTCCAATATAATTTAAGATGTTTTCGTAATAAATCAAGGAAGAAATTATTTTATTCTTACTGAAAGTATGAATTTAATTTTTGTAAGGATGCTGAATAAAGCATCCAGAAATATCAATAGAAAACCATTTGTCTGTCTAAGGAGAAATTAGTATTAACTGAAATAATAGGGCCCTTTTCACTTAAATCACGTTTTGGAGAAATTAATGACATGGATTAAGGAAAAATGAGGTCATGTTATACGTGAAAAAATCGGGACAAACAGCTATACAATTTACAAAAATATTAAATTCGAATAAAGTACGAGTATTCCAGATAAAATTAATAAAAAATATTGTTTGCATTCTTGATTCTGGCGGTATAGTTGTACCTAGAAAACATTTTTATATATTACAAATGAATAGAAAATAACTAGGTTTTTTTATAATGGGACTATTTCATTAATAGCATGATTCGATTTTCTTACTATGTTGTGTTATGACCTTATTTAGAGAGAACCACATTTAGCATCATCTTAGAATACACCTTTTTTTAGAAATTCTTTTGATTTTTATAGCTTAATTAAGCAGTATTCTATAATTTGTATTATAAAACCAAGTTACTTTCCCATTTTCTTATTCCAAACAAACTAAAATTTATTGCATCGGCCTATATTTTCATAAATTGTAATTCTTATTAAAAAAAAACTATAAGTAAAAGAAAAAATAACAAAAATATGTGTAAATAATTCTGTAATCAGATATTTTTACTATAAAATTGGCATTTACTTAAAAAAATAGCAATAAATTTTAAAATTTTGTGTAAATTTTTACAACCCAAAATTTTATTGCTTTTGATATACACACATCTATATAGAGAACATACAATATTTTTCTCGTTTTTGCGAAAAGAAAGAAAATCACATCTTCTAAAGTACAAATGTTTGTTAGTACCCAAATGTGTTAACAATGTTATGAAATTAGTTTTGTTCTAAATTTAATACTTTAAAAAATAATTCAACATTTAATCCTAATTCAATATTATCCAACTTTAATTTTGTTGCTTATGTTCTGCACAGCACTGTATGTATATAATAGACTAACGTTACTGACTGATTCATTATCCTACAGCCTAAACGCTTGAAGCTAGAGAGATGACATTTGAAACGTAGTTGGGTCTCCTGCCAAATAGATCCACTAAGACGGGATTTTTCGAAATTCGAATGTTTATCTCCCAAATTAATAAAGATACAAAAAAAGTTGAAAAGTTATCGTTATTCACTTAAAAAATAATCGGACAGGTGTCTGGTCCTTTTTTGAAAATGGGCCTATCGAGGAGAAAACAGGTAAAAACTGTATTTTGGTACTTTTTTGGCACTATATGTATCTTTCGAAGCAATCAACATTCAGATAAAATTTACATCATATTTATAAGTTATCAAAAAATTACAAATACAAATTTGGTACTTTTTAGAAATTCGAACGTTTAAGGGGTACCTATTTTTGGTATTTTTTTACTAGAAATATGAAATTAAAGATATGTGGTCCTAAATAAATGAGAAACCATAAAAAGGGAATTTCTAATGGTACTTTTTGAATTTTTTATAATTATAAACATAAAAACATGAAATTAAGTGAATGAGAATCACTTAATTTCACTTAATTACTTAATTACTTTTTTGTTCTTCCAATGGTACTTTTTGAATTTTCTGTAATATTTAACCTAGAAACATGAAATTAAAGATATGTGTCCCTAAGTGAGTGACAATTCACAGGGGGCACTTTGTGGTACCTTTTTGTTCTTCTAATGGTACTTTTTGAATTTACTATAATAGTTAACCTAGAAACATGAAATTAATGATATGTGGTCCTAAGAAAATGATAATCCATAAAAAGACTTTGTGGTACTTTTTCGTTCTTCTAATAGTACTTCTTGAAAATTCTGTAATATTCATCCTAGAAGCATTAAATTGAAGATGTAAGGTCCTAAGTGAATCAGAATCCTTAAAACGAATTTTGTGGTACTTTTTCGTTATTCTAATATACTTTTTCGTAATTGTAATATTTATTTTTCGTTATTCGTTATTCTAAATCAAAAGCGTAGAAATAAATTTAAAATATTATCTTTTTTATCAGAAATATATCAAACATGTCTTTTCAGTGTTGCTATTTTAGCACTTTCTGTGCTAGATTTGGCATTTGAAGAGGTTAAAATGCACTGGCAATTTATAAAAATATGCTAAATGCTTTTTTGCACTTCCTTACAGCAATTTTTTTTAAATACTTTTGGATTTTTTAAAAGGAATTTCTTAGTAAATTTGACGTTATAATAACCCTGAAGAAAACATTTCTATAAGTTGTCATTTGAACTATATTTTACAAGAAATACGGGCCACGAAAATATTAATTTTTCTTTACAAAACAATTTAGCATTGTCATTTGCTGCTGTAGAACAATTTAGCATAATTTTTTGGACGTTATAGCACTATACCAATTACATCTTCTGGCAACACTGTGCATTTTGTACTTTTCGAAAATCCTATTTTTTACTGTAATTTTTGGTAGTTTTTTAAGTAAAATATTTAAAAAGTTTATTGTTGTTAATTCCGACACAACACCATTATTAAAAATGTTCCCACGGGAGTTAAGAATCTTAGTTTAAATTTATTATATAGTATGTTTTTTATAAAAAAAAGTTCCGCTAACGAAGTAACGGGTTTACAACTCGTTTTTTAATAAAGCATAAGTCTATATTAGTGGTATTATAGCATAAAGCCTAATATTTAATGATATCTTTTTTACAATCTCAACAAAAATACACTTCAATTTAAATAGATCTTCATAATTAAGTAAATTTTATAGCGGTTTATTCCGATTTTTGACGTATAACATGACCTAAATTTTTATTTTTTCATTAATCTTTTAAACGCTTTCAAAACGTGATTAAAGTAAAAGGGACTCTATTATTTTGATAAGTACTCATTTCTCTTTAAACAGATGAATGGCTTTATATAATTATTTCCGGAACTTTCATTCAGCATCCTTACAAAAATTACGGTAAGGATAAATTAATTTCTTCTTTGATTTTTTACGAAAAACATCTTGAATTATATATACTTTTGCCACATGTCCCCTTTTTGACGGTATGAGTAACTATAGAGATTTTTGAAAATTTTGTTCGAACACAAGGGTTCTACGAGAAAAACCAGGTGTGAGGAAATGTAGCCAAGATCTTCCTCTATCAGATGATATATTCCGATTTTTGTCACATGTCCCTGTGTTTACGCTGTAGGTCAAATATGGGTATGAGTAACTTGTTTTTAAACAGTTTTTTTAAAATTATGTATGAACACAAGGGTTCTACGGGAAAAACCAAGTATGAGGAAATGTAGCCAAGACTCTCCTCTAAAAATCGGTATATTCCGATTTTTATCACATGTCCCTTTGTTTACGCAGAAAGTCAAATAGTGGTATGAGTAACTTGTTTTTAAACAGTTTTTTGAAAATTTTGTTCGAACACAATTGTTCTACGGGAAAAACCAAGTATGTGGAAATGTAGCCAAGACCTTCCTCTATCAGATGGTATATTCCGATTTTTGTCACGTGTTACTGTTTGGACTCAATAGGTCCAAACACAAACACAATCTAGGTCCAAACAGTAGATTGTAATTATAACGGCAGCATCATGTTGTACTGACAGTGAACAGCTGATAATTTTTGCTGATACTGTTGCTGACTACGCGTAATTGTAATTTGGGCTTTATGGTTAATTATAGTCCAATGTTAAAAAAAAAAATTGATTTGGTAGTTTAAAGTTACAAACGATTTTATTCTACCACATTTAGGAGATTTATAAGGGCTAAACTCTATTCTGGGAACACATTTGTGTAGAAGCTAGATGAAATTATGGACAAATGTTGGATTATACAAGTTCTAGGTACCAAATTGCGTTAAGTCATCTTCCAACCTGTAGTTATGGATGGAAATTTACTATTGATGATATTCAACAAGGCTAAAAATCATTCAGATCCTTTGATAAAATAAATTTGATAAGAAAATATGTGAAAATATTATCGTATTTTTAAGATGTTTCCAGGATTTCATTTAAGTAAAAAAAAAAAAAACACAAAAATAAAAATTTTATTTCTTATTGACACTAAAATTTCTTTCTCTTTTAAGTTTCATAGAATTTTTTTGAATTTCTTATTTTTTACTAGTTTTACTAGAATTTCAAATGAACAAACCTTATATTTTGTTTTTAAAAATACGAATGAATTTCTTTAATTGAAATATGTATACAAAAATTATTTTTTCCTTATATTTAAAATGTGTTTTCATATGAAATTCAATCCCGAATTCCGAAAAATCCCGGTATCATCAAAAATCCCGGGGTGCCGTCTTCATTTAATTTGCATTTCTATCTTAGAGTCCAAACACAAGCAAGCGGATTTTAATGTTGTTTTCCGCTCTAAGAGAGAAATGCAAATTAAATGAAGACAGCGTCCAGCAGCGGATTTCATATACATTTTGTTTTTGTTTCTTTATATTTCTTGTGTTTGGTAACAACAAAACTACATTTATAAAAAATGTTTTTCTTCCTCTCTTAAGTTCTATATATAAAAAATATAAAGCAAATCTTTCTATCTCTTTCCTTCTTATATAAACTTAATGTAAACCTATGTGATTAATTTTGCAACAACGGCAACACCGACAGAGAGGGAGAGTGAGAAAATGAGAGCATTTGAGAATCCGTTGTGAAATTAAAATAGATTTTAATTTCCAGCGGATTCCGCTGTGTTGTTTTAGTTGCCAAATCTTCATATAAAAAAAATAATCCGCTTGGTTGTGTTTGGGCTCTTAGAGCGGAAAACAACATTGAAATCCGTTTGCTTGTGTTTGGGCTCGAAACATCGAAAAAATTAACATTAACATCAAGTTGAGCGGTCTACATTTACCATTAACATGATGTTAGTGTTAATGCTAAATATTTTATGTTAGGTAATGACCACGAGTAGGTTTAAAATATATACAATTTTAATGTTGTATGAAACAGGGTGAATAAAATTTGGCAGAGCAGAATATAGCACTCTACCATGTTTTATACACACTTGTCAAACACGTTCATTAGCTGGTAATAAATAGAGCTTAAAGCAGTCTGAAACTTAAAATTACATATTGAGACTGTATTTAAACTACACCGATCCCCAGTAAACACAAAGGTTTGATATCAAATTGACGATGATTTGAAATCAAACCCTTTCTCAAATGTCAAGTGTTTGAGAACGATTTGAAAATAATGGCTTTCTCAACAAAAGAAGAATTAATTGTTAAATTTAGAAATGCTATTATTATCAAATCATTGTTAAATGTTATTCTCAAACTTTTTTTCAAATGTGGATTGTGACCACATGTGGAACATAAGTTAAAGTAATTTGTATTATTTATTTTTAGTAAAGTTTTATCTATATATATAAAAGAGTAACGTGACTGACTGACTGATTCATCATCCCACAGTCCAAACGGCTGAAGCTAGAGAGACGAAATTCGGAACGTAGGTAGGTCTCCCTCTGTATAGATCCACTAAGACGGGATTTTTAGAAATTCGAATGTTTAGGGGGTAAAAACGGGTAAAATCGGTAACTCTATAACTCCCAAACTAATAAAGATACGCAAAAAGTTGAATAGTTGTTTTTTGAAAATCGGCCTTTTTAGGGAGAAAACGGTTAAAAACTGTATTTTGGTACTTTTTTGTCACAATATGTATCTTTGAAACTAATCAACATACAAATAAAATTTATGCCGTATTCATAACTTATCAAAAAACTAGAAATATAAATTTGATACTTTTTTGAAATTCGAACGTTTAAGGGGTAAAAATCGTACCTATTTTTGGTACTTTTTTTATAAAACATTTTTTTATATTTATTGAAATATTCATATGAGTATTTTAATATGGGATACCACTACAATTTAGAAATATATTGGAATACAATTTTTGATACTTCAACTATTTTCTTCTTCTATTGATACTTTTTTGTATTTTCTGTAATATTTAACCCAGAAACATGAAATTAAATACGCATGGTCCGATGTTGGAAAGAATTCACAAGGGGGACTTTGTGGTACTTTTTGAATTTTCTATAATTATGAACCTAGAAACATGAAATGAGGGATATGTGGTCCTTAGTTAATGAGAATCCATAAAAGGGGACGTTGTGTTACTTTTTTGTTATTTTAATGGTACTTTCTGAATTTTCTATAATATTTAACCTAGAAATATGAAATTAAAGACATGAAGTGCTAAGTGATTGAGAATCCATAAGAGAGAACTTTGTGGTACTTTTTCCTTCTTCTAATGGTACTTTTGGAACTTTTTATAATATTTAACATAGAAACATAAAATTAAAGGTATTTGGTCCTAAATGAATGAGAATTCATTAGAGGGGACTTTGTGGTACTTTTTTGTTCTTCTAATGGTACTTTTTGAATTTTCTATGATTGTTTAGGTTTCAACGAAACCGAAATGGATAAGACACCACGAATGCTGATGAAGTGTGTAGCGGCACAGAAAATACGTATTCCATTCTGCTGGTGTCTAATTATAGTCCACAAACTCTGCTTTGGTACCGCCAAACAGAGACAACAAGGCAATTTACGATTGCAAACTTGTTTAATGATATTTAACCCAGAAACATGAAATTAAAGATATGTGGTCTTAAATGAATAAGAATCCATAAGAGAGGCTTTTGTGGTACTTTTTTGTTCTTCTTATGGTACTTTTTGAATTTTCTATAATTATGAACCTGGAAACATGAAATTAAGGACATATGGTGCTATGTAAGTAAGAATCAATAAGAGGGGACTTTGTGGTACTCTTTTGTTCATCCAGTGGTACTTTTTTAATTTTCGGTAATATTTAACCTAGAAACATGAAATAAGGATATGTGGTCTTAAATTAATGGGAATCCATATGAAGGGACTTTGTGGTACTTTTTTCTTCTTGCTATGGTACTTTTTTAATTTTCAATAATTATAAACCTGGAAACATGAAATTAAGGACATGTGATGCTAAGTGTATGAGAATCCATAAGAGGGGACTTTGTGGTACTTTTTTGTTCTTCTAAAGGTACTTTTTGAATTTTCTATATTTAAAGTAGAAACATGAAATTAAATATGCATGGTCTTATGTGAGAAAGAATTTACAAGAGGGGTCTTTGTGGTACTTTTTTGTTCTTCTAATGGTACTTTTTGAATTTTCTATAATTATGAATCTAGAAAATGAAATTAAAGATATGTGGTCCTAAATGAATGAGAATCCATAAGAAGGGACTTTGTGGTATCTTTTTTCATTCTTCTAATAGTACTTCTTGAATGTTCTGTAATTTTTTTCCTTAGAAACATAAAATTGAAGATGCAAGCTTCTAAGTGAATCAGAAACCTTAAAACGGATTTTGTGGTACTTTTTCTTTATTCTAATATACTAATTCTGATATTTATTTTTCGTTATTCTAAGATTAGAAACCTGAAATTAAAGAAATATTTTTTGATTGTAATTTTTGGTATTTTTTAGTTAAAATATTTAAAAAGTTTATTGTTGTAAATTCCGACATAACACCATTATTAAAAATGTCCCACAGGAGTTAAGAATCTTAGATTAAATTTATTATATAGTATGGTTTTTATAAAAAATTTCCGCTAACGAAGTAGCGGGTTTACAGCTCGTTTTTTATAGAATTGTAGTTCTGTTCTATCAGTATTTGTATATAATTTTTTGAAAAAATACAATTTTTTAAATATTTTTTTACTTGGGTTTTAGATTTATAAAAAATTTTATAATAACATTCAATATCAAATTGAGGAAATGCAATTTTCAAATATTTTTAAAGTCATCTTAAGGTTTAAGAATAACATTTGATATCAAGTTGAGAATGTACAATTTTTCAAAGGTTTATTCTCAAATGATTTTTAATTTGAAATCGAACTTAAAACTCAAACCTCTATCCACATTTGACATAAGTTTGAGAAACAAGTTTGATATCAAAGGATAAAATCATCGTATTTCAAACATTTGTTTGCTGGGATCTGCTTGAAAAGACTTAAGATAATGCAGCACAGATAATACAATTGTCGATAAAACCAAAATTGAAAATGCAGTTTATGATAAAACATAACCGTGGTATTGCAGTGATAAACAAAACTCTCCATTAGTAAGTCAGTTGTTCACAAAACACACTAAGGGTAATACAGTCAACAATGCAGTTTTTCGAATAACGATTTATGTGTCGAGTTTCTTAAATTACATGGTGAAACGAGTAACAAGGTGTCATTGTAAGCTCAGATGATTATTTTTTGCTTCTTTTTTTGGTGTAAGACTGAAATGTCAAATTTGCATGTATTGGTATATTTACAAAGGTAAATATTTTTAGTGGTGAAATTTGTACTTTTAGTAAAGAAAAAAGTGCTATATGGAAATATTTAATTTATTTAAATTTATAAAAGCATTAAAAATAAATTTCTTACAATTTCTTTTTATTATTTTTCGATTTCAACAATCATTGTTTACGCTTTACAGGTGCTTTTCTTTTTTTCTTGTTCTCTTTTGTTTGACGTTTCAGTCTTATTTATGGCGAAAAAATGGCTGCTATTATTGCATTGTTGTATTTGTTGCCTTTATTCATATACCTTGTTAAATTGTTGTACCGTGTTAAATTTACTAGATGTGGTAAATTTCATTTCTATTACTACCACTCTGTATAACCTATTTTTCATCCTCACCGCCCTCGATAGATTTTTTTCTTTTTCAAGTTTTTTTCTTTATCCTCTCCTTTCAGAGAAAAAGAGAATAAAATATATATATTTTTCATAAAAATTGGAATTCTATTTATTTTTAAATATTGCCAACATTTCTTTGTTATTTTTAGGGTAAAAACATAGCGTAATTAGAAAGTGCTCGCACATCTACAAAAACAACAATTGCTTGTATTTTGTTAGTGTAAAACTACTGCACATAACGTCAAAATGCTTTGAACGGAAAATGAGAGAATGAAGGATGGAGAGAAAGAGTAAAAAAAAAATCGAAAAAATTGTGCATATGAATACAAAAACAATTTGACAGTTCCGCGAGGTATTTCAATGAAAAAATTTTAAAACAGCTGTTCTTAAGAGTATACTTTATAATTATACTATGGAGCCATAGTATAATAATAAAGTACTCGCATATCTACAAAAACAACAATTGCTTGTGTGTTATTAAAAGAATGACATTTAGTTTACAACTGATTACTGATTATTTATTAACAATGTTATATGCTCAATTTACAGTTAGGGACAAAACTATTTGTACACCTTATATATTTCGTATAACTTCACGCACATTTTCAACAGATCCGCTGTTTTTATACTTGCTTACAATGTATTGTACTGTGGAATGTTGCAAATTTACTAAATTACTTATATTCCGGAGAGATTTTTCTTTTTTATGTTCATCAATAATTAAATTTTTAATATCCAAACTCAACTCTTTTCGCTTTCCCATTTTTGATGTGCTTATTATTCAAAACGTTAAAACCAACTTCTTATTTTGTAAAATAAAACTCGATTAACGAAGAAAATATAATGGTATTTAAAAAATATCATCATACAAGAGTCCAACGTACAAATAATTGTACAAAGTACTGATGTACAAATACTTTTGTCCCAAAGATTTTTACTTAAATTGTACTTTTTTTTAACAATGTGTTATATATTAATTTATTTTTTATCAAATAATTCAATAAAAATGGACCTGAATTAAAACTACATATAATAATTTTTTATTCTTTATAAATTATTGAAGATATACGAAATGCATGGGTGTACAAATAATTTTGTCCCTAACTGTATGTACATACACATGTGTATGTACTTATAAGCTTACAGATTAATATGTACATTCTAAATACAAAATCTCCCTTTTTCTACAAATATTAAATAATTCATTGAATACTATGTATATATCTTAAAATGTTATTTAATTCAATTAATAATATACTATATATGAGTTTACATCAGCGTGGTTACAAAGTACGTTTACGAATCCACTTTGAGTTCCTTCTAAGTACTGTGCCATTTTCCAAGCGTATCCAATAGGATCGTGGTGAAGGGTGTATGTTCTCTATAGTAGCTTTTATCCAAGTATTCAGCCCATGATTATACCATATATTATCCCCCTTTTTAAAAGGCAATTTAGCTTTGGAATTTCTATCGTAGTTCATTTTCGCATATGTGTTTTTGTTTTTTATGTTTTGCATAATATTTGGAATACAATGTGGTTGAAATTGGTTGATTTTGCATGGGAGAAGCGTTCGAGTTTTACGACTCATTAATAACTCTACAGGTGAAGCATCAATTTCTTTTAATGGTGTATTTCGATATTCTGACAGTGCAAGCCAAATTTCTTGCTTACTTTCCAAAGTCTTTTTAATTGTTTTTCGCTATTCCTACAGCTTTTTCTGTAAAACCATTAGCCTGTGAATATCCGGGACTTGTTGTTATCAAATTGATATCATATTTTTTACAAAACATTTTGAACTGTAATGAATTGAATGGCATATTATCAGACACAATATTTAGTGGTATGCCATGAATTGAAAAACACACTTTTAATTTATTAATACATTCGCTGGCGGTTTTGGTATTAAGTGGAATAATGTCCAAAAAACGATAATAATAATCTGATAATACTAAATACGATTTTTTAGCATACTCACAAATATCTAAACCCACTTTGCTAAAAGGTAATTTTATTATTTTATTAAACTTAAACGTTTCATAAACCTAGTTCTTTTTCGGTGTACAATACGCTTCCACAGCTGCAACAACTTCTTTTTGTCTTCAGCTGATAAACCTAAAGTGTTAAATATTTCAATTATTTCAGGACCACACAGATTTAAAAATATTCCAATCTGTTGCTGCTCTTTTTTGTTTTCTAATTCGGTTGCAATCGAAAAAATTTCGTAATTTTGTTTGAAGACACGCCAATTTTCAGCTAAATTGCCATCTAACTTAAGGGGCTCTGGTTTATGAACATCATGTAACAACATTATGTCAAAATGCTTTCAACGGAAAAATGAGAGAATGAAGGAGGTGAAGAGTAAAAAAAGGAATGTCAATGAAAAAATTGTAAAACATATGTTCTTATGAGTATACTTTATAAT
Source organism: Protophormia terraenovae (assembly GCA_951394005.1). Taxonomy (NCBI): domain Eukaryota; kingdom Metazoa; phylum Arthropoda; class Insecta; order Diptera; family Calliphoridae; genus Protophormia; species Protophormia terraenovae. The sequence continues at coordinate 75,637,696 of OX596074.1, read as the reverse complement.
TTACTATACTATGGAGCATAGTATAATTATAAAGTATACTCGTAAGATCAGCTGTTTTGCAATTTTTTCATTGACATACCTCGCGGAACTGTCAAATTGTTTTTGTATTTATATGTAAAATTTTTTATAAATTTGTTTACTCTTTCTCTCCTTCATTCGCTCACTGTTAGATAAGTTCCTATTATTAGGTGGATAATGATTCAATAATGTACTACTCAAATCAAATTTAAATGAACTCCAATTTGTATCTTTAAATGACATAAAATTATCAGGGATTTTGAGTAAAAAATTAAAATCATTAAAAAATATTTGCAATTTCAAAGGAATATGGTCAGAAAACGTAGGAAGTGTAAATGTGTTGTAATTTCCGTCAACAGAATCAGTAATATTATTACTTATTAAAAAATGATCTAAGTGCGAAGAACCCCCTGGGAAAGTAGGATATGAGTCACAAATTCTAGTGATAGAAAATTATTCATTTTGAAGCCAACTCAATAAAACTTCACCATTGAAATTATTTATAGAATCACCCCAAGCTATGTTTTTTGAGTTTAAATCTCCACCTAATATTAAACCATCAAAATTTTCCGAGATATTAAGAATTTTCTTAACGCTGCCATTAATATAAATATCTATTTCAACAAAAACATTTTGAAAATTTACATTTGGAATATCTACTTTTGAGTATGATATTGATTTCCTAAGGGCTAACCCAACACCTAAAGTACTATTATCTTTTATGACAATAAAATTATCTAGAAAAACTTGCACATTATTTTATAAATGCAGTTCTTGCAAAAATGCAATATCAATATTAAATTGATTTAATAATTTGCTAAGCTCGATTCTTCGGCTAATATTTACAAGAGAACCTACGTTAAAAGTTAATAAATTCATAGATCTACGGACCATATACATTTTGAACCTCTTTCATAATACTCAGGCATTGTTTCTTTGCCTGATCCTTTGACATATTTCTAAAATTTTCTAAAAATATCTTAATTCTATCCTCCAGAGTAATAGGTTCTGGATTGCATAATGATTTAGCAATTTCTAAAAATTCCTCAATAATATGAGGCTTTTTTGAAATATTGTTTTGAGAAGATACTTTGACCATATTAGCAAAGGTGCATCCTGGAGTCAGAAAATTTTTAGAACGTAATTCTTTATCAACATTTATTGCAGCAACATTTTTTCTTATTTTTGCTTCTTTAAACGATTTTTTTCTTAAGGAAAAAATTTTTTATATGATACAGATAATTAGCTGTATGCCCATTTTCATTACAATTAACACAAAAAGAAAGTTCTTCATTGCCAGAAACAAAAGAACATTCACCTGGTGCGTGTTTCTTATTACATTTTAAGCAAGCATAAGGACGATTACAATTTTTGGAAAAGTGTCCCCAATGTTGACATCTCCAACATTGAGGTATTTTTGTACTTCTTTTCGGACGCTCCCAAGAAACTACTTGATTAAGTATATACTTTATACCTAAAATCTCCTTAACGTTTCTATTTGCTTTAAGGGTTACTAGGAATAAACCGGTATCAAAACCATTTTCCATGAATAATCAGTGGAAAATTTAGTAACTGAATCAATAGTATCAGGAACAATTTTATCAAGGTGTAATTTTATTTCATCTATCTGATTTATAATATAATCCCCTAAATACAATACTGTATCGTTTTAATTCTTTGGGTGTATACGAATATGAGGCTATTTCTTTTTCTCTTAACAATTGCATCATTTCCAAGTGAACTGATGCATCTTTCAGATACAGCTTACTTTTAAACTTGGATTGATTCTGAATTTTGAATTCAACGTTCTTTGAACTAAGTTGTTCTATAAGGGATTTTACATTAACACCCTGAAGGAATATTGGTGGACAAAATGAATTTCTAATTTTTAAATTATTTTCTGAGTTATTGATTTTTTTATTACAACTATTGTTTAAATTAGTATTAATATTGGGATCTAATTCTTTTGTTCAAAATCTAAATCACCTAATAATGAATACCTATTAGTACGATTGACATTGTCCCCAAAACAAGTTTTTTTTTTTTTTTAAATTTTTCAGAATTGTTAAATCAATTTTTACTTCAAATTCACAAGTTCGTTTTTGCCGTTTATTGATGACACTTTGAAATCCTCCGCTAGATATATAACTTGTTTCAAAATCCATGTTATTTTCGGGACAAATAGATATTTGAATATCTTCTATAATATTAACTTCATTAGGTTCAAGGGCATCTTGAAAAGAGTTAACCGAATTCGTATTTTCGTTATCTTTGCAAAGAGTTAATTCATTTAAAGATTCATAAGATTTGGTAATTTTTTTATCAGTTTTTGCTTCATATTCTGAAGTCTTAGAAATAGCTCCTTTAAGTTCGCAATTACTTGATAACATATTTGGTTGATTGCCGTTTTCATTAGTTTTTTATCAAGCATTTTTATTTTTTATTATATAAAATGTATTTATTTTTATAATTATCAAGAAAATTTTTCAGGAAATTTCAATTTATGAAAACTTTTTCAAATCGGTATTTTAATGTTTTAATCTGTTAAAGATTAAATATAATTGTAGTCCCTGTAAATATAATGTTGTCCCTGAAAGCAAAAAACTTTAAATATCTTGGTGTAAATTTTAACAAACTTGTAAAGTTTAATAAGCATGTATTATATAACTTAGAGAAAGCTAATAGAGTAAAAGGAATATTTTCTAATTTGTTTAACAATAAATCTTTGCCTAAAAAAATTAAATTACTTATTTATAAAGTAAGTATTTGTCCAATTTTACTTTATGCTTTTCCAATTTGGTTTAGTATATCTCCTTCATTTATGAAGAAAATGGAGGTATTTGAGAGACATATTTTGAGAAAATGCGTAGGAAAAAACTTTAAATCAAGATTCAAAAGATTTTCAAATCGTTTTATTTATAATGAAGCACTAATTTCACCTCTTTCTGAATATGCACTTAATTTATTGAGAAAATTTGTTGATAAATTAAACTATTTTGACGGTAATATAATGCAAGACATTTTATATAGTGAATCTGAATTAAGTTGGTCAAATACAAATTATCTTTCTGCTATGGGCATTTTACGGGAGCAACTTGGGAATGTTCCTGGACAAAATTTTTATTATAAAACTGCTCTTGGCACTCACAGAGGGTAAATTTTATTTATAAGATTTAGTTTATTTTAAATAGATCATACTATATTAGTTACTGCAAGTGTCGGGAGCAAACACTGAACATTATTTGAGTGATTACAAACTTTTTTTGTAATTTATCTTTTGTTTCTTTTATAAGCTAGGTGCATTTGCATAATTTTATTGTAATTAAAATAATACCGTATAATTTTAAATTTCCAAAAAAAAAAAAAAGAAAAAAAAAAATATGTTAAACATTGTATAATGAAATTTTTAAATCTCAATAAATTTTAATTTAATTTAATTTAATTTAATTTAATTTAATTTAATTTAATTTAATTTAATTTAATTTAATTTAATTTGATTTGATTTAATTTATGACATTTGTTGTAATAACTCCTAAAATATTGCGAGTCCCAGAATGCCACTTTCCACGGTTATGGAAAACATTTTCATCATTAACATATATTTTTTTTTTAAATTTCTAAAAAGACCATTTTTCGAGATATTTACCCGCGAACGAAAAATCGCGAGATATGGGCCATTTTGATGTTGAGAAAAAAGTCATGTTATACGTAACGTGACCAGAGGGTTTTTGTAAAAAGCGGGACCCGAACGACTAAAAACCAGGATTCTGAACAAAATTGTATGTAAAAAGCGGGACTTTGAAAAGTTTTGTAAAAAGAGGGATTTTATTTTTATAACTCAATAAAAAATCTAAATCAACTGCTCTCTAGCAAGCACTTAGTTCACGACTAGGGTTTGGGTTTTCCCGTGATATTTTGTTTCCCGGGAAACTGGAATAAAAAATTCGATTTCCCGGGAATTCCCGGGAATCCCCGGAAATTTTAATTATAAGAAAAAAGCAATGATTTCTTATGAAAAATGTAATTTTTTCTATTCAATACTTTAGAACAACATTCAAATTTACGATTAGTTCAGGTGGTTTTATATAATACTTTGTATTAATACCAGAGTTTCATTTTCTATAATACATATCAAAAAATGTATTATTAAATGTCACATTTTTCATTTTCTTTATTAAAATATTTTTTAAAAAATTAAAAACAAAAAATTGAACAGAATTGACCACAAATAGAACTAAAAATAAAATAATGTGCCGAAATTAGCTTTAAGACATTTTAAATAATTTTTGTATTAATACAAAGTATTATTGTGTAAAACCCCCTTTAACATAAAAAAAAATAATATTGAAGTATGACTTCTAATTAAAAATTTAAACAATTTTAAACATTTCAAATAAAATAAGTGCCTATTGTAAGAAGAGGTTCCAAAGGTTTAATTCTTTAATTCACTTTTCAAAATCGAATTAAATTTATTTTCCCAGTTATTTCTTTAAAGCATTCATAACAATTTAATTCATAGACTTAAATTCTTTGACTTCAAAAGAATTAATTGCTTAAAGAATTCACTACCAAATATACAATTCAAGCTTAAAAAATATTTTGAATCATTCAAATGTTCTTCTATTCAAATCTATTACGAATTAGCTTTAGAAAATATTTGTTTATTCATTTAGTAAAATATTACCTTTGTTCCTGTAGTCTAAATTGGGAGCATGCAGGACCCTATTTTACCGAAAAGTGTTCCCGTACTCGAAAATTAGGAATTTAGACTATTTCTTTGAATAGATTTAGTAAATTGTCAAATAAACAAAAAAATAAAAATATATAAATAAAAATTTTGAATGAAAATAAATAAAACATATTTTGTTCTTGTTACTAAGAAGAAAGTTTCAATTAAAAAATTTTAAAAACATTCATATATACTAAAAAATAAAATAACATTCACTGATGAATTTCCAAATAGTTTGGAGTTTTCTTTATGGCTAAAAAAATAGTTTTTTGTACATTTTTTAGAAAACATCAGGTTTTTCAAATTTTACCCAAAAATTATTAAAAAATAAAATATAATGAATTCAATAAAAGAAAAAAATACATATAAAATATTTTAAAAAATATGAATATTTCCATTCAATTTGCAGAAAATTAGAATTAAAAAAAAAAATTCAATGACTTCTTTATAAATTGATTCAGCATACATCTAGCTTTTGTGAATGGTGTTATGGAATGAAAAATTAGTATTTCTAATATTTAATTAAAAACTGTATACTTCAGATTTTTAGGTTAAATACTTTTATCTATGGCATAAATACTATTAGTATAAATGGTTTTTCTTATCGTTTTGATTCGTTTTAAAACACAAATCTAAAACACTTTTAAAATTGGTTCCCAACAATATTTTGAGGTCCAATGATATATGTAGTGTTCGGAAATCTGATAAAAATTATTTTTCATTTAACATTTGAAAAACATTGTTAATCAATTCAAGACGAATACTTTTGAAAAATACATTCGTAGTCAAATATATTTACACATTTTAAAAGTAGAATTGTAATAATTTTTGAAAAAGTAGCGGCATTTATTTCTGATGTTAAAAGAAAAGTTCTTATCCATTTTTCATATAAAAAATGTTTACATATTTAATTTTTGTGCATATTTTAAAATTATTTACACAGCTTAAAAACGTAGTTAAAAACTCATGTATTCGTAATGTGAATTGACAAAAATAAAACGTTGTTTTTTTTTTTCCTAATGAAAAGTAGTAAAATAGGACTTCATCAACGCACCGATGAAATGTTTTTCAATAATATAAAATATAATTTGAATCGAATTTTATATTAATTTTATTAACATCTAAAAATGCCTTTAGTAAGTAGTATGTTTACATTAATGTAAAATTTTCACTGAGGTGATATAAACAGTAACACTTTTTGCTATAGGATTATAAAACTACGTTAATATGAAATTTCCCGTTTTCCCGGGAAAATTGGAAAAAAATTCCCGGGTATTCCCGATGAAAATTTTCCGGGAATTCCCGGGATTTCCCGCCCGGGAATTCCCGGACCCCAAACCCTATTCACGACCCAATTGAGATGTTACAAATTGAGAACGACCCATCACCATTTTGGAACATCGAAATAAGTAAATATATCCCTACAAACTGAAGCATTAAAAATTATAATTTTAACGTGTTTCTCTAAATGTTTTTAAAATATTCCTAGTTAAATTTTAAGATTGAATTCAAATACGGATTGATAAAAAACTTAATACTTTTTGAATTTGATAGTTTTTCTTAATGAATTCTTAGACCCGCTAATATTAAAACGAAGTTTGGTTTCCTCTAAAAACTATTTCCAAAATAGCTCGAAATACCGATAACGCTAAAATATCGTTAGCGTTATTTTTGAGTTTAAAAAATATTATTATTTTTAATAAAGTTGTAATAAAACTTGCAATAAAGTAATGGCTACCCCAGCTAGTCATTATAATACTTGACTACAAATTATATTTTATGGTTCTGAACCGATACGTCGAAATTTCCCACAAAATACCATTACCGAAATAACTCGAAATACCGTTACATCTAAAAAACCGTTATCAAAATAATCCAATGCACTGTTAACTTTTCACCTTTTTGAATCGGCTGCCAACAAGTAAAACACTAATATTCAGTTAAAACAAAAGTTCAAATAAAATCATTAACTCATAAGCACTAACTTTAAATAAATTTAATTATCAAATTTTTTAATTATCAAAAACGATTTGTAAAAAATTATCAACTTTCCAATGGAAAAAATTATTTATATTTACACTTATGAATGTTATAGAAAACGTAAATAAGGAAATCGAATAAGTAATTGTTTGAGTTAGAAAAGCGGGATTTCTTAATAAAAAGCGGGAAAAATATTTTAGGCGGGATCGAAGTTTAAAAAGAGGGATAATTCCGCCAAACGCTGGATGTCTGGTCACGTTAGTTATACGTCATATTAAAGGTAATTTTTATACCTTTAATGTGACTTCTCAATAAATCTTATATAATAAGTATTTTTTGTAATTTTGTGTATGCAACTTTGTACATATTTTGAGCTATTTTGCAGTTTCAAATCGTGATATTTCGCGAACCATTTGATGAAATTATCTGAAATTTTGAATTAGTCTTAGTTTTGACAATAATAATAATTGTACCAAATATTATCAAATTCGGAAGAGGTGAGAAAATCAGCTGGTTGGTTTTAAATGGAATGACTCAATAGACGATTATAAGAAATAGTGTCCTTAATTGCAATAGCAACGCCAATGCTGGAGTTATCATACAAAAACGTCTATCCCCTCAAATAAACTCTATTATTTCTTCTTAAGTGGCATTCTTGAATGAAGCCAATGTCAATTTTATTACATATTATTAATATAATATGTTGGAAAGGTCTATTCTGCGACTCGTCTCAATAAGTGAGCGCACATTGAAATTAACGAAATTGGTATATCTATGGCCCATAACAGCTCTTTATTTTTGTTAGAAAGCGCAAAAATTCATTTTTGGCTTCATCCTTTGTCATGTTTCTATATTCATTTAAGAATTTTGAGTTTTCTTGCTCAAGGTTTAGTTCCTTTGGATCTAGGAAAAGACTTGCTAATTTCAATAATTCTTTTATTACCGGGGGTCTTTTGTTTTCAGCTTGGATGGTCTGTTGGGAATGAAATAAATTTGTAAAAGTTGTACCCGGGGATATTGCTGTCGGTTTTTGTACATTGCTGTTTATAATCAATTTTTCTTCACGTGTTTTGTTTATTTTTTGTTTTCTATTTTCAATATATTTTTTATTTTATGAGCAACCCTTCCAATTTGCGGAGTGACTGGGTTCATTGCAGTTGACACAGAAAGGATCGTTTTTTCCAATTGATTACGTGGACACTCTCCAGGTAAATGTTTTTCGTTGCATTTCACACACTTAAACTCTGAGTTACAATTACGAGCAATATGCCCCCAGTGTTGGCAGCGGTAGCAGCCAAAGTTAATATGAAAAGGCCAGTATCAAAGTTGTTTTTCTTTTAAAAAGATATGTTATATTTTGATACCTTTACAATAACATCGGGGACAACTTCATTTAACGACCGTTTCAATTCTTCTACCTCTGTTTTATGGTACATACCGCGGATGATTAGAGAGTCTCTAATAGAGACACTTGTTTTAACTCTTTTGGCGTGAACGTGTAGGATTCTATTTTCTTCTCCCTTAATAAAGACATCATCTCGATATGAACTGAAACAACAGCAATGTAAAATTTACTTTTATGTTTGTTTACATTCTTAACCTTAAAAATAATCTTCGGAGTCTTAGCTTCCAATTGTTCAACCAAGCGACCAATGTTTACGTTGTATAAAAATATAGGTGGGCAAAATGATTTCCCCGTAATGTTCCTTTGTGCCCTTATTTACGACCGCGTCTGTGTGTTACGTTGTGAACATTATTCTCGATCTCCAGATCGGCTAATAATGCAAAACTATTATTCCTTCCATTAAAATTCTCCAAATCCACCTATTCCAGCGAACCCTTATATCTCCGAAAGGCGAAAATGTCAATAAGATGCTTCACTACATTGCTATTTTTTCCGATACGACAATTCCAACACTCACCCTATGCATCAATAATTTAGAAAATTAGCTATTGTAAAAGTTCTTTGGGTAATTCTGATTAAAAACTTGGAGTCATCATATGCCCCTGTCGCAAATGTTTACGTGAATAAATAGCTCTATTCTTATTTTGAACATGTTTTGAAATTTACATTGCGCCAGAATTAGTTAAATATTGCACAAAAATACTATACAAAGATAAATTATCTCCATAGACGACGAAATTATAAAAAAAATGCACAATTTAATACCGAAAATTAATCACAAAATAATTTTAAGATATAAAAAATGTGACATGAAAAAGCACGTTGAAACTGCTGTAAACTTATGTACATACAGTTAGGGACAAAACTATTTGTACACCCATGCATCAATAATTTATAAAGAATAAAAAATTATTATATGTAGTTTTAATTCAGGTCCATTTTTATTGAATTATTTGATAAAAAATAAATTAATATATAACACATTGTTAAAAAAAAGTACAATTTAAGTAAAAATCTTTGGGACAAAAGTATTTGTACATCAGTACTTTGTACAATTATTTGTACGTTGGACTCTTGTATGATGATTTTTTTAAATACCGTTATATTTTCTTCGTTAATCGAGTTTTATTTTACAAAATAAGAAGTTGGTTTTAACGTTTTGAATAATAAGCACATCAAAAATGGGAAAGCGAAAAGAGTTGAGTTTGGATATTAAAAATTTAATTATTGATGAACATAAAAAAGGAAAATCTCTCCGGAATATAAGTAATTTAGTAAATTTGCAACATTCCACAGTACAATACATTGTAAGCAAGTATAAAAACAGCGGATCTGTTGAAAATGTGCGTGAAGGTATACGAAATATATGAGGTGTACAAATAGTTTTGTCCCTAACTGTATGTATGTTTCAACGTGTTTTTTTAAATAATTTTGTATAACTTTTGAACCGTTAAATGCTAACATCTGTCACTGAACAACGTAAGAAAATTCTGTTTTCAAGAGAATTAGACATCACATCACATTAACGTCAACTTTCTATAATATTTAATATTACAATACACACAATATAAACGATCAGTTGTTTCCTTCGCGGGAGGAAACGTCACATGAACAACCAACTAATTCATGCTTAACGGGTCTTTTATGTCTACCTCATCTGAGGCCGCCGAAACGATTCTTTTCAGCCGCCGACAATTTTTATATCGGCTTTTTGTTTATTATATCTTCCCATTACATTTCTGTTCAAAAGCAACTCGGTTATTTAACGAATTTATTTTAGTGCAAGAAAAAAATTTCGTTTATTAAACTCACGTTGTGATTTATTTGTGTTATTTACTTTTAGAAGTATTTTTTTTAACAAGTAAGCTAGCCCATAAAATAAAAATTATTTTGTCGAACTGTCGCTTCATTATATAACGTGAAAATATAGTTACAAAACTGTGAGTGACAATATATTTCTCAATAAATTAAAATCCTATTTATTTAATAAATATCGTGTCATAATACATATAATTGCACTCGTGTCGTTGTTTAGATGAACAATATTTGTGTTGTTGTATGTAAATAAAGTGCTATCGGTACGTTATACGGGCAGAAAAGTAAAAATATAAATAAGTTAATAAATAATTATGAAAATATAAATAATATATTAAAAAGCAAAATTAAAAGCATCGGACTTTTATTTCTGCCTTCTTTAGAATGTAAAAGTAGAACAAAAGAAAAATAATAAATTCGTAAATTTGATGTTAAAGCAAATTATAAAAAACTAGGCAGGAGGCATTAAAAAACAACAAACAAACAACCAATCAACTTCCAAATCATCCCCAAAATTTAAAATCTTCCTTATACGTGTGAGAATATACAATGCATATGAATGTGTGTGTAAATATCTCTAAATAATAATTAACATAATAAAGATATAAAAAAATAACAATTTTTAAATAAAGCATATTTTCAACAGATAACGACAAAAATAAAGGTCAACCAGCATTATTTAAAAATATAAAAGTGTAAATAAATAAATAAATTTTTGTTGTTATTATTGTGAAGGAAAAAAAAAGAAGGGGTTCTATAAAAAATATTTGTATATTGTTTATTTTTGCCTATTTTGTTTTGTGTTATATTCTTCGCTCAGCTGTTTGGTAAAACAAAAACTGTTTGTGTGATTTGTTGTTTACCATTTCTGCGGATGTGTGAGTGAGTTTGAAAGAAAATTGGTGGAAAAGAGAGCTGATTGTTTATGCGGTAAAGGTAGTTCGACAAAACACGCTAAAAATTTTGAATCACTAGAAAATAACTACATCAATATTTTAGTTATTTTTTTTTGAGATAAGTTCTTTTCATCTTCAAAAGGTAAGTCAATTCATTTTCAAAATTATCATTAAGAAAAATAATCGAAGAAGGAAAAATTATCCTTCTTTTAAAATTCAACCCTTCCACGTAAAAGTTTTTTTTGTGAGTAATTGAAATTAATAGTGTTCAAAATAATAATAAAATTATAAATAAAAGTAAATATGAGTGAAACAAATGATAAAAATATAAACGATGCAACAAGTGCAGAATCGACAATGCAGCCTCCACCGGCAACACCAACATCAACGCAAATACCACAGCCCGTTGTGCCACCAACCTCAAGCTCAAACGCCACCACGCCAGCTTCTTCAGTGACAGGTGTGCCGCCAAGTCGCTTAAAAGCTCCAACTAATTTCGGCGGTTCTTCTTCATCAGTTTCTAAAATTGGACGTCCATGTTCGCATACTACACCCAAAGCTGGACCACCTCCCAGAGGTATGTATTTAAAAGCAACAATACAGTTAGAAATCTATAATGAAAATTTAATATGTGAATAAATAGTTCAGTTATATAAATAAGGTGTTGCATATGTATAGTTAAGATCAAAAAAATAGATTTTCTTCGTAAGCCCTTAACAAATTTTATGTGTGTGAAGATAAATTTTAAATATGTTAACATACCTCTGTTAAATTGGGTGTATGACTTTAAAAAGGATTTTTGGTGCATTTCCTGATCAAATGAACCAAAAAATTTAATTTATATTAGTGGTTAATAAAATTTTTAACAATATCCTAGAAATAATTTGAAAAAAAAAAAAAAAAAATATGAAATAAATAAAATTATTTCCGAAATTTAGTATTTTATATATTTTTCATATATTTTTATATTTTTCATCATATGCAAAAGCTGATATTTCTGAAAACAGCTAAACAGGCTGTATCATAAAAATAGACCTAGTCCACCTAGCCTATAAATTCCACCAACTTTCATCCACCCATATTGTTCCTTTTTCCTGAAAAGTCCTTAAAAAAGTATGAAATTTGAAATTTTTTAAATTTAAAATTTTTCTATCAAAACACGCTCTGTTTAAGATTCTGACTATTGATTATGATAGATGTCCACCTTGTCTATTAATTCCACCAACTTTCATCCGCCCATGTTGTTCTGTTTTCCACGGGGTTGGGGGGTAATCATTACTTTAGGTAATCTATTACATGCACAATTATAATTAACCAGTAATTTATAATTGAAATTTTCAATTACAATTACAAGTTAATTGTAATTGAAAATTTTAAATTACAAAAGGTATGTGAAGATAAATTCGTAATTAACTAGCAGAGACAAAAATCATATTTTTTAACAGAGCTAATTTTGCAGCTAACAGTGAAATGTTAGCAATTTAACAGAATAACAATTTGGAATGGTACTTTCTGAAAGATAATACAGGAGAAAGGTAACAGATCCATGTACTATAGGAAATGGTAGCTCAATAGGTCCTTAGTGTGCCTCAAAATGTGGCATACAGGGAATACTAATGGTATTTAAATAATTTCGCTTTAAAAAAAAGTAATTTTTGGTAACATTTATCATATGGAGAAATTGGAATTTGGCCATTATGGAAAAATGATTCGTGGTACACATATCACACTATATAGGAATTATAGACAAAGGGACTCCTAATGGAGCACGCTTAGTGGGATATCTGAAATAATTTTGGAATTTGAGAAAAATTGATTTGAAAAAAGTGAAATTTCTTGAGAGGATTTGTGGTCATAGTGGCAAACGGATGGTGGTACACGTTCCAAGGTATATGGATATGGTGCTCCAAGGGGTCCTTAATTAATTTATAACAGTGTGATATCTGAAATAATTTTGGAAATTTAGAAAAATTATTTCAAAAATGTAATTTTTTTAAAAATTTCAAAAAATGGTCTAAGTGACCACTGGCCATTATGGAAAAATGATTCGTGGTACACATATCACACTATATAGGAATTATAGACAAAGGGACTTCTAATGGAGCACTCATAGTGGGATATTTGAAATAATTCTGTTATTTGATAAAAATTGATTTGATTTTGTCCACAAATCCTCTCAAGAAATTTCACTTTGTTAGCTGCAAAATTAGCTCTGTTAAAAAAATATGATTTTTGTCTCTGCTAGTTAAATACGAATTTATCTTCACATACATTACACTTTTTAATATTCTGGTTTTATTTTAACAACGAGTTGGACAAGAAAAATTAAAGACAAAAAAAGAAAAAATATAATACAAAAAATTAAATATATTATATATAATCTAAATTCTTGTTTTATAATTTAATAGATTCATATTTTTGTCTTTTTCTTTCAACTAATATAACCCATCGTTTTATCAAATATAAAAACAAAAGTAAAAATAGAAGAGTTTTTGAATTGATGACATAACCGCAATTTAAATTTAATTTACAGAGAGTTGAAAAAACAGGCAATTTGAAAATAAAGTAGAAGTAGTAAAACTAGTGTGTGAAGCCTGTCATTAAATGACGTGAATTCATTCATATCCATAATTTCAATTAAAAATGCATTTGGGCCACAAAACTATACACATATTGACAATTAGATCAACAATGGTCCATTTTTTATTAATTAGCTGCTTTAAAATGTTAATTGTTTGTTAGTATTATTTTATAAAAAATTGGCACGCAGTTATGAAACCCACATTTCATTAAATCAATTAATTAAGAGTCTTAAGTATTAATTGTTCATAAGTATGTATGTACTTTTTTAATATTGTTTCTATTTTGACAGCAACAACTACATAATAATAAAAGAGTTTGGATCTTTTTGATCTCTTAATAACAATAAAATAATGCGTAGGAGTATGTTTTTGTTTATTTGTCCATAAAACAGTGAAATTTGTAAAAAGTCTGGCACAGAGGATTGAAGAGACTTAAAGAGAGTCAAGTGTTTAAACAGTATGACTTGAATTGACTTTAAGTAGTTGTTTTTGAATATAATTAACAGATCTTAATTGTACATTAATTTGTTTACAAATAGACTATTTATAAAGCAATTAAGTTATGTTGTGATTTTTGTATATTTCGTTCTTTTTTAATTGTTATTTAAAATGATTACTGTAAAGACTGAAAGAAAAAGTTTGTGGGAACATTAAGTGACAATGTATTTATATAAAAGTATTTTGAAAGAACAATTGAATATGTGGTGATATCTTGCATCTCACGATTGGCTTAAATAGGGGAAGACGCAACGTCTATAAGGGTCTAGTAAGCATAAATCCTTTTAATCCATTCCGAATTTAGTTGTTCCTGAAATAATTTTAATAATAATATATTTTTGGTACAATTTCTCTCGGCTCCTTGTATTTAGGGGAATATGGGAGATTATTAAAGCTTCAGTTTGTAAATTCATCGTAGTAGTACCAGTGTCTCTTATATAAATGCTATTTTATTTTATTCCTTAATGATTTAATCCAAATGATTCAACAATTTTAAATAGACAATATTGTGAAATAAATATTTAGTTGATTTTTTTTAACATTTTTTAAAACGCAAATTCTATTAAACTTTAGGTGTAGGAGTTTTTTTAATCTATTTTCTCACAATTTCATTATAATTTATAACATTATTCTAAATTATTAAACAAATACGTTTGCTATCAATTCTAGTAGATTTATACTTATACATCAAAAACTACAAACAAAAACAGTTTTTTTTAATTTTAGTATACGTTTTTTGGTAATTTGATATAAATTTATCAAAATATTATGGGGATAAATGCACTGCTGGTCAACAGAATAGGTTCAGGATTATCCTGACATTTAAAGGCTGATTATTTTTAAAATAATTAGAATAATTATATTTTTTTCATCTTAATTTCTAAAGTCTTGAATACAAAGATGTTTAATAGCAAAAAATAATTAATAAAGAACTAAGTACGATTTTTAAATGATTTTTTTCCAAAAAAATTATTTTTTAAGGTATTTTTTTTGGGTCATCTGAATAGGTTCATTAAGAATAAAATCAATTTGCGTCAAATATTTCTTGAATTCGCCCATAATAGTGCATTTTCCTAACTTTTTCAACAGTTTTCTATAAAAATATTTAAAAATTGGTCGCGTAAAAAAAATTTCAGATAAAGAAAAAAACAAAATTATAGAGTATGGACAATTTGGACTTAACCTATGAAATATGGCGAAGAAAAATTGAGCGATATCAATATATTGTGAATAATTTTTTAATAAATTAGCCTTGCTATGCGAAAAATATAAAAAGAGGTAATTATAAAGCAAAAAAAAAAAAAAAAAAACAGATGCCTCCAATTCTACTGATAATGCAACATGAATTACTCAAAATCACGTATTAAAGCAAGTATTTTATTGTAAAACATATTCATAATTAAGTGCACATAAGAAGACTAAAATTTATAAAGAACCCTCCTCCAAACACCAATCGTGAAGTGAAACTAATCCCGTTTTCCCGTGAACTCATGTTCTAAAAAAGGAATGAAATATATTTTTATATAGGATGAAAAAATAAATCTGGACGGCTCAAATGGCTTTAGATATTATTAATTTCATTATTTTAGAGAAGAAAAATACTAAATATGTATCCCATAAAACTCCGAAGGAAGTGTGATGGCGTAGTTTGCTACTTCGTATTATGAGACATGTAAATTTAGATTTTCTTCGCATAGAATTACGGAAAAAAACTTACAAAAGCTTTCTGAAAGAAATATTTTTATATTTTACACACTATTTGAATTTATTCTAGGATATTCACTCGAATATTGTTTGTTTGATTAATCGACAAATAAAAATCAAATAATTGTTCGATTAAATTAAAATCAAGAATTTCGAGTAACAATTTATTTGAGCAAATTATGCCGATTAATCGAATAATTCGAGTAAAAAAATATTTTAAATATTTTCTTTCTTAACTAGCTTTTAGGATGTTTTAATTTTAAAAAATTTAGCTTAAAAACAATGTTTCAAAATTTGTGTAGAATGTTTCGAATCTAAAAGTGGTACCATAAGTTGGAATTTTATTAAAAAAAATTGTATTTAGTAAAAAGAACCGAATATATGCCTAAATTAAAAGGTCGTTTTTTATTTACAAAAATTAAATAAAAATATAAACGTCACTTTAAAAAATTATAAAGTAAAATTCAAATAATTTTAACATAAATATAATAAATAATAAGAAATGAATTGAAGGATTTTAAACTTGATTTGGAAAAACATATTTTTGGTTATACGAATGAAAGTACATACTCGTAGTTTATATACCAATAAATGTTCAGTCTGTTGTAGAGGATGTGATAGTTTAAATGAAATTTGTATTATAGAAGGAATTTGGACTAAGAATTAAGTTTACCATGTAAACTCGTTCTTTATGTTAAGAATAGCTGAACCACTTTAAAAGGATGGTCCAAAGTGCTTTTTCTCATTTTCAAAATGCAATAACTCAGAAACTAATAAATATATTTTCGCAATTCTTTCACAGCCTAATGGCCAAAAACCTAAATAATATTTGTGTAAAATATTATAGTAAGTCGTCTTTACTAAATTATAGCAAAAATAGGAAGAAAGGAGAAATAAAATATTTTACATTTTGGTAGAAATTGTGGTTTAATACAAAATTGAGCTAATTATAATTCCTACGCGTACATTTGGGAGAAAGAATTATTTATTTTAAATTTACAATAAATTTGTCCATTAAATGGAGAAAAGTAAGTAGTTCTAACTAATTGTATATATGACTAATTTGTTGTACAAGTTTATATAATTTCTTATATTTTTACACAGATATTGTTAAAAATTTTTCCACAAAATTGAACTAAAACATATTCACTCTGATCACTATAAAACAAATAAGAGTAAATTATCTTAAAAACTGTATACATTTGAATAATTTTAAATGATCATCTTAATACCTTCTAAATATTGCACATAATTGAACAATGAATTATAAAACATTCTAAAACCTTATACTCAAAATAAATCTGGGTTTAGTAGATCTCCGATATTTAAAAATATTGTACAAACATTTTGTATATAACTGAAAACTTCTGTTATACATAGGTTAGTATGTGTTCAAATTAAAAAGTGAGGTTATGATACAAAATCGCAAATTATTCCAAAATGGATAAAAACTCATGATTAATTTTAATTTTTATCAAAAGTATCGATAATCTCCTTTAAATGGGTATCATTGTTTTCACAGTGTAAAAACTAGTCATTTTATAGCGTCACAAAAGTTACAAAAAGCACTTCGGACTACCCTTAATATGAAATTTGGTTCAAATTTATAGACCAAATTTGTTAGACCTATTTATTTAACTATCAATGAATATATTAAATATAGAGAAACAACGGCATTATCAAAGCAAAAGAAACAAATATTCACAAATATTTACGCAAATTTTAGTTTTATATTATTTTGGAAAGACTATTTCTTATTTTAAGCTATATTTTTGTTTTCTTTTTTGATAAGCATATAAAAATCGAGTAAAATTTTAAAGTATAAATTAATCGAATAACTCGAGTACTCAAAATATTTATTCGATTATTCGAGTAACTTAAAAACTGCATTTTCGAGTTATTTGATTATTCGAACAATTAAAGTCGAGTAAAATGAATACTCTAATTTATTCCATACACATTCCAGCTCGTCAATGACCCTATTCACGCCACAGGAGCGGTAAAACAATTAATTCGAAGCAAAATAATACTACTTCGAGGGGCCAGCATACTCTCTCGACCTTAATATGATAGCAAATGTATGGAAATTGCTGCCACGTAATGTTTATGAATCGGACAGACAATACGAAGACAAAATATCTATATCTGAAGAGATTGGAAAAAGTTGGAGAGTTACAAGTTAAACATTTTTATAAGTCCCTTCAAAGTATAATTTTTTAGGTAAAATTGAATAAAAAAGGCTAATTTCATTATTAATAATACTGGTCAACAAAAAATTCCTCCCCCATAGACGAATAGTTGGACGAATCTGCTTTCAGTTTTTTTCCATCAGGTCTGGATTTTTTTTATGGGCATGTCTAATAAGGTCATTACTCTAGTATATTTCCTCATAACTCAAGAACAATGTATTTTGATGTGCTAAAAACGAATCTGCTTTCAGTTTTTTCCATCAGGTCTGGATTTTTTTATGGGCATGTCTAATAAGGCCATTACTCTAGTATATTTCCTCATAACTCAAGAACAATGTGTACGATTGATCAAAGTGATACACCAAAAGATGCGGACTAAAAATATCTTCAAATTCGCCAAACTTAATTTTTTTATGTGCTCAATAGTATCGGAGTTATTTTGAAATAAATGTCCGAAAAAAAATCAATTTCATGCAAAATTTTAGATTTTTTGTTACTAAAATTTCTTTTAATAAATCAAAACATCTAAAATGTTACAGTTTATCATCTTTATCTTAAAGCTGGTAATGTTGCGAATAAAATAAGGCATGTATCTTCAAAATTGATGCAGTAATCAAAATTGTTACATATAATTGAGTAGAAATACAGTGGTGGCCAAAAAAAAAAAATTGTTTTTCTTTTTCTTGAAACAAAAATAGGTGGACTTGATGGATTTTGATGAGTTAAACAAGAATCTGCATTCAATTTTTTACTATCGGGTACTGATTTTTTTTATGTGCTTGACTAATATCATCACTCTATTCAGCGGTTACACTATAAAATTCGAGAATGGTTTGTCAAACTTAGGCTATAACTCAAGAACCGTTTACACTATTTTGAGAAGTGATACATCAAAAGATGCATACGAAAATTGTCTTCAAGATACGTCAACAATATTTTTCATTCCCTCAAGAATTTCAGAGTTATGGATCATAATTTTCACCACTTTTTAAAAAAATAAATTTTAAAATTTTCGGTACTAATTATCGAAACTGGACAAAAAATTATATAAATTCAGCTCAAAGAAAATTTAGGTCGCTATATATTAAAGTTCAATTTATCTTAATTGGACAAACTGTTCTCGAGTTACACAAGTGTGACTGCCTAAAGGCGGGGTCATAGTAGTCATGCCCATAAAAAAAATCATTGCGTGATAGAAAAAAAGTAAAAGCTGATTCTTATTTAGCACGTTGAATTACACCTAATCCACCTATTGTTTTTATTTAAGACGAAAATTTTTTTTTTTTTTTGCCCACTAGTGTATTTCCACTTAGCTATAGGTATGCATGGGTATCCAAACAACTGTGAATCCAATCAAGATTTGTGCATCAATTTTTATGATACGTGGCTTTATTTACTCGTAGTTTTGCCAGCTTTGAGATAATAAACTTAAATATTTTTGATGTTTTCACTTTTAAAAAAAGTTAGTAAAAAAAAAGAAATCTTGAATTTTGCATAAAAAAAAATTTTCCGACACTTTTTTCGAAATATTTTCTAAACTATTGAGCGGATAAAAATTTGACAGTAGACCAATTTAAAGTTAATGTTATTCTGCATACCGTAGTATATCATTTATATAAATCGCGCATACCGTTATCAAGTAATAGTGAAATATACTCGAGTAATCGGCATATTTAGGGCACAATATTAGACACATTCATAAAAAAAAATTCCGATCTCATGGAAAAAAACTGAAAGCAGATTCGGGTTTAGCATAGGGAATTCCATCTAGTGTACATATTTTATTTTTTTTTTTTTTTTTGAAGGGGCTCAAAAAATTTTTTTTTGTCGACCAGTGTAATTTCCTAATAATATAATGAAACAAAAAAGTACCAAATTAATCCAAACATCTTGCTGTTTTATTGAGTAAATAAAGTTGAACCTATTCTGATGACCCAAAAAATGTACCCTAAAAATTCGCTTGTTGTGAAAAAATCATTAAAAATCGTACTTTGTTCTTACTTAAACTTATGTTGCTTGTAAATATCTTAGAATTGAGTACTTTAAAACTTATTATGAAAATAATTTATTAATTTCATTATTATTATTAATAACATGAGTTTTAATGTTACGAAAATCTTGAATCTATTCTGTTGATTGGCAGTGTAAATTAAATAACCTAAAACCGTAAAAGATGCTTAACATTTAATATGACATTAGAATTTACATTCTTTTTTGAAATAAAAAAAAAATATGTTTGTATATAATTTTATTAGTTAAGTACTTGAATGTGATTTAAATTTATTTGTATATACATTTTACAATATCATAGTAATTTTTTATTATTTTCTTAGCTCAATTTCATTATCATCATATTTATAGATCTATGTATTTTAAACAAATGCTTATTATTTAATATTTAATTAATAATTAAATATAGAATGATTTGAGTACCAATTTTTATAATGTAGAAAAAAAATATACATATATTGATATATTTTGTTTTGTTAATATTTAATAAATATGTAAAACAAAATGGTACCATTTTGCATTTTTTTGCAGTGGGTGTCCATAAAATCCACTCAATATTACTCATTAAGAATTATTAAAATTTTTATCTGGTATTAGTTGTTACTTAATACGATCACAATTTAATTTTATTTAATTGATTTGAATTGCTTTTACTACAAATGACATTCTACTTATATAATATTGTTCATATTTATTTATTTTTTTATTGTAAAATTGTCTATTTTGCTTTTGAAAATTACATCACATTTATAAATCTACTAGAAATTGTAGAAATTACTAAAATTTTCTATGTCTATGAGCGATTACGGAAAGTTTAAAATGTAAACATTCCCTTATTAATATTGCAATATACATAGTTAAAAAATAATTATTTTTAATAATATTTAAAATTATTTCTTCGAGAATCACAAATTTTATAGAATAATTGATATACAGTAGTGGAAAAATAATATAAACAAGGTTAATTTTTTTTACTGAATTAATTATTAAGTTCGAATTAAAAAATTATTTAAATTAAAAGCTATGTATTATAACTGTACCTTGATTTTATAAAAAAAAAAAACGACAGAGAAACTATAGTCGGTCAAGACCGACAATATGATACCCTACACCATTGTGTATGAGCTTAAAATTAGACCTGTACCCAATTGTAGACCAACACTTTTACTAAATGTAAAATAAATTATACAAATACAGAACAATGCATTGATACTAACATCTATATGAGATTTATGCAAGTTAAAGTGATTTATATAATCTTGATGAAATTTGGCACAAAGATTGACACTTATACAAAACTCCTTTGTACCGAGTTTCATTGAAATGTTGCTATATTTAAGGCATTTATGATCGTTTAACCCCTATTCCGAGTGGACATTTGTATGGGGCTAGGTGAAATAATGGACCGATCATAACTAATTTCAATAGGCTTTGTCCTCAAAATAATTATTCGTGCCAAATTTCATCAAGATATCTTCAAAATTGCGACCTGTACTTTGTTCACAAGGTTTACATGGACAGACAGACAGTCAGCCAGACGGACGGAGGGATGGACGGATCTCGTTAAATCGACTCAGAAAGTGATTCTGAGTGGAACGGTATACTTTAAGGTGGGAGTCCGATAATTTTTTCTGTGCGTTACAAACATTAGCACAAACGCAAAATATGCCAACCACCTATGGTGATGTAGGGTATAATAATATTATAATGGGAAACATTCTTATTTCAATTCTACGTTCAAAAATTATTAAATTAAAATTTGTTTTCCTTTATTTAAAATTTTCTGTAAAAATTTCCTCAAAAAAGGGAAAATTCCATCCATCTGACATTAATAATGCTGGTTACTATAATATAATCTGGTTGCTACAACTTTCACAAACCTCATTTAATGTTACTAGTAAGGTACACTTTTTATACCCACCATCAAAAAGATGGGGGGTATATTGATTTTGTCATTCCGTATGTAACATGTCGAAGGAATCATCTAAGACCCCACAAAATACATATTTTCTGGGTCCTGGTTAGATTCTGAGTCGATCAAGCTATGTTCGTCCGTCTGTTGAAAGCAGGATAGGGCTCGAACGGAAAAACGTAGGGGAACGAAATTTGACACAAATGTTTGTCTTATATAAGGTTTGTTTGGGATTTGGAAATGGGCAAAATCGGTAAATAAACAAATAAGTTATGGGCTAAAAACTAGATACACAGGCTGTCCGTTTTATACTTTTCTGCTGATATTTCTTCAACAAAAGCATGTACGACAACGAAATTTTCTACGTATAGTTCAGGGATCGATATAAACTCGCAAAACAAAAATGGGCGTGGTCCGCCCACTTTACCGCCCCCTCCTATATAACGTAAAATTTGAAAAAGTTGATGGTGGGTATATAGATTCGGCCGGGCCGAATATAACATTCTCGCTTGTTTATATTTATTTCTTTAATGTTGATGGTAGCACTCCGAATCGAACTCACATTATTTTTATATACTTTACATTTCGATAGTCTTAAAGGCACAGTAGATCAGAATCGATCATTAAATCTCTCTTAAATCCAATCGACTGGTTAGATTTACATAAAATTTCAAATATTCGATGCAGTTCGTAATAGATATTAATTTCAATACTTTATCTGTATCTTAGTTAGAAAAGATATCTTAACGAAATTTGCGGTGATTGTAAAATTTATCGTTTAAAATGATAAAGTGTGAAAATCTTTATGATTTTTGTAAAAGGAATCTAACAATTCCCAAAAAACAAACAAAAAAAAAATAACGCCGAAAATTTTATCATATGTATAATTCCATGTTTTCATATTTATATTAATTTATTGTAATTAGGACTGATACAAAAAAATGTGTATTCAATAGTTATTAGAATTAACCAAATTTGTAAAATTAACTGAATGGTTGTAGAATTAACTAAATAGTTGTAGAATTGACTAAATGTTTGGATTTTTCATAAATATGGTTTCAATAAAAATATTTAAATACATATAATAATTGCAGTCAACCATTTTAAAATTTTGATTGTGGGTAATCATTAAATTATCAAACAGAAACATAAACGTTGCAATCATGAATACGGTATTATTCAAATCAATGAAAAACAGCTATACAAACATTGAATAGTTGTAGTGATCATGCTGTAACCATGTTTTTTCTCTGCGTGAAGTTACAGATTTATTTCCAAAAATTTTCGATTCTGTTCCACTGTGCAGTCTAACCTCTCAGCCCCACATTATTATTGTGTACAATAATATTTGTGGTTTTAACAATCATGGTTGAAATTGACACTCAATTGAGACCTGGTGAGCAATATGGTGACAATTGGTTCTTAATTGGCACTTCGTGACCAAAAAGAGAGCAGTTCTTTTGCACCAATTGACAGCTATTTCCCGTAAGCAATTATTTTATTATAATGTTGCGGCTTCCTTGGGTATTGCGATATTCAATACCTTGGATAATTTATTTTTCTATTTTCTATTGTAAATGGAAGTGTTTTATGCGTTTGTAATGATTTTTGAAAAATAGAAAAAACCATCGGACCATCACCTTTAGCTAAGAATCACTTTCTGAGTCTATTTAACGATGTCCGTCCGTCTGACCGTCTGTAATCAAAATACAGGTCGCAATTTTAAAGATAAATCAATGAAAATTTGCTTTGTGCCAAATTTTATGAAGATCGGTCCATACGTGACCATAGCTCCCATGTAAATCGCTCTTCCGAAAATCACTTTATGATGCATATTTTGCACACATATGTTGGCATCAAGTTAATATTTGACAAAAATAAGTTTTTTATTTTATATATGTAGAAACTACAGTGCAAATTGTTATAAGAATTAGTTCATAATTTCCCATAGCTCTTATATAAGACCCACGTTCGGGAATCACCTTAAAGTACAGAAATCCCATATAAATGTTAGTATCGGCATAATATAATGCATATGTATGTTTTATAAAAATATGTATTACATTTATTGCATGTATCGGTCATATGATACCCCACACAATATGGCGTATGGTATCATGTGGTCGGTCTTGACCGACTGTATCTTTCTTGCTTGTTGTTCCTAATATGACGACAAAATATATTGCACATATGTTCTTCATCAATCCTTTATATTGGCCCCCCGATTTTGAAAGGAAGGCATTCCAAATTTGAGAAAATATCTACCAATAAGGTAGTCTCAAGCCTAAAGAGAACGGCTTCAATAGTAGTCATGATAAAATTTCTGGATAAATCCGCTATCTTCAAGATATGGTTCTAATACTGGCTTACGTATGATTCTGGACTGAATTAAATAGGTCTCTTAATCAGGCGGCCTTGGACGGGACGCAGGAGTCTTTACCTTTACCTTGATTGAAATACACTAATTCCCGGCTTTGCTAAATTAAAGTTTTTCTGAATAGGATGAGATGTAAATATCCAATGGACTTAATGTCATTTTGACGTGCACCCTAATTTTCATACCAGAGAGTGTCGTATTTTCAATGGACGTTAAGTCACGTTAAGGGCTTTTTTTTTGTAGTTAAAGTAATGTCTATGGACGTTTTCAAACTATTCGTAACAACTTTTCAACTTCCTGTTCATGAACAAGCCAATAAATTTCGCAAGATTCTATAAAGATTTGTCAAAAATTTGAATAATAAAATATTTACTTATCGTCTGAATACAAATTGTTTGATTATGAAACATTACTTATGATTTTTTTTTTAATACTAATGGTATTTTAAATTTTTTAAAAACTTTTGATTTTCATGTTATATTTTTCATAAACAAAAAGTAAAAACAATAAAAAATTTATTAAACAAATTTTAAATCAATCTTCATGAATTTCATAAAGGTTCTTACCTTGCAAAAATAATATATAATTTATGTATTACCGTGTAAACTACTTTAGGATTTTCTATTGGATTTTTTGACATGCTGATGAAATACGTAACATTTTATTGTCGAAAAATCCTAATATTAAATATTATCGTCTGAAAGTACCTTAAATACACCCTCTATATCAAGAATGCTTCCAATGTGTACTACATTAATGAAAGTGATCTTACAATCGTCTACACTAGAGAATGCTACGTCTCCACCCCGATATAAAGATCCATCAGCCATTGCAGTGTCTTTAATAGAAATGTAGAGACGCTCATAAGCTGAAAAGAAGATAATGATACTACAGGTATATTAAAAATCGCTGTTTTGTTACAACATAATTATTATGACGCATTAAAATAATTTATTTAAT
This sequence comes from Protophormia terraenovae, assembly GCA_951394005.1. Taxonomy (NCBI): domain Eukaryota; kingdom Metazoa; phylum Arthropoda; class Insecta; order Diptera; family Calliphoridae; genus Protophormia; species Protophormia terraenovae. Next base: position 75,612,621 of record OX596074.1, on the reverse strand, counting down.
AATCTACCATATCATTGTAAAACATGTGATCCCATTTGAACGCAAAAATGTAAAAATGTGCCATCATAAAATTAATAACAATTGACATTTGAACAACAATAACACGAAGTGTAAAGCCACGAAAAAGTGACTCAAAATGTTAAAGTCATCAATTTCAATTAAACCTGACAAAAAAACACAATTGAGTTACCAGACATAATCAAATTTAAAACTTACCTTTAAACATAAAAAAAACTTCTTAAAGAGAGTTCATTTGAGAAACATTTATAGGAGAAAGACTGCTCCAAAAAATAAAAAATCCTACTTTCGACCGTTACATGGTGGAATGAGTACAAGGTGAAATTGTAAAATCAGCTGATTATTTTTTGCTCAATTTTGTGGTGTAAGACTGAAATGTCAATTTTTTTTTAAAGTTTGTATGTTTTGGTTTGTTTACAATCAAAAGCAAATATTTTCGGTGGTGAAATTTGTAATATTAATAAAGAAAAATGCTATTTATAAAAAGGAAGTATAAAATGGAGATGTAACATATCTTATTGTACCAAAAAAACAATAAAATACAATTTATTCATATTAATTTTCAAATTCAGCAATAATTGTTTACAATTTGCACGTCTTTTTCTTCTTCTCTTTTGTTTGACGTTTCAGTCTCATTTCCAACGAAAAAAAATGGCTGTTATTATTGCATTGTTGTAGTTGTTGCCTTTATGCATACACCTTGTTAAAGTAATTCCATCATGGACCGTTACTCTCGCTACGATTATTCTTTTTGATGTAAAAACATAGTGCGCAAAATATTAGAGTGATTAGATTTATATGAGGAAACTTTTACTATCTCACATTTTTTAGATAATACAACTTGTTAGAAGCACATTCGTTTCTGTTTTTCTCAAGAGTAAGATTCCCTGTTCCCATCTTGCTTCATTTTCACTTTTATTACTATTATACCAAGAATAACCATGAATTCATAAATAAAAAATTAAAAATAATAAATAACCGTTGATTTTTTTATTTTACAAACTAGACAATGTACTTAGAACTTCCGCATAATAAAAGTTCAATTTGTTCATCTGTGTCTTTAAAAAAAATATTTAAAACCACATATAAATTTGTTCATATATAATACTTAGGATTCGGTAATCATGATGCAAAAATATATTTGTGTATATCCAATTTAGTCATTTACTGGCTAAATTTTGTCATTTTCAATTCTTTATTGTATCATTTTAGACATTTTTATGTTTCATGGTAAAATATACAACATAATTTTTAAGAATTTTGCACTTTGTTAATTGAAAAATTATTCTTATCTTTAAAAATTAGGGAGATCGAACTGGTTTTATTCGATTGAGTTTAACCAGTTTTTTTGAAGAATTTTCTTTCAGTTTTTTTAAGTTCAGTTTTTAGTTCTTTTTTGCGTCGAATACTCGGTTCTTATTATCTTTAGAAATGTTGCATAAAAAAGTAATCAATATTCAAAAGTTTATAATTACATAATGAGAAAAATTTTAGTTGGGAATTTTTCTCATTATGTAACTATTTTCATTTTTGTGAATAGTTCGTTGTCGGTCGGTGATGATCGTATAATAAAAAATGAAATCTAATTCGTCCTAGTACCAAATTTCATTAAGGTCTTCAAAATTGAGATCTGTGTTTGTTTCGGACATCGATAAAGAAAATGAATTTGTGTAGAACGGAATACTTTAAATTGGGAATATGAAACTTTTTTTTTGTGCGTTACAATTATTAGCACAAATGCATAATATCCGAACCACATATGGTGATATTTAAACTTATTCTGCACATTACTATTTGTTTCTACCAATTAATCATCAAATTGCAATAACCACATTAGATGAATAGTCTCCATTACCTCAAGATCTAATGTTAATAGAAAATTGTGATTTGTTTGTAAATTTAAAATAATTGTTTTTTTTTTTATTTTTAACTAATTAGTTAAAGTATTCCACAATATGTTATTTCTCGAAATTTTCAGCAAAAAAAAAAAAAAAAAACGGTTAACTGGTTTTTCTAAAATTTTTAAATTTGTAACCGGTTTTTTCAAATGCCGAATATTAAAACTATTAGAAACCCGATTTTCGCAAAATCCCGAGTAATCGATCTCCATATTAAAAATATAAAAATAGTTTTGTAAAATATATATTACATTTTCTTTAATGTGTAAAGTTAAATGCTGATTAAAAGTAGATATCAAATTTCATTCCCTGTAAGTTAGGTCTCAAAATGTTTGACAAATAATGTAATAATTATCACCTCAGAACTTATAGGTTAAAAATAATGATTTTTGAACTGTTTTAGTATTTATTTTGCGAGTATATTTTTGTTAATAAATCTTCCTGAACAAAAAAAATAATAACTTAAAAGAGAAATTGATAAAACGAAGCAGAATTTTATATAACGTCACTTTTATATGGCAATACTGATCACATGTGATACATCGGACAGGGAACTTGTTAATATTATTTTACTTAAAAATATAAACAGCATTTGGTCACTATACAATTAGACCAATACAATTTAAAGCCATTCCGTCCCTTTTCCACACCTACAATTTACTAAAAATACATTAAATCAAATTTACCGGTTTATAAAAAATTAATTTGCAAAAGCAAAACAAATAAGATTAATTAATAAATTAACTTGAACATACAAATATTAAAGAGAGAGATTAAATATTTATTAAATGCATACAAATATTTTGTAAAATGAAGAAAATTTCACTCTCTGAAATACTCAGTTCTCTCTGGCTTATAAATTGTAAGTAGAGTGAGATGTCAACTAAAGTTTTATAAAAAAATCGCAAAAATATAAATATTTATTATTATTATTTTTTTTTTTGTTATTTCCATCTAAAACTGAATGATAAGAATGAAAATTTGCATCTGGTATTGGCTAATTGCTGATATGAAAAGTGAACTAAAAAACTGAATATGTATATAAAATTGAGAATTGAAATTATGACCAAACATCGGTACAAGAATTCAGGTACATACATACCTCCCATATGTTCTGAAATGGGAAAATGCGATATTTTGTACACTTTTATGCCACAAATTCTAAAAGCTGTTCAACGTTCTAATTATAAAATTACAATCTCTAATTTTATAAAATATTTACGAAGATTATTGCAATTTATATGTCAAATAAAAGTTAAAAACTTTACAATATATTAAGGTTTTTTTCATTTAAAATTGCAGCTCAAAATTAAATTAATTGAAAATTAAATTAAAAAATAAAATAAATAAATAAATTAAAAGTTATAAAATTTGGTAAAATTCGGAAGCGCTTACAAATTCGTTGCAAATAAATTAAACACGAAGATTTCAAAAAAAGTTTATAACATCTGTTACAATACACAGTGGGGAAGAATCAAAAATTAACTATTCAATAAAGAAAATTTGAAGTAGATACCTTTACCGAGTCCAAAAATAAACCATTTTGAATTTGAAAATTACAAAAATAAAGATTTTTTTTACCGAAAAAGTCTACACTAATTTTTTTAAATATATCTCCCATTTTTCTTATTCAATCTAAAAAAAAGTTATGGTTTATCCAAGGCTGCCATATAACATTGTAAATCTTCGTATTTAATGTTTTAGGAATAAATTTATAAGAGCTTACGAAGTGACTGTAATCTGATCTTATTTATTTTTTCTTCAAATAAAATTAAAATTTTTTTTATAGAACGGTGGTTTTGAGGCAGATACTAAAAAAATCAACAGTACATTGAAAGCAACTTTTATGAGTTTACATTTCTATTTTATAAATACATAAACAAATTCATGTATTCTGACAATTGGAAATGCAATCTAATGATGTAAAAATTAATGTATGTATGTCTACCAAGATACACTTTTTTTCAAATGAAAGCATATTGAGCAGTAGACAATGTGAAAGAACAAAAGCTCACAATTTTACAATGTATTTCTGGTCTTGTCTCGCAAAAGAATAATTATGTAATTTCTCATTCGTTAGCGAACTCTACCTACCAAAATATAAATATAGTATAAAATTTCTCTTCTATGTCGAGTTCAATTCAATCAAGCTCTTTTGAACTTAATAAAGTTATTGCCGAAAATTTTTTATTCATATGTTTATAATCTATTAAATGTGTATGTATATTAGGGATATAACCAATTTTTGGCCCTAGCACCACTCGATGGCGAATGTTGTGTTATTTACGAAAACTATTTTCTCGGGTCATTTTGGAATAAAAACTTCACCCACAAAAACGATTTTTTAAAATCTCCCCAAAAAAGCACATACATTTTAAATAAAAAAAAATAATATTTTATTAATAAAGTGAAATAGTAAAGTGAAAAATGTTGTTTTTAATTATTAAAAGACATAAACTTCAAATTTAACATGGACATTGTTTTGCATAATGGACAAAGGATCTGTACTACTTTAATACCACGTTGTGCGTATATGTTGCTTCGCTGTTATATTCACAGAAAAAAATATTTCAAATAATTTTTTAATAAAATAATTAATTAACTTTATATTGGAATTTAATTATATGATTTATTAATATAATTAATTTTCTAATTGGTTTTCAGTTTTGTTTTTTAATAAAGTGACAGCTGTTAATAAAATATAAAGAAAAATTAAATATTTGTCTATAAAAGTACAGAAATAAAATATATATAAGTAAATTTTCAAAAATTTTCAGCTCATTGCATCTATTTAAGGAAAAGAAGTAATAATAATATCAATTATTCTAGTTATTAATATTATCATTTTGATGATTGGAGCAAAATCAATTAAAAATTAATTAATATTACAAATTTCGTAATTGAAGTCCATTTTTACTTTTTTCTGTGTTGGCATTATTGATTTCCAAATTTTACCTCGCTTTGTGGGTGAACTTTTTTGACAACCGCGAAAAAGTAGTACAATATTTTAAAATAATTTTTAATGGCTTATTCTACTATGCTAGGGGCATTTTGATATTTGCAAAAAATGTGAAAAAGTTATTGCCCTAATGTACATTTTTATAATAAAAAAAATTGGTACCCTCAGGGTTGAAAAATTACATTTAATTTTCATCGTTGGTACAGAACATAACAAGCCATTTTCCATCCCTGTACTGTATGTCAAAATATGCTTTCAAAAATCTATTAAAAAATTTCAATAAAGTTGATTTAAACCCAATAACACATTTTATTATTATTATTATTTTTTGGATTTTTTTTAAATATTTGTTAAAACTAGGAAATATAAAAGTTAAAATCATAATATAATCTTGAACGACATTAGCTTTTCGAAAAACGCAAAGTTTTATAAATAATTTTTCTTGTTGACAACATTGCGCATAAAATTATATAGTGAGCTCAAATTTGCAAAGACAACGAAGATATTGTTTTGTTTTTATTTTTATTTGTATTTTTTTTTTTTTTTAGTTTTCGCTTATGTATTTTTGCGCTCTTTGTTTGTGTGTTATATTCACATGTTCGTATCTCAAAAGTTTTGTATTTTATACGAATACGGAATGAAATTGTGTATTTGTTTTTGTGTTTTTATAACTTCTCTATTGCTTCAAAGTAGCGCAAGTTCATTTCAATACTTTAGTTACTAAAACGAGACTTTCCAAAGCGGACGTTTTCAACGCGTTTACAACACCAAACAAAAATATTAATTGGATTTATTACAAATTGTGTATTAAAAAAAACGACGATTTAAAAGGAAAAAAAAAAACGAGATTTTTTTTTAGATTTAAAACAAATACTAAAACGGATTAATTATTTCTTTGGAATAGTATAAATAAAATAAAACATTAACGAAATTGTTAAAAAAAGGTGAATACAATTAAGATAATTATATATTTTGTTTAATTTAAGGTTTAATATTTTATTATGATGTTTTGTTCAAATAGACATAATAATGTTTTCCAAAAAAAAAAAAAAACGAATATAAAAAAAATTCAAGTTCAAATTATAAAATAAAATGTCCTTGTTAAATGAGACGATTTGAGTTTCGTTTGTTGACTTGTTGCTGCTGATTGTAGTTTATCTGCTTGTGAAACATTGTGTTTACTGCTGCTGTTAGTTGTTGTTGTTTTGATTGTTTTTCCTCAACTTGAGAAACAAAACAAACAAATCATGAATTTCAAAAATATAAAAAAAGATCTAAAAATAGTATTAAAGTGCAAAAAATCAGAAGAAACAGAATTTAAATGAAATAAAATTTCGAAATCATTCACGACAACAATAGTAATATGTTCAGAGTATTTATTTTTATTTCGGAAAATACATGTATTTTTTGTTGCTGTTGTTGTTGCCTTTACAATTAATATATTTTTTTTGTTTTCAATTCAATTTTGTCTGTTGTTTTGTGAGTAATACAGTGTATGATATTTCTTGTTATTTTTGTTGCAATTTTTTTGTAGTTTTTGTTGGTTTTAACTAAGTGACGCCGGTTCTATTTTAGATTCTCGACTTGAATTTCAAGTAGTTAAAGTGCTAAATTACTAACAACAAAAATACAATTACTTGCACTTGTCTCTTAATATCTGTCGGTTTTTTTATTTTTTTTATTTTGTTGTATCTTTATTTTCGCCTTTGTATCTCTGTGTAAGTACTACATATTTAGATGTGTATATATGTGAACCTTGCTGTCTGTCTAACCATACGTCAGATTAAATCAGGGATGCAAAATGTACCAACCAAATAATTTTAATGATTTTACTTTTTTGGACATACTTTTATTTTACATAAATTATTAAAAAACTATGCAAGTTTTTCGAAAATAAATAAGGATTTTGGATGTGAAATTTCAATTCCAAATAGGCCTAATTTCTTATTTATACATGATTTCTTCGGAGAATTTGATTGTACTCAATTTTATTCTTTTAATTTTGGTAAAGCTTAAAATTGACTTATTTCATTCCTGGTACTTTTTTTAAGTATGTATGGATATAGAAACAAATACATATGTACAATAACAGAAATATCTCTGTTCAAAGATAAATGTATATTTTTTGTAGTTGTTATTCTAAAATAATAATTTTCCTTAATGAAGTGCACATACAATTGTTGTTCAAGTATTTATTAATGTTTATTGCTATTGTTGCTGTTTTTTTTTTTTATTTTATGGATTTTTTTCTTCACTTGTTGTTATTTCATTATTTGATCGTAAATTTACGTTTATTTTAAAATTATTTCGTGTAGCACTTAAAGTTGTCATTTTATTTCTTTTGTTTCTTGTTCGTCTTCATTTCTAGTTTCATTTCTTGACAAAATTAATGCGGTTCATTATTATTTATATTTTTTTTTATTGTTATTTTCAGCTATAACAATTGACGTTCTCGAAACTTGTTTTGAACCTTGACTTTTGTTTTTATAATTTGCCATTTTTTATTTTAAAATTTCTACTTTTTTTTGCCTCTCATTTACTTTTCATTTCTCTAGAGGCAAAAAAATAATAAACTTCTAATGTCGAAGCAAACTGAACAAATTAAAATTTTATGTTAAAAAAATCAAAATATCGCGTGTGAATCTGGTTACGGTTGTTGCAAAAAAAAAGATAAGGTTTTATTTTATTTATATAAAAACAACCATTTTATTTACAGTTTATTTTTGCTTTCCATTTTGCATCATTAATATTGAAATGAAAATTAAAAAAGTTGTAATTTTTCGCACTGAGTTTGAATAATATTTTTGTTAAATTTGAATATATTTTTTTCTCTGTATTGAAGTTGAACTTAATTGTAAACTTAGTAATTTTAATAATGATAACCATAGCAACCAAAAATATGCAAAATCATATTTTTCCTGGTCTTCACATACACCAAACAGTCACACACGTGTTCACAGGGTCCCAAAGTTGGACACTTTGGGTATGATCATTTTTAAAAACGATCCTGATTCGTTATAATCTAAATAAAAAAAAAACATAAATTTGCTTACACCTCTACTATCACTATGTGAAATTTCATTGAAATCGGGACAACCGTTTCGAAATTCCATAATTATTTCTATTTAATTTTTTGAAATATTCTTTATCTGTCAAAAACGTCTTCCAACTCCAATTCCTTAATAATTTTCATCTTATTAATTGATTGGAATTTTGTAACTTCCTGATACATTGTATTAAGGAGTGCGTTCGAAAAAATCTTAACATATATAATATTTAATAACATGGAAACGGCTGATCTTAGGGCTTTCAATCTTTTTTTATTTAATTGATAATTTATTAAAGATTACAGAAAAATATAAGTATAGTTCTAACCACTACTTACGAACTTGTGGACCATTTTTGGTAACCCTTCCGTTAGAGATTTGATAGTTGCTTCAGTCACTTTTTTGGAACAGTTTGCACATATTCATTTTAAATCTTCGGTATCTCGGGACACCTTTTTTATGCTCTTCAATTCACTTTTCACAGGAGCTTATTATCTCTCCACTGGTCTAAGCCAAGGACAATTTTGAAATTAACCTCTTTTGGTACAAAAACTATGTTATTGTTTTGGTACCACTCCACAGCTTTCTTACCGTAGTGGCATGATACCAAATGGGTCCAAAAATATGTGGACACGTTGTGTTCTTTTACGAAAGGAAGAAGTCTTTTTTTCAAATATTCCTTTATGCATATTTTGGTACAAAAAGCTTGTTATACCAGGAATTTTGTAAGAATTTTTTTCTGCTTTTGGGTCCTAAACTTACCTTTAACATTGCCTCGAGTATTAACAATAAAAAGTTTTGACACATAAGCTGCGAAAATACTGCCAGCACATAAGTTTCTTCTTCAATTATACAACTTGAGTATTTTTGTATGAAATTTGGTTTTAATTTCCGTGTCCTATTCTTGGCTTCTAATTTTTTTGCAGCATTCTCGTTTGGAACTTTTTAGACTTTATATGTTCTTAACTCATCATTAACTTTAACTTTTTGCACCAAATAGTCAGAACTCTGAGCTAACCGGGCTTGTTTTCTACCAAATGTGTTTGGAGTTCTTTTCAATATGCTTACGATTTTCTTTGCCTTACCGATATCATGTGCACCTTTTTTCTTCCCGAACCATGTTTCTTATCAATAGTCAAATTCTCCTGATACTGTTTAATAACATTAAAAACAGTTTGACCATAGAAATTTAATACCGTGACCAATTATTTGTAGGACCTATTTCGTTTTTTTGAAATTTTTTAATAATTTGTAGCACGTAAATCTTTTTCGTCACTCATTTTGATGAAAATCACGACAAATCATCATGGTTGTTATTAAAAATAATAACTGACTAGATCAAAAAAAAATGTTCAATATTGATTCCGAAAAAAGTTATGAGGCAAAACGTGTGTTAAGATTTTTTTGATCGCACTCCTTATTAGCTTTAAAAGTTTTTAAGTGCATAAAGGAAATATTTTTAGCAATTGCTAATAAAAATCAAGCCTGAGTAGTAGATAATTAAAAATTTAATCACACACAGAAAAAAGATAGGTTAGAAATCGGGTACCATTATAAACTTTTAATAAATGAAATCGATTAACGTTTTTATTATTGAAATTGTATAAACTCAAACTATTTTTCATGTATAGAGAAGAAAATCATAGTGGTAAAAAGTAAAGGTAAATATGATTGAAAAATTATTCACTTCAATCGAATTGTGTATATGTTAATTTTATTTCATAATTTCGGTAAAGGGAACCAAATTATATTAAGTACAAAGCATATCCGTATTCAAATTATTGGTCGCTGTAACTAATAATTTATCACTTTATATAATTTTCCATCCAAAATTTGATTTTAGGAGTAGTAATCAATAATTATGCCCAGAACAGAGAATAATTCGATTGTGATAAAAATTCAAATACGATATACGCAACCATAGAAAACAACTTGCTCACAAAAACCTAACTCAGTTGTCAAAAAAACATAACTCTTTGCATGTGTTAGTAAAATTTTCTACAGAACAAATTTATACGTGTGAAGAGAGTAATTTTTTGTTTGCGAGCGAATGAAAAGAGTTGGACTTCTAGTTGTTTTCTATGTACGCAACCATTAGTAAATAAAATACTATAGATTGTTTTCTGACATTTTTATATTATATTATTTTAAAGAATATTGTAGGAGAAAATTAATAATTTCGAAATTATTCATAACCAAATGAAAACATGTAAGAATATAATTCATAAATTATGAATGTGCAATTCCTATTTCACAACTTGTCCTATTTATTTTGCAGCTGGACTTAAATTTGCAATTTAATGTAATACATGTGGTATACTTTCTCTCTTTGTCTCTTTGTGCTGCAAATACTAATTATTACATCAACCTTGACTGAAACTTCATTAGGAAAACTTAAGCCCACCAAAAACTAGATGACATACGCATACTCCTGCAAGATAATTTTGCATTCCATAAAGATGTTATTGTCTTTCTAAATAATGTTTTTGTTTTGTTTCATAATTCTTCTCATGAAAATTTTCTTCATTTATAGAAATCGAGTTTGTAATACGATGTTAGCAACTAATGACGACTATAGAATAACCATGAACTCAAGAAATTCAACTAATCGTCAAAGAATTACGAATTTACATATTTTTACACAAGAATTTGTTTTCCTTTTATATACAAATGTATTTTAAATAAAACTAATTAAAAACGTCAAATCATTTTAATTCTAATCGGTTGTCTGTGCAATATAATTCGGTTATTCGAAATGAATTATGAGATAGTTCTTGGAACCTCCTAAATTCGTTTGGCAAAAAATTCGGCTGCCACAACAAATCTGTTGTCTTTGTGCAGAAAAATTAATATTTTAAGAGAATATTTTTAATTTAATATACTCGAAATTTTCAGAATTTAAAAGAATTGTTTATACGCATAAAACACTTTTTTAGAGCATATTTTTAATTGCCCTGGTGATAACAAATGTTAAAATGAATACAAGTTAAAAAAGATGAATTAAAACTTTTAAAAACACAAAAAGCTATCCATCCACATAAGTTTTGTTTGCTACAATATAATTTTATATTAAATTAATTTTGTTGAAATTCTATATAAAAAACAGAATACAAATAAAATAACAAAAAATATGCATAAAAGAACAGAAATCTTGGTGTATTGTGTAAAAATGTTTCCTTTTGTTCTGAATGCTTTTTATAACGTAGTAAGTTTTGCTTGCGTAACATTGTTTTAGTTTTTTCTTTTAATTATACAAATTTATTATTTAACTTTATAATTTTAATAGCTCGTTAAAGTTAGTAAGCGAACTTATAACTTTGTCTAGAACCAGCTTGATTTTGAATAAAAAAATTTTATAATTCTTGAAACATTAATTTTTAAATAAATAAATTGTTTTGCAGCTTACCATTTCAATAAAAGCAAGTGAGAATGTTATATTCTGCTTCGCCGAATCTGAATACTCAACATCTGCAACTTTTTAAAATTAAATTTTATGTGGCAGATGGCTGGTAAAGTAGGCTGACCATGCCCATTTTTTGGTTTTCGTGTTTATATTGATCCTCTATCTATACAAAATATCGTTGTCCTACATGCTTTTGTTAAAAGATATCAGCAGAAATGTATGAATTGAAGTTACAAAGGTATTTGGCCTATAACTTTTTTTGTTTATTAACCGATTTTGCGCCTTTATAATACCAAAAACTTCATATAAGATAAATATTTGAGTCAAATTTCGTCCTCCTAAATGGTTCCCCCGAGCCCTATTCTGCTTTCAACAGACAGACGGACCGACGGACGGACGGACATAGCTAGATCGGCTCGGAATTTTACAAGGACTCAGAAGATATATACTTTATTGGGTCTTAAATGATTTTTTCAACATGTTGCACCCAATATAAGCTACCATATTTTTGATGGTGAGCATAAAAAGTAGATGTCAATATTTTATTATGGTACTTTTCTCTTGATATATGAAATTTTTTTCGATTTTCCTCGTTTCATCAGAATAATTCACCTTTTAATTAACTTATAAATTGATCATAATCTATTCTTTAAGATAAATCCACTGAATAGAATCAAAAGTGTATAAAAATGTACTCCAGAATATTTTTCTAAAGATTTGGGTACTTTTTTTTGATAAGGATATTAGTTCCTTTATTTTAATTTCTCATAATTTAATTTGACGCAATTAGAATACTTTTTCGCCTCTTCTGAGGTGTTAAAGCTCTCTCTTTCTAATTTTTATTGTAATTCTCTCCATTTCATTTCATTGATATGAAATCAACGTATGAACAAAATTTTTGATTATTATTGAGGAACTTAAAGAATTTTTTCTATTATTTTGCATCCGAAAGTACCAACACAGACTAGTCCAATATTTGACGAAAATAAAATATTTGATAATTTCCTGTTTAGTTATGAAAAAAATTGTTAACGGTTACACAATTTTGATCGTCCAACAAATTCCGACCTCAAAACTTAAGTTATATAAATTTCTCTCATAAATATGAAAATTTTTATTACATAGTGTCTAATGTCTAGAATGAAGTCCTTATCCTACATATAATACCTTTACCTACGGAAACAAATATCTGAAAAACATTTTAAATTTTCAATATCTAAATTTTTATTGCTAAATACAATCAATATTAGTTTTTACTTATGTATTGAATAATAAAAATCAATCCCAGCAAACACAGCAATACGAGAAATGTTTCGCCAAACGTATTGCCTAGATGAAAATAATTATTGCGGCAATAATCGAATTCGTATTACGGAAGATACTTCCTTCGGGTGAAAAAGTGTCCCGACGGCAATACGCCTAAGCAATACGATGGCGATTCTTCTAGATGATAATCTGGCAATATCGCCAAATTATCAGAAAATAGGAAGATATTGCTTAAATGACATTAGGAAGATAAAAAGAAGATTTTTCCCAGAAGACAAATAAAATTATGCATTTATATTATTAAAAATATTATTATTATTTTGATGGTATTTGCATTAATTAGAAAGAATTTAAAAAAATAGTGTTATAAAATCTGCTTTCACGGTTCTATTTTAGAGATTCTTTATATAACAGTGCTTTATGATGAACTTAATACCATTGATTTTTCTCCATATACCCTTTAACAAAAAATAATATTTGTAAATTTTGCAAATGTAAAAAAACCATAATTTTATTTACCTTGAGGATTTCTTAAATATTTTGTTAAGTCAATAGAAATACGAAATACAATAAATATTAAAAATTATCTAAACAAAATTGTATAAATTAAACAAATAAAAAATTACAATAAATAAGTTTTTTTATTTTATATTGCGGAAATTTCTCGGAAGCAACAAAAGGAAGAAAATACAAAATATAACTTGATTATTTTCTGTTAGATGATAAATTGGGGATATTGCCACTTTATCGTCCAAGAAGATATCTTCCATTTGTTTGCAGGGATGTCATTCTAACAAAATAAATTAAAAAGTGTGTATGTGTCCTAATTTTTGTGTATTTTTTTCTTCTTATCATTTTATGAAAGTCAAATATTTATATCACCTGTTTTATTATCTAAAATACAAATTAATTATTATTATTTTTTCTATATTACCACAGATATATAAAAATACAGAATTTAACGCGTAAAATACAATAAATATGTGTAAAATATTGTATATGTATGTATATTTATATTGAATATGTTTTGTTGTTTTTTGTTTATAGAATTTCAATTTCATTTCAGTATGAAATATTTTTTTAAAATTGTGGTTAACCACTAATTAATCGAATAAAATCGCTTGATGTTATTTGACATAAATACATTTTAAAATTAAACATATGAAAGAACATGCTGGCGCTTTAATACAATTGTATTTTTTCCATATTTTTTTTTGTTTTTTTAGAAGTATTATTTTTAACAAATTTGATAATTTTTTGACAGGCGATTGAGAAAATAAAAATATAATATAACTATTTACGATAAAACTTTTTAAAAGTAAGAATTTATCAAATTAAAGAAAAAAAAAAAATTATGTATTTAAAGTTAAGTGAGACATTTTTAGATTAAATCCTGAATTTAAAAACAAATTAATATTGAAAATAGATTTTACAGACAAAATTTGTGTGAAAAATTTATTTTAAAACGTTTTTCAATTTAAAACTTATTTCTGAATACAATTGTTAATTTGTAAAAGAAAATGTTAAAATAATGTTACATTTTCAATTAAATCCATAGATATTTTTATTTATTTTAAGCAGGTGGAATAAATAGACCATTGTCTGTTAAATTCTCTGTCTATAAGAGTTAATAACACGTGGCATTTTGGTACATGTTTGGATATAAATTAAATTTAATTAAAATCAATTACTAATTATGTTTTGCCAATTAAAAGATAAGCATTAACAATACCCACTCGTTCGTTAATTAAGTTGTTGCTGTTTAACCCATAGAGGAGTAAAAAAAACTCTATTGAATAACCCAAAAATGTCTTATTAATTGTTAATTTGTAGTTTTAATATTTAGTTTGAACATTCTAACAATATATTTTATTATTTGTTATTGTTTTTTTTGTTTTTAATGATATCTTAAATAAATCATTAAAAAATATTTACTGTCTGGAATAACATTATCGACTTGTGTTCATTGTTTCTATAATTTGGCAAATTATTTATTTGTTTCATTTCCTTTTTTGGGGTTTGCCATTTTTTGTTCGTTATTTTGTTTATTTGTTATTTTTTTAGTTTAATAACAAAACTCATCATTTTTATTTGATTGATGACCGACCAAGTATACAAATTCTTTAAATATATTTGATTTTTTGCGGTTGCCTAATGATGAGTTATTTTTGCCAACTTAATGGGCTCATGTTTATTAGAAATTTAACAAAAATAAAAAACACCAAAATACAAGAAATATAGAACAAAAAAATAAAAAATAAAACAATACCTATAAAGTTGTTGTTGTAGCTGCTGTTGTACTCGTGGTTCTCAAGACTGTCTTGAAAAGACTACATTATGAGCTTTTAAAAGGCAACATCATCATTATCATTTGCCATCATCACATTGAATAACTTTGCACAGGTGTCAATTTTATTTATTTTTTTATTTCTAGAAATTGGGTTTTACACTACTGTTCACACAATAGAAACTTACAATGTTTTTTTTTGTTTGTTTTTGTTATTATTGTTATTGTTAGTACTTGATATTTTTTTAAAAGAAACAGCCGTGCTGAGTTAATTAGTATTGTCAATAAAGATTGAGCGCAGTCACATCACAATAATATTGAATTATAGAAAATAAACGGATTCTTCCCTAAATATTCCTTAAATTTATATGTACATAATATGTATAATGTAGTTTTATGGTATTTGTGTAAAAAAATCGATACTGTAGAATTTAAATATTTTTTAAAGTTTTTGTATTTATTTCTACATATAAAAAATATGTCTTTTTGAACTTCATATGTCTTTTCGTTTTAAGGATATGAATTTCTAATATTAAAAAAATATAAAAATAAAATATTAGTAAAAAAATTAAATTACTTAAATGTCTTCTTTGCAATATTAATACTAATTCGTTGACAGCAGCTGTTTGCTTGTATGTACTATTTTGAATAATTTCAATAAAATATGATAATTATAAAAACCATAGATTAACAACTAGATATTTATGTGAGAGAAAAAAACCTAATTCAATTGTCAAAAACCTAATTCATACAACAATAAAATACATGTAGTTACATATATTTTGTTTTTGTGTTTTCAAAAAAATGAGTAAATTTTTTGAATATTTAGTATAGGGTGGCTCTCACATAAACTTCTAGTTCTATTCTATGATAAAAACATTAATATGTAAAATAGAAAATTAATTTATTTCTAAGTATTTATTAAGAAAGTAAAAACAAGCACCCGAAAACATTTTATTTTTATTTTTCAATCAAAATAAATATCTTTAACGTTCAAAATATTTTTTCATTTGTTGAAAAAAATATGTGAGGGATTTTTATTTTTAAAATAAATATCCATCAATTATGAAAAAAATAAATATCTTTAACGATAAATATCAGTTCGAAAAAAATTTAAAATGATTGTTTTTTTTATTCATACTTTTGTTTTGTTTTCAAAATATTTTTTTATTCAAATGAAATTGTTGTTGTTTAGAATTTTTTCCATCCGATGAAAAAAGTTCAAAATAATTTTCAACTTTTGAAATAAATACCACAAAAGATATTTATATTTTCATCATGATGAAAAAAATTAAAATATTGATGAAAATAATAAAAATCATGATGGATTTTTATTATTTTTTGAAAATTAAAGATTGTTTTTCGATTGAAATAAAAATAAAAAGATTGTTTTTTTAGTATTAAAATCCGGTCTCTGAGTAAAAACATACATACGTTTATTTACTCAACTCTAAATAATAAAATCAAAAAAAGAATTTAAGTTCACTCACTTTTACACAAAATTTAGAAACATATTTTGTAGGAAATACCTGGAATTTAATTAAATTTTATTGAACAATTTATGTTTCTAGTTGTGGATACAGCTACAATTTATTTAGATTAATTTAAGCTAAAAAGAATTTCATAACATGAAAACACAGACAAATTAAAGAAATTATTGCGCTAAAATATCTATACAGATAATAAAAGTATTTTTTATCACTGTTTAATATTTTTAATTTATGGTCGGTCTACTTATGTTTGTACGCGAATTGAGATTTTTTTTTTTATTTGAGAAAGATTTTGAAATTGAAAAAAAAAAAAAAAATTGATTGTTTCCAATTGCAAACATTTAACATAGCTCTATTCCAGTATTATTTACAGTATAAGTATTTAAAGATTTTAGAATTAACAAACATGTGATGCTGTAGTTAACATTTTTATTTTAATTCTGACAAGTTTAGGAACTGAGCTAAAATCATCGAAAAAAAATCAACATTTTAGTCATACCTTCATTGTTCCAAAATTATATCTTCCAATGCTGTTTGAAATTTTACATAATAGAGATCAAATATACATTGAAATAGCTTAAAAAAACTTCACGAAAAAATCCGTGCGAACTTTAAGGTGTTTATAACTTTTATTAAACGTGAAAAAGATAATAATATGCTAAATTTGGTTGTAATAGCATAATTAATTTTTATTTAAATGAAAATTTTACAAAATTCTTTCAAACTCATAATTTAAATTTATTATCGAAACCCATATCGATTATACAATTGCAAGGGACGCAAATGAGTCAAAAAATCCAAAAGGAGTTCATGATCACCGACAAGAATCCTGATAACCGAAAAAAAAGTTGATATACAGACTGTAGGATCGCAGATAATATAATACGAATTTTAAAAGAATATTTCTATATCTTTGGAATTCGACTAAATTTTTCTGTGTATCTTTTACCAACAAAGTTAAAGAAAGCTGGCCTGAAGACTCATGAAGTAAAAAAGTTCCTAATAGAAACGCTAGAATTATAGAGAATATTATTTTTTTCAGAAACTTGTTTCATTTGTATAAGAATTGTATGAACTTATTATTTTTTTTTTTTTTTTTCGTGAGCAGTACTTATATATTGAAATATTTACTCGAAAGCTCCAATTTCATATTTTTTTTTTTTTTTTTTTGCAAATATATAATTTGTAATGATTTGACTTTATTTAAAATTGCAATATTTATTTGTATATATTTTTTTGCATTATTTATAAATTGGCTAAAGTGTAATAAAAAAATTCAATGGCAAATTACCAAATAAAAAAACAATAAGAAATAAACAAACATGAAACAAATCATGAATAAAACAATAGTTGATTTTATAAAATGTCAACGGAAGTTTCAATATCAAATAATCAAAAAGATTTTATCAAACATTTTATAAAATTTAAATTTTTCTTTGCTTCTTGGCGGGTGAATTCATAATATGTTGTACCGATTGTCTGTTGTTAAACAGTTTTCAAATTCTGTATACCGAAAACGGTCCAAAAATCCCACCGCATATTAGGGAATTGATTTTGGTCAGAGTTTAGTTCAAGCTGCTCTATAATATTATCTTCATACCATTTTTTGGACTCTATCTTATTGATAGAGTTAATTGGAAGGTGTTTGTCACCCACTGTATTTGCTCAATTTTAAACTTTATTTAGTTTTTTAACTGGTTTCCAAATTGAATTTAAAATTGAGTGGCTCAAATTTCTTTGCGATCGGCCAGTTCAAAACGTTTTTATTTTAAATTTAATTCTGATGAGAACTCTGGTTTAAAAAAGTGAACTATCTCTTTTGATATGAAAGAAAAATCAATATAAAAAATAATAATATTTTGTTACAGATGTATGTATATGTAATTTCTCTTACTTATTTACCAAATATCTTTATTAATACAACTTAAAATATCCCAAATGTGTAGTTACTTGTTTTTTTTTTGCACGTTTTTAAACATTTTGGTAACTAACCTTTTTTCTTATCAATATTTCTAGTGTTATTTTACTTATTTATAAATAAAATTTTACGTTACTTTGTTTTTATTATAAAACAATTAGAAAAAAATGCCACAGAAAAAAATCTGTGATAACAAAAAAATTCCTCAACTTTCCTTTCATACATTCTTAACACTTCTACATTTTGTTAAAATATATATTCTTCCAGATTGTGGTGTGTGTACTTTTTTTTTAACAATAAAAAAAACATTTTAATATAGTTTTGTTATTTTTTTTATATTTATGTGATTTCACAAGTTTGCATTTGTAATCACTAGAAAATTATTCAAGATAAGAAATTTATTTTGTTCTTTTTTTTTGCGTTTTTATGCAAAGTATTTATTATTTAGTATGAGTACATAACTGAAATGTTTTCGTGTCTTTTATTTATTTTTTGGTTTAAATTGTTTTGTCACATTATTTTATGACAAAATACATGTGTTTTATGGATCGGTAGGCGTAAAAAAGTGTTTATATGCCTGACTTGGCAAGAAAAGTTTGTAAGTGAAATTAACGTAATAAAAAAAAAATATTTTTATAATGTAAAAATTTGATATTTTGTTTAAATTGTTGTCATGTATTTTTTGGGGTATTTTTCAGCTTTATTTTGCTTAAAATTTTGTAATTTTAAATTAACATTATTGGTTAGAATTTAAATTATCTAATTTGAATAAATTATTCACTCAGATTGTCATCGAAAGATGTTAATGTGTGTTGTTCCCAGTCAATTATAGTTTATTCACAATGAATTAATGGTGTTTTAGGTGTTTTATTATTATTTACTTTTTTTGTTTCTTAATAACAGTGACCTTTGGCAATCATATGTAAATAAGCATCATTTCTGCTTAAAATTTACTGAAAATTGATATTATATTGTAATAATCATGTAAAATTTCGATGTTAAAAATGTGCTAAGTAGAAACTAATTAAACTTTTTTTTTTTTTTTTTTAATTTTTGTCAAATATTTGATTAGTTTGACATTAAGCGTTCAAAAACTAAATAGACAAAAAAGATTTAATTATTTACATACATTTTAGAAATTAAAACTTAAGAAATTTCTTACAATATTGAACTTATAAACAAAAAGTGTGCTAAAAAATTTTAACAAAACTCTATAATTTATTTTTAAAATTTCCAAAGAAAATCTTCAATTGATAATAGTTTTATCAATACAAAAATGTCTTTAAAAGCAAGTTAAGTCAAGAGGAAAATAAAACACGATATCAAAGGTCATTTAAAAATAGAGTCAATTGTAATTATGGAAGATTTTTTCCGTAACCTACAATTTAGTCGTTAATAAGCCACTTTAATGGTTTAACTATTTTCTTTATTTCGTCTTTCTTTTTATTAAACATGACAAAATATTGAACGATTGCTTTTGGCTAAAGACAATTTGTTTATCGGTCTTTTGGTCGATTGACCAGTAAGTTAGCTTGACACTCATCGTTGACTATTTAGAGAAATTGCTTTTAATTTTAGTTCGTTTTGCTTAGAAACAAAGAAAAAAAGAAAATAAATAAGAAATTTTAAAGTAAAAAGTAGAAGAGGAAATTAATCGCATGGAAATGTTGACAAATTTATAAAAAAATAAAATTAAAAAAAAAAAAAAAACAATAAATAAAAACGCAAAGAAAGTTTCGTTTCGTTAAATTTATTTTTTAAACGTATTTAAATTTATTCGCATATTTTCATATAGCATTTTTATAGTTAAATGCAAATATATTTACGAAATAGTATTTTAAGTTTTGTTTAGTTTTTGTCTTTGTTATTTAAGCAGTGATCAATAAAATTAAAGAGACATTTAAAATGATTGTAATAGTTATAAAATAATAAAAAATCTATTTCTAAATGCAGAAAAGATACAAATTTTTTTCAAAAACAATAAATAATTTTAAAAAATTTTTATTTCTCCGAATTTATTTATTTATTTTTATTTTTTTTTTTCAATAAACTTGACCTTAAATTGATCCTTATAATATGTTTGTCACGTGCACTATAAATTATTCATTTTGTATAGCATGTCTCAAAAGGTACTCACATGCTCTTCTCAAGTAAATCCAAATGAATCAGTGTATGTAAATTTACAAAATCGCTGAATGTCACAATCGTTTTTACAATACCATAAAATTATACCATTTACTTTTTTCCTTATTTTTAATATGACGAAATATTTTGGCATATATCCAGAAATTACACTTAAATAATACATTTTTCAAGTGTACGACCACAAATATGAATAATGTAAATAAATTTTTAAATAATTTCAAAATATTATTTTTTACTAAATTATAAATATATTTTAGCAAGTTCTATTTTTTACTGTGAGTTAACTTGAATAATTTTGCATATGTATTGACATAGTACTTGAGTGTTACTAATCGATTAATAACAAAATAAACACAAACTCATTTTCATAAAAAACGTAAATAAATAAATATTGAGGTTAAGAAATATTTTAGAGCTTTTAAGAAAATTTTCAATTTGCACTTGAAAATAAGTAGTAGAATTATAAAATATAATTATTGTAATTTATAAATAAAAAGGTAAATTGAATTGAGCAAAAAATTATGATTTTTTTAAATATTTTTATTAGTTTTTAGCTGCCTCCACAACTAAAATATGTACTATTTTGATATATGTATAGATAAAAATAGAAGCAAATCCTGTACAAGCCTTTGGATGAGGAAAACAGAATTTTTTGCTTATTATAATTTCACCTGGATAAATGTGATCACAATAAACTTAATAGCTTTAAAAAATCCCATTTCATTAGTTGCCAAAAAAAAATGAACAGTGAGTTTGAAAATTTGTTTTTCATTGACGTATTTTATTTACTTATGAAAGTTCTTAATTTTACACATTTATATTATTGATATTTTAAATTAGTATCTAATTGTGAACTTTTATAAAAATAAAGTATAAAAAACTCAAAGTTAAATAAAGCTGAGTTAAATTCTTACAAGGTTTATTATTATTATTATTACCAAATGTTTTCTTGTAATAGCCCGCCTGACCTGAGTTTCGTTATTAGCGAATATTCGCTAAAAGCGAAGAATTCTCGAAATAAATATGTTCGAGAAAATATCGAGAATTATATTAATTACGAATGTTCGTAACTTCCAACTTTCCTCGATAATTTCTCGATAGTAAACATTCGCATAATTTTAGAGAATTTAAAAATATTGATATCGCTATATTCAACTTCTGCCACAAAGTGAGCGACGGGTGAGCTCAAGCAGCTCGTTTACGGGTCGCCAACGATAGTCGTTCTCGAATGTTTTGTCAGAGAAATGTTCGCGAAATATTCGAATGGGATATTATTAACGAAGTTTGTGGTCAGCTGGGAGGTGATAGGCTTTTGGTAATGACTACTACTTGTTAGACTCATTACCTGTCTAGAGCGTCTACGTAGCAGGCAGAATGTTGTCGGTTCAACTCCAAACTAAAACCGTACTTTTATTAGCAAATTATTTAAATTTCTATTTGTATGTTGAATTTATTTTCAAAGCATACAAATTTAACATGGATATGGCGCAGTAAGAATACTTTTAGTCTTTAAAACATGTACAAAAGCTTTTTCCTGCATTCAAATCTCAGTAGAGCTAATGTTTTTATGTTGTAACATTCAATTAACTACTTATTTGACTGTTCATAATAAATACCTTAGTAATGGAGACCCATAATTTAGAGGACATCAGCATATAAAATAATGAGAGTTTCGCCCGAATTATAAGTACCACCTTTTGGCAATATAATATGTTGGCTTACTAAATAAGTAAAATGTTTACTGGGTTCATAATACATTAATAATATAAAAAAACTTTATTACCGGTATTATGTTTTCTAACTATGCACATTTTTTCAATCAGATTGAGAATGCAAGATTGTTAATTATTAAACAAATCTTCGATCTTCTTGTGTAATTGTTGTTGACACTATTGACTATTCCACGTTTTGTTGGTAGGAACAGAAAGAATAAAAACATAGTTGCGAATCCTTTCAACGCTTAAATTTTAACTATCTTACTAAATAATTATTTAATTTATGTTGCTTTAACTTAAGGTGTTGAATAAAATGCAATAAAAAAACTTAAGAAAATATAAAACATTATATATCATGATTGTATTTTTACATTAAATTAAATAAATAGAAAATAATAGTAAATAATAATAAATACGATTAATAATTATTAAAAAATAAAAAAATACGAATTTACTAGACCCCATTTTTTTATTCGCGTTTAAAAAGGACTATTAGCGCCTTAGAAAATTATATTTCTGTATGTTAATAAAATTCACTGCATTTGTAATGATTTTTCGACAAAATTTTATTTTTTTCCATACAATTTTGTCGGAAAAAAAATAATAATAATAAAATATAAATATACTTGATCCATTTTTTAGTCCGTAAATTTAAGTGTTGTATGTAACAGATTGCGTCAGCTGATACGTTCAAACATGTAACGAATTTACTAAAAAAACCATTTATTAATTTGTTAATTGATTTCGATTAATTTTAAATAAAAATCTAAACAAATAACATTGGTTTGTAAAAATATTTTTCCATATAGTCTACCTATTATTCTGAGATATCAGTAGCAAATTATTATAATTTTGTATTAGTATCTGAGATACATATGTTTGAAATTGAAAGACAAAAAAAAATCTTAATTAATATTTAACCTCTATTATAATTGAAAAAAAAAAAAAAAAAAAAAAACATAACACATTCATTCAAATGCCTTTGATTTTCGTCTGATTAATTATGTATTTCTAAGATTTTAATCTTTGTGTCGTTTTTGAAATGGAAATTTCCAATTAATAGAAATTAATAAATTATTAATTATGTTGTAGTATTTAAAGTTCTTTTGAAAAATTCGCAATATTATTTATAAACAACTTCATGCTGTTTGATATTTTTAAAATTGATTCTAACTAGTTTTCTTTTTTCTTTTGTGTCGCGCTTAAATTAAAAAAATCTCTACTCGTGTTACTCCAAACAATTAACAGTCAGTCTTATACTTATTGGGTTAATACAGGATTCCAGTAATTTAAATATTTTTTCTTTTTATATAATGATAAAGATAAAGACCATATTTGTTTTGCTTTTGTTTGTTATTTAATTTAAATATTTGAATTTAACTTCTTCTTTTGCGTATAGCGTTACTAATTGGCTTTCAAGCTTCTTCTTCTTATTAAAAGTATTTTTTTTGTACTTTTTTTAATTACCTTTTTGTCTTCTTAATAATAATATATTTTTTTAAATAACAACAATAATGATGTTGTTTATTTTCTTGTTTGTTTGTTTGTTTATTATTCGTGTCAAAAAAGTATCAAGATTGTTAAGAAAACAAGTTATAATTTTTGTTTTTGTTGGCCGACATGCCGCGCCGCTACTTGCCAAAATGATTAAGTCCGTTCTTATTGAAAAAAGAAGTATGTACATTTGTTTTTATTTATTTAAATTAACATTTAATTTATTGTTGTTGTTGTTTTTGAATTGCGTAATACGATATTTAATACTTAAATTGTTTTTAAACATAAAGTTCAACACAAGTAAATTTATGTATGACACTAGTATTCTTAAATTGTTGTTATATATAAGCATATTTGTAAAATTAATCGGTTTTGTCATTTGATATATTCACTTTAAATAAAAAAAAAACCTGCAAATGACCATAATACCCATAAGTTGTTTGTAATCTTCTTGTATTTTAAATAAAATTAATATTTTGGTTTTGTTCTTTTCCTAAAAAAAAATAAACTTTGTCGTATAGACAATTAACTTGGTATATACGAATGTCTTTAATATTTTGATACTTGTAAATGAAAATTTCAAAATAATACTTTTTGATTTAATTAATACAGAGAGTGAGATGTTGCAAAAATTTTGCTCTAAATTTGTTAACTATTATTGTTTTAATTAATTAAATTATTTGCAAATTTCATCTATGTATTCGTTTCCGCTTAATCTAAAACTGTTACAGAAAATGACAAAATAGATACACAAAGATTATTTTTAACACTTTCACTTTGTATCAAAGAAGAAGCCATTTAGTTGTCCTAAATAATTTAGAGTTTAACAGTGGTGTACGTACCATCAATCCATTTATCCATATTTCATTGTCTTATTCTTAATGTATCAAATGTGATTTTGTTAATTAAACTTTTTTTAGGTTAAGACTTGTATAAAAATACAAGTAAGTTGGTTGGTAAATTTTTAATGAACCACTAGTAATTTTTCAATAAAATTATTCGAAAGTACTGAAATGTACATAGTTGAACAATAACATTTTTATTACACTACTCTTCTTGCAAAACGCCCTCTAGCTCTAGTGAACAGTGTAGAGCAATGAATTATGACCAGTCACGTGAAATAGGGTATAATAAACGAGAGAAGAATATATAGTCGGTCAAGACCGACTATATGAAACCCTACACCATTGCGTATGAGCACACAAATTCGGGAAGTGGATTTATATTAGAGCTGTAGACCAACACTTTTATTAAATCTAAAATAAAGTATACAAGTACAAAATAATGGGTTAATAATAATATATTGATGATTTTATGCATTATAGGGCGATTTTCGAGCTATGGTAAATTATGGACCGATTCTCATAAATTTTAGCAATGTTGTTTCTACTTATATAAAAATTAATTGTGTCGAATATTAACTTGATACTATCTTTCGTATGTGATTTATGCACGTTAAAGTGATTTTCGGAAGGGGGGTTTATATGGGAGCTATGGTCAATCTTGGACCGAATTTCATAAAATTTGGTACAAAGATTGGTACTTACACAAAACTTCTTTGGACCGAATTTCATTAAAATATTCCTACTAGTAAGGTATTTTTAAGTGTGAAAACTCTATTCCGGGGGGACATTTGTATGGGGGGTAGGTGAAATAATGGACCCATCATAAACAATTTCAATAGGCTTCGTCCTTGTATCATAAAAGTACCACCTGCCAAATTTTATTCAATTATCTTCAAAATTGCGACCTGTACTTTGTGCACAAGGTTTACATGGACAGCCAGCCGTCCAGCCAGACGGACGGACATCGTTAGATCGATTTAAAATGTGATTCTGAGTCGATTGGTATACTTTAAGGTGGGTGTTGGATAACTCATTCTATGCGTTACAAACATCAGCACAAACACATAATACCCCAATCACCTATGGTGGTGTAGGGTATAAATATACATAAAGTCTAGAAAAAGTTGGCATTACTTGTTAAATATACCCTGTATACATTGACATATTAAAAACTCAAACATTAAAAATTGTATTGGAATTTAACCTAAATTCAAATAGAAAATTTATTTTAATGTTGTTAATGTTTAAATGTTCATTTTCGCTATTAAGATATATGAACTAAATGCTTAATAAAAAGCCGCATGTCGACAAGATCTTGTGTAAGAGTTCTACAAAGAACATTCAAACAAATATTTGCTTTTATGCGCAAATCCAGGATTCATTTATATAATTATTTATTTCTTAAAGTTCTTATAAATTTATCACTTTCCAAAAGTTTATTTACTTTACTATTATTTTTATCGGCACTGTACAATTATGTTATGCAGATTTATTAATTAAAAAAACTAAAAAGTTTAACTAAACCCTTTTTAAAATAATTATGATTGATTTCAAAATAGCTTTAGGAATAATTTGTCAAGAAACATAGTTTTGTGATTTCGAAGACGATTTGACATTTTAATTATTTAGTTTTTTTCTTTCTATATTTACAAGAAAATCTTTTAAAACAAACTTGTATAAACAAACATATGATTGAATAAAAACAATAAGTTTTGTAATCCATCAAAATTGTTTTAATATAAATATTATTGTCATTTTTGACAATGATTTACATAAGTTTACGAATGGATGGCCGTCAATCAAATATTGTAATAGAGATGATTATAGATTTGTTTAAATAGAAAGACTTTGACATTGCGATAAATTAATGCTTTCGAATAACTGTTGGTAGTAAAAGTTATATATTGAATATAAAGTTTATCGATCAGATATATATTTTTTTTAAATTTTCCATTGAATTCTACCACTAAATTTAAGATGTTTTTTTAATTGTTAATATTTTTGTACCAATTAATTTACTTTTAAAGAAAAATGCATGAAAATGGAGAAAATAGCTCTGAACGTCCTTTTATAAAAAAATCGTAAAATTTGGCACAGAATTCTTCAAATCGTCAGCAGTCAATTTTTAGGCCCAAAAATTGGTGAATTAAATACAAAATGAATAAAAAAGAAATACTAAACAATAAAAAATAACAGAAATAATATTTTATGAAACTTCATTGCTAAGTTAAAAAAGGAAATAAAAAAAATTTATATTTATTTTCAACATAACAAAATATAATGTTATGTAATATGTAATAATTAATAAACATATATTGTTAAATTATTTTCCGTTGTTTTACTAACATTTTTATCATATTTTCCTTGTTAAAATATGTATTATATATTTCGGACAGTTTTCAGAATATATTAGGTTTTAATGTACCATTGGAACGATATATCCTGGTACCATTAAAGATTACACGTAATTAACCCTTTAACAGCTAGACGGTCAATTTTATGCATTTAGTTCCAAAAAGGTTAAATTAGAAATTGTTTGCAAATAAGTCCCATGGAAGTAGGTACTTATTACACTTAAATATCGATAAATTCACGAAAAACATTTGAAACAGCAATAATAATCGAATAAAAACGATTTTTTAAAATTTATCCGCTTTATTAAACGAACTTAGAGCTTTTTTGATCAATTTATGACTTTGAGGACATTTATTTCCTTAACCTACCATTTATCTAACGTTAAATTTAACGTAACCATATATCCCAAAATATTATTTGTGTAACTAAAGGGTTAAATGAATACACATATCAATAGTATTTAATGAGACTTTTCCATTGATACCCTAAAATATAAATTACGATAAAAAATTGCCAAAATATTCAAACTTTAATAAAATACAATTTAAAATAATTGAAAACTTTACCAATTTAACTTTGCGAGAATGAAAACAAAAAGCTAAAAATTGTACATACTGTTGATCGAAAATGGTCCAGCTCACAAACGAAATAATTGAACCGAAATATTTTGGGGATTAGTTTTCTTATCCCCATACAAATCAAGGCACTTTAATGTCAATCAAATTTTATTTAAATCCCAAAGTTGTTAAAAATATCATTATATAACAAACAATTGTGTAAATATTGTTTCTCCTTAAAAAAAATTGTAACTAACGTCTCCAAAATCATCTTTGGGGGTGTCCTATAATTTCACTAGATGAAAGTGATGTTACGTTATAAAACACTAATTAATGAAAATAAAATTTTCTTTATGTTGCCTTAAATAGAAATAATTTGCCCCCGTATTTCTATTTTTTAATTTTACACAAATGTTTTTTTTTTTTTTTTTTTTTTTTTTTTTTTCTTGGTTGTTTCTTTTCCATAAATATATTTATTTTTAATGTGTTTTACAATTTTGGAATAAATTTGTAGCAAAATGTAAACTTTTTATTTTTATTTTTTTCTTATAGTAAATTTTATAAAGGTATAATTTATTACTAAAAAATAATCAAGTGTGTTTGCTGTGGGAGTAGAAAAATATTTATTAAAAACGTGTAAAATCGTCGTAATTGATTAGAAATTCTATTGCGTTTCATTGATTTGTATTCATTTTTATTTGTTTCGATTTCATTTAAGTTTATTTTATGTTTTATATAGTTTTTTGTTTTTAGTTATTTTTATTAAAAAATTTATCAACAATTTTGTAAACGGAGACAATATGTCACCGCTGATTTTCCTTTTAAGGGGAATATACATGTTTGGAAATAGTAATCATCTTTATTAAAATTCTAGAAGTCTTTTGTTATTTATTACACCCATTAACATGACCAATTACCCCATATTTCAGTCAGCAACCCACACACATAGTTTGTCAGTCAGTCAGTCAGTCAGTCAGTCAGTCAGTCAGTCATTTAGTCTTTAGAAAATTTAAATTATACAACAAAATACTATGCTAAAATTCTTTACTATTCGATTCTATAAATGTATTTAAATAATTACAATATTTTAACATCAAAATTTATTTTATGACAATTTTGACAAAAGTTTTTAAATAAAAAAACCTGTTTTGATTTTTGTTAACCAAAAATTTTGTTAATAAATTATGATGTTTTATTAAATTAAATAATGTTTTTGTTTATATTTTAATAATTCCTCTCCCACTGATGTTTTAAAATTAAATTGTTTTTATTTAAAATTTAAAACAAAAAACTTTTTTTTTTTTTATTAATTATTTTTAAATTCTTTTGATTGAGTTCCACTTGTCAACGCGGGTAAGTGTTGAAATAATTATGTTAGGAAAAAAAAAAAATGCCACTAATTTCTTTACAAAAAATTGTTTTCTTTGATAAAAATATAAAACAAATTTAAGCATTTTAAAAATTATTAACAAACATTTAATCAGCTTATGTTGCATGGAATTTGTTTGCGATTAAGAAGCGGATTTATTTTTATTTTAACAAATTAATCATGTTTATTATATTTTTTTTATCGGAATAAAATAATTATGTTTGAATATTTGTTAAGAATTTGTTATTATTTACTTTTGTTATTCACATTCATTTTGAAAACAAATTGTTTGCATGAAATGTGCTAATTGCTTTACAAGATGCTGGAACACTTTAAAAAAAATCCCCTTGAAATAATGAAAGAGTGTGATAAAATTATATTGACACCATTTTGCACTTAACAGCAGAACATATAATAATTATACTTTTTAGTTGTAATCGACTAAATTTCTAACTATTGAAAAGGTATTAAAAAGAAAAGACGATTTTATTGAAAATTATTTTTTATGCTCTTGCTTATATAATTTACGGATCCCATACTGATATATAAAAATATATATAATAATAGTTTGCAAACAGTATATAATTTATAATATTTAAATTTTTTATAAAGCAGAAATAAATATATGCAGGTTAAGGGGTTAGAATCCCTTTATGTCATCAAACTTCACTTTTCGTAAATCAAAACTTTGGCTCCATAAAAACACGTCACACTTTATTTAATATTATATTATAATATCATTCATTTATTGGAAGAAAAGGTAACACTTCAACTCAACTCTTTAACTTTCAAACTTATACTGTTATGCCTCTTGTCCGTTTTGTCATTGTTCTTTGTTGTTTTATTGTCACTTGTCCCTCTTGATCAGAATTTAGTCTATCATTACTCTATCCATATCCCACTATCTCATGTTAATCTAGGTCTACCGCGGGTACCTCCCTACATGTATTTAAATTTTGTTAACATTATGTAATCATTGGAATGTCCCTAGAAACTGCTTCTTCGTGATTCTGATGCAGAAAGATACACAAACGATCCATATAGATCAGGTGGTCGTATGATAATTTCGAAAGAAAGAAACTCAAACATTTTTTCTTTGCAAAATGTAACAGATTCTTGATTTTCAATCCAGATTATACTGTTAAGCCCCATTTATGAAAAACTATGCTCCAACAAGCTTAAGCAGTAGTTCAGTGAAAAATCAATAACTGTTTCTTTTTGATGTGGGTCAATGTTTTTAAAGAATTTATTTTACTCAAAATATTTAGGTAAATGCAATTTTAGAACTTTCTTTTTTTTTTTTTTGCTAATTTCCTACTAATTTGCCCAGCCCATGATTTTAAATTTTAGTTAATTTGTTTTTTATGTTAAATTAAAATTTTTTTGCATGTTTATTTATTTATTTTTTTATATGTATAAAATTTTTATTGTTTGTTTCTTGTTTGCTTATGATTTTTTTGCATTTTTGCGTTCTTTTTCTTTTTTTGTATTTTGCAGATACAAACAGCATGAGTCGTGAAAGCGATGACAACTTGAGTTCCATCAATTCTCAGTATACAGGTAATGTATGACATTAAATTTATTTTTATTTTCTTAATATTTTTTGTGTTTTTAAATGGGATTTAAAAAAGTATTTCTGAAATAATATTTAACAAAATTCATCTCATTTTTATTTGTTTGGGTTTATGTAACACAATCAAATTATTTCGTTTAATTTTCCATTTAATTTTATAATTCATTTTTTTTTTTAAATGATTTCATGACATTACTACTTATTATTTTCTTGTTTTATTTTTTCTTAATTTTTTCAAAAATTTAAATTGGTCTGAAACATCTAAATAATACATAAGCTGTGATTGTAATATCCCCAGCTGTGACAAATTGTTTTCTATTAATGTACTTAAGATAACTTTGTAATTTTAATGAACACAGTAGGAACAAATTTGGTAAATATATTTAAGTACTTCCATATACTGTTTCGAAATGTTGACATTTTAGAAAAACTATTACGAAGTTGATTTTTTTTTTTTTTTTTGTAACATACGAGCTTTTCCTATTAAATGCTTTAGTTTTCATAACCGAATTTCCTAATGTTTTCAAAATTTTCAATAGAATGAACAAAAAATATTTTAAAATAAACTATTTATCGTTACTTTAAAAATATTTAGTACAATCAATGGTTTAGTTTTGATCCAATGCAACAACATTGGAAACCAAAAACATGCTCTAAAACAGAAAAAAATTAAAAATGTTCCTAAAATTTAAAAATATGCCGTTAAAATTTATAAATATGCTCTTAAAATATTATTTATTATTATTATTATTATTTTATTTTTTTTTTTGTTAAATTTTAAATTATATGCTAAAAATTTAATATATTTAAGATATTTTCTTTTTGTTCTTAATAGTATTCAATGTTTATACATTTAATTAGGAAATTACAAAATTTCTATCAATTAAAAATTAAAATTATTGAACTAATGGTATATTGAAAAAAAAATAAAATAAAAAAATATAATTTGGTTGCAATATATGAAAAAAATTTTCTCTTAAATGTAAAATATGACAAATTATGCTCTTTAGTGTAATATATGCAAAATTATGTCCTTAAGTATGCTATTTTAATAACTAAAATACGCTCTAAAATAAGAATTTTCTAAGAAAGTATGACAAAATATGCTGCCCAAAATATGTAAAAATATGATATTAAGACTAAAATATGCAAAAATATTCTATAATAAATCGAAGCCAAAGTTCCTAAAATGTTCTAAACCCGATAAACAACTAGCAGTTCCATTTGAAAATTATTTCTACTGATACTCTTCACTTTGTTTATATCCATTCCCTACTTGCCCTATAAATATCCGTAATATATATCAAATTTGTTTAACAGTTAAAATTTTACATAAACAAAAATAGAATTTCTTATTAAAATAATATAAAAAAAAAAAAAAAATGAAACTGTTTTGAAATATGTATTTAGCACATATTTTGCTTTTGTTATGACTCAATTCATTCATTACACAATTGTTTTCTAAGGTGTTTGGCCATATTTATTAAAATAATAAATAAATATATTATAATTGACCATATTAATAAATTCATTCAGTTAAGAATATGTATTTCATAACAAAAATATTAATGAAAGAAAAATTACATTAATTATGCGAATCAGGTTTAGACAATAGAATATTTTACAAAATAATAAGGGGAAGTATCAATGGGTTTCTTTTTTATACATTTATTTATTTGTTATATAAAAACATTAATTAATTTTTGTCAACTGGATCAAAATTCTTAAAATGGTCAAAAAAATTAAACAAAAAATAATCAGTTCTCAACCCCTTTAACCGCAAATCAAGTTCAGTGATGAGAAATTTAAGTTTTAAGAAAATAATTTATTTTTAACAATGTTACCATTTTAATTCGTTGAATCGTTTTGATATTTATTTTAAAACCTTGACTTTTTATACCCTTCACCACAGGTGTAAAGGGTATATATAAGTTTGTCATTCCGTTTGTAATTTCCACAATTTTCGTCGGAGAGCAAAAAAGTTTATATTTTCGGAATCCTTGTAAGAAGCGATGACGATTGGACCATGTCCGTCCGTCCGTCCGTCCGTCCCTCCGTCCGTCCGTCCGTCCGTCCGTGTGTCGGTTGAAATGGCGTTTATGAAGCCCACCGATAACTGACATATATAATATGTATGTCAAACGATCGGAAATGCTTTCGAGAATTTTGCTATTGGAATTCAGCAAGATAGGTTCATACAATGCGGAGATATGTTCAAAAAACCGGTTTTTTGCACCGGTTTTCCAGTTTCTGAAGCCTCTGTATACACTACAGACTTCGTTTTTACAAAGAATTCTCGGACATTTTTTTCTGAATTTTTGTTCTGAAAAATTTAAATAAATCGGTTCAGTAATAACTGAGATATCGGACAAAACGCATTTTTTATTTTTTGAAGCCTTGGTTTAAGCTATAGATTTTTATTTTTATACAGATCGGTCACAAATATTTTTATAAAATTTCGGTTTTTTGAATCAGGAAGATCGGTTTATAAATGGTGGAGATATGCTTTAAAAACCGGTTTTTAGAACCGGTTTTTTAGTTTCTGAAGCCTCTGCATATACCAGGGACTTCGAATTTTTAAAGGGGGCTCGAAAATTATTTTCTGAATTTTTGTTCTGAAAAAATTAAATAAATCGGTTCAGTAATAACTGAGATATCGGGGAAAACGAATTTTTTATTTTTGAAGCCCTTGTTCAAGCTATAGATTTTTATTTTTATACAGATCAGTCATAAATATTTTTATAAAATTTCGGTTTTTTTAATAAACCAAATTCGTTCATAATCAACAGAGTTATGGCCCAAAAACAAATCTGTTAAGAATATAAATACACCAACAAACATGTATATTAAGCATTGTAATGACTATTAGTGACGTTTTTTGTTTTTTGTATAGACAAGTAGTTTAGTTATCAACAGCAGTAATATGATGAATAACAGTGTTGTTGTTCTTTGTATATGCAGTCTGTACAAAAATAAATAGATATGGAATTGTTGTTGTTTATTTTTTAAAACTAAAATATATTTGTTAAGAATATACATAAATACATACACAAACATGTATATTAAGCATTGTAATGACTATTAGTGACGTTTTTTGTTTTTTGTATAGACAAGTAGTTTAGTTAGCAACAGCAGTAATATAATGAATAACAGTGTTGTTGTTCTTTGTGTATTCAGTCTGTACAAAAATAAATATATATGGAATTGTTGTTGTTTCTTTTTTAAAAGCAAAGCCTGTTATGATTATTTTTTTTTTTTTTCATATTCAAATTTTCGTAGTTTGAAAAAAATTTAGATTTAGAAAATATGCAAGCATACGTTAAGGCGAAAATTTTATTAATTGTCGGTAATATGGTAATATGATGTCGATAAGATGGTAAGATGGTAATATGGTGAAGGGTATCAAAGATTCGGCACAGCCGAATCTTTTTTCAATTTCATTTATTATAAAGACGTTTTCTATATATTTTTTATAAGATTAAATTTTAGAAATCATATTATTATTAGCTTTTATATGGCAGCCATAAGATATTTGTGTTTAAAACTTACCTATAGATTAAAATTTCTTCATAAAAAGCATTTATTTTATCTTCTTAATAATTAACATTTTTACGAGTATTCTATGCAATTATTTTTAGACATTACTTTAATAAAACCGGAAATTGAAATGTCAAATGTTTCAATTGGTTTGCAAAAAAAAATCTCTTAAATATAAAATTAATGCTATTGAAGTAATCAAAAAGTAGAAGTAGTAAAAATTCAAATAATCTTAATTAAAATATCAAATTTGAGAATTTGTCTATTCTCTCAAGACACTCCTTGCCACTGAAAATAATAAAATCATAATTTTTTTTATGATTCTACCAAAGAAAATGTTTTTTAAACTAAGTCACGATTTATGAAACATTTAGAATTAATGGCACAAATAAAAATGATCGCGATATAAATAAATTAAATGATTTTTTTTTTTTTTTTTTGTTAATTTTAAAATTAAAAACATTAATATTAAATGTTTGATGCAACTGGTTGATAGACAAGCAGATACAAAATTTTTTTCCAAATAAACAAAAAAAAAGTATTTTTTTTTTTTTTAATTTAAATTATGCCATCAATAAATATTTATTTTTTGTTTTTACGCTAAATACTTAAACTTTTCTTAATCATTCTCTACTGGATTTAAAACATTTACAAGATAATCTTTATAATTTAGAAAAGCATTCAGGTGGAAAATTACAACAAAACAATTTCCGCCGGTGATTTTAAATTACTATGATTGCATTACATTCAAACTATCTATTAATCTGCACTCTAAATGATAATTTGCATTAATCTTTTATATATATTTTTTTTTCTGTAGAAAAAATGTAAATAAATAAAATTCATGTGGGCCTAAATGCAGGCTCACTTTTCTAACACCACCACCACCACCCTGAAAAGATCTTACAAGGGGAAAAAACAAGTTATTTTATCAACACTACACAAGTATCTATTAGTTTTTTATAAACTTTAATATTATTCAACTTTTATATTTATTTTTTTATTTTTAATTCGCCCACCTTCTGATGGAATCGTAAAAAAAGAAATTTGAAAATTTTAGCTGAATGTTATATACATTCACCCTATATGCAGTGTCCGAATTGTAGTACATACATATTATAATAAACTTCCCTAATTTCGTGAATCCCTTCACCTCACTTTGAAAAAATTTCTATACATATTTTTGAAAAACAAAAACAATTTACATGAAAAATGCTTCAAAGTTGGAAATAAGGGTTTTACAAAATTAGACATTAATAAAAATGAAAATATTCTAACAAAATAAATTGATGTAATGAAAGCGAGTTTATTTACATTTCCAAACTTCCTTTATTCAAGATTCCAAAACAATGTAATTCGTTTAAGGTTTCAGCTCAAATATATACAACACCAGGTTGATACTTCGAAAGAAATTAAGGTTGCCGCTAGTCAGACTATGTTTGCCATTAGTGAAATTTTTTTTTTTTTGGTTCCAAAACAGTGTAACTTGTGAACTGTTGCAGATAACTCAATAAAATTTGAAATGGCCACAGGTGAGGTGTTTTTCAGTTGATTTGTTCGCCATCGTGGGTTTGTAATTAAAAAAAAAAAAATCGCCAATAATTAATTTATGATATGACAGGAAAGAGATTTTATATATAGATTGTCCTTGTAAGTCTCTACAAAAAATAGGCTTACATCTGAAGGTAATCTCTTTTAGTTTAAGAGATATTCAGGTCGAATATCTCATGGGAGCAATGTTTTGCAATATTTAGTTAAATATCCTTTGTGTTATATAGCTCCCAAGAACCTTTAAGTCATACAGTTAACCGACGCCTTACATGTTTGTGATGAAATCGGGTAGCAAGCATCCCATACTATTGTCCATAATTCATAATTGTTTGTGATTTTAAGAAGAAAAACACCATCATGGACAATTCTCCAAAGCTTCTTACTCAGATTTAGATCCAGTGTACAAGAAGGCCTTTAAATGAAGTTAAAATTTTCCATTATAAACTAATATTTTACACTGGTATCGCGATTTCAGAGTAATTTTACATTCTGTATATGGTAGCATTGCACTGTTAAGAATATAACACAAAAACTTTGTATTTTTTTTTTTTTTTTTTTTTTTTTTTTTTTAATTCTCAAATCGAGCTGGGGTCAACATAAAATTCTTTTAATTAAATACCTCCATATGTAAGATGAACACTCAAAAAGTATTTTCTGACGGAAGCCTCTTATAACGACAGAGTAATATATTTCTGATACAATGTAGTAACTTTAAAATTTATAAGTGCAAAAGGATTTTTTTTGTTAATAAAAATAAAGTTATTTTTAGTATTTATAGTAAATAATTTAATTTTTTAAGGGCATTTTTTCGTTCAAAAATCCTCAGTGAATGTCGACTTACAATTCAAAATTAAAAAACTTATTTGATTTGAGGTCCCTGAAATCAAAAATCATGTTAAAAAATCTCTATTGTAACTATTTATTGACTTAGAATAGAGCCTTAGCATCGTAATCCTTCGAAGATTTTAAGTATTGCACAACAAAAGTGTAAAAAAAATGATCAATTTATAAACAATTTTAGATGGTTTATAAACTTTATAAACTTAAGTAATTGTTACAAACAATATGATTTATTTAAATTACACCTTAAACTTGTTGGTGGTTTTAGAATAAGAAAAAAAACCCTTCAAATGCGACACTTTATTTAAATTTTACTATTTAGTAGATAATATTTTATTTAATATTCTTAATTAATTGTAAACTTATACATGTCGTTTTTCTTGTTGTAATAGTTGTAACTATTTAATGTTAATTAAATGTTGTTTAATTGATTATTGTTTTTGTTTACTGGAAAAAAAATAAATAAATTTAGTCAGGAAAATTATATTTAGATAAGAGGAATGAATAAACTCATATCGGACGAAATAGAGTAGAGAAGAGAAGAGGAGTAAAGTTTAAGTGTTTGTTGTTAAAGAAATATGACCGTTTGTCTGATTATTACTCTAGTGATTGTTGTGACAGTTCAGTGACAAGTAGATTGTGTAACTGTAAGTAGTTAATACAGTTAATACCTAATTGTACATATTATATTAATAAATATCGTACAAGTGAATTGTATACCTACATCCATAAACTTTGAAATAATATGGTCATTGATCCATAATTTAATATTCGTTAATATCTCAATAGTAATTTTTTTTTTATTTTATTTCACTTCTCACACTCATTGCATACGAATAATTTCAAATAGACTGCAAAAATAAGTCGCAGCGTGAAAAAATATTGTATGACAAACAGTAACAAGTGTTTGTTTAAGATAAAGTGGGTTAAGCGATTTACATGGTTTTTTGTATGTATATATACATATATTGTATTTATTTTACAATTTAATTAAATGGTGTTATTTATCATCCCATTTCATCATTTCAACTGATCATCTCATCTAACTTTATATGGTTGTTTCAAGAGGTTTTCAATATACATATGTACATATGTATGAACATTAGATTGCTCCAAAATTCCTTTTTGCGAGCTACATTTAAACGTACCTAAAATTATTAAACGGAATGTCATTTATATAATATTTGCAAAATTTATGCTTCCTAAATCTTTTTAACAAATCTTAAATTTTTTTCTCACCAGTATTAATGATTTTTTTATTTTTCCAAAATAGCTAGTAGGAAGGGCAAAATCAAATATAAAATACCCTTTTTTCATATTTACTTTTTTTCCAAAAATTACGAAATATATGTATATTAAATTTTTTTTAGCTATCGTTTGATTATTTAAACATTTTCATAATTTTGCAAAATCTTGAACATTAAATTATTGATATATCTATACGAGAAATAGTTCAAATAAATCCCTATTTTTAAAATTTTAAAATTTATAATTTGAAAAAAGGTTGTAATACGCTGGCCGGCAAAAGTCAACAAACGTGTTAAAGTGATTAATCAGCCAGCGGATTAAAAAAGCGCAAAGCTTAACAACTAGACATTTATTGTATTTCTGTTGCACTCAAACCTGAACAGCAATGAGGTCGAATAAAATACATTTAAGGATGTTGTCTTGTTAGTTTTCAAAAAAAAAAAAAAAAAAGTAAAACGGCGCCACAAACCAAAAACACAGTCAAAACGTTGCAATGAAAACAGAATTGTTCGCAATACAATAGAAATTGTACGTACTTACTTGCTAGACAAAATGTACTAAGTTTTTTTTTTTTTTTTTAAATTTATTTTTGTTCACAGTCGGTATTCGTGTTTGATGAATCATTTATTATGATACACACACATACATTGAAAAATATAGGCAAACACACCTCACTACACGATATAATTGCAAAAACAACAAAATTTAATTGCAAACTAAATTACAGACAGACAAACGCATTAAATAGTATTTGTTAGAAAGAAAAATAAAGTGAAAAAAAAAGAAAACAAAATAATTGAATGGATCTGAACTAGCAAGAGAGAGATTAAAATTGAGTTTTCTCAAAGTAGTGTTGACAATTAAAACTTATTTTAGCAATTTAATGATTAGATTAAAACTGAATAGAGGCGAAATAAATAAAAATTAGAACATAACTGTTATAGACATTAAGAGATACCTAGATTCAAATGCCCTTGAAAAAATTGACAAAATTTATTTTAAATATTTTAAAGCTCTAGTTCACTATATTGAAAACACATGCCAAATGATTGTCTATAAATTTGACAGAGCTAGGCCTTGCAAGTCGATTATAATCGAAATCGAGATTAATCGCATAATTTCATCGTAATCAAAATCGCAAGATTTTAATTGGGATTATTACGATTGAAATTAAGAAGATATTCTTTTTGATAAAATATTATGATCTATAAATCCATATTAAGAGTGGTGTATGCAAATGAGATACTCCTGAGCTATTTTGAACATCAATATCCATATCGCATTAAGAATCCTGTACAGAAAGACAAAACTGTAAATTTTCATACGTTTTATTTCCTTTTATACCCATCTTCAGAAAAAAGGGCTTGGGATTTGGATTTGTAATATATTCTGGATCGAGCGGACCACCTAGTTCATAATTTTCCGCCGATGCGAAATTAATGAGTTAATCTTTTTTAAATTTTGTTTTGTTAAAGGATGTCTTATTCAAATTCTAAATTTGAAAGAAAAATTAGATTTTCATTCGTTTATAATAAAATATGTAATATATTCTGGAATACCCTACATTAGAGCTTTATTGTGTTTTCGGTAACATTTTGGTTGGAATGGGTCAACTTAGACTCCATTTTATTTTTTAGTCAGCTTTAAGTATTTTTTAAATATTTGTTTACTATGACTTAATACATTTTATAATGGACAGAGTCCTGGACAGTTTAGTAGTTTGGCCTCCTTCTATATATGGCAGCACCATTTGCTTTATACCACTCAGTTACTTTTTGGGTGTAATAATGAGAAGAGAACAGGTCAGAAAAATTAAAATTTGTTCTGATTTCTAATGATAGGAGGGCAATCATTAATGTACATTTATCTGTTAAAAGTCTCATTTGTTACGAAAAAAGTGTTTTTTTACCCACTTGTACAAATGTCTTGGCAGATACAAAAGTTAATTTTACGATTTAGATTTTTTACACGATATTTATCTGATACATTTCCCATAACATCTGTGATATGGAATTCATGACCAGAAGATTATAAAAAGTCCGCCAGTACGTACTCTGGACAAAAAAATTAGTATCATTAATTTGCGTCATCTCTGTTGTCTTCAGATTCTTTACAGCGTTCCTTTTAGAAACTTTTTTAATTTGTTGGTTTTCAGGGATGAGTCACATTCCATCCAGAGATGTAGAGATTTTCTCTTAAAATTCGTATTATTTTGTCAGCGATCATACAATATGTAAATCAAATTAGTCTTCAGTTATCAGGGTTTCTTTCGGTGATCACGAACCCTTTGCAATTTTTATTACTCTAAAAATTTAATATCCAAACTCACCTTCACTCCCAGCTGATTGTAAATTTGAATTATGCGTTTGCATGAATTTTGTTCAATTTTAAATTTAAGAAAAACTAACTATGCTATTAGAACAAAATTTAGCAATAATTTATTCAGAATTATAGCAAATGTAAACAAATTATTTCACGTATAATAGAAGTATTAGCCTTAAAGTGTGCACGGTTTTTTTCTTGTGTGCAGTACTTAGTTCAGGAATCGATATAAACTCGGAAACCAAAAATATGGCACTTTACTGCCTATCTGCCATATAAGGTGAAACTTTAAATTAGAGTGCTACAAAAATTGCAGATAATATATAATATTTTTATTGTATTTTTATTGTACTTCTTTGCTTAAAATTTGGTCTTAATTTTTTTTTTTTTTTTTGTTAACTGTTGTTAAATGGAAGTTTACACATATTTATATACATACATTTTCCAACACGCTAATAAGTATAATTGTTGCAAAATTGCACAGCAAATGTTTATAATTGCAATTTTTGTTATTTATTCTTTCTTTATAATCTCTATAAATATTGAATGTTAAAAAGTTCCAAGAAAATATTAGACTTACTAAATTATTAGATAAACATTTAATAGCTAGAAAAAAATATAATTTTATTTACATACAAACAAATCAGCCATTAAGAGGGAAGTTTAAGTTTTTTTTATTTTTTTTTTTTTTTTGTTTAGCATTGTTGTAACTCTTATTTATAATTTCTATGGATTTCCCATTATTGTTGTTTTATTTAACATTTAACGTTTAACAAACACAAACTGGAATCATTATAAAAAGCAACATTAAACAACACTCCAAATTAAATACAATCAAAACGCAAAAAAGAGCAGATATTTTGTGGCATAATTTCCTTAATTCCATCTTAAAATACTGGCGAAAGTTTACAAAATGAAATGTATAAATATTTATTACAATATATTCATACAAACATACAATAAACATATTAAATAATAATAATAGTTATAAAAAATATAATCGCTCAGATTGTACCTTTGAATAAAACTAGAAATACAATAAAAAGAAACGACAAAAAAAAACCTCAAAACCAAAGAAAACTAAAAAACAGCGTGTAAAAATAAGACTGGTTTAGTTTTCTTGGGTCTTTCTTTTGCTTTCTTTGGTTTGTTGATTTAAAAATAGCTAATTTTATTGGGTATTATTGTGTTGATGGTGTGCAAAAAAAAAAAAAAAATAATAATAATAATAATTTTCTTTAAAAATTATATTTTTGTTACCTCCAACACAAAACAAATACATATTTTTAAAATCAATAAAAATCGTTAATCACTAAGTAAACTTT
Source organism: Protophormia terraenovae (assembly GCA_951394005.1). Classification (NCBI taxonomy): domain Eukaryota; kingdom Metazoa; phylum Arthropoda; class Insecta; order Diptera; family Calliphoridae; genus Protophormia; species Protophormia terraenovae. The sequence continues at coordinate 75,571,459 of OX596074.1, read as the reverse complement.
CATGCTAAATTTAAGTTTTTAGGTTGAATACAAGTTATGCCTTTTAATCGATTTGATAAATAAGGATTGCGCACGATGAAATCCGTGCACACTTTAAGGCTTATTACTTTAATTATACATGAACAAAATAGTACCGCTAATTTCTTTACATTTGTTATTATTTCTAGTAACAATGTGCTTAATTTTGTTGTAATAGAATAATTTCAAAAAAAATTTTATCAGACCGTAGATCTGATAATACGAATTTGAAAAGAAAGTCTTTAAAAGAAATGGAGCCATCCCCGCAAAAACTTTTGTTGCCAAGTAATGAGTTAAGAAGCTAAAATAATGGCTTTCCACTACTTAAACATTAGCTGAATAAACCATTATTTTAACATGGTGATAACATTAGTGGCAACTATTTACCTCATGTCATTATTATACTCATCATCACCGTGTGTAACATGTCGAAGGAATCATTTAAGACCTGGTTAGATTCTGAGTCGATCTAGCTATGTCCTTCCGTCTGTCCGTCTGTAGAAAGCAGGATAGGTCTCGAACGGAACAACGTAGGGGGACGAAATTTGGCACAAATATTTGGTATTTTGGTATTGAATATGGGCAAAATCGGTTAATAAACAAAAAAGTTATGAGCTAAAAACTAGTAACACAGGGTGTGCGTTTCATACTTGTCTGCTGATATCTCTTAAACAAAAGCATGTACGACAAAGAAATTTTATATAAATAGTTTGAGGGTCGATATAAACTTGGAAACAAAAAAATGGGCGTGGTCCTCCCACTTTAATGCCCACCTCCCATATAAGGTGAAACTTCAACGAAATTGTGTTCTAGTAGTTCAAGGACCAATGTAAACTCGGAAACAAAAAATAACGTAACATTTGAAAAAGTTGATGGTGGGTATAATATATCATTGAATATATCATTCACGCTTGTTTAGATGTTATCACAAGAACTAATGACTTTTAAGTTGATAAGTATTACTGAATTATAAGTTAAAACAAGGGCAATTAATTACGTTTTAAAATAGTGAAATTTAAGGATATAAAAAGTTTTTTTTTTTTTTTTAAACGTGGAATGTGAAAAAATTTAATATTTTAAAAATTATTTTAGATTAAAAATAAATTCATACGCAATATTTTAATATTTATGTCGCTACATGGCTAACACTGATTCTGTGGCACTGGATTTCTCAGTCAATATAGAATCAAAATTTTAAATACACGTGATCATAGAGTTTTTCGCTAATAAATATTTTTTTTAATTATCTCTTGTTCTCGAATTTAATTCTTTAAAAATTTAAAACGGCTAAAAATGCTGATATTTTTCCTTTATCATAAAACTACATATGTTGCTAATAAAACGAGGTATATCTATTTAAAATCCACGTAGATTTTTTACAAAGAATAATTCCGGAGGCAGTTAGCTAGTAGTTTTTTCATCTAAATAATCTTGGAGCATATAAAAATGAACACATACTTATATGGTCATTTTCCGTTCATTGACTCTTAAATTTTTCCTTTGAATTTTATTGTGCTATAATTAAATTTAATTTTAATTATTGCCTTTAGAAACAATTACTTTTAGTGTTATTTAGCTTATTATATTAATTGTACATTTTTATTTCTTTTTTTTTTAAATTTTGTGCAAATATTTATTCAAGTTATTGCGTTTTATTTTACGTTTATTTTAAAATCAAAACAACAAATATTTTGCAATAATTTAATAATTTTTTATTGTTAAAGAAATAAAGCATGGCTTCCATACAAAACATACACAAGAAATTGTATTGAATCTAATTATTTACAGTATGTGGCAAATATATTGTTGCAATCTCAAATCAATCGATTAATTTATTTATTTTTCAAATTGTGAATTTATAAATTGGACTGAAATTTTTTCATTAGATTTTTAAGTGTTTGTGTTAAATTTTTATTCTTCAGCACAACAAAGTTCAACGAGTTCAAAAGAAAATTATTGTTGCTTTCCATACTAAAACTGAATCATACAAGATACATCTAGACCAGAAATGAAAATAAAAATGTAAACAAACAAAAAAGTCTTAAAAAAGTTAAATTTATTTTTCATTCCAAGTCATAGACGGCACAAAGCGAAATTCAAAATTTCAACTTCATTAATCTTTTGCAAGATAATAATGTACAACATAATTTGAACATGAAAATAATGACATTTTTCTACGTACCCCTATGATATTTACGTATTATACCCTACTATGAGAATACCATTATGACAAAATAATGGGAATTGGTCATTATAATTTTGTGACGATTTCTGTAAAATGTTTTAAAGTAAAACCTTGACCAAAATACAAAGTCTTTGAGCTGGAGGTTGTTGTAAATAATGAAACTGACATGCTAACTTTTGTTAAATAGAGCGTATTTATTTACCTTCAAATATTAAAACCTTAATAAAAATTAAAATATTTTATTATATTATTTAAACTCAAATAGCTGGATATACTAAAATATTCTCAAAATGTAATTTTCGAAAAATCTTTAGCTTTTTTCCAATAAATAGATTTTAAGTATTTTGATTAAGTGTCGATTACTAGAAATTTAAAGGGGGAATGTAAAGCTTAAAATGATCGACTTGAATAGATTGATCTTATGGTTTCATGTAAAAATTTAAATTTTCATCTTCTTGCACTTCCAACGAACGCTCAACTGCTCGTATTTCACACTTACATAACATGAATAAGAGCGGACAGTCAGTCGTTTATGGCAGTTTTATAACAAAAGAAAAACCAATTATATCGTGTATCTACAAGTACGATTTGTATGTATTTCTATCTCATTTTCTGTCTATCTGTCTGTTTATTTGTAGAAAAAAAATATGAGATACATTTATTCAGTAGCTCAACTCACACTTTTAATATTTTGTTTACAATTTTTTGTTTCTTTATTGACCACAAGTATCAAAAACAACAAAAATTTCCTAAAAAAAATTCAAAACTAAAGTGAATGGTGGTCACAATAGCAAAAAATCATAATAACAATAATCATAATAATACAAAAACAAAAAAAAAAAAAAAAACTAAAATGTGCGAACATTATTTGTTCGAAATAAAACTTTTTAAAAATCAATTTGTTTCCTCTTAAATTCAAATTATTTTTTTGTGTTTGAAATTAACTCAACCAGCTATTTGGTCTGAGGTCTGATCGTACGAATTCATATTGTCTAAAACAGATCACGTTTATTAAAAGTATTTTGTTGTTTAAATTTTTTGTGATTTTTTATTTCATGTCAGGAGGGCTAATTGATTTATGGGTGTTTTTTTTTTTTTTTTTCTTCTAAATTTGTTAATTTTTTTATATTTCTCTTAAGTGATTTATTTACTATGTTTTGGATTTTTTTTTATATTTTATATTTTGGTTCATTGGGAGGTTACTTAGTTATGGAAGGTGGGAATGTTTTAAAATATTTTGTAATTTTTGTATAGTTTTATTTTATAAATGTTAATTAGGGTTAAAAAAAATTAATTAAAATGCAATTTTATTACACACCCGTAACAGATTTTGTTTTAATTTTTAAAAATAAAAACCTTAAATTATTTACAGAGGTCAGCTTATATTAATGATAAAAAAAGAAGAGTAGGTCAACTTAAAGAGGGTTTTGAATTTTAAACTAATTGCAATTTCTTCAATATTTTATTTATTTAAAATGGCTTCATGATTTAAAAGCAATTTAATTAAATATTTATATTTTATATAATTAGAGTATATTGAAAATATTTTTAATATTTAGGACTTTTGAAAGAATGTAATTTATAACATTTCTATATCTTAATTTCATATTTTAATCCCTTGTTATTACTATTTTGACTATTTTTTAAATGGTTTATTTTTAATTAGTAGCTCATTATTTTTTATTTTTTTTTCTGTTTTTACTTTTCATGTAATTATCACAACATTTTAATTGTATTTTATAGAGCTTTTTAAATTAAAAAAAACTTGTTTAATAACAAAATTAAAAAGTGATATTAAAAACTAAATAACTAAGATATATAAATGAATTAATTAAAAGTTTAAAAGATTTTACAACACTACATAAAGATTTATTGACCTTGAAGTTTTAATTTGATATAAGGATTGCGCACAAAAAATCCGAGCACACTTTAAGGCTGAATTTTGTTTTAATAGAATAATTATTTTTTCTTGAAATGAAAATTCAACAAAACTCATGCAAACACATAATTTAAATTTGTAATCAAAACACATGCCGATCATATAAAAAAATTGCAGAAGTACAGGTTAGTTGGAAAATTAATTTTTTTTAGACATACAAAGAGTTCATGATCAGTGATCACCGAATAGAACCCTGATAAGTGAAGAAAAATTTGATTTACAGATTATAGGATCGCAGACGAAATAAAACGTATTTTAAGAGACAATATATACAATTCATTCTTTATGCATCTTTTATCATAAAAGTTAAAAAAGCTGGCCTAAAGAAAAAGAGATGAAGCAGATTACTATGACGAATTTTTTCAAGAGTACGTCGTGACGTTTTTTTTTACAACATTCTGGTCTTGAATTAAACACACAAATGTTATGAGTGTCGTCAGAAAAGATTCCTTCCTATCATTAGAAAACAGAACAAATTCGAATTTTTCTGCCCTGATTTCTCTTCTCATTATTACAACAAAAAAACGAGAGAAGAAGATATAGTCGATCAAGCCCGACTATATGATACCCTACACCATTTCGATCCACATAGTTTTGTTTTTACTTATATACAAAGTACTTGTGTCAAATATTAACATAATACTAGCATTTGTATGGGATTTTTGCACTTAGTGATTTTCGGGAGAGAATTTTATATGGGAGCTATGGTCAGTTATGGACCGATCTTTATGAAATTTGGCAGACAGATTTTTGCTGTTATAAAACTTATTTGTGCTAAATTTCATTTAAATATTCCTATTTTTAAGGCATATATAAGTGTTAAAACTCTATTCCGGGAGGACATTTGTATGGGGGCTAGGTGAAATAATGGGCCGATCATAACCAAATTCAATAGGCTTCGTCCTTGTGTTGAAAAAAGCATATGTGTTGAAAAGTAAGTGATTCTGAGTCGAACGGTATACTTTAAGGTGGGGGTCCGACAATTTTTTCTCTGCGTTACAACTTCTGCACAAACACATAATACCCCAACCACCTTTGGTGCTGTAGGGTATAATAACTGATTGGTATCAAACAAATAGTGCTACTATGTACCAAAAGAGGATAATCCAATAAACTGTCGAGTTTCATTATAAAATATATTTGTAGATTACTTAAGTTAGGTTAGTTAAATGGACAGCTGTAAATAATGGATAAAAACAGCTCCCGTGGGTCCTATTGGTCCCGTTGTGTTACCCTAGGGATCATGTGGAGTTGTTTCACATGTCCGTAAAAAGGTTCGGATCGAACCAACCTGACGCACGTATAAAAGATCTGATCTGTCTGATGTCGATTTCAGACAGATCAGATAACGCATACATATACGGACTACCAAGTTCCACAGTCCTAATAGTATCAAGAGCAGGACAGTGACATAGAAGATGCAAATCTCCTAGCTTGCGCTCCAGCTGCCCAGTGCGCAATTGCTACGAGTATCCGTAGATAACGTCTAGGCAATCCCAGAATATAGTTCGATCGCGAGTGATCATACTGGGGCCATATCCTTCTCGAGGTGGAGCATGTAGACTCCAATAATATTTCCCAGGGTGTTTGAATGACCCTTACCCAGATCGACTCTAGGTTTGAATGTCTCGCCATCTCATTTAGAGATGTCCGGCATTCATGTACCAGCCTGGATGTCGAGAAGACACCCGAGAGAGATTTAATCGCGGGCTGACTATGGGTGCAGATTTGAATATTCACTGCGAATATCCTATAGTACATTAGCCAATTTACCGCTCTCTTTATGGCCGAGATCTCCGCGTAAAGGGCGCTGCAATGATCTGGGAGTTTACATATACAGGAATGTAAATTAAATAATAATTCTTTTTTTAAATTTAAAACTCGAATATAACAGCCTTTAACTAAATTAAAATTTCAAAGACATTAACCCACTTGTTTCATTTTTAAAAGCGTGATTGTATATAAAAATTTTTTCGTTCACAGTCCTTATCTGAAAATGATTGAGAAGTGAGAAGATACAAAAACAAGTTCACTAGTGGAAAAAATTTATAATTTAGGGTATCTCGGTTTTGATACAGTTCTTATATTCAAAACGGGCCTCATACAAAGCACCATTGTTCAGGAGAACAAAAAACTATTTATTTCCCCCATTTTTCAACATTTTGCAATTCGTTCTTTTACGAGTTATTAATATTACGTCTACTAAACCTCACACTGAAAAATAAATCTTTTAACTCCATTATTCGCGAAGTTATGGTAGATAGCCCGTTTTGTCTTAATTATATTTAATGTATGTTATAAAATGTTCGTATAGCCCGTTTTGTTTATTGGAAATTAAAAAAGTAAAACATAATATTTTTGGAAGAAAATTGACAATATGTTAAATTTATGATATCATACCAATCAGGAGATAAAAAAAGCGAAATTTTGTGGTTGGCTGGACCATTTTTAATTGTTAGAAATTTCAAATAACAGGAATGTTTACTAAAAGGACGAAAATGTGTTCAAAATTAAAATTATAAATTAAATTTTGAAAAAAAAAAAAAAATTGCATGCGAAAAAATTTTTTTTCAATACTCTTCTAAATATTTTACTGTGGGTACTTTATGTGATAACTCTCATATTTTTTAGAATTGATCAAAGAATTTTTTCTATGTTATAAAAATGATAGCAATGAACAAGAATTGACAACATATGTTTTAATAAATTCCTTTAAAGTGTGAAAAAAATTATCAATTTTGCGCAATACTCCTCCTGAGGTACATGCGCCAAACTGCTGGTAGGCCTATTTAGCTTATCCTACGGGAACGTCATATTCAGATACGAAGCTTTTACTATCTCTAGATCTTTCACTGTACATATAGACTCTCTAGTGTTAATTGAATTTAAACCAACATTATTAAGTGATTTTCTTATGCATAGATTTTGGGTCTCCATTTTTAATTGAATTTTTATTTATTTTATATAAAATTCAATTAAACATATTAATTTTTGTTTGCTTTTTCAAATGCTGTATTAAAAGAGATTAAGAAACCATCATATATAGGAAAACGAATCTACCCCCATCATGGGATGGGGATAGGATAGTTTCGACGTTTTTGGTCACTTCATAAATTCTTAATAAAAATTAACTTAGCATGAAGATAATCAGGTTCAAAGGGGCTTAAATATAAGCCAACATATCAAGGTTTCTATTACTAAAAAAGTTTATTGATATCGTGAACCGTTTTGAAAATACAGCATTTAAAAAAAATGACTGCTCCTCAGTCTACCCTATTTATAAAAATATACTTTTTTTGAATAAAAATTAATTTATAACAATTTCATTTTCCCCAAAACATAAGGTCCTTTACATAATTTATTTCATTACTATTTTTTTTTATTTTTTCCTCGTTTTTCTAATACTTATAAACATAACTATATATTTTTACTTATAAATTAAAAAAAAAATTGCACATAACGCAAACAAAATACAAATTTCTGACAGTGTTAATGTATAAATTTACTCTCATAAAAAGTAAATACTCAACAAAGCATCCTCTCAGATCGTCTAGCAATGTTTTAGACACAGTTTCTTAAGCGTTTCAGCTTAAATCTTAATTTCTTAACAAACCCAAAAATGATGATCAGACAAAGTTAAAAAAAAAAAAAAAAAAAACACTAAAAAGAAAAAAAAAAAAAAAACGCTTTTTAATCAAAAGAAAGATTTTCTAAAATACTTGTGAAATATTCAAATTTTTGCATTTCAAGCGTAAATCTTGAAAAGCTTGCCCTATAAGCCTAGCCGATAGCCTGCTAGTGCTTTTTATATTATTTAATTATAATTTTAACTGAAGTTAAATACAAATAAATAAATAAAAAAGTATCTGGTGCAGTATTAATATTAATTTAATCAATATTTGCAATGACTAACATAAAATGCACAATGGGAAGTACACAAATAAATTTTCTATTCACACAATAATTCCACTTAAAATAACAATTTTTTTTTTTAATTTCAATCACACAAAAATAACAAATATTTACGTGTATTATTTTTAACAAAAAAATATTAATAACTGAATGTTATTTTGTGTTCATTAACGAAAATTTCATCTTTTTGTTTTAAAAAATATCCACAAAAAAACCTAAAACCAGATTTATACCAAGAGACAGTGAAACGTTTTACACGTTCCTCTTTGTCACCCGAAATGGATAGATTTTCACCATCACGTTATTCTTTTAAATCGAGTTCACCGTTTGCGAATTCGGACTCAAGTCGACGACAATCTTGTAAGTTTTTAAATGAGTTTTGTTTTTAATTTAATTTGATTTATTTTTTTATAATTTTGTTTTTTGTTTTCGTTAAAATTTTTTTATTTTGTTTGCTTGAAAAAATTAAAGACGATTTATATTTAGAGGCCACAGGCCGAAGACAAAGTTCAGGTAAGCTCTACATTTCAGATCCTTAAAATATTGGATCAAATAATGACTTCTAACGTGTTTAATTGAAAACTAATGTTTTGTTTTAAGTTTTATCGTAAATATTAATGCCTCTTAAAAAATGCCTAAAACTAATTAAATAATTAATATTTTCTAATGTATTTTTTAACACAATTTAACTTAAATTTACGTTAAAAAAATACATATTGTTGTAATTTTATTTATATTGAAATGCTGATGTGGTTGTTATTAAAATAAATAGTCATCGTTTATTTTTGTTGCTTAAATGTAAAGGCACTTGCGCAGGTGGTTTCCTCTTCTATATTAGATATTTGCCATAAAATCTATGCCACTTGATCATGCCTTAAATGGTGGCAATGAGAAAATATTTTATTATTTATAAATTTCTGTTGCGGTGTAAATATATAAAAATACATATTGTCGGCAAAACTCACAACTGTACATTTGGTTGGCATTTGTGTTCTGAAACGAAAAATATATAAATCGAGAATTTCTTAGACATGAACATTAATCATTTTTAGCATAAAAAATATGTTTTCACTAAATTTGTTTTTTGGATTTTAAAAAATAGACAAGACGTGACTTTCATGAGATGCTAACTGGACAATTTATGTGCAACCAACAATCAACATATAAATACACTTGGTTGGAGTGATCTAATGCAGTGTTTCTCAAATGTTAAAAATATTCTATTAATTGCGCAAAAGCCGAATTTTAAATTCCTTCTAATTTGAATTTGTTTAACAAAAACAAAAAGAAATAAAACAAATCACGTAATTTTTGATTGACTTGACAACTAATTGCTTTTCAATATTTAAGATGATTTTTGCAACCTACATATTGGATGACACTAATGTGTCATTTAATGACAGTAGGAGTTTGTTTTATTTTTTATTTTTTTTTTTTTCATTTTATTTGTTGGAAAGATTTAAGAAAAAAATATTTAAAACTTAAAAAAACGAATTTGAAATTGCAGTAAGATTTTTAATAAACCACAGTCATTATATATCTGATACTGTTTTAACTTCTTTTCATAATTTACTGCTTTTAGTAATTTAAAAAAATTGCAATTGCCAAGTTGAAACAAGATTAAAATATAAAAAAAGGGTTAAGTGTTATTCTAGTATGAATTTAGTCTATAAAATTTATCTGATTTTTTATAATAATTATTATTTTTACTATTATAGTTTTTATTAAGTCAGATAAATTTTTTACTAAATTTTACTCAATATTCAGACGTTGAAAATATTCTTAATTGCTTTAGCATTTCCTCTACAACTTTTTTGTATTATAATAATTAAATATTATCTTTTACATGAAAACAAACTTTGCATGAATGTAAATGCGAAATTGCATTTTAAATATTTAAATAAAAAAATCGTTTTTCCAATTTTAAATAACAAATAATTGTTTTTTTTTTAATAATAACTCCCCCACATGAAAATTGCAAAAGTATTTGTTGCAAAAAAAAAAAAAAAAAAAAAAAAAAAAAACATTAACTTACACAATTACTTTTAACAATTGTGTATTGACCATGATATAATTTATTATTAAAATATTTACTCTCTAATTCTTAAAAAAAAAAAATCAAATACAGAGTAACTAAAATGTTGTCATACATACCGCATTGTTGACGATTATTATCTAAGGACTGCGCACGAAAAAATCCGTGCATGCTCTTGGGCTTATAACTTTTGATGTGGTCAAAAATTAATAATTCTGTTAACTGGTTTACTTTTGTCAGTATGCTCATTTGCTATGTGTCAAGTTTCATTATTATAGCAAAACTAGTTTTCCTTAAAATGGAAATTGAACAAAAACATTACATCGGTCATATAAAACAATTGCTAGGAAGGCAGTTGTGTCAAAAAATACAGTTTCTTAAGTCATAATATTATACAAAGATGTCATGGTCACTGAATTGAAATCAGGTAATGAAAGAAAAATAATATCTTCAGGTTGTAGAAATTAGAAAAATAGAAAGGATTTTCAAAGAAATTTCCATCATCTCTGGAAGAAAAGTGCCACAAAAAGTTTATTGCTTTGTATTTTTATTAGAAAAATTGAAAGGAAATCTATGCTTAAGACGTATAAAGTACAAAAAAGTCCTAATTGAAACGCAAGTCAAGAATTTGGAGGTGAGAAAATAACATGAGTTCTTCAAACGAATTTTTCCATAATTGTGATCAGAGTATAATAGACAATGAAACGTTGGTACATCCCGACATTTTTCAACTTCCTGGACAGGAATTATATGTAGCAGATGTTAGAGGGAATATGGCAGAAAAATACTGTGTATCAAAGAAATCAAAATTTCCAAGAATGTTTTTGTTTTGGGAAGCCATATGTATATGCTTCTGTGTCAATGGAACCATTGTTTCATTCCATTGACACAGAAATATACGTGAATGAGTGTCTTTGGAAAATAATTCTCTCTTTCCTAAGAAAATACAGTGAATCCACTTTTTTCTGGCCTAGTCTCGCTTCTTCTCATTACAACAACAAAACAATGGGGTGATAGTAAAGAAATTATTGGTGTTTGTACCGAAAAATCATAATCCATCAAATTGTCCGGAACTTCAAATAGTTGAAAGATATTGGGCTCTAGTAAAAATAATTTAAAGAACATTAAAGGATTAGCTTAAAATGAAACGAATTTTAAAAATAATTGGACTCATTCGAGCAGAAAAGTGACCGAAACACAATAAAATTTTATATTTGAAGAATTCTGGAAAAGATAGGATATTTCTTTAAAAACCAACAGGAAATAATTTATTATTTTATTCTTAGAATTTGAACATAACAGTCAATAATAAAAATACAATTTAAAAAAAATCGCCCACTGGTTTAGTTTCTACAAGCAGATTTGCTTGCACGGATTTTTTCGTGCGCAGTCCTTAGTAACAAATTTACAAAAAATCCAATTTTCATGTAAAATTTAAAAAAATTTAGTTCCTAAAAGTTTTTAATCTTTTATCATAAAGTTGGATATATTACGAATAAAATAACCTAATGATCATGAAAATTTCTGAAAAATTTGTAATTTTAAAAATACCTACGTTTAATAAAAAAAAATCTGTTTTTTCTTACAAAATTCAGTACACGGATACTGAACTCAACAGAATTATTCCTTAAAATGTAGAAAAGTTCTGTAATGGATACGAATTTGCTCCTATAAAAAATACTAATTAGATTTATTTAACTTTATCTTCTGATATTTAATTTTTTAACTTGTTGCAATCGTAACCTCTTTTTATATAATAACATATTTGCCGATTGAACTAAAAACTAATCAACTATCTATAAATAGCTTGTGATCGAAATATTTTGTTTCTTAAATTTTTTAATTCAAACAGTTTTATACCCTGCACCACCATAGGTCGGAAGGTGTATAACGCTTTTGTACTAATGTTTGTAACAAGTAAGCTTAGAATCACTAGCAGAGTCGAAAATTTTATGATGATCCGCCCATAATTTAACTTAGCTGCCGGATAAATGTCATATAAGGAGTGCGTTCGAAAAAATCATAACATATATAATATTCAATAACTTGGAAATGGTTGATCTTAGAGTTTTCATTATTTTTTTATTTAATTGATAATTTATTACAGATCATAGAAAAATATAACTTGTATAGTTCTAATCACTACTTATGAACTTGTGGACCATTTTGGGTAACCGTTCCGTTAGAGATTTGATAGTTACTTCAGTCACTTTTTTGGAACAGTGTACGCATTTTCTTTTAAAACCCTTGTTATTTTGGGACACCTTTTTTGTGCTCTTTAATTCGCTTTTCACAAGAGCTCAATATCTCTCCACTGGTCTAAGCTATGGACAATTTTGAAAATTGACCTCACATAGTACAAAAGCTATGTTATTGTTTTGGTACCACTCCAGAGCATTCTCACCTTAGTGACATGAGACCAAATGGGTCCAAAAACATGTGGACACGTTGTGACCTCTTACGAAAGGAAGAAGTCTTTTTTGCAAACATTATTTGATGTATATTTCGATATTTATACAGCCGACTGTAACAAATGACATTCTTGTTTTGCATCAACTGCATAAAGCTTGACATACCAGGAATTTTGTAAGAAATTTTTTCTGCTTTTGGGTCCTAAACTTATCTATGTGTGTGAAGATAAATTTTAAAATTTTTTAGCTAAGACACAAACCTTTTAGGTTAACAGTGCTATGTTAAGCACTTAACAGAAGTAACAGAAATGATAGAAATATGAATATATTTAATAAAAAGGATATTTTAAAGATAAAACAACAACAAAAAAAATTTTAATATTGGAATTCCTTCTCAGATACCAGTGTTTGATAACAAAATAGTAAAAAGACCCAATTCTTCATTTTAATTAGACATTTTTTGAAAAACAAAATCGTGAAGTATGAAAAAGGACTTTGGTCCTTTTCTCAAAAATCTTAGGAGATGGGCGGAAAAAACTTTTTGGAAATTATTTCTAGATGTATCTAGATGAACATCTAATAGTAAGAATATCTAACAGTTTATTTTTTTTTTTGGAAATTATAAAGATTTTTCGAAAAAGCAATTTTTGTTATATTGAAAAGGACTTTGGTCCTTTTCTCAAAAATCTTAGGAGATGGGCGGAAAAAAATTTTTGGAAATTATTTCTAGATGCATCTAGATGAACATCTAATAGTAAGAATATCTAACAGTTTGTCTTTTTGGAAATTATAAAGATTTTTCGAAAAAGCAATTTTTGTTATATTGAAAAGGACTTTGGTCCTTTTCTCAAAAATCTTAGGAGATGGGCGGAAAAAACTTTTTGGAAATTATTTCTAGATGTATCTAGATGAATATCTAACAGTTGGAATCTCTAACAGTTTGTCTTTTTGGAAATTATAAAGATTTTTCGAAAAAGCAATTTTTGTTATATTGAAAAGGACTTTGGTCCTTTTCTCAAAAATCTTAGGAGATGGGCGGAAAAAACTTTTTGGAAATAATTTCTAGATGTATCTAGATGAATATCTAATAGTTGAAATCTCTAACAGTTTGTTTTTTTGGAAATTATAAAGATTTTTCGAAAAAGCAATTTTTGTTATATTGAAAAGGACTTTGGTCCTTTTCTCAAAAATCTTAAGAGATGGGCGGAAAAAACTTTTTGGAAATTATTTCTAGATGTATCTAGATGAATATCTAATAGTTGGAATCTCTAACAGTTTGTTTTTTTGGAAATTATAAATATTTTTCGAAAAAGCAATTTTTGTTATATTGAAAAGGACTTTGGTCCTTTTCTCAAAAATCTTAGGAGATGGGTGGAAAAAACTTTTTGGAAATAATTTCTAGATGTATCTAGATGAATATTTAATAGTTAGAATATCTAACAGTTTGTTTTTTTGGAAATTATAAAGATTTTTCGAAAAAGTAATTTTTGTTATATGAAAAAGGACTTTGGTCCTTTTCTCAAAAATCTTAGGAGATGGGCGGAAAAAACTTTTTGGAAATTATTTCTAGATGTATCTAGATGAATATCTAATAGTTGAAATCTCTAACAGTTTGTTTTTTTGGAAATTATAAAGATTTTTCGAAAAAGCAATTTTTGTTATATTGAAAAGGACTTTGGTCCTTTTCTCAAAAATCTTAGGAGATGGGCGGAAAAAACTTTTTGGAAATTATTTCTAGATGTATCTAGATGAATATCTAATAGTATCTAATATCTAACAGAATCTCTAACAGTTTGTTTTTTTGGAAATTATAAAGATTTTTCGAAAAAGTAATTTTTGTTATATGAGAAAGGACTTTGGTCCTTTTCTCAAAAATCTTAGGAGATGGGCGGAAAAAACTTTTTGGAAATTATTTCTAGATGTATCTAGATGAATATCTAATAGTTGAAATCTCTAACAGTTTGTTTTTTTGGAAATTATAAAGATTTTTCGAAAAAGCAATTTTTGTTATATTGAAAAGGACTTTGGTCCTTTTCTCAAAAATCTTAGGAGATGGGCGGAAAAAACTTTTTGGAAATTATTTCTAGATGTATCTAGATGAATATCTAATAGTTGGAATCTCTAACAGTTTGTTTTTTTGGAAATTATAAAGATTTTTCGAAAAAGTAATTTTTGTTATATGAAAAAGGACTTTGGTCCTTTTCTCAAAAATCTTAGGAGATGGGCGGAAAAAACTTTTTGGAAATTATTTCTAGATGTATCTAGATGAATATCTAATAGTTGAAATCTCTAACAGTTTGTTTTTTTGGAAATTATAAAGATTTTTCGAAAAAGCAATTTTTGTTATATTGAAAAGGACTTTGGTCCTTTTCTCAAAAATCTTAGGAGATGGGCGGAAAAAACTTTTTGGAAATTATTTCTAGATGTATCTAGATGAATATCTAATAGTTGGAATCTCTAACAGTTTGTTTTTTTGGAAATTATAAAGATTTTTCGAAAAAGCAATTTTTGTTATATTGAAACGGACTTTGGTTCTTTTCTCAAAAATCTTAGGAGATGGGCGGAAAAAACTTTTTGGAAATTATTTCTAGATGTATCTAGATGAATATCTAATAGTTGGAATCTCTAACAGTTTGTTTTTTTGGAAATTATAAAGATTTTTCGAAAAAGCAATTTTTGTTATATTGAAACGGACTTTGGTTCTTTTCTCAAAAATCTTAGGAGATGGGCGGAAAAAACTTTTTGGAAATTATTTCTAGATGTATCTAGATGAATATTTAATAGTTAGAATCTCTAACAGTTTGTTTTTTTGGAAATTATAAAGATTTTTCGAAAAAGTAATTTTTGTTATATGAGAAAGGACTTTGGTCCTTTTCTCAAAAATCTTAGGAGATGGGCGGAAAAAACTTTTTGGAAATAATTTCTAGATGTATCTAGATGAATATCTAATAGTTGGAATCTCTAACAGTTTGTTTTTTTGGAAATTATAAAGATTTTTCGAAAAAGCAATTTTTGTTATATTGAAAAGGACTTTGGTCCTTTTCTCAAAAATCTTAGGAGATGGGCGGAAAAAACTTTTTGGAAATTATTTCTAGATGTATCTAGATGAATACCTAATAGTTAGAATCTCTAACAGTTTGTTTTTTTGGAAATTATAAAGATTTTTCGAAAAAGTAATTTTTGTTATATGAGAAAGGACTTTGGTCCTTTTCTCAAAAATCTTAGGAGATGGGCGGAAAAAACTTTTTGGAAATAATTTCTAGATGTATCAAGATGAATATCTAATAGTTGGAATCTCTAACAGTTTGTTTTTTTGGAAATTATAAAGATTTTTCGAAAAAGCAATTTTTGTTATATTGAAAAGGACTTTGGTTCTTTTCTCAAAAATCTTAGGAGATGGGCGGAAAAAACTTTTTGGAAATTATTTCTAGATGTATCTAGATGAATATCTAATAGTTAGAATCTCTAACAGTTTGTTTTTTTGGAAATTATAAAGATTTTTCGAAAAAGCAATTTTTGTTATATTGAAAAGTACTTTGGTCCTTTTCTCAAAAATCTTAGCAGATGGGCGGAAAAAACTTTTTGGAAATTATTTCTAGATATATCTAGATTAACATCTAATAGTAAGATTTTTGAGAAAAGGACCAAAGTCCTTTTCAATATAACAAAAATTGCTTTTTCGAAAAATCTTTATAATTTCCAAAAAAACAAACTGTTAGAGATTCTAACTATTAGATATTCATCTAGATACATATAGAAATAATTTCCGAAAAGTTTTTTCCGCCCATCTCCTAAGATTTTTGAGAAAAGGACCAAAGTCCTTTTTCATATAACAAAAATTACTTTTTCGAAAAATCTTTATAATTTCCAAAAAAACAAACTGTTAGAGATTCTAACTATTAGATATTCATCTAGATACATCTAGAAATAATTTCCAAAAAGTTTTTTCCGCCCATCTCCTAAGATTTTTGAGAAAAGGACCAAAGTTCTTTTCAATATAACAAAAATTGCTTTTTCGAAAAATCTTTATAATTTCCAAAAAAACAAACTGTTAGATATTCTTACTATTAGATGTTCATCTAGATACATCTAGAAATAATTTCCAAAAAGTTTTTTCCGCCCATCTCCTAAGATTTTTGAGAAAAGGACCAAAGTCCTTTTTCATATAACAAAAATTACTTTTTCGAAAAATCTTTATAATTTCCAAAAAAACAAACTGTTAGAGATTCTTACTTTTAGATATTCATCTAGATACATCTAGAAATAATTTCCAAAAAGTTTTTTCCGCCCATCTCCTAAGATTTTTGAGAAAAGGACCAAAGTCCTTTTCAATATAACAAAAATTGCTTTTTCGAAAAATCTTTATAATTTCCAAAAAAACAAACTGTTAGAGATTCTAACTATTAGATATTCATCTAGATACATCTAGAAATAATTTCCAAAAAGTTTTTTCCGCCCATCTCCTAAGATTTTTGAGAAAAGGACCAAAGTCCTTTTTCATATAACAAAAATTACTTTTTCGAAAAATCTTTATAATTTCCAAAAAAACAAACTGTTAGATATTCTAACTATTAGATATTCATCTAGATACATCTAGAAATTATTTCCAAAAAGTTTTTTCCGCCCATCTCCTAAGATTTTTGAGAAAAGGACCAAAGTCCTTTCTCATATAACAAAAATTACTTTTTCGAAAAATCTTTATAATTTCCAAAAAAACAAACTGTTAGAGATTCCAACTATTAGATATTCATCTAGATACATCTAGAAATTATTTCCAAAAAGTTCTTTCCGCCCATCTCCTAAGATTTTTGAGAAAAGGACCAAAGTCCTTTCTCATATAACAAAAATTACTTTTTCGAAAAATCTTTATAATTTCCAAAAAAAAAACAAACTGTTAGATATTCTTACTATTAGATGTTCATCTAGATACATCTAGAAATAATTTCCAAAAAGTTTTTTCCGCCCATCTCCTAAGATTTTTGAGAAAAGAACCAAAGTCCTTTTCAATATAACAAAAATTGCTTTTTCGAAAAATCTTTATAATTTCCAAAAAAAACAAACTGTTAGAGATTCCAACTATTAGATATTCATCTAGATACATCTATAAATTATTTCCAAAAAGTTTTTTCCGCCCATCTCCTAAGATTTTTGAGAAAAGGACCAAAGTCCTTTTCAATATAACAAAAATTGCTTTTTCGAAAAATCTTTATAATTTCCAAAAAAACAAACTGTTAGAGATTTCAACTATTAGATATTCATCTAGATACATCTAGAAATAATTTCCAAAAAGTTTTTTCCGCCCATCTCCTAAGATTTTTGAGAAAAGGACCAAAGTCCTTTTCAATATAACAAAAATTGCTTTTTCGAAAAATCTTTATAATTTCCAAAAAAACAAACTGTTAGAGATTTCAACTATTAGATATTCATCTAGATACATCTAGAAATAATTTCCAAAAAGTTTTTTCCGCCCATCTCCTAAGATTTTTGAGAAAAGAACCAAAGTCCTTTTCAATATAACAAAAATTGCTTTTTCGAAAAATCCTTATAATTTCCAAAAAAAACAAACTGTTAGAGATTCCAACTATTAGATATTCATCTAGATACATCTAGAAATTATTTCCAAAAAGCTTTTTCCGCCCATCTCCTAAGATTTTTGAGAAAAGGACCAAAGTCCTTTCTCATATAACAAAAATTACTTTTTCGAAAAATCTTTATAATTTCCAAAAAAACAAACTGTTAGAGATTCCAACTATTAGATATTCATCTAGATACATCTAGAAATTATTTCCAAAAAGTTGTTTCCGCCCATCTCCTAAGATTTTTGAGAAAAGGACCAAAGTCCTTTCTCATATAACAAAAATTACTTTTTCGAAAAATCTTTATAATTTCCAAAAAAAAAAAACAAACTGTTAGATATTCTTACTATTAGATGTTCATCTAGATACATCTAGAAATAATTTCCAAAAAGTTTTTTCCGCCCATCTCCTAAGATTTTTGAGAAAAGAACCAAAGTCCTTTTCAATATAACAAAAATTGCTTTTTCGAAAAATCTTTATAATTTCCAAAAAAACAAACTGTTAGAGATTTCAACTATTAGATATTCATCTAGATACATCTAGAAATTATTTCCAAAAAGTTTTTTCCGCCCATCTCCTAAGATTTTTGAGAAAAGGACCAAAGTCCTTTCTCATATAACAAAAATTACTTTTTCGAAAAATCTTTATAATTTCCAAAAAAAAAAACAAACTGTTAGATATTCTTACTATTAGATGTTCATCTAGATACATCTAGAAATAATTTCCAAAAAGTTTTTTCCGCCCATCTCCTAAGATTTTTGAGAAAAGGACCTAAGTCCTTTTCAATATAACAAAAATTGCTTTTTCGAAAAATCTTTATAATTTCCAAAAAAACAAACTGTTAGAGATTCCAACTATTAGATATTCATCTAGATACATCTAGAAATTATTTCCAAAAAGTTTTTTCCGCCCATCTCCTAAGATTTTTGAGAAAAGGACCAAAGTCCTTTTTCATATAACAAAAATTACTTTTTCGAAAAATCTTTATAATTTCCAAAAAAACAAACTGTTAGAGATTCTAACTATTAGATATTCATCTAGATACATCTAGAAATAATTTCCAAAAAGTTTTTTCCGCCCATCTCCTAAGATTTTTGAGAAAAGAACCAAAGTCCTTTCTCATATAACAAAAATTACTTTTTCGAAAAATCTTTATAATTTCCAAAAAAACAAACTGTTAGAGATTTCAACTATTAGATATTCATCTAGATACATCTAGAAATAATTTCCAAAAAGTTTTTTCCGCCCATCTCCTAAGATTTTTGAGAAAAGGACCAAAGTCCTTTTCAATATAACAAAAATTGCTTTTTCGAAAAATCTTTATAATTTCCAAAAAAACAAACTGTTAGAGATTTCAACTATTAGATATTCATCTAGATACATCTAGAAATAATTTCCAAAAAGTTTTTTCCGCCCATCTCCTAAGATTTTTGAGAAAAGGACCAAAGTCCTTTTCAATATAACAAAAATTGCTTTTTCGAAAAATCTTTATAATTTCCAAAAAAACAAACTGTTAGAGATTTCAACTATTAGATATTCATCTAGATACATCTAGAAATAATTTCCAAAAAGTTCTTTCCGCCCATCTCCTAAGATTTTTGAGAAAAGGACCAAAGTCCTTTTCAATATAACAAAAATTGCTTTTTCGAAAAATCTTTATAATTTCCAAAAAAAACAAACTGTTAGATATTCTTACTATTAGATGTTCATCTAGATACATCTAGAAATAATTTCCAAAAAGTTTTTTCCGCCCATCTCCTAAGATTTTTGAGAAAAGAACCAAAGTCCTTTCTCATATAACAAAAATTACTTTTTCGAAAAATCTTTATAATTTCCAAAAAACAAACTGTTAGAGATTTCAACTATTAGATGTTCATCTAGATACATCTAGAAATAATTTCCAAAAAGTTTTTTCCGCCCATCTCCTAAGATTTTTGAGAAAAGAACCAAAGTCCTTTCTCATATAACAAAAATTACTTTTTCGAAAAATCTTTATAATTTCCAAAAAAACAAACTGTTAGAGATTTCAACTATTAGATATTCATCTAGATACATCTAGAAATAATTTCCAAAAAGTTTTTTCCGCCCATCTCCTAAGATTTTTGAGAAAAGGACCAAAGTCCTTTCTCATATAACAAAAATTACTTTTTCGAAAAATCTTTATAATTTCCAAAAAAAACAAACTGTTAGAGATTCCAACTATTAGATATTCATCTAGATACATCTAGAAATAATTTCCAAAAAGTTTTTTCCGCCCATCTCCTAAGATTTTTGAGAAAAGAACCAAAGTCCGTTTCAATATAACAAAAATTGCTTTTTCGAAAAATCTTTATAATTTCCAAAAAAACAAACTGTTAGAGATTCCAACTATTAGATATTCATCTAGATACATCTAGAAATAATTTCCAAAAAGTTTTTTCCGCCCATCTCCTAAGATTTTTGAGAAAAGGACCAAAGTCCTTTTCAATATAACAAAAATTGCTTTTTCGAAAAATCTTTATAATTTCCAAAAAAACAAACTGTTAGAGATTTCAACTATTAGATATTCATCTAGATACATCTAGAAATAATTTCCAAAAAGTTTTTTCCGCCCATCTCCTAAGATTTTTGAGAAAAGGACCAAAGTCCTTTTTCATATAACAAAAATTACTTTTTCGAAAAATCTTTATAATTTCCAAAAAAACAAACTGTTAGAGATTCCAACTATTAGATATTCATCTAGATACATCTAGAAATAATTTCCAAAAAGTTTTTTCCGCCCATCTCCTAAGATTTTTGAGAAAAGGACCAAAGTCCTTTTCAATATAACAAAAATTGCTTTTTCGAAAAATCTTTATAATTTCCAAAAAAACAAACTGTTAGAGATTTCAACTATTAGATATTCATCTAGATACATCTAGAAATAATTTCCAAAAAGTTTTTTCCGCCCATCTCCTAAGATTTTTGAGAAAAGAACCAAAGTCCTTTCTCATATAACAAAAATTACTTTTTCGAAAAATCTTTATAATTTCCAAAAAAAACAAACTGTTAGATATTCTTACTATTAGATGTTCATCTAGATACATCTAGAAATAATTTCCAAAAAGTTTTTTCCGCCCATCTCCTAAGATTTTTGAGAAAAGGACCAAAGTCCTTTTTCATACTTCACGATTTTGTTTTTCAAAAAATGTCTAATTAAAATGAAGAATTGGGTCTTTTTACTATTTTGTTATCAAACACTGGTATCTGAGAAGGAATTCCAATATTAACATTTTTTTTGTTGTTGTTTTATCTTTAAAATATCCTTTTTATTAAATATATTCATATTTCTATCATTTCTGTTACTTCTGTTAAGTGCTTAACATAGCACTGTTAACCTAACAGGTTTGTGTCTTAGCTAAAAAATTTTAAAATTTATCTTCACACACATAACTTATCTTTAACATTGCCTAGAGCATTAACAATGAAATGTTTTGACACATAAGCTGCGAAAATTCTGCCAGCACATACGTTTCTTCGTCAATTATACAACTTGAGTATTTTTGTATGAAATTTGGTTTTAATTTCCGTGTCCTATTCTTGGCTTCTAAATTTTTTGCAGCATTCCTGTTTGGAACTTTTTGGACTTTATATGCTATCAACTCTGCATTAGCTTTAAATTTTCGCACCAAATAGTCGAAGCACTGAGATAACTGAGCTGCTTTTCTACCGGATGTGTTTGGAGTTCCTTTCAATATGCTTTCAATTTTCTGGCCTTCCCAATATTATGTGGTCCTTTTTCCTTTCCGGACCAGGTTTCATATCAATGGTCAAATTCTCCTGATACTGCTTAATAACATTAGAAACAGTTTGACCAATTATTTGTAGGACCTATTTGGATTTTTTTTAAATTTTTTAATAATTTGTAGGACGTAAATCTTTGTTGTCACTCATTTTGATGAAAATCACGACAAATCAACATGGTTGTTATTAGAAATAATAACTGTCGTATTTTTCCATTATTACTAGATCAAAAAGTTTCAAAAATTTTCAAAGAATCATATAAATCTGTGGACTTTTTACGCAATAAGTTAACAAACATTTTGGAATTCTTTTAGAAAGCTAAAACACCGTCAAAAAAACTCTATAGAAATGTTAACTTTTTCCAACTATATCTTCAAAACTAATTGTCATACATAGTAAAATAGCGATTATTATGTAAACGAAAATTAAAATTATCTTTTCTCAATCTAAGATATTTATTCAAAAGTCCAAAGTATAATAAAGACTTGAAAATAAAAATCCAGCAAATTTCCTTTATTGGTATTGTATTTAAATTTTTAGGTATTTATTTTCCAAAAAAAAATTGCATTAAGGAAAAGTACCTACATCTTGAAGAAAACAAAAAGTCTGTCCGATTTTCCACACGCTGCTAATTTAGCTATAAAAATACCTACATGTAGGACCTTTTCCCTAATTAAAACTTTTTTATTTTATTCCAAGGATTCTTAGCTTTCATTTTACTACCCACATTTGGTTAATATGTGGGATAATGGTATAAAGTAGTACATAATTTTATATAACTTCAGTAAAATACAAACCAATAGCGGCTCCATGAAATAACTCCCTACGGAATAACTCCCCAAATCAAAAATGAAATAACTTCCCAAAATTGGGGATTTATTTCATATGAAACAATTCCCCATGAAATAAAGCCCCAAACGAAATGAAATAAAACCCTAAACTAAAATGAAATAACACCCTATTTTTGGGAATTAATTTCATAATGAAATAAGCACCCAATTTAAAAATGAAATAAGTCCCCAATTAAAAATTTTACATTTTGAAATATTAAACCCTATATTCTGAACTTTGTGATTAATGACAAAGCCATAACAAATAACAATTTCTGAAATTTGTTCATGTAAATTGCTTTTGTAATAATTTTATTTTTATTTTCAGAATACGGGAAATTACATAAGTAACAATTTATTCAAAATAAACCATATTTTTTTTTTACATGAAGCATTCAAAGGTGTATAATGCAAAAACTAGCAATTGTTACCCTCATTTGTTATAAATAAATTTTAGTTTTTTGATTTTAAATGCAGAAACACGAGCAACCTTATTTTTGATTCAGAAGAATTTTTAAGTCAAATTATTACCTGAAAACAACTTAAGCAAGAATAAATCTAGTTAGAAAACATATAGAGACTTCGAAGCTAGTTTTTATAGTCTAATATTAATATAATATTATAAATACTTCACATATGTATATATAATAATTATTTTGTTCTGAGAACTACAGATTGTACTTTATGCTGAAAAATTATTTGTATTTGTTAATTTATTTTATAAATTTGCGAAATAAGCGCCGCAGGCCAAACATTTTGTTAATTATAAAAAAAATCGCGCGATTTTTTTATATTTAACAAAATTTTTTGCATGCGGCGCTTATTACGCACATTTTGAATAATTTATAGTTTAAAAAATAATCTAATATATTTTCTAATCAAAGTAATAATGATATATAATTAAAAATAAAATATCAACTTCTTAAGATATGTTCAGACTAGTCAAATATTTGACCAAATATAAACAAAATTAAATATTTTCTCCCTTCTCCATTCTAATCGGAAAATATTTTTTTCGTATCATTAATCGTACCCGACATTTTACCGAATCTTTCTTGACGCTGTATTCTCTTACAAATAAATAATTCTTTTGTAAATAATTCTTTTGTAAAACTAGTTGATGAAAAGTTTTAGAACTGCATAATGTAGGAAATAATAAAATAACTAAAGAAGTAGACGCTAACTTTTAATGAATGAACATAAATGCGATAAATATAATGTAATGAAATAACTCCCCAAATAAAAAAAATGAAATAAAGCCCTAAAAGATGAAATAACACCCCAAATACCGTTGTTGTTGTGTTCTGTACAAAATTTTGGGGACTTCTTTCATTTTATTTTTGGGGACTTATTTCGTGGGGAGTTATTTCATGGAGCCCCAATAGCACGTTGCTACAAAATATACAAAAATGAATAAATACACTTGAATTGTAACATCGAGAGTTTCCAAAAAAAAAAAAAAAAAATTATTTTTCGGATTTCGTGGCCTTAAAAATATTTATATCCTTATACCTTTTATCTGATTTAACGGCATTATAAAAGAAAAATAACAATACTGTGAAAGATATTAACGACACAAACTCATTTTTAATTTTTTTTTTTATTTTTTACTCTTATTTTTTTTTTAACTTCTCAGCCTCAGAAACATTAGTACCAACTTAAAAAAACTTTTTCAATAAATATATTTTATTTGTTTGCACTCGAAATACAATAAAATCTTAGATTTTATGGATGGAATATTATATAATTTAGAAATATAATGCAATAATGACAAACATTTACCAAGTAGTCTTGTTTGCAAAATATTTTATACATTTTTTTAAATATTTCATATCCTTCAAAACTTTGAAGTAAATTTGAGAGAAATTTGACGTGATGGAGTAGAACTGAATACGTAAATTTACTATGTATGATCTCTAGTTTTTTGCATATATTGATTTTTTTCAAATGTGAAAATATTAATAAAATTATAAATGTTTATACAAATGTATACGCCCCTTATGTTTATATAATATGTCACAGAAGTACAGCCCCACCCTCCCACTTAAGTTGCCATTGTAGTGATAATGGTCCTTACGTCCACATTCGAGGTACTGACAATGCTTTGATCACTGAAGGTGACAAATGTCAAATTTTCCAATTGCCTCCATTATTTTCTTCAGGTATCAGGATTCAAAATTAATTGACTAACTGAAAATATTTAAAATGCATGTTGAGAAGCTTACGTATTCCAATCTTTAATATTCAAAGTCTCAGAACTCTTCTATGACTAATTATTATTATTTTTTTTTTTTGCCATATCAAGTCCCATATTCAATAATGAACGTATAATCATCATTGATCACCTTATACTATGTATATGGTAATATAGATTATAAAAAGGTAAAATTTGTAAAAAGAAAAACCTTTTTTCCAGTAAAATGTTTTAAAATTTTTAATTCCAAATATAATTTATGCACCATTTAAAAAAAATTTTGAGATTTTAAACTACTCATACATATTATAGTTTTGAATTTTTAGTGGACTGTATCAATAAACTGTAAATAAATAGTAATTGGAATGTGCATAATTACATGTGCATAATTAAATGCAACATTAATTGTCAAATAGCTTTTGGGTTATCAAACTTGAATTTATTATTTAATATTTATATACATATTTGTAATTTGCATTTCTAGTATTTTATAGTATTGTTGTACTCGTATTTAAAAATAGTCGGCTTAAATGACATCATTGCAGTATTTTAAACACTAAAGTACCGGGTATTTAGAAAATAACGTCATCAAAACAAATAATTTTTATAATAATTTTCAATATATAATTTAACATACAGTTTATATTTTTATTGGAAAAAAAGGCTAAACTAAATATAATAAACAAACTAAATAAAACTTGAGAGATGAATTTGTTTTTATTGGTGATAGGTTTCTAAGTGGATCTCTAATACATACTTATTTATGTAAACATATAAACTAAAACAAACAATTGAAATTAAATGAAATAATAATAAATTTGTTTTTTGCTTTATTTTTAATTTTAGATCATGGATCCATTTTGACACACGACACAGAACAATTTATAATTGGGCAGAGAGTTTGGGTTGGTGGCATACGTCCGGGACAAATCGCCTATATTGGTGAAACACATTTTGCACCTGGCGAATGGGCGGGTGTAGTATTAGATGATCCTAGTGGTAAGTAAACATATGATTTGATTTTATTTATAATAACTGAAAAAATTAATAATTCTCCAAAAAAAAAAAAAGGAAAAAATGATGGTTGTGTTGCTGGTAAACGTTATTTTCAATGTGAACCAAAAAGAGGTATATTTTCTCGTTTAACACGTCTTACCTTGGCACCTTTGCCAGGAGCTCAAACACCTACATCACCGTTATCAAAACATTCACCAGATCGCTCACGTACCGTATCACCCACAGCCAGTATACGCAGTTCTTTCTTACGTAGTCCAGGAAGTAAGTTAAATAAATTTCTTTTTTTTTTATCAGATCTCCTTAAAGAATTTATTTCTTAATGCTATACGGATCGAAAAGTTCTTAGGTTTTTGAGCTAGCGATGTGTCAGTTCGTTATTTGCGAAACATTTCTTTATACTTTTTTACTAACTATTCAGTAGACTTTAACTGATAACCATTTTTGAGATTATCTATTTATCTCTTAATTTTTTACCAAAGGGTAGTAAAAACTGTCACTACTAAATGCTGTAAACTTTTCATTCTATTTTAGTAGTAAGAAATTTGAAATCTTTTTGGAAATTGTCTTAACTCATGTATGATTTTAAGTAAAAGGAAGAAGCATAATGGTATTAATTTCAATATAAAGAGCTACGAGTGTAACTGTTAGGTGGGAATTTGTAATTTAATATTGTAACCTTATTGAGAATGTTTAAAAATTATATAGAAATTATTTGTTGTTTTTAATAATTTGTAAATTGTATCACGACAAAAAAAATAATAATTAATAAATATTTCCGTGCAATGATTTACTCATTTTATATATTTTCAATTAACATAATATGAGTCTGTGACAACTTTTAGTAAAACATATAAAATTTTTAACATTTATATGAAACACTCAGAATATAAACAGTTACCCTCGTTTGTTGATTATAACATAGTTAATTGAATATGTTAAAATAACATAAGAAATCACACATGCAACAAAATCAATAGAAATTAGAATATTAATATATGTTTTTTTTTTAATTCAAATCATAAGAAAATGGTTTGACCGTGGGTGATCGTGTTATTGTTTCATCTGGCTTTGGCAGTCGTCCTGGAATTCTCCGTTATTTGGGTGAGACACAATTTGCATCCGGAAATTGGTGTGGTGTTGAACTAGATGAAGCCAGCGGCAAAAATGACGGCTCTGTTGATGGTGTTAGGTTTGTGTCTATATAAAAAAAAATAATAATAAAATTTCGATTTTACAATTATTTCTAAATATTACTTCATAGATATTTCGAATGTAAACCAAAATATGGTGTCTTTGTGCCAATTGCAAAAGTCTCTCTATCACCATCTTCTAAAAAGTCTCGCCTATCCCGAACAGGATCCCGTGAATCTCTTACTTCTATTGGCACAATGAACAGCATTGCCACGACAAATACGTCACGTTTGCGCTTGAATGCTCAGGTATAAGAAAACATCCTTTATTACTCTGGCGCTGCTGCATGCTTTTAAAAGAGTTCTTTCCTTAAAGTTTTCTATAATTTAATTTTGTTCATTTTTCTTATTTTTCACTTTTTTTAATTTAAGTTTAAAGTTACTTTTCTATAACAAAAAATTAGCTCACAAAAGTATTAGATTTATTTAAAGTTACACAAAAAAGTTAAAGTAAATTTACATATTAATATTTTTTGCATAAAACTAACAAATTTCCCATTAACCATTAATGATTCAATTCCTCCCTGTTTCTTCCAAGCAGCGCAAATCGTCGTCATTAAAACCTGTTGCTGTTACCACGCCAAAAAGCCAATTTTCTATGCAGGTACGCTAAAGCTCTTACCAATTAAACAAAATTTTTAATAACAAATTAAAAAGTTACAAACGATTTTAAACAACCCACCCCTAATGACCTACCAATAACCCCAATAATTTATTAAATATTTATGTTTATTAATGTATATACATATTTATAATTTCTTTTATTATTATTTATAATTTCAATCATTTATAAGATTGGGGAACACAGTCTCTAAAATTTGTATTAATACTTGGTTAATCAAAAATAAATAAAAATTAAGTGATCTACTGCGTAAATGAATACACAGGAAAAATGTTTTCGAAGAAATTTTAATGAGAATTTTTAAATGATTTCAAATATTTATATAATTGAATAAATTACTCGAAATCAAAAAAATAAAATTAAAATTTTACGTAGAAAAATCTTAAATAAAATTTCAATTACGAATGAACATATTCAATTATTTTATTAGTAATTGAAATTCAACTATTAAAAAAATTTTAAATTCAATTATTCAAATTATCACTTATTTTTATAATTATTAGTAAATTTTAAAGTTTGTTCGAACTTTTCTTGAAATAATCAAATGTAAATTTACGCAGGCACGAGTTCATTTTTAAATAAATGTTTTTATTTATATTTGCTTAATTGCTAATGAATACAATAAAAACTTTAATTGAAAGCCATTAAATTGTTTTAATTTTAATAGAAAATATTAAAAAGTTTGAATTTTGATCACTTTAAATAATTGATGAAATTAAAAAAGTAATTGGAATATTTTGTATCTTTGATAAATCGTTTAATATACGGTGTATACAATATTTTTAATATGTTGAATTTAAATTAATAAAATAATTGACTTATTCGCAATTGAAATTTAATTCGTTAGAATACTTTGATTTTTAATTCTGATTAACAATTTAATGAAAATTTTTTCGAAAGTATTTTTTTATGGGTAGTTTTTCAATTATTGTATTATTTTTTTTATTGTATTAATTAATAAGGTAATCAAAAATAAATAAAATAGTGATGATTTTAATAATTGAATATACAATTTGTTTTTTAAGAGGTTTAGTTTCAATTAATAAAAAAAAAAAAAAAAAAAGATTTTAGATTTTTTCCTTTACAATTTTACTTTAATATATTACGAATCATCATTTTTAAGCTAATAATTAAATTAGAAAAATAATTAAAAGCATTTTGAATTTCTAATTAATAATTTAATTATTAATATTTAATGTAATATATTTTTTTATGCAGTAGATTTCTTTTTAAGATGGTTTCCCCTTTCTATATATTTTTTGATAAACTTGTACAAATTTTCCCTTTTAATATACTTATTTTTTGTTAATTAACAAATGTTCTATGTTATTTTTTTAAAATTCGCTAAAATAAAATT
The DNA here is from genome assembly GCA_951394005.1 of Protophormia terraenovae. NCBI lineage: Eukaryota > Metazoa > Arthropoda > Insecta > Diptera > Calliphoridae > Protophormia > Protophormia terraenovae. The sequence continues at coordinate 75,542,411 of OX596074.1, read as the reverse complement.
ATTAACAAAACTCACCATTTGTTCAAAATTAATAACAATTACCAAACTGTCCAAAAACCTATTTTTTATATATATATATCTTTATTTTTTCATTGTACAATTTTATAATTACATATTTTATCTATAATTTTATTTTTATTTAATGTTTTGGTTATATTGAATTTAAAAAACTATTCATTATTATTTTTTATTCATTTTTTGTGTAAATAAAGCGCAGTTTATTGCAACTTTCAAAAAAAAAAAAAAAATAATAATAATAATTTGCACGCTTTTGTTTTATTATTTTACATTTATTTATATTTATTTTTTAATTTGGTTTGTTTTATTTATTTATAAAAATGTTTATTCTGGTTCTCTGCCCTTTTTGACGCTTTTTTTGTAATCCATATTCTCTATCTCTCTACTATATTCAGCATGTGAATGTTTTTAGTAAGTAAGGTTTTAATTGATTGTTAATTCTCGAGAAAATGTAAGAGTACGACGATCAACATAATGTTAAAAAAATCGATTTGGATTCACACTTAATAATAATATTTTATTCTATATTCTGGTATATGAAAAGATTCTATAAATGTAAAACTAGTTCACATTAGGCAAATATATGATCATAAATTAATTGACTAAATACAGAGTTGATTATTTTTTCACATTACGCACATTTATTTGACATTTTTTGTTTGATAAAACCTCTGTCAAATAGCAAACAAAATGTAAGGTGACAACATACATATAAATAATGAGTGGTCAGATTTGGCCAAACAACCATGTAGCACAAATTTATTTGACATCTAAGATAAAATGTACATGAAAAAATGTGGTGATTTTTACTGTTCCATCGCTATACATATAATAATTTTCAGGGAATTTGAATGTCAAGCTTTTTGGTGTTCACATTAAGAAAATGTTTTTCAAAAATCGTCAAAAATTAGCCTAATGTCGGCAAAAGGTTAATAATCCGTAAAAAAATGTTGAGATAATAGATAGTTGCCAGATGGTTTAAAAAAATTCGACAATTCGTTCCCAAGATTATATATAACGATTTATCTTGAGAATAAGAGTCTTTAAAAAAAATTATTTATAGGCTTAGATTAGATATCTAATATGACAAAAAATATGACAAATCAAATTAAAAAACATTTAACTTCTCTAACATCTACGTCAGATAGTGGGGGATTAAAAAATTAAATAGAAATAAATCTGCAGTCTCCGAACTGATAGTCCTATCCTCGGGTACGTAACACATTTAAAATGATTCTATTCTCGACTAGAAGATTCCATATGTATACAAATACAGTAAAAGCTCCCTTAACGGACAGCTCCAGTAGGCGGACAATTTTTTAGGTCCCATGGTTTAGGTGGCATTTTTAGAATAAATTAATCTCCGCTGGGCGGACGCTCTCTAGGGCGGACGCGGACACCTATTTTTTAAGAAAACATCTCTCGTAGGCGGACAAAAATCATAAAAGGTAAGCGAAATGTACCAAATATTATATAATGAAATGCTTCTTATTTTCATTTTTGTCCATGTTTGCATTCATATTTCATATTTATTTACATTTTTTTGAAGTTAACATAACTTTTTGCTGGTTTTGAGCAAAAACTAGTTTTTTAATTTAACTTTGACTTTTATACTTGATTAAAAATTCTTCATACTAGAAAAGAGAAAATGAATCTTGATCCCTAAAAACAGATGCTGTTCCAGTTATTTATGTCCTAAACACAGTCTTGATGAGAACACAATGGCGACAGATTCCCACAAATCTTGAAAACTTTTTTGAACAAAGGGCATAGAAATTCTACACATCAAGCAGGGCGACATTGTCATCAGTCATATAAAAAAAGTAATTAGGCGCAGCTTAAGATCGAGGCCAGGCTACCAACGTCATTTTCCCAAGTTAATCCTGTCTTTTTTAAATGGAGTTACATGCCAATTGTCAAGCTTGTGCTCAACATGCTTTTTATTTTTAAAATTTCGTGGAAAAAGCATTAGTAAAAATGCTGTTGAAAGAAGTCTGACCTTGTTTCGCGTGCGGAAAAATTACTAAATTTAGAAATTAAATTTAGGAAAATGGAATGAAAACGAAGAGAATCGAACTGTAGCCATAAATTCCATAAAATAAATTAAATAAAATTACGATTTATTTCAAATAATGTCTAAATGAAAATGCAAAACGTCATTTGCCGCAGAAGCAAAAGAAAAATGAAATCACAATTTTTAGTTTTTTTTTTTTTTATTTTTGTTTTAAATTTAGTAAATAATAAAATAAATTTTTCTTATATGTAACAAATTTTACGACTGTTCCGTTCATGAAGTTAATGTTACGATTATTTGACTTTCATCAATACTGATGTAATTTTTGGAGATATGAACATGAATTTTTTTATACATTATAAACCAGTAAATAAAACCAACATTTGTTGTTTAAGTGGTTACGGCCTTTGCATTTTAGTTGACGATATATATGTATCAATAAGAATATGTATATTTAAAAGTTAATTCATTACAATCAATCTTGAATATTGGAATAAAAAGATATAGTACGGAATTAGCTCTTTAAAAAAAATATTATGTACCATATCCCATAAGCGGACATCTCCCGATAACGAACAAATTCAGCGTGACGATCGCTGTCCGCCTATGGGAGCTTTTATTGTATTTGCGACCTTGTGAACCCGCCGCCTTAGGTCTGTATAGCTCAATAGTTATACTCGGTTAAACTTCTACTATCATCATGTCATCAGACCATCCGTTTAGAAACTGCAGATTATTTTACATTTTTCTTAAATTAATGGTCACGAATTTTCGATTTATTTCAACTAATTTCACACATCCAAAAATTTTAATTAAATTGTTATTAAAAATCGAATACATAATATAATAAGAAAAGAAAAAATCTTAAAATATAGACAAAATTCAATTGCAGTAAATGGAATAAACTTGTTTATTGAATTTTTCAAAAATAAGCCATCTGACATCTAAATAAATTTATACGCCCTTGATATGTGAAAAGAGATTAATTTGTTTTTTAAGCTTAATCAAATATTATATTAATCGAAACATAATTCCTTATCATTTATTATCCAAAATATTATGTTGATCTCGAATAGAAAAGGTTTGTAATAAATTATTATTATTATTATCTTTTATAATTTATTTTTTTTTTTTTTTGTTCCCTATTTTGTTTTTCTATATATTGGGGTTTACTTTTTTTATATTAAAAATATATATGTATATATATTTTTTTAAGTTTCCAAGATTGTTATTAGTAATTTTTACTTTACATTTTTCCAATAGGATTTATTACGTGAGAAACAACAACATATTGAACAACTTATGATCGAAAGAGATTTGGATCGTGAGGATTCACAGAATACAGCTTTGCAGTTTCAGAAAAATATCAATGAGGTAAATATATACAGCGATATTACTTATCCACCACCAAAACCAATATTCAATTCAACACCACCACAAGCTACAACAACAAGTGTTGTCTTACAAGCCGATCGAAGACGGCCATTTGGTGAACTCTCCGCAACATCGTTACAACAACCGATTTCGAAACGATCAACGTTGGTCGAACGTTCTAAATCCCGTTCGCCCACACCAACCTCTACTGGTTCGAAAAAGAAAGTTTGGTTTTGCGATAAACAGAAATTATATTTTCCCAATGGTTTTTAAATCACAATAATATGAATATTGTGAAGAACAGTTTTTTTTTTTTTTCGTTTCCATATTATAATTTTTAATAGTTTTAGGTTCTATGTAAGAAGGTCTTCTAACTATTCATTAATTAATCCAAGATTTGGTTCTTTTCTATATTATTTTGTCACAATTATATTTATGTAATTGTTTTCTTCTTATTCATTGTTGAATTTTTTTTTATTATTCTGTTTGCACAAAGTGTTATAGTTATTCTTACTTACGAGTATTTTTAAGTATTTAAAATGTAATTTTCAAATGCATTTAATTTGTTGCTAAATTCAATTAATATTGGATTTTTTGTTTAATTTTCTTCACTTTCCTGTTTTCTTCCTCTGACATTTTTCTTCTTTTTATGTTTTTATGTACACGATTTTTCATATTTGTAAAATTTTTATTTGAAATTGGTTTAATTAACAAATCATTTCATAAACAACTACTAATTGCATGTTTAAGAATTCTTATTTATGATCTTTGTTCGTTCAATGACAAATTTTACTTTACAAAACAATTTAAAAATTTTAACAGTATTAACTAATTTATTTTTTTTAACGTGCACAAGTTTTGAAATATAATAATATTTAAAATTATTATGAGACAAACTTAACAAATCGAATGTAATTAATCTTCAAAGAAACTAATTTCTTAAAATTAGAATCACTTTTGATTGTTTATAATTGGATCAGTTGTAAATCCTGTTTATTTAAAAATGAATCTTCATAAAATATAGTAGTACCTAATTATACATTGTTTCGAAATAAATTATATACATAAATCACATTATAGTATTCATGTGTAAATACACCGAAAAGGCTGTAATAATAAATTGTATATGATTTAAAGTTTTGAGTAAATTAATCCCAGTTTATTTCCTTTTTTAATTTATTTTAAAATACATTTAATTTAAATTTAATAACGCTCTTTCAAAGTTGATTTTCGTCAAATTAAAAATATTTCAATTTCACTCACAAATTTTGAGTTTGTTCTACTAAATTTTCACTTATATTTTAATTAACAAACTCCTATCATTTTATTTTCATTTGACTAATTGTTTAACAATTAATTAAATTTAATAATTGATATAATTTCAATGCAAATGAACAAAAAAAATTATTATGATAAAATAAAAAATCGGAAAAATTCATTCAGATTTTTAATTCTGATTCATTACCAAATAGTTCCACCTTTCTTCATTATGCAAAACATATTAAATATTATAATAGAATACATATTTTAATATAATTATTTATAACAATTTATTTAAAGCTTTTTTTTATAAAATTTGGTAAATGTTAATTTGTTATTATATTCTGAATTACTTGTTGTTGTTTTATTAATTTTTTTAATGCTTCATTGTTATTATTATTTTTTTTCTGACATGTGTAAAGAGGATTAAAAAAAATATATATATTTATAACAAATAAAATTTATTATTGTTTATGTTAAAATTGTTTATTATTTACAAAAACTTATTGCAATTGTTAGTCTTTCTGCTTTTATTTAAATGTTTATGATTGATTGTATGTGCGTTTTTTATTGTATTTGTTTCTTTTTATAAATTTTAAGGTTTGAAATCAAGATTGAAGTGAAAAATCGTGTGCATTTAACTATGAAACATGAGCAGTTGCTTCAAATTCAATTGCAAATATGTATCTAGCGCTCATAAATTAAATTAATAAAAAATAGATAGTAAATTCAATTAACTTTAACATATAATTATGTATATTGACGTAATTTGTATGTGCGTTAAAATTTCAGCTTAAATCTGTAAGATAAAAAAATAGAGGAAGAAAAGTAAAAAACGCAAAACTAAATTTTCTTTTAATATCTCTTTTAAAATTACTTTTTTTATATTTAAACATATACATTAAGGCGACACATTCAAAAATGACATTTTGTTACCCCCCTCCAAAATAAACCTTTGAATGTTTTATGATATTCGTCAACATATTTCGGTGTTAATCGTTCGTGAAATGGACCGTTTAAAAAAAATTATTTTTTCTAGTTTTTTGTATTTTATCCCAAACCAACATATAGAAAATGTGGTATCATTAAAAAAGTATTTGGAAGACTGTCTGATAAACCACGAAATTGAAAAAATGTTGAAATAAATATTAAACTAATGTCTAAAAAAAGCAAGTAAAAATTTAAATTTTCGAAAAAATCAAAATAACAATCAATATTGTGAAAAAAAAAACTTTAATAAATAGGATGTTTCGTGGAATATAAAAATATTGAGGTCAATTTTGGATGTCTTTTATACAAAAACCATAAAAAGGACCTCTTTCAAAAACGGTCCAGCTTACAAACGGTAGAACCGAAATATTTTGGGAAACATCATAAAACATATTGAGGGAGTGAGACGCCTTAATATATGTACATACGTTGTTTTCTTTTCGTAATTGGTTGTTATCAATGCATTTATATTTATTTTCTTATTCACATTTCTATAGAAAGTACTTAGTGATGCTGATCGTTGGGCCAGACTTATTGCACGTCGTAGTTTTCGTTTGGCTGATTTGCGCCGGGAATTTCGTGGCTGGAGTGGAAACCATGAGAAACATTGCATTCTTCATAGTGTGCTAACACCTCTACGCATTAAGTAAACACTCATCAGGCGCAAATTGTATTTTTTTCTCGCACGAAGACTTTAAACGGAAACCTGGCTTTAAATTTCTTTTAACATTATTGTTATTGTTGTATGAGTAGAAGGAGACCCTGTACCTCGTAGTGCTCAAAATAATATTCAAATAATCGAGTATGAAATCGATATTGGATAATTTTTCAAATAGACTTTTAGATTTTTCCTACAACCCCTTAACAAAATAAAAGTCCTCACAAATGATGTTGAAAATATATTAAAAATCATGTCCGTCGTAAAAACCAACCAAAATATAAACCAAATTTCTCAATACACTAAATTGGTTTCGATCGAAATTATCTCTTTTAATTTTTTTTAATTTTCTTTTTTGCAGAAAAAAATTAAAATTAAAAAAAAATATATAAATATTGTTACTGCCCTAAGAGCAGATTAATGAAACTATTTACTTCACCTGTTATTTCAACTATAATTTTATAAATAATTATAAAATATTTGATTATTTATAAGCGATACAAGCGAATTTTATTGCTTCTGTTATATATTAAAAATATATATATATACATAAATACACCTACTATTATTATTATTATAATTTTTATATCAATATTTATAATTGTTTAAACTTATGTTAATTATAATTACAAAATGAAAAATACATGAACATTTAATTTACGAAAACCCAATGCATTTTTATTTAAATTAATGAAAATAAAAGTATTAATTGTGTTTTTTTTTTTATTATTTTTTCCAAATTTATTATTGTAGCTTAAAACTTATATCGCTCATTTGGAGCGTCAGTTGAGTGAGGAACGTAAAAAAGCAGAAGATTTGCAATTCTCTATAGATGAAGCCACATTTTGTGGTGATGAATTAAATGTAAGATTCTTTTATACATCAATATATCTTTTACCTATATCAACCTATAACAATGGATACACAGATTTCTTTTATTTGTAAATTTCATTTTTTTTTTTTTTGTAAAACATTATCTTTTTTTTTTTTGAGTTATGTGGGGAGAGAAAAAATAATATAAGCATTTCTCAAATCAAGGAGGGAAAATGAAAATATTTTTCGGTATCAAAATAAATTTCGAATAGTACTTTTTTCACCTTCTGACAGTTACTGAGTTTTATAATGAAAATCATGATTTAATAATTATTTTTTGATTTTTATTTTTTTTTTTTTCTTAAAAAATAGAAATTATTTTTGATTTTAATTTTTGGTTCAAAATAAATTGATAATTTTTCGACTTTTATTTTTTGCTAAAAAAAAATAACTTGTATTTTTGATTTTTATTTTCTGCTTAAAATATAATGATTAATTTTTATAAAATTAATCAAAATTTTTAATTTTTTATAAAAAAAATCAAATTTACATTTAAAAAATGTAAATAATTTTTGAACAAAAAAATAAAATCCAATAATAAAAGTTATTTTTGATCAAAAAATAAAAGTCGAAAAACAATTTTGAGGAAACAATCAAAAATAATTGTTATGTATTAGTTTTTTATAAAAATTAAAAAAATAATAGTTTATTGCCTAATACGAAAGAACGTCAAAAAAAAAAAAAAAAAAAAAAAAAAAAGGAATAAAAGTATTCTACATGTTTTTAACATTTTTGGATCATTTTGATTTTTAGGTTTAAAAATTTTTAATAATCGTTATTTACGGTACATGTTACCGTTCTATTCGAAAATTATATATCTCCAAAATATGTTTTCTTTTAAAAAATTTATTTTTAATCCGAATTGTGGATTTAGTGTATTCAAAAAACCGACATTTTCAGAAGCATTTTCGAAAAATTGCCTTTTCAAAAAACATAGAAACTTATAGTTTTTAGTAGGAAAGTCCGATTAATGGGTTTTTAAAAATTTTGATTAATCTATACACAGATTAATCAGTTAATCGATTAATCAACAATTCTAATTAATCAAAATTCTGATTAATCAATTATTTTTAAATTTGATTAATCAAATTTGAATAATTTTATTCAAAGATTTCAAATTTAAATTAAACAAATGTTCAAAAAATGCTAAAAACAGTGTATACTGTAAAATATATGTTGTTTGGTATTTAAAGGACCTACATTTTATATTTTAAAATTTTGCATGAAATATTTTTTTAAATTGTTTAAATTAAAATTAAAAAAATAAAAAAGAAAGTCAAGTAAATTTAAAATTATTCAAGATTTTAATTATTCAAATTCCTGATTAATTGATTAAAATATAATTGACATAAATATAATTAATCAAATTGTTGAATTAATCGAATAATTGATTAATTTGAATTTTGATTATTCGGAATACTCGATTAATAGATTAATCGCACATCCCTAGTTTTTAGCAATGATTATAAATTAATTAAAAATAATTCAAAAAATATTATAAATAAAACCTACTGTTCAAATATTTCTATAATATTGTTATATGCCTTATAAACTTATTTCAATTGACCTAATTACGTCTCTAATTTTTTGGGACCTCGATTCCCCAACATTTAGTCAAAGATAGTGCTTATTACAATTTCATTATTTCTTCCGAATACCTTGGTTTTAAAAACATCAAGTTCTATTAGAAAATTATACATCTGCAAAATATATTTTCTTTATTTTTAATTAGGATTGTGGAATGTCCAGTTTATCGTTTGACAGTATCAAATGACTCAAGGGATTACTTCGGTATTTTTCACTGTTAAATAGTATCAAAAAAAGTACTATAGTATCAACTTTTCTATCCCTGGGTGTAACTTAAATCACAAATTAAGATATTTAAATTTTCAGAATTCAAACTAGAATCATTACCAAGTCGATTACATAATTCTTGTAGTATTGAGTGTTAATTTTTTTCAAATTATTATACAAAAACGTATGAATTGCTTCTATTAAATATTAATATTAAATAATGCACCCTATGAAAATATAATAAATGAAGAACACTGCACAGTGGTTCCAAAACGCTTTTTTTTGGAAATAATTCAGTAACTAAAGACTAAAGACCCCTAGCGGGTCAGGGGGGAGTGGGTGGCCCTCCAAAGTAGCCCATTTCGGGTATGTCAATTTTTTAAAAAATCGCCAAAAATTCATTTATGATATGACAGAAAAGAAATTTTGTACATAGATAGTCCTTGTAAATCTCTACAAAAAATACACTTACATGTGTAGGTCATCTCTTTTAGTTTAAGAGATATTCGGGTCGAAATAAATTTTTACCTCATTTTTAGCCTCGCCTTTTTTTAGTTTTTTAAACTTGGCGGGCTTAATTTTTCCCCTAGATTCTAAATAATATTCTAAATAATATTATTGCAAGAATCATATAATTATATGAATTCGTTAAAAAGTTATATTAATCTTAATTTGGAACTTTAAAAAAATTTTAATTTTTTTGTGTTTTTTTCCAAAAAGGTGGCAATATTTATTCAGTGATAAAATTAGTTTTTTGTTCTGAGCTTTATCATTTTTTTAATGTTTTCAAAGGAAATCTCAATGTAAATGCGTGTAAAGTAAATCCACGAGCCCTATCCAAATTTAGTCAATTTTGGTATTTAGCTTTTTCTTTTTTTGTTAAGTTCTCAAATCGCAAAGCTGAGATCGACTTAAAATTATTTTAATTTTTTAGCTCTATATGTAAGGTATACATCCAAAAAGTATTTTCTGACGGAGGCCCCTTATAACGACAGGGTGACCATTTCAATGAAAAAAGTAAATTTTTGAAGGAAGCTTTCCCCCAACTAGAATTTTTGGTATTTTGGAGTAAGAAAATGGGAATCTATTTGTTTTTTTTCTTTTAAGGACAATTTTTTTATATTATACTAAAATTTTATAATGATAGCTTAATTAATGTAGATTTTATTTAAGTTAAAATATTTTTTTTTTCGAAAAATAACACTAAATTTTTTTGTTTTTTTTTATCAATTTAATGAAAAAATTTAATTCAAGTATTTTATTATTTACATATTATTATTTTTAAAGTAAAATCCTTTCCAATGATACCAAATACTTGCATAATAAATCCTTTACACAATCGTTTAAATACATACTGAAACTTGACTCAGCGAAATGTGCACATTTTCCTTAATTTCCATAGTAAATGTGTGCTGCAGCATTCTATATAAATAAGTGCATAGCAGTTTCAACGTGTTTTTTTTTTAAATAATTTTGTGCAAATTTTGAACCGTTAAATATATTTAAATGAAATTTCACATAGTTATTACTGAAGTAGTTTCCAACTATTTAGGTGGTCTCGGGCAGGTTGGAGGACCTCCAAAATGGGTCACCTCGGATATTATATAAGAAATAATTTCGGAGGTTCTCCTCCTTCGCACATACCAGCTAGAAACTTCTAATTTTTAAACATATTTTGGAAAATACCTCAGTAATAACTATTTTAAATTTCATTGAAATATTTTGAACGGTTCAAAAGTTCAACGAAATTATTAAAAAAAACACGTTGAAACATATATACATAAGAGCACAGCCATTTCAATGTGTTTTTTTAAATAACTTTGTTTAACTTTTGAACCGTTCAAAATATTTCAATGAAATTTAAAACAGTTACTAAACTAAATTTTTTCATTAAATTGATCAAAAAACGAAAAATTTTTGTATTTAGTGTTATTTTTCGAAAAAAAATTTAATATTTGAACTTAAATAAAATCTACATTAATTAAGCTATAAAATTTTCGTATAATATAAAAAAATTTGTTCTTAAAAGAAAAAAACAAATAGATTCCCATTTTCTTTCTCCAAAATACCCAAAATTCCAGTTCGGGGAAAGCTTCCTTCAAAAATTGACTTTTTTCATTGAAATGGTCACCCTGTCGTTATAAGGGGCCTCCGTCAGAAAATACTGTTTGGGTGTATACCTTACATATAGAGCTAAAAAATTAAAATAATTTTAAGTCGATCCCAGCTTTGCGATATGAGAACATAACAAAAAAAGAAAAAGCTAAATACCAAAATTTACTAAATTTGGATAGGGCTCGTGGGCAGACCTTTGTCCCTAACTCCTCCAGATTTACTTTACACGCATTAACATTGAGATTTCCTTTGAAAACATTAAAAAAATGATAAAGCTCAGAACAAAAAACTAATTTTATCACTGAATAAATATTGCCACCTTTTTGGAAAAAAACACAAAAAAATTAAAATTTTTTTAAAGTTCCAAATTAAGATTAATATAACTTTTTAACGAATTCATATAATTATATGATTCTTGCAATAATATTATTTAGAATATTATTTAGAATCTAGGGGAAAAATTAAGCCCGCCAAGTTTAAAAAACTAAAAAAAAGGCGAGGCTAAAAATGAGGTAAAAATTTATTTCGACCCGAATATCTCTTAAACTAAAAGAGATGACCTACACATGTAAGTGTATTTTTTGTAGAGATTTACAAGGACTATCTATGTACAAAATTTCTTTTCTGTCATATCATAAATGAATTTTTGGCGATTTTTTAAAAAATTGACATACCCGAAATGGGCAACTTTGGAGGGCCACCCACTTCCCCCTGACCCGCTAGGGGTCTGTACTCCTCCAAATCAACTCGAAAACACCTCAGCTCTGACCATTAAAAATTTTATAGAGATACCTCTAACGGTACTTTAGTTACTGAATTATTTCCAAAAAAAAAAAGCGTTTTGGAACCACTGTGCACTGGGTGTTTTAGTGAAAAACCTAAAAATTAAATTCCATTAAAAAAAGCTAATCTTTGGCAGTATCAAATGACTTGTGGCAGTACTTCGGTACTTTACTATCAACTTTATTTTTTTATTTTTGTGTCTATTAAATTATTTCTAAATAGATTTTAAGTAGTTTGTTAGTCAATGTAATTGTCGAATGTTTGTAAATGCTGTGACGATATTTAACTTTTTTTTTTTTTTTTGTGTATATTTTATTCCAAAATTCGATCCATATTTCAAAGTATTAATTAAATTAATTAATTATTAGTATATCTTTTCAATCTATCCGGCTGAATATTCGATTTCGGATTATGTCAAAAATTCGGTGTGATTTATATTTGGTTAGGGGGAAATTTTGGCCGAATACCGAAACTGTAATTTTTAGATTAATAAGTTGAATACAATAAGCCTATTCATACAAAATCCTGTAGTGTATATCATTTTATATTCGCAATAATGTAATACTTGAGGAAGGGTCATATAAGAACGGGTTTTTCTTGATTTTGATAGTGTTATTTATACGTAAAATAAGTCGCTCTTTCGCACATGCCGTTGCGGTATTGATAGTTATATTTTCGTGATCAGCGATTTAAAAATAATAAACATAAATCTTTACATTAGCGGATTTAAAACAGTATCAATTGTGGTCTATTAATAATTTTTATTAAAAATGAGCTAATTTATTAAACTTCTTTAAAATTGAACTTACCTTTAGTATAATTTGTATAAATAAGTTAATAAGCGAAAAATTCCGCGGTGATTTAAAGTTGAGTTCAACCGTGTTACAGAGTATGTTGTTTCAGTAATACTAGATTTCTTTGGATTTAAAGTTTTTGTTAGAGTTAAAGTTTGATTTCGGACTAACTTTTGTATGGGAGCTAGGTGAAATAACGGACTGACACAAATTAATTTTTACAGATAAAATTATTGCTACATTATTATCTCAATTTAAAAGCAAAATTATCAGTCATATTTTTAGTTTATCTTTATTAAAACAACAAATTATTTGATAAAAACTATAATTACAAATATAAAAATTTCTTATGTTTATTTGTTTATTTTGAATATATTGTAAGAAATTCCAGTCATCTCATAAAGGCAGCTTAGATTTTGCGGGTTTAATGGCAATAAAAGTGATTACAAATCTATGAGATGAGATTATATTAGAAATATTTATGATAGCCTATTGGCAAAATGCTAAAAAATGCTTACCAAAATATTTGAATTGAAACGATCGCACGGACTATAACTTCGAAGAATTACGGGAACATCTAGAATAGCATAAAAAATAACAATAAAAATTCATACTTACATGCATATGTAAACAGAAAACATTTTAATCTTTTACTTACCATACATGGACCACAAATTCTTTAATACGTATTATATCCTGTAGGTTTATTCTTCAATTTACCCAAAGAAATTCAAAGGGAAAAAATCAAAAACAAGAAGATTTTCATCATAGAATAGAACTAGAAGTTTATGTGAGAGCCACCCTATACTAAATTTTAAAAAAATTTACTCATTTTTTTGAAAATACAAAAACAAAATATATGTGACTACATGTATTTTGTTTTTGTATGAATTAGGTTTTTGACAATTGAATTAGGTTTTTTTCTCTCACATAAATATCTAGTTGTTAATCTATGATTTTCATTTTCATGTTTTGATTTTAATTTTTGCTAAAATTTTAATTTTAAAGTGACATATTTTTCTAGTTTTTTTTTGTAAATGTTCTTATTTTTTATTTGATTTTTTATATGACAATTTGTTCTTATTCCCTTTTAAATTTAAAAATGTCTAAAAAAGTAATTATATTAATAATTTATTTTATTAAGTTGTAGTAAAAATCCAATTAATAAATTTATTAAAAAATATTTTGAGAGATTTTTTCTGTGTACGACATAGACAGATTTTACAGGTGCATAGCTCTAATGAAAATCAATTGAGACATTTTTAAAGATAATAACTCAGAGGTAAAATGTTTATTAAAAAATGCACTTGTAATGCAATTGTAGTTTTACAATGGACTTTTCATAAATTTCTACCTCTTCGATTTTAATGTTTTTTTTTTAGTATATTTACTACAAACTACAATATTGTTTTGGGATAAGATAATTTACTATTTTTTATATATATATATATATATATTTTTTAGAAATAAGTGCAGTTATTTCATACAAAATTAATTTTTTTTTTAGTAATAAGTATTTATCGTTGTATTTTATGAATAAATTTAATTAAAAAATAAACTCCAAAAAAAAAAAAACGAGAGAAGAAGATATAGTCGGTCAAGACCGACTATATGATACACCATTGCGTATGAGCACACAAATTCGAGAAGTGGATTTATATTAGAGCTGTAGACCAACACTTTAATTAAATCTAAAATAAAGTATACAAGTACAAAATAATGGGTTAATAATAATATATTGATGATTTTATGCATTATAGGGCGATTTCCGAAAGTGGGTTTATATGGGAGCTATGGTAAATTATGGACCGATTCTCATAAATTTTAGCAATGTTGTTTCTACTTATATAAAAGTTATTTGTGTCGAAATTAACTTGATACTATCTTTCGTATGTGATTTATGCACATTAAAGTGATTTTCGGAAGGGGGGTTTATATGGGAGCTATGGTCAATCGTGGACCAATTTTCATAAAATTTGGTACAAAGATTGGTACTTACACAAAACTTCTTTGGACCGAATTTCATTAAAATATTCCTAATATTAAAGCATTTTTAAGTGTGAAAACTCTATTCCGGGGGGACATTTGTATGGGGGGTAGGTGAAATAATGGACCGATCATAACCAATTTCAATAGGCTTCGTCCTTGTATCATAAAAGTCCCACCTGCCAAATTTCATTCAATTATCTTCAAAATTGCGACCTGTACTTTGTGCACAAGGTTTACATGGACAGCCAGCCGTCCAGCCAGACAGACGGACGGACGGACATCGTTAGATCGATTTAAAATGCGATTCTGAGTCGATTGGTATACTTTAAGGTGGGTGTTGGATAACTCATTCTATGCGTTGCAAACATCAGCACAAACACATAATACCCCAACCACCTATGGTGGTGTAGGGTATAAAAAAGCACAAAATTTATACAAAATAATAATAACAATTTTATATGAAAAAAAATCTGTTGGATTATTTTCTAAAACATTTTTAAAAATATTAGATCATCTTGTCCCAGAACAATTTATTTCGCAATTTTTAGTAAACATTATAAATGTTATAATATCGAAGGTAGAAAAAAAAACTGATAAACTTTGTTCGCGATGTAGAAAAATTTAAAGTTATTTTGGATGCTAAATTTTATACATACAAGAAGAAACTTGTTGACTCTGTTGAAATTTGAACCCGGGTATCATTTTCAGCTTCTGTTTGTCTATAGTCTTACTCAAATGAAATGAAACATGCTATGCGTGAGGTTTAATTTGTTTATGTACGAAAAGCTCATATTAGTGTGCACTAGAGAATCCATTATTCGGGTTTTCATTTTAATAGGTTAATTGTAAAACATACATAACACTAGTTATAGTATTTAATCTTTTGAAATATTTATTTAGAAACATAATGTAGATCAAGTTCTTTCACAAAATATTCATCTTATCAATTCTTTCGCTTATTTGTATGAAAAAATTAAATTTTTTTACCTAATACTAAAAAATGTTTTCCTAATTCATCATAATTTCCTTCCAAATTCTTTTTTTATCCGCACAGGGAACCCAGCAAAAACATAGTAAAGTCATGTAGCTACGGATTTGGTAGCTTTTTAATGATAAGTTGTTTAGTAACTACATATTTATAATGCGATATGTAAACTTTAATGCAAATGCAATTTTTTCTGAAGCATTTAAAAACTTTCTTGTCTTCTTATCTAGCCGAATCAGATATTTTACTAAAAAATCGCATCGATTTGTTAGTGCATATTTTTGCATATTTATTCAAGAAATGCAAATTTCTTTAATGCACAAAAATTTACATATTTTACTTTATAATGCTTATAAATTTGCATATTTCCAATTCGTTTTAATTTTTTTTGTTACAGTGCATCGATTTGTTAGAGCCTATTTTTGCATATTTACTCGAAAATGGATATATGGATGGTAAAATCATCAAAAGCCATTAACATTTTTTAGCAAAATATTTTGCTTGTAACCTGCTTAGCCCACGTATTACACCGAAATTCCTTATTGAAAGCCCCTGCATGCGTTGCAAAATTATTACGAGATTGGTATCTTAGCTTGATGCTGTAAAATATTTGTTATGAAAAATATTTTGACCATTTAAATAAATAAAAAAAACAGTGGATTAGATGAAAGATAGCAACTCCAAAGTTGTAGAAAATGTTAAACGAGTATTAACCTTAATATTTCTTAAGGTTAATACTGTTCCAGCTTTGAATTTCCTTCAGAAACTATTACCAAATCAATGTGTTTAATTGAAAAAAACTGAATTATTCTACGTTCAGATCTCGTATTTAGAAGAATACTCTCAAAAATACAATTATTCAAATACGTGCTTATCGCATCTGTTGACGTGGAAGGATAATTTTCTTTGTAAATTTTTTTCGCAAAATAGACAATCGTTTACGTTTAACAATTTGTAAAAAAAATGACTATAAAAATAAAAGTATCTAACTAAAGTTTTATGTATTAAATCTAATGTCACGAATATAAATTCGACAAATTAATTCCGAAAGAGCTCAATTTTAAAAGAGTACAGTTACTAGGGTATCCTAATTGTTCGATTTTTTCATTGTTCGAATAAAACGAATAATTCGAATCAGCCATTTTGATTTATTCGAATTATTCCATCACGCATTTGAAATTATTCGAATTGTTCAAATAATTCAAAATATAAAATGAAAATTTTAAATTTTGATAAATTTTTAAATATTTTATTGTAAGAGGAAAACAAAAACTACTTAACAGCTAACAATTCATTGTAGTATATATACACAAAAACAAAAAGTCTATATAACAAATGTTAGAAGCGATTCTTTTTATTTTTAATTGTTCAAGTCCGAAACTAAAATATTTAAAGGATTTGTTTTTAGAATTATAACTTCTTGCTGTAACGTTTATGTATTTATAAAAAAAGTTATCTGACCACCCATCTACTGTTATTGAAAGGCGATCTTTATTTTCAATAATTTGTCGAATTTCCGTAATAATATCACTTTTCTTTTCAGAATAAAAATTGACAATATAATTCCATTCCATGGTTTCCCTTGATGGCATTCTTAAATTTCTAGAATTTAAAAATTCCATTGTAACATATATATTATCTTCTGCTACACTTCTGCATATAATTTCTTCAAGGGAATGTAGAGTTTGGTTTTAAATAAATCGCAACATTGGACCGATTGAAGCTGTTGATGTTGTTGGTAGTTCTTCTTCATGATTTTCTATTTTAATATTGTGGGACGTACGGAGATGATAAATACCGCTCTTGATAAAGTATTTCCATACAAAGCTCATTGTAAAAAATATATCTTTTATATATACACAGATGTTTTTAATCATACAATGCTGATTTTATATATAACTTATATTTTTTAAAATGTTGTTGATCTATAAATTTTTTAATCAATCAACAAAAACCTTTCGTTTATTTTCAAAGAAATTGTTGGAAAAATTATTACTTACACTTATATTTTTTATTCTATAATTCAATATGGTGTGGTATGTTAGGTGAAAAAGCTACTGGAGACAAGAAGTCCCTGTTACAGCTTTTAGTTGAGTTAATAACAATTTAAATAATTAAAATTTGTGTAATAAAATTTTATTTATTTAAATTAAAAAAATAATAAAGTAGTTGTAAAATATTTTATATTTATACAAATTGTTAAATAATAAGCTAAAAGAAGTATAATAAAAAATAAAATTATTCGTTTTATTCAAATATTCGACAGAGAAATATTCGAATTATTCGTCATTCGTAAAAATTATTCGAATTATTCGAACGAACATTATTCGAATGGATACCCCAACAGTTACCAATTCATATATATCGTCCATTCCATGAAAGAAAGCTAAAGAATATTTTTTATGTCTTCCGATTTTAATAATATTTGGCATACGCATTCCCTATGGATCCAATTAAATATCTTCATTTTTGTTTTTTTTTTTTTTTTTTTTTTTTTGAATTTTGAAAAATTTTCGAATTTAAGAAGAATATGTTCACTATAAATGTAGTAATTTAAAAATAATATCATTTAAAATCGCATTCATAATGCAAATGCAATTTTAGTATGCATTTTTGAAAAATTTCTACACTTTCAATTTTTTTCTTCTTTTGATATAAAATACATTGTTATGTTTGCTAAAAATTGCAATATAAATTGTTCTGGAACAAAATGGTTCACTATTTTAAATTTTTTTTAAATATTTCTTTAAATTTTTTCATACAAAAAATTTCTGTTTTTTAAATTTTTAATATGTCTGAGCTTATTTTAAAATTAATTTTAATCATAATAATTAATAATTTGTTATTTGCGGTAGAAAACCTTTTTGTCTCAGATTAAGTGCTAATGTTTTATATAACAAACATATTTGTCTTCAATATTAAGCAAACATATTTAAAATCAAAAGGGTAGAAATTTCTTAAAAATGCATCCGAATATTGCATTCTTTTCGTGAGTGCATCATTCGCAAAAAAATTATTTTTAATTCATATAATAATTTACAATATTTATCGTAATAAACTTTATACAAGTTTTTAAATCAATAAAATCCGACGTATACTTAAGGAGTTATAAACATTTAAAGCTACATATTACTAAAAGAGTATAATCAAAAAAAGTTAAAAATAAAAATGTTTGGAAAAATTTAAATTTTTGTATGAAAAAATTTATTAAATTAAAAAAAAAAAATATTAAAAGTAGTATATTTTATTGAACAGTTATTTTTACATTTTATAGTAAAGATTGCTTTTTAACATATTTAAAAAAAAAAAAATTAAAATCGAAACGGTAGAAATTTTATTATAACATATTAATCTTCCACATGCAGTTTAAATCATTAAAATCCATTAACAGCTTTTAGAGATATTGATGTTTGAAGTTACACACTTTTCCGATTTTGTTGACTTTTCGAAAAATTAAAATCGTGAAATTCGCGAATTTTTTAAAATTCAAAAAAATAAAAATGGAGATATTTAAATGGCTCCATAGGATATATGCGTGCCAAATATGAACTAAATCGGATGACCCTCCGTCAAAAAATTGACATTTTTTATAAATCATTCATGGAATGGACGATATGTATTATGAAAGGCAAAATTTGCGAATGACTTTTTTTTATCTAAAATACTTTATTTCTTTTATGTTTATTACATTTTTGGTTATTGTTAAGTTTTTTTTTTTATGTAATGCATAGGGTAACTAGTTGCCTCTAATGCCATCACTTTGTTAAAATTCAGCTAATGTGTAAGTAGTGAAGAGCCATTATATTAGCAGCTTAACTCATTACATTACAACCAAATGTTTTTGTTGGTGAAATTATTTATAATTTTTATAATTATAATTTTCAAGAATAACAACCGAATTTCTTGGAGAACAATTCATTTGCATCTCTTTTTAATTAATATCTATGGATGCTGTTTGAATTACTTCTTAAGCACAAGAAAACGTACACTTGTTGATACTTTTTAATAATAAAAACATTTAAAAAAAAATATATAGGTACCTACCTAGTTTTAAAAATAAAAAAATGTTTTGAATTTATAACCTCAAAAAATTAAATTTGTGTTAATCGGTTATTCGACAGAATTTATTTGGTTTAATCATTATTCGAAAATGGGCAATTTTAAATTATTCAAACAGTTAATCCACAAAAATTAATCGGATAACCAAATGACGGATAATCGATTGGATACTTTAGCATGGAAATCAACACAAATGGCTACGTAGTATCCTGTTCTTATCGTAAAACATTAAATTTAGCCAAAATGTTTCAATTGTTATCCACTTCCATAAGTTTAGGTTCGTTTAAAAGTCTTTAGATTTTTCATACAATGTTGTACCATACTAGCTCATGTGCCATTGTGTATGAAATATGACAGTGTTCAAATTTGCTCTGAATTTGAGCAATGGCCACCTATCTAATTGTACTTTTTGCTTTAAAAATGTTTAGCCATTATCTTATTATTTCGAATTAATTTTAAACAAATTGGTAATATGAGGTACCGTAAATTTTTTCTAATATTTTAAAAGTTCAAAAAATATTAATAGAATTGTGAAATACTCCAACCGTAACAAGAAGGTCTAGGGAGAGTGGTAGCCCCCATATAAAGTAAATATCAATTATTGCATATCTGAAGAACTGTAGAAATAAAAGTTTTAACATTTTGTTAGGATAATTTTTAATAGGACGGATAGGGTTTGAGTTAGTAGTAGCCCCCATACAAAATAAATTTTAATTATCCCATATCTAATGAACTTGTAAAGTATGGAATTATTTTTCTTATCAAGTTCCAAAAGATGAAAATAGAACGGATAGGTCTAGGAGGTGCTGTAGCACCCTTAAGATTTTTTAGAAATAATTTTCTTATTAAGCTCCAGAATTTTTTTTTTTTTTTTTTCTTCAATATTTAATACATGGTAGCTTTTCAGGATGCTCTTTATGTGGACCATTACTCCCCATGGACTTATGCGCCCTATTTGAAATATGATGTGAAAATTGTTTCTAAAAATGTTTAAGATTTTGACAGTAACACTCCTATTCGTCTAATTTTCATTCTAAGTTTGGAGATTGATGACAAAGCAATAAAATTTAATGAAATTAAATTCAATATATTTTCAACTTCTTTTTTAACCGTTTTTTGTTTCCTATCCGATTTCAAATCATCTTTTTATATAAATAAAATAAATGAAAACATGCTCTTTATCACTTATAGTTTTCGAGTTATTTGCGTTTGAAATTTTAACTACGTTCTTGATCCATTTGTTTTTTTTTTTTCATATATATCTAGTGTTTATAAAAAACCGACTTTTCAAAAAACCGGTTTGACGGTTAACCGAAAATTGGGAAAAATTATAAAACCGGTTTTTCGGTTAACCGTCTACTTAAAAACCGGTTAAACCGGTTAACCGACATATAAATAATTGCTCTAATTTTGTGCTTAATAAAAATATGTTTGGTTAAAAAAAGTGTTTTTCAGCTTATTGGTTTAACCATGCACCAAATAATAAACACTTTATAAATAGCGATTGATTTACATCGAATAATATAATTTATAAAAACAATTTTTTTTTTTTTTATCTTTTAGCGATTTAAAATTATTCTATAAAGCAATTTTAGTATAAGTTTTTTTTTTCAATTTTTCTAAATTAAAAATAAAATAAAAATTAATAATTTTAAAGCATCTCAACAAAAAGGAAGCTTCAGGCCTAGAATAATGTACTTTATATTATGATTTATATTCACCGCTTTTGAAGTTTTTCTCTTAAAGAAATATTTATGTAACTTTTATAAAAAATGTAATTAATAAAAATATCTGTACAAAAGAGATGTTTTTAATGTTTAGAAGAATTATTAATCATTTAAAAGTACATTTTCTGCATTTATTTAGTTCTACTTTTGAAGTCTTTCTTTTTTTTCCTATTATCCTATATAAATTGTTATAGCAAGCTTTTTTAGTTGTTTTAAACAATTTTCTTATATTTTAAGTTCAAAAAAAAAAAATTAACAAAAAGAAGAAGTCAGTGATATTTTTTAGCATATTTTTAAACCGGTTAACCGACGCAAAAAAACCGGTTAACCAAAATTGAATATTTCAATTTAACCGAAATTTGAAGAAAAAAACGGTTTTTCGGTTAACCGGTTTATAAACACTATATCGACGCCTCCATTCTATAACATTCTAAGTCGAAAATGTGAGCTCTCAAAGTTTTCACGCGATATCTCATAAACTATATAAGATACGCCATTTGTTCTTTCACTGTTTTTAGTAGAATTTGAGTAGAATTATTATAGTATTTTCTGAATTTACAAATTTTAATTGGATCATAGCTAAAAATGATATAAAATGTTTTAGCACTTAGAAAACATTGACTATTAGTCGTCTAATTGTACTTAGCATGTTTTTGATAGGTCTATTGTTTTTAAGTTAATCACCTAAGTATACATATAATATTTTAGTTTGGGCAAAAATTTTAGAAAATTATATTTTCCTACATAGACGAATTTTTAGTTAAAATGTTATAAAAAAAAAAAAAAAAAATTATTTTCTTTTTTTAAATTAATTTTATTCGTAAAACAAAAAAGAAAATTAAATATGTATAATAATTCAGTTCAAACAAAAAGTAGTTATAACATAAATTCAAGGTTACTTAAAAATAATTATAAGAATAAAGATAACAGGAACAGTATTAATTCAGTATAACATTAAATGAGCAGAAACTATATTGTATTATTCAGTCGTCATTATCTGACACGACTACATATTATTTTCCATTAAAACCATTAAGTTGTCTGTAGAAATTTTGGTAAAATTTTCTAATTAAATTTTGATCACACAGATATAAAAGATCTTTACGTTTATCTTCCGTTATAGGAAATCCGGATATGCATGCTTTTGGTATAACAATTTTATTTTCTTCTCTTCCTAGTTTCATCATATATTTTTATTTCTTTATTTTTTCGCGAATTTTCTATATTTGTGCAAACTTTTTTTGTGCAGTGTTATTAAATTTGCTATAAAAGCCCATTGAAGTTCCTGGCTGCCATTTTTATAAAATTTTTTAAAAATTTGTGTTCTTATATCTTTAGACAGCTTTTGTGAACATCTCATTCTACAAGATTCTTTGCAACCTTCTTTTAACTCTTTCTTTGGTATAAACTGACTTTTTTATTATAATGGTTTTTAAAATATTTTGCTTTATTTTTATTTCACTCGGATGGACGTCTATGTCTTTTGCAAAAGTTTTCGGGTGTTGTATCAAATTCCGGATTTAAATTTTTCTTTTTTAATTTTGGAGTTATTGGACTAAATTCTGGATTTGATTCTGCTTCCTACGAAGTACTTGATGGATTATATTCGCTGCAACTGCCGGGAAATGGCTCTAAAAGTTGAAGCGATACTTAAAATAAATTATATAAAAAAGTGTCTATAAACATAACTATTGCAGATGAATTATTCGATGTGTTATATTCGCAGTCACTCCCGGGATATGTTTCTAAAAAATTAATAACTTAATATAAAATAATTTAAATATATCACATACCTGTGAATCAGAATTTTCACTATTTTCATTATCAAATTTAGACGATTTTTCGTTTGCTGGACTAGTTTGCTCTTTATTTCCTGTCAAAAAAGTCCAATATAAATAAGAACAACATTTAACTTAAGTCGTGAATTTCTTATCAACACTTGATTATATTACATTGAACTTATACTTTTTGATTCACCTTTTCCTAATAAAAAACTTATTAATTATATCAGATAATATGGAATCTAATAAATAATACCTCTCACGTTATTTTTTTGCTAAATTTATCATTTTTCTTGCACGCGAAATCATTTTATATCCGAAAATACAAAAATTAGGCGTCCGATTTGTTTGACTACTTTTTCCAAACTAAAACATCTTATGTACACTTAAGGCCCAACCAGTCAACTTTGCAACGCAACGCAGAATGAAGAAAGGTAGCGTGAAACATTTTGTACAACTAGTCAACAAAAGTAAACGTATCATATGTTTTTGAACATTCATTGTGTAAACAACTCTGTTTTCGGTTATTTTGTGAACAAAATAAACTACAGGGTTGTTAAAAACTTACGCAGCTACGTAAAAATCTATTTTCTGTAGATTTCTGCGATACGCTACCTAGAATTTTTGTGTCAATAGCTACATACACACATTTGCATAAAGCTTGTTGAAACAGCTGATTGCGATACGATGATTTTTAGTTGAGTGGTTGGGGCTTTACACGCACAAAATTATTTTTTTTAATTCGGGGAAAAACCTTTTAACTACACTTACAGACACTAAAAAAAGCACACTGAACATACCAAATACACATAGAAAACACAACGTTAAGAAATGTCCCTTCCATAACATACTAAATCAACTTAGTTTTCAAGTCAATTTAAAATTGTCCAAGCAAAAGTATTCTAAGTGTACTTACTACATTTTAGAATGGAAAATTTTTACGACTATGTGTGTAGTATAAGTATATTTTGACAGTATTTAATAACAATATTTTGACAGTATTTAAATTAGAGAACGTAGGATTCAAAAATTAAAGAACATTAAAAACGTTCTAAGTACACTTAGAACGTTATAGAATGGAGGCGTCGATATATATCCCAGTATTAAAATTGATGGCGATATCTTTACTGAGTTCATAAATAATCAATTTCGAAATTTAAAAATTTTATTTTATTATTTTTTTAGCCGAAAAAGTATACACTATTTTTGCTCTAAAATGTAATGTTCTTTACTTTGAGTCTACATTAAACAAATTTTTATCAAGACAAACGTCAAAATTTTATCAAGATAAAGATTTGTCTAATGTAGACTGAATTTGTCAGTGTTATTGCAGCGTTAAAAGAAAATTGTCAGCGCTCGAGCTCTGACAACTTTGTCTTGATAATGCTTAGTAAAAGACGCCATCTTGATTGTTGTTGGTACTTTTTGCATGGCTTATTATGACCTACGTTTTCCCCTATAATTGATAGAGATAAAAAATTATCTGCAACTTAAACAAAAATTTGACGTTTGTCTTGATACAAATTTCTCTAATGTAGACTCAAAGTTAACAACGTATAATAACTTTATATCTTGCTGAAATACAGGATGACCCGAAAACTTTTAAAAAATTATGTCAAAATCATAGTGATTTGCAGAGAGAGATAAATATATAAATATATGAATGTCTATCCTTTTTATCGGTATTTTATTTGTAAACTAATTTTATTGGTTTGGCAATTTATTAAAAAATGTATGTTATAAAAGGAATAAAAACATGCGCATACTTAGAAAAGTTTTTTAATCTAAACGAACAATATAACAAAAAAATATTTAGTAAATTATTATTTTTTTTTTTTTTGTTTGTTTTTGAATTCGTGTTCATTCATTATTTTATAGAAATTATAAAATTTCTTTAATGTTTGCATTAATTTGTATTTCAATTTAAAATAACAAAATTTCTACAACTTTTAGTTCCCGGGAAAATATATTGGGAAATCAATAAGATAGAAGATATTAATTTCGTTTTTGAACATTTCTATTGAATAATGCATAAGCATGTATTTTATTACTTTAAGAATTTTATAGTTTTAAAGGTAAGATATATTTTATATAGTACCGTCATTATTCATAATCCGACCAGTATAATTTAGCAAATGAAAATTAGCAAGCAAAGATTTTTATTTTGAATTGTTAATTGTGAAAAACTTCAAAATAACCATATGATTTGAAATTACTTTTTTGACATATCCCATTGGTTTCCTGTCTGTGTAGTCTGCGGTTTTGACTTAAGTCTATAATACGAAGAAAATACCTTTTGAAAAGGACATTATTGTTTCTTAGAATTGTATTCATGATAGTCAATACCTTTTCTGATACGTTTGAAACAAGTCTTAAGGCAGTTTTTTCACTTTGATTGAAGCACCTCAAAAACACGCATTTTTGTTAAAATAACCGATTTTCCAAGTTTCGAAATAAGTAGGCCACTCAATTTATTTTGATACTGGGTATTGCAATGAAGTTATTGGATAATAAAGCATACATAGCGGAAAATTCTAGAATTTGTTGTGTGCGCTGATGATACTTATATACGGTTTTTTAAAAAAATTTATAAAAGCTAGAATTATCGTTACAGAGAATGATCCTAGTTTGGCAGATAATATCCTGCTTGACCACAAACTTCGATGGTGATATATTATTCGAATAATTCTCGAACATTTCTCTGACAAAACCTTCGAGAACGACTATCGAAGGCGTTTCGAGAATGAATTCGTAGAGCTCAACTGTCGTTCAGTTTGTGGCAGGAAATCAGTCGAAATCGAAGTATCCTTTGTGATATCCATATCGAATATTAAGTGATATCGTTAACGAAATTAGAAAATGTTCTTTAGAGATCAGTTTTGGATATCGATATTACTAACAAATCGTTGCCAATAGTTCTATTTTGTTTCCCATTTAAAATTAAAAGTTGATTTAATTTTTAAACATGTCTTTTTTTTATTTTAAGCTCAACAAAATACACCAAAAATTCAAAAAATAAAATGGATTTAAGTACAATAAATAAGAAAATAAAAAACAAGAATGGTAACACTTAAAAATTTAAATTTTCTAATACAATTGGAACACAGTGCTATATGTCGATGGTCCCAGAGGAAGACACCATAATATTAGTTTTTCTGTTGTCCAAATATACATTTTTAGGTCAAAATTTGCAGAAAATACATAGTTTTTTTAATTAAATATGGAGAAACTTAGAAGAATAGATAATTTCTCTAAACATTTACCTTCGAGATTTTATAAAAAAAAAATTAATATTGCGATAATCCGATATTTAACTATCGAGAAATTATCGAGCAAGTTGCGGTGCTACTAGGGTGATCGACGCGGTTTTCCAACCGGTTTTAAAACCGGTTTTTTCAGTCAATGTGCTGTCGGTTTTTTCAAAATGTTCATTTTTCGAATGGACCGGTTTTTTTAAACACAAAAAACCGGGTTTAAAAACAGCATTTTATTTCAGAAAACATGTACAAAATAGTGATATTTGAATCGAAATTTAGGAATAATTTTTTAAATATTCATAAAGACTGATTTCTTATGTTTTTAAAATATAGTTGAAGTCTAAATTGGAATTTATTCTGTAATATTAAACAAATAAATAATTAATAATTATCTTGTATGACCTAATTTAATTTTTTTGATCCAATATTTCCTTTATTTTTTAAAGGTGTTGTGTTAAAAATCTCCATATCTCCATATTAAGCCATGGTTTCTGTTTATGCTAACTAAAATTTAGATGATTTTTTCTATAATTTTGAAACATAATTATCTTCCAGTCATCTAGATATATAATTTGCTTAGCATTTTTTCTCCTTCCAAAGCTTTCTGAAGCTTTGGGAAAACGACGTAGAAAATTAAACTTTGGCTTACTTATAAAACTTTTTGTCCAACAAATCCTAATGGAGCCATATTTTGAATCAGGGTTATCAGGGTGCGGATATAAGAGGATTTATGTGTCTCCCAGAAGACATAGAAAATTAAAATTGAGCTTAATTATCACCCTATTCGTCCTACAAATTCTAACGGAGCCAGATTTTGAAATCTATATATAAGGATTTAAATATATCTTTCCTAAGCAATGTTTCCTTTCCAGAGCTTTCTGAAGCTCCCAGACGACGTAAGAAACTAAAAATCGGCATACTTATAAAACTATTCGTTCAACAAATTCTAACAGTACCAGATGTTTCTATCAGGGACCAAAAAGTCTGTTTTGGTATTAAGAACTTTTGAGTTGCTATACTTATTGTTTGCTCTCCAAATCCTATAAAAAACTGATTCTGTATTTCGGCCAGGGAGCGCATTTACGACGATTTTTTTTTATTTTGAAAAGTTTACGAATTTAAAACTTTAATCAATATAATTCCAATAAATTTGAACGGCTTCAAATAATTGACTTCGATTAGGGAAGGTGTCTAAATGTTGTTTATATTTTTTTCATTTAATTTTCGGATTTGTTTGTGCATATTTTCATTATTATATTATTTTTCTTGATCACAAACTTCGATAGTGATATCGCATTCGAATAATTCTCTAACATTTCTCTAAAAAAAACCTTCGATTACGACTATCGAAGGCGTTTCGAGAATGAACTCAAAGAGTTCTCCTGTCGTTCAGTTTGTGGCAGCAAATCGATCGATATCGAAGTTTCGTTTATGATATCTATGATAAGTGCTATCTTTAGAGATCAGTTTTCGATATCGAAAATTGTTCGATATTGATATTACAAATGAATCGTTGGCAATATTTCTGTTTCATTTTCATTTTGTTTCCCATTTAAAATTAAAAGCTGATTTAATTTTTGAGGATTTTTTTTTTATTTTAAACTTAACTAACTAAAGTCTTAATAATATTAGTTTTTCTGTTACCAAAATCCACATTTTGATCTGCAAGAAAAAAAATTTTTCATTTAGATAAATATGTAATTTGGCGAATTATTTTCAATAAAAGGTTTTTAAAGTTAAACTTACATCATAAACTTAAGTCTAAATTAGAACCGATCAATATGAACTATGACTAAAGTATGACATGTACAAACAAGAAAATGCGTATTCTTTTAAAGTAACAAAATATCGAAAAATTGAGATAACTAAATAATTTCTCGAAACATTTACTTTCGAGATTTTATCAAAAAAAATATAATATAGTGATAATCCGATATTTTAAGAATTCTCGAAAATTTCTCACACATTAACTATCGAGAAATTATAGTATAAGTTGCGATGCTACGAACATTTTCGATAATTTCTCGAATATATTTCGAATATACTCCAAACATACACTACCATAGTGTTCTTATTTCCCAAGATTTTAAATGCCCAGTGGAAGGAGTAATAAAGTTAACTGATCTTTTGTTTCGTAATCTTACTCATATATACATATTTTTTTGTCTGTAACAATCTCATAAACACGACTTTAAGAATATAGAATGTTTTTTTTCTTTCTTTCCTTGCAAATATAAACGTAAACATGCCATTAAAAAAATGGTCTGAGAACGTAAGACCTTAAAAAAACAACATATTTAATGATTTCGTTATCAGATCTAACGTAAGTTGCGTAGTTTTGCTGTTTCGCAAAACATAAATAGCACCCCTCGTATCTAAAATCGCAAATCATGAATCTGCAAACAGTTTAGGAAGTTTAGGAATCTACATATATTATGTTTTTGAAATAGTTTTTGATTTTATAGGTGAAAATGTGAAAAAACCCATTTCTGAAATTTTCGGCGTTTTTTGGGAATTGTAGGATTTTTTTACAAACATCTGCCAGTTGCAGATGAATTCTTAAGTTGTTTTTGGCTGAGATGCCACTCTCTTTGAACTTTTCTCTTTTTAGTCAAGAACCATTCGATATCTGCAGAATAAATTCTAATATTTTTTTTCTTTTTACAAAATTATTGAGAGATGGACATCTTCTGGTATTCTCAGTAATATATTTTCCCTGCGGTGTATGTAAATATATTTACTATATTTCAACCATTTTATTCTTGTATTCAATATCGCTAAATTGCCAGTGGGGGATACAATTTCTGGGGGGTTCAATAGAGTAATAAAGGTGAATGCTCTAAAGATAATTCTAATGAAGACTCAATTAAAACTAATGCCATCGAAAAATTGTTTACAACTACAAAGTGGATGACATCTCGTATTTTATTTCCCGTTTTAGATTTTGTATCGATGTATGCTTAGCATTTTGATCCCTAGCTGACAGGAAATGGAGGCCTAGCAATCAGTGTTATTGCGCAGGCTGCAATAACAATGATTGCAACCAAAGAATATAAATTATATATAATACGTATCACGTACAAGCTAAATTTCTTATGGCGGGTTGTATCATTACGACCCCCTTTCATATAATTCTTGCTCACAAAATTTTGCAGACAATTTCTTGTTAGTTTACAAAAAATGTGTGCTTCCTAAGCATAAAATCCACCACCAAACCAGAGAGGGAGAAAGTTTAAATGCAATACATGTGTGTATTGCTTATAAAGAAATACAAAAACAAAAAAACCACTGCCAAATATCAGATTGTACATGTGTGTACTGCTTATAAAGATCTTTATTTGAAAAGACAAGAAGCAAATTATATTGCGTGTATAAAAAGTGCTAATAGAAATTTTGGTTGCTTATGTACTAATGGACAAAATATGACGGATTATATTACTGTAGGGAATAGCATACGTGTTTTGTTTGTTGTTTTACAAGTAGAAATACTTTGATCAGCACCGACGTGATTATAACTTTCTTATTGACATGCAAACGTTTGTCTAGTAAAGGGTGGTCCAAAGTGTTTTTTGTCATTAATTTTATTATTCTATTAAAATTATTATTGCATTTGAAAAATAAGGATTAATTCGGCCATATTATCGGTAATACTTCGACCACAATCCAGTAAGATTTCTTGATTCCAGATAGAGAAAACTAATTAACATTAATGTAAATTCAACAAATTTGTATGATTTTTATTTGAAAACAATATACTCATGTGACTTGTTAACAAATGGAATAATATTTAAATAATTTTAATTTAAATTAATTTCAGTTAACTGAAAATCATATTACAAAGAGTATAAAATGATTTTAAACTATTTATTTCTAAAAATATAAATAAAATATAAAAATAATTATTTTTAACAAATATTTTGAATGAAAATATTCAAAGTGAACAGCTATGGTCATTAATAAGGTTTTATATACAATTCATTAGATGATTTACTTATATGGATTGACTCTATAACATGAATTCAATTTAACATCTTATTAAAATGTTAGTACCAAAGCCCAGCAAGTGAACAAGTAAAATTGTTTGAAACAATCCTGTAGACATCCTAAACATACATTATAAATTAAGTAATCAGTAGTATATACAACATGCTGAATTTATCTCATAGAAATTTGACAAAATATTAAGAAAGTTAAGAAAAAAAGTATGTAGTGAATCCCTCACATCTTAGTTATTCATATTATTTTCCAAAGAATACTAAGAATAGAAGGCTTGTCAAAAAAACCTAACTCTGTTGTCAAAAAAACCTAACTTTAAGTCAAATTTTATTTATATGTATTAGAGCTGAAACCACTTTCACCACACATTATAATCATACACAAAAGAGTATTAACAAATTATTAAATATAATTCATCACAATTATATTTGCAGATTTTAATCTTTTGATGCGGGTTACATACACAAATAGTAATATAATTACATTTCTTTGCTTTTTGTTGATGAATATGAAAATAATTTAAAATTATTTTAAAATCTGTTTTATTTTTAATACCAAAAGTAGCAACATTATTCGTTCATTTTAAATTTCAACATACAAAAAAGGAATGTCAAAAATAAAATAAAAAAATATTTTTTCAGTTTGTGGAAAATATTCGTTTAACGGGAGTTAAAATACTATAAACGCGTGTGAAAAAATAATAAAAATATCGTGTGTTTGTTGAAAAATGTGTCGCGTGTGTAATTTTCATTAAATTTTAAGGAAAATATTTGTTTATTTTGTGTTGTTTCTCTCTCTCACAAGTGTGTTGAATTCACACAGAACTTGTATGTGAAGAGAGAGAAATGTTGTTGTTGTAGGAAAGAGTACTATTTTCCCTTCTTAGTATTCTTTATTATTTTCAATTAAAAAATTAAAAAAACAAATTGTAATAAAATTTCATTTTATTTTTATGACTGTGTAGAAAATTGAAATAGGTCTAGATATTACACATGATGTCCGCTTTCAAAATTTTATGAAGGTACGTTAATATTTGCGATACCTTTTTGATATTTTCATACAATGTTGGATCACCCCATAGTATAGTAAGTAGTATAGAAACTGACTCTCTTTTTTATTCAACACTCTTCACATACATATGCTGTGTGAATTCAACACACTTGAGAGAGACCTAAACAACACAAAAAATTAACAAAATTATCCTTTAAAATAACATTTGCAGGACATTCTTTCATACACATATAATATTTTATTATTTTTTTAACACTTTTATCACATTTTAATTTCCGGCACGTTTTTATTTTTTACAAACGAAAAAAATATTTTTTACTATTTTTGACATTTTTTTATTGGCTGTTGAATTTTAAACTAAATAAAAACAGTTGCAATTTTTGGTATTAATAATGTAGTAGATTTTACAATAATTTATATTTTGATTGATATTTAGCAACAAAAATATAATAATTAAATCATTATAAATACAATAGACGTTAAAATCTTTTATATTTGTTGAGAAATATAAATATACACGTAAAACAAAAATTTAATAATTTTTTAATACAACTTTTTGCAACTTTGTGTACATATGAAGTGTGGTGAATGGGAATTTTACACCAATACATATAAATAAAATTTTACTAACACATTCTTAGCGTTACGTACTTTTGATTAATGCGTGATGTACCAAAAGAGAGACTTTCCGTACTAGTTCTTATACTATGGATCACCCATTGAAGCTACAAACAATTTAATATTGTTTTAACTCACATTTGAATTACCTCTAAAGCCCCAACCACTCAACTAAAAATCATCGTATCGCAATCAGCTGTTTCAACCAGCTTTATGCAGATGTGTGTATCTAGCTATTGACACAAAAATTCTAGGTAGCGTATCGCAGAAATCTACAGAAAATAGATTTTTACGTAGCTGTGTGCATTTTTAACAACCCTGTGGTTTATTTTGCTCACAAAATAACCGAAAAACAGGGTTGTTTACACAGTGAATGTTCAAAAACATATGATACGTTTAATTTTGTTGACTGGTTGTACAAAATGTCTCACGCTACTTTTTTTCATTCTACGTTGCGAAGGAAAGTTGACTGGTTGGGGCTTAAGTTTTCGAAAAAGACGATCGCAAATACGACATTGTTTTATGGTACATATGTTTTAAATAAGATTATAAATGCTGCTTAATATTGTGTCGATATCCATAAAACTCTTTTATGACAGCATTTACTCGAATTAATTAAGTGTGTAGGAACTTGTTCACAAAATTCTTTGTATAAATATTTTATAAGTTTAACTAGAAATATTTTGTTCTGTTGTTTTTTTGAAATGAAAATTTTTGAAAAATATTATAATTAAAATATTCAATCAATAAACATTAATTTTTATAAATAAAAGAATTATTTTTGGTCCTACAAAGTAATTGATAAAATTTCCTTTTCTCAGTACATTCACAATTCTATTTTAAATCTGCTAATGCAAAAATGTATATCTCTTTTGGGTATAAGTGGTTCAACTAATAAGAGTAGTATTTCTTATAGATTTTAATCCGGGATCCCGGAAAGTCGAACATTTTTTCCCGCTATCCCGGGAAATCAAAAAGTCCGGGAAATTGCGATCCCTCCAACTATGTCCTACACTAACATAGACGATTGTATTTTATTCACACGTGCCACAGTTTTAATAGTTTCAAGATAACACTTTTTAGTGCTTTTTTAGAGTGTCGAATTA
The DNA here is from genome assembly GCA_951394005.1 of Protophormia terraenovae. Taxonomy (NCBI): domain Eukaryota; kingdom Metazoa; phylum Arthropoda; class Insecta; order Diptera; family Calliphoridae; genus Protophormia; species Protophormia terraenovae. Next base: position 75,509,209 of record OX596074.1, on the reverse strand, counting down.
GTGTTATTTAGAGGTGTAAAAGAGTGCAGTAGAAGAAATCGCTTTATTATAATAAAAATGGATTGAATGGGAAAAATATAAAACAATGTTGTTGGAATATTTCTAGACTTTTAAATATAATACTTGGGCACGGTCTTATAGTGCTCACTTAGTGGCGTAATCTTAAGTTGTAAAAGTTGTAAAAATTGTTTTATATTTAAAAACTTAAGTGTTATTTTCCTGTGCCTTAAGTTTTTATTAAGTATGAGCATTTTCTGAAGTCTTCAAAAATATTTATTGAAAAAAAAAAAACAAAAATAAATAAAAATACAAATTTTTTTCAAATTTTAAAAATATGCCTAAAAGCGATTTAAATGAAACTTTTCTCTGTGGCTACATATTTTGCACCAACGTCTTTTTAATTTCCTATTTAAAATTATTAAATAAGGTGGGTCAATTCTTTTTATAAATAGGCGTATAGCAAAAATGTAATCTACAATAAATTCTAAGAAACTATGGATCTAAAATCAAAACTTAGTTCCCTCCGAGAGACATGAAAATTGAGGAAAATCGTTCAATTTTTTTATATAATTGCTGCTATCTTAAAAACTACTCAAGATACAAATGGCATTTCACATTTTTATAAATAAAGTTTAAAGGTCATTGGTTAAACCTTAAGTCTTGGAAAACTATTTTCAACATTTTGGCAAAAGACGTATGTTAATACAGATTTCCCATACCACTTAAGAGTTTAGAATAGAGAGTTGCTTGGTTTCTGAGATATTTGAAAACATAGTTGCAAGTAAATAAAACATTGTATTTTCCTTGGAAAAAATATTTGTTTTTTCTTTAAGACTTTTTTACCAAAATACACTTTTCTAAATATTTTTTGCTGAATTGACCGACCTTAATATTATGTTTGGATTTAGTGATAACATGTTGTTTTCCATTAAATCTATGAAATTTTTTTGAAATATCTTAAAATAAAATCTGCATGTCTCTCGGCGGGGACTAGGTTTTCATTTTAGACCCATACTTTCTTTGGGTAATTTCCTAAGAATTTTATGTAGATTTTGATTTTGCTATACGCCTGTTACGTTTTTTCTCACTCGAACAAATTGACCCACCCTATATATATATGTATATATGTATATATATATATATTTTACCTATCATTATAAATAAGTAATTTTAACACTTAAGGTTTGCTGAGCGAAATTATGTCGTGCTCGTTCTCTTTTCATTGTTCTGTAATGTAAATAGTCACATAATACAAGATTTTTAGATCATAATTCAATACTAATGTGTTGTTATTATAAATTTGTATATTATCTACATTTGAACATCCAAAAGTGCCTAAAAAGACAATTTTTAATAAAAGAATCCAAAAACTTACTTCCAATTCCTGTCAGGGTATGCATTAGTAATAAAAACTTAAATGTATTGGTGCCTTTTTATTTTACCAACAAACACAGATTTTTATAAAAATGGCCTAAATTAAAATTTGTTTGATTTTCAATACCAAAAATAGAATTTTTTTACTAACTTTATCTTTTTTTCAAAATTAATTGCCTACTCTGAAAAAAAAGGTACATAAATACAATGAAAAAGTTCATTGTTACAACGAATTTGTGCACTAATTTCGACCCTATGTACAGGTTCATTGAAACAATGTATTACCATACATTAATATTAAAATTCAATGTACAAGTTCATTGATTACATTTATTCTTACATTGAATCAATGAACACGTTCATTAAATGAAATAAATAATTCCAGTGAACAGTGCATTGATTTCAATGAACTCATATTTTGTCCTAATGAAACTATACATTGAAAATGTATTATTATAATAGGCTTGTTCTGTATTTTTGGTTTTTATTTCATTTTAAATTAAATGATTAAATTATATGATATTGAGTTAATATAAGCAAAAATTAAATATAAATATAAAAATATTACATTTCACTAAAAAATTTAAGTAAACAAATGTTACAGATGTGATCGTGTTTGCTTTGTCATTTATAATAATATAGTAATTCCTGTTGTCCTCTATATTGCTCAATGATGGTATAGAATATCCATTTAGACGCCACATTAATATAGCAACAGCATTGTCCTGAACAAAAAAAAGTTTATAAATAAAATTATTAAAATTCGTTCAATTGCTTAAAATATTTGAACTAGTTACCTTTAAATTTTTTTTGTCTATAGAAATTCCCAGATGTAGCATTCAAATCTTGATCAGTCTGTAATATATTTTTATTAAGAATTCAATTAAAATATTTCATATAATTATGTATACTTACGAATAGAATCCTCTTGGTTTTGAAATCAAATATTTTTTGAAACACATTTTTCTGTGTCTTAGTGGTTTTATCTACATAAATATAAATGAAATGTAATATTTAAAAACTGTTTAAAATCATAAACATTATTAAACTTACGTGTTAGGAAGGCAAGTCTCCAAATTCTTTCTTTTTGGTAATTAATTAAATTTGGTATATCCAATTATGCTGCTCGACTTCTTTGCGAATAAATTGTATTTATGTATTTTAATAATTCGATTTATAACTTATTTACTTTTTAATTATTTTCGCTTTTAACACAACACAGATTTTTTTGTTTTTTGTCTTTTATTTAAAACGCGTCATTTCTTGTTAAGAGATAAAAGAAAACTGAGTTGTATTTGTTTTCGTTTTACTTTATTTCCCATTAGAAAGCATTTATTTTAATATAATTTAATGAAATATTTCATTGGTTCAATGCTTTTGTTCATTGTGTAATGCTTCTTCTTAATTAAATCAATGCATTAGTACATTGAATTAATTAATTCAATGAACTAATACATTAAATCAAATAACTGATTTACTTATTGTATTAAGAAATAAATTTAATGAATGGTTTCAATGTAATGTTCATAATAGCGTTAATTTTGTCATTGAATTTTAATGAATATTTTCATTGAAGCAATGAATTCGTACATTAAGTTAATAAATTCTTGGAAAAAATTAATGAATTTCATTTAATGTCCTTCATTCATTGAAATTACTTTTTTCAGTGTACGTCAAGTTAAAACAGTGCAAAATTGCTAGGGTTGCAAAATTTTGAGGTGAATACATTTGTTTAAAAAAATTTTAAATTAATTTGAATCAGTGTAATAACGCATTAAAGTGTGATTTTCTTCTTTGTTCACAGTTTTCTCAATTCACATGGAACCAGGGTTCCCAATAGTGAATTTCAATCCCCACTAAAAAATACCTTAAATTTAGACATTAGTATAAACTTCATTTCCTTTTATTTGTGCTTCAGTAAATTTTTTCCAAATAGTCAATATTAGAAAAGAAAATTTCATAAAGATTTTCAAAAAAATAAGATTTTATGGAATTTTTTAAACTTTTTATAGTTAATGCAATGACCGAAAATTACTTTTTTATTTCATCTTCAAATGTATGAAAATATGATTAGTCAAATTCCATTGCTTCAATTATTTTTGATACACTTCCTTTAACTTTTAAACAATTGTTGAAGACTATTCTTTACTATTACAATAACAATAATGGAACATCAATTACTCAAAAATTACCTTCGTAGCCAATTATCATTTTGTTTCGCAAATTTTAATAATTTGTTGGACTTTTGTTGAATTAAATATAGTTTTGTCTTACCAAAAACTTAATATACAGATAAAATTTTTTTTTTTAATTTATTTTTTTATAAATTAAAAAGGTTTATTTTAAATAAAATAAAAATCCCAAAAAATCCCCATTTCCAAAAATAAATCCCTAATTTGGGTATAAATCCCCTAATCTGACAACAATGCACGGAACCCATACATGTGAGAGAGCAATTTCAAAAATAGAGTGTGGGACTCAGTGTTGCCAATTCATGTGTAATTACACATATCGTGTGTAATTTTTATTTACATGTGTAGTCTATGTGTAATTTTAAGTCTCAGTGTAATGAAGTTAATTTTTCCTTCTTAAACATTAGTTTAATTTACTAAATTTTCTTTTTACAACACTCATGAAAAACAGTATACTTCTTCAGTTGTACCTGAATCTTGTGGGGAATTTTACTTAGAAATACATCAAATTAAATCTAAATTTGATTTAACCGATGATATTTTTACTCTTGTAAATATTGTTAATCTCAAAATTTTCCAATATTTTCAACCAAATGAGAAATTACATATCAATATAGATTTATACTGGCCAAAAGTTTTCATTTAATGGGAGAAAAATTATTTCAAATTAAACAAGCGCGAATGTTACATTCGGCCTGGCCGAATCTATATACCCACCGTCAACTTTTTAAAATTTTACGTTATATGGGATAGGGCGGTAAAGTGGTCAGTAAAGTGGGCGGACCACGTCCATTTTTTGTTTCCGAGTTTACATTGGTCCTTGAGCTATTTGAACACAATTTCAACTTATATGGGAGGTGGGCGGTAAAGTGGGCGGACCACGCCCACTTTTGGTTTCAGGGTTTATATCGACCCAAAAATTATGTATAAAAAATTTCGTTGTCGTAAATGCTTTTGTTTAAGAGATATCAGCAGAAAAGTATGAAATTAAGCTACAACGGACACCCTGTGTTTCTAGTTTTTTGTCCATAACTTCTTTGTTTATTAAACGATTTGTTAATCCCAAACAAGCTTTATATAAGACAAATATTTGTGCCAAATTTCGTCCCCCTACGTTGCGCCCTTCGACCCCTATCCTGCTTTCAACAGACAGACAGACGGACGGACATAGCTAGATCGACTCAGAATCTAACCAGGACCGTAGGGTCGTAGATGATTCCTTCGACATGTTACACACGGAATGACAAAATCAATATACCCCCCATATTTTTGATGGTGGGTATAAAAAGAAGTAAAAAAAAAATAATTCATTTTAATTTTACATTATTCTAATGTACCAGCAGAAATAATATTTAGTAATCGAATTAATTTGAAAACAAAAAAATGTACTCCGAAGCAATCTCAGCATAATATTTTTATTCCAAAAATTATTGGATTATTATTTTTTTAAATATTACATTGTATGTATAAAAATGTATGTTTAATGGTTATCTATATTAAAATAAAATTTCATGTGTATTTTTTCTTCAGATGTGTAATTTGGCCATCGGTTATGTGTAGTTAGCAACATTCTTGGTGGCAACACTGGAGGGACTACTTTGTATACTTTGGATGATACCATATATTAATAACATAGATATGAAACCATATAAAAGCTCAACTAAAAAAATTAATCAAAAAACACACGATCAAGATTTGTTTTTGTTTTCAATTAAATTGTTTACTAACACATTCTGAGACTTAGGTTTTTGGCAACAGAGGTTCATATCTATGTAAATCTGTGGTTGATACAATTAAAATAGTAATAAGAATAAATTGTATCTTCTGTGTGTGTACAAATTGAGTCATTAACTATTTTCCAAAGATAAAAATTATTCCAATTACTTTTTTAATTTTTTAAAAATAAAACAATTTATAGGTTTTCAATTTATTTTCTTGCTGTATTAATACAGTAATCAAAAATAAATGATTTCAGTAATTGAATATACAAATATTTTTAATGGGTTGAATTTCAATTAATAAAATAATTGAATATGATTTATTCGTAATTGAAATACGATTTTAAATTTTTTGTGTAAATGGAAAAAAATTCATTTAAAATATTAATCAGAATTTTAAAATGATTTTTATAATTAAATAATTTACTCAAAAAAAGTACTTATAGCCTGTTTCTCTATGTCGAACGAAAGCTTTCTTTCGCCTTCTAAGCGAACAAAAATTGATTTGGGTTTCTCTAATTCACTTCTATGCGAACAATGAGTCGAACGACAAGTCGAAAGAAAATGTAAGTGTTTTCATATAAAATTGGGTTTCTGTATTTCGAACGATAAGAACAAAAATGTCAAAATCAGGCACTTGCTATTTTGCTTTCGACTGGTTGGATTTTTTAATGAAAAATATTAAAATTACTAATCAGGACACTGCAAATGTTCCTCAATCATGTTTATTATTCGTTATATATATATTATGTATCGATAAATGACGATTTTGCATCTAAAAAACAATTTCTAAAGAAATCTAAACAAAATTGTTGTTTTTTAATTTTTTTAAATTATTTTATTTATGTTTGTTTATTTACTTGGTTGTATATACGTTTAAACAATTTAGTAGTATTTTTAATATTATTACGAAAAAAAGTTACTACAAAAAGGAAAATAAAACAAAAACAATACGAAAAGACGTAACTCCATGCGAACGAAAGTGTAGGAAATACAGAAACCCAAAATGATTCGAATTCGTTCGACTTGTTTTCGTTCGCTTACATTTTCGTTCGACATAAAGAAACAGGCTATGAAATTCAAATTTTACAACGAAAAATCTAAAATCCAATTTCAATTACGAACAATACGTATTCAATTATTTTATTAATTGAAATTCAACCTATGAAAAAAATTTTATATTAAATTATTCAAATTATCACTTATTTTTGTTTATATTTGAATAATTTATTAATTGATACAATAAAAAAAAAAAAATAATTGAAAGCCGATAAATTTGAGAAAATTATTCAATTATAAAAATAATTAAAAGCTCTTTGAATTTCCGATCAATAATTTAATCGAAAATTAAAAAAAAAAATATAATAATAATTTTTTCCGTGTACAATTTTAGTAATTCAACATACAATTTGTTCATAGGTTAAATTTCAATTAACAAAATAATTGAAAACGTAGTTTTCATTATTGAAATGGGATTTCTAAGAAAAACTACCATTGATCTAATGATCGTTCCATTATTTCAGCTAACTCCAAGTTCTCCCTTAACTAAACATAAATTAAAAAAACAGTCTGTTGTATCCATTAAATAGTTTTTTTAACTCCCCAAAATAAAAGCGTGAAAAATTAATATTTCGTTAAATTTTACAGGCACAAACTCAAGTTTACAAGGAGAAAATTCATGAATTAGAGACAAAAATAAAGGAATTAACATCTGGTAAATATCTCGCCAATTATACATACATACAATTTTATTATTATTATTTTTTTTACCAGGAAAAGTCACTTCAGAGGAAATTAGTGCGTCAGTAAATGCTGAAGTTGATGAATTAAAGGCAAAATTGCACGATCAAACTCAACAATTTGAGGCACAAATTGCTGAACACCAGGATGAGCTGCAGCGGTTGCAGGAAAATGTTAAATATCTTAAAGGTCAAAATGAGACGTTGCAAAAAGAACTGGTGGAAAAAGATGAAAGCCTGGAGAAATTCTCACTATCTGAATGTGGCCTCGAAAATATGCGCAAAGAGTTAACATTTGTTAAAGAAGAATATGAAAAGGAGCGTCAACTAGTCCAGACTGATTTTACCACTAGACTGGAAGAAAAGTCGCAAGAAATTAAACGTTTAATCGAAGAAAATGCAACAATTAAAAAGTCATTGGCAACTATCGAGACTGAACGAACTAGTTTGGAGGATGAGTGTCGAATCCTGCGCGAAGAATGTAAAACTCGTAACACACATGTGGAGGATATCAATAATCAATTGGCAAAGTTAACAGCCGAATTAGCCATTAAACACGCAGAATGTGTGACATTGGATGAGTTGGTCAAGGCCCAACAACTAGGCAAGGCAGAAGAAAAAACTCAACTCGAGGAAAAGATACAAGAAAATTCGAAACTTAAAGAAGATATTGCTAAATTGCAAGAAACGAAGAACACACTAGAAACAAATTTACAAAAAACCCAAGAAGAACTCCTAAAGCTGTCCGAGCTTCAAAGCAGTATTGAAACAAAGCTTAAAGAAGCCTTGAGTCAAGATCAAGAGAAAAACGAAGCAATGATAGCTTTGGAGGCATCCCTTAAAGAATTACGTTTAGAATGTGAAAAAGTTCAAAATGACAATAAACTGCTAAATGAGACTATTAAAAACTTACATAATGATTTAGAAAACGAAAAGAACTCTAGGGAAACGACCGCGAAAAATTTATCAGAAAAAGAATTCTCATTGGCTGAATGTGATAAAAACTTAAAAATTGCCCAGGAAAATATTGAAAAACTAAAGAAAGATTTGGAAGAGACACAGAAGAACAATCAACAATCTATCAATGACAAAACGAACGAAATTCATTCATTAAAGTCTGAACTTGAGAAATTACAAGAAAAAACTGCTGCCCTTGAAGGAGAATCCTCAATTACAGTTCAACAAATGAGTGCCAAAATTAACCAACTGGAAAGCCAAAATAAAAGACTTGAAGATGATTTAAAGAACTCCAAGAATACAATCGAAGATCAACGCCAAAAGTCTATCCAACAAGATGAAGTAATCACATCAAAACTATCGGAACTTAAATCAACTACTACAGCTTTGGAAACTACAACGAAATTATTGGAAAAACTTAAGGTAGAACATGAAGCATCTTTGAGTAGAAGACAGGAATTAGAGGACGAACTTAAAAAAATCGAGGAAAAAAATGCTCAACACCAATTAGATTTAGGAGATTTAGCTCGCAAATTGGACAGTTCAAACGCAAAATGTGACAATCTGGTAGCACAGAATGAAACTTTACAACAGGAAATAATCGCTGCTCGCACATCCAATTCAACCGTCCACAACGAAGTCAAAAAACTTAATGAAGAAATTCTCAATAAACAAAGCGAAATTACTAATTTGGTCAATAGCCACGATAAGGAACGCATTGAAATGACTGGGCAACTGGAAGAACTACAGCAGAAGTTAACGAATAGCATCAAAGATTTCAATGACCTCAAAGACGTTGTGCAGAAATCAAAAGAGGAGATCAGCCAAAAAATGCAACATATCACAGAATTGGAAGAGAAAACTATTAAACAGGAGCTTCTGTTAAGCGACAATCAAAGGAACCGAGAAAACTTACAAGCAAAATACGAAGCTTTGGTGAAACAAAATGAATCTTTACAACAAGATTTAACCACTCTTCGTACATCCAGCACAGATTCAAATGCTGAACTCATCAAACTTTCTGAAGAGATTGCGAAAAAACAAAAAGCTTTCGAAGAGCTTATGGATAAATCCAATGAAGAACGTGCCGCTTTGGAAAGTCAGTTACAAGCCAGTCAACAGAGAATAGACGGTATGTGCAGTCAAGTCGAAACCTTAACAAATGAGCTCAAAAACGTTACAGAAGAAAGTTTCAATCGATTTGAACTTCTTAAACAGGAGCAGGAGAAATGTGGCAAACAAGATTTAGAAATGGCAGATCTCCATCGAAAACTTGATAGCTTTGTTATAAAGTGTGATAATTTAGAGGAACAAAATAAAGCTTTGCAAAATGATCTTAACACTATGCGTCAAGGCTCTGCTGGTTCTAATGCCGAAATTGTCAAACTAACAGAAGAATTGACCAACAAGCAAAAACTCTTGCAGCAGCTAACAGATAAGTCGAATGATGAACGCCTAATGCTAGAAAGTCAATTGCAAGAGCTCAAACAAAATCTTCAATCTCAACAATCTGAAATTGAAAGTTTACATATTGAGCTTAAGGCGGCCGAAGATGCAAAAAAAGAACAAATGGCAGAGTTTGAAAATGCTAAAAAGGAATTAGCCGCTAAAGCAGAAGCTAATCTGAAGGAATTAAAAGATGCTGAGAGTTCAAAACAACAAACAATTATTGAGAGTTTTGAAGCTCAACTCAAAAACTCCGAACAATCAAAAGCTTCACTCGATGAAGCCATCAGTAGCTTACAGAAACAAATTCAACTTTTGCAGGATGAATTGCTTAAATCTCAATTAGACTTTAAAGCAAAAGAGGGTGAAATGCAAAAACAAATTGAGGCTTATAGAGTGGAGAATGAACAATTGCATGCGAATTTGCAGAAAACACAAAATGAAGGCTCATCAGCTTTAACAAATTTACAACAAGAAAATTCAAGACTTTTACAAACTATCGAAAAGCTGACTAAAGAACTTCAGGAGAAGGAAAATTCGTTTGTTAAAGTTCACAGTGAAGCTGAGCAACTGCGGATAATGCAATCGAACACCAAGTCCGAACTTGAATTGCAATTACAGAAACTTCAGAATGCATTAGAACTCACGAACGCCGATTGTGAACACAAATCAAAACTGATCGAAGAAGATAAAAGGAAAATCGATGATCTTAAAGCCATGCTTGAAGCACTCAAACTTTCTAATGAACAAATCTCTGCAACGAATGCACAACTCGCTGAGGCTTTGGAAATTCTAGAACAAGAAAAATGTGAGACTGCAAACATATTTGAACTCTTTGAAATGGAATCCGATCAGAATATGGAAAAGCTAGTAGAAAAATTATCCAGCCTTAAACAAGAACTCACCACTACCCAAGAGCAATTGCGTACAAAAGAGAGTCAGTTTGAAGAAAGACAACAGCAATTCAACTCGACTGATTCAGCCCTACAAAATACTCAAACTTTGTTAAATGAAGCGCAAAACAGTATCCTCGAATTAAAAACTCAAGTTGGCGAATTGCAACAATCCAACAAAGAGCTTCAAAGTCTAAAAGAGGAATCGGATGAAAAACTAAAGCAACAAGAAGATTTACAGTTACAAATTGCAGAATATAAGAAAATAATAGATGAAATGGACGAAGCATCATCTGAAAAGTCCACACAACTTGAAAAACTTCAAACTTGTATCGCTCAACTGCAGCAAGAAAAGTTAAAATCTATTGAAAACGAGCAGGCCCTGAAAATCGAATGTACAA